>OV815994.1:43258432-45758432 GCA_929113495.1 Andrena minutula
AAACGCGTTCAAAGTTTTCATCTCCTCTTCGCTCCCTACAAAATGCCTATGTAGAAGCTAAAATAATCGGATTTTTTCCATGAAAATTTAACAGTACATTCTTGAGGGTATGTACTTTCGAGAAATGTTTAGAAAGAAATGGAGTTTTTCAACTCGTCTAACCGGAGTGGCCTCTTAAGAGAAATCGGGCATTAATTTATTAGAAAAATTCATTTAATACGACTATAAGCAATTAAATGTAAAAAGCCATTCAAGACTTCAATTTAATACTAATTACAGCGAAAATACAAATTGAATTTAAGCTGTAATTGTTCAATGAAATATCCAAAAATTTTAAATTGATTGCTCGAAGAATTTAGTCACAAATAAATTACATACTACAATAGAAAAATGTTTTCCCGAACTTTACATTTATATCTACTTTATGTACTACAGGTCTACAGTTTAAAACCAGAGCAGCAATTACAGCTGTTCCAAACATTAAAGGATTCGCTAGATCACAGGGGTTTGTTGAAGGTTTATTGATGCCCCGGCATCAATTAAAATGATTAATTATTTGGCTTTCTTTTGTATAGAAAATTGTGTTGGAAAAGACTGCTTACTGTCGTTTCTAACATACACATTCAGATATTGTATGCAATGTATGTTTGTAGAAACAACATTACCAACAGTAATCATAACTATGATGATATATTAAACTATGATGATAAAATTTATTTTATAATTAGAAAATTGAGAAACAGGCAATATTTGCAACTTTTTTGCATTCCGTAACAAACAGTCCATTTTCTCTCGAACAGAAACTTTTATTGAACTGTGATGATGATGATGATGATGATGATAGGAATTCGACTAATGTAAGTGTTTCTTTTCTAACAATTAAACCAAAGATTGTCGAAAGTACCTACTATGTGTTGTAGAGAATGAAATTTCCAAATTATTATATACATATATATAATACATATACACACGATTATTTGTATCCTTCTTCTAAAAATTAGAAGGTAATAGCGACTTTATCGGTGAAGATAAATTGCATATAAATATCGTTCCACGACCAGATAGATTTACCTGAATCGATCGGATCTCAATATATTTTTAAATCCTCATTGTGCATTTAAGGTCTGTAGCAGTAGAAACGAATCTCGTTCATCAAATTATTATAGCTAATTTTATTCGACAAAACAATAAGCCTCTATATTTTCTGACAGAGTATTATCGATTGTATAATATTAATTCTCGTGTAAAGTGTTTCTTAGTTTGCTACCATAGTTTATACGTTATGTATGTATTAATCTGTTCATAATTAACACGGTCACTATCTACGAGTCACGTGTGAGTCGTCAGTGTGCGTTTGTATGTACATCCAAGTAATACATATGCTTGCGTATGTGATTCATTGGATAGATCAAAATGAAATGTACCTGTACCTGTAGACGTATGGGGATATATTCCGAAGAAATACTCTGACAGTGAGCGTGTTACCCTTTAATTACTGTTAGTAACAAAGATCAAGGAAATCAATTTTAACATTTCTGTTATAGTCAGTGTCATGTGAACGTTCAGATTTTACCGTAGCACTAACTTTCGGCTTCTACTTACATACATTATTGCAAAAGATTCTCTGTAAAAGAAGCCCATTGCTAATCTAACAAAGTGCAATAGTGTGATTAATGCGAATCAAATGTGTTATCTATATGTTATTAATAATCATAGATTTTACTTATATGTATGTTTAAAAAAAAATGTGTTGATGAACGTCATGACACTGGACATTGAATATCATCATGTTTTAAATATTCGTCTGTAAAGAAAATAAGTTAGAGAAGGATTACATCCGCTTATTTTTAATTTTATAATAAGACATTTTATTACAAGCAGAACAAGAAAAGGGTGAAATGGAAATGTAACTGTTTTTCACAGTAACTATTTTTACTGGGATATTCCAATTTTTTTATTTTACATATGACGACTATTTGTATCGTTGAAACAATTTCGAAGTTTACCGCAGGGTTGAGAAATCTTATTGGAATTAAAATATTGACGCATTATCGATGGCTTAGTGCAAAAATATTGTACGTCCACTTTTTGAGAAATTGTGTTTTTATATGCAACAAATAGTTCTCGACTGTTTCTTTATGCTGCATAAAAATCACGTTTATATCAACTTAATAAATTCGTGGAAAATAATATTTTTGTTCGTCGTATGTCCGTGAATATTATTTACCATTGTATATTTAAACCTGCTTTTCTCGAAAACGCTAAAAGTGGACGTACAATATTTGCGCGCTAAGCCATCGATGTGTTGTGAAACATTGTGTTCCACCTTATTCCATAGTTGTATTTAAAATTGTGCCAATTGTCCATAGGAATAAGCAAATCGGTAAAAGTATTATGTGAATTATGTGAAAGGATGTCAACATGGCACAACTACTTAGTGGTATTTTTGTGTGATTACATTACATTTCCAATTGAATTTTTTTGTATGCTCCATACAATTAATTCAAATACGCTTTGTAAGCAAATTACACTGTACCTAATTCCAAACTAAATATTTGTACTTTCCTTTATCATCGGACGCTTATACATTAAGAAATGTTTCAATGTTGAAAATAGAATGTTTTACATAACTATATGTGTACACAAAATGAGAGAGTACAGTAATATAGAGAAATGGATAACTGTAAGTATATTTATTTAATAGAAAGCATAATAAAATGGATATATATATATATATATATGGATGGAAGATTTATGAAGTATCCAGTATGTTACTACTATCATAGATTCTCAACTAAATGGTGACTTAAGTCTAAATATATGGTGATATATTTATGTAGTAGTACAAAGAAATAAACCATATAAACGTTATTCTCGATATTTTAATACTTGAACCTGTTAAATTTAAATGTTTATTTTATACAATTCGAAAAGCACAACAGTTTTCATTGAGGCCAGAAAGTGCAGTTTATTAAATAAGGTAATATATATCATAATTGTGTAAAATTTATTCGATCAAAAATGTTGAAAAGGTATTTTATTCTAAAATGTATTTGCGGGAGGGGAGAAGTCGTGGTGGGTGGCTTGTGATTGGCGGAGGAATACGCGTGCGTCGCGCTTTATTTGAAATGGAATGCTGAATTCTTATATAGTGTATTCCAATTACGTCCAAATCGCCCACACGGTTGCGATATGTACAGTGCTGTATTTACCATATAGGCTAACAAGGCTGAAGCCTAGGGCCCCGTTTAGCTGGGGGCCCCTTATTCTAAATATTTTCTTCGAAAAATTAGCATTTTTTATATTATCTTTATTAACTTGTATCTTTAATGTTTATTTATTAATGTTATGTTTAGTTTTGATATGCAATGTTAATTTAGAAATTAAATTATTATTTAGATTATACGAGTATTATTATAAAAAAAATAAAATCAGTGTCATTTTATTTTTTACATTTAACCGAGGGCCCACCAAGTATTCAGCGTAGGGCCTCTTCAAAGGTAAATCCGGCTCTGGATATATAATTTATTATTATTTACTAGTGATGGTATAGGATGGCCCCGCAGCTTTGTGCTCCATCCATTTAATTCTTATAGCGAATTCGGTGCCTCTCACTGACTCAGCACTAGTGTCATAAAATGACTCGGATTGGTTGATTCTTATGGAGCTATTTTCGTTTCTATCAGAAACAACCAATCCAAGTCATTTTCTGGCACCAGCGCAGAGTCAGTGCGAGACACCGAATTCGCTATTAAGGGGGTAGACACGTCACGTGACACGGGCGATGCACCGCGCTGTAATACCGACAATCTAACCTGAAACATGGGTTTGAAATTTTTCCTTTTTCGTTCTTATATGAGCAGATTTTGGGCTGGGCGAGGTCTCATTCGAAAGAGGAAGGTTCAATGCGGAGCGCTGGGATAACCGTTTGAGTCACAAAACTCTTTTAATGACCTAAAAATACTTAAGGACGTAAACACGCCACGTGACATGGGTAATGCAGCGCGCTGTATACCGACACAATCTGGCCCGAAACATGGGTCTGGGCGGGCATGTTGTTTGTCCTTATATGATCAGATTTCGGGCTGAGTGACGTCTCATTCGAAAGAGGAAGCTTCAATGCAGACCGCTCTGGTCATCGTTTGAGTCACAAAACTCTTTTAGTGACCTAAAAATACTTGGATTCTTGCGGGTGTATTTTTTCGACTTTTGCTCTACTTTGATCACTCATATTATTACATATCAACACAATCTCGTCGAATCATGACCAGAGCGGTCTGCATTGAAGCTTCCTCTTTCGAATGAGACGTCACTCAGCCCGAAATCTGATCATATAAGGACAAACAACATGCCCGCCCAGACCCATGTTTCGGGCCAGATTGTGTCGGTATACAGCGCGCTGCATTACCCGTGTCTACCCCCTTAAGTTCATGGCGGGACCATTCAATGTTGCGCACGGTTGCGCACTAAGCAGTGACGAATCTCAAGTTCTGCATTACTCATCAGATTAATTATGGTCCGAATTATATTGTTGTTTAGGGCTACTTTTATCAGGAAAACATAAAGAATCGATTGACGTCACTTTCGTAAAGTAATGCAGAACTTCAGAATCGTCACAGTGCGCAACGGTATATTTACTCTCATGGCGCTTTCGGACGGTCGCACTGGGGCGCACTGAGTGCGAATTTTAGCCAATCGGAAGCGAAAAAGTTCACACTCCTCACCTCCGATTGGCTAAAATTCGCACTCAGTGCGATCGTCCGAAAGCGTCATCAGCCATCTTGTGCCGGTCAACTAGTGCTGTCATCTACGTCTTCTTGATTCAAACTTTTCGTGGCATTGAATATACATCATTTTGTATATTTCGTCATGATTTATGTATTTATAAAGGATATATCTATAAGTACCAACTAGTGATTCATATAAAATAATCTTATCATGCAAAATGACGCTTTAATATTGCGATAAAAGCAAGTAAAACCAACAGGATTCCCACTGGCATACGTCAGGAATGGAAAAAGCTCTGCAACTATTAATTTTGTTCTTATCTATAGATTCTAGAATCAAACATAAAATTGATGTGAAATGATATATATATGCATACATGCGGCGAAGTAGAATATAGTACAAGACGATGTATTTTTGGAAAATGACGAAAGCAACACTAATACACTTTACTACTTGTGTATTTAGAGAATTTATTTATACCGATATGTTAAAAATTATTAATAGATACTTCATTAAACGAATTTCATATATAAGTACTTACAACAAATTCCTGGCAGAATTTCGGAATTCGAAAAGAAGTAGCTTTGAAATCAGGTTTTCAATGATATTCTCTGTGAAACAAAATAATTTTAGCAATCAAAATACGATAGAACAACCTGGAGATTACATCAAAATATTATATCTTTATTATTCATATAAATGGTATACAATATATTACAAGTATATATGTATATATCTGTACAGATATACGTATATATGTACACATACATATATAATACAATATATATGGTTTGTGTAAATTATATCTTTTAAAGCTAGGTACATAGATGTTTGTGCAGTAAAATTCGAAACACTTTCCCTTGACTTTTACCTTTGAGTACTTCGAAATATTCGGACGCTGGCCACAAAGCCTCGCTATTAGTTATGTACCGCAACCACAATTAGAAAATGTGGATGGTATAGATATAGAAGCCGAAAAAACATTTTTAATTGCGAAATGAATCGAAGAAATATATTGTTGGTCATTGTTTTAATATCTATGTTCATATCTCTTCAAGGCACATTTGAAATATAATCAGTATACTCATTTTTTTCCATATTACAGAGGAATTTACTAACATTATTTAGTAGTTCCTATCATTTCACTAACTGGTGTCTGGAGTTAGACTTCGATGAAATTAAGAAAGTGGGAAAGAAAAGGAGAGAAAAATCAATAGAAAAATATAAAATATTAAAAACTCCTTTAGCCAAAATCACAGACAGTCCCTTACTTTCTCGAACAGAGCACAGAGTCGCGTTTTCATGGTCTTAACACTAGAAATAATAGATAGTCGATATAAATATTATAAATATACATTCATCAAGTTACATACATACACGTACACATACGCCGCCCGATACAAAGAAAGGACACTCGCTAATCACGAAATTTACATATTCCCATTCTGCACAAGTTACACTAATTACGTATGTTTACATGTACGCACGTAAATAACGTATAAACAGTGGTCTTCCGTGTGTTTGTGTGTGTATATATAAATATATATATACATACATATACATATATTTATACACGTATATTTTGATTATATCCTTTTTTGATATTCAGATCATGAAGGATATCTTTCATAATACTGCACCTATTTCTATGTACATAAAATGTTTACAGAACATAATGAATTATAGATAAAACATATGCCGATGATAATAACAACAATAGTAACAAGTGACTTTGCAATTATTACGTGTTATCATTACTACACATAGATATGATAAAATGCCCTGCTCGTCGTCTTTGTTAAAGTTCACGGTTCTATTACTGTTACTCTTCTCAATCGCGTTTACAATAGATCGTATTAGAAAAATTAATTTGCAAGATAAAACCCTTGCTCCGCCAACATCACTGTACAATACACACCCAGCCAACGGTTCTTTCACTTTACGCTCCACCTATATTTACCTAGTCAGGTCTCGTGTGACTAATCTATGTCCATTTTGTTGGAAGTTGCACAAATTTCCCAATTAATATCAATATCCGGGCATTCCCTTTCCTCCGAGTAAGATAAAATGGCTATCATCTGCACTGCAGGTATTTATTAACAAGTATAGAATGTTCGACGCAATATTTTAATAACTACACGCAACGCAAAGTGAAAACTAGAATCTTTTCTTCAAGTATATAATAGTAACAGGATTACTTTGTTAACAAACTATACAAGAAACTATCGTTCATTCGCCACGGTCGAGAACGGACCACGGGACATTTATGCAACATAAAAGAAATATCTTTACACGTTGAATAATGAAATAATATTATATAGCAGTCATTATATTAATATTCACATTAACAGCGATTAACCACATGGATAATAACGATAATAACGCGCTACATCTTTTTTCAATCGGTTCGGAAAACGTTATTTTCTTTTCTTTTAACAGCAATTATAGCAATCAATCGCCTCATTAATTTCGCTAATTAAAAATTATATTTGGAAATAAACGAATATGATTTTGGGCTTCATAGCTCGTAGGTTCGTGTCACGAACGACTGCTAAATATTGAAAAATATATCTCTTATGTATTATTTTTGGTAAGCTTTGTTCTGTTGGCGGCAACCGCTGCGAGACATGCCAGTGCTTCTAAGTCCGGCGATGCACACCACGCTATTAATATTTATACAGAATAATTAAACTTCAAACACCAAGTATAAGTCTTATTAACGCATCAACCGTAGCATTTTTCAATTTATTCATTTGTGTTATATAAATACTTTACGGGCAGGAACGTAAATTTACGCTTTTATAATACTCGCGTGGAAAATATCAATTTTAATTGTTTATCGGTTTATCCTTTCGCTGAAAACGTAAAGCGTCTACGTTCCAGCCCGTGCAACATAGTATAAGAAACTTTTGCGTCTATGTGAAATTTGAATAACTAAATGGAAGGCTATGAAAAATACTTGTACTTACATTTATTAGGTTCCTCTATTTCAATCTGTTTGGAATCACTGGTAGCTGCCGCGTTACGAGTAATGCTCTGTTTTCTTGCTTTCCTTTTTTTACTTCCAACGAGGAGCGCTTTCTCAGCATCTTCTGTGTTCTCGTGTTCTGCTTGTGTCATTTTGCAATTATTCTGACTATCGGCGTTATAATTATTCTGGTACCTCTTGTTGCTCGAAGCTGATATTATTTTTTGTACGATCTTTTTCTTTTTCGTACGTTGCTGTTTCTTCTTTTCCTGAAATTCTTCTAAACTTAAGGATGGTAACGCTTCGATTTTCTTTTCTAAATTAAAGTCCCTACACAGGAAAATAGTACATAAACATAATATACTTCCATCACGCGACACTTTCAAGTGAGAATTCTATCGAAACTTACTCAGCTCGAAATCTTTTGCGCGCGGTCCAGGGTCCAAAATCTATTTGCCCTTCCGCGCCTTCAGTTTCCGTTTCTTCTGGCTTCGAAGCTTCGATGTTCCCCTCGGCACTTTATACAATATACGCGGTATTTGTGTTTATTGGTAAATAGATAGAATAGAAGCTGTTAACAGCGAGTATAAAAATTCAATTACCTTTCTACAAGATGCTCCAACTCGCCGCGAGAACTATTGCCACCCTCGCTACTCAAGGAATCTGTCTTTTCGCTAACGTTCGATGAAATGGAATTTCTTCTTTCGTTTGTTTGCCCCTCGGTACTAATAAAAATATATTTTTACAGATTACAATATGAATCAGGAATTATTATTTTATAAATAGTTCAACAGAATGTCTTAAATATTTACCTACGGTTTCCAGTTTGTCGTTTTCTCTTAGGTTGCTGTCCCGACACACCAATGTTCTTCATCTGCTCAGCAAGGAACTTCTGATAACGTAGACCTTTGCAAGTTCGTTCGCTTCTAAAATTAGTTTCCTCCGAAGGCATATTTGCGGCTAAAAAATTATTGATCTCTGTCTTCTCATCTTCTGTATCCTAAACGCAATTATTAATATTAGCTACTAGACAACGCAACGAGCAAATTACTTTCGAAGAAACACTTCCTTACGTATTGATCCTCGTTGTTGTTCGACTCAGTCCTTTTCCTTTTCTTCGCGTCAAACAGATCAGCTTTACACTCTCTCTTTAGGTCAGGTGAAAAAGATAAATCTAAATACTTTTTTTTAGGAGGCTTCGGAACTTCGTTATCGTTTTCAATCACAGAACCATTGACGGCAATTTGCTCGTCCTTTATTTGCGTCTTCTGAGGTGTAAATAGAGAACTGAGGCCGCCGATCTGGGATTCGTCGGCTAATTTCCCTGGCTGAATTGATTGTCCATCTCGTTTATCGGACGTCGAGTAATCGGAAGACTCGTTCTCGGATTTAACATTCTCTATAGGTTGCTCGGTAGAACTAGCTTCTGCCTTTTTGTTTGTAGGCCTTGTATTCAAAGTACGTAAAGGAGGTGCTGGTAATTTGTACCATTTGAAATCAGGATTCGCATTCAAGAATGCATCTTTGTACTGCAAGACGACAACACAATTATTTCCTTTGAATTCACTTACGAATGGTTGTGGATAAATTTGTAGCAGATAAATTGAAATTTTCAGGAGATTTTAATAAAACAGAAATGATGATAAACTGTTTTATAGCTCAGGATAAACAGTAACCAATTACGCGAACGTATAATTATCAGCATGACATTCGGTTCTATTCTTATGCAAGTAATTATCAAGTTATCCTGTAATTTACCTCCTGTGCAAGATTCGTGTACGAACGCTTCTGATCCGGATGAAGGGTGGCCCACCATTCTCCGAGAACCCTTGTGACCGCCCGATTTTCTAAATGTGGGAAACCAGATCGTACCGAACCACGATGTCGTTTACAAAAAATAAGAAATGCATTCATCGGCCTTCTTGCATGGTGGGCTGGTTCTCTTAATTCACGTGGCTCCTAATTAACAATCCAAGATTAAATTTATAATTTTATTAAACGCTCACATTTGTATATAATTTAAACATATAAAGAAAATAGAAAGGAAAAGGAATCGTTTTTTTTCAGCGTTATATGAATATTCCAAAAATACATTTTTTTATACTTTTTATAGAATCATTATAGTATCTATAGAATTATTTGTTATTTCATAGAAAAATTTGAATATTAAAAAATTAATACACACGAAATCAAGTATTGTGAAATTTATATGGTGTACATTTTATATGTTAATTCGTAAAATATGTTTTTTAATATTCCCAACATTTTAACAATACGCTGTACAGCACTTGTGAAGCCTTAGAGTCACATACCTTAAATGATTCTAAGGTCACATATGCTTACCTGAATGTTCATATATAAAGGTAATCCACTGAAACCTTTTACTTATATCAGACACAGTTTAAGAGCTATATAGGTGTATGTTAATGTTTCGATTGATTACACGTTACTTTTACAAGAATTGAATCTAAAAAATTTGTATCTATAAATTTGTAGCTAAAACAATATTTTAAATAACAAGTGATAAGTTTGTTTAACCATATGTAGATAAAAAGATATACAGAAATTTTCAAGTTTAATATTGCATTAATTTCGTAAAAATAATGTACACTAATTTATTATAAAGCACTCGATCGAATAATTATGCGAACTTCTTAAATATTCCTGGCCCTTCGTGCTGTAAATATTATCTAATATAAATTCACCTGCATGCTTCATCAAGTTTTATACAAACACAATGAGAAATATATAAACTTGAATCCCGCCACGATAGAGGATCGTGTACGTACATGACACATACTTACGCACGAGCGCCACCACTACGAAAATAAAAAGAAAAAATGTCATATTAGTTTCGCTCGAAAACAGTCTTTTCGTTATGCATCCTTATCTTTGCAATATTTTTACCTTAACGATAACTCTGCTTTCATTGCGAAACGTCGCGTTTTAAATGCATCAAATTTATAAATTCACGCAACGTTATGAAATCAGGCATAAATTGCAGTAGCATCAGTAAATCGTGCGGAAAGGAGGGTATTTAACTGCTGCGCGACGGCCAGAAAAATGGACGAACCAGCGATTTTTCCGAAAAAAGATCCCGTTCCCCGATAAAGCCCGATGAAAATCATGTCTATTTACGGTGCAACAAGGCGAACGATCTACCGAACGAATTGGTAGAATTCAATGTCAGAGAGGGAACGAGAGATTCCCCGTATTCCCGAAATATCTCGTAATTGCACGTCCAACGATCAAGTGCCATTAAAAAGATCGGTAGCTGCGACTGTTCGATCTTGAAAATGAGAAACATATCCGTCGTCACGGCAGGCATATGTTAATTTTCGTGTTCTGTCTAATTACACCGAGCGCGCAAAGTCCACGGTAATTTCCAATAACTGTCTAAATTTTAATATCCTCAGCTTCTATCTCGTCTGCACGCGAAATCGTATATGAATTAATATGTATATGTATTAATACATATATTACATATACTAATAATATGTATATATACATATATATTACACACATATATATTTAAAAGGAAAAAGGAAAGAAGATGATGAAGAAAATGATTGCATTGTGAAAATTCGCTA
Source organism: Andrena minutula (assembly GCA_929113495.1). Lineage (NCBI taxonomy): Eukaryota > Metazoa > Arthropoda > Insecta > Hymenoptera > Andrenidae > Andrena > Andrena minutula. The sequence goes on from OV815994.1 coordinate 43,269,719, forward strand.
GGGAACGTCGCTCGTACGTCGCAGCTTTCGTTAATGCTATTGTATGTTGACTGTATCGTTCGCATCGCTGGCCCTGTCAAATTCGCCAGAGCAGTGGACGGGATTTTACAAAATTTCTTAACACAGATTTCACGGGGACAGATATGCGTGAAGGGGGATCGGAGACTGCGCGTTTTTCGCTGGATTTCGCGACACATATCCGATCGCTAACTGACAGCTGCTCGTGCGAATGTAAATACTGCATGCAAGCCAGCTATACGTATTTCTATGCACCGATGATCTGGCAAATATTTGAATGAAGTGGAACGTCTATTTGAAAAATTCCAGTCCCCACGGGACAACGGTGTATCCTCCCGTCGTCCATTCCCCTGTCCCTCTGGCTGTCAAATATTTATCGACGGACAACAAAACGCCAAGACGTCGTTGTCCGTTTTCAGTACGACTGGTCCGAAGGCATTCCTGGGGATACCGTTTTTTTTCACACGAAATCACCGCGAACGGGTCGCACGTCCCACCGTTCCGAATGAGAAACCCTCGTTTCGACGATGTCGCGGAGTTGTCGCTCGCGGAAACTCATCGAGAACTCATTCGCAACGCGAGAAAAATACAATGTATTTCTCCCTACTCACCTTGCGTTGTTGCTCGTTGGCAGCCATTTCTGATTTCACTTGACAATTCACTCAGCGGCGCATAATAAAGATAAAGCTTCAGCGCTGAGTGCCCTCTCTTTCCCTCTTCGCCTTGCTTTCTTTCTCTGGCTCTTTTCCGTCCACGAATTAACCTCTCCTTCTTGCGCGCTTATTTCTGTCTTTCTCTCGCATCGACGCGCTCGTCCACGGCTGTTCCGTGCAGCCCACGTGAAAGAAAATCCTCGCGAAAAAGCTCGCTGGCCCCTGTCGAGCCTCCTTTTTATCACCGACTTTAACGACACTGCACCCGATGATTCGCTCGGATCGTATGAGCGCTGTTATTCTAACAATTCTATGTTTGCAACTAAACGCTTCTCGTGCAAACGTCACGAATCTACAAACGTCACTATCAAAACCAGTCACGCGCCTGTTTTCGCTCCGGCAGAATTGACTCGAAACGACCAGCGGATCGTCCGTTGTATCGATTCGTTTTATCAATCGTAGATCCCCTTTAAGGACGTTCGATGCTTTCGCCCGTTTCATAGGAATCTGCACGCACGTCGGAAAAGGGAATCTGTTAATGCGAGACGCATTTTCAATGTCACACGCACTGCGTTCGAAAAAGTACGACCTTCGCGCGCACAAGATTCACCACAGTGTCGACAATTGACGGGATAAAAATCACTAGAAAGATTCCACAAGTTTCTCTCTCGCACACCTATTAGAAACTTCTGAAACGAGTGAATTAACATTGGGAATATCGTTTTGTAACGATGATTAAATAGGTGATGTATAATTTGAGACTGTGGTGTATTAAGTTTTAGTCACGAATCAAATATTAGTTCAAAATTCTTTCGTTTAATAGTGGTAATATGGAACAAAATCCATGACAAAAGATTGAAATAGTAGTTGGCAACGGACTGTGACGAAAGAACGGGGCAAACTGGTGCAAAGTCACCAAAAGCACGCTGCGTATGTGTGTAATACATATATATGTATACTTGCTATTAAATTTATTCAAGCTATATGTGGTACAGGCGTTATTTGTACCTAACCTCAAACTACAGAATACTCCGATAAGTAACAAGATCATTTATACGCAGCGTAAATTAATCCCGCGATGTTTCTTAAATTATTTTAACTGCGCGAAAGCCTCAATTATTTCTTCTTCGTAAAAAATGTGGACAGTGAAATAGGGCTATATGAAAGTGCAGGAAATATTTCGTGCTCGTTTTTACGATTTTATAACTGGTATCGCGTATATAACGTATTCGAAACGTTTATTTTATTATCCCTGACACCTCTTCTATTGGAAACGATAAAATTAAAGTAGACACCATGGAGAAGTCTCAGAAAATGCCAAAAGTTGCGAAGGTATGTAACGTTATACGTATCAACAATTCGTCTGAATATGCAAATGCAAGAATTTCCTGTAGGCACGAAATTAAATTAATTCTGGTTACAGGTGAAGAATAAAGCGCCCGCTGAAATTCAAATAACAGCGGAGCAGCTTCTACGCGAGGCTAAAGAGAGAGATTTAGAAATCTTACCACCGGTAAGAATATTTCCATATTTGTAATAATTATAAACGTTTAATTTATGATTGAAAGGATTAGAATTATTTGTGAGAACATTTCTTTCTAGCCGCCGAAACAAAAAATCTCTGATCCCCATGAATTAGCCGACTACCAGCATCGCAAGCGTAAAGCTTTCGAAGATAATATTCGCAAAAATCGTATGGTAATTTCGAATTGGATAAAGTATGCACAGTGGGAAGAGAGTCAGAAGCAAATACAAAGAGCACGGTACGATATGTATAATTAATTCTTGTGTTCAACGTTGCATGATACTTTGTTAATTTAACAACTTGTTAGATGCCGAGGCAGAGACAGTAAAAATGTTTGACTTGTTCATCGAGTTATTAGAAATAAATTTTGGGATGGTGTTATTCGTTCTACACTTTAATAAAAATAGTTTTCTGTTACTTATCTTGAATAAGTTGGATCTACTGCTGAATTAATCTTTGAGAATCCTTAAGGTTTCAGGTCTGTAGATTCTTGTTATAAACGAGAAGAAACTTTTCTTAGTTGTAGAATATGTGTGTTTCGCCATTCATTTTAAATAGTGTAAATTAAATTTCGACTGTATGTTTGATAAGATATGGTATCGGCACACTGGTTTGGTCTCTTAATTGTTAATAATAAGAATTAACAATTAATTGTTAACAATTAAGAGACCAAACCAGTGGGCAGATACCATATCTTATTAAACATACGATCAAAATTTAATTTACACTATTTAAAATGAATGGCGAAACATTCACATATTCTAGAACTAAGGAAAGTTTCTTCTCGTCTATAACAAGAATCTACGGACCTGAAACCTTAAGGATTCTCACAGATGTTAATAGTGTTAATAAAACAATTAATTTCCCAATAATAGCGACGTAGACTATTTTGTAATATTTTGAGAAGTATTTCTGTTTCCATTTCAGGTCTATATATGAGCGTGCATTAGACGTCGATCACAGAAATATTACATTATGGCTGAAGTACACGGAAATGGAGATGCGAAATCGTCAAGTAAATCATGCCAGAAATTTGTGGGACCGTGCTGTTACCATATTACCTAGAGCAAATCAATTTTGGTACAAATACACTTATATGGAGGAAATGTTGGAAAATATTGCGGGTAAAATTTTGCTTTTTTAAAAATTCTAAATGTTACACGAAGAAGTTATTAATCGAAAGATTCGTTTAGGAGCGCGTCAAGTATTTGAGAGGTGGATGGAGTGGGAACCTGATGAGCAAGCTTGGCAAACTTACATTAAGTTTGAATTGAGGTACAAAGAGATACAAAGGGCCAGGCAAATTTATGAACAATTTGTAATGGTACATCCTGACGTTAAACATTGGATAAAATACGCACGATTCGAAGAATCTCACGGTTTCATAAACGGAGCTCGTAATGTTTACGAACGTGCTATTAATTTCTTTGGCGACGAGAATTTGGATGAAAAATTGTTCATTGCCTTTGCGAAGTTTGAGGAGGGACAAAGAGAAGTAAGTAGTAAGTGAAATTATTTCGTTTCTGTATAAAATTGATGTTACATTGTTAAATGTATGTGTGGTTTGTTGTAGCATGACCGAGCTAGAGTGATTTACAAATATGCGTTAGATCATATTCCGAAAGAGAAGACACAAGAGATCTATAAAGCGTATACAATACACGAGAAGAAATATGGAGATCGTTCAGGTACTACATTTTAACGTGATAATCCTCGTAATATAATAAATGTGAAAGTGTGTTTGGATGTTTGTTAATCAATTACGTCGCAACTACGCGACGAATCTTTCTGAAATTTTATATACCCGTAGTCTAGGACCAGGAATAGCATATAGGATACTTTTTATCCCGAATTTTTAACCGATTTGGACCAGATTTTGCATAATTACTCTATAGAACCCTGCGAAAAAAATAGAAAAATAAAATAATTCCTCTTATTTAACTCCCGTGACACTCTGTGACAATCAAAGTTTTATCTCGGCCACGCCCGGTACTTTAAGCTAGTAGGAAATATATTGATTAATATTGCGCGTACCCGCAGTAATATTGTATTGCTAATTACAGGTATCGAAGATGTAATTGTAAGCAAACGGAAATATCAATATGAGCAAGAAGTGAAGGAGAATCCTTCTAACTACGACGCTTGGTTCGACTACTTGAGATTAGTGGAGTCCGAAGGGAACGTAGACGTCATCAGAGAAACATACGAACGCGCGATAGCTAACGTACCTCCGACCAAAGTAAGGAACGAACACATTCTATCCAACAGTTCTAATTCACTGTTTTATGCATTTTATACTCGCGCAGATATTGTAAACCCGGCATATTTTGCAGGAGAAACTATTTTGGAGAAGATACATATATCTTTGGATAAATTACGCTCTCTTCGAAGAACTCGACACTGAAGATATAGAAAGATGTCGACAGGTCTACAGGTAAATAACATCTTTTCTTCCGAAAACTGTAGGAATTTAACTGATATGCTGATCAATTTTCAGAGCATGCTTGGAACTGATTCCCCATAAACATTTCACTTTTTCAAAAATTTGGCTGCTCTATGCATACTTCGAAATAAGACAGAAGAATTTAACAGCGGCTCGGAAGACACTAGTGAGTATTCGATAAAAGAAATGAATCATTTTATCAAAATTAAATATATTACCAAGTATTAACAATCTTATTTGAAATTGTTCTAGGGCATGGCATTGGGTATTTGCCCCAGAGACAAGTTATACCGCGGATATATCGATTTGGAAATACAGTTGAGAGAGTTCGATAGATGCAGAATTTTGTACGAGAAATTTCTCGAATTCGGTCCGGAAAATTGCACTACATGGATGAAAGTACGTTAAACAATGCGATACATTCTTTATTATTATAATGTCGATAGTTCGTGTTTACTTATTGAAGCTTTTCTACACAGTTTGCAGAGCTAGAAACACTTTTGGGAGATGTAGAGCGTGCACGAGCCATATACGAGTTAGCAATATCGCAGCCAAGGTAGAATATTCGAAAATGAGTAATCCTTACTTATTTAACTACATTCTTGAATTATATTATTATTTAAAATTCGTAGATTGGACATGCCTGAACTTTTATGGAAGTCGTACATTGATTTCGAAATAGCGCAAGACGAAACTGAAAATGCGAGGCAATTATTTGAAAGGCTATTAGAACGCACGCTTCACGTAAAAGTAAGTTAAATAATTGGATTAAAACCAGAACCGTGTAATTTCGATTTCGCTTACTTAAATATCCAATATGAAACACATCTTTTAGGTCTGGATCGCGTACGCCAAATTTGAATTGGCAAATTCAGTGTCGGAAGACGGACTTGATAATGTGGTTCTGGCGAGAAGAATTTTTGAACGCGGAAATGATGCGCTCAGATCGAATGGCGACAAGGAAAGCAGGGCGCTGCTTTTAGAGGCGTGGAGAGATTTCGAAAACGAGAAAGGGGACGATGAAACTCGCGCTAAAATTATGGAGAAAATGCCTCGAAGGATTAAACGCAGAAGGCGTATCGTGGGGCAAGATGGAGTAAGTAAATTCATTAGTTCATCGTTAAAGTTTTTTATGGAGAAACTTGGCACGTTTGTTATATTTATGTGTTTGATTTTTAGAGCGACGATGGCTGGGAAGAAGTATTTGATTTTGTTTTCCCAGAAGATGAGTCTCAGAGACCAAATCTTAAATTTTTGGCGTCTGCCAAGGCTTGGATGAAACAAAAGGAGCTGAGCGAAAAGAGTGACACTAACCACAGCGCGTATGCTACTCAATCGGAATTAAATAGTTGAAGCGTAACTATTATTTCGTAAATATCAAGATTGTGCTCCCTATCTGTAAATAAATATTCTTCTTTTGTATTCTGTATATAAATGAATAAACACTTTTTAAACTTAAAAAACAGAGAGTATATTGAAACAATTCCATAGCAGAACCAGCATCGACCTATGAAATTTTCATTTTAACGTTGTTATAGGTAAATATTTGTACTTAACGAGTCCTCTATACAACTCTAATGAAATAAACGGCGCGTAGTAAACGTAAAACAGGGGCCAATTAAATAAAAACATATATATTACAATAATTAATAACTTTGTTATTACGTATCTTTAATATTTTTATACTAATTTTGATGTACAATTTTATACCTCGCTATGAAAATATAAATCCATTTTACGTACATTAATCCCCACAGTTTCCTGTTACTCATTGCAAATAGAATATACGCAGACGAGTAATTTATTAAAAAGTTTCGATGTAGACAATAAACCGAGTTAATCCCTTTCTACAACAGCTACAATATGTATACGATAAAAAATAAATCAGAAACGTAAAAAAGTATTTCTGTTTGTAAAGCACAGATCTGTTTGTGACAATTCACCGAGTCCCTGAACGACTTGAAGACAAGAATGAACGAAGCTGTTATCATAAAAAAGAAAGATGTATTATTTCTTTAAACAATACTTCCTTATACTTGTTACAATATAGTGAACCAGGATACGAATTCGATACAGTTATCCATCCTCTTAATTTCACCTGTTACCTGTATTATTTACGTATTTGTCTTTGTAGAATATTTCTTCTTCTCGTCGCTTTCAAAACCAGAATCTAAGTCATCGCTCAAACACTTTTTCAACGTGTAGCCTTTAGAATTCTGCCGCGAATCACCTTGCTCGTCTAATAACTTCTTGATACAGCCGATCAACTGTTCGAAGAAGTTCGGGTAATCGACGTATCCAGGAAATATATTCACATCTATGATGGCGTATTTTCCAGTGTGATTCTCAATAACAACATCGACACCGATTAAGAGAAGTCCGAACAGTTCTGTTATTTTCTTCACGATCTTTTCTAGCGTCTCGTGCTTCGGTTTTACTGTTAATGGAATGTCTTCTTCCGACAAAATGGACCATTTGGATTTCGAACCACTCTTAAACATATCGTGCGAATTGAAAAATATCGTGTTCAATGCAGTACAGTCTTCTTCGTAAAAATTCTTAAAGCTGGGTCTCTCGACTACGTGAAAATGTTCACCGACTATGTATATCTTGTAAACGATTGCATTGTGATTGACGAACTCTTGGGCGACGCAAGGCGGCTGACAATTACTCAAGCCTTGTTCGTTAAAAATCACCATCATCTGAAAACATTTATTTAATCAAAGATCCTTTTACACGATATACAGTTTGTCGCAACAACCGAAAGACGTTTACCTTGTGCGCGTCGCTGGAACCCTGAGCGATGAGTGGTTTGCAAAGAAACGGGAACTTAATATTTGCCATTTTTAACAGCGATATATTCTCGGCTGCACTTTTACTCTTAATCTCTACAAATTTCGGAGTAAATACATCTGAAAATTAGAGAACCACGTTAAAATCAAGCGATTGCATATTTATATCTACGATTATGTATCGCCACCCAAATTACATCAAACACTCCGACGCTCTATTTACCGTTAAATTGTACATGTTCCTGTAAGATTTCGTACGACTTGTAACGGTTTATTAAAATTCTAACATTGTCCAGTGGGTCGATAACTATTATTTCGGGATGTTGGCACATGTACTCTTGAATTCTTGAAATAATTTCTTTGGCCTTGAACAGAAATCGATTGTTACGGCAGTCCTACTTATAACGAAGGCAAAGAATTTTATCATACATTTTGATCACCATTTTCTGCGTGCGCTAATTTATCCGTCAGCTTGTATATAAAAACATGAAATGGTCCCTGAGGTTCAAGGTCAGAGTTTATATCAATCTGAAACCAAAGCCACAAGCCTTTACATATTTATTCCGCTATTAATTTCGTGAAATTAAATAAGAAAATATATATACGAACATAACCTAGAATTATCATAAAATCTCGCGCAACGTAACTATTTTATAATAATTGAAAATAATGAAACAATTAGTTACCATTTTTAATAGAAACCCCTCAGACTCGCAAAGGTTATAAAAATCATTCCAGTTAAACTTCTGTCGCTTTTTTTCGGATATCGAATAACCAATGACATACTTGTCGCACATTTTTATGCGCACTTACTATTTCTTTATATCCAATGTAAATTTATCCATTAAAGCGTATGCCGTACATTATATTAACAAGCCGCTTTAATAAACTACACCTTATCAACACGTTTTCTACGAGAGGCTAATGTCAAGTAGTATCATATTTTCGACGAAGTGTGAGGTTATGTGTGACTCATTTTTAAAAAAACATCTTTCACTGTGCCACCACGTTCTACCCATATTTATACATTTTTCACTTGTTCTTTTTTAGAGCATGCTCAATCTTGTATATTTAGATTTTATGTGTAACTACGTTTTTTCGTGTTTTTTCTTCTTCAGAAGTCGTGCGATAAACGATCGCAGGTTAGGGATATAGCAACTATGGTCACATTCTATGCATATTTTTATTATTTATGCTTAATCACACATAGTCATTATATAATATATATTTACTATCGTAGTACAAATTGCTTATGATTATATTTACAACGTTTCAATCGTATTACTAAATCATGTTTACTGTTCATTGGGAAGCACAAATATTACAGGATATGTCACCGGCGTTGCATCGTAAATTGCAATAATTGCGTTTACGCTGCAGTGATGTGTCGTGTTTAACGCGCTTCTCATCAAATCAGCAACTTTAAATTTCACCCATGCTTTGTATCAGTGACTGAAATTAAGTAAATTAACAAGATAACAAAAAACAAAATTACAAGATATAAATTGCGTCGCGTAATAATTACGAGTAAATGAATCGTAATAAAGCATGATTTATAAATATTAAATAAAAGTATCGCTTCTGGAATTGCTGGACTTACCTTCGAAGATTCGTTCCAGGAAGTCAACATTTTTTTGGTAAGAAAAATCGTAACTTTATCGTCGCAGTCATTTGTATCTTCCCCCTCTGAACGATTTTTCTTTAACATCCTAACTTCCCCGAGAGAATAAGAACCGGAACTCGGCATGTACAATTCACCTTCGGAATGCGAAGTATCCGATAGTGTTGTAAGCTGTTTTGGAAATTTATTAATAGGAAAATTTGGTTATTTGAAAATAAAGAAAAATGTCGAATATATAATTACTTCCTTACTTTATTTGATGCTATCGTAGATATACTCTTGGACGATCTGCAACAGATGGAAGTATAATATATGCACGCTATCACAAGTAATTAATACATTTATAGAAATTAATTTAGAAGGGCTCCTTTTATTCGAAAAAAATTTACTCCATGTTCGGAATTACTGAATTTTCTGACTACTTAGCTACTTTAGAAACAAAATGTCTTTCATTTAACGATGGGGCGTCGAGTTAATGGCAACTTTTCAAACTCTCTCACTTTAATTTAAACTTTAAAACAAGCATACACCCATACTCCTACTCCACAATTATTACGAATTTGGGCAGCAAACAAAATTGCGTTGTATTCAGGAGGACGTCCCCTACATATTCACAAAGTTTCATAATTTTTTAATTTCCGGGTTCGGAATCTTCCTTTGTCAAGAGTATGAGGGATGAAACTTGGTAACCCGTCATACATGAAAATGGTTAGTTCTACGAAAAAAACTCATACAACCTTTTTGGTACAGAATTTCCTTAGCTACAAATTTCATAATAACTAGTTTTGCCGTAAAACTGTTAGATAACGAGATATTCGCGAAAACAGTTTCCTTTTACCTTCAACCCTCTGTCAAATTTTTACCTGATGTCGGATCGATGGGGACTTTTGACATATTAATTAAACCGACGAAATAAAGGCCCATGCCAAAATATAGCTTCCTGGGAATTATTCCGTAGATTGGCCATATTTCCGTTTAATTTCACTGGACTATAAGGTAAAGGACCCAATTACTGACACCTAACCAATTACTGCCACCTTAAGCTATTTTACTTAAAATAACGAATAAATAAACGTGGTAAAGTCATACGAAAAAAGAATTATGTAATTTAACCTATAATCTATACCAGGCCTGGGATTTAAGTGAACGCGGCGGCCGATTTTCAGAGTCAACGCCTCTTTTCCCCCACCGCACGTCTTGGCCCCCGCGGCGGCCAAGGAGCTTCGAGCGCTTCAGGCCCGTACCATATGAACCGCGCGTAGCTCATATGAACCAAGCTACGCGCGGTTCATATGGTACGGGCCTGAAGCGCTCGAAGCTCCTTGGCCGCCGCGGGGGCCAAGACGTGCGGTGGGGGAAAAGAGGCGTTGACTCTGAAAATCGGCCGCCGCGTTCACTTAAATCCCAGGCCTGATCTATACTATACATTATATACTATGGTTTATTTATTCGTTATTTTAAGTAAAATAGCTTAAGGGGTTATACCTATATAGTCAGGAGACCGAAAAGAAGCGAATGTTTGCGATTTTTTTTGAAAAAATGGCAGCATATATTTTTACAGAACTTTTTGCACTTTAAAGAGTAACATTTAATGAACATTTGGTAATTTTTTGTAGAAAAATATTTACGTTTATAATAAAAATATGCCTAATGACATTCAAGAAGCCTTTTTAAGAACAGTGAGTAAGATATCTCAACAACCACTGCACAAAACTTTCTACAATTCTGTGGGCTTATTTTTTATATAAAAATCTACAGAATGTCGTTCGCATTTTTTTTCAATGTGTATTTTCGATTTCTTCGCGCGAAAATCGGCCATTTCTCGTTGATAATATCGAAAATATACATTGAAAAAAAAGAGAACGACATTCTGTAGATATTTATATAAAAAATAATCCCGGAAAATTTTAGAAAGATTGGTGCAGTGGTTGTTGAGATATCTTACTCACCGTTTTTAAAAAGGCTTCTTGGATATCATTGTATTTTTATTATAAACGTAAATATTTTCCTACAAAAAAATTACTAAATGTTCTTTAAATGTTACTCTTTAAAGTGCAAAAAGTTCTGTAAAAAATATATGCTTCCGTTTTTTCAAAAAAATTCGCAAAAAATTCGCTTCTTTTCGGCCTCCTTACTAGGTATAACCCCTGAAGGTAACAGTAATTGGGTCCTTTACCCTAAGTACCAGAATGGGAGGAGCTAGCGACGAGCTTATAGCGTAGGGGCCATGTTGAGCTTATAGCGAGAGCCTCCTGTACATTCAAGCAAATAGAGCTCCGCCATACTCGCTTTCTTACCTGCCATTCTGATCAGCCATACTCGAATGATCCGCATCGAACGCGGATGATAAAACTTTCCTGTGCACATCTTCGTACAGGTCCGCTAAAATCTTTTCTCTGTTGAAGACGCTATCACGGAACGAGCCCGTTTGATCCCTTTGCCCTTCACCGACTACGTTATTCCTTTCAGAAAACTGTTCAATTTCATTAATCCGAAACGACGATCCTCCTACATTAATAGATTGTTTCGAAATGTTTCTGGGAGATGACTGAAGAGACGCGCAATTGTGCAAGGAATCTGACGACGACATCTGGTGAACGTTATTACTCGACTGCGCAATAATTTTTGCTTCATCTTCGGACAAATTATTTCTCACTGGCGTCTCTTCTTCTTTCCCTTTAGAAATTACATCATTCGAAGGTGACAAATTCTGATTCGAAGCTGCGCTGTCTTTACACGATGCGCATTTATCTTCTTCGGTTCTTCCTATCATTAGTGGCTCATTGATGGCTGCCAAGGCGCAATCTGCATTTTTGTCTTTCTGCACAGCACTGGCAGTTTCAGTCTCCTCGTTTCCAAGCCTCAAACACTCCCTCCTAGAACTTGAATCATCATTCTCATTCCCTTGTACCTTGAAATCCTTATTTAATCTGCATTTCTGCTGAACCACGTTTTGCATATTTCCATCAGGATTAATTCCATTATTTCTCATATTAAGATCTTCTTTCAACGACTCTACACCGCAATCAATCTCACTTCTTCCATCAAATGAAGGATCTTGGTGGCTCTTCTGCGACACAATTTCGTCACTAACCAGTGACTGCTGACTTTTCCGATTATCAATAGCCTCAGCGTGGATATCTTCTCCGTCGTTGGGTCCACTACAACCTTTCTCCTCGATAATTCTCTCCTCTCGATTAACAGGTCTTAAAACCCTGAAATTTTCATTACACTCAGCATCTCTAATTCGCAATTTTTCCTCCAGAACCTGGTTACCCAATCCCTCGCTTGCCGTTTCAACCGCCTGGATATTTGTAGAAGCCACATCATTTGTTGAAACATTTTCAGAAATCAATAATCCCAAGTTCTGTGTCCCAGAGTTCAAGGCCTCGCTCTGTAAATTCTCCAATAAACCGTTCACCAGAACGGGTACGATTTGGTTCGCGTTAAAAGTGTTCCTTATCTTATCCTCAATAAACCGCGTTTCCTCTTCGAGGACGCGAGCGATCAAGTGTTCCGCGATGCTCGGTGTATCCTTCAACTTCAGAACTCCTCGTTTCAAAACCTCAGAATGCACCATATTACACAGAGACGCGTAATCAAACCTCTTCTTCTGCAAATCCTCCACCTCGACTTTCTTCACCGAAGTCGTATCAGGCTTGGAATTCATAATTTCTTCAGCAACCTTACCAATGGAGGGTCTCGAGACTGCTCCGGACATGTTCGCTTCATCAGACAAGGTGTTTATGGAAAAAGTTGTGAGACTCAAGCTATCATTCCTTAAATGAAACTCTTCAAATTCAAGAGCGGGTTTCTCTTCAACACTGCCACTTGATTCGCTGGATTCTTCTTCTTTAAGTACCTTCTTCGGTGCATTGAGTCGTTCTTTCGCCCTTGGATCACCTCGCGCCGGACAATTGCCAAGAGTTTTCAGAACATGTCTCTTCCTCCAATCGTTGTCTCCTTTAACCCGCAGAGACGACTTCGTTACTGCAGGTTTCCCCGCTTTCGTTTGCATTGCTTTGTGAGAATGCAGCTCCTTATTCGCACGTTTGTTGGACAATAGCAATCGATCCTTGTGCACGAAATCCTTTGCCCTGGGTCCCATGCATCGTTTACCTCGGAAATGATGCGAGACGTTCGTTTTTGCCACTTCAACTGCGCTTTCATTCAATGCTATCGAACCACAAGACTCGCTGGTTTCTGTCGAAGCTCTATTTTGCAGACGATACTCTTCGATCTCAGGCTTTAACAGGAATTTCTCGATCGTTTTCGTCGATCGAACCACATCGTTGATCATCTTTCTATACGCGAGCAAAACGTTGTCTAGTTGGTTTATGGAGGGATCATACAAATCCTCCAGGTCCTTCGATTCCTCAGCGTCTTCCGAGGACTCCGCGCTCGAATCCGCAGAATAGACGCCAGTTCTTGGACACTTCTCATTCTGGCAATACTGTTTGAAGACAGTTGAAAAACGTTCGTCGATCACTCTGTAACGTCTGTTCCGCTCCTGATCCTCATTTTTACCAATTTTCTCTTGCCTCCTCTTTTCCTTCTCCTTTGTTCCTTGACACAATAGCGAAGTATCTTTATGAAGAGTCTTAGTTTCTTTTGAAGTCGAAGGAGTATCCAATGGAACAAACTCCGTTGCCTTTGTATTCTCTTCTAAATTAGGAGCTTCTTTGTCGTTGAATCGCACCTGCTTCTGGTAATTTCTAGGCTCAGAAGATTTCTTCGTCGAGTCATTTATCCCTCTTGTAACAGGTTCCGCTTGTTGTTCAGTAGTCAAACTACCTTGGATGAGCGGTTGGACAGTCAGAGTTTCCTCTAATCTTCGATCACCGTGATTGCTATTGGCATCATTTGAAGTTGTCGATATTAAATTCTCTTTATCTTCTGAACTGATTGTCTGTGCTTCTATTTCATTTAAATTTACTACATTCTCGATGGATCTTTCAGTACTCTGCAGTGAAATGTCGCTAGATCTTTCTGTGTCTTTCACTGGTTTCTCCACTGACGCTGAATTATGAACAGAGTCGATGGTACTTCCAGGTTCATTCGACACCTTCGAGTTCCTTGTCTTCTGTCTGCCACCCATTGCTCTTCTACTATCCTTCTTGCTCTCATTCTTCTCTGATATCTGCACGAACTTCTCTTTACGCGTTGGAGAGTTAGGTTTTACAGAGCAATCGCGACGAACCATGTACGTTCCTACGTTTGTGCTTTCTGGAACGAAGGAGGAATCCGGGGATATGTGAATGTCCCCTAAGCTCTGTGCTACCAGCTCCCTCTGAATATTCACGGACGGGACAATTTGGACAGAGAAGGTGTCCATCTTCTTGTTCTTTTCAGCTTCGAAACTCGATGCGTGGGGTTCATTTGGGTTCTTGGAATTTTCTTTGGGTTCAGGGACGTCGGTTACTGGTGTCGATGGTCCAAGCTTTTGAATTCTAAGTTTGCTATATTGTGATAACTCCTTGTAGCGTTCCTCAGAGGTTTTGAACCTGGGCGCAGAGAAGTCGATGGTCCTCGTCAATTTTAATGGAACAGTTTCGCTGTTTAAATATCCTTGGTTCTTTAGGTCTGCATCGTCTGTGTTGATCCAGCCGTTTGCTTCTTGAAATTTATGCGCCACGCGCTCACGGATGTACAGCAGTTGATCAGTTTCGTCGTTCAGAGGTGCTTCGTTTGAGTACCTGAAGGGGGGATGATATTAGATTTTTATGGGAAATGAGAGAAAGTGGATAAATAATAATGAGACTTGTAGAGGGTGAATATTTGATTGTTTCTAAACGTCAAATCTTATAGACAATTTTTCGTGATATTGTTGTAAAGTGTTCTAAGAATAAACAATGAATAAATATCTAGATTATTGGTTTAAATTAGGGCTGGGACTATTCGAATAATTTAATATTCGAATGTTATTATTCGAATGCTACGAATAAACTTCGAATAATTTAATATTCGAATGTTATTATTCGAATGCTACGAATAAACTTCGAATATTTGAGTATTCGAATGTTATTATTCGAATGTTATTCGAATACTGATGTGTTCGAATAATATGGTGTGAAGTGGGTCAAAATTAGCTTGCAAGATTTCACCATGACAAATGAAACTGAAGAACTTGATTTATTATTCACACCATACTATTCGAATGCATCAGTATTCGAATTAGGGCTGAGACTATTCGAATAATTTAATATTCGAATACTTTACAAGTATTCGAATGCAACGAATAAACTTCGAATATTTGAGTATTCGAATGCTACGAATAAACTTTGAATATTTGAGTCTTCGAATGTTATTATTCGAATACTGATGTATCCACCATGCAATTATGTGACATAACATTCGTTGTACAATGGTTGATGACAGTGGGCAACAGAAAGCTTACACTTTGATGGGTGTTTGCGTGCGATTACAATTAGTAATCATGCTTATTTCCTTGATCTGGATCTCCGCGTCTTTCACCAATCTTTCCACGTTTTCGAGAATTGCTGAAGTCTCTGGACTGAGGACTGGAGAAACTGGTAATGTGGCAGTGGACCTCTTAGTGGCAGGCTGGAAAGGAAACAACAAAATAATTAGATACAGTATTTTTGTTAATAACAATGTTTTCGATAGGCGTGGTTCGTTTGTTTGTTGCACTAATGAAAAAAACAAGTGTTAAAAATACAGCCTATCCTCTGCAACAATCTTTTAATCATTTTTTGACGACAAAGGATTAGTGTAACGATGAGCACGTGAATTATACAATTACTTAGGCGTATGTAACAATAATTTTTTTAGAAAGAGTGTAAAATTATTTTTCATACAAGTATTCCAAGAGTATCGCTGTGTTGTAATTGTAAATGGATATGTATTATTATTATTATTATTATTATTATTATTATTTTACTATTAATTAGTAAATTGTTCACATAAGAATATTTTCAATAGAATCTTAGACACAGGTAAACAAACTGTATTGTAAAATTCCAGTGCAAGAAAATAGCAATTATACTAACTTATGCAGAGTTTCACCCCCCCCCCCCTCACTTTGTGTGTGATTAATTTACTTTAATCGTTGAAGTGGACGATTTATTTGATTGCACTTTACCCAACAACCATATTTGCCTATAATGCATACAATGAAATAAATTTTGTGTGAACGAATGCACACCTAAAAAAGTAGATGCCTACGATAAACTTAGGTAATTAAGTAATCACGAGCTGGAGGATTTATACATATAAACTTTTGCTAATAAATGGAAATCAGGTATTACAGGTTCATTGATGTATTTTCTACGGCGATTAAAAACTTGAATATTAATTACCAATTCCTGCATGATATACAATATTATTTAACTAAAATTTATACAATATAATTTAACTAAAATTTATACAATATTATTTAACTAAAATTTATACAATATTATTTAACTAAAATTTATACAATATTATTTAACTAAAATTTATACAATATTATTTAACTAAAATTTATACAATATTATTTAACTAAAATTTATACAATATTATTTAACTAAAATTTATACAATATTATTTAACTAAAATTTCTTCATACAAAATCAACAATATTGAATTAAATGCACAGAAGGTACCTGATCTTCATCGACAAGTCTAGCGGAAGTCGTTGGAGCATTCTTCGCGCTCCTCACGGCTCCTTCCGTTTTATGGATAGAAGTTTTCGACGTTAGAAGTTTGACACGGCTTCTGTCTGACTGAATCTCGTTCCTCGGATCTGCCATTGGCACGCATGCTTTGCAGTAACAATCACGAGCTGATTGTGAGTGCATCTTCGAGCAATCCGATGCGATCGATCGAGGAACAGGATCCTTGCCTAGATCCAAATATTCTAAAGCATCGTGTTTCCTTCTGCAACAAAAAACATATTTCCACGATTGTTATTGGAGTGTAGCAAATAGTTTAAAGGAATTTAAAATGCTGTAATTAAGAATAATTTTGTGTTAAATACAAAAAACAATTTTAATAATTTTATAGGCTTATGTAAGAAAGCAGCATTCTGTTTAATAAATAATTTTAACTTGACTGTAACTTGACATACCGGATTTTCAAGCTTTTCGACCAAAGAGACACTTTTTTAATATAATAATGATAAATTTACAAACTGAAAAATATGTGTATTATATTAATTTAAGTTTGTTCCTTCTTAAGGATTACATTATTATAAAACACCACATTTATGAGTAAAATGTATGTAATAGTAATTAATTCTTTACAACACACAAAAACAATTCTTTCATGCAAACTTTGCAGGAAAAGAAAAGCTGAAATCAGTAAAACCTTAGGTACCTATAACATAAATGTAACAATATTCCATTGCAAGCAAGAAATTATATTATCTTGAAAAATGAGCATTAAAAAAATATTGCATCGAATAAAGATAAAAATAGAAAATAAGAATGAAAACGTCGGATGAGAAAAAACGCGAGCAACCCACTCGATAAGGCAAGTTCAAGCACCGATGACAATAAACTTATGAATTTCATTCGCGTCGGGGTGGTTGCCCTCGAGGTTGCAGCTCTTTCTCGGGCCAAGCAGAAAATCAAACCGTCCCGTGCATTACGTCGGGCGCTCTACGTTCCTGGATACGCCAAGACCTATCTATGTATATGCAGCGATATCGATTCTTAAAGGGAGCCACTTCTTTCTCCCCTTCGTTCTCTGTCGTTTCCAAAATCATCCAATTCTATCGAAATTGAATTCTATCTTCTACTCTTTATAATCTCAAAACCTTCAATGATCTATATCTTCTTATCCCCTTCCGTTTCCATTTGATAGTAAAATCGGAGTCACGTGACAACAATCGTGCTGAATATATAGTATTTTTAAGTTATAATATTATTTAATAAATAAATATAAGGATGAGCCAAGGAGAGAGTTTCGAGTTAGATATTTTTTCTAGAATTATTATGACGGCGACAGGATATTCTTTATGTGGCTCTGCAGAGGGCCCTTTTTTATGCATGGGTAGGGTAAAGGACCCAATTACTGTCACCTTAAGCTATTTTACTTAAAATAACGAATAAATAAACTATAATAAATAATCTATACTAGGTATAGATTATAGGTTGAATTACATAATTTTTGTGTATGACTTTACAACGTTTATTTATTCTTTATTTTAAGTAAAATAGCTTAAGGTGACAGTAATTGGGTCCTTTACCCTACTTTGCCATGGTCCTCTCTGGTAAAGCTATATTCCCACTTTTAAAAAATACAGTATATTAATTTTCACAAATCTGAATAACGCTTTTAGGTTTTTTGGTGGATAAACAATATTGGAAAAATATTTAAACTATGTATATTCGGAATATGTTTCTTTCTAGAGAGCCACGCGTGGGTCGACACGCAGGCCGAGGCGTCGCCTCGTT
The DNA here is from genome assembly GCA_929113495.1 of Andrena minutula. Taxonomy (NCBI): domain Eukaryota; kingdom Metazoa; phylum Arthropoda; class Insecta; order Hymenoptera; family Andrenidae; genus Andrena; species Andrena minutula. The sequence continues at coordinate 43,288,169 of OV815994.1, forward strand.
TTTTAGGATGTTAAGGTGCTCAGTGTTGTTATGATCGCTAATGAAACCGATCGACAGTTAGACGTAGTTTGAGCACGGTGTATTGATAACCGTCGCGATATTTTCTAAACCATTCCTTTATGTTCCACATAATTATATTAAAGATAAGTTCAGTTTAATTAACTTTATGTAAGTCATTTAAACACCCAAAACGAGTTAAAGACTGGAGAATATATTTCCAACAAATAATACTTGTTTAAAGTATTTAATGGGAAAACTTTGGAAGGTGGCATCGGTCGATGCATCTACAAGGGGCTTCCCACTTTAATGCTCGCAAGCTTTGTGATCAATAAGAATACGTCAAAGCTACGTGATTCGACGACGTATTTTAAAGGCGATGTACCAGTGTATACAGGGTGTCTATAAAAATTTGGGACATTTCTTTCAATATCGGTTCTACTCACCAAAATAAAATTGGGTACACTCATCTGTCCAATAACACTTAGTTTAGCAGTTACCTATAAGCATTTTTATGTTTCGTAAAACGCGAGCACGAAATGCCTATTAAAGTGGCACTTAACGAAGCTCAGCTGTGTTTCCGCGGATCGATATATTGATTATAATTTCGCCTTTGTTTTTTTAAAGGCGAGAAGGAGAGGATATAAATGAAAATATAGTATATTAAATAGGCCAACTGACGAACGCCTCTGTCAGCCGGTTGCCATTTATAAAAATGTAATATAAAAATGTTCATAATTGCAAAACTAAGCATTATCAGACATATGTGTGTACCAATTCTTTTTATTATTTTGGTGAGTAGAACAGATCCTGAAAAAATGTTCCATATTTTTATAAACACCCTGTACGTATACTTACGAGGTTATTATACAGGGTGAGTCGTCTAATATCTATGATTAAAAGCATTTTACCAAGCACTGGTGCGTGGGAAATGGTTTCAGTGGAAGTTGCTTTATATTGTGGGTGGTAAACAATCGCATCTTTTGTACCAACTTCGCTGTCATTAACCAAGTCATGACTTTAATGAAATAAAAAAAAACAATGAATGCTGTATATCTAAGGCAAAAATTGATCAAATTTAAACAATGATTTTATTGTTTATTCTTCAAATATATAGTAATAAAATCCAAAAAGCTTTTTTACTGTATGTTGTTCAGTTTCTTTTTTTAATTCTAGAAAATTACCCTTAATAAAACCATCTCATTTTTATCAAACTCGTCCATCTCACTTTTTATTTTATTTTTCTTCCCGATTACAATGAAGTGTAATCTTAAAACACTTTACTCTTCACTTTGCATACATATATTTTGCGATTATAAGGAATAGTTTTGATCTTTTACATAGTGTTCTTTATTTATGCGTATGATTTAGGTTTGCTTTTTTATTTTCGTTTTTATTATTTCACTTATTTCTTCAGCAAGAATTAAAAGTAGAAGTGTATAATAAAACACTCTTACTAGAGCAACTGGATAAAGACATCCTCACTAAACTATGTGTATAATTTATACTTGGTTAACAAACTAATTTATATAAAATATCTAGATAATAGAAAAATATAATAATGATTAATGTAATATTAATATAGAAATATAAATCAATTAGTACAATATTACTGTAGAATTGCAATACTAAATAATGTGAAAAGAAATTTATTTTTCATTTCGTAATATTGGTTCTCTCGCTGACCAATTACATTTTGCACGTGAATCTCCACTGGCAGTTTCAACGAACTCTCGTACACCAGAAAGCAGAAAAGTGAGATTACAGAGTCGAGGCAATAAACGGCATTAAAAGTACCATCGCGTAAATTGATTAAACTCCCGATCGGTGTGTGTGCTCTGCACGGATTCGTTTGCAGCTGTTACACGTAAACCACGCATGTATCTATAATTAAACAAGGAGGAAATTGATGTCAGAACTAGGGAAAATCGCGTCTGCGAGAAATTGTAGCGAACGATCGGTTTCTCGTGCAAGTCACGCAGCTACACATTTTCTTTTTTTTTATTATCGACTCAATAGCCATGTATTTCCACGGCTTGTATTATTCATCAGGCATGGTGGCCACAAAGTCTAGAATCCAGTTCAAAATTAAAAAAAAAAGGAAGATGGCAAAAATAGATTGTTTAATTTTGGGACACCATGTAAGGGAGAGTGGGGGAATTACGAACACCTAAGCAAAAAAGTAAACAAAACGACAACTATATGAGAAATGAATTTGTTTATTATTTACAAACATACTTAAACTATTCATCTATAAAGTACTGTGAAGATTTTTTGAAAAATTATAATCAAAATCAACTTTGTAGTGAAAAATCAAAACCCTTGGTGTTCGTGATTACTCGACTGCCGTGGGGTAATCACGAACAGAGTGTTAAATATCGCAGAAGTCGCACAGAAAGCGCGGCTGCAATGGTCAACTCATAAAAAATGTTGCTACAACCTATTCCTAATGTATTTTTCAAATTCCTCTTCTTGTGCGTTAGAAAAAAATTGCAATTGATCGGAATATAAAAAAAAATAGAAAGGTCGTTTTTTAAAATCCATCCACTCCACTATTTATTCACTCTACAAGAGCCTAAAACTAATAGACCTACATAATATATACGTAGTATTGCAAAAATCAGTTATCATAGACACTTGCTCATTGATAAGAAAATTTCTCAGCTACACCACCGCGACTCCCAACGATGGATAATAAACGAAAATTACAGCTTGAGCAATAAGTGCGCTGTACTTCTTCAAAACACTTAGCTGAAGCTCCCAAAATTCCACAAAATAATAATAATAATAATAATAATAATAATAAATTAAAGAAAATGTTGCTCTTAAAACGACTTTATATATATTTTACTTTAATATATTATATATATATATATATATATATATATATATATACACTATAATATATTATATTATATTATATCACATCACATCACATCACATCACATCACATCACATCACATCACATCACACATCACACATCACACATCACACATCACACATCACACATCACACATCACACATCACACATCACACATCACACATCACACATCACACATCACACATCACACATCACACATCACACATCACACATCACACATCACACATCACACATCACACATCACACATCACACATCACACATCACACATCACACATCACACATCACACATCACACATCACACATCACACATCACACATCACACATCACACATCACACATCACACATCACACATCACACATCACACATCACACATCACACATCACACATCACACATCACACATCACACATCACACATCACACATCACACATCACACATCACACATCACACATCACACATCACACATCACACATCACACATCACATCACATCACATCACATCACATCACATCACATCACATCACATCACATCACATCACATCACATCACATCACATCATATTATATATATACTTTTATATATTATATATTATATATATTTAAAATAATTGTTTCGCGATCACACAAAATATTACACACTAGTCTATTTAATCTCACAGTTTCCCCTTCAAATCCAATAACTCTCTTATGTCTCCCACTATTTTTCAAATCGCGTATACTATACCTGCGCTTAAACCTGACGTATCATTCACAGAACAGAAAATGGCGCGCCTACAGCTTCGAGCGTTCCTCCAACTGCGCACAATTACTCCACACCATGTGGGAAGAGTAAAATTCATCGCGTCAGGTTTCCCTAGTAAAAACTATTCCCTGAATCGACCGCTAACACTGGCGGAAAAGCTGATCCCCGTGCCGCGAAACTCCCACCGGAAGTTCCGTTTCCAGGCGCGCGTGTTCCGTGGGAGCCAGAATTCTCACGTGTATCAGAATCGAAAACTCGGGGAGAGTTATCGAGGCGGAGGAATCGCTCGTTGCATTCAACGCACTCGTGCCTGCGAAACTCCATTCCGCGATAAATCGTATGTCCAGCATTTGTTCTTGTCGAGACAAATAATACATACGTGTGCGGGCTGTAATTGCGTTCTTAATATGATTTTCTTTACCCTCCTTATACGATATTGAATATTAGAAGTTGTATAAAATAATAAGAATTTCGGCCGTAAGGAATTTTTAAAACTTCAAAGTAACATTTACTTTGCCGACCACATTTACTTTGAAGTTTTAAAAATTAAAACTTATGCAAAAATTAATTGCTGAGCATGATTTTGTCTTGACAGGACAGACTTTGAATTGAGGAATTACACTGCTTGTAATCGAGTGGAAAAAAATTGGGCAACGAGCGAAAACTAAGTATCAAAATACGTAGAGCATTATAAATATTTATATAAAAAGGGCATTTCAATATTTACGCCCTACGCTTTTATTGATGGTCGTATTAAAATTATTTTTTTCTATTTAGTACATTTTAAAGAATGCTTGTTTTTAAATTTTTTATTTATCACTGCATAGTACCTCGTCTGAAAATAATATAATAATAAATAATATAAATTTCCATTGATATTCGAAATATTGCCATTCAAACTTTGGAACATAATTGAAGAGTCTTTATAGAAAACACAGTAATCCACAGAAATCAAGTTTTTCAGAAAAGAGAAAAAACTTCCATGTCCTCAAATGTATTCATACATTTTCTTTATTTTTCTATCGTTACTAAAGTAACACTATCTCCGCTAAATGAATAATACAAAAATATGTTTAATAGATTCGTGGCAACGATCGCCGATAATTTCGCGTAAATCGCTCGCTGGCGAAAAATTTCCACAGGAGGTTCTTACTTATGCTGTTTACTTCGAGCGATCTCTCAAGAGAACCGACACGCTCGCAGATTCGAAAAGCCAGCGATGCAGGCCACGTTGCTCGCACGCGCGTGCCATTGATATTGCTGTTCGTACGCATTAAGCACGTTTGGCCAACGACGGCGACTATCCTCTTTAAAGGGAAACATTAAGTAGTTTGAAGCTTCCAAACGATCGTTTTGGCTTATATTCTCCTATAATAACATTCTAAGAACACTTTCCTAAAATACTAAGATGGAATACGAAGTAATAAATGAGATATAAAGTTTTTCCTGGAATGTGTCTGAGCGAGATAAATCAAATTTCCGTTTTTGACACAAAACTCCTTATGCAATCGACTTGACATTTATGTTCGCGATACTGTTTTATGGTTTTGGGGATTTCTGCTATTTTAATGCTTCTTTACAGTTTGATGGCCGCAATCGCGTGTGCGTGATTGCACGATTTCTATATATTCCCTCGCGGGAGCCTAAGAATTCAATTGTAGGTATCTCATATTTATCATCGGCAAAACTGTATTATAGGGTAGATGTCCCTATTACTGTCAGTGTCCCTATTACTGCCATTTTATTTATTTTGCTTAATAAAAATGTAACGTATAAAGAATAGTGTACAACAAGAATATTAATAATAATAAGAACAGTCCCAATTTAATAATAATATTATTCTTGTACACTATTCTTTATACGTTACATTTTTATTAAGCAAAATAAATAAAGTGGCAGTAATAGGGACATCTACCCTATAAAGATTTCTATTCCATTTAGAAGATACCTGGGGCGTCCGCTAACATTTTTCCACGGGGGGAGGGGGGGGGGGGCAGATTTGGGATGATAGTAAAGAAAAGTATATGTACCCCTCTTGCTTTTTTAACTCATTTTACAGTGCCACTTTAATTCAAAATTTAAAACCGAAATTTAGAAATATTCCCTTTTACAGTATAACCTTAATAAAAATCAGTTTGGAAAAATAAGCGATTTTTCTCAAAAGCCAGGGGGCAACTGCCCCCTTTTGCCCGCTCCCCCTCCATGGAAGATACTGTTTGGATGATGTTTAAAATACATTGAAGAGCCGGGGAAAAAGCTGAGCAGTGGACGTAAAACAAAGTTCCCATACCTGCCCAAATAGACCCTGCAGCTTCACTCTCTGTTTTCAAAAATCTGTCCATTTCCAACAAGCCAATATTTCTGCAAATCCATAAGTGTAAAGGTGTAGTCGCAATCACATAATGTTGAAAAGTCCCTAATCTTTTTCATTCCCCATCGCTTGGAGCAGAAAAACAATATTTCACCGTGTGACGAGATTAAGTGAACTGTGAGATCATATATAAACCATAGCATAGTAGAGTTTCTCTTAGCATTTGATGGAAACGTTTTCATAAGAATGTATTGAAGCTAATTTTATAAAACGTAGCATAGCATAGCATGGCTTAGCTTATTTTAGCTTCCAGGTGGATTCCCAGCTTTAGCTTCCAGGTGGATTGCCGGCTTTAACAGCTTTCCTTAAAAATTCTCACGAGGATTGCCGAAAACTCGTCAAATTGCACATTTAATACATAAAAATTGACTGATCGAAAGAAGCTTTTCCTCGATGCTGGACGCGGTGTTCCCCCTTAAGCGCGGGCCCGTTGCGCAGGCAGCAGACAGCGAAGCGTGGCTGGCATTCGAGCCGTCTGGAAGAGGCAGATCAATATGACGCTCTTGCCGCTTTCGTGCCCTCTTCCTTCATCCATTGCCAGGCTTTCCCACGGGCTCGCCTCTTTCTCTCACTTTGGCCCACCTATCGCAACAGCTGAACATTGGCATTGATTTTCAAAGTTCAGGAAGTCTTCCGCGAGACCCGGAGGGTACGGCGCCCGGTGTAACCCTCTGCTGCCCGCCAGCGCACCGGATCGATACGGTCAATACCCGCGCAACTTGCGCAGAGAAATTTCCCCCGCGTCGAAACTTCTCGTTTGAACGATTGCTAGCGCGACCAAGAGGCGCACCATGTGCATGCTGGAAGGTGGGGTGGATGGACCAGTAAGTGAACACGTACCAGTGAATGAACATTTTTTATTAAAACGAGTAAAATAAGTTATTAAAATAAGCAAATAATTAATTAGAGATTTCTTCTAGTTTCTTGCTTCATATCCAAAGAAGTTTTGCAACACGTGGAATCAATCGCGCTGCAAATATAATTTTATAAAAGTGTTCATTCACTAGCCTTAAGGGGAGGTTCTGGTCTAAATGTCGATTTTTTTTATTTCATTTTTCAAATGTTCAACCTTTTAGGAAAACGTGTCTAAAAGGATTTGTTGAAATTCGTAAAATTCCCGAAGTTATAGGCATTTGAGTAGCGGCAAATGCATGGGTGACACCCGGCGACTCGGTACTCACGTAAAACTTTAAATGCTTTTTTCTCGAAACAGTGTTCTCAAATCGGTGGGACCTGTATCTCCAAAAGTTATTATCCGATTCGACTGAAACTTTTTTTATTTTGAAGAATATACTTCTGGCTAGGGGGGGAACTAAAAAAAATACAAAAAGTTGAAAATTTATAATTTTCAAAGGCGATGAAAGGACGAAAAATAAAGGGAAAAGTGATTTCAAACTTGAAGTATCGTTATTTTCTAAGAAAAATGTCATTTTTGTAATTTTTTTACTTCCCCCCTCGCCAAAAGAATAATCTTCAAAATAAAAAAGATTTCAGTCGAATCGGATAATAACTTTTGGAGATACAGGTCCCAACGATTTGGATCAATTTTTTGACGCTTTAACTTTAACGACTCCCCAGGGCTGTCTGCACTGATTAATTATAAAACAAAAAATATATTTCTATAATTTAAGACATCCTTAATACAATGCAACAAGTCCCATTAAATTATACACAGTAGTTTTCCTTTAATTAATTCCTAAAAATCACCTATTTTTTGGGCTCTAGACCAGAACCTCCCCTTAAGTGTTCATTTACTGGTGCGTCTACCCTACCACCATGGAACGATGGGGCACACACTGTCTTCAGACATTACGGGATATCTAGCATGGGGTAAAGGACCCAATTACTGACACCTAACCAATTACTGTCACCTTAAGCTATTTTACTTAAAATGACGAATAAATAAACATTGTAAAGTGATACACAAAAAGAATTATTTATTTCAATCTATGATCTATACTATAGGTTATATGAGGCAGTCAGAGCAAGAACGGACCAACCCACATTAAAAAATTTTTTTTTTCCTATTTTATATGGTTAGTAGAGCCTATTGGAATACGTTATTGCTACTAATTCAATTTCGAAAAAAATGTGGGTTAGTCCGTTCTTGTTCTGACTGCCTCATATTCTATAGTTTGTTTATTCGTTAGTTTAACTAAAATAGCTTAAGGTGACAGTAATTGGTTAGGTGTCAGTAATCGGGTCCTTTACCCTATTGACTGCCGTTGGGACTATTTCTGTTGCATATGTAACAACTTTGTTAATTAGTGTTAGAGGCAGAGCTACTATAATTTAGTTCCTGGGACCGTGATGGAATTTTTCGTTAAATGGTAAGGGTTGCTTCATTATTTGACCAGTGATGACGAGTGATCTGTTATTTGAAAATGCCACTTGACTAGGCAAGACGAGGTAACTCATTATTAACCCTTATAAGGGAAGATCCCGAAGTTCAGAAAATTCTGAAACCTTGTGAATATGTAGGGGATTTCCTCCTGATTATAACGTGATTTTTGTTTGCTGCCCAAATTCACACTAAGGGCGTGGAATTGATCCCTGAAAATCCGGATATTTTCGGATTTTGTGTTGTAACTCGTGAACTGGAAAATAATTTCTTTACCAAATGATAGATCTAAGGAAAAGAAGTAACTTTTGTGTTGAAACTTCTTTTTCTATCTCTTATAGTTTGTGAGTTATAGCATAATATCGAAAATACCCGAATTTTCAGGGGTTAATTTCACCTCCATCGAGTGAATTTGGGCAGCAAACCAAAATTGCGTTGTAATCAGGAGGAAATTAACTACATATTCAGAAAATTTCAGAATTTTCTGAATTTCCGGGTTCGAGATCTTTCCTTGTGGGTCACCATCGTGTTACTTGAAGGAAAACGTAAACGCGTACTTAAATTCAAGTAACTTGACTTGAACAGTGTGTTCAGTGGTGTCAGTTGCCTTCAAGTTATTTTTAAGATTACTTGAAGCAAATATATTTCTAAAATGGCATCAAAGGACGTGGTGTTTGCTGGATTCTGTGTAATAAGGAACGAAATTACGAATAAGTTGTTAACAATATTAACAAAAAATGATTAGCAGGAAACGGTCATTACTCCACCTATTCTTAGCCATTGTTTTATGATTAGGTATAACTTAGTTTTCAAAATCAATAGGGAGTTAGCTGATTTCAAGTGACTTCAAGTTCACACTTGAACCTACGTTCACATTATTCAAGCAATATTTCAATTTTCAAGGCAAGTAAAAGTCAAATGACTCCCTACTTCGCTTGAAACTCGAAAGAAACTTGAAAGGATATTTCAAGTCAAGTGAATACTAGGTTCATATTGGTAAAGTAGTTTCAAGTTAATTGAATTCAAACAACTTGAAGTCAAGTACCTTGAATTCAAATGGTTTGAAGTCAATTAACTTGAATCCAAACGAGTCGAAGTCAATTAACTTGAATTCAACCGACTCGATGTCAATTAATTTGAATTCAAACGACTTGAATTCAAGTAACTTGAATTCAAACGACTCGAAGTCAATTAACTTGAAATCTCCAGTGCAATATAAATTGCATAAAATAAAAACAAACGACCGTGGAAGGAGCATTAGCGTTCAGAGAGGATCTTCAACAGAGTAAAAGACGCAATTGTTACACATCAACACATATATTTTTGCTTTTGCATGTTGCATACATACGATAAACAGTACAGTGTTACGCGTTCCTCGAGGTATGGTATACTAGAAAATTTCAATATCCGCTACTACAATTGCTATTCGACGTATTGTTTCGTACTTCCGCATTCGTGTGTAGCTCTACACGAGGGATCATTATGGAAAACCAACGGAACGAACGATAGCAAAGCGTGGAAACAACTGTGTCCGCGTAAAGATTCGGTTTGCCTTTTCTCTTTCAATTCGCTCGGGAAACATGTTGGCGCGCTCTACGACGTTTGTCACCGATCAAAGGAAACGCGTGAAAATCCAAGGTTTGGTCGTCGACAATGAAACGTGACGCGGGCAAAATAGAGGCGCGGATTCTTTTCGACTGTACAAGCAGTTAACCCCTCGCCTTACGATTCTTCCAAAGCTTGCAGGCGCCAAAATCAACATACATGAAACGAAAAAAATCGATGGAGTAATTGTCAACAGATATACTGTCAGAAACTAAATGAATAAATTAACGACTGCTTAGGAATCCCTCTTTTCTCTTCCTGCTAGACTTTTTCAACCCACGTGACGAAGTTCGCTTCGATATACAGCGCACAACTCACGCCACGCGCGTGACTCATCGTTAAAAGGCGAGGGGTTACTATAGCGCGTTGCAACGAAGCATCGTGTTCCTCCTCGTGCATTCCCAGCTCCGCACTCATCTGGCCGACCGACGATCGAAGAAGCCGGCAATTACACTTGCTTTCGCCGAGGGCCAAAAGCGCGCAGCGGGCAATACACCACCTCTTTTATCCGCGGAGCATCATCCAGAAATAGTCTCGCGGATTTGAGCAAACGACGAGTGATCATGAACGAACAATAACGAAAGACCACAACGAATACCAAAAAGAAAAGAGTAGAAGAAAAAACAAAAAAGCGGAAAGAAAAAATGAGCAATAATCGGTGCTAAGACGACGCGAAATCGACGACCAAAATTTGCTGCGAGAGGGAAAGAAGGCTCTCGTTCGCTCGCGAGATCTCTTTTACTCGTCGCACGCGACGTGATCCCGATCGTGTCCGCGTGACACGGTTCGCGATCGCGTGCGCCGCAAAGAAAAGTGGAAAGAAAAAAGAAGAGAGAAAAAAAGGTGGTCTTATCTTGCGCGAGAAAGTGTTAACTGTTTTCGTCTGTTTTGCTTCTCCCTTTTCGTTTTTCTATAATGTCCCGTTGCTACCGGAATCCTTAAAAACGAGCGCCGTAATCAATTTTGACATCGAAGGTAGGAACTACCTCGGGCTAAAAAATATCACGTACAGCCTCTGTAAGTATTGCTACGATCAATTGTGCTCTTTTCTATCGGCCCTTTCCCCCTCTCTCACACGCTCATGCATTCTTCCAGAGGACGCATACTTGCACACACGCGCATACATACAAACGCACGCACTCGCTCCCTCTCACACTGGATCATCGTCGTTTATCATCGACTGTTGCACGATATTTCGTTACATAAATTGCTTACGCTACGCAGATAGCCTCTACAGTCGCCGCGATTACTGTTCGTCGAAGCGACGTGATCAAAGGGGGCGCCGTCGACGAGAAGGAGCGGCCCCAAGTTCCGCCGACAAAGTTCTACGGCTCGCCATCCGTCGACGATATACAAAGCCCTACGAGCCGGAACTCGGAGGTCCGCGCGCGCGGCGCACCCGCCGCGCCCTGTCGCCCAAAAAACCCTAGCCGATCGGTGTGTTTTGTACAAATATATTACAAAAAAGGAGCCGCGCTCACATCCGAGGCAGAGCCCCCATCACCGAGGAGCACGCAAAAAGATCCTCGGACGTATGTCTTGCATTTCACTTCCCTTTTCCTTCCTCCTCCACCTCGTCCTCTTTTTTTCCCCCCCCCCCCCTTTTTTCCTTTCCCTTTTACGTTTTAGACATAGCGAGTGTATGGTTCCTATTTGACGGGCGTAACTTTTTTCATCGGCGAAATGAAAAACCAAAAGGCCCTCTCACTTAAGATCTAGCGATTAAACTAAAGGCGAAAGTGGACGTTACACAATCCGGATTATCGATCCGTTAAGAGTGACTTGATAAGAACGATGCTCGACCCCCCTTCCCGGGTTATATATATAATTTTCTTTCTTCGGATACCAGAGACGAAAGTGTCCCCTGCGGGAAACACTGAAAGATATTGTGTTTTTTTTTTCAGAAACTAAGGAGAACAGAAATGGTGGAGAAAAATATAATTGCGATTCTGTAGCGATCTGAACGAAAATAACGATCGAATAAATTTATAATCGGTTCTTACTTTAATTCGCGCAAAGATAGAGAGATAGAGATAGATAGATAGATAGATAGAGAGTGAGAGTGTGAGAGTGTGAGAGACAGAGAGACAGAGAGAGAGAGAGAGAGAGAGAGAGAGAGAGAGACGGAAAATAATAATTTAATTAGATAGTAACACGCAAAAAAGAAACGAATGTAAATCCTTTTGTACATTTAAAAATGGTTACTCCTTTAGCCATAAGTTTTATTAATAATGCTGGTATCTACACATATACACAATGTACAGAAAACCCGTACGCTGGGTCAAAATATGTCCACCATGTTTCTCTCGTTCTTTTTTTCTTCTTCTTTTATAATACAACGAGCGTGTAGTAGTAGTAGTAAATAGTAGTAGTTGTAGCAGTAGGAAGAGTATACAAATAAAAGATTAGAAAAGGACGACACACCGTCTCTGCTCGACGTTCGACAAACCGAAGCGCGACGCACTCCCGGGCTTCGATTCACCCGCGATCTCACGCGTTACAGCGCGATAAAAAATAAAGTACAATACGCAACCGTCCAGATTTCACGGCATCGTGTCACGTGAAAGTGTGTACCGCCTGTGTGTGTGTGTGTGTGTGTGAGAAGTGTAGTGTGTGACGTGTAATGTGTAACGTGGACGTTGAAGCGCGCGCCGTCGCGTGTACGTCTTCCCCTTGTACGTTGTTCTTGAAAAAACGCGAGAACGTACGCGATACAACAAACAAATAAAGGCGATCCTGCCTAAGTACAAACCCAAACCGTACACAAATATCTCTCTCCGCGATGTTCTTCTCTGCCTGTCGCACGCTGCATGTACTCCTCCTCCTCTCGCCGGCGAACCGTGCCTGGCGTTATATCGTCCTCGCGCGTTAACCGTTCTACGATAATCCTGCTATGTACACGTGTGTGCAGGACCGATGCCAGCGTGCAAAAAAATGCCAAAGACTTCGCTCCTCAAGACCAGTCGAAACAAGCTCGATCGTATCTGACCCTCGCCCAGGATCGATCGAAACAACTGTTGCCTCCGTGAACCGTACAACAGCAGCGGATTTTCTACCCCGTCGCTGGGATAAAATCGCGGCCACTTTCCCCGACAACGTCGACAACATTTTGCGAATCCAATTTTAAACACCGACAACGTCTTTGGCTCGATTCGATGCCCGTTGGCCGACACAGCCAACGTTTATCACCATTACCAAATGTGTGTGTTTTTTGTATGTTTTTCGGTGAACCTTCACGGTTCCACCATTATATTTACCCTCTCGACGAGGGTGCAAAATTTGAGCCCCGATTAAACCTTGCGCGAGAATCCTTAGGTTTCTCTCTCTTTCTTCACTTTCAGCCCGGAGCCTGTGGTGTCGTCGCCCAAGATAGTGGCTATCTCGCCCTGCATGAATGCCCACGGCACTTGGCTGTTGGCCAGCGGACACTTCTCGCCGCTTGGGCAATAAACCTGAAACAGAGGCGATGCAGGCTACCGGTTATCAAGCTGAACGAGATGTGTGGATATGTGGGAAGGGTTGGTCTCCATGATGCGGGGAAACCTACCTCTGAGCCGGCACCCTGTCTCTTTATGCTCTCCCGGCTGCAGGGGAAGCAGAATTTGTGGTGCGGCACGCTGGGACACTGAACGAAATGCGTGTCCTCCAGACGCTCCTGGCACAGGGTACACTTCAGTATGGGCGCTGACACTTGCTCGGCACCAGCGACCTGGGCCACTGCTCCCTCTGAGGATGTTGTTACGGTTGTGGACGACACGTGCCTCGAACCACTGGACCTCCTACCCGAGGAACCTGCCGAGTATCCAGACGTTTAGCTCCTATGTGTTCACAGGGATATATACATCTTAAGGTGATGTTAAGGGGGGTTCTCACTACGCCTCGCTTCGCTTCGTCTCGGCGCTACTGCTTTTCGCACTCACGTCTAGGCTCGCCTCACCTCGGTTTTTCCCTACCTGAAGTTATTTGAGCAGTGGCGGATTTAAGAAAAATGGCCCTGGTGGCAAACGTTCTGAGGGCCCATTTGTCGGGAAAATGAAGAGGTAGTTTACTAAAAGCGGGTTATGGGTAGTAGTACTGAAAAAAAGGTATAAGGTAAAGGACCCAATTACTGGCAGTGAACCCAATTACTGTCACCTTAAGCTATTTTATTTAAAATAACGAAAATATGAACGTTTAAGTAAAATAGCTTAAGGTGACAGTAATTGGGTTGGCTGCGAGTAATTGGGTCATTTACCCTAGTTTTGATAAAATCGATCTTTTTAAGGATGGGGCCCTAGGGGGCCTTCTGGAAGGGCCCATTTTTTTTTCAAGAAAATGAAGAGGTAGTTTACAAAAAACAGTTTCAGTGTAGTAGTACAGAAAAAAATATAGTTAAGATAGAATCATAATTTTTTAAGTATGTGGGCCCTGAAGGGCCTTCTGGGTAGGGGCCCAGGCGGCAACTGCTCATCGGCCACCCTGTTAAATCCGCCACTGTATGTGAGCTTGCCTCGGTTCATGTATTTGGCCAGTTGCTCAAAGAATCTCTTTTAGCGGTCAACGAAAGCGGTGGCATTGCAGCCACTCGCACTACGCCTCGTCTCTCTTCCTTAAAATTTTCTCGAGGAAGAATTCGCGGCTCGGAGTCGCGCCGAGGCGAGGCACAGTGTGAGTCAAATTGTCAAAATTCATAAGAGAAGCATAGGAAGAATAAAATGAGCAGAGGCGGGGCGAGAAGAGAAGAGACGTAGTGAGAGTCTACCTTAAACTGAGCCGGGGCGAAGCGAGGCGTAGTGAGAGCCGACCTTTACACGGCGCGTGGCTCGCCGACTCATACTCGCCCGAGCCGACTCGCCGAGCCACGCGCCGTCTCACTTCACCTTTACGAAATACATGATGTTGGAAATATTCATTGCAACACTTTTCTGGCAAGGAGAGGTTCCCAGGTGTCCGCCTCCGATTGCTTTGAATTTTGGATATGTTTTAGAGGACCGAAAAATAAAATATACGTGTTTTTTTATAGCGGCCCGTTTTCAGATTTGGAGGGTGAAACCAACCCCCAAAGTCATAAGATTTTCAGGTCTTTATCTCCGATTGCTTTGGTTTTTGGAAATGTTTTAGAGGAAGAAAAATAAGACACACGTGTCTTTTTATTTTGACGTGTTTGACCATTTAGGGGGTGAAACCACCCCTCAAAAGTTACGAGATTTTTAACTATTCGTCTCCGATTGTTTCGGCCAAAAACCGAAGCAATCGAAGCATGGCACCACCTATTCTCATAAAATTTGAGGGGTGGTTTCACCCCCTGAGCATGTAAGCAAGCCAAAATAAAAGGACACCTGTTTCTCATTTTTCAGTCCTCTAAAACATCCAAAAATCAAAGCAATCGGAGACGAACACCTGAAAATCTTATAACTTTGGGGGTTGGTATCACCCCCTACATATGAAAACGGGCCGCTATAAAAAAAATAACGTATATCTTATTTTTCGGTCCTCTAAAATATATTCAAAATTCAAAGCAATCGGAGGCGGACACCTGGGAACCTCTCCTTGTAAGTGACGTGCTACCACATACATCTCTTTTAAATATGAGGTGCCCAATATCTTCATCAAAATAATGCAAAATTTTAGCAATAAATATTTCCAATAACATAGCAGTGATTAGGACAGAAAAACACAGACCACCATTACCTGAACTGTTCGGGCTATGCTGGGACCCTCTGGAGGCACTGCGCTGCTGCGCGTTCGTGGCCGTAGTTGGCGGGCTTCTACTGGTCGGGCTTGGATTGTTCGGCGGTTGTGGCACTGATTCCGGCGAGGCTAGGTTGTCGGCGACGGACATGAGAGCGGCCATAGGTGATGGGCCATTCGTCGAACCCTGACGGACAAAATTACTTTCAATTCCATTGCAAAACACAAAACGCCGGTAAATAAAATAGCCCCGCGAGTCCCTTAAACGTCATTAACGCGCGCGAATGCCCATTAACATACGAGCTTAATTACCTGGTGATGATTCGACTGTGAATTATCGTTGGTGCCTTCCTGCGCCGGCGGCGGCGGCGGCGGAGGGCTCGTTCGCGGACGAAGAGGGGAACCTCCGCCGTTTGCCGCCACGTTTGCTGGTGCCAATGGGATAGACGGGCCGACGTACGCTCCTGAAATTCGAGAAATTTCAGTGGATCTTAGCTGACGCTCCGAGACGGTCGATTTTATATACAGTATAACCAGGGTTGCCACCTCTCAGGTTTTCGCCCGGAGACTTCGGGCTTTGAAGCAAATCTCCGGACTCAGATTTTAGCGGAAAAATCTCCGGGTTGTAGAAAAGAATGAGATAATAAGAAATAGTAGTATTATACAATGATATCAATTTTATATACAATAAAAGTTATTAATTAAAAACAGGTACTTTTAAATTCTGAATTGTTTCAGCTTAAAAGAATGTACATTTATTTTCCGGATATTCGAGAAGAAAACTTTTTTTTTATTTTTCCATCTCCGCGATTTATATAAGTGTGATAAAGTGGCAATCCTGAGTATAACGGGACGAATGTACCCAAGCGATTGCCAATCGTCGAAAACCCAAAATCTATCGCAGCTGTACCGTTTACATTTTCCTAACAATAAGTAGTAAAAGTAATCTCTCGGAATTTCCTACAGTGTAATTTTTAATAAAGCATTGATTCAGATAGGAAGACAGAAATAGATATCCTTTGCCCTCGCACCGTGAATACCATGATTACGGTAAACCAAACGAAACTCGACGTGCATGCGTACTTTCATTGTTCACGCGCCACTCGCCTCGCATCGATGCCCAGGGACCCCGAGCGGCGTGGACTACTCTTCGAATTATCAGCTGTGCCCGTCGAAGCGATCGAATTTCAACATTACCGAGGGAGATTTATATTCTGACTGAGGACGCCGTGCCCGGAGTACGCGACTCTCCTTCGGCGCATTGTGTGTGCACGGAATGCTTTTCGTGACTTATTTACTTTTCACGACCGCGATCGCCACTCGCGCATGACAGAATGTCGAATATCCTGGTGTGACTTAGTACTACAGGACCGTTGCGAGGTTGCGCATTTTGATATTGTTGACGAAGGCGTTTGCAACGTCTCCGAGCGCTGCGAGCGAGAAAATCATTAACAAGCGTCGCACGTGTACCCTTGTAAAGTTCATCCACTGTATATGTAGATATTACAACAGCGACGTACGGCACTGTGTCGTATTGCGCATGATACTGCGCGATACTATATCATGATCAATGTAATGATGGACAGTGTTCGGCACGATACTTCATTATATCGGATGATAACGCGGGTGATACTTTGGGATAGCGAATGATATAGCACGTGTCGCTGTATGATAACGCCCACGATGAATTATCATACGTGTACTAAACGAGTGCGCTACTTTCTGATAGGGTAAAGGCCTTAATCACTGGCAGCCAACCCAATTACTGTCTGCTTAAGCTGTTTTATTTAAAATAACGAATAAATAAACGTTTAAGTAAAATAGCTTAAGGTGACTTTGGGTTGGCTGCCAGTAATTGGGGCCTTTACCATAGCGCACGCGGCATTGTATGACAGTGTTTGGTGTTATATGGTAATGCGTATGAATTGATACTTCGTGTTATTAACTGGGGGAACATTGGCATGTTTTTGGAACATTTTGTTATATAATATAAAAATTAACATTTTTACATTTGATTAAGGTGTCCTATTGTGACATTCCATATTTTGTGAATGCACTGCAAGTGTTAAAATGCATGAAATTTTTGTCCTTATCCTTCTTTAATATATGTTAAATACATGCCAATGCTATCCCGTAACCAGGTAACATTGGCACATCATATATAAATCGGACTAAAACGTTAAAGTTTTACTGCATCTGAACTTACATTAATACTTAAATTTGTTTCTTTTTATGTTCAATGCACTGTTTTATATTTTTTACTTTTTTAATTAACATTTTCAAATTTGGTTTAGGTATCCTATTATAGCATTGCATCGTTTGTGATTGTATTACAAGTGTGAAAATGCATGAATTTCTTTTCATATTCTTATCAATATTTTGTAAAGACTTGAAATTCTAACTGAACACCAGCATTTTATCTTTATTATCGTGAATATGTTATTTGTATATAGTTGTAATTAATAATACACCATGTTCCTTAAAAGCTAATCCAAAGATTGTTTTTCCTTAATTTAAAAAATATACAGTGAAGGAAATTGGTTTGGTACAATGATTTCATCATTTAACTAGCAAAATACCCCCACGCCTCGCTTCGAGCCTAACAGATATTAAAGACCATAAGGTCCTTCATAGGAAACACATTTCACCCCTTTTCGCCACCCCCTTAGGAGTTGATTAAGGCAAAATTCTGAAACTGATTTTTAAACATTTATATGGGTAACATTTCGAAGTAAAAACCAAGTTGATATTTAGTGGGGCTTAAGAGATTTTGAGGAATTCGAGAAAATACATTTCACCCCTGTTCACCCCCTTAGGGGTTGGTTAGGGAAAAATCCTGAAATTGGTTTTTAGGCATTTGTTTGGGTAATTTTTGTGAGTAAGAAACAAGTTGATATCTAATCGGACCTAAGAGATATTAGGGAGTTTAAGAAAATACATTTTACCCCTTTTCACACCCTTGGGAATCGAATTTCCAATAATCCTTCCTTAATGGGCGTTTGTATCATGAAAATAATGTACCTTCTAAATTTCACAGTCTTAATTTAAACGGTTTAAGCTCGGCGTTGATGAGTCAATCAATCAGGACTTCTTTTTATATATATATATATATATATAGCAATTGTTTCAATACTGAAACACTTCGTTGTAAGCGAGTGCTACAATGGAGAAAACGTCACGCGATATTATACGAGGTACTTTAAATTGTTAATTCGATTAAATCCGACCGTTGAAATACCACACGGGCATTTCAATCCCCTATTTAAAATTTCATGAAAACGTGATCTGTTGGCTCGTGTCGAAACACGTTCTTCCTCCAGTTAATCGGTTATACATTAAGAAAGGTCAACAAACAAACGCCGAACATATACACTTTTTGTATTCGCAGATGTTACGTCACCGCTCGAAAGTGAAATTTTCGCCACTTTCAAGCCTCGTTGTATATGTCCAATCAACAATAAAACATACCAGAATAAGCTGATAAAATGCAACGCTTAGATAATTTTCCATATGAAAATACAGCCCATTAGTTTCAAGTAGCTTCGATAAATGTATAAATAAACGCGAGGAAATTGAGTAATATCGTTCTGTCGGCGAGTTGTCAATACCGTATCTTCGAGCAGTGAATTATTAAAAGTCCATCGCGCTGCCACCCAATCACTCGATTCCTGTTACTCGGGAGCACACATTTCCATAGATACGTCTGCCCCAAGGAACAATTTTATCCGTTCAGTTACTATATCGATCCTACGCAAGGGAATTTACTGACAACGCACTACTTCTCGCTTATCGCCCAGTTATTTTTCTCCGCGTTGTTTACACGTTCCCGAACCCTCCCCTCCCGGCTACGGAGAAACGCATCGTTCGCCTAGCGCGAGATAAAGCGCGGATGGGTATGAAAAAAAGCACGGTTTCGTCACGTTCTACGGCGGACCGTGACACGCGATATCTCCGTCCCGTATCCAGGCTATTCTTCCAGTGCAGCACGCAGCATCCGCACGTACGTTCCCCCACCAGCGGGGCGGACAACAGCCAGCAGCCGGCAATACGAGTGACCGAGGTCTCCCGACTGCGGAGCGTGCGTGGTCTGCCATCGAGGAGACGTGTGACCGGTACTTTTCCGTGACGCCGCGCCGCGGGCTTCGATAGAGAGCGAGGACCGCGCGCCCCTATCTATGTATGTATCTCGAATCACGCGAAGAAACGTAGCTGGCTTGTCCAGTGGAAGCGAGGGGGCAAAGCAGGGAAAGGGGGAAGGGTCCGAAGGGGGACCGGCGCGGAGGGGAAGGAGCGACGCATGCGCGCGCGCCGGCGGTTTTGTAACAGACGACATCGCATCACGTACGTAGGCGGCTCGGCTTAGTCACACTCCGCGCGCTTTGTATATTCCCTGGCTAACCGGTCGGCTATAGTGGCCTTGTTTCGAAAGTATGACCCTCCCCAGCGCGTCGTTGACGCCGTCGACGCGCGCTTTTACGGCCGACGTCTCTCTACACGGTGTCCCGAAAGTTTATTCTTAGGCCGTGTTTAGTAACTGGGAGATAACCTTGGATGAGCAATGGTTAATGAAAGGACAGGCACTGTACGCTGCGAGTCGGGAGTAACTGAATGCTCGTTGACGAGACTTTTTGGGGCTTTGAAACGGGAGACTGAGATGCTTGCGTGCTTTGAATATGCTACTGTTTATGACGCTTATTTAAAGTTTCCTAGAATGTATATACCTACGCGTCGATGCTTCGAAGACTATTGCCTGATGTAACTTGCGCAGGTTGTTTGCGAAGAGTTTCGCGACACCCTGTGTGTAGTAGGACGAGAGGCGAGACATGCACGACGGAACGGACGCGATAATCGTCCAGTGACGTAGGACGAAGCCGATGTTACGTGTCTCGCTCTCCTGTATCTGTACGCGATCGATGCAGCATAGTCGGGAACTCGCGGAGCGTGGCGATCATTGCGAAACACAACTCAGGTTCGCTCGCTCCTGTTACTACCGCTGACACGTCGCCCGGGCGTTTCTCAGCTGTCTCTCTCCTTCCTACGCGCGTATACACGTGCTATACCATTAACCATTGCCGATCTAATCAATCGAGTGTAAAAGGCAATCCTCGCGTATTTCCACAGCGCAGCTGGATAGAATTAATGTTACTAATTGTATGTAGAAATCTATTACAACCAACTGATTACAAAAATATTATAGCTCGACAAACCTAATCAACTGCTCGAATATTTTGCACCCTTGGAAGAAATTCAAGTTACTTAATTTATTCACTGTGTAGGAAAAATTTACGATTACTCATTCGAGTATGCGGATGTATGAAAGGAACTTTCATGAGACGTTTTCATTGTGTATTGCTATGCTGAATAAAATAAAATTAGAAATGAGAAACTGGAAAAATAGAAATGAGATTTCTAGTTGAAATATGATAGAGAATTTCGTTGGGATTATTCTCGTATTAGATTTATCTAGAAAATTAGCATCTGCTGAGCTTTTTCTGTAATTACTCTTCATCGAGGATAATAGGAGCGCTCGACACAAATTAATTTCCCATTGCCAGAGAATTCGGGGATAAAGAAACACAATACGCACAGACAACATGAAACAAGGAATAAATTTCTGTCTAGAATATCGTGTAAACATGCAAAACTGTACTGCCCAAATCGTTTTAACGCAATAAGGATAGCATCTACATTCATTACGATACCGCGTAACAAGCTTGTCGCGATTTAATCAAGGAAATTTACAATTCCCAATAAAACACGTATGTATCTCGTAACACAGCGAACAAAACGAAAGAAAAGTCCGCCGGTGCCTACAAAAATTTTCTCATAATCCATGTTTATTTCCAGCGTCTAATCTTCTGCCAGCGGTAATCTATTTTTATCGAAACGCGCATACGTAAACGTGGTTTCTATCTGTTGAACGGAAACGCTGCTCCCTCCAGAATAAAAAAAAAGTTAGATAAAAAGACCAAGCGAATATGCGGCATAGATAACGCGAGAATAATATTCCACGACACTCTAGTGGGATCGCTAAACCTCCCTTGGGGGTCTGACATATGAAGAAAAAAAATACAGCTATCGCCAGCTTAGCCAGATACGCGCTACTGAATGGCCACGAAAACGGGAATGCCTGTATCGTCGAGGCAACAAATCGCGCGTATTCCGTTCCTAGAATACCTGATCCCTGTAATTTCCGTATTCCTGGCTGGTCATTTAAGCAAACCGTTAGGTCCGTTTCGAGCGGGTCCTGGCCGAGACGCTTGGCTTTTCGAATCGACCGTTTTCGAGCCTGATAATAACCATTAATTAGCCTCATCGGCGTAGCTTCGAGATACCGAACGGTTCAAGGCCAGGTAACAGAAAAATACTTGGAAGTGGGCATACACCGGTAAAATCAACCACTACGCCGTTCCCGTTATTTCACGGGTATATCCTTCTCGCTATCCGCATCGTTCTAGCAACGGCTGGGGGATATTTCAACGCAGTTTTCTTCGACGCAAGTTACGCTAACCTGTATCCTATGACGCGAGACCTAGGGTAAATATACCAGTAAATGGACACTACCAGTGAATGGACATTTTTTACTAAAACGAGTAAAATAAGTTACTAAAATAAGCAACTAATTAATTATAGACTTCTTCTAGTTTCTCGATTCATATTCAAACAATTTTCGCAACACGTGGAATCAATCGCGCTGCAAACATAATTTTATAAAAGTGTCCATTTACTAGCCTTAAGTGTTCATTTACTGGTGCGTTTACCCTACATCGACTCTCGGGCTTTTTGCAATCCAATTTCACAGAGCTCCTCGGCAATATCATAAGTTCTCTGTGTGGATCAGGCCCGGTCGGGTAGTGAATCTAAGAGGCGCTCTTTCAGGAGCTGGGAAAGCATAGCTATCGGGAGCTAGAAAGCATGCCTTCGTGTGCCGCGCTGGGGCATACTACCGTGAGTGTAGAGACGTCAGGTACGTTTAGTTGTGCATGCAAGGAGCAAAGAGCCCAGGAATCATGTAAGGGGGCGAGAAAATTCAGGCTTATATATAAATGTATTTTGGAAGAATCGAACTATCTCGTGACTGTTTTCAATTTAGATTATTAATGCGAACTGGGATTTGCGATATGGATGTCGCTTTTAACACTTTTTTGGAATCTGTAATTCGGGTGGACAAAATTCAGACTTATATATAAATGTATTTTGGAAGAATCGAACGATCTCGTGACTGTTTTCAATTTAGATTATTAATGCGAATTCGGTTTTGCGATATGGATGTCGCTTTTAACACTTTTTTGGAATCTGTAATTCGTGTGCTTCACGACGCGTTGCTGGAATTTGTTTCATTCATGAGCGAGAAAAATTCAGAATACTTACTGAATACTAAGCGATTCAAAGTTTCCTTCTTCTTTTCAATAGTAAAATCGCTTTCTGAAATTCTGATCGTGTGAAACGTCTCGGAATTGCGGAAGATTATGTTATGTATATATAGCAACGTTAGGTGAGTCGAAAGCAAAATCAATGAAACGTCTTGCACTTCGAGTCTATTTTGGAGAAACATTTCAGAGCTGACCTGCTATCGTGCTAGATACTGTTAGTTGCTATGTGAATGCTACGATTTGTTTCTATGTTTTGTGAGCCGACTGGATGTAAACAAAGTCGCCGGCGCACAGTTTACTTATTTAGCGCATTTTAGTTTTTTTTTTAAGATATCGAAAAGAAATTTACGGCAGAATATAGGACAAAATTATTCTTTTCTAATGATATATTATTTAATATTTTTTACATTTATTCATTTTTCATTTTTTTAAATTGAGTATAGGGGAAACTTTTCGTTTCCAAGTTATAAGGAAAAGTGTGAAAATGAAGGAATGCAACGAAATATAATTTTGTTTAAATTAAAGGCCAATCTTTTGCGCTAAATATCATCTTCTATTAGTAATTAATGTAGCCTTTAAAATATTCTACTATTTAGAACAATTTAAGTACAATTAATATTTAAATGCATGCTAATGTGGGTTTTGCGAAGAATGTTTATTATGTTCGCAAATTTGTATGCTTTAAGGTTTTATGCGGGTAGCAGAATTGGGAATTATATTTTTTCCCGCCAAATTGACAAAGATTCTCGTGCTCCCATTTGCAAGGCCCTGTGTCGTTACATGCAAATTTGATTATTAGCTAGAGTTTTTGCTGTGCTAATAATGGGCAGAAGTGTGCCATTAATCCTGAATCTTATACTCTCGGATAATGGAAATAAAAAATAAGTAATTCTTATAAAAGCGTAAAATTCGTTTTTCATTTAATGATTTACTACCTTTTTCGTTTTGAAAAATTATTTTACATTATCTTCATTGGATATGCCTACGTTTTATATTCTTTACTGGGATTGGCAAAACTGTTGCGACTTTGGGCGACATTAGACAACTCTATTTGCGTGAATCTTGTCCAAAGCCTGGCAACTCTGCAAAGTGAGGTGGAAAGCAGCACTAAATTCGTCATCAAATTAAATTTCTGAACTTTAATTAAAAACCTTTTTTCTTTCTGTGAACTGAGAACCACCCACTCTTTCGAAATCCACACATATTTCGTCGTTCAGATGATTCCGTGATTAGATACGGTGTTATGAAGAAAAAATCATGAAGTTTTAAGTGAAACTAATTGTATTAATTACTCATTGCAGAACATCAAAATATAGTATATCCCAATTACTCATATGTGTAATTAACGTTTTTTAATTTACGTACAAAGAATGCAAAGTTTATAACAATTTAAACTTTAAGAAAGTTATAAGAAAATGATGAAAAGTGATAGACGGTGGACTCTTTTTACATGAAGGCTTACAGAATTATTAATAAGAGCATGCAAATGTCTTACTGCAGTTTCCTGCAGCTTTTAACTCTGTTCAAATTTTAACAAGTAGACGCCCGAGGGTATTTTGGCGTCCCGCACGCGGTCAGCTTACATAGCCGCTAGAAGAGCGATTTGGGAGAAGCGGACTGTCAATGAGTCAGATGTTTTCATTGCGCGAACCTTATCTGTTGCGAGTATTAAATGTTATAAACACTAGATATTGGTTCTCTCATAACGAATTTCTGCCTCGTTGCATTAAGGTCTAGGGACACATATCAGTTGCATACGTGCCGTCAGCATGGTCGTGAAAAAAAAAACCGTTTGCTTGCCTCACAATGGAGCAGTTCACATTTGCCCCTGGCGGGGATGTGTGGAACCCGTATCCGTACGGTGAAACTAAACATTGGTTGGCAAGGATATTTTGGTTTCTGCACTGACAGTGTGCTGAAATCGATTGAGGGGGGCCTTTTTATGACCGCGAAGGGTTCTCGGGACGACAAAGCTTTCGAACCGCGTGCTTCGAGGGTCCTAGACCCTAGAGTCATAAAGATAAAGACAGCAATAGGCCGTTCGGTAATAAAAATGCCAATTTCTATATTCCGCATTAAATCTTCATTGAAATATCAGCAATGGATTGCTGTGGAGTACGGATATGTATCTCTGAACAGTCGTCAGTGACGTCAGTGAACACGGTACGGACACGGAATTGACACGGGACAGTTATGTGTGCGCGGACCTTAAGTCTTTTACCGAATGTGCACAGTGAAACAGCTCTCGTATTGATAGATTTGTTTGATTTTATATATATTCGAGGGTAAAAATTCTATATATTAAAATTTTGTTATATATTACAGTTATACAAACTGTTCATAGTCCGCTTAGACAGTAATTAGAATATACGTATTATAACACTACACGTGAAGTTTATTATATGGCTCCCCCAAACCATAAGATTTTGATACATAAATATAAAATACTTGAACAGTGTGGTTTGCCCCCGAGAGATTTGGGGAAACAGGCTGCAGAATGGAGAAATACATTTTTTAAACGAGATAGACAATTTCCTACTCGAAACTGTAGCAGAAAGAATAACCTTTTTAAAGTATTTTGAATAAAATATTTATTCGTATTAAAATATTTATTTGTATAAAAATATATCTGCTTAATATTATTTAATAAGTTTTTTCTTTGTATGAATAGCCGGTGTTATAATTGGCGTAATTTTTGTATATCATTAATTTTGTAAAGCTATTAATTTAAGACAATGTTATTAAATGGGATTCTTTTTTTATGGGTTAATTAAAATATCCGCGATATGAGTAATGGAATATATAAACACAGCAGTTTAACTGTGTTGGAAAGCACGTTTATGTACTTGCAGCTCATTTTGATTTCACTTTTTTTATTTTGTTATTATTTTCATCTTCTATTTTTTGTTTTTATTATTTTCTATTTTTGTGATTATTGTTGTTATCTTCTATTTTTGTGATTATTATTATCTCCTATTTTTTTGTGATTTATTTGATTTTTCATGTACTTGGCGTAATTTTTTTTTTTAAATTTTTTTTATGGTGATGTATATTTCACAGAGGCTTGGGATGCTTCAGATCCGCTTATACAGTCTTCCTGGGATTATAGAGAAAGATTCGGGACCGGAGAATTCTTTATGATCCGAGATAAGGGAAGTAGTTGGCACCTAATAAAATGACGCTCTCAGGGTCCTCGCTCGAACCATCTGACACGGAGACTGAACGAGATAACCCGAGAGAGTGAGTGACTGGAGTTATCCAGCAGTGAATGTGAAAATTTTCATATTTCTTATTACGAGGGACTGATGAGTTCATGTCGACGAAAGCGAGTCCAAACAAGAAGTAATTCGATCTATTTTTTATTATGAGTATCAATCGATTCCTTAGATTTTCCTGGTGAAAATGATCCCAAATACGACCTGAATCGGACTATTTTTAATTATTCTAATCATTTCTG
Organism: Andrena minutula; assembly: GCA_929113495.1. NCBI lineage: Eukaryota > Metazoa > Arthropoda > Insecta > Hymenoptera > Andrenidae > Andrena > Andrena minutula. The sequence goes on from OV815994.1 coordinate 43,314,603, forward strand.
AATTCAGGAGGTGAACGTAAGGAGCACGAATAAATGTAAAATGTGTTTAGTCTACTTTCTATAAAATATTTAGTGTAAGAAAATCCTCAGTTACACATGGCCCCATTTCGCAGCTGTGACTATGGTCGTGCGCGGCTCAAATAAAGGATTTTGTAGTTGCCGGGGTTAGGCGCAAGTGGATATAAGTGCTAAGGCCGAAAAAATCGATATACAGGTGTTGGAAGTTGTTTCGAATACACAAACCGTTCAATGTCACCAAATAAATGAGAAATTAAAACGAGAAAACTCGTACCCTGTCTTTAGATTTTGACTTTTTATTTCATGTCCTTCGTATTGTCGGATAAACGTCTGATTACCATATATGAAACTATGCAGTTTTATTTGAAAAATAATAAATTTAAGAAAATGTGTATACACTCTTAATTGAACAGTGTGGCTGATAAAATTTAAATCTGCATCGATGATAACCAAAACGGTATCGTCTAAGTGCTTTAATTAATTAGTAGAGTAATTAATCGAGAATCGATCGTTTCTGATTACGCAAGAATTACATGTGGATGGACGTTTGATCATAGATTTGCTATTGTACTTCGTGGCTTACAGTGAGTCACGAGATTATTGGGACAAGTTTGTTGGTTTGCGTGTAAAGTTGGATTTCTCCGTCTTTGTACATGATTGTCTGGTCTCCAGATAGTTTTTATTTTTATTGGCGAATAGTAGCGAGTAACATGTGATACATACTTTTTCACTAATTCTAATGATTGTTTTTCTTTTTTGGTCGATAATATTCACGTGCAGTCTGGAGGTACGACTATCTCATACACGATAAGTGTACTGTTTCCTGAGAAACAGTGTTCTTAAAATAAAAGGTTGCACTTCAGGTACCTTTAAGAATTTACTTCATTTTTATATTGTGATAATTTTATATAATATTTTGTAAAGTACTTAAGTTTCTGTTTACCAATTTCTATATACGATTTGGTGTCTTTGTCGTACAAAAATACATTGGTAATATTTAATTATACTACTTTTAAAGCGGAACTTCCGTTTCGCGTAAAGAAGTTTGAGTGAAAGTATCGTTTACGATTTAACTATTTTATTTTCCGAGTTTCCGTGAGTTGCAAGCCCCAGCAATTGTTATTTCATCTCCACCATAAACAAAGGAACGATTACCGTATCCGTGATCCGCAATTTCGTATGCACGAACCCAATGCAAATAATTTCGTGACTCACGGCATGCACCAGAGCAAATGCAGCGCGAGCCGCCTGGTCTCGATTCGACCATCGTCGACCGTTGGTCGTCAATGAGCCACGGGTGCAACGAAACGGAGCGCAAGAAAACGGGGGCCGCACTACAGTTACCTTCGCGATGTAGCGAAATATCTTGCGCCGCGCGGCCACTGGCGAACCGGTTTTCGAAAGTATCGCGCAGCGACGCGACGCGATGGAACAGAAAGAGCGTGATTTACATAAAAAGAAAAAGAAGTGGAAAGAGGAATAAAGAAATCACTTTCCACGCAGCGGTGTGCAGAATTATTTGAAAGCGAGCAGCACAGTCTGCGCGGCTATTTGGTGGAATAGAAAAAACAGGAAAGAAGGTGAGGCGGGGAAAAAATGCTGCTAACGGTCGCTAACGAGTAGCCGAGCCGATCCAGTCAAGTCCGTTACGACTGGCTGGCGGGATTACACGCTCGCGAGACGCTACTAACGCCGATGAGATTTGTATCGAGCAACAACGGGGCTCATTCATTGCGTCTAAATATACGGAGTGACGTCATTCGATTGGACGTCACGGCACGGCAACTCGGTGTATCTTTTGGTCGTCCCATCACGTGCTCGACGTGCAGTACGTCTCCTTTATACGCGTTTGGACGACTGCCGTTCGTCCAGAGAATGAAGAAAAGGGGGAGGAGAGAAGCACGGAGTAACAAAGCCTGTGCTACACGCGTGCACGGTCAGTTTGTTGTGTAGTAGGAAAGAGAGCAGGAAGATGTGTGTTTTACTTCCTCCTGGCTGTGACGATTCTACGAAACTATGGAGGTTCGAGAGAGCCGGCGTCTCGTAACCACACGACATACATGTGTAGCGCCTCTCGTTCTCGCGCCAGATGGCCACGCGGGCGCACCGAACGGAGGCTTTCCTATTTTTATTACCAACCGATAAGAACGGGCGAGAGAAAGAACGCTCTTCCAAGAGGAATCTAGGATATACGAACGCGTAGAAAATGTACAGAATTAATTAGCGAGGCGAGGTCAATGTAGCATTGCAATCGCTGTGCATTAATGACAAAGGTATTTGAAATTGAAGTTTTGGAAAATAGAAAACACGTCTCTGATTATTTGGACAAGAATGTTTATAGTCCTGATGGAATTGGTAAAAGTGTTTTTTAGTAAAATTCTCTTCACAAATATCGTCTTTTTTATATTTTATTATGTTGAGTGTTTTTAATATTTTGAAGCACAAATCTCATTAAGTAACTGTAAAAACTTACTGTTTTGTTATTAAATAAGATTTTTTGGTTCGTTATGAGAAATTTAAAAATATATTTTTATTAATTAAGCGGAATTTGCACATTAAGAAAAATAATTCCCAACTGTTTATGTGTGTGTATATATATATATACATAATGCAATTTAATTCAAAACTATCTTCTCGGAGTTGTAATAAAAAATAGTTGTTATGTTTCTATACATATTATACTTTGCACTCTATTATTAAAATGCTTTATGATAACAATGAGCACCAATAATCATTAAAGAGTTGAAATCAGAATTACATGGTCCAGGCGGAACTCGAAAGCCCAAACTTCCGATTCGCGAGCTCACTTAACGCAAAAGTACATAATTGCCTCCTCAAAGTTATTGAAACGTAAACTCTGACATCCTCTGTCATTCTATTTCTTGTCTCTTGGTTTCGCATTTCACGCTCGTTTGTTCCACCGATTGTTCGCGTTAGACCCCTTTAAGCTCGCAGATTTAAACGGTCAGCGTACGCCGTGTGCGGGAATTCCCCATTTCTGTTTACCAGACACACTCGCTGAACGCCCATCGGCGTTCCCCGCGCTGTCGGCGTGTGCGCGCGCAGCGACGCCTAAACGCGTACGTGTTCATCATAGTCCGAAGCTTAAAGACAGAACACGAGAATATCGAGGAAGAAGCAGAGCCGTGGGACCAATAAGACGACAAGCTACGCGAGAAGAGCGAGAAGGCAAGCATAACAGTGAAAGAGAAAGGCAAAATAAGTTCTTTAGTGAGTGACGGACGCTCCTAGAAGTTCAAAGACGCCCATGTATCTGGAAAGAGCCGAGGCAGACAGCGAGGCTGCAAAAGAGAGGGCCGCTTGTGACGTCATTCGCAGTCAGGGAAGTGACCCTGAAGATGGGCTAATTAATTTTGCTCCAACTACTCTTCTATCAATTTCGCTTACAAAAAAAAGTAAATAAATCCTCACTTCCAGTGATCGAGAAATATTCCCAATTCACAAAAACCCTAACACAAAACGAGTTTCGAAATATCACACACAAACGTGCTAAGATACGCGACCGTTTACTTTCGCTTTGAATTCACCAGAAGCTTCAATTAATTCGCAACAGAAGTCCTGACTAAGGAATGTTTCACGGGGCTACTGAGGATATCTATAAACTGTCTTCCAGAAATTAGTACAGCTTCTTAAACGTTTATATATCGATAGCAATTTCCCTTCGCGAAAACCTCGAAATTCTGAGGTACCGTTACGATAGTCACGTGAGTGATGTTAAGAGAGGAACGGAGGGAATTCAGATACCGGCAGATTCAACGGCTAGAACGCGTCCCCATTGTGACATCTGCGTAACTCACCATTGGCCTTGAACGTGGTGGCGGTCTCGAAACTGGGCGCTCTCACAGGATGCTTCTCCTTGCTTCTGTCCTGCACGTAACTAACCGCGAGGCTCACAGCTGGCAGGGAATCGCCCCTGGTTAATGGCGGCCTGACCGGATGCTGTTCCTCCAGCGAGAGCCTCTTGTCCGCGTGCTCGTCCTCGTCGATGGTGGATATGCCCCTCTTGAGCTGTGCCATCCCTCTGTTGTGGCTGAGGTTCACGTGATGCGCCACCGCGGCCAGGTGGGCGTTCGGGATCCTCACGTTATTGCTCCTCATCCCGTTGGCGATGTCATGGCTCTCCTCGTGTTGCCGCGAGATCTGTTGCCTGGAGGTGCCGGAGTTGAACTCGGTGATGGAATTACGATGATGCAGCTGCGAGTAGCCAGCGATATTATGGTGCCTGGAATGGCTCTGGCCAGTGTTCTGTATAGGCAGCACGTCCAGATTGGTGCCGCCGTTGTGCTCTGTGTGCCCGGTGGTTCTGTACGCCTTGGACGTGGAGGAACGGGCCTCTTGGAAGCCGTGCGCCTTCTTCATCTGTTTAGCCGACTCCAGGACCAGATCTATCCTGTCGGCGCCCTCGTAATTCACGCAACCGCGGCACACGGGCTCCGAATAGTCCATGATCATGGCCCAGGGCATTCTGGGCAGATCGCACAAATAGCACTGCGTTCTCTTCCCCATCATTTTGCTTGGCCTCTTCGTCCGTGAATAGTCGGCGAGTCACAATGCGCCAATATACCTAGTGTATCACTCACATCCACTTTAAGCACGTCTCGGTTAATCCCGCTTCGCTCCCACGACGCACACGATAAAAACTCACAGCGTCGACGTTCCTTTCGGTTCTCTTACTTCAACGCATATTCGGATCGAGAAACTGCGCGAGCCTCGGGCGAAACACTCAAATTAACTTCACTGCCGATCGGATTGATGGATCACTCAACGCCTACCACAGAGTCTTGTCTTTCACGTTCTCCTTTCCGCTCTCCGGAGTCGTAGCTACATGGATTGCGGACGCGCCGAATATAACGATTCGCGACAGAGAAAGAGGGAGAGAAAGAGAGAGAGAGAAAGGAGGAGGAAGAGGGAGAGAGAGAAAGAGGGAGAGAAAGAGAGAGAGAATTTGTCGGTTATTGCGCCGGGATTTCAGCGAACGCGTATTACGACGGACGCCCGAAGCGAGCGACGCGCCGCACAGGCGGAGCCGAGAAAAAGAAAGAGCACGTTCGCTCAGACGCCAGATATTTTTGCCACACAGACTTACCCTTGCGGCCGTTCGGTTGGTTTTATCGTTAAACAAGGATAACGGCTAAGGCGTCATTAGCGTGGACGGCGCAGGTAGGATATATGCACAGTGACGAAACCACACGGGGAACCCTGTATTCTGGGTTGAACACGAGACGCGAATATAATGGTATGCGCGCGACGACACGACCGTGCGCTCGCTCGCCTGGCTGCCGTACGATCAGACGAACGGAGACGAACGCTCGAGAATGCGGCGGTAAAGCGGAGCTACGGGTGTCGCTCTCCTCCCCCCTACGGCCCGGCCGTGCTCTCCCCTCACCCCGCCGCCTGGCCTGCACGGTCCGCACGATTCGACAACGACGGCGACGACGACACAACGACGGCAACGACGCGCTCCGCCAATCGGGCGTTGTGGCGTCATGGTGCATGACGTCATAATCGCGATGCTGCGCATGCGCACCGCCGGCTGCCCTAGGGGGACACGTAGTCAGCGACCGGGACTCGAACGCGAGAACAGCCAGCGAAGAGGGAGAAGGATAGCGAAGCGCAGGCGGGAGGAGGACGGCGGTAACACGCGCGCGCACTCACTCGGCTATCTACTCTTCGCAAACGAGAGGTCCACTTTACACTCGAGAAAATCCTGCTAACGAACTCGCTCTTTGATTTTACATACGTACTTGGACGTGGATAAATGGCGCTAACGCGTCGCGGATTTAATTCTAGATTCGTTTAAACCGCTGGATATTTAACCAAGTCTCAGCCGTCTTCGTAAATATTTGTTTGTGCTTCTCTTCTTTTTCGCCAGCGATATTAACGACGCGAGTCTCGCGCGGCAGCGTAAAAATGGGAAAGGGCTCCACCCACGGTCTGGTCTCCGTGCGATGCCCCGCGAATTGTCGTTCTGGCGTTGAGTTAAACTGTCGGTTAATAAGAAGTACAACACTATCGTGTTACTAGGTAATTTTAATTAAGAGAATTACGCGCTGAAATCTAATGTCCGATTACGCTCTAATTGTGCTCGATGTTTGTTAATCTACTTAGCTGAGACAGCATAGCGTATAAGCGTGTGGAGGTTACTATCCCGCAACTGTAGCGTTTGTGCCTTTTAAAACTATGTGCCTACTTCGGTGTACGTTTGCGGCAATTAGCGTTTACGTCGAAACCAGCGTTACATAACGATTAGAATTTTAAATGCCGCGTTGTTCAAATTTTTCTCCCGTTTCGATTTCTCGTCTCGTTTCAACGCGGTTTTCGTAGTACCGGCAATTATTAAATCCACTTCCTTTCGAGAGCTTCAAGTAACACCTAGAATTACGGATTCGATGCTCAAGTTGTCTTTTAAAAATATTTTATTCCTTCAATAATAAATGTAAATTATTTGGTTACCTTAAAAAAATTAGGAACTACATACCTACTGAATTGTTTAAAAAAAATTTAGGAATTAATCAATTATACAATTCAAGGGCTATTTAATTCTTCAAAAAAGAATTTAAGAAATACTGAAATTTTAAAAACACTCGCTACAAAAAATTTTCAATTTGCTCCTACTTTTATCTTATTTAGCCACGATGCTATTTCTTTCCCTTTAACAGAACAGCGGAATTAGAATACGGAACTCAAATCAAATCGAACGTGACTTCAAAAGATACTCCACAAAAATGATAACAAATTTTTTATTTCGCGGCAATCTTAATGGCGTTAAGTTACTGCCCCGGATTACCGATTCCATCAACTTTATCGTGATTGCGTTGGTTCGCGTCGCTCGCTAATCTGAATTTTATTCTGTAGAAGCTCGTAGATTGCAGTTTTAAGACGCGTTCAAGCAAAAATTGCATCGACCGAGTGACATAAACAATAGGTGCTCACAGCCATAATACGAGAGCTCAGTAATCACATTAATGGCGCGCCGTTTTATCGGGTTTTCTTTCACGATAAGGGGTCGTGTGATAACGGTCGCAGGAGGCTTGGCATACAGAACAGATAGTTTCATTATTGGTTACACTAGCGTTGTTGTAACAACCGAGGGCGCGTGAACGAAACTTTAATCCATCCTACCTCAATACATGCACTCATTCATAGAGATTACATCGTCGATCAATTTCTAATGGTCCAACCGTAGTATCGTCGTACGGCATCGATTCAACCATAGTACTATATTTTGTAAATACACAAAGCATCACGTAATTATGAAAAAAAGATTCATTGTAGGTACTCCAGCTTAATTAAAAAGACGATAAGATAGCAACAATATCTATTCGGAAAACGTAATCAATTGTACGTATTTAATTGTTTCGCTGGCGATAGCATCTTTTCGTCATCCACAACTGCGTGCACGATTTCGAAATCGATTTGATATCTATCACGCTCTGATAGAGATCCACGTAATTCGGGAACGTGCAGACGTTGCACACGTGAATACGACATCAAATATTGACAATATAAAATTTGCCAAATAGGGTAAAGGACCCAATTACTGTCAGCCAACCCAATTACTGTCACCTTCAGCTATTTTACTTAAACGTTCATTTATTCGTTATTTTAAGTAAAATAGCTTAAGTTGACAGTAATTGGGTTGGCTGACAGTAATTGGGTCCTTTACCCTATTAGTTATCTAAATTGAAATTTCTGTTAACTCTTTAAAACAGACGTTTCTTATTAAGTATTCGAATTATTTAGAGAACTATGTAATACAGCCAGACACGTGAAAAGGGCTGTGTGTAAATTATAATATATTTACCACTGCGTTTTCAACACTGAATGCGATTTTTTATCAATAAATTATCGCGGGTGCGTTACGAGTTTCTACTAAACGCAGATGTCGGGTATCTGCACGAGTGACATCACTCTGACATCACACTACGATATGCCTTGGTAACGCGAACCTTTGATGCAGTCGTACAGGGAGACGACAAAAAACAATTTCAGCGCGCACGTTACGCGATACACGCGAAGCAGGAAACGTGAATGACACCGTGGCTGATATTTACTGATAATAGGGTTTTTTATCGTGCCAACTCACGAGGATCGAAACGTGGATCATCTTCCCTCGGTCAATAAAAACAACGGCTCAATGCATCGCCCCCCACCCCCTGAAATTTAGCGATTCCTTGACGTTCTCGTATCGACGGAGTTCTCGAAGATTACGTTCGTAACCGTGGTGCCGCATCTTATCAGCCGCCCTAATCAGCATTTATCTCTCACAGGCTACATCGATAACAAGGCCGTAAGATGGATCGTGTGTACACGATGTTTTATCGAACCGTATAAATCTGTCAAGTAATCGAGCGTTGATTCGGCCGATTGGTAATTTCGATGCGACCTCTTCGATGATAACTCGGCCATATGCAAGGCTGGTGTACGTTAGTAGTATTAAATACAGTATTCACAGGCAGAAGTATTGATAGTTTCGTTCCTTTGTAGTTTGTACCATTGTTGAATTTTATTGATTACTAAAGTATTGAAAGAGATTCAGGTAATTATAGTTACAGTGATTTTAATGGAGACTAAGGTTTGGTATATTGATCTACTGAATTGTAATTCAATTTTTGTAAGTGAGTTTGAGTATAAAATATTCTTGTGCTAATGAGAAATAAATTGTAAGTGATACCTATATTGCAAAAGTAGATGATGGAATGTAAATTAATTAAAATAGGCTTCGATACAATAGCTACTTGTAAAATGGAGACGAGGGTCATATACATAGGTCTTGCAAAGCCTTTCGCATAATGCTTTTCGTGCATCCTCGTTGTATAAATGAAATATTGAACAGATGTTAATAATACTTATGTTTTGTAATGATAAATAGAATACAATGACTTTGAACGTCCTTTGTTATTCTTGAATGAATAAAAAAGATGTATTTCTTTTAAATGAATATTTTTTTATATTTATCAAGGAATAATTATGGTTTGTAGTTTCAATTATTCTTTAATGAGTTGTAATAGTTAATAATATTATTGTAGGCAAAAGGAGTATAAATGTTTGATTTTTATCACGTGTTTACTAAATACTGTTTAGTTTGCATGATAATTTCGCTCGAAATTATCAGTTTCGTTGGCATATGGAACGATATGTAAACTAAGTAGATGACCTGCCTTACAAGATATACCTAAATGATAATAAAAAGTACAATTCATCAAACACAATTCACCGAAAGTCATCCTGCATAGGATATGTGGAAATGAGCTTTTCGAATTTGAACAAGAAATAAAGTTATATACGCTTGGAAAGAAACTTGTCCTATTAAAAAAAAACATGTAAATGTTACTTTATTCTCAGAAGAACTTATGTCAGACACTATGTCGCGATGCAAATTCCACTTGTTCCTTTTAAAATTTAAATGTTATTTACATACTATTAGCTTGTATTAGCATGTTTATTGATTGTTTCCTACGTCGTATCAAAATCGTCTAAAAGTAACTTGCAATTAGTGAGTACGCTTCGTATCAGATTAAAGACAATACAACCTTCCATGTCATACAAACAATTTATATTTATATTTTATAAAATATTATTTCTTGTTTTTACAACGAGAATATAAAACCGGGCTCTCGAAAATTTTCATCTTGCGAAAACTGAGTATCTACATTAGGGTGGCTCTTATATTCGACCTGAGAATCTTTTACTCTCACCCTCTAATATGGTTCCATTTTCTAAAAAAATAGTCCCTGAAAAAGATTACTGCAATCGGACAACAGGAAAGGGTACCGACCAACCCTTAAAGTTTAGATTCGTCAATGGTTTGAATTTGAAGAATTTCTCAAAAATGGTAAGTCCAAACGAAATTTTGTTCAAATAATATTAAAAGAGCATTCAATTTTCTACAATTACTGTATATATAATTTTCTCGTGCTTCCAACTATTTTTCAGATAATAGAGTTTGAATATTATAGGTATACATAATGTGACCAAATAAAACAGAGACAGATTCGAATAAAATTTATTCTCCACTTGCGACTTATGTTTGCACAAGAATTGATATCGTTTAAGATTGCACCATATTCACAGATAAATCCGAGTGACCTTTAGTCAGGTACATGCATGTCTTACAAATTTTCCAAATCATTTTTCTCTAAAAGAAAGGCTTATATCGAAAAACTTCCAGCTTAAATCTTGAATTTATTTTTGCCGAAGTTGTACCCCTGACCCACCCTCTATACTTCCTAATAGATAAATAGACCTGCTAGATATGCTCACATTTCATAGGGGCGATTGATAGGTCAGCATTATCTAGCGCGACACGCTGCAAAATTATTTCCGGTCCGTCGAGACACGCGGTAGACAGGCCTGGCACGACAACGACTACTTTTAAACGAAAAAGCCTATCCATACACTAATTAGACTACGTGGGATTACGAAGTCTTTGCACGGGATTTAACCCTTTAAATACTAAAATCCAAACGCTTAGTGTGCTCTTTATGCAGAAAGACTTGAGTCGTAGGGTAAAGGAGCCAATTACTGGCAGTCAACCCAATTACTGTCACCTTAAGCTATTTTACTTAAAATAACGAATAAATAAACGTTTAAGTAAAATAGCTTAAGGTGACAGTAATTGGGTTGGCTGCCAGTAATTGGGTCCTTTACCCTACGTGTTAAGGGGTCATGCTCAGTCACAACTTTCAAAAATCGATTTTTCAATTTTTGTATTTTCTTTAAGTACAACATCTTAGAAATATTCTGTAAAATTTTTAAGGTAATCCGAATAAAATTGGCCGGGATATAGGCATTCGAAGTGAACCATTTTATATAAGTATAAACTTGATTTGAAACTTCAAACGCGTTTTTCTCGAAACAGCATTTTCAAAATCGGTGACCAAGATATTTAAAAAACCATTCAACCTATTTACTTCAAATTTTACAAGCTTACTATAGAAACAATAAACTAGTCTTTGAAGGAAGGATTTTTTTTTCCAATGCTTAGTTTTCTTTTAATTGACGAAAATCAGGCACGATTTATGATGAAAATTGAAACTTTTACTTTAAACATCCGCCATTTTTTCCCAAATCAATATTTCGAAAAATCCTTCGTTCAAAGACAAGATAATATAATATAATAAGTAAATTCTTTGGAATTTTTTAATTTAGATGATCGATTTTCGAACAGCAGTGGTCACCGCAGAAGCCTTTTTTTTAGAGGACTTTTGAGAGATGGACAATAACTTTGTTATTAATAAATATTTTTAAATAAGAAAATTACGATACACAGTACTAGATGCAATCTTTAAAAGGAAAAAAGAATTTTTGAGAAATGTGTTATAGCTTTCGAGTAAAAAATTCCCAAAGATCGCCCTTTTTTCGGCCTCCTGACTGAGCATAACCCCTTAAGCACACTGCATAGTACCCAAACGACTAACAGTTCTGTGTAGTCATCATCTCCGAATAATTTCGTCTCTACCATTGGGAAACCAAGAATTTCGATACGCCAACTAGTGACAGAAAATTGAACTACTGAGAGTAGGTCGAAATCCGTCGAAGTCCATACAATTATCAGTGTTTATACAGACATGTTGTGAAAAACGAGTGTTTTTAAATTTTGTTGAACACTAAATTTTTACTTATTCGATTAATAAATACTTCTTCTGAATGTTTGATGAGATCCGGGCCTACTTTCAATAGTTTGTCAACTTACCACCGCAGCACTGATATCTAAGCCACGCCTCCACTTGGTTTCCCAATATAAGTATACGATTTTACAAGATTGTTTACGTACGCAATAAATCGTAGGAATCTCGCGTAAACGCGTCGAACAGGGACATTTTTCTACGAATCACATTCGATTAAAAATAGTATTAAGTGTCCCATCGTAAATCCCCCGTTATCGCCGTGCTCGATAACGATCTATTCCGAGCGGAAGATTTTTTCGCCCGTACTTGAGTCACGTGAATGGACATAATGTTTATAATCTCGGGAGCGCCGCGGCGTAGGTATCGTATCGTTCGGCGACCATCAACAGCCGATACGCGTATCCAAGGATGGCGAGCGTTGGTGATTTCTATCGTTCGATGCGATAATTTCTGAGACGTTCAATGTTTGACGAGTTCGGTTGACAGTAAATATCCGGACACACCTGGTACGTGTCAGCAGCATTATCAGCGGTTCAACCATTACGTAACGGAATTTAAACGCTTCTCAACGGATTGCCTCGCCGCGACTACGTTGGTAACGAGTGAAAAAGAATGTAGCCACTTCTCCCGCCGCGCGGCAAAACATAATGACTTATCAACGACTCGCATAGTAGCTGTACATGCACGATCCTTCGCGTTGTTTCCCACGAGAAGATGTTTAAATTCCACGGAACAATCGCTATTGAATCGTTTCTAGAAACAGCTGCGTACTGGAAGAACACGCAGGAAACTTACATTCTCCAGAATCTTTAAACGATTCGCATACTCGCTGATAAAATGCCTACATTCTAACCTAGAAACGTAACCAGCTCTCTTCACAAACTACAGAATTATACGCGTAGATATTTCTCGAGTGGGCTGTTATCGGTGTTAAATACATTTATATCGAAACGAATAGGGATACAGATATATGGAGCTTGTAGTTTGCAAAGCGAGTGAGAACGGTGCGAGTAGATGGGATCACTGATTCATCCTCTATCGAGGAACAGTGAGAGCGTTGTACTTTTCCCAGCGTAAGTCTGGCTTTGCCAGCGAGCTCTTTTACGTGCTCGCCCGTGAGTCGTGTGCCTCGTGACGTCACCCGCAGGTCTGGCAACGCCGCGGGAACGATCGTTCCGGACGGCGTTGCCGGACTGCCTCCATGTGCCGGAAATTCACAGCCTTTTTCGCTTCTCTATGCAGATCCACGTGAATCCTGTTTGTTTCAGAAACAACTGACGACTAACGAAGTATTATCGCGCTGTGCATGCACTCTCCTCGAGTTTCTAGATTACCGGCTGACTTAAAGAGCGTCGAACGACAGATGGGGCCACGCCGATTCTCCGTAACGAGAAAATAGCGTTTCTCGCACGATCCAGAAGAGCAGTGCGTTACACGGACCAGATAATTCCATTCTGTCACGTCACAATGTACACTGACCGGGGAAAATCAATCCCTGGCGCTTCTCTACTAACCTTTTGCCGGAGAGCGTCACGCTCGCGGTACTATCCGCGTCGAAAACATCCCGTCTTCAAGGGTCCGTTGCGATATTGACCCGAGGTTGCGTTAGGTTATTTCTGTCAGGGTTCATGTACCTTTTCAGGTGAAATACTCGAATTTCCGGGAGCGCAATTGGTGACTCTTCAATTCGTGGGGATTGTTCAATTGTATCTAGGAATATTGTGTCACATTATTTCACATTATTTCGTGAATCAGCCTTCTGCCGTGTCCTTGACCTCGTATTGGTAGTCCAAACGGTTAAACGTCGTGCGCGATGTCGTGCATGCTGTTTGCCCACTACGCTACGGCCGCTTTAACTTTGTATTCGCTTAATTGCGAAATCAATAGTCGAAATACCTTGCTGGATTAACGCAGTGCTCGAATTAGAAGCAAACCTCCAATGCCAGAAATTATTCTTATTTAATTTTTTAAGTCGTACGATAGTTATTTATGTGCATTTTACAAGTTCCATTTATTCCTGTCGATTTTTTTTGCGGCGAGTATTTTTTTCATTGCAAATGGACATTTGTCTCTACTACTCTCGCACTTTCTGTACTCCTTGCATGTAGCATGAATAGTTCATGCTGCAATACAACCCGCGTTTAAATATTCCTGGAACCGTCAGCGTTGCGGTTTCCCTCTGAACAATGTAGGTACTTTTAAAATGAAAAAATAATTTACCATTTTTATCATAGCTGTTATTTTTTAGACCTGTATTACTTTATTCTGTGTGAATTAGACTTTAATTTCGTTTCGGTTGTTTGTTGGATATTTACAGAAACAGTTTTTTTTTCATGGTAAGGATTAGAAGGCGATTGAAGATTTTGTTACAGCACGTAATATGCAATTTTATAAATTACCCAGATTTTTTTTCATCAACGAATCGTAAATGTGTAGAAAACGGCAACGACCTGTAGGGCTCGCGTGACGGGGAAATCGTCAAGGATACGAGCGATCCTTTAAATCAACCCCGTGCTGCGTTTACCGTTCGAAATGGACCAAGGGAAGAGGATATGCGCGCGATATGCGACCTAATTCAGTACCCTACTGATAACCGTGACGTCACGATGGCTCGTCTACTCGTTACTAGTCACGGACCGTATGTGACACGGGACCGAACTGTAGAGATGAACAGGCTGATAATGACTGCTACACTACATTACGTTATGCGTTACGTTACGCTGTCCCCCGTGGCAGAACACGCGGCCACTCCATTCTTTCACGAACAGCTCGCTACCCCTCCGATTCATTCGTTCTACAGTTTACGCCCGACCACGTCGCCTATATTTCTCGTCTCTACATCGCCCTGCCTCGCGTTCTATCCCGCTTCGAGATAATTCCATTAACGTGGTGCTTTATAAGGACTACCTATATCCCCCAGCATCCATTCCCGGTGGAAGCGCGCGAGACGTGAGAAACTGAAAGTACAAGGCTGCCGCTTCAGATCGATCAGCCAGCGAGAGAACGAAACGACCCCGTCGCCTCCCCAACGTCGTCTTTCCGTCGCCGTCGACTCACGAGATTGCACGATGATGTCATGTATTCGGCCGAGTTTACGCGTGTTTGTAAACAGGCAGAGGAAACGAGAGAAACAGCCCAGAAAGACGAAATGGCTAGGTGAACAGAGAGGGAGTAACCGACGTGGAACAGAACGAGTTGGAAAGTGGGGTGGGGTGGGGGCGATGGGGGACAGAGAGTGGAGAGGGAGTCTTGTGTCAGGCACCTTGCCGTTCCAACTGCGCAGCATCTCGCCCGGTTTTTTCGACGAGGTTCCCTCTACGCAGCGTCGCGCTCGTCTCGTTTTCTCGTACATGGGCGTGACGTCATGCTGCAAGTTGCACGAGAGCGGCACGGTGGCCGCAGGGGATAAAGAAAACGGGCGGGAGAAGAGCGCGCGCGCGCGCTCTTCTCCCGCCCGCCCCAACGCGTGTGCGCGCGCAGCTAGAGGGCTGCAGCGTCGATGGATCCGCTGTTATCTGCATACGACGGCTGCGTGCAGAATGCCAGCGTGGTGACACCGCTCGTATGTAGCTGTGGCTGGTTCGTTACATACACTGTTTTTTTTGTTCCCCTCTTCGCCTTCACTCACCTACCTACACCTCTCTAGCGTAACCGGTTCCGCGCCGCGTGCAAACTCCTTCTTCTCCCCCCCCCCCCCCCACACCTCCCTCCCTCGACAACCTTCTCCTTCCTTCCCGTCCTTTCTTTTCTTTTCGTACAGACCCATCTCTCTTTCAAGCCGCTCCGCAACCTCCTCCACCTCACTTTCCTTCTCTCCCTCGCTTGCTCGCGTCCGAGGTGGCATGCGCGAACGATGCAACAGGACCGAGCCATCCAAGCTGGCTACGTTATATTCGACGCAGCTCTGCGCTCCGTATACGCTTCTCCCTCGTTCTCTTTCGTCACCGATGCAGAGCTGGTGCGTGTATACAAACTGCTCCGGCCCCCGTGGCGATCCCTGGCCGCCGCGGCCGTCCAGCGGGGGTCGCTCTCTTTCAATCCTACGTAGCCGGTTCTATTCTCTCTGTCGTGCTGCACGACGTGTCTGAACGTGCAGCGCTCCGCCACGCTACAGTTGCTGCCTCGGTCAATATCACATCGTACGCCGGCTACGCGCACTGCGCGTTAATGCCGCGCACGGTTCGCGGTCTCGTTTTTAGAATAGGTTACACCGGTTCGGTCATGCACCTGTTATATACAGCATTCGCATTCCGTTTCGCTATTACATTTTTCTGGCTGCTGCTTCTGCTTGTTATGCTTTCCAAAGGTGAACTGCGGCACAGTGGGTCACGAAGCATTCTGCCGCCCAACGTGCCGATTCAATTTGCGTTAACCATTTTTCAATGATTATTAAATGAACATTATTCATCGCCAGTGAATAATGTGCTTTTGGTTAGCATTGATCGACTGACTGACAACGAAAGACCTTTCTCAAACTCCTTTATTTCCCATCCACTTTCTTTAACTCTCGCAAACCTCACGTGTATACTTATACGAATGGAATTCACCAAGTCATCCAGCGATACTTTGCTCAGAATGTTCGTTGAGTTAGAAAGAGGAGGTTGTTGAAATTAGCGTGTCCATTCCCATTGTCGTGTACTCGCATTGCTCTGTTCGTAATAGTTTCTGCGGAGGCGACGGAGCAACGGCACGGGACGATGGTCCGAATGCATATTGCACAGGACGGTTAATGGCGCAATGGCGTGATGGCGTGACATCGGTGCACACGCATGCACGTACGCCGAGGTGGGGCGAACGAAACGAAAACGAAGCGAAATGAAACGGGCGCGGAACGCGATGTCGCGTGGGCCATTGCTGCAGTCGCGTGTGTCGCGAGTATTACACGCGATTCCACGGCTAAATGCTTTAGCGCACGAACGCACGCGCACCGCGCGTCCCTCGCCTCTTCTTCCATCCTCTAATTCTTAACCCTTTAACCCTGCTGGGGCCGATGCTGGTACACAGCAGCTATTACTTCATGCCGTTCGAGATTAGAGACGTTTATCTTTGCACGAAGACTTGCTTCCCTTGTTCATCGCGAAACAAACTGCTGTCGGCGTCCAATCCGCTCTTCTGGATATTTTCAATCTTGTTGATTATTATTCCCCTTTACTGAACTTTATTTCATGCCTCTAAGAATATTAACCGTACGCCCCAAGTTCATTATTAAGAGAATGAGTGTACGAGCGAACAATGGCGTTATGGATCGATGTTCGATTCGTCACGATGCACGAGGCGCAGAATATTCTCAGATCTCGGGGTAATACACGTTGTGCAGCCTCGCGTATCTCCCGAACGGAAAATGCACTCCGCTGACTGTGAACTTGGACGTTGCTTGCGTGTCTACGTATTCTTTTGTCAAGAACCCGTGAGAAAGCGTTCCACAGTGACACGGCCATACTTCTTGCGGAAAGGAATGAGTCAGTATGTACTCACGCTGCCGCGTCCAGGAATTACCACACGCTACTAACGTACTGGTTGGCTCATTATTGTTGTGCCTTTAAGTGACGTTTCGGGCGTCCGCTAGTGCGCGCGAGGCCGACAGTTGGCGCTCTTTTATTTCAGTTCGGAAAGCATTGGTCCACACGCATGATACGGACGAGGCTATGGTTGCAATCGAGGGACGTAGGTAGGGTAGTATGCCCTGGGGAGAGAGGAAGGCGTAAAGTTGTGGCAGTGCCGTCTGCGTGGACCGATGCTTTTCGAACTGAAATAAAAGAGCGCCGATCGTCGGCCTCGCTCGCACTAGCGGACGGCCGAAAACGTCACTCATTGTCAAAGGCACAGGCTCTCTACCTATACGTATGTATACATGCATATTGAGCCAACAGTTTTGCCGTCCTATGTAGATTGTTGTCATCGTTAAGCGTTGTGGACGCTAGCAACCAACTCGCGACATTTATAGCACGGCAATTTTTTCCCGCAATTCACTGCCTGCAGATATGTAGTTGCGAGAGAAATCTCAGTTAGTCTTGCGGAAAATATGTCACGTGTGTCTACACTGCAGTGCTGTGCCTGAGAGTTGGCATTAAATGTTTAATACCTATGTACGTAAATTTGTGGTTGTAAGGAAAAACCGCCTCATGTCACAATTTTAAAGAACTTGAGTTTATGCATTTATCAGTTATGTATTTATCAGAAAAAAATGCATGAAAAGAAATTTTATATGCTCAAGAAAATAATGTAATTTCACCGAAGTGCAATATTCAATTCATACGCATTTGGCAAAACAACGTACATAAGTCCACAAACATTGGAGAATACGAAGATTACACGTATAATTTTTTATTTTCTACACTGGCTTAGGTACTGCAAAAATATTGTATGTCCACTTTTTGTGAAATTGTGTATTTCTGTAGTAATAAAGTACCTACCCTTGCATTCTTAAAACTGTTTTTCTCGAAAACGCTAAAAGTGGACATGTAATATTTGTGCAGTAGGCCATCAAACCATTTTTCGAATTTCCGGGTTCGGGATCTTCCTTTGACAAAAGTATGGGGGTTGAAACCTGGTAACCCGACATACATGAACATGGTTACTCCTACGAAGAAAATTATATGACCTTTTTTGTAGAGAATTTCCTAAGCTACAAATTTTATACTAACTATTTTTGTCGTACTTTTGACAATTGTTTAAAACAACCAAATAAAGCCCATATCAAAATTTAGCTTGCTGGCATTTATTCCGAAGACAAATCCTAATTTTCCTGGACTATTTTGCATATATTTCTGAAACTAATAATAAGATCGAGCGGCGGTTATATGTAAA
Organism: Andrena minutula; assembly: GCA_929113495.1. Taxonomy (NCBI): domain Eukaryota; kingdom Metazoa; phylum Arthropoda; class Insecta; order Hymenoptera; family Andrenidae; genus Andrena; species Andrena minutula. The sequence goes on from OV815994.1 coordinate 43,333,079, forward strand.
AGCATAATTACTCAGGACATTGACCTCGACAACATATCTGAAGGTCATTGAAATGGATGAGGTGTGCCTCTTCGTAAATAATTACTATAAAACGCATTGCCGTATATGTTTGTATACGCGTATGCGCGGAACGCTCATAGGCGTTCAGCGGCTGTGGTTAAGAGATACAACTGTAGGAGTCCCGCATGTGGCGTGTGCTGAGCGTTCAGATTTTCAACAACGGGTTAATCCAAAAAGGGGTATCCGGTCTAAAACTCGATTTTTTTTGTTTCATTTTTCGAATGTTCAACCTTTTAAGAACACGTGTTTAAAAGCATTTTTTTAAATTCGTAAAATTCCCAAAGGTATAGGCATTTGAGTAGCGGCAAATGCATGGGTAACACTCGGCCACTCGGCACCCACGTAAAACTTTAAACTCGTTTTTCTCGAAGCAGTGTTCTTGAAATCGGTGGAAACTATATCTCGAAAAGTTATTACCAATTCCACTGAAACTTTTTTATTTTGAAGAATATACTTCTGGCTCGTGGAGAAACAAGTAAAATTAAAAAATAAAAATTTGTAATTTTTAATGGCGTTGAAAACACGAAAAATATAGGAAAAAAGTTTGATTTAAAAAACCGTCATTTTTTCTAATTTTTACTGGTAAGTCCACGAACGAGTTTCATGCCCTATAATAATCTGTCGTTGTCTTTCATTTCAAACCAATTGTTTAGGTGCTACAGGTTCCACCGTTTTTGATGAATTTTTTGACGCTTCGACTTTACCGACACCCCAGCGCCGCCTGTAATGATTAATTATAAACCAAACAAATTACTTCTATAGTTTAATACAATGCAAAAAGTCCCATTAAATTATATGTAGAAATTTTCCTTTAATTAATTCTTAAAGATCACCTTTTTATGGGCTCTAGACGAATTATTATGTTACCATTGAAACGACATATTTTACAATTTGCCTATGGGGCGCGCAACTGTCCGCGAAAACGATCCAGCGAGTTCGATAGTTTCCTTATTAGCGGTGAAAATCGGTGGAAGCGAAATTTGAAGTCGACGGGCCCGAATATCTGGGGCCAGATCTCCATCAGATAGGCGACAGGCAGGAGAAAAAGGGAAAGGGGAAATGTTAGTGTTCGACTGGCACCCTCCTCTTTGTTTCAGGAGGCGGCGAGCGCGCCGTTAAGCCTCTCGTGGCAACACCTGACGACGCCAGGCTGGCGCTCGCCAGTCCGCGCCCGTAACTACGTACCTGCGGCAGGTGAATCGAGTCAGGTGCCCGAGCAGATGGACGCCTTTACTCGAGAAAGCGTTATAAAAGCGGTCTATCATAAATGTGGGTTACTCTAGCTATAAACGAATGCCTGCCGCTAGAGTAAGCTTCCAATTTACGCGCCGCTTCCGATTTCAATTGGTCATCGCGCCTCCAGCCGTACCTACAGCGCAACCGAGTCCCTTTAAACTTTAAACGATCGGACAGTATGCCGTGGAAGTACGGAGCACTCAGTTGACTGACAAGGAGAGTATTTTAGGTGTTCACCTCCGATCATTTTGATTTTTGGATATGTTATAGAGGACCGAAAAATAAGAAATACGTGTTTTTTTATTTTTCCCCGTTTTCATATTTTGGGGGGGGGGGGGGGGGGGGGGGGTGAAAATATGAAAATAAAGCTGCGTTCAAAGTTGGGGTTGAAAAATCATCTTTGTGGAACATTTTGAGATTTTGAAAATTTGGTGAGTCAGTCATATTTTGCATTCAAAGACACAAAATTCGTCCATTGATACTATTCTCCTATCTCTAATAGTTCTCGAGATATTCCACAAAAATGATTTTTCAACCCTAACTTTGAACGCAGTTTTCACCCCCCAAATATGAAAACAGGGGAAAATAAAAAACACGTATTTCTTATTTTTCGGTCCTCTATAACATATCCAAAAATCAAAATGATCGGAGGCGGACATCTAAAATACTCTCCTTGTGAGTACTTACACGTCCTGTTAATGTGTCAGCTGGGGAAAAAATTTCGTAATTTTATGGCCAGAACTACAAAACTGAAAATTTTCAATTTGCTTGAATATTGAAGAATAATTAAAGAACTACTTCCACTGTTATGGTTAAAACCTTAAAACTTATTTGTAATATATAAAATTCGACACTTTTACGCTTTGGTATATTTGTATATGTAAAATTGTGAAAAAAACAATGAAGTGGGCCAGGAATGGGACTCAAAAACCCAGAGTACAAATAATATTTACTATATTTTTCACCTTAAAATATATCCATTTCATATCGAAATTGTACAACTTTTTGTTTTAAAGTCTGCCATTTCTCCAAAAATTATTATAATTTAATGTAAACTAAAAAAATGTAGATTTGTAAATCAGAATCACCGTTTAATAATAACATATTTTTGTACGTTACGCTTTTATTAGATAAAATAAATAAAGAGGCAGTAATTGGGACATCTACCCTACATGAAGACCCCAATGAAGAAATAAGTCGAAAATATAGAATAACATTTCTTGGTCTGGAGCTATGGTTTCGAGATAATCAATTTTGAAAATCGGTTCCGTCTACAACACAGACTTTCTAAAAAACAAATGCCTATTAGAAAAAAGTTGCACAATTCCCACTAATTTTTGCACACGAATTCATTTTATTTGCCACTATATTATATTTACTACCAATTCTGAACCAAGTAAACGTGCAGCTACCAAATATTCAGTGTTAATTTTTTAGAAAACCCAGCCTCCAAATAGAAGAACGTTATTTTCAACTTATTATTTATCACCTCTCGGTTTCTACCATCGGAACACCCTGTATATACACAAAACGAAAAATTCGGTATCTCGGTAGTCAGGGAGAACAGGAGCTACAAGCATAGGGGGGAAAGATTTCACGGAGCGGTCCTCGAAAAAAAATAGCTGGCGAAGATAAATCGTCCCATTTATAAAACTTGCACGAGTTTAATAGTCTCGGGAGCGAACGCGCTGAATCCAGAATTAAATGGCGAGCGACGGTTTCGATTCGTTTCGAACCGTGAGCTAACAGTTCTCGTGGCTTCTATAACAGACATATTAACCCCCTCCCCTCAATCTTGCCCGATGTCCATTTAAGGACATTAATGAACGGTTTAACAGGAAACGGAAATCTCTATGATCGAGAACTATATAGCAAGACTGAACGTCCTTCAGTGAACTGCAATTTTCTAAAACTTGATCTTTTTACATTTTCCAAATTTTCTGATATTCTGCAATTACCTATAAGTGTATTAAATATTAGGTTGCAGGATGTTTAATTTCTAGGCATTGCTTAACCATTATATAAATTTAAATAAGAATATAGGGCGCTTCGGAATTTGATGTGCCAATTCAAAGCTAACGCTGACATACCCCCTCCCATCAAATTCGAAGCCATCATTTAAGGACATTAATGTACGGCTTAACAGGAAACGGTAATCTCCGTGGCCGTGGAACAGAAATGCTGAACGTCCTTCGAGGCGTTCTCGTCGGCCGCGGACGAATATAACGACTACTATGTACTTCTTATTTTTCTTTCTTCATGGACACGTGGCGTGCGTCGTGCACGTATGCACAGTTGGCTTGTATGCAGCCGCGCGTACGGCAGAGTATGTGCGGTCACGTGTAAGAATGGAATAGCGAAAACGTGATGCGATTATGCATTCTTCCTACGTCGTCATTTCTCGCTTTATACGGCTCGCCTCGCGTGTAGATATATATACGGTATTAGCCTAACGTTTTATGGTAATTCTATTAAACGTTTCGTTTTAACCCTTTGCACAGTAAGTTATTCCCCTGTCGATCGACTAGATGTCCCGTGGTAAATGGTGCATTTTTTAAGTAGAGGACTGTGGGACAGGAAGAAGTATAGTGCAAGTGATTTTAAATTTAAATGTTCATTTGATTTAATTTGATTCTACGAATTACGAATTCTCCAACTTTTAGGTAGGTAGGTATACGGTTTTTAATGAAATCAGTGTGCAACGTCAATTCAAAGTTTGGAGTGCTTGAAGGCATCCTTGGGGTTGCAAGGGGTTAAAGAGGACGTGGGTTATGATAGTTATATTGGCGAATTTATTTATTTGTTGATTCAAGTTATATTGTTCATTTACTGTAACAATGATATAACTCAAAATTCACGATTTATTGGCGATTTATATCACGATTTATAACCGCTATTTTTATACTAATAACTCGGAAACTCCAAATTTTTAGTTGTGTCGTTGTTGCAGTAAATGAGGGATATGTATTTATATGGCATTAATTGACAGAACTAGTGCGCCGACATCACTCTCGTTTATTGGAATTATTCTATAAATACCGTCGAAATTCTAATTACTTTATTTATATGGCAAATTACATGGCGGGACTCGGGAAGATATAGGGTATAGAGTAGACGTAAGTAAAAGTTCGCAGGGGGTAAAAGTTGGCACCCTGCGAATTTCAATCTTTGAGTTGGTGCAGTGGCCAATGGTGACTGACATTCAATTGTTAATCAGGATGAAGCTCGGATAAGTAGTGTCATCGGTGTCAAATTGTGTAGCTGTGCTTCGTTTTGTTATCGTACAATGCGGTAGGTACAGTAAAGTCTCGTTAAGGCCTTACATACGTCCAGAATTATCAAAAAAATCGATTTTTTTTAATAAATTGTTGTTCTCTATAGTTTTAAGCTTATTTCTGTGAAAGTTTAAATTATTCGAAATCGTTTTCTCTATAGTCTGTCGAGCCGGATTTTTTATATTTTGATTTAAACATTTTATAAAAATAATTAAAGTGTAAAATTTATGACGTAAAACGCATACTTTTTTTAAACTGACATAAATTGCTCAATTTTTCGAAATTCAAAATTCCGGCTCGACAGACTATAACTACAACTTTATTTTACAAGAATTTTGTAACATTTTGCAAATCGATCAACATTTGCTGGAGATATGATGCCGACCGTGGACCAACTTTTTTTTCTTAGTGTTGTGGATCATGTGATTTTTTATATAGTAATTTTTGTAAAAATAAAGCGAAATAAATTTTTTTATAAAGTTTAAATACCAATAAACAATGTGTGCTATTTATTTTTATTAATTTCTATTGTTAGCATTACTAAAAAAAAATTTCTTTTAGGGCATTTTTGGCGCTGCTAGACGTATGTAAGGCCTTAAGGGCTCGGTTTGGTGCACACGATACGGACTTTTCGCTATCCCCACCACTTCTGCCTCACTCTTGTCCGGCAAAGGCGAGAGCGAGATGAAACGAGAGTGAGCGAAGGCACTGCAAGGGAGCGAGGACAGTACGAGACAGACGACGCGTGGATATTTTGTCTCGCTACGTCTTTCAGACGCCTGACACTCCGTCCTTTGCATGCGCAACTGGCGTGCGCAATGGTCGCAAGCGCTTACGGTGAGCACGGGACCTGCTTCGCAAATTTGGAAGCGATTTCCGTGCTCGCCGTAAGCGCTTACGACCATCGCGCACGCAAACCGGTCCATCTCGCTCCCACCTTCGGCCAGAAAGAAGCGAGAAACTCACACTCGGAATTAGGGCTTCGTTCACGATACGGGCTCAACGCCGGTCCCGACCAGCGAGCGGCTAACGAGACTTTACTGTACTGAATTCGATAGTTCTGATGTAATATTCTCATTTTTAGGATTCAATATTATACCTATTTTCCTATGTTTGTTGCGTGATGTAAATTGTAAATATGAATATACGCTAAAACTGTTGGCATTTGATAAAATATCGCGGAAAATTCGGTCTGACAATGAGAATAATGTGAAGACTTTCGATGTTGGTCCATTTTGTGTGGTAAAGTGTAAACATAGATAGGTACATGAAGGTAGTGCATATTTATAACATCATTTATAATATTGGGTTGGTGCAGAATTATCAGGCGTTTGTATTGGCGGGTTATTTGTTAATAAATGTAATAAATCTTCCAAGCAAATGGGAAGTAGTTATTGAAGTAGATGGTGACTACGCTCCGGAATAATCATTTCAAAATGTTATTGTTTAATTTCTACATTTCTTTTTTTCATAATAAATATTGTTTAAAAAACGCCTGATAATTATTCACCAATCCAATATAAAGTTACGTAGGTATTCTCTACAAATATTTTTTCGAAAAAACGAAGGTAACAGCTGGATAAAAAAAATACACTTCATGGCGCGTAGAAAACCTGTATTTCTTTGTGTAATATCGACGATGTTCCACTGGTAACCAATAATTAAAGATAATTTAACGCGGATGGAATACCTTCGATTGCTTCAGTCGAAAATGAAATGTGAAGGGTACACAACGATAACGATTGGAAGGAACAGCTGCCGTAACGTTCGATTAGACGGTAGTGAAGAAATTACACCTTAGGCTTTATCAGCTCGAATCACAGCTGTTTTCTATTTCTGTGCTCTGCTGGCCGTCTTCTTCGATGCGTCGTGTACGTTCGCGTGGGCATCTGAACAAATCGATACACGCACGATGCACGACGACGAATTGCCTGAAGGAGTGTAGCAGAACCGTCTGTTGTCAGGCGATACGCTACGTCATAACATGACTAAGTAAGTGGGAAAAATATTTTATAGAATTCGGGAAGAATGAGAAAAGAATTGTACAACAGATAACCACATAAATTAATTTTTTTAGAAATTAAGTGCCGATAGAAAACTTGCTGTTAGTTTTCGTTTAAAATTTCTCTCAAACGAAGCAATGTTTTGTACTTTAATTGAGATTTAATTAAAGATTTGTTAAGTTTGTACCGATAGTTGTGGAACTCGAGGAATATTGAGTGTAATTTATGAAAATTTTATAGAGGACAGTTCGCCAATTTTATTATAATGAATTTTTCGCGAATACATTTATTAGGCATAATCATTTTTATTTTTTTAGCATATGGAGACTTAATCGCGAGTGGCAGGGTTGATAAAGTTGCTCACATTTCTAGAGCTCTCACTAAACTAGTAGATTTCATTCGAAGCAATTTTAAATTTATATGGTAGATAGATTTATATATAAAAATATATTACGAGGAGAAGAATATTGCAATTAAGAGTATAATAAATATATAATTAATTAATGAATATTGTATTGTATTGTAAATAATATTGTATTGTAAATAATTAATTTAAATTAAAATTAAAAAATTAAAATAATTATAATATTCTTCTGCTGTTTTTTCTTCTTCTCGTGCTTCTTTTTCATCTTCATCAACACGATATTCCGATCCTATGCCATAAATGTACCACTCCATGAACGGTGCGTGACGGCAAATAAATGACAATAACTCATAATATCGCAATTCATCGCAGGAAAATACAACGGGCCTTTCATCAAGAATCTCCAAACTTTATTTTGCAACAAAAATTGCCGCTTGAGCACGCTTGTAACATAACTTAGGTGAAGAAGAAAAATATATAGATTGTGTATTCTCCTCTACCATAGTTTTAAAAAGTGAAATGAACCAATAATACCAGAATCTGTGTTAACTTAGAGCATGTCAGATAGCTACCAGCACAAAAAAATCATTGTTTCATATTCAATGTACAATTTACTTTAAATTCTGGTCTAAAAGTTCCAGATCATAACACTATAGCAACTTTGAGATCGCATAATCGTACAATAAAAATTGGTATTAGTGGAAAATCATGCTTTGATAAGTCATAAACGAAATGCAATACATAGATCTGTAAAAATCAGAAAAAAAATTTTGACTTTCGGCCAGCTTTTTGTACAGGACGTGCCATTGTGCGTCATCGACCTCGCTCGCACTACCGATCGGCCAAAACAACTACATTGGCACAGATATATTGCGTCAACAATATCTAAAAAGCATCATCGAAAAGATCCAGCATTCTTGATTTAAAATAATCGACATATTTCCAGACAGCAAAAAAAGAAGAACGAAAACGTCGGGTTTGGACAAATCAATGAACGATAGCGATTCGATAATATGGTCGAATCGCCCGACACGAAATTGTATTTTTAGTTGTGGGAAATTTCCAAAGTTTATCTATGGTTTATATTTGTGCCATTATTATACGGTTATCAACTATAGAGAATGTACAACAAGGAGGTTTGAAACTTTCGATTACAATGTGTCCAGGAAATAGCGAAGAAATTCATTGCAAAATTCCACTGAGCTTTTGTAGAGTCGATGGAAGTAATTTAAGATTAGAGGGAAATTCTGAGCCTTATCCGGAAAGTGAAGACAGAATAAGTGATTGCAGTGATAAGGATGAATTTAAACCAAGTTAGTGAGACACTTTGAATTTGATAAAGTGTTACTGCAGAGAGGAAGATTGCATTCGGCTAGATCAAATTTACTCCAAAATGTGTCAAGATGTAGGATAATAAAGATCGCACTACGATGGGGAAATTTTTGCATATACAGCAGGTGTTCCATGCCATGTATAAATATTTAATAAATGTTAAATACATAGGCGCACTGTTTAAAATTTCTTGAGAAAACTCAGTTTAAAGTTTGGCATTTTCTGGATTCTGGACATTTAAATAATTAATTGCAAAAATAATGAAGAAATGTTTTTTATTTATTAGTTTTTTTTATAGATAGAGTATATATAATTTTGTTAGATTTTTGTAATTTCATAAATATTAAAAAAAAACTGAAAATTTTTAAAATAAGTACAAATATTTCTATTTTAATTATATTTTTCGTGTTTAAATTCAAAAACCGGTTCAACCGGTTTTTGAGGACACTGAAATTCGAAAACCGTTTTTTTTTTTAAAAGTCAGTTTTTGTATAAACTCTAAATAGTCAAATCCTTGACCTGTACTTCGTGCATTTCCTTCGCGAAACTTTTGAACGCTGCTATCAGTATTTATTTATATAAATCTAAAGTTTGCAGAAAAAGAGCAAAAAGATGAATACCGTAATTGGAGCGCCTACGCAACTCGCTCACCCCAATGTCGCTGGAAATGAAAATCCAGACTCGGAGGAGCAAACAATTAAAAGCGGTTCGTTAGCCGGGGGTAAAATGTGTGCTTGTCGGCGATACCTGGTCTATCACCGCGATGGATTGTCGTTGTCGAATTGATACGTGCCGGCTGTTTGCGAGCTGCGGTTGCAGATATTTTAAAGGATCTCGTTCGGAGCGAAATGGGTCGAGAGGATATGGGAAAAGAACAGGTACAAGGTGGTAAGTCGCCGTCACGATGACGATATTAATTTTACACAGACCTTCGCGTGTGTATTGGTTTACCTACTAAACAATTATGAGATTTATAGGAAGAGTTACGAGAAGGGGGTGGAGTAGAAAGGTGTTCGCGATTAGTGCTTGATTGTTAATCACCAATATTTTTTATCACCAAGTTAATCACCAAGATTTTTTATAAAACATCGAATCTCGTCATCCCTATTCTCGCAGAACTCGCGCTGCGGCGCAGCCTTCTGTTTGCGCGTGCGTGTTGGAGACTTCATTACTGCTTGGTACAACTATGCAGACCTATGACAGAGATGGGCAAAAAATTATTTGAAATAAAAAATTGTGTAACGAAATATTTATTTCAAATAATTTTTTGCCCATCTATGACCCATGACGACCTCACTACTATTCGGTAGGTATACTATTGTAGCGCCGCGATGAGTGACGAGGAACTCATTTACAGTTGTCTAGCTTGGAAAGATTTTCAAGTAAATATATATGCCGCATTTTTTAAATTGACTTATTTAACAGGCAACGCATTTCTCTAGAACTCTAGACTCCAGATTCGCCTATTAGTCTAGTGAAATTATGATCTGCTTACGGAATTATAGTAATAATTAAAGGAAGTAACTTTTTCCTGAAAACTTTTTTCTATCTCCTACAGTTGGCGAGTAACAATACAAAATCAAAAAATGTCAGGGTCGGCACCCTAATTGCATCCTCTTGGAGTGAATTTGGGCAGCAAACAAAATTGCGTTGTATTCAGGAGGACCTCCCCTACATATTCACAAAGTTTCATAATTTTTTGAATATCCGGATTTGGTATCTTCCCTTGCCCAAAGTATGAGGGTTGGAACTTGGAACTTTGTAACCTGTCATACATGAAAATGGTTATTCCTACGAAAAAAACTAATACAATCTTTTTTGTAGAGAATTTACTAAGCTATACATTTTATAATAACTATTTTTGTCGTGAAACTGATATCTAACGAGATATTCGCGTCGAACAATTTTTTTTTACCTTCAACCCTCTGTAAAATTTTTACTCCATGTTGGATCGATGGGGACTTTTGACATATTTTATAAAACGACGAAATAAAGGCCTGTGCCAAAATTTAGGTTGCTGGGAATTATTCCGTAGATGGGCCATAGTTCCATCTAATTTTACTAGACCACTATACTTGCAGTTCTCCTCACCAGGGTCGTCCGTAGACTTTTTTCCAGGGGGAGGGGGGGGTCAACTTTGGGATAATGCTAAAGAAAAATACCCCCTCTTTCTTTTTTAACCCATTTTATAGTGCCAAATTAATTGAAAATTGAAAACCGAAATTTAAAAATATTCCCTTTTTCAGTATAAACTTAATAAAGATCAGTTTTGAAAAATAAGCGATTTTTCTCAAATGCCGAGGGGGGGGGGGGCAACCGCCCCCTTTTTGCGGACGGCCATGCTTTTCACCCTACTAACTATGTATCGCTCTGTGCGTTCCCCACAAAATCAATTTTCCGTTCTTCCCTCCCGATTTCTTATTTCGAATCAAAGAGACCGTTACATCGACCGAATAACCAGCAACTCAATATAGGGTAGATGTCCCAATTACTGCCACCTTAAGATTATAACTTAACTTCATTTAATCATTTCACGTGTTGTTTAACCTAAAAATCGTCTTAGTTTGAAACATAATATTATTTAACATCTCTTTTATTAAAAAAAATAGTTTTATAAATTAAATATGAAGAATTTATTAATAATTAATTAAAATTCCCGAGCGATCCTAGTGTACCTATAACTGTCACCTCAAAAATCGTCTTGTCCGTATGATTTTTTATTTTTTTATTTGTTTTATTTTTATGTAAATCAGAATCTCCGTTTAAATATAACATATTTTGTACATTTTTTTATACTTTACATTTTTATTACATAAAATAAATAAAGTGACAGTAATTGGGACAATGGCAGTAATTGGGACATCTACCCTATATATATATATATTCCACGCACCGAAAAGGCCGTCGAACGCAGTACCCTAGCTGTCAGTGCCTCACTAGATTTCTTCCACCCGTTGCACGTTTACCTACAGGCGTGCAACACGTAAAAGAAACATTTTATATCGATCCTGGCTCGCTAGAAAGTCACGTTGCCCTCGCGTGTCAATACCGATAAGTCGTCCTCCGTCCCCTCCCCCTCCGTCTCAACCGGCCGACGTTGCGACGTTGTGTCGTAGCCAGTGAGATAAGCGGTTTATCGCGTATTGCGATACACCGTGCCGCGCGTAACAGTCGGCCCACGAATAAAGAGCGTCGGGAGATGTCGCTTAGTCTTGTTACATCGCGCGTGCACGTGACTGAAAAGCGGTTTCGCCTAGCTTCGCCGTATGACGATAAGTCAACGATCCCATGTGCGCAGAATACACATCGTAGGTACATATACAAACGTGCCAGTAAATATGAATTTGGCTTAAGTCGAGAATCTGCAAAAATTCAGTTCATTTTTGCGCATCTCTTTAATACACAAAATTGCAACAGTCCGAACATCTGGAAATGAGAATAAATACGTATTATTATTATTATTATTATTATTATTATTATTATTATTATTATTATTATTATTATAGAAAGAAACAAATTTATAGTTTTTTGTTGCACACATATGTACATACATATATAAATTTCCGACTTAGGCCACTTTCAACTCACAGGCTCATAGAAACGCCACGCTCCCCACAGATATTTTCAGATCCGTTTCTGAGCGGCGCATTCAGCCGTCATCATCATCGCCACCGCGGAGGTCTCGTCCGCGCGGGCGCGTTTACTCGCACGCAATTACCTGACGGCCCAAACCGTTACTGATTATACGCTCTAACGGTATACGATTCGCTGGAGTAAGGCTCGCTTTAATATTTGCGCTGTTGAATAAAGCGTTGCCGCGCGCGGGGGGGGGGGGGGGGGGATGTGGGACACAGCGCGAGGCAACTATAGCTTTTCGAGAACTTGAGGATGAACGAAGGGGGTGAAGCTGCGGCACCACAGATTATCATCGAAGTGAGCCCCCTTGTTTCAAGGTTTCTTCTTTTAAAGCTTGCGTGCGATGGAGTTAACTTGGGCCGAAGAAGAAAATAGGTACATTAGATGAGAAGCTGAATAGCGTCCACTTTGCATTTACGAAAATTTGCTACGAACGCTATTGCGCTAAGGAACTTTATTCATCGAAGAACAGAACACAAAATTCTTGTTTGTGATGATAGTGTTTCGCCGCATTTCTCAATTTTGTGTTTATATTTAAGTTTTCAGTGCAGACTTTTTTAGAGTTATTTTTTATGTTATGTATGTAGATAAATGCGCAATCGCCTATAATTAGCACGAAAGAGTGCAAAAATAATGTTTGCCTGGAAAAACACTTCATCACACTACTTTTAAATGACTGGTCTTTTTGCAGGAACATAAATTAGAACAGGGTTGACTAACTGGCGACTCACGAGCCGCTGGGGTCCCTCCGCTTTGCTGCCACGCTGAACGTCTCCCCTCCAAACCGACTAAACACTGACGATCGCAGTCGATTCCTGCTTCTTTCCTTCTCTTTTTGCCTGCGATCGTCAGAGTTTGGTCGGTATGGAGGGGGGACGTTCAGCTGGCAGCAAGGCGGAGGGGCCCCCGGCGACTCTGAGTCGCCAGTTAGTCAACCCTGAATTAGAACATCAACGGTATCAACACTTTCTGTTAGTTTTTTTTTAACTATATTGGATCTGGCAACTTCGTGTTAGAGACGGATGAAAAAATATCACGGGCTAATTAAAGTTTATTTTATGTGGAATAGATATACCTAATAAAATATATTATGATTATTAGGGTAGAATTTAATAATTGTTTAATTACTCGTGGGTGGAAAACATATTTTTATGCAGACTATACAGTTATTCACACAAGTATCCACCCTCCCCATATCTATAACATATTTTTCTTAGTTAAGTAATATTAAGGAGTTCCGCTCGCAATCAGTCGGGAGGTCGAAAAAAGTGTGATTTTTGGGAACTTTTTTCTCAGAAACTGTAAAACTTTATTCAAAAAAACTTTTTTTGTTTGAAAGGCAGTACATTCAGCTATGTCTCTGAATTTTGGCGTTTAAAAATATTGATTAATAACCAAGATATTTACACTCTCCTAGATGTCGTATTTGAATGACGAACGATTTTGATTTCCGTTGCTTATTTTTTTTTAAATAACGAAAATTAAGTGTGATTGTGGCCAAAAATCGACATTTCAGGTTTGAACATTTGCCATTTTGATCGATATTTCTAAAAACCCTTCGTCCAAGGACTAGAAAATTTAACATATTAACTAAATTTTTTTGAATTTTCGATTTTAGATAGACCCCTTCCAAGTAATCGTGGTCACCGCAAACCACTCTTTCAAACAACACAATAAAAAATAACTTTGCTATTAACCAGGGTGTTCTCATCCTGAGAAACCTGAAAGCAGCACAGAAAAAAAATTGCTTCACGCTTCCCAATGAAAGCTTCCTCAATAGGTTTCCCACAAACCTGCGTAATTGGAAAAAAATTGTAATTTTCGGATTACCGAAGTTCCCTTCTGAGACCCAAACAATATTCCAGAGAATTCGGAACAAGAGGACGACTGAACTACTGAACATTCGCAAGTGGCCAAGTGAAGCAGTCATCACCACCCTCCGCGCATCCGTTGGCCTCCAGAAGAAACGGCATATCACAAGCAGCCCTGATTCCTCGCCCCACGAGGAACGCGCGCCACGTACGCCGCGGCGAGTTCCGTAATTGCGGAATATTTTGCAATTCGTAGATTGGAAGGCGCCTTTCTCGAAAGAGCCACGGCGCCGATGCCGGTCACGTAGGCTCGTAGTTCCGAGGGTGCCCCGAGCACGGCGTAGAATACTAGAATACTAGCGGCGAGAATGCGCGGCGAATACCCGCAACGTGAGTAACCGCTCGCTCGCTGGCTGGCGACCGAGCGAATCGGACCTACGCGGTATGCCCCTCACGCTTCGACGCGCCACCGTATATACCTGTATGTGTCTATCTGCTTAAACGTGCCTATGTGCCCTACGTAGCCGGCATAATTTTCGGTTTTTCCGCCGCCGGAAGTTAGCGAAGAATTATGGGACCCTCGTGAAGGTGCGATAAGCAATTTCGCTATTTTTCGCGCCCGTCCGCGCGGATATTGCGAAGGACATTTGCTAGATACCTACGCGGCTGCATGGACTGACTGTGTACGAAGTTTTGGATCACGGATTCTCTTCACATTTTATGCACGGTTGGTGGATAACGCGGGGGGCGTGGTGCCCAATAGATTTGAAAAAAATTGGGTTTATAATTTTGGTTTTTGTAATCCCCTATATATGAACACAAAGCAGTGGCTACTTCACTGTAATCCATATAGTACCCACAAGGCGTATCTACCTGGAGGTGTATGTAGGTATGTGTTTAAAAAATGAAGTTGATTAAATTAAATCAGTGTTTCCCAACCTTTTTGTGACCCGACCCCCTTTTGTAATATTCAAGTAACCTGCGACTAGGGAAAGGTAAATTTATTAAGGTAAAGAAAACACAGTAACACAACTTAATATTTAATTATCTTAATAGATATATTAAATATAGTTAAAGATATTTAATATATTTAATTATCTCATGGTTCCATGAATGAAAAATCAGTGTTACATCATTAATAGAATATGGCAATGGAACCATATTAAAATAAATAAGTGTTAAATATCACCGCAGCGACCCCTCAGAAAACATTTTGCAACCCCCAAGGTAGTCGCGACCGACTGTTTTCGAACCGCTGAATTAAGTTGAAGTAACTGTTTTGACTGTAATTTATATAGTATTTTTAGACATATGTATACGTTTCTGACAATTTTTAAATATTGTTATAATAAGTTGTTGGCCTCGGTTTACGTGTAAATCTAGATAAGTATGAGATTTGGGGAGGAAAAAAGTTTCAACTTGATTTTCTCATGACAATTTGAGTAGTGCACTTTGTGCTTTTAACGCATTAGTATTCATGGCATGGACTAACTATATGCAACAATTTACAGAATCGATGACCCGAGCCTTGGGCAGTACGTTGTGCACTGCCCCTATAGAACCTCTTCTAGGTGCTCACGAATGTACGTGGCTAATTGTAATGTTTGGAAGTATATTTTTAGTAATTTCGTTGAGAATACTTGAGCTGATTTGTTTGTTAAGGGGAGACAACAGGGTAATGGCCCGAAAGGAAAGGTATATTTGGGAATTTATTAAAAGCAAACTACTTAATGATTTTTTTTTAAATTTTCAGGACTTTCTATTGGGTATTTCAGTTACATGAATATCTTTTTTGAAATTCATTTTAAGCAGATTTATAAACTGTACAGGACCAGTAACTCTGCGCTGCAAAAAATTGCCGCTGAAATTAACAATTTTCCGGAAAACAGTTCTTCTGAAATAAAAAAAAACAACAAGTTTTAGAAACTATATGCGGATGGCTATGTCACGGCGGGTTCAATTTTGAACATTTTTAAAAATGTCGAAATGGCGAATCTCTAAAAAAATGGTGACATTTGGTTCTAGTAAATAAACCTCTTTCGTTGAAAATGAAATATAAGGAAACGACCAATCAAAAAAATCTTCCGACGTGCCATAGCTATCCGCATATAGTTTCTAAAACATTTTGTTTTTTTATTTCAAAACTACCGTTTCGCCAGAAAACTGTCAACAAGATTTTTTGCGGAGCAAAGTTACTGGTCCTATACAGCTTTTAAATCTGCTTTAAATAAATTTCAAACAAACAAATCGTGTAACTTAAATATCCAAAAAAAAGTCCTGAAAGTTTCAAAAAGATTCATTCAGTAGTTTGTTTCTAATAAATTTCCAAAGATACCTTTCTTTTTCGGCCCATTACTCTGAGGTCCCCATTAAATAATATTTTTTAAAATTGCATGTCAGGTTTACAGTATCTGTGACATTTATCAGTTATAGGTTCTCAAAACTGGTAAATAAAATATAAACGACTTTATTCAACTTGAAATCAAAAACAACGTTGTTGGTGTAGCGCGAAATATAATATATCGCTGAAACCGTTTTGAAACCATTGCACCACGTATGAAGCAGTTGACAACACTCCCGAACTAAACAGATAATAAACGTCGTTTGAATTTTAAAAGCGATAGATTAAATTTGCCTTCGCAAGAACCGTTCGAGGTGACATCTATTACTGCCAATCCAATATCGCAATCTTTCTACTAATGGCCTAGTGTCTCAAGCACTTTAGTCCATATGGTAAACAATGGTAGTATCTACATGACGAACGTCTATTATTTATCGCTTGTGAATACTGAACAACACAAAAGTTTGCGAACCGGTAGCCTGCACATCGTGCACGCAAAGGGAAATAAGCCAACAAAATATGTGTACCGAGGAATTGTTGCAACATGTGCTTCGGTAAATTCGTATTCAATCAGAAAACTACTTAAATTTGCGAGTAAACAATATATTTGGTTACTGCAAAAAGAGACTTTGCCATGAAAACTTATAAAGCTTGATTAAAAAAAATTGAAGTCATATGTTGAATCAAGACAAAAAGGTAATTTCTGTTTTTTAAGAGACGTGATTGGACGAAGTGTAGTTTGTTAAAAAAAGGTATGGCAATGTCGAGGTTGAAGAAAGATATACGAGACGTAGCTGACGTTAATAAGGGTATTTTATTTACCGGTATGCGTGGATCTACTGCAAGGGATTTTGATTTTTAGTCGAAGGGACCATTACCTCGCCCACGTAGTAAACGATCGCCTAAAGTCCCGTGACCATCAAGTACAAGCAGTTCGAATCTGGCAGGGCTGTAACTATGTATGTATGCACCTTGTAATGAATTTTGCGATTGGAAAATACTCGCGAAAACATTGATATATTGTTAATTGAAATTCTTCCATCATCGATTTTTGCGAAAATATATGCAAGCGATTCATGCCATACTAGGGTAGTTTTTTTCAAACTTTTCTCTTTGTAGATGAATCCTTTTAATTGATTCGATTACATGAAACTTTGAGGAAGCGTCTGATCATTTTGATGAAAGTTTGTAATCTTCAAGAGAAACCAATAGTAAAGACACGCTTCTGTGCAATAGGAATTTAAATATACAGGATAGAACTACCCTCCAAAGTTTCACCCTCTGACACCATCTTGCAAATTATTAGGGATGTAATATTTTTTTTAGATAGGTAAGGTAAATGTACCAATACCTGGACGCTTAAGGGGCTTAACCCTTAAATGCATGGCGTTGTAAAACTGCAACATACCGTTCAAACCACCTTTTTTTTCCTTGCATTAGCATATACTCAAATATACTAAATATATTTAGTATACTAAATTTACTAAATATATTAAATATATTTACATACATATAAATATACTAAATATATTAAATATATTTACATACATATAAATATACTAAATATATTAAATATATTTACATACATATAAATATACTAAATATATTAAATATATTTACATACATATAAATATACTAAATATATTAAATATATTTACATACATATAAATATACTAAATATATTAAATATATTTACATACATATAAATATACTAAATATATTAAATATATTTACATACATATAAATATACTAAATATATTTAGTATATTTAGTATACTAATATATCAAATATTTAGTATACTAATATATCAAATATTTAATTAAAGAATATTAAATTAATAAGGGCGGCAATATTGTTTTTGCACCTGGGCGGCCAAAACCCAGGAACGATTCGGGATAGGTGGACCAAGTATACTCACAATCAGTAGTGATGAACCGCTTGGTCTATCTCCTCCACAATGTCTTTGAGTCTCTCGCATTACTCAAATTTTCATTAAATGCGAGTAAAAGGAATTTGGATTGTGGAGTTTTCAGATACACGGTGATGAAGAAGAAACAAATGAGATGCATATTTCAAGTGAAAATGATTATAAAGACTGGAATAAAAACATGTGTGATTATTGTGGGAAGAAAACAAAAAATAAATAAGTATTTAATAATTATAATAATGTTAAGAATAGAATTAATCTGTCTTTCCTTAACGAAACAATTTTCTCGATAAAAAATAATTGCTACAAATCAATGTAATGAAAGAATATAACTTTTATCGAAGTGACCCAACTCGCCCGTAGCAGTAAGTGAGAGATGGACCATATCCCAAAATTTGATTTCCATATTTCCGTAGGTATTTATAAAAATATTGTGTTATGATCGTTACAAGTCCTACGAAAATAGTTCACTACCCAAACTGACAAGTCTAATATGTGAAAATTTACAAATAGGTTAAAAAAAGTTTTTAAGAACTTTATATATAGTTAACCACCACACGTATACTCCAACCCATCTTGAAATCAGATTTTCCAAGAAATAAACAGTCTAACAAAGAAAATCGATCCTGCGCTTTCGACTTGTTTTTGCTCAAGAAATCAGCTCCTTGCTAGTCGCACCGCTAATTTCTTCCCCAAACTGTACAGCTAACGTCTAGTCTAATGCAAGAATTAACATTCCGTTCGCTCTCGATTCTCGCTGTTCGTCATGAGAACGGGAGGAAAAACGTCTCTACCCCTGTCACGATTCTCCTGAATACCCCGAAGCATTGCTATATATGCACGGTAACCTCCGGTTCCCCACTTTACAGGCATTTTACGGAAACAGTACGGCTCTCCGGGTCGGCGTTACTCCTGAATATCGAGACTGCACAGGTTCGTGAGTATGTACACATACGTGGGACGCACCCGCAGACTCCGCCACGCAGCCTGAATTCCGAATCGCGACATTTGCAGACCGATTTCTTATAATTGACATCACCCAATTATGGTGTTCAATCGTTAACTCTTGCCTGGCTAACACAGAGTCAATTTGAACGCATCCTACCAAGTTACTTATATTACTTGCGTTAATGCCACAAGAAAATCAGAATCTCGGACCATAAGAAGATGAAAACCCATCATAGAATGTTTTTCTAAAATATGTACGAACTAGGGTAAAGGACCCAATTACTGTCACCTTAAGCTATTTTACTTAAAATAGCGAATAAATAAACGTGTAAGTAAAATAGCTTAAGGTGACAGTAATTGGGTTGGGAGCCAGTAATTGGGTCCTTTACCCTAAATACTGAATTAAAATGGACGGTTATACATAAACTGCCAACCTATTCGTCATCCAAGACTTAATGACTTTCTGGCACGATTAAATTGTAATCAGTGGGTACAGAAATTGTTTTGAGCTATGATATAATTTTGTTCGTCTAATTCTTGGGAGTAAAACTGAGGGGATGAAAAGGAAAAGATGTTTCCAACCCTTTTAATTTTGCTCGTGGTAACTACTTATATTATATAGCGTGGACTGTCTTTATATTCGATTTTAATTTGGTACGATTTTAAATGATTACTTTAAAAGGTCCAAATGGATCCTGTATTCGTCAGGCGGGGGTTAACCTAACCCTTGAAGAGTGGATAATAATAGAAGACTGGATATAAAAATAAGAGTTAATTTAAGAAAGGACTTTTAAAGCATTTTTCGAAAGTTGGCTATTCATATGTAAACATTGTGGAAAGACGCGAATATTGGCAACGAAAAAAAAGACATTGCCTCCTGTGAGGTTTGAACTCACGACCCCTGGTTTACGAGACCAGTGCTCTGCCACTGAGCTAAAGAGGCGTACGTTTTTCTCTCTTGATCTAAAAGTAATCAAACACGAATTCTGGGTATATTATTATTGCAATAAATATTGAAATATTATTGCCCAAAATATACATCAACGTCGATGAGAAGACTGAAAAGAGAGAATTACATTTTCAACACACCCCTAATAGCATGTATGACTAGCAACTGGTCTTTGTAGTCACCAGCGAATTGATTAGTATTATTCAAATTACTTTCTTAACATTAAGGCTACCTGTTTTTATAATTTGTATTCGGTAATTGGATTTAGTTTACTGGTTCTCAATGCTCAGCCACTTATTATAAGTATCTGCGTGAATTTGAACGTAACTTTAAATTGAAAATAATTTCCACAAGTAATGTTTTCAGTGATATCTTACGAGAGACAAACAAGTCTAGCTCCAACTAACGACCGATCAGAGTTTTTTGTGAATATGTCCGTAACTAAAGTCGAGCGGCGGTTATATTTACAGAGAAAAGTTGTTCAGAATGTCGACCTTGACAACATATTTCAAGGTGATTGAAATCGGCGCTGTAACACCTTTTCTGAATAATTACCAAAAGTGTATATTTTGCTCACTCAGTATTTATGAAGTTTTGCGTTGCCTTATTAAATGTATGTATGTATTTATAAATTCTTTTGCATGCATTCCTAGATACACCGAATGCAATAACAGTTACTAAGTCGATTCGTTTTTATCATTTTTAATGATAAAATTTTAAATTTTTTGCAAGTTTTTTTAGATCATTTTGAGATTATTTTGTTTCTTAAATGGAAAACTACATTGTTATTTCACTATTATGATAATATAAAACAGTTCAATCAGCAGATTTTGTCAGCTCATTTAAAGTCATCATGAAATGGCACAAGATTCCAAATTCCCACATTTCACTCTTAAAAGACATATTTTATTGTTATGACTGATCGCGCAAATAATCATAATTAATTCATTATTCCACGGTTACTTTATATTGTTAAGTATCTGCTACATTCGTACTTTCTTCCATTCTTACAGTATCAAAATAAAAATATAATATTGCATTAAAAAAAAAACAGCGTACCGTGAATTTTGAATTTCGTATACGTGTATTAATTCCTCTCCAATTACGTCGTTTCTTTCCCCATGAGTGTTGATCCAAAAGGTCGATCGTTTACATCACAAAGGACAATTTACAAAGTGGACAGAAATAAAATTGCATCGATTTGAACTACAACGCAGGAAAATAAACATATCTACTGTACAAAGGCGAGTCCATACTATTAAAAATATACAAATACGCGATAATGTAAGTATCGCTAGAATGATGTAACGACTTATGTGATTTATAATTGCACATCGTAGCATCTGCGCATTAATTACCGAAATCGCGAGAAGTGTTCCCAAAATAACATTCGTAGTTTCGTAGCGGACGATATGATTAGGAGTCATCGCCACCGTTCGTACATGTGTAAGATTACTGTGCTCTTGAACAAAAATAATATGCATATTGCGCTTCGTGATAATGGAATCAGCAGAATTACGATCGTTTTGGTTACTTAAACGGCCACTTGCCGCTGCGTTACTATACATACCTATAGGTAGTTGCTGAGTACATATTCGTTTGATCCTGCACTCTAACAAAATAATTATTATCTCTTCCATTTTTGTAGATTGGATAAATTTTCAAACACATTACGCTGCACCTTCTTGTTTTCTTTTGCCAAATTGCATAAAATAAACGTTAAAAAATATTTAAGTTGTCCAAAGAATTAATACCGTGGATAACATTTACGAAAATATTTAATTGCAAGTGAATATTTGTTGTTCCCCATAGACAATTTAAATTATCTCAAAATCGCACCTAGGGTTTATACAAAAACCGGCTTTCGAATTCCACTGCTCCAAAAAAACGGTTAAACCGGTTTTCGAATTTTCATAAAAAAATTAATTAAAATAGTATCTAAATAAATATTTGCTCTTATTTTAAAAAAATTTTGATTCTTTAATATTTATGGAATTACAAAAATATAACAAAATAAAGTATATTTATCTATACAAAACCCGTACAAATCTGTGCAATTTTCGGATTTCACAAATTTATAAAAAAAAACGATTTTTAAAACCCGAAAAACCCTAATCGCACCCAACATGAATAATTAAAAATACCTAGAATAAGCGATTTTACGAAATAGTATATTACCTTATAGTTAATATCATTATCAAGGTCATTGTTTAAGAAGAATTTAAAATAATTATTCAAATGATTTGAATAAGTAGCTAAACATTGTTCGAATAACTAATTTACACGGATAAATTATTCGAATGAAACGATTTCATTCACATACAGTGGCATGCAAAAGTATTCAGCCACCCTTTAAAAAAGAATAACTTGTTTAAAATTGATCCAAACGACTTGAGTTTCTTTCAAAAACCAAAAGGATTATTTGCTAAGTGACGTGTTCATTGGAGTTCATTGTTTTGAAAAAAAAAAAAAATAGTAAATGTGTTTTTCAACTTTTTTGTCTGTGCTCGTAATAAAAATTTAAAAAATGCCTTTTGTAGATTTAACTAAGCTGCATAACTACGTGCTGAAAATTTCATCAAAATTGGTTAACGCAGCTATGAGCTACAAACAGTTAAAGTTGGCGAAAATCATAGTTTTCGCCCAAAAATGTTTTTTTCAAAACCACGAATCACGTCACTTAGCAAACTAATCCTTCTAGTTCCTAAAAAAAAAAACAATTGATCCCTTGGATCAATTTTAAGCAAGTTATTCTGTATTAAAGGGTGGCCGAATACTTTTGCAGGCCACTATATTCATCTGGTTAAATATTTAGCCGAAGGTGTTCGAAGAATGCCCACAATGTTCAGAATTCCGTGTGAAGGCGCGTGCAGTAGCCAATACACGCGATGGAAACGAATCGACCATATCTATTTATGTATATTCAACATCCCCTGAATCACCAGGAAACATCTCCATGCAAAGAGAGTGCATGCGTGCACGCTGCCCTGTCACATGCCGTTTCAAAAATAGTTCGACCCAGAAATCCTGCATAACGCGAGACAGATGTCAATTGTCACATCCCGTTTTGCGCGGCGATCACAATGAGCCCACGAGATCCCTTCCTGAAAGGACACGTGCAAACCCTCTTTCTAGGCAGCTCCCAGAAAGGGCAGATGTTTTGGACCGTCTTAAAGATTTCGGGGGGAGAGGGGAGCGGGGCCCCTTTTCAGGAACTGCGTCGTACTCTTTGAGACGCTACGTATAATAAAAGGCCCAACGGAACGTACCCGTGGGCCTATTGTGCGATTAAGCAGATGTTATTCAGTGAATGCGCAATGTATAATATGAACCGCGAACAAAGGGCACGATTTTTCTGACCGTAGAGATTTTTGCGTTTTCCTCGATCGCAATGCTGCGGAGAAGGGTAACGAGGTCTTAGCGATGAAACTTCACCGTTACGAAAGCTTGTATTGGGTAAACGTTTTGCAAATCTCCTATTAATAGTTTGTCGATTATTAAACAAACATTGCGAACCACGAATAACAACGTGGTACTCTTAAATTAATCGATACTTTCCAGTTTTCATGGGAATACATATTTTACTAATAAGAATTAACAGTTACAGTCAGACTATTATATTTGGCAAGTAGCATTAATCTTCAACGGGTGACATCAGTTTTTACTGTCACTAACGGTGACGTGACGCAGATTTAAAATCGCCGATTTGTAAATATATTGTTTCTTTAATTATCATGTGATTTTATTATATTACAATGTTATAATATTTTCCAAACGCAATATAAATTTTATACTATAAATATCTAATAAAAAAATAACTACGCACATCCGCACAGCGCCATACCCACTCCTTTACTTGTTTTCCTATCCAAAAATGTTCAAAAAAAATATGACGACCGAGCTTACGCCGAGACTGTTTTTTTCCGGTCGATGTCACGAGACACAACAATGATTTGGCTTCGGAGAATCGGGCCAGGACGGCTGCACTGCTGGTGTGCGAGTGTCAGTGTTGTAAATCCGTTTCTCGGCGATCTCGACGTCAGGGCCGAGGTCAACCAGCAGCAGGACGTGCACCCGACTCGGTGGCACTCTGCTTTCTGTTTTTATTCACCGGTGGAATCGTTGCCAGTGGATTCTATCTCTCGAAGAGGATCACGGGTATCGCGATGAAATTGCCTCGTTACCAGCCGCCATCCTTGCGTATATGTAAGTACGTGTACATATGTACCGATATATGTATGTACGTGTTACTTATACCTCCGTTTACTTGATAACGAGACACACATATTATGTTCTTTTATCGTTATTAAACATATGCTGTCTCTATGGGGCGAATATGTTTGAAATATTAGTGGCGAAGCATGGACGTGTCTCGTGTGGAAAGGTTTTAATATTGGATATACATTTGAACTTCGATAACTCGAATCTCAAGGGAAGGGAAAAATCTTCGAATTATAGAGATTTCGGGTTACCGAGTTTTCGAATAAGAGAGGTTCAACAAACGAAAATTTGATTTATAAAGGCTTTGTACGACTGTTAATTTTTCGACTTTGAAACTGTAAAACAAGACAAATTCAAGTTTTAATGGTCAATTGTTTATTGTGTACTTATAATCAAATATACTTACAACTTATGTACTACATATATACGAATATATATAAACATATTTACTTTATTACATATTAAAAAAAAGTGATTTTGCTTTGAGCTAGTCTTTTAGTGTACTGTAAATCAATAGCATTTTCATTTGTGAATAATGCAGATTTTGAGATCTTTCTATGAAATTTCGTAATACGTATGTCGAATAATGTCCTTGTTGCTAGTACACAAACCGACAGCTAGGAGTAAGTGCTAACATTTTCGAACAAAAACGAAACTAAATAATTGTATGAATTCAATCAGTAAATATTTGTTTAATTAATTTATTACGTCTCTCCTTACCGCAAACAATAAAATTATTTTTCAAATCTGAAGAGTTCATCAAGAATTCTTAAGCGCCCAGCAAAAGTAATTAATAAACATTTAATTATTTTATCCTTTTACTTAATTTCTACTAAAAGGTGTACAGCTGTAATTGTCTATCTCTTTTTACCGATGCTTCATTAGTTCGTTACGTATACATTTCTGCCTTGTTTATTTACATTCACAAATCTGGAGTTAAAATCCCCGACACGCCTCGGGTCTAAAACGGGAATTTAAACTATAAAGAAGGGCAAGAGGAACGTGCGCGCGCTACAAAGCCAAAGACGCTTTTAAATTCCCCAAACGGTGGTGCGTGTGCTGCACGCTAGGGGCGTCTAACTTTGTCCGCATTCCCCCCATTCGAACGGGAATCCCTTGGAAAATTGGAGGGCATACATAAGTGACATGGCCTATGGTTTCACGCGCGCGTCTTTCGAGAAGCTTCCCGTTGCGGTGAAAACGGAATCGCGATCGCCTGGTTGTTCAGGAGCAAGCTGCCGGTGGTCGGTCGGACGATGGGGACGAGCAGCAACCTCCGCTCCGTACCCTTGAACCTAGCAGACGCTCGCAACGTTGCCGCCTCGTGCAACTATGCCGTGTCGTCTCGTTCGGCTGCGCTCGACTCCTCTCGGGTCGGTGCTTCCTTCGCAAGAATTCCGCGTCCGACGTTGTCGTTGGCGGCTGACGGGACGCCGCGCCGTCTGCGCTGACGTCACGACTCGGCGTTACGCGCAGCGTTACGTAAAAAACGTGCTGCTCAGCTCTCCTTTACTCACTGATGTGTAGGTATACCGAGGCTATCGGCGCGATGCTCGCCGGGCATAGAAAAACCGTACAAAAATTTCGTGACCGCCCGTTCTGGAATCCTCGCTGAAACGAGGCGACTCGTAAACATTCCCGGAGAGTAAACACGGGAGAAGTTAACGCGGATACTGTTAACTCGGACGTTCTTATGACCGCAGTAACGTCGCCTCGCATTAGTAGTTTTTTCTTTTGCCCGTACGTTGGCCTTGCCGTCCTGAATCTGGGTTACGCTCAGCCACGCTTTCTCCTCGGAGATTTCCGTGTCTGTCGACGACGATGCCGACTATGGCAGACACGGTGCATAATCTGACGTCACGCGGCGGTGTTACGTAAAAAACGCCGTGTCTCGTGAACTTGATTAACGCGTGCGCGCGATGTCTCGCCGCGTGACTTGTAACGAAATTTGTCGCTCCCTCCAGGCGATACTATACAGGTTATCTTGTCTCCGTTCGCAGAACCAAGAGTGAACTCTTCTTTTTTTTTCGTTTCATAGTACGTACGTTAGCCTTGCGTTTACGATGATTGTAGATCTGGGCTGCGCCCGAGTACGCTTTCTCCACAAGAATTTCACGTCCGCCGACGACGATGCTGACTCTCGGGCAACATTGAGAGTATGTTGTATGTACAAACTGACGTCACGCGCAGCGTTGCGCGTAGCGTTACGTAAAGAAGCGTGGCTGACGAATCAGAAACGCAGTGGTCTATTACTGTTAAGGCCGTACGATGAATTGGCTATACAGTAAAATAACGAGGAGTAGCATAGTATGGTTGTAATGAAAAGTAACTTGAACAGAATCGTTTGCATCCAGCAATACGATAATGCATCAACATCCAATATTTCTCGAGTGAATTAAGTGCAACGCTGTTGCACGTATGCACAAGAAATTCTTCGATCTCTTTTCGCAGGATAAGTATGTATCTGAGCGAATCTCTTCAAGAAATATCGATGAAAAATTGCTGTACTGTAAATCGCCGCTGAAGACGTCTTTCTCTCTTTTCCATCACCTCCTTTACTCCCGCTCGCTCTTTCTGCCCGTTCGTCTGTCTCCCGTTCGCACGCTCGTGTGCCATTTACGAGGCAAACCGGTTTACGCTTTTTGCGAACCACGGCTTCGCAAAGAATGTTGATTTTTGCGATACACGCCGCTGGGAACGTAACCTACATCATTATCCGGATGAGCAGGCCGCGCTCGAAGCCTCGTTTCCCCGCGAAGCCTTGAGTACTTCGTTGGATTTTATTTTTCGTTTCCATTATTAAACGCGACGGGGGAACGAAGGCGTTCGAGGGTTATTCGAGACGAGCGTCCTCGGGCCTCGTGGCTCGTGGCCCGACGCGCAACGTCTCTCGATGCGCGCGCCAGCCCCGCGTTGGCTGAAATGACGAGTGATACGTGCGCGCTCGGAGATAAAAAAATTCAGTTACGGCGACGGAACGAGGACTTCATGCCTCATGGTCGGGGACGAATTCGGCAATGCCTCACGGCCGGTTGTTATTCACGGCGCGGGCTGTCGCCGAAAATATTTTTACTACGGAACGCACGCGGCATGCGTCTCCGTTGATTAGCGTAAGTGGCTATTGTTCTCACTAACCTACAGCACTGTGCTCATTATCATTTTTCAGGCGTGACGCCACTGCCAAACAGTCGCGGCAGCCTCTCGGCCGCGCATGTTAACTGTTCACGATAAACAGCGCCACACCAGCGCGAAAACTCAAATACTTGCACGCATTCATATGTTCAATTGAAAGAAACTGCGATAATTCAAAATCCTCTCTTGTTTAGAAAATGGAATCATAATTTATTGTGATTCGTTTTGTACTTCAGACGCGAGTGCACTATTGGAATATATAGATATTTGATACGGCAGTACCGTATTAAGTCTCTCGCAGGTCTTCTGTGAACGGAACAATTATTATGTTTACTGCAATATTATGACCTTGGACTTTTTTATGTTTTCTTGAATTTAAAAGAGGTAAAGAAATATACAGTGATGGTGTCAAGAAAATTTTATAGGTAAACGATAGTCAATTTCGTCACGATTTATTAATCGTTTTTTATTTATTGATAACTATTCGTGGCTGGTATCGGTATACGGTGCTTCGATAATCAATCAATTAAAAACATCGATGAAAATAAGTAAAAGTTGTTAATCGTTGGAGATATATGTTAAAAGCGATTAAAGTAAAAGTATGTACCTACATATCGCTCATTTGCTGCAACGACACAACTAAAAATTTGCAGTTTTTGAGTTATTAGTATAGAAAAAGCGGTTTTTATCTAACTAGACTTTTGAACCTGTTGTCTAACAAAACTTTTAAACCCGTTTTCCCAAAAATCGTGAATTTTTAAAACAGCAACCGCTTTTTCTATACTGATAAATCAAAAACTGCAAATTTTTAGTTGTGTCGTTGTTGCAGCAAATAAGCGATACATAAATGAAAACGACGAATGAATGAAAAAATGAATGTGTTTCTAGTGTCTATATAATATTCAGAGGCTTCCTGTTATTTTAGGTATTCGTCTCTATAATTATTAACACTAATAGATGCCTATTTATATATACCCACAGATATACAAAAAGTAATCAATATATTTATTACCTTGTAACATCATTACATAAGAACTTTTAAACATGCATTCGCCTGCTTCCTTGTTTTATGTATGTAATCTTATAAATATGTAAACTTTAAACTTTCTTTTAGTCACCACTTATACAGTGGACCACAGAGCGTGTTGTTATTATAGTTATTTTCAGAAAAGTACGTGATATGTATTGTATCCTTCTTAAACCACATTCAGAGTAGTAATAGTAGTATATTAAAAAAATATCATTAAAAGAGTTAATAAATGTTTACAAATTTACTATTTTAAATTTTTAATGAAATAATCTTCAATTCTAAGTAGACTTGTTTCGATGTGTCTCACCCCCTCCATGTTTTTTTTATTGAACGATATTTCCCGTTAGACTCCCATAACCCATAATCATTTTCAGTAAATACAAGTATTCGAAAATAACAGTTTCCTGTCCTGTTCTCTGAAATGGTGCGTATAGCAGGTATAAATTGACACTTGCTACCTAAAATACAAAAACAAGATTCTCCAAGAAAATACTTGTAGGGTAAAGGACCCAATTACTGGCAGCCAACCCAATTACTGTCACCTTAAGCTATTTTACTTAAAATAATGAAAATAAATAAACATTAAAGTAAAATAGCTTAAGGTGACAGTAATTGGGTTAGCTGCCAGTAATTGGGTCCTTCACTCTATATAACAATTTACGAGGCCTACCTTGCACATTTTTTTTCAAATTTAAACACTGCCTATCGTACGTAACTGATGCTATGGGCCTGGACAGCAGCATATCGCAATATCGTGTACCGTTTTCATATTGTAATGTTTCGCAGATCTCCATTGCAAATGTTTTATCACTACACGCGTTTATCGTTCGCTGCTGTCATGCTACGATAGATACGCGTGGAGGGCCGAAATACGCAGCGCAAAATCTGCCCGTGAAACGAACAGCCTAATTACATTGCTGAATGGCCCGCGGAGTTCATCTAGATGCGACTACCAGCAGACTTAAAGGGGTCTTACTGTCTGCAGCCAGAGAACCGGTTAGACGAAACTTTCGAAAATTCCAGAATGACGTAGTTGCTTTCACGCGTGTGTACATGCACCGCGAGGATACACAACCGTGTTTCTCCCATCGTTCTTCATTTACAGTTACTTACGTAAGATAGTCGCGAGCCTCTTTCTTGAGTCTTCGACGCATGGCAATTGACTTGGTCACGTTTTACCGTACGTATGTAAAGAAAACGTGCGTGCACCCGAACGCTGTCGCGGATACTCGATCATCCATTAATGCAAAGAGAATTCTTTTTCGGTAACTGTGTTGTCTACTTACCGTGATCCCGTTATTATCGCACTGTCGCACGAAACACATTTCACATAAAAGATGCTTATTCCATTAGTTATCTTAGCTTTAAAAGAGCGCATGGAATGGAAACACTTTGCAGCTTCGTAAATACTTGAATGGCTATTTACGTACAATATAGGTTGAATGAAAAAAAGAAGGGGTGATAGAAGTTTGGACTGTACCCAGAGAATTAGGGAAATTACGTTCCAGATGAACCACATCGGAATAATATTTATTTTTATATTCTAGGAAGGTGAACGACATGCTCATTTTGTTCATCAAATATGGCATTGAGATAAGGAAAGTTGTTATTAGCCATTTGTAAACTATTTTATTGTCTCGTGTATTTTCGTCTTCGCAATTGCTGTTATCTACTTTTTTCTTATCATACAATCACACACCAAGGTTATACATATATATGTATTTAGCGACTGATGCCTTAATGCATAATATTTGACGAACAAAGAGATGTAGATCACTTGCATTCAAGGATCTGGATACTTATTGTCCATTTCTGTGAGGTATTGAATTTTTCGACTTTTTTTAAATCACTGTATATTGTAGTTATTAATATGTAAAAATCATAATACTTCTAAAGATGATTAAGAAATAAATTAATTCTTTCATTGTATATATATATTTTAAAGTATCTACTTTTGTTAGTTCATTGAGCCATACACAATTTGATTTTAATTAATATATTTTGTTATATATTACAAAAGATATATTACACAGATATATTACAAAAAGTATTGTGCAAGAAGACTATTCTAAACGTTTGTAGTTTAACCCTTCGTTAACACACCTACTTTTTCAACCAACTTTGACATACCTGAGTGGCTCACACCCAGAACAATTTTTGAATGACTGTCATTCTCATCTAAAGAATCCAATCGTTATGAAAAAAATCATGGGTGAATCTCAAGGTCTGTAGAATGTATTTTTCAATAGATTTTTTATTGGAATTTTATCACATTTTTTACAAAAAAAAAAATCTAGATTTAAGATTACCATATGTTGAGAAAACACGAAGAAAATCTTCAGAAAATTATAACTTTTACAAATTTCAACATTAGAAGCTAAAAATCTACAAAGTTGTTCGGATCTAATATTTTGAGAAAAAAATAGTTTCTAAATCGGCTTTGGAAAAGGCAGTTATTTTGCACATAGAAAGTACAGAGCGTCAAAATCAGTTTATGGGTGGCTCACACCCAGAGTGTTAAAGAAGGGTTAAAAGAATACGAGTTTTGATAAAATGTTGGAGTATTTTTATGACACAAAGATTATCTATCATTTTATTTGAAATCTGTTTTTAAATAAAATACTGCAATAAAGAAAAAATTGTATAAGTATGGCTCAATAAAACAGAATAATTAATTCCGAAAAGTATAAAAAATGTAATATATTATTCCATTCATTTGCTAAATATGTAAAGCAAAGAATATGGAAGTATTGTAACAATCAAGTACTAATCACAGTACTTTTGTACAAAATGGTCCATCAGAAGTAAAACACTTTAAATAATTTTTTACATTTTGAAAATATGAAAAAATATTGTAGACGTAATTTCAAGTATCTATTCAAGGAGTGAACATAACACACAATAAATGTATCACTTTTAAAAAAAAAAATGTCATTAAAAAAGAGTAATATTTTAACCATTCCGAGACATGAAATTTAAAAAACAAGTGGTCCCATGAAAAAAATGAAACCAAAAACAGTTCAAATTATAGGTAGAATATACGTTCGCATTTTCCGAACTATAAAAGTTATTTGTATGTTCTGATATTGTCCAATATCGAAATTTGAATTCATAATTTCAGTTCCAGAAAAGTATTATTTCCCGCAATGCACTTTACTGAAGACGAAATAGATTTAACAGTTTTAACGCAACATAAAAAATTTCTCGGTCAAAATCGACACACATCGAAATAACACATAAAAATATTAAAGTACTTACGTTACCGCTGAGAGATCGATGCACGATCTATACGAGGTGGAAGGATTGTTGGGGGTTGGTTGCCTTTTCGTGGTTTCTCCAGAAGCAACTGCAAATGATGAAAACGTAAACTTACAATTAAACATGAATGCAACAAAAAGAATGATCCATATTTTACATTGAAACTCGAATCGAATACTGTCGTAATTTATGGCTGGCATTGTACTCCTTTCCATACATTAAGTGTTAGCAAAATGAATAACTGTATTATATATATACTTTATTTACGAAAAAATTATGAAAGCGTATTTCAGATTTTTCCGTAATTACGTGTTGCATGCTATCACTAATAACCAGGGGCGGATTTGTATACATAGAGACTAAAGTAAGTAGAAGCCTAGGGCGGCAAAATTTGGACGAAAGAAATTGAAAAAGGTAGCAAGATGTCTTTACCTGTAGTCTTTTTATTTTTTATTAACAATAATAGCATCGATTTCCGTTCACAAATAACATATCCATCTATTTTCCCTAACACCGAAAATGAAGAGTGATTTTTAAACACAGAAGCTTGAGACAACTTTATAAACAATTCACTTTTCTTCATGTAGCAAATTAGCAATAACTCGTAGGTATGTAAGTTCTCATGTTGAATTAATTTGAAAATTGTCTCAACTCTTTTAAATTAAAATATTCGATGATATTTCGCGGAAAGAGCGACCGATGCTTGTTGACCTAGGGGCAAAAGGGGACAGTTGCCCCCTCCCTGGCTTTTGAGAAAAATCACTTATTTTTTCAAAATTAATCTTTATTAAGTTTATACTGAAAAAGGGAATATTTTTAATTTTCGGTTTCAAATTTTCAATTAATTTGGCACTATAAAATGGGTTAAAAAAGCAAGAGGGGTATATTTTTCTTTACCATCATCCCAAAGTTGCCCCCCCCCCCCCCTGGAAAAAAGCCTGCGGACACCCCTGCCTAGGGGCGCCAAATCTCTAAATCCGCCCCTGCTAGTGACCTTACAAAATAACTGAAAAGTGTGTCTACATATTTTTGTTCCTTTTGTGATAGCAACTTAAATCAAATTCTTCCTCTTTATAATAATTAAACAACTATTTATAGGCCATTCCACATAAGAGTAGACCTACGCCCCCACCGGTTGGCAACCGATCTGCGCAGCGCCCACTACTGCCTGCGCACGCGATTGGTCGTAGCGACTTCTCTGCCGATTTCCTACCAATCAACAGCTTCCTCAGAGTCGTCGTTGCGCCGAACGAGTCTACTCTTAAGTGGAATACAATATATATAGTATTCGATACTTAGTACTGCCACTCAACAAAGTTAAAACTCGGATCGCAAAATATCACGTACCGTAACTACAACTACGCTGTTCACTAGGCGTTCCAGTGAGCTTCCCTTCAGATCTGGCTGTTAATATTTCATTAATTCTCCAATCTTCTATTTCTTTACGCAACACTGTAATTCGGTCGTCACGATCCATATCATCACAAGACTTGTTCACTATAGGCACGGAGTGATCTTTGGATTCAACTCTTTTTCTCGTCACAGTTTCATTCTGCGAGGATGCATTTAAAGCACGCTGTCGTTTTACCACGGGATTATTCCCACCCTTTCCCCTCAGAGCGAAGGGAGCTTTATATTTCATACTCGTTTTCGCGGATGGCTGTTGCGACTTTACTGACCGCGATCCTTTATACGATATTGAATTTGTTCTATTGTATGACATTTTTAGAAGCAGTTCAGCGATTAGAATCACTCATATACCCTCGTCCGATCGTCTGGAATTAAACAGAATTAAAATGACACAACGTCGTGTGAAGCTTCTGGCTATTGAGCGGAAAAATCATAAATGTTTATAAAAGAATGTGTAAATATTCGAGTGAAGTATCGAATGTAAATCAAATAGGAGGAATATACTGAAAAATTGAAAGAGCACGCCATCTATACAAAACACCATTCGTTGCTTCAATAAGTTACTTTTATGGCATAGTAGATAGGTAATAGTTTTTTCGAAATGGTTAAAATTGCAACTGACAGTTACAATTCACGAGGTGATTCGCTTACTTGGATTTCTATCGGGTGAATGGCGATGCATGTAGCATCGTTGTTAAGTACGTAAGTAAACACAAGAGCATTAGTGTAAATAAACCGTTATAATTTACTACTAGTAAGACAGAGAAGAATTTTGTGGGTAACATCTCGGAGTTTCGTGGAATATGTATGTACAACCGAAATTTAGCACTGCGCGAAGTTCTGTGCGTTTATAGTTTATAGTGTTTGTACCAACATAACGCGAATCAAAAACGTCGATCCGTTAAAGGTCTCTGCACACATATCAGTTCCGTGCCAGTGATAAGAAAAAGGGGCGATTAGAGGATCTCTTCTTACATACCACTCACGCTATGTGTGCAGAGACCTTTATTCTACACAAATGGTACTGCAAAGTGCAAACTACATACGTTAAAACGTCGACGGACGCTCACATAATGCAACGTATGTATGTATTTGAAGTTCTGTCGTTTTTACGAACCCTCGTTTGTCACCTGTTCTTGCTCCGTTACCGTGACCAACCTAAAGCCTTGTAGTTTCGCACAAAAAGGGGCATAAGGTGAAATAGTCGTACGAAAGAACTATCTTATAACTTACGAGACCTCCTGTCAATCCCGTATGTTCGTACCAAGTTGTGCAAATTTCATTGAAAAAATTTATGTAAAAAAAAGTTAATATCTTTTTAACTAGTAAAATGAAACCTATTGTTACTTATTATGTTCAAAATTTATTTCCATTATATGTATTATTAGTAAGAATAAAGAATTTTACGATTTGCGTGCGTACAACGTACCATGTATGTTTAAAAGGTTATTACATATTTAATAGAGAGTATATTTGTATGTAAATAAACTTATACGACACGCTTACAGATTGTGTATAATACAAATGATCTATTAAACTATAACGACGAGAACATTTTTAATCCTACCTCACGAATAAAATATACAAACGTTCCAAACGTACCCGAAATAAAGACGCGGCCCACTGTGGTTGGTATACTGCGATCAACTACCGCCACGAAACATCTGCTCATGTTCTGTTCTACTACCTTTGTCCCTTATGCATTTTCACTCACAACTCCCCTGTTGTAACTTTTATATAAACTCATTGCTTCTAATCTTGATAATTTGTTTAATGATATTTGCACACTGTCTTATCGAGGTACGCGTTTATTATTTCAAATATAACCGTTTCGAATAAATATCAGTGCGTGAATTATCGAGATACTGAATAAATTCTGTTATTGTATTGAAATCTTATGAAGAATTACGATATTTTGTGTTATATACCTATATATATGTATTCAGTCTTAGAAGCAGGAATTTAAAAAATATATAATTTCTATAAAATTAACAGCAATTAGGATTATTGAGCGCACAACTGTAAAGTAAAGGCATTTGAACCTAGAATTTTTTAATAGTTTTAGGATCGAAAATGTGTGCATCTTGTCACATATTATTAAAGAATCTTTCACGAATTTCGAAAAGTTGCTTCTCACATCCAAGCAAAGTCCATGCGTGCACTGCGCGCACGTGCTGTATAAAAGTAGATACATCCTAACCTCAAAATTCTTCGCAACAGAGTTCTATTCGAACTTCAAGGTGTAAAAGTAATTAAATAGTTGGTGCGTGAATCCAAAGCTTTTTCCTAGAAACTAAACCATTTATTGTAATGGCAATGCAGGTTCCTACAAATGTGGACGGAGAACAGATTAAAGCCGTACGTATTCACAGCGCTTTCATACATTAATTATTTAAAAAATGATCGTACGAAAATGTATAAGTGAACCATGTGTCTACCCATTTATGAGTATGAAACATAATGGCCTGTTAAATTTTGAATCACGCTAATGGAAATAAATGATAAAAGAAAGTAGAAACTTCGAATGATGGAAATTTTTCTACTCCAGTTTCGAGACTTCCTGACGTCCTATAATAAATTGTCAGAGATTTGCTTTATTGACTGCATAAACGATTTTACCGCACGGGACATTAAGGCGAAGGAGGAGAAGTGCGCCCTAAATTGCATGGAAAAGTATCTGAAGATGAACCAGAGGGTCTCTCAACGGTTCCAAGAATTTCAAATGATTGCCAATGAAAATGCAATGGCAGTTAACACAAAATTAGGCGAAGGTAGATAGTTTTGAACGTTATGTAAGTGATGTTTAAATAAATTAATTTCTCAAAGACAGTACAACAGCAAGCATCGTCAACCGAATATTATATCGCAACGTAGCTTTATCGTCCTTTGAGGATCACTCGAATGAACGTGTAATTGAAACCGACAGAATGATAAACATTTATGTTATATGCAATATCTGCAATAAATTTTACTGTATACGATTTACGTGAAAAATGTTAAATAAACGGCAAATACCAACTACAGCAGTAGTGATTAAAATAAAATATTGGTAAAAGTATACATGTATATCTAGTTTAATTCAAAGGTTATAATAAATTGTATATTTAAAGCCATCACGTTGAAAAATGATCTAATTGTAAGTAATATACAGCGAAGGTGTGTTATTTTTTGTATCGTGCAGTTGCAGGTTTTCGGTTGTATTGAAAGTTTGTTTGATATTAAAAGGGAGGCAAAACCACGTGAACGTACATATAAATAATTTATTTTAAAAAACGAATTAACAAAACAGCATTTCGTTTAGTTTAACTAGACTTCGAGTGACCGAAGTCGTGAAATTTTGGTTTCCCATGAATTTCAATGTCCATGCTATTCGAGTCCCATTCCAAATGGGACAATTTTGGTACAGCTTGCATTGAATCTAAATTCGACGCAGGGCTTATGATTTGCGAGCCAAAGTTTGCGCTTGTGATTTGATATTCCTGATTATGCATCGTCGATTCTGGATTCGGCGTGTTTGGCGGAGTTCTCCTTAGTCTCTTATAATCTGAAAATCTCTTTAGTGGTACTTGATCTACACAAATGGCTTGCGTAGTATGTCGAGTTTTGTATAAAATTGGACAACCTAAATCTCCTTTTAAACTTAGACTATACAAGTTCGCGAGCCTGCGAAGCTTCTCTCGTTCAGGCTGACGCATAGGGTGTAGTCTGAGTTCGCTTTGGGTAGGATCTTGCAAGAATCTAGACACTTTTTCATTGGCCGATGTGATAATCGAATATCCAGGCTTATTGTCAACGTGACGACGACCAGCGCGTATTTCTCTTCCGCTGAGACCTTCTTGAATTCTTTGAATTCTCTGTCTGTAACTCTTCCTGGTTTTGTCCATCGTATGCTCGAAACTTCCGTGTATTATCATTTGAAACGTTGGGTCTGCGCTGACTTTATCTTCGTTGGTACTTTCGCTGTCGTCCCACCAACTCGGTTCTCCGATCCAATCCGACTGTTCATCGTCTCCTGCAGTGAAACGATTCAGTTAATGCGATATTTACTACGTCAAATAAGTAATCTAATACCTTCTCGATCTTCGTCGTTTGTAATAAGTCCAGTTTCTGAATCACTCGACGAGATACTTGAACTCGATATCCTCGAGCAATCAATGGCATCGTCGGTCTGCATTTTGATGCGATTTTTCGATTTCGTGTTTCGATTAGGTTTCAGCGCTCTCATTTCGCAATCCGTAGAACGCTCCCTGCACGATCTTTTACGTTTGCCACAACTGTAATAAGGCATAAGTTTTGAAACGAGTCAACTTTCTTATAGTACCTAAATTCTATTTGTTATTATATTACCATATCGTTCCATATCTGGTTTTACAGTCACTTCGAAGAACTCTCTTTTTGTCTCCAAGCGTTGTCATAATTGCAACTGTCTGAGAAGTGGAGGGATTAGAATCAGAATCAACAGCTAATCTCTTGAATTTTCTTTTACGTCTTGGATTCACTCTAGGTACGAAATTCTCGTTAACCGAATCGCTTTCGATATTGCTGCCATTGTTTAAATTAAAAAAACGTGCAAATCGTTCCGTTTGATTTGTATCGTCACTGTCCGATTGATATTTGGAGGCGGTGTTGTTTTTTGGAATATGGATGTCGCAAATGGAAGACGAACTATCATCTGAATGTTTGTTCATATGTAGCGAAGCTGAAATAAAGAGTAATTACTTGAATATTATTAAAGTTCTCTTGTTATTTTTCACGTTTTAAAAATTACTTTTCATAGATTTATAAAATTTGACTTCTATGTGCAAGGAAATACGGTTTCTACAAAGACAATCTTGGCAACGATCCTCTTGTAGGATTAGACTGGAACTGATTTCATAGAAAAATGATTAAAACGCAGATGTTTGAATCCATACTGGTCTTTCGTTAAATAAAAGGCGCTTGCGTAGAAACTTGGTTTACAAAATATTCGATTGAATCTCTAAAAGTCAATTATATTCTTCGATGTATTTGCTTTCATACACTTACGAATATTGCCTGTGGAACGAGCTCTTCGCCTGATGCCCCATCTGCGCCTGACATTTGCACTGTTGCTACTTTCTTCTAATGCCAAACTTAAATCATGCACAAGTGCCTCCATTTTTACTCTTAAATCTGCTGGTACAGCTTTCAAAACACACTCCATTTGAAGGATGCGTTTGTTCCTAAATAATATTTCATACAATTTGGATTCACCTAATAAGTTTTAATGCAATGATAATAAAATATTGACAATATCGTAAGTTTATTAAGTAACAAATGTTTATTGAACACTTATCTTTTATCCCAAAAATATCGTGATATTTTTTTATGATTAGGTATAAATTTGTTATGATTATCCTACATATATATATATAAAATATTCATATACTGAATGTGTAAATTAATGTAATGTTAACTAATTTCTATATCTTTATTTTAAACACCATCTATATCTAATCCGAATAATGTTTATATTAAATAATTTAAAACTTAATTTCAACACTCTATAATGACCATTTTCTTTTCTGATAAACGAATACGATTCATCTGGAGTGTATCTTGTTTGCCACTTTACAAAACTGATAATGAATATTGGTAGCCAACAAACAATGCGACACAGATGTTATAGTACAAAATAATATTCAGACGCTTATTAAAAAAACAGCGATTATATACTCAAAGTAAATACTAAAAAAATTGTATTTCGAATGGATATTTTAAATTGGTGAAAAGATAGAAACACCAATTATAACTACGTGCTTACCTTGTACATACAATTGTGCAAGATGCGAAGTTTTTTTAAACTGGTATCATTGTTAATTAGTATCCTTCATAATTAGTGCTTTAAAAATATATATAACGAGCCATACGAAACTGTCAACTCCAAACTATTTTCACTGTGCGTCATAGACGTTCTCCACCTTCCTTATTTTATAATAGTGTGTGAAATCGAGCTTGGGAAAGTGTAGTACGTGTGTGTATTACACTGTATTCTACATGCAAGCAATAATTTGATCATGGTGGGACGAACCGGGGACCTGAAGGACGGTGCATAAACTAGACTTTCTGACGCGGGGAGTGATGCTTTGGGGGGACCATGAGGGGAAGGTATTTTCAGCCATCTTGATAGGGTCTACTGGTGCTGCCGTCTATGTTAATGGCGTGGCAAACTTTAAAACTGCACTGGACTGGCTTTGTCTACGCGTCCAGTCACGTTTTATAAATTTATGAATGTTTTTATAAACGATAGATGTACAAAATAAAATATATGGGATGAATAAAGACACGATATATTTAGTTATCAGAAAATAGTACAAGTTTATTATAATGTCGTCTCCTATTACTTAAAATATTTGTTTTCTTCTGACAAATGTATCGATAATTTAATTTGGTCAAAATATTCATAATTTTTATTCCACCTTCTTTCGTTCAAGTCAATTCAAGTTAATAATTTTCAAATTACTATGTGTAAAAAAATTCAGTAATTATTTTTCAGAATCTTATATTGAATGATGCTGATGATGTTTCTTATTAAAATATAAATTCTAGTTTCCTTTATAAATAAGATTTGGAAAGTAAATTACTTGTATTTATTTAACACTTTGAATCTTAATTTAAATAAAATAATTTTTTAATGGTGCAATATAAAAATGTTTATCTTAGAAAATTCTTTTTAATCCAAGATGATATTCTCTTGAATATATGTAGCTTATTTTTTAATTGTTAAATTGATACGATCTTCGTATCGATATTATCAATATAATTATT
Source organism: Andrena minutula (assembly GCA_929113495.1). Classification (NCBI taxonomy): domain Eukaryota; kingdom Metazoa; phylum Arthropoda; class Insecta; order Hymenoptera; family Andrenidae; genus Andrena; species Andrena minutula. The sequence goes on from OV815994.1 coordinate 43,372,799, forward strand.
TGATCGGTTCTTGTATAATTATTTATAAAACCAATCGCAAAAATACCAGTTTGCTTTGTGAAAGGATGTAAGACTTCCGCGAAAAATTTGGGACAAGAGGACATAGATGACAGCACTATTTGACCGGCACAAGATGGCTAAGGGTATACCATCCCTCCCCGCGGAGAGCTTCACTCCCCGCGTCGATGAGTCTACTTTATGCGCCGCGCTTTAGATGCATGACCGCGTCCGACCCATGATGAACCGTCCTTCAGATCCATGGCCGAACCTACCTGATTACCATAGATGCGTTCCGAAACAGGGCACCCGCGTCCAAAATTAAAAATCATGTTTCCATGAGCACACAAAACTGAAAATGACAATTTCAAAAAATATTTGTCTTTAATATAAGTAATATTAAGTACAACAAAAATATTATATTAAATCGTAATAATCACATTAATTATATATGCCGTTAATTAATACTATTTTCCCATATGCTTCACTGCATGTATATACGCCAAGTTAAAAAGCTATTTATTATAATCAATACTCAAAAGAATCTATTTATACAACTCTATCACTAAAAAAAGATTAATTGTCGATCATATAAAATGTCTCATGCGATATTGTGCTTAAACGTGTCGCGGCTTGAGGGTGAGGCTTGAGCAAATTTTTTCGGCCATTTCCGGTCGTATTTTACAGACGCTTGGTGCCCGTCCGAAGCTGTTGTCGTTTTTCATTCGAAGTCTCTAACCAAATCACGTTTACGGAAGGATAAGTAATTTCCCCTGTAATACGGTTCCCCGGTCTTCGTCGAAGTACGTGTGCGGTGTGATAGCATCGGAATGAGGAACGCTCGTAAACGTATCTCACCGAGAGAAATCCTGGCTGTTGTGTAAATAGCGCGTAGTGGTGTATGCGCGTGTGTTATGCGCACTCGCGGGGACAGATGAGCGCGGGATCGTGGTACCCAGACGCGAGGGGACTGTAGCACTGCTGCTTATACGGACGAACGTTTAATGGAGTTTATATGAAGTAACGCGCCACGCGAAAATCCACGTTTTTCGCGCATCTGTTGCTGTAGTACGAGGAATAAGTGTTCTGGTCCCAGTGGGGTCACACAATGGACGGTGCCAGCGTGAATGGCGGGAACGCCGATGAGGCGCGCGAGAATCCTAACCTAGAAACTCCTAGTATGCCGGATTTACAGGAGACGCAACTTAAAGTGGAAACGACCGTTAAAATGGAAGGTCAAGAAGTGAACGGCGACATTAAGAGCCCGTCGAAGAAGAGCACGACGCCCGGCGTCAGAAGAAAGCTCCGAAAATTCAAGGCTAACTCGACTAGTACCATCGAAAGCGATTCAAGCACGAAGGGACGCAAACGTAAGCTTTCGGAACCCGATGATGTTAGCTCCGAAGAATCCTCCGAGTTCAATGGATTTGACGTGCAAGGGGCTAACGATCTCGAGCCAGGGAGTCATGTCCTGAAGAAACTAATCGGTATCGGTCATTGTTATTATGCTAATTACATACTGCCAACAATCGTGTTGCCTTGTGCAGCTTTTTCTAAGCAAGGAAAGAAACTTACGAGCATATCTATATTCTTTAGTAAATAATCAGCTGAGTCAGTTTGTAGTATATACTTTTTAAATATATATCTAAAAGAATTTTTCATCGTGTCGGGAAAGAGAAGAACTATGGATAGCTATGGTATAAAAACTTAAATGGTTTTAGTAACTATAGGTTTATAAATTCATTGTCCTGAAAGTATTTTTTATAATATTGGTTTGCATAATATGAATATTTATTGTATTTACGTTTGAGTAAGTTGAAAGCTCCATTTTAAAGTAATATTGGCAAATTAATGTAAGGAAGAGAAAATATAAAAAATATGAATTCACAAGATTTTATGAAAATTTTTATTAGTTGGGTTCAGTGAAATATTGAAAATATAAAGGAAAACTAGTCTTAGTAACTTTTGAGATTTTAGTTATTATATGGCATTCATAACCACACAAAAAATTAATATATGATTATTCTGTAAATTTATATTTATTACAACATTTTAGTTTCTCTGTCAGTTTCGTTAACACTTTAACGCTTATGCTCGTCATATATATGGGCATGCCAAAGTATTCTGTTTGCGTAAGTCTGTGACGCTCACTTCTAACAATATCCCTTGCATATTGAACGAATAAACAATGATAATGTCCACAATCTTTAAGCCGAAGCCTCTTAACCATTTCTTTAGTCTTTGAGTGATCGGTGTTCAGTAATCTTCTTTGTTATAGCATCCTCTTTTAGGTAGTTTTCAGTTTTGTTCTGTTTCAGTTTTAATTGTTGTTTAATAAATTTTAATACTCTAAACAGAATGATTTGCGTTAAATTCCATCCTTCGCTTTTCTTTCTATATCTCCGTACAACTACTTCGTTTGCCACTACAAAAGTAGAAAATATGCCACAATATTTAGGGAATATGAATTTATGCGAAAGAAAAAGAATTTACATTTTTGAACAGTAAATTTGAAGGAAATTTGAGCGTTAAGGGGTTAAATAGCGAGATCTATGCTTAAAAAGTACCCTGTATGCATGGAAAGATGTGGCAAGAATGTATTAAAATAATATTTGTAATAGCTAAATTATATATTTAATGTAATATGATCTTGTTTAATATTTAGATACAATTGGACAATATTTATAAAATTTATTACAGCCGAAGCTGAGGTAGCAGAAGCGCAAATGGCAAAGCGATTTAGATATAGTGTAAAGAAGAATTTTGATGGAAGGAAGGATGACGAAGCAGATTCAGATGACAATAGAACGCATTACGAAAGCGATCATATGTTAGATTTAGAAAAAATTAAGAAAGAAACAGAGTCCGACAAATCTGAAACAGATTCAGTTGGTATACCAAACACTATGTACTCCGAATTAGATGTACAAAAAACAGACGAAGCTTCGACTAAGTCCACGAATTCATCGGCTGCTAGTAGTCCAGCGACGTCTCAGAAATCGAAAAGTAGTCGCATGTCACGCGGAGGTAGTCCGGGAAGTACTACGAAACAAAAAGCTGCTGTGGATATATCGAATCCTGCGTTCAAAGAGCCGTTTAAATATGGATGGAAGCGAGAGTTAGTATTTAGAGCAAGTAGCGATTCGAGTTTGAAAAGAATGGCTGATATATATTACTATACACCAAAGGGCAAAAAAGTTAGAAGTTTTAGAGAAGTTGCGGAATTTCGTAAGTACAATTTGCAAGAATAATATATATTGTTGGCAATATAGTTTCGGAGCGAATGTACTAATGCTATATACTTTACAGTTAATACAAAAGAATTAACTATCGATAATTTTACATTCTTCAAAGAGCCCATTGGTATCAATGATCCTGACAAGGAGATTATTCGGGATGCAAAAAGGATTAGAGTATGTAATTTGATTTCCCAACTTGTAAAAGATTCGCACTAATCTTTGGATAAATATTGATTTTCACTCTGGTACAGGGATCTGTTGGCGCAATTGCTACTCCACCGAGGAAAAGTTTTGGATATAAGAAATCTACGCCTGTAAGGAAACCTGTAGAAGTATCACCTGCTCCGAAGCCTGTACCTGTGCCTGCAAAAGTCATAGCTAAATCGCCGAGAGGATTTAAAGTTAAAGTGCCTGGAAAGAGGACTCCACATATAAGTATGCATTTATATCGATTTGAAATTGTGTCTGCGATTGCTTTATTTCCTACTCGCTGTACTAAGTAACTCCATTCAAATCGAAATGGTGATCTTTTTCTTACTAGTTACAGCTAACACTGTTTAGTACAAAAAGTAGTAAATGCGGTTGTTTATTTAAATATCTACTGCGAGAAGTTATTTGTTTCTTATGAAATTGTCCTTATTTGCATAACAGAAATTAAGTCTGAAGAAAGGGAGATGCTTCCACCACAGCGGACCACAAGCACAAGAAGAAGTCAGCTACCTGTAGAAAAACCACTGCCTCCTAAAGTTAATAAAAGGCAACTAACGTAAGTAGCTGATTGTTTTAATCTTAAATGTATCTTTTTGTATCGTATAATCGCGATTAATTTGCAATACTGGAGGGTATCCGAATTGCTTACTGGTTAAACATAATTAACGATTATGTTTAACATGCTTTGGAAAGGTCCAATGAAGGATTTACAGCATGTGCGTTCATTATATTTTGTTGACAAAAATGAATATTTCTTCTTTAGAATTCTTGTCTGTTAACATTAAGACTCGTTACGTAAACGAAACTGCAATGACAAAATGAATAACTACATACAATTCTGAATGTACAATATTAGAGAAATATTTGTTTTATTTTGCCGATCGAACTTTATATTTTATCGTCACTTGTGCAAAATTTCTCGTAATGCTTTGGTTCGCAAATTTTGCTTTAGTAGATGCAACAAGTATTGGATATTGCATTCTACGTTTAACAGAGAAGAAGATTAAAGCACTCCTAATTTTGGTGATCTTAAAATGCATGTTGTATAATAAGTATACATAATGATAGAGCTCGAGATTATATTCCAAAGCAGTTAAAACTTTTCCTTCTATATTTTTTATAACTATATCCTTCTTCATCCTGTTAATCCTTAAATCCCTGATTTAAATTTTGTGTTTTATTCCTTAATCCCTTTCCCCAATCAACGCACATCTTACAGGCCCAAAGTTCAAGAACCGTGCAGTATAAGATGTTCAACAAGTATGGGATTGATACCGAGCTTACAGTGTCGCGTGTGTCTATGTTTATATCATCCTGAATGTGTTGGTGGTATGGAATTTGCAGGGAGTGATGATTACGTATGCAAGGTAGGTTTCGTTTACAATATAGATTTTCTCCTTCAATTTGTAATATTCATTAGAATATCTTTGTATCGTAAGTTTAGTATTTCAAATAGTTTCTGCATTGATTCCATGGAACAGTATAATTCGTTCTTTGTCTTCTAAAACTTGCCACTCAAATTATATTTTAGTATTTGATTGTAAGCCTATATGGTGTTTGTTGAAGTTGAAAATCCATTAATTATCGGACATACTTCGGTGAAGTTAGATACAAAGTATTAAACAGAACGTGGTTGGCAGCACATATGTTTGATCTAAATGAAATTACTTTTGTTGTAGAATTGTCAGCAGGATACTAGCGAATCTCATCAACCTCAGACAAATCCATCTTTGACACCTCCTCCATTGATACCAATTAGTATGCTAGGTGCACAAAATGCAAAATCAAAACATCAAGTGAATTTAACCCCTCCAAAGCTTCAGAGAATACCAAAATCTGATAACGCAGATTCGCAATCTCGCAACACCGCTAAAGTTTCAAAAACACCGACCGCAGCATCGTATTCCCCTTCGAATTCAGACAAGAAGGAAAGTAGTTGGTTCGCTCAGACGGAGAATGAATTTTTACAAAGTCACGATGGAAGTTTACCGAAACCAGCGCAAAATATCGCATTAATGGGAGGCAAGAGATACATTGTTGTGCCGAAAAATAATGCCATGGCTGTTCAGCCGGCTATAACAGTAAAACCTGATAAAATAGGCGACAAACCTCCTATACTTCAGGATGGCTCGCTTACCGATATATCGAACACCATCGAAAACTCCATGACTACAAAGTCGCATATTCCTTCGTTGCCATCTTTTGGGAAAGATGCTGTTGATAAGTCGAGCGATAAAGACATGTCGAAAGACGCACTAGTTGCGGAGCTTATTCCGAGTCCCGTAGCGGAAGAAACCGAAGAGATGTGCAATAACACAAGTAGAACGAATATTTTGACTGCGAATAGATGTGAGAATGATTCGCCTAACGTGAGGACAGATCTTACATCAGAAGGCAAGAAATCAATGAGTTCTAAGTCACCTGAATGGAGGGCTGTAACGAACAATACAAATACAACTAGTACAAATAATGATCTGCATAATGTAGATTCACGTCAATCTGTGACGAGTAGTTCGGGTACTATTAAAATAAGTAGCAAGTAAGTGTTTGTTTTTCAAACACACCGACATATTTCTTTCACATCCTTTTTTTTTTTAAACATTTTCTCCAGATAAGTTAAGGCAACTCTCTTTTGAGGTTTTGGCAGTTGCTTTGTACATATTGTATTTACAAGATATGTGTGCTCTTTCTATGCTAATTAATGCTGTGTCACATGTTTAAACAAGTATTTCACTTCGCTTTAAACATCTCTGCGAATTGTGTCAGGGTATTTCCATAGTTTTCTTGGAATATTGCAGTGAAAGTAATAGAGAGATATAGTAGCTGTAGATTTAGTTTTCATTTATACCAAAATTTCTCATTCAATTATATTGTAAATGCAATATATACCGATGTTTATTATATTTGGAAATATAAAAGTTCGACGTGAAAAATGAATTTGATTTTATCTTGTGATCGAAGCACACTGCCTTAGCTTCTTAGAAATGCGGCCAAATTTATGAGACTTGTGAAAAATGTGCAAGACAATCACATATCGTTAGTTCTTGCAGGTATTATGTAATTGTAGTATCAATGTAAAATATTCTATCCTGGTTGATTTACCTGTTTTAAGCACGGGCGCAGAAAATTGGACGCGCTATATTATTTACGTACGTTATTTACATTCATGCTACAATTACAGATACAGCTACTGATAAGTGCTTCAGTGGAAAAAATCTAATTCATTTTTACTTTTTATATTTACAGATATAAAGACTTGTGCGAGCTGAAACACAAAAAAACTCTTAGTGCGTTTTCCCAAAAACATCCAACAATCCTCTCTCCTCCTTTATTTACACCTCCTTTTTTCTGTTTGTTTTTTGTTTCTGTACCTTTATTCTATTTTAAACCGTCACATTCTCAACCTTTGGAATTTTTTTCTGAGGCTTTTACTCGTGATACTTATTTGACACAGTATATATATATAAGATTGTTGGCATCATTGTTGTAAATCATTGGTCCTTTAAAAGCCTTTTCAAAAAATTAACCATCTATCATTAATATTAAGGAGAGTTATAAACATTTAACATAACATAGTAAAGTTGAAGAAAATTCTAATAAATGTTATTACATATCGTAATGATACCCATATATATTTTAGGCCAGTCATTTTTAAACAGAATTGTCTAAAAGTGCTTTTATTTTGGTACTTTCAGGAGGAAACAGAGTCATCAGGAAACAGAACAACAGCAGCAACATTTCATGGACTCAGTATGCGCTGGTTATCACGCTTTGCTGCGCATTTTCCAATACCTTAAGGTGCAAGAGCTGCTCCGAGCTGCTAGAGTATGCAAAATGTGGCGGGACTTGGCTGCACACCCTTCCCTGTGGAAGACCGTGCGAATGAAAAATAGCCAAGTGACAGATTGGGATGGTCTGGCAGACACATTACAAAGGCGCGGTACTCAGCACTTAGATCTGCGGAAAATGCTTGTCGCTGGCGAATCCGACAACATTTGGAAAAAGTTTTTAGTGGTGATACCACGCGTGACTAGCCTCGTCAAACTAGAATTGTGCAGATGTCCCGTGATGGTTGTCGAGGAGGTCATTAAGAGCTGTCCCCAACTGGAGGTACTAAGCGCGATGTCGATAAAGTGCGATTCCTTAAACCTGGAATCGGTTGGAAATCTGAAACGTTGCCAAGAGCTGAGACTCAAAGCAATATGCGGAATGTCTCTGCAAGAAGATCTCACACCTTTGCAAGAATTAACACAGTTAACGCAACTGGTAAGTCTAAACGTTTTTGTCGAAATTGTCTTTTTATATGTATTATATTTGCCAGAGTCTGATTCATTAATCTACCGTGTATTACAGAGTTTAACATCGGTGAAGGAACTTGGCAAGAAGAGAATCGATATTATACAAGCCTTAGTAAACTTGGAGACATTGGAATTGGGAGAATGCTCAGATTTCCCAGACAAATTCGGCACTGTAGTTTTGATAAAGTTACAAAAATTAGAACGCCTCAGGCTGGAGAAGGGCCAAGGCTCGTGTTGCACGTTCGATATTTTGGAAGGTGTGTCCAAGCTACAAAATTTGAGTCAAATGGAATTGGTGAACTTCGACGTGAAGAATGGCTTCGACAAATACCTTGCGAATTGCAAGAATATTAAAAGGCTATTAATAATACCAACTTACATATCCCAATCGGCAACGTCCAATAACATGGTGCTTGGGGGCGTTACGGAATTGTCGAATAATTTGACGCATTTTGTATGGGGCGTGACGCTCGAGTTACTTAGGGTTACGGAACTATTCGTTGATCAGTGTAATTTAATGAGTAAACAAGTTACTGGCGATTCGATACCAGTGTTAAAGCCAGTACCCTGCTTAAAATTAATCGAAGATGTTGAAGATGAAAATGACAATCAAAAAGGTATACATATATATCAGAGTTAAGCGTGAAATTTCTGTCTGTCGATTGGTGAACAATTAGAAGAAATATTTAGGTGGCCTTATTTAAATAAATATTTTAGAATTCTTATATTTTTCAGGTGACGATAAACAACAACCAAACTTAACAAATCCTCAAGTGGATATACTACCGTTGCCACAACTTCAGAAACTTTTATTAACTGCATTACCCAAAACGCGAGTTAAAATCTTGAAGATTCCTTTCCACGCCACATGGCGGCAAAGCATTTCAGATACTGCTACACAATAGAACGAAAGAAATAAAGTGTATAAATACATGATACTAAAGGGAAAGAAACTTACCTGATACGAGAGAATTAGAAATTTTGTAAATTTGACTCCACAGTGTCTGCACAATTTATTCCAACACCACACGTGAATTGGATGAGAAGTAATTTAATATTTATGTACTATGTGTTTTGTAGTCTTCAACAACTCCCCTTGAACAGTGTAAGTGATACGCTCCACGGTAATCGCAAATACTGTTTCTCGTTGAATCTTTTAGCGATAAAGCGGATGAAAAAAAATAAATATGAAACAGGGGACCACAAGTGTGTCGCGTGCTGTTTTGGCTACAGAACAAAATTTCATGAGAGGCTGGTATCCTTGTGTAAATCGTTCGAACGAAGAAAGTCTTATCTTTTGTAGACTACTTGTACGATTACTATACATACGGCTTACAGATTATTTGGTATACTGTAACGTGTATCTGCCTGAAGAGAAATGTCTGAATTAAACAAAGGAAACGATGTACATGTCTAGAATAATTACTGTATGAAATTAAGATTTACGGAGGCGTCGCACACTTCTATTAAAAGGGGGAATTGGTAAAATGAAGTTTAAACAACATTCGGCTTTTATGAAAGTGTAGAACTTTTTATGACATCTTACGTAAGACGTTGAGTCAATATGAAATGTACTTTTAATTTCGTGACATAGATTTCGTTGAATTTCTATTGAGGTAGCAGTGAACGAAGGAAATCATGTGGTCTATAAGGCTCTATTTAGAGGTTAGGCTGTATAAATAACGGTATATACTGTAATTGTACGTGTATCTTTAATATTTAAGGTACGAGTTTTCCGCTGCAAAGAAATTACGGAGAAGTTAATGGGTAATGTTTGTAGAATGTGTAATATATTTACGATTCTGCATAATGCTTAATCAAATATAATGTTATAAAGATCTAGCGGTTTATCTGTAATCGGTACAAAGTGTATAATTACGATAAATTTCCCAACCAGGATATTTAAATTCTTTTTTGTATATTACAATTGTGTCCTTCCTTCCTTTCTTCAATATTTCTTTGGCGCTCTCTTCGCGAGAGGCGCATTATCATGATAGAAAATTAGAGTTTTATATCGAGATAAGAAATAACGAGCATGGCGTATGTTTAAACACCTGCGAATTTTAAGCATGAAAGGATCACGAATGTAATTTTAGAATAACTATGAAAATTATTTTGCGAGTAATATTGTGTAATTGGAGATTCTCGGTCGATATTAATTGTATCGGGCTGTTATATTTAAATACGTCGTACTTTCCGCTTACACTTGGATTCTTTCCTTTTGTAAAAAGGTTTTACAATTAGTTACCTTGCTTTGCAGCGTGAAAATTCAAGAAATTGTTTTATTATATTATTTTTAGTTGTACACAAACTTGTATAATTTATATGCATTAAGGGGGTCCTATAGATGCACTCCTAGTTAAAAAAAAAGAAGTTAAATATATAAATGAGAATATTTTTTATGTTAAATATGAGCTGTGAATAATACTATTGAATTAAATTTAAGGATAAATATTACATTTTCGTGGCTCTTAGCCTTGACACGAGTATTAAATACAAATAATTTTATATCAAAATAATAAATGTTAAATAACTGATGGATGATCTTTTAAAAAGTTATCTCTTAATCTGTCTCCAAAATTCTCGATTTGCTTTTTGCTTTTTTAGTTCGCATTACACGTTTTAATGGCTTTTAATGATTTCCTTTGTTTCTTTCATAGTTGGAAACAATAATGTTCTCGCTCTTAACAGTTTCATTTGTACAGTTCAACATTTTTCTTACATCAAATATGCAACAGACACTCTAGCTTCATTTTCTTTCTTCTTATTATCATCATATTACTTTTATCGTACTATACAAGGAGTTACGAGTGAATTAGATTACTAAATTTTTATCTTACGTTTGTAGATAACTGTTTCATGATTGACTTATCGTTTTAGACCCTCCCCCCCTTAATGTAACTTTATAAATAGGATGTAAAAGCAATATAAATTTATTCTTAAAAGTTTACGAAATAAATCAATTATTTGTTTATTACTTTGTACAATATAGATCTTATATAAAAGAATAATTCGTTTTTTCTATACATATATATATACATACACATTATATATATTTTTTAATTTTTAATGCACATCTAGCAAGTAATTCGAACCGAATGTAAAGAAAAATCCCAAGAAAGATAATTAGATTTTATAGATGTACATATATATACTTGTACACATTTTTATAGAGTGCTATATGGTATCGCCGCGCAAATGTCGACGTATGTTCGAATGTCAAATAAAAAAAATATATATATATATAGACGCTATGATTAACATTGATTTCTATGGTCGCGAGTACCGCAATCGTTAATTATTGTATTTAAACAAGCTCGTCATGAATGGCAAGGACGCGAGAACGCGTCGGGAACAGCTCCGACGGAAAGTTTAGCGTAATCGCGAAAGTAGGTGACCCCTGACGGGAATTGAAAATCAATAAAGTGCAGTGGAATCTGTGATAAACGGGGAAGGAAGCTAGCTGCGCTCCGCGGTTTTAGAGGTTATGTCCGCGGAGCTTCGGCGAGCGTCGGGCGTTCTATTTTTATTACGGCGGAAAGTGTTTATTCTTGCCAATCTTAGGCGCGCGTCACACATTATAATGCATCTAAATGCGAGAAGCCACGAGACTGCCGTGAGATAGTACAAACATGGGCAGAAGAAAATCTCACGGATTGCCGAAAAGTAAACAACAGGGTCCGCAGCAAAGGCAGTTGTCTTTGGCCAAAAAGAACGAGATAAATGTATTGTGCGAGAAATTATTTCATCGTGAGTATATTTGTCGATATATTCTAGCAACAGACACGCACGTCGTAGAATTTTGTCATGCTCGTGTCAGGTCGATGCAAAGTGGTAGTAAATTATTTAGACGCGAGCTTAAGTTTCGATATATTCTTCGAAAACTGGATAAAGAATTTTTCTTATATTTAGAATAATCTTTTGAATTCCTGTCGTTCAGACTTGGTACACGTAAAATCCTTCCTAGCTTCTTTACAAAATCTCAACTGCGACGATTTTATAGAGGCAGTTGTGCGAAATAATAATTTCTCTTTTTCTCAAACAGTAAGTAGTAACTCAGCGTACGTGACACAACTATGGGACAACTACATAGAGATATCGTCAGTTTTGGAGAAGGTTAAACGGTTGGAGGAGATGAAGACAGAGTCGTCTAAGCGCTCCCAGGGGATTGGACAATTCATTAACTGGCTGAAAGACAATGGCGCCAATGTAGACGGAGCGAGCGTGGCTGAGTTTCCCGGCTACGATTTAGGGTTGAAAGCGGAGCGTAATTTTCTGGAGAATCAGCTGATTTTGAGGATACCGAGGGAACTTATTTTTAGTATTCACAACGCTGCACCGGAGTTGACTGTGCTCCAAAATGATCCGCTGATACAGCATATGCCGCAGGTAGCGCTAGCCATAGCGCTTCTGGTAGAGAGGCACAAAGAGAATTCGAAGTGGAAGCCTTATTTGGATATCCTCCCTACTAGTTACACTACGGTGTTGTATATGACTGCTGGTGATATGATTGAGCTTAAAGGCAGTCCTACTTTAGGTACATATTCAGTTTAAAAGTATTGACTAAGTTTACGATATATTGAATTTCTAACATATAACATATAACATTGAATTTCTCTGATTTTTTCGTTTCTTCTTGCAGAGGCTGCTTTAAAACAATGCAGAAATATTGCAAGACAGTATTCCTACTTTAACAAGGTGTTTCAAAGTAACAATAACGCTGTGTCTACCATACTCGGGGATGTTTTTACATATGAAAGATACTGGTGAGTGATAAAAGAATGATATGTACTTGATGTTCAGGTTTCAAAGGAACAGCGTCGTATTTTATACAAAAAGTAATTTATTTAGCTTAGGAATTATTCATATAAATAAATACATATGTTACGGGATGCGTGTAAATTTCAAAGAATAAGTTCGCAATATCAGAAGAAACGTGCGTGCTTCCTGATACGAGAGGAGTTTCCGAAACGAGACCTTAAAAAATTGCGCTAATTCTAACATTCTAAGTGATGTTCGAAGTAATTTTTATGGTTAAAGTTAGTCAGAAACTATACAATCGTATGTACAAACATTTATGTCTGCGAAATCAGTCTACAGGCTCGATGCTCTTAATAGAACCATTACAGTCGTTGATTCAGTGGTGGATCTTAAGTTATCTCACTTGTTTTACATTGTATCATCGCTAAACTCGAGGTTCGCAATCAGCCTTGGATACATGTATCTATATGGGATTTATCTTAACACAAGCAAGAGAATATTTCTGTCTTCCAAGGTTGCAACGGGATCGTTGTAAGTACATTTAAATCCGTCTGTCGTTATTTCATGTAATCAGGTATAGTTTCCCAGCTGTCGTTAGCGTCCAGAGAATCGTTATCGATGTCACTTTTAAGGTCAGCGTCTCCCACAGGTTCTCGAATCTCATTCCTTTCCGGCCTCTTCGCTGTCGACGTAGCGACCACGTTGATCATTACCGTGCTCAGACTGCTCGAATTGGACAGCTTCCTGGCTGCCAGCATCGGGCCTTGGAACACTGCTCTAGAGAACGTGTTCCTGTACCTGTACTTCTGCTTCTGTCGAATTCTGCACGCGATGAATATCGCCAGGAAAACCACGATCGTCACGCCAAGAATCGCGCCGCTGGCTATTATACTCGGCTTCACCTTCGACAGCGTCTTTCCCCTCTCGTTGTCTTCCTCTTCGGCAACTGCATTGCTGGTATCGCCGTATATCGTTCGTATATCGATAGAGCTCGGTTGTTGCTTCATCACTTCTTTCACGTACCCAGATTGAACGACGCTCGGGGTGTCGTTGGCGCGTGTGGCTTCAGCATCGCCGTTTACAAACGCGACGTCTATTTTGCTGTCTTCCTTGGGAAGCTTCCCCCTTTCAACGATATCATACTCGCCCGCAAAGTCCCGCTGAATGTCCTTGGCGAACGGCAGAGAGCCGAATGTCGTTAGTAAATCGACTATTTGCACCGTGCGATGACGTCCTTTAATGTCTTCTTGTTCCTCAGCGGCCTCGTTGGAGCGAGTGTCGAGGACCGCATCTTCGTTCTGCACCGTGGAGTCTGAAGTCAAGATTTGTTGAGTAGTGTCTTCCTCTGGGTGAACGAAATCGTTTGGATCCAACGTCGAGTTCTCGAATGATCGTAGCACGTAATCGTCAATTCTTTTACCATAGTCCCCAGCGTCTTTGGCAATTACCCTTCCTCCGTCAGCCACACTTTTCTGCTCAAACTCATAAACATTCTTAGCTGGCGACAAGGTGACCACTTCCAAGACAGCTGTACCCTCCGTTCGGTGTCCATCGTTCGACTTTTGTACCTTGAGTCGCGACACCTCTGCTAGGTGAACTCTACTGGAGCCCCTCTGTCTCAGAGCAATCAATTCTTCCAAGCTCATGTTCCGCGACTTCAGAAGACGCTCCAGCCTCTTCCCAGCAGATCCAGAAGCGAAGAGTTCGAATATCTCGGCCCGTGCTTCTGGCTCCACTTCAGACACGATGTCCTCGTAGCTTTTCTTCTCGGTCTCGTTTCCATTCTGATGATTCCTCGGGGAATGCTCGATAGTCTCTGCAGACGCGTTATTTAACACCACTTGGCGATCGTCGATCGTGAAATTGGTACCGTAAGACACTGCGTCTAAAACAGACTCTATTTCCCTCATTATAGTCCTGCTCATATCGTGCTCGTCGATAGGGCTGTTAACTTGAGTGTTTTGTTCTAAATCATGGTACATGAACGGCGCATCGTCCTGGTACTCCTGCTCCGAAAACAAGTTGTAGTCCTCGTCAGGGTGCTCGGTGATCACATGTTCATCTTTCGTAAGCGTTTTAGCCACCTTAACACCAGACTGTTCGTCGCTTTTGGACACGCTTGACGAGTTCTTCGCCAGCTTGGAGCGTTCTGTGGGGCTCAAGATCTGCTCGATGCTCAACGTCGAGCCAGTATCCTGGTAATTATCCTTGACGCCGCCAGCCGAGGATTTATCGTTCTCCTGGTCTTTCACCATCAGCCAAACCGGAGACATGCTGTTCCGTCCGTTCTTGTAATCGGTGAAATCGGAGAATTCCATGATCTCATCCTCGTCGAGGCCCTCGCCTCTGGTTTCACCACCGTTCGGCAATTTACCCGTGCTGTCGTTACTCGGCAACAGCTCCATGGAATTTGTTGCAACGGGCAACGATGTTGCAATCATCGTTGGTAAGCTTGTGGTAGGCGTAACTTTTACTCGTGGAGGATCAGGAACAAACATCGATCCTCCCATCGTTGCGTTCTCTGCTTCTGAATGTACAATTCCGACTCGTTTTGTCAGACTCGAAACTGGCCCCGCGGAATTCGTCAGATTCATTCCGCCCACAGGAATAATTAAGATTTTAGGTTCGTCTTTTATCTGGGAACTTTTCGTATTACCAAACTCTAGGTCAGTTATCCATTGTGGCTTCTTCGCGACGGATATTCTTGTAAAAGTGTGCGACATGATCTTCGACGCTTCCTCAACATAATCCTCAGCCTCCTCATTGTCTTTCGACTTCAACGCATTAATCACGTCAGCTTTGCCTCTTAAAAGGTCGTTCAGAGATAGATTTCTCCGTTGCAGGAGCTCCGACAAACTCAGCCCTTCTTCTTGCTGCATCTTCAGCAGAGACTTCAGCTCTACAGAGTTTCTTACGAACTGATCATTCCTGGTTTCAGATTCTGATGGGATTTTCTTAACATTCGTGCGAGGCCATGATCCGGAATTACTCTCCAGTTTCTTCTCGTTGGATGATGTCTCGTTTTCAGCCAGCGCAAACTCGTAGTTTTGGGGTGGCCTCCTTTTCCTTGGACGGGGCTTCAAGTATTCTCCGTCGTCCAGCTCGTGCTCGTAATCCTTCACTTGGAAGGCTTCCCGATACCTCGACGATGTTGCATCTCTGTTCTCCGCGAGATCTAAGGTCTCCATGCTGGTCCCTTTGGAGCTTGCTGCGTTTCGATTGATCGCAGAACGAGTGTCTTTATTCCTTGCAAAGACATCCTCTTGCTCCTCACGTCCACGTTTATTGCTGGCTAATTCATAGTCAGTGTACTCGGGGTAAGAAATCCGAGGGCTGCTCCTGGAATGAGGGGGATCATCTCGTCCATTATTTTGACGATGCTTCGTCCCTCGACGGCCGTAGTCGTCCTCGTCGTCGTTGTCTATCCTGTCTTTGGTGTATTGGGAGAATGGGAACAGAGGCACTGTATCGCCGTCCCGCCATTTGGGCTCGAGGGCCCCGTCATTGTTCCGCCATCTGCCCACCAGTTCGCTCGAATTCTCTTGGTCGTCTGGGATCTCGCCATCTGATATTTCGTCCCTGCTTCCCGTACGCCCTCGCGTTTCCTCCTAAAAACAGATTAATCTTAAGAAATTGGTAGGAGGTACAGTCTGTGGCGGAAAGATACCTAGCAGTCTTCAGTTTGCAATTGAATATGTTTTCTAGAAGAATGTAGTTAGGTATCTAGGGTAAAGGACCCAATTACTGGCAGCCAACCCAATTACTGTCACCTTAAGCTATTTTACTTAAACATTTATTTATTTGTTATTTTAGGTAAAATTGCTTAAGGTGACAGTAATTGGGTTGGTTGCCAGTAATTGGGTCCTTTACCCTATTTAGGTAAATATCAAATGTTGTTTCGGATGGAAAGAAATTTCAGTTTATCTCGAAGTCTATGGGACTGGAATTGTTATAATCCTGATCGATGGAAGGAAAGAAAGTTGGATGGAAGTGACAATATGGCGTAGATCTGAATAAATTGGGAATTATTTGTGTTAAGGAGTCGACGGGTTGGAAAAATCGATTTTTTTTTAAAACATGTTTCGAAAGTACATATCCTCAACAATGTACTGTTAAATTTCCATGGAAAAATTCCGATTATTTTAACTTCTACAGAGGCATTTTGTACGGAGCGCAGAGACTTGGCCTCTATACATGGGCTCTAGAGTTAACTTTAAGTGAAAAATGTGTCGACATAAGTCTACTTGAAAAATTTTGTCCATTTAGATAAAGAGTTGTTATATATATGTTTCTTTTTCTATTATTTTTAAACGTACAGTCTTGTTCATAGACGTCTTTTTATGCCTGTTGCGTTTTATGGTATTTCCCAACCGGTGGTTTCCCAATATTTATTTAAAAAAGGTCTTTCATTTCACAATATCGATTAAGTAATAGAATGTTCAATTAAATGATATTCAATTTATCGAACACTTTTGAGCAATATTCACATAGGCACATATCCCAAGTTGTATGACAATACTATTTGTAGTTTATTTCATTGTCGAAGACTATAGATTTAATTTCTGAAACACAAAATCTGTATTATCGAGAACAATGTATTTTTAGTACAATTCTTCAAACTCTTTCGATTTTCTCGCCCACAGTTATTCGAAAATGGGTATCTACTATCTATCGTTCATATAAATCCAATGCAAATAGAAAATTAATATTTGTGTGATGAAAGCATGCATTTACATACATGAAACATGATTTTTTATAATTTCGTTGGCAAAGCTCTATATACATACAGACACCGTGTGACGCGGATTGAAACACAAACTGACGATTTCAAAAGCAATTTCCGTAGAATATGTTTGCATTAACCTGGGTGGTCAACGAATAGCCAGGTGAAATCTATCCGTTCATTATTTGCTAATTTGTATATTTAGATCATCGTACCTTGATAACCATTGAGAACCAGACCCCTGTTAATATAATGCTCTTCGTTCAAGCTTAGCTTTAAAATCCGCCCTGAAAGTTTTTGTATTTCCTGCCAGATTATACTACCATCGTATATAGGAAGGTAAATCGAGTTACCTGATCTCGTTTCTTTCACACTGATTTTAACAGGAAACCAGATGAATATTGTCAAGTAATTGGAATGCTAATATGTAGGTAGACTCCATTACGAGTTTTGATCATTCTCATTGATTATCGAGTGGAATTATTCGTTGGTTTCTAAAGCCTCTATTATTCTATTGTTAAAAACAGCGCAGGAGGTATATTAATACAATACTGGGAATCTTGGTTTTATTCGCCTTCGTCATTTGCAAATAAAAAATAGGAAGTAAAGTTGCATTATATGCAATGCAAGTGGCGTACCTACATAGGTATATCTTTTTTTATGTAATGTAATATTTCTCAGAGTTTGGCGAATGGTTTGAAAATATTACGAAAGAGGTTGTTAGTGTAACAGAGCTAAAGATAAAAAAATAAGTAAGTTGTAAAATTAAAATTAATTTTTTGTTGAGAATTGGTAAACATCTGTTCCATTAGCAGCTTTTGGAAAAGAGAGATCGTATCTATTGTTAGTCAAGTTCCTCGAAGTATCCAAATTTGACGATATCTTTTTGGAGTGAAATATTTTTAGTGCCGGGTTTATGATTTGTAAATAATAAAATACTCTGTGCCGGGAATATCGCGAAACTTTCTCGAACCAGATACACAGATCTGTTCCGTGGGAACTCGATCTCATAAATTTCCGCAAAGATGTAGAGAAACTTCGAATATATTGTGCAAACCCCAAGTAGAATATCTTGTCACAATCTGGCCCAAGTCGCAGCACCTTTTGCCAATTTAATTTGTAATAATTTTAACGTAATAATTTTATTTCTATGCTGGAGAGACGTTGGTATCGGTCCTTAAAATTGTTAGGCGGTTAAAATATACCTAAGTAAATAATACGCTGAAATTTAAATAGCGAACAAAGTTCAGTGACTATAAAAAAAGAAAGTGCACCGTGCCTGTTTAATTGACGCAATTTTCCTTGCATAAAATGCAAGTAAGACTTGAAGAAAAACACATTGATTGCAATTATTACAGCAATTATTATGGATCAGATCTTTCAGATCTTTCTTGAACATTTTCTTAGAGTAGCATGCCCTGATTAATGTTCTAAAAAAATGGTAATTAAACATGGGTTTGAAAAGTATTTGTTTTCAAAATATACCCACTTTTATATGGCTAACTAAATCCTAAAACATGTTCACAGCAAATATTCAGAATGGCCGCGATGGCCAGTAATACAATTTTTGTATGGAAACTGTAAAATTTCATGAAAGAAATTCTGAAAAAAAACTTTTTTTTACCGCCGTCACAGTGGTGTTTGCAATGGAAATGGTTTAATGTGTTTTGCTTTCTAATGTTTGTAAACTACAGTAGCGGACGAAAGAAAGTTTGCATCTTTTAAAATCGCATAACTTGTTTACAACTGACCAAACGACATGAGTTTTTTTAAGAAGCTAGAAGGATTAGTTTGCTAAGTGACGTGTTTCGTCGTTTTTGAATAAAATTGCAATTGGTCGGAATAGGGAAAAAAATATGCTGATTCGGGAATTTCGCAATTTTCGACCTTATACTGCGATCTTTAAGCGTTTGTAACTCACAGCAACGTTAACCGATTTTGATGAAATTTTCAGCAACTTACTTAAATCTACAAACAGAATTTTTGAATTTTCATTACAGGCTCAGAAAAAAAAATTGCAAAAACGACCTTTACTATTTTTGTCGCTCTTCCGACCAATTGCAATTTTTTAAATAAATAAATCTTAAATTGGTTTCGGCGCACTGGTTCGGTCAGTTATAAAATTAAATAAAAGCTATTTTGCACTCTTAAATCAAATCCAACGTTTCGGTCATTGATTTTGACCTTTATCAAGGAAAAGAAAAGTTGCGTTTGCCTTTAGTGGTGATTTAAATAATACGTTATAGCCAGAAGACGTGCGTTCAGCTCGTCGGTTTATTTATTTATTCATATATACGGTCGAAAGTTTTAATCAATTTATTGCAATTTTTTTTTCAAAACGACGAAATTCGTCTCTTAACAAAGTAATCTTTCTAGCTTCTCAAAAAAAGTCAAGTCGTTTGGACCAAGTTATGCGATTTTAAAAGGTGTAAACTTTCATTCGTCCGTCACTCTATATAAAAGTACTCATACTTAAGAAATAAAATAATTTTGTTCAAATTTCGTGCGTTTACAAAAGAGCTATTTATTTCCAGTCGTGAGGCTTATTTAAGTGGTTTTCTCTACAATGTGTCAGTATTTTAATCAATTCATTACAGAACTCATCTAAAAAAATTAAAGCCAGTGCAATATAATTATGAATTATTCCTCATATGCTTCTCACTATTTCTTATTTATTTTATTACTATTCAATATTAACTATGGGGTCAAATTTTACATATAATTATCGTATACTATTTATTGCAAAATTATGTCTGCAATCTCCTTTCTCGAAGCATTATTCATATCTTTGTTTATAGTCCAATTCCGAGTCACTAAGTAGTCCCTCGTCCATTACATCGGAAAAGTTTTTAATCAGTTAGTCACTTGCGTATTTAATTATTTTCTGCTGTGTTTTATATTCATTCTTTTTAATGTTAATTTCGAGGTCAGAGCGTTGTTTACAGAAGATTACCGCACATTATTCGGAAAATTTTTATATGCGCATTTAATTAAAACCATTGTTTATATTCATTTATGTCTCTGCGTATTTGATCAACAAGCAGTTTCTCGTTTCTCAGCTCGGCCTTGGCCATATTCAATTTTTGTGAATATATGTTCAACGAAATTTAATATTTTTTTATACAGTGTGTTTCATAATAGAAGGCACGATTTTACATGAAAAAAAAAACACAAAATATAGAATGTTTGTTTATAGGAGGTTCAATTTTCATCCACAATTTCAACATATTTTTTTAAAGATTTCGCTTCACTCACAGTTGTACCATATTTGCTAATAAATTATAATAATTTTTAATTTGGTATGCGCGTCCCATTTCGAATGTCGATTTTGTCAAAAAACTAAGCCCCTATGGAGAAATTATATTCCACATTTCCTACTATAGTGCACGCGTTTTCGTCGATGAAAATTACGCTATGAATCAAATGCGCGAAATACGTGACAAAATGTTTGCAAAGTCCCGAAGTTTCCGTGCACCGTGCCAGCTTTCTCTTTCTCTGGTGATCTACTGTGCAGCTAGTTTTTACCACAACAACGGTCTCGACGTGCGTTTTGACATTTGCTGTCGTCAGAATCTTTTAGGGAGTCTCTCCTTTCAACTAACAGCTTGAAAGTCTGTTTACACGCGAGACCGAAAAGACTTGAATTAATTTACTGTAAACTGTATACAAACCGACTCACGGTGAACTTCAAATTAATTGAACGAAAGTATTTTCAAAAGAGGTTGATGATCATTATTTTCCAGAGCTTCATACATTTTCTATTTTTTTAAATCTCTTTTAAGCCACAACTGTGTGCGTTGACTGAACTCTGCTGAAGAAACAGTCACGATGCACAGAAGTGTTTCGTGTGAAAAGGGCATAATTCGCATTGTTTCAATAAAGTATGTAAAGTTTACTGAGGATTTTTTCACAGGAGACACTTCTGATACATATGAGTGGTAGTTCAGATATATTAGCATTAGTTTAGAAAATATTGACACAAATAGAAATATGTTGGAGATACTAATTGTGGGACTCGAAAATATTTTGTGCGAAAAGGCGTTAACAAGGGGAGGATATGATAAAAGTCTCGAATTTTGTTCATAGCTAGTGTATACCATGTATGATAATATATAAAAACACAAGCCTGTATTGTTTAGAATTTCACAAAAAAATTCAGCTCAGAGTTTGTCTTTTATGGATCGTCCATATGAATTTATATTCAAGAACGAAACTATACATCTTATAGTCAGTTCATTATATCGATTCGTAGGTAATTAATTAAAACTCCTGGAATAATCTATACAAACCGAACAACAAATACCTTGCATTGCACAATCTAACTATCAAGTCGACTGGAAAAAAATTAACTACCACCTGTCTTGAATTTAGGATTACTATCTTTATTTTGAATTACGCGCACGTAGTGGAATTCAAATCCAATATTTTCAAAAACAAAGTCTCGATTCGAAAAAAATGTTCCCAATTTCAACTGATTTTAACACAAAGATTTATTTATTTGTGGTAATTCTGAATCAGATAAACGCATACCACAGACTCTTCGCAACCGATGTTCTAAAAAAAAAAATGAAGACTCGATTGAAAAAACTTTATTGTATATTTAGATTAGTATCAGTTCAGTGATACTCCGTATTATCCAATGGTTTTACTCGCGGACGATTATCGAACGCGCAACCTCGTCAGTGAAATACCCTGGACATTTCACAACGTTACCTGTTCCCGCGTAGAAAAATAAAAAAAAGGGAAAACCGCGACCGGTTAAAAGAGCAATGTCCACTTTCGTCTAAGGGACGTTCACCCTTCCCTGTTGATATAAAAGTCAAACGCGTTCGACGATTTGCGTTTCGTGTTTGAGCACGTAATATGGAGATTGCAGATTACCTGCTCCAACCACGAATCTTTCTGCTATAGGATTCATTATAAAAAATTTTTATCTCATTGAAAATGCGTTAAAAATCAATATGTTGAATGAAACTTAGATGCTGTAAAAGAAAAGCTGCTAGGTTGCTTTTGTCAATGAACTTGGATATTTGTAATTTGTTTGTGTTATTCATTTTGTTTTTACGTATTTATGCAAATCTGTCGATCCTTCCTTCTTATATGAAGCTATGACTGGACAAATAAATTGTGATCTACGTTTGGAAATTTACGCGGAAGTGTACTTGGAAGAGTAAACTATGTGGTAATTATAGTTAGGTCGACTTGATTGTTAGATTGTTCAATGCGAGGTATTTGTTGTTCGGTTCGTTTGGATTATGCAAGGAGTCTTAATTAATTGCCTAGTAATCGATATAATGAATTGACCATAAAATGCCTAGTTTAAGTTGACAATTATTACACTACAATTTTATTGTTTATAAAGTTATTGAAGACACAAGGAAGTTGTTAATATGAAGACTGTTTAATTTGAACGGGAAAATAAAGTGTGGGTCTTGAGTTTTATAAAAAGTTATTACTAGCCGAGACTTCAGTGTCGCTTTCATTTTTTTAATGGAAACATTTATGTTTATTTTGCATCTAAAAATTCAATAAAGAGGCAAATTAAATGTATTTTTAATGAGTTATTTTTTCGGATGAACTGTGCGATTATTTTTGCAGTTTTGCACATGATTAACAAATGTACCTACTATTTATTTACATCTTCAAATGTCTTTGGAAGCGCCCTATAAGACGAGCTTCATAAAAATATATTGTTTTGTTAAAAAGAAACGAAAGTGACATTAAAATCTCTGTAAATGCCACTTTCATAGAAAATTCAAGTCGAATATTAAGGCGAGAAAATGATTCCACGCGAAAAGGGCATTTTTCTATATATCGCGTATTTTCCAGCAAAAATAAATTCGAAGAGGAAAGCAGGTTGCATCCATTTGGCGGTGTATCGGCGATCTGTGTTCATTGGCTAGCGAAGTGTGTGCTTGTAATCGCAGGAAGTATTCACATGACGCTACTTATCCATCATAATATCAGGCACTGCAATTGTTTTTAGTTCTCACCGATTTTTTAAAATGAGAAAAAACACGAATACTATGACACTGTACTTTGGATGCTACGAATTTACGGCAACGTAGACATCAGAGATGGGTATTACTTAAATAAAAAATTATTTAAATATCGTATGAAATAAAAGAGACTTTGTCTTTATTCGTCATGAATAAGAATAACCCGAGTCAAATTTTATCCGAAGCGCCATGATTGAATTAATTTAATCATGGTTCAATGATTATTTTTAGCATGTTTTTGTGTGTATAAATACAGGTGTTCTCGATAAAACTTAATATTTCCAGATTATAATTAATTAGTTTAATGGAAAATTGACAAATAAACAGATAAGTATTTTAGCAAAAATAAAAAAATTCACATAATATACAAATTGCCAACAAGAGATAGGCTCATTTTTATAGAAAACACTTCAGCGAATATGGTAGTATTTTTTCGGATGTTTAAAATCGGGACTGAGTCGAAGTGAAAGCCCCGTTTCGTTAAAACTAATTCGATTTAAATTATTTTCTGTCCATTTAATCGGGAGAATGCAAATAATCTATTGGTGTCACTTTCATAATGAGACGATGAAAAATAAAGAAATTCGAGGACACGGCGGGAGTTTAGACGAGTGAAGTATACAACGTTGCTCGGCTCGGGCCTCGCGCGGCATCGATCAAAATGTGAAGTTAGACGGCGCGTGGCGCGACGAGCTTGGCGCGAGACTCGCCGAATCCGGCGCCGTGGGATTGTTCTTCGTGGCTCGCCAAGTCGACTCGCCGAGTCCCGCGCCGTGGGATTGCTTGTGGCTCGTCAAACTGACTCGCCGAGTCTGGGTGAGCCGCGTCGATTCGGTCTAAGCCCCGTTACGCACTGGCGACAAGTTGCCGGCAACTTGGTCGACAAAAGACTAGAAACCTTTGTTGTTCGCCGCGACTAAGTGCGTACGAACTTATATATCCCCGTGTAAAGCTAGATTCTCACTCGCAGTCTAGACGGCTAAGTCGTTGTCGTCGGCGACTTGATCACCGCCAACTTGTCGCAAGTGCGTAACGGGACGAAAGGCTCCTGAGAGTCTCGAGGCTCGCCAAAGTTAGTCGAGTTGTAATCAACTAAAGTATGAATGAATACGAGAAAATTATTCATGGTCGATGATTGAATTTCTATGATTGAAATAATTCAATCATGGCTAACGATTAAATTCCCGTGATTGAAATAATTCAATCATGGTCAACGATTAAATTCCCGTGATTGAAATAATTCAATCATAGTCGAGATTGAATTCCCATGATTAAATTAATTCAATCATGGCGTTTCGAATAAAAATTTATTTGGATTATTTTTTATTCGTGAGTCTCGAATAAAATTTTCGTCTTTTATTCAAACTGAATTTTTTATTTGAAATAATTGTTTGCCCATCTCTGGTAGACATGCAGTAATGGCGTATTAATATTGAAAGAAATGGACTCGTTAATATGGAGTGAATCATCCCCATTCCCCATAATTCGACGTCGCTCGACGCGCGAGCCGCGAAACATGTCACAGTATCGGAATAGAGAGTTTTGTTTTTTTAAAATTCATTCACTCTTTTCATTTATGAAAATGAAATAAATTTTGTTAGATAGAGGGTGTATTTTTAATTATAAGAAGTGTATTTCTGAGAATTACTATTATGTTCACATTTTCTTATAGTAATTACATGTTCAGAGTCGTCTTTCCCGAAAATATATTTTTACATTAATTTTTTGTTCGCCCTTTTTTCACGAGAAAACTTTGTCATATTATCAACAGTTTTACCAGTAATTGGGTAGCACTTTACACAAGACTTATTTGAAAGTGTGAAATAAGATTTTTCGATACCTACAAGGTTTAGTTTTTGAGAAAACAAATTTGGAAAACTCGTCTAGTATAGGTGTACTTACTTAAGACTTAATTCTATTTTCAAAATCAATTTTTTTCGAATACAAAGCCCAGATAAAAAACCTATATTTCTTACTTTCGTTTATATGAAAAATCGCAATTTTTCGGTTCTATGAATAATCCCCCCATATGTTTACCTATTTCATGTGCAGAATGACCCACGTATCTTACATCTGAATAACTCCTCAATTATGCGCGGATTGTAAAATTGTTATAGCTATACAAAAGTTGCATAGTTTTGAGGGGGGGGGGGGGCATTATATAACGTATGTACTTTTTTTATAAGTGTAGGTGTTTCGAAGATTAGTAGGTCAAGTCGTTTTTTTCAAATGGATTAATTGAATATATGTATTTTTTGCAAACCGTCGTTATTTTTCAAATGAATATTTTTCAAATAGTTGGGGAGACCGGGGCTAGTCGATACGTTTTTCAGTTTTCAATTCTTTTCATCTTTGTTTGAATTAATTACTTAATAACAAATGTACCAAAATTTACTTTGCTCCTTCCTCTTTAATGTACAGTAAGCGAAAACTTGAGAAAATACATACAAAATAAATGAAAAAATGTTCTGTGGACTATCAATTTGGATGTATTTTGATACTATTTACTTTTTCTCTATAAGGTAGTTGACCCAGTCGCCGATAGGTTAGGCAGATAGACCTAGTCGTCGATAATTTGAATTAATATTGAGATTTTATAAGGTTTTTGAACAATATTGTGATGATATATCTGTGGTTGTAAGGAAAAACGACCCATGTCACATGTTTTCACTTTCGAGATATTGTCGTTGAAAGTTCTAACCATCAATTCTTCTTATTAGCAATGTTTCATTGTTTTCTTCTTACGATATAAACGTATATTTCCTTCACATTCCATAATATTCGTGTAATTAACGTAAATAATAATAAACAAAATTGCAATAATTTATATTCCCTTTAGGCTGCTTGAACATTAAGAAGAAAAGAAAAGATTACTTTTCCTTCTTTTAATTTCTTTTTTGTCTTCTTCTGTTTTCTTCTATGCTTTGCGTTGTTTTTTGTAAAATACAAGTTACACATTTATGTATCACTGGTATGTCATAGTGTGCTGTTTCTAGTAAAATAAAAATATGAAATATAATTTTGCTCATTTTACTTTACGCAAAATACGTTATACTATATGCAGATAAATAAAAATAGAAAATAAAAAGCGATCACAAAGGAAAGATACGTCGTGTTCTCCAAATTTTGTGGACTCACACTGTTTTGCCAAATGCATATTAATTGAATATTGGACTTCGGTTAAATTGCATTAATTTTTCAACGTTTAAACTTCGTTTTCATGCATTTTTTCTGATAAAAACGTACATCCAATATTCTACAGTTGAATTAATGCAAAAACTCAAATTTTTTGAAATTGTGACATGAGTCGTTTTTCCTTACAACCACAGATATGTAGATAAAGACTTAAATATTAATTTGCAATTTTATTTTTTACACAATATTGTTTAAAAACCTTATAAAATCTCAACATTAATTCAAATTATCGACGACTGGGTCAACTACCATATAAACGAAAACACTTACAAAACGATTATTAACTTCAACTTACACACACGTACGCCGGATCGCAGAAAATAATTGAACAACAATCTTCACATATCTCACTCAAAAGGAGCTACACATATACGGTGTTGATATAATTCTTCCGTATCAACCTGCCCCTGTATCAACTATCCCCGGTCTCCTCTACCATTCATCCCGAAAACTGTCCGCGCGAAACGGCCTTAAGGGGGGGGGGGGGGGGGGGTTATGCTTTGTGGGACCAAAAAGGTAGGTGATATTTGCGAATTTTTTATAAAAAAAACTCTTGAACGGATTTATTTTAAATTTGGTAAGTTGTTTTATTATACTTTTAAGTATTATTACAAATTTTGATGAGGCTATACAAAAAAAAGTTATGTGTGTGTGTTGCAGAACGTTAAAATAAAACGGCTCGTGCTGGCGTTGATGGAAAGTGTCCTATGGTTTATCTGAAACACAAGAAGGAAAAGGGATTCTGAATCTGCATGAACACGGCTATCTATGGAACTAGGATTACGACTGTATCTGTTACCGTTCTTTTTTTATTTAAATAATTTCTTCGCGATTTGGACGAAATTCGAACATTTTTTTCAATAGGCTGGCATTTTAAGAATTTTTCATTTTTCTGAATTGTTCTAGTTCCATAGATAGCCATGTTCATGTAGATTAAGAATCCCTTTTCCTTTTTGTGTTTCAGAAAAACCATAGGACACTTTTCTTCAACGCCAGCACGAGCCGTTTTTTTTTTCAACATTCTGCAATCGACGCTCGACACACGCTCTTTTTTTGTACGGCCTCATGAAAATTTGATATAATACTTCAAAGCACAAGTAAAACAACTTGCCAAATTTTAAATAAATCCATTCAACGGTTCTTTTATAAAAAATTCGCAAATATCACCTACCTTTTCGGTCCCACAAAGCAGAACCCCCCCTTAAGCCCCCCGCCCATCACTCCAACAAACAAACCCACAGAATTCATTGGCGTATAAGCGACGTTCCCCTTTCTCGACACCCGTCCACGATATTTAAGCAGGCAAAACGGCGAGATTTCTCTTTCGTTTCTTACCCGACGGCTCAGATCATCGCCTCGAATAACGAGCTCGACGCCCGCTCGAACGGGCTCTGCCCGAGCGGACCTATCGCGAGGGAATTCAAACGTGGAAAGCATCAGCAAGAGCGGACAGAATGTTTTCCACATCGTTGCAGCGCGATCGGAACACCGAAAGCTCCTCGTCGTGGATGCACAAAGTTTCACGTTCCTCCTCCGCGTCCAGGTGGACTCCGTGCCCCGGCTGTTCCTCGGTGGTAGCGTCCTCGTAACTGGCAAGCAGGTGCACGTAGATCGCAGCCGCGCACAGGATAACGAAAATCGCGTTCTTCCTGTTGCACAGGCCAAATATATCCTCCGGGTTCATGCAGACCCACTCTTTAGTCCCCTCCTGGCTTTTAATTGCAAACAGTTGAGGTACGCCGCTCCCACGCGGTTCTTTCGCATCTGCGACAGTTCGCCTCGCAGACTTTGCACTTTGGTCTCATTTAGCGTTCCCCATTAAAAATCCAGCGGAAAGTCACGATCCTGCGTAGGGCCCCGCGAAACCTCGAAGGCCAAACTCCTCATGGAAATATATATTTTGGAAACGAACATATATGTGTATCCGGTTGATCCTGGTCTCTATCGATCCTCCTGTCAGGATCTTCCTTTGTGGGGCACACTAGTGGGTCGTCTGTTCTCGCGGACGAGCTTCTTTTAATGATAATCCAGCTTGAACACTCGGCCGCGGTGCAGTAAGCAGTAGTAATCACTAGAGGCCAGAGGACATCATGCTTTTCATTGGGGAAAAATCGCACGACCCTGGACGCTTGCGAACTTGTAGATCGCTTGACACTTTCGAAGCAGCACACTCTTCTTTCCACGCTCGGCAAATCGTTCCCGCGCACTGACGCCGCTTTTCTCCGCGCGCGATCCTAAGTAAGTCGGTGAAACTCGAGAGCCGTCTTCTACCTACCTCTAAACGGACGGGGGGCGCTCTCCTCGACGACCGCTGCCGGATCACCACAGATGATATTCATCTGGCGGCGATCTGGACGGTGATAGGTAGATCTGCTTGGATAAGCGGGACCATCGGTCGCGCTTCGGATGAGAGATGAAAAGACGATCGACAATAGTGATCAACGATACGCTTCGATGGACCCGTGTTGATAGCGGAAGAAATGGTCGGCTTGCGTTCGATTGTGTGATCTTTTTTTGTGGGAATGCTATTCATGTAGAAGTTGAGGTGAGCGGTTGCAGAGTAGCGTTGGTTGAAGCGTTGGTTGGAGGGAAATATTATTTGGAGGGGTAGTTTTGTTCTGTTGGTGATGAGGATTTTGGGGGATTAGTTGTTTATTCTTTAACGTCTATTCTAACTAATGGGTGATATCTGTGGTTGTAAGGAAAAATGACCCATGTCACAATTTCAAAAAATTTGAGTTTATGCATTAATTCAACTGTAGAATATTGGATGTATGTTTTTATTAGAAAAAATGCATGAAAACGAATTTTATACGTTGAAGAAATAATGCCATTTAGGCGAAGTCTAATATTCAATTAATACGCATTTGGCAAAACAAAGTAAGTACACAAAATTTGGAGAATACGACGTATCATTCCTTTCTGATTGCTTTTTATTTTCTATTTTTATTTATCTGCATATACCGTTAAGGAACTCGTTTTTGATCAGTTTAGAGAGTTTCCCGCTTTAATATTTATTTTTAACCTAATAAAACTTTCAACCATAGACTTTTTTTATACTAAAAGATGAATTAATGTTTACACTATAAGGAAAAATTTTAAAAGTTGAAAATAAGTATAATTTAATTATTTATAAGGTTGGGGAATAATAAGGTGACTAGGAACTAGTTTTTGATCATCTGAAAATACATGGGAACTAAATTTTTATCAGGTCAGGAACTAGTTTGAATTATCCTTTTTTATGTTAGTAATTATTTCAAACAATTATTTAAGGACATAAACTGAAAAAAACCTCTGTCTTTGATATGCATCGCGTGCTGCATCGTTGTAAAGAAGACTGGCCTGGACTATACCTGCCACGATAACTTTAGACAGAATCATCAAAAATCAAAAACCCAAAGATATTCCTTAATTACACATATGTGGTTATCGCGCTATCCTCAGACAGTATTAGGAAACAACTAGGCGATGATTGCCGTATGTTTAAACGATAGGGTTCCCGAAACATGGATTTCTTCGCACAAGAATATTTCGTAAAAAAATGTGTGTATGAAAATTCGCAATAGAGTGCAGCGCGTACTTTTCCTTCTATTAAAAAAATTGGATTCTTTCTATTTTATTTAGTAATGTCAAATTTATGAGAGTTTATTCTTATCGTCACGATTTTGCCCCGGACTCCCATAAATTATGCTTCTCAAACAATGAAATATCGAAATAATCAGTCGGTAGTTTGACAGAAATGTTTTAATTTTATAGCGGCATTACTCGCGAAGTAAAGTCCCATACTGTAAATCGTTATTTATTTAATTAGGCATATTTGTTTCTTTACTTATATTCTTCCATTGAAAAATATTGAAATATGAAGTTATGTTTGATAATCGAGAGTAATGCATTGGCGGTTATATCTTCCAGATTTCACTGCATTCTCTCGAAATAATTATTTAATATAAAATGTAAGCATGGAGTTAGAAATTTAATTTCCTGTTGTCCACAGCCAACAATTAAGTTTTCAACAGAATTTTTTTAATTTTAAAAACCTGTGACACAGGTGTATTAGAAATTGCGTTAATAACAAAAATATTTATATAAATAATACTACGTAGTTAATTACACAAACAGTAATTATGAAAGGTGTGCCCAGAAATTTGAATTTTATTCTTTTTCCATATTGTTTTTATATTGTTTATGCTTGTACTCAAGAAATTATTAATTGGATTGTTGAACGACTTCTTATCCATACTCTGTAGCCATAAAAAGAGACCGCGAAAAAGTGAATTGTTTTATTATTATATAATTCCAGGGAAACCATATGTTTCCTGCGAAAGTAACTAACATATTTGAAAAAAGCAAGGAACTTTCCATTACTCGGAATTAAAAATGAAACTCATTCGAATATACTAATTTCTTTCATTATTTACACGATGGTTATACAACCATTTCCCAGCGAGTACAAAGTTCTTACGCGTAAGAGTTCAAATTGGATCTAGCAATAAATTGCATTATAATTTATTGCGTAATAAAAAATATCATTCACACATCGATTATTTTAATACTTAATAATAATATCGTATTTTAATCCTGCAAGTGAAGGAATGAACAATTAATACATTCCACGTGTTAACTCATTCAGTAATTAGACGGTATAATAATAATAACTAAAGCGGTAAAAATGAGGGTATGAATAAGTATTAATTCAGTAACAATGTAGTAATCATTTCAGAACAGGAAACGGTCAATCACAGGATAATAAATAATTCATTTTAGGATTATTATTCCTATCCTACTTTAACTTCGCAACCAAATTATGATATCCATGAATAAAGTAAAAGGTTACCATATCTAAACACCGTTTACATATTATCTCTCATGATTTCATGCATAAGATCCCATTTCATGCACGTTATCTCATTTATTTAAATCTACGCAATTCTGCCCCAGAAAGGTTCAGAATTTACAAATTAAAAACAGAAATTTTCTACTTTGTCATTTTACCTAAGACAGATAAACGGAGTTACGAAAGTAAGCAACAAACTTAAGAAATGAAATTGTATTTCCATATTACTCTCTCATTTTTCCTCCATTTTTTTGGAATTTTTGCTGGAGAAATTATGAAGCAAATCATTTTAAATTTTTTTATGGCTTTATATTTAACTTTTGGAGATATGAAAAAATAATTTTATGTTAAAAATATGCATTGTAGATACAATAAAACAGCCTGTCAAGCTTCAAATTAATTTGCCAAACCGTTTTTGTACAATAAATTCATCAAAATCACCTATTTTTCGGCCAAACAAGGTAGAATCCCCCCTTAAGGGGACTAGGCAGTTGTTTTTAGTGAGAAAGGGACTCTGTCCCTTATTTATTTGTAAAAAAATGAAAGCAAATCCAGATGTATCCTTTTACCCAATATTTGTTACTACCATACAGATTGAAAAAAAATTGGTAAGAAATATATATGTACTTAAAAAATGGTGCTGCAGACGTGTAAACATTTTAACGTTTTTCCGTCGCTTTCCCTTAATATCGGTCTTAAAATGTAACGCAATCCGATTTCAAAGGTGTGATTCTTGTTTTTTGGACTCATAGTTTCCGACCAAACCTATAAAACCAAAAATTAAATCAAAATTATGCAATTGCTGGCTGGAAAACGGCGATTTTTCCGAGAAAAATTCATTTTTGTTTTTACGCTACCAAAATCCGGTGACTTCTTAATTTTTTTATGAAAAATCTCGAATTTTTACAGACCATATCAGAGGTTTGGTCGTAAATGGCACATGTTTTACACATCCTCCAATTTTTTTCAAGTCGATCTGCACCTCCATTCGTTCGCAATGAGGAAAAAAAGAAGAGGAAAAAATATTCGAAAAAAAAAAACGCGTTTAAAGTTTCTGGGCAAAAGCGACGCTATAGGTTGCCGCTTGACATTTTTAGCTGCCAAATCTACAATTTTGCGAAATTTATTATAAACCAAGGGGCATTTTATTCGCAAAGAATAGTACTTTCGAAAAATGCAATAAAAAAATCTATATTTCGACTGCCTAGTCCCCTTAAGGGGTTACACCACCTCGGAAAAAATAGGTATAAAAATACACTTTTTTTTTTGACGCTGCCATTAAGTATATAAAATGGTCTTTAGTTTACACATATATATAGTAGTTTTATGAACAATTTACAATATTAACGATTATTAAAAAAAAAAATGGCGGAGATATAAGTCGATAAGTAAGACCCTCTTTTGAAAATCCTTGCTGATGGTGTACATGATTTCTTTGTTAGGCATCGCCTAAAACATACCAAATAATTTTTTTCTTATTTAAAAGGGTAATAGCTAAAATGTGACGTAGGATTTTTGTGATTGGGTGCCATGTTCGAAAGTTATAAATTTTTTAAATTCAAAATTTCGATGCAAAATCGAGTTTTTTTTTCAAACAGCTGTCATTTCTACAAAAAATATTTTAAATATTTTTCCCTACGTCACATTTTAGCTATTACCCTTTTAAATAAGAAAAAAATTATTTGGTATGTTTTAGGCGATGCCTAACAAAGAAATCATGTACACCATCAGCAAGGATTTTCAAAAGAGGGTCTTACTTATCGACTTATATCTCCGCCATTTTTTTTTTTTTAATAATCGTTAACATTGTAAATTGTTCATAAAACTACTATATATATGTGTAAACTAAAGACCATTTTATATACTTAATGGCAGCGTCGAAAAAAATGTTTATTTTTATACCTATTTTTCCGAGCGCCAAGGTGGTGTAACCCCTTAAGAGCGTAAGTTCGTTATGTTCATAAACGAATTGATGACCTGACATTTGTTGGCTCATCCTTGCGAGCCTTCTCTCCTCCGCCAATTCGTCAATAGCTACCTATGTTTCCGGAATTGCCAGGGCGACCGTAATTACGATGGTTTCCAAGACCGCGCCGACAGAAACAGCGACAGTCTCGCGGCCGTTCGCCAGCGCAGCTATCCCGCGGTAGAAAGTGCGCGCGAGACGGAGATCTCACGATCTTCGATTCATAGCACGACCTTCCCACGTGCAGTGGACTGTGCACCCATCCCCACGGTGCAATGGTTCGCGCTGCGCTCGTCTCCCGATTCTTATCGCCGCGATGCATTGCGAAACGTCTCCAGTCGTTCTTATCCCCTGCCCTCCTCCCTCCCCCTCTCCCCCTTTTGTTCGCGCCGCGTCGTCACAGCGGTTTCCCGCGGGGGACGCTCGTTAGCGTCACGCTTTTCGCCGCGCTTTCCTCGCTAATTAACGCTGGTAATCCATCGACGGGCCACGGCACGCGAAACCGTTGTGTCGATCGATTCGATAATTCGTACGTTTCCCGCGGGATTACGAGCCACGTTGCGTTCGCTGAAAGTGCCTGGGGTGGGGTGCTACCAGAAGCACTGGCGGATTTAAGAAAAAAGTCCCAGGTGGCAAACGTTCTGCGGGGCCCATTTTTCCGGGAAAATTAACAGGTAGTTTACTAAAAGGGGGTAAGGGTACAGAAAAGTAAAGAAAAAAAATACCGCTTGGATAAAATCATACATTTTTGTTAAGACAGGGCCCTAGGGGGGCCTTCTGAGCAGGGGCCTATTTTTAGGGAAAATAAAGCGGTAGTTTATTAAAAACAGGCTCAGTGTAATAATACAGAAAAAAAATGTAGTTTGGATATAATCATAATTTTCTTTTTAAATATTGGGCCCTGGGGGGCCTTCAATGTAGGGGCCCAGGTGGCAACTGCTCATCGGCCACTCTGTTAAATCCGCCACTGACCAGAAGTGGGCCTTATGATGCTTCTATTTTGTCTCTGTCTGGTTGGAAGGCGAGACATACTGTATTAGTTTCTTTAATATTTGTTTCGATCGCTTGTGGCCGGTGTTATGACGAGCATTGTGACATTTTACCCACTGTTGCATTCTGACGATTGTTAAAAGGGGAACGTATAAAGATCAGGTCACGATTTCAACGATTCATTAAGTCTTTTTACTTATTAATTAGGTGACAGTGATTGGTACAAGCGTTTCAAGTATTTTGGTATTACTGTCATAGCAGCAGTTGCTCATGCACATTACACGAAGTAACCTTAAAATTATATAAACAGTATTAGGTTAGCTGGCAGTAATTGGGGTGTCAGTAATTCCGCCAAGTACTTTTGAAGTGTGTCAATAATAGATCTCGTAATATATTTTTAAAATTGATGAATTTATACATAAAAATCGAAGTTTTAAGATCCTCCAAATCTGGTTCAGATTTTGTGAATAGTTAATGCACATATTTATTAGGAAATGAGATTTAAATACTTGCTTTTTTCAGAGTTTTGACATGGGCAGACTGAAATCGCGTTAAATAAAAATAGAAACGTTTACCTTTGCTGGGATGCTGGGTCAATTTTGACCCATCTCATTCATACACACCTGGAAACTAATTGTAAACTTCTTATAGGATAAAGGACCCAATTACTGGCTCCCAACCCAATTACTGTCACCTTAAGCTATTTTACTTAAACATTTATTTATTCGTTATTTTAAGTAAAATAGCTCAAAGCGACAGTAATTGGTTTGGGAGCCAGTAATTGGGTCCTTTACCTTATTAAGATTCTCATTTTGTTAAAATTCTATAATTCTATGATCTTCTTCGAGAGAAAATCACTCCCTTCGTCTGGTGTTAACTGAACGAGATAAAGTATGCGAGGGAAGGGAAGAAAATCGTTGGTTCTCTGTCTGACGAAAACACTTAAACGAACATTACTCTTTCGAACGATATCTCTTCTTCCGTGGCTAAGATCGTCGGCCGTGGAGAAGAGCGCTGGAGTCTCGACGCGAACAGCGCTTCGCCAAACGAGAGAGGACGCGCTCGCACTTTCACACGGGCCCGAACTTTCATACGGTTTACCCGCCAGCTAGTAACGCGCGCGAGAGCCGCGCGTTCCCTTTTCCCGTTCTTCTCCTTTTTCTTCCACGGAACATAATTTTCTATTATCCGCTTAAACGCGTCCGCTCGTTTCCAGTTTCCCAGCTGATCCGCCTGAATCGCATTGCCCCTCTTTCGCTCGATCCCGTTCGCGACGAGACGCAGTATTCCTCGTGGCCCAGAACATCGCGAACGAAAACGTTGTTGCACGGCGAGCCGCCGTTTCCCTTTCGAGACCGTTATGAAATTTGTCGCTGCAGAGCTACGCGCCTGCTGTAAGAGAAATTTAACGTTTTCGATTATACGGTGGGTCCACTAGTGCTTTTACGATGCAGGTGGTTTCAAGTGTAAATGCAAAATTGAAAATGTTGAAGAAAATTGTTTTATATGGGGTTTCGTTTTCGGGAAAGTCGAGTTGGATATTTGTAGAAAAGAAATGGACTATTTAATCACTAGTAGGGAAGCTATATTTGAGGCATTGAGAATAAAAACGGACTAACCCACTTTGAAAAAATTAATTTTTTCTGTTTTATATGATCAGTACCAGCCTATTGGAATACATTATTGCTAACTCGATTTCACAAATATGAGGATTAGTCCCCTTTTGCTCTCAATGTCTCATTAGTGATATGAATTTATCTTAATTTATTTTATGTAGTTATACATGTGTGTATCTCGAAAATGAAAGACTTATCGACCGGGCGAGCGTACCTACTTTTCAAATGGATATTGAAATAAAACACAAAAAGAAGCTCAACTACACTAAGCGATATTTTTTTATCTTTTTGGAGAAACTTCTAATCTTCATAAAAATATAAAAAATATAAGAAAGTTGTTACAAATATCCCAAATAGCCCACGACGCCTGAAAGACGTTCATTTTACGTCTGTTTTTGGTCTGAATGTCGTGCAAGCTTTTTGAACGTTTTAAAAACGTACAAGCGCCGTTAAAAGTTAAATGTGAAATTTTGAAAGACGGGTCTAGAGGTCGAATAATGATACTCTGTAGAATATTACGCGTTAATGCGTATTTTTTTTATAAACAATTAATAATCGTTACATACCTAGCATTGAAAGTGTTTACAAGAAAGTATATTGGGTAGGAGATGTTTTAAACTTTTTATCGACTTCTTCAGATCCAGTACTAGATAGTTTTTTAGATATCTTTGTCTAAAAAAACACAAAACCTTTTTTTATAAAGTAGCTTGATAAGATTTGGCATTTTGATTGGAAAAAATGGCATGTTGAATTTTTTCTCTATTCTTGGGATTGACGCCCACTGTGCGTTGAGATCAAAGCGGGCTCAGAGCTAAGAGGGAATTTATTCATTGTTTTCGACCGGTAATTTTATATTTTTCCAAGAACGTTTCGACAACACCTGTTTGCCAGCATTTCTACAGGGCAATCAAGAACATGGTAACCGTCTTTAATAATTTGGGGCATTCTTCAGGCTGTTCGTGAGTTAATCCGTATAAGGTAAAAGACCCAATACGTGGACACGTCCCAGTAGCTGGACACTGGTGCAAAAGGACTATTTTATTCAATTATTCAGATATTTAGTCAAATATATACATGAATATATTTTACTAAATATTTGAATAATTTAATAAAATAGTTCTTTTTTGGATAAAGCGGATATTAAATATACTAATCAGTATTTTTGCACCAGTGTTCAGCTACTGGGACGTGTCCACGTATTGGGTCTTTTACCTTATTGCTCCGTCGGTGGGTTTTACGAACGATGGCTTCGGTCCAGGGCCGACGCGAGGATGGTTGGCGCCCTTATGCAAGAAAATTTTTGGCGCCACCAAATTTTTGTACCTGTTTTCTATTTAATGTTTTTTTTTACTTAACGAGGTACATTAAAAAAGAATTACATTTACATTTAATTTATATGGGAGTTGGATTCCATTATTATTAAGTTTGCGATATAGTTTTTAGCGCCCCCTTCAGCTGGCGCCCCTATGCGGCGCATTACTTGCATAATGGATTCCGCCGGCCCTGCTGTGGTCCCGCACGTGCTTCATACTGTTGTTAACTTGGGGGACAATATGGTTATAAACTGAAACCCTGGCGAGACGCTCTGGCCGATCAGCTTTCATTAATTTCTGGGAATCATAACGTGGCATTTCCTCCTGTGGCAATATACATTTCAGCGTATTAAAAAATTAATTTCTTTTTCGTATCGAAATGGAAATGACGCTAATAGATTCCTGGCGTTCTCCCGATTAAAATCATACCAAATTTAATGCAAATCGGACTATTATTAACGAAATCATCTTGAAATGATATAAATCAATTTTTGATGGAATTTACGTCGAAATCTAATTTAAATCTAATAAATTTAAGTCCAAATTACGTCGTTCTTGGTCTTGATTTCATCGGCGAAACATAAGGAATCGATTGACGTCGCTTTGACGTCTCTGTGCTATCTTGGATGTGTGTTCCCGTTCCTCGATGTTCTATTAAAAAAAAATCTAATATTATAATCTAATCTTTTTATCATTTATCAAGGTCCTACCAACAGCTTCAAATTCTTCAGTACACACCTGGTTAAAAAATTAAATATCATCTAAAGTCTAAACAAATGAAATTTATTTCAATCGCTACTTTATATTACACACGGAGTTCGAACTATTGATTTCTAACCATCCCAAAAGGGATTCCAATGCGCAAGTAGAAGTTTATTGAGACTTTAACAACGGTGTCGCGTATCAATGATACCTATCTGTATCGTGTTTGTTGATCATAAAATCCGCTTTTGGCGACAGACTTCCGTCTTTACGTAAGAGGAAGTAATCTAATAGCCAGGCGACAACCAGAACGATCTCGACAATACGATCGGGAGCTTTCGTTCTGTTCCGCGGAATGTCCACTTTTGTCCTGCCGCCGCCGGCGGCGCAGCAAGCCTGCGCGAAGAAAGTACTCACACAGAGAAAGGATTCGCCGCCGCGAGATAACGATGGAAAGAGAAACCGGTCAAAATCATTTTATTTTCGTTTTATTCGCTCAATCATTGAAACTGGGCCACGGAGCGTCAAAACTCTGAACTGCTCGAAAGCCCGACAGATAATAACGCGCTCTAACGTTGTGTCTCAGCGCGTGAGCGGTGATTTGAAATATTTTAGAAAGCTGGTGAAACATTAAATCGTCCTTTCCTTTCGTCTCTATGGGTCTTTGTCTCGAATTCAGATGGCCGTATAAAGAGCCCACGATTTTCCCCTATAAGCACTATTTTTTCTTAACGTTAATCGCGGCAAAGTCGTGAAACTTGAGCCAAGCGTTTCCCTGGAGAGAGAGAAAGTCGGGGGAACGACTACGGCGACGACGATGGCAATGAATCTTCTTTTACTTCCATTTCCGGATTTGTGGGTCAAGTTCTTGCCTGAAAAGCAGCCACAGCTGCTGCTCCACGGGTCTCTAGCGTGCCTCTTTCGAAGGCGAAAGTCACTGTAAGGTTTTTTTACGGCGGTTCCCGTGATTCAGACGAAATGTGTGTACTTGTTTTTCATTGAATTCCTGCGAGTCTTCTGACAAGTCGTTCTCACAAATCTTTTCCTCTTGTACCTAGGAACCGCGTAGTGAATTCTTTTATCATTACTGTGTGAAGAAATGGGAGGAAATGAAGAGTTTGCATTTTAAACTTTTTCGTCGATGTTACTTTCCTGCGTTTTCTAGGAATAGATTTACTTATTTATAAGTATTATAGATGTGGATGCATAAAATTTAATCAGGGGATATTGATCTGTCAAGTTTATTTCATTTTATTACTTTTCATTCTTTGTCTCCTATATCCTAAAATTCAAATTCCCAAGCATCTTATAGGGTAAAGGACCCAATTACTGCCACCTACCTAATTACTGTCACCCTAAGCTATTTTGCGTAAAATAACGAATAAATCTTATAAAATGACGCATAAAAAAATTTAGCATACAATTCAAACTGTTATTTATACAATATAAAAAACAGTACTTAATTTTTCTTCGTTAATTTGAATAAAACGATAAAAAATTCTAAGCGGATATTAGGAGAATGGAAACGATGACTTTCTTACTAGCGACAGAGAAAACAAGGAGTTAAAGAAAATGCTGTAATTGTAATATTTAAGCTATTAACATAACAAAATATAATATTTTAAATAATATAAGCATCATAGAAAGTAATAAAGATCCCAATTCAACGATTCATTAAGTCTTTTTACTTATTAATTGGGTGACAGTGATTGGTACAAGCGTTTCAAGCATTTTGGTATTACTGTCATAGCAGCAGTTGCTCATGTACATTACACAAAGTAACCTTAAAATTACATAAACAGTATTAGGTTAGCTGGCAGTAATTGGGGTGTCAGTAATTCAGTCAAACACATTTTAATGGTGTCAGTAATAGATCCCGAAATATATTTTTGAAATTGATCATTTTATAACATAAAAATCGAAGTTTCAAGGTTCAGCAATTTTGTTTCACCAAGTAAACATAGGGTAGATGTCCCAATTACTGCCAGTGTCCCAATTACTGCCACTTTATTTATTTGATGCAATAAAAAGGTAAAATATAAAAAAAAGTGTACAAAATATGTTATTATTAAACGGAGATTCTGATTTACATAAAAATAAAACAAATAAAAAAATGAAAAAATCATACGGACAAGACGATTTGTGAGGTGACAGTTATAGGTACACTAGGATCGCTCACGAATTTTAATTAATTATTAATAAATTCTTCATATTTAATTCATAAAACTATTTTTTTATTAATAAAAGAGATGCCAAATAATATTATGTTTCAAACTGAGACGATTTTTAGGTTAAACAACACGTGAAATGATTAAATGAAGTTCAGTTATAATCTTAAGGTGGCAGTAATTGGGACATCTACCCTATTTAACAATAATATATAACAAGAACAACATTATACGTTTAGTCTATATGTACAAAACTATAAGATAATGTCAGCGTCAACGCTTAATGTGTCAGTAATTGGGTCACTTACCCTACATCTTGTTAATGTATAACCCTGAGAAAGATTTTAAATTAAAATCAACAACTAACAATTATTTCAATATTTACATTACCTATTTTCTGTGGAGTGATTTTTCAGAGCTTATCTTTAAAACTGATAGCTCCCAAAAATTAGTTTTCCGAGCCTTTATCATTTCTCTCCGATCGACTCGAATAGTTTCAATAAAGAGTTCCATGAAACAACCGCACGTCAACATCTGCTGGCAAGTGAACGCGCGGTGGCTGATATTTTGCAATGAAATGAATGTTTCAGCTGGGCAGTTTCTACAGTAATGACGAGGCAGAATCTAATTCCGAGCGAGGACGGTTCACGCATGATCCACGCTTTGATCCCGATGTGGGACATGTGCAATCACGAGAACGGGAGAGTAAGTCCCCATCATCATCATCCACGTTGTGTGCGCAACAGCGAACGTCCTTTAACATCGTCTAGTTTCTCGTTTCAGATCACCACGGATTTCAACGCAACATCTGACTGCTGCGAGTGTTACGCTCTGCGAGACTTCAAGGAAGGAGAGCAGATATTTATCAGCTACGGTCCCAGGACGAACTCCGACTTTTTCGTCCATTCAGGATTCGTTTACGTGGACAACAAACAAGTACGACCAATTAATTCTAAACCGCAATGCTCCGCAAAGTCCTTATTCCTCGATTAATTCCTTTCATATCTCTTAGGACGGTTTCAAGCTGCGACTTGGAATCAGCAAAGCTGACTCCCTGCAGAAGGAGCGGATCGAGCTGCTAAACAAGCTAGAGCTGCCCTCGGTGGGCGAGTTCCTGTTGAAGCCAGGATCAGAACCGATCTCTGACTTGCTGCTGGCGTTCCTCAGGGTGTTCAGCATGCGCAAACCGGAACTCGCGCACTGGCTCCGCTCCGATCGCGTCTACGATCTGAAGCATATAGATTGCGCGCTGGAGACTGTCGTCGAGGAGAACGTCCGGAAATTTCTGCTTACGAGGCTGCAGCTCTTAATTGCTAATTATCCGACGAGCCTGAAGGTGAAAGTGGAAACAGCCGCGTTGTTTTATTACAAAAAGGGATGCCACCGCGGCATTAGAGAATCGCAATCGTTACGTTCGCTTTTTTCTGTTAACAGGAGGATCTGCAACTGCTGGAAACGTCGCTGCCTCAGATTAAAAAGCTGGCTATCCAGCTGAGGGTGACGGAGAAGAGAATACTCCTGGGCGCTCTAGAATACGTGGAACAGTGGATCAAAGCTTAATGATTGAGAAATACTTTTCGTATCGATGGAATCTGATTTTCGTTCTTCTTGCAATTAACGGTAATAGGATGCTACAAAGGAATGTCAGTGGAGAAATGGACGGTCAGAGATGGAGCCGTGTAAGATACATTAAAGTGAGACAGTGGAGGGAATATTTATGTATGTACGTGTATTCAACAACTATACAATGCAATGTAAAGTAATCGCGTGCTCGAAAATCTCTCGATCCTCGTTGCCGAGAGATGAGAACTTTTCGAAGCACGTGGACCGTTTTTATCTATCACGTTAATGTTTCCCGTGGAACTGTGCTTCGAGTGGTGTAACTAATCGTGTTCGTGTCTCTGGCCACAGGACTTAACTTCAGCTTTAATAACAAAGAAAAGAAAAGAAAAAAATGTACAAACGAGATGTTACTATTCATGGATATTTATTTTTCAAAGAAGATAGTTAAGAGATCTAATTCTTTATTGTAAGCTATTGTGCGATATTACACAGGCCTACAAAATCAGACTTACAAAACAATTATACGCCGTAAGATTTACCAATATACATACATGTATATAATATATATCTCGATCGAATTCTAACAGTACGCATAAAAGTAAGACGAGCAGCGAGTTCCGGATATATTTTCCAGCCATTAAAGTTGTATTGCATCATGTTTACCCCATGGAATTTTATGCAGTGACTTGAAGAACTTGATACAGTACGCTTATACAAATGATAATTATATAAGATTACATGAATGTATTTACGTAAAAATATATACGAGCCAATTCAATCGCGTTTAATAAAGATGATAAGGTAGAGTAATTAATTAGGCGACGCTACAGCAGGACTGATAGCTCTGTGTATTGCTTTCTAAACACATCGGGGCAGACATGATACAGCCAAATTACAAATGTCACGTTAACTAAACGTTACATTCTAATCCTCTAATACAAAACACAGGAAATATACGATATGATTACATTATTTTAATAAATCACTGGAAAACTCTCTTGCTATCTGATCCAAAAAGTTCTCTAATCAGAGAAATCATACGAGATTTACAGTTATAATCTTTAAGCAATGCTATCGACTTCGACACCAGTATCTGAATAAATGAGTGACCATTCTGTATGTTACACGATTGCTAAAAAAATATACACGTATATATGTTTATCCCTGCGTTGAGTGAGGTCGAATCTTAATACAGTTTAGTTTAGAACTTTTTGATCAGATACTATCGAATACATGTTCTTATCGATAATTTATACATCGATCGATGCCAGTCATGTTTAATTGTATTTAATATATCCTACAGTGTGACTGATCTATACCAACGGCGCATTTCATTGTTACGACTAATTTTTAATAATCATTCTCAGATCTTTTAACTTCCATTCTTTCTAACTCGTTCGAAATCAACCTCTCGATTATTATCTGAAATTTACAGCGTGTTTTGAAACTCAACTTTATCCTTGGACAAGTTTATGTTGTGATTCACACTGGCATAATTTGCAGTTTCGTTTTTTAGTACACGGAGTAGTATTTCACTGACAGACTCTTCGTTTTGCACTCCGTTGCATTCCTCTTCCTTCGAAACCGCTTTCTTAACATTCTCAATGTTGTGGTCCTCTCGAAGGTGTAAAATGAGCGAAGGTAAGGCATAAAATATTTTGTCGCACAGATTGCACTGGAATGTTTTTCCGTCTGCTGTCTGCAAGCAGTGGTGATAGTCTTTCATAGAACTATACGTTTGCCTATGTAATTCCAGGTGCTTCTCGTGATCCATAGCAAGGATGAATTCGTAAGAACATATTGGACATTTCAAATTGTGCTTCGTCCACATCGTATGAGCTTTCAGTCGATGCAAACTGTCGTAGACTTTACCACAGATCGGGCACTTCATACATTTATGATTACGTAATGTTTCCATGCTTTCGTACAGCCCGCTGCATTCCTTGCATTGATAAGTTCTTTCCCTTTTACACGCGTGCTTAAACCAATGCTTCTCTAATTGCGGCAACAGATCGAACACTAACTTACAGAGAGCGCATATAAATCTTCCGCAGCGATCTCTTTTCATAGTAAAGTTCGACGCCCATATGTCCCAGTGCTTTTCGAAGTTATTCTTGCGCAGTAAATTCTCGTTGCAAAACTCGCATTGATCTTGGTGTTTGGACAAGTGAGTGAACAACATTCCAGGCTCTGTGTTCGTGTAAGTGCAGAAGGAACACACGAAAGAGTCCTCGTCCTTGTACATGTGAGTGTACAAGTGTTTTTGGAATGAATTCGAAGTAAAGAACATTGCGCCGCACGCTGGACATTTCAGGTAAGGTGTACCCTTCTCGGTGTTATATAACGGCAAAGGTCTGAAACTTTCTAGCCAGTCGATATCCTCTTTGGAGTCTGTAATACTTTCTTGATCCATAGAGGACTCCTCGCAATCTATTTCGTCCATAGTTGGCACGCGTTCGTCTATGTCGGGAGTAATGAACGAATGGTCTTCTTCCTTTATTTCGATTATAGGCTCGTGCTTCGGCAAGAGCTTCCTCAACAATAATATTTTATTACGTCGTTTAGAACGATGCCGAGATTTAGACTTCTTATCGGACAAAGAGGGTTCATTGGACAGCTTCTTCGTCATTAATGGATCGTCCGACTCCAACTGAGTTATTATTATAAAGTCTTTACGATTAGGTACAGACGCGACGTATGAGAGAGGCGATTCCGTTTGCAGGTCGTCCCAATCGCTGATCGTGGATTCGCTAGTAATTTCGGAGTCATTGTCGATGGACAGAAGCTCCGACGATATATCGTCTTCCTGAGACTCCACGTCATCTTCGTCGTCTGGGGCCAAAAGCGCTGTCCTTAAGATTCTCTCGTTTGCCATAGGATATTTGTCCTTTTCGTAACTTTCCCCGTCGTTTCTGTCCCCGCAAGCTTCTTCGTCCTCCATTGTATCTTTCGAAAATTCTTTACATACTACGTCTTCCAGCGTTAACATTATCCACCCATGGAAGTCTTGCGCTTGACTCGAGTGATTACTGTAACACAGAACGGTACGTTACAACTGCTAGATCAATTACATAAAAAGTTCTACAGAACGAAACATAACCTCGCTTACGCTTGTTAGCCGCATCGTGTCCTGTTGTCACGTTGTGTATAAACAATTAGGCTAAAGCTTGTGCGATCGATCTCTATAACGCTGTAAAAGATGCGAAGGCGCGTGCGGACACTTGATCGGACTTCACTTCAAGTTCTTCTACACCGTGCGAACATCGATTTGTAGATGCGTAGAGTTCTTTAGGGACACATCAGAAGGTGGAC
The DNA here is from genome assembly GCA_929113495.1 of Andrena minutula. Lineage (NCBI taxonomy): Eukaryota > Metazoa > Arthropoda > Insecta > Hymenoptera > Andrenidae > Andrena > Andrena minutula. Next base: position 43,417,685 of record OV815994.1, read on the forward strand.
AAAAAATGGTATGTTAGAGCCCAAGCATTCGTCATTCGATTTTCTAAGCTTCATGCGAAATTCACGGCAAGCGGAGCTTTCATTATTATTCCCACTCGAATAACTCTGATCAGCTGTTTTCTGATTACACACGAAATTGACAGGACGTTACGGAGCGCGTCCAACCGATGACCTGCCTCTGGTGACACGAACAGTGACTCCCAACTTCCTCGGTGTCTGTACTATATTGTATAATTTGTCCAAGGTGATAGAGGTAACTAAAAATGTTTATTAAATCTGTTTTGGTATGGAGGATTATTCTTATTTGGGCACGATGCGCATTATTCTTCGCAATGGACTGCGTTTTACGATGCTGAAGTGAAATACGCCACGATAACTGCAATCGCCGTGCTACTACTGCGCGTTACGCAAGGTTGAGAAGCACTTTCAGAGTAAGGGGTATAACTGTGCATAGGTGGAGTGGGGCAGAGTGTAGTAGAATTGTAATGAAACGAATATTTTAAAAATGTATGTGTATGTTCAAATGTTTCTGGGCTTTAAGACGTAGGTGAATTTAATATATTCAGTTGGAGGGGTAGCGTTCTTCTTATGTCTCGTACCATTCGATTTCCGTATGTTTTGAATTTCGGGGCCAACGTTCTTCCGAAGTCAAACTCGGTTCCCGTAGTCAGTACATAATGGCCGGTATTCATAGTCGCTACTTATGCTTAAGCAAATGCTCAAGCATGCGTCATCCTCTACTAACCTAGTAGCTAGTAAAGGATGCCGAATGCTTAAGCATTTGCTTAAGAATAAGTAGCGATTATGAATACCGGTCAATACGTATTATATATTACATATTACATGCTTATAAAAAGAGGGAGCGAGAGAAAGAGAGAGAGCGAAGGGGGAGAAGATGGGACCTGCTCCCAACCGACAAAAATCGTAGTTGAGCCTGGTGTAACTAGCTGAAAATTGAGTTAGAGCACTAAAGAGGTGAGTATTCCTATCCGCCATTTTGGGTCCTCTGGAGAGAGAAAATTATTGAGCACCCGCCTTTTTGAGTATTGTCAAATTCGCTTTATAAACCAAATATAAACTTAAATGTAATAAAATACTCTAATAATGTGTCGTGCTAACATGTATCAATATCAGTTATGCGTATTTTGTTTATAAAGTGAATCTGACAATACATAAAAAGGCGGGTACTCAATAATTTTCTCTTTGCAGAGGATCCAAAATGGCGGATAGGAATACTCACCTCTTTAGTGCTCTACGGCCGGTATTCATAGTTGCTACTTATTCTTAAGCAAATGCTTAAGCATTCGGCATCCTTTACTAGCTACTGGGTTAGTAGAGGATGCCGCATGCTTAAGCATTTGCTTGAGAATAAATAGCGACTATGGGCGGTATTCTCAGTCGTTGCTTATTCTTAAGCAAATGCTTAAGCATGCGGCATCCTCTACTAACCTACTAGCTAGTAAAGGATGCTGAATGCTTAAGCATTTGCTTAAGAATAAGCAACGACTGAGGGCGGTATTCTCAGTCGCTACTTATTCTTAAGCAAATGCTTAAGCATTCGGCATCCTTTACTAGCTAGTAGGTTAGTAGAGGATGCCGCATGCTTAAGCATTTGCTTAAGAATAAGTAGCGACTGAGAATACCGCCCTGAGAATACCGCCCTATGAATACCGGCCTACTACTACAGTACACTATTAGCGCCACCAACGGAGAAGCCTTGAAGCTTCATTCTGTCAGTTTTCGATTTATAAATTCATTATTTCAATGTACAGCGCTTATTAGCGTTCAAACACACCAGACCATCCTTCCCAGATGTTTACTGAAGGTAACTGTACCCGCAAAAACTTCTTTCTGGCCGATTCCAGGACGAAAGTTGTAATTTACGGTTTGTTTACTACACGCGTATACGTACACGCTTAACTTAGCTTGTGTAATCGTCCGCTCATATTCAAGGCACGGTGAGACAGATAATAACAAAACTGAGACGGCCCCCATAAGGCAAATTCATTCAATACGAATTCCATTCATATGTAGTCACCAGCCTGTACACATAGTCAGTGATAGTTAATGGTAGTGTTCATTGAAAAATGAAAAGTGTTCAGTATACATCAGATGAACATCACAGTTTGAAGAAAGCAGTTTTCGAAGGAAGATTAGAAAGAGTAAGAGAAATAATTAGTTCTCGCAGTCTATATTACTCACAAGAATGGTCAGATGCATCAGATGGATATGCTTTACTTTGTACTGCTGTTCAGAAGAAACATACAGAGATTGCCAAACTACTTTTAACGAATGGTTCCAGAGTTAATAGCGAAAACGAAAATCCTTCTGAGACACCACTTCATTTTGCTGTTGAAAATGGCAACATAGAGATTATTCAAATGCTTCTGGATAAAAATGCTAATATTAATGCTCCAAATATTTGTGGCCGTACTCCATTTCACTTAGCACTCTTATGTCAGGAAATAGAAATTATTTACATACTTTTAAATCGGGGCGCAAGTGTTGAACCTACCAGAACATGCGATATAATTCCTATTCACTTGGCTGCCTGCATTGATAGTGAAGAACTTATAATCCTTATGTTAAGCAAAGGAGCTAATGTAAATGATAAGTGTGCGGATGGTAAAACCGCAGTTTATTGGGCAACATTGATGGGTTATTCACGAATTGTTGAACATCTGTTAACACACAGAGCTTATGTTAATGTCTTTGATAATCAGAGACGTTATACACCGCTGCACATTGCTGCCACAAGGAATTTTGAAGAGATTGTGCAATTGCTTTTAAGCAAACATGCTAATGTAAATGCTGAAGCAAAAGATGGTACAACTTCTCTTCATATCGCAGTAAATCATGGGCATCAACAAATTGCTGAACATCTTCTAAAATATGGAGCTAATGTTAATGCTGTGACTAATACCTCTGGATGGCAGGATGGTTATACACCACTACACTTGGCTTCCAAAAATGGTAACGAAGAAATGATCAAATTGCTTTTAAGTAAGGGTGCTAATGTAAATGCTGAAGCAAAAGATGGTATGACTTCTCTTCATCTTGCAACAGAGATGGGCCACTTAAAAATTGCTGAACACCTTTTAAAATATGGAGCTAATGTTAATGCTGTATATAGCTCTGATTATGAGAAAGGTTATACACCACTGCACATCGCTGCTGATAATGATTACCCAGATGTTATCAAGCTGCTTTTAACATTTGGTGCCAACGTTAATTCTATAGATGAATGTGGTATAACAGCACTTCACATTGCTTCTAAGAATGGTTACGAAGAAATTGTTATGGCTCTCCTAGAACACGGTACCGATACTACTATTATGAGTAAAAAAAATTACACAGCGCTTGATTTCGCTATGCATCCTCACGTAGCATTTGGAGATGATTATATGTATAGTAATTATGGTCATGTAAATGTTGTTAAGATTCTTAAACGTCACATGCTTAAGATAAAAGCTGCAAATTTATATGCAGTTAACAAGGATATACTATCAACTTCTTCACACAAATTTGGGAGCGATGATGAAGAACTAAGTGATTTTCAGAATAAATGTGAAAAGGAAATAGCAAGCATGAAGAGCGAGGTTATTAATGATAATATTACATTTTATGATATTTTGACAAGAAGTGTACATCAAGTAGCAATATATGTAACAAATGAAAGTGTAGTAGAGGTCTTCGGATCAGATAATTATAAAATTAAATTTCCAATATATGCTAGTATGATAAATCGGAATTTTAGAAAGGGGGAAAAGGAGAAAGAGTTTATGGAAAAAGGTGATGCAATTTTTTATTTTCTTTTTAGTAAAAATCTCCCTAGGTTACCACCTGATTGTACTGAAAAAATTCTTAGTTACCTAAATTATAGAGATTTAATATAGATTTCATATACATTTTAAGTTAATTATGAATCGTATATGTAATAATGTTAAATAAATACAAATCTGAAATTTTAATATGGAGGATCATTAATAACACGGTATTATTATTATTTTAAGTATTATACGAAGTATTATTTTTTTTTGGAAATGTGATGATTCCTAAGTACTTTAACATACTGTTGAATAATATACTTTTTCTAATTCCTCTTATCTCGAAGTGGAAGTCAGATTTTACATCCTTATACGTTCTTTACATATCCACAGTCACATAATTTTTGAATTTCCGGGTTCGTGATCTTCCCTTGTCAAAAGTATGTGGGTTGAAGCTTTGTAAGCCGTCATACATGAAAGTGGTTAATCCTACGAAAAAACTCACATAACCTTTTTTGTAGAAAATTTCCTAAGCTATAAACTTCATAATAACTATTTTTGTCGAAAAACTGTTAGATAACGAGATATTTGCGAAAAACAGCTTTTTCTACTCTCAACACTCTGTACAATTTTTAGTGGGTGTCGGATCGATGGGGACTTTAGACATATTGTTTAAAACAAAATAAAGGCCCATCATCACGAGAATGAGGTCGATTCCCTTTCCGTCTTTCGCTTCAACCCCCGCGACGATAAGTCTAGCTGCTATATAGCAGGGCTCTCCAAGGTCGCTCCCGCGGGAGATTGCGGTTCTCCCACTCTCGTCCGCGTTGGCAGGGATACAGTAATTCCCCGTTATGAGCCCGTTTCCCCCGTTAACAGCCCGACGGCTATCCCCACCATTTCTTGGAAACCTACAGACGAGAGTGAGAGAACCGGACAACGAGCGAGAGGAAACGAAAGTGTCAGACACAAAGTTACTGTCGGGTACGAAAGAGAGAATCATGTCCACAAGCCACTATGAGCCCGCCGCCAGCCCCGTTCGGCGGGTTCATAACGGGGGATTACTGTACCGTGCGACGCTAACCACGAAGATGTTAGCCCGACTAGCCCGTCATAGCAGCCTTTGCAGAGTCGCGCAGTCTCCTTGACAATGGAAGGCAACTTTTTGATTTCCTTTGGTACAATGAATTTTCATGTTTTGGTTCACCTTATAATTTTGGAACAGCCTATATAAGTACAGAATCGTAGCGGCATTTAACGATTAATCGCAACAAAATATTTCCACTACTTACAGTCAAGTTTTAGAAAAATTGCAAAATGAAATCGATATACGAAATCAATACATTTATTATCTTTATTTCTATGTTAAACATATACATGTAGTTAACAGTGCAAAATATTAGCAAAATATGAGATTATTAAACAAACAGCAACAAGTTTCAAATGTTCATTTCCACACATAACAGAAGACTTCCATATATTTGTTAATTCTCTGCACTTCTGTTTATACTAACAAATAGTTAACAAACTATCATTGCATTCATACATTACCCCCGAATCTCTTTAAACATATTCTCAATCCTTAGAACGCAAAGAATTAATAATATACTTAACAACCGCCTAACACTAATTACATTACTAAATTTATTAAACGTTCTCCTCGCGGATACATATACACAAACCCCACATAAGCTCAATGAGCCAAGTAAAATCCACAATAATTCCCCCATCAATCTCCCTAAATTACACATTCGCTGAAACCCACGCTCATCCAACCACCACTTCGACCACCACATCCCCCAACAGAGATAGAAAAACGTTCAAACTGTTCAGTTTTCATGTGACGTTTCAGGATGGAACACTTCGACGAGTCGTAGGATCTTCCCTGGTGAACGCTGCTTCTTTCAGTCTTTGCTTCGTTTCTTATGGTCGTGGCCATGTCCATGTCCATGGCCGTGGTCGTGGTCGTGATCGTGGTGCAAGTGCACGTGCGGTAATGGCGGGTAGCCGTAGCCGTGGCCGTACCCGTAACCATGCCCGTAACCATGGCCATGGCCGAAATCGTGGCCAAATCCGTGACCGAAGCCATGACCGAAGCCGTGACCAAAGCTATGACCGAAGCTGTGACCGATGCCATGACCGAAGCCGTGTCCGATGCCATGGAAGCCACCGTGGCCGTGCAACGGTGGGTAGAAGTGTCCAGACCCGTAACCTCGCCCGTAGTATGCCCCTGGAAGAGGGCTTCCTCCATAGATCGGGATCGGTGGGTGCACTGGAACCGGGACTGGTACAGGTACCGGCACAGGGAACGCCTGCTTTACCGGGACTGGATACGGTTGTTGCACCGGCACTGCCACGGGGTGTCTGATTGGTATCGGTATCGGCCGTTCCACTGGCACTGGAATCGCCTGTAGAACAAGTGGATTCGATCATTCACGACTTCCTGAGGTTCACATTCCGCGTACAAAAGCTATTCGAGGAAACGTTGTTGCTCGGAGTGGAATGCTTCTTTTTGTCTTCTTTTCTACCTTGGGGAAAGTGAATGGGAGATGTTGGGTGTTTGTTAATACAGTAGCGTTTGATCGCTATCACCCTCACTTCCTCTGTTGTAGCCGCGATGAATGGGACAGGTTGCGTATGAGCGGGAGGGGCATTCAGTCTCTCTCATTCCACGTGATGAGGCGATAAAGGTAAGCCGGAAAGAATCCCTGTCTCGAAAGAAGGTGAATTCTGTGGGTCGTTTTGGTGATAGGTTTAAGGGGTAACGCTACTATGGGGTCTTGTTATTAGATTGTTGGCAAATAGGTTAGAACTTGATTCATGGGATACGAGGATTTTTAGGAAGTGCAGTCTGGGCACAGAAAAGTGGTGGTTCTTTAGGTACCTACTTGCAAAGGAATATATCCAACCCGCACCCGCTGAATTTGATAAGACTCAGACTTGTAGAATTGTGAAAAAAAAATTGGCACGTAGTTTTTGTTATCGGCAATCGTCCACGTTGAAGGGGTGAAAATAGCCTTTGGAGGATTAGAAACTTACTTTCTGAAAAATTTTCAAGTGTTGGGCTTGGAGCTGGATTCATCTTCAAAAACGCACACTTTAAAAAAAATTGTACTACGTCTAATAGATCGCGCAATATTCCAGAAAATATACTTCCGACTCCCAACTTTGGGGTCTGTTTTCATCCCTTCAACGCGGACAATTGTCGATAACAAGAAACACGTGAAGTGTTTTTTATTATTCTGCAAATCTGCAGAGTCTCATCAAAATTGGGGTGTACGGGTTTGATATGTTTCCTGGTTGTTAATATTTTTATAACCTGTACCACTGCGCATGGTAGACTTCTGAGGGCGCGCTTTCTGACAAGGCTAAGAATAATTAACAATTACAATCACAAAAGAGAAAGCACGTAGAAATTTTGCACCTTTCAGGACTCTTGCTGCCAAGGAATCTACTATGAGAGCCTGGAAAAATTATACGTACGTGTATTATACATACAATAGTATGACATGACTTGCTCCACTTGGTGTAAAATGCCAAGTGGGCTAATCTAAAATTTTACCGTCAGCTGACAACTAACAAGGGAACACCGCGAACCCAGACTCACCGATTGAAACGCAACTTTGTGGGTTTATAGAGTGACTCAAGACAAGAACAACGGTGTGATTCATTTGTGCCCTATCGCCCTTTAAGGGGGTGAAAACTAACCTCAAAGTCGAATTGGCACTTCTACTTTTTCGCGTATAACTCTCAAAGTACAACAGACAGAAAAAAATGTTTGAAACAAAAGTTGAATAGTGCAATAAGCGCTGCAAAGTTGCGTTAACAAAATTTTAAAAAATGTTTTTTTTTTCATTCAGGTACTTTTTTTTAAAACTATTTTCAAAATTTTGTTAACGCAAGTTTGTAGCGCTTATTGCACCATCAAACTTTTGTTTCAAACATTTTTTTCTGTCTGTTGTACTTTGAGAATTATACGCGAAAAAGTGGAAGTGCCAATTAGAATTTGAGGTTAGTTTTCACCCGCTTAAAGGGCGATAGGGCACAAATAAAACACACCGTTGTTCTTGTCTTTAGTCACTGTATAAACCCACAAAGTTGCATTCCAATCGGTTAGTCCGTGTTCGCGGTGTTCCCTTGTAAGTACTTCGTCTTATGCAGTGATCCACCCAAGTGGGTTTCGTTTATGTACATACTTCTGCCTCTATACTCATTGTTCTTATTCGTATGTATTCTATAGTATCTTTGTACTTTCTTCTGTTTTTCCAAATATATTCATCCACCAAGAATTTTCCGCATTTTAATTACCAGACCCGGTTTCTTCATTTCTCCGAGCACATTTACTGCGGGTTCTGCGAACACCACGCATTCCTCAGATACCTTTCCTTCAATGAGTTCTTCAGTTTCACCGCGCTTTCTGATTCACGTGTGCCCCGTGTGGGTGCAAATCCCCAATGCATGGCCTCTAGTGTTCCCACTTGCGTTACATATCTTCCGCACTTTGCGTCTCTGCGTTCATTTGCTCGTCCCAGGGCCACCTTTACTTCGAATGTGTTCGTTCTCAGTTTTGGGGCTACAAAACTATCTTGATATTCTGAGAAGAGTTGGATGGTGTCGTTTGAATCAATACACCATTTAACGTGTTAAGCAGAAACTGTAATGTGTATGCATAAACGCAAAATAGCGCATGGTATAAATTTCCTGAGAATAGGGTAAAGGGCCCAATTACTGGCAGCCAACCCAATTACTGTCACCTTCAGCTATTTTACTTAAAATAACGAATAAATAAACGTTTAAGTAAAATAGCTTAAGGGGGAACAACACCTTGAAGCCCGGAAAAAATGCAACTTTTTTAATTTTGTGTTAGATATCCATACTTCGTAGGAAAGTCATTGATATGGGGTTTAAATGTGCATGTATTGGACAGTATTTTAGAATTTTTGTGTGACAAAATAAACGATCTTATAACTTTAAACTCGTTTTTCTCGAAACTATGTTTTTCACACTGGTTGAACGATTTTCTCCCCCAATTTTGCATGAATCAATCTCCGGTTTTGCGTATTTATTCTACAGAAAAATGCCTTCAGTTAAGCGTTAACCGGAGATTGATTCATGCAAAATTGGCGGAGAAAATCGTTCAACCATTGTGAAAAACATAGTTTCGAGGAAAATGAGTTTAAAGTTATAAGTTCGTTTATGTTGTCACACAAAAATTCTAAAATACTGTCCACTACATGCACATTTAAACCCCATATCAATGACTTTCCTACGAACTATGGATATCTAACACAAAATTAAAAAAAGTTGAATTTTTTTTCCGGGCTTCAAGGTGTTGTTCTCCCTTAAGGTGACAGTAATTGGGTTGGGTGCCAGTAATTGGGTCCTTTACCCTACTGGTGACTAGATTCGAGGTTTACTGGACGATCTAGTGTCGAAACCTTGGCTATTGCATGGCTGGCATCCAACAATTTTCAAAAACACCTTTGCTTACCACCCTGTCTTCTTAATTTCTCCTAAAAACTTCTCTACTTCTTGGTATGCCTATAGATAACTTTGTTTCCTACATGTCGATCAATTCTGCGTACAGTATCGGATTGTATAGAACGAAATTTAGGGACGATTTCTTACCTCTGGTACCGGAACTGGATATGGGATCGGTTTGTGAATAATCTTCTCGACTGGTATGGGTACCACCTTTTCCACGGGTACGTGGTACGGTTTCTCGATGTAAATTGGTTCAGGAACTGGAACTGGCTTCTCTAGGACCACATGTTTCGTTATATACACTGGAACCGTCTTTAGCGGAATGCCTGGTACTCTACCGTATGGTAGACCGCCGTATAATCTAGAAACACATAATATGAGAATTTTTGTCCTAATCTCTCGTAATTGAGAAATTGATAACGGAATTTTTCGGCTGTTATTATAACAAATTTGAAGCGGTAGATATTTTTGAAACGTACTATAAACGATTTGTTCTTGAAGAACTTGAAATTCTAACGATAGTAAAAAAACTCACTGTAACAATTATAACGGAAACAATTATATAAATAATAGAATTTTATTGCAAAATGGCTTTTTGATATTGTGTTTAAAAGTGACCGAACCAGTGCGCCGAAAACATGTTATATTGATATTTCCGGTCGAAATTATATTCATAAATAACTTTTAAAAAAAAAACTCACTGTAGTTTTTTTCGAATTTGATAGACTCAAGGGGGAGGTTCGTGTAACTCACCGACAATGAGGGCGATCTTTGCGAATTTTTTTCGAAGAAATGGTTGAACGGATCTTTTTGAAAATTTTAGGATATTTAATTGAACATTTAAGGAAGTTGAGATAATTTTGTTTTCTGTAAAATATTTCGTTTATTGTAAACCGTGGTGGTATTTTACAAAACAGTAACGTAACTGCAAAAATCTGACGCGTAATTTTACAAAAAATGCGAAATGTAATGGATGTTTGGTTTTAGGTCAGTTCGAGAGAGGGTAGGCTGCTCGCCGATTCGCTACCTCGACGCCGAGAACGTGGAGAAATATTTTCACAGTTTACAATAAACAAATTATTTTACAGAAAACAAAATTTTCTCGACTTCCTTAAACGTTCAATTAAATATCCTAAAAGATTTAAAAACCTCCATTCAAACATTTCTTTGAAAAAAATTCATACAGTGGTTTCAATCCTTAAAGACGAGTTCTTTTACATTTAACTATACTCAGTCTGCAATGGCTTATTAACTTCCTTTTGGTTGTTTATTGTATATTTGACAGTAATTTACTATGTTAAATTGCTAAAAAATGTGTTCAAAACTTATCGGATTTTAATTCTTTGGAAAGTAATTTTCAGAAGCACAATCTACCCTTTGCATTTTTGTCGACAATTAATCAAATTAGATGCTTCAATACATTTTTCACTGTCTCTTTTGAATACTTTTGTATACATATAAAATCACCTAAAAATGTTAATATTTCCGTTAATTATCATCTAAGGTAATTTTATTTGATTTATCATCGAACTTTGTTTTAAACAGAATTAAATTTTCTAGCTATAATAACATGATATTATCTGAACATAGTTGATAATTTGTAAGACAGGACTAATCACTGAACTGACACATTATTCCATTTTATAATTCTAATGTAAATAGTGTTGTACAATTACCCTCCGTCAGGCAAATCAAAAGCAGGCAGCTTAAGCCCTTTCCAAGCATTATCAGCCGCCCAAGGGTGCCCATGACCGTATCCATGTGGATTCGGTATACCAATCCATCCACCAGTATCAACTATCCCCCGTTTGGTTTGTTTCGTTTCGTCTGATTCTGCAGAGAGCGCAGCGCCAGAGAAAAATATAAGGAACAGCTGAAATTAAGTTCTCATTAGATTCACTGTCCTAGAAATTTCCTCGATTGATGCTAATTTTAGAATTCATAGATTTCCTAGTTCTGATTTAAAAAAAAAATTCTCCGAAGAATTAAAAAGGGTCTAAAATTTTCTTCACCACGTGAAAGTATTTAAAACGACCCCATTATCCAAAATAATGTACGAAAACCTAGCTATTTCAATTTCGCGAATACATCTCTGAAAATTGCTCTTATCGAAATGAATTAAACACTTTTCACATCCCACTATTCAACACACGGAATTCTCGGAGTACAGAAACGACAGAAGAAATAGAAATAAAAATATCGCGGGACTTGGCGAGGAATAAAAGCACTTCACGAAGCTTGAAAATGGTGATTATTAGCCACTGATTAGTTTTTGCTGGTGTCTCTTACCGGGATCATAGACATTGTTCTGTCGTTACGAGGGAACTGTTCGTAAGGTCGGGGAAAACGTTAGCTTTATATATTTGCCGACCACCGCGGCGGATAGATCGATGGATCTGGATGGTGGTCCAGGTCAAGTTCCCGTCTTTGTCAGGATCAGGAACTCGGCCTTGTCAATTGGCAAGTCTCGCGAGCTTCCGGGGAAGAAAGTTGTTAGGAGCTGTAACGAATCTGGTGCTTGTTTAGACTACACTTGTCACTCGTGTGTAATGCTCTTATGCTTTGAGTCGAAAATAGTGAGAGTCGACGAGGAACTTCGGTAATATTTTATGGAAGACCAGGTAACAGTGAACATGCAACGGAACTTGCCCCATTTCATTTCGTTTCACTGGGTTTCTGGTGGAATTCTTGTGGATCGTCAGAGCCAATAAATTTTTCTTTCTTAAACACAATTTTTAACCACATTAAAGAACTTTGCACGAAATTTAAATTTCCTTAAAAAATAAAAACGTTGTAATTCGTTGGCCTCTCAGGAGTAAGTGGAAGTGGTTGGTTTCTAAACAATTTCTGCGTTGTATATTTGTGTATCATTATACTTTGTTCTATTTTAAAGAATTGCGCAAGTTTTACTTTAGATCATCTTATTATTTATATTTTACAAACTACAGCAAATTGTGTTTTTTTTCGTGCCCTGAAACCATTTTGTAAGGCCATGTGTCACACTTTTACAAGTAGCCATGGTATTTGTAACAGAGAGTATTTCTGTAACAATACTGTGAGAAGTACAGAAATGCACGTGCATAATGCATTTACGCCGAAACAGGAGCGTCCCTAACTTGCAACAAAGTTCGATCTTGTTTCAAACAACATATCTCATCATACCTTGACATTCATGTATTATTTCGCTTTTATTCGATTATTTGTCACGTGACTAGAGAGTATTTCACGAGTTAGTCGATTAAACTTTTTGGTAATTCCTATCACTAATAATTTCTGTTAACCAATTTGTAATATAATATACGTACATACATTGTTGTATTTGAAAGTTACCTGGGTTGGCGCATGGGGAATATTATCATTTTTCTATCGAACTCGAGAAATATGTAATTTCTTTAAAAATTGCTGTATTTAATGGAAATAGTTACTTTTTACACTTCGCTCGAAGATAAGCTGATTTTATTACCACTATTTTGATAAAAATTAGTAGTTTAAAGTAAAAACGCGTTAAATATAAATAAGTAATAGGGTAAAGGACCCAGTTACTGACACTTTACCAATTACTGTCAACTTAAGCTATTTTAGTTAAAATAAGGAATAAACAAACTATAGAATATAATATATAGTATAGATTATAGGTTGAAGTACATAATTCTTTTTGTTTATCACTTTACAACTTTTATTTATTCGTTATTTTAAGTAAAATAGCTTAAGGTGACAGTAATTGGTGAGGTGTCAGTAACTGGGTCCTTTACCCTAGTAATTTTATATACTCTTCGCTTATGAACGATTTATTAAGTAAAAAATGATGCGAATGTTGAAAGAAGTGGAAGCCTTTTGACGAAAGATTCGGAAAAATAATAGGAATGTGGTAGAACGGTAGTTGTTGAATGCGATAGATTATATTCCCTCATCCCTGGTGAACACGGCCTTGGTTTATCATACTTATGAGAAGATCCCGTCGCTGAACTCCTTGGGGAATATTTAATTAATTAATAATCCATTTAATATGTATATCAGCAATCCATCTTTTCAAATTTCTGTGCATTTGAAGGGCGTCAATTTATTGCTTACCATCACTCAAAATGTAGGAGAAATTGGTCGAAACTCTAAAGGGTTGAAGATATCTCGTACAATAAAGCGATGCAATTTGATTGGTCATGTGTCTATTGCTTACTATTAGTAATAATAGTGTCTTTATTATACATTACATAATAAACAGATACATACACATAGTACCTATAGGTAACTGATATGAAAATGCAGCAGTCGAATGTATAAATGATGACCGTTAAAGAAAAACAAAATAACGCACCATCTCATGGATTGAATAGTCACGTGTGCCACTTACCTACTTGCGTTTTAATTATTTCCCTGCCGACTAGAGCACGTACAATGAAATGGAAGCGCAAGTGTGGCCTTGCAATACTCCCGAAGCATTTGTTTAATTTTAATATCCTTTATTTTATCTACTTATATATAAATAGTTTCCATGAAATCTCTTTGATAAAAAGTCACTGTGTCTTGCGGAGGTATAGGGTAAAGGACCCAATTACTGGCAGCCAACCCAATTACTGACACCTTAAGCTATTTTACTTAAAATAACGAATAAATAAACGTTTAAGTAAAATAGCTTAAGGTGACAGTAATTGGGGTGGCTGCCAGTAATTGGGTCCTTTACCCTAGCGATGTAAGAGTAGTAAGGGGCAATGTCGGTGGGGGACTCTAGAGTTTTCATTTGATTCAAGACCACAGGGATGTAAATATGTTTACGTGGGATACGTTTTGAAATATTAATATGTACTTTAAGGGCCCAGGGTGTGTAGGAATGGGACCAGGACCCAATAAGAGCTGCTGTGTAGGACTGTGTAATATATTTCGTGGTTTATACCCTCAGGAATAGGGTAAAGGACCCAATTACTGGCACCCAACCCAATTACTGTCACCTTAAGCTATTTTACTTAAACGTTTATTTATTCGTTATTTTAAGTAAAATAGCTTAAGGTGACAGTAATTGGGTTGGCTGCCAGTAATTGGGTCCTTTACCCTATCACTTTGCACGCCACTTGGGCAGGTTTCAAGTGCTTGCTATATGTCTAGAAGGTACTATAAGGTCCCAAGCAGTGGCGGATTTAACAGGGCGGCCAATGAGCAGTTGCCACCTGGGCCCCTGGTCAAAAGGCACCGCAGGGCCCCATCCTTAAAATAAATTATGATTTTATCAAAAGTATATTTTTTTCTGTATTATTACACTGATTCCGTTTTTAGTAAACTGCCGATTTATTTTCCCGAAAAATGGGCCCCTGCTCAGAAGCCCCTCCCTAGGGCCCTGTCTTCAAAAAGAAATTATGATTTCATCCAGCACTATATTTTTGTTCTATACTTTTCTGTGCACTTGCCCCATTTTAGTAAACTACCTCTTCATTTTCCCGAAAAAATGGGCCCCTCAGAACGTTTGCCACCTGGGCCTTTTTTCTTAAATCCGCCACTGGTCCCAAGGTGTGTAGGGATGGGTCAACATAAGTTCAACCCTGTAATAGGTGACGAAGAATACATTTGCTGGTTTGTACCTTTAGGAATATGGTTTTACACAGCACTTGAATGGGTTGCAGGTTTACCACTACATCTCCGCAAGGCACAATACGGCCTTTACTCGGCCAACGAGATCAACGAAACCAGTTGGTCGAGGCCTTTCTTGCAGCAGGGACGTTGGTCGGTTTCCGCATTGGCCGCATCCGCGAACTTTCCTAACTTTCATTTTCTAATACGTACGAGCTACTTCTAATGCCGGCCACTACCTGCCATTCATTATTCATCGTTATACCTCCTCGTTTGATTCCATAACACGCTCGAACGTGCGCTCGAGCGACCGTTGCTGCAATGACGAAATATGGGGGTCAAGCTGGACGACGGGACACGAATTAATTTTTTAGTATTTGCTGTAGCCACGCGTTCTATCTCCGGTTACGTGGAAACGACACTTGCCACAAGGAAGGTCCAAGGTGTCCTGGTAATAACTGTCTGAACTGTAGAGGCATATTCTACTTAACCGGTGGACGAGAGATTGTTTATCTAGAACCTCAGTTTTCTTGAGTTACAAACGCTTTTTGCGTGTCAATAGAGTATTTTAAAAAAAAATGTTTGGCGATACCATAGATTCCAGTTTTGCTGTTATCTGTTATGATCTACTGGTAAAGAGGAAAGGGAAGGAAATTATTTTATTTATGTAATATTATTCTTTTGAAGAGAACGGAGCAGTAATATCCGTACTGAAAGCAAATATATACGTAGTTAATAATTCCTATGAATTGTAGAGTCCTTGTAGAAAACACTGTAAGGGCCAAAAAAAATAAAAATGATACTGGAAAATGTTCTACGTGCCAATGGCAATACTATACAATATAATTTGATTTTTGGCACATACAGTATTTACTACAAGGACTCTTCAATTATCTAGGTATATTGGTAAAAGTTTGTCGTGGGGAGTTTAGGGTCAGATAATGGGGATAAATGGGTCGTTTAATTTTTATATTCATTTTGGTGTAAATGTAGGAAACTTTTATTTATATTTTATTTATAAAAATATATGTATACATATAAAAGTAATAAAGTACATAAATAAAATAAATGTTCTAAATGAATAACATAATAAACATAAACTAATTGAAAGTTAATTAATTACATTTTTACCGTAGATTTTCAAAACTAATCAAGAACATTGAATTTAAAAAAATTTTGTGTCCTGCTCGTACCAGCTACGTTGTTCGGAGGATTTAAACGTAATATTCTTTTTTATGCGATTTTTTCTCGGGAGTATTTCTCTCTCTCTCCGTCTTTGTTTTATAAATAAGTGGCATTGTAGGCGTGTAAAGAGTAGTAGCTAAAGCAGATCATTAAAAAGAAAGGTGGGATGTGTGGGTCGACTCAAATCTCTTGCACACATCTGACCCATACATCCCATATCTGAACGTTCGTAATAAGGCACCTGTGTTAGTCAAGCAACGTGTTTTATGTTACACTTTATAAACTATAACTGTTGCTTGAATATAAGTTTGTTTACTAAAATTTCTACTAACACGTATGTTGCATAAGTTTATAGCAGCGACTTACTTCGGTTACCACTTTAGATTCAACTTACCACGAAAATGTACTTTTATTTATAAAAGATTAATACACAGTTTCAAAAACTTCTCCCTTTGGTTAGGAGTGTTTACTACTGCTGTAACGAATAATGCATATGTGAATAAGGTATACCTAACAAGGATGGAAATACAATAACTGGCCCATTCCCCTACTTACAGAAAACACAGTATATTTTCAACCAGTGAGTTAATCCAAGATGGCAATGCAAGGAATACAGGGGAATGCAAAGGTAATAAAGGTACTTGTCCCATCTGGGCTGATCAGGCACGAACTGATATCACTGATTCTGAGTGGGAAACAGACTATGTACTCTAAAGTAAACGCATGCTTTATTATGATGAAGTAAAAAATTTCTATATCTTATTAAATTCTTTACAATTTCAGTTATTCATCCCCCTCCCCCTGTCCCTACTTTGATTTCGATATCAAACTCTAAATAACTAAAAATATGGGTATTTTTTAGGAATTTATAGAGAATAAGCTACTGAACGGATTATTCTTAAATTGTATAGGTATACATGTTTATTGGCTTTCATCAACAATTAGCAATCCTTATAAAATCTTTAAAGTCCTTTTTCTTGAAACTATATTTTTCAACTTTGCCTATATGATATTTAAAAAATTAATAAAGTCAGTCATATACATAGTACATATATATATAAACGACAATGTTAAGTCTCTAATGTGTTTACTGATCGACGAGCGTGCAGCGATTGCTGTATACCATCGACAAGATCTGGCCAAGATGAATCGATTAATACAATTTTTAACTTCGAAATCACATTCTATCAGGTTACTTCCAGGTTAACCCTTAGTATCATAATTTTTTTATTTTACCTAGAAAAATTCTTATCGGTCCATTTTTGTCCACCCTTCATTGTAAAAATAAGCAAAAAATTCCTAGTGTAACAATTTTTTGTATAAATGAAAAAATATGGATTTAACACCAGTGTTAAATCATGTATAAAGATACCTATATATTATAATATTAAGCCAATACTTAGATTAGTATTACATACATTATTATGTTCAACATCAAATTTATTCACAAAGGAAATCCCAAATAATTGAGAGAAAAATTAGCATTTACGTGGTATTTTCAGTGGTCCTGATGAAATTAAGAGTTGTAATCAATAATATGAGACAGTGTATCACAGTAGAATTTCAATGGATGTATTTCTGCCTTAAGGACACTTGTTACATATGGTAATAGTAAAGTAACGCTTTAAAGTTCATGAAAATTACCCCAAATGGTGTGCATAATTTTTCAGTTCGTGTAACACGGGTGTTACACTATGATACTAAGGGTTAAGGACCTAGGTTAGGTACGTGAAGAAAAACCCAGGGGTATAAGCGATAATCTAACTGCTAGAGTGTAGCAGGGTGGAGCGCTAAAAGTACCTCATGACCTTCCTTCCAGCGCAGTATTGGGGCTGCAATTCTTACCTGTGTTTGTTGCATGAGCCTAATGATTCGCGAATTGTGATAAAATTAAGATGGAACGTTGAAGCAGCGTAATACGTCACCTGAAATTAAAGTCATGAGGCACATACCGCGCTCCAACCTGCTTGAATATTGCTTACATTCCCCGGTTCAGAGGTCCCTCGGACCAGATGGCATTTTAATACAGGTTTCTTTTGCTCAAAACCGTAAAATCTCGAATTTTGAAGGCATTTTTCCATATGATCCGATTCGATTCTGAAGTTAAAAATGGTATCAATCGATTCATCTTGACGAGATCTTTTCAATGGCGTAGGTATAATAATCGCTACACGCTCGTTGGGCGTAAGTAAACACCTTAGAGAGTTAACAGGAGGTGCTCCGGTCTAGAGCTCATAAAAATAGATGATCTTTAGGAATTAATTAAAGGAAAACTATTACATATAATTTAATGGGACTTTTTGCATTTTATTAAGGATGTGTTAAACTATAGAAATAATTTTTTTGTTTTATAATTAATCATTGTAGACGGCACTGGAGAGTCGTTAAAGTCGAGGCGTCAAAAAATTCATCCAAAATGGTGGAACCTTGTAGCATCTAAACCATTGGTCTGAAATAAAAAAATAATGGCAGATTATTAAAAGGCATCAAATTTGCTTGTGGACTTAGCATTAAAAATGAGAAAAAAGTCATTTTTTGAGAAAATAACGATACTTGAAATTTGAAATCACTTTTTCTCTATATTTTTCGTCCTTTCAATTACAAATTTTCAACTTTGTTTAAATTTTACTGGTTTCTTTACGAGCCAGAAGTATATTCTTTAAAATAAAAAAGTTTCTGTCAAATATAATAACTTTTCCGAGATATAAGTTCCACCGATTTTAAGAACACTGTTCCGAGAAAAACGCGTTTAAAGTTTCACGTGAGCGCCAAGTGCTCCCGAATTTCAAAAAATCCTTTTAAACACGTATTCCTAAATGGTTGAACATTCAAAAATTGAAATTAAAAAATATCGATTTTTAAACCGAAACCACCTTTCAAGATAGCAATTTGTCCAGTAATTTATTTTATATAAATTCCTAAAAGTACCCTTGTCTTCGGTCCTAACTCCCCTTTAACCTTTAGAGGGCCGGGATTTTTTCATTGAAACTGTAAATTTTATTTACTTAAAATTTATGCATATATAGCACCAAAATGGCCGGCAAAGTATTCGAATTCCTAGGTGGCCACTATAGTGGCCAGCCCGGCCCCGAACGGTATGGCATATATTAGAATTTTTAAAATTTGAACTTGAAATGTTTCTAAGGGTTTTTGATATCGCTAATCACGATTCTTAAGTCAGATTATCAAAATTGTATGCAGAAACAGTGTTGCCATCCTAAACAAGCCTAAATGAATAACGGCAGTTACATTCATATATTATTCTTTCCTTTGGCGTTACCCAGGGCTAATTCCATTTCTGATCTGCCCAAACCCTCTCGACTAATAGATCGTCATTTTCCAAAATTACTGGATAAAAACCGACGATGCAATTTGTGTTCATTACGATAAACTAGACGTCGAACTCTTTATGTATGCTCTACATGTGACACTGCATTGTGCATAACACCATGTTTTGAGGATTTCCATACGAAACAATCAATACCGTAAATTCGAATTTCCGACATATAAATTTTTTTTTTTCATTTGGAAGGACAAGAAGTATGAACAAACAGATAAAAATCGCAATAAAGATATACACATTCATTATTCGTTTTGTATAATGCATGCGTTGCACGAGTGCAGCTCGTATAATAAATAGTACAATCAGAAAATACTAAAAAAATACAAAAGTAACACAAAAAAACCCCAAAAAACCAAAAAAGTGCTACAAAACTTTCTACGTCCACGTCGTTAGCCCTGGGTAATGCCAAAGGAAAGAATAATATATGAATGTAACTGCTGTTATTCATTTAGGCTTGTTTATGTTGGCAACACTGTTTCTGCGTAAAATTTCAATACTCTGACCACGGAATCGTGATTAGCATTATCAAAAACCCTTAGAAACAAGTTCAATTTTTAAAATTTCCAGTGGCCACTATAGTGGCCAGCCCGGCCCTCTAAAGGTTAAATCACTACAACATTTCTAATTTAATGCTTTTCATAATCAATCTACAAGTCCTTATCACTCTTCTACCCGGAATTGACCACCTCCATGCAACCCCATAACTCTCTGCATACACAAAGGTGGCATTAGTATTCCTATGGCCGTTATAACGACGCTTCCGTCAGTATCTAGAAAAATAACGAAGCTGTCATAGCCTCGAGGCTTGTATGGAATCGTGCCACGAATGGACGCATCGGTACTCTTATTAATTTGAATCTTCACGTAGGCAATTTTCACCGACGCGGCTATCTATCGATCTCGAAAACGAAGAAACCGCACGCTCTAACATCAAACAACACGTATCAGCGACATGGTGCTCCCCTATTGTCTGGTGGATTGCTTCTCCACCTCCAGAGTGACGTCTTCCATCGGCGTATGAAAGAAAAGCGGTCGCGGCCGCTATTTGGCCATCGCCCAGGATTGGTAGCAGCGAAAGTCCATTGAGCCCGACGAAGACAACGGCCATAGTTCTTCCTGGTGTGATGTGTCACCAGCAGATGCCCTATAAATATATATGGGGGTCACCGATGGCGAGCAAACGCAGTTTTCCATCAGCGCCGTCGTTGGCAGCCAGGATATAGGGAGCCTCCCTCGAACCAGCCATGAAGTTTATCTTGGTATAATTACGTCCATCGTTTCTCATCGACTGTCTTTTGCCCCACAACTTGCTCTGTTTTGTCGATTTTGTTGTATGATCACTTTGATACTTTTTGACAGTGATATAACCGTGTTTTTTTTTTTAATTAGTGACGGAGATGACGGGGTAGTTGTTTGTGATTTAAGTGTTGGTGATGCGGTGGCCGATTTTTAGTATTTGTTACATAAAAGTGAAGTGTTAAAGCAATTTTGTTTTAGGCTGCTCCGTCTTGCGTTGAAATTTCTCTTGGATTTCATTTTGATTCGTATGACATTAGGAATTCTTTGTATTTGTGATTATTGTAGTTGCTAAACTGTGAAATGTGCACGGAAGTTTTATGAAAGCTTTGTGATTAATAATTATATGGTGTTATTTGATTTACTTTTACATCAATCTTTAAAATAAGAGAATAGTATAGCTGCGATTACTTGTCTCTTAAGCTACGTTCTGAAACGCTTAAGGAAGTCGTTTGTCAAAGATAAAAGCTACCCAAAGGGGATCCCAAGTCTGTTTTACAATGCACATTTGATAGATGTATATAGATACGAAACTTATTCTCGATTAATATCGTAGCAAGGAAAGGAAAGAAAATAAGTTAAAATAAAAAATTAACAATTTACGTTACGCTGATCGGGAAGATTGAACATTCATTACCTATATATTCATATTTACTAATGTATATATGTACTTTTCCTTCCATTCGTAGATTTTGCCACTACTCTTTGTAGCCTGTACAGCAATCACAGTCGAGAAGTACAGAAAGGGCAACTCCGTTGCCGAGAAGAGGCATGACAAGAGAGGCGTCGCCGATTTCGGATATGGTCTGCCCCCTGAACACCTCTACGCAGGTCCGGAACCAGCACCAGTGTATGAAGCGCATCCACCACATGTGCCACCTGTTGTCGGGGGACATTTGGAACCAGTGCCTCCACCGTTTCCGCCGGGCATAATCCACCCAGCTCGTTAGTATATTTATCATCTTACATACTTATACGTAGGGGAACGTTCCCTATAATTGACCACTTAAAAAAGTATTTCCATAAATCGGAAACGTGTTGATAGTTTCGAGCAGAATAATTTAAGAACAATTTCAGGATTGTAATTGATACATAAATCTAATCAAACAGACTAAAATATTTTAAAAATATAAAAATATAAAATATAAAAAGTAAAAAAATATTTTCACACTATAGTCGTGTTCAGATTTATTGGCCGGTGAGTTTCGTGAGGGGTATTCACCCACCACACCGCTCGCCTGCCTCGGTGCTCCTTTTATATACGTTCTCGCTCTCTCTCGGGCAACGCCTGGCCGTCGTACGGTGCCCTGAGCAGTGGAAAACCGGTTTGCAAAGCGTTCCATCTCGCTCCCCCCTTCGGCCAGAAAGAAGCGAGAAACTCATACTCGGAATTAAGGCTTGGCCAGCGGCTGCCGTAGCTTCGTCTCGTATTGGCTACGCGTAGCCAATACGATTCGTAACGCACACTACTATTACGCTATGAATAAACAACAGCCACACGGCATCGTTCAGGCGGAGTCGAGCACCGTTCCCCTTACCCCACCATACCCTTCGGGGGTCCTGCAACTTCGACTTCCAATCCACGATCGTCAGGTGGTAGTGGCTGATTTCTCCTCGCGCGCTGCTCGAGAAACCGAACTCACCGGCCAATAAATCTGAACACGACTATAGTGACTATAGTCCAATGTAGGAAACAGGTACCCTAAATTGGACCATATCTATTTTTCATTATTTTAGGTAAGAACTGCTTTTAAAAATAGATTTACACTTTATAAAAAAATGGATAATAACACTCAGAAGCATTTTACAGCATACTGAGAATAAATATGCATTAGATGAAATAATCAATCGCGCTGTCTGACTGGCAATTTATGCACTCGTAATAGTAGTTTAATGTTTCTTGGAGATTCATCGATCTTCATTCCGACACTACTCACGTATTTTAAAAAAAGGTGGAGGGAATATTTTAACTTCACAACCCTCCTGTAGGTAGATTTATTACATTTAATATTTAAAGAATCGAAAAAATGATTACTAACGCCTAAAATGAGGTATAAGAACTTTTTGTTGAGTTCGCCCTTATGGAAAACGTTTGTAACGCGTTTCCCCCAAAACGTGCCTTTGGTGAGATTACCCTTGCTACCCGCAACAGCTCATATGTATTATTCATACATACGTATCCAGGGTGTTACACTATAAGTGGCACTCCTTTTAAGGGTCGATTCTGCAGGCCAGAATAAGACGAAAACATAGAATAAACTTTTTTAATATCGCGCTTCGTTTTCGAGAAAATTGACTTTTAATTTTACAAGTACCGTAAACTGGGGTGGCTTTGCCCGCCGGGGTGACGTTGCCCACTTTTTTACTGTGACTGAAAAATTACCATATGATTGAATTCGCTATTCTTTGTTCCGTTTGATCTTGGAGAAATTATTGCTATTGATTACAAAACACCATATGTTTTAATTACTTCATAATAAAATAAAATAAAGTTCTTCCGAAAAGTGGGCAATGTCACCCGGGCGGGCAAAGTCACCCCAGTTTACGGTAGCCGAGTACGCGCGCACCGAAGTACAGTTTTAGGCGCTTTCCGGCAGAGAGCGCGACCGACGTGCCTTCCTTACCGCCGCATGCACTTAGGCCGTTTGTCCACGGAGCGCGCGTCATAGACGCGTGCGCGTAGAGACCAATCGTAAGCCGGGCATCTTGACAAATGCAGATCAACGATCAACGAGAACACTTACGCGTCTATGACGCGACGCTCCGTGGACGGATGGCCTTAGACGCTTTAAACTTTAAAGTTTAAAGTGTATTTCGGTGCACGCGTACTCGGGTAAAATTCAAAGTCAATTTTTACTAAAAAGAAGCGTGATATTAAAAAATTGTATTCTTTATTTTCGTGTTACTTTAGCGTCTAGAATCACCTTTTAAAAGTATTGCCACCTGCGGCGAAACAACCTGTGTATGACCGAAGTTGTAATTAAATTAAAATTGTGGCGTGATCAATTGTAATACATATGGTAATTCCAGACAACACTTTTACAAATTTTCAATTAATTCCATAATTAGTTATTTAAATTATTCTGGTTCTTATTTGTAGATCCATACACAGACTCTTGTTAAAAACGAAATTTTCGACTCGATTTACTCGAAAACTGTTGACTTGTACGCTACATATAATTAACGTATTATTATACGTGCTATAAACTAATTCTACCCCAAATTTCATTTAAATCAGTGACCCAAGCTTCTCGCACACACTTAGTTAGAATTTTCAAAATTTCTCTCCCATTTTGGAAAATAGAAATTCTCTTATTAAATGATTTATGCACTCCATTCTGAATATATAGCTACTATATCAGCAAAAAGTGAAATTACTCTGTACTTTATGAGAACTACTGATTTTCTCAATAATCCACTTTAATTGTAAGTACCTTCTTTAATATATGTATTAACTTATTTAAAGATAAATACAAATACAAATTCATTAGATTTAGGTAAATGGCTATCATTTTTGAAAATTTGAACTGCGGTTTATAAAAATATTTATCATACAATGTGATTTTATTAAAAACCATCAAGTGATTCCAAATTATTGTTCACAACCCGACACGAATAAGTCTCACACGCCGATTTTCATGAATCTTTGCACAATTATTTACTAGGGTAGATGTCCTTATTACTGTCAGTGTCCCTATAAATGCCACTTTATTTATTTTGCTTAATAAAACCGTAACGTATAAAGAATAGTGTACAAGAATAATTTTATTATTAAGTTGGAACTGTTCTTATTATTATTAATATTATTCTTGTACACTAGTCTTTATACGTTACATTTTTATTAAGCGAAATAAATAAAGTGGCAGTAATAGGGACACCTGCCCTAGTCGAACCTTAGAACATTGCAGTATTTGTTTGGCGCAATATTTCGACTTTACGGGAAAAAATTAAAAAAAGTACAAAATAATCTCTTGTAGGTGGCGCCAAAATACATTCCTCTGGAGGAACATCGTTAGACGGCGTGTCAAATTCCACTTTGTACGTGGCCCCCAGAAAAGAACCCAAAGAACGTTCCTATTAACAACAATATTTTTTAATGTTGCACGTAGGGATTTTACGAAATTCCAATTTTTAAGAAAATGGCGGTCATTTTAACAAAATAGTCAATTTTTTAGGGTAAAAAAGTTTACAAAATTCTGCACCAAACTAAAATAACAACGCTAGAGCAAAAGTCCTACGTACATCATTAGATTATACCGCGGGGAAGAATTGTGTAAAGTTTCAAGTCAATCCGACGAAAATTGTAAGAGTAATCTGACACGCCGATTTGAAAAACATTTATATTTTGGCGCCACCTACAAGAGATTATTTTTTACTTTTTCAGTTTCAAAAAATGTGTACTTACAGATTAAAGTTACATTAATAAATGACTAAAACCGATTTTGTTTCTGCGCATTTTTTGTATGCAAAAAAAATTCATGAAAAAACGCCTCCAAAATTGCAGTCAAATTGCCTTAAATAAACGTGGCCACATTTTTTCACCCGATCAACCGAAATCGCACGTTCAATCAGACCACCATTTTTTTTTCTTCCACAGCCGCCGTTCCAGTGCCGCACCCTGTGCCGCATCCGCTGCCAGTTGTGCCTCAGCCGATTCCGCATCCGGTCCCGGTCCCGGTGCCATTCGCCAAGCACGTGGCAGTGCCTGTGCCAGTGGATCGCGCGGTTCCAGTGCCAGTTGACCGTCTCGTGCCGGTGCCAGTCGCTGTTCCAGTGCCGAAACCCTATCCCGTCCACGTGGAGAGGGTGGTGCACGTGGACAGACCAGTGCCAGTAGCAGTCGACCGACCTGTTCACATTCCCGTGGATCGACCTTATGCTGTCCCAGTTCCCGTACCAAAACCGTACCCAGTTCCGTACGAAAAGGTGGTTCACGTGGACAGACCATACCCGGTCCACGTGGCTGTACCCTACCGCGTCCCCAAACCCTACCCTGTGCCAGTCGCTGTTCACGCACACAAATCCCACGGCTGGTTCAAGTAAGGCTTACTTGGAACATTCTCTGCTCGGCACTCGCCTTTCTTCCCTGTTGTTTCGATACTAGTCTGTTTTTACGAGCCGGCTTTCGGTACTGGTCCGTATCACAAGATCTGTAGAACTGCTACTACATTAGCTGTTTGTTGTTTGTGGTTAATAATTATTAGAGTGGAGTGATTTGCCAGGGGATTAAGGGCCTTTCCAATGACTGAAAGGTGCGTTATGGAACTCGTTGGAGATTATGTACCGTCACTGCTGGCCGTTTTGTACTAATTGATTTAATGTAAATTAGGCTGGTACGACTGTGTTGCATTATGTTGAATAAACTTTTTATGGAAAGCATTGTTGATGATACTGTATTTTTTTGTATTTAAGTCAGGTAGGAATGATGGAAAATACGGTGGGACTCCGTTCATGTGAACCTGTCAGGGGAAAAGTAGGGTAAAGGACCCAATTACTGACGCGTAACCAATTACGCCTTATATTATTTTAGTTAAAATAACGAATAAATAAACTATAGTATAGATTATAGGTTGAAATACATAATTCTTTTTGTGTATAACTTTACAACGTTTATTTATTCGTTATTTTAAGTAAAATAGCTTAAGGTGACAGTAATTAGTTAGGTGTCAGTAATTGGGTCCTTTACCCTAGGTCCATATAACCGGATCATTCATAGGGGAGAGTCCTGCAGTACCGGCCACTCTAAGTTTTTGTCCCTCGAGTGCTCCCAGATAAGAAAAACTACAAATAATAAAACGAAAAAACTTGACAAATCTGTGCTCGAATATTTATTTTTAAAAGACACTGAGCTTTGAATTCCTTCAAATTCAACTGATATGTAGTAATGAATATGTATAATACGAAAGAATAATTTAAAATTCATTATAAATACGAATTATTTATAAACAATTATTTATAATACAATTTTTTCATATGTTTGTTATTAATGCGTGTTTGAATGTATTTAAAAAATGTATATTTTATTTGTTTTACTTTTATTATGTTCAAAAACATATTTTAATGAATTATTTTATATTAAAAATTAATTTTTTGTATATAAATATGATTAACATATCAATTACATATAAATAACTGTATCTTAATGAAAAATTGATATTTGATTCTTTTTCCTATATATTCGTTACACTGTGCGCCGCCCAGGTGCCTTATTTCGTTAATTCGACTATAACAAAGGGCGCCTCAACCGCAATATCGTTATTCTTGATTTTCGTCTTAGTTCGGCGTTTAACTCTCCACCCCTTAAATTTATTTCTCCGTGAAATACCTATATAGATAGACATGATGAAAAAGCCAGGTGTACAAATGTGCTGTTATGAACCCAACCCGAAGATACTGGAACAGTAATTTTATTTTAAATCAGAGTTCATACTGATATATCCAGGAATGCAAGGGTGTGCAATAAAGCATCGAAGGAACAAAGCTGGAATAGTATATCCAAATGTTTCCACTCGCTCTAGTGACTGATCTATTCCTCAAACGATGTTTTGATTAATAAACCAGTAACATTATGGATCAGAATTTCACGCCCTTGATAGTGCCACGTCGTTAAGACATTGATATGAATAGATACAACGGAAATGCATTGCAAACCCAGAAATTGTCGCACCTCAACGTGTCTCTATCTGGGAAACACTTATGCCAGTGAAGGCATTGTTAAAGGTCAACTGTGCAGCACGACGTTACCCTTGCATTTTTCACGACCAAACCACTCTCCTGAACTATTAATTCTAATATTTACGTTCGCAGCTTTACCAAGTCGCAAGTCGAAGCAGCTTTCCCTATTTGGCTGCTTTGGAATTTGGTTTTCATTTCATCGTATGAATTGCTGTTTGGAAAGATTCATGAAGAATTGACGAATGAAATATATAACATGGAACAATCTATAATAACGATATAATACAGTGTTGCACACTATTTTTTTCCGATCGGTCACGAGAAAAGTTAAACGAAATTCATGCAAAATAAATAGTGTATCATTTGTTTTATTGTTTTAAATTATCATTTATTAGTTAGAGGAAGATGGCGTATTGTTTAAAATTTAAGAATCAGTAAATAAGTGACTATTCAAAGTGACAATCTTTATCTCCAAAAAAATGTATCGTAATAATTTAGCCCTCGTTATAAGTTTCCTAAAGTTGTATGTAAATTTTGTGTATTCAAATTCTTTTCTCTCTCTTATTTACTTGTTACATGATTTTTAAGAAGATTGTATATGCTTTTTTCTGGACATTTATGTATCAATATGTATATATAATCATATATTCGATAAAAAAATAGTGTCGAGCACTATATGAAGCAGAAAAACATCGCCATTGGAAACGAGAAGTTCTTGACGCTGGAACCGCTATACTTTTACCTCCCTTTTCTAATTGATTCTACATTTTACTTGCTAAAAATTAAATACGTGCGAATTCAGAATGATATTCCAGTGGAATTAAATAAGTATAAACTGGAAATGTAAGTCATTGATAGTATTATATTTTTAAATGTGCTCTTTCTTAAATGCTATGGAAAATAATTATTTGCATCTGTTTGACACCTCCTCTGTTACAATAATATTGAAGAATTTGACGTTTTCAGTTCAGTTCCTCTAGCCGTGTTGCAAGTAGGCACCTACATAGCTACATAATAACGGAAAAGTTCTCGATTCGAGCGTGTTCCAGTAACTAACATCTATAGCATCTTCATATTTAATACATTCTTCAGCACCTTTGCGCTCGATAGGCGTTACACTTGACACCAAAGAACGACGCAATGTCTCCAGAATAAATCCATACGACAGTTTAAACCCAATAGGGAAAGTAGTATGATTCCTGTGGTATTGAAATGCAGTAAGCTAAAAATGAATTCGGAAGACTATAAAAATTAATAACGGCAATAACGTTACTTTTACATATAGATGCTGTTGAATGAGGAACAGGTGCCAAAATTTGGACGAAATCGTGTGAGATTTCAAAGGAATGATTCTATTTAAGTAGCACAAGAAGGTCAAAAACAGTTATTGCATATAATATAAAAAGAATGAGATGTAAGTTCAAGTAATTGAATTTAGTAATAAAAATTTGGTGAATATCCAATACCTCAAATTTCAATTACTGTAACATTATAAAGTAATCGGTATATTTGTGTCTCACGATTTGAAAATAGTTTCTCCCGAAAATTGGATCTATTTTTAGCGTATTGTATTCTTCGCGCTTGAATCATTTTTAAATTATTAGCAGTGCGTTGAATTTGGCTTGCCATTCAAATGATAATAACTTAGAATTAATCTAATGTTTCCAAGTTTCAATGCGAGTCACAGAGGCTAGTTGACTCATTATCATGTTTCCTCAGGTACCTATAGATAACAGTACCCCTGGAAGGGTAAAAACTTAAAAAACTAAAGAATATATCAATAATTCACAAAGCTGAGGAGTTTCGATTATTCTAAAACCAACTACATTACAAAACTAACAAATTTTAGTAAATTTTATTCCTCAATTTTCCCAACACTGCTTCGCCATTTTTGGTGTCCAATACAACATTAATTCCATCCAGAAAATTAGAAAATTTAATTACCAAAAAGCTCGCAGAGATTTAACAACAGAAAAGTGTCCAGCACAAAATTTAACCACTAGAAACATTTAGCCGCCACAGAATCAGCAAAAAATTTCACGAAACTTGCGGCTATCGACCGTCCGATCAAACAATTTCGAACTGAACAATACGCGGGAACGCAAGAGAGGGGCGAGCACGCGGTGTCGCGCGTCAGTGTCACACGCCCGTGCCCGCGCCCGTGACGCGCAGTCCTTTGGCGCGAGTGCTCGAAGACTGACGGTCCCGCAGGACGCGAGAAGGTGCTCCTCGCCGATTCACGTCGTACTTATCCACCTCGTGACCTCCAGGTGTGCGAATAGCTACCCTCGGGGAACCTTCATCCCTACCGAAAGAAAGTGAAAATCGCGATCCAAAATCTTCACCCCCGCCTTCCCCCACCCCCATCAGAATTCTCAGTACGTGTCACGATGGACGGATACGATTCTCAAACAATTCGAAGCCCTTCGTGCTAGAGGACTGTTCAAAGTGTGACGATTTCGAAAAATAAACGAATGAATATCAAGAAAGTCGCGAGCGATCGGGCCCGTCGTATGCTTCGTCGGGCCCTCGATCTTTCCCTGCGCTCATCGATTTTGGGGCCACAATCCTATCTAAGGACCGGCAGAAAGCTTCTCGATACGCTGTACGCGGGGCTCAGATCTAAGGTCTTCAGAATTTGATAAAAACCGCTCGTTACGTTGCTTTAACGTTTTTTAACGATTTCTCACTCGTGAATTATCGTTATATATATATAATTGTGGCGCTTGAAACTTTTTGCGTTTTTTTGTGCAGTTGCTGAGAAGCACGTAATTTTCTCTTTCTGCGGATTACCGTGAATGGCGATATTTACTTGTCCAATTCCACTGTTTCCTAAAAACGGTCCAATTAGATATTTTTATTTTCTGAATTATTATTGCTAGGGTAAAGGACCCAATTACTGGCAGTCAACCCAATTACTGTCACCTTAAGCTATTTTACTTAAAATAAAGAATAATTAAATGTTTAAGTAAAATAGCTTAAGGTGACAGTAATTGGGTTGGCTGACAGTAATTGGGTCCTTTACCCTGGTGTTATTCTAATTATCCCTCCTGATCCTTTTGCTTTTTTCACGCGGCGCTCTTCTATCTCGATCGACGATTAACCTTTTGGAAGTTCTCCTCCCCTATTTTTTCTAAAGACATGTTTTACCTAGTGTACCGACTGAAAATCACCGTGCAAGTGTCTACGAAGGGCACGAAGTCGAACTCACGTTTGCGATTTTCCTAGTGTGTTACTATGAAGCCGAAGAAACTGGGAATCATCGGTGGTTCTATGTTTAGTTTCGGCGTTCTCTTCTGCGCCGTGGCTTTCCCGCCGATTCTGAGGTCGCAGATTAAAAAAGTGAGTAGACCATTACCTATCTTTTTCGTATAATTTGCAAGAGATGGGTAAAAAATTATTTGAAATTAAAATTTCGTACACAAATTTTTGTTTCAATAATTTTTTGTTCATTTCTGGTAATTCGCTACTGCTTAGCGCACAGATTTTTGGCAAAAATAGTCTGCGAATAAATTTACAGCGATCGTATAGATGATACAATTTTTTTAGAATTTAGCAACACAGACCTGATGTTATCCCGGATTCTTATTATAAATGAATATTCCTCGTATTTCCATAAAACACTAATATGTGAGAAATAAATAAATAAATTCTCTATTCTCTATAAATTATATGCGATTTAATATATGGTTTCTGTTATTTTTTATTGATTATTAACAACGTGACTTTCATCTTAAATATTTAATTTAGTGTTTATTTTGACCCACCTACTTAAGTTATTTATTGCTTATCAGTATTATTTCTGTAAGAGAATAGAATTTTTCGTGATAACGAGGTTACAATCTAATGTGAAAGCTTGTTCTGCCATGTGCATGAACTGAATTAGGTACATTATGGGTCAAAATGTAATCAAAGTAATTCGTGGTTGAATATTTGATCTTATATGACATTATTCGTATTTTTAATTTTATCAGTTAATGTAATTTAAATAGAGGATTGTTAAGTCGATTATAATTCATATAAAATAGTAAAAGATCACGTTACGTTAATTATGGATCGAATTGAAGTTATCTTTATTAAGTCCGTGAATGATAATTAGTGATTGCGATTACTTTCAATTTTTGCAATCCCTTCCAGCTTGTCATTAGATTAACAACAGAATTGCATTCTTTCCCCCATAATTGGTGACTTGAGGTTGTTCTCACTCATTGTCTTTGATGTTGCTTTAACTTTCAATGACTGTTTCTTTTCTTTATATCACTTTTGCGCTACCAGAGTCCTTCGAGTATTTGCGATCTTTTTTCATTGTCTGCACTTTGGTATACAGATAATGCTAACAGTGAGTAGAAAAGTGGTAAAATTCTTAGTAGTTATGAAAATAAACATATTTATTGGGCAATAAGATGGAATTAAAATTATCCACTTAGTGATAATATCGCGAGATTCATCAATGTTTTACCTTTTTCGGCAAAATAATAATTTGAATTCAAAGAAGAGATTCAAGTTTCTTGAGTACTATTCAGAGATCAATAATTTTTAGTAAAATATAAATCCCTATTTTGTTATATTTAAGAAATATTTAACAATTTTGAGTAACTTAAGAAGACACATTTTAAGTATTCAAAGACGATATTTTATTTTATATTAATATTCTAATTACTGTAAGTAAATACGTCGATAAAACGAAATAACAGTTCGAATTGCCAAAATAATAGTTGTCAAGAAAATAAATCATTGACGATATTTTAAAAATTGTATTAGAATATTTGGTAAAAGTATTGCATCTACTTTTTGAAAAAATACAGATTATGATATTTTTTAATAGGGTTAACAGAAGCATCAGAACATCGAAAACGTTAGATTCCAGCTTTCATTGATTAATAAGTGTTGTATAGAATGTATTTAAAGCGAAAAGATATAAAAGTACATAGGTAATCCCGTCAGTAATCGCAGAAATTCCCATTTGTGATGCAGTAATGTGTGATTGTGATAACTATTGGCTTTTAGTCAATGAATTGCACAAACAAGAACATAGAACACCGATGACGTGGCGACAAAACGCGAGGAATGATGATACAACACTATATTTTCTAGCAACAATTATATATCTATATTTTTATTAGGTGTCTGAAACGTTACATCGAGTGACTCAGCCATTTCCTTGCGTTTTTACACAATTTTCCTTATATACAAACAAATTTTTTAAGCATTTTACATAACATGGGAATTTCAGCTATATATTAATGTCTTTGACAATATACGAATACATTTAGTAAAATAATTTTTCTCTTTCCATTATTTTTTTACTATTCTGTTAGTAATTTTCGATAAAATAGTACTGTGTACTATTTTATATTTTTATTATCAATTTTTAAAGTATGTAATATCTTTATCATAAAAACACAAATGAGAATTTTTTTTAATTGAATGTGCTGAGAATATGTTAATGTATAGATTCTAATCCAAATTGATTCCTACAAATACCATCGAAATTATTGATGTAATATAATAAACAATATTTCAGTTTTAAATTGACAGATTTCGAAGGGGACATTACGCCATTTTATGCTTGTATTATACATACAAATTACAGGGTGAGTCACATTACATTTCAAGGGCACCATATTATACATGGTTGAATTTGTCCTTTTATTAACTATAAAGCTATACTAATGTAAATCCGCCATCCCATTTAAAAAAACCGTCGATGACCTTGAAACTTCAGAAAATATGATCTTGAGAAAAGGATCTCCTCCACCAGAATAATTGCTGCTCTGAAGCAAATATTTTTTCCTTAGACATTTTTTCCAATCATTAAAAACAACGGAGACATTTTTTGTTTTACATATTAGGTGACTCACCTTGTATAGTGATGATTATTTAAATGTCACTTGGAGGCCACTCAAAACCATTTCCTTAGTTACTCTGAAACACTAAAAACGTCGTAAAATACGTTTAAAAATTATGAAATTGAAGCTTTCTTTCACGTGCATTTAAGAACTGACTAAAGTATAAATAACAATTATAATACAGTACTAATAAAATATGGAAAGTAATATATGTAGTAATGTAATAGATTAGATTTGCAATATATGAGAGTCAATAATAATTCAAAAACGACCTTTCATCTTCTTATCTATTATTAACTAATATAATAATCGAACTTCGAAATTCTTATTAACTAAATTTATCCGATATAAAAAAGTACACAGCTTCATTTAAAAAACCAATGACAACTTATGAATTTATCACACAATGTATATAATAAACATTAATCTGAAACATTACATTCCTTTTTCGACTCGACAAAGGATTTCGATGGCATTTCACAGAACCAATTTGAAAATAAATTAGACAGCTTCTATTCGAATATTTACGAGAGGAAAATGATGGTGAAAAAATTATAATTGTAGCAAGTGTCCCTGAAGGATGGTTCCGAAATGCGCGACTTGTGGTCGGATTTGCCTTTCCCGATGGACTTCAAAATTTATCTTTTCAACGTGACAAATCCCACCGAAATAACGGCCGGAGCGAAACCAATTCTTCAAGAAGTGGGACCATTTTTTTACGAGTAAGTGCTTCCAGAAGTAATGCTTCTCTAATGCAATATAGTAGAACACTTATAAAAATTTTGTCAGAAACTTTTCAGACGTGTATTTTTAATTCAACTCACTTTGTCACCCATTTTGCAACTTCTTCTCTTAATTCAATACACATGTTTATTGCTATTAATGTGTCTTTTACCTTGTAAAGGTTTTATTCGACCAATTCCCTTTCAAATTTGCTTTTTCTGTAGTTTATTTCTAGAGTGTATAAAGCTGTGGGTCATTCTACGCCAAATGGATCACTTTTTGCATTCAATGTCAAAGATTTTATTCAAACTGAAATAGGGTAAACCAACCAGTAATTCACCGCATACCAGTGAATGACTATTAGGCAAAGAAATATCAATTATAAATGTAAAAATTACTGTATGTTTATAAATGGAGTATAGTTGCACTTTTAATATCCCATATTTTTAGTTATGCGTATTAAACAAACATTTATAAGTACAATTCTTAATAAAAATAT
Source organism: Andrena minutula (assembly GCA_929113495.1). Taxonomy (NCBI): domain Eukaryota; kingdom Metazoa; phylum Arthropoda; class Insecta; order Hymenoptera; family Andrenidae; genus Andrena; species Andrena minutula. Next base: position 43,452,062 of record OV815994.1, read on the forward strand.
GCGGTCATTTACTGGGCTTCTGATTCAACAATTCGGTCATTCATTGTTTGGTTTATTCTACCTACGATCGTTTTCCAGTGATGGGGTAAGAAAGTAAGAAAGGACCGAAACTATTGCACTGTGCTGAATTAGACGTCAGCTTCATTAGACGAGCAAGTTTTGCCTAAAAAAGTCTTGCATAAGAAGAAGGTGCTTCTACATATATTGCAGTGTCAGTGATAGGTAAAGTCGCTGCTTACAATAAGTGAGCTTCTAAGCTAAGTAGAATGTTCTGTCTGTTCATACTGATTTACGCGAATATCGGAGACAAAAATTTATGCAAAACTTGCTCGTCTAATAAAGCTGCTTTCAGATTAATACTATAGTTTCAATCGCTTTCTTACTTGCACTCTTTAACCTCATCACTCGAAATGATCTCGTGCTTTCCATCGAGCAATGACACTTTTTCAGCAAATAATTAACGAACAGCCAAGCTGGTATTTACAAGTCTGATTATTACAAGAAAAGTATCATTGGGCAAGATTGTAGTCAAATTTCTCTACAGGTATAAATGACACCAGGAAAATATATTTATCATTTTTCACGTTACAAAAATGATTTTTAAATTTGCAAAAATATTATTCAAATAGGAACAGGCAAAACCTTCTAAATTAAAATGAAAGAAGAATGAATTCAATAAGATAAATAGTTTCTGAGATAAAAATTCTCAAGTACACCTTGGTTTCATAAAAATACATAAAAATTGCAAACTTTGACGGTCTGCATTTTTTAAAAATTGTATTCCCATTTTCTTCTTATTTTGATCTAAAGACTCGGCCTGTCAAAGAATTGCCACGTACAGTGAAACACACTGTAAACATACTCATCTACCATAAAATTCAATATACAAATTCCATTTTCTTATCTTCAATGCTCCCCAACTGTCTCAAAAATCAACACGCAAATAAACCAAATTAAATCAAGAGCAGTATTCCAAATGTCTAAAAATAGAGAAGGAAGTATCATCCAATCTAATTCTAATCAACGAATGAAAATGGAAATGCATTCATTGCTAATCAATGGGAGTTGCTTCAAATCAGAATTTATTGGTTTCTCATAAAGCAACCCTCGGGTTTCATGCATATGAAACACAATCTGGCAAATTCTGTTTTATAGTGAGTACAAGCAGAAGGTAAATCTCGTGGATCGGGAGGAGGACGACAGTGTGGAGTACAGTTTGAAAAACACCTGGTACTTCAATCCTTCTCGAAGCAACGGCCTGACAGGCGAAGAGGAACTCATTATGCCTCACATCCTTATTCTCAGCATCGTGAAAATCACTCTGGAAGAGCAGCCTGGCGCTATAGGGATCATCAGTGAGTGGCTAGTCCCTTCCGTACACTTGCGTTCTTCGCGAGATTAGATATTCCTTCGATTCGATGAAAAGTGAAGGTCAGCCTGGCCTTACCCGGCAATATGTATCTAGGAATTCTGAGGTGGTTAAATGAAAGCGGGTCGAGGGGAGCGTTTTACTTATAGTTAACAACAAGCACTTACACCTCGCCTCGAACGAGACAATCAATTTTTTTTCACACGTTCCTCATACGTATCTTTTTATGTGTATATGATCCTATATTCTTACGTATTTTTAATGGATTTGTTTTATTTATTTGTCAAATTGGATGCTGTTGGTCAGCTATCGAGTTACTATGTAATCGTTTTATTTATTAAGTTTGTTTATTAATTGGCTGGGTTTCGTTAGTTAGATATTTAAGAAAAACAGAGATTAGAATAGATTAGTATTGAGTGTTGAATTTTTTGAGAATGAGATATGGTTTCGTGTATTAGGCCCAGAGGACTGTGCTGTTGTCTGAAAAGCAATCGACGAAATTGAATAATTTACTGGTGAAATTATACATTCTTAGACCTCGATCGATATAAAAGAGATTATGTACTTTACACTTTTACTTTCAAAATTGTGAATTATTAAGAAACTAGTTATGCCGCGCGTGCAAATGGAGCAGTTCCAGCGTGAAAAGAAAGATTTTAAAAAGAAAGATAGTATCAGAAAAAAGGGAAAGCAAACGATGTTAAAAAATAAATTATAGATACAGTGATTTTGTTAGGTGTGTAAATACACAGTAACAGATAACTAACATAAATTATAAAAAATTGAAATGCTATCAAAATGAAAATTTATTTTGAGAATCTACTATAAATTGGATAGTACTATCGGATATAGTGATTCTAAATGTAAGCGTTCGAATTTTCACGTTAATTATTTTACGAGAAACACTTTGCAAGATATTCCTCAGGCTTATTATCAGTTTAACAGTGAAGTGCCTCATATACAGGGGTGAATTTTGAGATTTGACACCCCTCGGCTAACAAGTGTTTGACGTCTTTTCCGCGAAATATTATTAAATAGAGTAAAGGACCCAATTACTGGCAGCCAACCCAATTACTGTCACCTTAAGCTATTTTACTTAAACGTTTATTTATTCGTTATTTTAAGTAAAATACCTTAAGGTGACAGTAATTGGGTCCTTTACCCTACTTATTTTAATTTAAAATAGTTGGAACAATTTAAAAATGAATTCGATATGACAACTCACATATGAGTTATTGCTAATTTCCTACGCGAGAAAAGTGTTTTTTTTTTTAAAACTGTCTCAAGCCTCTCTGTCTAAAAACTTTCTCAAATTTTTTTCCGCCCCCAAAAGTACCGCTGCAGGTTGCAGCCTACTTAAATAACTTATTTAGAAATCCGCCTCTGCTCCTACGAGTTGTATAAAAAAGAATTCTCTTTCCTTTCATAGATAAGGCTGTGGACAGCATTTTCAAGAAACCCAGCACAGTATTCGTAAAAGCCAAAGCGAAAGACATACTCTTCAACGGTTTGGTAATCGACTGTACGGTGAAGGATTTTGCTGGTACCGCCGTTTGCAACGCTCTGAAGGAGAAGACTTCAGAATTGGTACCAGATGGCGAGGGCCATTTACTGTTCTCCTTATTTGGGCCTGTATGTACATATATTCCTCAGTTCTAATCACTTAAGATAAGTTACAGTAATCAGTTAGAAAGAATATAAATAGATTTAAATACTTACAAGAAAGAATGAAAAAGTTATTAACTTTAGTAACCATATCTTTTTTTTTCACACGGAACATTGATTCTATAGATAATAAAATTGATATTGTTTATTCTATTCTTTCGGCCCTCGAGATCTATTTTAATTTGTGAAATTCATTCTAAGGAGTGTCATCGATTTCTTTGCAAGCTTCGAGTTCCTTACACACAATGCGCGCGTATGTACACATATAAGGTGTTTCGTAATGGGTTGTGGATAGAGTGGGGCAATAAAAAATTATTTAAATAACGGATCAAATAAAAGTTACTTTAGCTTTAATTATTCGGGGTTCGATAATCCGGGTTAATTTTATTCGACACGTGACGAATACATTTTCTAAATTTCATTATTCGTTATTCGAAATTTTTATTTAAATAAAAATTTTGCCCATCTCTGGTTGTGCAATTGAAAAGGTGGTGATTGTACAATCTACATACTTGCGATGTTAAATAGGAAATGTAGAATAAAATTTGTTTATAAGAGACCCCATTTTCCTTATTAAAATTCTAAATAATTATTAGAATTCCAAATTCTCGGATCTCAACAATTCGAACCCCAAATATTTGAATCTCAAATGTTCGAATTCTAAATAATCAAATTCTAACCACTCAAATCTCAGATATTTGAAATTCTAGCATTGGATTTTCAAATATCTGAATCCTAACTATTCAAAACTCAAATACCTATTAGAAATCCAAACATTGAGGCTGCACATTTAAAATACAATTTCCACTTATCTCTTATCTCCTCGACTTATTCTTAGTTGTACCACACCTACTGATAAATTCCACAATTTTTTAACCAGGTGTAGGGTAAAGGACCTAATTACTGGCAGTCAACCCAATTACTGTCACCTTAAGCTATTTTACTTAAAATAACGAATAAATAAACGTTTAAGTAAAATAGCTTAAGGTGACAGTAATTGGATTGACTGTCAGTAATTGGGTCCTTTACCCTATCATTTTCAAAATTGACTTTCTCAAATCATCGAAAGTTCTAATACCCCTTTTGGTTGTACCAGCTATTACGAAACACACAGTGGAAAATCTAAATAAAATTAATGTTGCATGCAGAAAAATGGAACTGTGGTCCCTGGACGCATACGCGTGCTACGTGGTTTGAAGAATTACAAGGACGTGGGTCGTGTGACGGAGGTCGATGGGAAGCCAGCGTTGACGATATGGGCTGGAGATGATTGTAACGCGTTCAATGGGACAGATTCGACGATTTTTCCACCGTTGATGACGTCGGACGACGACATCGTCTCTTATTCCCCTGATATATGCAGAAGTCTGTCTGCGTATTACACGCATCCGACCAAAGTAAAAGGTAACGATCATAAAAATGGCGATGGCTATGTAATGAGTTATGATAAAGAACTCGAATTTCATTGCATTTAAAGCTTATTGCTTCAGAAGCAATTTAAAAAAATTGGTGGTGCTATAGTTTCATCTGGTATTCTGATTTGATTTAGGGTAAAGGACCCAATTACTGACACCCAACCCAATTACTGTCACCTTAAGCTATTTTACTTAAACGTTTATTTATTCGTTATTTTAAGTAAAATAGCTTAAGGTGACAGTAATTGGGTTGGTTGTCAGTAATTGGGTCCTTTGCACTATCGTTTCTTTTTTCCCTCATTGTTAAAAGTTTACCTTCGATTTTTTACATTCCGGCGTTTTGTTTTCTCAGGCGTTAATACGTACCACTACACAGCCGATTTTGGAGACATGAGCACCATTCCCATGCAGAAGTGCTTCTGTCCCACCCCAGATACTTGTTTAACGAAAAATTTATTCGATTTGACCAAATGCCTGGGCGTGCCAATGGTTGCTTCTCTGCCACACTTCCTTGGATCAGAAGAGAAATATTTGCAGATGGTCGACGGACTCGCTCCAAACGAGGCAAGTTTTTGGTTTTCTATGATTAAGTATGTTTGTGTTTTGTTTGATTGTTAGGATTTGGGTATTATATATTTGCCTTTTACATAGCTAGGAGCTTTTTATTTAGTAATTTGGACGGCGAGGTAAATGGGCGAGTGTAAAGACAAGGAATATGTGATTAATCATAGTTAACAATTATTGAATGTGCGATAATATTCATTCATTAATGAGTTACGTGTAAATATTCGTTTTTAATAATGCCTCTAACATTCTTATTAATATTGTGTATAATTTTGTATAGGTACTTATTGTTTATGTCTTTCTCTGGTGTATAACCAACTTGGGGAAAAATTAAAGTACTTTTTTATTTTTATTTTAAAAATAACTTCGAGAAATTAGTCTCAGTTTTTGCCAAGGCCAAATAAATCATTTCAACATAATTTTTTATTGTAATCATTATGAGTATCACTATCGCAGGTGCCAGAATTAGCTACGTAAGTCAAAATTTAACAAAATTGCGGGCATTCAAACTTCAAGTAAAAATGGAAAATTTCTATACTCTCAGAAATGTTGTGACTACAAACATTTCGCCCAAAACACAACTGTATCAGAAATTATATTCGCGAGATTACTCTCTAAGAGAACATTATTCAAAGGCAAAGTAAATAAAGAATCATTTGACTACTTAGTAACTAAATAATCAAATAATTTAAAGAATATACCATTTGTTTATTCAACTAAAACAACGTACGAATGGCAGAAAATAATTTCTGGTGAAATAGGATAATATACATTTGAATAATTATTAGAAAGTAGTACTTCTTATCAAAATACTTTTCAGTGATTATTGAAATAACATATTATCTTATACATATATAAATACCTATGTATTATAAATTATTGGGTGCTACACCTTCATAATAATGAAAATAATATTCGTGGTAATTGTTTCAATTAGTTTGTCCTGTGTGCCTATACACTGCGCGTATAATTAGCACACGTCTCCCTACGAAATGAAAATTAATTCGCATACTTTTTTCTAGGAGGAACACGCCATCGGTATGGATTTCGAGCCAATGACCGCCACTCCGTTAAGTGCACACAAGAGGCTGCAGTTCAATATGTTCCTTCATCCTGTTCCAAAGTTCAAGCTGATGAAGAACTTCCCAGAACTTTTATTCCCGTTATTTTGGGTGGAAGAAGGAATTCTGCTCGATGACTCGCTTGTGAACAAACTGAAATTGGTGTTCAAAGGGATGAGCGTCGTCGGGTAAGTAGCATTCACCAGTTTTCTCCTGTACACATTAGCATTACAAAAGAAAAAATTTAAATTAAAAATTCCTTCTTAAACATTTCGTACTACCACACGTGAGTTTTGCCAGACTTACTTTCAGCTATTTTTTTAAATGGTAAAATTGTAAAATGTCAGATTTATTTAAATCCATTAAATGGTAAAACTGTAAAATGACAGTTTTATTTAAATCCATTAAATGGTAAAATTGTAAAATGACAGTTTTATTTAAATCCATTAAATGGTAAAATTGTAAAATGACAGTTTTATTTAAATCCATTAAATGGTAAAACTGAAAAATGACGGTTTTATTTAAATCCATTAAATGGTAAAATTGTAAAATGACAGTTTTATTTAAATCCATTAAATGGTAAAATTGTAAAATGATAGTCAGTTGATTTTTTTCAATCTAACAATACCGTGGAGGAGGCACAAAGTTCGAATCACAGATTTGCATCAAATGTTGTACATAGTTCACTGCTAAATAGTTTAAACTTTTGCTATTTTGGCCCCGCGATACATGCATTCATACGTGAACATAAAACTTTAATTAATAAAAAGTTGTAAATACATTTCTATATATATATATATATATATATAAAGTAATACAAATATAATAATAATTACTAATCATCTTCATTATATAAATATTTTTACTATTATTTTGAGGATCTCTACAATTGGTTATTTATATTGGTTTCGTTCTGATGCATACACCCACATGCAGGATCTGTAAAAGGCAAAATTCTTTAGTAATTATTTCTAAGTAATGTTACGTTATTTATAGGTAACATGAATAATCTATATGCTAAGATTCACCCAACTTGGTGATTTGAACATTGTGTATTCTCCTTGTTAGATGCTAAAAAGTGGTCCATAGATGGACAAGCACGCTTGTCAACAATACGCGATATGTAGTTTTTAATTGCTGCAGACTTGTGTACTTCATCCATAAACCGGACGAAGTCTCAAGCCTACACACTTAGATGCGAAATCTGCAACCTCGCCTGTAATGCGTGCTGATGCAAATGATGAGTCACGACTGTGATCGCGTGCATTCTAATAATTACAGTATTAATAAGTGATGAAAGATTCTCAAGTAAATGAAAAAAATAACATTTGGTTGGAAAAATACCACAAAAGGTGTCCATAAGGTTTGCCACAGTAAAATAAGTGATAAAAGATTCTCAAGTAAATGAAAACAATAACATTTGGTTGGAAAAATACCACAAAAGGTGCCCTAAGGTTTGCCACAGTTTCTTGAAAAAAAATCATTCGTATTACATACTTAGGTACCTATTTACAAATATAATTTCTTGATCATCTATGGGTAACTATAATTTAACATCTGTAAATCAACTCCAACTTAATTTTTGAAAGGCTCACTTAACAGTTAACAGACTATTAACATTAGTTTTATTTAAAAATATCCATAATACAAACTCAAACTTTCGAAATTTCGATCTTATCCTCATTTCTCCAAAAAAGGGATAATAGTAAGAAATAAGTAATTCAAATACTTTATTAAAATGACTTTAATGCTCCGGGTATTCCTCTAGGTAGGTGTTTAAATGCGATGAATATTTAATAACTTTGAATGTTTGTCGAAACAGATTTTTGAAGTGGATCTTCATAGTGGTTGGCGCAGGTTTAGGCGGAGCAGGTGGCTACTTGCATTACAAGAACAGGGAGAAGAACTCGTTGGACGTGACGAAGGTAACGCCGCAGTCTCAGAGCGGGAAAGATGGCGAACAGAAGAAGTGGCCGACGCAGATGAACATCAGCACGATACAAAGTGCAGCGGTGCCACCGAATCTTGACCCGAATTAGACGGTGGTCGGTGGAGTTTTAATTTTATTTTACGTTTCTGAAAGCATTTTGAATGGTTGCCAGGGAAAAGGGGCTGCGTGTGTTAAATCAGAGAATGGGGGTGCATAATGATAGTTCCACTCGTAGCTCGAGGAATTTTTTGGGTGAGACACTTTTGTGATAAACAATGGTTCGGGCATATTTGTTCCAGGAAATCACTGGATTAAAAAATATGGGAAATATGTGCGAATATGTATAAAATATCAGTTTGTAAGTGACAAAAGTGTGTTATCTGAAAGGGTGATAATTGTTCGAGGGCGATCCACATTCTATCTCTTTTTTAATTTGGTCGTGTCTAGTTTATGAAGACTGGAGAAACTTTTCGTTAATTCACTTTATTTATTTATTTATTTCTTAGGAGGCGAAAAGAATTTCTTAGAATATTAGTTCCATAGTGATCAGTTGGTAAATTATATCTGCAGCTGTTAGAAATTATTATTTTTATTATTAAGTTTGACAGCTGATACTATTAGACGAGTAAGCCAGTTATGTGTCCCATCTGCTTTAACATCGTTTTATATTCACTTCTGCTGAAATTTACAGGATTCGAAGAGAACTAAATAAAATAATGACCATTTATTACTTTTTTTTTCTGTGATATAAATTGTGATATATAATTTACTGAATGATGTAGACATGGCAAAACTTTTGTAAAATAGTTCGAAATTTATCATAACATTTTTAATTTGGAATTATAGGGCAGGCTGAATAGTATATCTTTGTTTACAAGTTATAAGTATTTAATTTTAACAAAATCCAAAATAGTGTATCTAAACTCGGAGGACGTAAAAAATAATTAGAAACTAATTATATAAATAAAAAGGAACCAAATAGTTAAAAAAACTTAGGGGGAGGTGGGAGGGGGTATGTCGATAGCACAGTTGTGCATGATTTGTGGCAACATAAAATAAGAAATAATAGCCTTTACTCTTCTGATAATTATCATTACTAAATTCTACGTAGACATTGCCGACATGATGTTTGAGAAGAAAAGAGGAAAAGCTAAAAAAGAGCCGTATTTGTCATACAGCGTGTCTCATAACTGGCAGTATAAGCGGAAGAGTGGAAATTTCATATGAAAAAATAAATCGAAAATGTAGAATACAATTTTTTAATCTCGCGCTTCGTTTTCGAGAAAATTAACTTTCTCTTTCACTGGCACACTAGCATGGAACTAACCCGGAATTGATATACGTATGTATGTACATTAGGGTGGCTCTTATTTTCGACTTTTGAATTTTCTTCGCGGCACCCCGTAGAATAGTTCCACATAATAAAAAAATCTGTGTAATGCCCCCTTTCCTTAAATGTTTAAAAGATAGTCTTCGAAAATAAAAATTACTGTTTTTTTTTCGCTTTTATATATAAAAAGTGTTCGAAATGGATTTAAACTTTCAAAATGTGAAAAAAAGTTTTTTCTTTCCAGTTTTTCGGAGCTTTTTTGAGAATCGTTTGTCGCATGAGAAAAAGTAATAAAACATAAAAGATGTTCCTTGTCTGGATCTACAACTTTTGTTTGACATATTTTTTTATGTAATCAATAACTTGGATGATATTATATAAAATCGACTTTGTGAGCTGTTAACTAATTATTTAACTGTTCAAGGGTCCAGGGACACCTTTTTCTGTTACCCGATCGGGCTCGAATTTTACACAGATTTTTTTTATTATTTGGAATTATTCTGGGGTGCGCCGCGACGAAAATCTTGAAAAAAAATTCAACCAAGGGTAAAAAAGAGCTACCCTAGTACATACATCAGCATGCCTTTTAGCATAAATTTGTATTTCGGTGCACGCGTACCTGGTCGAAATTCAAACTCAATTTTTTAGAAAACTAAGGGGGTATAAAAAAATTGGATTCTACATGAAGATTCACCTCTCTACTTGTACTACCAGTTACGAGACCCCCTGTACAGTAAAAAAATTATCTTCCCTTAATTTATATCACATGTATATGGCACAGAAATAACCCATTGTGTATGTATACCTGAACAGTTATCGGTAACCGATTCTCCCACCTTTCTCAACTATTTACCACCCCATGTGTCCTCGTGTCCTGATATCCACGCTGCTACAAAATATTATTTCGCGTAGGATATATTTAACTGCCGTGTTAACTGTTTTGTTGCAGTTCTTTGGTCTTATGTAGATCATAGCTTTTCCTGATAAATCAGATTTGTACGAGGGGGAGTTATAAAGAAGGTTCCCTATTTAATTAATATTTTGGGTAGGCTTATATACTTTTTTATTTTGAAAAGAAGGCTAGATACGTTTATATTAGTTGATTAAGGACATTATATCAACTAGATTACATTAGAAACAATGTAAGTAGCAGGGAGCCTTCATTATTTATTTTTCACGTGTACTATATCAGCAAACAGAATTCAGTCAGGTTGGTATACTTAGTATAGTGATGGCGAACCTTTTTGAGAAGTGGGTCAAATTTTGTTTATTATTTTTTTAATACTAGCCCGTGGATCACTAAGTCAGTGGCGCCACTTGGAAACGGGGTGGGGTGGTAAAAAGTGTACCATTAATTTGGAAACACCGTAAATTTGTTATCAGAAATTTTTTTATACTTTGAATTTTCAAAATTTTCGATAGTAAAAGATCGACGTGGATCGTCCTTTCGATTACACCTGCCCGAGTATCTTGTTCGAAATATTCGAATAGCTCGAGTTTTTCTTAAATTCATTCGAACTTCACGAATCTGTCGAACATTAGATTTAATTTAAATACTTATATCAACCGAGTAAACCTCGGTTCGCTGTGACTAAACAGTCGACTACCTTTAGTAGGGTAGACCGGGGGTGGTAGTAACACTTTGACTTTGGAATACGATTACGCAAGAACTATTACAGCTACAATAGAAGTTCTTATACGAAAATGTTACTTACTTATTTGACTTTATCGGAAAGTCTTTACACAACAGTTTCGTCGTATTTCAAGTAATGTCCAGGTTATTAATAAAAAATGAAAAGCGCAGAAAATATTACAACCGTCTCTGACTCCGGGTCGTATGTAACACTGCATGGGGTTGATAGTAACACATATTTAACTTTACAAAATTAAAATATTTATTTATTTAAATTATAATAATAAATGGAAAAAGTAAAATTACTAACATGTTATTCGGTATCGCAAATGTGACAAATATAAAAATCGGTTTGGCTGGTGCATTCTTCATGTACCAAATCCTTACAGTCATTCTCAGTACATTTCACTAATTATTCATTTGTTTTGTTAGTGCTATGCTATAGGATTCCACGCAAACAAGACAATAATATTATTTATCTTCTTCATCACTAGACTCATTATTCCTTTTCTTATAGTTGTTAAAAGAACTCTTACTTTTCGATTTCTGCTTTATATTTTTCTTCATTCTTTTCTCTTGCTTTTCTTTACATTCTGTTCTTTTTATTTTTCAAAAATTTTGGTGTATATGGTAGACTTCCTTTTTTTTTTACATCTATTTGAAACTTTTCGAGGAGGAACTTTACGAAATACAGATTGTCGTACAGATTCTGGCCTGAATTAACGAGATGCTTAAAAGTGCTAAGTAACGATTAGTATTGCCATAAAAGAGGTCAGATTATAAATATAAAAAAGAGAAAGCACATACTTGCAAAGGAAGTATTTGTATTACAATTTTAAGTCAGTACATCCAAAATTTGTGTTAATGTCTGTTATGTTCTGAGATATTTATAATGTCTATTATGTTTTGAGATATTTAAGGTGTTACAATCGCCCTCGGTCTACCCTATATGTATTCAATCTTCTTAAGGGATTACGTACATACGCAAACATATTTTTAACATTTCACGATCAAGCTTACATAACTAACGAAGTTATGGAATTTTAATTGTACCAAGCACAGGGCTTACCTGCACACAATTTTCTGCCTTGCTGATCAAAACTAATCCCGGCAGGATTTCGAATTTTATTATGTTCTCTGGATAGTTAATTTCCGTTTGCTATTGTACATACACTCTCCTGACTTTTGTTTTTTACCTAGAATTAGTGATTCAGGTATGTAAAGTAGAATATAGGCGTTTTGCTTCAGAATCTACGATCGCGTGTTTCTCGAAACCACGTTTCGAAATTCAGTAGACACGATATTTCTAGAAACACTTGATCGATTTACGAGAAATTTTTAGAGAATGTTAATTGCAACTGTCTATAGTTAACTACGTTCTATTCTTTTCTATAAGTGCTTTCATCAATTTTTTTTAATCAGAGAACGATGCTATTTTCAAGGGTGCCATTTTCCCTTATCTAAAAATGACTAACCTTATTATTAAGGGCTCATTCCACTTTGATCGGCCGAAAAATTATGCTATTTTTAAAGATTTTTTTCTCCGTAGATACAACATATAATGCAATAAATAATTTTTGTATTTATTAAGCTATTCTTATACTATACAAAAAAAATTAAAAGAATTTTTTAATTTCTTTTAAAAATTTAAACAAGATTATCTTAATTGTACATTTTTCATCTGGTGCAGGTGATTGTAAAAAATCTATTTGACCAATCGGTCTGAAATTTTTACACGCTATTCAGCACATTAATAAGGGTCACAGGGACCTCGGAAACCTATTTTTATTAACAATTTCATACTTTTTACAAGGCAAAATGATTGACAAATTCACCATATTTCAACACTTAAACTTCAAACCTCCGCCAGCTTGTTATTTTCTTATCAGTCAAAATAATTCTGTTCCCATTGATAACCACACTCATAATGATTACAACACACTTTGAATTTCTGGTTTCACATGCGGAAATTCTATCGGAATCACCTGCACCAGCACTACATCGCTTTTTCAAGGCGCTCACACCAGTGCGATATATATTTAAGAAAAAACGTTAAAAATTTAAAACAGATTTTCTTATATTGTCAATAAGTGTATTAATAAGTAGACCAAACATTAGTTACGTTGAACTTACCGTTTACTAAAAAATAAATCCTAAAAAATTACAATTTTTCACGGCTTCACAGTGGAATGACCCCTTAAACAACATTGTATTTTTAAAATTCCTTTGTTCCTTTTATTTATAGTAAATCGCTTGGGCAGCCTGGTAATGGCCAATAATGGTTGCATCCTCGACATTTTAAGCAATTTTTCTATCCACTTTTATTCAACAAATCTTCAATATATGCACTGTCGAATAAAATCAAATTAGATCAATGGAAGTCAATGATTTATTTGAGAATAAAGTTCCAGAATTATTCTTTCTAAATCGAGTATATAACAGTTTAAGTTGTTGCGCGGGAAACATTAACTTATAAGAGCACTTCTGGCCACCTTTTCTTCAGGGATATTTCTAAAATTTAAGTGCACTTACAACGACATAGAACGAGGACATTCAAACTTATTTCCATCCACCTTAACGTAAGGAAATGCGGATAAAATGGCTTTAATGCAACGGTGCTCCAAAATTTCTCAATCAATTCATTAAAATTACCCTGAATACATGGTTATTAAGACGTAATATTATTTAATCACGAAATTTCTTGCATTGCACAATGTGATGCAGCGACATTATCTGTTAGAGACAGGTACTGTTTATTTATTAACACAAAAAAATAGTGTCAACTTGAAGACTTAATTAAGCGGTTATTGGTATGAAAAAAATATTATTAATTAGCAAAAGAATTTTTTCATAGTTTCTTTTTAAGAGAAATGCTACGTTTGTAAACGTAGCTACTTAAAGTATACTTGTGTTTAATGTGGGAGTCTTTCATAAATGAAAGTATCTATAAGAAAGTAGGTACATATAAAAAAACTGAAATACACTTTTATGTCGCAATTATATAAAGCAGATATTGTGTATTAACTTGTGTATCCTTTTTTGCTTTATGAACTTCACTGTATACCTAGTAAGTAATTTTTAGGAATTACTTTTTTTTATTATGCAAAATAGCAGAAATATTTTTGATGGACAATGTTGTTGTCAGACTTTGTACGGCACTGTCGCATGTTAAACAGCAATCGTTTAGACATGCAATTTGTACAATTGCATTGGCACTTTTACCGCAGCCACAGCAGTTTTCTGTCAATAGAAATTCAAAGTCATTCCGTCCATTTTTATGAAGATATTAAATTAAGATCAATTTTAAACCACGAAAAATTGATTGACAATGATTTTCTATTAATTTCAGTGAAATGAATTTTTTTTCATCAGCAATAAGTTTTCTCCTTTTGTAAATACTTTTTAGTTTGGAAATGCTCGGCATTGGATTATCTTTTTATAATTCATATTAATTTACGTGCTTGAAAAATTCTCTGTTTTTAGAAAACGCATCGAGAAATATTTCATTTTCAAAGTGTTCTACGATTCGTGATCGTGTAACAGACTGTAACGCAACCAAAATTTGTATGTACCTATGTTTCGATTTCTGTACTGGAAAGATTACTTTTTCGCAAATTCCTTTCGAGTATGTTAAGTAGGTGCTATCGGTTTCTAACTAACGTCTTTAAGTGTTACCGTACTTTAAATCGTAACTCGGTTGTGAAATAAAATGTAATTATAAATAAACGATATTTTCTAATGAAACTTTTGCATTCATTCCCCACTTATAAAATATTAATGAATGTCCAAATCCACTCTACATTCTTATCTACCATTTAATTTCATACCTTTTTCGTATTCATAAATATTAGTTAATACTTGCTTCGTGTTTAACTATTGTTACAAAAAATACAAAAAATATTTATTATACATGAAACTATGACGAAATTAGCCTTGTCCAATTCAATAACTCGCGTAGCTATTGCACAATTCAAAGAAACTAATTTTTCTCTAAAGTCACAATAAACGTTGCCACAATTCGAAACATGATAATTCTGTAATCACCAATTTGCACTTTGAGGCTTCGTTTTAAAAATACAAACGATTAAAATTTCAGCGCTTCACTTCTAGTCAAGCGCACAGATATTCATTTAATTTTACCTGCAATACAGAAATCATTCTGAACGTCAGAAAATTGAATATTCCATTATCCAAACATTCCTGTATTTGTTCGGATAATAGAAAATATTTACAAACAATAGATATAAGTAGCTTTTGTTTCATAAACGCTATTCATGCATTATCTACGTAATTTTTATTCCCTAAAAATAAAAACAGTATAAAACAATTATTCCCCCAAAATGGGGAAATGTGTGTATTTCACCTGAAAAGTTTCCCAGCCCCACTTTTCACCCGCACATCATTTCTACAAAGCAACACATTTTTATAGGCACTCCTATATTCCGAACTCATGACCACGTAAACAACAGGATTTATGCAAGTAGTTAAATAAATCAGAATATATCCCGCGATGTTGAGTCCCCTCCAGTCGATGGCATTCTTGAAGGTCTTGGTAACGGTGATCGGTAAGTAGCAAACAAGGAAAGACGAGAAAATCACTAGGATCATTTTCAGAAGCTTCTTATCTTTATTACTCATTCTAGGGGTAGTCTCCGTGGTTCTTAATCTTCCGATGCTTTGAAATATCGACCCCTTTCGACCTACAGTGTCCTTCGTTTCTGGCGAGTTCGATCGCGAGCTTGCCAACCGATCGCTGCCCGTGGAAGCCTTCGAGTTCAACCTCTGCACCCACAGAGCCGACTCGATAATGAACGAGGCTCTGCTCGCCATTCTTTCCAGCTTATTTCGGGCGTTCGTGGAAGCTTTCGCCGGCGATTCTTTGATCTGACCCAGATCGTTGCTCGAGAAAACATCTTCCGTTACATCTAAGTCGTCGCGTTCGTCAACGTACGGTATATCGTCTATTTTGATTTCTAAACCAGGTATCAGTTTATCACAGACCTGCGTATTCCCTAAGACTGACACTTCGTGGTAAAGATTGCTAGACGGGCTTTTCACACTTTTCATCCTGCATTTTTTTGATTCCGCTTTCATAACTTCTTTTGCATCTTCTTCTTCTTCTTCGGCTTCTTCGGACGAGGGTTGCAAGTCTGATAATGAATCTTCGATGGCTGACCTAGAGGGGGTTCGGGATTTGTCCAGTCGATTCTGTGGAGGGATGGCACATTTTGTGGAGAAGTTTGCGCAGAGAACACTTGCTGCGCAACTTGATCCTAGTACTGATAGTTCTTCTTCGTGGTTTCTTGGAGATAAGGAACGTCGCTGGAACAGATGAAAAGTTGATTTTTAATTTTATTTCACTTGTTTGTTATTAATTTATGTTAACTCTATTAGAGTGTCCCTTAGCAATTTATTCTAAATTTATTTAAGACTCCTTTATTTATTTATTTATAAGCTAACTTTATGTGAGTGTCCGTTATTTATTTACGTTAGCTTTACTTGAGAGTGTTCCTTATTCAAAGTATATTTTCGTTTACGCTCACGCAGTTTCTGTTTAACCCCCATCCCCTGAACGATTCTTAATCTATGTCGCATTATTTAAATATTACAAACTTAAGTATGATAATATCCATTTTATTGCAATGTAACTTATTGAAGAGTAGTAAAGCCCGTATGGTATATTCGTATCGCTTCAACATGTATATTAGGGTTCGTAATATTTGCAAAAATATCGAAAAAAAAGAATCTATATTTCGATATTTTTTTTAATTTTTCGGATTTTTTTCGAAAACCGTTTACCGCACGAGAAAAAGTAATAGAACACAAAATATGCTCCTTGTCCGGATCTACAACTTTTGTTTGACATATTTTTTTATTTAATTAATAATTCGGAAGATGTTATATAAAATCGAATTCGCGAGCTGTTAAATAATGATTTAAATGTTTATTGAGCTCAAACTTTACAGAGATTTTTTTTAATTATTTGGAACTATTCTGGAGGGTGCTCTGAAGAAAATTCAAAAATCAAAAATAAGAGCCATCCTAATGTATATAGGTACACCAGCGAAAATATTTATTGTATCACCTACAAACCAACGTTGTATGCACAATTTTTATAGCTCGGTGATTGATAAAGTGGTTGGTACCCAACTTATTTTTACCGAGATGAGGTGTAAAGGATAAAGGTGTTAAATATGCAAGAAACGCAATAAATACGCAATAATAATAGTAGTAGGGTAAAGGACCCAATTACTGGCAGCCAACCCAATTACTGTCACCTTAAGGGGTTATGCCCACCTGCAAGGTCTGAAAACGCAAGTCTTTTCGTGATTTTTTGAGGGAAAAACTTGAAGACTTTTTTAAACAAACTTTTATGTATTCGAAAGTGTACATCTTATACTACTTGTTGTAATTATTCAAATGAAAAATATAAATAAATAAAAGAAATATCAGTGATCTTCCGGCAGCGATTTTTTTTTGCGGTGACCACTCTAACTTTGACCTGATTCATCTGAATTGAAAAATTCGAAGGAATTTAGTTAGTATATTAAATTATCTTGTCCGTAATCGTTCATTATCCCGAAAAATTAATTTGCTACAAAATGGCGGCTGTTCAAATTAAAATATCGATTTTCGCCGCAAAAATCGCTCATTTTTAATCTGTAAAATAAAAACCACGCAACGAAAATGAAAAAGCCACGATTAAGGACAAGATAATTTAATATACTAACTAAATTCCTTCGAATTTTTCATTTCAGATGAATCAGGTCAAAGTTAGAGTGGTCACCGCAAAAAAAAAATCGCTGCCGGAAGATCACTGATATTTCTTCTATTTATTTATATTTTTCATTGGAATAATTACTACAAGTAGTATAAGATGTACACTTTCGAATACATAAGAGATTGTTTAAAAAAGTCTTGAAGTTTTTCAGACCTTGCAGGTGGGCATAACCCCTTAAGCTATTTTACTTAAATGTTTATTTATTCGTTATTTTAAGTAAAATAGCTTAAGGTGACAGTAATTGGGTTGGCTGCCAGTAATTGGGTCCTTTACCCTATACTGTCAATAAAGAGAAACCAGTTTACAATTCGCCATTGTTGAAAACATCACTGAACAAGTCTGACATCTCAAACACTTCAGCTTGTACTTCTTATAATTCGATGATTTTGAAATAACCCGAAAGATTACTCAAAATCCCTGTTATATCTTCACTTTTCAATGTTAAAAACAAGACATAACGTTCCAAAATATGAATTTACCTAACTCTCACTTGCAAGATATTAGAATCAGCATTTTATTTCGTTTACCAAATGCTCCTCACCTCGTGATCAACTTCGAGCGTGTCCGTCTTAGCAGCTACGCCCCGTTTCCTACTTTTGGTGGCTGTTTTTCGAACGATGTAGAAAATCCTCGCGTAACAAACAACGATCGCGATGCAAGGGATTAAAAAAGCAACGACGAAGAGAAATTCTTTGGGGCTTCGACCATGCACGTCGGGGAGGATCGAACAGGAGCCAATGGCGGTGTCCAGTCCAAAGCGGCCCCAGCATTCGAACCATGTGACGATCAGGGCACCGAACGCGATGATCCACGTACTCAGAACCATTGGTATTAGGTACTTGGGTTTATACAATCTGGAAAGAGAAAATGTTTGTTGCTGTTACGAGTATACAGTAGTGGTCCAAAAAAGTATGTACTGTTATGAAATCATAAAGCACTACTACGTTTTATATCTGTTAACGTCCACACTTCACTGCACGCCAGAGTTAGGCATTAACTAAATAAAAAATTATTTAAATAAAAAATTAACTAAATAAAAAATTATTTAAATAAAAAATTAACTAAATAAAAAATTATTTAAATAACGGATCGAACGAAAGTTACTTAACTTTAGATTATTCGACGAAGAAAGTTAATTTTGCGATTTCAGCGTCGAATAATTTTTGTAATTTTAACTTTAACTTCCTTAACTTTATTCGACGTCGAATAAAGTTAATTTTCCCCACAGAACGCATGCACATTTGGAAGTGTCACTATTGCTAGGTTCAATCTCGCGTCTGTACGAAAACTTTTCAAATTCAATGTACAATTCACTTACGTGGGATAAAATCTGGGATGACCTATTATAACATAACGATTGATCGTGATTGCCAGGATGGTGAAGAGGCTCACTGCAACCAAACCGTATCGCAGCAAAGGAAATAGCCTGCACAGGAGTGCTCCATGACGCCAGGAACTGTGCCAGAAGGTGGACGTGGCGAGAGGAAGATTGAAGCAGCAGAACATCAAGTCGGAGACCGAAAGGTTCATTATGAAGATTGCGGTGGCGTTTCTTAGCTGCAAAACAATGACAATGGATTCACTTCAATTGTAGTTTTTGAAATTAAATTTGAGATGAAAAGATAAGGAGGGAATTTTGTATTGCCTGAATTCAGGTCTGGTTATGGATAGTTTTTTAGTTTATTCAGATTTGATGTCTAAGGCATGTCTCATGAAAAAATCGCGTTTTCACTTTGACACCTCTCCTTATCAGTTTATGAAGCTTGTTTCATGGATGTTTTATGCTGAGAAGCATATCCTCAGGACGGGACCTATACAGATATACTAAAAATTTTCATGCGCCATTCAAAAAAAAAATACAACTATACTGCGTTTCGGTTAAGAGTAGGGGAAACCGGCAGGGAAAGCGCTACGACCAATCGTGTGTATTAGATCCGTGGGAGCTTCGCAGATCGGTCGCAAACCGGTAGGGGCATAGGTCTACTCTTGGGTGGAACGCTATATAATCTTGAAATGGCCTTAATTGTATCGAATATGGAATGTAAAAAAAAATGAAAATGAAAAAGTTACCCCTTTTTTCAATTACTGTATTTCTATTACTATTCAATATCAACTAAAAACTGCAGTATATGCCTAATATACATATTCTGAAAGATAATTAAATGCTGTATAAAATTCAGTTACAGTTGAATTTATTTAAGTAGCAAACAAAAACCCTACATAACATTGAACAAGGCAACACACTTTTAAAGCCACCAAAATGTTACCACTTTTTTTTTTATTTGAGCTCATCGAAACTTTCGATAGAAAGTTATAAAGCTTTACATGGATTTTAGGATACAATTCTTTACCTTAGCTATATTCGGTAATATAATGCAGGTACTTGATATTTTCGGCGTTGTTGATTACATTTCGCGCTTATATTTTCAGATTACATTTTTTTAAGAAATGGTATACATGTATACATGCTTCGATATTCGGTTTACTCAGGATTAGTCTGATATCTAGTGGCAGACGTAGTTTGCATTTATTTAGTTTTTTAATTAATTCTATTCTTTGATTATCGAGTAGAGGACATTGCCAAACTATATGATTTAGATCCTGTTTTTCATAGTTAATATGTACGCGTTGTAGCGATGAGGCGAGATTGTAATGATCTGACCTACCACGATTAATAGTAACAATAATCTCTCGTGAGAGGCTTAAATTAGCAATGTTACCACTTGTGAACATTAATAAAAAAAATCTAATATTTCGTGGGGGCACCCTTTGCTTCTAGGAGAACCCAAAAAGTTACTAAACGTGGTAACTTCTTTGTCGGCCTCAAAAATGTGTTACCCCGTTCAATGTCATAGAACACTTTTGTTTGTCAGTTAAATAAATTCAACTTTAACTGGGTTTTATACAGTTATAAATTCTCCATCAGAATATGCATATTAAATATACCATAGTCCCAAATGTATGCTAAAAAATAACAAAAATAGAACAAATCGAAAAAGTGGTAACTTTTTGTCCGCTAGTGTAAAAGCTATGAATATTTTTTACATTTCAGCAATCTTTTACTGTAACCTAATCCCACACTGTAATTAACGAGCAGAAAAGCTAGTGAAACTTAAAGAATCACGAAGTTGTACATTTTATATTTCATTAATTTCGTGAGTTTTATAAAATGTAACAAGTTTCTTGCGTCGACCTTCCTGCTCAAATCACTTCCCTCATTTACGGATAATATGTATGATTTCGACTGGCAGCGTAAACCAAACAACAAGGGAACTTGGCAAGCTGTACAATTCGATCGGAATTTTGCATTAGTAGACGAAATTCGACTTTACGCAATAAAACAGCGAAGCATTATTTCGATTCACAATTTAATTCCAACTCGTCGATTGCATCAATCTTCGGGTGCGTATATGTATACCTGCACGCAGAAAAATGATGGAAACACGGTGTGTCGCGTGCGCGTGCTCGCGTTCCGCGAATGCTAACCATTCGAACTTAAATAACTTTTCGAGGATCTACGTGGATCGGAAATCTTGTTTCATAACAAACCGTGCCGACGACCTTAAGATCATTGGCTCGTTTCGTTACTTGCTTGCTCCCGTTTGCGATCAAACAAAAGGAAATAAACTAAAATAATAATACCTATACGACTTTATTCTACCATGTTGAATGTAGAATGTATGTTAACATACACAGTAGAAATAAATTAAAAAATATGTAAAGACGAGATATTTTAAAAAAGGCAAAAGCGGTGTTATACATTTAACTGCAATCAGTCTGAATTACTGTCACCTAAAGAAGTAAATAAAGACTCGTAGAAGCAGAAGTTAAACTGATCAATTTTACTTTTTGTGAATTTCTAAATTTTATCATGGTTCTCGGAGATATGATTCACACAGTGCTAAACTTATAAATTCTTTTCTATATTTTACTTAATTGAGGGGATCAGCTTGCCTTCTCAATACTTAATGTAAGGAATAAATATTGAATTTAGAAGGAAAAAAAGGAAAAATTATTCAGTGAAATGGAAGTTTTATGTAAAATGAAGAATTTGTAAAAAGAAGATAACAAGTGAATAAAACGTAGCAAATACGCGGATAAAAAATATATTAATGTATACACAAATATTTCTATATTTTTTATCAGATGTTACTGATGGATTTTGTATTATATTCCATTATTTCTATGTGTAGAAATTTATACTTTAGAAATATCAAAAGAAATATAGGAATATCAGTAGGACGTAAGATGTCATGAATTATTGAAACAAATATTTTAGTGTATTATGGTAACCGTTTTCATTGGTTTACTCGATGCAAGAAATTTTCAAGATTTCCCTAGCACAATCGTCAGAAGAGTTTTACGACCACTTCAAGGCCTACCACCGACTTAAAATAAATCGTGTATGCATCGTGCGTTGTAAAATCGTCTCCTACATAGGCAAATCCAAAGAACACCGAAGAAAGGAAAACGTTTATAAGTATGCGAGGCGGGAAGTTATCGTGGCGTTGGTACTTACGTCTTATCTGACGATCGAAATTGCTTTTTAAATACAGTATATTTGAACAGATAAATATCCCAGTATTTGTAAATCGTATGCAAATTTCGTAAGCCAATGTTAGTAATTTTAGTGGATTCAATTTTGCAACGAACTGTGAAATCTAACGAAATTTCGCGTACATTTCATAAAGTACGTACTCTAAGCTACAAGTGTTTCCATATAATGTCCATGATTTTAACAATTTTTCAAATTTGAGTTTCAAAATTATTCGTAAATTTTTACACCTTCGCAGATATCTTTCTTTTTTAATCCTTAAGTTTTTGTATGAATACACTAAATTTTCAGAGTTTAGAAGATTTTAATAATTTTTCAATTTTAAAAATGTTCGTCAATGTTGAAAAAGTATTTTCTTTTAATCTTCAGGTTTCTATAAAAATGGATTAAGGAAGTTGGTACAAATTTGGAGAATTTATAAAAAACACTTTTTTAGTTTTATAGGTATCGAAAGTTCAGAAAATATACCAAGAAAATAATTTTTGCTTAAGCTCGTAATTTGTCGGAATTTACACGCGCGTCAAATTTTAGTGCCACTGTAAATTTGAAAAATTTCGGAGTTTTATATGTACATTCTTGAAGTAATTTGTATATTATTAGCGTTGCAGTTATGAGTCGTTCAGTTCGAGCTCAGTTTCGTGTTTTCAGTGAAATTTCATACGCTTCGCCATTGTCTTCTAAAACAGGATTCGAGGTGAACCACTCGTTAATCTAGTTTATCTAGGATTTAATAGTGACAGGCAGGGTACAGTGGAAACTTGAGAAACCGCGACGAGTAATATTGTTCCGAGTAAGAGATTCGTCACTTGGGGATTCCTACCTTTATCATATCTACCGCTGCCTTTCCGGTTATTGCGTATAAGTGAAAACCCATCAGAGTTCCATCCTATCCAACAAACTTCCCATAACAAGCTCCAATAACTAACTCTCCAAAAAAACAAATGATCCATTAAACCCAAAATCTGCATTTGCTGTGATAAAAGTAAATTGAAAGGAATCTTTTCTACTATCTACAGACATCGGTGATAGCGAGGAGAATTGCTGGCTACAAAAAATTGGGTAATCCTCTTTAGTGAGCGCCTAACTTGCTATGTTGTTGCAAAAGGTTTGTCACTTGTATACAGAACCCTGCTTTAAATAAAATTATAACGTTCCTTTAAATGAAAAAGAGTTTCAATATTATTATTAACTATGTAGTTAGAAATTATTTTAATATAAAAAGCAAAAAGTGTTAGTGTGGTTGTCTGTTGCCTAAAAACTTTCGAACGGTAAACTCTGAGGTTACGGAATGTGTCCCAGCTCATTATGCTTAGCTAATCCAGATGAATGTAATTATTTTCATCAAGAAAAAATAGATAAATTTTTTTTTCATGAAATCAGAATCTAAATTTCGTGTGAAGCCGAGTAATATAGCTAGTAGGGTATAAAGTTAAGACACTTGGATGTCTACGACATTTATTATTATTTATCATCCTCTGATTTTGATTTATCTATGCATCTCGATCACTTTTTACACCAGAGAAGGTTTTTCTAATAGAAGCTTCACCAAAGATGCTATTAAAAATTTCATGAATCGTAATGAAAAAGTGCCTTAATTTGGTGTGTCAGCAATTTTCTAGTAGACAATTGTAAACCCGTCTATATATTTTATTTTGATTAGTAAGATGATTATTTTTTATAATTAAAAAGTTATTATTCGCTACTCAGTTCTTTTAGTCCTTCCACTCTAAAATTCAAAAAGTCTTTAAAACACTCACTTCCAGACAGAGATGGGCAAAAAATTATTTGAAATAAAAATATCCTACACAAATTCTTATTTAAATTAATTTTTTGCCCATCTTTGCTTCCAGATATGAAAAGTGAATATCATATGCATAAATGTGTCTTCCAAAGCATCTACTGTCTTTTTCAATCTTCTCTGGAAAATATGACAAACCCTTTGTGCCAACTTATGCAAAAAGCGAATAATGAAACTACTGTAAAAGTGTGTTAATCGAACGCTGACCTTTCTGGTACGAAAAAGGGCGATAATGGTGAATAGGTTGCCTGGGATGCCGACGAACATGAAGAGTACACAGCAGCTGGCGGCGAAGTGCAAAAGCCATGGCGGATAGCCGACAAAGAGGACCGCCGATCCTGGATCCTGAAGGACCTCCTCGAGTGCCTCTGCTCTGGCATTGTAGCCGCTGTGGTTGCTCGCCATCCAATACTCCATCTGCGGACAGCATTGCAGACAGCTATCGTTTTGCACAGGGCCGTAAAACGCGGAGGTTCGTTTACAACAGAATTTAAAGGAAATTTTCAAATATATCTATTGAAAATTTCAAAAATCATGTCACTAAAACCACCATCAAATAGGAAAGAATTTTGTGAATTGTAATAGAAAATGTGACTTAGAATAGACAATGCTTCAATAGTCATGATAATGTAATGAAGTTAATGTAGGCTTCTAAGCATTGTTAATTGGAAAATATTAGTGGTGTAGGTTTGATTATTATTTATGGTAAGTCATAGGTGGGACTGATAAATTTGTTGGGTAATCTTGTGTCGCACCATGTTAAGTAGAGTTGGTTTAATTTTCGCAGCTGTTATACGCGTCGTTTTGAATATCCTGCACGGAACTGCCGTGTACGCGTGCATGTAACTGATAAGAGGCAATGCTTGATAGCAATGAGGAAAGAGGTTTCTACCTCTTTGGGGCCGCGCCCAAGATCGTGGATAGATCAAATGTTTTCGATGCACGGTGATATGCCTGATATTTACAATTAGACTTTTGTGGGTTGTTATGTGTTTGAATGTTCTATTGTTCAAATCCAGTTGCTGTTTATGGAATAGGGTAAAGGACCCAATTACTGTCACCTTAGCTATTTTAAGGTGACAGTAATTGGGTTGGGTGCCAGTAATTGGGTGCTTTCCCTATCTGTTTTCTTTAAAAACGACCCTCCTTTTTGTGCGACTGTTTATAGGTACTATATAGTGTACATTAGGGCTGGGATTATTCGAATAATTTAATATTCGAATATCTTACAAGTATTCTACGAATAAACTTCGAATATTTGAGTATTCGAATATTATTATTCGAATACTATTCAAATATCGATGTATTCGAATACTATTTGAATATCGGTGTATTCGAATAGAGCAGTATTCGAACAGTATGGTGTGAAGTGGGTCAAAATTAGCTTACAAGATTTCACCCTGATAAATGAACCTCAACAACTTTATTTATAATTCACACCATACTATTCGAATACATCAGTATTTGAATACTCAAATATTCGAATACATCAGTATTTGAATACTCAAATATTCGAATACATCAGTATTTGAATACTCAAATATTCGAATACATCAGTATTTGAATACTCAAATATTCCAATACATCAGTATTTGAATACTCAAATATTCGAATACATCAGTATTTGAATACTCAAATATTCGAATACATCAGTATTTGAATACTCAAATATTCGAATACATCAGTATTTGAATACTCAAATATTCGAATACATCAGTATTTGAATACTCAAATATTCGAATACATCAGTATTTGAATACTCAAATATTCGAATAGTATTCGAATACTTGGATATTCGAATTATATTCGCCAAATAATTGAGCAACTGAAGTATTCGAATATTCGAATACCAAATAATTCGCCAAATAGTCCCAGCCCTAGTGTACATTAATAATGATTTTGATCGCAATGGTCTTGTATGAATTACAATTTCTGTGTAATAGAGTTTGGTCCGCATTTAATGCTTCGTATTCAAAATTTCACACCAATCCACGATTTCGACATAGTGATACATTCCACTGTCTATAAAATTCACTACACTTTTTACGATACCTCTTCCTTCTTCGAAGCAGGTGATATTTTCAAAATTTTTAAGAGGCAGAGAATAATATTTATTATTTAAGGCACATTCTGATTTTTAAAGGTAAAGGAGATAACGAAAGAGATGTGTTTCAAAATTGAAAGAATGCAATGGAAGATTAGAATATTGATAGTTATGCTTGATTCTTAATTTCTATTAAATTATTTGAAGATCAACAGCTGCTTTCAAATTTCTAAAGTAATAAAAAAATAAGCAATAAATGAATTAAGGGGTTTTTCCTACTTTGACGGCCTGATTTTTTTTAACAGAAACCAGCAAATTTTTCTATTGATAATTTAGTGAATTTTGAAAATCTAAGTTTAAATTCCTTGTTACCAGCCAGCAAAACCCCTGGAAATAATTGTTTAAACTATCGGACTGACATATAATTTCGTACATCCAAGCGTATGATCTGTCGCGTTAACAAATTTTCTCTTCTTTCACTTCCCATATATCAGAAAATAATTGTCACCTCAACTTGAAAATTTGTTGTGATTGACATCTCATTATAAGGTATCATTTAGCACAAAATTCAGTTCCAAAATCATGGGACCAAAAAGAGGCTAAAAAAGTCCTCATTTTTTATTCACTCCTTTTCTGAAATTCTCTAAAAAGGAAAAGTTCAATCTTTCGTCTCTTTCTTTACACAGCTAATCATAAAAATAATTGAACATTAATAAAAACGCGTGCATATACCTGAAACTATTATATGGATTACTTCATATGGAACCTACATACTCAACTCCGGTTTCGTGTTCACCTATCAGTGCATAGGGTAAAGGACCCAATTACTGGCAGCCAACCCAATTACTGTCACCTTAAGCTATTTTACTTAAACGTTTATTTATTCGTTATTTTAAGTAAAATAGCTTAAGGTGACAGTAATTGGGTTGACTGCCAGTAATTGGGTCCTTTACCCTATATTGAGGTCCTAGGAAAGGCACAACTTTAAACTCGATTTTTTCGAAAACCCTTAAACACAGCGCCCTTTACGTTTACCGCATTACTATACACATTATGAATTACCTATTTGCAAAATTTGAGCCCAATCGGTGATTCAGACCTCGTTCACTTCTTTTGCTAGAGCAATGTCCCTACAGGTAGCATTTTCGAGAACAAACAATTACAAATGAAACGGTTACTGCACCCTATTATAAATATATAAATAAACACGGCTTCGGTCTCTCCCCATCTTCCTCTTTTCATCTTCATCTTGTCCCCCGCGTTTTATCCGTCCCATCAAATGTTTCTCGCGCATCAGAAAAATGCACGACGAGGCTTCTTTCCTTTTTTTCTACTCGCCCGCCGCCGAAGGGGAAGTGAGAAATCTATTTTCGCCACTTGAGACGATAAACTCTTTCAACCGGGAGTAAACTTTACCGGACCAATTCTATCTTCTGCCGGAATTGCGTTCCCAAAGAATCGCCAAGCCCGCGCGAACCCTCGAGATTTCGAACGGACATGGAGGATGCAACTGGTCGCTTCTCGATCGTTCAACTTGAATTTTTTCCTTTGAGATTTTCAGTGAGGCTTTTCAGTTTTAACAATGTTCGTTTTAGTGAATCATTCATTTGAAGCTTGATATAGTATTTGATTGTGAGATGACAGCTTTGCAATGGGAGCAACAAAGGGTTAATATTCTTAAGCAGTAAATTATTTGGGGTGATTAGAAATTTCAGGGCGAAACTTTGTGGAAGGTAGAAAAGATATTGTTTATGTTTTATGTTTTTGAGTTATAATGACTTAAAGAAAGTAATCGATGCATGGTAGTATAGGTTGTATTTTAGAGAAAATATTTTTGTCTTTGGTTTTGGTTCCTTTTTTTTTCTCTTTTTAAGTTGTCACTTCTATACTGTACTTTCTATTGTTCTTTTAAATGATTGGAGCACCGTATATGTAAATTAAATATATAAATAAAAAATATAATACCTATACATATATATGTGAAAATGTTTGCTTCCACTTTTGTAAGAGAAAGGAAAACGGGGCACTAAACCGTAGAATACCTAATATTTTACTTGTATTAGGTTTTTAAATATTTTACTAGTATTTTTATTCCTTAACATATAATTTTGAGAGCAGTTTGCATTCTTTTGACGTTCATTCTGTGTTAAATACTAGTGAATAGGGTATTTTTTCTTATTTACTGATCTAGTTTAGAAATAACTTTAGAATCGGATAATTCTCTACCGGATTCATATTCATATACAATTATGTAGCATTTTCTTAATTACAGCAGAACCTCAAATATCCGAACTAGTCATCTAATCATATATACTAGTTCATATAATCCAATTTTTCGGATAATCCAATGATAAAGTTTTAGTTCAACAACCACATCAAATTACAAAAAATTTACATATACATTATTAACAAAAATTTAATTACTCTACTAGGTTTCCATTTTTCTTCGCCAACATTTCTGTGTCAACAGTTCTCGCATTTTCAAATTGAAAATAGACAGTGCAATCGAACGTTCGATTACACTGTTTTCGAATAATGAAAGGTTCTACTGTAACCTTTTATATAAATCCCTAAATAACTAAAAGACTAACTTCCAAAATATACCTAATACCGTTAAGGAACTAGTTCTTGATCAGGCACTAATTTTTGATCAGTTCATGAAATAAATCGTTCTTTTCAGTTTATGTCCTTAAAAAAGGACAATTCAAACTAGTTCCTGACCTGATCAAAAATTAGTTCCCATGTATTTTCAGATGATCAGAAACTAGTTCCTAGTCACTTTATTATTCCCTAACCTTATAAATAATTAAATTATACTTATTTTCAAGTTTTTAATATTTTTCCTTAAAGTGTAAACATTAATTCATCTTTTAGTATAAAAAAAGTCTATGGTTGAAAGTTTTATTAGGTTAAAAATAAATATTAAAGCGGGAAGCCCTCTAAATTGATCAAAAACTAGTTCCTTAACGGTATGTGACAATAATACATTACGTAGATATATTCAGTTTCATTATTTGAATAAGGTGCGTTTCGGTCAAAGCAAGTGAACGAAAGTACATGTTATCGCTAGTTCCAAGCTGTGTGCGATGTTATCGTCAGCACAATCCACTCATTCACTCGAATCTTTACCTAGAATTGAATGGAGGCGCACTTACGTACCTTCGTGAGAAGCGAACACCTTTGGCTCTGAGTTCATTGATGCAGATCATTTATGAGCAGTCTTTTCTTGCAGTCTCCTCTGTTTGCCACATTTGTATCATTTTTACTTTAGTAGATTCACTGATAAAATCGACTTTAATCGATTTAATAATTCGCTGATCTACATTTTCCTTCGGCTTTTTGTATTGAACATGTTCACACACCTACGGCTTAACGTTTTACATGAAATATATACATTAAATATAAATAAAAATTATATTAAATTATTTACCAAATATATGTAGGTATACATAAATAAAAATAAAAATTGTATTCAGCTGACGGTATTTAAATGGACGCTGCCTTCGATTCTCATATTAATTTCTTCAATTCTCATCCTAATTTCTCACACGCGTTACACGTTTATCAGCTCTATTACAAAAACAGCATTGCCTAGCGTTCACAATTTGTCACAGATTTTTATTTAGCAACTGTTCGTACTCTTCACACTTTATTTCCATATCACGTTCCTCAGTTTCGACGTAAGAACTTGCGAGATCATTTTATGGAATTTTGAGAAAGATCAAGGTATGTGATACGGTTTGTTGAAAGTGATAACGTATTTAAAACGTATTATAAAACACTCTTAAGAGGGAAGAATTTAAAGGAGAGGCGGTGAAAAACAGAACGTTGATTGCGATAGAAATTCCGTCGCGTAATTCGCGGCGCGACTGAACGGTCTGCTAACTGGACCACCGAATTCGCGCGTACAGATGTGATTTCTGGATACTAATAGAGCGCAGGCGTCGGGTTAGTGAAAAAGAGAACCACGCGGAATCTATTTTACCGGTTCTCCCCGAATTTTCTGATTTTGTACAGTAAAATAGATCACTAAATTTTATTGTTTTCGCGTAGCACATTAGTCGTCCTATTCTGTTCATTTTGTTTCTAAGGTACCTGCTTAAATCACTGTCCAACAAAATTTGACATTTTTTCTGTTCTGTAACATTTCAATAGTCACCACCCTCAGTTTTCGAGAAATTCGATTTTTAAGAAAAATGTAAATTTTCAACATTGAATTTCTTTTGTGGTCAAATAGTAATAGTTACTCGGTTGCTTGTGCCGTCAAATTATTCTATGAACCCTCGCGAACACAACGATATAAGTTATTATTAAATTATCGACATTTAAATTATTTATTTTTAAATAACGATCAAACGAAAAAGGACACCCGAAATGCACCAATTTTTGCAGATATCTTTCCATATATTTAAAAACTAAGGGCCTAGGAGAAAATCTAACCACTCCATGCGAAACAGCAGATATTTTTCCTCCGGAAACCATCAGCAGAAATGCTAAAACACTTTTTGTTTTCAATACAGAACTGAAAGAGTTTAGCAAAACTTGCGGCACGGACAGTGGCGACAAACGGTTTGCGGATTCGTTTTTAGCGCACAAAAGTCTATAGGAAACGTCTATTGAATGTTACAGACGATAATGGCTGTTGAACAGTGTATTCAGTTCTTCTTGTTCCCTGTTTATTAGGGATAGAATCTACCTGACTTGTGTTAATTTTATTAAATAAAAATATATAACGCTATAAGTATTTTATTGATATTAATAAATAAACGTTTTAGTTAAATAGTTTAAGGTGACAGTAATTGGGTTGGGTGCCAGTAATTAGGTCCTTTACCCTATCTGTTTTCTTTAAAAACGACCCTCCTTTTTGTGCCACTGTCTATAGGTACTATATAGTGTACATTAATAATGATAGGAAACGTCTATTGAATGTTACAGACCATAATGGCTGTTGAACAGTGTATTCAGTTCTTCTTGTTCCCTGTTTATTAGGAATAGAATCTACCTGACTTGTGTTAATTTTGTTAAATAAAAATATATAACGCTATTAGTATTTTATTGATATTATTAAAGTAGAGGCTTTGGAAGAAATAAAGGTTTGTACCTATTAGTTTGTTTGAATTTTTGTTGGTAATTTGTAGAAATTTTTTTTTTAAGCTTTTTAATAGAAGAACAGGGCCGAGCTCGAAGTGATGCATCTATTTCACACTCTACGTTTTACTAGCAATAAATAGTAATGCTATTGATTTAATCTAATAACAGTCGTAACAAATTTCCATTTTCTCTATTTTATATTTTTAAAATTAATCTTTGACACTTGACAGTAATAAAGAATATCAGTTTCTTGGTGTCAAGCTAAAAATTATATTTATGAAAGAAGACACCGTTTTTTTTTAGAATTTTCTACGTGCAAATGTGTGTATCTCTTATTTTACAGTTTCTGTACGAAAGTTGTGTTTTAGTCTTATTCGAGGTAGTGCTGCAAAATTGAACGTGCCTGTTAGCGAGATTTTCTCGTAAATTACAGCGGTCTCTTTCAATCTCGAGGTAGCATTAACAAATCCGAGGGCGGTAAGACATCAACGACGAAATCAGAGAACTCGTTGGATGAACGACGTTTAACGTTTATCGCGGTGCGGAGGCGTTGAATGCTTAATAGAATACGTTACAAGCCTCTGTAGACGCAATTATGTGAGCACGACATGCAGTCGAATCTTTAGGTATTATTAGAAATATAATTGGAATTTCAATTAGCTGAGGTCTAATTAGATCAGAATTATAATCGGTCGAATTTCTATTACCAGTACTCCAAGTATCAAAGCTGTAAGTGTCAGAACTCCGAAAGTTCGTACCTGCTCGAAATTTTTGAATTCCAATTCTCAGACCTCGAAACACTCAAATTCTATTTATCAGAACTCCAAATATTCCCATTCCTATTATCAGAACTCCAAGTATTAGAATTCCAACTATCAAAACTCCAAGAATATTAAAACTCTATATATTGTAACTTCAAATATTCAAATTTTAAATAGGCGAAAAACAACTATCCCCAGTACAGTGGAAAAAGTATATCGTCAGTATATGAAGTCTTAATTTAAACCAAAATCATCAAGTGTCACTGCTAATATTGAAAAAATATTAATTCAGAAAAATATCGTAGATAAAGGAGTTCTGCTGCATTATAATACACACGCGCAGTTTCACAATAATTTTTCTCACCTGATCTTTCTTCCACCAATTTTTGTTTACGTAGCCATCCCAATTAGTTTTTACATTTATCACGTATTACTTTTAGTACTTAATGATCATATTTTAAAATCGAAATACGAGCGAAATGAAATAACATTGCATTTGAAATTCGAATAATGTCCATTGAACATGATTTATTGTAAAATAAAATTATCAGAAGTTTATGTAAATATTTACATACCTATTATTGAACACTCATATAAATAACATCGAATAATAGTGCATTCACGATCACTGAGGTCTGACGAGTTGTTTTTCGCGATCGGCTCTATTTCCAGAATTCTGAGATAGATCGGATTTACCGAATTCCCGGTATTTTCCATTAAGCACTCCACGACTAATAGAAACGACGTGCGCTCAGACATGTATAACAATGAATCTCACGGTTCGTTGGAAACTTTCTCATCACTCAGCATTTTTAAGTAATGCTGATACTTGATAAAACTTTAAACACAGTTTAATTATTAGAATTCATTTATAGATAATTTAATTTATTTAACGGTGTAAAAGTAGTAAATAGTACGTAATCATTGTGAATCCAACGGACTGAACTATATTAAAACATACTTCTCCAGTTCTCTCTAGCCGCTAGATTCCCATAGAACATACATACAAGGTGTCCCAAAATTGTAAGACAACTCGGAACATGCAATATCCTGATGCAAAAAGATATCGAAAAGTCCTTTACCGTTTTGGGATCCGAGGTTTCCTTCTCAAGATATTAGCAGTCGAAGTTTCGGGCCGCGCAATTTAAAGCCGAAACAGTTGAGCGTCGAGACGCAGACGTAGCAGTCACGCGTAGATACAGACCCACGCACACAGAAGAGCCGACCGCGCTGGTTCAAACCGTGAAAATGGGTTAGTGCGGACGGCTCTTCTGCGTGTGTGGGTCTGTAACTACGTGTGACTTCTGCGTGTGCGTGCTTGCGTACGCTGCCGCGCGCTCAGCCGGCTCGGCTTTAAACTGCGCGGCCCAGAAGTTCGATTGCTAATATCTCGAGAATGAATCATCGGATCTCAAAACGGTAAAGGACTTTTCGGTGCCTTTTTGCATCAGGATTGTATGTTTCGGATTGTCACGCAATTTTGGAACACTGTGTGTGTATACGTAAGGAGTGTTTCGTAATGATCAGTACATTCGGAAGAATAGCGGTTGTAAGTGAAAAAATCTGTTAGAAACGCGGAGTAAAATTTGTTCATAGGTCGCTACATTTTCGAGGAATTTGATTTTGAAAACTCATCTGGTACGCGCACAGCTGAATAATAATTAGCAGGATCTGTTAGCATGTAAATGTGGTGTTACAAAAATAAGTTAAAACTGTGGAATTAATTTTTTTCGAATGAGGCTTTTCTTTT
This sequence comes from Andrena minutula, assembly GCA_929113495.1. Classification (NCBI taxonomy): domain Eukaryota; kingdom Metazoa; phylum Arthropoda; class Insecta; order Hymenoptera; family Andrenidae; genus Andrena; species Andrena minutula. The sequence continues at coordinate 43,485,809 of OV815994.1, forward strand.
GTGAAAATCCCGAACTACAAACATTGGAATTCTAAATATTAAATTCAAATATTCAAAACTCAAATATTCGAATATCAAATTAGTGGACTCCTTAATATTCGAATCCTATATATTCGATTCCCAAATGTTAAAATCTCATATATTCGATTCTGAAATGTTAAAACCCGAAATATTTCAGTTTCAAATATTCAAACTCCACCTTGAAATTACAATTTCGACTTATATTTCCGCATAACGATCCTTTTATTCGTATTTATCCCACATTTATTCATGAATTCTAGTAATTTTTTATCAAGTCCGCGCGTACCAGTTTAAGTTTCAAAATTAATATTCTCCAAAAGGGAAGACTCACTTCCATTTTTCCATATAAAATTCTGACCCTTTCAGTCGCACCGCCTATCACCAAACACCATCGCGATTTACTCGTCCACCACAGCCTAAACATTGCACTTAAAAGAAGTTTGCCCATCTCACGGAAACGCTATCTCGGCCGCTGTTTCCACCAACGTTCCCTTCCTTCGCACGAGATACTAAGCGTCACGAGCTTCTGTGTAAACCTCGCCGGTGGCGGTGCCAGGGGGCTTCCGGTTCACGCGACATTACAAATCAAGCAATCCTTATCCGTAGGAAAGCTTCTGGGCTGTATGTAGGTGTATGGCTGGCGATTACGTGCAGGGAATGATTTATAGAAACGCTCATCGACCTATCCCGCGATGCTTACTCTTAAAGCACCTACGCGCTCATTCGAACCACGCACGTTCCGTCCGCTGAAAAACACGACGGGTCCCTACATCCTTTTTAAAAATAATTACATTTGGTTACCAGCCGGGAGGGGAGAGGGATCTACGGTGCACCAACGCGAAAGGGGGAGAAAACCAGCTGGGTACGAGCGTGCACAGCGGAAGAGGTACACACCGCGCCCCTAGTAAATCGGAAGTGACCAACGTTCCTCTTTTTTTCTTTGCTCGCCTCCTTCGCAAGGAGGAAACGCCATTTACGCGGTCACTCAGCTATCGACTGGTAAACAAAGGGTGTAAATTGCCGCGTGACACCCAGTTCATTCTACCTTAAATCAATAACATAAAGTCATACGTGATCTGGAATATCGAAAGGTGATTAGGAAATTCTGTTATCGAGCAAACACAAGTATGATAAGAATATTATCAACTGAAAATTGATTTCTGCGATGGAAGTCCTTTTTCTCATTCCAAGTCACGTATACATAAATGTACACTCTCGTCATCAGACCAAATAAGGTGGTATCGGCGCACTGATTCGGTCACAATACAACGATTTTATTTTATTTATTTAAAAATAAAATAAAGTAACACAGCTATTTTGCAAATAATTATTTTATTTTTAATTATTTTATTTTTAAATAAATAACATAAAATCGTTGTATTGTCACCGAATCAGTGCGCCCATACCACCTTATTTAATATTTCCGGTCGAAAATTTTAATTTGATAATTAGTCATCAGACCAGTTTTTTACCACTTTTATTACTTCATGTGCGAAAGGCGAATAAGCAAGGAATAGGTACTATTTTTCATAGCATTCAAATTATATATGAAATATGTATGTATCATCACAACTGAAGAAGATATTTAGCTGGAACACACTGTGTACTTAGCTTTAAGCATTTATTTCGAAAATAGTTCATTTAACCATTTAATGTAGGTACTTTATTTATTGAAAATGTGAAATTCTTTGAATATGAGAATTTTAAGACTGAAACATTTACAGCACGAATGAAATAAAATATAATAACAATGGGAACCATAAAAACACTAATCGAACGAATGCCAAGATAAAAGCAGGTATGTGTATTTCATATAGGTAGTATAAAGAATCTTTACTAAAGAAATCACACTAATATTCATTAAACACATCCACTAATATTCTACTGATTTATCAGGTTTACTTCATAATCAATACAAGTGTTCGATGACTTATGGACAGGAGTGTATGTCGAGCTTCATTTTGTTTCTAATTGTAAGTGTAAATAAATTTTCTGTTGCAGCGATCCCTTTTGGAATTTTCCCCTTTGAACTGATCATAATAAACGCTCAATATTTCGTTTCTAAATCATCACGATTCTCGTTGTGAAAGTATACCTAATTATACGATTATTAAAAAGAATACCATAGCCACTAATTAATTGAGATAATCGAGGTGGCAGTTTACTGATGTTTTGTTGAGTGAAAGTTCCTTTGAGCATAAATTTCGTGGAAGTTCCAATCGATGATCGTTTGAAGTATGATCAGTTAATCTACTATCATCGCTGAAGTGTTGTCAGACGGTACTTGTCGGGTTGGTGTATATTGCCCTAGATTAAGCCTAGAGCTACAACCCCATCTCTAATAAAAAGCAAACGTTCCACGATTTAACGTTAAGGGACCGTTTACCCGGCCCCCCTTTTGATAAAAACTTCGACCTAAATCGATTAAACTGTATCTGCGATACATTCGTGCACGACGAGAAAGAACTTAACAAAATCAGTGTGGTCGAGAAATTTTAGTTCCTGTGGGAAGGGATTCTTGAAGGATGATTAATCGTACCTTGCGATCTCTGAGAGATTAATACGTAGACCGTTGGTTATATGGTACCCGGATGCGGGTTTCATGGAAGCTTGGATATTCGTCATAGCACTCATTGCCCAGATTCATGGGTCAGAGGTGTGTTATCTGTCTGGAATGTGAATCGATGTTTCGACAACCTGGGAAGCTAAAAATCAGTACAGTTCTTAATTGAATGATAGAGAACGAAGTGTTAGTTTATCACAGTGGAAATTCTGATTTTTGGTAGGGTAAACTAACCAGTGAATGACCGAATTGTTAAATGAGGAGCCCAGTAAATGACAGCATACTTTTAATATGAATTGTAATTATTAATGTTGTTTAAAAATATGGGATATAAAAGTGCAACTACACTCCATTTATAAACATGTAATGATTTTTAAATTTATAATTGGCATTTCTTTGCCTAATGGTCGTTCACTGGAATGCGGTCAATTACTAGTTGGTTTACCCTAGAACTATAAAAAAGTGATGAAAAAGATTGACTACGGTATTCAATTACAGAAGAATAGTAGTTGGATTATAATCTTCATAATTTCAACTTCTTTGTTATTTTTCTATTTCGGTACTATAACGTGATTTTTTTTTCTTTTGAACGGCAGTTTAACTGTTGATAGATATCTCTAATTATAAAAAATGCACTAAGAACTAAAAAATAATTATTTTCTTGTACTAAAATTTCGATGGTGCTTTCTCACTTTAAATAAATTCGTGGCGCGGGATATTTCATAACAGAATAAGATTCAATTTAATACAGCACCACGATTTTATTCAAAGCGAGGAAACACCATCAAAATTGTAGAACAAGCAAATAATTATTTTTTAATTTTTAGTGTATTTTTAGTAAAATCGTTTAACATAAATTTATTCTAAAAGAAATTAGAATTTCGACCATATTTATAGAATATCCAAAAAAACACAAATGCGCCGATATCACTTGTGTTTTTTGGATATAAATTTATTGTATATATTTTTTTATTTTCTAGTTTTTAGTGTTTGTAGAATCCTTTTAATTTTTTTTATATTTTTCTTAGTTTCTAGTGTTTGTGTATTTTTTATACATTTCTTTTTATATCTTTAACTTCTTTTTTAAAAAATTGTATTGCCATCCAACCTACGCACGCGTGCAAAGTTTCAAAACAATTATATTAGTGGAAGTGGGTGAAAATTCAGTTACCAGATTTAAAAACCCTAACCAAACAGAAGATCGAAGCTAAGTAAAAAATCCTTTAAAAATAATCCCATCTTCATCCAGGAACTGAAAAAAAAAACATACAAACAAACAGAGGATCAAAACTGAATAAAATCCTTTAAAAAGAACCATCTTCACGCAATGCGTTTCAAGTACCTATCTACAATCACAATCGGCACATAAAAACGCGTGTTTGGGTCCTATGGCATGGTCCTCGTCTCATACACATGTCAACAGGCAGGCCTGCACTGCGTTCCCAACGCCGTCATTGGCCCCCCTCCTCCCTCCAAGGACTGCTTGGGCCCGTATCCCGTATCTAGCGCGGCAAGCAGTCCATCCACGGTGACGGTGACGGATGGGTCGTTGGAACGTGTCGCTCCACGCAGCTCTTCGATTTCTTCGTGTAACAATCGGTCTCCGTTCCTGGATCCTCTGCAACGGACAGTGCCACTCAGAAGCATAAATAATTCATTGAAAATCACGGACCGACTGTCAAACTGCCACCTCGAGACACTTAGTGTATCTGCGCAGCAATACCGTGAGAAAAGATATTTACGCGACAGCGAAAGAAGAGAAGTGTCCTTTTGGTCTTCTATAAAGTGATTCTACAGTTCTACGTCGTTCGATTTGTATATTGTCTCCGGATCAGTGAATCGTGCGCACGTCAGGCAACGCGTGGACTTACAGTACTTACACTTTCGTTTTGGGCGCGTCGCCCGTGACTCAAGAGGAAATCGGACGCGGTCTCCCTGATCGCCTGCGGATGTCCCGCTGGGCACGAATCGCTGTGACCATGGCCCGCGAGAAGGATTAACGCGGTCAGTCGAAATTCAAATATGCACGATTTTTATTCTGTCATTGGTTCACTCAAGATTTAATTGTTTTGTGTAGGCTCGAAGTTTAGTATCGATTTGTGAATTTAGGAGGTAGTTTTTTAATTGAATAGACGAATTTAAGTGGGTTCTTCACGGGATATGATATTCAAATTTAGGAGAATGAGGAGGATTGCAGTCACAGCTGACAGCGTTGACTTCAAAGTAGAATATCTGTTATAGGATGTGATTTTAATGAAATTTTAATGTCAAAATTGGATATAGAGAATCTGGGATTTTTAAAGTTTTATTTACATAATTAGGCGATCAAGTTTGAAAATTCTAGGAATTCAAAGAAAGCTATATTTGTTATGAAATCTTCATATCACTAAGTTCATCGTAACTTCTAATATTGTTTAAAATATTATTTTTAAAGTATCATGTAGATTTTTTTAGAGAAATGAAGCTATTTTATAAATTAATGTGAAATTTGATACAGCAAGACAAAATCATTTGAGGATATACAATCGAAGTTTATTGTCTCCCCTTCAATTTTTTACAAAAAATATATTACATATTCTTCTGTTCGCTGATAAAGTTGACAATCCATTTTGAATTCATTTAGGTGTATTACCAACAATCCCTTTGTTATAATTCATTTAACTGTCCTCTCCACTTTGATATTCTTTCATCTTCTTCACTATTTCATTTCGGAGTGTAGGCTCTACTTTAGAAAATACCATATATATCTATTGGAAGGAAATTAGCAAAATCTGACAGTAATTTGATTCTGAAATACTTTATTTCGCCAAACATTGCTTTATTACTCCAAATCAAGATTCCACATCCTCGCGAAAGAGGAACCATATTCCTCTTCCCAAAACCTGACCACTCGAATCACTCTATCACTGACAGCCCGAAACACGTTTCTGCGTTCTGCATTTGCATGCGATTCGAAGTCGAAGTCGACTGCCATGTGAGTCACTAACGTCTCCCACTTGCAATTCAAATTTTTCTTTCAAATACTTACAATAAACGAACCTGTGGATATATACTGAACACACCATAGAACTACATGGCACGTATTTTCATTTTCGACAATATATTATTATTATTATTATTATTAATATACGGGAAAACCCATAGTATACGAATTACTATACAGTCAAATTATAGAGTCCGAACACTAATATTTAAACAGTATTGAGTGTGTAATATGATTAATTAGCAAACATTGTGGAACACCTAGGCATCACAGCTACATGTTCGAATCAGTGTACATAAATGATCAGAAAGAAGGGAAGATAATCGCGTGGCAATTAACGTGCTAATCGTCAAACCTCGTAGAACCGTTTGTCCGATTTAGACCAAGGAGGGCCGATCCTCGGCAAGTCTCGGCAGCGCGATTAGCCCTCAGACATGTGTGCCGTTTCGGAGACCAATGCTAAGATCGGAGCAAAAACGCGTGTATGTGTTTCTCGCGCGACAACCAGCAGTTTCGAAGGCGAAAGAAGGCTACCAACAATAAGCGATGCTCGTATGACGTCCACGTATTTTCTCTCCTTTCCTTCGCTGTTCTTGCTGCCACCTGTCTCGCTCTCTCCTTTGGCGGTTCTGCGAGTGCAGGCGGCAAGCGGCAACAGCACGTGGTATTGTGGGCGGGATTCGAATATGTCGCGAACACGATTATATGTATGTATGTATGTAGTATTGAAGTTTGCCCGTAAATGCTGTTATAAATTAGGGCTGGGACTATTTGTCGAATTTTTGGGTATTCGAGTATTCGAATACTTCGGTTGCTCAATTATTTGCCGAATATAATTCGAATATTTGAGTATTCGAATATTATTCGAATATTTGAGTGTTCGAATACTATTCGAATATTTCAGTGTTCGAATACTATTCGAATATTTGAGTGTTCGAATAGTATTCGAATATTTGAGTGTCTGAATACTATTCGAATATTTGAGTATTCGAATACTGATGTATTCGAATAGTATGGTGCGAATTATAAATCAAGTTCTTTAGGTTCATTTGTCAGGGTGAAATCTTGTAAGCTAATTTTGACATACTTCACACCATACTATTCGAATACATCAATATTCGAATATTCGAATAGTATTCGAATACTTACATCGATATTCAAATAGTATTCGAATAATAACATTCGAATACTCAAATATTCGAAGTTTATTCGTAGCATTCGAATACTCAAATATTCGAATACTCAAATATTCGAAGTTTATTCGTAGCATTCGAATACTCAAATATTCGAAGTTTATTCGTAGCATTCGAATACGCAAATATTCGAAGTTTATTCGTAGCATTCGAATACTCAAATATTCGAAGTTTATTCGTAGCATTCGAATACTTGTAAAATATTCGAATAGTCCCAGCCCTACTATAAATGCTGAGTTCATTTGAGCTACTAGATGAACTAGATGAAAGACATTTTATCAATGACAAATACATATTTTTTATTTTTAATATCTGCTTTATATATGCTTTTTGTAAGAACGCATCTTCAAATTTTGCTTCGAACAAAGAATGAAATTTGAATGTGAATTTATGCGTAATGACTATAATTTTATTTAAAATATTTATTCGTTACTGATGAATGCAGTTTTATTATTGTTGTTCGTAGCAGAATTTGCTCGGGTACAGCTTTGGTACTTGCTTGGTTTTTATGAGGATACTTATATTGCCACCTTTTGGTATTATGTAATCATTGGTCATTATTATTTCAGTTACTAACGAGAAATTCTTGCCATTTTATTTGCATTTTTAATGAAAAATTGCTATGGAACTGAAATATAATCCATTCTTCTCATAAGATCGAGTAAATTTTCTAAAAGATTTATATTATTAAACCTGATTCCAATATTATCAAACTCTGCTTGAGAGAAAAGTAGACAAGAGTAGAGACAAACTCAGAAAATATATAATAAATAAACAGCTATATGATATGTATCTCTTGAATTAGCACAAAATTTTATTGGGAAAGTTGCTACCAAAAAACGACGTAGTAAGGTGAAAATTGATTGTGCAAAAGTATGTCATAAAATTGCAAAAAAAAATTTCTTGACCATGCGTTCTCTCTTTACATAGTTCCCAACGTGTGCAAAAATTCGCATCACCACGTTGCACAAGCGATATTACATTTATTATCTACTGTGCCATAACAAATATAACGAAATATCTCTTTTCTCTATATCCCTCGATGCCAATATTTTCATTATTAAACTATCGTTTTATTAAATAATTAACAGTATTTCGCCGCGTTTGTTGACATTATAACTCGCAAGATATATGTTATCTATTATGCTTCTCGATTTTTACCGACTCAGTCTTCATCTGGATATTTGCATAAGTCTGTTTCACGCGTGTCAATCCGCAGTGAAATATTTATAGCAACGTAAAGAGCGACCGGCAAATACAGTTACGTGGTTCTTTCAAAATGTTTCCTGTTGGTAATATGTAATACAGATATCGAGGTGGTGGCAATTTTTTTTAACCGACACCCTACTCGCCAGCAAGTATGTAGTGCTTAATTAAAGACAATCTAGAATTCTCAGAAACTAGCGTGAATCCTCAATTGCAATAAGCATCTGCTCCATTTCCCCTTAACCCCTTGCACACCAGAGCCGTCATATTTGCTGACCCAATATATTTAGCAATTTATCAGTTTACTTTCAGATGGTAAAAAGTGAATCGAGTCGAGTAGGTACTTGAATTTTTTCGAATTAGATTCTTTTAAGTCGCTTTAATTTTTTGGGACCGCTCAAAGTTTTTTCATGACCTCACCATTTTTTCGAGCACCTCACAATTTTTTAAGCTAGTGATATTTCCTATTAATCATTCCAACTTCTTCGTGTTACATTAGGGTGGCTATTATTCTCGACTTTTGAATTTTCTTCGTGCCCCCTCCTCCCCAGAATAGTCCCAATTAATAAAAAAAATGTGTAAAGTTCGATCCCAATTGGATAAAGAGAAACGGAGCCTCTGGGCCCTTGAACATTTAAATAATTACTTAACAGCTGAGCTGGGCAAAAATTTTCTTTAAACAAAATTTCGAGTAACAAATAAAAGTTAAAAAATTATTTGTCACGTGTCGAATAAAGTTAACCCGAGTCAGCTTTATTATTTTATACTAAAAATACAATCAAACCCAAATAACTCATAAAATATTTATAAAAATATTGATGACTAAATTTGAAATTTGGCAGGCGATTTTCCCTCCTGCTGTTGCAGCATACGCATTGAAAGCCTCACTGTTTCTCGCTATACAGTCTACTCGAATTTCTAAACTTATACGTACATGATTGACATAACAGCTTCACAATTGCAAGCCTTTCTAGAATTTCAAACTCCACATTTCTTTTAAATAGAACCATGTACTTTCTCCATATACAGTATCATAGCTCGTAGCCTCAGGAAAGACAAGAACAGCAACTCGCATCGATAAAGATCATTCGTAATCATATTCCATTCATGCTTCAAGCTGCTTATGGATGGATGCAATTTGACTTCGGCCCAGAAACATTGTTTACCTAGTTTCCATCGCGTGGGCGAGCTTTCCCTGAGCTCGATGCACGTGTGCACTGTATCCACGTGTTGCTCTCGAAATACGGACGATCGTAAATTTCAATCCGTATTCTTTAATAGCGCTGAAGCAGCATTAACGCCAGAAATATCATTCGTGTCACAAATAATGCAGCTCCATTATTCTCTTCGTCTTTCGTTTCCCTCGAGACTATTTACTGCTTCTTGACTTGCAACTCATTTGGTGAACACGTTTACGATATCGTTCCTCTACCCCTCCTAATCTGATCTCTTCTCTCGCTCGTTTACTTTAATCGTCAACTAGAACGAGTAAGTATATAGGGTGATAACACTCATTCTATCGAATGTTTATTGGAACAGTGATAAATCAACGTTTACTTAACGATGCTAGTAGAACCATGTTCTATAAATTTTTGCTGTCTTTCGAATTTGACTCTGGTTTGCGATTTTTTAAAAGATTACTAATTCTAAATTTAACGCACTATTCTGCCAAGGAAGTAACTTACTATTTAATAATCTTAATATATGTATATAAAAATTAGTTCATAAATTAAGTCCTTTTGTAGAAAAATTTATATAAATAATATAAATAGAAACCGATCTGGCTCACGCCGATCTGAACTCAAATCATGTAAGATGCTAAAAGTCGAACAGACTTAAAATTTAAACTCCTGCATTCAAATTATATCTTAATTCAACATTATCTCCACTAAATAATTTTTATATAATTCTCAATAAGTTACTTTAGTTTAGTAGAATAACCTTCTTGGAGGTGTGAAAGAGACGATTACAGTTGTCATTATGGGAGCCGATTCTATTTTATATACAGTGACTGGCAGTCATAATCGTACACTCTTTAAAATCGCATAACTTTTTAGAATTGGTCCAAACGACTTTTTTTAAAGCTAGAAGGATTAGTTTGCCAACTGATGTGTTTCGTAGTTTAAAAAAATGTAATTGGTCGGAATAGCGAAAATAATAGTAAAGGTCGTTTTTCAAATTTTTTTGTGAGCCTGGAATGAAAATTCAAAAAACCCGTTTGTAGAATTTTTATTACAGGCTCACAAAAAAATTTGAAAAACGACCTTTACTATTTTTGTCGCTATTCCGACCAATTACATTTTTTTTTAAACGACGAAACACATCAGCTGCCAAACTAATCCTTCTAGCTTTTAAAAAAAACTCAAGTCGTTTGGACCAATTCTAAAAAAGTTATGCGATTTTAAAGAGTCTACGATTATGGCTGCCAGTCACTGTATTCATAATTGAGTTTCTTTTATCGCCATGGGTGAGACGAGTGAATTCTCTGTTGCAGAAAAACTCTGTTGCACTCGACGAGACGAGATATATAATTTGTCTTGAAAATTTTCTAATTACATTCGTACGACAGTGAATAAAATGAAATAATTCAAATAAATGAGAGGTGTTTGATCGCGAAATGTTAACAGATTCGCGGTTAACAGATTACACTTCGCACGGTTGAAAAATTGTAGATACACATCGCTATCGTCTCTATGAATGAGTCCAATCGTCATTTCGATGATTACATCATGGATGAAACTAGTGCCGTGTATCTTTACAATGAACGCGACGACCAGATGATTTGTACATATGTGCGCGCTACGCGCGCCAATCGTCTCGTGAATCGGCTTAGGCACTTTCACCGTGACTCAACTTGACTCATTCATTGGCATTCGCCGCGTGATTAACTCGGAAATCATTTGGTGACGTCAAACGACCGCGGTGTGGATTCCATGGAACATAACATGACGTCTATTCGCAGTTTTTTCATGCTTGTCAAGGTGCGCTGCTGAAATATTAGGAAGGTCACAGGCTCTATATGTAGTAGTTCAGGAATTTCAGGAGCACAGAATTATTCTGTACGCAAACTCGTCGGGATCAGATAACGCGTGGGAGGCTTTGAGGAGGCGTGTCATGTGCAATACTTTAACAAGGAGTTGAGTGACTGAAGTGGCTGGATAAGTGTCGTCTAATAGAGATTTTTCAAATGTGCAAGGATAAGTTATAGAGAATTTTTGAATGATCAATCAAAAACCGAGAAATCGGGGTTTCAATTTTAATACTCATGAAACTGAAGAAGTATTAATTTTTATTCGTGGAAGTTGAGCTTCGTGTATCAGTTTACCATGCAAGGAGAGTTCATTAGGTCAGGGGGTCACCAATTGAGTTCAAATTTTGCACATAGCTAGCGTACACCATGTAGAATAATATATCCAATGCATGGAATATATTTTTCAAAATTTCGCAAGAAAATTTAGTTGGAAGATTTGTCTTTATTAAAGCCACGTTACTATCCCCCATGTGTTAGCCACTAACAAGGCAAAATCCCGAGCCCGGAAACGCAATTTTTGTTTGCTGCCCAAAATCACTCTAAGGGCTGGAATTGACTCCTTAAATTTCGGCTGTTTTCCGATTTTGTACTAGGTCTGGGATTATTCGAATAATTTAATATTCGAATATTTTACAAGTATTCGAATGCTACGAATAAACTTCGAATATTTGAGTATTCGAATGTTATTATTCGAATAGAGCACTATTCGAATAGTATGGTGTGAAGTGGGTCAAAATCAGCTTACAAGATTTCACCCTGAAAAATGAACCTCAACAACTTGATTTATAATTCACACCATACTATTCGAATACATCAGTATTCGAATACTCAAACATTCGAATACATCAGTATTCGAATACTCAAATATTCGAATAGTATTCGAATACTGATGTATTCGAATACTCAAATATTCGAATAGTATTCGAATACTTGGATATTCGAATTATATTCGAATACTTGGATATTCGAATTATATTCGCCAAATAATTGAACAACTGAAGTATTCGAATATTCGAATACCAAATAATTCGACGAATAGTCCCAGCCCTAGTTATAACTCGTAAACTGTAAAATAATTTTTACCAACAAAATAAGTAATTTTTGTCTTGAAACTATTTTTCTATCTTTTACAGTTTGCGAGTTATAACACAAAATCGGAAAATAGCCGAATTTTCGGGGGTTAATTTCACCCTCTTCGAGTGAATTTGTGCAGCAAACAACAATTGCGTTGTAATCAGGAGGAAATCCCCTACATATTCACAAAGTTTGAGAAGTTTCTGAATTTCCAAATTTGGGATCTTCCCTTGTAAGTAGTTCTAGTATCTCGTAAAATATCTCTTGGACTTTATTAACGATAGGATATCTTACGCTGCGTGAAATCAAAATTAATTAGTTATTACAAACACAATTAAGATAGTATTTTTAATATGTATATACATATACTATCCACTGATAGATACAAGTCCTCTTCCATAAATCTAAAATGAAAATATCTTTTGAATAAAAAGATTTCTTTTGAAAGCATTCCAATGTTTTCGTATAAAGACGGAGAGAGAGTGTATCAATTATGTAGTAAGCACACGAACGTATCTACCACTTTTCAATCGTACCATTTGAGATGCAGACTCTTCACCGTTGTTTCAACCATCGCGGAACCCAGTCACGAGCTCTTGTTTGCGCTCACAAAAGGAAAAAAAAGAATACCCTTGGCGAGCTCTTTCAATGTTAATTTATATCGTCGCTACTAGTACATAATTAGATTCACTCTTCACGACTTAGGTGTCATTAAAGCGATCATGGGTCAGTATTATTTGGTATTCATCCAGGCAGCTGTAAGTGATCCACTTATAAGTTCATTTTTATGAACCGTGCACCCGCTCAGCACGATCGTGACGATCTAACATGAAAATAACTTATATAATAATATTTCCAAAATAAATATAAAACTATTGAATTTGTTGGAAATTAAATTTGATAAAAATATATGGCTTTTGAGGATTCGGAAATTGGAGACCTCCAGTTTATGAATCAGACGCTCTTCGCACTCAACTGTCAGATCTCGATGGTAACGTTTTAAATTTAAGATCTTTTAAATAGTATAGATCAATTGTTTATGAAAAATTTAGATTCATCCTTTAACAATTCATCAAAATCCGAGGGGGCTGACTGTAAGGATCTCCTTGTTAGCTAATTAGGTTGTTTTCGTTTTGTCTGCTTAGAGAATTAAATTAGACATTGTGAGACACACATGACACACATTCGAGAATTTCGTTTGATCAATTTCACGCTTTTCAGCGAGTGAGAGTGTGCTCTGGATTAGCTCTGGAGTGTGCGACATGAGAGGAAAAATTTACGATGCAATAATAGTTGTCATTGAATTGGAATAATGATTACAAAAAAATACTAACTGCAGGTACGTAGGTAAGAATTCTCTCTTGTAATCTCTTTCAATTATTTGTGATAATAAGGATAAGTTGTAATTGCAGTTATGAGACTGTTGTGTAATTTATTCCGTATAAACATGTTGAAAATGAGAAAGAAATCTTTTTTAAGAGCAATTTTATTTAAGAATATATAGTAATAACTAAATTAAACGTCCATGAATTTGTGAATAAATTTCATTTAATAATTCATTTAGGACAATTCGAAGATCCTCAAAATATGAATATTGACTATTTAAAAAAAGAGAAAAGTTTCTTTAGAAATGTGTTTGACTCGAATTTATTAAAATTCTAATACAAATACGTTTTTGATAGTTTACTCTACATAACTGTCAAATTTTTTACTACTTCCGAATCTTCTTAACTAGTTCATTAGAAGTAACTATGGACACATTTTATTTCCGAAAAATTCCCATAATAACAGATTAAGAAAGTTCAAATTAAACGAACTTAGTGGTCAAAGCGTACTATAACTTCAAACTCTAAACAATAATTATTCTACCTTTGTCATTCATTAAAATTAATAAAAATTTATCCAAAAGGATCAAAGTGAACGACCCATAACTCAGCAAGAGATTTCAATAAAAGTACGATCACCCCAAAGAGGCTTGTCATAGAATGACAAATTTACCTAATTTAACATCAAGTAACAAATTTACTTATTCGTATCGTACAGATAACGCTGATATTATACTACAATGATAAAAATGACGACGAAGTGAATGCAGCCACAGTAGATACAGAGATAACGATGGGTCTAATGTAGAAAGAAGCGACAGAACAACTGAGGCAACATCACCCGTTGGTTCCCATGTCTTCTATAAGTTTTGACGAGTTTTTTGTCCCGAGGGAGCGCCTAGTACCGGGTGTCCGTTAATTTCTCTTAATTAAGCTCAATCGAGGTTAACGCACCGCAGCTTAACCCTAGTTTACCAAATCCAGCATAGCCTGCACCGAGTGTATAGTTTCTTCATTGATATCCTCGTTATTTGCTAATCTATTTTATTATTAAGTCATGCAAGAGCAATTTTTCTTTACTTTAAAATGAAGACTAAATTTGCCATAAAACACATTCAGTAAGGTACTACGACATCTTCCTATGTTTTAGGTCGCTCTTTTTCTCACTGTGGCTAAATAATTGGTCACTGTGTGAACCGCTGTATTTAATTCTGATGCCAATGCTTTCTTCATTTTTTGAGGAATTTGTTTCGTTTAAAAGATTTATGAAAACAGTATGTATTCAGTGAAATACTTCTGCAGTACTAAAATACTTATATTTCCAATCATTTTCATAGGAAAAATATAGACGTTTATTTAAAACGAAATATTGTACCAAAAAATTGAATTTCAGTTAAATTTTATCATTTTTAGACGAGGCTTGCTTCCTCGGTTCTTCAGCGCATTACAAACCACCCTGTGTAAAGAAATAATCTTAATCTTTTAATTACCATAAATAATCATCTGAAATAAAAGAAGATTGGCCGAGATGGTAGGTGCTCTGCAAACACATCTTATGTCGTCCTTTTTAAATCCTCCGGAAGGCCTACTTCCGTCGGATGAAGATACATACCCTTCTGTCGACTCCATAAATAATAATGAATTCCTCCATCACTTTTCATGATTAATATCCTTCCAACACGCTTCGTGCATGTTGCTAAATTGTTACAGTTTAACAGCGGCGGTGTACAAACGAATATAATTTAAAGAACTTTCAGTTTGTTTTTTAAATCCTATACATACTACATAAAACGTAATAATTACTAATTAGTTACCATCGAACTTTTCTCACAAATAGAAGAATAATTTCCCAAAGATAGTAGAAGAATTTGTAATTAGTAACAGTTACCTACGTCAATAGTGGGGAATTTAATTAAATGATTTCGTTGAACATGTTTCGATTCGTTTCAGAATAGAGTTTTCAACCAGCTCCGCGACTTCCGGTGTACGTCACGCGCGATGCACTACACTGGGATTTTGATCGCAGCTTCCTTTTCGTGGGAATGCTTGTTCTCGAGTTGGTGAGATATGAATGTCCGTCGTTGCATTGAATTAAATAAATTAGTCTTTTACGTATTTGTGAATTACAGTGTTATTTCTTTCTCTGCATAAAGTGACTGCGGAAATAAACATAGGTTGTTAGGTTGTTACTGTGTTCTATGAAAAAGAAGAATAATTCGAGTATTCGAATAATTTCGAATAGGAATAATTTCTTCGAATATTCGAATAATTAGGAGTATTTGAATAATCACGAGTGTTCGACTAATTAGGAGTATTCGAATAATGACGAGTGTTCGAATAATTAGGAGTGTTCAAATAATTAGGAGTATTCGGATAATCAGGAGTGTTCGACTAATTAGGAGTATTCGAATAATCCGGAGTGTTCAAATAATTAGGAGTATTCAAATATTCGAATATTCGTTATAGTAACGGGGGTAAAAATAAAAATATTATAGATCCTCCAAATCTCAAATTTGAATTCTCTGGTATTCGAATATTCAAATTCTCTGGTATTCGAATATTCGTTACAGCCCTGTTGAGATCTGTATCGATACATATATGTCCCTTACGGGGTTATACCTAGTCAGGCGGCCGAAAAGAGGCGAATGTTACTGAATTTTTTTGAAAAAGCGGAAGCATATATTTCTACAGAACTTTTTACACTCAAAAGAGAAACATGTAAAGAACATCTGGTAATTTTTTCGTAGAAATATACTTATGTTTATAACAAAGTAACAACCAAGCCATTCGGGACTAGATTATCTAAAATCACAAAACAAAAAAGATTTCCTTAGTATGTTAATGTATCCTCTGATTAACGGAGGGAATTTCCGAAATATTAATTTAAAACAAAATGGCGGCTATTTAAAGTTGAAATCCTGATTTTTTCTTAAAATTCTTTTCTTTTCTAAATTTTTTTCTTCGAGTTACTTTGAGCCTGGTGCCTCGAGTTACCCGGTTATGCGAGTGATCCTCCGATACCGAGAACCAAACCTGATTAAGGTTACGGTTACAATCCGTGATACCAGCTAAGTAGGTTATTTAAATAGAATGAACGAACGAATAAAAGGAATACGTATTATTTTTCATGTTTAATAACGATAAGGATTTGGGGAGCATAAACGTGTCAACATTTTCTCGACGACGAGGACAAACACCCTGCATTTACGTTCAAGCATAATATTATATGGAACAGGAACTGTTGGGTGTTCCTTATTAAAATTCAATCAAAAGCAATTAAAGAAACTCTTCTGAGGTGGGAGACATAAGTAAACCCTGAAGTAAACTCAACAAAAAATGTTTATTCTTATGTATAACGCGACTTGCTCTGCGTTAGAACAGCGTGCGGATAATTCTGTAGGTACTTGTCGAGAATTCAAGGCCGAATGGTCATCGGTCGCATTCGTCAGCGTCCCGAAAAAATGCATGCCGAGTGCAAAATAGGAAAAACCCCGAGTGAAGAGGGGAAAGGTTTTCTCGCCTGCAACCGACGAAAACGTCAAGGCTACGAAACCTTCGGTTTACATTTTATGACCCTTTGCCATACCTACTGGTCGCCTTCTGCTCCCTTCTGAACGTCCAAAGTCCAAACGCACGCCACACTTCTGCAGGCATAAACGTGCGTATCGACATTTCGAGGCACACCTCGCAGAGTGGATTCCTCTTCGTTCCTCTTCACTTTGCACAAAGTGATCATGTCGAAGTAGTCTCCAGACTCTACACTTCGCGAGGAAGCGTTGCAAAGATATACGCACCTTTAGGTACGAGCCGAGGCTGAGGGCAATGAGATTGGCGACTGCGAAGCTGGGGACCTATGGTTGTTGTTTAGGGTTTGTTAGTTGCGTCTCTCTGTGGGTTTATCTCACGCCGGAAATAATGATTTGATTCTAATAATGAACTCTGAGTAAAAAATAACAAAAGTATATTTTATTATTTTAATTATTGGATTGTTTTAGTCCTTACAGTTGATTAAGTGTAATAATTGTCGGGGTACACGAGTCCACACTGGAAGTAATGATTTGATTCTAATAATGAACTCTGAGTAAAAAATAACAAAAGTATATTTTATAAATTCAGTCCTTGCAAGTACTTAAGTGTAATAATTGTCACGGTACCCGAGTCCACCTCTCGGTTTTGACGCACTGAGAAATGCAGGGGTCCCAAAGAGAATAATAAATACACAATGCCTAACAGTAACTTTACGTACTGTACGGTTGACTTGTGTAATTGATCAAAAGGGAATGGAACCCGATCTTGCTATTAGGGCTGGAACTATTTGTCGAATTTTTCGGTATTCGAATATTCGAATACTTCAGTTTTACAAGTATTTGTCGAATATAATTCGAATATCCAAGTATTCGAATATTATTCGAATATTTGAATATTCGAATTCTGATGTATTCAAATATTTGAATATTCGAATTCTGATGTATTCGAATATTTGAGTATTCGAATTCTGATGTATTCGAATATTTGAGTATTCGAATTCTGATGTATTCGAATATTTGAGTATTCGAATTCTGATGTATTCGAATATTTGAGTATTCGAATTCTGATGTATTCGAATATTTGAGTATTCGAATTCTGATGTATTCGAATATTTGAGTATTCGAATTCTGATGTATTCGAATAGTATGGTGGGAATTATAAATCAAGTTCTTTGGGTTCATTTGTCAGGTGAAATCTTGTACACTCGGCTCAAACGATTGTGGCCGATCGAGTTTCGATTGCATTCGAGCTTACTAGGGCTGACTTTTTTGTATCGCTAACCTTCTACAGTATTTCATGAATATGGTGAGACGGGAACCTGTAGTTTGGCAGTGCTCTCACCATATTCATGAAATACTGTAGAATGTTAGCGATGCAAAAAAGTCAGCCTTAGTAAGCTCGAATGCAATCGAATCTCGATCGGCCACAATCGTTTGAGCCGAGTGTAAGCTAATTTTGACCCACTTTACACCATACTATTCGAATACATCAGTATATGTATTTGAATATATCAGTATTCGAATACTTATTCGAATAATAACATTCGAATACTCAAATATTCGAAGTTTATTCGTATCATTCGAATACTCAAATATTCGAAGTTTATTCGTATATTCGAATACTCAAATATTCGAAGTTTATTTGTATCATTCGAATACTTGTAAAATATTCGAATATTAAATTATTCGAATAGTCCCAGCCCTACTTGCTATGCCTCTGTCTTCTAAAGATTTATACTACAAAATTGTGCTTAGACAGTGGTGGAGACATGAATGCCTTCAATTGAATATCAGTTTGATGGAAAACCTCGGCTGCACCACACTACTGCAGGACACGATGACCCCCGCCGAGCCAAATGCATTCCAAACACCCGAAAGAGTTAAAATGTCACCAGACAGTCTCTGAACGTAACAACACTATCAAGTCGGACACGAAAGGAGTCGATTTTCTTTTTCGTTATGATTGATGTAACGTGGGGTGCGAATGGTATGGGCAAAGGACCGCAAGAGTGGAGGGTGTTGCTCGCTTACCTGAAGCGGGCCGCACCGCTGCTTTTACCAGCTGCTTGCCGCGCTAATTTTAGACGTAGCCATAGACAATTTAGAAAAACCTTATTTTGTCGACAGTACTTACTCCTAAAAATATGGTTAGTGATGGGATTCGAAGCACTTTGAAGCGCTTCAAAGATGTATTGTATATGAGGCGAGTAATTCGAAGCACTTCGAACACGATTCGAAGTTTAAAAGTCTTGATAGGTCTTGAAAGTTTTGGAAGTCTTGGAAGTTTTGAAAGTCTTGAAAGTCTTGAAAGTCTTGCAAGTCTTGAAACTCTTACTTCAAAAACTTGGAAGTCTTGAAACTCTTGCTTCAAAGACTGGGAAGTCTTGAAACTCTTGCTTCAAAGACTTGGAAGTCTTGAAACTCTTGCTTCAAAAACTTGGAAGTCTTCAAACTCTTGCTTCAAAGACTTGGAAGTCTTGAAACTCTTGCTTCAAAAACTTGGAAGTCTTCAAACTCTTGCTTCAAAGACTTGGAAGTCTTCAAACTCTTGCTTCAAAGACTTGGAAGTCTTGAAACTCTTGCTTCAAAGTCTTGGAAGTCTTGAAACTCTTGCTTCAAGGACATGGAAGTCTTCAAACTCTTGCTTCAAGGACATGGAAGTCTTGAAACTCTTGCTTCAAAGACTTGGTAGGTTTCGAACCCTGTATGTACGTCCACCGCCGACGCACGGAACAATACAGTCATAAAACCCTGGTGAGACCCTCCGACCAATCAACCTGGCTAGTTTTTGGCACCCAAATGTTCATTTTCAAGACTTAAAAGACTTTGAAGACCTCGGTCCCAGATGTAGGGGAAGGTGGGGCAAGACGGGGTGGGGGGCAAGACGGGGTACCCGCCATATCTCAGGATTCAAACGCACGGACCAACTTTGCGCATACGCGTTAGACGTGTTGTTACCGGCGCAGTTACTGTACTGACAGCCAATGAAACACCGTGACGCGTAACAAAATTACACCACTATTTGTAATTTCATGGAATTTCTTCCGTATTTCCTTCTTTGTTGCACCCGTGACAGTGACACGATACTGTAAACGATCATCGGTGTATTTATATGTGTATGAAGCACAATTTAACTGGCTACAAGCTCCGTATGTTGTTTTTTACTTTTATGAATAATGTTTCGGGCAGTGTTCATATGAATGTAGTAAAACGAGAAGGGGCATGATGGGGTACTGATAATGAGAGGTACCCCATTATGCCCAAATGACAAACTCTTCATCAGGGTCAGAAGAAAACACCAAGGAAGACGAAAATCCTCCATGTTTATATTGTGATGGGCTCTATTTAGAATCTGTAGAAGGGTGGATATAGCAAATGGTCTCATTTGTTCTGCGCTGGTGTAGACGATGAAGACGATCATGATATACATACGTGCTTCTTCTGTCAGCGTATTAAATAAATACTATATATATACATATTTACTTCATTTATATCGTTTTTTAATTGGTACCCCATCTTGCCCCAGGGGGTGAAAGGACTTTTTCTGAATTTTTTTAATTATTCTATTAAAACCATTAAATAATCGGTTGATTGATAGTCAAACTGAAAGACTTATTATCAAAGAATAGTTCAGGCACAAAATTGATTAGTTGATTAAGAAAACCTGTGTTTTATTCATCATCAAACCTTAACTACCCCGTCTTGCCCCACCTTCCCCTACAATCCATTTCAGTTTCTCCTCGATTCACCCCGCATAATGTGTAAAAACTTCACGCGACAAACATCAACAACCGTGACTATATACATATGTAGATTAGTTTACAATCGTGCTAAAAGAATTCGATAAGTGATATCAAACTGATGTGCGTCTCATTTTCTTCTATTTGCTCATCTATTTCCAGGCCTCGGAAGTTGATCGAAGTCGAATGAATCACTCGAAACGAAACAACGATTCGTCACCGTCGAAATGGACAATTCGGCCACGTGGTTGCTACGTGTTTCCGAGAACAACACGGAAAGCACGATAATTGATGGCGAGCTATCGAGGTGAATAGAATTCCTATAAACCCTATTACCATATACATACAAGCAAAAGTATAAAGTATGAGATATAAGTTATAGTTTCTGCTGTTTCAAAGTTAGTATACTGCCATACTCACGAAAATACATGCTTGCATTTAAAAAAAATTCTTATCAAAAGTTTGAAACGTCTTTAATAATTAAAAAATCGTTATATTCAGTGCCTTACACTGTAAGGTATAGAGTGGTGGTCAAAAGAAAATTTAAAGCTCATATTTTTGCACGCATACGTGTGTATCGAATGTAATGTTATATTTTACGTGTTACCTTAGTATCAGTGACCAATTTTGAGGATCCCGCTAATTTGTACGGGATATATATATTTTAAGATATTACCCTTTCTAATGGAACTGTCTTATTTCTGTTACCGTGCGCAGTTTAAACTTTTATTTGACCACTACCTTGTGTATAATTTCCAAAATTTCATCTAAAATTTGTGTGAGCTGACTAATATGGAACACCCTATATGTTTAAAGATTTTTTATTGTAATTAATTTTTTAGAATATTATTTTTTAGAATATTATTCGCCATTTCACACATGGTAGCCATGCAGTGTCAAAACAAATGTCATTTTAGATGTGAAAGTAAAGATGAAATTTTTTATACACGTACGCATTATACATCTAAATAATATCTCTCAACTTCTATTTCTTACAATTAGTGTTTAAGCGACCGTCTAAGTATTTTAACCTACGTAATTATAGGATGTTGATTTCTAAAAAGATATTAAAATAATTTGACTGTAGCAAGATGATTGATACATCCGCTTGTAAACTTAGATTTATATTGACGTTTTCGCTTGAATTTCGAAAATTTATTATTAAAGAAATTTATTATTAAAAGAAAGAAGCAATCGTATATGTTTATACTTTTTGCAATATTTTGATGTGTCGTATGAACTCTGAAAAAGTATTTTTTAACCAGTTTATAAGCACACTTTAAACTTTTTGTGTGCAGAAATTAATTATTTATAGTATGCACTTGTAAGATATTCCACGTGCATCTGTCCCCGAGAAGATTTGAAATCTATCAAATTCGTATGCATAGATTTCCGAAGGCGCTGAGGACATTCGCGGCTGTGATCGCCATTCTAATTATGATCATTGGCCTTACTGGCAATTTGCTGACAATCATTGCGCTAAGCAAGTATCCCAAAGTTCGAAACGTCGCGGCTGCTTTCATTATAAGGTAAACAAATCCACAAAATACAAAAATTACGTTTTTATTTAGAAGCAGTTAATGAAATTTCAAAATGCATGAAGCATTTTTTTAGTCAACTTTTTATTAATGTTGTTAATTTATTATAAATTCAAATTGTTGATTTTTAATTAAGAAACGTTCCCCTTTCCATGTTTCTAGCGTGAAAATAAGAGTTATATTATAATGTGGTCGGAAGAGATTTCTAAAATTCGTTAAAAATTGAATATGTATTCCAAAATAAACAAATTTATAAATTAGTTATCTGTCGAGTGCTGTAGTATTATTTTGGTTAATTATTTATGTTTTTATAAGAGCTTCTCAAAGTTTAACTTTTTTGCAAAAAGACATTCTATAGAAAATCACAGAAACTATGTAGGACATTAATAAATATGGGGACTCATTGGAAAGAAAAATTACGATTTGAGTTTGCAACTGATACGAACACTTAAATGGATAATAATAGTATATACCTACTACAAGAATCATTCAGTTTTTCCCTATTTTTTTCTTTATAACTTTACCGATTTAATGGGACACCCGGTAGATTCATACGTGTATCTTATTTTCGTAATTTACCACACTCTATTGTATTATAATGAATAGTATCGATAAAATTTCTCTTGCAACGTTTGCAGCCTCTGCGTGGCAGACTTCGTCTTTTGTCTCCTAGTGCTGCCATTTGATTCCATCAGGTTCGTGGACGCTAGTTGGGCGGAAATGCGATTCCTCTGTGTCCTTGTACCCTTTCTGAGGTATGGAAATGTTGGCGTGAGTCTCCTCTCCGTTGCAGTTATCACCATCAACAGGTAATGAAGCTGAGTTTGTACAAAGAATTAGATGAATTCGAATGACATCTTAAACGAAAGTAATATTACCTACGAGAGTATTAACGATACAGTGGTTTACTGCAATTAATTTTCAATCTCACGTATACATACGTGAGTCTACAAATGGGGGGTCAAGATTCGTAGTGGTGTAAGTCACTCGCATGATGTATCGCGTAAAGTAATGTTTCGCGTTTACTGTTATAAAAAACTCTACGTATATATTGCAGTTGTAGGAACACGTCTAAAGGTTTAAAATACAACCATAATAAATATGTATGTACTTAAAAATAAATACAAAACAATAGGATCTTTTGTACCTCCTCCGAAGAAAATTGGGGGGTGGTTTTATCCCCTAAACAAATAGACAAAAAAAACACTATTTTTTATTTTTCGATCCTCTAAAACATAGAAAAAAACCAAAGAAATCGGAAGGGGATACCTAAAAAATCTCTCTTTGTTAGTTGGACTTACACAAGTAGATATGTTTCAAAACGCTCTCCTCTTGTTAGTTCAGTACCTACTAAACAGACATGTTCTTATTTCTCAGTTAAGAATGATGTTATACCTTAATTCACTAAGACAGTAAACAGATGAAGCCTTTGAAGCGTAAAAATTGTTATTATCTCAAATTATCAAAATTTGAACTTACACCAGTATGATTCTCAGCCTCCCAAATGTAACACTCATTTTTACCAGTTGAAATTTCAGTTTGAAGAGTTGAGTTATTATATGCATAGTATATTTTTATGTAGTACGTTCGGTGGTTGCAATATTAATAGATAAGTCAAGTAAAAATTCACCTGATTGAGAAGATTGGTAATAAAAATGTCAATAATAAAATAAGTGCCACTTTTTTACGATAATAATATATTAAACATCGTATTTCCTCAAGGCACAAAAAATGAAATCGTAATCGAACGAATCCAAAGGAAACTATTTTACAAACACTCACGTATATTTTTCCAGATACATCATGATAGCTCACCATGGCTTGTACAGCAAAGTTTATAAGAAATATTGGATCGCATTCATGATTTTATTCTGCTGGGTTTTTTCCTACGGAATGCAAATACCTACCCTATTGGGAATTTGGGGTAAGACAGAGTGCATATACATATCTTCGTTTAAAAATACAGATCCACGAGTATGAGACTCTTTTTATTCACATTTTATTCCTTTTTCATATTCTTCAGGCAAATTCGATTACGACCCAAACTTAGAAACCTGCTCGATCGTGAAAGATAACAGAGGCCACACCTCGAAGACATTCCTTTTCGTCATTGGTTTTGTGATACCCTGTCTAGTGATCGTTGGATGTTACACTAAAATATTCTGGGTTGTACACAGGTAAATATTCATTTTTCCTTTAATTACTGGGTGATTTAACTATAATTTACAAGGAATGGAGCACAGTTACAAACGCGGCTTAGATTGGGTAAAGGACCCAATTACTGGCGGCCAACCCAATTACTGTCACCTTAAGGTATTTTACGTTAATAACGAATAAATGTTTGAAATAACGAATGTAAAATAACGATTAAATAAACTTTTAAGTAAAGTAGCTTAAGGTGACAGTAATTAGGTTGGCTGCCAGTAATTGGGTCCTTTACCCTATATTTATTATAGAATGTATCTACCTACCCCTTTTCCGTGTTATTCGCAATTTATGTTTAAGAAAAATAGAATTCTATTCTATGTTAAATACCTTAGAATAGAAAATAAGGTTTCGTAATAACAAACGTTCAAGTAACATGATACAAAGAAATTTATACCTACCAGGAAAGTGTTTTTTAAAGAGTTTAAGAGACTCACAATGGCATACTTAGAATTTATACTTTTTTTAACTATTAATAACAAATTACACGTTCTACGATTTATAGATCCGAGTCGAGAATGCGAAAACACGCGACACCAACGATAAAATCACCACATACACCTGGGAGAGACACCAGAGAAATCAAACAGAGGCGCAGTGAGTGGCGGATCACGAAAATGGTCCTTGCCATTTTCCTTAGCTTCGTCGCTTGTTATCTTCCCATTACGATCGTTAAGGTCGCCGATGCTGACGTCAGATACCCAGGTAATGAATCACTTAGGTAGTGTGTATTAAACTGCGCATATCCAAGAATTGCTTGACTAATATTTTTCAAACACCTTTTTGAGCTGAGAAAACGGATATACCTAGTAGAAATTGTTGCTTAATTTTGTGGGTCACATAGTGCGTTGCAAACTATTTTCTCTACTGGAATATCTCTACATGAAATTGGCATTTCATTAGTGATAGTATGTAATTGGAAATAACAGAATTAATAAAGTTATTAGGATATAAATTTTCAGAATTACCTTCATTCAATTCAAAACGTGTATATGTTACTGTAAAAGCCTGAATACGGCAAATCTCAAGAATTACCAGTAGAACTTCGCACTTGTAAATTTTTAATGCTTCATATTTTTGATTATTGTTACATCTGAAAGTATTTTTATACCATAAAATAATACCCACATATTAATTTTTACCTCAAATTTATGTAACTTTTAACAACAATTATATAAGTTGCATCTTGCAGTTGCATCAATGCATGTTATGAAAACAATGTAGTCCTAAAAAATTTAAATTTGGAAATCACAAAATAGTGTAACTAATTTTCTCTATTTTAACATCAAACTTAACTATCAAACTCCACGACCATCTTTTATATTTGAAAAAAGAATATCTCCTATTTCCATACAAATCCCACAAGAAAAAAATCACAATGTGCCTATGTATAACTAAGAATACATATTTCAAAATAAAAAAAAATACAATAAAATCGTAAACAATATAATCCAATACAATTATGAAAAAATGATTTCCCCTCCTCAGATATCACTATCTCCCTAATAATTAAATAAACAATTTCCCACTTATTAAAATAATTCACCAAATTCGAGAAGTCCTTAGAAATTCTATTCTCTGCACAGAAAATATTTTTTATACAATTATGCATTCCTTACGGTACGATACCTACGCAGCTAATTATTATCTAACGCCCACACATATATGTTGTGTTTTTCCCAGAGTATCACGTGTTGGGCTACCTTCTCCTGTACTTTGCCTCCTGCGTGAATCCAATAATTTACGTGATCATGAACAAGCAGTACAGGCAGGCGTACGCGGGGGTGATCGGCTGTTCGCGGCTTAGGGCGGGCCTGACACCCTACGGGAGCAGCGCGCCAGGCCTCCATCACCAACAGGACTACGGCCAAGGTAACTTCGAGCCCCGTCGCGTGGTAACGCTCACCAAGCTCTGACCGAACGCGAGCTAAGCGACCACACTTCGCTCACTTCGTAAGTCAAGGGCACAGAAATTCGCTGCTTTCTAAGATTGCAATTTCATCCTCCTTCCGGCATGTCAGTGTCTGCCTTTCTCTTCCCCTATATGTTTGTGTGTGTATGTCTGCATTAGGGTGGTCCTTAGTTTTTTACTCCGAATGGTTCCAGCCAATAAATAAATAATATGTGTGCAAGATGGGCTCAATTGAATAACGGAAAAGTGTGCCCCAAGAGCCCTGAAGTTTTATATGTAAAATCCCCTAAGCTACTTACTGAAGACCCTCTAGCAAAGTTTTCCAGCTAGGGTAGATGTTGATATTACTGTCAGTGTCCCTATTACTGCCACTTTATTTATTTTGCTTAATAAAAATGTAACGTATGAAAAATAGTGTACGACAATAATATTAATAATAATAAATAGTCCCAAATTAGTAATAATTTTATTGTTGTACACCATTCTTTATACGTTACGTTTTTATTAAGCAAAATAAATAAAGTGGCAGTAATAGGGACACTGACAGTAATAGGGACATCTACCCTGTCTAGCTATCTGTTCTTCTTTTTCTTTTGTTTATTGGCGATCAGTCTATCTTGCAGTGCCCCTACTACTAGAAGTTACTTTAGATTATAATAGTCCCCTCAGCTATTATTTTAGTTGCTATTTGACCGCACCCGGTTCAGGCTTGAATTGAGTAAAATCAAATTCCTTACATGGTTTAAAATGTATCATTATTTTTAAAAGCGAAATACTAGCTAGTACAAAACGCAATATTTTTTTTTGAATGTGTTTTTCATTAATGGTCCTGCATTAAGTGCAAGAATATATCCTTCTTATAGTCAAGAACTTTTACGACAGATCGCTACGATTCTAAGGGGTGCAACCAAAAAGCTGGACAGTTCTTTCTTCATCTATTGCTAAGGACCACTATATATGTTCTCTAAACATCAATGCATTAAATGCAACTAATTATCATTTTATGATTTTTATTTATTTCTTTTAATTCACGTTTATTTTTCATTTTGGAGAATTTTTTTTAAATAGTTTTTTGACTGCTACAATATTGAGTATGCCCTTCTCTGAACTGTGATTTCATCGTTGTCAGTTGCTTAATCTTTGGTAGAAGTACTTAATTGTTATGTTGTGATCTAGGTATAGTTACTCTATTTAAATTGTTTAGAACGTTTGAAAAGGAAAATTCTGCTGGAGAAAAAGTGGATCCTAAGATCTTTGTAACGAATTAGGTACATATTTCTCACTATTAATTCCTTACTACCTCTGATTTGTTATGTCTGTGGAGTGTGAGGGGTGCTTCGTGGTGTATACAGTGAAAAATAACGTTTCATTACAGATGGCTCTCTTGTCGTGAAAATCGATTTTGAATATTTATTGAGTATATACACAATTGATTCAGAATCTGGCGAACGGTGTCTGCCTTGCATATGTATTTAAAATTCTTTATTTTCTTATATGACAAGTATTCCATTTTTCAAATAAAATTTCCAAAAATCACACTTTTTGACTAGTACTTCTAAAATTTTATTAATCACAAACTTAACGAAGAAATTACAAATCTTTTCCAAAGAAAAATAAAGAAACGGGTATGCTCAGATTTGAAGAATTCGAAAACTTAAGAATCCTGGTATTTTCTACATTTTCTCTTACTTTTTACGTAATAAAATATAAATATCTATAAAATCACAACAGAAAACTATTTGAACCATACTGAGAACTCAACAACCTATACCCGAAATCGAAATTCTCGAAAACTATTTAAGGGGAGGTTCTGGTCTAGAGCCCCAAAAAATAGGTGATCTTTAGGAATTAATTAAAGGAAAACTAGTATCAATAATTTAATGGGACTTTTTGCATTGTATTAAGGATGTCTTAAATTATAGAAATATATTTTTTGTTTTATAATTAATCATTGCAGACAGCCCTGGGGAGTCGTTAAAGTCAAGGCATCAAAAAATTGATCCAAATCGGTAGGACCTGTATCTCCCAAAATTATTATCCGATTCGACTGAAACCTTTTTATTTTGAAGATTATTCATTTGGCTCGGGGGGGGGCTAAAAAAATTACAAAAATGACTTGTTTTAGAAAATAACGACACTTCAAGTGTGAAATCACATTTTTCTTATATTTTTCGTCGTTTCATCGCCTTTGAAAATTATAAATTTTCAACCTTTTGCAATTTTTTTAGTTCCCCCCTTAGCCAGAAGTATATTCTTCAAAATAAAAAAAGTTTCAGTCGATTCGGATATAAACTTTTGAAGATACAGGTCCCACCGTTTTGAGAACACTGTTTCGAGAAAAACGCATTTAAAGTTTTACGTGAGTACCGAGTAGCCGGATGTTACCAATGCATTTGCCGCTACTCAAATGCCTATAACTTCGGGAATTTTACGAATTTCAACAAATCCTTTTAAACACGTTTTCCTAAAAGATTGAACATTCGAAAAATGAAATAAAAAAAAATCGACATTTAGACCAGAACCTCCCCTTAAGTCTCATACAAAAAAATTGTATTCTGCATCTTCGATTTATTTTAAAACGAGGAATCAAACCCGCCCCCCTTTTCATTGCACCTCGAATGACTCCCCGCCCTGTATTTATAATCTAAACTTCTCCCACTGCAGAATAACAAAATTGCACTCAACATATGAACATTCGAGCTAACCATACTCATGAATCACCCATTTCGTCGGTTTTCCTCATTAACAGTTCCCTGCTTGCTGTGCTTATGCGTTCCGTTGATTGTTGAAGCACGCGTTCGAAGGAGAACCGGTATTACGAATCCGACGTCTATTTTTACGGAGTTTCTTTTTGTCCAGACTACTCGAAGGACTTCAGCAAGACGATGGTGTCGACGGTCTCCATTGCTATGAATCCCGTGAGGAATTCTCAGCTCGAAGAGGGACCCTAAGTCTGGACTCGAACCGACAAGGAAGAGAAATTAATGCAAATATGTTTAATCCTTTGAGCATAGAAGCACAAAAAAATATTTGACATTCAAAGATGTAATACAGGACGTTGACAATATATATGAAGGCATGCAAATGAGAGGAAGCATGTAAATGGACGAGCTTGCTCAAGGGATTAAAAAAAAGATGATGAAAATGAGAGCAAAGATTACAGCGGAGCTGTTAAATGGTAGAAGAATGGCCATAGTGTATTGTATAATAGAAAGTAGAAGTAAGTTATTTGTCGAGTGGCAAGTGAGATGTTGATAGAGGCGCAGTGAAAGATACTAGTATCTAATATTCGAGAAGCTGATTGTGAGCAGTATTCTCGAATTTTTACCAAAGCTTTCGCAGGAAATATATTTGTATATAGAAGACTTACGTTAATTTCTATCGATATAATGTAAAAACTACAGTGACAATATGAATGGATTTTGATAACGTTATGTTTTGAACGTTACGAAATCTCTGGATATTTATTCGACGCTCGCCTTGGTTAAACTAAACGCGAGAAAGTACAAATTAAATACACTTTTCTATTATTCGTGCTTTAACTTCTTCATTCCTTTGAGTGGTGTGTACCTTACACTATCGAATACATAACATCACCCTTTACGTTAATTAACTTTCATAGAAATATATATCTAATGGCTATAAAACATTTTGGTAACTACACTAGCACCAGCTGCAATTGTTGAATACACAGGTCCCTGGATTTTAACGACGTTACCTTAAATTTAACGCGATGACACCCCTACGAGGCTGTGCTGTCTCGAAATAAATATGTTAAATGTTTTCAAGTCTTTTTGTTCCGTTAAAATACACATTGGATGATGGACGAATTACGAGTGATCGTAAACATATTAAAACATATGCTTCGCGGGTATAAATTTGTATAAAAAAGAGATAAGTCTTTGGAATAAGGATGATTATGGCGTAAATGACGCTTGGAGCTTGATCATGATTTGCAGCATCCGCTTTTCTCTCGGATCGTAGGCCTGTCACGCAATCTGACAGAATCTCGAATTCCTCCGTCAATTTTCGTTTTGAGAACGTTTTCCACTAAATAACGCATCGCCACGTCTGGAACAGCAGAAAAAGAACGTTCGATATTGGTGTTGATGGAATTACATCACATAGTAATTACCAATTACTAATTAATGGAACTAAAATATACACATTTGAAGAGACTGTAATATAGTGATAACATTTGCTTGTGAAGAATGAAATTTTTTTGAAAACTTAAAGATCACCTTTATTTTTTCAATGAGAGGCAATATAATATTTTGTAATTACGTCGAAAGTGATTGCAAACAAGGATTCAATAAGATACGATTATGGAGAATTTTAATAAGTAGGTACATATGTACTAGGGTGGATTATTTTCGACTTTTGAATATTCTTCGCGGCACCCCTAAAAATAGTTCCAAATAATAAAAAAAATTGTGTAAAGTTTGAGCCGAATTGGATAAGAGGAAAGGGAGCCCCTGGGCCCTTGAAAATTTAAATAATTTCTTCACAGCTCACAAAGTCGATTTTATTTAACTATCCTCCAAGTTATTGATTTTTTAAAAAAATATGTCAAACAAAAGTTGTAGGTCTTGACAAAGAGCATCCTTTATGTCGTATTACTTTTTCTCGTGCGACAACAGTTTTCTAAAAAAGTCCGAAAAACTGGAAAACCACTTTTATTTATGAAGGCCAAAAAATTGTAGTTTTTATTTTCGATGACTAAAAAACAATTTTACCATATTTTCAGAATTTGATATGTTATGAATGTTTCCTGAAAATTTTGGACCGAAATTCGCAAAAATATCGAAGATATACACATCAGAAGTGAGGTATTCAAATACATTTTCTCGAAATTATGATTTTCAAACATGTTACCCACGATTACTCAAAAACTATTCAACCGATTTACTTCAAATTTTGTACGGCTATATGATACATTATTACTCATTTTTTAACAGCCTGGATTTTTTATTTTATTCATATTCAGGAAACTAATCCATTTATTACCTACAAAGTGCAATATTTTATGTCCGTTTTTTTTTAAATTCTGAAAATTTAAATGTATCTCGAACCAAATGTAGCTTCTTCACATGTAGCTTATAACAAAGATTACAATTCAACTGAAATTCTTCCATTTTTGGTACAGTAATTATCAGCAGTCGTAACAGAAAAAAACCTTATTCTTTTTTATTCACATGCAAGGTGGGTCACTTAAAAAATCTGAAATACGATATTCTGCAATATTTATCGAATTTCTCAAATATCCTGTACAGTCTACAGTCTACATTAACTACGTCCTCTGCGTGTCAATCTAAAACTTGTCTAAAAACAAAAATTGATCCCAATAAAAACAAGATTCTCAAGTGAATTTTTTCGTTAGCAGAAATTTATACAAATATAAAAATTACGTCTTCCGCAGACTACACTTATTTTTACACAAGGAAGCACTTCCTTTCCAATATTGCTATGCCACACTCGGTATCAAAAAGATTAGTAAATTTATTTTTCAACGATCAGTTTCCATGATCGTTAATGGAATTGAAATTCAACGTGAAAACAAAATGAACCCAGCATATATTGCAACTCAGTCACTATTGCACTCACCAATATTCGTATTTTCTTTCGCAGAAGTTATGTACCACGCCCCTATGTTATTTTCTTTGCAAAATTTTGCAATTTGCTCGGTTGGTACTACAGGGCAAGGAATATCGCACTTGTTCGCCAAAAGGACTACTGGTATATTGGATCCATCTGGTAGCGTGACCTTTTCCCTCAGATCGTTGAGCCATTTTTTTATCGAGTGAAACGTTGCTACCCGTGAAATATCGAAAACTAAAGCTGCAGCCACACTGGAAAAGATGTTTGAATTTATAGTGATTATCTGTTTGGCATTGTTTGTTTAAAGTTAGTATTTTATCTACTGAAAAAGTACCTACGCGTATTTATAATAAACCCTGGTCATGTATCCAAACCTTTCGTGACCAGCTACGTCCCTGAAAATTTAAATCCATCAGCGTACGAACCAAAAAGCGGCGCCATGTTTATTATTAGAAACGGAGCTGTGTTTCATAGACAAAAAATGCTTCCATCCAAAACCGTTTTATTTTCTATTTAGATATTTGACACTTAGAATCTTTTACTTCGAATTTATTGTTTGGTTCAACGAGTTTCACTCGATGATAAGGTTCACTTTGCATAAGAAGAGTTAATATAAAATATAAATTATAGAGAATAATTAAAAAAAATAATTTTAAGGTTTTAAACATTCCTTTGAATATGTATTCTGCTTTTTTGTATCCGCAAGAAAATATTTCCAATGTTGTCCAATATAAAATTAAATACCCACGAGATTATTTAAATTCTCGTATTTTATATAATATTATAAATTATAAATTGACATACATATGCACATAGAGTGTTTAGACTTTACTGAGAAACATATTGTAACTTCCACGTTTTTTATCAGCATTCAGACAAATGAGCGTATTAAAAATTACCATAGCTGCATGTTTATTTTTGTGTGAGGGTCCCATTCGAGCGATTTAATCGCAAAATCAGCCCCTATGGTGATCTTGTAATTGGACGTGAATCTTCCTGCAAAAAGTGATCGTGATGATTAACAAATCGATACTCCTCGAATATTAATTACATTTCCCAGTATTCTCACTTAAAAAAAAATCAAGCAATATCAAATATATAATCGTTTCACTCACAGTCGAAACAATAGGCATTCCAATAAAACTCTAACTACGTATAAAAAATATAAAAAATTCTATTGGGTTTTCAGCGTTATCAAACATTTTAAACAGTTCTTTTTATGAGTGATTAACTTAGCACAGATTAACTGAATTGGGTCAAGAGCGAAAATAGAAGAGTAATTATTTTCAGTTCATTATTGATTCCAGGTGTATCATTAAATGACGCACAACTTTGTAGTATTAGAATACCTAGATAAAATGTCACATTTGATTATGCTATTGTGCGTTTTTCTATTTGGGGCACGAGAAGTGTATGTATAGGAAAATGGAAGTATGTATTTCAGTTAATACGTTGATTAAAAATAATTCAACATGCAGAAGTTTTTAAATTGAAATCGGGGGGTTCAAAATATTTCTGGGCCATTTATCGTTCTTTTTTCTTATAATGTAATCAAACAATATATAATGTATACAAATAATTTATTAATATTTTTGAAAAATTTGAGTAAATACACTATAATCAGGTATATTTGGAATATCAACACCTCATTACACAATAATTATTGACTGAGAAATTTTCTAAGTTCGAACGTTATTTTCTTCATTCGATTTGTTGTTGCAGTTTTAAACTATAATGGTTCGAGTTTGCAGATTCAACTTTGTTAGATATTTTTTCTGTGGAAATATATAAAATATCATCTTCACGAAGGTATGTAGAAACGTTTTTACTCATTGACTAATTATACCCGATAGTATGAAAATACGAAGAATGCATTTGGAAGTGTCACTTCGGAAATATTTGTAACTTTTCAAGATATCTTCGGGAAGAAAGTGCAAACATGTTTTGTCATTCGAGATTAGCGAGATCAAGCAATTTGACTTTATTTTCCAAGATAAATGTCCGCGTTACAGAACATGGGGGAATATAATTATCCAAAGCAAAATATGTTTTATGAAGACGTGGGAACAATTTATTTATCGCGACGTCTCTCTTTTTCGCTCGTCTTTTCTTTTTCTAATTAAATTGATTATTGAAGTGTAAGATGAATTTTTATGAAAAAATTGTGTTGAAAAGTCTACCCAACCTTTCATTGATCAGTTTTGTTTACTGTCAATTATCTTTTGTCCCCTTTAATTAATTTCTTAATCATATTTTTTTATTTAATCTCGATATTTTTCGAGTTTGATATTCGATAAAAATATCCATCACTTTGATAACAAATCAACTTATAAATTAACAACTAGATGGAGTATATTGAATTTTAATTTTTAACTATATTAGTTGTATTATTTAAGTGAAATACTCATTATTAAATCAACAAATAAAATACTTTCAACTTGAAATATAACAATTTGTTCAACTTATTCATTTGCTAATTTTAATGGAAAAATAAAACTCTTGGCTGATAAAGAGGACGAGGTCAACAATTGTACCACTTATCATACACAGATTTCATTGTTTTATTTTGCAAACTTCCAATATCTGTACATTCTTCATGGCTGCATTAAACAAACAAGTTCCAGTGAAGGAAAAGAAGCACAAGCTTGAAATAATCGTAACGTCTTCATCTAAAAATTTTCCCTTCTGATGTTTTACATTTGCTCTATCAAAACACCTTGTGGCGCAATACGTACACACATTCAGTCCATTTACATAAATACCATTCTACCAATCAAATAAAACACTCAAACTACTACATATGATTTTCATTACCTTCTGTGTATCTCCTCACGAGTGCAGTTTTCCCTGAAAGAAATTAAGATAACGTCGTTATCCACATAATCTCTCGGCCTTCCAATCACTCCCGATGAACTCGTTTCTCAAGAAGTTTCGACACAACTCGTATCAAAACTAAAACAACATTCCTTTAAAACACTATGCCCGCTACGATTCCCTCGACCACACAAATTTAAAAAATTCGTCGAACCATTCCTGATTCAATTTCGAACGATTTATAATATCAAAGCTGTCCAAAGTGAACCGAAAAAAAACCACTGTGCCTCACAGAGATATAGTAGCCAATCAAGAGACCGACTCGAGTGTAAAGCAAATACTCTTGAGGATTCAAGCCGCCAAATGTATTTTTTGCCACTCGTTATTTAACGTCCAAAATGGACACTAAGCACCAACCGCGGGCTCTCGAGTTATCAACAAGATTCTCAAGGGTGTTGCACTGTTGTGCACTTCGCCCCAATATTTCTACAAGACACAACAAGTTGAACAAGTCTCCCCAGCGTCGAATATTCAAATCCAAATAAAACGACCTCGACGCACCGACTCCATAGTCGCCGATCACGAGGAACTTGAAGAGGAACTCCTTGTGACTGAACTTGGACAGCAGGACATCAGAGTCCCTCCTCGGCTTCCGTCCATTCATCTCGATTCCGAATCCTTCGCGGTGCTCGTCTCCCGCTCGAACGGAACCACGCGTATTCTTCGTACCCTCGTGCTCTCAGCTTAGATAGCAGACCGTGACTACGAGAGGAAGATGTCTCGAGCCTCGACCTCCGGGGGTCGTCTTCCTGCGCCCCTTGCCCCTGGATCTATTATGCTCGTAGCGTGCCGTCGCCTCTGTCCTCTGCTGCCTCGCTGTAAATACTCTTTCGCTCTCGCGAACTTCAATTTCGGATATCAGAAACCGGCACTGCTAGCTCCCGCTATCCCCTCGGCGTATATCCCACGAGAGTTGCTCGCTTGTAATAGCAGCGTTTAATTTGACGCGTGATAATCTGCCTTTGCCACGCAAGTGTGCGAAGCTATTACCGAGAAGCGTGGTATCGCTGTAAGTTACTGACGCATACTCTTCTCAACAGTATAGTGTAAGTATGTAATGCCAAGGCTGTTGGAAGCTGGTAACATTGTTTCTAGATTGAGCTTCTTTGTGGAAGCTTAAGTACTGTGCATGTAAAACGGAATTGCAGTGGATGAAGTCGGTGAAATGGAGAATTTTAATGCACTTTGGTGGATGGGGTTTTCGCGCAGTTGGAATGTGAATTGTTTAGACATTCTTGTTGTTTTTTATTTATTTTGAGAAGTAGATATTTCTTCGGCGATATAAAAGTTTGTTTCTCTTTACAGTTTACAGTGTTTTTTTGGGAGAAATTAAAGTAACTAGAACGACAACCAGGTTCGTGGATTGTGAATAGTTAGTGTGTCGATTTCTTCTGCGGTAAAGCCTTTTAGCATCATTTTTGGGAGAACGTTGTTTATGATGTGGGAGTAGCCATGACCACCGAATCTCATCTTTAAAGAACAGTGGGATATTGCGTTAGAATATTCCAGGGAAATTATCTTCCCGTGGGATTGTAATTTGAAAGTTTGTGAAGTATTTTTTAAACAAGTTAATGTATTTGTTGACAACGTACCAATCTGTGCTTGGTGTGAATGTCGTGACTCAACAGCACACGATCCAATTTTTTATCGTCCCGAAGACACTTCACGCGATCGATGCGCTGCGCGTCAGATAGCATATCTACCAATGGATTCAGCTGGTAAAATGAGCATTCAGTTCCGAATAGATCGAACTGGCAGTAGCATTTGGCCTCGTCGGCAAATTCCAGAAGCATCTGTTCGTCTGGTATGGTCCCTGTCGATGTAATATTATGTAGGTATTTCTTTTGCAGGCGCGTGTTTGAGTGTAGGAAAAGTATGCTGCAGCCTATTTCGTGTGGCGAAGTTTGGGGAGCGGCAAATTTTGAGAAGCGGCAAATTTTGGAAAGCGACTAATTTTTGGAAGGGGCAAAATTTGGAGATTGAAAAATTTTGGAGACCGACACAATTTTGGGGAGCGGCTAATTTTGGGGAGCAACAAATTTTGAGGAACGACTAATTTTGGAGAGCGACATATTTTGGAAGACGGAAAATTTTGGAGAACAACAAATTTTAGGAAGCGGCAAATTTTGGAAAGCGACTAATTTTTGGAAGGGGCAAAATTTGGAGATTGAAAAATTTTGGAGAACGACACAATTTTCGGAAGCGGCTAATTTTGGGGAGCAACAAATTTTGAGGAACGACTAATTTTGGAGAGCGACATATTTTGGAAGACGGAAAATTTTGGAGAACAACAAATTTTAGGAAGCGGCAAATTTTGGAAAGCGACTAATTTTTGGAAGGGGCAAAATTTGGAGATTGAAAAATTTTGGAGAACGACACAATTTTCGGAAGCGGCTAATTTTGGGGAGCAACAAATTTTGAGGAACGACTAATTTTGGAGAGCGACATATTTTGGAAGACGGAAAATTTTGGAGAACAACAAATTTTAGGAAGCGGCAAATTTTGGAAAGCGACTAATTTTTGGAAGGGGCAAAATTTGGAGATTGAAAAATTTTGGAGAACGACACAATTTTGGGAAGCGGCTAATTTTGGGGAGCAACAAATTTTGAGGAACGACTAATTTTGGAGAGCGACATATTTTGGAAGACGGAAAATTTTGGAGAACAACAAATTTTAGGAAGCGGCAAATTTTGGAAAGCGACTAATTTTTGGAAGGGGCAAAATTTGGAGATTGAAAAATTTTGGAGAACGACACAATTTTAGGAAGCGGTAAATTTTGAGAAGCGACAAATTTTGAGCGAAAGATATTGAGGAAGGTTTAAATACAGTGGCTTGTAACAACTTTAAAAAGAATTCACTTTTTTTATGTAGCGAATTAATAATAACTCAGATGTGAGTTGCTATGTTGAGGAAATTTTGAAATTGTCTCGACTCTTTTAAATTGAAATATTTTATGATATTTCCCGGAAAGGGCAGCAGAACGGGCAGACGCTTGTTAGCCTACAGGTGCCAAATCTTCAAATTCGCCCCTGCTTGTTTGTTAACACTTGCTTCGATCTTCTTCCATATTTATCACTAGTAGACAAGTATATATAAAAAGTCTTGGTCCTGTATATATACACATTGCAGATGGCAATGGTTTAAAAAAAATGACGAACAATTCGAAATTTGAAAAAAGACTACTTTGGACAGATGAGTAGTAATTAACTTTTGCTCCAAAATCATAATAATACCTAGAAAAAATAATATTGCGTATATTTTCGATTTTTTATCATGAAACTTTGTCTCCGTTTCTAAAAACACGATTTTTATTGCACGAAAATGATTAAGTTTAAATAAACTTCTTGAATATACTGCACTAGATCTCAAACTTTTGCAATGTCAACGTTTTTGTTTGAAAACTTTCAATTTATTTCAAAGTATAATTTATGTATACCTTAAATTACTTGGGCACTGCTTTAATTTCCCCAAAGCAACAAACAATGCTACGATTTATTTTCCAAAAAGTGGTCGAACTATCTCGGACTTACAATCCACGTGCAGCGATGCACGCGGGGCAACAAAGGAGAGGGGTCGAGCAGTGGTATTCAAAGCCACTGTCGTACGGGGTCACTCACCTCAGATACGCTGCGAGGAAATTTATCTCTTGTCTCGTTATTACTTCATCCAAAATTGAATGATATGGTTGTATTACAACAGACCTGCCTACATGCTAAAATCCATGGTTTCCATTATATTCACTGTTATAGTCCATTGCGTTATGGAGACACACGCGCGCAAAAATCGCACAAAACACAGAATCACACCACTTAAAGAAAAAAAAACAGAGTTCTTGCACTAAACTGTGTGAAAAATGTTAAAAAAGAACGCAAACTTAACCGCACTAAGCACGTAAAAGAATGAAAAAAAAATCATCAGACACTAAAATCTCACTAAAACATTCCATATTTTATGTAATTTCTGTGCGTGTGTGTCTCGATAGCACAATGGACTACAGTGGAGATAATGGAAACAATAGATTTTAGCGAGTAGTATAGTAACTATCCTTTAATTTTGGATTAAGTGTCGCAGAATCGTGTGACCATGGTTGTCGGTAAATTTCGACGTAGCTTCTCTGAGGTGAGTGGCCCCGTGTGACGGTGGCTTTGGCGAATGGCGACCACTGCGCGACCCCTCGCCTGTGTCGCCCGACGTGCACCGCTGCACGCGGATTGCCTGTTTTCAGGCATATCTATAAATGCTTATAACTAAGGAAATAAGCCTCAACCGCAATATCGTTATTTTTTATTTTCGTCTTAGAATGGCGTCTAGAATCACCCCTCAATTTTATTCCCACGTGTAGCGGGGCACGCGTATAAAAACCATACGCGAATTACAGAGATCAGATACCTCGTGAACAGCAGCGGATTTAAGAAAAAAGGCACAGGTGGCAAACATTCCGAAGGGCCTATTTTTAGAAAAAATGGGGAGGTAGTTTAATAAAAGGTGGTAAGTGCACAGGAAAGTATAGAAAACAAATATACTACTTGGATAAAAGTATAATTTTTTAAGACAGGGCCTCTTGGGGGACCTTCTGAGCAGGGGCCCTTCTCGGGAAAATAAAGCGGTAGTTTACTGAAAACGGGCTCAGTGTAATAATACAGGAAAAAATATGAGTTGGATAAAATCATAATTTTTTTTAAGGATGGGGCCCTGAGGACAGGGGCCCAGATGACAACTGCTCATCGGCCGCCCTGTTAAATCCACCACTGCTCGTGAACAACAAGGAAATGTCACAGTAAGTCAGGTCTGCCCCAAAGGGTGTAAATACCTCCTGAAATTCTGGGACCCGGGCAACAGCCAAGCGCGGGACTGTTGTTCCATTGCTACCCGTTGCGAGATTCGTGAGAGAACTGCATGAGTGTGCGAGCCTGTTAGGACGGCCCACAGTGGGGCACGTAACATAGGACTCGCGGAAAAAATTTCATAACTTCGGTGTTTCTAAATATTTTTGAGTACTTTTTTTACATTATTTGTTTATAGCCAACGGTTACATGGACAGGAACATAAATAAAATTGAAGCATTTTTAACATATGAAATAATAATAAACCCCCTAAACATTCGGTATACAAAGACCATATATGATAATTATGTTCTAATAAATATGTAATATTACATAAACAATGTATTAATTAGTTTCAAACAGTATGAAACATAATAGAGAAAGAAAATAACACAATTGAATGCACAGCGCAGTCGTGTGATTATGTATTAATAAGGGCTGTTAGTAGATGGTATCTGCTTTCAATTAGTACTATCTAGAGCCCGGAGGAAGGCGGAGCTTTTTTTATAAACCTAAAAGTGTTAATAAAAACTTGAAATACTAGGTAGCTTCATTTGAAGTTGTATAGTGGGATTACGGTGAAGAATTTTCGAAAACTATTTATGTCACAAATAAGCTGAGACTATGCACATTCGAAATACATGCGGTAAAAAAATAAAAATATCTAGCGGAATTCAGAAAAACATCGACAATCTGGTACGAATACCTATTGACACGTTTCCCGTTAGAATACGAAAGGTCAACTTCAGATCAATTTTTCTTTGCAATTAACATGAATATGACATATCTGTCATATAGGTTAGATACGTTGGTCTATTGCAGGCCTGCCCCATCGGGTGCAAATACCTCCTGAATTTCTGGGACCCGGGTAACAGCCGAGCGCGGGACTGTTCCATTGCTACCCGTTGCGAAATTTGTGAGAGAACTGTATTTCAGAAATTCAGGAGGTATTTGCACCCGATGGGGCAGGCCTGGTCTATTGGCTATCCGCTATCAGGATATAGTGATGGATACATAAAAATACAACTTTCATTTTAAGACTTTTTTCCTCTCCAGCCCCACTGTGCGGCCGCACATTTATGCAGTTCTCCCGCAGCCCATGCTGTGGTTAGCAACGTAACAGTCCCGCGTCCGGGCTGTTGCCCGGGTCCCAGAAATTCAGGAGGTATTTGCACCCTTTGGGGCAGGCCTGCAGGAAGTGCAACCCAGATCAGGACAGAATGAAATAAAACCTTGTCCCAAGGTTTTGCGTGAGCTGTAACTATTCAACCGACCAAGGATCCGACTTCCCTCGGTTTCTACCAAGTACCCAATCCGGGCATCCTTATCCGAATTCTTGGAGCTCGCCGCACGACGCAATGAAGGACAACCACGATGCACAACGAGGTTCTCTGCGAGAATCTCAACCCCAGCTTCCATCCTCAACATTTGCGTTGTCATGAGTTTTTATCAAAAAGGACAAAAGGAAGTATCCTTACGTGTTTACGTGTCCTTCTATGACCTACAGTGGGTACAGAAAGTATTTGTACACCCTTTAAAATCGCATAACTTTTTTCAAATTAATCCAAACAACTTGAGTTTTTTTTAGAAGCTAGAGGGATTAGTTTGCTAAATGATGTGATTCGTCGTTTTAAAAAAAAATGAACATGGTCGGAATAGCAAAAAAAGTAGTAAAAGTCGTTTTTGAAACTTTTTTTTGTGAGCCTGTAATGAAAATTCAAAAAACCCGTTTGTAGATTTCAGTAAGTTATCTACGTGCCTAAAATTTCATCAAAATCGGTCAACGTTGCTCTGAGTTATGAACGCTTAAAGATCGCAGAATAAGGTCGAAAATCGCTGATTTCGGGAATTTCCGCGATTTTCGACCTTATTCTGCGATCTTTAAGCGTTCATAACTCAGAGCAACGTTGACCGATTTTGATGAAATTTTAGGCACGTAGATAACTTACTGAAATCTACAAACGGGTTTTTTGAATTTTCATTACAGGCTCACAAAAAAAAGTTTCAAAAACGACTTTTACTACTTTTTTTGCTATTCCGACCATGTTCATTTTTTTTTAAAACGACGAATCACATCATTTAGCAAACTAATCCCTCTAGCTTCTAAAAAAAACTCAAGTTGTTTGGATTAATTTGAAAAAAGTTATGCGATTTTAAAGGGTGTACAAATACTTTCTGTACCCACTGTATGTACAATTCAACGAGCATACACCTTGTGCATACATAGTTCCGATACCGAGGCTTCGCGATAGCATAATAAAGCGGCTTGTGAAAAATAATAACGTATTAAACGTACGATCAAGATGCGAAAGAATCGCTTTCCGCGTATCACCGCCAGCTTCCTGATACAGTCTCATTATTTCGACAGGTGCTCCAGAATCCCTACCAGGGTGAAACGTGACGGGGCACTTTAATTGGGCCTGAAGCTCTCCGGTTGCTTGGATAGCTCGCCTCTCGAAATCTGTTTATAGTATCGTCGTAAGATTAAGTACAGAAATATATATATATATATATCTTAACCCTTTGCACTCCAACTATGCTTATTAATCCCACCACAAACGCTCGGTGTTTTTCGACCCAATTGCGTTCTCAATTAGAGCTGTCCAAGTGGTTTGAAAATTCAAGCTGAAAAGGGAACACCGCGAATCCTTACTCACCGATTCGAACGCAACTTTGTGGGTTTATAGAAAGACTCAGGGGAAGAGTAATCGTATGCTTCATTAGTGTCCAATCGCCCTTCAAGGGTGTGCAAGCTGGCTTCAAACTCAAATAGACACTACCACCTTTTCGCATATAACTTCTAAGTTACAAGAGGCAGAAAAAATGTTTCAAACAAAAGTTTAATAGTACAAAAAGTTTTTCTTAAAAAAAAATTCCACCTCACATTATTTTTAGTATTTCGTTATTTACTGTTTCAAGTACTTGGCAGCTTTAGTTCTAATTTTCAAACTACTTGAACAGCGGTAGAGCATACCTACTTGTAGTGCAAAGGGTTAAAAAGGTTCTAAGGTCGGTATCATATATATTGGCCGGTGAGTTTCGTGAGGGGTATTCTCCCACCACACCGTTTGTTTGCCTCGGTGCTCCTTTTCTCAAACGTTTTCTGACTCGCTCTCGTCCCATCTCGCTCTCGCCTTCGCAGAACAAGAGTGAGCCAGAAGTGGTGGGGATAGTGCCAACATTCTGACGTGTAGGCCAAACCGAGCTGTCAGCGTAGAAATACACACATCAGAATAGATGTGCGTTAGCAACGAAAAAATTCAGGAACTTTATTGGTTAGAACATTGCTTCGTTCTCGATAGCTTCATCTCGTATTGGTCTACGCATAACTTCGCAACGCACACAACTATTACGTTAAGGATAAATAACAGCCAACCGGCTAGGTTCAGGCGGAGCCGAGGAGCGTTTCCTTTACCCCACCATACCATGAGAGGACCACGCAACTCCAACTGACAAATCAGCGATCGTTAGATGGTGGTGGCTGATTTCTCCTCAATCGCTGCTCGCGAAACCGAATTCACCGGCCAATATATTTGATACCGACCTTAGGTAACATTCGAATGAGGTACAAGCCTTCGATTGGCCAAGTGCTTCCGACTTCCCCAATGAATCCTGTTCTCACATCGGGACATTCGTCGCAGCCAATGGTCATTTCTTTCAACATCACATTGTACATGTCTTCCGTTGATAAGCTGAGATCGCTGGCGCTCTGGGTCGCAGCAACGTAATAACCTTGGGTCCGTTAATTATAAGATATTGAGACAAAAATTCAGATGACGGCTGCTGTTTGGCTGACAGTGGAATCACCGTCGTCTGAATTTTTGTATACAGTTAGTAAAAAAAGTATTTGGACACTTTTTAAAATCGCATAACTCTTTTAGAATTGGTCTAAACGACTTGATTTTTTTGAGGACCTAGAAGGATTAGTTTTCTAATTGACGTGTTTCGTCGTTTTGGAAAAAATTGCAATTGGTCGGAATAACGAAGAAAATAGTAAAGGTCGTTTTTTAAACTTTTTTTGTGAGCCTGTAATGAAAATTCAAAAAACTCATTTGTAGATTGAAGTAAGTTATATACATGCCTAAAATTTCATCAAAATCGGTTAATCTGAGTTACAAACGTTTAAAGATCGTGGAATAAGGTCGAAAATCGCGGAAATTCCCGAAATCAGCGATTTTCGACCTTATTCCACGATCTTTAAACGTTTGTAACTCAGAGCAACGTTAACCGATTTTGATGAAATTTTAGGCATGTATATAACTTACTTCAATCTACAAATGAGTTTTTTTGAATTTTCATTACAGGCTCACAAAAAAAGTTTAAAAAACGACCTTTACTATTTTCTTCGTTATTCCGACCAATTGCAATTTTTTCCAAAACGACGAAACACATCACTTAGAAAACTAATCCTTCTAGGTCCTCAAAAAAAAATCAAGTCGTTTAGACCAATTCTAAAAGAGTTATGCGATTTTAAAAAGTGTCCAAATACTTTTTTACTAACTGTAGGTACAAATAAATATGATAATAAAAATGAAGGATAAACAATACCCGTTCCAGTAATAACATTAACTCCGGTTTCATTACTGACTCTTTTCATCAACGAAATGTCGCGCTTTAATCCGTGGTTACTATTCTCAACGATAGTACCACCCCCAAACTCGCGAAAGAATTTCACGTCCTCCAATACTGCATCCATTGCGTCTTCATCGTTAAACTTTAAATTACATAGACTGCTGTAACTGTAAGAAAAAATTGTAACTTGCATTTGTAATTTTAGTGTTGCATTCGTAATAATAAATGGGTAACAGAATTTCTGAAGGAAACCATGATGACTACCTATGTATGTATATACAAAATCAATGTAAAATAGATCCTATGAGACATTCTGTACTGCTAAGTCATTAATATTCGACATCATTGCAATAACATTGATATTTATATTATTTATATAACAATAAATCTAAATCCCTAGTTTTAATAACTTTCTCGTGAGAAAAAGGGTAAGAAATAAATAAACTCGTCTTTCAAGGATAATAATATTGAACGTCTGAAGGCCGCAGCTCCCTGTTGTGCATCCACAGGAATATGGGCGTCCGGAGGGGGTTGCAAAAGGGGCAGTTACCCCCCATGAATTTTGAAAAAAAATCGCTTATTTTTCAAAACTGATTTTTATTAACTTTACACTAAAAAGGGGATATTTTTCAATTTTGGTTTTAAATTTTTATTTAAAATGGCGCTACAAAATGGGACAAAAAA
This sequence comes from Andrena minutula, assembly GCA_929113495.1. NCBI lineage: Eukaryota > Metazoa > Arthropoda > Insecta > Hymenoptera > Andrenidae > Andrena > Andrena minutula. The sequence continues at coordinate 43,530,678 of OV815994.1, forward strand.
GCAAGAGGGGTATATTTATCTTTGCCATCATCCCAAAGCTCCCCCCTCCCCTTGGAAAAAGTCTCCGGACGCCCTTGCACAGGAATCTCAAATCATAAGACAAAACATCAAAAGGTTTCTTATTATTTGGAATTTTAAACTACATGAAGAGCGTATTTCATGTAACATTTCTTTGAGTTTTGAGTTCTAAGAGTTTTATCATATTTATTAAAAATTTGAATCCTGGAAGAGGCCATCAAAGCAAGCTGTGATAGTGTGAAAGTATAGGAATCTCGTTGTTTAATCATCAATAGTCGTGAAAAAATATGTACCAAGTGATGTTTACATAAGATATAGTAATAGGGTTTGAGCAAACATTTGAGAAAAACCCATCTGCATATTTCTACTTTCTTTTAGGAGAAATTGTTTATATAATAATTTTTAAACAATTTCTCCATTTATATAATAATTTTTAAATTAGCTGTCCAATGCATAATTTGATTTCCATTGCGCTAAAATCTGAACATTTATACTATTTAATGAAGATATACAAAACCCCTTTTACTTACGGATATTGCCTGAGAGCACCAAGATTTCGAAGCTCGATTTTATCATCCAGAAAACGTTTCAAATGGCTCGGAGGTTGTACGTAGAAAGTATCAAACGCCAAAGCTAAGTGTTCGTGCGTGAGAGTTCTGCCGAGCTCGTTTGGATCCTTTCCTCCGAGTACTAAAAAAGTGAATCATGCAAATTATTTTTAACACATAAAACAATATATACTATATAAATTACATTTACAAAGTTGTTTGAGATACAGTTTAAACAGTTCAATGTGTAAATACAGTTTGAATAAACATTTTCGCACGGAAGAAGATTTGAAGTTTGAATAAGGAACACAGTTTAAGATCGAAAAATAATTTAAACATATGTAAGTGAAAGAATATTAATTATTATTATGAGCTTATAATAATCTTCCTTTGGTATTGCATTCGCTGATCAAACTTGTGCAATTTCTGTCCCAAATGCTTTTTTACAGTCAAGAAAAAAAGACAGCATTTCGCTGCGATTAAAAGATTTCGTTATCTTGACGTGTATAATCAATATTTTCAAACACTGTAGGGCAGTGCTTCCCAACGTGTGATACGCTGTGAGAGCTCAGAAATCGCTAGTGACTGCAAGATAGTGCCACCCTGTGTGTTCCAGACGAATGTTAAATTCTTTATATCACTTTTTGTATTTAGCAATATATGTAATTTAAGAATAAAAAATTTAATCTACTGTTTTATTTTATTCCTATTGTTATACTGGAACTATAGTTTTATCTATCTATGCAAGGGGTACGCCAGTTATATGTATACTCATTTCTTCTGTAGGGTAACTTGATACAGTACTGAATACCCCTTTAAGACGAGAATGACTTTCTATGATTAATTGATTCTTATTTAATTCCCAAATAGCACACGACGTCTTTTATCGCGCAGATAAATTCAGTGATTTTCAGGAATTTTTTGCGATGAAAGGAACTACAGTAATCGAATAAATTTTTTTGTATTTATTAAACTACGATTTCTACAGTAAATAAAAAATATAAAAGTAATAAAATTTTTGTTTTTAAAATGCTTTTGAAAGCGGTCTTGATGACATATTTAAAATTTCATGTCTCGCTCGTGCAGGCGTTTTCAGCTGTTAGACTTATCTGAACCCAACAATCCAAACAGATTCTTGATCAGTATGACTGACACTATCTCTCGGACTATAATTAGCGATTTATCTTCAAAATTAGCAAAATGGCGGGCAAAATGCCATAAACATGTTTTTCGGCCTTTTTTTGCTATTTTCGATATTAAAAATAGATTAGACTCAATAAAAATACTTGTTGTAGTCCCCGCGAGAGTCATAGGTGTGAAGAATAAGCAGTAAAATGTATAAAGCAATCGGTTCGATGAATTTTGAGATTTTATCTTCACGATGTGAAGAAAAGACGTTTTGAGAAAAACGCGTTCAAAGTTTTCATCTATAGAGGCCGAGCATCTGCGCTCCCTACATAATGCATCTGTAGAAGCTAAAATAATCGGAATTTTTCCATCAAAATTTAACAGTACATGTGGATGATATGTACTTTCAAAAAATATTTAAAAAAAAAAATTTTTTTTAACCCGTCTAACCGGAATGCCCCTTAGGCGGGAAGTCCAATTCTCGTTATCGCCAAGTTTTTTTTCTTAATGTCGTAACCGAGACCTGGTCCAGACGTCTTTACGACGTCTTTAACCTTTAGAGCCAATTTATGTACATATATAGAGGTATATTTTATATGGATAACTCTACATTCCCCTTCTTCTTACCCATGGCGCGCCGGCACTGACCTGTCCTTATAACATACTAGCTTAAAGTACCCGGCGTTGCCCGGGTAAAACTTTGATTGCCATAGAGTGTTAAGGGGATAAAATAAGGGCAAAGGGGAGTGATGTCCAGATTTCATGATAGCCTATATGTTCCACAGGGTTGAGAGGGTAATTACGCAATATTTGGTCAAAATCGGTTAAAAAAATCGGGATAAAAAGTATACTATGTGTTATTCCCGGTCCTAGACTCCATGTATACAAAATTTCAGAAAGATCCGTTGCGTAGTTGCAACGTGATTGAGTAACAAACATCCAAACACACTTTCGCATTTATTATATTAGTAGATAGTAGGATAGTAGGACTACCGGAAAACAAATTGCCTCTGTCTCCTGTGGGGCCAGTTTGCGAGCAACATTGTGGGAGGGAGAAAGATGTTGTGCGAGCTAGTGCGAGTGAGAGGTGCGATTTCCCGGTCGTCCACAATGCGCAAGCGCCGAAATCGCCGACAACGAGTACCTCTCTAGATCGCACGATGCTAACCACACTTTCTGACTCTCAATGCGCCTTCCAGTAGTATATGTTCTAAAGTCTGCCCTACACGATGAGACTTGTCTTGAGGCATGTCTTGAGATGAGGTCTCATGTCTCGTGGTGGTGGAGAGAAGGAGACAGAGAGACCTGTCTCAAGACATGCCTCGAGGCAAGTCTCATCGTGTAAGGGCCGCTTAGTAATAAGTGACACGGGACTGATAAATGTGTTTACACCTTAAGACGTCTTTAGGACCGTACCATGGTCTTTAAGACGTCTTGAAAGTCTGTAATGGACGTCTTAGGACGTCTTAGTGCTATCTGGGTTCACAAGATTACTTCATTTTCATGCGATATAATGAGAATTCTCGTTTAACAATGCAGAATAGTATTAACAAATTTTAAATACCCCATTCCTAGTTACTCTATCGCAGGTCACGACTTGTACATCCAAATTAAACAAAACAACCTTGAAGAAATTCTAAGTAAACAGGATCTTTCTGTAATCATTGCACGTTGTTCATTCACACGTCTGTTGCCAAAGATATTTTACTTGTTATCTAATTAAGAGCATTTAACAGTCCATTGCGTGAAAAGAGTTTCATAAAGCTATCACCTTGCTTGAAATATTAATTGCTGTGCTAAGTTAAATCCACTTACCAGTTTGTACACAGCCACTCGCGCGTTCCATCTTCTTATCGAACGTGTAAATATTTATATTTTATCTTCGAGTTTTATGAGTTTCGAAATCTAAAATTAAAAATAACTGTCGTCACACTCTGAAATGTCTCTATAGAGGAATAAAACTGACGAAAGAGCTGTCGAAAATCTTTAAAATTTGCCTACAAAGAAAAATTAAATTCACTAGAGAATTGTCCAAAAACACACAAATTTCTGTAGAAATGGGAAAGCTAACATCGGGGGAGAACCGTGAAAATCTCTAAAAAGAAGAAAAAGTTGGTTGCAAGAAAACTGACGAAGAATTCCAAAATTTCGATAATGGAATAGAAACGAAAATCAGAAAACTCTGAGAAACAGTAAAGATTGTACGAAATATTGACACTTTGTAAATCTATCGTTTCCAATATCTTTATGCCACTCATACACGTATATAATTCTTCACGACATAAACGCTGGAGGACGTCCAGCTCGTCGCTCCACTCACCACTGACTGACGTTTCAAACTGGTATACATTGCATGTTACATAACGAAAGAACAGTATTTTCTCGCGTGCGTACAATTTTGCTTATCTTTATTACATGCGTCTACGAATTTGCCTCTTTTTTGTAGACATCTAAATAACAGTTATGAATAGTTTGAGTGACGCAATGTTTGGCGAAATATCGTTTTTTTAAAGTTAGTAAAATCTTCGTGGGTGGTCGCTTCTGCTGTGGAAAACCGTGCACAGAGTGAAAATCTCCAGGCATCGCACGAATTGTTAACCACGGAAATCTAATTGTAGGGGATACGATGTTTTTTATTTTTCCCCTCAATCTTAATTTTAAGGGATGAAATTGTCTCTCGAAAATTGAAAGTATATGTAAAAATAAATATAGAAATATGTTATTCTTTACATTTACTGTAAAAGTGATCGTAGTGAAAAGTGTTTTAAGCCTTCGTTGACACTCTGGGTGTGAGTCACCCATAAGCTAATTTTCACGATCTGTACCTTCTATATGCAAATTAAATTACCAAACACAAAAAATGCGAACTATTTTTTTCGTCAAAATATTATATCTGAACAACAACTCTGTAGATTTTTAGCTTCTAATATTGAAATTTGTAAAAGTTACAAATTTTTTGAAGATTTTTTTCGTTTTTTTCTCGACGTAATAGTGTTGTATACCAACATCATTACAGTTCACATTTCATTCTCTATTAGTATTAGTTTAGTCACCCGGTTACTTTTTCATATAACAATAATTGTGAACCGAGAAAATCACTCCGTGGCAGTAAACAATGTAAACATCCCAAATTCCATCCTTAATTTCTATGATATCATCTGTTCCTTATTACCTATTCTCGAATTTCTCTCTCCGAGGAGACAGTAACGCCGCTAGGAAGCATGTTGGGGTGCCTTAGGGTGACTTGACACATTTGGTACTTTCACCCTAAAGCGCCCCAACATGCTTCCTAGCGGTGTTACTGTCGCCTCGGAGAGAGGGTAGTAGGAATCGTCCCATCTTAGCTGAAGGCGCAGCGTTGGAGGAAGAACCGAAACATATGTTTCAAGAGTGGTTTTCCCTTACTTGGGAAGGCCTGGACTAACCTTCGATTTTCAATACCGATAATTATCGATAGTGAAAATAAGCCATCGATAACTATCGATGTACCATCGATAGTTCTCCACCACTACCGTGCATGCGCGAGAAAACTCGCCCGAGATCTCATCACTGCGCGAATCGGAACGCGCCACATCACTGTCTCATCACTGACTACAGTGATGTGGCGCGTTCCGATTCACGAATAATGCGCACGAAGTGAATAGGGTACGTGACATATCCTATGCATTTTATGCGCATTATGCGTGAATCGAAACGCACCCGATGAGTGGACCGTCACAAGTGCGTAGTTGTCCGCAGGGCATCTCGCGTCGCCCGACACGAGTTTGAATTTAGTTCACGGAATCAGGAATTTATTTACGAAAAATGGAAGGTATTCGGTATACACCGTATGAACATTACAGTTTAAGGAAAGCAGTTTGTGAAGGACAAGTAGAAAGAGTAAGACAGATAATTAGTTCTCGCAGTCTATATTACTCACGAGAATGGTCAGATGCATCAGATGGATATGCTTTACTTTGTATTGCTCTCCAGGAGAAGTATACACAGATTGCCAAACTACTTTTAACGAATGGTTCCAGAGTTAACAGCGAAAACGAAAATCCTTCTGAGACACCACTTTATTTTGCTGTTAAAAATGGCGACATAGAGGTTATTCAGATGCTTCTGGATAAAGATGCTAATATTAATGCTCCAAATATTTCTGGCTTTACTCCATTTCACTTAGCACTCATATGTAAGAGAATGGAAATTATTCACATACTTTTAAATCGGGGCGCGATAGTTGAACCTATCAGCAGTGACAGTATAATTCCTATGCACATTGCTACTTACAGTGGTAGCAAAGAAATTATAAATCTTCTTTTAAGCAAAGGTGCTGCTGTAAATGCTGAAACTAAAGATGGTACAACTGCTCTTCATATCGCATTCAAATATGGGCATAAACAAATTGCTAAACACCTTCTAAAATGTGGAGCTATTGTTAATGCTGTGTATAATACCTCTCGAATGGAGGAAGGTTACACACCACTGCACCTTGCTGCTGAAGTTGGTAACGAAGAAATTATCAAATTGCTTTTAACTAAAGGTGATAATGTAAATGCTGAAGCAAAAGATGGTACAACTTCTCTTCATCTTGCAACACAGATGGGCCACTTAAAAATTGCTGAACACCTTTTAAAATATGGAGCTAATGTTAATGCTGTGTATAACACCTCTGGAAGGCAGGAAGGTTACACACCACTGCACTGTGCTGTTGAAGATGGTAAGGAAGAAATGATCAAATTGCTTTTAACTAAAGGTGCTAATGTAAATGCTGAAGCAAAAGATGGTACGACTTCTCTTTATATCGCAATAAGATTTGGACATGTGCAAATTGTTGAACATCTTCTAAAATATGGAGCTAATGTTAGTGCTGTGTATAATACCTCTGGAAGGGAGGAAGGTTATACACCACTGCACCTTGCTGCTAAAAATGGTAGCGAAGAAATTATGAAAATGCTTTTAAGTAAAGGTGCTAATGTAAATGCTGAAGCAAAAGATGGTACGACTTCTCTTTATATCGCAATAAGATTTGGACATGTGCAAATTGTTGAACATCTTTTAAAATATGGAGCTAATGTTAGTGCTGTGTATAATACCTCTGGAAGGGAGGAAGGTTATACACCACTGCACCTTGCTGTTAAAAATGGTAGGGAAGAAATTATCAAATTGCTTTTAACTAAAGGTGCTAATGTAAATGCTGAAGCAAAAGATGGTATGACTTCTCTTTATATCGCAATACAGTCTGGACATGTGCAAATTGTTGGACACCTTCTAAAATATGGAGCTAATGTTAATGCTGTGTATAACACCTCTGGAAGGCAGGAAGGTTACACACCACTGCACTGTGCTGTTGAAGATGGTGAGGAAGAAATGATCAAATTGCTTTTAACTGAAGGTGCTAATGTAAATGCTGAAGCAAAAGATGGTACGACTTCTCTTCATATTGCAATACAGTCTAGACATGTGCAAATTGTTGGACACCTTTTAACATATGGAGCTAATGTTAATGCTGTGTATCATACCTTTCGATGGCAGGAAGGTTACACACCACTGCACCTTGCTGCTGAAACTGGTAAGGAAGAAATTATCAAATTGCTTTTAACTAAAGGTGCTAATGTAAATGCTGAAGCAAAAGATGGTACAATTGCTCTTCATATCGCATTACAAGAAAGAGAATTCGGGATTGCTGAACACCTTTTAAAATATGGAGCTAATGTTAATGCTGTATACAACTCTGATGATGAGAAAGGTTACACACCACTACACATTGCTGCTGATGATGGTTACCTAGATGTTATCGAGTTGCTCTTAAAATTTGGTGCCAGCGTTAATTATGCAGATGAATATGGTCAAACAGCACTTCACATTGCTTCTAAGAATGGTTACGAAGAAATTGTTATGGCTCTCCTAGAACACGGTTCCGATACTACTATTATGAGTAAAAAAAATTACACAGCGCTTGATTTTGCTATGCATCCTGACAGAGCATATGATAATGATTATATGTATGATAATTATGTAAATCTTGTTAAGATTCTTAAACGTCACATGGTTAAGATAAAAGCTGCAAATTTATATGCAGTTAACAAGGACATACTATCAATTTCTTCACCCACATTTGGCAGTGATGATGAAGAACTACGTGATTTTCAGAATGAATGTGAAAAGGAAATAGCAAGCATGAAGAGCGAGGTTATTAATGACAATATCACACTTTATGATTTTTTAACAGGAAGTGTTCGTCTATTAGCGAAATATGCAACAAATGAAAGTATAGTAGAGACCTTTGGATCAGATAATTATAAAATACAATTTCCAATATATGCTAGTATGATAAAAAGGAATTTTATAAAGGGGGAAAAGGAGAAAGAGTTTATTGAAAAAGGTGACGAAATTTTTGATTTTCTCTTTAGTAAAAATCTCCCTCGGTTACCACGTAATTGTACTGAAAAAATTCTTAGTTACCTAAATTATAAAGATTTAATATAGATTTTATATACATTTTAAGTTAATTATGAATCGTATATGTTGTTGCGATATCCGCTTAGAGCATATGTTTATAATTATATATTATGAAAATAATTAGCTATATAATTATATAATTAAAATGTTAATTTGTATATTATATGAAGTTAGCCATAAGTCATAGAGATATCGAAGTTAGATGTAGAGCGAAATTCAAAATCCTTTTGTATTGAAAGATAGAAATAATATATATAGATTCGAAGCGAACGGAACATCTAGAAGGTCTTAAGCAAATGTGAAACGGAGGACAAGGAAGAGTTTATTATAGAGCGCGTTGTGGTTCTCGGGTTTTTTTTTTCCTTGCTATTTTTGAACGTGTCCTTACAATATTAGCAACTGATACCTGAACTCGGAAGGCGTACGAAAACCTGGCATTGCATTCAATAGCTTTCAAGTTACCGTTAGACCAGGCGAGGATAGTAAATATCTTAACTTTTTCCTCTGCACATCTGCGTGCCAAATTTCGTCGAGCAAGCAGCTGCACGTGTCATAAAAGTACTTAAAACTCTGTCCTCCTTTTCAATAATTGTCGATGTCCTGTGCGGATAAAAACTCCGGTCGGGGGAGGTTGAAAGTCATAAAGTCATAAACTTTCTTCGGGCGACGTCGTCTTGACCCCGAGGGTTGCGCCTACCTACCTGTTAGAAATGTATGTACCGTACGCAGCCTATGTAAATTATGTATCGAAAAGCGTGCCTCGACCACCAGCCGAGAGTGGAGGGAAGCGTGGAGGAAGGGCCAAGGACGAAGAGATGGCTGAAGGACAACCCCCTGACGAAGCTTGAGGGACGACACAGTTTTGATGGGCGAAGGGATCCGAGGAGGGAGTCAGAGGAACACGTCAAAATTGGAGGAGTACGGCGCTCAGAGGTGACAAGCGAGGCGTTAATTTGTAAAAGAGCCGTTCAGTCTAGTTAGCAGACAAACGAACAGTTTTTCTTAAAATATAACGAATTATACCAGTTCACCTTAGTTGAAATTTTATTTAAATATCCCGCGTCACTCCGCGAGCTGAGTGCATAGCACTCAATAGCACTCCACGGGCACGGACCCTCCGTCCTATATATATTCACACACAATTCCCGCAACAATGTAATAATTTTAAATAAATAAATCTCTGAAATTCTAATATGGCGGATCAATAATAACAGAATATGATTATTATAGTTTTAAGTATTATTCGAAGTATTATTCTTTTTGAAAATGTCATGATTCCTATATAAGTACTTTAACATACTGTTGAATAACACACTTTTTTCTAATTTCTCTTGTCTCGAACTTTTCGTGGAAGTCAGATTTTACATCCTTATACGTCCTCTACATATCCACAAAGTCACATAATTTTTTGAATTTCCGAGCTCTGGATCTCCCCTTGTCGAAAGTATGATACTTGAAGCTTTGTAAGCCGTCATACATGAAAATTGTTACTTCTACGAAAAAATTCATACAACCTTGTTTGTACAGAATTTCCTAAGCTATAAACTTCATAATATCTATTTTTGACGAAAAACTGTTAGATAACGAGATATTCGCGAAAAACAGCTTTTTTACCTTCAACCCACTGTAAAATTTTTAGTGCATGTCGGATCGATGAGAACTTTAGACATGTTGTGTAAAACAAAATAAAGGCCCATCGTCACGAGACCAACGGGACTCGCAACACCCTCACATGGCGGCTGAAAGAGGTCAATGCCCCTTCCGCCTATCACTTCAACCCCCGCGTCGATAAGTCTAGCTTATGCACTGTCCATATTTCTATCTCTCAAGACTTTCGGTCGACCGTATTGCAACCTCTCAAGACTCAAAAGGTTGACGGTAATTCTGAGAGAAACTCTCACTCGAATTTAAGTCGAGAGCAAACTCCTAACCGATTGTCGCTTAGTAATTTCGGTTGACACGACCGTAAGTACTAGTAAGTACCATTTCAGTCGTCTCACTGACCGTGGCAACGTCCGTTACCGAAATTATATCGGTCTCGACGCCTTGCAAAAAACAGAACCGCATAAACAAAATATATAATGCAGAATTAGTGAAAATGTTTTACAACCATTGTACGTCTGGGTAAAGTTAAATATTGGCACACTCATGAAAAACTTGATTTACATATAGAAAAAACTTAACACAGAAATATATTTATTATAACTATTTATTACAACAAATTTTTAAAACAAGTTCTTCACGGTTTTGTCAATACTTTTCTCCAGACATGAAATAGTTGTAACACACATTTTTACTATAGTCTTATCATATCTATTTTATTTATATACTTAAATTTTTATACACAGAAAAGTAAGCTACTGTAAATAAAACTCCATGCAGAAAAGATGCATAAAAGCAATTACTATTTGTGACTACAATTGAAAACAAATAGTGACTAAGAAATTGTTCCTGTACTATATTCTGTGCAAGTAACAGATTCGTATAACGAAACTTTTCTTAAATCAGTCTGCTGCCAGCAGTTTCAGGTTGTAAAAAAGAATGTCTCGAGTGATGGAAGAATAAGAAGCATATAACATATCATACAAAGTGCAGGCTTTTATTTTGCACGTACATTTGTTTGTAACGAGTAACACGACAACGTTCCTTAAAGTTGCTGAGAACTTGATTTAGTCACTTACTAGTACAAGAACCAGACAGACGAAGCAAAAACATTTCATACCCCCGTTCCTGATCATTCGCGGATGCTGGACACTTCTTAGGATCTGTCTACATTGCCACGCATCGCGAGACGGCAAACCCTTGCTTAGACCCGTAGCAGGCGATTAGCTTTCTCCCTTACAACTAAAAAGCGTATGTATTGAACTTGTAGGCAACGGTCGCATTGCGACGCTTCAATTTATAAACATCGAATCAACAACAAAGAGAACTGCCCGATTTTATCTGTCTCCCAGTCGTGTTACGTTCGCTCCATCGAATGCGAGAAGAAAAATAAAAAGAATGATAAACGAATAAATAAATAATGTTAAACAGAAAAATAAAGAACATGAGAGCAATGAGAAATGAAATGGGAAAGCGTATCCCAATCCACAATCCGCGGAACTTGCAACCCTTTTGTAGGGGACAAGTGTAACAATCACACGATATTAAACTTATCTTAAGAACATGCATGTAGTAACTAGTTATGTAAACTTCTTTAAGCGCATTAAACTCAAATGCATTTTCAATCAATCTCCCTACTAAGGATCTGTTTTCACTTCCCACTATTTCTGGAGAGAAGACAACTAGTGCTACGAAAAATGATCAAGTATCTTGAATAGCTAAATTTCTTGAATTTTTGTACAGAATTTATAGCAAAGGAGAATTTACGATTTGTTAAATTTTTTAAGTAAATTGTAGATTTAGTTGTAGATTTTAGAGAGGACTCGCTCTGCAAGACATCGAAAATTGGGATACGCTTTAATCGAAAAAAAATCAGAGGGACGAGATGCCGTATCACATATAAGGTATACTTATATATTATATATATACAGGTTTCAGTCGGCAATTCCTCTACTTTCTCATCTTGTTACGTCGCTTCCCTTCGAATGTATACAATATAAAATGCTAAGACTCTGTCTTCGTTTTCCCTTCGAGCATCATTTCGTGCACGCGTATCCGTTAAATCATTTCGTCAATAAGAGGAGTACACACCTCTACGCATAAGCCTGATAACACCTTCCATGCGCAATATTCGAACGGCGAACATGAGCGCCAAAATAATATCGTCAAATCCGCGATTAAAGAGATTCTGCCGCATACAATTAAATACAGTCCAATAACTCTTCTTTCCCTAGGGCCTCTGAAAAGTCTAGAACATAAGTTTATTGGATCGTCCAGTTGCTCGTCGTTGAACGCCAAAATCAAAAACGAAAAGAAAGATATTGTGGTACAAACGCCGAACCACCGTGCGTGTCAAAACGTGAGAATTGACAAGAAGAAAAAAAAAGAAGAGAGAAATCGTCCAGTTGCTCGAATAACAATTCACAGTCGCGCGACGTCGAGGATAAATGTTGGATCGTGCAAGGCACGACAGAATAAGATTGATCGATGATCAGTGCACAAAATACGGATGTTCGTGTATCGTAGAATGCATTTTATTTCGAACAATAGCTGGATCTTATCAATAAAAGTATGCAATAGACTTTCGAGACTCCACGATTAAATTAACAAACGCCCGCGAGTACGGATAGACTTTTGAACTCGCCTGAGGTCATCGAATCGTCTTAACGAATGACACCGCGCGCAGTGAACCACAAGTCCACGGTGAAGCCAGTTTCTCCCGTGGGGGGTATCGAGCGAACCTGATGACTGTTTCACGACGAGAATTGCACGATCGTCCAATGACCATCGACTTGGCCAAATAATATTCCCATGATCGCTAAATCAACAACGGTAATCATATGGATATAATAGTACTGACAGCACTAATGGTGATAATTAATATTGATAATACAGTAATAATAATATAATAATATTAATAATAATTTACATTTACACTTCCTCATACTTGGTTACCTCAGTTAATTAATTATATTCCCTATCTACTTACGGCATGCTTACGTTTACACCCGCCACGTCCTTCGAAACGCGATACAGTCTCTACTCAACCGTAAATCCTTAAACGAAAGTGCTCAAACGCTCGAACGTATATATATATATAAAAAAAAAAAGAAAAGAAAAATTAGATAAGTAATCGTAAAAAATATACAGCGTAATATACAAAACTCGACGAGATAGGCGGATGGATATTGCGGGATTTCTCACGCCCCCGTAGAATGCCGCCGATCGTTCGATAGTGCTCTCTCGTTTCCAGCGGATGCAGAGGACGAACGTTGTACGATCCAGAAAGCAAAAGGACAATAAAACGGTTTGCTGTTTTGGTTCGTTTCGTTTCTTTCGATTAGCCAAGGGACGCGTTACTACGGGACTAATGGAGGCTATTATAAATATTAAAAGTCTGATCAACGAAGCACTGCTCAGACGAAACCGACGAGTGCGCGCGAAAATATTGATGAATTCAGAATCGACTGAAGTGGATTGAAGGAATTGATCGATCCGATCAATACGAAAAGATAAATAGCGACACGCGACAATGCTTCTTCATTCCGTAGCGATCTTGCGCACAACAGGATGACGTCTTCATAAACTACCGTCGCTGTCGTCGGCGTGCGCTTCGACCGACACATTATTCGCGGCGAGCCCGCTAGAACTTTCTTCCCTGTTGCTCTCGATCTCTTGTTCCATCGAATTATTCTGCACGTGCTGCTCGTCTGTTCAGACAATATAGACAAAGGTAATATGATTAACTATCTGCGACCAGTAGCCAGAAATACTGGAAGCTCATATCAAGCCCTGTCTAATTAATTACCCGATTGAGTTGCAGGAGATTCTTCATCTCCTTGACCTGGGCTCAATATAGCTTCTTTAATCTGACTGTTGACACCCTTTGGATCTAGGTCTGTCGCCCAACTAAAGTACATTAGTGCAAGATGAGTGTTGCCCAGCTTTTTATGCACCTGAAAGAAAGACGTGTTTAAAACAGCGGATTGGAAGGCACTAAGTAACGGGACTAAAGAATACAAGCGACGTTTACTTTTCCTATCGAATAATAGACTAGAGACTCTTTGGGTACAATGTTTTTCAACTCCTCGAATTCCCGAAGCGCTTCCGCGTGCCGACCAATGGAGAAATTAATACTCGCGCGATGGAATTTGCATAATGTATTGTCGGGGTCATTAGCGATCGCGGTGTTTAACGTCTTTAAAGCTTGATCAGTTTTCTTCAGCGCGTGTTGCACGACACCGATGTGGCACATTATCGCAGAATTCTGCGGATTAATCTGCAAAGCACGCTTGAAATGCAATTCCGCCAGGCTGTACTGTTCCTGTTTGGAAAATATCGTTCCTAATCCGAACCTGTAAAATAAAAACTATATGTACACTTTACCGAGGGGAAATTAATTAGGCGTAAATAACTGGGCTACGTAGGTTCGCAAATTCATTTTTTAACTCTAACATCTTAAATGGCTACCTTTCTTCTACGTGTAATTAACTGATATTTTAATAAGATGTATACAATTGTTTTAGAAGACATACCATGCGTTATAATGCCTAGGATCAAGTCTGATGGCGTTACGAAATGCAGTAATCGCCTTATCCAATTCTTCCGTCATAACGTACTCATGACCAAGAAGTGTATAGGCGTATGGAAAATTGGGGTCTACCTATAAATTTTAACAACGCGCAATTTTTACTTCAGTTACAATTAGAAACAGTTTGATCGAAATGTGTTTCAGTGAATGATGACAAAGGGAAAACCAAATGACCCAACATAATGTTTCCATGAATAGTGAAACGTTTAAACGGATGGCACACCTGAATAGCTCTTTGAAAGAATTTGATTGCCGTTTCGTGTTCCGTTTGTGCAGAGAATAAGTTTCCGGTTGCGCACCAAGCGGCCGGTGAATTACGATCTTCAGAAACAAGTTCTTGCGCAAGAGTAGACAGCTGCACTTCGGCATGTAAATGCCACAATACTGTGCTATAAATTTCCATAAGTTCAGTCCTCTGGGGCTCCAACTGTCTGACTTCTGCAAAATAACTGTACACCGAGAAATATGTAACTATAAATTCCTTTTAGACAGTTTACTTACATGCGATGGTGTACAGGTAGAGTCTTACCTAGCGGCTTTTTTATAATCTATCATCTCGAAGTGTGCACGAGCTAGCATGGATAATACCCAACCTGTGTTGTAATGTTGCGCCGGAAGAACACTTAATATTTCAACAGCTTGCGTACAATTAAATTGACTTAAATGTTGATATGCCATTCCCAATTCACGTAACAGCGACATTAAACCCTCTAAAAACAAAGGAAATGCACGTTTATACCAGCAATAAAACGATATTCTTCTCTTCAGCCAGGTTTACGACACCAATAACATACCAGCGCACTGTTTCTGAAGCGTTACAGCACAGAAATTGGTACTACTTTGATTGTTCAATGCATTCACACTAGCCACAGCCTTCTCCGATGTAATAGTCTCGGATTTTTCCTTTTCATTTCGGTTTCTCTCGTTCAGCTCGTTGAAATTAGCTTTATTTAAATTAGTCTTTGAAAGTCTAGCTTTTGTTTTTCGAGATGGGGATTTGGGTGTAGCGAATTTATTTCTATTAGGTGATTTATTGTTTTCCTAATAAAACAAACACATCAATTGTAGTTAGAAATGTTTAAATAAAATATGAAATTACGAAGTTAAAGAGATAAAAGAACTATAAACTACCTTGACTGAATAGCTGTGGCTGAAGAGCCGCGATGAACGCCTAACGTTGGTGCCTTGCAGCGTTGGTGCTGCGGGTGTTGGGGTGGTAGGCGTAACTGTTACAATATTGGCGCTGTTACTTGTATTTCCTGATTGCGAAAATACTGGTTTTCCTTGTTGCAGAGGTGTTTCTTTCCTTGACATCAATTGCTGCGGAGCAAAATATATAACGCATTACACGGTGCAATGGGTATTACATACCTCACAATTCGATAACTGGTATTTAAATCTTACCCCGACGTGAGCCTTCAAACTACTAACGCGTTTTACTAAATTCTTCTGATCGTTAGCTTCCGTAAGAGTCGTATGCGAAGGTAAAACTGTTGGTTCAGGTGTATTGTTCTCCAATGGTAAGATACCAAAACTTGGTGTAAGGGGGCTCATAGTATTATTAAACATACTACGGTATCGTGGAAGCTTAGCTCTTGGTGATATCGAGGAACAATTACTATAATGCGTGGGTAGACTTTGGGGGCTCTCGTCTATAGAAGAATGTAACCGGATACCGGGCCCTACACCGTTTATTATAGTCGATGTTGTTGTCATTTCTGCCGGTGTACTAGAAGATACAAATAACATGATGAAATACACTATATACAAAAATACTCATATTACCATGAAAGATCTATATCTATGTCTATACCTACCCAGTGATGCCGTTCGTAGTCGGTGTACCATTCGGATTAGTAGCAGGTACGATGAGATCAGATTCAGTGGTACAATTGGAGGTGGATAGACTGCCATGGCACATTGAAAAATTGTCTAATTTATCTAGCTGAAAGATTTTCGCAGGATCTACCACATCGCCGACGTTACACAATTCTTCGAAAGAATGCCACAGAAATGGATTCAACTTTAAAGCCAATTTATGCGCGTCGTTTCCCTTCGCGGTGCGCATCATTTTGTAATAAATTTTAGCTATAATCTGAAGCGAGAAACACGCGTGTTCGCCGAACTGAGTTATAATTTCTTCTAAATTCTTCAACTGTTTGTAGTATCCTCCGATTATTGCCGCCTCTGCCTCTGCGTATCTACAAATCGAAGCGTTAGGATGTACAATCGAACGGAGAGAATACAGGGAAACAACATTGTACTTACTTTTCTAAATCGTAACAACATTTGGCCAAAAGGAATCTGCATTGCGCAGAGTTTGGGGCTTTTTTAGAGAACAATGCGTAAGCTTGTCTAACTCGTCCCGAACGATAATAACATGTCGCCAAGAGGAATAAAGTTTCTTCTGTGTCAACTATAAAAGATTTTGCTCGATGACATAAAGAATATTAAAGAACGAGTGAGATATTACATAAATTGTAAGAGAGAAAGTCGGTAACTTGCCTTCCGCGCACAACCTTTCTGCTAAAAATATTGCGTCTGGATAAGCATAGTGATTTAAACAATGCCATATGGCCGCCTGTAATCATATACATCATAATATGTTGCCAGAGGACGTGTAAGCGCATAGCGATAAGAACATTTAATCATAAGATTTTCATGAATCAGATAACATATACATAGCATCGGTTTAATTACTGAAGTAGGAAGCAAGATGCTTCGGTTTGGTAAAGTTTGTAAATCTGGGTAGAAAATACGAGAAACACTCGTAAACGTCGTAAACGTTTGTACTTATTTATAGTCGTATCCCCTCCCATTTACGTCCATTTCGCAAAAGCAAACAACCCTAAAGAAGTACACCCTGACGGGATAATGCATTTAGCGGAATATTGGATAAAATATTGGCTGCTGGACGAAACGTAGAGCCAGGAAAGAAGCAGAACGTCGCGGTAGATCGCATAAAACGCAATATGAAATCCTCCGTGGGAATGGAAACGTACGCGTAAACGGTTCAATTTCTGATGTTAGTATCAATAAGTGTGGATGCGCCCCGACAGAATATCGCACGTCACTGGCAGTTTTCCTGTTAACTCTATTGATTTTACCTGCACTGGCTCCTGTACGATCATCGTTCACACGGCAGGCTTGGTCATATAAGAATAATCTCGAACGTTTCAAGGAAATTTAACGAAGAAAATCCAAAGTCGAATGACTGCTGTGTATAAAAATTTCTTAGGAGTCCATCTTTGCTCCGATTCTTTTGAAGTGAACAACCACTTTCAGGACAAAGGCCTGCCAACATCACGGAAACGTCAGCTCCATGAGCATTGACAGGACGCATGCACGGAAGCGTTGTAGCTTGTAGCTACGTTCATGGAGATTAAATGCTATGGGGAAGATGACTGCAAGTTTTTCCCACCCGTGACGCTAGCAGCACACGTGCCATTTGTCATCGATGTGTTATAAAACATTAATATGTAACTACGCACTTTATACATTTCATAAATGAAAAATTCCCGCCCAAACCATTCACACATGCGCACTCAAAAGCGCAGTACATGCGCTAGTGGCGCCTTCTGTGCCGAGTTTTGTATTATCTTCCCAATTTGTTATGGGATCTCATGGGGATTTTTTATAAAAGGCCTGGTCCGTGCCCGTTTTAGAGCATATAAAGGGCGTGTTGCGATTCGCGCATGAAATTGGTGGCATGGTACGATTTGTACTCCTGTACTGTGCCCTGTTGCGAGTTGCGATTCTCGCTCTAGCGGTGTTTAACGTAAGCTCTTAAAGCGCGAAGTTTAAACAGAGTGAAGAATGAACTCTACCGCATTATAAATTTGTCCTTGCCTCCTTCCTTATCGCTCGAAAAACAACTTATTGATAAAAAGAAGAACGAATGTAAGAAGAAGCCTGTTTCTTCTCCTCGCATTTGATCTCCGACATTGTTACGATATAGACGTATCGCAATAAATCTTATTCCAATCATTCTCAAAATATCCTTGTCGTCTTCTTTCTTGTTCGTATTACTTCTAAATCATTCTATAATCTAATTCAATTCAGTTCAGTTCAACAAATTTTATTCAGTTCTCAGTTATTTGTTACAAAACATTTCGTTCGTTTTAACTTCACACGTTCGCAAACAGAGCTCTTCAGGGCTCCACGGACGCCGGACCTCACGGAAACTCCCTTAAGCCAGAAGAATTCCCAACCGGCCCCGCAACAGCCCCGATGAAAAGAAGTCGGTCGGGGTTCTTCGCTCGCATTGGCTCCCGCCGCCCGTGTCCCGTTTGCTTACTTTGTATTCGTCGACGTTGTCCCGTCAACCAATAGGGATATACTCAGTATGAGTGTTTGATTCTTTAGAAAATCGATTTCGGTTAAAAAAAATCGATCATTTGAATCGATTCTTTGGTCTTCGATTTCTCCCAGATTCGATTCTTTGATGTAAAAATCGAAAATCGATTTTTGCCCTCTGGGAGAATTACTTATCACTAGTGTGAAAGGACCAATCAAACTGCTTGATGCATAGGTTTTCCTGGTCTTATACGTTTTCTGGCATTTATATACATATATACATATATACATACATACATATACATATATGGCATAAATAAATATAATATATATAATATAATAAGTATAGTAATAGTATAGTATAGTACAGATACGATTCATAATTAACTTAGAATGTATATGAAATCTATATTAAATCTTCATAATTTAGATAACTAAGAATTTTTTCAGTACAATCACGTGGTAACCAAGGGAGATTTTTACTAAAGAGAAAATCAAAAATTTTGTCACCTTTTTCCATAAACTCTTTCTCTTTTACCCCGTTTCTAAAACTTCTATTTATCATACGCCCATATATTGGAAATTTTATTTTAAAATTATCTGATCCAAAGGCCTCTACTATACTTTCATTTACTAAATACATTGCTACTTGACGTACACTTCCTGTTAAGATATCATAAAATGTAATATTATCATTAATAACCTCGCCCTTCATGCTTGCTATTTCCTTTTCACATTTATTCTGAAAATCACTTAGTTCTTCATCATCGCTGTCAAATGTGGCTGAAAAAATTGATAGTATATCCTTGTTAACTGCATATAAATATGCAGCTTTCATCTTAAGAATGTGACGTTGAAGGATTTTATGAACATAACTACTATCACACACTGCTATGCGAGGATACATAGCGACATAAAGCGCTGTATAATTTTGTTTACTCATAATACTAATATCGAAACTGTGTTCTAGGAGAGCCATAACAATTTCATCGTGATGATTCTTGCAAGCAATATAAAGTGCTGTTTGACCATATTCATCTGCATAATTAACGCTGGCACCAAATTTTAAGAGCAACTCGATAACATCTAGGTAACCATCATCAGCAGCAATGTGTAGTGGTGTGGAACCGTCCTTCCTTCCAGACATATTATATAGAGCATTAACATTAGCTCCATATTTTAGAAGGTGCTCAGCACTTTTTAAGAATCTCATCATTGTTGCAAGATGAAGAGGAGTTATACCATCTTTTGCTTCAGCATTTACATTAGCACCTTTACTTAAAAGCATTTTCATCATTTCTACGCTACCATTTTTAGCAGCAAGGTGCAGTGGTGTATAACCTTCCTCCTTTCCAGTGGTATTACACACAGCATTAACATTAGCTCCATATTTTAGAAGGTATTCAGCAATTTGTTCACAGCCATATTTTACTGCGACATGAAGAGGAGTACTACCATCTTTTGCTTCAGCATGTACATTAGCACCTTTACTTAAAAACAGTTTGATAAATTCTTCGCTACCATTTCTAGCAGCAACGTGTAGTGGTGTATAACCCTCCTCCCATGGACAGATATACACAGCATTAACATTAGCTCCATATTTTAGAAGGTCTTCAGCAATTTGTTCTTTATAATTATCTAATGCGACATGAAGAGCAGTTGTACCATCGTTTGCTTCAGCATTTACATTAGCATGTTTGCTTAAAAGCAATTGCATAACTTCTTTGTCGCCATTTCTGGCAGCAATGTGCAGTGGTGTATAACCATCCTGATTATCACCGGCATTAACATAAGCTCCATGTGTTAACAGATGCTCAACAATTCGTGAATATCTCATCTCTGCTGCCAAATAAAGAGCGGTTTTACCATCTGCATTTATAGCATTTACATTAGCTCCATATTTTAGAAGGTGTCCAACAATTTGCACATGTCTAAATCTTATTGCGATATAAAGAGAAGTCGTACCATCTTTTGCTTCAGCATTTACATTAGCACCTTTACTTAAAAGTATTTTCATAATTTCTTCCCTACCATTTTTAGCAGCAAGGTGCAGTGGTGTATAACCATCCTCCTTTCCAGAGGTATTATACACAGCATTAACATTAGCTCCATAGTTTAGAAGGTGTCCAACAATTTGCAAATGTCCAAATCTTATTGCGATATAAAGAGAAGTCGTACCATCGTTTGCTTCAGCATTTACATTAGCACCTTTACTTAAAAGTATTTTCATAATTTCTTCCCTACCATTTTTAACAGCAAGGTGCAGTGGTGTATAACCTTCCTCCTTTCCAGAGGTTTTATACACAGCATTAACATCAGCTCCATATTTTAGAAGGTGTTCAACAATTTGCACATGTCCAAATCTTATTGCGATATAAAGAGAAGTCGTACCATCTTTTGCTTCAGCATTTACATTAGCACCTTTACTTAAAAGCATTTTCATAATTTCTTCGCTACCATTTTTAGCAGCAAGGTGCAGTGGTGTATAACCTTCCTCCCTTCCAGAGGTATTATACACAGCATTAACATTAGCTCCATAGTTTAAAAGGTGTTCAACAATTTTTAACCGTCTTATGCTTGTAGCAAGATAAAGAGAAGTCATACCACCTTTTGCTTCAGCATTTACATTAGCACCTTTTTTTAAAAGCAATTTCACCATTTCTTCCTTACCATCTTCAACAGCACAGTGCAGTGGTGTGTAACCCTCCACCCATGCAGAGATATACGCAGCATTAATATTAGCTCCATATTTTATAAGGTGTTCAACAATTTGCGTATGTCCAAACTTTATTGCGATATAAAGAGAAGTCGTGCCATCTTTTGCTTCAGCATGTACATTAGCACCTTTGCTTAAAAGCATTTTGATAAATTTTTCGCTACCATTTTTAGCACAAAGGTGCAGTGGTGTATAACCCTCCTCCCATGCAGAGATATTATACACAGCATTAACGTTAGCTCCATATTTTAAAAGGTGTTCAGCAATTTGTTCTTTACAATTATCTAATGCGACATGAAGAGCAGTTGTACCATCTTTTGCTTCAGCATTTACATTAGCATGTTTGCTTAAAAGCAATTGCATAATTTCTTTGTTGCCATTTCTGGCAGCAATGTGCAGTGGTGTATAACCATCCTGATTATCACAGGCATTAACATATGCTCCATGTGTTAACAAATGTTCAACAATTCGTGAATATCCCATCTTTGTTGCTAAATAAAGAGCGGTTTTACCATCTGAATTTTTAGCATTTACATTAGCTCCTTTGCTTAAAAGAAGGACTATAATTTCTTCGCTACCAATGACAGCAGCAAAATGAAGTGGGGTCTCAGAAAGATTCTTGTGTTCGCTGTTAACTCTGGAACCATTTGTTAAAAGTAGTTTAGCAATCTCTGTATATTTCTTCTCAATAGCAGTGCAAAGTAAGCTATATCCATGTGATGCCTCTAACCATTCTTGCAAGTGATTTGGACTGCAAGATCTAATTAACTCTCTTACTCTTTCTATTTGTCCTTCACAAACTGCTTTCTTTAAACTGTAATCTCCATATGGTGTATCCCGAACACCGTTCATTTTTCGTGATTTTTCGTAAACAAATTCCTGATTTCGTGAAATAAATTCAAACTCGTGTTGGGCGACGCAACGCGCAACCACGCGCAACTACGCAACACTACACAGTGATAGTTATCACCAGGGAATGGCTGGATCAGTGATGAGATCTCGGGCGGGTTTATATCGCAATAAAGTTTGGAAAAGCGTGGCTTTTGCAGTACCGTATCTATTAGCGAATTCGGGAGACCCGCACTGGCCGCACTCAGTGCGAGTTTCCTCGCTTCCAATTGGCTAAAAGTCGCACTCAGTGCGAGTTTTCTCGCTTCCAATTGGCTAAAAGTCGCACTCAGCGCGGCCAGTGCGAATCTCACAAATTCGCTAATAGACACGGAGGGAATTTCTCCTGTCTACCACTGGCAGCGCTGCTTCAAAATTGTTCAAAATCATATCTAGTAAAATCACTCAACAGTTGAGTCAAGTTGAATCTGCTGAACTCACCCATTCAATGCATATGCATATTAAGTATTTGAAAAAAATAATTTTACGTATTATTAGATTACTAATATAAAATACTATAATATTTGTAATATCGACATATATCGAATGAATAATAGTGATTCTTAGTTGATACCTTATCATATTTTTTATATCATATCTTACACAACTAAGTACTTCTCGTATATTCGGTTTTATAAGCATTTTATAAAATTATTCTTATTGTTTTTGTAAATATCTGAATTATTATTATTATCAACATATAATACTAAAGGTACACAAAAGATTTAAGGTTAATTGCGTAAAATCTTTAATATTGCTAACAAAGCAGTATAATATAGCAATGTTGACATGCGAGTTTAAATTTTTTACATAAACTTTAGCTGTTTATAATAAATATTATAATGTAATAAATATTCATGAATTGATTTAAAATAATTTATACGAGAAAAATTATTACAGAAAGTATCTGAGAAGGCTGATGTCAACGAAGGTTATAAACCGCTTGAAAATGACGAGCCTAGGAGGTAATGTAATACCTAAATTTCGTGATACGTTTCGAGTAGTGGAGAAAGATTTATTAAGATGGTTCCCTGGACATATGAGTAAAAGTTTGAAGAAAATGCAACAGCAATTGAAAAACGTAGATTGTGTAATTGAAGTTCACGATGCAAGGGTTCCAATTTCTGGGCACTATGCGGATTTCACTAATACCTTAACTGGATTGAAACCCCATATTTTTGTATTAAACAAAATGGATTTAGCCGACATGACGTTTAAGAAATCTATTATAACAGAATTAAATAAAAAAGGATTTTCTCATGTCCTATTTACTAATTTTAAAAATGAAACGTGTAAAGGTGCTAAAAAGTTGTTGCCTTTAGCGCAAACACTAATTAAACAATCGAATCGTTATAACAGAGCGGAAGAGAATTCATTTGGAATAATGATTATTGGTATTCCAAATGTTGGAAAATCTTCGCTTATCAATCGTTTAAGAAGTAACAACCTACATAAAACCAAGGCAGCCCAAGTAGGCGGAGTTGCTGGTATTACACGGTCTGTGTCGACGCGTATAAAAATATCAGAAAATCCAGATATTTATGTATTAGATACACCTGGAATTTTAACACCTAAAGTAGACGATATATATTGCGGTCTGAAATTAGCATTAGTCGGTTCTATGCAAGATCATTTAGTAGGTCCAGAAATGCTTGCAGATTATTTACTGTTTTGGTTAAATAAACACGAACAGTTTGAATATGTAACAAAATTAGGTTTAACAGAGCCAAGTGACGATATAATATATACTCTTACATATATCGCAGCAAAATTGAAAAAGACTTTAAGGGTAAAGGATCATCATAGAAATATTATTGTAAAGCCAGATTTAAGATATGCAGCTGAATATTTTATTAACATATTTAGGAAAGGAGAATTAGGTAACTACTGTTTGGATGAAGATTTGTTACAATTACCAACAAAAAATACTTAAACACGCTGCATCTTTTATTAGAATAAATTGAATATGCCTTTATTTATAGTTCAAGTACAATTTTATTGCAGACTTGCATAGTACTGTATAATTAGCAATACAGTTAATATAATCCTACAATTATGTATATGCAGAGCATGCAAATTTACTTTTGTAATATACATATTGTACATGATAGATATTAATAAGCGTAATTAATAATAAACATCAGGAAAACATAATGGAAATTATTGTTGATTATATTGATTCAATCAAAGAGTACAATAATTATTAAAGAGTCATTAATATACATTAATAAATAGGTATAAGGTGTTTCAAGTCGAGTGTAAAAACTGTTAAATTGTTTAAGACATTTTGGGTACGAGATATTATTTGAACATTCGTAGTATTCGCAATACTTACATAGTTACAACTGCTTAAAGTTTTACTGTAGTTAAAATCACAAGCTTTATCACAAGTTTTATTACAATAAATGCTCAAAATGTGTTTGAATGCAAACATTGCATTGGTATATCAGTAAATCACGTGCACAAAATAAATGTTATGATTACATTGTTAGAAAAAATTTCACTAAATACATTAATAATTCTGCGATATATATTTACAAATGTTTATTTCCATACTGTAGACCATTTGTTTTAAGTGTCCCCGTAAATAGGAATACCAATGGATTCTAGTGTGGATATCTCTTGTTTTGATTTCTTAAAAGTCGCTTTGTATTGAGCTGATGATTTTAATTTGGCAGCAATAAAATTTTCAGTAATTATAATGATGTAAGTATTGAGAATAAAATTTATTTTCATATATTTTTAACTCGAAATGTCTTCTCAAATAATTTATCAAAGATATTTACACTCCTCCTCAAATATCCAGTACCCACAAATCATTATAAAAGAAGTTTTATATAAAATAAAATAAATATATTAACAATTCAACTACTCTTATATTTTTTAATAAAATTTTTTTCTGAATAAATACATCGTATAATGAAATAGATCTCTTTGAAATTTATTAAGCTACTCTTATATTATACAAAATAAAAGTAAAAAGATTTTTTTAATTTGTTTTTATAGCGTCATAATAGTACATAAAAAATAGGTATGTTCGTGGCGCAGGTGATTTCCCGCCTCAGGCTTATAAAACACAAAAAATTCGAAAAGATTCTTAATCTGAGTGTGTATTGCTATAGCCCATAGCTCAATTCACAATATTTGTCGAAAAATAACCGAAATTTTTCTCGAGGAACACCCGAAAAAATATCCTTTTGAGTGTTTTGTTAAACTTCATTTTTCAAACCCGTGGCATTTTGTTATTTTTCAACAAAAATTGTTAATTGTAACTCTTTTTTTAGGTGTCATATTGACGCCGTAAAAAAACAATAAAAACAAATTAAAAAGGACTTTTTTGTATAATATAAGAGTTTCTTAATAAATACCAAAAAGATTTATTTCATTATATGTTCTATTTATCGAGAAAAAAATCTTTACAAATACCTTAATTTTTCGGCCGATCAAAGCAGACTGACCCCTTAATATAAATATAAAGTAAATCACTTGACAACTTTAAATTACATATAAGAAATTTATTATACAGATAAATTGTTCAAATGAAAATTATATAATATTAAACCGGATATATTTACAATATTTTTAATAAGATATTGAATATTTCATTTGATAATCAGCAGCAATATTGCGACCAGTAAAAAAGTACTATAGAAAGTAAAATAAAATAAACATAAATATTTTAAAATAATTATTAATACCTCAAAATCGATATATTTAAACGTGGAAAAATAAGGTTCAACAAGAATTTTTTCTGATTGCTTGAAATATGATTCATTTTTAACACTATTCGTATCACGATGTTAATACACAAATAGCTACGACACATATGCTCTATAAAATATTAACGCGGTTAAATTTATTTGACAGTAAAAAAATTTATGAGTAAAAGAAATACATTTTTATGATTCCAAAGTCGGACATCGTAAGATACCGTTACAGCACCCGTGGTCGCCTCAATACGAACTGCAAGTTGCCTGTTACTTTCACTTAACATTGCTAGTTTTGCTGTAGTAGACCAATGACCGTCGTCCTCAAATTCTTCACATCGACAAATCGAACTACAAATACTTTATTAAAAATATAAAATACAATTACCATGAGTTGATATACTTAAAGTTCATACATTTGAATATTCAATTCCGAAGTCAACACGCGATTTTTAAAATATTGAAAAACAATTAATCAAGTTTATTGGTACACTACAATTGTAGAGAAAATGTTTGCAAGAGTGACATTTTATCCAACGTTACTTTATAATGTATTAATGGAAAAAGTTTCGTCGAGAAATTGGTATGACAGAATCGACGAGGTCGTCGTGTTAGGTGCTCTACCATTTCGAGGACTCACGAAACAGGTATGTACTCACGCGTTGTAAAAGCGTTCCTGTAAATACATTGTCGCGCGTATTTAAATTAATAATAACTATATTCGAAAGAATACAATTGTATAATTAACATTCACGAAAGTATATTAAAATATAGAAGTACACATTAATTGCGGGAAAAAATATATTGTTCAAAATTTTAGTTAATAACCGAAGAAAATATTAAGGCCGTTATTTCAATGAATGAAGATTACGAATTACGATTACTTTCTAACTCCGAAAAGGTATGTTTATTATACGTTAATTTAATTTCGATTTAAAGCAAAAGTCCGAGCGAAATAAATTTCGGCTTGTACCTTTTTAGGAATGGAAAATGAATAATGTGGAGTTTCTGCAGTTATCAACCACAGATATTTTTCATTCCCCTGCACAAGAAAAGTTAGAATGCGGTGTAAACTTTATTAATAAGTTTCGTAATACATCAGTTAAATTAAATAATTCTGATTTTACTGATCAAAATTATTGCCACCCTGGAAGTGTCTATGTCCACTGTAAAGCAGGAAGAACACGTAGTGCGACATTGGTTGGCTGTTATTTAATGATGGTTAGATACTTGAAAATATATACAACATATTTATTTAATAATTCTATATACTTTTAGAGCTATGGCCATTTTTAAAGACACGTAAGCATTCCAAATTAAAGATTATTTTTCTGTGTAGAAAAATCAGTGGACTCCAGAAGAAGCTGTAGCTTACATGACGCAAAAGAGGCCCCATATATTACTGCACACAGCACAATGGAATGCTCTGAGACTTTTTTATAAGAATAATGTACAAAATAAAAGTCATAGGATTATTTAAATAGGTATTTAATTGCTATAATTGTAATATATAAATATCTTTATTTTGTATTATTACACGAATAAATGAGATATGATGTTTTAAAGAATTCTACTTTGCAAACTATATTTATTCTGTTTCGATTCACCTGATGAACTGGAAGATCAATATACCCGAGGAATTCAATATAATAATTACTACAAGTGGCTTTTGTAAAATTTAGTTGTAAACTGAAAAGTATTTACAACATAATCAAACAGAATATTTAATCTTTTCTTACATGTGTAGTGACAAAAGTACTAGCTGCTCCAATTGCTTTCTCTACTAAATACTTCGTTGAAGTTTCAGAAATATTCGTAGATTTCATACTAGCGAACAAGAAATCATTAAAACCTTTATTCTTACTATATTCCCCGTTGAAAACTTCGAGAACTGTTTTCATCCACGTTTGTGCATTAAATGGATCATTTGCAATTTCCTGAAATAAATAATGAATGTTAAAGTACAAAAATTGTTCATTAAAAGGTTTCTACAAAAGTTTTAAAATTTACTTTGGTCATATATACCTGAGGTATAGAACATCTTGCCTTTACTGTACTATCTTCGCATGAAATAATCATTATTGGTGTATTTGGATAAAGAGATACAATTTCATGGAGTGATAGGTACGTGGGATTTTTTTGTAAACAATGAACGATAAAGGAACTTGAATTCCTTGCATTTTTTATATCCATACTTACAACAGACCTATAAAAATGGTGTAATGTAAACATATTCGTATAAATAAACCAGCAAATAAGTTATTTAAAGTTATCACTTAAAGTTATTTACTATTATGATCTGTGATATTTCATATAGGAAACGTGAGAATGTCGTTTAAGAAATTATCTATCACCATGATACTTCACAAAAGATACGAGATTTTTCTTTACACGAGAATTGCATGGTTTGAAAGGGGTGCATTATGTAGTCAATTTACTCTTTGTTATAGGAGGCGTTTCGGAGATTTCAAAAGCAACTGCCTTATTTTAAATGGAATGCTATATTTTTCATGCCAAAAATATCGGAGAATGTTGAATTCCGAGTTAAATTTCGCTTCGTTTCTTGAAAATTTATTTTGCGTAATGTCATGTTGGAGATTCAATATCATCAAAGAATTCCGTAAGACTTTATCAACATTACAGATTTTTCCTTATTGCGATCGTCTATCTACTCAGAATTCAAGATTCTCCGATATTTCGGCATAAAAAATATAGCATTCCATTTAAAATAAAGTAGTTGACTTTGAAATCTCCGAAACGTCTGCACCTATAAAAAAAGAGTACATGCACTTCCAAACCATGCAACTCTTGTATAAAAAAAATTCATAGAGCGCATATTTTAGAAGTTATTCGTGGTATGCAATTTAATCAACGATTCCAGACAAAGAATCTTCGTTTGACTGTCTTTAAAACCAATAAAGACTACAAATGTTATATTAAATATTTCGAATCATTTGTACACCAGAACAATACACTTACTTTTCCATTTCTTTCGCATGTGCCCAAGCGGATTTATCTAAATCCTTCAATTTCATTAAACACTCTTCCTTAACGAGATACGGTATCGTCATTTTTTTATTACCATCACTTATTTCATTTTCAATTTCTTTGCTAAGTGCTTTGAATGCTTCATATGTAACTTTGCCAGTTTTAAGTTCACGTTCTAATTTCGAAACATTACATTGCAATTTTTCTCCTGCCAGTTTAGCAGATGTTGCAAGCGGTCCTGTAACTGCCTTAATTGTAAATCTTGCTGCTCCTTTCGAGGAATAATTTAGCAAACAGAAATGTTCCAGTATTCCTGTCTCAGGTACATGTGTGCCACAACATGCTTCTCTAAAAAAGATTTATAATGTCAAGTATTAATAAAGACTAGTGCAAGTATAGAAGAAAATCAGTTTTCATATATACATTTATATCTTCAAAAATACCTACTTTGATCTTAAATCATGAGTATCAATTTCCACGACTCTAATATCTGTGTAAGGGTAAACTTCTCCTGGTAGTAGCGTCAGAGAATCTTCTGCTAATAATTCTGACGAATTTAATATCTTTGTCATAACAGGAACGTTAGCTTTTATAACGCTGTTTACATAGACTTCAACTTTGTTCAATTGTTCGAAGGAGAGCTTTTCTCCGAAACAGTTGAACTGAAACCTTAAAACATGTGGTAGAACAAAAGAACTATGTGGATAAACTACTTGCATAATTTTCATTAAAGATGCATGTAACAAATGTGCGGCAGTATGATGTTGCATTGCTCCTATTCGATGCTCAGGATCTATAGAAACCACACAACTGTCTCCAACTTTTACTTTTTCATCTAAATTTCTAAATGAAAAATGAATATTTATATATATGTAGCTTCTTCATCTTTTTATATTTTATTCGATTACTTCAAAGATTGAAATTAATACTTACTTTGAATTGTCTTGTGCAAATCTTCCAAAGTGTACGACATAATTATCAATTTTCCTCACATCATTTATATCGAAAATTAAATCTTTTACATGTATAAAACCCTTGTCTGATGTCTGACCTCCCTCCAACGAATAGCACAACGTTTTATCCAATATAATTCCAATCTCATCTCCTTCATTCGACACTGTGTTCAAATCTATATTCATACTTTCGTTCTTTACATTTAATATTAAATTACCTAAAACGAATTGACCACATGTTTCTCCATTATTTAAATTTTACTAATAACAAATATGTATACACTAACTGCCAAGATTTACCATTTATAAGTAATCCTATAATTTTACTCTCAATCGTGGGAAACTGGCAATTATTTCCATTAAAAGCATATTCATATTTAAAAGTGTCATTAGTTTTAGGTACATGATTCTTTTTAAGTAATTCTATAGCCATTTTGCTATTATATCCTACACCAGCTTTTGATCGATACTTAAGATTTTCTAATTCATTTTTGAAAGCTTCTTCTTCAAAATGTAGGGATTCAATTTTTGCTAGTTCCATTACTGTTTCCACATTTAAACCATACGTATCGTACAACTTAAGAGCAACATTTCCTGGCAGCACATTAGCTGTTTCCCTTTAAAATTAAGAAAACATTTTAAGAAGCGTATAGATTTCTAACATGTAAAGGCGCACATGCACACATATATGGTGTATGGTATAAAGTGAACAATTACTTTGCAGGTGGAGGCGTCAAGGATATTCTAGGATCAACTTAATTTTTTAAATGGAATGTTGTCTTTTCGATTGTACAGTACAACAATAATTTCTACAATAAGTTCAGCTGTGTTAGGGCATAAAATTATTGAAGGTAATTTAGAGTCAGAAACACATGATTAAATGTTTTTTAAAGTACATCTTTGTGACACAGATGCATCAAAGAAGCAACATGAAGTATTAAAGGAAAACAAGAGCATGCCGGCAAATCCCAATGACTCGCAACACCATTATAGTTTAAACTTCCAAACCACTTGAAGCTATTTATGTACCGTAACAAAACACATACATATATTATAGCAAAACAAAATAACAGAATGTACTTTAAACGATATTTCAACATGTAGTTTTTATCTTTATTGACCTTTATTCACCCTAGACCATAAACCACTGAAATCTTAAAATCGACTATCGTAACGACAAAAAAATAGTATTCCAATTGTTTTCACCACAGAACATCCCACACCCAACTGGGGTTTTTCATATATCCTCAACTTTCATTGATAATCGCATCAGCCACTTTATACAATACATGTGTGTGTGTGTGTGTGTATCTAAATAAACAATTTTTTCATTACTTACAAATTTTTAAGCGTACTTTGTAGGTATTTATATCCACCTACTAAACCAGGAGACATCCAATCGGTAACTAATGCCAATTCGGGGCGTACTTTAACCACTTTCTCCCATTCTTTTCCAGAAGTACTTCGCAAGTTCTTAAATAACTCTTCTTCAAATTTGATTATGTTTTGTACCTAGGTACACTTATATTATACGATACGTTATAAAGTCTCTCCTACGCGAATATTATATTACCTTTTTCAGATTATCGTGTAATTCTGGATAAACACCGCCTAAGTTGTCCGCTACAGCACATGAAAGCTCTGAAAGTATCCCTTGCATTTTAAACACTTTCTCACCTACATCAATTGCTTTTCTTATTATTTTTCTAAGTTTATAACTGAAAATGTTGCTTATTAGAATACCTTATGACTATAATCATATTAGTAGATTAAAACAACTTACTTTTCATCTGGTACCATTCCATCTGCTAAAGCAACACTGATCATTCTACTATGATCCGCTAATATTCTATATCCAGTATCAAGTTCATTTTCATTATTATGAAATTTGCCTTTATATTCCGGTGCTTTTGTATATTTCTGAATGAATTTAAAAAGCGGCTGAAAAAGATCAGTATCATAATTTGATTCTTTTTCTTGCAATAGCGCAACTAATCTTTCAAGTCCCATGCCCGTATCGACATAATGCTTTGATAATGGCACTATCGAACCATTTAGTAACCTAATTGAAAAACTGAAAAATTAGTCTGAGCATCGAAAATTGATTTTAATTAATCGCTAAAGGTAAACAGTTTCCTATAACATATTATAAAAATATCTTCTTTAGGAATTAGAAGTGTGGCTTCCTGTACTATTTATTATTTCATACATACCGTTCGTGTTGTATAAAGACTATGTTCCATAATTCTGTGAGATCAGCGAAACCTTTATTTACTCGCGCAGATTGATTTGTTATTCGTTTTCTATGATCCACGTGTATCTCTGTACAAGCGCCGCAAGGTCCTGAAGTACCCATTTCCCAAAAATTATCTTTCAATCCAAATGGTAAGACTTTATCTCTTGAAACACCAATACTCAGCCAAATATCTTTGCATTCTAAATCTGCTTCTAAACCTAATTTTTCATCTCCAGCGAAATACGTTACGTATAAAAATTCTTTGTTAATACCATAATGTTTTGTTAATAAATCCCAAGCATAACGGCAAGCTTCTCCCTTAAAATTTTTGGTTTACATATATTGTTTCTATTTTATTTAGTATGTATTTGACAAAAAAGCAAGAACTTGCTTTGTAAATACTAAATACCTTAAAGTAGTCCCCGAAAGACCAATTTCCTAACATTTCAAAGAATGTATGATGATACGTATCGTTTCCAACTAAATTTAGGTCATTATGTTTTCCACTAATCCTAATGCATTTCTGCGAGTTTGTAGCTTTTGTTGCAGGTGGATCGTGATAATCTAAGAAGATCCCTTTAAACTACAACATAATTGATAATTAGGTAGAGATATTGATACCGATTAAATCAATTATAGTAATTTGTGAAATAAAAGCCAAGTCAATAATGTATTATAATGATATGGATTTATTAATATACTTTTTATATAAAGAGATGATATACATTCATAATAGATATTCTGATATTATTATAAACTCTACAAATATATATAGACGTACTTGATTCATGCCAGCATTAACAAATGCAACCGTTTGATCATTCACGGGAGTAACAGGACTTGATCGAATAAAAGTGTGCCCCAAATCTTTTTTAAAATAATCCAGAAATTCATTTCGAATTATCGTCGAACTTTTCTTTAACGTATTAGAAGTACTAGAACTATAAGGTCGCACTAGTAATACGAAATTCATTTTTTTATTTGAATGGTACTGTGTCAATGTTTATTTAATGGCTTTCATATGTATTTGTAAGAATAGTAAGTTAACAGCTATGTTGTTATACGCTTCTATTAATACATAAATGTAGCTTTAAGGTTATTGAATTTTCGTTCCACGAAATAAGCAGTCGGCAAAACTTTCCTTTTCTTCATAAGTTACTTTTTAACCTATATAACTTTTTGCATACTGTTGGCGGTAAATAAGTAAAAATGTATGTAAAATATTTTAAAAGTTTAATGCAGTCGCAGAAATACATAATTTAAATTTCTACATAATTACGTTCTAGTCAATGCATTTTGGCTGTGTTTCAATTCACGCATACTGCGCATGAAATTGGTGGCATCTTATTGGTGGCATCGTACGATTCCCTAGAATTTCTCTCGCTTGCCACCAATACGATGCCACTTCCGGTGCAGCGAGCGTGCAGTGAATGCTTCTCTTCTGATTTTCTGTGATTGCTGCACGCTCACTGCACCGGAAGTGGCATCGTATTGGCGGCAAGTGAGAGAAATTCTAGGGAATCATACGATGCCACCAATAAGATGCCATCAATTTCATGCGCAGTATGCGTGAATCGGAACACAACCAGTATAAGTTAGTATTGTTGCGTGTTTTCAGTGAAAATAAAATTGTTTCTGAGAACTGGGTTGTACAGGTTGTGTTGGGTTGGTACTACGGAGTACTTACGGAGGGAGTGAGCGGGCAAGGGAACATCCCGAAACCGGAAATTCAAAAAAATTCTGAAACTTTGCGAATACTTATGTACGGAATTTCCTCTTGATTACATCGCAATTTTTGTTTGTTGCCCAAATTCACTCTAAGGGGGTGTAATTGGCTCTTGAAAATCCGGTTATTTCCCAATTTTGTGTTACACTTGACACAAAATTGTTAACGTATTACACATTTACTTATTTGTACTAACGTGGTCTGGTGTCGTTTGGTATACATGCATACAGTAGTTTTTTCCGGCATCGGTTCTTGTGTAATTATAAATCCAATTGTAAAAATGCCAGTTTGCATTGCAAAAAGATGTAAAACTATGACACCAGCGGCCTTAGCTGTGATGAAAACACCGGTTCTCGCTAGATCACCGAAGTTTAAACATCACGGGGCGGGTACTGGGGAAAGATGGGTGAACGACCGACCACTACCTTTTTCTCCCGGTGCGCCGCTGCTGCTGGGACCTGAAGGAGAGAGAGAGAAGGGAAAAGGTAGGACTTTTATAGTTCGTTGGGCAAATTGGTCCATTTAATGCCTCAAACCATTGTTGTAATAAAGATAGCCTGCGATATCTAAATATTTCTCTTACTTTTTCGATTCTTCCTTCACAAACTGCTTTCTTTAAATTCTGATCTTCATATGGTCTGTACCGAAGACCTTTCATTATTGATTTTATGTAAACTAAGTGAACTAAATTCAAACTCTTGTTGGGCGACGCGACACACTACGCACAAGTCAAGTGTTCATGTGAAATGTCTTCCCGGACAAGCCAAGTCAAGCCAAGTCAAGTGACGCTAAGGATGTTGATAAAATATCGATATATCGAAATATCGATATTTTTTTTCGCGAAATATCGATAATTTCGGTTGATATTTTTCAACCCGATATATCGATAGTTTGATATTAAAATCTCAATATCGGCATTGTTGCGTGGCCGGCTGGTTCTCCTGGATCCCTCGTAGGGAATTCGGCGAGGTGTCGATGCCCGTGGAGTGCTAAGGCACTCTGCTCCTAGGACGAGGATTGTTCGAGAAATAAATGTAATTAGAACGGATAATAAATAAAAGGATAATACAATAAAAGAACAAAAGGAACTCAAAACTTGTAACTTTAATGAATGAAATAAAGGTTTGTAACACAATCTCGATTTCTAAAGAACTCCTTTTCTATGCGACTGCTCGTTACAGCTTTTGGGGTTCGAGTGACGCTTCCGAAAAACCCTTCGCTTTTGCTTTTTGTTAATTTCAAAATGGCTTGGTTACCGAGAGCCAATCGCAAATTTACTATTTAACTAGCTAAATTCTTATTCGTTGATCCGATTCCTTTCGGTTATCAACTTTTACGAAATCAAGCGTTTAACAACGTTGCGCTGGAATCGCACACCTAGGAGAAAGGAGGAAGGAGAAGTTCATTTATTCAAACACCCGTATCCAAGTGGGTATCGATTAGTATCGACTAGTATCGATTAGTTTATAATCTTGAGGTTCCCTTATTAAAAGAATATTTAACTATTTTCAAACCCCTCGGCCTTGTGCGAACTTCACCTAATCTCCCTTTCCTATTACATTAGTGTGATCCGATTTGAACTTCGCGCATCTAAAGCTTAAACTACACGCCGCTAGACGGGAGTCGCAACACTTCCCTCCTTATACAAAAGATGTTTTCCAATGGAAACAGCTTTTTCAATAATACATTTATCAAATTTAATTTTAATTCTTAATTGAAACTATAAATAAACTTCTTACAGTGAAGATTCCTGAGCCTCCCCTCCTCGCCTCCCCCACGGTAGCCGAGCTACTCGGTCCACCCGGGTTCCCGCGAAGAATGCGATTCGAAAGACGCTACAGAATGTTCACTGTGTTACTATTTGTTACAATTTTGTCTACTAGACACGATGTCTCCAGATTGATTCTGGGTAATACATGAAATTTTAATTATAAACTAACGCGGCATCGAATTCACAAACAAATGGAATAAAGTTGATCTTAACTTATGCCAAGGTAATGTAGCACATTCCAACAATAAAGGAATATAACAACGGTACCACGATAAAGGTAAGTATCCATAAAGTGTCTAATCTTATGCAGGCTAATTTTAATTAATTCACATAAACTACTTTGAATTTATTAACTCTTATGCCTATTCCTGCATTCAAATTATCAAATATTCTAACAATTTTGTAAAGTGCTAACCAGCTAGAATCGAGTTAGATGTTATTGGTTCTTTCAATACATATATATTATCATCTACTAAGAATTTATAAGAATTGACCCTTCTGTCGAAATCTAATTTGCTTTTCTGCTTTATTCTTTCCAGATTTGCCACTGCTACAGCCTGGGTTGTGCTTATTTTTTTAAAATAAGTCATCCAAATGATTAACAAACATTCATAGAATTGTTTAATGAACTCCGGGGGAATATAGCCTTTTGCACCAGATACAAATTCACGTGGAAGAATATACGAATACTTGATGACTACCGATGGTGAATTCATAAAATTCTTTATGGAGGAATTAGAGCCTATTGTAAGTGCAGCTATAACTTGATTGGTAGGGACCTTAATTGCTTATTCTAACCCATTTAATTCTTGTTTTAGAATACATTCAATGAAATCCCAACTAACAGGCTCGATATTATTATCATATTCAGAGATACTGACTGCTTCGATGACCAAAGTATTTATAAGGTGTTTGAAGGAAATTACCGAAAATTTAAGATGGTTCTGACTTACTGATTCTGCTAGACGTGACTCTACAAAAGATGAAGGTAAGAGATGTTATGTTGAGAAAGTCCATTGTTCCTCTGACATTGTGTTATATTATTTAATCTATCCGAATGAAAAAATCATTATAGAATAACAAATCTTTAATGGCTTGAGAGGATTTCATAATCGAGGAGAAGGAGGGAACAAAAATGAATAAAATTATCCTTGTACAGATAGAGGTAATCTCCAGAGTAAATAACATTAATAAGAAAAGACCGATGAATGAGTGGCATTAATGAAGTAGTCTTTGTCATTAAAACTACTATTACTTTGTTCAACTAGGTCACTGTTTCCTGAGGTCATTTCAACGGAGGATCGTGTCTCATCATCAACGAACTTGGTCTCAAATAAAAGCCGGCATCTTTCAGCCTCTAAATTTGGCGTCTGAGCCCCTAACCAGACACAAGCCGCGGGTGCCAGGCCGTGGACCTGGGCGGGGTGCTTAAAGCCTATCCGATGTCCCAGGTCAGACGTATCCTGCTCACCCTGAGGTACGTGGGCTGCCCCTAGCGGGTTCTGTGGCGGGGTGCCTTTAAAATCAGCCTATCCGATGTCCAACAGACAGCCGGGTCGAAGCTCATCCACACGACCTCTCAAGAACGATCCTCCAACCACTACATTTTTAGTTGGGACTTCGCCTCTTTTAGATATTTCTGTCGGTGACATCTCTTCGTCTGCAGTAAAGTAAGCGTCGCTGTCAATTGAACTATCGTCTGAATGTTCAGTTTCAATAGAGACCTCAGGTGGACCATCAAAAATTGTTGCATGGGTGAGAAAAATAGTAGCTATTAACTTCTCATTACTTTCCCATAATCTGTCATAGTCTATACCCTTTTCCTTTTCAGAATCTGCAAGTGATGCGTCGTTGGCGCCTACGACTACCCTTTGCAGACGCTTAGAGGGAGGGGTGTCAGTATAGTCTGTCTTAGTACAGTTAGATGTGTGATTTATGGATTTCAAAAGATTTTGAAGATGGAGGGGCCTTGAATAATCAACCAATTCTAAGTTTAACTATCTTTCTGGCAACAGTTTCGAGATCGAGTAAATTGTTAGCGTCCTTTGATCTATTCAGATAGAATCGCGCGGTTTCGTTCTATAAGCCCTTAATGAAGGAAATTATTGCCGTATTTTTTTTCAAATCATTAACACCCACTACTTGTCCAAGGTTATAAGTGTCCCTGGCAGTTTCTAAACCTCCATTTAAGGTTTCGTTAACTCGGGCTCCAAAAACCTCAACCGGTTCGTTTCTGTCTTGACGCAGAGTCATTAATTCGGCATTCAAACTACGTACATTAAATGATTGCGCGATTTTTTTTTAGAAAACTAATCAATTTCTTCTAATGTTTCAGATTCTCGACGATTTAACAAGAGTAAATTGGCGTATCCCTCGATCCTACCCCGAATGAGGAAATGAAGACTCTTCCGATCGTCAGGCCTTACCTTGCACGGTAGTTAAGTTAAGTCGGACTTTAACCAGTCGTAAGATTTAGGAAACAAGATTTACTAATTCCGACGATTTTTATTTAGAAACTACACTCGAACAAAGCGACTCACTATTTAGTTCGGACAAATTAATTATCCAATCGCGTCGGCAAAAGTTTAGTTCGCGCAACTGTGACTCATCACCGGGAATTTATAAATTAGCAGCAACAACCG
Organism: Andrena minutula; assembly: GCA_929113495.1. Taxonomy (NCBI): domain Eukaryota; kingdom Metazoa; phylum Arthropoda; class Insecta; order Hymenoptera; family Andrenidae; genus Andrena; species Andrena minutula. Next base: position 43,568,932 of record OV815994.1, read on the forward strand.
TGGCTGGGCAGGGCAAAATACTTCGTGTTTGAGATTGTGAGAACGTAATAGGACGCTCTATTTGCATCATTTCAGCAAATACATCCTCGACTTCGAAACCCTAACGTTCATAAGCAACCCTAACGTGGTTGTCGTCTCGGTTTACGTTTCAATAACTTTCTGCTTTTACGCAACATTTTCGTAGTGTAAGTACGGAACTCTATCTTATCAAGTAATAACTAACTCAACGTAACGATAAATTACAACACCCTAATTTAACAATTGAACCGTAAATTGGATAATTTAAATAAACTTCGATCTCTCACGCAATTACAGACGAGTGTTCGATGTCGCCCCATTGTCCTGGTTGATCTCGGCGAAGGTCCTTTGGTCGAGTGCATGTGGCTTCAGGAAAAACTGGTACGGTCGTCCGAAGTCACTTCCCTCTGGTATTCACCCGTGTTCCGGGGGAAACCGTCCAAAAACCCAGGAAAGAGGGACTGCACGAATTGGCCGATGGCTGCTCTTTGAATCCTGCGTCCACGAGCCGGCGAATTTGAAGTATCCCACCGCTGTCACCAAATTGTTGCGTGGCCGGCTGGTTCTCCTGGATCCCTCGTAGGGAATTCGGCGAGGTGTCGATGCCCGTGGAGTGCTAAGGCACTCTGCTCCTAGGACGAGGATTGTTCGAGAAATAAATGTAATTAGAACGGATAATAAATAAAAGGATAATACAATAAAAGAACAAAAGGAACTCAAAACTTGTAACTTTAATGAATGAAATAAAGGTTTGTAACACAATCTCGATTTCTAAAGAACTCCTTTTCTATGCGACTGCTCGTTACAGCTTTTGGGGTTCGAGTGACGCTTCCGAAAAACCCTTCGCTTTTGCTTTTTGTTAATTTCAAAATGGCTTGGTTACCGAGAGCCAATCGCAAATTTACTATTTAACTAGCTAAATTCTTATTCGTTGATCCGATTCCTTTCGGTTATCAACTTTTACGAAATCAAGCGTTTAACAACGTTGCGCTGGAATCGCACACCTAGGAGAAAGGAGGAAGGAGAAGTTCATTTATTCAAACACCCGTATCCAAGTGGGTATCGATTAGTATCGACTAGTATCGATTAGTTTATAATCTTGAGGTTCCCTTATTAAAAGAATATTTAACTATTTTCAAACCCCTCGGCCTTGTGCGAACTTCACCTAATCTCCCTTTCCTATTACATTAGTGTGATCCGATTTGAACTTCGCGCATCTAAAGCTTAAACTACACGCCGCTAGACGGGAGTCGCAACAGCATCAATATATTTATATATCCAATAGCGGAAGTAGCAGAGAATTTCGTGTCGTGGAGTGTACCTAATTATTAAAAAATGTCGTCTGCAGCGAATTCGATTGTATGGAACTATTTTAAAAAGATAGACATGAGAAATGTATCATGCAATTTGTGTGGAAAGACTTATAAAACTAGTGGAAATAGGATCAACCAAATATTTCACGGACATCCAATCCATTAAAGTTTTGGATAGACAGCCGACAGTTCCGTAGTAGCATTTCCGGTTGGCCAACGGTAGCCAACAGTTGGGAATTAGTTGGGTGTAGTGATGGCTAGAACCGTGATTTGTGAATCACTCGCGCAGATTGATTTGTTATTCGTTTTCTATTGTTACGTATTTTAGCGGGGAAATTGGGATGAGGACGCGGGTTGGTGCCCGTGGAGCGCTGAACCGCTCTGCTCGTTGGAGTGCGCGGGTATTTGAAATAATACAAGTACACAAAACTATTTTGACTTGAACTTCAAACTGTATTTTTACTATTCAGTAAGCTGGCTGTCGACAGAATGAATGCATTGTACAAGAAAACGCGCCGAGCTCATCGGCGAAGTCGCTGCTAAGATCCTGTTGATCCTCCCCTAGATCCTTGTTGTCCAATCAGCACGATTGCATCCCTCAAGCTTCGTCAGTGGGTTGTCCTTCGCCCTTCCTTCACGCTTCATCCCACTCTCGTCTAGTGATCGAGGCACGCTCCCCGTTTTACATATAGTGGTACATAGGCTACGTAGAGTACATACATATCTCGCAGGTAAGTAAGCGCAACCCTCGGGGTCAAGACGACGTCGCCCGAAGAAAGTTTATGACTTTATGACTTTCAACCTCCCCCGACCGGAGTTTTTATCCGCACAGGACATCGACAATTATTGAAGAGGAGGACAGAGTTTTAAGTACTTTTATGACACGTGCAGCTGCTCGCTCGACGAAATTTGGCACGCAGATGTGCAGAGGAAAAAGTTAAGCTATTTACTATCCTCGCCTGGTCTAACGGTAACTTGAAAGCTATTGAATGCAATGCCAGGTTTTCGTACGCCTTCCGAGTTCAGGTATCAGCTGCTAATATTGTAAGGACACGATCAAAAATAGCAAGGAAAAAAAATACCCGAGGACCACAACGCACTCTATAATAAACTCTTCCTTGTCCTCCGTTTCACATTTGCTTAAGACCTTCTAGATGTTCCGTTCGCTTCGAATCTATATATATTATTTCTATCTTTCAATACAAAAGGATTTTGAATTTCGCTCTACATCTAACTTCGATATCTCTATGACTTATGGCTAACTTCATATAATATACGAATTAACATTTTAATTATATAATTATATAGCTAATTATTTTCATAATATATAATTATAAACATATGCTCTAAGCGGATATCGCAACAACATATACGATTCATAATTAACTTAAAATGTATATAAAATCTATATTAAATCTTTATAATTTAGGTAACTAAGAATTTTTTCAGTACAATTACGTGGTAACCAAGGGAGATTTTTACTAAAGAGAAAATCAAAAATTTTGTCACCTTTTTCAATAAACTCTTTCTCCTTTTCCCCCTTTATAAAATTCCTTTTTATCATACTAGCATATATTGGAAATTTTATTTTATAATTATCTGATGCAAAGGCTTCTACTACACTTTCATTTGATAGATAAATTGCTAATTGATATACACTTCTTGTCAAGATATCATAAAATGTGATATTGTCATTAATAACCTCGCTCTTCATGCTTGCTATTTCCTTTTCACATTCATTCTGAAAATCACGTAGTTCTTCATCATCACTGCCAAATGTGGGTGAAGAAATTGATAGTATATCCTTGTTAACTGCATATAAATTTGCAGCTTTTATCTTAACCATGTGACGTTTAAGAATCTTAACACGATTTACATAATCATCATACATATAATCATTATCATATGCTCCGTCAGGATGCATAGCAAAATCAAGCGCTGTGTAATTTTTTTTACTCATAATAGTAGTATCGGAACCGTGTTCTAGGAGAGCCATAACAATTTCTTCGTAACCATTCTTAGAAGCAATGTGAAGTGCTGTTATACCAGATTCATCTATAGAATTAACGTTGGCACCAAATTTAAGGAATAACTCAACAATATCTGGATTACCAATTTCAACAGCAAGGTGCAGTGGTGTGTAACCTTTCTCATCATCAGAGTTGTATACAGCATTAACATTAGCTCCATATTTTAAAAGGTGTTCAGCAATCCCGAATTCTCTTTCTTGTAATGCGATATGAAGAGCAATTGTACCATCTTTTGCTTCAGCATTTACATTAGCACCTTTACTTAAAAGCAATTTGATAATTCCTTCCCAACCATCTTCAGCAGCAAGGTGTAGTGGTGTGTAACCGTCCCTCCTTCCAGAGGTATTATACACAGCATTAACATTAGCTCCAGATTTTATAAGGTGTTCAATAATTGTACCATGCTCACGTCTGAATGCAATATGAAGAGAAGTTATACCATTGTTTGCTTCAGCATTTACATTAGCACCTTTACTTAAAAGCAATTCGATAATTTCTTCGGAACTATTTCTGCAAGCAAAGTGCAGTGGTGTGTAACCATCCCTTTTTTCCAGAGGTATTATACACAGCATTAACATTAGCTCCATATTCTATAAGGTGTTTAATAGTTTGACTACACCCATATTTTAATGCAATATGAAGAGAAGTTATACCATCTTTTGTTTCAATATTTACATTAGCACCTTTATTTAAAAGCAATTTGATAATTTCTCCCGTATAAGCTTCAGCAGCAAGGTGCAGTGGTGTACAACCTTCCATCCTTCCAGACGTATTATACACAGCATTAACATTAGCTCCATATTGTAGGTGTCCAACAATTTGCGCATGTCGAAACTTTATTGCGATATGAAGAGGAGTTCTACCGTCTTCTGCTTTAGCATTTACATTAACACCTTTACTTAACAGCAATTTGGTAATTACTTCCCTATTATTTCTAGCAGCAAGGTGCAGTAGTGTATAACCTTCCATCTTTCCATAGGTATTATACACAGCATTAATATCAGCTCCATATTTTATAAAGTGTTCAGCAATTTGTTCACGCTTATAAATTAATGCAATACGAAGAGAAGTTAAGCCATCTTTTGCTTTAGCATTTACATTAGCACCTTTATGTAAAAGTAATTTGATAATTTCTTCGTTACCATGTCTAGCAGCAAAGTGCAGTGGTGTATAACCTTTCTTCCTCCCATAGGTATTATTCACAGCGTTAACATTAGCTCCGTATTCCAGAAGGTGTTTAGCAATTCTGAATTTTCTTTCTTGTAATGCGATATGAAGAGAAGTTAAACCATCTCTTACTTCGGCATTTACATTAGCACCTTTACGTAGAAGCAATTTGGTAAGTCTTTTGTAACCCTTTCTAGCAGCCATGTGCAGTGGTGTATAACTATACATCTCTCCAAAGATATTATATACAGCATTAACATTAGCTCCATATTTTAGAAGATGTTTAACATTTTTTAACTGCCCTGTCAGTGTTGCAAAATGAAGAGCAGTTGCACGATCTTCTGTTTTAGCATTTACATTAGCTCCTTTGCTTAAAAGAAGATTTATAATTTCTTCGCTACCACTGTCAATAGCAATGTGCATAGGAATTATACTGCCTCTGCTGGTAGGTTCGACTCTTGCGCCCCGATTTAAAAGTAAGTGAATAATTTCTATTTTCTTACATATGAGTGCTAAGTGAAGTGGAGTAAGGCCAGCAATATTTGGGGCATTAATATTAGCATCTTTATCTAGAATCATCTGAATAAGCTCTATGTCGCCATTTTCTACAGCACAATGAAGTGGAGTCTCAGAAAGATTCTTGTCTTTGCTGTTTACTCTGAAACCATTTGTTAAAAGTATTTTGGCAATTTCTGTGTGTTTCTTCTTAATAGCAGTGCAAAGTAAAACATGTCCATTTAATGCCTCAAACCATTGTTGTAATAAAGATAGCCTGCGATATCTAAATATTTCTCTTACTTTTTCGATTCTTCCTTCACAAACTGCTTTCTTTAAATTCTGATCTTCATATGGTTTGTACCGAAGACCTTTCATTATTGATTTTTCGTAAACAAATTCCTGACTCCGTGAACTAAATTCAAACTCGTGTTGGGCGACGCGACAAACTACGCACAAGTCAAGTGTTCATGTGAAATGCAAGCCAAGCAGGGTGGCGAGGAAATTACCTGCAGCGGCAGTAGGATTAGAGTGGGGTCTACTACCGCCGTCTGAACCAATCACCGCCAAGAGGAAAATTCATTTGACGCTAGCGCCAAGCCAAGCCAACTAGCCAAGCTAAGTGAAACCGCAACCAACCAGCATCGCCGGGGGACTCTTTGAGGATGCTGGTTGGCTGCGGCCTCACTTGGCTTCACTTCACTTGGCTTGGGGCTGGCGTCGATGAAATTTCCTCTTGGCGTTGATTGGTTCAGAGTGGGTAGTAGGATTAGAGTGGGGTCTACTACTGCCGTCTGAACCAATCAACGCCAAGAAGAAGATTCACCGACGCCAGCGCTAAGCCAAGCCATGGTATTAAAATGGTACCACAACATGGACCAGATCTACCAATGCATACCGCCACGTAATTTTAGCGGCGATCGAATTTTTTAAAGAGGTTGTATCGTTGCGACCTGTTTTTATTTTATGCGTAACTCTAGTATCGCTTCAAAACGTGGGTGGGATAAATGGATTTGCCGAATACTTAACATTTTTTACTTGAAGGTGCTCACCGTGGAGATGAGCGGGAAGTATAACATGCACGATCAGAACCTTTCAGGAAGAGTACCTGCGACGCACAATAATGATCGTTTACGGTAATATCAAGGGAGATAACAGAAACGGACAATTACAAATCGCGGTGTTGCTTTAGCAGTACCCGAAACCGACGCCAGGATTCGGGTTTCCCCCTTCAATGAGACGCACTTGAACCTGACATGCGAGGTGAACGGAGCGCACCCGCGACCGGTCTTAAAATTCTACGTCGAGGGATTCGAGGTGGACAGTTACTACGGCGGGGCTTTTTCTTAAGGAATGGCACAAGACGCAATCTTTCCTGGAACGTAGCGCACTGGTTTATTCCGTACACGGATTAGGGTAAAAGACCCAATTACTGGCAGCCAACCCAATTACTGTCACATTAAGCTATTTTACTTAAGGGGGCCGTCTCACTGGGCCTTGAATGTATGCGGACGCTCACACAAGCTAAGTTAAGCGTGTACGTATACTGGCGATCGTGTTCCATTGTAATTTATCCAAATCAGGGTACGATTCTTTATTTAAAAGCGCTATCAAGTCAGGTTTCCTTTTAACATTGTCGAATGTTAATGGTTTCCTTTTGGATAACTTTTCTGTTCTAGCCACAATATTGTTATCTCGTTTTAGAGCTTATACTTTCATCTTCTACTTATATGACTTCTTTATGTTTCTCTTCTATAGAAACTACTTATATATCTTTGCGATTGTCAGTAGATGTATGGCTTTTACTTTTAGTACGTTGTAAATTGAAGCTATACCGATTTATAACTTGTATAAAGAAAAGGGACTCTAGTTTGTTAGTCCTATATTTATTTACTACAAAGTCAAATATTGAGCATTTGATGTTTGTACCTCCTGTATCATTTAACAGTAGCAATATTTCTGCTTTCGTTCTCTGGTATTACATCAGAGGGAACACCACTTTTTTTGTGTGAATATGGTGCTGGGTTCTCTGAAGCTTCATCCAAATCGTATCCACGAGGAATGATCAATTTAAACATTATACTTTGCAACTCATGACTACTAGGAACACTGTACAAATATATATCATTTAACTATGAAGATTTTTTATACGATAGATTCTGCTGTATTTGCTTTTGTTATACATGTGCCTTGGGGCGTAGGTTCATATATGTATCCATGGCAGCGATAGCCATGTTTGTAAATTACTATTTAGTAATGTTTTATTGTTTTCCTGTTAAACAGGATGGCGTTTCAAGCATTTCGCTTATATTGCCCAAAGAACTCTAATAATATTAGTCTCAGTCATATCTTTTCCCTCCTCTCTTCTCTCCTTCGGGTCTCAGCAGCAGCGGCGCATCGAGAAAAAAGGTGGATATGATATATATTGTTCTTTGATTCTCGGTCGGTCGGTGGTCACCCATATTTCCCCAGTACCCGCCCCGTGATGCTTAACATGTTCGCGGACGTGAATGCTACAGCATTCATTGCATATAACGATTAAAATATGATAATGTGCACCTCGCTGAAACTTTTACTGTCCGCGAAAGTGTTAACTTCGGTGATCTAGCGAGAACCAGTGTTTCCATCACGGCTAAGGCCGCTGGTACTATTTAGTAAATTCGTAGCCTTCGGGAAGCCACCTTAATCCCGAGGCTTCGAAGAATTCTAAGTACTTGTATAATTAATTATACCATGTACGAGACTTTTTAATCAGATGCCTCGATAAGATGCTACATAGAAATATGCTACTAAGTTGCGGATATAATTGTCAAAGGAAACTATATACCATATTCTACTAACAACGGCATATGCAATAATAGTAGTGCCGCCAGCAGGACCCAAAGCTATTCTGCTCCTAAGGAAATGTGCAGAATACCTCGACACTTCCTCCATGCGCGAGATGAACTTCGCGCAACCTAATTTTACCATGTCTACGCTCAAAGTCAATGTCAAAACTGATTCATATGCTTCTTGTTACATACACGATTTACAAAGCTAGATTAGAACGGAGCTCACCAAGAGTTGCACAATCGGAATATATTCCTATGTCCAAGGTTTACGTACTTAACTTTTAATACTATGTTTCAACTAGGGGGGATTGCGTTTGTTGGGCCGAAAATACTGACGTCACATTGCGTTCATAGCTTCTCTGCCGAGGCGTTTGCGACGGGATATGCCAATTTATTTTACTTTTACAGCGAGTTGAGCAGCGGAAGGTCGCCCGGGAATTGGGATACTAAACAGGAAAGGAAGTCAGCAAACAGGTGGCAAACAAGGATAGTAGCACCTAAGGGTTCCTGTGTAGAAAAGTCCTCCGGTAGTGATACGCGTCCTTTGGACAGGTCCGAAGTCGCAAGGAGCAGGCACGGGCTGAGGCAGGGATGCGAAGGTTATACAGGGATAACCCATGCAAGGGGGACGCGGGGGGCAGAGTAAAGTGCAGGATTGAGGAGGGCAGGGCGTGCACGGGGGACACGGCGTGCAGGGTCGAGGGCAGCAGGGCGCGGGCGAACAACATATTATGCTTGACTCTGGAGGGCACGAGGTGTTAATCGGTGGACACTGCGGCTCCATTGGAGGGCAACAACCGTAACTGAAACAACCACTCGTTCAGTCAAATGTTACGCACAAACACTCAAGGATAATTGTACCTTTCAATCATTTTCTTTAGATCCGATTTACCATATTTCCGTACACACCGAACCGTCACCGACATTCTATAGTTTCGTTGATGGAATTATGTACACATTTACGAATTTTGATGGGATTTCCAAATGAAGAAGTCTGTACCTGAATGAAGTATGGCGTTAAAATAATAGAATGGTATTCCGATAAATAACCGAATATAGGCAAGTTCAATTGACACACTCTAGGAAAGACCTCTTCACGCCGTGCGCGCCGGTTGCCACGCTGAGATAAGTAGGTATCAGGCGGACATAATCAAAGTTGGTGGCACGATATTACCTTCATCCTTAATGCGCACCTAAATACCTCCACGGCTTCCTGTATCCCTGTTATTTCGAGCGAGATTCCTGATCCGAACGAGCTTAGTTCATTCGTTTCGCTGTTAAATGTTCGCGTTTCGTGGTAGGTATATTAAACTGTCAAACACAAAAATCGATAGCTCGTTAGCGTTACGCGATTGTACCGTGAACTGAACACGGCTGTTATATGAAAAAATATACAAATTTGTTTATTACTGCGTAATACTTTCTCCGCAGCATCGATGTGGAAGGACGCCAATGGAGACTTCTGTTGCGAAACGCGTCGTTATCCAAGGATTAATACATTTTATTCATATAATTGCTGTATAAATTGATCAAGGATGGCGGAGTTCGAGGAGTGATTATGGCCAGGGCCGCCTTAAAATGCTCTTTGGTGATCGTGGCGGCGTTCAAATCCTCTTCGAGTGCCTTCATTGCGGCTTCGTGACATATCGCCTGGATTTCCGCCCCGGAATATCCCTCCGTGAGCTCGACTAGATCAATAACGTTCACATCTTTGGCGATCGGCATGTTTCTCAACTTTATATCGAAAATTTCTTGTCTGGTTTCATCGTCGGGCAATGGCACGTATATGATCCGATCTAACCGACCCGGTCGAAGGAGTGCCTAAGAAAAGAACACCATTTTAGTCACTAGGAAATGATTTAGCAGATTTAACAGTTTACTAAAATTCAACTGACTTTGTCGATTTTATCGGGCCGATTAGTCGCTGCCACTAGCGTGACGCTTCCTAACGCGGTGACCCCATCGAGTTCCGTTAACAATTGCGCTAGGACTCGCTCCTGCACGTTACTTCCGCCGTTAGAGGATGAACCTCTCTCACTCCCCAGCGCGTCGATTTCATCGATGAACACTATGGACGGCGAAACCTGCCTGGCTTTTCTAAACACCTCCCTTACAGCTTTCTCAGACTCGCCGACCCATTTCGAGAACAACTCTGGACCCTGCAAATAATCTTATTGAATACTGCGAAACGCTAGGTCAGACGCTAATGTCTCACCTTTATGTTCAGGAAGTTCACTTTGCTCTCTGTCGCGAGAGCTTTCGCAATCATAGTTTTAGAGCAGCCAGGTGGTCCAAACATCAGCACACCTCTGGGCGGAGTTATGCCCATTCTCTGAAATACTTCGGGACGCCGCAGCGGCCATTCCACCGCTTGTTTCAATTTCAATTTCAAATCTTTCTGCCCTCCTATGTCCGACCACCGAACGCTGGGCACTTCTATCAGAACTTCTTTCATAGCCGATGGCTTTGTCACCGTCAGAGCGTAAGTGAAGTCTGGCAATGTCACTTTCGACGAAGTCTCGGAAGGTGAATGTCCTTTCTGCTGACGCTTCACGGCGTTTAAAACTGCTTGGGAGCACAGGCCGTATAAGTCTGCGCCGACGAATCCGTGAGTGACGAACGCGATATTCGCCGTGTCTTCTGTAGATAAAGTGCTCGGGATTTTTGACAACAGTTTCTGAAGTATTTCGGCGCGCATCGTTGGAGTAGGCACGAAAATTTCAAATTCTTTGTCTATTCTGCCGGGCCGCCTTAGAGAACTGTCCACTAGATCGAGTTTCGATGTTGTGGCTAGTATCGCAACCTTATCGTTTGTGTTTTGTATATCGTCGAAGAGTGCTACCAGCTGCGCGAGAACCCTCCTCTCCTGATCTGTGCTCGAAGTGCTTCTTTTGGGGCACAGACTATCGATCTCTTCTACTAGAATAATACTTGGAGCTTTGGCTTTTGCTTCCATGAAGATATCTTTTAATTTCCTTTCCGTCTCGCCGAGGGACTTGCTGTAGATGTCGGAACTATAAATGGTGTAGGAATTGAAGTCGTATTCGGATATCAACGCATTGGCGATGATAGATTTACCGACGCCGGCGGTACCGTACAATAATATTCCCTTACTAATGTAAAAATCTCCGATACTTTCGCATCTACCAAGGCCAACATCGAGGACATCTTTGATGTCCTCTATTAAGCCTCCATACCCTCCGATATCTTGTATTTTATATTTAGCTTTATTATGTTCCTTTTGCTTGTCTTGTTCTTCATTTAAAACAGTCCACTTTGTGTTATAAAGTGCTTTATAAAATTTAGTGCCAGACCCTTGAACTGCCGTTACATTCAATTCTTTAAATTCCTCAGATAATTCCTTATCCGTGCACTTATCAGCTACAACTTTTACAATCTTATAAATTAACAGTTTCCCGTAAAAAGGCACGCTAAGTTTATCGCCCGTGGAAAATATCTTCTGCTCGTTATAATTCTTCAATACTATGTTCAGTTCCGTGCTTGCTTCCGCCACCGAGTGTCTTCCAATGCTAGAGATAATGAATTCTTTGGCAATGCTAACGGGACAGTTCAATTTCTGAACCTTAACCAGACCTCGTAGGCCACTTAATTCTATCGCTGTAAGAAACACGTGGATAGAGAAACCTTTACGTTTATTATCCGAGGAGATTCGTAGCGATATTTACCATGTTTGGTTAACGAAACGCTTGTTAGAGTTTTGTCTCGTGTGGGCCATGCTGTCTTGACGACTGCGCTTTCTTCGGTAGTAACGAGAACATGATCCGCTAGTGCAATCTCGCAGAGCTGTAAAGCTGACTGCGATACAAATACCATGTCATCCAATGCTCTTCCAGGAATATTCTTTGGCTGTTCTACGCAAGAAGTATACATGTGACGGAATGTAGAAAGAATAGCAAGTGTAACGGCACACATACCCTGTGATTTGTACGGTTCTAGAGTGCTATGCAAAGTGTCACTATGAATGAAATCGTGAGTCCATTTTTGTAGGTTAGGTGGACAGTTTGTATCATGCTCGGCTACATCCTTCTGCGTTACAGTGCTCTGACATTTGTCGCATGTCATCCAAGGGGAAAGGCTCTTTCTGCTACTTTCTTTGGATTTCGAAGTCATTCTGAATGAATATCGAATTGCAGTTGTACTTTGGAAACCTAACCTACGAGTGACTCAAGTGTTTCGTATGGTTTCGTACGAAACCTCGTAGAAAATGGGACGCACATTTTAGAAGAATACGTAAAAATGTGTATAAACGTTTCTAATAACACATTCGGCAACCTACACTACACGGAAAAAGATCTGCACCGTTGGGAACGGTACTCGAAAGTCCAAAAGTGCGCACCGTAAATATCAGTGCTGGGGTCATTCACAACGCTGTCCAGTGCTGAAAAACACAGTTGTGAATGGGCAAAAATATCGGTGCTGAACAGAGGGTTAAAGGTAACTAAAGCTGTTTTTCGCGAAAATCTTGTTATCTAACAGTTTTGCGACAAAAATAGTTATTATGAAGTTTATAGCTTAGGAAATTCTCTACAAAAAAGGTCGTATGAGTTTGTTTCGTAGGAGTAACCATTTTCATGTATGACGGCTTCCCACACAGCACAACGTCTGGCAAAGTCTTAAAGACGTCTAAAAGGCGTCTCAAAGACGTCTTTCAGACGCCTTTTAGACGTTATGCTGTGTGGGTTATTACAAAGCTTCAACCAACATACTTTTAACAAGGGAAGATCCCGAATCCGGAAATTCAAAAAATTATGGAACATTGTGGATATGTAGGGGACTTCCACGAAAGTTCGAGACAAGAGGAATTAGAAAAAAGTGTATTATTCAACAGTAAGTTAAAGTACTTAGGAATCGTCACATTTTCAACAAAATAATACTTGGGATAATACTTAAAATTATAATAATAATATCCTGCTATACCAGCGGCCTTGGCCGTGATGGGAACACCGGTTCTCGTTAGATCACCGAAGTTTAAGGGCGGTATTCTCAGTCGCTACTTATTCTTAAGCAAATGCTTAAGCATGCGGCATCCTCTACTAACCTACTATCTAATAAAGGATGCCGAATGCTTAAGCATTTGCTTAAGAATAAGCAACGACTGAGAATACCGCCCTAAGCATCACGGGGCGGGTACTGGGGAAAGATGGGGTGACACCCCCCCACCTTTCTTCCGGTGCGCAGCTGCTGCTGGGACCTGAAGGAGAGAGAGGAGGGAATATGTGGACTATAGTTCGTTGGGCAATATAAGCGAAATGCTTGAAACACCCATATGGCCCTAACCCAGATAGCACACCTCGTCTTAGAGACGTCTAGTTTATGTCCATTTTAGGTCTGAACGTCTTGATTTGTAACAAGACGTCTTTAAGACGTCTTTAAGATGCCTTGTAGCCGTCTTTAAGACTTTACCAGACGTTGTGCTATCTGGGGAGTAGGTATATAAAATATATAATCAGAATAGTTAAATTGTAATAAATTTAATCCAACGTTTGCAGCTCCAACAAAATGCTTTATAAAAGTAAAAGAAAATCTGTTTCATTGAGCTTTTAAAAACATATACGATCCTCAATAATGTATATATTTAAAAATGTAGGATAATTAAAAATATTGATTTTCATTTTTTCCATATGCATATTTTTATAATTACACAATATTTATTTTACAATTATAATTATAACTCGAAGTCTGGACAAATGAGTTTTTATGTATTCCCAAACCTATCCAAGTTTGGAGAAGCAGGTAATATTAACTCCTACTCTGCTATATAATAAGATTTCAGTGGTAAGAATAAGGCGGCAGAACGCTGGTGGATCGTCAACAAAAGTTATTTGTTAGCACGTTTCCTTGTAAACCTATTAGTGTCAAAATTTCTTATTGTTGATCATTTTAGAAACGTTAAAAAACTGGTACTACCTAATATGACTAGGTAGGTTTCAATGATTTTGAGGTTATATTTTTATAAGTCAAAATAGCTTGGGGAAATCATTACCGATTTCGTATTTCGACATAAAATATGATAATACGCCACGATAATTCATCTCTGTTTATTGTTTACAACAATTGATAGTGAATTAAAATTTTAACTATTCTTATTTTCAAGGACACGTTCGTTTGAAAACGTGTGCCCACAAACAAAAAAGAAGTAAGGATAATAATTCAAACATTTTCATTAGCTTGACATAAAATAATTATTAAGTACGATCATTCTTGTCAAACATTTCAAATAAAATATTTATTATACTTCGATAAAATCACATCTCATTGATCTTTATACTGCAAATTTTTCAACACTTCTAATAAATGAAAATTAATTCGAAAATGTCAATATTTCTTTATTTTCATTGAGAAAAAAATTCGTAAATATTTTGAACTTTTTAAATCATTTAAACTATTATTCCATTGGATTCGATTAGATATAGTTAATATATTTAATGTTTAATGAAAATAGAAAATTTGAAATCACAGATCAAAGATAGAATTAGGAGATGTAACACCACATAACATAAAACAACTTAAGCTTCTTAACCAAGTGGTGTTTCCAGTCTCGTATAATGAGAAATTTTACAAGGATGTGTTAGAGGCTGGAGAATTAGCGAAACTCGCATATTATAACGACATAGTGGTACGTTAAATTTACTATAAAAAGATTTACTCAAAGCGTAAATCTTGACGAAGCGTCGATTACAGAAAACTCTCACTGACCGATTATGTTGTTCGTATTAGGTTGGCGCGGTTTGTTGTAGAGTAGATACATCCGAAAATTCTAGGCGCTTATATATTATGACGTTGGGATGCCTCTATCCCTATAGAAGGCTAGGAATTGGTACCGTAATGGTACAACATGTTTTAAATTTCGTTAGCAAAGATGGAAACTTTGATTCGATCTTTCTGTAAGTAATTAAACCAAACTTTGGATACTGTGTAAGCATACGATTAATCGTTACTATTTTGGCATCGTATTTCTTGTTCGCAGACACGTCCAAATAAGCAATGAAGGGGCTATTGACTTCTATAAAAAATTTGGGTTCGAAATAGTCGAGACAAAGGAGCATTATTATAAGAGAATAGAACCCGCAGATGCGCACGTGTTACAGAAAACATTGCGACCTAGAACGAATCAAACGAATAATCAACAAGCCAACCAATGAAAATTGTTAATCATTAACTTATCACATCCCAAAAACTATATTTACACAGTCTGGTAATAAAGTTATTTTTATTGAATTCCCCAGTGCGTTATAAGTTATAAAATTAGAATTTTATAAATAATTTAATGAAGTTGACAAATACATTGTACTTCCGTGTAAAAAAACATACATTTAATAGTCCTTACAAATTGTTAATACTGACTCGAGAGGACAGCGTAATTTCATGTTTATTGTTGATGTTATCCATATCATCTGCTTTCTCATCAAATTTCATTAGACTGACATCGCGTTAACAATAATTTATAGCACATCAGCACAGTTTATGATGTTCATCAGTTTAATAAAATATTACAGAGCAGCGTGATGTATTGTACTTGTGCTGTGAACCAAAATTATCTCATAATACATTTAACGATCAATATATCCTATACATTCACCTAATCTTTTAACGATCCTCCTTTTCCACGTGGAAAATTGAAAGATAAATCGCATTTACTACAACATTGCATATTTAATGAACGTAATATAAAGTTACACAGCGTCTCCATCATTTAAGTACAGATCTTTGCTATGATTTGATTGCACTGTCGATATTAAACACATTTATAAAAATAGAAATTTATAGTACAAAATAGATGAGACTGAAAAGTAATTAGCTGTACCGTCACTGCTATCAGATTCAAACGATTGATATTTCTCTGAAGGAAGACCGATGGGATCATCACTGATTGGAACGAATAATAAATTGATCGAACTTTTAAGTAGCGTAAACTTTATTGGACATTGAGAATTGACGTTCAATAAATCAACAGTAAAACAGCACCACAAAAGTATTCGTACAATTTGGATTATGTACTATATTGCTATCGGTTAATTAACTGGCAAGCAACTAAGTGAGAACAAAAGAAAGTTGATCTGTAAATAGTACAATGATAGCAAATATTGAGTACATTGGATAGTAAGGATGCTCGAGTAGTTTGAAGCTCGGACCGAGCCGAGTCGAGTACAGAGTTGGGCAAAATGTAATCCAATTACAACTTATAAATTACGACTACATTGTAATTGTGTAGTTGATTACACATTATTTTCTGTAATCGTTAATGTAGGTGGTTGACCACAATTTTTACAACTACATAAATTAACGGTTACAGAAAATAATGTGTAATCAACTACACAATTACAGTTTAATCGTAATTTGTAAGTTATAATTAGATTACATTTTGCCCAACTCTGGTCGAGTACCCGTAAAAACCGAGCAGCTCGAATTTTTTCGAGCGGCTCGAATATAAAGTTCTTTCGAGCCACTCGATTTTACGCGTACTCGGCTTGTCTCGCTTTTTCTGAATACTCGAACAGGCTTACTGGATAAAATGGTAAATGTACCAATCCGATTTGAATGAAAATATAAAATCAAATGGTTTCGTACAAATTAAGCCATAATATTAAGCAGAAAAACATTTACTATTCAATTCAGTACGACAAAATATAAATCTCAAGAAGACTAATTACATTTAGCGATGATTTATAAGAGTACAAATGTTTGTAGTGCTGAATACCTAAACAGAAATCGTAGTTAGATTGAATTACTATTTCTGCGTCAAGCTTACAAAAACGGAAAATTTAATTTGCACATTATGCATTGCCATCGATATTAAATTGGACTTCTTTACACGAATATCAATGATTTGAAATCGACAACTGCGACAGTACGAATACTTCTGCAACTTACTGCAGATAAAAACAGACATATATATATGTATATATTTATAACATTCATATGCCGACGCATAAAACTTTCCGAACATCATAAGTTATTGCAGCTGATCTTAGCACGTAAAAACTTAATTTACAATATTTAAGAAAAAACAATAGTATAAAAGCTTTTGTTGTTCCCAGGCATTAAAATTTATACTTTAATGAGTATTCGCTATATGCACAGAATTACAATGCCAGCAGCTCTTGTAGTCTTTTAATGCATAAATCTGATCCTTCGCTAGCTTCTTTCGAAACCTATAAATTAACATCGAGCTGTTGAGTGTACGAAATTTGTATAGTATTTATTTAACAAAGATGCTTCTTTTACCATTGTTAAATTAAGAAATCCGTGCGGTAAGCCGGGCAATATATCAAGTGTGACTACTACATCGAGCAATCGAAGCTTTCTTGCGAACATGACAGAATCGTCGAGGCACGGATCGAGCTGTAATGTCTACGAAAAAGAAAGGTCAGATATCAAGTCCTGCGTATGATTACGAACACGAGGTAATACAGTGGCGGACGAAAGAAAGTTTACAACTTTCAAAATCGCATAACTTTTTTAGAATTGGTCCAAACGACATGAATTTTTTTTGAGAATCTAGGAGGATTAGTTTGCTAAGTGACGTGTTTCGTCGTTTTGAAAAGAAATAAAATTGGCCGGAATAGCAAAAAAAATATATAGTAAAGGTTGTTTTTAAACTTTTTTTGAGCCTGTAATGAAAATTAAAAAAACCCGTTTGTAGATCGAAGTCAGTTGTATACATGTTGAAAATTTCATTAAAATCGGTTAACGCTGCTCTGAGCTACAAACCTTTAAAGATCGCAAAATAAGGTCGAAAATCGCTGATTTCGTGAATTTCCGCGATTAGCAAACTAATCCTTCTAGATTCTCAACAAAAATCATGTCGTTTGGACCAATTCTAAAAAAGTTATGCGATTTTGAAAGTTGTAAACTTTCTTTCGTCCGCCACTGTAAGTAATGAAGAATTTACCAGCATTGTGACAGGTGGTAATTGTGCTAAAAGATCATCCGGTGCAAGATAGGGGCTTAAAAACGGATCCCTGGGCACCGTGAAGATAAACTCTTCCAAAGGGCTCCTTACGTTCTCTATGTCAAGTTCCCTGGATTCTCTATGCCTTCCTCTAAGAGACCAACCAAAGAAAGACCACGATCTCTCGCCCCTTGAAACATTATTTTCTACACCGTTAGTGTCGCTTTTAATGTACGTTGAAGCATTTATACCGGAATTTCGATATAACTCCAAGAATTTATTAATATATTCCTGAGATTTCCCTTCCTTTGGATGCTCTGTCCCTACTGCGTTAGAGAATATTATTGAAAATTATTTAAAAGCGAGTAAATCGTTGAACGGTTAATGAAAATTAGATTCTGCGAAATAAATAATTTGGTATTATCCCCTAAGAATATCTTTTTCATATATTTACCATCGACTTCTGTTAAACTAACAGAGTTCAATGTAGAGTCCGATGGTAGGGACGCCAATTTTTGTACGTCATTTGTCTCGTCTCCGTTAGGGCTGAGAGCCAGTGCTATTAAATCGCTTTCGCTTACTTCCGCGAAAGATTCCGTGTCCGATTTTGTACATTCGCCAATTTCAGGTTGCTTTTCCCTGAAAATCCGAGCATTAGTATATCATAGTACTATTTATAAACAAACTTCACTTTCGCAGATGCAATTTACTTGGTAGATTTTTTATTATTCGACGCTGCGTATGCTTTCAAGCAACGTATGAGAAATCCCATAGGTAATAATGGGTCTGTAACGCAAAGTAACCGCGAAGGCGACAGTACAAAATCAACAAATACTGGCGTGTACGCCATAAACAGTCCATCTGGTTTTCTAATATTCATTTGTATACATTTCAAAGTAACTCCCAGATTTAAGTTTGCTCCAGCAGAGTCGCCTACAAAGAAGTTGAATCGTATAAATCATACAAATACTATTACGAAGTTAAGAAAAAAAAGGCATAATCCAATTGCCAACATCTTACCAGCAAGGAGTACTTTTTTCCCCGTGCTTCCAAGCAACGTACTCGAATGATTTAAAGCCCACGCATACGCGTACAACACTTCTTCGAGTGCGCGAGGGAATGGAGCTTGCGGCGCCAAGCTGTAATCTACGCTTAGAATTGGTACACCAATGTTAGTAGCCCAGGCACGCAAGTATGTTTCATGAGACAACGAAGTCTGCGCTACGAAACCTCCGCCGTGACAATGAATTATCAGCTCGTCCGACAATCCAAGCAGCTCTCCTCCAACTCCCCCCGAACCCACCTGCAAGAAGCATGTACTGCACAGGAGTGAAATCAACGCCTCATAAGTCTCTTCTTAATCAAACGAAAGCAATGAGTGAAAATACCGTTTGTACTAACTGTACAAAGTGATTAGATTCCATAAATTTTGTATCTCTTTACCATTCCCACACGCCGCTTAGAGCTGAACAGTCTAACATGTATCGGTTTCTTTCCGATATGACTGTTTGGTATCGGAATTGACACTGTCGTCCCATCTAACGCAGGAAGCGTTAATTCCTCCGGTGGAACAGAAATTATTTGATTGATTGCCAGAGAAGGAGACGCTATAGTTGGTAATCTGCGTGCTATATCTGATGAATATAAATCGCACACGTTAAAACAGTGAAACGTTAAATTTGCCGTTCCAATTAAAACTAATATCTTACCAGTCTCGTTAAGAAACCAAAAGGCCTGGCAAAACGAAATATCAGCGCTTCTAGACACATCGACGATACGGCGTGCCCTCAACTCAGGGTCTAACATATACTTAACAGAATTAGCGCATCGCGCCAGCAACGTTCCATTAGAATAGAACGCTTCGCTGAACGTCGCCATGCAAACTAGTATGGTTTTCAAAACAGGCTTCAAGCTATCATAAAACTGAAACCAACATATATTACTAAAACGATTAACAATTACTTTAGACCCTACACAACTCCCACCATTAATACCTGAAATCCTAAGCACCTGCCGTAAAAGCAATATTGGTTGATGCTATCTACTTTATTCAAAATTTCATAGGGGTCTCGATTGTCCCCGATAAATAGAGACGGCTTTCCATCGTTCATCTGTTCGCTCCATGAGAACAGAGTTTGTAAGTGCTCGAAGCAAGTGTATAAGGACGCTAGTAGTTGCGAGCAAGCTTCTATTTCCCTATAAACATATATATTGATCAACGTAACTGTGCGTAAAACAAATCGTAATACCCAAGAATTTGTTAAATCGCGACGATTACCTCATCTGGTAACTCTTACGAAAGAACATAGAATCCTTTTGGCAATATATTTGGTGGCAGACGGAACGTGAGTATACGATACACTTATCTATTAGAACTAGGAAACTTCTATAGCCATTGCCAGGTGTTTGCTCGTCGAAATCGAACATCGGCGCTACCCTACTAATTTCTTTGTATAGCGGCTGTAATTGTTCTAAATGATCTAACATCGCCATAAGCGCGGCTCTGATTCTAACGCCGTTCTCATCTTGATGATTCATAAAGTACTCCGCATTGGCCTGGCATAATTCCCGCAGCGCTCCCCATTGCAGGGGTTCAAAGTCTTCGAACGGTCTGTCGAAGTCGTCATTGAGAGACATCTGAGCGGCTTCTTGTTCAACCGTTCGAGGATAAATGTTTAAACGACTACGTTGCGATAAAGGACGGCTATTGATTCTGTAACGATAAATTCTTAAATTATCGTAGCACTAGTTGACGGAAACATGGGTTTCTGTATTATTAACATTTTATGTGATAAAGTTGTAGCGTGGATACTGTTATTTGTTAGTAGAGGAATATTCTAATTTCTGTCGGAACAAAGGATCGAAAGAGATCAGTGAATAGTTTGGAATTAATACCTTTAAAGTTCATGGTGTTAATTCGAATAAGGTTAACAAATTCGCGACGAACGCAGTGCTTCGGAAATATTCGTTATTGTCGATTTGCTCTACATCATGCCCATTTTTTGCGAGATCACTGCACGTTACGAACCAGGCTACGCGTCACTCTTTATTTTGGATTTGACATTTCTCAGACGCCTATTGTCGCCGCCATATTGTTTTCACGATCGATATCACTGCGTGGAAACAATACCACGCGCTATTTACGAATTAAATGCTGTTGTGTCATTCAGGTTTTTAGAAACGAACTATCTGACTGATAGTGAGTCGCTGATAAGCGCGAGCTAAATTGAATGAAATTGAATGTCGCGGAGTAAACGGGAAATGACAATCTGTGTAAAATTTCTATGAACATTTCTATTCGATCTGTTAAATTAAATCTTCTAGGGTAAAGGACCCGATTACTGGCAGTCCATCCAATTACTGTCACCAATAACGAATAAATAAACGTTTAAGTAAAATAGCTTAAGATGACAGTAATTGAGTTGGATGACAGTAATTGGGTCCTACACCCTATATCTTTTAAATTAGATGTTTATAAAAACAATTCCTCCTGTTGTTTCTCACTAATTGTTTAATTACAATTTGCGGATTAATGAGTTAATAACAGATTCTCGTTTGTTTAGAAATTCTATATTTTAGTTGGCTCTGTTAATGAGCAACAGCATCTATGTTAATGAGTAAGCTATTTAATTATTACAACACTTACCCAACGTGTGCATACTCTGATACCACAGTGTTTGCGACGATGACTACACATACAGAACTGAAATAGAACTAGCGCAACGTTAAGGAAGCATTTTGCCAGACTCATGGAAATGGACAAATAATAAGTTCCAGTTCCGCGATCGTCATTACTTCGCGGCCCGTCAGCCAGCCGCGTCGAACGTCTCCAATCACGCGAAGATATGTAATTGAGATATCCAATAACGAAAGGATGCTGCCTAAGAATTTTATCACGCACGATTTTTTTCCCAGCTGTACGTAAACAGCAAGTGTTAATGACTGATAAAAATACACAGTGACATTTTCTCCTCAGCTGTCGCAATCTTTCTTCGATTAGGAAACGTATTTTCAAGGGAAAATTATCGTTCCAAATGCAATACGAAAGTTCTTATGTTTCGAAGTGTTTCCAGCGACTTGTTGGCAAGAAATGACTCAGGCGCTAGTGGATCTTTGTAATTTATTTATTGATAAGTAAAATTACATATATCCACAAACACAATACGTTCTTTCACGGAGTGTATTAATGCGATAAAATTTGTGAGTGGCGAGGAGAAATCCTTGTGATGGAGAAAGAGGGAGATGGGGAATTATTAGTTTTTATCCGCCAGTTAGTAACCTCTCTACTCGTCGAAGATCGGTCGCAGAAGCGTTCTATTAGCGAGCGTGTGTAGTTTTCGATCCTACCCAATTCAACAACAACACGAAAACCAATCCAGTTGTGTTCCGACGATTCGAGCCGCGTCTCTCTGTCTTTACATGTCATATTCGTTCGTCTCAACGCCAGATGGCCGTCGCTATTAGCGTCGGCCCTATCATCGAACGCAGGCGCTGACTAATCCCTTCGAGCGTACGATCGATCGTTTTCCGCCAGGTCAGCTGGATCTTTGTGAGAAGATCCAGCTGCCGATGAAAGAACCAACGCTGGACGCGTGACTAGAAGAGCCTGTAATCAGTGATATCGGGCGGAGCTTTGACTCGGCAGAAGATCGAAAACCATATAATACAGAGCTTTGTATAGGCATACACACCGACGCGACGTCAGTACCGCACGTGAGGATCGTCACCCGTGAAAATGTTCATACGTGACGGCGATCGATGGTTCGTGTTAAAGGCGATGGTAATCGTAAGAATAGACATTGTAATATACCCGAAATAACTGCAAAAATAAAGTTTAGTTCCGTTATTATTCCCATTCGCCAACATCTATAATCCGATTTCACTACGCAAAGGACGTATTTATTTTCTTTTGTTCCTTTTCCCTTTCCTCACTTCTCACGTGTCGCCTAGTTTTCTTTACTCTTTTTGTTTCTTTTGTTCGTTAAGCTAGGTTAATTACCTCGGTAAATATTTATTACCTCTTTACAAAAATCAATTCTTAAACTTATACAGGGTGGCTCGACGCAAATTCACAGTATCTTGAAGGTGGCAAAGAGGGACGTTGTGTATTCGTCACCGAACGAACTTGGCTAGAACTGATATGCTTCGAGGGGGCGTTTATGCTAATGTCGAGATAGCCTTTATCCCCTGCGATTAAGTCGAAGAGGCTAACGTCTTATATTTTCTGCGCGAAAAGCACGCTCGCTTGGACGCCGTGTCGAAGCGATCGTTTCTCTCTTACACGGCCGCGAATTTTTTCGTAACAACGCCAATAACTCTGAACCCGCGTACACGCTCGAAAGATGGGACGCGAGATGAATGTGGCAAGGTGCTGTTCGCATCATTATCCATTGACAAATATAACGTATGATGAACAGCGGATCCGTCAACGTAGGCCAATCATTATCTCTCGTCGCGTACCACCTTTATTATCGTTTTTGGTAATTTCTTTTTACAATTGGTAGAAATCACGGGAGTCCCGGGAATCACGCGGAAATCGGAGAGGGGGGGGGGGGGGGAGCGACATCGCTGCTGAAAGAATAGATTAGCGTTTACACTTAAACGACGAAGATCCTCAACATCTGTGAATCCGTATCAAGTCAGATTTATACGCGACGTGTCAATGTTTCATTTTCCCTCGTTTTAACGACTATATACGCTATAGGTACATAATTGTATAGTTAATTTGATAGGTGTACATGTATTATGTATATTGTTCATATATTACACACGCACACACACACACACACACGAACATATATATTTATATATAGATATTTATATTATTTATTATTATAATTATTATTATTATTATTATTAATATTATTATTATTATTAACGTATTGATGCTATGCTTTTGTTGTATTCATAGACATATAGTTAATCGCTATCATTTTTTTTCTTTTTAATATATCTAAAATAATATTTTTAACACTCAGCGATGCGCGAATGTGTGTGCCTGTGTGTACCTCGTGTCGGCTCGTCCTTCTACCAGAGTTGCGTGAGACAGTCCGCTGTTCGCTAAGAAAATCAGGAAGGCAGCTGTTTTACGTGCGCTTAGGAAATCCACGGACAATACGACGGGCCCTCGGTTTTTGCGCATTTTCTTAATTTATTTCAACAAAAATTAACCGCTTAAAACAGAACCAACCCCCTAAAGATAACAATACAGATAGAAGTTTCGCAAGCGGCGGGCAAACTTACCGGCAATCTTAATAATAAATAGCATCTTAATATCGTTAGTAATTTCAAAACTTGCGCGACCGAATATTCTTGTGATTGCACAGAACGTATTATTCGATTGTTACAGAATAGAGTCTAACGAAAACGTGCGGCGTTCATTGAAACAAGTGAAAGCTGTGCTTTCCCACGCGACCCTGGCCAAAGCGCGGCCTGCTACCATCTGACCATATACAAATATATAAGCATTAAACGTGTAATATATTATCGTCGTCATATATAATTAATATCCTAAGATAGTTATTGTATAAACCATCTTTCTCCGAGAAAGGGGGGGAAAACGAAAGACGGGTGGGGGTGGGGGTTGGGTGGTGTGGGGGGTGAGAGAGGAAATCAAATAGAAGAGGATAGAAATGCTTGCTTTCCTCAACAGTCGCCACTTATTCGACCCAAATCGGAGGTACTAATTGCCACTCAAAAAAACTCCCTGTTAAACTGTTCCTCTTATTCGGCAGCCTCGGCGTGACCCTTTCGATCCGTTTCGCTTCTAAAACGACCGGCGCCCGGCCGAGTCGAACGAGGCTGCTGAATATTTTCCGTGCATACGTTCGGACAGCACCTCGATAAGATAGTGGGCATCTCGTATGGAATGATAAAATATCTTGCTTCTCGTCAAAGAGTCTCGATACGTTAGTGATCTGAATTTCTCTTAAGTATAAAGTTGTATAATCTGAGTAGATGTTAAGTACTGAAAAGGTCGCTGAAAAAATCAGGCAGTGGGAATCGAACGGAGATGGAAAAACAGCTGCATCACGAAGGTGAACGTGCATCGGTCGCCGTTCTGATATTTTAAGAGTGTTCCCGCAGCACACACATCTCTCTCGTATATTGCTACGCAACAGTACGCATGGTATTCGCTTTCGTTTTAAATCTGATTATAACGCTGCCGCTGTGCAAGCTGCTACCGCTGATATTCCTTCCTCGTATATTTATTTCAAGCTGCGTTTGCCTTTTATTGCCATTGACTGCCTCGAAAAATATCAGAAGTGAAAAGAGTACAGCAAAGAGCGCAACAGCACACACACGCGTCGAATACATTATTTAGGAGCGGTTCGGTTCTTTTCAGCGCGCTCGTATTCTCGGCCGCCGGAATCAACAAATTCGTAAGAGATTATAGTCCACAGCCTTCTGTCTGAAGGGTAAGTATATCGCGTTAACATTAGTGATTAACCGTTTCTTTTCTTTCCTTTTTTTTTTATTGTGAGCGCTCCTTCCTGCGTTTCCTTTTTCTTCTTCTTTCTCAGTAACATGTATGACAACGAAACGAAAACAACGTGTATGAGATACTTCCGAAGACGATTCACTCGTTTCCCATAAATATGGCACATTGGCGTGTTGTTTTCCTTTCACATTGTCTCGTAGATAAACCTGACGTGCTACGAGTATTGCTGAATGAGACTCGTATCGTTTCTATCTACCAGATGTCGTATGAACATTGCTTTTTACATATATCATAGAGCATTTAAGGTATGGTCGTGGTACGTCGCAAGCTTATACGCGAAGAGACGTCACATAATGATACTGTATCGCAACACCTATCACCCTATGGACAGATTTTATCCCGCGTGCCGCTGGGGCACGGGTTTATATACCTTCGAATCTTCGGAAGAACCTCGGACCTGAAAGATATATCTTACACTAACAAAATACATACTATGAGATTCTTGAAGGACATACGCGAATAACGGACAATTAAGACCAGTTTCAAATAAAACTCCTGTAGACCGAGGTGGCTGAATTATTCTTTGACCTCGAAGTATTTGTATGTAGGATTTTCGTATCCGTTGATCTGCATGTTTGCTACGTGTCGCTCCTCTGGCGTGGCCGCTTGATCCACTTCGATGAAGCCCTGTTCAATGTTAGAAATAATTCACAGCAGTCGTTTTAGGAAAGAGTAGCGTAAAGGACCCAATTACTGGCACCCAACCCAATTACTGTCGCCTTAAGCTATTTTACTTAAAATGACGAATAAATAAACGTTTAAGTAAAATAGCTTAAGGTGACAGTAATTGGGTCCTTTACCCTATGTTAAGGTAAATTTTCCCATTAGCGACCAGATCCTTATTATCGAGCAGTTGCTTTGTGGACTTTCTCCTTCGGGGACCCGAAGAACATCGGTGTTTCTTAGAAGTTTATAGAGAATACTCTACCGGGTGGAAGTTTCTTAAGAATACGAGAATCATTACAAGAACTTTAAAGCCGCTTTTCACGCAACTATATTTTTCAAGTTTGTGGAAGTGATATCTAAAAAATTAATACAACTACTGGTTTGAAGTTTTTATAGATAGCTTCGGTAGTTTTTCTGTTATTTAATAAAAGAGATAACATTTTTTACGATTTTAACTTTAAACTGCCATCATTTTCACAATTTTTAATATTTTGTGTTTCTTTTGTATAAATTATTGTGTGTTTATGTGTATTGGCTAAAAGTCAATGAATATACGTACGTATATAAATAAGAATTGGGAACATTCATCCAGTAGTTTATTCTCCATAAATTCCTAAAAATATCAATGTTTTGGGGCCAGCAAAGGAGAATCGCGTAAAAGTGTAGCACCCGGAATAGTGTGATTGGATTATCAAAGTCTGTTTATTGTAAAGAAGAGCAGACAGATATTAATGTCAAAGGTATATTGATGTGAATAGTAATCTACTGAAATTACTAGGAAAAATGCAATTAGGAAATTAGATGACGAAGATGGAATATAATTGCCAGTTTAAGATACGTAAGTCGTTAAAGGGGGTCAAAGAGCAGATGTAGTTTTCTAGAAAGTATAATCATACTAGTTTTTCAGCCTGCCTTCGCTAGGCTTTACCATTCTATATAATAAGACGCCTAAGATAACGCTAATTTTTGTTGCACACTTCCGTAAAAAAATTTTCGCTGGGAAATACAAAATTTTACAACTTTTGTGTACCAGAAGGGTACCTGTCTAATTAATCTCGTGAAGGGCCTTTTGAGGGGCCTAAGTCCCATACCTACCCAGACTCACTGCCCGGCGACATCTGAGACTTCCTCCAAGAAACGAAATAATTCTCGATACCTATTATTACCATTGGCGTAACTAGTTAGGGGGCTGGGTGGACCTGGCCCCCCCAAAATGCGGTTTAGACCCCCCAAACGCGAAATGGCCCCTCCCTAGGAAATATCGAAATAAATAAAAAAACATTCATCTGTCCTATAACAGGTCCTAAATATTTTTTTAGAAAAACACCGCAATTTAAAGCTTGTATAAATTTTAACTATAGGTATACATGATATACTCTTGATTTTAATAAATCACAATTTATTTTTTGCTGCATTTCTTTCTGTTTTTAAAAATTTTGTTTACGTTTCCCGAGAGTAAATGATAAATCATTTTTTATTTTGTTTACTCTTTGTTTTAGTGTTAAATAAATATGTAGGTAAAGTATTGTTATAAAATGTGTATGTATATAAAAATTACTACCTATAAAAAGAAAGAGGGGGGGGGGGGGGCCTGGCCCCTCCCAGACAAAAATCCTAGCTACGCCTATGATTATTACAACAACTAATCTGTGACAAAGACCCCGAATCAAAGAAATTTGTGGAGCATATCAACTCTTAAATTTAGTTTGTCTCCATGAGAGCCCAATTAAAGGGCGCATTTCGACTCTGCGTTCAGTGCGCGTTTGTACCTCCACCACTTCTTAGAATCCGTCGGTCGAGAGCGAGAGTAAGAGGACTTGTGAGCGAGCGAAAGAGGACGAAAGAGTCGGCACGAAGTTACCGGCGGCTACGAAAGAGAGAAAGTATGTTACTTTGTCTCACTTCGTCTTTCAGCTCGAGCTCGACCCGCGGGCCTACATGCAATGCAGTAGCGGCTGCTACATTGTACATAATACTCGTGTTAGACCACAGGTACTACCCATTAATCGAATTTTCCAGGTTTTGGATTTTTTACGGCATTTTTGGATGCCGAGAAAACTTCATCCCGAATCTGAATCTTAAGGTCATCGGGAGGGACGAAAAAAAGCCTCTGGGAAGACTTTGCTAACAAACGAACATCCACCTCAAGCGTCTTATTATATAGGATTAAAAAAATGCTCGTCATTTTAAAAACAAATTACATAAGAGATTGAATAAAACCAATGTTTGTTACACTAAATATGGTGTATCCTATTCTTTTAAAAAATTAATAAATGCCTGACAATGGGATCATTTACCCTTTCAATTTTTAATAATTTTAATCGTTGAATCTACCTGACTGTGAGGGCTTCTCGCACTGCGTCTTTTGAATACTGCTACACCTACTATCGCAGCAGCCATGAGTGCGATTCCAGCAAACGCAAGTGTGAAATAAACGGATCGACTCTCCCTGTGATAGATTTCCCTTCTCACAGAGTAACCCTATACACATGGTAAGGGAAATAGAAATATTTTCAAGCTTTCCAATATATTCCGAGGACAATTATGTATGCTGGTAAATAACGTACAATTATTCTTACCGGCTCAGAGTGAGAAATGTCGTGTGTCATGCTGTGGGCTGCTCTAACGAGGCCTTCGCTGTGCATAGCGGCTACTGCTGATGGTTGCTCTGGTTGTTGCTGTTGCTGAGCATCCTTGTTGTCATTTATCGAGTCATTTTCTTCCTGTAGCGCCTGCTCGGTACGTAACTCGCCGCGCTCCGCTTTGCGTTGCTCCTTACGTGCACGTTCGAGTTGCTTCTGATGTTCTTTTTCTAAAAATTCATGTACAATATAGGTATTTTCAATCCACGTGGCGCGTAGTCGTTTAATTAAAAATCGCCTCGTTTCTTTTATTAGCAACACTTTGTCCAAGTTACCTTGTTGCTTGCTGGCGACGTCGGCCTGATATTTGTCTAAAATAGCTGCTTCCGCTTCTCGTGTCATCGCTAACAGCAGTCCAGGAGTCTCATCTTTGCTCCTGAGGGCCAAAACGTAATCATCCATAAGCCGGCCAATTTTTGCGCTTAAATCAGGATACCTAAATATAAGGAATGAAATCTTCTATATAGTATTCTATAAACCAAAGTGCACACGTTTTCTGCTGGAAATATCAAAATCTACAGCTTGGTATTCCGCGGCTGACGTTGCGTTCTATTGACCGACACATTACCGTTCTAGCATCAAGAGGCTCTGATTGGTGATTCTATCGATCTCCGCCAAGTGCTCCAACGTTGCTGGTTTCTCGCGCTGCGCCTGTTCCAGGCTGCTATCCAGAAGATGTTTATAATGAGCGATCGTGTGGTGTCTATCTTTGTGGAGAGCACGAAGCAGTTTCTGCAGACACTTTTGAATACGATGCATCTGAACAAGGAAGATAACAATGGGAATTATTACGAAGTTACAAGTGTAACACGCGAAGCGAAGCTCTTAGTAAACTTACATTTGGTGGTGTCTCGTTTAGAGCAGCGGTATAACATGACATCGCTTCCTCGTTTCTTTGCTTAACAGCTTCCTGCAAGTTGATAACAGGAGATATTGTACCTTGTTATACAAATTTTACATTAAACTAATTAATTACTGTCGTTCAAAAAGGCTACACACATAAACACACTGATTCTATTTCCATCAGTTACCAACTTAACTGATCTTGATATCAAGTCTTCTAGTTATTAACGAGGATGTAGACTCTGATGTACATGTGATGGTTAACTACACTCTTTATTTCTGAGCAGAAGGAAGCTATATATTTTTTTTCAATATGGATTTGCAATGCATGTACGGTCTGTGATAATTGACAAATGCTTTCTATACTTCAATAGTGTTGCTTGATGTGAATACACTCAGCAATGACAAGCTCGAAATGGAATGGGTCAAGTTTCATTAAAATAGTTTTTTGATTCAACATATTGTGCCGAACATCCTGGAAATTTTTGTAAGCTACTTTTCTGGGACGCAGGCTTCCTTATTCCTTAAATTTCAGTACATATAAAAGCACATACTTGTACTCTTTGTTGATGCATAGCGCTCAACTGATGCTTCTCTGCGGCTCCACTTTCTTCCAGAGCAGCGACAGTCTCTTGAAATCGTGCGGTCATCCACCGTTTGAAAGCATCAGCGGCGACAGGGTCGTGCGCACGGATGTCTTGATATTTCTCCTCAAGATCACTCCAATCCTTCATCACCTGAAATCGTTGTAGCACAAAGATTTCGACACTAGTGTCCCGCGAGATAATAATGGTCTCTCGAGAATTCGATTCGTATTTCCCTTTAATCGTAACCATTCGCCGAAACATCCTCAATGTACACGGTGCAAGTACATTGCGACAGTTTGGACGATTTTTGACACACTTGCGATAAAATAATAAAACAAAGTTGCTGTTTCAAATTAACAAAAAATTAGAATAAAAATACTGAAAACGTGGTTTCTTTTAGCAAAAGCTCATTATTATCTAGAGTTCTTAAACGGGACCACATGATTCTCTTTTCATAATGCTGTTAGTAATACCAATTAAATTGTAAAAATTGATGTAAAAAAGGATATCCTTTATGCAAGTAAGTGTTTTGCTCTTTACTGTGAATTATCATAAGTAACAGTTTTCAAACTCAAAATTCATTGTCCTATCTGTACAGCTTGTACCTATAAATACTCTTCTAAAAAATGTAAACTTATGTACTAATAAAAATTCATGTCAGCATTTCTCTCTGCCGAAATTAACAAATTCGAAAACTTTGTAAATGTAAATAACATCGGTCCAAATGATATTCCGAATTTCACACAAAATGCTAATGAATATATCGCAAAAAGTAAAATCACATGGTACCACTTAGAAACTTGAGAAACTGACACAGATTACTTTATAAAAACACAGCGTTTTCAATATTCTCCTTACTTCCTTTCCCGCTCACATATCGCAAGTGTCTCAAAACGAAATCAACGAAACCATATCAAACGACAACTCGTGAAAGCAACTGGCGTGCACACGTTGAGTAGATTTTTCATGGACAAAGGCGACCTGAACAATAATACCCGCTTACTTTTGTCACTTTCTCTTTGTGCACCTCCTCGAGCCTCATCTGTGCCTGTTTGTAACTCTGGTGCTCGGAACGTGGATCAAAATGCATTAGGTACGGATCAGGTGTACTCTGTGATTGCGGGGATTGCTGTGTGCTGGTACTAACCGGCAACGGCATCGCTGTTACGTCCTGTTTAGCTTTCTCCGTCGTTGATATTGTTGTTGATAATCGACTAGAAAAGACAGCACGTGTTTCGTTAGTATCACCAATTCTAAGGCATAAGTTATTTACGAATGATTTATAAGTTATTCAATCAACGTGCGCTGACCTTGTTGTGGTGTCGTAATCGTCAAGATATTCCTCGTCGCTCTCGTCGTCGTCAGGCTGATCGCTGAACACGTCCTCGGGGTCCGCCTCAGAATCGTCTTCCTCGTTCGAGTCAGCATCAAGGTCGTCATCGTCATCGAGATCATCCTCGTCTTCGTCCGAGTCCATACCCTTAGGGATCGGCAAGTTGATCGACTTCATTGGTTTCACATTTTCTGCAAATCAAAGGAGCACGCATTTTATTGATATTGTGCATAGAAAAAACAAGGCAACGT
Source organism: Andrena minutula (assembly GCA_929113495.1). NCBI lineage: Eukaryota > Metazoa > Arthropoda > Insecta > Hymenoptera > Andrenidae > Andrena > Andrena minutula. The sequence goes on from OV815994.1 coordinate 43,600,522, forward strand.
AATTGTTTCATTGGATCCACCGAGACTAGTGGTAACGTTTTGTCTCTTTTATTTAACTCGTTGGCTGCTATGCACGCATATAGGGTATAGTAGCCGAATATGAGGATCTCTTGTAATATGAGCCTCTTCTTACAACCCACACAGCACCATAACATTACAGCAACGTCTCCGCAATATTGCGGGGCAAGATTGCAATGTTGCACCATAACATTGCAGAGACGTTGCAGGTTCAGTCCTATGTCCGCCTTCGCAATATTGCAGGTGTGTATTTTTGTAAAGTTGCGGCAACATTACAAATATGTAGTCCTGCAACATTCCGGCAATGATTCTGCAACGAAACGGCAAAATTGTTCGCGCAATATTGCCGAAATATTGTAGGATCGTTGCCACTGGAACATTGCACGGCAACGTTTTAGCAATAATGCTGCAATATTGTAGGATCATTGCCACTCCAATAATGCATGGCAATATTGCAGGAACGTTCCTACAATATTGCAATGCAATCTGCAACAACACAATATTGCAATGCAACCTGCAACAACGCAATATTGCAGCAAGGTTCCTGCAATACAGCTGCAACGAAGTGAGCTGTATGGGAAGGAGAGGTGTCCAGGTGTCCGCCTCCAATTGTTTTGAATTTTGGATGTGTTCTAGAGTACCAAAAAAATAAATACGTGTTTTTCTATAGCGGCCCGTTTTCATATTTAGGGGGTTAAACCAAACCCCAAAATTATAAGATTTTCAGGTGTTCGTCACCGATTGCTTTGGTTTTTGGATATGTTTTGGAGGACCGAAAAATAAGAAATACGTGTCTTTTTATTTTGGCCTGCTTGAATGTTTGAGGGGTGAAACCACCCCCAATGTTCATAAGAACAGTTGGTGCCCGCTTCCGATTGCTTTGAATTTTGGATATGTTTTAGAGGACCGAAAAATAAGAAATACGTGTCTTTTGATTTTGGCCCGTTTGCATGTTTAGAGGGTAAAACCACCCCTCAAAGTTATAAAATTTTCAAGTGTTCGTCCCCAATTGCTTTAGTTTTTGAATATGTTTTAGAAGGTCGAAAAATAGGAAATGCATGTGTTTCTATTTTGGCCCATTTGCATGTTCAAAGGGTGAAACCATCCCTCATAGTTATTAATTTATAACGGTGACTGATGAAAGAACATCGTCTATACAGCAAGTTATAACGCAAATTAAATTTATATCAGGTTTTACTCAACCCAATTTTATACCCCATTTATAAATTTTGGGGGGTGGTTTCACCCCTTAAATATGAAACCGGGCCGCTATAGAAAAACACGTATATCTTATTTTTCGGTCCTCTAAAACACATCCAAAATTCAAAGCAATCGGAGGCGGACACCTGGGAACCTTTCCTTGTTAGTCAAGAGTTATGATCTTTTTAAGAAATGGGTCTCATATTCGGCTAATTTATCCTACGCGTTCAATCTGTTCCGCGTCCAAGTCCCTCTGGCTTGTAGAACTCAATTTTTACCAAAAATATGAAGTACCTGAAATATCAAGGTCAATTCGCTCGAAATAAAGTATAAAATTTGTAAATTTTTTACTAAATTATGCATGCTTTCGAAATTCCATAAAAAAGAAAACGAAATTTCTCGTGCAGATTTCCTAAACAGTACGTATATTCTAATTTTAAAAAATCTTGGAGTGGTAACGATATACACGGTGGCAGCGTCCATGGACTGCACGGCAGGCGATATAAGTACAAACATACACTACCGCTCATAAGTCCAAGACTGGGCACTTACAAAATAAATAGAAAGATAAAAGAAGATCGCTGGCACGGGGCAGGAACATGGACAGAGGCAAGAAGGTTCTGCAGGCAAACATGCTACTACCTTTATTGCTTAGCCACTATTACAAAAGTAGAAAGCAGAGTATAATAATTCTGCAATAAAGAAAGGGATTTCTAGATTTAGAGTTCAGATGATGATGAATGGCTTATTGTGGGCATCTCTAGAATAAAACTTGATCGGTTTTACTAATACTTGTATCCTGCGACAATTTTATTGAATGACTATTTTATTATTTAAAAAATATTTAAAATAAATTATTTTGTTGGGAGGATATTTAAATTGATAGGACTTTAAAAAATTTAACCAATTATTTTTTATTATAAAGATAGTGTATTAAAAATTATTAGATTAAATGAGGCAATGAGAGCAACAACGGACCAACCCACATTGATTTTTTTTTTCCTATTTTATATGATTAGTAGAGCCTATTGGAATACATTATTGCTACTAACTCAATTTCGAAAAAATGTGGGTTAGTCCGTTGTTGATCCCATTGCCTCAAATTGCCTTAGGGATAACAGCGTGATATCTTTGAAGAGATCATATTTCTAAAGATGATTGCCACCTCGATGTTGAATTAAGGTATAATTTAAGTGCAGGAGTTTGAATTTTAAGTCTGTTCGACTTTTTATATCTTACATGATTTGAGTTCAGATCGGCGTGAGTCTGTATTTATTTTACAGTATGAAATAACTTACGTTGTGACATAAAGTTAACACAAATTTAAAGACGTTTGAAAAATTTCGTAAATAACATTGTAACTACTTTTCATCAATGTATCCGCCTCATTAATATTTCGGAATTAATTTCTTTTCAACCCCTACAGCATTTAATATTACATAAACATCGCTACAATATTACAATATTACCATTACAATGTTTCAGTAATATTGTGAAAATGTTACCATGTAATGTTTCAGTAATATTGTGAAATTATTACCATGCAATGTTGCATTGAAAATATTGTGGAAACATTGCAGCAATATTATGAAGCAACTATGACTCTGACAAATACACGATGTCGCGTGGGTTATACAGTGTGTTTCGTTTAATTTACCTGAATATATGTAAAAATTGTTATTATAAGAATTGTTTGGTATGGAGGGGAACATTATGATATGTAAATAATTTTTTTTTAAATAAAATTGTAGAGATTTGAAGATCAATTAATTTTTTCAAATGACATACTAAAAGTATGTACATTTTTATGTGCAATGATACTGGGTAGATGTTGTAGTACCTACACATCTAGTGTTACAAAACACTAATGAGGTTTGTCAAAATGAGCTTTCGTTTTTGAGAAATTTAAATTTAAAGTTTTGCATGCTAGTGCATACTACCCACATATGTATATAATTAAATTACGTAAGCCGTCGTAAGCCTTGTATTCAATTAGCGGTGGTATCTGCGGTAGTAAAGTGGTTGACATTCGATAAGAAGTTATTTTACATATGATAAGAAAATTGATGTAAACAACTGTAACCTCAGATAGACTTAAGCAACAATCATAGAAAAAAGTTAATAAGTATTGTTCGCTGTGATAACGTTAGATTACAAAATAGCTTTTACTAATTTCTTATTTTTTTACAGTGCAATTAGTTGTTTACCAAATATTATCTCAAGTATATACATCACAAGCTAATTTTTTCTTTTCCACTTCTCCTCCTTACTATCTCTTGCCCTCTTGCAATCGTCACAACTATCTAGCATAGTTTTTACCATAAGTCTTTTCTATGCTAATTTCTAAACGATAATTTGAGTTTAGTTACCTTTTCGCTGTCGTTTGTATTGATTTGGGGGGTAACATCACCGTGACGATACAAAAACGTAGTGTACATTTGACAATTGTGTGTGGGTACACAAAGAAATAAATCGATTATCTGTTTATACACACCTTAAGTAGTTTCAATTTTTTTTCTTTCTCAAAATGGCACGTTAAACGCTTTTTTCACAGAACCACGTTTCTCAAATTGGCCAGCAGCACCATTTGAACAATTTATTCGATTCACTTGAAATTTGTTAGTTTCCAAACTACATTCTCCATCGAAGTACGTATCGATATTGTAAAATATTATTTTTCTTAAAAAAATGGTAAGCACTTGAACATAAAGTTCACTCTCTATCTCCATTCATCCACGTCCAGCAGAATAAAATTTGTTCAAATGGTGTTGCTGGCCAATTTGAAAAATGCGGATCCAAGTAAAATGCGTTTAAAGTGCCATTTTGAAAAAACGGAACGAAAAGAAAAATAACCCGAATCTACTTATGAAGTATATAATAAAGACGTTCAAACATATTAACGACTTATTTCTTTGTTTACCCAAAAACAATTGCCAAAGGTACACTACGCTTTTGTGCCGCTATAGTGGTGTTACCCTTTAATCATTAAATGCAATTACCATTTCTGTATACTCATTTTATAGTCTTCAGTCTTCAGGCTAAACCTATATATCATATAAGTACTTTCCTTTTTTTTATACACGTTCAAGGATTCTCTCTTTTATCTGTTCCTCCGTTTCTATGGTGGAGGTCAGATATATTGACCGGTTTGAAATTGTTTTGCAAGCAACGATCAAGGGGAAATCGTCCCCTTCCAGTTATCCTAAAGGTCCCATACACCATATCTCTGACCTCCTCCTATAGTTTACTCTATTATTACTGTTTACTTTTAATAAACGTATATTTCAAACACAACAAAGAGTTTGACTACGCTGCAACTGGTCTTCGGTTCGAATCCCTGTAGCTCTTGAATTTTTCCCTTCTATTTTCTGACGGTAGTACCACTACCGAATAAAACAATTTTAATTTACTTGCAATATTGATATTAATATTATACATTATCACACTAATATACAATAATATAATTACAAACGATGACAAATTACATTTTCGTCACTACTGCAATCTTGCAAAGAAGCGGATACACAGAGATGTTGCAGCAACGTCAGCGAAATATCTCGTGAGATATTTTCAATCTTGCAAAGGTACGTAAACACAAGTAAATATAACAAAATACAAGAATGCAAGTCACTTAAGAAACTTGCATCCACGTCGCAATAATCAGTTTGCTGGGAAGAAGCGAGTGCCCGGTGACTTACGGACGGGAGTGTACCTGTATCTCGGAACTTTGGCCTTTGCAGGGAAGTCGTCAGCTCGCGTCTTTATATACACGGCTGGTCCCTTTTTCCCACCGTGAAAAACTCTAATTTGTCTCTGTTATGTTGAAGTGGACAGCCGTCTTGACTAACTAGGTTCTCGAGATGTCCCATTCTCCGAGAATAGACACGCTGATGAGCTGACTTCTCGAGTTCTGCAAAGCCAGACAAAAGCCTCGGCCAGCGTATCCTCGGTGGCTATCCTTTTATCTGGGTCACGCAGTGGTGTCGTGTTGGCAGTTTTTCCGTCGTCGAATGTTCGTAATACGTATTGTGCCTCGCAGGGGTATAGTGACTAGCCGGAGACCCGCTCGAGTGGTGTGTAAAGCAATATTCTTGAGGGTACGAGCAGCCAAATATGTTCTTGGCCACACGTTACTGGGTTCTTATGTGGTCACATTCCACCCCACTCTAGGGCCTTAAAGCACTGCGCCTTACATGGATGTAATGTAGTAACTAACCCGGGATCAGCTCAAGTGACGTACAAAAGGATATCGCAAACGTGTTCTTCGTCAGCTGTTACTTATTTAGTCACATCCCACGGCCTTGAAGTATTAATTTCAAAAAAATTAGGAATGCACCCACGAGGTCTTGACTTGGTGACACACTAGGTCCTCAAGGGACCCAGCAACTTTAGGTAGTGTCTTCTACTCTTCCGCCGCTACCTAGGGCAAAGGACCCAATTACTGGCAGCCAACCCAATTACTGTCACCTTAAGGGGGTATAGGACTATTCAATGACTAAAATCGACGGTTTCTTGATGGTTGGATTGTTTAGATACCAAATAATCTTCATACCGGCACTTTTCACAGTTTTTCATGTACGCTTTTACAAGTAATATAAAATAAAAAAATTGTCAGAATGTTGAAAATTATTCAAGTTATTTGACACTAAAGATAGTCCCGCGTAGCGCGCAGCTGTAATCGGTGTAGGGTAAATATACCAGTAAATGGACACTACCAGTAAATGGACATTTTTTACTAAAACGAGTAAAATAAGTTACTAAAATAAGCAACTAATCAATTATAGACTTCTTCTAGTTTCTCGCTTATTATCCAAACAATTTTTGCAACACTTGGAATCAATCGCGCTGCAAACATAATTTTATAAAAGTGTCCATTTACTAGCCTTAAGTGTTCATTTACTGGTGCGTTTACCCTACATAGTCCCAGGTGAACTAATCATTTAAAAGCAAAATGCTTTGGGGTGAGCAATCTCTTCACTAATAGTTATCGTGTGAAATTTTGCTGGGTGAATATAAACAAAAATTGTAAAAGTTACACACGAATCAATTTTTTCCCCATATTTTTAGGGTTGAAAAACGTCTTTAATCAGTTATAAAATGTTTTACAAACATGCAATGTTGATGCGCAAATTCCACACGATGGAGAAAGCAATTCTACAGCTTCAGTAAAAATTTTAAGTGAAAATATTCATTCGTTCGAGAGTTATGATGCGCACCGTATTTGAAAATGTAGTTTCGAGATAAACGGCTTCAAAGTTAAGTCCCATACGCCAATACCGCTTTGCGAGGCCGTTACTGGACGGCGCACTCAATTACGTTCAGCGCTATAATTTCCGTGATTATTCGAATTTCCTCATGATACATTGTTGTAAATGTTCACAAAGCATGGCACTTTCAGAATTAATAATAATAAAATAATCAATTTTTCGAGACTTCAATAGTCCTATACCCCCTTAAGCTATTTTATTTAAACGTTTATTTATTCGTTGTTTTAAGTAAAATAATTTAAGGTGACAGTAATTGGGTTGGCTGACAGTAATTGGGTCCTTTACCCTATATCTACGAAATGCGCTGTACAGATGTCGAAAAATTATGCTGATTGCGTCCCTGGGCTCTTGGCTTGTCTGCAAGAGACTCAAGGGCGCTATCCACTTCGCCCCCTAGTTTTAAAACGTATCGCTATAGGTATCACGCGAGGCACGATACTATCGCGCGTATCGGGGACTCCTTTCTTCGGGGAACCAGGTTCGAAGGGGCATCAAGATTCGGCGTTCCGCCGTGATATGGAAAGCGGGGTGGTCGCGAGGGCCTTCCGCGTATTTGCGCGGACGAAGGGAGAGAAGGCTTTGCTCGGTCGCCCGTAGATATTGGCACGCTGAAAAGCACCATGGCTCGTCGACTACTTTATTTTAAAATAGCAGCATAAACAAAACACAGCGAAAAACAGCTGGTGAACATTCTTCTTGCATCACCAGTGAATAGTTTATTGGTAAACATTGGGGTCACAAGTGGGGTTGTTTTGCGGGGAAGAGAGTTAATGTATAATGTTTTTTGCTATTTATTTTTTAATATGATAGAGTTAAATCAAATTGTTTGCTTGATTGGGGTAAATATTTTTTAATGCAATTGACTTCTCTGCTGTGACAATTGTCTGGGCAGTGGAAATCCATGAGAATCATCAAATTCGAAAATTAGGAACTGTCTTCTTCTTGTACCTCGAATAAAGCAATATTTATGTAAGGGAATGCTCGACGTTCGAGTAATTGATTTGAATACAGAACACTGCGGCAAATTTTTTAATAGAGAATTCTGTACTAGAATGGTCCTTATATGTATGGCAAAAAATTGAATTTTTTAAAAATTTCTTCTGACCCTCTCAGAAGCTTCCAAATAGTTTAAAAGAATTTCGTGTAAAATTGTATTAAAATATATTAAGGATTAAAGGTCACTCAATGGCAATTAAATATTACTATTTTGGTATAATGTAAACAAATTCTTTTATAGCTTGTTCTAACTGGTAGGGGAACTGAAAAATTGGATGAGTTTCGTTGATATAGGTGCTAGGGCCAGTATCTAGTATGGTACCCGGTTTTACCCAGGCCACCGTGTAAATTCGTAAAAACGAATCATATTTAATTCATTATTTTTTGTATTTTTCCTTCTATTAAACAAATTGGATATATACTATTATTTAAAAAAGAGTTTATTCTAATGAATCCCAATTTGTTTTTTACTTAATAATGTCAAAGTTATGAGATTTTATTCTTAACGTCCCGATTTTGCCCCGCTCTCCTCTACATGCAAAATATAAAGTCCTTGAGCGACCTTTATATATCAAAATATACAAATAAAAAACACGGAGATATTTTTTTTGTCAAATAGAAGATTTTAAGAGGGTCAGACAATATATATTTTAAAGTTGAAAAATACGGACCACCCTATTCTGTACCCATGAATGAATGAATTCTGTACCCGTGTCATAAACTATCACGAAGCACGACCAGACGAACATTTCATCTTAGCAGTATTTTGCCACATGACGTCACATAATGAAATTACAGGGCTTTGCAAATTAGGTTTCCAAGCGCCTGGCGATAGACAACCCGCCACTCGCCTGTGCCTAGGGGCATACGCTGCTCCGACTACGCGTACAGTTTGCAACGCATTCAACCGTAAGATTAAAATTACTCCACTGTGTATAAATCGTTATTGAAAAAGAGCACAAAATAAATTAAGCGTTTCGAAAAAAAAAGAAAAAGATAACTGATAAGAAGAAAAATTAGTTACGGAAGAAGACAGGAAGCAAAGGAACGCGGATTGATCCACCACCAGGCGCAAAGGAAGTTTAATTTTCAAAGCCTTGTAATTTCGTTACATAATACCATCCAGAAAAATGCTGTTAAGAAAAAATATTCACTTCATCGTATTCTATAACACCTTAAATTTACAGCACGGAACTCTCCCTCTGTACAACGTAGGGGAGGGTTGCCTATATAGTACCACTTAAGACATTTTACGTTATAATATTACATATTTGGTACTAATTTGAACGCAAATGACTATTGGATATTGTAGCTTGATCTTTTAGGCACCTACTATTATATTATTATTATTAAACGTCTTTATTGCGCAACAAAGCAGAGGACAACAGAGAGAAGGTAAAAAAAAAAACGACAAAAAGCAAAGGCGAAGTTCAGTCCGCGACTGTTTTTCAACTTAACCTTATATGCTTAATCTTTTGATCAGAACAAATTAATTTGTTATTAATCTTTTTGTCACATACTATAAAAGGTACGATTTAGGCAACCGGTCTCCGTAATCGTACCTCCACTAAAAATAGTATAAACAACAAATAGAGAAGAAAATATTCAACATAAAGTAATGATTATTATATAGTTACACATATATACAGTGACTGGCAGCCATAATCGTGCACTCTTTAAAATCCCATAACTTTTTTAGAATTGGTCCAAACGACTTGACTTTTTTTTTAAAAGCTAGAAGGATTAGTTTATCAACTGATGTGTTTCGTCGTTTTAAAAAACAATGTAATTGGTCGGAATAGCGAAAAAAATAGTAAAGGTCGCTTTTCAAATTTTTTTTGTGAGCCTGTAATGAAAATTCAAAAAACCCGTTTGTAGATTGAAGTAAGTTGTATATATGCTGAAAATTTCATCAAAATCGGTTAACGTTGCTCTGAGCTACAAACGTTTAAAGATCGCAGAATAAGGTCGAGAATCGCTGATTTCGTGAATTTCCGCGATTTTCTAGAATATAAAATACTCTAGAATATAGAATATAAAATACTCTAGAATATAGAATATAAAATACTCTAGAATATAGAATATAAAATATTCTACATCAAACCCGCTTTTAGAAAAATACAAAAAAAAACAGGAAAAAATTGCATTGTTTGATTATTATTATTAAAATTTACATCAATCATACCCGATTTTTTTAAATGTTTATAACACGCACAAAATACGATTCAAGCTCAAAAGGTTTTGTTCCTATTTCTTATTTCGCATTTACTTGATATTTGTATCATCACATGTCGTTTAAATTCATTAATTACTGAGAAATTAATAAGGCACAATTTATGTGACCAGCACGATATTGGCAACTCTCCCCTAAATACAGTCGCCACGTTGCTTTAACTTTCGCCAGATCCATGTTGGGAAACCGCGCAAATTCATCAGCGTCCCTCGATGCGCCGCGCATAGCCATCATCACGAGTGCCCTCAAGCAAGAGTGGTAGTCAAGTTTCATCGTGATCATAAATAAAACCTATCCTACAGTTACCGCGCGTTCAGCATCGACTATTAAAACGGCGACGTTGCTCTGCGTCTTTTAATCACACGCACTTCGCGGAGGGTGGTTTCAAAGAGCGAACAGTCATCGGAGGTCCAGTAAAAATCTGTTCCATTCGTGATCGATAGGAGATTTTTAAAACGAGCATGCCTGCGGCAACTATGGCGCAGAACGGTTTCACGATTCGACGCGGAGGAACGGCTGGGGTGGGGGCTCGCGTCTCGTCCACCCGAGGGCTCGTAATTTCACCCAGTGATTCATCGGCGATTCCTATTGATTCCGAGGTATGTGGGAAACGCCGTCGTGACATGTTTGGCGAGGGCTGGTCGTGTGTAGCTTGCACACCTATCCCCTCTCCCCGTCCACCGCTCTCCCCCCTCTCTCCCCCCCGACCGTGGACAAGTGTATATCGGGGTCGAGTTTATTAGCTGTCACGTACGTGCGAGGTATTGGCATCGCGGGTACATCGAAACGAAAAGATGCGCAGGAACCGGCAAAGCCATAGTGTTACGTTGCGCAGCCGTCAGGAACGTCGACGGGACACGTTATTGATTGCACGAGCGAGCAAGACAGAAGCGTCGAGAGTGAACCACGAGGGAGGGCGGCGGTGAGAGAAAGGGAAGAGAAACGACCAGGGTAAGGTTGCTATATGCACCCACTTTCTTATCTCTACCGATGACTCCAGTCGAGCTTCGCTTCTGGGCTCATTCCGACTTCCCTTGATCTTAAATTTCACCGAGTCGCAAGTTAGTAAATTTTGCGGCACCTGTCGCGAAATAATGGCTCTGCGAACGAAAAATGAAATAGGTTTTTTTTTTAAGTTGTGATTGGAGTTGGGATATAGGAAGGGTGATACAGTAAAAGTAATGCACTATTTCATCTGATTAATTTTGTGTGGAGATAAGGGAGTTTTAATGAAAGTTGTGCGAAAAGTAGCAAGGTTCGGTTGGAAAGTCTTCGTATTCATGATGTAGCAGATTTGTTCTTGCTGCAGTGTATTATAAGCGCCGTTGTTAATTTGTTAAATAGAAAATGATTGGCTACAGCTTCTATTTTGCTCATTTTTACTGTAGCATAATTCATATATTGTCGATGTGGTTAATAATTAAAGAAAGTAAACTAATAATGGGAGTTTGATTGTCCGAACATTTCGAGTTTTTTTTTAAACTATGCAGGTTTGTAGAGGGCTTCAATAGAAGTATCAGGCAATTTTTCGTTTGTGCTCGGTTTCGGTTCTTCAGGGTGAAAACATCCCTTAAAGGTTAATGTGTGATTTCCTACTTTTCTGTATATCTTGAAAATTGTAGTATATAAAAAAATTATTGGAACGAAAACTTTAAGGCTTTTTATGGTCTATGAAGTTGTGTAATCAAATTGTTTAAAAATTGTAATTTAAACAGGAAAATGTTCCCCACCACAAATTTTAAACAATTCGATTACATAGTTTTATATAGTATACAAAGCTGTAAGTATCCATTCCATTAATGTTTTTACATCTACCACAGTTTTCAGGATATACACGAAAGTAGGAAATCACGCATCAACTTATAAGGGATGTTTTCACTCTGAAGAACCGAAAACAGGTACAAACGAAAAAATCTTCGTAACATAAATCTTCGTAAGACAAAGTCTTCTACAAACCTGCACAGTTTCAAAAAACTGTGAATATTCGAGTAACGAAATTTCCTTTGTAAGTAGTAAATGAATCTAAAAAATACATAAGAGGTCATTTTATTTTGATCTGCCGGAAAATTAAGCTTTATTTAAAGATTTTTTTCTGAGTAAATACATCATATAATGAAATAAATCTTTTTGGTATTTATTAAGCTACTCTCATATTCGAATTTTCTGTTTCAGATAAACCTGTTTCTTTTAGGTGCCACATCAACGCTGTAAAAAAAAGCAATTAAAACAAAATTAAAAAATTCTTTTTAAATTAAAAAATTATTATTTAAATTTTGTTTGTATAATATACGAGTAGCTTAATAACAACCAAAAAGATTTATTTCATTACATGTTGTATTTACTCAGAAAAAGTTCATTAAAAATAGCTTAATTGTTCAGCCGATCAAAGTAGAATGACCCCTTAAGGCGAGTCAAGACCCAGAAGTTCCCCTACAAACGATCCACGCAAGGCATTCTTGACAGCCAACGTCGAGCAGCGCGCGAACCGTGGAAACGTTAATTTTGGTAGGTGAGAAATTAATGAGCGTGGAATTTTGAGCTCAAGTTTATTCTTCTCTTCACCATCCATCGAATTCTCAGTCATCCAGGCCCTTTAAACGGTGAAAAACCATCGGAGGCGGCGGCGTGAGCGAGCCAGATTCCTTTGTGGGCTTCGCTTTAAAAGCGTACACATCGATGATTAATGGAACAATGAGGAGAACACCGTTGAAACGGTTCAATGGCATTGTCCGACTCGATGGGTGCCAGAAAGTACGCTTGAAACGCGCAAAAGGCTCGATTAAAATGAGCACAAACGCGAAACGACAAAAGAGCGTTTCGAAGCAGGCCGGGGGTTCGCGCGGCCGCGCAGGCCTTGTTTACGGTGCGGATATCAAGCTGCGCGTATTTTTCCCAGTTTCCTTGCCGATCCAATTACAATAACACGTACCTGCTTCATTTTCCTGGATATACGCCGACTTGGAAATTCGATGCTGAAGAACTTAACTTAACTCTCGCACTTGATTATACCTGTAGGTTTTCATGCTGCACACTACCGACCATAAGTCACCCGAAAATTGCTCAGTTTTCGGGAAATATGAACTATATTTGGAAAATAAGGTGAAGGACCTAATTACTGGCAGTCAACCCAATTACTGTCACCTTAAACTATTTTACTTAAAATAACGAAGAAATTAACGTTTAAGTAAAATAGCTTAAGGTGACAGTAATTGGGTTGGGTGACAGTAATTGGGTCCTTTACCCTATATAGGGTATTATTCTACTGACAGTTAATATTCTAGGGGGTGACTCTAGAGGCCAAAATAAGACAAAAATATAGAATACAATTTTTTAATATCGCGCTTCGGTTTTGAGAAAATTGACTTTGAATTTCAGCTAAATATGCGTGCCTTTCCGACGCCTGAGGAGTAAGGTAAAAGACTCAATACGTGGACACGTCCCAGTAGCTGGACACTGGTGCAAAAATACTGATTAGTACATTTAATATCCGCTTTATCCAAAAAAGAACTATTTTATTAAATTATTCAAATATTTAGTAAAATATATTCATATATATATTTGACTAAATATTTGAATAATTTAATAAAATAGTTCTTTTGCACCAGTGTCCAGCTACTGGGACGTGTCCACGTATTGGGTATTTTACCTTACGCGGAGGTAAGGGGAACGCGTCCAGCAGTTCGTAAAACAGTCTGGGGGGACGGGAGGGTCGCCCGGTAGTTTGCACCTACGTCCAAAAAATTAAAAATAAAAATTCACAATAATTTTTCTATTAATATTTTGGAAACTAATAAATACCCGAAGCTACAATTTTAAATTTATGGTCCACACCCCCTCCCCACTCCTCCCTCCAAACCTCATCTTGAGCCACACTTCATGCACCCAAAGAATTAATGATACATCTACCAAAAAAAATGTATCTGAAATATGCAGTCACGAGGCACAAAAGTCTGTTACGAAAAAACCCTTAGAAGCTCGAATGCGATTCGTCGCAACGAACACCGTCAACAACAATTCCTATGAGTAGATTAAATAACACCGTGATTTGCCTTCGTCGAATCTCACCCTGCACACCATCCCTTTTGTTTATTCATCTCCAACTGCGAATTTTCGTTTAATTTGTTAAGCACTCTGACGAACTTATGAAGGGTAGTGCGCGTGTTTCACGAAAGCCGGCCACCTAGGGGTTCTAGCAATGATGTTCTCGGCGCAGCTTTCGTTAGCATTCGCTTGCATTTCGGCCATGCACACACGCATCGAATCGAGGCACACATACGGGCTGATGAATGAATGAATGATATGAATGTATGAGAATGTACGTACGTTACGTACCTTTGAGGTGTTTCGGGCAGCACACGAACTCGACGCCCGAGAACAAGGATATACCGCAGGGCAACAGCATCGCGAAGCTTCTCAGGTTCATGTTCCTCTCGCGGCAGGTGTCTGCGGCAGTCGCGTTCCATCTGAAACAGAAATTCCCCGCTGCTCTTTACGAGCTTTCCACGTTCGAACGCCTGCCGAGTGTTTCACTGTCAAAGGGAAACGAGGAATCGCCTAGCAGCGAATTCAAGATCCTCTTAGCAAGGGAAGTCACGATCCGAGCGAGTTTTTTTTTTTAGTGGAGTGAAGCTGAAATCGCGAGGGTCGATGGGTATAAAGAAGCTGTAGGATGTTAAGAGTTTCTGGCCAGGTATTTTTGGAGAAAAAATTCTAACGTGGTTTAGATATATGGGCTGTTCTGTAATTAGTGGTAAAATTTCCAGATGAAAATATTATTATTATTATTATTATTAAATGCCTTTATTGCACCATTACAATAAAATATAAGTATTAAGTGTGGAATAAAATTTGTTCATAAGAGGCTTCGTTTTAGGGAAAACTGAGTTTGAATATTTTGTGAATTTTGTGATAGATTAAAGGGCAGCTTTAGTATGAAGGGGCACCATTAGTGTTCCTTATCGAGAATTCTTTCTTGAGAAATTTTATCATTTCTAATTTCTCATTTCTCGAGAAATTACAGTGTTTCTCGAGAATCTTCAGTGTAGGAAAATTATTATAAATCCCATTTGTTTTCAGACATGAATTTTCAGTTAGTTCAAATTGTGTGTTAATCGTGAATATATGTATAAACACATGGTATAATCAGTGATAAATGTTAGCAATATATACGAAGAATTGCGCGATTGTTTATAAACTTTTCTCTTCGTATCGCAGAAGCTCTATATACAATTAAACCAACATCCACTCAAAATGAAGGAAATTTTTCTGGAGCCGCAGATTTTGTCACAAAAAAAGAAGTGGATTGGCTGACGCGACATTAGACAAATTGTGCTTTTGAAAAAATTATTTTAAAACAAAAAGTAATGTTTCGCCTTGCTCACATTTTATATTAAATAAATAAATTTATCAGTTATATTTAGTATCTTTTTTTTTTCAGTTACACAAGTTTTGTCTAAATTGGAGACGAATAAAAATTTAGATAAATATTATCAACATTATTCCAGTTTTTAATTTCTTGTGAATTCTCGAGAAATGTAATCTAATTTCTCATTTCTCGAGATGCGAAAAATATTGAGAAATCAAGAACACTAGACACCATGACGTAAAGAGAGCGCTTTTCATTTGAACTTTCAATCTGTAATACATAGTGTAGGTGGAATTGAGAACTTGAATATTCAAAACTGCAAGTGGATGTATACGTTGGTAGCTAACATTTTCGAACTCGATTTTTTCGAAAGCAAAGCTTCTCGTCCAACAATTTTGTTCTACATTATTGGCTGATCCTTTTATTTAGAACTACCACGTTTCGAGTTTTATAGGGTCACGAGCAAAACTGAAAGGAATGGGAAAGAAGGGAAAGTTAACTCCTTCAGTTTTGCTCTCGAGAACTGTGCAACGCAATGGGTAGTAATTTTACATGAAAAGATCCTTCAGGAATAAAAAAAAATGGGAATTTTCCAGTAACTTCAGTTTTGAACGCGAGCTAAACGCGAGTTTGCAAGCTGCCTTAATGGAAGCCAGAATCCTTACACTTAGCATGGGCGTTTAGTTCAATTTCCCCCTAATTTTTTAGAAATTTCAATATTTTCTTTAGCGGAAAAATAATTAAATTTTCATAAGAAAAAAATTTTCCATCGTTTGCAGGTCTTTAGAAACAGTAAAACTTTCCTTTGAAGCATTTCTCGATGTCTCTTGTACTTTAAAAACAGTGGCTCGAATGAAAGAGGTGATTTTTCTTCTGAATTCGAAAAGTAGCACCAACCAAATACGGCAAAGTTTATAGGTTGGACTGGTGAAAAACCCTCTGAAATAGGTTGCTGTAATAGTGTAATGGCTGAAAACAACACTAACTCTAGTGAAACTAAGCACCTTAGTTACTACTAGTATACAGATAATTTCACACTAGTAGTGAGTATAAGAACAAAAGAAAATATGAAAGATACTTGTCACCTTAGACTATTTTTTATAAAACCTTTAACCTTCTATCGATTATTTATTGTCATCAACCCTTACGATTTAAGCTCGATTCTATTACAAAACGACGTTCACATGTTAAATCTGAAATTTATTTTCATTTTTCCCGCAATAGGGAAAGAAAGGTCGAACAGGGAGAGTTGGCCGTTCCTAAAATCTAAAGTCTATTCAAAATTCGCTGAACCGGGAGGATCGCTTGTGAGTGTAGGAATTATCGAGCTGTGAAGTCCAATAACGTGGAGTCGCTGTGCCGAGGATAGAGTTACGTGGCGTTCTGGACAACACCGTAAATCGATACCTCGACGTCGCTTTGTTTCGTTGAAATTCACCACCTTACCTGTGGGATTCCCAGCATTTCGTCTGATTGTGGAGGTGGTCGAACAGGCAACCCTCTGGAACGAGTAACGCATCGCTCTGGAACGGCCCCTCTGAAAGGAAATGGCTGGTGAAAAGGACGAATCGAACAGTGTGAGCTCACCAAGTGAGTCTATAATACCTATAGTAGATTGGTACAGTAAAAAATTCTAATTTAAATACAGTAGCGGGGAAAAAGTTACCACATTTCCGATCCACTCTACATGTATTATTTTTTAAATGTGCCCACTGCCCAATATACATATCCTGGTAGGGAATTAAAAACTATATAAAAACAGTTAAAGTTGAATTTACTTAACTAACAAACAAAATCCCTACATAACATGAAACACGACAACACCCTTTTAAAGCTGTTAAAAAGTTACCACTTTTGAAAAGTAATCAAAAATTTAATATTTCGTGACGGCACTTCTGCTTTTAGGCCGGCGTAATAAATCGGTCAATAAAAATTATACAATAAAACAAAGGAAACGAATTTAAAGAGAAATGTTTGCTCTATAAGAGTTCTTCTTGGATTTACTGGAAAATTTTTTTCTGACCCGTGCATACGTTCTTATTACGTCTAAAAAAGAAAAAAAGGTACTTTTCACATTGATTAACTTTTTCATGAATGTTTTGGAAAACTAAGAAAGTTTCCTTTCAGAACCTTTAGTTGCCATTTGAAGATTTTTTTAATCGAATTAAATCCATTTTAAAATGATCCCAAAAATTGACGCAATTTTTTTTAGTATAATTTGTAACTTGAACTTTTGTCGACCATGTGTAATGGGTAAAAAATGGACACTTTGTCTACCATGCAGCAAACTGATCCATAAGACATCCATCACCCAAGGGTTAACGACTGTACGTGAGATTCTTTTATACTCGAATCAAAATGGTCGATGACAGCCACCTTATACGTTTATGCGCGACCCCAGTGAGTGGCTCTGATTTGCAGTTTCTGCCGTATTGATTCTTCGGGTTCTCGAGTGCTGCGTACAGCGGGAGGGTTCCATGTTAAGGGGTAGAGTAGACACGTAGATCTATAGCACACCATGTGACGCGATTCCTGCTTCCCGTCCCTCTATCTCGACTAAATATTCACTCATAGTGAAAATCGCCAATATTCTTGCTTACACTTTGGTCGCCATAATATTTGCCCTATGTAAATGAAGTAGCCTCGTAATCGATTCAGAAATATTCCAGCATGACGTAATATAATGTAAAAATATGAAAGAAAATGAAAAAAGGGAAAACACATTTGACGTCGTAATTTTAACATTTTGTACACTTACAATTTACGGAATTTTCTTAGGTTTGATATATTTGAACCTCATTTCGAATGGTCTTTATGGTATTTCTGTTCAGATTTATTGGCATAATATGCCCAGTAAATTCGTGAGGTTTGTAAGAGCCAGTTAGTTTAGAGAAGTGTTTTATTCAATGCCACAACGCCAAAAATAATTTGTGGGTCTGCAGTCAAGGATAAAATTGAGTGGACATTTGGACACCTTCTTATATTTTTGATAAATATTTACTATGTAATAGAAATGAGAGGTAGATAAAATAAAGTTACAATTACCATGTATTTGTCGGATGTTACCAATGCTTTTTTAATATTTTGTATACCTTCTACGATTTTTTTTTCATGAACACGTTCGAAGATCAATTTATAAATGTTTAATCTATCATACCGAGTATTGGAAAAATAACTGATTTATAATTATTTTATCTACAACGTCCAACAATAAGTTTCCACTCAATTTTGTCCTTAGTTGTAGGTTCACAGAACTTGAACGAGATTTTCAATTTGTTTAAAGTCATAATTCAGGAATGTTCTACACACTAAATGTAAAAACTGATTCATTTGTTCGTTTTATGGAAGTAACGCTTCGTATGGTCGAGTGTTTCGAAAATAAATGAAATTTCGAGGGAAAGGCATAGACAAGCGTTCCCTGATTTATTCCTGTTTGATTTGATTGATTTTTATAGTAGACGATAAATGTTGAAAAGTGCTGATAAAGACTGCTACGTGTCTGCATTAGTTGAGTAAACAACTCAATTTAATTTCATTACATTAAAACACAAATAGCTGTCAATTTTACTTATTAAATTTTCCTGATTACTAATAAAAGTGGAGCGGCGATATTTTAATATTCATGAATCGTTAAATTTCAAGTCTGAAAGTAACGAACATTTTGAAAGCTTTTGCTGTAAAATATGCGGTCATCAAAATCTGTTAAGTGATTAGTGACTGAAAAGGAATCGAACGTTATAACATAATATTTCTATATTGGAAATCAATTGGAAATTTTTATAAAAATGGACTCATATTTAGAAACTCTGGAGATTTCATTACCAAAAGTATTATTACTGATCGTTAAATTTACCAGCCCAGGAATTTAAATTTCATATTTTATGAATAGAATGTTAAATCTTTAAACAGAAAAACTAATATTTATTCAAACTCCTATAGGGATATATGTCCCAAAAATTGTAATTAAATTATCTTTTCAGGCAAAGCGCTTACTATAATTGTGCAAAAGTAAGTGAACATTGTGAATTTTTTTTTAAGACGGTTAGTGTTTTTCAGAAAATCGATTTGATGATCGGACTGATTTTTAGTCAAGTGTATACCGGCCAGACGGACTTCCAAACTTATTTTTTTTCGAAAACAAAGCATCAATTTGAAACAGTTATTCTACAACTTTGTCTTATTTATGCATAAGGATTTTATTACATTTGCAGTTGTACTACATTTATTGACAAACTCTGCTGGTTTGTAGTAAGGAGTACCTATGCCTACTACGCAAGTTTTCAAAATCGATTTTCTCGAAAAAGAAACCTCCTGTGAATAAACTTTATTTCACATCTCCTTATTTCTTCATGTAGAATCATTACACATCGTGTTGTACACAAAAAATATGAGTCACGAATCATAGACGTATGATTTAAATAACAGTAACGGTAAGTGTTATAATGTCGTTTTTCATGAAATTTGCATAATTCTTCACTAGTCGAATGACAAGTGAAAAACTATCGCTTTTATTGGAGTCACTCTTTTTATTTGTGCGTATATTAACTCTTAAATTGCAAAAGATATCCAGAAATGTTTCAAACGGAAACAGTTTTACTGTTTCTAAAGACCTATTACGGAAATGTAATACTTAACCACCCTCTTCTTTAGAAATTTTGATATTCTCATTAAAGGAATAACGGCATGGTTTTTTTCTGAAACCAACGATATGTAACAATGTATAATTGGAATAATATAATTACTATAAATAATAAGAATCAAATTTCCGTAAAATAATTAATTTTTCGGAAACTTTTCTCTCTGATTCACAGGTCTTTAAAAACAGTACAAATTTTGATTTAACCATATTTTGACATATTTTCTTAATTTTAAAGTTAGGGTAAAAGTATGTAATATGGAACACCTGATTTCAAAAGCCTGCCAAAAGTAGGGCATTTTTTATTTTTCAAATAAATCTGATACGAGGGAACGAAGGACCTTATGCATAATCAAATTTATATAGCCAAATGTAAAAAACTATCGTTTTGAAATTATATTAGAAAAACTAAAAAGAGAGGAAATCGGCAGTTTGAAAAAATGGTATCTAATATAGAACACCTAGAAAATTTGTAAAGGAAACAGAAAAAAATTTTTACTTTCGTTACTAAAAATGTAGATTTATTAAGTAGAAAATACAAATAAACAAATATATAACATATTTCGCAATTTATTGTTGTTTTCTACCTCTCCTACACATTAGACACGTGAATGTCCCACATCCTGCGCGTGCCCAGTGAAAGCAGAGGACAAATTGGGTTTATTTTTCTCCATTATTAGCAATAAAATAAATGAAAAAAAGAAAAAAAAAGGATAAAAAATAGGCATATAATAATATAAAATACAAAATAATAATGTGTTTATAACATAATATTATAAAATATAACATAACGATAAGAAGTTACGAATTATTATACCAAGAAGAAAATAACTTTACGGGTAAACTATTTTTTAATAATCATGAACAAACATATCTAATGATAAATCATACAAAAATAATACTTTATAACTTATTTTCACTACAATATTTGACGATTTGAATCACTTTCCAAAACATTTGCACACCACGAAAAATAAAAACGCTTCTCATCAATGATGGATGCCCGACTGATGCTCAATTGTCATTATTATTGTTGATTATATTATGATCGTCCATTGTTTCTAGAGAATTAATATATAATATACGATTGCCTGTAAAGTTCGTTATTTTTTTATCGAAATTTTACTATGTTCCAGATTACGTGTCATTCCATATTACCTACCTTTACCCTATATGTACACGGTTAAATACAAAAAGTGACTCGGATGGAAGGGGTGGTTTCTCCCTTAAAGTCGAAAAGTAGCACCAACCAAATAGATCAAAGTTCTTAGGTTGATTAGTGAACAATTCTGTAAAGTTTCATAAAAATCGACGTGTGACACTTACCCTTGGTAGTAAAATTGTAATAAATTTTATCGGTACGATGCTGTTGAAAGCTGTTGAAGGTAAAACGAAGGTGGATGACAATCCCATTTGTGAAGTTTACGACGCGATAATAAATGATTATCCAATGCGTCAGTGACGCTATTAACGAGTGATTCGCTGCAGGAGTGGAATTTTTTGCCCTCGTTAAACAGCACGATCGTGAAATAAAGCGCCGTGTTTTGCTCGAAGGGCTCAAACATTCTCTTAATTAGAACAACGAACGGTAGACGCTAAAAGTTTCGTGCAGTTAATGCATATGCCATGTAATAATTTGCTTAAATTCGGAGTTTTATGAACGTTAGATCCTAAAGAGGAAAAAAGAAAAAATATGATTTGGTGACCATACATCAGCATTTTTTCTAAGCCATAGTTGAATCAAAAATATAGATTGTAAATTAATTATGAATGGTAAAAGGGAATTAATTTGTTCGTGAGAAAGAATAATCTTTATTCTGCTGTATTAGAGTTTCTTTTTCTTATTATAAAAGGGGAATTAAAAATGTCTTTTTTCTGACGCATGATGTTGCCACACACCAGAATATAGGAATGCATTTATTTTTGTGGTAAATGTATTATTTGTAAGTTTATGAAATATGTTCTTTTGGATTTGTCATTTAAGTCCTAAATTTTGGTTGAATTAAAATTTTGTATTGAAGTAATTACTAGTAGTTTCAGATATTTTTTAAAGAATAGAGTAATAAATCTGGACCAATGAAATAAATAAAATATTAAGAATTGATTCTAGTAAAATAATAGTATAGATTTTCAGAAGTTGCAAACGAGTTGTAATTTACTATAGAATTGATTTATTTATTATAGAATAGTCTTGCATATAACTAAGAACAATCTACATTTACATAATGTGTAACAGAAAATTTGTACTGAACCAATCCCATATTTGTATGATTTCTTTTTATTCTTGTTTCTAAAAGTTCTTTTCGAAAAATTCTGTATTAGGACCTATATGTACAAGTACATGTAATAAATATCCTCACTACTGGATAAGTAAAAAGAATATCGTTTAAAAACAAAGACCGCCCATTAATAATTAAGAATAATTAGTATAAAACACGAAGTATCGAGAACCTTGGCCTTTTTAGTTTTCAAGTTAATTTTCAAATGAAGATTCGCGTCTCAATTATACTGAAAAGTAAGTACCTTCAGCCTTTTACCTGCCCCCCTTATCGACCTACTTAGTATCAATCGTCTTATGCCTTCATTAATTCATTCCCTAATTGCATTCCTC
Source organism: Andrena minutula (assembly GCA_929113495.1). NCBI lineage: Eukaryota > Metazoa > Arthropoda > Insecta > Hymenoptera > Andrenidae > Andrena > Andrena minutula. Next base: position 43,622,848 of record OV815994.1, read on the forward strand.
TTATTAACCTTAATAAGTTACTTTATATCTCGACAGATTTCTGATATAAAAACCGACCAAAAAAATTCGTGTGTAATTTCATCTTGTATAAAGTCTTTGTTCTGGTCGCCAATGAATAATTTCACAACTTTATTCTTTATTTTAATCAAATTTTAGTCAAATTAAATTTTGACGACAAATCGAGTGATGTATAAATCAGTGGGAATTTTCTTCCACCACCTTACTCAATATATTGATTTATTTGTCAATTTTGCTGGAGAAACAAATACAACTAAATAGTCACTAAAGGGGCTGTGACTGTTAGTAGGAATGTAACATATACCTTAAATGAAAAACAAGTGGCCCCTAACAGAACAATTGATTTAAAAAATTAGTCAGACATAATAGCAATGTTCTTGAAATCAAAAAAGTAAGTTTTTTACAAGATGGCATCCTTGAATTTTTTTACACATTCGGACAGACTATTAGTATGCAATACATGCTACTAACAACATACATTCTTAGTCTTCTAATTTCAAACGCTATTAATAATACCTGTTAGTACCATTTGGCTTATTAATAACATAAATTCTCATTCTTGTAAACTCTTATGCTATTAATATTATGGCACAAAATAAGTTTGTTAAAATTCCTAGAGAGCCATTTTATAATAAAAACTTCACTTTCGTGATTTCTAGTACCCACGTTACATTATCATTACTGTATCATCTATTTGACCGATATTTTAAATCACTTCTCTTGTCACAGACCATTTAATTTTGATTTGTGGTAAATGTCCCAAGCAAGATTAAACTACAATGCGTTACAACTAATGCATTCATTGTCCAAGCATTTAAATATCTTTTCGAATTATTTTATGATTTCAATTATGACCTTATAATTGCACATACCAAGACACCTGTACGGCTTGACCCAGCGCGACAATTTGCATTTGGTCCTTCCCGGTTTATACCAACCACTGATCCTCACGTAGTGCGACGACTCTACGATGTTGGTGATGTCTCTTTTCGGGTAAGCCTGAAAACACGAGACCAGATTACTATATACAAAATTCGTATTATTCAACTTTTAAACGAAGGTACAATCCTCCAGAATCTCCACTAAAAGATTGACTAACACGAATTCGATAATACATCTTTTTGGCGGGAAAATGAAAATGATGGCGGCTGCCTTTCAACCCTCGCATGTCGCATATGTTGATTTTTTTTCAAATCGATATATACCTCTGTTTTTTTCGCAATCACTGCAAAACGAAGAGGAAATATGATTCTGAGAAAAACGCGTTTAAAGTTTTGAAAGAGGGATCTAGTCTACCTGCGTCTAAAATCCTTAATTTTGCGATTTTTAACATAAACCAAAGGACATTTTAGTCGGGAAGGGTGGTACTTTCGAAAAATGCAACAAAAAATATCGAACTTCTGACTGCCTAGTCCCCTTAAGCAATCTTTATATCAAATAGGGCTGGGCCTATTTGTCGAATTATTTGGTATTCGAGTATTCGAATACTTCAGTTGTTCAATTATTTGGCGAATATAATTCGAATATCCAAGTATTCGAATACTATTCGAATATTTGAGTATTCGAATAATAACATTCGAATATTTGAGTATTCGAATAATAACATTCGAATATTTGAGTATTCGAATAATAACATTCGAATATTTGAGTATTCGAATAATAACATTCGAATATTTGAGTATTCGAATAATAACATTCGAATATTTGAGTATTCGAATAATAACATTCGAATACTCAAATATTCCAAGTTTATTCGTAGCATTCGAATACTTGTAAAACAATCGAATATTAAATTATTCGAATAATCCCAGCCCTAATATCAAACTGTATTTGGCAATACCTACTCCATCGCTATATACTATTAAACAGAAACAAATCAAAACAAATTTATAGTTTATTAAAAGAAAGAAATTCTAAAGTTCTTGCACTTTTCCATCCCGTTCTGACTTTTTCAAATCCCCAGATGTGTTTGATTCACGCGAAAGCGGTCGCAATTATCCGCGAAATTATCATGCTTTTCACTCGATAACGCGAACATGCATCCGCGACACGACACTCGCATTACTTGGCGGATATTAAAACGTTGCTCATCTATTTCTGTAAATTAAGCAACGAGCTCTTGTCACGAGCTTCAACGTGTGCATCTGTATAAATGTGTCTATTATGTTGCATAAATGCAGACAGACGTTCGAATTTTTCAATCTCTATTTTTTTATTCTTCCACGACTACGGCGACGTCACTCGACAGCTTAGATTTAAATGTTTCGGTGCAAATTTTCTAATAGCAAGAATGTGGGAAAAAGAGAATACAGTAGTGGAAAGAGAGGTATCAGAGTACCTAAATTATTATACATTAGTACATAGTAATACGTATTTGTTTCTACGTGCTCATAGATTATATTGCAATTTCCTTATAACTATTCGACGGTTTTCTGGTAAATGGCGAGTGTTTAAAAAAAAAAGGAAAAGTTTCACGGTTTATAAGTAACGCAATGGTTATATCAACTTTTTGAATTTGCAATCATTTTTACATAACGAAGGTGTACTTTAATTTTTGAGATGGAAAGCTATAGGTACATTTCTCTGCTGGGCGGACAAACGAGTATAAGAGAAATTTTACCTCACGTTTAAGGAGACCCTCCGGTTAAAATTGTTCAGAAAATCAATTTTTTTATACATATATTTTTGTAGTATAACCTCCCGAGAATGCTCCGTGAAAGTTTCACACCAAAATTTGTAACGGTATAGATTCTACAGTCACATAACTAATTCAAACTCCGAACGCAGGTATGAGCCGAGTAACCACGATTTCAGGAGAACTAATAAAAAAATCTTGAGGCATTTGATTCGTAATTGGAATCGCTATCGCAGCTCCCTGTAAAATATTTTTTTTAAACACGGGTATTTTTTTTATCTACATATTTGTGCGGAAAATTACTCGCTTTCGTTCAAAAATTCAAAAATTCGTTCAAATGTGCACCAACATCGTAGTTTTGTTCCTTTTTGCCCCTTGTTGGGGTGCTGCGATAGCCAAAGAAATAAATTTTAAGAAATTGTTCGAATTTTTTATTTTTGACGATCCTGTGAGTAAATTTCCTGGTTACAGTTTTGGCATCTCTTTTTTACGGAGCCTGCACTATGTGCCGTTTAGAAAATGCATCAAGACCGAAAACATAAACAAAAATTTTTTTGCACCCTAACAAGTGTGTCAAAAAATGCCAAAAATATTTTTAGAATATGTTATAAACTCTTCTTATAAAAAATTCATTAAGATCACTTATTTTTCAAGTGGTTTGACAGGAGGATCCCCTTAAAAAGTTTCTTTTTCTTCTTTTTTTGTGAATCTAAGTTAGAAATAACTAAAAGAACACCTGATATTACATAGCACTTTAAATACTTTAAGTGTCTTTCTACAAAACTAAGAACTCACTTTCCTTGATAATGGTTCAAATCAAGAACCGAAACGTCGGATTGCTTTATAATTATTTGCAAAATAACTGTGTTACTTTATTTTATTTTTAAATAAATAAAATAAAATCGTTGTATTGTGACCGAATCAGTGCGCCGATACCACCTTAACTAAGAACTCTAACTTAACTCGTTTGCTCGCCCACCAAAGATTTGTTTCTGTAAATTTATTTTATAAGTAACATTTTTTTTTATAAACCAACTATCAAGACTAACTAACAAGACGAATTCAGCGGCATTTAACACAGTAACGTTACAAGTCAGATGAGATCAGTAACGAAATAACTAATTTGACCATTTCATAGCTACATGCATTATGTAGCCCTCCCATCAATGGAACATACTAAATACTATAAACATAGTGCTATGCTGGACTTGCCATTTACAACGAAAACACTGTTAGATATTAATATCATGAATACTAAGTATAAATGCATGTGAATGTAATCGAAATACTAAATACACCAATCTATTATCGGTCCAAATTAGCGACAGAGTGGATGTAAACAGTCAAGTGACCACAATAGGTGCACACTGGTACTAAGATATTAGCCGAATAAAAATCTATACAGGTTATTATTAATGCACCATTTCCTAATTCTATATAGGGTAAAAGACCCAATTACTGACACCTAACCAATTACTCTCATCTTAAGCTATTTTACTTAAAATAACGAATAAATAAACGTTGTAAAGTTATACACAAAAGAATTATGTAATTCAACCTACAATCTATACCATAGATTATATACTATACTTTATTTATTCGTTACTTTAAGTAAAATATCTTAAAGTGACAGTAATTGGTTAGGTGTCAGTAATTGGGTCCTTTACCCTACGCGTTGCTAATAAGTGAAAGTGTACAAAGCAAATAACACAAAATACACAAATATTCAAATACATATATCAAAAGTATTTAGCCTACTACACGTGCAGCACAATGTTGGCAACGTCAACACAACCGGCCAATGGGAACCCCCTGACGTAGTACAATATATCCACAGGCGTCGCTATTTACGTCGACTTTATTTGAAACTGAATAAATAATGAAACACTTCAGTCGCTTACCTTCTTGCAGTATTCGAGAATCTCGAGCTTGTCAGTCATGCAGCTCTTCTTGTCGGCCGAGGAAACCCAACGACCCTGCTCGCCCATGTGCTGTGCCAGGTACACCTCTCCAGCCTCGCATAATGTGGCAACCTTTGCAAAGCGTTCGCATAAAGTGCCACCTCTCGTTGCGCGCGTAATATAAATGGAAGCATGCGGCTAATGTTCAAACGCGATCAATCATAAAGTTTTCGCTCTTCTTCGGCGACTGCACGAGACGTCTGAATGCAAATCCTTACGGTGCCCGTGGAATGGAAAAAATTTCCACCGCGAGCTGGGGGAACGTTTTCCTACCAACGATACCTATCTACTGGGATTAGGTAGGTATTCTGCCGGGCTAAATGTAAATGCGTGTCTCCCTCTTTTTAAGTGGATCCTTGTTTGGAATGGGTGAAGTAGGGAAAGTAAAGGGGGCGGGAAACTCTTCGCAGCGTTGAAAGGGAACATCTTTTTTTTACGCAATTTGTGTGTTTTGTTGTTAATCAGCTTGGACAAGTTGCTTGTTAGTTGATTGTCCTTTTGTTTGAACACGTTTATTCAGATGTGTGGCGTTAAACGTGAGTGGATTCTGTAGGGCAGAGATGTACTCATTATTTTGTATTGTTTGTAATAGTGGTAATATTGTCGAGAAGTTAAGTGGTTTAATGACCCTCGTGGCAATCGACGTGTCAATTCTTCGAATAGATAAGAGTTTTATTCGAGGTACTAAACTCGGGTAACGTTTACGATGGAACCGTCATTAAAACAGGACGTTTGTCGTAAAATATTTCTTCTCTTATTGCTATGGATATTCTGATTGCCAGGATTGACTATAGTGCAGGGTGTTTTATTTATTAACAATTTTGAGGTGGATATGGTGTAATAATTAAAAAATAATACTTTCTTTTTTTGATATCTAGTTTTGGAGTTTCGCAGTGAAAATTAAGTGTTAGTAAATATTACGGTCGAAACTAAAAATTCATTTTTGGAAAATTAAGTGTGATCAGATTTGAATTTGAGTATAATAAGTACTGTGAACTGTGTGTAACAAACATTTCTACTGCATTCTTTTAATCATCGACTTTTAATTCTATTTAGTATTTAATTTCTTGGGTTTGAATAGTTAACTTAGAATCATGTAGTTTTTTATATCTTTTGAAAGAAACAAAATGATCATCTTATATGAGAATTAAATATATACGAACTAATAAAAATATACCTACCACACTACTATTTCATATAAAAAAAGTTGATCATTGAAACGCTTCTGAATTAATATTTCACACATCACTATTGAAAATTAAATCCTCACACAAATATGCGAGAGTGTGATTTGATGTGAGCATAGACAGATAATTTTAAGTCCTATCTGAATTATTTTCTAAACTTCAACAGTTACAGTTGTATTGAATATACACAAAATTAGAAAAAAAAATTATTTTGCAAAGCAATAGAAATGGAGAAGCAAATTTCATATGATGTCTAACTACAGTAAAAAAAATGAAACTCAACGAATTTATATACCTAGCCTCCTTTACGTATTATTGAATAATCAAATTCCAAATGAAGTACATATAAGTAGTTAAAATAAAAAAATGGAAAATACATGTAGAAATTTATAATTGAAGAAAATATAGACTGTGCCATATTTTATGGAGAATATACTCTGCTATGTATTCCCAGGGTAGTTTCGATGCGAAAAATTCGTTTCAGAATGACTGGAAGGTCTGGGTTTCGGACGGGAGCGATTTCAGACGTCTCGTGTGGAAACGGTGAATACCGTCGCAATGTAAAATCGGAGTGCACGGCCTCGATGACATTCGTAAGGAAAAGGAAGCGTGCATTTTCAAGTGGCACTCACTTGCGGCTCTGATCTTCCTCCAGCGGGTGCCAACTCGAGCCTCTCCGACACCGCCTGCAATGCAGAAAGCAAAGAGAAATTCAGCTGGCGTGACACTACACGCTACCGAGACTCGGCTTTCCAGTGTCTCATATCCTCTCGGCATTTTCGTAAGTTTCATTCATGGACTTTTCGCAAATCAAGAGTACAAATAACGCAACACAGGCTGTTCGCGCGACTTTCTCTTTCGATGACCCGAAAGACATGGATAGTTTTTAGAAATTTATAGAGAATAATCTACTGAGTGGATTATTCTCAAATTTTACATACATGTTCATTGGCTTTTGGACTATTTTGGAGAAACTTCGGTGCCGTTTTTTTTTTCTGAAATTACATTTTTCAAGTAGACAGATGTGATATGTCAAAACCTAATAAAGCTATTAGTTTGAAATTTTCAAAAATTGTAGGAAACATATCACTTTATTGCATCAACTAAAATCATAAAAATATCTGTAGTAGTTTTCCTGTTATTAACAAAAAAAAGGTAAACATTTTTTACGACTTCAACTTTAGAATGCTGTCATTTTGTCAATTTTCAACATTTCATGTTTGTTATAGTTCGAACCATAAACAGACTCGTGCTTAACAACATTTTGTTCCAATCTTTGTTCCAGATTACTTACTTAAAACCATATTTTTAAAGTGATATTTGTGAAAAACTATTGTTTGTATGTACAGTAGGTATCGGACAAATGATTTTTCTCAATATAGGGTAGATGCACCATTTGTGGCCACTTTCAGATATTGTACCAGTTTTGGCCACTTCTTAAAAAATATAATATTTTTCCGTGTAAACAATAAATGTAACCTTATATTTTGGGAGGTATACTAAACAAAATATTTATGGTGTGAAATTCTCCATAGAATAATGATCTGCAAGTAATTTAAAAATAAGGTAATTATGCACATGGCCAAAAACAGTGCAATGGCCACAAACGGTACATCCACCCTACTTAAATGATCCAACGCAGTAACATTAAATTAATTTAATAGTTCATAGAGGATAAGAATTGAATAAATTTAAATATAGGGCTTAAATAAGAGGGTTTAAAATTTAACAAATTTTAAGATAGAATATATAGGTATTTTAAAATATCTAATAAACAAAAATGTGAGTGACATAAGTATTCGGGCATAGTAATAGTAAAGAAAACGAGAAAACTGTTTACATTTACTACGTTTGTCCGAAACTTTCGGATCTTCCAAAAATTAAAAAAAAAAAATATGAGATATGCAATAATAAAAAAATACCTAACCAAGGGGACTACATACTGACTCGCGGAATACTATGAATGTATTTATAACTAGTACTGCTGTACATGAAATATGAAGGGTTGATAGCAAACAACACATTGGAACTAGGGCTGGGATTATTCTAATAATTTAATATTCAAATATTTTACAAGTATTCGAATGCTACGAATAAACTTCGAATATTTGAGTATTCGAATGTTATTATTCGAATACTATTCGAATATCGCTGTATTCGGATAGAGCAGTATTCGAATAGTATGGTGTGAAGTGGGTGAAAATTAGCTTACAAGATTTCACCTGACAAATGAACCCAAAGAACTTGATTTATAATTCCCACCATACTATTCGAATACATCAGTATTCGAATGCTGATGTATCAAATATTCGAACACTTAAATATTTGAATAGTATTCGAATACTTGGGTATTATATTCGACAAATAGTTGAGCAACTGAAGTATTCGAATATTCGAATACCGAAAAATTCGACAAATAGTCCCAGCCCTAATTGGGACCAGTTAGACCAGCTATTTATTACAAAAATACTGACAATGAGATACAAAATCGTTCACACGAATTTTTCTTTTTCACACTAACTTCCATTTACACTTATTTTTGCTCGTCTTTTCTTCCCGCTATTATTTTACTATGAAACCCTCTATACGAAGGTAGGATAGAAACGAAACGAAGGGTTCAACCCCGAAAAATTAGTCAGCGCCAACAAGCTTATGACTCGCCATAATTGCTGAGCTGTTTCGACAGACCTACAGGCAATACGTCGACCCTTCGAACGCCAGAGGCTGATATAATGCAGGGTATTAAGCCGGAGCCTCTGTGCTTCGAAACAAGTAACACGGGGGAATTAGATCCCAGCCCTAATCGGTCTCTCGAGCGGCTCTATCGCTGATTTAGTCATCTCCTGGGCTCGACTAATGACGCATTAACAGGCTATTGAGCGTACATATACAGAGGGGCAAGAACAGTCTCACGGCGGACAATCTGCCTGACTAGTGAAAGGAGTCAGCAGCTTAAAGGCCTTTTCACACCAGACACTTTTGTGAAGCACGACTGGTGTTTCGAATAGAGCCTTTTCACACCAGACACTTCTATGGCCATTATTAGCACGTGACTGACCCTATGTTAACATTTGTCAATGTCTGCCAACCACGCGTATTTCCTGGAGTACATTCTCTTTTAATAACGCGATGGAATGTTGTTATGCAAGTGAAAGCGCCACATTGCGCCGTTTGATTTAAAAATTAACTTTCTGTTAATAATTTTAAGAGATATAATTTTGAGAATTTTATGAAAGGTAGGTAATGAAGAAAAAGTGTAAATGACGTTTCGCGCGAGACGTTTTTGTAGCTGGCGACAGTTATTTTGGATATATTCATTTAATGTGATGGAAAATGTGTGAATATGTATGGAATATTGTTATCAAGTCGGGGAGAGAATCAGCTTCGACAATGAAGACTTATTCTGCATCAAAATATCTTACAAGTTTTGTGCAAAAAAGATTAGAAGTAGGGGAAAGGGGGGCAAAACGGAACACTTATGTATGGAGTGTGATAACAAAAAATTCGGAGGAAAAAAACACGGAACTTCACTGGGAATCTTAAGCAGACCTTAGACCAGAGGTGCACAAGGAGCCGCTCGGAGCGGGAGACCTCTGTGATTCTGGGCGTCCAAAATCGCCAGGGGTCTGCCGATCCGAGCGGCTCTTTGCGCACCTCTGCGCTAAAGAGCTCCATTTTGCCGCACGTGAGGTAATTCAGTAAACATTTAATATATAAAGTAAAAAGACAGTATAAGGATTATAGAATGCTATACTGAAGGTACTTACTGTTATAAAATTTCTAAATACAAGTTCAAAAGAATCGTTGAAACGCTAACACAATACCTATCGCGACTTCGATACCGGAAAATTTTCCAACAGTGTAAATAAAAAAATATCGTGCGCGCGGGTCTATGGTCGCTCACAAACTGTTGTGAGGATCGTTTGGTCCCATATATGTTACACAATAGCAACTCATTCGGAGCTCTTATTTAAAAGAAACATCGAGCTTCCGTTTTGCCCCACTTTCCCCTATTAAACAAGTTTCCCTAATAATGTTTATCATCGCTATAATTCTCATTATCTTCTACTACCACTGCGTACATTTAATTCGACTGAGTGTTTTCTAGATTGATGTCTTCCTACTACCCAAGAATATTCATCAACCACAGAAACGTCTCGCGTGAAATGGCCTTAATGGCAGACAGCACGCCATGCAACCCACACCACACGTGGAGATAGAAAGGCAATGTGCCTGCGCGTAAATGGCTGGCATTCTTTCAGCAGTCAAATGTATTCGACGAGGAAACATACGAAAGGAAACTATTGGATTGACTAAAAAGTTATTTCATATTTTTTTAAGGAGATTCGAGGATAAATTTTATACACAAGGTATTACTAAACTGATTATACGACCCGAAAGAATGCGGTACTACGTTAAAATATAAATCGAAAATGTAGGAAAGCATTTTTTGATCTGGGACTTTGTTTTCAAAAAATAACTGACTATTTCTTAATGCAACGATAAATATAGCGGTTAGTATTAGGGCTGGGACTATTTGTCGAATTTTTCGGTATTCGAATATTCGAATACTTCGGTTGCTTAATTATTTGTTGAATATAATTCGAATATCCAAGTATTCGAATACTATTCAAATATTTGGGTATTCGAATACTATTCAAATATTTGAGTATTCGAATACTATTCAAATATTTGAGTATTCGAATACTGATGTATTCGAATAGTATGGTGTGAATTGTAAATCAAGTTCTATAGGTTCATTTGTCAGGGTGAAATCTTGTAAGCTAATTTTGACCCACTTCACACCATACTATTCGAATACATCAATATTCGAATATATCGGTATTCGAATAGTATTTGAATAATAACATTCGAATAGTATTCGAATAATAACATTCGAATAGTATTCGAATAATAACATTCGAATAGTATTCGAATAATAACATTCGAATAGTATTCGAATAATAACATTCGAATAGTATTCGAATAATAACATTCGAATACTCAAATATTCGAAGTTTATTCGTATCATTCGAATACTTGTAAAATATTCGAATATTAAATTATTCGAATAGTCCCAGCCCTAGTTTATATAAGCAGAATGGAGCAAATCGTTGAGGAAAAATGAGTCGAAATTGTGGTAAGTAGCTTTCCTACGATCGAATCATAGTTCCCCAGAAAATCGATTTCCATTTTCCTGTTAGTCACGTACACAAATTTTCAATCTGTATTTTGTGGTACCCAAAGGAAGAAATTTGGAAAAAATTATCACACAATTTAATCATATTTTTGCACGAGGATTCATTTAATCTTTGTATTTATCTAATATTGTTTGTATGCTTCTAGTTACATGGACGTCTATTACATGAATTTTCAGAATCGAATTTTTCGGAAACGAAGTCTTGTAGGAAAAAAAAGTAATTCTACATTTCCCACTTATTTCTTCGCGCAGAATCATCCCGTCTATTGTGCCACCAGTCGAGCGATACTTTGGATAAAACCGCCATGTTTTTTATTTACATACTGAGTGTCTTCACGATCTCCTGTAACGATTTTCAAACTTCCTTTATTTGCACGAAGCTAATGAAAACTGCACTCACGTATTTCCACTGACAAGCTACGTGTGCATTGCCAAAATCGGAAGTTTCTTTGATTAACCCAATATATAGGTGAAACACAGTCGATTAAACCCTCCTCTTTGGGAGGAAGAGCGTCATACGCTTCGTTGGAAACGGCTAATTATCGCGATGCAGCATGTGATCGCGAATCGAACGGCGTTTTCGTTCGCGACAGGCATCGATTACGGTTGGTTTCGCTGAACCATCGCCAGACAAGAAGCATTTGGTTTCGATCAGTGAGCTTCAATCGTCGCCCGTTTTAACGAGAGGCCGTTTGAAACGCGCTTAATCGGAAGAGTGGAGGATCCTGGTCTCAAGAGAATAACTACATCTATAGTCCTATGCAGCAGATCCACGCGTGCTTTCTTTCGTTTCGATTCGAACGATGAATTCCTCTTCTCCTCTGTTTCTTTCTTTGATCTAGCGAGGGGAACACATGGAGAATTACTTCAGGAGTCAAGTGATTGAGGATGGTAGTGATAGAATTTCAAGATGACGTCTTGCAGCAATTGAATTCTTCAGCTTTGTTTCGGTTTTGCTTTGAGTTGAGTCGACTCAAAGATGGAGAAAAATATGAAAAATTTAGGGAGAATGTAAAAACAAGATTTTGCTGGCAACGCTGTCTACAAGTTATCTATTATTTTTTTTACGTAAAATAGGGTAAATATACCAGTAAATGGACACTACCAGTGAATGGACATTTTTTACTAAAACGAGTAAAATAAGTTACTAAAATAAGCAACTAATTAATTATAGACTTCTTCTAGTTTCTCGCTTCATATGCAAACAATTTTCGCAACACGTGGAATCAATCGCGCTGCAAACATAATTTTATAAAAGTGTCCATTCACTAGCCTTATGTGTTCATTTACTGGTGCGTTTACCCTAGTTGGTAATGTTGTATGAAACATTTATAAATAAAAAATTTCAGGACTCAAGAGTGTTCAGAACTCAGATGCTCAAGGCTTCGTATAATTTGCATGATTGTAGGGTAAAGGACCCAATTACTGGCAGCCAACCCAATTACTGTCACCTTAAGCTATTTTACTTAAACGTTTATTAATTCGTTATTTTAAGTAAAATAGCTTAAGGTGACAGTAATTGGGTTGGCTGCCAGTAATTGGGTCCTTTACCCTAGCTGCCAAATAAAACACTGTCGCAAACTGTTTTGGGATCCTTTGATTTTTTATCAGCCTCGTGAAACTAAAATCGATACTCTCCTTTCTGCTATCATTTTTTACTCTGTTCATTCTCAGTGCTGAGCTAACTTCGCGGTTGCCAATTTCAAGGTTCCCCTATCTCATGAATACACAAACTGAATCCAGATCTTCAGGCATATTAGACTAGACTCTAGAGACTAGAAGTGCATGCATATGAAAAGCTCATATTCTACAATTACACCCTACCGCCAAAAGCGTTTCCCAAAGAATAGGGTTTATACAAAAACAGACTTTTGAAAAACCCGGTTTTCGAATTCCACTATTCTCAAAAAACCGGTTAAACCAGTTTTCGAATTTTCACAGAGAATATATACTAATTAAAATAGTAAATAAATATTCGTACTCACTTTAATAATGTTCAGTTTTCTTAATATTTATGGAATTGTAAATATATAATAAAATAAAATATACCGTATCTATACAAAACCAAATAAATAAAAATTAACTAAAATCCGTACAATTTTTTAGTTCATTTAATATTTATGGATGTACAAAAATATAACACAATCACGTAGACTGCGTACAAAACCAAATGAAAAAAAGACTAAACTAAAATCCGCACAAAATATCAATCTTTTACAATGGTACGAAATTATACATCTTTATTCCATTTAGTATTTTTCTTCAGAAAATATGAACTCATGAAGATTAGTTTTACAGTAATAACTAAGCTGTTACCTACTACAATATACTACAATAATTAAATAATTAATTAATTTCTGCGTATTAATTCTAAGTAGTATATAAAACCGGTTTTTTAAATTTTAAAACCGGTTTTCGAATTTTATAAATTCATAAATAAAAACCGGTTTTTAAACCCGGTTTTTAAAAACCGTCAAACCCTACTAAAGAATGATTTTTCCCTACAAATGTTATAAAAGAATCCCTGATTTTCAAAATTGTGTTCATTTGGGGATTCCAAAAAATACATGCATAGGGTTTGCGTAACTCCGAAGGGAGCATGTAAAAGGAATCAGAAACTTCAGATTTGAAATCACTTCATTTCTAACGTTCAATTTCTCGAGTATTCCAAATTAACAGTTTACATAAAAGAACTTCGAAGTTTCTGCGCGGTAAAAGCTTGTGTTTTCTCTCCGAGTGCACTGCTGAAGTAATGTAGATTTTAAAAGACTTCCACTGTCCTCAGCCGCCTATATTATCAAAGCACACAGTTCCGATAAGAGAACTTTCTGCATGGACAATGTAATTTCCTAACTGCGCTAAGTAACGACGCAAGTTTCTACGTGGTTTTTATAATTCCAATGAATTTTTTAAGACACCGAGTAAAAACTTGCTCCTACCAGCGAAATATTCGTGGCGAACTATCGACATCGTAAGAAGCTTCATGATCAAATTTATACGCTTTAAGATAAGAGATCGGTGTAAGATAAGAGATACAAGCAGATTTTCCAACCATAAAATTGTATTAAGATTGTGTGAAAAGTCCGTAGGTTTTACGTATTCTCCTAAATGTCTCTGAGCTTGAATTGTAAAAGAAAATAAATTCGTCAGTACCTACAAAGGCTACGTTGTTTTTTTTAAACTGTAGCTATAATTTTCTTTTATAATAGATATACGAAATTGTAAAAATTTTGCGTGGTTAAAAGCAGTGAATATTTTCAGTAAATTCATCGTTTTGATATCAAGTTGTGAAAAATAGAAAAATATTTTTCAATAATCCCATGTGAACGAAATAACCAGAATGGATCAGGTTACAAACAGATGTTACTGGTTTATGAAAAAAGTGGCTAATTCAATTTTAATTCGCTATACTTGTTACTTTAAAGTGATGTAATTTCAAACTTTCCAAAAATATTCAATATCGAATTTAATATAATGGACACCAGGTAAATGAAGAAAATATTTAAAACTTTAAACTTAAATTTGGAACGAAATTTTGTATTTTGATTTAATATCTCCACATTATTTCAATCCAATCATATTATTTATTAATAATTCCACTTATACTTTCTGTAATTTTTATTGTAAAGTTATTACACATGTTACGTGATATCTTTATTTTTTTCAATAACTTTTGCTTCATATCAATTTCATTTAATACATCATCGTAACGTAAATCAAGAATAAATACACATTATTCCAAAGAATAAATGAAAAGCAAACATTTCTAAAGAGAAGTCACGGTTGGAGTCCTCGAGAAAAATATGGCACGCCTTTCTTTCCAATAAAATTATGTTAAATGGAAAGCCACAAAGCTGTAGGTATTATTCTTACCTGCGAGAAAAAACTTGCAATTAAATGGTCTAGTCTAGATGTTTGAAATAAAAGCCTAATATAATTTATGAAAACGAAGGGCTACCGATTCATCCAGAAATGAATGGAGGCACAATGATGTGGGTGAAAACACGAGAAGAATAGGTCAAAGTTAATAAAGAAACGACAGAACTGTGCCTGGTTTTATAAAATGAATGGACAAGCACGTACAAAAGTGTTCTGCGTACATTGCTGTAAAAATGCACATTTTAACGGATTCTGCAGTATGCATTTGCTGCATTATTCTGTAAGAAAGTGCGGTTATAATAAAAACAATACCCGCTGTAAAATGACTAGCTGTAATAGAGAACTGTTAGAAGGGACTTTTAATATTCGAGATTCCATATACTTAGGTATGCAGGTACATACATAGGTATAGTATGTGAGGGCAATTTCAAAGCAGAGAGGAATTGAATTTTATAAATGTCACGAAAAAAAATTCAAATCTTGCACGGCTCTTATAAAAAAATGGAAATATATTAGTCGATCTTGATAATAAATCAATGCTGACGTGATTAGTCTAATTACTTCCATATCAGATCGCGAAAATTGCATGAAATTCCCCGTGCGTGTCGTTTGAATCGTTTGAAAATGGTTATTTGATTCGTCAGCTCTTATTCCGTCACTAGGGTATTCGAATTGCAGATTCCGAGGGCGATGAAAGTGAAGAAAGAAAAGGGTCACTAATATTATACAACAAGCTGTTATTGATAACAAACATACCTAGTTAAAAAAGAATCTATGTTTCTATTTTACATAAATATTAAATTGAAAATTCTCAGCTATAGAATATAAATGCGAATACCAAGTTCATTACCTAATTTCATCCCTTAATTTCCATTTTGCATACATAAGTTTTGCTAGCAAAAAATAATGTTCACGGTCGTTTAACAAATCCATCTTCGTCCAGCAAGCAGTTTGCAAAGCGACCCAAACCTTCACGAGTAAACTCTTTAAGCGATTTCAGCAGTAATAACTGTTGACTCGATGCAGTATAGGCACGCAATCTGGATCGGTGGACAGAACACCCGTCGCGTAAGACCGTCTACTCTCATTACTCCTTGGAGAAGAATGCGAAACGAGATCGTGACGTACACCCTGATGTATGTAATCCGCGACGACGTTTACGCGGCGTAACGCGTCGGCCACACCTCGACTGCATCATGCAGTCGTTTTCTAGGACGAAACGGTTGTTCGTCGGGAAAAAATCAACACGCGTAGGTACATGCATGCACCATCTGTTCCCTCCACTGGGATTACGAGCGTCTAGGTAGAGGGACAATTAATTCATGCATCCATCAATATTCTAGAGAGTGCTACGAGTGAGGTCCAACTAGGAAAGTAGTGATTCCACATTAAAGTAAGTTGAAATTATGGAATAAAAGGGGATGATAGAAAATGCTCTGAATTGGGGTAGCTGCGGCACGTAAAATATTACTAACAAGGGAAGATCCCGAACCCGAAAATTCAAAAAATTCTCAAACTTTGTGAATATGTAGGGAATTTCGTCCTGATTACAACGCAATTTTTGTTTGGTGCTCAAATTCACTTGAAGGGGGTGAAATTAACGCGTGAAAATTTGGCTATTTTCCGATTTTGTGTTAGGGTAAAGGACCCAATTACTGGCAGCCAATTACTGTCACCTTAAGCTATTTTACTTAAAATAACGAATAAATAAACGTTTAAGTAAAATAGCTTAAGGTGACAGTAATTGGGTTGACTGGCAGTAATTGGGTCCTTTACCCTATAACTCACGAACTGTAAGAGATAGAAAAAAAGTTTGAAGACAAAAGTTACTTCTTTTAATTAGATTTATCATTTGGTAAAAAAATTATTTTACAGTTCACAAGTTATAACACAAAATCGGAAAATAACCGGATTTTCAGCGGTCAATTACACCCCCTTAGTGTGAATTTGGGCAGCAAACAAAAATTGCGCTGTAATCAGGAGGAAATTCCCTCCATATTCACAAAGTTTCAGAATTTTTCGAATTTCCGGGTTCGAGATGTTCCCTTGTAAGGCATCATTCTATAAGTGTAAAGCAGGGTTGACTAACTGGCGACTCACGAGCCGTCGGGAGCCCCTCCGCCTTACTACCACGCTGAACGTCCCCCCTCCATACCGACCAAACTCTGACAATCGCAGTCGAAAAGAAAAGGAAAGAAGCAGGAATCGATTGCGATCGTCAGAGTTTGGTCGGTATGGAGGGGGGACGTTCAGTGTGGCAGCAAGGCGGAAGGGCCCCCGGCGACTCGTGAGTCGCCAGTTAGACAACCCTGGTGTAAAGGAATTATAAAAGTACAATTATTTACCGCAACGTAACCCTACGTCCTAATTAGATGTCGCACCGACAATGCGACAGTGTCCATATACAGTCGAGTGTAGAGTACTTTTTGTAACCGCTTTTGCGGTTAGTTTACAAGATGTCTTTGCCGAAATTAAGGTAAAAGACCCAATACGTGGACACGTCCCAGTAGCTGGACACTGGTGCAAAATACTGATTAGTACATTTAATATCCGCTTTATCCAAAAAAGAACTATTTTATTAAATTATTCAAATATTTAGTAAAATATATTCATATATATATTTGACTAAATATTTGAATAATTTAATAAAATAGTTCTTTTGCACCAGTGTCCAGCTACTGGGACGTGTCCACGTATTGGGTCTTTTACCTTATCCATCGCTTTTTGCGACATCGTGCGCGCGATACGACAAAAAACAAACTGGTTTGAATTTCAAACAAAAGGACCGACACAAACGAAGTTGCCGCATCGTACGCTTTGTCAATCTGGACAAGTCCATATAAAATCCTTTGTTTATAGTCGAGTTTGTCGGTTGGTCCAACGACAACGATTTTGTCGCTGTGCGACATCTAATTAGGACGTGACTTTTGAGTCATTTATCACATTGAAAAAAAAAGCAAAAAGAAGACCACGCTGGTGAGTCAAGAAATTATTTAGCAATCGATTGCAATACGGAAATCGGCTGCTTCAGGATACCTACGATGTTTGATTCATAGAGGACACTGTAAAAATATTACGTATTTAAGAGTCGACGATTTCAATTATTTAAGCTTTTTAATCGAGTCACATGTAATAGAAAACAGGACACTTACATGTGAGAAGCGAAATCAGTAAATGAAACGAAGCCGAAACGAGCGACTCATCCCGAGGCAACTTTGAGCACGTCGAAAAATCGACGGAAACAGCTCATCCCGAGGCAGATCTCATGCTCGAGGAAGCGCGAGGCTGCTGCGCAAAGTCGATACGCAGATCTAGATCGATTTTTGCTACTATCACTAAAGGGTCCTATAGACCCAAAAAGTCCATCCACCTCAGTGCATACAGTTCCTTCAAGCATTCATGCATTCTTAAGTGAGTCTCAACTTTGTATAACTATACATATCTCTAAATAAAATAATTAGAATTTCAACCGTAAAGAATTTTTAAAAACTTAAAAGTAAATGTTATCGGCGCACTGGTTCGGTCTATTTTAAGAGATTATAATAATAATCTTCAATTATTACACAGTTACTTTACTACGACATTTACTTTTAAGTTTTTAAAAATTATTATTATCATCTCTTAAAAATACACCGAACCAGTGCGCCGATAACATTTACTTTTAAGTTTTTAAAAATTATTATTATAATCTCTTAAAAATACACCGAACCAGTGCGCCGATAACATTTACTTTCAACTTTTTAAAAATATACATATCTCTGCAAACCGTAATACCCATATCTAAAAGCAATATACTCAATCTGTCTCTAAGCCGTTGAAACTTGAAACCAGACACTCGGGAGTGCCATTATCTCCAACCTCAGCTGCTTTTAGGAGTTCCCTATATCTGTTCCATCGACTGTTGCTATTTACGGCTAGCTCAGTTTCTACGATTGAACGAAAAACCACTGGGATTGTGCTTTCTGCGTAGTGCAATCGTTGTTGTTAACGACGTCGTCGCTGGTCGGGTCGAGAAGGTGTACAGACACGGCTGTGCAGTGATACGAGTAGAAAGGAGAACAGAAAGAGAACCAGCAACTTGGCCCCACTCGATCCACTTGCGTGGAGAAAAGGGGATCGGTAAAGGCATCTCTTGTCGTGGCTCGTACAAGGCGGCCCGGTATACGTGAAATCACTGCACGCGTAGCTGGGCATGTCGAGGTTGAAAAATAGAGGAAACAGCTGGATCGAGACAGCTTCGTTTAAGCAAATTAGCTTTTGGAGATTTATTTTCCGTCAAGGTGAACGATTGGTATGGGTACTGCATATCTCCAAGTGGGTGGTACAATACCAAGCCGGAAATATAAAATGAATTTGTTTTACCGGCGTTTTCGAGAAAATTGAATTTGAAAAGCTTTTTTACACACGTGCGTTGCAGTAAGAATTCAATGGATGTAAAAGTAAACATTGTACCACAGCGGATATAATGAATTTTTGTGCAAGGAATAAGTAGAAATTGTAGGATAAATTTTTTATTGCGCAAAGCATTGTTTTCGAAAAAATTCAGTTTCAAAGTAGATGTGACTTTTATCGTCAGTTGCATTTGTAGATAATTGACACACTTTCAAAATCGATATTCTCGAGAACAAAGCCTCGCATGAACAAATAATATTTGACATTTCCTATTTTTTTTTACAAAAGTAATCAACCTCCTTTGTTTTTGAGGTTGCACCACAAAATTTGGCGCACCCCTGTATACCTACACGATTTATACATGATTACCAGAATAGGTATGTACTTTTATGTATAATAACTGTGTAATAATTGAAATTCATTTTACAATTTTTAGAAGTGAAATTGACAAAGTTACATCAGGATAGTAAAATTATTATTATTATTATTATTTAAACGGGAAACCCTTTAGTATACAAAGATACAGATTAATACAATAAATAACACAATAAGATTAAAATAAGAAAAGATAAAATAACATAAAACAACATAACATAAAATATTATATATGAACGAAGTAGGTAATATTCAACATTTACGTTAATTCGACACTTGCAATAATAAATACACATTTGTACTTGAGTTTAATATTAAAATTCAATATTATTTCTCATGTATCACTGATAAATCTACATATACTATCGAACGCTGTCTATCTTATTTATAAGATGCATTTATGAAGGTTTCCAGGAATTACTAAATATACTACATCGATTTTTATCGCTTTAAATAAGTAATATAACTCCTATTGATTTCAAATAATTTGTACTAATTCTTATCACTTCGAATAGGTATCATTTTGATATTCATTATCGGCAATTAAAAAAAATTTAACACACTACCGAAATTTGAAAAAGATTTTATAAATCGCATCGTACCTACATTAGCGACCTTTCAATCGTCCAGCAGCCGAGCATGGACTGAGTCATTTACTAATAAAAATTTAAATATTTATAGTTTCTCCACACCTTTATGATAATACAATCAATAAATGGGCGATGTTTTTCAAAGAAAATAAATCTAAATACCTTATTCGGGATATTTTTAATTATAGACAATTCAAATTGCTCCTAAATTCCGTAAAACAATACATCCCCTGAGGATAAAAGAATCCGTATAACATCGACTTTAGACCCCATTTTCCTGAGGAGAATCTCTGAGGCGAGGAAGTACATATATAGAAGACGAATTTCGATCTCGATTTGCTTTCAAACCAAACATTACGGAGCCCTCGGGAATACTTTTATCATTTTCCACTGTGCACCGGTTGCAAATCCCAGGGCATGAAATCACCCGGACGCCACACAAAGTAGGTACATACTAAGCAGGGGGCTGCCACTCTCATTTGCGATTTTGTGACGGTGTTTCAACTGCCACCTAGGCAGTTCCAATTTTTTCGAACTAAAATTCAATATGACCGTCCGACATAGTCTGCGAATCCAGTAATAACCTATTAATTGCTGCAACATTTTTCATATTTTGATCGCAAACCATACTGAGGATGATAAGTCCTGTCTCTGCGACAGCTTCTACAACAGTTTTGATCCAGTGCATCAACTGATTTGAGGACGTCTTGCATTTTGTGGAATAAAGCCGTCAGAGCAACAACGGACTAACCTAACTTTTTTCGAAATTGAATTAGTAGCAATAACGTATTTCAATAGGCTCTACTAACCATATAAAATAGGTAAAAAAATTTTGTTTTCATGTAGGTTGGTTCGTTGTTGCTCTGAATGCCTCAAATAATAAGCAAATGGGAGTTTCCAGTTCGATACGATACCTTTTAGCATAAACACTAGTGCACGGCCATATTGAATTTTAGTTCGAAAAAATTGGAACTGCCTAGGTGGCAGTCGAATCGCTGTCCCATAATCGCAAACGAGAGTGGCAGCCCCCTGATACTAAGATTCCAATGCATCACGAAAGGGCGATCAATGATCGAAAGACGTGTACTTCATATGTACGGGCAGTTTCTCCTTTGACACACGTCCGGGACGCAGCCCTTTAAAGCTGATTACCCGATGTTTTATATAAGATTCGATCTAAGTGGATTTACTTAATGCACTTAAAGTGAATCTGACCGCAGCCTTAAGGAGCTTCGGGGCACACGCGACACCGCGCGGAACAGTAGTTTTCAGACGCTGACGCACCGAAACGCGACCCTCGTGTTCCCTTTCTTAAGATGCTTTGCGCCGAGACCCTCGGCCCATCGTAGACGTCGATAAGAACGAAGCCAAGCACAAGATGGAATTTCTGCAACTCCTCCAGACGCGACTATTCCTTCAAACGTTTCTCGTTTCACCGCGCAGCTGCCCACCTATTTCAGAGCTAGATGTTGCAAATTGCGAGTGTCGAGCGAATTGCTGCAAATAACGTTGCACCTTGGGTTTTACAGACTTTATAGGAAGATGAGTGTGGGATGATAGATGTCTATATTAATGGGAGGTGGAGGGATGGGTATGGTAATAGATACCGTGCTTCTCTGAATAGAAGAAATTCGATAATATTCGGATATTCGAAAGTGAATTGTGTAGGTGTCCTGTAATTATTATTATTATTATTAAATTAACGGGAGAACCCTTTAGTTACAGAGTATAAAGCTAAATTAGTACAACGATGCAGTGGCGGGTCAAAGATAGCTTAAACTGTCGAACGTTAGCAAAAATAAGATATTTCAAAATAAGTTCCACTTACTAGGGAAGATCCCGAAGCCGAAAATTCAAAAAATTCTGAAACTTTGTGAATATGTAGGGCATTTCCTCCTGATTACAAAGCAATTTTTTTTCCTGACCAAATTCACTCGAAGGGGGTGAAATTAACCCCTGAAAATTGGGCTATTAACTTTATCTTGAAACTTTTTTTCTATCTTTTATAGATCGGGAATTATAACACAAAATCAGAAAATAGCCCAATTTTCTGGGGTTAATTTCACCCCCTTCGAGAGAGTTTGGACAGGAAACAAAAATTGCGTTGTAATCAGGAGGAAATCCTCTACATATTCACAAAGTTTCAGAATTTTACCCAAAATTTATATCCCACAGCTTTGCTAGTTGCACCGCACACTACTCCAGTTTTCCCTATCCGCGGCGCGCCCACGTCACCATTGGTTTTCGAGTTCCCCTTCCGCGCGGCTATGGTAAACATCATGGAGACCCTACTCCCAAATGGCCCGGTTTGGCCGCATCTGCCTTAAGTTATTTAGTTCTCTTAAAGTTTCCTTGTACCACCGCTGTTTGTGGATGTCACGTTAAGTTGGAGTCAGCACTTAAAAATAATAATGCTAATATAAATGTATGTACCTATGTCCCATTTAACTTGCTTATGAGTTATTAAGGCATCTCTTTATGAATGAAGTTGAACAAGGTCTCCACCAAATTTGAATAACACCTACACGCGTCGAGAGAGCAACAAGATCAATGACAAGAAGTCTACAGGCACACATTGGCATCTCTTGTGGAAGTGATCGATTAGGCTAGATGTTGACAGAACACGAATTTCGTTACAACCTCGTAAATAAAGTAAAATATTCAATATATTTATTGAAATTAGCTTTTATTATTATTACTAAATTTGAAGTGTTGAATTCATTTCCGAAGTGGTCCCACACATTACGGGACACCATGTATAAAAATGGTCCCGATAACACAATTACAGAAGTCGCCAGAAAATTTGGAAGATCGTGTCTTAAGTGTCTTCAATTTTTGTATAATGCACAATATATAGATTGAAGAAATATTCTATCTGGTAGTGTCTTTAAAATATGATTATAACTTGTACAGTATATCAAAGCATGGAATCAATTACAGAAGAAAAATAGAGAGGTATACCTACCTAATATTTTTGAGAAAAGTATTTGTCATTTTTAACTTGACTACACGATTAACGTAGATATGCATACAATATACTGAAAAATATCGTGCCCACAACCATAAGCTACATAATTAGCTAGTGGATATCTATTCAAAATGCAATGGAACTGGGTTAAGCCTATAATTTGGTCTCCTATAAGTCTAACAAGTGAATACTAATTAATTTCAATAGCATGGGTGTGTATTTATATATTTTTTATTTAATGCAGTTAATAAAGGCTGTTGCTACTCTGTATAGACTATAATTGTTGGTGTAATCTTTTTAGGCCCTTGTAACACAATTTTAAGTTATCTTTTTTGTATAGGTAGTACACTAATGTGTAGCGAGATTTCAAGTAATAATCGTATAACACCTATAAATTCTTGCAATTTACACAGCGTGTAAGAAAGTGGTAATATTACTCAAAGAAATATTAAGTAGAGATTGGGAATTAAAGAGAATATTAATATTGAAAATAATATTACAAGCTAATATGTTTAATATTAAGAATATATTTTTATTTCCTTCTTTAGTGATGGTTTAATCTCAAACAGGATGTTATATGATGAAGTTGATATTTTTGTAGATAAAAGTACATAGGTATCGAGGCCACACGAAGGTCGTCTTGTTTTTCTTAAATGGCATCATATATTTTTAAAACATGTAAAATGGCGTATGACTTCAAGACTAAATAATCCCCCAGAAAGAATAATTTTATATCACCTTTACTTTCAGCGACATCATCCTATAATCTTAATTTCACACTCTCTGCAGAAAGTTACAAGTTAGGGAGAACCAATCGGAACAGCCAATTGGAAAGTTCTCTTTGCGAAGCTACGATATAAAACGAAGAATGAACGGTAATCAAAACAGAGAACAGTATTGAAAAAACACAGCAAAATAAAATTCTGTGAAATCTGTGAACCGAAAGGACTGAAAACATCACCATGAAAAAACCAATTCAGACCGGCATTGAAATGTCGAAAATTAGTTTTTTACCATGTGATTCCACACACAAATAGGTGTTCCTATGTGCAGTTAATTGAAACACAACACTAGAACTGATGTTTAGTATTGCTTCATTTTCTATTCGATTCCCGTGTAAAATTCATTAAACTGGAATTAGTCGTTCTTAAAGTAAAGGTGTCTCTTCAACTAACGTAAATAACTTTGACCACTAGGTTGACCTTGACCACAAAATTAGATTTTAAAACAAATTCCTCTAGCATCTACTGTATCAAAAGTATTATTATCAGATAAAGTGCATTTTGAAATAGGCAATTAAAGCTATCCAGGGCACTTTGTCTGAGAATAACACCTGCTCTGTAATACATGCTACAAGAATTGGTTTCAAAATGTAGTTTTGTGGTCAAAGTTACACCATTTGACGGTACGTTTTATGCCAGTGTTTCCCAACCTTTTTTGAGTCGCGATCCCCTTTTATAATATTCCAATAACCTGCCCCTCTCCCCTCCCCCGCCAATATAGGTAAGGTAAATTTAATAAGGTAAATGAAGCACATTAAAAGTAAGTATTTCAGAATATAATTCTACCTTAATAATATTAAAAGAAAACTCCAAAAACCCGTGGTGATGAAAACACTTCGCGGCCCACGGGTTGGGAATCACTGCTTTATGCAGTATACAGCAAAATAATACTGTTACTTTCGTAATATGAATATTCGACAATTTCTGTAGGAAAGAGTTAGATAATTAGCCTGTATAAAAACAGACAAGATGATATTTCATGTATATATGTACAAGTTCATTCTACTTATTCTATAGGCATAGCAGAACACTAGTAAACGAGTGCAAGTATTGCGCAATGCGTTGCAATTAGCGCCACAGCCATGGATCAATAATTAAGGTAATTAGTGCAGCTATTTCAAAGCTTGTAGCTTACAATATCCGTCCAGCAGTGCATCCTTCACAGAATGTTATTCTACCTATTAGGTATCGAGACATGTTGAAGGCCAGCGGCCACGGTTGGGAGTCCAGAGTTGCCAAACGTAGGGAATTAATGGCGGCGTAGGGAAGAAGTGACGTAGTACAAAGTAGTAGGAGGGAAACAGCGACAGCAGTGTATTTGTGTTGGTGATGCGATGGCCTACCAAAATTTATCACAAGCCATTCTCAAATTGTATTAGTGTATACAGTCTGTGTCGTCACTTCTTCTCTACGCGGGATGCGCCGGGAAACTCTAGTTGGGACCTTTTCAGGGCGAGAAACGCGGGAAAACCTCTGATTCGATGGAAACGTCAAGGGAAGGACCATAGCAACAGGGATGCCAGGCTTTTCCCTACGGTAGTGGAATGGGAACAAACGTGTAGTGGAGGGGGAATGATGCCGCCGTGAGACACATGCACCGCCACTGCTATAGGTGTTCCCCCTCCACCACAGTAGGGAAAAGCCTGGCAACCCTGCATGGGACCGTTACATTGCGCGTTGAATTATGACACCATAGCCATAACTAGTAGGCTGGAATAAAAATATTATGTTTTGATAAATGGTTTGGAATACCTGGGAAAGTATAGGGAGTGAGATCATTAAGTACTCCTAAAAGTATTTTTTGTTTCGCTTAACGTTTTGAGGTGCCCACCGTGATGAAAATCGGAATATTTATACAAAAAAAAAAAAGTAGATTTGAGACGTTCACCACAGTTGGCCTAAGATGGCTGTACTTCCATTAGAAATCTTCGTGAAATAACTTCTATCCACCATTTCCGAACATCAGACAAGATCAGTACTAACATAAAGATATGTTTTTATCTTTGTTAATCTAGGCCAGAGGAAGCAAATTTGAAATTCTTTCATTTTCAGGTTTATTTTATGATGTAACCACTCTTCCAGCTTTATTTTCTTTGTTCTAATGAAATATACAAAAAATAAAGAAGAGAAGGAAAACTAAAAATTTCTGATTTTTTAAGACCTTCGGGGCACCTCGAAACTTAAATGTAGAAAACCGATCTTTCGCGTCTTTTTTTAGTTATATAAAAAGGCAATTTTTGGGAGCTATACCATTTCCAAAATCCAAAAAAAAATCGTATATTTTCACTCCACCCTAATAACTAGTGCCTCGTTAGCTAACTGGGGTCCAAGACCATGTCTGGCCATGTATCTGGGCAGGTAGAGCTCCAAGAAATCGAGTGAACGGTTAAGAAACATCCAGTGCGAATGAGATAGCGTAATCTTCAGTTGGTAGGTTCTTAACTCTTTCACAGTGATGTCTGGGTCTCTTCTGACCCAAGCGTAACGTCGATAAGTGCAATTTTGCATATATAGTAACATAAAAATCTTTAGAATTTCAAAAAGTGAATTAGTATAACAAGAGAGAAGTCGTCTAAAATGTGTATCTATAGTAGGACAGTTGCTACGGGTTCAAACGGACCCAGTCACCTACTCCAACGTGGTCATCCGAACTATCCGCCATTCAAGGGTTAAAACAAACATGCTTGGGTGTCGGGGCTAAGTAGCTCCAGGCTAAATAGCGCCGTGAAGCTAGTTCCAAGAACTGATAGGGATAGCAACGCGGCGGTCAGGCAACAGGGCAGAAATCCGGCCAGCTAACGAGGCACTACTATATATGTATATAACCTATACTATTTTCTATTCGAAGCAATCTGTGAATCTAAAAAGAATGACATACAGTACGTCACTCTTGAACTTTTCGTTCAAATTTGTAGATGATGATAATAATAATAATAATAATAATAATAATAATAACAATAATAATAATAATGATGATGATGATAACGATAATTTGCTTTCATAGTTGATCCTGCTACGGTCTTCAGTACGATTATATATTTAAAGTAATGTCAAAGAACCAAAAATCCACCTGGTAGCAGCAACTTACCTCTATTTTATAAAAGTAAAATGAGTCCTAGATGAAATGATAACGCGATTGGATAAAAAATGACTCGAGTAACGCTGTAGGGTTAAAGTAGGCGCTGTCCAGCGTAGGGTCCCCTCACGCGCCTGCTTCCCCTTCCAATCTTTCTTTCGCGCAGAGTGCCTTGCGTTGTCAAGGAGTTCGCGCGACGCTACAAAGGCTACCATAACATCTAGCCGGGCTAGCGTCTCGCGGTATCCGTGACAACGCGGACGAGAGTGGGAGGACCCCGCGTGCTCGACATTGGACAGCACTGGGTTAAAGACACGAACATGATTAGATAAAAAATGACCTGAAGACCGTAGTAGAGTTAACGATACGAACACGATTGGGTAAAAAAAGACGCGAGGATCATAGTGGGGTAAATAATCTATAGCGAGGTAAGCAAAAACATTAGTGGAATGTAAAAGTGTGTGTGCTAATGCGAAGCATGGTAATATAAGTCAAAGTAGATCAACAGATCGCAAATATCGATATTGTTCATTTTTATATTTTAGGGTGGTCTCGTGTTGAATAAGTCTATCTTTAATATTTTTTCATTTTTGCCTTCTCTTTATGTATATCTGTTGGAACACGGGCGAGCAACAAACACCGACTCAACTTAAGTAATAAAACAGTACATATATCTCGGCGGATGTAACAGCAGTGTAAGATGAATAAATGAAGAAACCTAGAAAATAAAATTCAAATGGTAGATATATTATTCTCAAGGAAGCAACGAGGAGATGAGTTGTCGGCAACGAATACATTCGCGAATGCCTTCCTACGTCCCAGTTACCAAAGCTTCCCTTGTCTTGGCCCCGACGCAATTCCCGAAAATGCGTTTTTAGTTTATGACACCCCCAAGTGTTGACTGCTTTCTCTTTTCAAGTCCCACGTTGACGACAGCTAAATAAACGACCGTTCCGAAACCCTTCGAAGAACAGCCAAAGTCTGATATTCAAGATTCAACGTATGTACTTATATGTAAGTACATATATTTGCTGTGTTAATTCAAATAGAGATCATTTCACGCGAACTCAGACACTTTTCGGAGTAACATTTCGGATTTTGGTGCAACTTGGATATATTGTAGTCTTTAGGGATATATAAACATATCTGAAAGGATTTTTGAAAATTTTAAAAATTGTGGATGTTACAGTTCTTTGAAATATAGTGTTTACTTTTTTCTAAAAACTGTAACTATTGAACTAACAAACCGATAAAAATGACCTTTTGGGTATTTACAGTGGAGATATAAGAGTGCCTAATAAAAATTATTTCACTGGTCAAAAGATGGTTCTGAGAAAAATGACTTTGATTATTTTGTGTTATGCCATCGGTATTTTATATAAATCGGATTAAGTTAAATATTAAATCTGGATAAAAAGGTATCTAAATAAACAACAACAAAAAACTAACTGTACCTAGTTACGGCTTTCATTACAAATATTTGCAGTTACTGCTTTTTCATTTCACAACCAGGCATCGATTTCGTATACATATGTCCGAAATATAAACTGTTACCTATATCTTCACTTTCGATGCAGATACAGCTTTTTTATTTAATATACCTACATATAGCTAACCTATTTCCATGCGACCTAACGAAATATCATCAAATATTTTAATTTAAAAAAGGTGAGACAATTTAATAAATAATTCCCATATGAGTCATTGCTAATTCGCTACACGAAAAAAAAATCAATTGTTTCTAAAGCTGTCTCAAGCCTCTGTGTTAAACATTCTAAATTTGTTTCGCTCCTAAAATTTGCCACTCCCCAAAATTTGATGCTCCTAAAATTTGTCGTTTCGCCCAATTTGCCGTTTCCACAAATTTTCCACTCCCCAAAATTTGCCGTCCTAGGCTGCAGCCTACTCATGTTAGTCTATACCCAAATCCACTCCTGGATACGCTCTTTTGAATTAATACAGTAGATATATTAATTATATACACTCTAGTACTAGACTGACAGTTATTACGATTTGGATGAAAGGACGGGAGACATAACTTCAAGGATATTTCCTCAATCCACAAACTCTCGAGTCAGATTCGTAACAAGAATTTATTGTAAAATAAGTATGCCTTTTGACAATCAGAATTAGAATACTGACCAGAGTGCTGCCCGACAGAGGTTCGGTCTGATATCGCGTTGATATTTTACTGGCTGACTTGGGGTTGGCGACAAGCCTTTTATACCAATAGTAAAACTAATGGTATGGTGATTGGTGATGCACTGGTGGGAGAAGAATGAAGGCAGTCACGCAAGCCTCTATGTTCGTTTCAGGTGATAATATGCCGTCAGGTATCACACTGTTAATGGCTAAGGTCCCGTAGGCCTCCAGATCCTGGGTTGTGGGGTCGTAGGCGTATTAAATATGTAAGACTCTGCTTAGCCTACAGCTGGGAATTGACGCTTGTCCCCTGTAATGTCGCGAGCGACGGTGATGATTGCCGGGAATTGGTCCGCAAGGTATTGTATCGAATTCTGTTGACGGAACCAGACGAGTAGAACCGAAGTGCGTGTGTTGAGTAGACGATCCAGTTCCTCAATTTCAACGATATGTTTTTTTATATTAGGTTCATTTTGTACTTTTCCTTTCGCTGAAGTAAGAGGAACGAGAAGTCACCAGTCAACCGACTCGCGTGTCGCATGTTCCTTTCCAACGTGTGATTTGTTTCAATAGCATAGGGTGAATTGACCAGTGAATGAACAGGGAGCAGTGAATGAACAAATTGACTTTTTTCGTGTATAACAAGAATACTATTTCATTGAAAACAATGATCTTATATTTAGAATGAAGGAAAATTTATTGAGATAACGGCGATATAAATATTTTTTGAATCTATAAATGTCTTGGTGGCTTATTAATTTTTTTGATTTGTGGTTTCGGGTGTTGCCATTCACGGCGAGAAACCTAGTAACAAAACACGTACGATGACAGTTAACCATTATATTGTGTATACTGTGTTCTGATATAAATAAATTTGTCAAGTTCCTATGATTATAATATATAGATAATATTTTTATATTCTTATGTTAGGTCCCTAACTTAACTTCTCTTCTACTTTTGTAGCGTTTTCAGCGATTTCTCGTCAGAAAATGAAGTATTATTCTTTGTGTTCATTCACTGGATACAAGATGTTCACTTATTGGGTATTTTGTTCATTCACTAGTATATTGGGCATTGATTACATTTTTATGATTTATTTCAAACACCGTTCAAGTAAAGAGGCACAAACAATTTTTTTAGACATTTTTAAAGCCTATTCTGTTACAAATTCTTGTTCCATTAATAAATTAGGACATTATTTAATTTTTATCGTTATTTGAAACTGAAAAAACGCTTAGCTGTTCATTCACTGGTCATTTCACCCTACGCAGTATTTTTCCTTTTATCTAAACTTTCCTTGATAATGGTCAGAATCAGTGACAGAAACGTTGGAAATTGATAAAATGTTCAAAAAGTACAAAACAGCTTTGATTTAATTAAAATTTTTTAAAAAAAGACGGAACCAGTGCGCCGAAACCATCTCTTCTACAAATTTACTTTCGAAATTCAATTTACACTATATAAGAGGAACGAGAGTTTTACACTAGTAACCTGCAATTTCTTTGCCTTTTATACCTATCAGGCAATTTCATCCTGATCCATAGTGAACGGCTTGTCGCAGGCCCAATACGGCCCTGGAATGAATATCATCTGAGGCACATTTGGCGCTCTAGACTCGCTATCTATATCACTTGCACCCCTCGATTTTTCCTCAAGAGCTTACCCAAGATCCCACGGACCAGATGGCATTTTACCACTGCTTTCTTTGGTTCAAACCCGCAAAATCTCGAACTTTGCGGTCATTTGTCGAGGTGATTACATTTGATTCCAATGATGCATAGAAATCGCTACGCGTAAATCAATAATCACCTTGCAGATTTCTTCCAGCAATGCACGTTCCAATCGCAAGTAGAGTAATTCAAGAGTCGTGAATTTATCTACAAAGATGAACTCCGGAATAGAAATTACACAGCCAGTGCTGGATTTACTCTTTAGGCTAACAAGGCTGAAGCCTAGGGCCCCCTTTATCTGGGGGCCCCTTATTCTAAATATTTTCTCCGAAAAATTAGCAATCTTTTATATTATCTTTATTAACTTATATCTTTAATTTAGTTTTTAGAAAATATTTCGACCGTAACTCGTATATAAAACTGGTGTTGGCGCACTGATTCGGTCATAAATAAATATAATAAACGGTCATAATTTATGACCGAATCAGTGCGCCAACACCAGTTTTATTTATATCTTTAATATTTATTTATGTTAATTGTATGTTTAGTTTTAATATTAGTTTTAATATGTAAATTTTGAAATTAAATTCTTATTTAGATTATACGAGTATTATTATAAAAAAAATCAAATCAGCGTCATTTTATTTTTTACATTTAACCGAGGGCCCACCAAATATTCAGCCTAGGGCCCCTCGAAAGGTAAATCCGGCTCTGTACACAGCACCCAGCAGCTCATGCTGCGGTTATCTCAGTTCTTGATATCTTACGCAACCTATGCACGCGGAATTATTCAGTAATGAAAAATGCGTTTCTCGTCGATGGAACCTGTTCCATCAAATACCGAAATTTCGGTCGTCGAAGGCACCTGTTAATTTACAAGCACCCAGTGCAACCGCTTGGCGTCGAGGCGTTTGTTATCGGAATGACCCTTGCCAGCACTTTGGCCATTTATTAACACCGTATTGTTAAACCTCTTACATTAGAAGCGCTGGCAAATGAAACGGGGGCTCGACAACGCGGCAAGAGCTCGTTCGCGGCAACGACCAAAAGCTTCGGGTTCCGAAGCTCGGCCACCGCTGGAAAACTAATAACCACGTGTAATCGACTGCTAGACACGGAATTATCGTTGGCCGTTAATCCTCCGCGAGCCTTGAACGGAATTTACTGGCCATTGGGTGTATGTGCTACGTGCATTTTTCAGCGCGGTGGACCGGAACAGGCATTAATCTCGTTAGTTGACGATTAAAGGTGGATGCGAGTGAGATTTGTACGAGATTGGTCTCTGGTACATAATTCACAAATATTTTCGTTTTCTTTTCGTCAACTCGAATTACTTTGAGTTACTAGCGTCTTGTGCATATATTTCTTATTTACAATTAGGCTAGTATTTGATAGGAAATACATAAATAAATATATGAGTAACTCGAAAGTGTAGTAGTATTTGAGTAGTTTGAGAATTTTCCTGTTGGAAATTTATTTTCAAGTAACTTAGTCTTAGGAGGGCTCGAATACTTGATTCGTTTGAGTTTTTCAAATAGCCCGCATTTTTTTCAAACACCTTGGAAAATTCAAACGCTCGATTCGGCTCGTGCAATTGAACTGAGTTCGGCTCAGTTGGTAAATTTCGGGTTCTCGGACAGTCTTAATATTTGTCGAGTTTTTCTGTTTGAAAATTTGAAGATTTTAGGGTTTTAAGTACTTGTGCATTCAAGCATTCATTGAATACTAAGTGTCAGTGAGTTTACAGTTTCTATATTTGTATTTTCATTACGCTTTATTTTCCTAATTTTCTTCATTCATACCACTAGGTTAAAACAACTAGTAGTGTGTACCAAATATCAATCGTAACATCGTAAAATCAACTTCAAATACAAAATGTATTAATTATACTTCAAAGCTAACGAAACGATTTTATTATTGCACATTCCACATGTTTCTAATGAATTAATATTTTGTTTATTTCCCAAGTCACATTATCGTAAGCAAAAGGCTGAATGTTATTTGGAGACGGTGTTTCTGATTTCGAATTTCGAATGAAACTGAAAATTGCATTATACGAATTGCCACGTATTTAAGGGGGTCTCCCTTATAAAACTTAAAAAATAATCGATTCTGTTTGTTCGCCAAGAAACAAAGTTTCAAAAATAATTCTGCAAAACTCTATGTCCGAATTCCTAAAATTAAGGAAATTATAGAGGCAACGAACAATAATATCGTTACGGCAAGTGGATATTCAATCACAATTGTCAAATTGTTTCTATTAAAAAGCTAAAGGCCCTTTTTGACCTTTTTAGAAGTAAACGCGTGGTCTACTGTCTCTCAGCATAATTTTCAGTACCTACTCAGTGAGTGTAATATACTTGTGATCGTAAAGTTAAGAAGACACAAGTTCCCAGCAGAAATATTTAGTTCGAAGTGTGTTGCAGGAAAGGAACAGACCAGGAACTTGTCCGTCCGGAACGACAAAGAAAAAAGAAAATCACGAGACGAAAATCGGATCGACCGTTCGGAACGACGCGACGATGAACAGAGGCTGCAAAGAAAACCAGAATTGTTCATGGAGAAGAGAAATCAGCTGAGCAGGAATTTATTTTAGCAAGACGGTCCTCTATGTGGTTCTGGGCTGGTAGATTAGTCGTAAGTATAATTATTTTTATCAAACCGGTATTAAAAACTTTAAACACGTTTTCTCAAAAACATGAATTTTTAATTGGTTACCATGATAACCAAATTAAGATCTTAAGATCTACTTGACGGATTAATGCATGTATCCGATAGCAGAATTGATTCAAAATAATGTTTTTCTCATTTTTTAAATCGCCAAAGGTACGACAAAAATTAAGAATCCTTTTGATTTGTTATTTCAGATGAGCAGAATGGCCGGAATCATGTCCGCCATAAGAAGAAAGTCTTCTTACGTAATTGCGTTCTGAGTCTCACACTACCTCTGATTCTGATTTTTTCCTCTTTAAAAAATTTGTAAATGTTACTGAAATATAAATCAATATGTACAGAAATGCCAAAGGTACAAAGTTTTGTAGTTTCTTTCCAAAGAAATGCACATAAAAGCCTAAAAAACACGTATTACAGTAAAATAAAATTCTTAATTGTCAACATTGCTATAAGCAATTTATTATTATTCGACAGAAACAACTATGTATGTATCTATGTATGTCAGCTAACCTGATTTTCGAAATTGCGCTCGCGACCTCAGCCTCGTTACAAAGATCGAACAATAAACATCGAAATATCAATGCATTATACGAATTACTGCCAAACCAAGCGGCGGCGATAGATAAATCGCCGAGCAATTAATAGTGAATTAATACCATTCAAGGGTGATATTTTACGAATGTCCAGCCCTTTTCATTTCCATCTAACGCGTAATTTTCCACGGGAAATGCAGTCGATTAATGGATGGTGCATTTTGGGGAAAACGCTCGCAGGCAGAATTTCCTGAGTCGCTCTGCTAATTACCGAAGCATTGATTTTATTAGGAAATTAGTGTGTCCCAAGAACAGAAAACAGCAGATAAATAAGTACAGGCACGAAGGGAAATGATTGGGCACGAAATGTTTGACCCGAAAGAATCTGCGTACGAAAATGAAAAATGCATTGAAACTCTTTCGTCCTCATTTACAGCGCGCTCCATTACCAGAGCATTTTCTGGTACGCACGGGCCGCACGAGAGAACAAGAAGCCGCATTTAAACGGCCTGTGGAATATCTCTTTTTTTTATTCCGTGAAAACCAGTCTTCACGGTGAAAAAAACGAGACCGCGGAAAATGAGGGGCGACGAAAAGCGCGAGAAACTCTTTGACTGCGCGTTTCGATCATGCGACACCGCCTGGCTTTAAAGGAATCTGGGTGAAGATCGTAATTCATAAGTAAAACGCGACCGTAACGATGTTAAACGAACGATTCAAGGCATTATCGAATGGAATATTTTTTTATCTTTTTTGTAAGAGGTGTCAGTGAATTCGCGAACAATTTTACGTATCTGAAGCCCGACATGATTCTGGAAATTAAATTGAAGATTTTAATATTATTTATTTACGAAAATATAATTTTAAACCTTTGCGCGGAATAGATCTGGGAAATAGGGCAGTCAATGCGGTGACCGACTATAGGCGTTCGAAAGATATGGTTAAGAAATAGGACTGACGGATTTCCGCATGTGACGTAGGTTGTCTGAATCTCAGAATTGAAACGGAATATAATATGTAGTTTGAAATAAATGTAATTTATTTTAATGAGTAGAAAAGTGATATTTGAATATTATTTAAATATTCTTTGCGTAGTTTCAGTATTGGAAAATTCAATGAGTTTGAATATTTTAAATAATTCGGAATATTCGAACGAATTCCTTACATTGAATCTATTTGAATAAAAGTAATGAAGAAAGTCGGAAAAATTCAAGAGGTTCGTTTTAATTCAAGCTCGAATATTGAAGTTACTTTCCGAATTACTCGAATGATTGAGTACTCAACCAAGGAAAACGACGTTTATTCAATTCGAATATTTCGAGAACTCCGAATGGCCCATATATTTTTGGGTTACGAACTCACGAACTAACTGGAAAATACGAATAAAACGGTTAAAAATATTCTGGAAGAAAAGACAAAAATTGTATGTATTGATCGTCGAAAACCCTACGAGTGTTTGTCAATTAATAACACCAATTACCTAGAATTTAAATTGTCACAATTTTATTTTGTATGATGAAAAGGTTGGCCATTTTCGAACCGTAATTTGAAAATAAAATATGGAATTGATAGGTAATATAAAACGAAAAAGTCACTTTTTTGGTTCAATGGCGCAACTCAAAATAAGAAAAACACGAGAAATATCGAGGGCAAATTGAAATTCAAATCGGCACAATATCTTTCTACTTTTGTATTCTTTATATCAATGGAGCGAAAAACCAACAGAAATCCAATTGACCAAAATAAATATTCTATATATCCCTATCTAAAAAAGGTTGACAAATTTAAATGAAATCAATACACTCACAATTTTACATTCTATACCGAAGCGGCGAACACCTTTAACTTCTATGTATGAAACGTTCGATATTATCGGTACGAGGTTAAGTTTTCATACGTGTCATTAGTAATTGAATTAAACACGGAAATACGCTCAGAAATATCGATGAGCAAAATGAAAAATTTCATTCACGGTGAACAAAAAACCCTAAGATATTTCTCGTAAAAATGAACAATGAGAGGTTTCAGTTCGAATTGAAATGTATTCCCACAGTTTGATATTGTGTATCTAAGTAGCAAAATAACTCTAGAAATATCAACGTGCTAACATCAAACGAATGATCTATTAATGATTTAACTCTGAAATAAAAACGATCGAATATCGATGGAAACATAAATCAGTAGTGTTCTTTTCTTCCATTAGCAACATTCATCAAGTTAAACAAATAATATTCCAGATCAATTTAATAAAAGCTATGTAAGGGATCAGACAGAAGAGCATTAACTTTTAAAAACACTAAGAATATCCCTCGTTACGTGACAGTACCAACCGAAACTCAAGGATGATCTATCTTTGCGATTTTATGTTCCATGCCTAAACGGTGGTACACCCCTTTCGAGAGCAAACTTTCTCATCTACGTGTGACGGGGCCCTTATCCGACAGCAATGGCGATCTACTGTCACGTAAATTGAACTGTCACTCGGAATTAACGCTAACGAGAAAATCGCTCGCGAATCCGTTTCAGCAACTTACGGTATTCGCAATCCCTGCCTTGGTTCGTGCCCCTCCGCAGCATTCTGCCTCTGTTCGTTAGCGCGTGATAATTCGCGCACACACAACGTTACCCTCCCCCAGGAGACCGACGCGCTTTGAAAGCGCATTTAAAATCAACCGTTTCACGAGGACCCTGTCTCTTTCCTCCAACAAAAAAAAATGCCCAAGCCAAGCTCAACCGACAACGCTGGAAAAGCAGCAACGCCTCGCGGACGGGAGTGTCGGCACAGATCGACTGACACGGAGAGACGTGAAAAATGCAAAACTGACAGCTGATCGCTAGCTAGTTTGTCGGATGAATTATTCGAGACCGCTTTCGCCAGTCCCGTGGGGAGAGAATCGTGAATCACCACGTCGTTGGCGAGGCGTTCGATCGGACTCGAGACTTTACACGCTCTGCTACCTAATTTCTAGCCGAGGAACTGGAATCGCGTCGCGAGAAACAGAAAAAGGGACGAATTGGCAGGCTCATGCCGCGATACGCGAGATTAACGATGAGAATAGCCGACGAAGCGTCGTGGTACGGGTTACGTCTACGGACGTATAACGTGTAACGTCAGATTCGATTAATGCCGCTCGGTCGCACGGAACGAGCGTTAGTGTACGGGTAGGCGGTTAATCGCGTAGTCCTCGGCGGTGGGCAAACATTCGCGGGCAACATATAAGTAATACCGTGCTGCGCTGGCGATCGTTACGTTGCCGCGGTATAATGCACTTTAAAACGAACACGGCACCGAAGCATCGCTAGCCTGGCCATCGATCGAGCGTCCGTGAACCGTTTGACAGGTAGCACGGGCTAATCGGCGTACCGTTTTAAAGGGGAATTTCACGGAGCAGGCACACCGTGGGACAGTACCACATCGATCGTGGTGCGCGTTGCGCGTGACATTTGCCGCTTGTTCGTCGAGACGGTAAAGAAAAGGAAGACGAAAAACGAGATTGGCAGAAACTAGGAACTGACATCGAGGTTGGCCGAGAGGCAGAGAATCGCCGGACGCGATCGATTCGCAGCGGTGCTAGCTGTTCCACTGGCACCTTTGTTTTCGCATTTGGAGGCTCGTAGGTGGACTGGTACTCACCTGGACCCGGCAGACGGTCAAAACGGCCAGCAGTGCGGCCACCAGCATCCCCTTCATCTTTCCTCTTCGCCTGACCCTTTTAAATTCCTCCACGGTCGTCCTTTCGGTTGCTCCCGTTGCGTCCGCGGCTCCCTCGGTCCCTTCTCTGCGGAGGTACGGCGTAATGCACTGATTGTAACGAAACGGCAGAAATGTCGCCGTGAACGGATTCAATGTATGCGAGGCACCACTCACCCGTCGTATACGAGAGCGCAGCGTACTACTGTGACACTGCTGCCTGGGTGGGTCGCTTTACGAGAAATCAAGATGGTGGTGAAGCGCGGCGCCGGTGCCGCTGAAACGGCCCCGACCAATGGCAGGCCGCTGCTGGATGACCGCGCCGGAGGGTGCGTTCACATGCGCGCAGTGGTCAGTCGATAACGTGGCGGGAATATCGTGATTTTGAAACGGTACTACCTGGCCGCTCAGTGTTTTCGTTCAGTCCAAATGCAGAAATAGCCGTTTCCAGATGAAGTTTCAACGCTGGTTATTCTTCAATCATGCCATTTAACCCTTCGTCGACACTCGGGGTGTGAACTACCCATAAACTGATTTTCACGCTCTGTACCTTCTATATGCAAACTAAATAACTTTTTTTGTAAAGACGACTTACAAATTACGACAATACAAATACTTTTTTTCTCAAAATATTATATCTGCGCAACAACTCTAATATTAAAATTTGTAAAAGTTACAATTTTTTACAGACTTTTTTCGTTTTTTCTCTATGTGTGGGAATCTAGAATTTTTTAAAAAAACTGAAATAAAATTTCAATCAAAAAACTATGGGAATACATTCTAGAGACCTTAAAGTTGACCCATGATTTCTTTCGTAACGATTGGGTTTTTTAGATGAGAATGGCGGTAGTTCAAAAATTGCTCGAGGTGTCAGCCATCCAGGTATGTCAAAGTTGATCGAAAAAGAGGTGTGTCAACAAAGGGTTAATGATTTAAGGATATTAAATCATTAAAAGGATTTAAAAATATAAAGCTGTGCCGAAAGAGAAATTTTTCCTTTTTAGGGGGTTGCGAATTATTATGGTCTAAATAATTGTAGATTGATGTTGATAAGTTGGTATTTTTATTAGACTCCAAGGGTATCTGATAAATACTACAACAGTTTTCAAGGGTTTGGAATATCGTTGTGTCACTAATTCGTCACCATCCAGACCAAATCGCTGACCCTAGAAACGTGAAATTCAGAGGGTTTATTCCGTTTGCGGCATAGGTGCTCGATACGAAGAGAGTTTTTGAAATTCCAACCCGAAATTAGTAAAAGGGGGTGAAATATGTTTTTCTCGGACTCCTTATTATTTCTATGGCCCAATTATATATAAAAAATGCCTAAAAATCAGATTCAGCATTTTGTCCTAGTCAACCCCTAAGGGGGTGAAACGGGGTAAAATGTATTTTCCCGCATTCCTTAATATAGAGATGAGTCCGATTAGATATCAACTTGGTTTTTACTTCGAAAGGATACTCACATAAATGTCTAAAAACCAATTTCATGATTTTGCCCTACTCAACCCCTAAGGGGGTGGTGAAAAGGGGTGAAATGTGTTTTCATGGAGTCCTTAAGGGGGGATACTCCAATACTAGCCCCAAAAGTAACTGATATTTAAGAATTTTTGTGCAAAATCTGTTGGTCATATTGGATTAAACCTTATTTGGAATATAAGAAGGCATCTTTAAACTTACAGAAAATATTTTTTTATGCCGAACCTCCTTATTATTTATTAATTATTGTGGAATTTAATTTATCTTCGGCGATATAATTCCTGTTGGCAGGATGTGTAGCATCTATGACAGTCATCTGATTGTAAAAAATAGAAATTTCTTGAACTTAGATAGTTTACGCTGGGATTGGTCCACTTTAAAGAAAAAAGACACTCTTTTTGAAAATTTAAAATACATATCAATATGTGGCTGAATTAATAAAAAAGCAAAGAAAAACATTATTCTTATAAAAATAATATTCTTTCAAATTCAGAGGCGTCCAGATTATCAAAATGAATTTCAATAAAAAACGAAACGTTTGAATAAAGTAACCCCACAGAAATATTCTCTGTAAAAACAGGTTGAGAAACTGGAGCGTAAGACAAAAGGAATTATTCAATTTTCATGCTATTTCTGGTTTATGAACAATGTCGTATTTCGGGGTAAATTGGAGTCGTCCTATCATCTGTCAAATTCAGCTACTTCGGATAATCAACTTACTATCTATACTTATGATCCATGCAAGTCTAATATTGTACTATCAGTTAAAATTTAAATTCACAAGAATATCATGATATTAAATTCAAAAACTAAAACACGTTCGTCACATTAAATATTTGGCTCGGGAGCAGTAAATTTTCTATTCAAATAATTACATAAATTCTTTAATTAAATTTAAGTAAATTATTACTGACTTCTTATTTTTTTATTCGTAAGTATTCATTCCAATTTTTTATATATTTTAACTGGTTTATAGAATGAAAAATCTTTGCTGATTTACGCAATTCAGATTTGTAATTTATGAAATAGTGATACAAAGATTCGTAGAAACTGAAAACAAGATCAGTTAAAGTAATTAAGGTTTTCCTTTATTTGCTAAGTGCAGTCAAAGTTATTCATTCAGTCTCTATACCTATGTATAATAACCCCGACAACTGCCAATCGATGACAAAATGTAACCGCGGCATCCGTCACAGTCAATCGATGCTCCGGATAGTTCGAAAAAATACAGTGCTGAAGACATTTACGGGGATGATTTAACAGTAGTATTGTACATTGACATCATTTTTCTCTGAGAAACATTCTCAAAAGATATATTTTTCTCTTGTAACTCTTGCAACAAGGGATGATCCACGTATTTTATATTCTTTGAAAACATGTTGGATGACTGCCCTCTGTTAGCAGTGAATCAATATAACGCCAATCGATAGGTGCTGTTCCCCGCTATTTTCAACAAACAAGTTACTCAATATCTCACTTTCTATATCAAAGTCAGATTTTCTTATGATTTAGTTACTAAGGGATAGGCCCTTTTCTTCGCACTAAATTCTCTTACACAGGGTATCTGGATAGGTTGGTATCAATTTAATACAGTACATTCAGGAGATTAAATAGTTGGAAAAAGTTCGTATGAACTCATGTTCAAAAATGATTCGTTAAGAAGTTATAAGATAGCAAAGATTCATTACCCGTTAAGCAAAGTTGTATAATGCTTCGCTTTATAGATTTCCTGATTGATAAACAAAAGAAGAAATTTTAATTTTGGAAGAAATGTGTGTGATTTTCTTAATTAGAAATTCTCTCGATGTTTGATCCGTCACGGCGGATAAAATACAGGGTGTCCCAAAGTAGTGGGACAACCCGAAAGATTTAAATTCTTTGTGCAAAATGACATTGAAATGTCCTTTACCGTTTTGGGATCCGAGGCTTTGTTCTCGAGATATTAACAGTTGAATATTAGCGGTGCAACTTCCGGGTCGCGCAATTTAAAGCCGAGTCAGCTGTGCGCGTGGTAGCTTATGCCCGCGCGTCACGCAAGAGGCGCGCGTAGATAAAGGTTCACACACACAGAGTAGAGCCGAACGCGCTAACCCATTTTCACGGTTTGGACGAGTGCGGTCGGCTCTACTGTGCGTGGGTGTATCTATGCATACCTCCTCGCTTTCTCAGCCACTGCTCCGCGCTCAGCTGTTTTGGCTTTAAACAGCGCGGCCCGAAAGTTCGACCGCTAATATTCAACTGTTAATATCTTGAGAAGGAAGCCTCGGATCCCAAAACGGTAAAGGACTTTTCGATGTCGTCTTGCATGAAGAATTTGCGTGTTTCTAATTGTCACATTATTTATTTATTCCATTATTTCTCCTAACACCCTGTATATTTTTTATTTGTAACTTATCGCGACACCCTATATATACAGGGCATACCCAAATTTTGTATTAGTTGAACATTGTTGTATATAAAAGTTTTATAGTTTTGAGAGAGGTATTTTATAAAAATACATATAGAGAGTTATTTTATAAAAGTACATACTTTCTTTGTATATGGGGGCGTTTCGGAGATTTAAAGGTCAACTTCGGTTTTTTTAAAATAAAATGTATTTTTATGACAAAGGTGGAATGCATGTGGATTTTTTAATATAAATGTATTAACAATATATTAGTCATAAATTCAATATTTAACGAGATATTTTGCTTCGTTTATCCAACATTTTCTTCGTGTAACATCAGGTTGGAAATTCAATATCAGCGAAGGCTTCAATAACGCAGCGGTACCTACACAACAAAATTCTCAAATTTCAAATTATACATTAAATAACTCCGAGCAGCACTGCTCGAATACAGAGTAAGAGTTATCAGCAATAATTAATACTGTTGAATATTTTCGACCATAGGTATTTATATGGCTGAACATTTATGATCTGTACGGATCATCGAGCACTTTAATGGCTTTTCAATTGCAAGAACCCATCTTCCAAATTAATTTTAATCCTAACTAATTAGGTGACAGCTTATTATCAAATTATCAGAATATAAATATAACATAAACTATAAGTCAGGGCCTGTCAATTCAAATCAGGTGGTATTTTTAACTCATTTTTAAAAGTTCAATAAATATAACCGTTAAACAAGGTTACAGTTATCAAGATTATATTATCTGCCATTACACTAATCAGGATATCATATCCTATGAAATATGAAACAGACATCTGGATAAAGTCAACGATCCGATTATTTAATTGTGGTCTCAAGATTTAGACGAAAATCCTATATAATAAGACGCTTAAGGTGGATGTTCGTTTGTTAGCAAAATCTGTCTACAGGCTTTTTTTCGTACTGCCCGATGACCTACAAGATTTAGATTCAGCATGAAGTTTCTTCGGAACCCAAAGATGCCGTAAAAAATCAAAACCTTGGAAAATTCGATAATGGGTTGTACCTGTGAGACTAAAGATGTACAATGTAGAATCCGCTACCGCATTGTACATATACGTAATATTGGTTACCTTAGGCGTCTTATTATACACATAGGATAGTAATGCCTGGCGAAGACAGGTTAAAAAACTAGTAATCAATATTCTGAATACATGCATACAATCGAATTTTAATATAACAGATTATAAAGAAAAATTTAATAGGCTATCTGAACTTCAAAGTCAGAAACAAATCGTATATTTATTACATTCTGTTACGCGAAAGGTGCGTGGGAACAATTCCCCTGTGTTAATAGTGTTTCTTAACCAAATCGTTACGCGATTATTGGTGGTGTGACCGCATGAGTAGAGCGGTATTTAAGAAACAAATGGAATGATGCTCGGAAATGTTACGTAATACTTATATACAGTAACAAATTATAAAATATCCTTAATTGAATAATTGTATTTGTTCCTAGATGTAGCCGAACACCCTGTATAGGATTGCTGTGGGTGTTCCCCTTCTAATCCGCACCAATTTTCCTGGCAACGCTGATGAGGGCCTTAAAAGCTAGCAACAGAGATGCCAGAAAGAGGGACAACAGGGGCGGGTTATGCCGTATCGCAGGCCTGTCCATTTTTTGCTCTTGCCCTCGAAGGGCAGCCGCGCGTGGTTGCGAGCGAAGGCAAGAGCGACGGCAAAAGCGGCAGCCGTAAAAGAGTGGGGATAGGTAGCGTTTATAGCAGGGGTGTCGAACAGGCGGCTCGCGAGCCACAGTGGCTCTTTCTCCTCGTCGCCTGTTCCGGAGAGCCGTAGGAGAACGACCCCTCAGGGGGACCAAGCCGTCATTCATTGGCCGAAGTTCCCGTTTAGTTAGCGCCTTATCGGTAGGAGGCGCTAGGTACATCACACACACATACCTAGGTGTATCAGTGAGCACGCACATAATCTTTCGACGTTGGTGAAATGTTACACTGGCGCCATTTGGCCACATTTGGCGCAACGCGAGGAAGCATCAAGCATAACCTTCAAATGGCGTCTTCACTTTCCCTGGTTTACCTTTTCTAAGGCCGTCTGACCATGGATCGTCGCGTCAGTGACGCGTATGCAGCAGATAGAAGGATATACAAAGAAATTGAATATATTTTATTTTCCTATGAAAAGAAGAAATATTCCATTTCAATGTTTATCCTTCTATCTGCTGCATACGTGTCGCTGGCGTGACGATCCGTGGACAGGTTTTAAGCCGGTATTCATAGTCGCTATTTATTCTTAAGCAAATGCTTAAGCATTCGGCATCTTTTACTAGCTACTAGGTTAATAGAGGATGACGCATGCTTAAGCATGTTTATATATACATAATACTTTAAAGTAAGCGGTGCATTACACGTATACACATACACATACGTCCCGATTCACACCAATTCACACATTCACAGTTTAGTTAGCGCCTTATCGGTAGGAGGCGCTACAAACTCTGCTTCACCTTTCGTAAGAGGGAAGCTTGGCCCCCCTGCGACCCCCTCCATACCTACTTCATTCTGATGCGTTTCTCGTCCGGGAGCCGCACAAGCCCTACCACCAGTAGGCTAGTCACCACTACATATCAACATCTATATAAGTCTTTTAGCCTTCTTTGAGCGTTGGTCTGAGGAACTCACTGACTGGGCGCCCAAGACGCGTGGCTCGCGGAGTGGGGAAGTTCGACTGCCCTGGTTTATAGATTCCCCCACCAAGAAGGCTTTCGCTCTTGGGCCTGGCTCCGTGCCTCCAAGAGCGAAGAGCAACTCGCGGCTGCTCGTGCGAGCAAACCCTTGGACAGGCCTGCCGTATCGCGTCCATACTTCTGACAACCCTGGGTAGCAACGAGGTAGCCCCTGATCATCATCAGTCCTGCCTTACAAGACAGACTCACACTACGGCGCTTAGTGACCACAGAGTGGGGGAAATGCTGTTGACGTTGCTCTTGGCTCTGATCGCGGGTAATCGAGAGAACTCTTGCCCGCCACAACCCAGTTGAACAGGCCTGCAGTAGATGATGGAAGGCGATGAGGGAAGGTGCACCGTGGCCATAATAAGCTTTCATCAAGCATGTTTATTTGCACAGCGTAGTACTATTTGGAGACTGCTGCAACCGAAAGAAGAGTTTCACCCTTCGTACCGCTTCAGATAAAAGCGGGGCGCATGATTCTGGTTTTCTGTGCGGGACTTGGGTGCAATCATATGTCCATGTCCACACCTATGCATAATGTATGTATATAAGTATTGCTTTT
Organism: Andrena minutula; assembly: GCA_929113495.1. Lineage (NCBI taxonomy): Eukaryota > Metazoa > Arthropoda > Insecta > Hymenoptera > Andrenidae > Andrena > Andrena minutula. Next base: position 43,667,782 of record OV815994.1, read on the forward strand.
GATTAATTCGCGTTTTTGAAATGGACAGGTAAGTATGGACTGGTACGCGTACTCCAAATTCCGATATAGGAATCCGGCTTATAGAGGATGCCATAAAAGCGGCTACTTTATTCCACACTGAAACATCTATTTTTATGGACAGCTAGCTACATTTAGTTTACCCGAAGGTACAAAAAATTATTAAAACGGTTTATTTAGACAACGACTGTAAAATTTTACTGTCACATGTCCACGAATGTCCAGATGCTTCCTGGCAATGCGATAGGAAACGAAATTGCAATTAACACATTCACCGCTGTGACGGTCACCGGCTGACGCTTCGACAGTAACCTCATTACGAGTACCTATATAACCTCAAATAGCAAATACACCATTGCACTATTACATAGCTTCTGATGTGAACGGAAAAATGGTTTTCTTATTGCTGGTTTAAATACATAAACTGATAATAAGAGGTAATAAATACGAATATGCAAGCGATATGTAGACGCAAAGGGTACCTATATTTCCATTGAAAATACAGGGTGTCCCAAAATTCCGGGACTTTCCGGAACATACAATATCCTGATGCAAGAAGACATCGGAAAGTCCTTTACCGTTTTGGGATCCGAGGCTTCGTTCCCGAGATATTAACAGTTGAAATTAACTTCCGGGCCGCGAGGCTTAAAGCCGAAGCAGCTGACGCGGAGTAGTAACCCCAGCACGCACGCGCAGGAGGCACGCGTAAATACATTCCTAGGCACACGCTTTGAACATGCATGGTCGACTCAACTGTGTGTGTGAACCTGTATCTACACACGCCTCCGGCGGCGGCGTACCAGCGTTCGTTATCACGCGCTCAGCTGACTCGGCTTTAAACTGCGCGACCCAGAAGTTGCACCGCTAATATCTCGAGAACGAAGCCTCGGATCCCAAAACGGTAAAGGACTTTTCGATGTCTTTTTGCTTCAGGATATTTCATGTTCCGAGAAATCCCTGAATTTTGAGACGCACTGTATACTATGTTAACATACGCTTAATCTTCTGTTAAATCGTGTTGTAAGGGATGTTACATCCACTATAGTCATTGCAATATGTAGAAGGGAGCGTTAGGGACAAGTAAAAATTTATTCAAGTTTTTACATGCACTGCAAATATGAAACGAATTCCTGCGATAGAAGTGACTCCATTGTATAGTTTACGTTACGAGTCAGGCATCAGAGAATTCTATGATTAAAAAATCTTTGCACAGAATATTTTAGATAGGTTTAAAGATAAGAATCTCTCTCTCTCTCTCTCTATATATATATATATATATATAGTGGATGTAACATAAGAATCTCTCTCTCTCTCTCTCTCTCTATATATATATATATATATATATAGAGAGAGAGAGAGAGAGATTCTAGCGAGATTAATAGCGTTGTTACTGGTATGCAAGTATATATATATGTACTTGCATACCAGTAACAACGCTATTAATACGCAAGAGTATATGACACAATAGCATGACATCAGGTACACATTGAGTGAATCATAAAACTTGATGAAGAATTTTAACATCGAAGGATGACAGAAATACAAATAGTAGAAAATAAAATTCTGTCTCTTTGATCCGATCAAATAGAAGGCACTGATCGTTCATTTTATAAATATACATAAACAAAGTCGAAGATTTTACACGTTTTTATATTGTTGTATAACTCGAGTACATACTGCTTACAAGCCTTAGAACATCGTTGAATCTCGAAGAATTCTTTAACAAATATTTTTATTAACAAATAACATAAACTGTAGAAATTATTGCTAAGACAGAATATTGTACGACGAAAAATCATGTAAAAGAATTAGAAAAATGATAAAACAAGACTTCAAGAGCAGAAGAAACATCTTGCCAAGGTATCAAAATTGACTAACTGTAGATTGTACAAGATAAATTCTAGAGGCATAGAACGGAGTCGTTAAATGCATCAAAGGGACGTTTCGTAGCGCTAAAAGTAAAAGAAAATCCTAGAATCAGTGCTAGAATCAACTCTTGAATTGAATGCAGCGCCGGAACATTTTTCTACATAAAAAAACCATTTCCGATAAAACAGTGAGAAGAGCGCGAGCAAACGCATTCCACCAATAGTCATGACGTCAGACCAACAGCCACAGGCGACTATTGGTAATAGAAACGAGGCTATAAAAATTTATAAAAAAACTTCTTGCCATAACCTAGGTATACAAATACAAATTGTATTCCATTTTTCGATAAAGACAAATTTAAGGACAAAGGTAGACGCACAAAGACACAGAGGACACCAAACAAACAAGTTCAATTGAAAAATTCACATTCTACATTAACTCCATTTTTATATTTTTTTTCACATTTGTCGTATACTTTACAAAATCTCTTTTTCACAGCAATAGCAAAAAGTTTATTACTTAAATATAATCCATAATACGTATCACAATACCAGCATTTTCTCCACAACGATATTTTCTACTGTACCAGTTGCGTTCGAATTGAATTCAACCTTTACAGCACTAAATTTCGTTACAAAGACGATACCTCCGAATAGAAATAATTAAATTTAAATGTACATATACAAATAGATAATGTAGTGTTGTGAAAATAACGGATGAGAACGCCACCCAGCACGACAATACGAAAGACCGACGAAGGGGCAAGGGACTAAGGCAAGATCGTAGGTTGAAACGAAATCTCGCGAGCAACGTGCATCGAAGGTAACTTTAAGTACGGATAAACTGTCGAGACTGTATCGCTGCATCCGTTTACTTGGCTCTCGTAATTTTCTGCGATTTAGAAAATCGTTCGTACGCCGCCTTATCGAGCATCTCTTGACATTTGGTTCGTTAACAACGCGTCCTTCTGGATTCCTTCTATTTTCCCGTCTAACCCATTAGACCCCGGGAAATTACACATTCCGCGTGGCTTTATCTGCTCCTCGTTTTTCTTTTTCTTCCACTTCGTCTTTCTTCGTTCTTTTTCAGAAGAACATGGAAACGCACGAGCAGATAGCCTTGGCCCATACCTTTGCCCGTGTGTCGGCCACCGTACCCACCGGTTACCCTGGAAACGGTATCGATTTCAACCCTCAGCTATGCAGTAGAAACCAGCGGCACACCATGGGGGTCTCTTCGTCTCGAGTTTCGACAAGGCAGTTTAAACTACCCGATTACAGCAGCTTCCATCTCTATTATCCCTAGCATTTCGTTTCGCGTGATTCGGAAAATCGGCCCAGCACGATCTTAGGGAGCAGAGAGCATTGCGAAATAGCCGTTGAAATTTCAGATGCGATCGCCACTTGAGCTACCACGATAGCCCTCGCTCCCTATTGTGCCGATTTTTCTAAGCTTTTATTTATACCGCTGTAAAACTCTGACCACCGTGTGTGAAGCCGGAAAAGATTCTAATTTCCTTTATACTGATTCTTCCAGATATTTATCTGCACCTACCGCTGCAGAATTCTGGGGCTCTGCTATTAAAGCAGACAATCTTCTTTAAAACAGCCATTGAAATTTTAGATACGACCACCGTTGAGTTACCATAATAGTCCGTGCTCTGTGTTATACTGATTCCTCTAAATATTCATTTATACCACTGCGGTAGTCTAGAGCACAGAGATTGGGGCAGAAAATACAAGAAAATTGCTATTTATATTTCAGATTCGATATAGCTTCAGTTACTACCCCTGATTTTTACTCTGCATTGTGTTGATTCTCCTAAATATTTATTAATACCACTAGGGTAGATGTCCCTATTACTGTCAGTGTCCCTATTACTGCCACTTCATTTATTTTGCTTAATAAAAATGTAACGTATAAAGAATAATGCACAACAATAATATTATTATTAAATTGGGACTGTTCTGATTATTATTAATATTATTGTTGTACACTATTCTTTATACAAATTAAAATAAATAAACTGGCAGTAATAGGGACACTGACAGTAATAGGGACATCTACCCTATACCAGGCTTCGAGACTCTGAATATTATGCAGAGCAGAAAGCACAGAGTTATTACCTAATAAATATACTGAGTTGCTATCTCCTTGGTTTCTGCTGTGCATAATATCATTTAAATACTTATTTGCGCCAATGCAAGAGCTTTTTCGTAGGACACACACATGTCAATAGCTCACAATTTATGTACGAGCGTTGCTTTTTGTTGGAAAATAAATGTACTGGGTAATATCATCTGAATAACCCAGCGCTGTGTACAGAATGTTCGAACAAAAATTTAATCAGGTTTTACAATTGGAACGCTTTGTTTGGGAAAGAAGCGAAATACCTATTTAGTGGGAATGAGAGGATTACAGGAAACGTTAATACGCTTGACACTGTATATATGTATATCCCACAAAGATTAACTCAAATTCGAGGACGCTGGCAGGTTTTGGGAACATTTTGTTATACATATATACTTATATCTGTGGTTGTAAGGAAAAACGACCCATGTCACAATTTCAAAAAAATTGAGTTTTTGCATTAATTCAACTGTAGAATATTGGATGTATGTTTTTATCAGAAAAAATGCATGAAAACGGATTTTAAACGTTGAAAAAATAATGCAATTTAACCGAAGTCCAATATTTAATTAATATGCATTTGGCAAAACAGTGTAAGTCCACAAAATTTGGAGAACACGACGTATCTTTCCTTTGTGATCGCTTTTTATTTTCTATTTTTATTTATCTGCATATACTATAACGTATTTTGTAGGGTTTGACGGTTTTTAAAAACCGGGTTTAAAAACCGGTTTTTATTTATGAATTTGTAAAATTCGAAAACCGGTTTTAAAATTTAAAAAACCGGTTTTATATACTACTTAGAATTAATACGCAGAAATTAATTAATTATTTAATTATTGTAGTATATTGTAGTAGGTAACAGCTTAGTTATTACTGTAAAACTAATCTTCATGAGTTCATATTTTCTGAAGAAAAATACTAAATGGAATAAAGATGTATAATTTCGTACCATTGTAAAAGATTGCTATTTTGTGCGGATTTTAGTTTAGTCTTTTTTTCATTTGGTTTTGTACGCAGTCTACGTGATTGTGTTATATTTTTGTACATCCATAAATATTAAATGAACTAAAAAATTGTACGGATTTTAGTTAATTTTTATTTATTTGGTTTTGTATAGATACGGTATATTTTATTTTATTATATATTTACAATTCCATAAATATTAAGAAAACTGAACATTATTAAAGTGAGTGCGAATATTTATTTACTATTTTAATTAGTATATATTCTCTGTGAAAATTCGAAAACCGGTTCAACCGGTTTTTTGAGAATAGTGGAATTCGAAAACCGGGTTTTTCAAAAGTCGGTTTTTGTATAAACCCTAGTATTTTGCGTAAAGTAAAATGAGCAAAATTATATGTCATATTTTTATTTTACTAGAAACAGCACACTATGACATACCAGTGATACATAAATGTGTAACTTGTATTTTATAAAAACAATGCAAAGCATAAAAGAAAACGAAAGAAAACAAAAAAGAAAGTAAAAGAAGGAAAAGTCATCTTTTCTTTTCTTCTTAACGTTCAAGCAGCCTAAAGGGAATATAAATTATTACTATTTTGTTTATTAATATTTACATTAATTACGCGAATATTATGCAAAGCGAAGGAAATATACGTTTATATCGTAAGAAGAAAACAAGGAAACATTGCTAATAAGAAGAATAAAATTGATGTTTAGAACTTTCAACAACAATATCTCGAAAGTAAAAACATGTGACATGGGTCGTTTTTCCTTACAACCACAGATATAATCGTTGTGTCACTGATTCATCACTGCCCACCCCAAACTGTTGACCCTAGAAACAGGAAATTCTGAAGGTATATTCCTTTTGCGACGAAGGTGCTTGATGAGAAGGGATTTTTTTAAATTCCAACCCAAATGGGGTAAGAAGGGGTGAAATATATTTCCTCGGACTCCTTATTATTTCTTAGCCCCGATTAGATATCTACTTGGTTTTTACTTACAAAGGTTACCCACATAAATGCCTGAAAAACAATTTCAGTATTTCATCCTAATCAACCCCTAAGTGGGAGAAACAAGGGAAAATATGTTTCCACGGATTCCTTAATATCTCTTAGGCATTAGCGTAACTAGTTAGGGGGCCGGGTGGGCCTGCCCCCCCCCCCCCCAAAATGCGGATTGGCCCCCCTAAACGCGAAATGACCCCTCCCTATGAAATATCGAAATAAATAAAAAACATTCATCTGTCCTATAACAGGTCCTAAATATTTTTTTTAGAAAAACACCGCAATTTAAAGCTTGTATAAATTTTAACTATAGATGTACATGATATGCTCTTCCTTTTATTTATTTTTTCTGCTGCATTTCTTTCTGTTTTTAAAAATTTTGTTTACATTTCCCGAGAGTAAATAATAAATAATTATTTATTCTGTTTACTCTTTGTTTTAGTGTTAAATAAATATGTAGGTAAATTATTATTATAAAATGTGTATGTATATAAAAATTTCTACCTATAAAAAGAAGAGAGACCTCGTGAGAGGGGGGGAATAGGGCCTGGCCCCTCCCAGACAAAAATCCTAGCTACGCCTATGCTCTTAGGCCCGATTAGATATCAACTTGGTTTTTATTCAAAAAGTTACCCACATAAATGCCTAAAAACCAATTTCAGGATTTTGCCTTAATCAACCCCCAAGCGGGTCGTGAACTATGTTTCCATGGAGTCCTTAAAATCTCTTAGGCCCGAAGCGAAGCGCGGGGATATTTTGCTAGTATAATATAACAGTTAACATTTTTAAATTTGCTTTAGGTATCCTATCATAACATCGCCTCGTTTGTGATTGCACTACAAGTGTAAAAATGCAAAATATTTTTGCCATTTTCCTTCTTCCATACATGTTAAGTAACTTGCCAATGTTCCCCCAGTTTACGGTATGTAACATTTCACACCCCATCAAGCATTTTCTCAACAACATAGCATAGCAGACACCGTTTCCATATAGCCGCACCAAATTCAAATAACTGCAGCAAGAAAATCATTGTTTATTTAAATACAATATAGATACTTAAAGCCTTCTTATTCTACAATGCCGTGCTCTTAGTGGCGAAATTGAATTAACGTTCGCCTCGATCGATGAATATAAAAATATCACTTGGCCGCATCATGGTTTCTCGTTAACTTCGTACAGCCCGCAAACCTTATTAGCTGGCACTGCTTTATCTGAAACGATAAACAGACGTTAACAATAATTTCTAAAACAACGGTAAGACTGTAACGCATAAATCGTACGAGGCGCAATTAGCATACCGATCATCTTCGGGCGGGGCAGATTAAGGCTATTCATTATGTCAACAAATTCATTCAGAGATTTCGTTAATCTGGGATTAAAGGCCTTCTCCTCGGCCACCGTAGTCACTGTTCTACCGCTGTAATCGTGGGCTGGATATAGCTTGTAATTCGGCGGTAGCGTAAAGATTTTCGTGTGAACGGACTTGTACAAAACTTCCGCGGAGCCGCCCTGCAGATAGAGAAATTACGAGGATTAAAATTCGTCGCCAAGCTCCGACATTATCTCGAGCAACCGTGCTGTGAGGTGTTTCGCGATTGAAATAATGCCTGGCATTTTCATTTGGCACAGCTAAACTATGAAACCAAGAAAGGACGAGCAGTTCCCTTTCTTGGAAAATGGTACAGCTGTTCGATAAAAACCAGGGAATAATGAATGGCCGCGGCTGTTGTTAACGGTGATAAACATTTCAGCATTTCGATCCAGTGGGGTGGTTCTATTTGGAAGGTTTTATTATTATATTTGTACGAAGGGTGGATTGAAAGAAGAACAAGTAGATTTCTAGGTCGAATATTTGAGGAGATCGTCTTTATAAATATCGTATTCAGTCGAATATTTTTTACAATTAATACTGAAAATTAGTCATTTATTTATTGTGTCTTAATGGTGCTAAAATCTATGTTTCTTGTTTAATAATTTAAATCAAGCGCGCGGGTGTGTGCTGTGAAATTGAAGTAGTTGTAATAATTCATGTAATAATTTATTTATTTGAGTATTTAGTATAAATTCATTTCACTAGAGTATTTAGCAATTCTCTTTAAAAATACTCTTTAAAGGTCTTTTCCGAATGCACTATATTGGTTACCATCCATTCGGTGGAATATGAATGTAAAATTATTTAGAGAAACTGGAATGAACTAAATAACTACTTAAGTGAATGGTTATAATGTCTGACAGATCTTGTAAATTGATAATAAATATGTATTGATCGAAGCTGAGGTTCTTTTTAAGAGGTCATGAATTTGGGGTTGAAAAGAGTTACAATATTATAAAAAGAATTTTTCAATTTAAAAGATTATTACGTGCCATTATGGCGATGTCACTTTTAAAAGGTGTAGCGTCTAAATAAGTGATGCGCACCAGTACGCTGGAGCTATCACGTACAGTATCGAACCAACATAATTTTACGTCAGCGCTGCCCGTATAAAAGTTGCCAGATTTTCAGATTCAACGTTAAAATATTACCTTCTGCGATCAATAAATGAACAACTGATTAAAATAGAATAATAATCGTAATAGTAGTGGTACTAGTGGTAATAATAATCAGAAGAAGAAATGCAGAAAAAATAAATGAAAAAATGGAAGATTTCAATTTAACAAAGATAAAGATAGAAGACAAATTACGCTGTTATTGAATCTAACGACTGTTAATTATAAATATCAAGCATGACCTCATTCTTTCTCAAATGACAATCCAAATAAATTTTGTGCAGCCGTCAAAACTAATTGTAAAATTAATTATTCATTGCAAAAGCAGCGTGAATGTGAAATTCAAATAAATATATAAGCTCGAAAAATATACAATTACTAGTTAAGAAATGGTTTCTTGGTAATTTATTATGTATTCCTAAAATTAAAAAGAAATCAATATTATTATGATTGCATGTGCGAGAAGAAAGTGATTCTGAGCAATTATTATAAATTGTTAGGAAGTTATACTACTTAGGTACTTACTACTTACCAGCGAAAAAATAAAAAAATTTCTTTACACCCTTTGCTTTTTCTCCTTTTTCTAGCGTTCATATTTATCGTGCCTTACATGAAAAATACAATGATCAAAGTCAGAATAGTGAGTGTTCTATTGTATGCAATTAGGTGAAGGCAGTCGTGACTCTCTGCTAATTTGGATAATGAATATTTCACAGTGCATAATGAAGGGAGGGCGCATCAAAGTTATGAATTGTTTTAACACAAGAAAATATTTCTTCATTTTAATACAAACCTGAAAGTCAGTTCTACCACATCCGCGTATTAAAAGCGCATCGCCTGTGAAAACGATGCCTTGCTCGTCGCAGACGTAAGTAATGCAGCCTGTGAAACATAAAATCCATCCATTAAGCCACCATTTTCAGTTTTACATTCAGATTCTAAAGAACTCGATAATGTAGACATAACCAATATCACTTGGCTGATTACAATGAAAACCAGTTTAAGTAATTTTAAATATTTCATGTGGCATATAACATTGATAATCAACTGCACATATTTTAACCGTCTTTTTCTTATAAATACAGTAATATAGAATATTCATAAAAACTTTACAGTAGATAAAGATAGCTGAAACAAACTATAACAAAAAAGTGCAGTATATTTTTTAAAAAACAGTTTGAATGTTTTAAAAGTTCTAATGAAGTTAATTTAATAATTATATCCTTAATTAAAATTCATTTTATTTCAGCTCACTTTACCCCAGTTAGCAGCTCATTTTGTCTCACTACACTCCTCACATTAATTAAAGGGTCACCTCTAGGAACTCGAAAAATAGGGGCAAGTTCACATGGTCATAACTCAGGCAAAAATAGTCGTATCGATATTTTAAAAATATGGTTTGAAAGCTTCGAATTCCTACTTTCAGTTGTTTTTTTTGTTTTGATTTTAGCTATATTGCTTTTCGGCAAAATGTCATGCACATTCTACGATGATTCCTTCGATTGCTAGAAGCAATTAATGTAAAAGAAAAAACGGTTTTGCTTTAAAGTTGAAAAACTCGGCCAAAAAAATCCCACAAGAAATTTATTATTCCCTTTTTACACAGGAAAGTAACCGCTTTCTACTGGTGTAAATAGAATTTGTGTAAAATATTGTATACTCTCTTTTACTTAAAGTAAAAGAAAAAACGGTTTTTGCTTTAAAGTTGAAAAACTCGGCCAAAAAAAGTCCCACAAGAAATTTATTATTCCCTTTTTACACAGGAAAGTAACCGCTTTCTACTGGTGTAAATGGAATTTGTGTAAAAAATTTTATACTCCCCATAGAACTTTCGCAATTTTAAGACATTTTTTTAAAATTGACCAAGTGCTCTTTAATCGTTATAACTTTGCCGAAAAGCAATACAGTTAAAATGTGGAAAAACATCTGAAAGTAGGGATTCCACGCTTTTAAACTGTATTTTGAAAATACCAATATGATTATTTTTGCGGGAGTTATGACCATGTGAACTTGCCCCTATTTTCGGGTTCCTAGAGGTGATCCTTCAATTATTGTAAAGAGTGTATTATGGGGTAAAGTGATCGTTTTGTTTTTCATTTTCAAGTTGAATTTTAATATATTCTAAGTGTATCTGAAGCATTTCTAATCATAATTTGTCAACAGTAATATTATAAATTTATTCGTACACATTTTTATCGAATAGAAATTTTTTATTCTACTTTAAACTTTTTTAGGCCCACTTTACCCTGGTCTCCCCTATAGCTCTTTCGTAAATCTTGCAGTTATATATGACTGTCACGTCCCGGGTTAAGGATTTAATGGGACAAATGACAAAGGGGTTTTTACATAAATTCCAGGCGCTGATCTATAGTTCAGCGCACCGGGAGGCGAGGAAATCAGGTATTTGACGACGTAATTCTGTACACCAGCCTTTTCGATTGTCAGGCGAGAAATGTGAAATTCTGCACGCTAATCGTCTCGAACGGCCGGGAGAATGTTAGATTCAGGGGATTGAAGATTAGGGAAGGTCAGGCGAGCAATGTTCAATTCTGCACACTAACCATTTCGAGCGTCAGGCGAGAAATGTGAAATTCTGCACACTAATTGTTTCGAATGGCAGGCGAGTAATGTTTAATTCTGCACACTGAGGATTTAGGGAAAGTCAGGCGAGCAATGTTTAATTCTGCACACTGAGGATTTAGGGAAAGTCAGGCGAGCAATGTTCAATTCTGCACACTAACCATTTCGAACGTCAGGCGAGAAATGTGAAATTCTGCACACTAATCGTATCGAACGGCAGGCGAGTAATGTTTAATTCTGCACACTGAGAATTTAGGTAGAAGGCGGGAGAGAAATGTGAAATTCTACGCACTAATGGATTTGGGACTGACAGGCGAGAAATGTTTAATTCTGCACACTAACCGTTTTTTTGAACGTCAGGCGAGTAATGTTTAATTCTGCACACTAATCGACCAGGGAAGGTTTAAATGAACTGGTTTGTATTGGAGAGACACCCGTTAGAGCACTTGTTTTGGTTTGCTTAGGTAATCGGATTTACCGCTGCATTATCGTAAAAGACACATGTAATACTTCGCGAGATTTGACTAGTCATACGGTTAAGCGAAACCTATGCGTAAGTAAGTTTAGTAAACACCGTGACGCTTTCTGCGGTCGTTGCCCGGAATCAGCTGTTCCGGCAGCCTGTTTGGATTTCGGGATCTTCGTAGCCGAAGGATTGACACAAATAATTCGTAACAGATTTAAAGTAAAACTGTTTATTCACTTTATAGTTTTGATAATATATAATGCACTATCGTTGTGCAGATAGTTACGTTTTATAATAATGGATAGGCGATGAACATAGCATGTATATAATGGTTATGAGTTATGAATATGAACATGAAATACAAGATATATATATTAATAAGATAGAATGATTTACGCAATAGGCGTTAATAAGCAATGCAAACAGCAATACACGATAATATGAGCGCAATAAGCTTTGCAATACGAAATAATGTGAATAGCAATACAAGATAATATAAACGCAATAAGCGTTGTAATGTGAAACAATATGAAACAATAAGAATGTGAACAATTGTCATAGATGATGGTGATATACCGTGGTATTAATAGTAGTTATAATCTCTTACGATACTTGATGGTTGATGGTGTTTGAATTTATTTTAAATGATACTTTGATCAGCGAGACCTTAAATGGTTTCGAGTAATTAGCTTTCCTTCGGCAAAGGTATTTCGTCGAAAGAGAACGTGTCCCTTCGATCCTGGTATTTCGGCGAAAGAGAACGAAAGAGCACTTCTGTCTCCGGGCCCTTGTATTTATATGATTTTGCAAGGGGTTGTGGGGTGTACGCGCGGTATGGACTTTGCCCTGCTTATATAATATTTTACAGTATGAAGGGGGGTGCGCAGTATGCACCTTGACCTAATTAGGAACATGCGTCGCAGTAACTTTTGGGGTTTTTTGTAGGGACCAAAGGTTGATCTATATTTGGATTCGCATCTATGCTTCCGGGGTTTTTATACATAGGATTTTGATTTGCTCAACTCCTCGAATGGATTTTGGGTGTTTTAATAGGAAAGGGACGTCGGTGGGTTTGACTGCTTTGGTCATTGAGAGGGTGTGAGACGTGGTCTCGATTTAAGATATTTGTGGGGCGAGGGACTTGTTTAGATTTGACATAAGAGAGGAATTTGTGCCGCGTTGGGCGAATAAGGGAAGGAGATTTAATGATTGACCGTCTTGAGATGGGGACCGCTAAGGTACATCGCCAAGGCGGCCAAGGTCGTTGGTAAAGGGGTAAGAATTGAGGTTTGTGGAAGATTTGAGCGTATTTGTAGATAGATTTATAAATGAGTTGAAATAACCGCGCGCGAAAAATCTTGGGGCGTCACACCTCCCCCCTTATATGAAGAAATGCCTGCATTTCTTCACCGTAAGGAGCGGGGTGGACTTTGAAGTTCGTAAGATTGGGCGAAGGGGCAGTGGCATCTTGGAGTTGCTCTCAGATGACTGATGTTGGATGGGAAGGAGTCATCTATAGCGATGACTGTCTTGAGATGGCTCCTTGATGATGATGTGTGATGTTTTTAGGGAGGAGGGATGTGGTATTCCTTCCTTCCTGTGGACGGCATAGCCGCGTGACTGGTGGTTGCAAAGAATGTTGCAGTTGCAACGATCTATGGGGGAAATTTATTAAAGTATTTCAATTTGTGTTGGCTTGGGATCAACCGGGACTCTCGCGCAAGTGGATATCGCGATCGTCAGGTCTTTTATATCGTAGGCTCCTACCGAATTTCGAAAGGTAACCTTGGTACGTTTTATTTTCAATTTCTTCAAGAACCGGGTTCTTGTTGGGTATCCGAGCTAATTTCCCGAATAATTTTTCATGCGGAGTGTATTTAGTACACTCGCGGACACTGGCATTATACGAGATCGCGGCCAAGTTGGTCCATTCGTCCCAGTCAGTGTATCTACCGATTATCAATTTTAAATATTGGGTCATTACGAGATGCAATCTCTCTAGAGAGCCGTTAGACGGTGGGTGAAAGGCTGTGGTTCGGAATTGTTGGACTTTCCATTTCCACGGTGCCGGTTTTATAAAATTTCTAGTAGAATTTGGTACTTGGTCGGTGAGAATGGCTCTAGGAGCTCCGAAGTGACAAATGAATCTTTTAATAACTTCGTCAGCGATCTTAATTGATGAGTATAAGCTGAGAAGCACGCACACAAAATATTTTACGAATAAATCCTGTATGGGTAATTTATATTTGTTGCCTGCTGTTGTTGTAGGCAGTCGTTCATGTATGATTTCTGATGAGGGAATTGATGGAATTTCTGCAGATGATATCTTCCGGCGCATCTTTCTGTTTAGTTGAGTCCTTCTGCATTTCCTTCCCTGGCGAGCGCTGGATGTGGTTTTCGCAGAGTCGACGGGGTTGCTGTCACTTGTTGGCGCATGGATCGGTGATTTTGAAAACCGAGGCCTCTTGGAACCGCTTGGTCCACGTTTGGGCCAGTCCTTCAAGTAGTCGTCACATTTGTCGCGCGGTCGTTTGGAGCGTGCCTCCACTGCAGGGGAAGTATAGGATAAGTCGTCTGTAGTGACGTTGAATCCCAGGTCAAAATTCGGGTATTGCAGGATAGGTTTCTTCTGCAAGACTGTACTTAAGTGGTTGAAAACGGTTTGCTGGGACGGTCCCCAGTTAAATGCTGGGTCGTTCTTCAAAAGTTGGGTTAACAGGCGAGCATTTTTAGAAAATTCCAGGATAAACCTTCTATGATATCCGGTTAATCCAAGGACATTTTTGCTTCGTTTTGGCATGCGAGGTGCAGTTTCGGAGAACTTATCGCATTCCCCATGAATCGGGTGCTCTTTGGAGATTAACTTAAGCAAATTTCCTGCCCTTGAAGGAGCTTCCGCAGAAATCTTGAATACTACCAGTTCCAGTGTAGCCGCAAGAGACTTTTGGGAGTTTAGGGGAAGGGTTGGTTTGGCGTATAGCGCAGGGGGTAAGAGTGAGTGCACTTTCGTGAGTGCCTCGAGATCGTGAATCGAAGGATCCAGGGCTAAGAGGGACTTGTTTTTTATTAGGGGGTGGATGGGAGTAGTGCCTATAGGCGTTGTAGTCTCTTTTGGTCTTTTTGGTTTGGATTCTGGAGTTTTTCTGTCGGATTTTTCAACTTCGATGGTGGGCGTTTTACTTGGAGTGTTAATCTCGCTAGAGTTTATTATTTGCGAGTAGTCCTTTAGGTCCGGATTATGTACAGAAAATGAGGATTTTATCCTCGTCCGTAGCACGACCGGGTTTAGTTGAACTGCAGCGACTCTTATGATACCACTAGTGCTTTGGGGTGTATCGTAAATTGGTGTGCTTCTGCTTGGCTCGTTCCATAATTCGCATCCATCGGCGCTCGGAGGAGTAATTCCCGACTTCGTTTCCCACAAGGCTCTAGGATCTTCCTTGATAGTGAAGGTGCGTTTTCTGCATTCCGAAGTCACATGTCCGGGCTTCTTACAGTTCCCGCAGATTCGCAGCTCCGTAGGCCTGGAAGGTGGAGGTCGAGACTGGTCCCAGTAGGTGACCTGGGGTTTGGGTGCTTGGGACCCGTATTCCGCGGCGCGGTTTAGAGGGTTCCTCTCGGAAGGTTGAGCTGGCGGCCCTTGGTTGCTCCAACAGGACCGTGCGTCATGACCTGTCTTGTTGCAGAGCTGGCACGTTAGTTTGGGCGTCTTCTGCTCGGGGAATCGGAGACGGTCCCTGTTAATTTCTTTGTCCGTAATGACAGCTAAATCGAACGCTTCGTTGAGCGTTTCGAATTGGTGTTGTAGTAGCCTCGTCCTTATGTGAGGTGGAAGGCCATCGACGAAAGAATCTAGAGTTAGGCGATCCAGATTCTGCGGGTGATTTCGCGCGAAGTCGCGGTAATATTCCCTATCTTCTTCTAGAATGGCGAATCGGAGGTCCTTTACGCGTGAGATGTACTCCAATATGTGCTCGTTGGATCCCTTGATAACGTTCGCGAGTTCTCCACGATAGTGGTCTGATGTTTTAGCGGGAGAAAATGTACGTTTAAGTCGTTTGACTAATTCATTTACGGTTTCGAAGACCCTATCCTCAACAGCCAAGTACGCATGGTCTAGCAGCTTATTTCTCAACAACCTCGCTAGCTGGGGTTCGGCGTGCGAGGGAATCAGAGCCTTAGCCCTATTGCAGGCTCTCGCGAATTGCAAAACGGACATGTTGTGACCGTTAAACTCTGGGACCGTTTCTACGGCGTCCTTTAATGTGATCTGGGGCGATGGATCCTGGTCCGGAATATAATTATAATTTAATACTGGTTTCCTATCGAAACGGGAGGAACCTGGAGTAGCAAAATTGTTTGCCGTTGGCGGAGGTATAAGAAGTTTTTCCATCATTTCGCGGATGGCTTGAATTTGACTAGAGACATCTTCCGACGCGGGGCCGTCTGAACCGGCGGCTACGTCCGAACGCGTTTTGGATTGCGGATTTACGACATGTTTCGCGTGCAAGCGTTCGATTTCAGCTTGTTTTTCCCGCAATAGTTGTATCCGATCCATTAATTCGACGGTCGCGGTGTCTATTCTGTTAGTGGAAGGATCCGCGTCTTGATCCATTACGGGAGAGTTGTCGGCTTCACCGTACACAGACATGTTTAAAGTAAAATTTGATTGCACCGAGGGCAATTGTGGAATGTATAGGCCGTTTGGCAGTAATAATTTTCAGATACTGTCACCGTATTTCCTGGGTCCAACCAGGAGCAGCACAAGCAAATTTCGTTGACTTGGTTCGTTGTAGCTAAACGCAGTTTTACACATTTTAATGTTTACATATGTGTAGTTTTGGTTTCTAGCACGCGGCTTCTATACGCTACCGCGATCTACTGTGGCCTTGCAATATACATATTAATTGTCGGGACCTTGTGGGTACCATCTCAAAGAAACTTTTCTCTCGACGGTAGACGAAGATCCCACCGATTTCGGTGCTCAATGCACATGAATGCTAAATATAGGGACCTTGTGGGCACCGTATTAAAATTTCTTTTTACAACGGTTGACGAAGATCCCACCGATTTCGGTGCTCAATGCACATGAATGCTAAATATAGGGACCTTGTGGGCACCGTATTAAAATTTCTTTTTACAACGGTTGACGAAGATCCCACCGCTGTCACCAAAAATTTTGTCACGTCCCGGGTTAAGGATTTAATGGGACAAATGACAAAGGGGTTTTTACATAAATTCCAGGCGCTGATCTATAGTTCAGCGCACCGGGAGGCGAGGAAATCAGGTATTTGACGACGTAATTCTGTACACCAGCCTTTTCGATTGTCAGGCGAGAAATGTGAAATTCTGCACGCTAATCGTCTCGAACGGCCGGGAGAATGTTAGATTCAGGGGATTGAAGATTAGGGAAGGTCAGGCGAGCAATGTTCAATTCTGCACACTAACCATTTCGAGCGTCAGGCGAGAAATGTGAAATTCTGCACACTAATTGTTTCGAATGGCAGGCGAGTAATGTTTAATTCTGCACACTGAGGATTTAGGGAAAGTCAGGCGAGCAATGTTTAATTCTGCACACTGAGGATTTAGGGAAAGTCAGGCGAGCAATGTTCAATTCTGCACACTAACCATTTCGAACGTCAGGCGAGAAATGTGAAATTCTGCACACTAATCGTATCGAACGGCAGGCGAGTAATGTTTAATTCTGCACACTGAGAATTTAGGTAGAAGGCGGGAGAGAAATGTGAAATTCTACGCACTAATGGATTTGGGACTGACAGGCGAGAAATGTTTAATTCTGCACACTAACCGTTTTTTTGAACGTCAGGCGAGTAATGTTTAATTCTGCACACTAATCGACCAGGGAAGGTTTAAATGAACTGGTTTGTATTGGAGAGACACCCGTTAGAGCACTTGTTTTGGTTTGCTTAGGTAATCGGATTTACCGCTGCATTATCGTAAAAGACACATGTAATACTTCGCGAGATTTGACTAGTCATACGGTTAAGCGAAACCTATGCGTAAGTAAGTTTAGTAAACACCGTGACGCTTTCTGCGGTCGTTGCCCGGAATCAGCTGTTCCGGCAGCCTGTTTGGATTTCGGGATCTTCGTAGCCGAAGGATTGACACAAATAATTCGTAACAGATTTAAAGTAAAACTGTTTATTCACTTTATAGTTTTGATAATATATAATGCACTATCGTTGTGCAGATAGTTACGTTTTATAATAATGGATAGGCGATGAACATAGCATGTATATAATGGTTATGAGTTATGAATATGAACATGAAATACAAGATATATATATTAATAAGATAGAATGATTTACGCAATAGGCGTTAATAAGCAATGCAAACAGCAATACACGATAATATGAGCGCAATAAGCTTTGCAATACGAAATAATGTGAATAGCAATACAAGATAATATAAACGCAATAAGCGTTGTAATGTGAAACAATATGAAACAATAAGAATGTGAACAATTGTCATAGATGATGGTGATATACCGTGGTATTAATAGTAGTTATAATCTCTTACGATACTTGATGGTTGATGGTGTTTGAATTTATTTTAAATGATACTTTGATCAGCGAGACCTTAAATGGTT
Source organism: Andrena minutula (assembly GCA_929113495.1). Taxonomy (NCBI): domain Eukaryota; kingdom Metazoa; phylum Arthropoda; class Insecta; order Hymenoptera; family Andrenidae; genus Andrena; species Andrena minutula. Next base: position 43,685,915 of record OV815994.1, read on the forward strand.
TCGAGTAATTAGCTTTCCTTCGGCAAAGGTATTTCGTCGAAAGAGAACGTGTCCCTTCGATCCTGGTATTTCGGCGAAAGAGAACGAAAGAGCACTTCTGTCTCCGGGCCCTTGTATTTATATGATTTTGCAAGGGGTTGTGGGGTGTACGCGCGGTATGGACTTTGCCCTGCTTATATAATATTTTACAGTATGAAGGGGGGTGCGCAGTATGCACCTTGACCTAATTAGGAACATGCGTCGCAGTAACTTTTGGGGTTTTTTGTAGGGACCAAAGGTTGATCTATATTTGGATTCGCATCTATGCTTCCGGGGTTTTTATACATAGGATTTTGATTTGCTCAACTCCTCGAATGGATTTTGGGTGTTTTAATAGGAAAGGGACGTCGGTGGGTTTGACTGCTTTGGTCATTGAGAGGGTGTGAGACGTGGTCTCGATTTAAGATATTTGTGGGGCGAGGGACTTGTTTAGATTTGACATAAGAGAGGAATTTGTGCCGCGTTGGGCGAATAAGGGAAGGAGATTTAATGATTGACCGTCTTGAGATGGGGACCGCTAAGGTACATCGCCAAGGCGGCCAAGGTCGTTGGTAAAGGGGTAAGAATTGAGGTTTGTGGAAGATTTGAGCGTATTTGTAGATAGATTTATAAATGAGTTGAAATAACCGCGCGCGAAAAATCTTGGGGCGTCACATGACAATTGTTACATTAAACATAAAGGGAATAATCCGATCAAACTTGGTATTTTTATCATGCATCGTGTCAACAATTAAATAAAATAAATGAAACGATAAATTGTCTTAACAAAAATACCATTCTATTTTTCAACCCTCTTGCAAAATGTATATTTCAAAAATATGAAGTGGCCTGGGGTACATCCAGAAGGATAAACATAAAACTTGCAATCCGCACTTTACAAAGTGCAATCTAGAACAAGCGCTCTCGGCAACGGCATTTCAACGCTGAAGCTTGACTTCTTTTTAACGTTGTTCCCAAAAATTGTACTGATTTAAAAAGAAATACTTGCAGAGGAAAGTTCAAGCAATAGCCTGGTACTTTTATGATACGAAGAAGCGCTGCTTTATTTTTACGTGACCTGTAGTTGACGGCCAGTTTACGAAACACGTACATTTACGTGACCACCATGACACGTGTTTATATTTCTAAATGCTTGGCTAGCAGCAGAAATCCAGGCTAATTTAACAGTTTATTTGTTCCTCAATTATTTGGCGAAGGTATTTAATCGTCGATTTACTCTCTGCTTAAACAAACGGTATCTAATCTAACTCAATACGAGACCAGTTAAACCGGTTCACAGATGATGAAATATGTTTAATTACAGCAGAACCTCGACCATCAACATCAAAAGTAAGAGAAAAATGTGAATTTAATATATGTGGATAATCAATACTTTTGAATAATAAAACAATCATAGTTTACCATAGAGGACAACACAGGGTTGCAGAATTGAGATTCATAAAAACTTTTTTAAAATATATGCTGGTTTTATAGGAATTTGAACTTCTAAATGCAAAAATATCCTCAAGTTTGGTACATCGCTTACGGTTTTTCCACGATTCGCTTTGACGTTTTCATGATGTGATATGTGATTACATGAAATTGAAAGCAAAAACGACTGACCTCACAACTAACCGTTGTATGAGGCTTCGCGACACAGTGTCTATAGACATCTAGAAAGATTGACCCAAAAATGATGTTTTTTATTCGTCCGGTTTTGGTTCCACGATTTTGAAACTGAATTTTCTGCCGAATGATACCTCATGATGAGGCGGCAATCACAACAAATCTTCAGATTGAGGTGACAATTAGTTTCTGAAATATGGAAGGTCAAAGAAGTGAAAATTCTTTAAGGGGTGTTCCTAGTGTGACGACTGAAAAAAACTTGATTTTTCGGCAATTAAAAAAAAAAGTATTGCCTTTTAAGATTATAAAAAAATTGTGGTGAAAAATATCCATTTATAGCGAAATAGGAGCATTGTGAAGAGAAGTAGTTATCTCAAACACAAAATTCAAAAAGATTGGTAGCAAAATGAAAAAATATTGAGGATCTATATTTATCAATTTTAGCAAACATTTTATCATTGCGATTTAAATCCACACATTTGTAATTATATTTTGGAAACACGGGAAATACGATTCTATACACCAAGGAATAATAAACATTTAACAAGAAAAGCAGTAAAATCCATACATTAATGCTTAAAAGAAAACATGAAAATAGGCCTCTTTTTCGAACGGCGAAGTAGAATGGACCCGTAACGCGTCAGCCCATATCTACGCTTCGATGCACGGGCTTTTATGTTTGCCCGATAATTTAAAGAATTGTTCCAAAGTGTTCTGCTGACTGCTAACAACAAACTTGAACTTGGATTTTCAAAATTCACAATGGCCGAATTAATATAGTGGACCGTATATCAAGACATATTCGAATTGTCATAAAACTTTGTTCTATGGTAGATGTCCTTATTACTGTCATTTAATTTATTTTACTAAATAAAAACGCAACGCATAAAGAATAGTGTACAAGAAGAAGAAGACAAAGAAAAACAGTCCGAATTTAATAATAAATTTTTTTTAACACAATTCTTTATACGTCACGTGTTTATAAATAGAATAAATAAAGTGTAGTAGTAGTAATAGGGACAGTGGCAGTAATTGGGACATCTACCCTAATATTCGTAACGTAGAAAGACAGAAAATGAATTTTCGAATCTAAAGTAATATTTATGATTTTTCTCATGGATAAGTTTAAACCAACCCCTAAATATCGAACAGCAGCTTTGGATTATGCAACAGACAGGATTTCAGTTGAAAATCATTTACTAGTCAATGCATCATGAAATGTCGATTCCGCAGTGAAAAGCATCACCACATTTTCATCCTTATTGGTAAAATTAAAACCGGACGAGAATCAATTACAGAATATTACGGCACATGCGAAAGTGATGCCCAAACTGTTGGTTGTTGCAGCCACATTATAATAAAATGTGTCCATCACCGTTTCCAAAAATCGAAGTAAAATATAACAAATGTCTGTATAATAGGTGTTTTTTTTTTAATATAAGTATCGTCCAACTTATTGATCCGGCCATTGTGAATTTTGAAAATTTAAGTTCAAATTCATTGTCAGCAGTCAAACCCCTGGGAACAATTTTTTAAATTATCGGATTTACATAAAAGTCCGTACACCGAAGCGTATGAGCTGGCGCGTTAATTAATTTTCAGTTCTTTGACCTCACATATCTCAGAAACTGTCACCTGAATTTCAAAATTTGTTCTGACTGATGTCTTATCATAAGGTATCATTTGGCAAAAAATTAAGTTCCAAAATCGTGGGACCAAAAACAGCTGATTTCTTCAGTCAGTCTTTCCAGTAAATTCTAATATTCACCTGCATCAACCATTATGAAAACCTTAAACACACTCCGTGTGTTTCAAAAATATATTAAAAATGACTAACATATTGACAAAGATTTTTTCCGCGAGCCTGTGTTAATAACATGCGTCCTAGATTAGATTATAGGCTATTTCTATTTTTTAGGCTTTTTTATTTTGGAAACATCATAAATAATTCCCGGGTGAAACTGTGTAACAGATCAACTAGTTATTATATAATATTACAGTTAGAAACCAGAGATTATGTAAATGTGAATTTCGTTGTAGATACTGATGTAATCCTTCTGATTCCCAAAGCGCATATTCCTCTTAAAACTACTATTTCCGCGAAGTGCCTTTGTCAGCTCTGCGTAATCATCTTAAAACTGCTATCTTTATAAAATGTAATCTTCTTCGTTGTCAACTCTTCCATTTCTGCAGTATGCCATTAGTTCTTTCGAATGTCAATTCCTTCATTGTTTTCGAAATCGAATTATTACTTCATATTGTATTCCCAAGATAGTTCTTTCACTTCGTAACACTATTCGAATAATTGAAGATTCGCCTAATCGAACGTTCTCATGATTGAGGTTCTAAGGTAAAAGTATGATTATTTGATTTCGGCGCACAGGTTCGGTCAATTTTAAATACTGCTAGATAAATCCTTCAGTAATTCCGAGGCTTCAAGTCCATACAATCTTGATATAAACGAAAAGAAACTTTCCTTAACATTGGGTGTATTTATTTTAAATTATATTTTAAATTATATTTTAAATTATATTTTAAAAAATTATATTTTAGAAATTATATTTTAAAAAAATTCTAAGGTAAAAGACCCAATACGTGGACACGTTCCAGTAGCTGGACACTGGTGCAAAATAACTATTTTATTCAATTATTCAAATATTTAGTAAAATATATATATGAATATGTTTTACTAAATATTTGAATAATTGAATAAAATAGTTCTTTTTGGATAAAGCGGATATTAAATGTACTAATCAGTATTTTTGCACCAGTGTCCAGCTACTGGGACGTGTCCACGTATTGGGTCTTTTACCTTACTTATGTGATTTTACAACCTCGGCGGTGATGCCAGAAAGAATAATATTGAACCAACACACCAGAAGCAAGGGGAAAATTTAATTAATCTAAATACCTAATTTATATGAAAACAGAAGTTTTCATTAAAAAAAATTATTACCAGGACTGCTGTTGACTTCATAAATAATGCTATTTTTGCAAAGCGTAAATTATTAGACGAGAATTTTTTGTCTAAAATGTTACAACATTAAGCAGCCAAACTTTGAAATTATATAGAGTCATTGTAAAATAAAGAAAACGTCATACGAATATAAATTCAAAGTAAAGAAGAGATTTAGTACGCACGAAATCAATAATCAATGAATTCAACAAATTCCAAAAGCAAACACCTATCATCCTATTGTGCACATAATTCACACCGCGCTGTTATTGAGTGTATTACTATTTCTAATATTTCTGTAATCGCTTTCAAACTTTGGCAGACATTTTCAATCTTCTCAATCAGCTCATTCTTTGTTATGAATTTTACTTGGAAGTAAAGTTTTCCTTGATGTAATCCCGTATTTATAAATCAATTAAGTTGAGATCAGGGGACCTTTGGACCATTCAACAGTTCATTAACGGTCAACTTTGCTTGTAAGCTATTACATCCCAGATAACCATCTTATTGTTAGTTTTATCTAGCACTTATTTAGAATTTTAAAAAAAAAATATTAATAGTATTGACAATGCCGCATGGAGAAAATTTTGAAAATTGCGGTTACTACAGTGTTGTCTCGTTATGAGTATGAGTCCCCTGTTTTTATTAAGGGGACTAGGCAGTCAGAAAATCGATTTTTTTTTATTGCATTTTTCGAAAGTACCACCCTTCCTGAGTGAAATGCTGTTTGGGTTATGTTAAAATTCGCAAAATTAAGGATTTTACAGCCAGAAAGGTCGAGCGCCTCATAAACCGTTTCTGCGGCTTTCGAAACTTTAAACGCGTTTTTCTCGGAATCACATTTCCTCTTCGTTTTGCAGTGATTGCGAAAAAACGGAGGTCCAAATCAATTTGAAAAAAATTGAGCATATGTAAAACATGTCTTGTTACGACCCAAACCGACGCATAAGTCGGAGAAAATTTCTGTTTCGACAAAAAAAAAATAAAACGGCTCTTTTCCCTGGCGAAAAATCACGTTTCTTTCAAATTTGCCGTTTTATAGCCGCCATTTGTACAATTTCGATATTTTTTCTTTTTCAATAGGTTCAGGGCAGAATGGGCCAGAGCAGAATGTAAATTTCAAAGGATAGGTCCAAATTAAATTTATTACGGTCAGAAGCACTGCAAAATTACAGCGGCTCCAGAAAAAACGCTTACACATTAGATGGCTGTAACGTTGTTATACATATGTATATATTATTGAAATAATTTTTTTTTACTGTTTATAGTATTAATAATCATTACCCAAAAGTACAAGTCAAAATTTGTGTTCATCTCCTTGTAATTAATTCGCAAAAAATACTTGATTTTCGAGCGATCTGACTGCCTAGTCCCCTTAAGGAAACATTTCTATCCCCGCTACTTCTTTTGTAGTCGCCGCGGCAAATGCGAAGGACTAACAATAAGAATGAGCGAGAGAGCACGCGATAGCGACAAGCTCTAAATTTCTTTCGAGATAGCAGCGGCATCATATTACTAAGAGAAGACGGCAAAGATGAAAAGCGAGCCGAATAGCATACCGTTTCGTTAAAGATACATATGTATGTATATGGCTTATCCCCCAGGCGTCGCACTCATAAAGAGCCAAAACTGTATTTCTTAACGTGCGATCCCACGGCGCGTGACTCGATGAGTTTCGCGCCGTGGGATCGCACCTTTAGAAACAAAGGGACAACGAACCTATAATAACCTCCTCCTTTTTTTGAAGTCGGTTAAAAATGCAGCCATTTCGATAATTTAAATTAGTGCATTCTGACGGGCATCTCTAATTTGGCAACGACCGTCATCAGTGGTGCGAAATTTATTTTGAAGCCGTTCGCGTTGTGTGGTGTTATTGGGAAATGTGGATATAATTTGGATTTACTGTAATTATTTAAATGTCATTTATGTGTCTGGTCTATAAGTGTTATAAATAATATATTAGCGTAAAGTTTTAGAATTGCAAAAATAGAATAATATGGTGAATGTAAAACGAGCAGAACCTTCATTTCAGTAGACACCATTTTTGTATTTGTATTAATAAATATGAATCTGTAATTAATCGGCATGACCTGTGGAGAATTTTTTTATTTGTTTTTTATATCTGTTTACAGATGCCTCACAAGTGTTGTATGCTCAAATACAATAGCAATTTTGAAACTTCTAATGCTAAATGAAAAGTTACAGAAGAAGTGGATACAATATATAAAAAGAAATCAGGACCTTAGTATGTAAATGGTCTGTTGTTTGCGCACAGACTCTATTAAAGGATCATTCTACTTTGATCGACCGAAAAATTAAGCTATTTCTAAAGATTTTTTCTCAGTAAATACAACATATAATGAAATAAACCATTTTGATATTTATTAAGCTACTCCTATATTATATAAGAAAAATTAAAACGATTTTTTTAATTCGTTTTAATTGCTTTTTTATAGTGTAAATATGGCACCTAAAACAGAGGTATATTCAAAACAAAAAATTCCAAAAGATTCTTAATCTGTATGAGCGTGGCTATAGCCCCTATCTCAATTAACAATTTTTGTCGAGAAATAACTTCGTCAAACTTTTGTTCCAAACCAGCGCCATTTTCTTACATTTCAACAAATCGTTTACTTATTGTAGGCATTGCACAGAAAAATAAAATTGTAGATTCGTAACCAATTTAATCTGTGACCCTCTGACAGTCTACATATTAATATTCTTGTTAATATACTTGTAGAGCCACACCTTGATTAGTATTCTTAACTACCGTCAAGAGTATTTTTTATAAACGAATGTCTGACCTTCGGTATGACCAGGAGTAGGAAGTACTCGTAAGTGGTGTCTGCCAAACCTCACTTGATCATTAGGATTCAAGTGTATATCAGCCATAGCCCCACTCGTACGTGATATCATCGACTGGCAACCAGGTAACAATGACTTCAACCTTCCTGTTCCGGTGATATGATCAGCGTGCATATGCGTATTTACTGCAAAAGGCGTTTGGCCCTGTTAGTTTACTGGCCATCGCGTGGACCAACGAAATTCATCACCGTATTATCCACTTGACTGGTTTGTAAATGAACATTTTTCTGTGTCGAATAATTTACGATTGCTGAGATTGAACAATGTGTTTAATTGAAATCTTCAAAGTATGCATAAAATTAAAAGAAAACATTTTACAATATTATCATTCTAGGTACAAGAAGCATAAGATTCTGCAATTCTGTAATTCAACAACGAAAAATTATATGACACAGACAGATTTAAAAAAAAATAGTTTCTTTATATTACTATTTCTGTACATCTGCTATTTTTATTTATATCACGTTGCCTGAAAAATAAAATGATTATCAGGAAAAATCTCATATACGCGAACCAACGCATTTCATCGCTGTACCACTAACGAGATACCTGCGTTTGGAAAATGAACATTTTTGGGAAGAGCCGATGGTACCTAGTACTTGTCTCTCATTCAACGCTTCTAAATATTTTCATTAATTTCGTCGAGGGGCCAGTGGCGGACGCAAACGGAGAGCGCCAGTTTACTAATTACGTTTTCCGCTAAACTCGGACGCTTTGGAAACGCGAAAGGATGAAAGCGTACCGCGCCAGATGATAAAAGTAATAACGAAAATACGAGTTCCCCTTCGAGTCTCCTTCATATTATACATTTGCTAAATTACATTATTACTGCAAGTTTTTCTTGCAAGTAAATAATTGAAACGAAAGGACCACTTTCATGCTTCAATTCGTGCGGAATTATAATCCAAGTGGCAATTTCGAGAATTAAACGTTCAGCCTCGTTAATAGCACTCGTACTGTACTGAATTATTGAATTTGTTAATTAGCGTATTTATGTTCGATAGGCTCACTCGAGTTAAGAATTTTCAACTGGCACAAACGTTTCTGGCCCACTGTGCGGCAAATATATCAATGTAGAACGTTAAATCACTGACATCTGATAGATATATTTGTATCAGTGCCGTCTTATCGTTTTGGGAGCCCTGAGGCGGCTTTATATCCCAGACAGCACACCTCGTTGCAGCAGTATTGTAGGAACGTTGCTGCAATATTGTGTTATTGCAGGTTGCATTGCAATATTGCAGGAACAATGCTGCAATATTGTTGTGCAATATTGCAGGAACAATGCTGCAATATTGTTGTGCATTATTGCAGGAACAATGCTGCAATATTGTTGTGCAATATTGCAGGAACAATGCTGCAATATTGTTGTGCATTATTGCAGGAACAATGCTGCAATATTGTTGTGCATTATTGCAGGAACAATGCTGCAATATTGTTGTGCATTATTGCAGGAACAATGCTGCAATATTGTTGTGCATTATTGCAGGAACAATGCTGCAATATTGTTGTGAATTATTGCAGGAACAATGCTGCAATATTGTTGTGCATTATTGCAGCATCGTTCCTGCAACAATATTGCAACTTCGTTGCCACTCCAATAATGCACAATAATGTTGTCGCAATTTCGCAAAAATACACTCCTGCAATATTGCATAGGCGGACATAGGAGTCAACCTGCAACTTTTCTGCAATGATGTGATGCAACATTACAATCCCGCACCGCAATATTGTCGAAGAATTGCAGGATCATTACCAGAATGTTGCCGTTTCGTTGCAGAATCATTGTCGGAACGTTGCAGGACTACATATTTGTAATGTTGCCGCAACTTTGCAAAAATACACACCTGCAATATTGCGAAGGCGGACATAGGACTGAATCTGCAACGTCTCTGCAATGTTATGGGGTAACATTGCAATCTTGCACCGCAATATTGCAGAAACGTTGCTGCAATGTTATGGTGCTGTGTGAGATGTGGCCCTCTAACTTATTCTACATTAAATGAATTAAAAAATGTAGCGTCAACACGCGAAGTGAATAAGTATTAAAACAATTAAATAAATAAGATTAAACGTCGGTCTATTCCACGAAAAACCGGCCTCATTTTAAAATCTAAATTAAATAAATCTAAATAAATTGGGGTATTCGTTATTTTTTTTCCGTCACAGTTGGAGGGCCAATTTTTTTCTAGCTTTTACAATCCTATTTTTGTAATTTTCCAATTTTTCACGGGCCCCCTGAGCTCTGGGGCCCTGAGGCGGCTCCCTCTTTCGCCTCTATGTTAAGACGGCACTGATTTGTATACAGCAATTATAATTAGATTCAAACAGTTGAACGTTCATATAATTATTCGTTGGTTGCAGCGGAAATAAATTAGTGGAGTAATTTATTTTAAATGCAAGGGCGGATTTGGGGATTTGGCGCCCCTAGGCTAACAAGCGCAGCCGCCCTGGGGTGAAATATTTAAAAGATATTTAATTTACAAGAGCTGAGACAATTTTAAAATTAATTCAATATCACAACTACATATCAGTTGTTGTTAATTTATTATATGAAAATTTGTGAATTGATTTTAACCTTCGCCCTGTGTGCAAACAGTTTAACGTTAACCGCGGACAGGGGTGTAATTACACTCCCACGCATTTTCAGTGCAAAATGTGCAGAAAAGAAACTTTGGCTGCGTAAGTATTTGTGAAATTTTATTGATTTTTAGGAAGATAGGAGTAAAAAGAATCTACACATTTAATTTAAAATACACAAATTAAAAAGTTGTGTGTAAATAAAGAAAAATAAGTTTACTTTGTTCTATTAAATTGTATGGAAAACATATCATAGCTAGCATTCCTAAGAATTCTTTGGAAAGTTTCCATTCGGCAATTTTTTATTTACGTTTTTATTAGGTTAAAGTTGTCTCAAGCCTCTATGTTAACACATTTTCAATTTCTTTCGCCTAAATTTGCCTAATTAGCCTACACACAAATCCACCCCTGGTGGAATGCCTTTTATGTATAAGCAACTTGCAGCACAACTCATGGTAGAATCAAAAATAGGATGGTTCCTCTGGACAGAATTGGTGAAAATGAAGTTTAGGGAGTAAAATAATTATTTTTTATTAATGCATTAAAGTTAATAAAGTAATAATAGAGACCAGATATACAGAATATAAAATTAGCTCATACCCTCCGAAGAGATTTTCCAGTCGCTAACGTACTCATTAGGGTGGTTCTCATTTTCGACTTTTGAATTTTCGTCGCGACACCCCCAGAATAGATCCAAATATTAAAAAAAAATCTCTGTAAAGTTAGAGCCCGGTCGGATAGCGATGAACATTTAAATAATTATTTAACAGTTCACAAAGTCGATTTTATATAATATCCTCCAAGTTATTGATTACATAAAAAAATATGTCAAACAAAAGTTGTAGATCCAGACAAGGAGCATCTTTTATGTATTATTACTTTTTCTCGCGCGACAAACGATTTGCGACAAAACGGTATTTCAATTTTGAAAGTTTAAATCCTTCTCGAACATTTTTTATTTATAAAGATGCAAAAAATTGTAATTTTTATTTTCGACGACTATTTTTTTAATCATTTGGAGGGGGCATATACTAAGATATGCCAAGAAGATAAAAAAAAATCCATATTTTCAGTGTTTGATATAAATATTTCCTGAAAATCTGGGACCGAAATTCGCAAAAATATCGAAGATATAGACATCATGATTTCGAGAAAAATGCATTTAAATATCTCACTTCTGATGTCTTTATCATCGATATTTTTGTATATATCTTAACAGAAATATGTATAAGAATTTTTATTAAAATGATCCACGTTGTTAACTATACAAAGACTTTAACAACTATTTTAGTCAAAATCGAAATCTTATCAAGTGTTTATGTACGCTTGACTTTTAATGAATTCCAACAATTCCATCGATTATGAAACCATCCTACTTCTAACTGCACCACAAATTTTATTCTATATCGAATACAGAAAAATTTTGGTCAATGCAATCGTATTTTCGACTTACTAGCGTATTTCAACGTTAATCCCAGTTCCTGAATAACATTTTTATCGCGTTCTGCCCATTCAATGACAGGATCAATTAAGATCGCTGTCTTATCGCCGATGTCAGCCAATAGATAAGTGTATGTACTGGAGACGGGATCAAACATCTAAGGATTTCAATTAAAAGTTATTTAAAAAAAAACTCAATACGTAGAAATTGCGATATATAAAGTGCCCCACCAGAAATTGAGGGCCTAAATAACTCTTCTAATTCCGAGGATGTTGAAAATTATTCTAAATATAATTTTATCTGTTTTTCGAAGTAAATATACAATACAAATTAATCTCTCAAACGACCGTGAACTAATCCCAACTCAATTTTTATTTTACATAAGCACCAGCTTCAAAAGCTTAGATAAAAATCACCTCGAGAAAAAATTCTTTATACGTCATATTTGACCCTCCAAACATGTGTTATTATCACTTCTTCATATTTCGAAAATTAAAAGAATTATTTAAGTGATCCTATTTTTCATGTATCACCCTGAATACAAGTGAATATTTTCGAAAATATTAATGGTATGAAAAATATGTTATTAGATAAAAGTGACGTTTTTGGACGTACTCTTTTCAAGTAAATTTATTTTCATGGTTGCGAAACCAATAAGGTGTCAGGATTGCTACATAGTTCCAAAATTCTCTTACAACCGGAAACAGGAAACGAAACATAGGTACATGATTCTAGTTCATAATTCTAGTCACTGAAGGCCAGTCCATGCTGGCGAATACGGAAAAAGCACGAGCAGGTACGCCTAAGAAAACGCATACTACAAATCATGTTCGAAATTGCCCGAAAGATTCGTCACCTTTTTCATTCATCGCTATACGTATTTTCAATACATATCATACTCAGCAAAACGTTCAATTGTATCAAACTATTTGAATTTAAAAGTAGAATTTTTTATATTCCCCTGTAGAAAATATATTATCACGTTAAATCATCGAGCATAATTTGTAAATTAACATAAACAGCTGCAATTTTATTGATATATACATTTTCACAAGGATATTCACTATTTCGAAGACAACATTAATCTAGAACTCCTATTCATCGTAACATTGTCTCACAAAAACGAATATTACCGGATGCAGTATTACTAGCTATCTACTGTAGCTGTAAATAATTTTTATTTAATTTATAAAATAATTGAGACAATATAATATAAATCAATTATAGAAACTAATAATTTAAAAGAAATTATGCTGCACAAGTGTGCAAAATTCATGAAACAAAAGATTGATCGAAATTGATTATTTGAATCGTGTAATAGAGTTTCAGCAGATAGATGTCGCTGCATGCGCGGCGATGAAGTGTGCGGAGAGCGTGCTTGAAAGTACAGTTATGTACGTGGGTATGCGATTCTGCGCACTTATCGACTTACCTGACGGAAGAGAAAATCTTTTGAGAAAGGAATCGGTTCTGTTAACGCTGTCATTGTTGTATAATTATTGCTGGTGATCGAACTAAGTTTAGCAAACGGTGATGTCATATATCTCTGGCACAAATTTTTCAACAAATTACTCATGTTAACCGTACACTCATACTTTGTATACTGTGGAGGATGTGTATCCTTACCGACAGCTTCCAATCGGCAGCACTGATGTTTGACAAAGTCAAAACCATCATCTAATTGCTTATCATATCTACATTACTATAGATATCAGCAGGGCCGGCGTAAACTTTTGTGGGGGCAAAAAAAAACGGATTTATACATATAAATATCATACTAAATAAATATCTACGCACAGAGCCGCGCAAAATTTACGATGAGCTTTTCGTTAATTTTAGAGCGCGGGGTCAGATTTCGGGAAACGGGCTAAATCCGCCTCGCGCCGACCCTGGATACCAATTATCTTATTTGTTAACATACAGCAAAGGTTCGATCATAAATGTAAAGATGCATTTCTATGCAGAACCAAGAGGTTAATTCCTGATTCTTGAAAATATTTAAGTAAAATTTGTACGTTTCAAGAATGAAATGATTTTATACTACAGCTGTAATAGTATTTAATTGGTCAAATCATAAAAATACCTGGTAAGAAATTTATATATAGTCGGTAAAAAATTGATTCGATCGTTGAGACACCTTTCTACGTATATAAAAATTCCGTGACCATTTCCTGTGGCGCGGCCATCTTGTTGTAGTTTTGATGGGTCCACGCCATCTTAGCTGCTCTCTTTCCGGGTAGCTTTCGTGCGAAGGTGTGTACTTTTAGCAGATTCCGTAAAATTTGCGATATTATAGTGAAAAAGTAGCAAAAATTATAACACAAAGCAGTGGGCAGACTTACGCATTATTTATATATATATTTTTAAACTATATGATATATTTTAGCACAGTATCGAAGTAGTGTTGTTACAGTAAGACACGTGTGTCGTGTAGCGTGCAACATTTGTGTTTATTGATGATTTTTATGTTTAATATTTGTCTCAGATGCCTTCCGTAACGCTGAAAGACGTTGACCAACACAAGTTCGTGAAGGCTTTTGCCGCGTTCTTGAAAAAGTGAGTTACTGTTTCATTTCTTACGTGCGCCTAACCTCAAAAAGAACTTGCCCACACACTTGACGATTTCAGACAAATGTGTGGTAAAAATTGAAGTTTACCTTCTATAAGCATAAAAAATCGTGTGGAAGGTTATGTATTAATTTGTTGTAAATTTTAGGACAGGAAAAATGCGCGTGCCAGAATGGGTGGACATTGTGAAATCTGCGCGTTTCAAGGAACTTGCACCATATGATCCAGACTGGTATTACATTAGGTGCGCCGCTTTGGTCCGTCACATTTACATCCGTAGCCCAATTGGAGTGGGCGCGGTGACAAAAATCTTCGGAGGGCGCAAACGCAACGGTACCCACCCCAGCCACTTCTGCAGGTCCGCGGGTGGTGTGGCTCGTAAAGCTCTTCAGAGCTTGGAGCAGCTGAAACTCATCGAAAAGGCTCCACTGGGTGGGCGCAAGCTCACGAGTCAAGGTCGTAGAGATTTAGATCGCATTGCGGCGCAGGTTAAGGCAAAAAGCAAAAAACAACTTAAATTGCAAGAGACACTTGTCCTTTAATTTTTCTGTTTCTCTAATAAAAATGAAAAACTCATACATTATTTGCTTCATTTACATCCAAACCACAGATTGTCCACTTTGGAAATTTCACATAACGTGTGCGACAGCGTGTACACTTGGTAATTTCTTAACAGTAATGGAGGCTTTAAGCAAAATCGAAATATTACTTTTGGTATATATAATAAACATTAATTCTATATTTATATAATTTCCCTAAAAAAGAAAGTTGAATTGCCATATGCGCAATAAATGCTGGAAGTTATGAAATAATTTATATTTGGAAAGAGCTCTCAGCTCTATCAGAAACAAGAATTTACGAAATTCAAGTATAATAATCGACTAAAATTAGGCAATTAAATTAATGCATAGTTACAATAATTTACATCTGAACATGACGTAGTTACCATTATTTAGTGCATTTAACCTCAACAATAACAGTTAATCTAAAGTGTATGTACATGACAGTGACTTATTAAATATACACACGTATCTCGTAGCGTAATAAACACCTTTGCAGACCGAGGAAATTAAAAAGCCATTTTTGAATTAAGGAAATAATGGCTTCAACGAGTGGTGAGTTGCATGAACGCGCCGCAAGGCGGCGCAGCGTTCGATCCCCACCACGAATCGCCTTCTTCTCCATCGTAAACTTAATGGTGAAGGTAGGAACGTACACAGCGCCGCCTCAGTAGAATTTCGACCGTGGACGAAAGCGTATCGCGACTAATCAGGTTGATTCAAGACCGAGTGACGAGTAGATATAAAGAAGCTCGTGCTGGGACGCAGCCGCGTACGCGCGTGAAAGTGTGTATGCATCGGGAGCCGCGCGAGGATGGTAAAAAGGGAGCAAGATATGTTTGCTCGCGGCCCGTGCGGGATACCCGGAGCGTCGAAAATGTTAGGAGAATAATCGTGTCGCGCAAGTGTCTCTCGCTGGCAGAGAAGACAAACCGTGTGCTCAGTTTCCATCTCTCTCTGCCTATCCCCCTCGTTCTGTCCTCCTCTTTCCAACCCCGTTTTCCCTCTCCCTCCTCTCTTTCTGCACCCCCCCTGTCCCCTTTCCACCGCCTGTTCTCTGGGCCCGTTGGTCGCACCGGGACGACGTTTACCGTGCGTCACGGGAAACGGCATTGGGAGGAGACAGAAGGTGACAGCCCTCCCGCGGAATTCATGGTGCGCCCGGGAGAAACGGTGAAGTGAGTGGTGGCAGAGTGAGGTGAGTGCGACGGCACCGAAGCTGGCCAGATCGGCGAGATATCCGCGGGGCTCGTTATCATTTAGGCCAATATAGGCGGAAAGAGGGAAAAAATGCCGGGCCTGATCGCCGTCAGCGAGTTCGTCGAGGAGACGAGGGAGGATTATAATTCGCCCACCACGTCCACCTTCGTTTCGCGAATGCCACAATGCAGACAGACAATCACATCCCTCGAGGAGGTGAGTTCTCCCTTCCCTCTTCTCTCTCCCCCCCCCCCCTCTCTTTCTCTCTCTTTTTGTATCCATTTCTTCCTTAGGGGGAAGGAAATAAGATAAAATAAAATGAAACGAAACGTCCTTCGTTCGCCCACTTCGAGCGTGCAACGCGTAACCTTACCACTCCATCGGTGGTGTGGAGCGCGTGTTGTCCTGCGTGGGCGTCTCGCAATTGCCCCATGGATATCCGATTTATACACCCGCAATACCTTCGACCGCGATAGACGTAACGATTGATTTTTCGGTGCAATGACGCTCGGCGTTGCCTTTTTCACCGACGTCCCTGAAGGTACACGCAACTCTTACCGAGGCTGGTGGCCTGCATCTCTACGGTCGCTTTCCACGTATCGATGATGTAAATACCCGCACCGTGTCGATTTACCACTTCCAGTTCGGGCAATGCATGCAGACCTGCTGGATTTTCGTGTCCCCGCGCGATACCTACCACGGAATTCTCCGATTGCATCGGGTTCGAACGTCCTGATTACCTATCCTGGAATGTTTTGCACGTTTATTGGCCAATCGCGTAGCCGACTGATCGATGCCAGGGTTCTTGCCGTGTTACGTACGTGACTTACGATGGAGCATCACGTTTCGTGGATACGCTGCTTTATCCACGCCTGACGCGTTGCGGGGATTTCGAATCGGATTAATTAGCGGGATAGCGAAGACGTAACGCGTCACGAGAGCCACGGGATTGAGGTGCCTGCGTAAGTAGTTAGGGGGGCAGAAAAGGGAAAGAGTGTCCCGCGCCATTCTTTCATGCAGATGTAGATAATGGGTCTGTTGTAAGAGCAAACCGTAATACGCCGACGTAATTATGGGCGAAGAATGTCATTGCATGCGCCTTTCGTAATTTACCGACCACCGAAAGCTTTTCGTAGGTTGCGCTGCCTTCCGGAAATGTATAGATAATATAGATATATTAAAAATATACACAGAGGGTGTTACTAAAATAAAGGGGGGAACTTTATGAGTGTATACTACTCATTTCAGTGATACAAAAACAAAGTCTGCCTCCCTGTTTTAGGAACTGTAGTATGTATATACATAGCTATGCATAGGGTGTCGCCAAAATGATGGTGCGACTAGAAAGGGCGAGATTCTATATGAAAATATAAATCGAAAATACAGGAAAACATTTCTTGATTCGGGGCTTTGTTTAAAAAAAAATAAGATTGAATATTTGTGAATCTGACTAAGTGCATCTGACTAAGAATTGGCAGAATGCAACAATAAATATAGTTCCACTGTGAATGAAATGAATCATGGTAAAAAATAAGTCGAAATTTAATCATTCTCTTGTTATATAGTCAAGTGCGCGAATTTTCGACGGATTTTCAGGCTCGATTTTGTGGAAACCAAACCCACGTTCGAGGAAAGTTAATACACAATTTCGACTTATTTTTGCTATCTATATTTCCTGTTGCAGCCTGTCTATTTCTAATCAGATATACGTGTACCAGACGATTTTTTGCATTTAGCTTCTCGAAAACAAAGGCTCGGTAGAAGAAATGTTATTCTGTACCTGCCTCCTACTCATTTCTTTATCGAGAATCACCCACTTTCGTAATGTTCTACTAGTTCGCTGACACATATTGCTTCCCGAGCACAGGACCTATTTTCAACTTACCCGAGGTCGTGAAGATTTTCATTGGTCGAGCGAACTGATCTGTAGAAACACCGATACGTAATGGTTTGTACTTAAAATCGTGCATCTCACTTGCCCTCTTACTTTTCTTCATGGAAGATGGTACATATGGAGTGTTCCGCAATGTGCATTTTACACAGAAAATCAGGTCAAAAATATAAAATACATTATTTTTAATAAAGGTTTTCGCTTTTGAGAAAATGAATTTTGAAAACTCGTCTAGCACATATGTATATGGAAGAATAGAAATTACTGATTTCTCAGAAAACATCCACCAATAAATTATGTACGTAAATATATTTTTAAAAGATTCAACAATGAATTACGGAAAAAGAATCATTTGTATCAGTGGCATTAATTAAAAATGAGCTTGGAATAAAAAAAAAATAAAAGTTCCATTAAGTATTAAGCCATATTTTTTGCGATTATTTAGACTTGAATTTTGTTAAATTCCTTTTGTCTAAAACGAACGTTAGTAGGTATGTATCTACGCAGCATATTTAATGAGCAAGGGTGAATGATGTCATATTCTTTTAATTATCTTTAAACTACAATATGACCACTTATCTTATGGATTCTTCTATGAAACATAACTTTGCCTTTTGTATGTGTCTAGCCCCATCTTAATCAATGCCCCCCACACACACATTTATAAAACATTAATTTTCCAAACCCTTGACCAATCAGTTTACTTTTACGAATTTTTTTAAACCTCTTTCCCCACGTTGAAAAACTCACCGCGACACGAATAAATCACTGCCTCGCACTTTTCTTTTTGCAACGACGAAAACTGAGTCACCGGATATTCACACGTTAGTATTTGTATATGCACGTATTAACGGCTGGTTAAGATTTATTTTCTATACTTTATTAAATAACTATCAATAAATGCCGATAAAGCAGGCCGTTATCGTTGCGACACTGCTGGTTTGCATATTATCGAATCGTGGGCGTATTTTGTAACACGCGGGCAGATAGGGAACTTCGCGCGGAAAGTATGCCGCACCGCTCGGAAGCGGAATTTATGCACGGAATTATTAAAGTTTCTTCTCACACAGGAAAGCTGGCTACGATTTTAAAGTCGATAGCTTGAAAGGGCCTCTTGGAAACGGGTTCACGGGGCCTATTGTGATGCGTCACGTTGGGGTAATCAGATCACCAATGGGGAAATTTAGTGCTTAATGAATTATGCATCTAACACTGAATACTATATTATGTAATGGTTGAATATGTACCTGTAGTGATTGAATATGAAAATTTGTACGCGTAGTATCATGAATTAGTATCGTGGGGAAGTAGTATCCCATTATATAATAAATCAAGCTTCTATATATTAATAAATGTCTTTACATGGATCAAGAGTGAAAGTTAAATATTAGCATTCTAATCTTTAGTACCTAATGAACATGATTTTTTTTTTATCTTTATCTTTGTATTAACTAGCTTTAGACTCTGTACACTAAAGGGTTTTTTCCCGTTGAAATAATAATAATAATGAATTTGGAAATATTGCTGTTGAGGAATTGGAATATTTTAATTGAACTATTGTGTGATAACTTTATTATTTCTTTTTCTCGGACGCATTAATGTTTCTATAATACTTCAAATACTGCTACTTCACCATACTCAGATCTACGCTGTACAGAATACTCTATTTACTGTATAAGTACCATATGAAAAACAGAATATGGAATAGGTTTAAAACACAAAGAAGAAATACAACACAAAATTGAATCGTTGTTAAGGCTCTATGTATATTACTATGTCACTTTGGATTTATGCATTCTCACGGAATTGCAAGGTTAAAACTCATATATTTTAATTCGCCATTCGATGTAGATTTTAATTAAGAAAATATTAAAATACTTCTGAAGAGACATTATTATTTTGAAGGATAATTTAATTCCAAGTTTGTATTTTGAAATAAAATAATAGGAAATTGAAAAATCGGGAAGCGTGTTTTACTTCGTAAAGTAAGAGACCACTTGAATGGTTGACGTAAAAATCTTTGAGAAAATTATGCGCGTTACTTTTGCCTCGACGCGAAAGTCGATACCAGTGCTGCACCTGTAATGGCGCATTCGAGTCGCTTTTACGATGCAATTCGACTTGGTGCTTCCTTGCAAATTATACTCGACCACTTCCGTCTGCTTTGATGCGCCAGCATCAACCATTCCGGGTCAGTTCGTCTTCCCTTCCTTCTTACCCTGTTAACTGGGGAGGACGAGGTAACCCGTCATTTCAAGATGCTTCCGCTTCAGATGAAACGAGTTATCTACCGGTTTACAAAAATTTAGCAACTACAATCGTGCATCAGGATAAAATATATTAGGTACGTTATACAAGGTATTTGGTAAGAGGAGGTGTAACCGAGAAGGTAGTGATTCTGCATGAAAAATAAGTAGAAAACGTGGAATAAAATTTGTTCATAGGAGCCATTTATCGAGAAAATTGATTTTGAAAACTCATCTGGCACTTAACTACGTACCTGGTAAAAAGTCATTCGATCCGTCTGTAGATACGGTAAAATATTAAGTTTACGGTATAAATTGTGTCATAAATCTGTTTTGTATGAGGATTTATTTTCGGGAACAATGTTTTATAAAATAAAATCTTCTTATCTGGGCATGCCAAAAATTTATAATATTTATGGAATTACTGACGTGCAGAGTAGTTTTTAATAGGGGAAAAATTAGTAGAAAATTAATCATTGCAGATTTTTATTGAGATAACTTTAAAAGTTAACATAGATTTTCGTAGGAATTCACCAGAGTTGGGCATTATCTAAATACACAATTATTTAAATAACAGATCAAATGAAAGTTACTTCAACTTTAGATTATTAGACGAATACAATCAATTTTCTCGTTCGACGAATAAAGTTACTCTCGAAGCAATTTTATTATACACATGATGAATAATTTTTTGGCCATCTCGGGAATTAATTCATAACTTCACATACACATTGTCATATAGTAAAAGTTGGCCGAAAATATTTTTGTAAATGTAAAATAAACTCGGAATTATGGAATTTGAGTGAGGCTTCTTTCTTCGAAAAAATCGATTTTTATTCAAATAAGTACACACTTGGCGAATTTTTAAATCCGATTTTCTATAAAGCAAAGACTTACTCGAAGAAAGTGTACTCTAAATTTTGACTTATTTCTGCAGCAGTAGATACATACATATTCATTTCATTCGTGACTCTACAATATTATTACTACTACTGCATTTTGATAATTCAGAATGAGAAATACGGATACCTACCTAAGTACTCTAGTACCTAGTTTTCAAAATAACTGTTCTTGAAAATTCAACCTCTCACGAAAAAGATTTATGCTGTAATTTCGACTTATTTTCAGGCGTAGAATCGCCCGTTTCCCGTTGCACTGTGAATCTTCTTCCACCTTATATGTAGTATTGTACTACAGTAACAGTCGCGTTAAACGGCAAAATCAATTTGTCGTTTCGAAACCGTTACCTCTCCAAACTGCTGCTAGTAGCACCATTTCGCACGCGAAAAACAAGGACGAGCAGAAAACTAATTAGCGGGTTGGCCGGTTGGCATGTCCCTTAATTAGAACTGCAGTCGGGCCAGGCCTGGAACGCAACGTTCGATCTGATTCGTGGGGAGAATGTTAATACTCCCGTCATGGGATCTGTCTAAACTCCACTGTACACTCGGCTAAAAATCATCATGCGTGGTGGAGAGTGACCCAACTTCACGTGGTTGTTATCCGTTTAGCGAACACTTAAGGTTTGAACACGCTTATCAGTTTCGTGACAGATCAGTGCCGGCGTGCCAGTGGTAAGGAGAAGAGCTCCTCTACGCCGAAAAATAAGATATACGTGTTTTTTTTTTTATAGCCGCCCGTTTTCATATTTAGGGGGTGAAACCAACCCCCAAAGTTATAAGATTTTCAGGTGTTCATCACCGATTGCTTTGAGTTTTTGGATATGTTTTAGAGGATCGTGAAATAAGAAAATCGTGTCTTTTTATTTTGGCGTGCTTGACTATTTAGGGGGTGAAACCACCCCTTAAAGTTATAAGATTTTTAGCTGTTCGTCTCCGATTGTTTTGGCCAAAAACCAAAGCAATCGAAGAATGGCACCACCCATTCTCATAAAATTTGAGGGGTGGTTTCACCGCCTGAGCATGTAAGCAAGCCAAAATAAAAGGACACCTGTTTCTTATTTCTCAGTCCTCTAAAACATATCCAAAAACCAAAGCAATCGGAGACGCAAACCTGACAATCATATAATTTTGAGGGGTGCTTTCACCCCTTAAACATTCAAGCAGGCCAAAATAAAAAGACACGTATTTTTTATTTTTCGGTCCTCTGAAACATATCCAAAAACCAAAGCAATCGGAGACGCAAACCTGACAATCATATAATTTTGAGGGGTGCTTTCACCCCCTAAACATTCAAGCAGGCCAAAATAAAAAGACACGTATTTTTTATTTTTCGGTCCTCTGAAACATATCCAAAAACCAAAGAAATCGGAGATGAACGCCTGAAAATCTTATAACTTTGGGGGTTGGTTTCACCCCCTAAATATGAAAACGGGCCGCTATAAAGAAACACGTATATCTAATTTTTCGGCCCTCCAAAACATATTCAAAATTCAAAGCAATCTAAGGTGGACACCTGGGAACCTCTCCTTGCGAGAAGTGTGCAGAGACCTTTAGGCTGCGGTTATACTGAATGCGTATTCTGACGACTAGCTCGTCGTCCGAATACGTCAGTACTGCCGGAGCATTGCGGAGCGTATAGGAATGAAAACTCGGACGACGAGCTAGTCCTCAGAATACGCATTCAGTATAACCGCAGGCTTATACACCACTTCATGAATATAGTGTCAGGGCAACAGTCCCACCATAAACTGTTCCAGAGCATATTGACGAAATTGCAGAAGTGTTCGTGAAACTGGTACGAACTGTGTGAAGTTGGACTACTTTCCACTGTGCACTTGTAGTTGGAGGGATATTTTTTTAGCCGAGTGTACAGTTAGAACTCCCGTACAGGACGTTACTAGCGCTTCCATAAAGGTTCGCGAGTTCCCCCACCACCTTTTGGGACTGATCTAAACGACAGTCTCTTCAGGAAACTTGGCGTAGTCCAGCAGAGAAACACGATGGGTTAAAGCTTAAAACAGTTATGAATGCATTAACTCTTGTTAGGAAAATAATCCAAATACGACCTCATTCGGATTATATTTAATTATTCATATATATTTCGAACCACTTCTGCATTCCATAGTTTAATTGTACATCGCGCGTAATTATAGTTATTCACACCGGGAAAACCTCATCAATTAATTTATAACACTCTCATGAAAATTGAATAGAAAATATATAAATTTAAAGTTTCATTGTTAAATGACACCCCAGGCTCAGCTGCCGGCAAATCAATGAATGAGCTGATTTTGTTTTCAAAGCCGAGACTGTGGAATTTCGAGACAATACTTTAACTGTTTTCTACAGAATATGGACGTAGGTAAAATGATGCCAAAACAGTCACTGAGTAGAAATCTTTCGACGTGAAAACACGCCGACGTCATACGCAGTGTTAATATCCACATTTTAAATGTTTTCCTTTTGCTTTGGTGGGATCGTAGAAAATGGTAAAATAGTAGATCTGAAATTTTTCATATTGTTATTCACTTTTTTCCTGTTGCATGGCTATATTTGGATTATTCTTTCATTAACTATATACATTATTTTATTCGCTGCTTGCAGTCTTGTGCATTGCGCACTACGCGTCCAAAATGACTCTCCCCCACCTCACTATGACACACAAATTCTTTCAGTCTTTTACAATACCACACTTGAATACAGATCTTCGGTATAGGAACCGGTATAGTACTTATAATGATTTAAAAATTAATCATTCATTTAATCCAATGAATCACGACCTCCACTTTCACAACGTTCAGTGACATCGATATATAACTCAAAGTTAATCTTCAGCGTTCCTAAAAAGCGTGCCTGTAGTGTAAATGGTTAGTTCGTCGCTAATGACTCATTTGACAACCAAACTAACGCGTGGATAGGAATACCATAAACAGCAGCGGCGAATCTATTCACTAAGTAGTCCTACTGTACATATATCGCTTTCGTCTACTCTTGACCCTGAGCGTCAGTAAGTCACCCACTTTCCCGCTTTAGCAGTGTGGACTTACGACACTAGCGCGACGAAAATTTACGTTCCGCCGGCTATTTTTGGCGTGGCGCGACCGCGGTCTATTCTCGTTAGTGTCAGCCAGCGGAAGAGACAAGAGACACCGTTCCTCTTCCCTTCCCTCTCGTTCCTCACGATCGCCGTCGTTAGGGAGGAACTGGAGTCGCCCGTATTTCTTTTGTGACCAGATTAACGAAAAACGCAACGGAAGTGTTCCCACGCGAGAGGCATCGGTTTATTTGGCGTTGAGAGATGTTCGTTGAGTTCACAGCCCGTTTCAAGAAACGGGAACGTTTAGCGGAACGTTTAATACAGCAGGTAAACGGGGCACCGAGTATATCTCTGTTCGAGAGATTAGTAAAACGGAATCGTGAGAGCTCGGTCATACGGGGGAAGCTCCTAGGCAGGGACTTTTGCCGAAACTGAAAATACCGGTATATGTATTTCGGTTTCATCTTCAAAACCTTTATAGAAACCAAAATACGCAAATACCGGTATGACGTCATACCGATATACCTATGCAAATACCGGTATACTTACCGATATTTATCGGTAATTTTTTCGGTTTTCCGATTTTATTACAGTTTTCAAAATATTATTAGACAAGAATCTAAAACCAACATAGCAAAACCGATTGTACAAAACCGGTTCGGAAGAAAATTTGTTTTTCGTTCTGATGGAAACGAAATATTTTTCAGCAGCAACGATATCAACCGGAACGAAATTGTTATTATCGGAAATTGAACCGAAATGAATCGAAAAAATATTTCGTTCCAGGTCCCTGATTTTTACAATTCGAATTAATAACGGCTATGAAGATATTACTTTAATCTACCATGTCATCGAAAGAAGAACCGGAAATATACCGGTATTTATTTCGGTTTCGGTACTTCAACGATTTCTGTATTCACCTATTTCGGTTCTATAACGGTTTCGGCACTCATCTATTTTGGTACGATATCGGTTTCGGTATAGCTTCGTTGACGTAATACCGGTATGAAAATTATACCGGTTTGAAGTCCCTGCTCCTAGGTGGTACCCGCACTTTTTAACGGGGTTTTGTGTACGAATAGAGCTTGAAATAATGAAGCTAATAATATACGGTTTTAAGTACTTATGAAGGGTTAATAATTAATAATATATTTAGCGTTGTGGTTAGAAGCTGTCATTGTCTTTCGTGGCGTGCTGGTGTAAACGTGTTTGTTTACCAAAAATGTTGCCTTTTGTGCATCAGTTAGTACTTCATTATAATCCTTGCCCCTTTGGCTGCTACTACAACTCAGTTACGGGTTATTCCTCGCGCATGGATGCATGTATCCAGGGATAATAAAAATCAAACCTTGGAACTCGAGTTTCTTTAATTTTTCTTATAGATTATCATATATAAGGTAAAAGACCCAATACGTGGACACGTTCCAGTAGCTGGACACTGGTGCAAAAATACTGATTAGTACATTTAATATCCGCTTTATCCAAAAAAGAACTATTTTATTAAATTATTCAAATATTTAGTAAAATATATTCATATATATATGACTAAATATTTGAATAATTTAATAAAATAGTTCTTTTGCACCAGTGTCCAGCTACTGGGACGTGTCCAAGTATTGGGTCTTTTACTGTGCACTAACTGCGTGCAAGATATCAACTAAACGGTGAACCAAGCCTCATGCCCTCATCTTGTCAGACACTTTATCGCATAGTACCTACTTTATCGATTGAAATACTTGAAAGAAGCATGTTACGTGTGCTTGCCCTGAAAGAGGGTGGAAGAGGAACATCGGTAAGCTAAAGCTGGGATCTCCAATGTGCGTCTGGCCGCTCCGGCGGTCCCACTAGTGCAAGGGAGAAACAGATGCATACTTCTCCCTTGCACTAATGCGACCGCCGCTGACCGGAGCACCGAGGCGCACATTCGAGATCCCAGCTTAATCCCACCTACGTGCATTCGAACAGCATGCTATTGGATTTTGCGTAACCGGTCGTTTACACGTTGCCGACACATTAGCACGCTCCAGATCATTTTTTGATAATTGTTCATACTGGCGCAAAACGCCCGGGGGTAGTAGATTCTTTCCTGGATCATTTTCCAGTGTTCTATATTTAAGCTTCGCGTGTATGTACGTACGTATATACGCGGAGAGTGTTATGAAAGAGGGCTCAAGACTTATAAGGTAGATAATGCCCACTAAGCTGATGAGGGGAGTGCACCAGCAGCGCGAGGTTCAAGTCGCCGATTTGGCTGAAATTTTGCATATGCATTAGGGTGGTTCTTATTTTCGATTTTTGAATTTTCTATAGGGTGCCCTCTAGAATAGTTCCAAATAATTAAAAAAAATCCTTGTAAAGTTTCAGCTCTATCGGATAACGAGAAAGGGTGCAGCTGGGTCCTTAAATATTTAAATTATTATTTAACAGCTCGCGAAGTCGATTTTATATAACATCTACCGAGTTATTGATTAAATAAAAAAATATGTGAAACAAAAGTTGTAGATCGGGAAAAGGAGCATCTTTTTTGTTGTATTACTTCTTCTCATGCGTCAAACGGTTTTCGAAAAAAGTACGAAAAACTAAAAAAAAAAACTTTTTTTTCCCTCAAATTTTGAAGGTTTAAATACTTCTAGAACACTTTTTATTTATGAAGGTGAACAAAAAAATGGAATTTTTATTTTCAAGGATTATTTTTTAAACATCTAAGGGGGGGGGGGGGCATATACAGAAATACGCAAAAAAAAAACATAAAAAAAATTCTTATTTTCGGTGTTTGATATGTCATGAAAGTTTCCTGAAAATGTGGGACCGAAATTCGGAAAAATGGAACAAAACAAAGAAGCTCGATACAAAAACATAAGAATTACAAAAGAGGCGATTGGAAAATCTCTCCGCCACGCCCACTTTCGAAGCACGCCAACCATGAACGATTATGACATGTGTAAAACAGTTATTAAAGTTGTCATAAGGATTTGAGTGAATGTCGTCGATAAAAACAGCCATTTAGATTGACATTTCGTACAAAGGGCACAGAAATCAGCGTTCCACCAAATGCCATCGTGAATGGTAAACGCGAAATTTCCTCGCGCGATGAACGTTAATGAAGCAGAAATTGGATTTCCATTTAGCTGATGCGATTAAAATGCTGATGAAAATGTATTGAATTTTAACCCATTCGGCTTGAATTCCTGCAGCGCTCTGCATTAAATCGAAACAAGTCGCGAATATTGTGGGAACTGAAACGACATTCGCCAAAAGAAGGGTCGTAATCAACTTGTATTAACGAACATGGCATTAATTTTAATTGTAATACTCACGAGGAGGCGAATTTGAAACGAAAGAAAAAATTTTATATTTTATTTGTCGAATTGCGTGTTGAATAAAGGGGTCATTCTGGTTAGACGGTTTGAAAAAATCGATTTTTTATAACATTTTTCGAAAGTACATATCCTCAAGAATGTACCGTTAAATTTTCATTAAAAATTCCAATTATTTTAGCTTCTACATAGGCATTTTGTAGGGAGCGCAGAGATTCGACCACCATAGATGAAAACTTTGAACGCGTCTTTCTCAAAACGTCATTTTTTCACATGATGCAGGTAAAATCTCAAAATCTATCAAACCGATTGTTTTATAAATTAAACTGCTTATTCTGGGCACCTATGCCTCTGGCAGAGATGGGCAAAAAATTATTTGAAATAAAAATTTGTGCACGAAATTTTTATTTCAAATAATTTTTTGCCCATCTCTGGCCTCTGGCCGTCACTACAACCAAGTATTTCTGTTGAGTCTAGTCTACTTTTAAAATCGAAAATAGCAGAGAAAACAGCCGAAATTTTGTTAATTTTAAGGATAAATCATTTATTCTAGTACGGCCCATAGCGACAGTCATACTGATCAAGAATTTCTTTGTATTTTTGGTTTCAAAGAAGTCCAACTGCTGAAATCACCTGCACGAGCAAGGCATGAATTTTTAAACATGTCATCAACATCGCCTTGAAAACCATTTTAAAAGCAATAATTTTATTACTTTCATATTTTTTATTTACTGTAGAAATATAGTTTAATTGATAGAAAGAAATTTTACTCCATTACTATAATTCCTGTCTTCGCAATGAATTCCTGAAAATCGCTGAATTTATCGACGCGCTGACCAGAATGAGTCCTGAAGACGTATATGTGCAACTAACGCAATATGATATTTGCAAACGTTAGAATTTCCCTTGCATCATTTTGCGCGCTTTGCCCGAGTCGAGCAGAGTCTTCAACACAGCTGAAACACCATGGATTCAGCCTCCTGACCGTTTGCAAATCGGTCCAGGTAAACGACTTGGATACGAACGACCTACCAAGGTCGCGCGGCCAGGAATTTCTTTCGTTCTCAGTCGCCTCACCTGGTCGTCGAGAGGGAAAGAGAGAAACAGCTAGCAAGCTATGTAGAAGGAACCTGGCTTACAAGGAGAGCCTACAGTCGCTGTCCCGCAGATTATCATGAAATTTTAAGGAATCGATCTACTTAGAACTCGTGTGCTGAAATTCTGTAGAATATTTTGTGCCAATGCGGATTTTTTTTATAAAGAATTGAACTGTACTATTTAAAGACTTTAAGGCCGTTCGTCCAGCGCCGCAACGCAACTTCAGTTTAACAAAAAGATAATTGCGTCAATCACTCGCAAGAGTTTTGTTTCTAGTCGACATTTTTTTTTTGATCTGTAATCTCTCAAAGGGAATTCTAACTGATTTCCCCGAGTTATAGTCACGACATTGCATGCAATCGTTTTTTGGTAAAATTACAGTTGCTTTGCGACGGTGCACGAACGGCCTTAAAGTTTATGAGATTATTATCGAGATTCGATCTAGGTGAGGGCGATGAGCGTGCAATGATTCATGAACGGGAGACCTCGAGTTTTAGGCTTTTTCTTTAACTTTCATTTTAAACAATTTTAATTCTTTTAGGTTTACTTTGTAAAGATTAAAATTATTTTCAAGTTACGCCATGACGATCCGGCAGCAGAAAATTGTAAAAGGACACCGGGTTTTAAGCCTCTCTATTTGTATGTCCTTTCTTGAGAGGTGTTTCTTCTTCAGAAGCCCGAAAAACATGAGCATTCTCAGAAATCTGGAGAGAATAAACTACTCGGTGGATTATTCTCAAAATTTACATACATGTTCATTAGCTATTTGATAATTTGTTTCATGTTCATAAAAGCAATAAGGTAAAAGATCCAATACGTGGACACGTCCCAGTAGCTGGACACTGGTGCAAAAGAACTATTTTATTAAATTATTCAAATATTTAGTCAAATATATATATGAATATATTTCACTAAATATTTAAATAATTTAATAAGATACTTCTTTTTTGGATAAAGCGGATATTAAATGTACTAATCAGTATTTTTGCACCAGTGTCCATCTACTGGGACGTGTCCACGTGTTGGGTCTTTTACCTTAGTTCTCCAAAAATATCATATTAGAAAGAAATGCTCCGTTTACGGAAATAATTGCGGGTCGCTACTGTGAGCTGGGCCAAAAATTGAAACAAAATTTTGTTAAGTACGAGCCTAGTTATGGTTTAAAGTAGAATAAACATAAAATGTTGACCATTCCTAAAAGCTTGGCATTTTACAATTAAAATCGTAAAAAAATATGTTTTATTAATACCAAAACTATCATAGATATAGTTATTGTTATAGTTCGTGCAATAGAGGGATATGTTTTCTACAATCTCTTAAAATTTCTAACCCCTAGATTTATTATTTTTTTTAGATATCACCTCCGCAAACGTGAACAATATATTTACGAGAAAGCGGCATTCAAGTTTTAAAATTTTAAAAATGGAGAGACACATAGCGGAGACAGAAACGAATGGTTCGAGGAACGAGGAATCATCATATCGTTCGTCTTATCTTCATAGTTTATTATTAGTCGTCCCGTGGAAAGCAACACAACGGCGCGAACTTGTGCAAACTGATTGCTATAGAATCGAGGATATAAGGACTCTCGTGGTCCACGAGATTATTCATCTAGGAAATAATCTATTTGCTTTGACGGCCACTCGATGTTATTAATGCCTCTTGGCGTCAATCAGCATCGACGATTATTAATCGTTCGCCTCGGATCTACGGCACAGTGTTATACGTACGAGCTTTGCGCTACTGATTTGCCAACAGCGTATAAAAATTCCTAAGTAGTTGGTTAACTGTTCAAGGGCTGACTGTAATCAGGACACTTTTACTTCAGTAGTCGAAAGAGAATTTTTTCTGGCAATAACTGATCCAACTGACTGGTGATTACTCAAGGCATCTTCTAAAGTTGTGCAATTATTCGAAGTATTCGAGCAGTTTCGATTTTGAATCGGATAGATTATAGAACGTCTTTTGTCGAACCAATTCGAGAACTAAGTAGGTTATTTGTGTCAATAAATGTGAATAATAATATTAATGCGACTTTATTACATGCATAATTACCTATTTATATTATTATTTGTTGTAATTATATTATACTAGAAATGAAGTACAATGCAAAATGCGAGCTATAGCTATAAGGGGTCGTCCTTAAATTACGTAAGGCTTTTTTTTGGGGGGGGGGGGGGGGAATTTCCTACGTTATCTTACAAGGGAGGGGAAGAAGTCAGGTAGCGTCTTACGTAATATTTTTTTAACCTAATTAATACAATAAATACAAATTCTATCACTAATGTTCCCGAAAAGTTGTTTTAGTTTAAATTTCCCCAAACTGAGTTAAATGAATTACGTAAACCTTTAAAATAATTTTAATAATTGAAGAAATGTAAAAAATATTACGTAAGAAGGGGGTTGCAATATCAAATTTTACGAATTCTTATACTGGGAGAGGGAGGGGGTAAGAAATCGTTAAAATTACCCTTACGTAATTTAAGGACAGCCCCTAAGCTGCTATTAACCTATCTAAAAAATAAAAGACTCAACATTTAACATAACTATAAGTTTGCGAAGGAAGGAAGAAGATGGTCCTAACATCTAAATTGATAATTGAGGAGTACCTAAGTAACGAGATTCAGCGTCCCAATGTAACGCAAAAAACAGCTTCAATTCATTGAACATTTTCTAAGGTGTAGTTGTCACCGAAACCAGTCAATTATTTTTGGCGCACTAAGAATTACCATTGGTGCCAAATTTGATGTCACCGAGCATAATCGTAAATAGTAATAAAGAAACACTTATAGTCTAAGGCTTAGAGCCTCCACACTGTCCCTACTTTGTTGACCAACATTTTAGTCACAACAATTGCACTTTTTTCAAAACGACGAAACACATTAGTTGGCAAACTAATCCTTCTAGCTTTAAAAAAAAACAATCGTTTGGACCAATTCTAAAAAAGTTATGGGATTTTAAAGAATGTACGATTATGACTGCCAGTCACTTTATGTAATGATGAAAACATTTCCGAATTGTTTCTATTTCCTTGCTGTTTTCTGTCAGAGCCTGCTGCGTGAAATGCATTATGCAATATTGGTATGTTTAGGAGCAATGTGTTTTCATCTGTGGCCAGAAATAGCATGGTTTCTGAGATCAGTAGTCCTACTACCTTCGTCAGATTCTGTAGGCGAAAAAATCATCTTCTCCGCACTCTTGCAATTCCGGCTCAATAAGAACCTGTTCTAGAACAGACGACTAACAGGTACAGCGAGTCAAAATACCCAGATATTCGCCAGGCGAGGGTTAAATGTTTACTCTGATAGATTCTCAAATTATCACGCAATGTATGAAACTTTTCCTTCATAATAACACAGACCTGGAACATTAACTTTAAAAAACATTTAAAAGTGTATCTACAGTGGCTTACACCCATAATAATCCTACACTCTTTAAAATCGCATAACATTTTTAAAATAGATCCAAACGATTTGAGTTCTTTTTGAGAAGCTAGAAGGATTAGTTTGCTAAGTGACGTGTATCGTCGTTTTGAAAAAAATTGCAACTAATCAAAATAGCAAAAAAAATAGTAAAGTTGTTTTTTTTTTCAATTTCCTTTTTTGAGCCTGTAATTCAAATTCAAAAAACCCGTTGTGTTTTTTATATTCAGCGCCCAAAAATATGCACTTCGCAGGTTTGTGTAATCTTTCACTGAATAGCGAATATCGTCATAATATCGTCTTCTTCCTGTATTCCTCGCGACGATTCGCGTCGCGAGCACTTTCATTTATGGCGAACCAGTGATTTCATTCAGGTATCGCGCGAAATTTCGCTGAAACGCCGGAGCCCGCTGCGCCGTGTATTAAACGAGGTTCATTGGCTCAGCAGCGAGTGCAAAACCTGTTCCATCGGCTTTTATCCATTCTCTTCGGCGTTGGCGCAGAGAGCGTAAGGGAGGTCAGTTCCGGAGCGGGCCATACTCGCCAATTTCCCTGTATGCGCGACCAGCTCGCGGCTTTCGCAAGCCTCCAATCTGAGGGGGGGTCCACGCGATGATGACACGGTTCCTCGAAACGAGTCGCGATTTCTTAACATACGCACTTCGCGCCGCAGCTGCCACCCCACTGAACTTGCTTGACCCATTTGCATCATTTTAGTAGAGCAGAAGATGGGCCGGTATCACGCATGAATTTTCGCTGTAGGTACTAATACATTACGGCGTCCCCCGATACGATAAAAAATATTATTATCGATTGTGATTTTAGAAGGATGTTTTTAAAATTTTTTTAAAATTATTGGGTAAGCAGGCCAGTAAATGGACAGTTTAGCTGATTCCGAAGTTTACATCAAGGTGTTTCTTAGTAATATCTGTGGTATTAAAAAAAATCAAGAGCTTTGCACGTAAAAATGTGCAAATTTAAAGAAAAAATAACTGTAAGTAAAAAAATTAATGTATATAAGGGTAAAATAATGAAAATTCTATTTCATAGCCCGTATCACCAGTAGATGGACAATAGGGCGAGCAGATGGACAGTTCAGAGCCAATAGATGGACGGGTGTCTGGCTAGACAAGTAAAAGATTTATTAGCTATAGTAGAAACCTAAATTAAGGGCACTAGGCAGTCGAAATATCGATTTTTTTTATTGCATTTTCCGAAAGTACTATCCTTTCTGAATAAAATGCTCCTTGGTTTATAATAAAATTCGCAAAATTGTAGATTTGGCAGCTAAAAATGTCAAGCGGCAACCTATAGCGTCGCCTTTGCCCAGAAACTTTAAACGAATTTTTCTCGAATATTTTTTTCTCTTCTCTTTTTCCTCATTGCGAACGAATGGAGGTTCAGATCGACTTGAAAAAAATTACAGGATGTGTAAAACATGTGTCATTTCGGACCATACCTCTGATATGGTCCGTAAACATTCGAGATTTTCATAAAAAAATTAAGAAGTCACCGGATTTTGGTAGCGTAAAAACAAGAACGAATTTTTCTCGGAGAAATCGCCGTTTTTCAGCCACCAATTGCATAATTTTGATTTAATTTTTGTTTTTATAGGTTTGGTCCGAAACTATGAGTCCAAAAAACAAGAATCACACCTTTGAAATCGGATTGCGTTAAATTTTAAGACCGATATTAAGGGAAAACGACGGAAAAACGTTAAAATGTTTACACGTCTGCATTGCCATTTTTGAAGCACATATATATTTCTTACCATTTTTTTTTCAATCTGTATGGTAATAACAAACATTGGATAAAAGGATACATCTGGATTTGCTTTCATTTTTTTACAAATAAATAAGGGACAGAGTCCCTTTCTCACTAAAAACGACTGCCTAGTCCCCTTAAGTTATTTTTTGTTAAAATATAGTTTATTTCATCAAAACTAAAAACGTATGAAGTCTTCATTGCCAGAAATCAGTGCAACAGGTTTTGGGCCCAGGCCGCAAATAAAGTGAGAGATTATGTCTAGCCTAAAGTGTGGGACTGTCCCGGATTTGAATTGTTTGTCTCGCATTGAAAACTGTCTGAGAAAGTGTCCCGGATTGGATATGTAACCTTTTTAACATTTTCTTAGTGGCACAAAGTAAAAATATATATCCACAGAGTTATTTTTTATATTCTATGTAGATCATTTTTTCTTATGATAAAGTGTTTTTAATTTTGTTTTAATTTATCAGAAGTATGTCTTCATTATATAATTAAATAAACTAAGAAAATGGTGTCCTTATGATTGCGTTAAGCTTTTTTTTTACAAAAGTTTTAATTCTATTCTGTCCATCTACTGGGCCCCGTCCAGCTACTGGCCTGCTTACCCTATTCGTATTTCGTGGTCCTTAAATACGAAAATTGTCGTCAGGACACCACAACAAAGGCCGCGCTGCGCTGGATTCAGGTATCTAGACTGTGCGGTAAGAGACGACAGCCAGAATGTAATGAGGAATGTCGTAAGCTATGATTTCTTTTTGAATGGGTGTATTGTTGTATTATGTGAATCATAGGAGCTATTAACATTAACATGCAAAACATGGAACTGCCGCGTGGCCCCGTGATGTC
This sequence comes from Andrena minutula, assembly GCA_929113495.1. Lineage (NCBI taxonomy): Eukaryota > Metazoa > Arthropoda > Insecta > Hymenoptera > Andrenidae > Andrena > Andrena minutula. Next base: position 43,720,255 of record OV815994.1, read on the forward strand.
CACATATTTCTATTATATACTCTACTTTCAAATCAACCGTTTTGTTTACCGAAGCCAACCAGTTGAATGAAAATGGGACACAAGAATTTATCGAGATATTTACCAATACTGATTATTTATGCATTCGTAACTTTCCAATAATCCCCGAATCGTGATTTTCACGTTGTTGATGTTATTTCTTCTCTTCCACTGGCTCGATATTTGCGGACTTCTGCAAAGCTGACGACCGAATCGTCTATTTGTACTGCAACTCCTCGAGTTCCACGTAGGGAATGCAAATTTACCGACTTTTTCAATTACCGGTAATTTGGTAAAATTTTCAATCAAAACCGGTTTACTGATAATTAACCGGTATTTATTTAAGGTACTGTAAATATAAGCCTAAGCAATAAAAAAAACTTTCTTGGACTCTAATCGAGCATTATATAAAATATATGCAAATAAAACTATTCTGAACATAAAATATAAAATGATAGGTACCGGTAAACTGGGGTGACTTTGCCCGCCGGGGTAACATTGCCAACTTTTTGTCTTTGACTGAAAAATTACCATATGATTGAATTCGTTATTGTTTTTTTCGTTTGACCTTGGAGAAATTATTGTTATCGATTACAAAACACCATATAATATTCTAATTACTTCACAATAAAATAAGATAAAGTTCTTCCGAAAAGTAGGCAATGTCACCCCGGGCGAGTAAAGTCACCCCAATTTACGGTAATAACACAAAATAGATCATTTCAAAGATAAATGTTATCTTTAAATTAAAAATTATTTCGGTCGAAATTCTGAATCATTTTATACAAAATAGATACCTTTGTATAACTATTGACAATACTTATTAATATGGATCTTCACCAGGAAAACAATGAAAAGAATGATAACTTAAACCTATATAATTAAATATTCTTTATTTGACAATTCTTTTTAACAAATAAGCACGCAAAAACATAGTTTGTCTAAACTTTAGTTTCCTGATTGCAACCTAATTTTTCTACAAAATAATCCAGCCACGGATAAAGCGGTCTCAGATTCTACACTTATTGGTCGGGAATCTAGTCATTAAAAAATCATGTCATTTGTAGATATATATATATTTTCTCCTTACTATTTCTACTTAAATATGCGTCGACTTTTTTTATGACTTCATTCAGATTTTTAGTTTTCCCTTGAATCAGAATTGGTTCTTCATGAGATACTTCCGTTATCATCTTTATTACTAATTGCAGTTTTTTTTCACTGATAACATAGTAGATATCGACGGAATTAATGAACGCATATATGCACTATATTGCTGTAGGTAATTTATCGAATTACCGGTAAAAATTTTGCGGTATTTCTCGCGATTTACCGAGAAACCGGTTTACCGGTATTGCAATCCCTAGTTCCACCAATGTTGGTATCACCATGTCATGATTATACGTTATTCTGGCGAAAGAGGATCGTTTTGAATCCTTTTCTATCGAATACACCTGATTGTGTCGATTTTTATGCCGATATCAGTCCATCCAATTGTTCACAATGGATTTCTGCGATGAATAACTTCGGTTGGGTTTTAGTAACTCAAAGCGTGTGCCTTCGTTCACATGCTGCCAGACACGTAGCGTGACCTTGTGTGAATGCAAAGTTGGTATTGCATTTAATGTGGGGGATTCTTCTGGATATAACTGTTTTCTACGCTTATGGCTATAGTGTACCATCCACTGTTTGTAGCTATCACGACACCTTCAAATAAATTCAGTAATAAATGGCAACACATCAAGCGAAAGAACTGCTATTTATTATTTATTTGAGTCACAGCGTTTAGAAAATGAGAATTTTATACTACAAGCTCAAAGTCTATTATAAAAACTTATTCTGAGAATTGTATGAAAAGACTATCATGGGTCAAAATGGACCCGTGCCCGACATCCGAGGGTTAAGAAATTAGTGTCATATGTTGAGTGATTTTTCGAATTTTTTTAAATGAAAAACACAGGTTACATTTAATATGAAGTTTATTGTGGTGATTAGTGTACTTGTGATGACACAATACGAATATTTTTATGTAACTTTCTTCAATAATACACGAATTATTGGTAATGTTTCGATGTTGTATCGACAGTCACATTATAATCAGCGACCATGATAAAGCTTAACAAAGTAATCAGAAATAAAAATTGAATGAGATCTGTATTTTCTATGAGTGAAACTATTGTCACTACTACAATGAATCAATGGAAACAAAAAATAACAAAATTCCTTATTTTACAAGGAAATAGGTTTTCACCAGTTTTTATAATTTTTTGGCATTACAAGAGAAAATTTTTAATATATCGAGTTAATTTCATGGCACGCCGAAGGATATTTCTATTGAGCGTAGCCAAAAATTTCAAATCGATTGGTTAAGTAGTTTTTGTAATAAACTGTGGTGACGAGTTTAAGAAATGCCATTTTGAGAAAATCGTTCTAGTTGTTCTGAATAAATACAAGTAATAAATTAAAAGCGGAAATTCAGGAATCACATCAAAACTACCCAGAAGGTGTACATACCTTTTAAATCCTAATTTCTTTGAGGGGGGAGGGGCGCACCTCCAATGACGAAACTATCCCTTAAATTTCCGACAAAAGATTTTCAGCTCTTCCTATAAATTTATTTATCTAATTATACATGCTCCGACGATAAAGTTCACGGACTGGTGCTAAATTACGAGTTTTAATGTTACAAAGTAAGTTTGTGTATGTGGCAACACCTTGCACATATCCGTAAGTAGTGTTCCTCATTTTTCGATATTCTTCGCATCTCGAGAACTGAGAAATCAGATTATATTTCTCGAGAATTCTCGAGAAATTAAAATATATTGCAAAATTTATATTTTTAGAATAATGTTGATAATATTTATCTAAATTTTTATTCGTGTCCAACTTAGACAAAACTTGTGTAAATAAAAAAACAGATATTAAATATAATTGATAAATTTATTTATTTAATATAAAATATAAACAAGGCGAGACATTACTTTTTTGTTTTAAAATAGTTTTTATTTTTCAAAAGCACAATGCGTCTAATGTCGGGTCACTCAATCTACTTTTTTTTTTGTGTGACAAAATCTGCGGCATTAAAAAAATTTCTTCGAGCATCGGCAATACGCAGAGAAAAGTTTATAAACAATCGCGCAATTCTTTGTATATATTGCTAACATTTATTACTGATTATAGATGTATTTATATGTTCACGATTAACACACAATTTGAACTAACTGAAAATTCATTTCTGAAAACAAATGGGGTTTATAATAATTTTCTTACACTGAACATTTTCGAGGAACACTGTAATTTCTCGAGAAAAGAGAATAAGAAATTATAAAATTTCTCGAGAAAGAATTCTCGAGAAGGAATACTATCCGTAAGTGCGCTGAACAGCTGATTCCATTCAGCTGTTTGTACAGTGAAAGGAACAGCAGATTCCATAAACTAACAGGTGTTTGCTGCATGACAACGCACCTGCGCACAAGGGAATTCGTCGTGAAGCAGTTTTTGCTCAAGAAGAGGGTTATTGAGACTAGTCAACCACCTTATTTTCCGGATCTGGCCCCCTCGGATTTCATGTCATTCCTAAAGCTCAATCCTTAATTGGTATCATGGGCTCGGTCATAACTCCAAGCACTCAAAGTTCACTGCAAAATTTTTGGTTGCTAAGTTTGTAAACTGAATTTCTAATTAATTTTGTAATAATAGTTTAACTTTCTACGTTTCTATTATTTTATACATTAACTAAGATCAAAATATTCATACGGGCTGATCTAGTGTCGACTTTACGAATTTCTGTGTCCTTTTTTATTTGAAAACGTCACGAAAGGTAAACGTTTTCAAGATGTCGAGGGTATTCAGAAGAATGTGACGAGCACTCTGAACAATATTCCTATTTAACTACGGGACTTTAAAAATTATTTCGAGGCCTTGTATCACTCGAAATATTTTATCTACCAATGAGATGTATCTGTTTTTTTTATTACTACAGTCCGGGAACTTTATTGCCAGACCATGTAGGGGAGAGTCGTGCAGACCGCTCTAAGTTTTTTTGTTATATCTTGGGGTAGAGTCGATGAATATCAGAAATTCAAAAACGTGTTTGTAGTATAGATAGAATTTAGTAAGAGGAGGGAAATTATTTTTGTGAAATTTAATAATAAGAATTGATAATTCGCAAAAGCAAAACAATTGTAATTTCTTGGAAACGAAAAATTGTCGTTCAGTACCGACCAACTATTAAATTAGTAGATTTTTCAGGTCTAAATGATTAACAATGTTAATAAAAACATTTAACTAAGTAGTACAATACAAGATTCTTTTCAAATTTTATTTCTACAAACTCGCAAGTCAGATAATTAATAAACGTTTTTGGACACATAGGTACTTATACAACCTTTCCCTTGATATAGATATAGAAATCGGCCCCAAAGTATTAGCTGACTCTGTTAAAACACTCTGTACACCTTATCGGTTTGTACTGGAGTAGTTTCATGAATTCACCCGCCCGACACTCGCTACTCCGAAGCTTTCATTTGGAGGCGCGACACAGTTTTGGTGCACCGAAATAACTCAAGATGTGTGGTGCTATTATCGTTTGTCTGTCGTACGAAGGAAAGTCGTTTAGTCCCGCGTTCGTTTCTGAATGCGTTTAACTAAAATTAGAAAATGTACTCGCGGCTATTGGCTCGGTTTGACCGAGACTCTGCCGCTTACAAAAAGGGGTTGTACAGATTGCAGTAGGACAGTGTTTGCCGAATCGGGCGTTCTGCACATTATGGAACCATTTGTATGTAAATGCATATTTGGTAGAAGAATCAAGATCCCAGAAAAATTATTAATTGCTTTATTATTATATTATATTCAAGCTTCTTGTAGGCATCTGGCTAGGGTTAATTCAGGAGTCGATGATTTGAGGCAGTCAGAGCAAAAATGGACTAACCCACATTTTTTTCGAAATTGAATTAGTAGCAATAACGTATTCCAATAGGCTCTACTAACCATATAAAATAGGAAAAAAAAAATTTTTTTAATGTGGGTTGGTCCGTTCTTGCTCTGACTGCCTCATTTGTCTTTGTGCCTTTCTCCATTTATCGCTGGAGTTATACCTGTTGGGTGGAATAATTACTATGTGGGGACGAAAGAATCAACGATGAAATACCTTTGAAATGACAATAGTCATTTTCTTTTTAATATTATTATTACCTTCCGTGCTCCACATCTTATAATCACAAATTAGTCAAATGGGATTCACTGCAACCCAGTGTAATTTTTGAATTACCATTTTCGTGTTTTTGAATCCTTTAACTTTTGAGTGATAATTGTAGGTACCTATATACTTATATTCGTAATACTCATACAATCATGCTCTAATACTGTTTTTCTAAAAATGTAAATTTTGATATGATGAAATTTCAAGAAGAGCGATTTTCTTCTACGGTTGTGGAAAAAGCGATATTTTTGTGATAGGTAAATTTTCTTTGGAAGTCGTAAAGGCGCGACATTTGAACTCTGCTTTTGGGGCATGATACACTCCGTGTGACCACGAAGGATTAATTATTATTAATTACGACATTATTATTCGTTAGCCTTATAATCCGTTATTACATACATTCATTTTATATTGTTGTCGTTATATTAATCGTTGCTGAATGATAGGTATTGCTCTCTGACTTTTCATTAACACATTCGTGATTAGGGTTCCTACCCGTACTATATTATACAATAGTATTGTACTATATTTCGGTAGATTGTAATAGTTAATTAAAAAAATTTAATTATCTACTAAACTAACCTAATTACAGCGAGTCTCGGTGCTCTGAACGCGCCCTTAGTTATTAACGTCACGCGACATTATGGATTATTAAGGAGCTTTTATTATTTATTTACAAAGGTGTATAACTGGTTTGGCGTTCACTCAAATTTCACCAAATTCAATTCCGCAATTTGAACACAAATTGAATTTAAATATTTTGAAAACACCTTGGAATCTTTAAATTCAGTAGATAGATTAAAAATTAATGTTATCAACTTATTTTCTGCACTTGCATTGTTGAACCATATTCTTGAAAAAGTAAGGGAAAACAAAGATTTAGAATCTAAAACTACCTGTGAAAAGTGGCGAACCGTTTCTAAAAACACATCTGATTTATGTAACATTGTTAAAACTGTTTCTTTTTTCCTATCAATACCAGCTACCTCAGGCTTTAATGAAAGAATCTCTTCAATTATGAACATTAAATAGCGAAAAGAAAGAAATAAAGCTACAATTAAATTAATAAAAAATGAGTCATTAATTTATACTAATATGATCATAAAAATGAGTCAAATACAAAAAATAAATCTGTAATTTTTATTTTCCTATAGTTCCCTAAAAGTACTGTATTTTTCTCACGGTTCCATAAAATAATATATATATATATATCCCCCCCCCCAAGGAGGTCCCACCCCACTGACGTCACACAGGAAAACTATAATTTTTCGATTATTTACCCTTCAAAATGTTAATTTTAAGTTACCATTGCAAGTTATTAATATTTACACATATAACGGTACACATAAAAATAATGTTCCCGAGTAGTATGCACGTTAATATCTTTTTGCCCCTACAAAGTGATACTTGAAGGGTTAAGTTTAAAAAAAAAAAACAGCGTAGTTTCAGGTAGCTGAACCTCGCCTTTTACACACTGTTGTATTCTCATATAAGTGTAATAATAATAAAGACGCTTTCATTATCATTATTATTATTACGTTTAATGGAAAGAAACTGGTGTGATTCACAGTGAACTAATTAACAGAAAGTCAGAAATTCGTACAAACTAATTATTCTTTTCACTCTTTAGTGTGTAATATTATATTCCACGTACTTACACGAGGCTACTAAATTACGAGTCTTATTTCAAATGCATGCAAATTTCCAAAACAGTTTTTAATAAAATACAGACTATAAATGTAATCTAACCCATCCCAGAAGACCTTTAATGATATCAAGGCATATTAGACACCAGCAGAATAAATTTATATTACCAATTTAAATTTGTTTAAACTTGTACCTAATTTGACATACTTAGATATCTGCCCCTTTATTTTAGATAAATTTTATCGCTAATTAAATTTCGGTCGAATAAGTATACATATTAGAATTATTCGACAGAATACAGCATGATATTGATTTCGTAATTATATTTGCGTTTGAGCGTCTGCAAAAAAAGTTTGCTCAGAATTTCTTCAACCAGGTTTACTTCGACCGCCCATTACTTTTATATCTTATCCCCATTATCCGCCGGGGGGAGTAATCGATTATCAGAATTGAAAGCAATATCTTCGATTCCGCGCGAATTATGGGCGTACTCCACGGTGCAAACTGCAAAGTATACTCGCCAGCTATCAGAGTCATTGAATTTCTGTCATTCTATTCCCCATTTTATTCAATTCGCTGGACGATCCTCCTCAGCGCCCTAGAGGCAGCAGTATCGCGCGAACAATGGAGGACGCTCATCGATCCGAACGTTTCCATTCCAACTTTCCAATTATACCCAGCGTGACGTTTTCGTTGGGCAAACTGCGGTTCGATCATGCTACGAACGAAGAAACGCCTGTCGATTTAATTTTCCACGCTACAGCGACAGCCTTTTTGTCCCACTCAGCTGATCAAATCTCACCACTGGTGATGGAGCTCTATTTTACAGGAAATGTTGGTACTCCTCTTTTTTATGCAGCTGGATAAAATTTTCGGTATTATTATTATTAATATTATTATTAGTATTATTTTAATTATTAATAATAATAATTATTATTATATTTATTGTAATTATTATTATTATTATAATTATTATAATTATTATAATTAATATAATTATTATTATTAATAATAATTATTATTATTATAATTATTGTAATTATTAGTAATAATAATAATACTATGATTCGTATTTATTTGGCAGTTGCACTTACACGTGAAATTAAATTAGCAGACGAAAATAAAATACAGACTAGAATTCCACAAGTCATATCGTACCAATCGGTTTTATTTTGGGGGAAAACATTCATTTAATGCTACGTGATTGTAGAAATATTCGACCGTATTCTTTGAAACGAATCACCCTTCCACATTTACTAGAACGCTCGTCGTGATATTATATCGACCAGCCTGAGGAATGCAAAATGAAAATACAAGCACGAGAAGATAACAAGCAACTAAAAGGAGGATAAAAACAGGAAATTAAGGAAATTACATCGCGCTGCATCGACCTTTCAACAAGCGCGCGACGACGATATTAATTAATTCGACGACTGTCGGCTTCCCAGCGCCACCCGTTAATTAAAGAATAAAAAGAAAGCCGGCTATCCCAACTGGGTGCGTCGTTTTCCTGGGTGATCTTTAGTAATTAATACCGAAATGGTTATAAGACTGCGGAATGCGCAATTTTTCTCTCATGTTTACTCGTGTTTCCAGAAAATACAGATTTTTTGTTATATAATTATCTCATGTAGGTATTTATAAATATTACATGCTTCCTGTAGAGCTTCCTACTCCCCCAACATGACTAATGAAAAATTTTATTCGACAAGAACATGGCTATGATTGGTACCGAAATTATAAAAATATTTGCAAAATTGTATTTCTAATTAACAAATTGTACCACAATTGAAGGGAAGACAACGGAATATTCTGTTTAATATGGCGCCATTTTGTGAAAAATTAATTTTAATGAATAATCGCGGTTCAGACGATAGCCATATTCTTACTGAATAAAGTTTTTCATTAAACATTTGCTTCTAATGCCTACGAAGGACAAAATCATAGCAGCCAATTGATCGTCACCGCGAAAAACGCATAATCTTTGTGTCTTCATAAATACATCTCACACTAATTTTTGCGCGACAAAAAAATGTGTAATTATAGTTAAGAGGATGATTAAGATTTTAGAGAAAATTTTGTAGGTACTACACTTGCTTTGATTGGTCATAAAGAAATCTGAAAAATGGTAATTAAACTCGCGCGATGGACCATGATTGACGTTGTTCTATTCAACGGGCGAGGGAAGTACCTAGGTATAAAAAAGGGGTTATTGGGGTCGCTGAATCTGAACTTGGCATTGGAATTTTAAATTTCAATATGGCAGACTCAATACGGCCGAACCAAAATAGACACGAAAACTGGACAAATAAAACATTTTTAAATAAAGGAAAGGTTTAGTAAAAAATTGAAAAAACTCACCCCTAAATCCTATTTTTTAGGAGTTCGGGGTGTCAGATGAAAAAAATAACCCCCAGAATCGATTCAGCGACTCAAAAAACCCCTGTATACCAAATTTTGTGTGATTCACTTACTTTTTCGTTGTTGCCAGTTTGGGCACGAATAGTCAAAAAAAAGCCGTGCCAGTTAACCTGTTAAACATTCTAAAAATGTGAGAGAGAAACAATAGAAGAGAAACGAAAAGACCGTTTTTTTTTTAACTCTGAATGTTGTGACCTACGGCGGGCAAGGGGAAAACTACACTGGTAATCTCGAGAACAAGGCGAATGAAATATAGTAATTAAACATTAGAAAAACATATGCTTAGATTCATCACTGCAATTTTCGAAAAATAGTTTTTCTTTACAAAAATGTAAGTCTTAGTCTTCCTCTGATTATAGCAATTATCCTTGGCCAGACATCGATGATTTCAGAATGCTAAAACAATGTCCGTATTCCTCTAAAAAAATATTAAAATGTCTAAATGAAGGGTGGAGGCCTGGGGGTAATAATTAAATTTTAATAAAATAACTATTCTTTCTGAAAATATTCCCACCGATTTATAAGATCATTAGAAACAGTAAAACTTTTATTTTAAACGTTTCTCGATAGCTTTTGTAATTTAAGAGTTCTCTACACACGTACAAATAAAAAGAGTGGCTGGAATAGAAGGGGCGGTTTCCCACTCACAGTGGAAAAGTAGCACCAACCAAGTACAGCCCGGTAAAGTTAAGACTAAGTACTGAACAGTTGTGCAAAGTTTCATCAAAATCGGTGTGTGACGTCGAACGTCCCTTGTTTTATAGTTACAGTTTCCTGTTCCCGTCGTGTGTGCATATCGAGGATCTGCAAGTGGCGAAACTTTGAACTCGAGTTTCTCGTAAACTGACGAATACTGCGCCCTAAGCGTTTACTACATTATTGTACATGCCATCTACTAACACTACACAAAATTTAAGCCATGTTGGTGACTCAAACCTCGTGCACTGTCGTTACGAGTCGAAGTGATCCTAGGATCAATTCGAAGGACTTTTTAGCTGGATATCGCACGGAGACCGGATTCTCCAGTGAAAATACAGAACTGGGAGGGGGTGACTTAGCGCGAATGTGAATTCCAGGAAGAAACGGTTGTCGAGTCGATCGCTGTATCAGCGTAACGTGCTCAACGACGCGTCGTGATGTATCTACGCGCGATCGCCCGGTTGCTCGAAAACAGAAAAGAGAAAAAAAAGAGGAACAGGATCGAACCCCTCTATTCTCAGTAAAATCGACGGCGTATCGTCTTTACCATTCACTGGGATGGACTTATCGAGACGACAGCGATATTTATCGGCGTGCTTCGCGTCGCCAGTCACTCGGTTCAGCGTCGCGGGGAACGTGCAGTGATTAATTACAAGGGTGCTTCGTCACGCTCCCTCGGAAGTGTATCGCGCGCGGGAGATAAAAGTATCTGTAGATTCGAGGAAAAGGGTTTATCGTTGCATGGATGAAGTGGATATGCGCATCTGGATTGGTTGGGTTTAAGAAACAAAATTCGTGTTTCTTTAAAATTCGAAAGTCATTCCAAAAGAACTAAGTAGTGTGGAAATTGTTAGTTATACTAACTGAAAGGGATGTTCGGCAACTTGAAATTTCAAAAGTATCAAACTTTGCAAACATGCACAAATGTAATGTTAAAATAAAATTGAAGTGGGAATTTTCTTGAACAAATTTTATTACTGTATTGTAGAATATAACCATACAATTTTGGAATTAAACTTTTTCCAATATGTATCTTTTATGGCTTCGCATATACCTACCTAGGTATTCATGATAATGTGAAAACTTACAATTTCTTTGAGAGGGTGTTTTCACTTCCAGCGTCACAGGTCACGTTATTTTAGCATCACTTGAACTTGAACGCAAAAATATTTTATCGCAGTTTTGTAGACATAAAAAAAGATACAAGTTTTATTTAAACTTCTTTTCGATATCTTTCACTGTGGCACAAAAAAAAAATAGGTTTGTCTTACGAATGAACTACTCGCACATAAAGTTGCATTATTTTCTGAATCTTCGGGTTGACTAACTTCCCTTGTGAAGGGGCCTGGGAACTCTGGTTTCCTTTTTTATCCTGGCCTTCCAGCTTGTTTGATCTGTTACATAATATATGGATTACCTGGTAGCAAGGAACTCTTGTTTTTCCTATCACTTTTTCTTAGTACATACCTTCTGCAAGTATCACTGCCGTTCGGTACACTCATAAATTTTAATATACATATCACGAATAGAACTAAAGTAAGAAATGACGGAGCAGTCGGTCTCCACAAAAAAAAACCTATAATTCGTACAAACCCGTACAATTTTTGAGTTCATTTAATATTTATGGATCTACAAAAATATAACACAATAAAATTCACTGCATACAAAACCAAGCGAAAAAAACTACAACAACAAAAATGCATACAAAATATAAATTATAAATCTTTATTTCATTCAGTATTTTTCTCCCGAATATATAAACTCATGAAGATTAGTTTTACAGTAAACTGTTACCTACTAGGGTAAAGGATTTATTGCTTTTAATGTTTTCAAGTTGGTTTTGAAGTGGAACAAGTTGTCGAAGAAAAGGGAGGGTATTATTGGGTGGCTAGTTTTTGGAACAGATTCACAGGCTATCTTTCCGTCTTTCTGAAACTAGTACTATATGCAACAAGTCTGAAGTGATGAAATAGTATGTTGTGTAGAAGGACCCTTAGATTTGAATCGCTCCTGGGAATTCTTTGTGCTTTCAAAAATAGAAAAGTGTAGAGTTCTCAATATTATCAACAATTCTTCGGTTAGGAAGAGAACAAGTCAGCTGAGTAATTTTAAAGTTAACTTGTTGACTGTGTAACACGAGTTCACTTGTTATTTGATATTACTAGGGTAAAGGACCCAATTACTGGCAGCCAACCCAATTACTGGTTTAACTGGTTTACACCTTAAGCTATTTTACTTAAAATAACGAATAAATAAACGTTTAAGTAAAATAGCTTAAGGTGACAGTAATTTAGTTGGCTGCCAGTAAATGGGTCCTTTACCCTACAATATCCTTGTGCCCGAGGCGATTTCAAGTCAAAATGTTAACGCTTTTAATTAAATAATCAATTCATTTTTACATGTTAATTCTACTATATAAAACTGTTTGTTTTTTTTAAATTTAAAAACTGGTTTTCGAATTTTACAAATTTATAAAAAAATTGTTTTTAAAAACCGACAAACCCTACCACGCACCATGCAAAATGGAGATTTAATTGTAATATTTTTCATGTTACTGCAACCTCGCACCGATTTATAGGAATCCCAATATACTTTTACCTTTCGTCCCCTCTCTCGACCGCGTGTCCGCTGGAAAAATCGTGAAAGCGCCGCGCGCGAGATGCAAAAATCGTTGATAAAAGTGAAGACTGTGCCGGGAGGAACGAAGATACACGAATCTTCCGCTTGGCGAAGCATGATCCGATAAAATGTACATATCGTCGCTTCGTTCTGCTCGGAAATTCCTTTCCTCGTTGTTGTTGCGTTGCTTTTCCATCTCGTGCCCAACAGTTGCTCAAGTCTTTTGCCGTCAAGGGACGTTCGCCTCGTCCTCTATGCTCGCGAAAATCGCTACGTCTGTTGGCTCCTACGAAGTTCAAGGAGCCAATTATGTAGGTACTAGCTTTACTCCTCGGCTTCGCTCGAAATTTAGATTATGATTTTATAATACAATTTTTTTTGTTGTAAAAATGGTCACATTTCGTGATCCCAAAGATTATCGTTCGTTCGAAAGTTTTGAGGCGACAGGCAAAAACACAAACATATAGGGTAGATGTCCCTATTACTGTCATTGTCCCTATTACTGCCACTTCATTTATGTTGCTTAATAAAAATGTAACGTATAAAGAATAATGCACAACAATAATATTATTATTAAATTGGGACTGTTCTGATTATTATTAATATTATTGTTGTACACTATTCTTTATACGTTACATTTTTACAAATTAAAATAAATAAACTGGCAGTAATAGGGACACTGACAGTAATAGGGACATCTACCCTAGAAGCTTTCTGTTTCATATATTAAGATATGCCGATGAGGAAAAACAAATGCAAAAATTGACGAGGATTCATTAATGATACCACTTACTTAAGGGGGAACACCACTGTGACGGTTGGAAAAATGAGCCCATATTTAAGATTTTTTTAGGAATAGATTACAGTTTTTATATAAAATTGTTATTACCTATCTTTAGTTCAATGTCTTAAGTAAAAATTCCCATCATTAACGGGCGATATAAACAAGACTAAAAAAAACGCTGCGCGTTAAAATTGTTTTTCATATTTGTATATCTCTGTTTCAGACTTTGGACTTCGACAGAGACGGTCTGACGAAGCTGAAGAAAGCGATCAAAGCCATCCACAACTCAGGAAATGGTGAGTACGGACGGGTTAAAAAATTTTATCCAGCCTCGGATGAAAGTTTCAGATTTCCCCTCTTATTCTGCCAGAGGCTCTGGTAACGCGAGATATATCCTGCACGCGTTTAATGAGCAACGTTCAGGCTTTCTTTTAATTGAAATTTCTACCGGGTTTCGTATTCTCCTCGTCCCGTCTTTGCCCGACGCTTTCTCCTTTTTATACTTTTCTGTTCGATATAATAGACGGTCGCTTTTAAGAATTTTCCTGCGACAACAGAATAGACGAAGATGCAGAATCTTTTACCCTTGCTACGGTCTTGGAGCTTGCAAAATGCTCCTGTTACATACACTTGTAATGTAAATTTTCCGTACACTTACGAATAGGAGAATTATATAGATTGTGTTCAGCAACTAGATCAGATTGTATCTTTAAAACGATTTATTATAAGGAAAAGTAAATACGTTTTAGATGCTCCAGCTTTCCATGCTACCGTGTAATTGCAAAATGAAAATGTAGCTTTTCCGTTTTTTAATGAAACCTTGTTTCTTTAAATGCTCCAACTGTTGTAGTTTCTTATTTGCTGGAACAAGAGATTCTGATATTTTTATGGGAAGTACCTAATTAGGTAAACTTATTTCACTTAAGTGGAGAATTTTTGTATCAATTTTTAGGAATTTTTTGCAAATATTTCAATGCGCTAATACTTTTGGAACTTTAAGGGTACTTTATTTAATATTAGAACAAGTAAAAAAAATTTATAATATATTAAGAGCACTTATAATGTATTGAGAGTAGTATCTGAAATACGTTTTTTGAAATGCAAAACTGCGCCGGTTCTATCGTCTCTGGTAGTTATGTGAAACAGAACAATACAATTTTTTTCAATTTATGTGCCAATTGTACAAATATGAACCGTAAATGGTGTAAAAAAATGCATATTTTAAACATGGGGGAACTTCAAACAATTAGGGTAAAATTTTCGTCAAAAATTCGCGCTTTATTTATTTAAAAACAGTGGTTAAAATTAATTAGTTGGTTGGTTTAATCCTTGTGGTTCATATTCTTAGTAATATTATGAACAAAAAGTGTGCAAAATTTGAAGTTGATCGGTGAAATAGTTTTTGACTTATCCCCGACTCCAATTTTTAAAACGTGGTTTCGAGAAAAACATGTTTAAAATGCGATTTAGGTATGCGCTGCGCTCGGAGGCGCGCTGACTCACCAGACTATATTATTAATACGGAGTTAAATTTCGGCCCGGTTTCAACTTTGAACACAAAAAATGTTCAAAGTTGAAAATTTACATTTTTTTAAAAAATCGATTTTTTCGAAAACTATAACAGATAAAAAGTTCAATTGTGTTGGATAACGTAATCTAACGTTGCATTGCTCTAACGACAATGATATTGTTACTCCGGAATTTTGGGAAGAAGACTGTGATGAATCAAACAGCACTTACCCCAGAATCTCCGTGGCGTAAAAACGCGTGACAAAACTTTTTTTAGACTAGGGTAGATGACCCTATTACTGTCAGTGTCCCTATTACTGCCACTTTATTTATTTTGCTTAATAAAAATGTAACGTATAAGGAATAGTGTACAAGAATAATAATATTATTAAATTCGGACTGTTTTTATTATTATTAATATTATTGTTGTACACTATTCTTTATACGTTACATTTTTATTAAGCAAAATAGATAAAGTGACAGTAATAGGGACATCTACCCTATTCTCTCTTAATATATTCCTTTTTGCAACAGCTCACGTGGACAACGAGGTGTACCTTGGAAGGGCACTGGAAAGGCTCGGAGATGCTGCTTTGAAGGAACAGGAACCGGATATCGGTGCTGCTTTCTTGAAGTTTGCGGTCGTTACGAAGGAATTGAGTGCTTTAATGAAGACCCTGGTGCGTAAGAACGATATACAATGTATATTAGGGTGGTCCTTATTTTACAACTTTAAAATATATATTATCTGACCCTCTTAAAATCTTCTATTTGACAAAAAAAATATCTCCATGTTTTTTATTTGCATATTTTGATATATAAAGGTCGCTCAAGGACTTTATATTTCGCATGTAGAGGAGGCTGGGGCAAAATCGGGACGTTAAGAATAAAATCTCATAACTTTGACATTATTAAGTAAAAGACAAATTGGGATTCATTAAAATAAACTCTGTTTTAAATAATAGTACATATCCAATTTGTTTAATAGAAGGAAAAATACAAAAAAAAATAATGAGTTACAATATGATTCGTTTTTACGATTTTACACCGTGGCCTGGGTAAAACCGGGTACCATAGTAAGGTCGTGTTCAGATATATTGGCCGGTGAGTTCGGTTTCGCGAGCAGCGAGCGAGGAAAAATCAGCCACCACCACCTGACGATCGTGGATTGGCAGTTGAAGTTGCTTAGGTTCTTGGTGAGAAGCTAGAGAAAAAAAGCACCGAGGCAAACAGCGGGTGGTGGGAGAATACCCCTCACGAAACTCACCGGCCAATAAATCTGAACACGACCTTAGATACTAGCCCAGCACCTATATCAACAAAACTCATCCAATTCTTCAGTCCCCCAACCAGTTAAAACAAGCTGTAAAATTTTTTTTTTTAAATTTATACCAAAATAGTAATATTTCATTGCCATTAAGCGACCTTTAATCCTTAATATATTTTAATAAAATTTTAGACGAAATTCTTTTAACCCTTCGTGGTCACACGGGGTGTATTGTACCCCAAGAGCTATTTTCGATTTGAAATGTCGCACCTTTACGTCTTCTAAAATTGAAAAAAAATCGGGTTTTCCCCACAGCCATGGAAAATCGGTCATTTTCAACTACAAATTTTATCATATCAAAGTTTACATTTCTAGAAAAAGACTATTATACCATGACTGTCTAAGTATTACCAATGTACAATTATCACTGAAAAGTTAAAAGATTCAAAAATACGAAAATGGTAACTCAAAAAATGACGCTGGGGTACAGTGAACCCCGTGTGACCAATTTGTGATTATAAGAAGGTGTGACCACGAAGGGTTAAACTATTTGGAAGCTTCTGAGAGGGTCAGAAGAAATTTTTAAAAAATTGAATTTTATACCATACATATAAGGACCACCCTAATGTATATGTACTGACTCCTCTTCCGCAATAGGTAACAAGTAGTTGAGCCTGATAGAAGCTCAATTAGCAAATGAAAATTTTATCAGAAAAAGTAGGAATAATTTGATGGACTAAATTAAAAAAAATTCGTCGCCTCTGGTTTTATTCCCTTCGAAGCAAGAAACCTATTTCTTCTTGCGCCATATTATCTCTGCCCTAAAATAACGCCAACATCTGACGTTGTCAAAATATATATATTTCACCTTGCAAAGATTTGGAATTTAACTCTTGGAACGGCGTCGCCGTGTTTTTACGCCGAGGAATTTCCACCCTGTGCACAGTTTTTCCCGTATTTTGACTAACAATTTCTCCAATTCTTGCACCGCCAACAGTGTTGAACAATTCTTTAATTTCATTTAAAATTGATTTTGCAATCGTTCTTGACTCTCTATCTCTCCTAATTAACAGATGCAGAACATCAACAACATCGTGATGTTTCCTCTGGACTCGGTGCTGAAAGGGGACTTGAGAGGTGTGAAAGGTGACTTGAAGAGGCCGTTCGAGAAGGCGTGGAAGGATTACGAGGCGAAATACGCGAAAATCGAGAAAGAGAAGAAGCAGCACGCGAAAGAGGCTGGCCTCATTCGGACGGAAGTTACGCCGGCCGAGATCGCCGATGAGATGGAGAAGGAGAGAAGATTGTTTCAATTGCAAATGTGCGAGGTGAGGCCTCCGAATCATAACTGGAACAAGGGACAGTGATCTGTTCTATATATGCATCCCGTTGATCGGTGCAATTTGCGGCATGAATTTTCGTGTAATAAGAGGACGAGTTATTGAACCCCGTTCAATTTCAAACACGTTCTTATCTGTTGATCTTATGAATGAGCTTTTAATTGAAATTTTCCACCTAATTTGTGGATACCAGTTGTAATAATGTTCTAAGGGGGAACAGCTCATTGAGAACTAAAGAAAAGGTCGTTTTATTAGAAATTTCTTTCTGGCGGAGCGACATTTCAATATCAATATCCTTATTTACTAAAAAGAAAATTAAAATTTGTAACGCTGGGGCGAATTATAAGTTCCTTTTTTGAAGCTTCTTCAGATTATATGATCGTGTTTTTATTGATTTCGTACAGCAAAATAAAAAATAGTATCATTTAGAATGTTACTTTCAAAAGCACGAAATTATACAAAAATTAGAACCTCGTGCCACATATTTCATTTGAAATATTTTTTGTTGCAATTTCGTGAGTAGGAAGTTATATTAAATGAAAGTATGAAGGGTCTCAACCTGTATAAAGAACTATAATTGTAAACAATAGGAAAGGAAATCAGATAATTTATATTTGTCTCGCTCTTCCTTCATATCAGAGTAACATTGTTGTTTCATTAATTCTTTCTTCTGTTACAGTATCTTATAAAAGTGAACGAAATCAAAACGAAGAAAGGAATTGAACTACTTCAGCATCTAGTCGAGTATTATCACGCGCAAACTAAGTAAGTTCGGCATGGAAGCTTGCAGTACTGTGTTAAACGTAATTAATAACCATTTGTGGTCGAAATATGAGACATTTTCAACTTGGTCCAGAAGACTATCAATTGATAGAAAATTAGTCTTACCTATATATAGAATTGTGCACTTCTTTGTGACAAAATTAAGACTAAATTCTCAGGATGTAGAAAAATTTCCATAGAAACAAATACGGGTTTAGAAATCGTACATTGCTCACTTTTAAGCTGTTCGCATGTATTTGTCGATGACAGAATAATCCTTGTACTTACCTTAGACCTATAATTCACCAAGTTTAAATCCGTGGGATTTATTAATTGATCCATTTAACAAATACTATATACTAGTACAGTGCACTAAATAACACCAATTTAGAAATTGAAATAGCGAATTAGAAACTATAAAATAGACTTGCAAAATAATTCCGACCACAAAGGGATAAAAGTACATATTGCGTATCGTTCACGTGGCCTCTGAATTTTCCAGTTACTTTCAAGACGGCCTAAAGACCATCGAACACTTCGGCTCGTACGTGGCGGACCTGAGCGTGAAACTGCAGAAGATCAGGCAAACGCAGGACGAGGAAAGAAGACGTTTAACCGAGCTGAGGAACCTCCTTAGAAGCTCGGGCTGCGACAAAGAGGTACTTAAAAGCTATGGTCGTCAACGTTTGTGCCATCTGGCGACGTGTGTTCCATGAACATTCAAGATTCTATGATTTCCAGTTAAATGTAAACGCGAATGCAGGGTATTCGCTCCACCAGCTTCAAGGAGACAAGCAACACGGCGTCACTCGGTCAGGTCACCTTTTGAAGAAGAGCGAGGGGAAAATGAGGAGGGTCTGGCAGAAGAGGAGGTGCGCCGTTCAAGCAGAGGGCTATCTGGACATCTGTCACGCGGACGAGAACAAACCACCCACGAGAGTAAATTTACTCACCTGCCAAATTAAACTGGTGCCGGACGATAAACGGGGATTCGATCTTATCAGCTGTAAGTGACAATGTAAATCCGTTGATGAGGATTAATATATAATTGTGTCGTTGGCGAAAGTATTAGTAATTGATCGTTTGTATTTGTTAATAACATTGACATCGCCTTGTCAGTTACGTAAGAAAGTGTATGACATACTCTAGTCAATTTATTCTCTGTCCATTTCAGACAACAGAACGTATCACTTTCAAGCGGAGGACGAGGCCGATCAACGAGCGTGGATGTCTGTTTTGGTCAATTGTAAAGAACGTGCTTTGCTCAGAGCGTTCGATGCTAGTGGCAAAGCAGAAGCTGGCTCTGGAAATCCAAGTTTAGTCGAGCTACAACAGGCTGTAATCCGATGTGTCATGAGGTTACCTGGAAATGACCAGTGCTGCGACTGCTCCTCGCAAAATGGTAAATCTGATGAGATCCCTTTCTTTATTTGTGCTAAACGATTTTGCTGAGTGTTTTAAAATTCGTTGGGCATTTTGGGGGGCAAATTTTAAACAAGAGTCTGAATTATTACTGCAGTAGCTTGAAGTACCCGGCGTTGCCCGAGCTTATTATAATAAACAAACGCCTACCTAAGACTATATTTTATACTACGTAGAGATACAGGATGTATCACACAATTCGGATGGGCCATTTTACGTGTGAAACTATATTCGACTAAAGTGTTCAAAGAGGGAATTGTATTTCGTGAGAGATTTAACATTTCTTAAATGCAGATAGAATAAATACACTAAGTTTAGATCATAGAAAAGAAGTAGTGTAAATTAAATCACACAAGGAATAAAGATTTTTCTTTTATTCATCAATCATGCCATTGAGACATTTCTTTAATATTTATTCCACTTCATGAAAGCACACAGAAACTTCTGATTAGTATTGGGCTAGTACTGACGCAGAGTATCAAAACGAATTAAAAAAAAAATGAAACCGTCTTCAAAAAACTAAAAATACACCAAAACGTTAAAAAAATTTGTTTATTTAATCTACGACTCTCAATATTTTTATGTCGACGCCTCATTATTTTCACTGTGTAACTCTGTCACCGACTTAAAAATATTGAGAATCGTAGATTAAATAATAAATTTTTTTTATTTTTCGGTGTATTTTCATTTTTTTAAAGTCGGTTTTAATTTTTTTAAATTTTGTATATTTTACTTTTTAGTTAATTAAGTTATATAACTACATTTATTTTAAAGAAATATGGGTAGGTCTACAAAAAGAGCTGCTCGTAATAATAATAATAAAGTCGCTTGATGAATCAAATTTCTCATTCTTGGTGTAACATCAAAACTAAGTTTCACGAAAATCGGTCTAGTAGTTACGGAGAAACTCGCAGAACAAACATAATACACACTAACATACATTCATACATACAAACACATCGAACTGAGAACCTCTTTCTTTTTGAAGTCGGCTAAAAAATGCATCAGATTTGGCTCCTATCTTTTAATACAGTGTCGCGAGCAAGATATCTAACTTTCAGCTGGAAGATCTGTATAAAGCCAATGGTTTTTATTATTTTACAGATGCTACGTGGCTCTCCACGAATTTCGGTATAATCGTATGCATAGAGTGCAGTGGGATCCACCGAGACTTGGGAGTACACATATCCAGAATACAGTCTCTGACTCTGGATAATGTTGGCACCGCTCAGCTACTTCTTGCGAGGCACATGACTAATCAGGCGTTTAACGAAGTGATGGAAGCTACGTTACACCACAGTCACAAACCAACACCAACGTCGACGATGTAAACGAAATTATTCATTCCTAACTGAATTAATCTCCTGCTTGTAACTCATCGATGTACAATGGAACTTGTTTCTGTCTGTATTGCACAGGGAAGAGAGGTACGAGTTTATAAGAGCGAAATACGTGGACAAAAGATACGTGATGAACACCTGCGCGGATGAACGAGACCTACTGTCTGATTTGGAGCACGCTGTCAACAATCGTGACCTGCAACAACTTCTGCAAGTTTACGCTGAGAACGTCGACCTGGCAGCACCGTTGCCTACATCGGTAATATACAGGGTGTTTCATTACAGATGGTAAACCTTTTAGGGAGCGATGCTACAGGCCAAAATAAGATGTAATGTCGTACAGCGTGACGTATATGCTTTTCCATCAAGTGTCCCATTGCAAAGTGCCGTAAGTCATAGTTTCGTGCGAGCTGGGTAAGTATGCGTTGTACATGGCAAATCTGGCTCGCGCGGGCCGCTGTCGCTGAATTGCTGTGATTCAGGCGTCCTAAAACCCTATTTTTAAATATCGATAACTAATAACTGAAGCCTTGACCGCAAATTCGTCACTCTTGCTTTTCGTCTCATTTTGGCCTACGGAATCGCCCCCTAAAAGGCTTACCACCTGTAGCGAAACACCCTGTGTATTGTGGTTAAACATGTGGGAAATTTTGTAACGAGCGATGTAGAAAGATGGTGGCATTAGATTTAGGGAAATATTTAAACAGGAAAGGAAAGGTAAAGAAGATGATTAGGAAGACAAAGCTTAGAATAGTTGGTATAAATATTGGGAAGGAAATGAAGAAAGGAGGCACAGGGTAGATAAAAAAATTGCAAGTTTGAAAATAAATCTTGTTAAACTATATAATTTCGATAAGATAGCTTCTATTAGTTAACGCGAAGAATATCACTGTGACATAATAATTTCATCCCGGATCCACAGGACGTGGGTGAAACAGCGTTGCATTTGGCCATTTTGCGGGAGATGGGGAACAGTTTGCACATCATCGATTTCCTAGTGCAAAATATGTCGACGGGTGGCATAGACAGAACCACCGTCGACAGAGAGACGGCGTTGCATCTTTGCGCGAGGCACGATAGAGCAGAAGCGATGAAGCTGCTGTTACGAGCGGGCGCCGATCCGACGAATCGGAACAAACAGGATAAAACGCCGCTGGACATAGCGCAGGAAATGGGCCACCATACGTGTAAAGAGCTGGTAAAGCATCGCGCGATTATCGTCTAATTTGTATGACAATACAGCGTAATACGATGAGTGAAGTATAATGGGACCCAAATGGTTTATTACGTTTAGTTGAGTCACGCTCTACAAAGGCAGAAGACATTGTTCGACAACGTTAATATCGATTGGAATCTCTCGCATGACGAAGGCTCCACCGACTTCTCCGACGACGAAACTATAATAGAAGACAGAGTATGTTGACAGGGCAATAAAAAGTGTACCTAATAATGTGAGGATCTTTTTCGAAATTTCTTTTATCGTTTCACTTTTGTATTTTTTTAGAATGGATGCTTGACACCTGAGAAGAAGTCTCGCAGTAGGCCACCCTCTTACGTAGGCGGAGGTGGCAGTGGTGGTGGTACAGGACCGGGAGATTCACCAGTAACTCTACGCAGTCGAAGTAGTACTTGCGACAGCTTGCAAAGCGGCTCTTCTCCAAGTTCCTCGACGAATAGACAGCAGATGCCTCCACCGCCACCACCACAATCTAGGAAACCTGTCGCTGGTACGAGCTTTCGTCAAATTAAGAGGCTGTAGGCCAAAAAATACACCTGCTTTTAAGATTTTTTAGCATTCAGTAGGGTGTTCTTAAATCGAAGTATCGTTTAAATTTCATTAAAAAATACTTGAAAATTACTTTAATACTGTCGTTTCTATGAGATGGATTCTCTGAGACAGTCTTCTGCGCTACGGGGGTAAATGTTGTACCAGTTAATTAAGGAAAACTATATGAAAAATTATAAAAAATATATTGTGGCAACCGATTTCGAAAAGATAGAGTTTCGGCTTAATGTTGATCACTTAATATTTAAATTCTGATCTTCACATCATAAACGCCGTGTTGCGAAGAAATGCAATTACATGAACGTTAACCTGCAGTACAATATTACAAGGAAAAATCCGGAACACGGAAATTAAAAAAAAAACCTGAAACTTTGTGGATATGTAGGGGATTTCCTCCTAATTACAACGCGATTTTTGTTTACTGCCCAAATTCACTCTAAGGGAGTGAAATTAACCCCTGAAAATTCGGCTATTTCCCGATATTATTTTGTAACATCGCAATCTGTAACAGATAGAAAAAAAGTTGTAAGACAAAAATTAGGTACTTCTTTTATTAGGGCTATCATTTGATAATTTACAGTTTTTACAGTTCGCGAGTTATAACAGAAAATCGGAAAATAGCCGGAATTTAAGGGATTAATTTCACCCCCTTACAGAGAATTTGGGCAGCAAACAAAAATTGCGTTGTAATCAGGAGGAAATCCCCTTTTTTGAATTTCCGCCTCCGCTTGTTCACAGTCATTTTTCAATTCATTTTTTAATTCACACGCGCTGCACTTAATTCGCCCATAACTTCATCATTTTAAGACATTTTACCATAAAATTATATACGAATATTCTGTAAACACCGTATATTCAGATAAGACCATTTTTAAAAACCGTGTTTTTAACTCTAACTATGTAGTCCCTTAACACAAACAAATAATGTTTTTATTTATTTCTGTGGTTACACTCTGTCTTCTACAAGTTATACCTGTTAACCCTTTGTGATGGGCATCACACTGTACGTCAAAGATTGTCTCGTATCCCTCGTCGTAAAATCTTCGATGCTTTTGAGAAAAAAAACGTTAGTTGAAGTGTTATGGCGAGTCCAGCTCGGCGCCGATCGCAAAGAGTTAACACATTGGCCAGCATTAATATTCTTTTATTCCAACCCTTTCGTTTAAATATGCATGGCGCATTCAAAGAATTGTAAACAGTCAAATTTATTTATTTTTCTAGTGCCAGCACCAATGCCGCCAGATATTTCGGTCAATATTCACGGGTCTTTGAAGAAGCGTGTAGCTCCTCCGCCACCACCACCGGCCGGAAGCACAGGTGGTATGCCCTCCTCTCATTACGGTACACTACCTTCGTCCGCGTCCTTAGCAGCGTCGACGCATAGCCGTACAACGAGCGAACCGATCTTAGCTGGGCATTCTTTACATACTCTGCCACATGCGTTAAATACATTAAACAGTCAGCATCATAAAAGATCGCCCAGTGGAGATTCTTCAACGGGACACGGTGCGTTTGAAAATTCACGCAAGCTTCTCTACGAACTGCCGACTGGTTCGGGTAAACTTAAAAACCTTCCGCCCACATTTTCTCACCGAAGCTCATGGCGTTTTGTCTGTTCGTTAGGTACGGACAAAGTGAATAGCTCGACGCTACAGAGACCGAGGAATCCACCACCGCCCGCGCCGTCTGGTATCAACTCGTCCAGACTGAGCAACGGCCGTAGCAGCGAATCGTTGAGTTCTATGTGTTCCGATCACGGTTTGGGCAATCCTGTCCCGCCTCCGCGCAAAGTAAGTTGCACATCTCTCACGGAAGCTGCTAGTCTTCTCTACGCGGGGCCTTCCAAAATTATGGGATAAGCCTAAATATGTGGATTCTTCGTGTTAAAGGAGATCGAAAACTGATGTGGCATCTATGAATCTGATGCTTCGTTTTCGGAATATAAGGATATATTTCGAAATATATCAAGCCGCGCATGATACACTCGCAGGATGCGTATACAAATTCAGTACATGTAGCATTAACAGTAAGTGCTTTAGCGCGTTTGGTAAATTTTTTATTCAAATTTTTTACCACATTCTTTAACTATGTACGCTGTCGATTATTTCTTGTAACTTGTTGCTACGCTAAACACGGAGCTAAAATTGTAATAAAATAAAGCTCTAAAATTTATTTTCATTGATGTTCTTTGTTATCTGAATAGAAATCTACAAATCAATGAGTGAATAAATTGAACAAATTATCAGCAATTCTGCATTCCGGTGTATATTTAATTTTCAAACAAAAAGTCATAGCTACATCTATTTTGCTGCGTGTAGTGGTTACAAATTATTTATACGCCAGCATTGCCAGCTGTGTTTTTTCTTCATGGAATTACATAATGAAATTTTTTCTACTGCGGTTGAAATTTAAAAGTAAAAGACTATCAAAATAAATAAGAATATTCGTTACACATCTTTGTAATGTATTTGATTCAGTATACGTAAATATGTACTTGCTGGATTTTTTCGTGCATAACCATTAGCATTTAAATAGTGTGCTCTATTAATGAGACTCCTAAATTTTCATTGCTCACTTTTGAAAACAAAGCCTCAGATTATAAGACTCTATAAGAATTTTTCATTTCCTTTGGCGCAAAGAATTACTGTTTCTGTGTGCCCCATAATTTTGAAATACTAAAAGACACGAAGAAAGGGTTTATGGTTCGTTTAAAGAGGAAGTAGGAAATACTGAAACATGGAAATCGAGGAATAATCCTATTTTTTTATATTATTTTCGGATGTGTGATGCAAACCTACCGAGGTATTATTTCACGCTAAAGCGAATGATGTTTTATTTGTATTTTATTTGGCGCATATCAGTCATCAATGCCAGTAGATATCTAACATTTCCTTTAACGGCGTATGTGTATGTATATACATCCAACCGAATTAATTATCGCTCATTTAACATACATATTAACTACGAATATTTTAACTAACACGATATTACACCTATCATTCTTCCCACGTAGTAATTAATAATAGCTCTTTAATTCCTGTTTATAAACGTTGATACTTTCTGTATCTATCAATCACACACATCACCCGTGATTTTTTCAGTAGCAGCTGTACATGTTCATCGATCGCAAACATCATATTTTCATTACATCTTATTGTTGTTAAACCTTCGCAACTATATATAGCGCACATTACATCAAATATTGCATAACTCATCAATTCATTCCACTTCAAGAAACGACCGAAGCAAGAATCAAAATTGTAATGTACTAATATCTTGTCAATAATGTCTAGAAAATCAGGTAACGCCATATAAAAATACACTTAACGCGATAGAAAATGCCTTTAAAAATCGAGAAACAATATTCTACGTAAATTGTTTATATGCGGAAGAAGAATCAGGAAATAGTATTTAGTGGAAGAGAGAAGACCTTTGCAAAGTGTTTAAAAATTAAGCAGGAAGACTATCTTTAACGCAGAAACACATCAGAATTTTTTAAAAATTTCGAATCGCTATTTAGACACTGCATGTATTTCAAAGACAGTGCTTTATGGTTTGTTATTAACCATTGTTGGTACAGCGAAGGGACCGGTCCAGGCTAGAGAGCTACGCCGAGGAGCCTTCATCTTTGCTCCCAAATCTGAATCTGGTAAACATCAGCCATCCCACATTACAGCTTGCTACACTTGAAATGTATTTTAGCATTGATATACAACACGTGAGCCAAACAATGATATAAAAAAATGACATAGATGTTTATATTTTATAATATTTAAATGCACAAATTAAAACCTGGAAATTTGCATCTTTAACTGTACTGTTGATATCGCTGGAATTTTTTTTTCATACTGATATTCGTTTCTCTATTTACACGATTAAATTCACATTTCTTGATTGTGTAATGTATTTTTATTACGCTATTCGTAAACACAGGAAATTGTGTTCTTTGACAGTATACTCTATAAAAGAAAATATTCCGCAGATTTTTATCTCTATGAGATTTTAGATTAAGGCTTCCGTTAAATTGCCTGTTCTATACTCGCCATTCCAATGAAACTCTTTGCCTTAGACGAATGATAATTAATGAACACAGTAAAATATTAATATATAAATGCTGTGTTATTAAACACTCTTTTCAAGTGTGGTAATGCTTTGCATGATCAGTCGTGCTGTCCGTAACCATCGTTCTTCCATTGTCAATGCTTTGGGTATAATTTCTGTGGAATTAACGTTTCACTATAATTTGTCATATTTGTTGTTTTTCTTATAATTTTAAAACAACTGTTTCCTTCAGTTTTTGATGAAAGTTGCGTTACTTCCTGGATTTCTATTATCCAATTATAATAAGCATACAGATTCTCGAGATAGAACGTGCAAAAGAATTAATTACTGGATGACTAATGTAATTTTCCAGTCGATGTTCATGCCTCCTGTGTACCAATCCTAACTTGTCGTTGCAACATTTTCATTAATCGAAATATGTCTAATTATCTCATAAGCTTAATTTTCGCATGAAGCTCCCAAATTTCTGTTTGACAATAGCACTTGAACGCACTGAACCCTCTAATTATTCTGACATGATACTACCCTTGTAAGCTTACAGAATGGATGTAATTAGTAGCAAGGCTATCTATAAGATGTTACAGTCTAGCTATAAAGCAAATTAGCTACATTAATAGAGAATATAGATCTTTTGTAGTTGAACAGACTGAATATTCGTGATTCGAAGAACAAAATGCTGGGGGTAAAAATAATTGTAGTATGGATAGTAGTTAATATGTAAGATGCTTATAGGAAACTTATTTTCAAAACGATTTTCTATTCGTAATAATTGTTAGGAATTAGCTAAATTATTGCGCACTTTGAAATACAAAACATTCCTTTCAATCCTGAAATTTAATTTATTCTTGTAGATTGTCTAGAAACATTATATCCTAACTATTTTCAGCAGAGTATAACGATGAGAATTATTTTAAATGCTTATAGTTAGCCGTGCCACGTATGCCTTCCACTTTGTTTGTAACTGATGATTATATTGATAGTATAAATCTACAAACTGAATCTGAAAATTACTTTTAAGTAGCATGAAATTGATATCATTGGAAATTCTAGTTCAATAAATGTTAGATGCTTAATAAATTACGATGTAAAATATGAAAATAATAAGAATTCAGTGCTACGTAGCTGTTTCAGCTGAATAACAATTAGCTGATATATTAACGATACGATTCATTTTAATTACAACGTAGGCAATAAAAATGTCCACTGTACATAGGGTAATCACATAATTATTGCCAGCTAAATAATTTGAAGCTATAGGGCGTGGAGAAATATTTTTTAGGGAAATTTCATGATCCTGAGAAACACTGTTTGGTGATGATTCCTTTGTATGTGAAGTGTTTTTTAAATATGACGATCACTTTTACTTTAACAATTCACAATTTTAAAGAAAGCCTGCATTGTTTCATTTAAAAGAGTAAGGCTTATGTGAATATCTTGAAAGCACAGCTTCACGTATGTACAAAGAAATCGTATCACCGAGCGGGAGCCTTTTCTTTAAACGTTTCGGCAGTAGTTTACTGACCATGTGTAATTCACAACTTAATAGATACATTGTCTATAATTTCTAATAATTAGTGACACATACTTCACTTTTTTATTTCATATTTTAACACATTGCGTACAAATCATAAAATGTCTTATTTTTAACTTCTTTTTTAAATTGCTTGCTAAGTGACCTCTGAATTTAAAAAAACAATCAATCTGATTGTTTTTTGAAACAAATTCCTACTGTACACACATTTATTTTTTAAATCAGACAAATCTTCTGAGTAGCATCATTTCATAGAATGAACCTAATCATATATCTTATCATCTAATTCACTTAATTATTGAAATCCTATATTTTTAAGAAAGTGTGTTAGTTTGGAAAATCTAAGTTTTGGGCCCTCAATTTAACAAAAAATATATCAGCAACATATAGGATCTCAGAAAACCCTAAAGAATTAAAGCAATATTTACAAAAATATACAGAGACTAGAAAATATGTTGTACACAATATGTTAATATTCAAATACTATCTCCAATATTTTAAATACCAATATCTTCCACATGCATGATACATTAAACTAAGAGGAAAGTGTATTAAAATATTCTTTCTCAACAATGCACGATCTGCGTCCATTCTTGAAAAAAACACTGTTTCCCTTCTGCCTTTTCCAGCTAGAATTTCCAATCTTACCATCCTTGTGATCTAAGAAAGCATTCTTCCTATTCGTTGCAATCGCCTCTCAATGCTCTGGCGAGTTAAAGAGTGCTTGCTTCGTCCATGGAAAATTAAACTGTACATGTCCGTCCATGTTTATCTACTCTAACTATCATATTGATTCATTTCCATTTTAGCCAACTTCTTCAACATTGAGCGGATTACGACGTTGCCGAGCTCTATACGACTGCGAGGCCGACAACGAAGATGAGCTGTCCTTCCGCGAAGGTGAAGTGATCATTGTCACCAACGAGCAAACCGACGACGACAACTGGATGGAAGGTGCGCTGGAACGTGCGCCGGAAAGAAGAGGAATGTTCCCAATCAGTTTCGTACACATGTTGCAAGATTAACATTCGGTAAGCCTGAACTCATTGGCAAGTGTCTCCAGTACTGCCAGCTGCGCGAGTGTCGTTAGCCTTGGTAGAAGGTCCTGGATGCGGAAATCAAAAGGGTGATCCTGTTACTGGCTATTCAAACATGCGCAAGTGGCAAGTCTTGACACCTCCCCGGCACAGCTGGTACTCCTATGCTACATACGTGTCTATGAACAGAGCTGGAATCTTCTATAAAGGCTCAACCCATTAGAATCGCACAGGCTACTCTGCTTGCCAGGCGATACCCTCAAGATTAAGTAAACACTTACTGGGTTGGACGACAAACAGCTTGACACTTATACAAAAACACCTGAAACTTTGGATTCATACTCTGCCACCCGAGTAGACACTGGAGCCATGAAAACGGCAATTGGAGCTTTCGTCGAAGCATCTTTACTTAGAATTGAGGTTAGGGTAATCTACCTAATCACTGGCATCAGGCTTCTAAAGGCAACACTCTTCACCTACGAAAAGGCACGCATATCAACATTTCGTGCACTGTACCTAAGACACACTCCTCCAGCCGGGTATAACAAAATGGAGAAACTTCTTTTCTATTCCAATGACGAAGATTTTAGTGTCAGGTAGACGCGTTTAAAGCCAGAGGAGTACGATTCAAGCGCGGAAGAATGTACGTATATACGTTGAATGAGCGATTCAGGTGAGCTGGGAGGGTGGTTTCGCGGTTTCAAGAGCGACGCTAAAAAATGTGATATAAGATATATTTCAATATATAAATTATTAGTATTACGAATCGGGTTAACGAACAAATTCTACGTTAAGCAGCACCGCTGCACGTGGCATTGCAGTCGGGCGAGGATCCATTGTGGATCGCGGTAATTCGTGACGAGAAATATAGCAGAGCGGATACTGGTTTATCTTGCTGCTAATATCGATTCTACTAGGTAGAAGAGCTATTCGTTGCTCGAAGTGAGGATTTACGTTCGGTAAATATGCACGATTCGAGAAACGCGTGGGTGTGTGACGTGTGCTGTGTGACGTCTGTACGCGCGGTGAGCGTGTAAATAAGCGAGAGGAAAGGGAGATCGTATAAAGCCTCTAAATTCGTCGCATATCTTATGTATCTGGCGCACACTTCTTTTCTGTACTGCCAATGGTGAGTGTACTCTATATAACTCTGTACAGTCGCGTCCCAGATGCGAAGGACCTTGTAGGGAGACGTTAAC
This sequence comes from Andrena minutula, assembly GCA_929113495.1. Classification (NCBI taxonomy): domain Eukaryota; kingdom Metazoa; phylum Arthropoda; class Insecta; order Hymenoptera; family Andrenidae; genus Andrena; species Andrena minutula. Next base: position 43,750,901 of record OV815994.1, read on the forward strand.
TGGCGTTTAATCGATAAATCCTAGGGTATTTATTGCTCCTTTATCTCTGCAAGGACAGAATCGTGACGTTAACATTGCATGACACCGATAGTATTATTAGCGTATTTGATATTAAGGATCACACGTCGTTACGACTGTATGTACATTTTTTTGTAATGCCATATTATTTGTTAGTAAATATTCATTGCACATACACACACACACACACACGCACGCAGATTTCACGGCATCGCGTATGCACACGTGTATATACATGATGTACGGTGAAAGAGGATTATCGAAATTAGAGGTTTATTAGTCATTAAGTATATAAAGAGAAGTATCGAGGAAACAGACCGAGTTTAGAGCTGTGCGTGCTACTTAACGATTATGCGCCGGAAGCGAATTGAAATTTATTTTTTATTTTACTTGAAATATACACACACGAGACCAAAGAGAGACGTTTTCGAATGGGAAGAAGGGGGCTGTCTAGCTCAGTAATCTACGGGATTGCAATTCCTCTAGGTGATGATTGTAAATTTACTTGCGGTCACTATGGTTGCTATGAGTTGGAGCAAACTATCGACTAAAATAGTCAGTGTCGTTTTTATGAAAATATGGGTTGGGGTAGTCGAGCAGTGTGGTGGTCGTAGCCGTTCGATGGTCACAGACAGTTGATTTTTCTTCCAATTCATAGCTCTCCATTAATTTACTCCCTACGCTAAAGCGCGCTCCTCATTCTTTTGTATTTAAACATTTCCCTAACGTCACCAAATATATTATTGTGAATGCTACTCACGCGTTCTATTTGTATCGTTCGATTGGTTCGGATGAGAAGGAACCGCGGCGAAAAGCGTGAATGAACGGTCAATCGTGAACCGTGCCTGCTGCCTAGTCGAAATCGGAATAGAATTAATAGTTCCCCAGACATTGTCTACGTGACTCTACTTCGCGTCAACACAGAATTTCGATTTTAATCTATCCGTGATCGTTGTTTGAAATTGAAGAATTAAGCTGTCGTTTAAAGAATGAAAAATATTCTATAAAGAGGAAACTAAGAGACTCTTCTTGTTCGCTGTTACAAATAAGAGAGAAAGAGAGAGAGAAAGAGAGAGAGAGCGTGATTTCCTCCGTGTAATTAGACTATAGGCTCGCAACTTTTTATTGTTTTACTGGAACGAAACGGACAAAGCTTTTATAAGAACAACTACTGTTAATTAGTATTAACACTTCGTACAGCGGGAGTATTACGTACGAAGGAAACAAAGATTTCTCGCGTTTTGATAAATCCGTGAAACTACGATTTTTGGGGATCCGATGTCGTGTCCCTTGATGTCCCTTCACTTTTCTTTGTCAACACGTGTATCTGCGCGATGCACTGATAATAGCAAACGGAAATAAACATTCGCTGACGAAAACTTTGCGGAGCCTTCTAGTTGTGGATGATTCAAAGTGATATTTGTTGATCGATCTGATGTATACTGATCAGATCCATAGTTTCATGGATTCTAATTGTGCGTTTGTATCGAAGATGCTCTTTAGAGGCATGTGCTTTTAACAGGGAAATTAAAGAAAATATACAGGGTTTGGCGCGACCTTCGTTACGAGTAACATTGCTGTGTAATACCACTCTGTAATTAGGACAGGAGGGAGAAAGGAAAACAATCTAATCCATTTAGCGTTAAGCTGCCTTCGACTTTGATTATAACATCCTCTTTGTAGTCTGATGCCTCTCACAGCAGTGCCAGAATGATCAATGCTGAGAGAGTATAGAGGATAACGTTGGTCAGTGTATATATGTGTATAGAGTAAATACGCGAGATAGGGGAGAACGAATCGATGTTTATACTATTAAGCATACGATAAATGATAACGTAGGATATTAAGCATGTATTATATGGATATATTTAAAGAATGGCGTTGTGGAAGTGACTACTGTTCTTTGCATAGAACTTATGTCGTGAGTGTATATTGAGCTATACATTGTGACTAGAATTTCACGCAGTGTTTCCTAAGGCAGACATTTGTGGTAACAAACATAATCTAGAAAATGATGAGTTGTCTTTAATTATTTGACTGTAGAAAAACATGACCAGAGTTGTTTGTAAAAAAAAAGGATAATGTAGAATTAAAAAGATACTATAAGATTTATTCACTTATTGTATGCAACAGTGTCTTTGGTTTAAATTTTATAGAAAAATTATGTCTTTATATTTCCAGACGAAGCTTTACTTTGCAAAAAAGCTAATTAAAGAGTTTGAAAAGATCATTTCTTACCACAGATTGTACTTTTAATTGAAGTTGTAGGCTGTTGCTTTCCTTTATGCAATGCAATATTTTGTTGTTGTAATCTTACGAAGAGGGTATGCAATATTCTAACTAAAATACATATTTCTTTTATATTAACTCTTAGTTATTAATGCTACCATAGACTCTCTTAATTTATTTAATTTATAAACATACGCTGCATAGTATACGTATAAAAATAACAAGACATTAAACTAAACTTTAGGAGTTAACGATTACTGCAAATTTTATATAGTACGCCTTCGTAAATTAGCGACAATATCGCATCTTTACAATAAACAATGTCAAGCTTGGTTATAATTGGCAATTAAGAGTTACAGAAATATAGAAATATGCTTTCTGCAATAATTACTAAATACCAATATCTCATAGTAGGGTAAACGTACCAGAAAATGAACACTTGAGGCTAATGAATGAACACTATTATAAAATTATGTTTGCAGCGCGATTGATTGCACGTGCTGCAAAAATTGTTTTAATACGAAACAAGAAATGAAAAGAAGTCTCTAATTAATTACTTGCTTGCTTTAATAACTTATTTTACTAATTTTAATAAAAAATGTTCATTTATTGGTACGTGACACCCTATTACCATGTTTTCAAATTATATTCAGAATTATATCGCATGTAGAAAATATTAGCTCCACATTTATACAAACTAAATTAAATATGTATTGCCTTGGTGAAGCAGCAGCTAATTATCTTATTTTAATAATGATGGAATCTAAAACCGTATGAAAAGTCCGATACGATAAAATCGTACTGGCTTGCCTTTTAACCCGAGAAGCTTAATGTATCACTAGCACAAGCGCTCTTAGCGAAGAACAGTAGTCGAAAGCATGAACATTTTCCTCCGAACTTATTACATTTCGTGCATTTAAGGAAGCGTTAAGTAGATGATAAGTATTTATTACCATTCTGTAGTTACTTGTACTCGGTACGAAAATGCACGTTACGTAGGTACGTGAGATGTGGGATGAAGTGGACGATTATGTGTTTCATAAAGAATGAATTTCTAAAGTAAGGGTATGGAAGAAATTTCTGGTACTTGAAGAACCAGATGCAATCTGGAAATAACACGCCGTTATATTATTATTAAGTCTACCTACGTGTACGTACCTAATAATGCCGTACTACTAAAATGTTAATCAGATGGGTTATCTGTTTAGATGTGGCCTTCGATGATATCGAAGCAGGTCTAAATATTGATATTATATGAACGGTAATGTGCTAACATTTACTGTATCCTTCGCGACTAAATCGCTATAGGATTGTCTCTTGGGCGGTTCACAAACTCTGAAATGTATCAGAAATAAATATCATTTAGAGAACTATAAGTTCGGTATATTTAATCACATACATTGGTGTCCAAGGGATTTCTATGGAAATTATTTTTACAACTGAAATTGCACCTTTTATTCTATTTATTGGTTTATTTTGTGAGGCTTTTAATCTTTTACGTGTTTGAAACTGTAGTTAAAGTTGCACTGAATATTTTACTGTATTTAGTTATCTGATTCATCGAGACACTTTATTTTCAAAGAGTTTGAAGCTTTCAGTTGAAAATCGTTATTAAAATTGACACTAAATTGGTTTGTTTGATTTTATTCAGACTCTTAATTCACAAAGGATTAGAAACTTTTCTTCGGATGTTGTAATAATTAGCGATAAATGAGAACGAGAATAGTGTAAGCGTGGTACTTGATGCAAACAACAAGAATGTGAAGATAACTTGATTTTTTACGCGTTTGAATAAATAATTCTCATTTTGATAAGCTAGCATTATTCAAGTTACCATTATTAAAAATCTCAGGAAATTGATTTAATAGAAACTTGATATATGAGTAAAAGATAATATGAAAATATTAATGAATACTTAACATGAAGGACATCTAAAACACTAAAAATGAATTGTATTTCTACTTTCAATTACTTCGAAGAGGACCGTTGTATGCAATTTAAGTGTGGTATGCAAATAATTTATTACAAATGTTGCAACACAGTAATATTCTAAATGATTTCATCGTGTATTTAGTTTATTTCATACCCTATTACTTTCATTCTACTCATTGTATCTATATTTCATCAATTTTTAATTTTATTGGTTGCTCATACTACAGTAAATATTCGTTATATGTTCGCCAGAAGTACTCGTTATATGATGGTCGCCTCGCTCCACCACCTGGGGGATTTCCCTCGAAACCAGTCAAGCATGAAAGGCGACACAAGTCAAGCGAGCGTGCCAGCGCGGCCTGGTATTTAAAGACCACAGCCTTAATGACAAGTGAAATGATTAATTACTTTTTGTTTTTATTATTATGAAAATATTTTTAACATATTAATGAGATTTTTCTGATGAAAATAAGACGGTAAGACCAAACACGATGTGATTTGGATCATATTGTCATTTTCATATTCGACTGACGTTCATTTCTTCTCATTCACCCTCACTCTTGCATTCAGCGGACTCAATCGTTGAGTAACAGCTCACTGATTTTTCACCGAACGCTACCGCTAGGTTGCTCACTACTCAGCACATTTAGTGATCGGTCGCCATGTTTTGTAGCGTAAAAATTCCGCTACCTTTACGGAACGTGTTGAGTTGCTACAAATATCCCCACCCTCCCAGGTGTCGTTCAGCAGAACGATGACTGATCAGGAATAATCACCGTTGAGTCCGCTAAACGCACCCCTTTTTTTCGATTGCCGGCTAAACATACAAGCGAGCCCGAGACTCGACGGTACCACTTGAATAAATGAGCCAACTCGAGCTGAACTTCGTGACCTCCTACACGTTATATGTTCGCGCCCGGTCCCGAGTGGTGAACATATAACGAATATTTGCTGTACATGTAATAAGTTTCATTTCTTCTCATATATATACATACGTTCTTATTTCCTGTTTGACCAACTGAATACTTTAAATGTTATTACCTATATATTTATCTTCTTAATATTTTATTTATTTAAAAGATACTCAACTTGTAATACTTATAGATGCTTTTTAGCATTGATTGAATTGAGTCAATAACATTAGAAGTAAATAACCAATGTCACAGATAGACTCTTTAAATGAAGGAAATAATTTCAAACAGCCCACACTAACCATGAGAGTGCGGTGCTATGTAGTCTCCCCAAAGTAATGTTCAATAATACTCACAAATGAAATGATTGAAAAATCAAATAATTGAAATGCAAATAAATAGGTGACATATACACATGTAAAATCAGAATTTGATTCTGCAGATAGATATATCTTTCATTATACAGCGATTATGTACTTACACCTCGCACATCAAACACAAATTGTCACTCCCCTTGCATCGTGCTTCGCTAAAGAAAACATACATCGACCAAAAAATAAACAGAAAATGATGTATTTGCGTATGAAAAATTCTTTATTGAAAAATGTTCTTTCACGCTACAACGTCAGTGTACCTTCGTCTATTTAACGTTATAACAGTACAAAAATTGCATTTTTACAAGTTATCCAACTTACGTGACTAAAAATATCCCAGTTTGCAATCTGACAATTCAAAAGCTACGTCTCTTAATAATTAACAGAAGGCGCCGTAGCAGAGGCATTCTTTGGCGACAACGCAATATACTAGTCCCAAGAGATAAATCTTTCTAATTCTCGGTACGAGTTCGACGGACACGGATCCATACAATAAACACGTGTCGTCGAACGTCGCGAAATTCTCTTTCTCTACGTTCCGATAAAAACGATGCTTGACTTACGGTTCACTAAATTTGGCTGGCTAACGTTAATCTCTCATCGACGACTGATCATGTTCGATGTACACACACGGGACAACGTATCCGAACGTGTCGTCATTGATTCTCGAAGCGAGAAAATATTCAACAGCAGACATTCCACCAAGTACAGCGGCCGCATGATGGATCGACGCATTTGGCGCTCCATCGGAAAGATGGCCACTCCATTGAACGCAGTAGAAATTCGCGCAGCACAAATCGATCTCTCTTAAATCCATCTTAAACGCAGTTACATGCCTAATGCCATACGTCAACGCGTTCGAACTGACGACTGTTCTACTTCGTCCGTTTTGCCGTAACATACATATTTGGTGGAAGGAGGTACATTACAAACAACGCAAGTTAAACATACGACACCGGACTTGGTGGTAATATTCGCTTCGCTCGAAGCCGTAACGTGCAAACATTCGAATCGAATTCTAAGATACGGAACCTATATACACAGAAGCATCGCGTTTAACCTGTTAACTGGGTCATTCTCAACCAGAAACGCTACCAATATACTTGAGATCTTATATTAAAAAATAATTCCGGGCAAGTGAACTCGTTTTGCCCACAATAAACGCGACACATGCCCTACCCCTGGCATGTGATTCCCTTTCTTTGAACAAGGGAAATGTTCTAATCTTTGCCACAGACGCAAAGGAATTTTCCAACAACGAGTTAACTCGTCTTCGCCGATTAACAGGTTAATTCGCGTGCGCCGTCATTACGCTCGCGTTTCAGTATTCACGTTTGCCAGCCAAAGCACGCCTAAAAAGAGCAGAAGCCCACCGACGAGGGGGGGAGGCAAGTTCCATGCGTGATTACACAGCAAATCATCGCAAACTGCTTCATCGCTCGCGAAATGTTTAACGTTTCGTATCTCTCTAGATCGTCGAAGCAGAAGATCAGTCGACGGTTACCGTTCCGGTTGATACCTGATCTATCATTAACGATGCTTTTTTTCGGCCGGAAACTTGCTCTACACGCCGTTACAATGACGTATTTCCCCCTGAAACACGGATCGCTGCGTGAATCCCTTCGACAAACGCGCACGCCTCTAAGAGCTTGACGAGCTGATCACCCGAAACGCAAGCATCCGGCCAAAGGGAATATCCTGCGCTAGCGTTAACAATTACACCTCCGTCTCGGTACAGGTCTTTAAAGCGAATTAAAGCAACACAGCGAATGGATAAGAGTCGTTGGAACTCGTCGCACTAGAGGTAATCGTATGATCGATGCCGTTTCCAGGCTTCCGGGTGTAAAACTATGTCCTTACAGAAGTGTGCTCTAGCGTTTCGCAATCATCACGAGGAATCTGGTAATTAGCTGATCCGAATCTCACGATGCAGTAATCGGTGTTTAACGAAGCGCTGATCAGAATTCGACGAGGCAGTGCTCTGATCAGGATCTGATGAAGCACCGTGATCAGGGTTTAATAAGGCGCAAATGATCAGTGTCTGATAAAACACTGACCAGAGTTTAATAAAGCACTGATCAAGATTCGACAAGACACACTGGGTAGGATTCGATGAAGTGCTCTGATCAAAGTTCAATGATCAGGATTTAGAGACAGTCTGACGAAGCTGGCTCCAATGACAACGGAACGTCGGAACACTTATGCATAAGGACGTGGCTCTTACACCCAGGAGCCTCGAATAGGATCAACTGTACAAATTCAGATCTTACAAGCCGCAAGTGTTTAAAACGGTAAACACTTTTCCATTCAGTACCTAACCCAGGCTTAAACCGAACATACACATTCCTCCCTGTATAGTTTCTTATCCATTCGATGCTTATCGAGCCGCAAACGCTATGTTTCTGCCTAAAGCCGCTGATGCCGCCCGCACACCGTCCGCACCTCGAGCGTACGCCGAACAAAGGATTCGACGCGCATCGAGTCTAAGTACTAAGTACAATGTTTCGTCGTTTCGTCCGCCCGATGATTATCTCGCTTCGCGTTACAAGATAGTGGCTGGGACATACGGGATGCTCGCCTTTGACAGAATCACGCGCTCTCGCCGCTCGCCTTTGACAGAATCACGCGCACACTCGTCGCCACGCGCACATTCCTCTGATGCGGATAATATCTCTTTGCGTTTCGATAGCTAGTTAGATTCAGGTCCTGCCCTTTAAAATCGATCGCGTACTTAGATACTGCGTTTCAGTACGAAATAATAATTCTACGGTTGAACGAGTTTCCTGAAGTCGTTTGGAAGCAGTCTTTCAACATGTTCGCATGCGTTGACGCAAAAGTCGTCGTACATATTTTTTTTTTCTCTCCCCTCATTTTCTTCATTTTCATTTCTCTCCTCGCCGTTAATCTTTCATATTATTTTTTCTCGGTCGCCACTTCAAACGCGCGCGGGCGCGGCCTCGCTTTTTCTCGTTTTTCCCCCTATTTTTCCTTTCACGTTACTCCCGCGGAATTGGCGTACAAATAATATCTATACACATTAGTTAGCTGGTAGAAATTAGAATCGTATCGTGTTGACTAGCTTTTGACCGTCTCTCCGGAAATTATCGTGTGGTCAGTGTGGCGGTGTGTCCTGTGTGTTGTGAGAAATCTGGAAGTCTAGTTGAACAGCCGTGTGTACGTATGCGTGTGCTGCGTGTATAAGTGTTTGTGTTTCAAAAGTCAGTTTCGCGATGTGGGGGAACAAAGCATCGATTTTTTTCGATTTTGTCGATCGTTCCATGTTCGTTAGAAACGGTTCCTCTCGCTCGAACCGACTAATCGTTAATTAATTATTAATCGAGAAATCACCGCGCGCCATTACGTAGATTCATCGTCCTACTAAGAGTATAATCGTTAGAATAAATCATTACAACCTAGTTATATAGCTAAACGTTGCTCTCTCTCTCTCTCTCGCTCTCTCTCTCTCGCTTTCTTTCATTATTCTCTCGCTCTGTCGCTCTCACGCTCGCATCATTCTCTAATTCTTAATATTTTGACAGGTTTTTCCTTCCACAGTCTTCCAATTGTTTCCATTCACGCGGCCGTGGGCAGCTGTTTCTACGAATTAAACGAATGCAAAACGTCCGAAATTCACCGGCTCACGGCGCGTGAATTGTTCAGTCTTTCGTGGTTTATATATTTTTGCTTTTTTTTTTCGTCGCGTACTTATCGCTACGTTACTCGCTAATACTATATTAATCGTTATCGTTACTTAATTCATTAAATTTAACTGTCCCTCTGTCGTATCCCTCCCCCAATTCTCCCCCCGTGTTTACGTCTAGCACGAAAAAAATATTATGCTACGGTCACTCGCAAACGTTACACGTTACAGTGCTAAGGTGCATAAAGTTCAGAGTAGGTATTAATGATGTATGCTTAGAATTTAAAGCCACAGATTTCGATGTCACATCATAAAATGCATGATGCAATTAGACGCACGTTTTACCCTCTCCGTTTTTCACCCGGTGTCCGCTACTAGGTATAATTATTTTAGTCTTTATAACGTCCTCCACGCGTTCGCGCTCGATACATCCTTTTAAGGCCTAAGAAATCCGTTTATCGCCGCGTACTTCCACTCTGCCTTCTCTTCTGCCTGTTTGCTCTCTACCTCTGTCTTTCGTTACAGCCTAACCGCGTTCAAAAGAACAAACACATGGTAACTCTCGCATACAAGCGAACAAAAATCACGAGATCTGTGCACAAACTACAAAGCATACACGACATCATGCGTGTGTGTGTGTGAATGTGTGTGTTGGGGGGTGGGTGGGTGGATGTGTGCCTGTGTGTTGTCTTATTATCTCTTTCGGGATAACAGAGACGAATTTAAAAACGTGTACATGCTGTCATCCTCGTTTTTTGCTCTCTATCCCTGCCCTCCCTCATTTTTTTTAACGCATGTAATAAAGTGTCGAACTTTTTAAGTATGCTTCCTCTTCTCTAAAGAGAATATTAGAGTAATCTAATACACAGCGATAGTGAAGATAGTTATAATAGCGTAGTAATAGCAGTACTTGGTAATAGTAATAGTAGGAGTGCTATTTAGTAACAGGGGTAGAATAGTAATAGCAATAGCATAGCGTCAGACGGTAAGATAATAGTAGAAGCAGCAGCAACGACTGAGGACAAAAATAGTAACAGTCTCAGAGCATACGAATATTGTTAGATTTGTAGTAGGAGAAATAATAGCAACAGGAGTGATAGTAAAAATTTACATAGAAATCATAATTGCAATAAACTATACTGATGTCGATGGGGGATTATGATAATATGCTGGATAGTAATGATGACGATGCCAATGAGGGGCGATAGCAATGGGTGCAGGGGTAGTAGTTGACGATAATAATAATAGAAAACAGTAATGATAGTAGCAACAGCGGCGGTGGTGATTATGAGCAGAATAGAGAATAATTATAATAATGTTAAAAAGAAGTAAAATCAGTCAGTTCATTAAAATGAATTACATTACATTAGTATAATGTGTCCTGGCGCTTAAAATCAGACGAATTCCATTTCCCGAAATGGATAACACGAAAAATAATATTGCAAACATCGCACAATAATGTGGTGTACCTTTTTCGTCCCCCTCTTTTTTTGCATTTTTTTTTTAATATACATATATATATATATGTTATACGATTTAATCCGCTTCCCATAAAATTCTATCATACGTGTATACATATATATATATATTCTTTATATAATACATTTATATAGATGCAGCAATTAGTCAAGGAAAGAATCTATCTTCCTAAATAGCATTTGGCTTGCCAAATTCTGTCAGTTTCATTAAATAGTTATAATTGCATCGGGTATAATAAAAAATATTATTTGTTTCCTTTGTTTTTCCCTTCATTTTCATTCGCAACGCCGTTCAGACGTCGCCGAACTGAGTTTCCCCCGGCAATGTGTCCAATGTCGGACATTTTTCATTTGGTAGGGCTACGTTAAAGCGTGAATGCGTGCACGCAGGAAACACGCAGTGATGGGATCTGAAACCCCTCGAATCTATATACGTACACGGCGAGAAATTCGAATCGCTCCGAACACGATTCGAAGCTTAAAACTCTTGCGAGTCTTGATAGATCTTGCGTCTTGATAGTTCGTAAGTGTTTAAAGTCTTGAAAATCTTGATAGGTTTGACGATCGGCGTCTTCGAAGTCTTTGGGAGAGTTTATCTTTTGTTTTTACTTCGATAAGCTACTGCTTAAATATCATTTCCACGTTCGAGCCGAGAGCATCGAATATCCTGCCTTACGATAAACAAACTATTAAGACTTCCAAACCTATATCATGGTCCTTCCGAAACGATCAAGACTTTCGCGACGCACCGAGGCTTTAAAGACTCGAGAACTATCGAGACTCAAGACTTATCAAGACTTTCAAGAGTTTTCAGCTTCGAATCCTGTTCGAAGTGATTCGAATTAGTCACCACATACACGATTACAGACTCGAAGCGATTCGAAGTGCTTCAGATCTCATCGCTAGAAACACGCGCTGTCGGTTTCTTCATTCGCAAAGATCTATCGGAAGTCAGTCTTGCCTTCGGCAATTGAAAAGTCGGTGCTCGGACGTGTACCCACTCATTCATATAAAATTTTCTTTCTCAAACAGGACTTACTGAGTAGATCCAGTCAATGGAACGAAGAATTCGTTAGGCCTCGCCGAAGCCACCGATCGCTTGTTCCGTCATTCTTAAACAAAGAGATTCCAGACGAGAGTTGATCTCCGGCTCCGTCGTTTCCGACGTGTTGTTACCAGTCTGACCAAGAAAATGATCCCTCGGTGCGCTGTACGTGCGCTGTAACGTTCTTTGTAACTGCTAAAACACGAAGAGGCATGGTGTTTTATGTGGTAAACGTATCGTACACGGATTCTGCGTTGGCAGGGATTGAAAACTGATATAATATATATATTGGATATCAATTGTAAAGAACTGAAATTAACAGTATTAATGGCATCGGTGTGTTTCCACGTTTTCAATATTCTATGCCAGAATTTTTAATATTTTCAGATCGCTCTGTCTTTTTTTAATTTAATAGAATATATAAAGGCTCTTTCTAAAACTGTTATAGGGAATCACGGAAATATTTTTAGTAAAAACAATTCTTACAGGGTAAAGGACCCAATTACTGTCATATGTCAGCTATTTTACTTAAAATATCGAATAAATAAACGTTTAAGGGGGTATTCTAGTGTGCGGGCTCAACAAAATTTATTTTTTTTGCATTTTCTATAAGTATATATTATAGAAAATGTGTGGGTAAAAGGATTTTCTGCAATTCGTAAAAATGACAAAGTTATAGCGGTTAGAAGAGATGCGTATACATATGGCATTACTGATGTGTAAAATTTTAAACGCGTTTTTCTCGAAACCATGTTTTCGGAAGCGGTGACCATGATATCTTGAAATCGACGTGACCAATTAAGCCCAATTTGTACATACATATTCAATAGACGTGTGGCTATCGTCCCTACCACGGTCATGTAAAACTATTTTTTTGTTTCCATTTTACATACGTTTAAAAGTATAAAAAATCTACTAAAATCACAACCTTTTCTTCAAACTGTCGCTATTTTAATAATTTTCGCTATTTTTTCTTCATTCTGGTACCTGCGATAGCCGGTGGTATACTAATTTGGAATCTTTTCCTTTTTTGTGTCAGATAAGCACAATCATAAAAAATCATGATCACCGTGCGCAGACATTTTTTTCATGTAACACTTCAACGCGAAATATTGCAGCCAATTTCGATTCTTTTTATGCTGAAAAAATTGGTAAATACTCTCTAAGTGCTGATACATATGTAGGCAAGACCCGGATTCAATAACTTTAGCGAGTTTTTTTTAAGAAATTCCACAAAAACGCAGAAAATAACTGCGTTTACACTAGAATACCCCCTTAAAATAACGAATAAATAAACGTATAAGTAAAATAGCTTAAGGTGACAGTAATTGGGTCCTTTACCCTACGTCTTGATTTTTATCGCAGTCTTAATGTCAATTCCAAAAGAAATTTAATTACTTTAACGTATGCAAGCTGTTATCCATAACAGTCATATTAAATCGATTCCTCATAACTGTTTGAGAAAGACTCTTTCCATATCAAGTTCTACACAATCATACCCACAACAGTTTCAATCCCCTAATCGCACAGAATTACGTACCTGTAAACTAGATTCTTGTAAACTAGGTCGTTTTTCGGTCGCGTGGACTGGACGTAAGGTATTATTCTGATTTACACTTTGGTTCTGATTATTCTGTAGATACGGCGTGGATATACTGTTTCTGTGAGTGGTGACCACAAAAGAATTGTTTTGCGGATGCGAATTGTGAATGTGACCTAAGTTTAAACTTGGCTTTCTATTGTGTTGCTGGGGATTACAGTACCTTCTGTTATTATATCCGTAATTATGTTGCCACCTGGAATTGTAGAATTAATTTGAATCGTGTACCACAGCCGCTTATCTCGCGACCTCCGTCACTAACTCCGTAAAATATGCGCAAAGATCATTTCTTCTCTTACTTTGGGGTAGGTCGCGGATTTCCAAGTCTGCTGCGCCACTGTTGCACCTTTTCCTTCTGGTTTGGAGTAAAGCAATCATGCTGCAATACTTTCTCTAATATGTTAATACAAGCGCACAAAATGCCATCATCCACGCTTTCCAATGCCAATCGGCTACACACTAAGAAATAAACGAACACAGTATGTTAAAACGTCTTCGCGTTTGTTACCGATACGCAACATCGTGATATTTAAACATCATGCCAGCAATGATACTGTACTTACGTTTACCAAGGACCTTAGTGAATTGAGCGGGTATGTCTTGGAGATCGTTCTCCTGGCTTGGTTTCATCGGTGTAGCTAAGATTGTTTTCAACTCGTCGATAGTGTTGACCAGTACAGTTGGTCCTTGTAAAAACGATGCTGACTGAGTGTTATTATCGCGGGTCGGTTGCAGTAAGTCTTTCTCTAAATTTAAAAGCGTCGTATAGCGTTGCTGCAACTTCGCAATAGAAAGGGCTAATTTGTGCCTGGCCCCTTTCGTCACGCCCTGTTCGGCTAATTGCTCCTCTGTCAGCTGAAGCATTTCTTCGTAACTGAGTGTGACAAACAGATAGCTATACTTATGAAGACGTAAGGTTTTCAGCCACGCTGGAACATCTACGAACATAACGCAAAACGTTATAAAATTCACCCTACCAATAAATCCTAGATTTGTAAAACTGTGATAAACCGTAAACGCGTACCTCTCATACCGCTAGCTAGCGATCGGTTAGAAGCTTCGTCTAAACGCCCCTCGCTGCCGCTACTCGCGCAAGAGCTCTGAGGGCTCAGCGGGCCCAATCCAATGATATTGCCTGTTCAGAAATTAACAATTACTCAAGACACAAACTAACGGTGTTATTCATATTTCTTTTCCTTTTTTATGTTGTAACACTAACTCGTATGATCTCCGGAGACACTGAAACTCCGCGACTTGTGTCTAGTCGTGCAGTTCGCGTTGTTACTGCGATCGACAACTTCCAGATGATGGGAAGCAGCAACAGGCGGTGTTAAACTATTTGATCGGCGTTGGCGCGTTAAAGGCGGCGGAAATTGCAAATTGAAGGCATTGCCTGGTTGCGTGCCGAACAAATTTGTTTGCTCGTTCTGCTGCTGCTTGGAACCTCGCTGCCATATATTGTCCCACCTGAAATAAAAGCAATAACTCAGCGATTATTGAATTATAAATGGTACATGTGCGTACTACTTATCGATCTTGCTAACTCACCTAATTGTGGTATTGGTGTACTCCTCGAGACTATGTATCGGCGGTGTACCGCTGATACGCTCTTCGAGATGTCGAAGCCACTGGGTCAAAGAGCGTCTATCTTGACTAGTTATAGCTGGATGGATCAGAGTATAACTTAACAGTTGTTGGGTTTGCTCGGTGTATTGCCCTGTGGTTACACAGTGGCTCACTAATTCTGGTATCGCTACTAAGTAGGATTGCTTGCACTCTACGTTCCCAGGCCTTAATAACGGCAAGTGTGTTAGAAGTTGATTGATAGCAATTTCCGTCGACTCGGAGAGCAACGAGTTAATAAATGCTGCAACAATGTTTTCGTTACAAATTGTGTGTCTTTAAAATAAACAATGCAGAGGAGGGAACAGCGTGATAAAACAAGAAAGCGAGCGATATATGTAGAATCGTAATAATTACCTGGATTATTGGCATTTAATTCCTGTGTGTCTAGCTCAGACACAGAGTGCAACGAATGCTGCACCGCTTGTGCAAGAAACCTTGCTTGAACTGCAGGAATGCGACGAAGTAGAGCATACAGAACAACGGTCTGCTCGCACTCGTTCCACTGCGAAAACACTCGCGTGAGTTCGCCTACTTGTTCACAGAACAGAGCACCTGGTGACCACTTCATTTTCGATAGTGCTTTAATATCGAGGAGCAAATATCGGAAGCTCCAATTTCTTTCGAGTTACGTCAATTATGACTTAATTGTATCCCAAAGACAGTCGGATAGTAACAGGCATGTGCCAAGACTCTGTAGCAAAAGAAAAAATACGTGCTTACAATTCGCTTGTAATTTTACCTACTAATTTAAAAATTCAATTTTTCTTTTATATAAACATTCATTAACACTTCATCGTTGGCTCGCAGAATATTTTATGTTTTCGCTTCAGGTATGTATATTTAAATTAAAATCCAGTCAGCTCTAGCACGGACTGTATAATTATTCGTAAATATTGTAGGAGTCAGATGCTTATTTTACAGCGATAACACGAAGAGTGCGTGTTAAACGAGTGTATCTACAACCAGTCACGAGATTTACCAAACTGTTTCGAGGATGAAATGCGTACTAGCAAATGATCGTAACGCCTTTTATAAATCATTAGATAATGTGAATAATCATAATAAGGAGGTATTATTATTAATTAGAATACTATCTTCTTATAAACTTTATTTATAAACAAAGCAGTAATGTTTAATGAGAAATATATATAATTAAGTAAAAGGCTGGCAAATGAGCTTTGTTAAAAATATTTGTGACGAGTAGAATGTTAATATGAGTCAAAATTACCCGACCATTGTCACTTAAAAACTTTACTGTGACTTTTTCCCAGAGTTAAGCAAATATTATTCAGAATCAATAACGGATGCATCTGGAAAATGTCCAATGATAAAGTGTTACATGAAGAAAGAAAGGAAGAAAAAAGAACCAATTAATTGATACTTTAAGTGCAGACGAAAAAATGAAAGACCTAATCCGGTTAAACTAGTTCATGGATATTTATAACTACGATTATTAAACAGTGTAATATATTTTTCACAGTGTAACTTATAAAAACTCTTGCTCTGATAATTTTGTAAAATTTATATATTGCAATTCTCGTACATTTAAACTATATGCAGCTAGCCTAGATTAATTAAAAATTATCATCGAATTAATTTCTCTTTATCAGGCGTTACATAAGCAAAAAATTGTAGAATTCGATGGTTTGTAATTTATTTATTCGCTTGCGCAACATCTCGAGTCGTTCATAACGGTGTTTAACATTTAAAACAGTGTCATCGACTTAATATTTAACATAAATTAACATATCAGCTTTCTAGAACAGTGAAAGTGTGCAGTACGTAGAGCTTGGTGAGCACCGAGCACCGATTAAATATTTTTGCAAAACTAATAGACCGAATATAACCGCGATCCTTTCGAAACAAAGCGTAGCGTATAAGCCGAGCAGGTACAACAATAACAATAACTCGCGGTAACCTAAAACCGCTCTTCAGATCACTTTCGTTGCAAATTAAGAAGACAGAGGTTCGCCTGATTTCTTCCGAATGGAATAATAATTATCTCTATTACACGAAACTAATGGTTCGGATCCTAACGAACTCCAATGCTCGACATAACCTCAAAGTATCTGTGTACACTACATCGACATGTAGGTACTTCGATAAGAATTCCACTGAGGTCAAGTTTGTTTACCCCGCGATGCGTGTGTATTTATAGCTTTCCTGTTACGATCCATTCGGCGGTGCAATGGCACCGTGTGCGAGCGGACTTTCTGTGCCTAACAGCGATTGATAAGATACGGTACTTTTTACGGGCGCAAACATCGGTAGGACGCTCGAGGTTTCTGTCTGGCATCGGAACTCGTCGCACAATGAAATCGAACGTTTCCCAGAAGAACTCCGCTTCGAATTTCCATTGAATTCACAGAGTCGTTTTCGTCGGTGCCCGCCGCGTATCTTTGTATGCGTGGGGACACTATAGAGGGGAAAGGACGAAGAATGGAGGGAGGAAAACAAGATAGAGGAAAAAAAAAACTCGTGCATGCGGGAATATTAAAATCGTTTTCATAACAAAAACTGGCCAACGGTAGGCAGACCAACGTTCTGATATTTGCGAAACGGTCCGAAGAGTTATTCTATAAAAGTGACGAATATATCGCTACTGTGCGATCACCGCTCGGCCATTGAGCCGAACAGCAAACAACAAATTGTACGCTGAAATCGGTCGACACGCTACCGCTATATAATGTTAACTACGTATTGCTGTAATTACCGTGTGCAAGGCTGGAGATGACTCCTCCGCAGGATCGTTGTGCACCTTGCAAAATAACAACAATACACAATTATAGCATTTTATACGACGTCGAATTAAAGGAAACATTTATCCACCATGCGGTATGGTGGGCCTACGTGACCACACTGGTTCGCCGTCGCGACTCGTTGCAGAACTCCGCCTCTGCTATTGGCCCTCGCTCGAACGGCAACGGCCAATCGCGCGTTGGCTTGGGGCGCGGTTCATTTGTGTTTCTCAAATATGCCCATCATTTTTCTCAGTTTTTTTTAGTTGTACATTTTAAAGATCGTGTTTGTCCCACATCCTTTCACTTATGCTTTTTGGGATTTTTCGAAGATCTCTCCTTTTCGCTCGATTTGCCAAATTAGGGATGCGTTTGTGAGCATAATTGCCTACTTGAATTGAATTTTTATGACGGAAATTTCAAATATTACATTCCGTTATCCGTTGTGTCCCAGTAAACTATATATATAATACGGTAATTACTACTAATAACAAGTTTATTGTATCATGATATATAAATTATTGCCACTTTGTTTATTTAGTTCGACTTATGTACTAATTTATTGCCACTTATTCTAAGTATTTGATCTTATTTATTTTAACTTACTTATTTTATACTTCATTTTAAGTATTAAAGCTACTAACACAACACACATTTGCAATCTTTATTTTGGATCAAACTTGACACAATGTACATGTTTAAATGAGGAATAAATTAAATAAGAATCGTTAGATCGTTGGGAATATGTAATACCACAAGACAAAGCATGCTCAATGTTTACAAAAATACGAATCGTTGTACGTGTATAGGAGCAGTTTTAGAAAATTATTCTAAATAACGAAGGAACGTGAGAAAGAGAACAACTGCTTTCGTGGTGGCTATACAGTATATTTTTATCCTATGACATGCTACTTGTCGTAGGGTATTAAATATTGTCGCCCATTCCGTCGCTTTCTGTGACTAGAGCGCGCTCCAGGATGACGCGGCCTTCCTTGTAACGTTGATTATCGTCTGTCGCAAATTCATACACCCACCCGAGTTTAGCATCACAGTTTTTGCAGCTGACGTCTCGGACCATGTGACGACCCGTCAACATCACTCTATCTTGTACCTCGCTGTATACCATTGTGGACGAATTAAATTATGAATAGACAAGCATTTCTTTAAAATTATGCCATTAAGCACAATTTCACTGACATTTTGTACAATTACAAACGGTATCCTGTGTGCTCAATAATGCCAAAAAACTAAATATGCGTGAAAGTAGAAGAATTTTCCACCTAAGAGGAAATGGACTGAACATGAGAATTGTCGAAACACGAATTATCGTTAAAATAACAGAATTGTTTTCATTAGATATTAACAGTTACTATCAAAACTGTGCAACATTTAGACAATACATTGAAATAAATTAAAATAAAATACATCATCATGCTGCCTGTTACAAGGGAACACCGCGAACCCGGGCTTCCCGGTTTTTAGAGTAACTCAAAACAACAACAACGCTGTATTTCATTCGAGCCCTATCGTCCTTTAAGAGGGTGAAAACTAACCTCAAAATTGAATTGGCACTTCCACTTTTTCGCGTATAACTCTCGAAGTACAACAGACAGAAAAAAATGTTTCAAACAAAAGTTTAATGGTGCAATAAGCGCTGCAAATTTGCATTGATGAAATTTTGAAAAATGTTTTTTTTTTCGTTCAGATATTTTTTTTAAACTCTTCAAAATTGTGTTAATGCCAGTTTATAGCGCTTATTGCGCCATTAAACATTTGTTTGAAACATTTTTTTCTGTTTGTTGTACTTCGAGAGTTATACGCGAAAAAGTGGAAGTGCCAATTTGACTTTGAGGTTAGTTTTCACCCCTTTAAAGTGCGATAGGGCCCGAATGAAACACACCGTTGTTCTTGACTTGAATCACTCTAAAAACCCACAAAGTTGCGTTTCAATCGGTGAGTCCGGGTTCGCAGTGTTCCCTTGTTAGTAATTTGATTTGAGAAAGAAAAATTACAACAAAACTCTGCCCCTTTCGTACATTCGTAAAAGAACCTCTTTTCCAATTGGTATTTAGAGTATCGTTCGTATTTAGTCAACTTTCTCTCCATTTTCTTAGGTAGATGGAAACAACATTCTATCTTACACAATCGTCTCTGTCAAACGCGAGAACTTTCGAAACGCAAAAACGGAGTGAAGTACGATGCATCGCGTCGTATCGAGAAATGTTATTTTACTTTTAATGAACAAAGGAGAAACGCGAATACCTGTAATTTAAGTTGACGACTTTGTTAAACAGAAAAGCACGGCCCGTGGCGCCAGTAAAACGCGTGCTTATCAGCTGACCTCTGTTTGTAAGATTCGTGTCGCAGGATGCGCAAGAGAACAGACGAGTACCTCCGATATGTTCCAAGAAAATTACGCCCATCCTGTATTATTTTCCAAACGTCTAACACAGAACAGCAATGACCAAACAACTGATAAACAAACGGTCTGCTGCGTACCGTGTCCAAAAACGAGCGAGCACGCAATTTGACGTATCTGTCACAGCTGCCCATGGACATAGGAAAATATATAGTACATAGTGGACGGAGTAAAAGTTGCGTTCATTGGCGAGGGGAGTGAAGCAGCTTCCGGGAAGTGGGGAACATGGTCACGTGGTACTCTGGTGCCACATTGGTGATTGGTTCCAGCCTAGATGCGCGAACTTTCAAGATGAGACCTTTAGTTTCTTTACAATTATAAATGTACCGTAGAGTATTTTCAGTGAAACAGAGAAACAAAGTGTTTTATTTATAAATCAACACACTGAAATGTTAATGGCGTCATATAAATGCATGTGATTGAGATTTTAAAATTAAATGGTTAAAAGTTTGAATCTATACAGAGTGTCCCAAAATTGAGGGACAATCCGGAACATGCAATATCCTGATGCAGGAAGACATCAAAAAGTCTTTTTCCGTTTTAGTATCCAAGGCTTTGTTCTCGAGATATTAAGAGGATATACTCGTTTCAACGCTCGGAAAATATGTACATTTTGTGGATTTTTTTACAAGTGAATGGCTGGATTATTTTGTTAAAAAATTAGGTCGCATTTAGGAGACCAAAGTTTAGACAAATTATCATTTTTGCGTGTTCACTTGCTAAAAAGAGTTGATAAATAAAAAACAGTCCACGAAGAATGTAGAATCCCTAAACAGCCGCGCAACAACATCAAATCTTGACATCCCTATGGCTTATAGCTAACTTCATGCAATGAATTAATTACACACACACATACACAAAAACTAGGGATTGGAGCAGGGTTTGGCGGACTCATACCAAGCATTACACCTACAGGAGCGGTGGTAATGTGTGCGTGAATTGATGCTGGCGCCAAGCCAGCCACGCGGCGACATCGCGCAACGAATGTGACGTCACAAATCTACCGACGCCAACGCCAAGCCAAGCCAAATGCGTGACGGGCGCGTACAGGAACTACTACTCGATTGGAGACGAACCGACGCCAGCGCCAAGCGAGTGACACCGCGGCCAATCAGCGTCGACAACCTATTTCCCCGGCGACGCTGATGGCCATCATTGGTTGTTTCCTTCTGACCAATAGCAGCGGTGGCCGGTGGACCCTGCCTGAAATTTCCAAGTGCTTAGGCTGAGTCCCGCCAAAGCCGACGTTTTACGTGGCACAGGGTCCACCTGTGACGTCACATTCGTTGCGCGATGTCGCCGCGTGGCTGGCTTGGCGCCAGCATCAATTCACGCACACATTACCACCGCTCCTGTAGGTGTAATGCTTGGTATGAGTCCGCCAAACCCTGGATTGGAGGACCCCGGCGTTTAGAGTTTATAAACATGGAGGAAGCATGCAATAGGCAAAAATGTAGACGGCAATAGAAAGAGAAAGATATACAGGAGGGACATCCCCTGCGATGAATTATGGCGGTAACATTCAAGAGTATAAGATCCTTTGCGTCCCTGTTTCTAATAAAATGAATTGAAATATATGTAGCATTGGTGGCAGGTAACAGGAAACACAAAATAATAATGAAAACATTATGTATGTATGCATATGTATATAAAATATAATATAAATATGAAAGGTACAAAATATATACAGAAAATATAATATATACATGAAAGGTACATAAATATATACAGAAAATAATATAAACATGACAGGTACATAAATATATACATATTTTCTAATTGTCGTTATCAGTTAATTTTCCTCGCCCGCTAAAAGATTTCCTAAGAAATCTTCCGATATTTCGGTATTATCATACATGCTGTTGTTGAACAATTGGATCATGTCATCCGTAATTTCATAATTGTAACTTGCATTTTGATTTGACACGTCCAGTTTTATTCTAGTAAGAGCAGCTAGAGTTGCCGGTTGTAATCTGTTCCTACATTTATCTTTTATTTGCGTGGCGGTGGAAAAATATCGCTTGATGTCAGCATTAGAATGCGGCAAAGCTAAGCACAACTGTGCTAGTTTTGATATGTTGGAATATAGATATTGGTCTACAACGGAAATGGTACTTGTTTTGTGCCAGAATTGAAGTAAACTCATTTTATTTATCTCTTCTTGTGACGTAGTCAAATAAGCAGACGGCAATTGGATCCATTCATTTAGTACCTCAGACTGAAATTTTGAACTAAATTTGTCTAAAGCACACTTTAACTGGTCATTCTTATGATTGTTTATGTATGCTGCTGTTTCCGGGTTTAAAAAATCTAGTGCCTCTAAAAACGTGTCATCGAATGGCACACTATTGACAATCTTTTGGTAGCCACTTTGGTAACATTTCTGGATGTTTGTAAAAAATTGTACCATGTCTTCGTTCTCTTCCCAATTTTCAATTGTTAATTCATGCAGTGTATCCATACATTTTCCCCCAGTAAAAATTGTCGTCAGTGGTTTTAAATTTTCTTCATTATAAATGTCAATTTTGTGCATATTTGATACACCTATCTTATGATGTTTTATGAAATTGGCTGCCAATGAAGCTAACAGTCTGTTACTTTCAGGGAGTAGGTGGTGAACTAAGACTCCCGACTCTTGAAACAATTTGTTCGCAATAGTAAAACCTGTTAAATAATACTCTATAAATTCCAAATATGCCTTCGTAAAAGGAGAATTCATACTTGATAATAAATTCTCTGCGACAGATTCATTGTCTGCTGCTGCCTCCGCAATCACAAAAAATAAAACCGCCCACTGTTCTAAAACTCTTTTTATGCATTCAGCTAGTGCTATCCAACTAGTTGTCGATGGCTGTTTACGTTTCCGCTTCGGAACCTTCATGAATTCTTGCGTACCATCCAACAAACGCAGTAGTTTGGGATTTTGCGAAGAGTATGAATAAAGAGACTGCAGAAACTTCTCAATGTACTTCGGCAAGCATTCGCACGCGTGGCGTGTAGCCAATTGTAGTGAGTGGCAAATGCATCGTAGGACATAAATTTCGTCATTGGCTGCTAGTATACGAGATGTCACTGAATCATGCGCTCCCACCATGACATTGGCATTATTCACGCACACGCCAACCAGGTTGCTTATAGGCAAATTAAACTTGTCCAAAGACAGTTTAAAATGGTGATATAAGTTTTTTGCTGTAGCTTCATTAATCCTAATTAAATCCAATAAATCGGTACATATCTGTTCTTCGTCAACGTAGCGAATTACGAAGCAAAAAAGTTTCGTATTGGACGCATCTGTGATTTCGTCGATCAAAACCGAAAAATATTTGCCCTGTATTTTCTTTATAGTTTTTTCAACAATGGACTTGTTAATTACATTGAGGCTAATGGCTTTCATTTTCTTCCCACTTAGAGATATGCGTTTCACAACATTAGGATTTGTGAGTACCTTCTGCGAGAGTTCAACACAATGGTCGAACGAGTAAAATAGTCTGTTTTGTTCGATTGCACTGGTGCATACTCTAATTTCAGCCTCCTTTACCTCGTCTGTGAAAGTCTTCGTTCCTTCACCTGGTAACACTCTTTTTCCATACTTCACGTTGTCGCTATGTCTTCGGCTATCTGCATGCTGCTGTAAATTACATCTCTTCGCTATAATTGTTATATTACAAAATGTACATTTTCCCTTGTACTGGTCGTCCTGGTCTTGTTGTAGCCACTGTTTAAAGGCTGGGTCCTCCAGCCAATCTGGCACAAAAGGTCTCCTCCGTTCTTTTTTTGCAACGGGACCGGCGATGTTATCACTGCCTATTCATAAAATACTAAATTTTATTCACACAATATTAAAAAGCAATTCACGAAAATAATCATTGAATAAAGAAACTACGTTCAGTTTATAATTCTATGATTTCAGACACTGATATATTAAAGATGTATCTTACTTGATTCTGTCCCTACATCCATGCTTGTTGTGTCTGCAATTGTAGATGCATCGGTGCTTGTTTCTACTGAACTTTCTCTACATTTTATGTTGTCGATATGTCTTCGGCTATCTGCATGCTGCAGGAAATTACATCTCTTCGCTTTAATTGTTATATTACAAAATGTACATTTTCCCTTGTACTGGTCGTCCTGGTCTTGTTGTAGCCACGGTTTAAAGGCTGGGTCCTCCAGCCAACCTGGCATAGGGGGTTGTCTCCGTTTTTTTTTTGCAGCGGGAACGGTGAAGGTTTTATCACTGCCTATTCATAAAATACTAAATTTTATTCACACAATATTAAAAAGCAATTCACGAAAATAATCATTGAATAAAGAAACTACATTCAGTTTATAATTCTATGATTTCAGACACGAATATATTAACGATGTATCTTACTTGATTTGGTCTCTACATCCATGCTTGTTGTTTTGTCTGTATTTGTTGTTATGTCTACACTTGTAGATGCATCGGTGCTTGTTTCTACTGAACTATTTTTATATTTCACATTCTTTATATGCTCTTGGCTGCTTCCATGACGCATTAAATTAGATTTCATGGCTCTAATATTTGTATTGCAAATTGAACATCTTCCCTTGTATGGGTTGGAAGGAAGTTGCTGCAACCATGGTTTAAATGCTGGGTCCTCCAGCCAAATTCGGCAAAACACTCGCTTCTGTGTTTTTGTTTTCTTTGCAGCGGGAACGGTAAAGGTATTGTCACTGCCTATTCATAAAATATTCAAAATTATTCACATAATATTAAAAAGCAATTCACGAAAATAATCATTGAACAAAGAAACTATGTTCAGTTTATAATTCTATAATTTCAGACACTAATATATTAAAGATGTATCTTACTTGATTCGGTCTCTAAGTCAGAGCTCATACATCTGCTGGGTCCAGCAATGCTGGCATTATTGTCTATATATAAAATATTCGTTATTAGTACATTTCTATTATAACCATACATACTAAATCGATATAACGCGTAGTATATATAAAAAATATTATTTCTGCAATGCTGTTGATGCAAAAGTATCAAGCATTTGTCTTACCTGATTCCTTGTTCATATTGTTACTTAATGAAATTTATATATAACAATGTCAGTCTCGCGTCGTGTGGTGCAGTCACGTGGCATCTACATCAATCTACATGCATCTACAAAAGCACATGGGTACTGAGTGGTAATCTACTACGGCGGTGTCGGACGAGAGTGGGGCAGACAACGCACGTCTGATTGGTTCAGCGCCAAGAGGAAAATTCATCGACGCCAGCGCCAAGCCAAGTGAGGGCGCAGCCAATCAGCGTCGCCGGGGACTCGTTGTCCACGCTGGTTGGCTGCGGCCTCACTTGGCTACGCTCCACTTGGCTTGCCTTGGCGCTGGCATCGGTGAATTTTCCTCTTGGCGTTGACCAATCAGACATGCGTAGTCGGCCCCACTCTCGTCCGACACCGCCGTAGTAGATTTCCACGCCACGCTGGTAGTACACTCGGCTCAAATGATTGTGGCCGATCGAGATTCGATTGCATTCGAGCTTACTAAGGCTGACTTTTTTGCATCGCTAACATTCTACAGTATTTCATGAATATGGTGAGAGCACTGCCAAGCTACAGGTTCCCGTCTCACCATATTCATGAAATACTGTAGAAGGTTAGCGATGCAAAAAAGTCAGCCCTAGTAAGCTCGAATGCAATCGAAACTCGATCGGCCACAATCGTTTGAGCCGAGTGTACCTGTACGCGCCCGTCACTAGGGGTGTTCGATTCCGATTCGATTCTTCAGAAAATCGATTTTTTTGGTTAAAAGATCGATCTTTTGAATCGATTCTTTGGTATACGATTTTCCTGGGAATCGATTCTTTGATGTACGAATCGACAATCAATTCTTTGCCCTCTGGGGGAATTAATTACCACTAGTGAAAGGACCAAACTGCTTGATGCATAGGTTTTCCTGGTCTTATAGGTCCTACGTGTACAATATATTTCTTCTATTTCAATACAATGCCCTTCAACAACTATCCCAAATTGTTCCTTGTAAAAGTAACTTTTATATCGATTCTTTCAAAATTGTTCAAAACCGACTTCTATATGTACTAATTTTGGAAAAAAAGGTCTATGACAATTCTTTTTCGATTCTTCCAGAATCGATTCTTTGGTTCAGATTTTTTAGAAGGATCGATTCTTATAATCCGATTTTGAACCGATTCAAAAATCGATTCTTTGAGGTGAATCGAACACCCCTACCCGTCACGCTTTTGGCTTGACTTGGCGTTGGCGTCGACATCTGTGACGTCACATTCGTTTCGCGATGTCGCCATGTGACTGGCTTGGCGCCAGCGTCAATTCCCGCACACATTACCACCGCTCCTGTAGGTGTGCGGGAATTGACGCTGGCGCCAAGCCAGCCACGTGGCGACATCGCGAAACGAATGTGACGTCACAGGTGGACCCTGTGCCACGTAAAAAGTGTGCTTCGGAGGACCCCGGCATGGCACTTCGAAATTTCAGGCAGGGTCCACCGGCCACCGCTGCTATTGGTCAGAAGGAAACAACCAATGACGGCCAATCAGCGTCGCCGGGGAAATAGGTTGTCGACGCTGATTGGCCGCGGTGTCACTCGCTTGGCGCTGGCGTCGGTTCGTCTCCAATCGAGTAGTAGTTCCTGTACGCGCCCGTCACGCATTTGGCTTGGCTTGTCGTTGGCGTCGGTACATTTGTGACGTCATATTCGTTTCGCGATGTCGCCACGTGGCTGGCTTGGCGCCAGCGTCAATTCCCGCACACATTACCACCGCTCCTGTAGGTGTGGTGCCACGCCGGGGTCCTCCAAACCAAAGAGAAGGTATACCAAGAGGCGACACTCCTAGGCGGTATCTTTGAAGTTCTTCCATTGGCTTATCCCTTTAAATTGGTTGTATAGGCAGCTGTATATCTTCGTCTTACTATTGCCTCTTGTTAATCAAGTCTCTCTCCGACTACCGAATGGACATTTAAATTGGTTGTAGATTTCGTCTCTCTCTAAAACTGGTTTCTTCGTCAGTGTGTCGCCTCTTGGTATACCTTCTCTTTGTCCAAACCCTGCGTGATCCTCTAGGTCAGGCCTTCCCAAGTAGGGGAAATCTGCTCGTGGAACACATGTTTCAGTTCTCCTTCCAACGCTGCGCCTTCAGCTACCCAGGTAGCACACCTCGTCTTAGAGACGTCTAGTTTATGTCCATTTTAGGCCTGAACGTCTTGATTTGTAACAAGACGTCTTTAAGACGTCTCCTGGGCGTCTTTAAGACTTGGTAAGGGTGCAAAAAAATTATCGATATATGGACCAAAAGTATCGATACGTGTAATTATTGGTGTTTGAAATATCGATGAAAAATATCGATATTCTGACAGGCAAATATCGATATATGAAGTTACCGATAAATATCACGCATCACTACCTGCCTCCCACCACGGTGTCTAGTTACTTGTATATAATCTATGCGAAACGTTTATGAATTGGAATTTTCTTGCGTGTGTTGTGCCGAATGTTACACCGATAATGTTCCGATATTATTTTGATAACACGCATTATAAATGACCAACGAAATCCAATTAAAACTCTATTTATAAAGTTTATAAGAATTCGATGAAACTTGTATATATACAATCTTTTCTTTATCTCTGTAAATGTTATGTCATGAAATTCTTATAAAAGAATTTCTCTAATGACAACATACTTAAACTAATTAACTCAGTTCAAATTGTGCATAAAAACAAGTAATAGATTTTAATAATGTCTGTATTAATAAAGTTATCAAACTCGCCCAGAAATATTTGTTCCTTCAAGAATGTCGTACAAAGATTCTCAAGAAGGAATGAGAGTTTCTCATCAGCAGCTCGGCAATCTTCGACATTAAAAACTATACTCAAAACAAGCTTATTGGGGATTACTGTTGGAGTTCCTGTTGGTGCGCTCGTTACATGGGGTTACTCTTGGTACTCAGATAAAGAAGCTTCTAAAACATATCACCTTATAGGAAAAGAACAAAAAGTTCAAGCACTCAAAGAAAAGCCAGATGTACCAGTTTCAAGAACGGTATAGCTGAATTTACTTACAATTTTGTAGAATATTTCAATCTTAAATGTTACAACGACAAACAATAATTTAAGAGTTAATTTTAGTTACTGTACGTATCTATAAATTATTAACCCGCTGTGGGTGGAAATTGGAAAGCTAAGCGTACGTTGTGCACAGAAATTATTTAGTCCTATTTCTTCACAATATTAACTGAATGCCTATTGGCATTCCAAGCACAATAATATATTAATTAAATTACTGATTATTATTAATCAGTGAATTTGATTTTTTGTTCTACAAAGTGCAATAAAGTACAGACTTTATATAAAATTCTTAAAAATGTATTAGATATTATTGAACCGATTTTTCTTTTAAATTTAATACCGTTGCCTTGGACAATACATCTTTTAAATGAATAGATTTATTTATTTTTATATACCTTTTAGTTTAACAATTTGTTTTTATTTCAGATTGCTTCACCAGTCGATACAAGTGGATTAAAACTGACCCTTTTCCAATATCAAACATGCCCTTTTTGTTGTAAGGTGAAACATCCATACTAATAGATCATTCTTTAACCTTTTTGGTACAGAATAAGTTGAAGCTGATTTGATCATTTTCGCCGAACGTATCTGTCTATTAAGAGTGTACTCATTGTTTGATGTGCTCATTGATCACAATCGTAGATCGTATATATCATTTTCTAGTAGCGAAAGGGTTAATAAATAGATTATTTAAAATTCAGTCAGATTTTCTTAATAATAATCTAATTTTCTTAATAATAATGCAACGATTTATTATAATAATTAATAAACACGATACTTTAGGTCAGAGTTTTCCTGGATTACTATGGGCTTTCTTATGATGTTGTGGAAGTAGATCCAGTGTTACGGAAAGAAATATCATGGTCTTCTTATAGAAAAGTACCAATTCTATTAACAAATATAGAGTCTGGGTACCAGCCTCTAAACGATAGCTCAATGATTATTTCGCTATTAGCATCGCATTTCAAAGACAACACGCAAAAGATTGAGGATTTAATAGAATATTATCCAAACATAGCAATGCACGATGCAGAGAAGGGACTCAAGTATGAAATTATGAACAAATATTTCTTAATGTATAAAGAAAGTCCGGCTGTAGGTAAAAAGATGGATGAAATCACGTGAGTTACATTATTTACATTTTATTATTAGATTGAGTTCACTTGTGCATGTTAAAGTAATAATATCGAAAGACAATCATTATTGAAATCATTATTGCAGCTTCCACTCTCTGGAAGCATGTACCTAAATGTTTATCAACAGAAAAGAATTACAAAATGTGAATGAATTTGTTGTTGCAGGGAAGAACGCAAGTGGAGAAAATGGGCAGATGAGGTACTCGTCCATACACTGTCGCCGAATGTGTATAGAACACTTGACGAAGCTTACAAGACTTTCAACTGGTTTTCAGAAGTTAGTATTATAATGATTAATGTGATGTAGCATATGAGTAGTAAAGTGTGTAGCTATTATTTACTTTTACTTAGTAATTTAAAGAGAATGGATTAAAATTAATTTTATTAGTCTATTATACAGTTACAAAACCTGTGTAAATTTTCGCTCTGTTCTCTGATTAATTAGGTTGGTAAATGGGAAGAATATTTTCCAACATGGGAAAGATTCATAATGATAAATGTAGGTGCCGTAGCTATGTGGCTGATATCAAAACGTTTAAAAAAGAGGCACAGCCTTAAAGGTGACGTCCGATTATCTCTGTATGACGAAGTTAACAGATGGTTGAATGCAATTAAGAAACGCGGTGGTACCTTCATGGGAGGAGAAAAGCCTAACTTATCGGATCTTGCTGTTTATGGGATTCTAAAAAGCATAGAAGGTTGTAATGCCTTTGAAGATGTTTTGAGTAATACAAAACTTCAAAAATGGTACAATGCTATGGCGAAAGAAGTGGATACGCATTCTGGAAGCAAATATCTAGCTACCTACGCAATATAAATATGACGTAATTTATTTGAAACTGTACACCTTGTATTATTTAATTCAATTTTATTATGGTTGTTACATTAAAATCAAATCATTGTTGAAGTATTGGCGTCTATTCTTGATTTTTAGATTTAAGTGTTGGATCAAATTATTATTCTGAATAATAATTTGCTGTTGTGTCATTGTACAATGTCAAATTCACAATTGTATTTTATTTTATTTATGTGATGTGTAGTATTAATATCTCTCTAATAAAACGGTTAAAATGAAAATACTGAAATGTTATTTTACATATTACGTTATGTTATAAATATACAGGGTGTTTAATGTGGGACATTCCTTCAGAATTTTCGCATACGCATATGTCCGATAATGCTTAATTTCGCAGTTATAAGCATTTTTATATTCCCTAAAACACCCGAGAATATATATGGAGGGTCTTAGGGCGGTATTCTCAGTCGTTGCTTCGTAGACACGCCACGTGACACGAGCGATGCACCGCGCTGCAATACCGACAATCTAACCTGAAACATGGGTTTGGGATTTTTCGTTTTTCGTCTTTATATGAACAGATTTTGGGCTGGGCGAGGTCTCATTCGAAAGAGGAAGGTTCAATGGGGAGCGCTCTGCTCACCGTTTGAGTAACAAAACTCTTTTAGTGACCTAAAAATACTTAAGGAGGTAAACACGCCACGTGACACGGGTAATGCAGTCCGCTGCATACCGACACAATCTGGCCCGAAACATGGGTCTGGGAAATTACGTTGTTTGTTCAAACGGTGAGCAGAGCGCTCCGCATTGAATCTTCCTCTTTCGAATGAGACCTCGCCCAGCCCAAAATCTGCTCATATAAGGACGAAAAACGAAAAATCCCAAACCCATGTTTCAGGTTAGATTATCGGTATTACAGCGCGGTGCATCGCCCGTGTCACGTGGCGTGTCTACCCCCTTAAGGGGGGAGACCACTGTCCCGGTCCGAAATGTAAGGGTGTTTTCAGGAATTTATTTCAACCAAACAACGCAAGTAAATCACTGTATTGCTTAGTATAGTTAATAGTGTACATATCGAAAGGTAAGAAAATTTTTTTTTCAATCAAATTCATAAATCCGTTTCCTGTATATTCTTCGTCAAAATTTGCGCTGCGGCAAAAACATGCTAGTCGCGTTGACAGTCCCCAGGCCATATGGTTAATCGGAATTAAAAAAAACAGTAATATTTAGAAACTAGAAGCCTGCCTCTATTACGTGACGATCAGAAAATGTCAAAATTGTAAAAAATAACAAAATGGCGGACCACAGAAAAAAAAGTCCTGTTTTCGGGGTACAAAGTTGGACAAATGTTGCTAAAAAAAATAGAAGCAGGCCAAAATTGAAAAAAGCTGATCGTCACGTAATAGCGACGGGTTTTCCGAACAATAAATGTCCTTGCTCATGTCAATTGGACGTATAGTTTTCTCTGTAGACTGTCAACGCGGTTGAAAAATGTCATTCTGAGGAAAACGCGTTCAAAGTTCCGCGTGGCTCAGTCGCGCGTTTGACACCGCTTCACGAAAAACACCATATCTCCGTCAATTTTGCGAATTTCTTCATAAAATTTGGAGAGAGCATTCTTGAAACGTACGTCTTTCAGAAAACGTAAAAAAAAAAAAAAAAAATTTCCAGATTTCTGACAGTGGTCTCCCCTTAAGCGCTTAGAGAAGTTTTTTTAAGTCGGAATGGATGCAGAATTAATTAATCTCCACACACGTGGGTATGTGATTCAAGGTGAATTCTAGGATGTATATAAATGAATTCTGATTATTCAGTATTAAAAAACTGTTGTTTTTTTAACACCTGTCAGGAAATTGTCGTATGCCACTACAATCTGGTCAAAATACACTAACGAGTACACTATATGTATTGCGATCGTAGGTCAATTTTATTAGCTAACCGGTACGTGACATTAATGATAAGTACCAATGTCGATATTCATTCATTATTCATCGATTATTCACAGGGCCGTTCCTGGGTTTTGTGTCGCCCAGGTGCAAAAACAATTTTGCCGTCCTTATTAATTTAATATTCTTTAATTAAGAATTTAATATGCAGTGTCTTTTATATGTCAGTTTAGTTTTATATGTATATATGCATAGTTTTGAACGTTTATCATGCAAAAGAGCTTCGAATATTATTTTTAGTAAAAAATTTTACATATAATAAACGGCACGCGGCAGCCCCTGGGTTTGGGCGCCCAAGTGCGGGGGCACCTTCTGCACCCCCGCCAGGAACGGGCCTGATTATTCATTCATTACAACCATTTGATACACACAAATAAAATAATTTCGATAAAATTAATGAGGTTCGGCCATTTTTTTCTCTAATCACCCGAAAATAATAAAATTATTACTTTTCACCCCTTATATTATTTCTGCAAGTAGGCAGTTGAAACTTTTAATGGAAAAATTTCCGTTGCAATTACAACTGCTTAGAATGTTTTCCAACGGTCACAAGTTGCTCAAAAGTTAACGCGTGTTAAGCGGAGTTTCCGGTTAGAGCCCAAAAAATATGATGATATTTAGGAATTAATTAAAGGATAACTACTATATATAATTTAATGGGACTTTTTGCATTGTATTAAGGATATCTTAGATTATAGAAATATATTTTTCGTTTTATAATTAATCATTGCAGACGGCAGTGGGGAGTCGTTAAAGTCGAGGTGTAAAAAAATTCATCCAAATCGGTGGGACCTGTATCTCCAAAAGTTGCTATCCGATTCAACTGAAGCTTTTTTATTTTGAAGAATATACTTCTGGTTAGGGGGAACCAGAAAAAAATACAAATATTTTTAAGAAAATAACCACACTGGAAGTGTGAAACTCCTTTGTCCATATATTTTTCGTCCATTTAACGCCTTTAACACTGATAAATTTTCAATTTTTTTTGGGGGGGGGGGGGGGTTCCTCCCTAGCCAGAAGTGTATTCTTCAAAATAAAAAAATTTCAGTCGAATCGGATAATAACTTTTGGAGATACAGGTCCCACCGAATTGAGAACACTGTTTCGAGAAAAACGCGTTTAAAGTTTTACGTGAGCGCCGAGTAGCCGATTGTTGCTCATGCATTTCCCATATAACTTCGGGAATTTTGCGAATTTCAACAAAACCTTTTAAACACGTATTCCTAAAAGGTTGAACATTCGAAAAGTGAAATAAAAAAAATCGACTTTGAGACCGAAACCTCCCCTTAAAGGCACATTTACAAATTCTTCCAGCCACAATAAAGAAATTGGGGACTGCCGGTCTATCCTTGACAAATTCAGTAAAAATAGACATGACATATTTTACGTGCATATTTGAATATAATTTTTGCATATATTACGTGCATAAACATTCGCAGTCTATTAGTTTCAATGTGCTTTACGAATCATTCCACGCCAACTCGATTAATTTTTTCCCTCGATGCCTTGGATTTTGTTCAAACTTGAATATGTTGTAGTCCTCGTGAAAGTAGGGGGGGGGGGGGGGGGGGGGGTTAATTCATCATTTTGTCGATTTCGAGTAGGGCTGGGACTATTTGTCGAATTATTTGGTATTCGAGTATTCGAATACTTCAGTTGTTCAATTATTTGGCGAATATAATACGAATATCCAAGT
Organism: Andrena minutula; assembly: GCA_929113495.1. Taxonomy (NCBI): domain Eukaryota; kingdom Metazoa; phylum Arthropoda; class Insecta; order Hymenoptera; family Andrenidae; genus Andrena; species Andrena minutula. The sequence goes on from OV815994.1 coordinate 43,784,560, forward strand.
ATTCGAATACTATTCGAATATTTGAGTATTCGAATACTATTCGAATATTTGAGTATTCGAATACTGATGTATTCGAATAGTATGGTGTGAATTATAAATCAAGTTGTTGAGGTTCATTTTTCAGGGTGAAATCTTGTAAGCTGATTTTGACCCACTTCACACCATACTATTCGAATACTGCTCTATTCGAATACAGCGATATTCGAATAGTATTCGAATAATAACATTCGAATACTCAAATATTCGAAGTTTATTCGTAGCATTCGAATACTTGTAAAATATTCGAATATTAAATTATTCGAATAATCCCAGCCCTAATTTCGAGTTGACGAGGTCTCGAGTCTTCCCCCCCCCCCCCCTTCTCTCCATCGCTCTCCCTTTCTTTTTATAGGTAGAAAGAATCTTTATATACATACACATTTTGTAACAATCATTTAGCTACATATTTATTAAACACTAAAAGAAAGAGTAAACTGAATAAAAAATTATTGATTAATTAACGGTTGAATGTTTTTCACTTATTTTGATAGTTTCTAGGGAGTGGCTATTCCGCGTTTTGGGGTGGCCAGGCCAACCCAGCCCACTAACTATTGTTACGCTAATGTCTATACGCTCCGGTTTACTTGCTGCTTATAATGTAAGCATTTCAATGTATTTACATCGTTAGCAGTTCAGACACTCCCGTGATAAAAATTGATGATTGTTTTTACGTCTTGCTGTTATCGCAGTTTCCACGTAATCATAACTCGAGGGTACGTTTCAGAGCGGCGGTAAGATGGAAGCGTCGAAATAAATTATATTTTTTATAATTCTACTGATTGAATTATGTACATTTAAGTACGTTGTTTATATTAAAGCAGCAAGCAGGACAACGCCTACTAAGTAGTTGACCGACCGTCAAACGCTGATAACCGCCACTCTGATCCTTTCTACCGCAGCTCCAGGATAAACGTACTCTCAGACTTCGTTTTGTAAGTGAATTGTTAAAATATCATTATATTTTTCTGTGTGTTTTGACATTTGTTTGCTTGATGACCTATCTATAGATTGCATTTATTTTTACTAGCCTTTTGTTTATTAGTAATGATGTACTTTGATCAGAAAATACAGTACCTACTACGTTACGTTGTTGTTCTTCAAATGTTACACAACTCCCTTGAGTTACTGCGCTTTAATCGTATTAGGGTAACTCCGGGCAGTCGGGCGACCTCACATGAAATCGTTACGAAGCGATGAGTGATACAAGAAACGTGTTTAATTACTATAATCAAGTACTTAGGGCTATTTTGTTCCGACAAGAATGAAAACATGTGAAAACTTTGCCATTTCTCAAGACCAGCGCGTGTCCGTTCTGTTGGTTGCAGAGTTTTGTAGAGGCGTTCGTTGAACTGCCCGCAAAATGGGTACTACCACTGCGCCAACAAACTCGAAGCATGGGAACCACGACGCGTACATTAACGGAAGTTCCATCGAGGCGTTCTTCGCCGAGTCGGTGATCCTGGTGACTGGAGCGACCGGTTTCGTGGGGAAAGCACTACTGGAAAAGCTGCTGCGCTCGTGTCCGCGCCTGTCAACGATCTTCGTATTGATCCGTCCGAAGAAAGGCCAATCAGCCGAGCAACGATACAAAAAACTCCTAGAAAATTCCGTTCGTACATTTCTATGAATCGCTTACAGCACGCCACAGGCGCGAAGTGTCCCTTTTCAGGTTTAATCGATGAAACCCATCGCTAGTCGTATGTGTGACAAATCGAAGTCGAAGAATTTCTGGGGAACATTGGTAAAGTGGGCATTATTTGCATACGTGGGCGTTACGACTCTTAAGTGGTTACCCATACTTTTTTCAACAAACGTTGAAGATAAGCTATTTGCCGTGCACTGTATCAATTAACAGAGTCACCTCGGCGAACTTGGAGAATATAAATCAGTGGCTTTATTTTTACTTAAAGTAAAGTGTCACGAACCTACTTATTTGATAAAAGTCGAAGAGAAAGGAATAACGATGCGTGCAAAAGTATTCGGCCACCCTTTAAAACAGAATAACTTGTTTAAAATTGGTCTAAAAGACTTGAGTTTTGTTGAGAATATAGAAGGATTAGTTTTGCTAATTGACGTGATTCGTCGTTTTGATAAAAATTGGAATTGGTCGGAATAGCGAAAAAAATAGTAAATGTCGTGTTTTTCAACGTTTTTGTCTTTGCTAGTAATGAAAATTAAAAAATGCCTTTTGTAGAAATAAGTAAGATGCTGAAAATACATGCTGAAAATTTCATAAAACTTGGTTAACATAGCTACAATTGAGCTACAAACAGTTAAAGTTGGTGAAAAAATAACACATTTCGGCAGTTTTCGAGACAGTTGTAATGGTTGTTCACAGGTTTTCGACCGAATTCGAACAGAGATCCCCGATGCGTTCAATAAAATCTACCCGGTGGAGGGTGATGTAAGTTTACCGAACCTGGGTCTCTCGCCAGAAGACAGGAACATGTTGATGCAGAGGGTTAACATAGTCTTTCACAGTGCAGCCACTGTGAGATTCAACGAACCGTTGAAAGTGGCCGTTAATTTGAATACAAAGGGCACAGACCGTGTCATATCTCTGTGCAAGAATATGAAAAAGCTAGTTAGCATTATCCACGTTGGCACAGCTTTCAGTAACGCGAATCGACACGAGATTAAGGAATCGATTTATACGTAAGCATAAATATACTTCCCCCAATGAAGGGTAATGGGAAAAGACAGAGAATGTCCATTTTTCGTGATTTTGCGATTCATAGGATGTATTGTTGCTAGCAACTGGACATACGGAACAATCGAATGACAATTAATAAAATGAGTGGCTTTCCTTGTGTTCATAATAATAATAGGAGTGAATATTTCTTATTTCGTTTCAACATGCTGCCCTGTTTAAACCTGCACAAATATTAAAATAATCTAAAACAGTTATAATTTTATGTTTATTTTTCTGATGCCTAATTAAGGTATAAGCATCATGTTATCAAGCATGCAGATAAATTCATTGACCACTAAAGTATTCAAACTTAATTTTCTCGATAAAGTAGTTTCGTGACATTCCGAGTTTATTCCTCTAACTCTTCATATAAATCTGCTTTCTCAACTGGGTTCCCCCAGACGCTTTTCACGGTAATTATACGCTTATGAAGAAATTAATTAAAAATCGGCAAAGTGTCAGAGAAGTAATTATCATATCTCCCTGTAAATATCTTCCGCTCTCGTTTGCTCTCCTTTATGCGTAATAAAAACTGGCGTTGGTGACTCTGACGACTACAGTCTAACGAGGACACTCGCGTATTATTCATGACGACGCAGCACAAAGGTGAAACCATCCACTGTGATGGATATGTGCGACAGCCTGGACGACGAGACGCTGAAGGTGCTCGAGAAGAAGATTTTGGAGAATCATCCCAACACGTACACATTCACTAAGAATTTAGCCGAGCAACTAATCCTGACGAAGGCGAAGGACTTGCCAATAGCGATAGTACGGCCGAGCATCATCTGCGCCGCCCAAGAAGAACCGTTTCCTGGATGGGTGGACAATATCAACGGACCCACAGGTATTATTACGGCCTTTAAACAATTACCGAGCAATAGTCACAGAGGGTTTGAACCACAATTCGAGAACGTATACCTTCTTTACTTCGTAACGACCTTTTTGAATGGCGCAAGGTTTTGCAAAACGCCCCTTTAAATCGTCAATCAGAAAAGTTTTGCTCAAAGCGTGCACAGTGCACCGCTTCAAATTGGCATCGAGGGTTTCCACAGTAATACTTTCAATGCGTCGGCTAAGGTCAACGTGTTGAAGAGGACGATCACCTGTTCATCTCTAAATAGATTGCGACTATTCTCTCGAAACTCAATTATTTTATATTTTGCAGGTATGGTACTGGGCGGTGGTGCAGGCATTGTCAGAAGCTTCATATGCGATCCGAATATGAATCTGAACATAGTGCCTATTGATTTCGTCGTCGACACGTTGATATGCGCTTCGTGGCACAGTACGATGCAGCATAATGACACTATCAAAGTATATAATTGTACTACCGTGGAGTCAATCAGGTAATTGATTTGATCTATAAAAGGAAAACAATTTTTCTTTTCCCCATAACTCGTAAGGATTTGTGGATGGCAATATACTGTATTCCTTCATTAGTGGGCCTATTTTAAAGAATCATAAAAACTATAAAACACCTGACACTCCTTCGTCAAATGAAACTAGCGCAACTGATTCGAGTTCCACCAATTAAGGTGCACCCTGTGTATCCCAGCTCCACACATAAATGCTAAAGTCGCGTATTCGCCTGAGCATTCGCCCCGAATGGGCAGGCGAATACGCGGCAGAACACTCTCAATTTCTTTGGTTTAGATGGGGCCCATTCAAGGATCTTCTCATAAAGCAAATCCTAGAGTGGCCAACGAAGCACGTGATGTGGTACCCTGCGGTCACGCTTAGAACCAACATATTTATGCACAACGTTGTATCGTTCATTCTACACATTCTCCCGGCGTTTGTCTTTGACATTTTCTTAAGGCTACAAGGCAGCAAACCCATGTAAGTATTCGTCTGTGGAACGGTAGGGAGGAGCAATATTAAGATAACAGTTTGAAGCAACAGTCGCGCGGGCAACCGTCCTTGCAGGATGTTGAAGATGGCGAAACGGTTCGAGCGGGCAATACGCGTCAATGCCTTCTTCTCTACCCAGGAGTGGAAGTTCGATAGGGGCAATATGGACGATCTGTCGAAGAAACTGAAAACGCTCAACGACTCCAGCCGATTCAACACTGACATGCGCGGCTTCGATTGGGACACGTACGCTCGCATTTACACGTTAGGGGTCAGGAAGTACATTCAGAACGAAACAATGAAGGACATGATGAAAGCTCGCAGGCGATTATTGATGTACGTATGGTAATATTGGTAACACGTGCCAAGTGGAGTAGACAGCGAATTTAATTGTTGTTCGGTAAATCACGTTCGGTTTCGTTCATTTCAGACTCTACTGGATCCATCGACTCGTGCAAGTGTCGAGTATAATCATCTTATCTTCGATAATAAAGCTCGTCGTTTACTGACCACATGCCTTCGGTAACGCCAAGGAGTTAATTATAAGCGAATACATTGCCGTTAACTTGCCAGTGGATATTCTACGTAATAATAAAATATATATTGGCACTTGATCCATTTCAACGCCCGATGCGTGGCGTATTTCATAGTCATCATTTCACGCAGTGAATCCTAGAAGTATCAAAATTCTAACGATTTTATTGGCGACGTGCGGAGGTATTTTAAACGAATTTCTCTTGATTCCATAGTGGAACAACAGAAGAAAGCACCACACACGTTTCGTAATTTGTTTCTACCGAAAACTGTCTCCGTTCGAGACAATTTCAAAATGCATTTTGCTGTCTGACTCGGTAAAACTGTACAAAGGAAACAAGAATGTAACTCGGGTGCGAAGCTTTTCTTAGATGGTGTTACTTGCTCATGGATAGGAATGTAGGGGCGGATTAATTGTTCGGCGAGGGGAGTGAAGCAGCTTTGAGGAGCGAGGGACAGGGTCACGTGGTACTCTGGTGTCGCATTGGCGATTGGACCTTGTTTTATTTATAAATCAACATATACTGAAATGTTAATGGTGATTGAGGTGTCAGAATTAAATGGTTAAGTGTTTGAATCTATAGATATGAAAAATCTTTATTGTTTTCGTTTGATATTTAATTTTGCAACTACGCAATGAATTCAGTATGGTTTGCATTATTATTTGATACGTCCCCATATGCCTATGTCCATGGAGTGTGCTATGCAGTGCGTATTCACCGCATATATTTTAATAAATATAGATGCATATTTCTCTTTAATTTTCATTATTTTTACAATTTATATTCATGAATAATCACTTCATTAGTATATACTTACAATTAGACGTATGTATGTATTAATCTGTAGCCAACACTATTTCATAATTAGCGGTACGGAGCATGCGTAGAATGCAACCAATCAAATCCAGACAGATGTAGGTGCCAGAGTTAACTGCAATTAAAACAATTAGTACAAAAAGTTCAGTTTTAATTGTATGACCGCAGTGGAGAGAATTATCGTTGAATTGCACGCGGCTTGTAATTGTAACTGGACGCGGTGCGTTGCGCCACACCTTTGGTGACTCCTGCCAAGGCTTTCGTCCCGTCAGAGGACTGGCAGCAATCGTTATTCTTCAATCCTGTGATATAAACTACCATCAAAAGAATCTATAGCTTTAAACATTTTATCTAATCGATTTCATTTTTTTAACATGCTTATACGAGTTGCAGTAGAAGAGTCTCGCCGATCGTCGTATTTATATGATTTACATTTTACATGATTGTCAGGTATGAGGATTATGCACGGTATGCACATTGACTCGTATATGAAATATGCGTCGCAGTATGACTTCCGGGGTTTTTATTTGTATGAAATATGTGTCTATAATTCGAACGTGTTGATGATAGAATCAGGGACTCCTACCGGTATGTAAAATGCCGGTATTATACCGGTATTTTTCAGTAGTATCTTCGTCTGAGACATAATACCGGTATAACGCTCATACCGGTATTCCGCCATTACAGCTATACCGGTATCGATATCGTACCGAAACAGATAAATACCGAAATCGATATTAAAACAAATTAATGCTTTCGGCGCACTGGTTCGGTCAGTTTAATAAATCTAAAACTGACCGAACCAGTGCGCCGAAAGCATTAATTTGTTTTATTATAAAAATACGGTCGATATTTAAATTACTTTTTTACGTAATCGATATTGTATCGAAAAATAAAAATACCGAAAACAATCGGTTACCTGTAACCGAAATAAATACCGGTATTTTTTCGGTATTCTGTTCGGCATGCATAGCCACTGCGATACCCGATTTGCCTGTATCGCTCCCCTTACCGCGAACCTCACATCGACCCCTCAGACACGCTCCGTCTATATATGTCTATAGAAATGTTACCGAAAAGAATACCGAAAAAATACCGGTATTTATTTCGGTTACCGGTAATCGATTGTTTTCGGTATTTTTATTTTTCGGTACGATATCGGTACCGGTATTTATCTGTTTCGGTATGATATCGGTACCGGTATTGCTGTAATGGCGAAATACCGGTATGAGCGTTATACCGGTATTAAGTCCCTGGATAGAATATGACTTCCAGAGTTTTTATTTGGTGTTGTACGAAATATGCGCAGAAATATGATTTCCGGGGTTTTTATTTGGTCTTCTGAAAAGGGAATACTCAACCCATTTGATGGATTTTGGGTGGTTTGATTGGAAAGGGGTGAGTGTGGCTATGACTTGGAGGGTCGTAGAGAGGGGATGAGACGTGGTCTCAAATTAAGAGGAGGTTTAGGATAAGGGACTTGTTTAAAATTAGATATGAGGGAGGAAATCATGCGACATAGGGCGAAGAGGGGAAGGGGAGGTCGTAGTTGACCATTTTGAGATGGGGACCGCTAAAGTACATCGTCAATATGATCAGTGATTGGGGAAATGGGGTGTGAGGTAAAGTTTGGGGAATTTCAGTGGAGTTGTGGTGTGATTTATGAGGGAGACTTGAAATGATACCGCGCGAAAAATAGTGGGATGTCACAACACATTAGCGTAACTACATACTTAGGATTTTTGTCTGGGTGGGGGCAGGTCCCATCTTTTCCTCCCCCTCCCCTCTCCCTCGCTCAACCCTTTCTTTTTATTGGTAGAGGGAATCTTTATATACATACACATTTTGTAACAATCATTTACCTACATATTTATTTAACACTAAAAGAAAGAGTAAACTGAATACAAAATTATTGATTATTTAACGGACGAATGTTTTTCACTTATTTTAATAGTTTCTAGGGAGTGGTCATTCCGCGTTTAGGGGTGGCCAGGCCAACCCGGCCCACTAACTATTGATACGCCAATGTCTATGCGCTCCGGTCTACTTGCTGCTTATATACACATATAAGCACTTCAATGTATTTACGTCATTAGTTTGAACTATTTATATCGAACTGCGTATATTAAAGCAGCGAGCAGAGCAACTGCTACTAAGTAGATGAATAGCCATCAACCGCTGATAATCGCCGCTCTGATCCGACGATTTTATCATTTCTATCGCAGCTCCAGGATAAACGTACTCTCAGACTTCTTTCTGTAAGTGAATTGTTAAAATATCATTATATTATTCTGTGTTTCTGCCATGTGTTTGCTCGATGACCTATCTATAGATTGCATTTATATTTACTAGCCTTTTGTTTACTAACAATGATGTAAATTGATCACAAAAGACAGTACCTACTACCTTACGTTGTTGATCTTCAAATGTTACACAACTCCACCTCACATGAAATGGCTATTCAAATTTATAGTGATATTATTTATTTTATCAGAATGAACCTACAATGTTTAGAATTTTATGCCGATTTAGAAAAACTGTTCGATATTTGCTTTAAGACAATATTTGCTTGAAAACTGAATTCGTAGCATCTGACCATCTCTCCCGAGGTGGCGGGAGAAATGGTTTTGTCATTAGGAGAGGTGATCGCGTTTTAGAAAGAACACAGCAAACAAAACGTCAACTACCAATGAATAGCAAATCTAATGTACAAAAGTGAACAAATAAAATAAATGAACATAAACTTTGTTTTAATATTTGGGAAGAAAACACAAACAAATACTGTGCCATGCAGAAAAGAATGCTTCGAGAAACGCCGACCATCGAAAAGTTTTCCGAATACGCTTGATGGTCACCCGCGAGCAGAGACATGTGGGCGCGGAACGGCGGCTCGCGAGGCCCGCGCTTAACGTCGTCTGTTGATTTCTATGGCCGTGGATAGCAACGATCGGGTATAAATTAGAAGCCCGCAAATGCAAAGGCATTTCCTTCTTCGCTGTTTCGGCAGGAGAGTTCGGCGATAATACCTGGACGCCTGTCGGTCGAGAGAGTACAGAGCGTCTCATTAGACGCCCGAGTTTTAATAGGGGAGAGTACCTATAGGATATCCTTAAGAAAGTATAGGTTGCCGAAGGTAACAAAGAAGCTTAAACGCTTACAGAAGTTTTTGTAGGACAGAATGGATGCAGAATTAATTAACACACGTGGAGATGTGACTCAAGGTAAATTCTATGATGTATGTAAGGGAGAGTCCTACAGTTCCGGCCACTTTAAGTTTTTGTACTATAACTTGGGCTACTGTTGGTAAAAATCAAATTTCAAAGAAGTAATTTGTAGTGCAAATAATGTTTAATAAGAGGGGACAAATCGATTTTTTTAAATTTTATCATAAAGATTAATAATTCGCTGGAATAAAAACGTTGTAATTCGCAGCGAACGAAAAATTGTCGTCCAGTACCGGTCAACTACTTAGTTAGTAGATTTTAAGGTCTAAGTAATTAATAATGTTAGTAAAAGTGTTTGAAAATAGAATAAAACTTTTATTTAGGCACGTCTACAAATATCACATGTAAAATGATCCATATTTTCTTGATCTGTACACTCCACGTGAGCCCAACCGTTGCATTTAATGGACTGCACCCAATCTTCATCGAATGATTCTTTGCAAATGACGCACTCTGTGACTTGTTCATCAAAGTCTAGTTTTCTCCTTCGTGAGCTATCTTTTTTTCGTACTTATCGCTTTGCCTAACTTCCTTCGTTTCTTAATTTTTTCATATTCTTTTAGTGCTTTCTCAGCTTTTCTTGTTTCTGCTTTTAATTTTTTTTCATTAACCAGTTCCTTTTTTTTTCTGAACATCTTCTATACAAGATACTGATGTTAGAATTTCAGACTGTTGCGTCCGTCGTTTTCTCTGTGTTATCCTTGTTTCTGAAATATTATTTTCAGGACTGATGTTTTTAATAATTTTCATAAAATCCGAAGATACGCTTCTTGAAGAAGATTGACCTGAGAGATTGGTATTAACATGTGAATTAAGTGATGGTGATGAGTCCAGGGGTCGATACTGGACGACTAAACGTGGCCGGTACTGCACGACAAACACGTGGACAAAGTTTTAGGTTTAATACGTAATAGACAAAGAAAATTGGAAAAACCAGGGCATTTATGTATAGCTAATAGTAACAATAATGTATGTAATATGACAAAATTATTTAGTTACCTGAAAAATAAGAAATCAGCTATGAAAAATATCTTTTGTCGTCCGGAACACCAGCGTAAACGTTAAACGTCTTAGAACTCTGGTAATACTGAAGGAAAAAGAATGTCGGCGGAATACGTTGCTACGGACTCTAGTATTTATTTGTTTCTACATCGATAGTGCAGTCAATTAACACTGGAAGCGAGATCTAGCTTTGGCCGGTACTGTACGCTGCCCGGTACTGTAGGACTCTCCCCTAAATGAATTCAGATAGTTCATTCTGTAGTTAACTCGGATATCAAGAAAAACTGATGGTTTTTTAACACCTGTTAGGGAATTATCGTATGTATGACACTACAATCTGGTAAAAATACACCAGTGAGTAGTACATTGTATTTAGATGCGATCATAGAGACTAATTATTCATTCAATACAATCGCCTGAAACACATAAACAATTTTGATACAATTAAAGAGTTTCGGCCACTTTTTTCTCTCAACAGCCGAAAATAGTAAAATTGTTAATTTTCACTTTTCATTTTATTTCTGCAAATAGGCAGTTGAAACTTTTAATGGAGGTAATGCCATTGCAATTGCAATTACTTAGAATGTTTTCCAACAGACACAAGTTGCTCAAAAGTTAACGCGTGTTAAAGGCACACTTACGAATTCTTCCAGCCATAAAGAAATTGGGGACTGCCGGTCTTCCCTTGACAAATTCGGTAAAAATGAATAAAAAACCAGTCGATTTGACCTTGTGTAGGGATATTTGTGAACATTTACTTCACAGAGCTTAACTATTGGTATAATGATATTGTTTAAATAAATAACTTTTTTTTTAAACATTTAAGGCAAAATTTCGTTTGAAAAAGTGAACTTTTTATTCAAGTGGCCGCCATTTGTTCAATTTTGCATCTCTTAAGTTATAAATTTGTTCGATTTGTGCGTACACTCATAAATTAAACGAAAATTGTTCGATTTTTGGTTTCAGATGAAACCAAAAGACGCTACGTTGCCCGCCAGGGCCGGCGGAACCCATTATGCAAGTAATGCGCCACATTATGGGCGCCAGCCGAAGATTGCGCTAAAAACTATATCGCAGACTTAATAATAAAGGAACGCAACTCCCATATAAACAAAATATAAATGTAATTCTATTTTTAATTCTAGCTCGTAAAGACAAAACGTACCTATTAAATAGAAAACAGTTGCAAAAATTTGGGGGCGCCAAAAATTATCTTGCATAAGGGCCCCAACCATCCTCGCGCCGGCCCTGTTGCCCGCAGTGCAACAATTGCGACGCCAAAGGACTGGGCATAAGCCCTTATAACTTTGTTATTTACCGCTCTTCTTTAATAAAAATTTTTTTTATACAGGTTCCACTGTTTTGGATGAATTTTTTGACGCCTCGACTTTAACCCCCCCCCCCCGTGCCGTCTGCAATCATTAATTATAAAAAAAATATATTTCTATAGTTTGAGACATTCTTAATACAATGCAGAAAATCCCATTAAATTATACGTAGTAGTTTTCCTTTAATTAATTCCTAAAGATCGCCTATTTTTATAGGCTCTAGACCGGGATATCCCCTCAAAATTCTTGTCCCTTGACTCGATATACATTGACTTCCAAGCAGTTGCCATCAACCTAGAAGCTACTAACAACATCAAGATCCTCATAAATCTCGATTAAAACTCTCTAGCAGACACTAAGAGCGTATGAACATGTTCTCATAATCAAAAAGATAAGTGTTTCTGTACACTCAAAGACATCAATCGTTACGAAGCGAATGAGTGATAGAAGAAACGTGTTTAATTACTATAATCAAGTACTTAGGGCTATTTTGTTCCGACAAGAATGAAACATGTGAAAACTTTGCCATTTCTCAAGACCAGCGCGTGTCCGTTCTGTTGGTTGCAGAGTTTTGTAGAGGCGTTCGTTGAACTGCCCGCAAAATGGGTACTACCAATGCGCCAACAAACTTGAAGCATGGGAACGACGACGCGTACATTAACGGAAGTTCCATCGAAGCGTTCTTCGCCGAGTCGGCGATCCTGGTGACTGGAGCGACCGGTTTCGTGGGGAAAGCACTACTGGAAAAGCTGCTGCGCTCGTGTCCGCGCCTGGCAACCATCTTTATACTGATTCGTACGAAGAAAGGCCAATCAGTCGAGCAACGACACGAAAAGCTCCTAGAGAATTCCGTTCGTATATTTCTGTGAATGTCCCTTCTCAGGTTTAGTCGATGAAAGTCATCGCTAGTCGCATGTGTGTCAAATCGAAGTCGAGGAATTTCTGGGGAACAATGGCAAAGTGGGCATTATCTGCATACGTGGACGTTACGGCTCTTAAATGGTTACCCATACTTTTTTCAAGTTAGATTTAGATAGAAGCAACCGGAATTAGTCAAGATCATACGTGCACTGTATTAATTAACAGAGTCACGTTGGCGAATTTGGAGAATATAAATCAGTGGCTTTGTTTTTTCTTAAAGTAAAGTGTCACGAACCTACTTATTTGATAAAAGTCGAAGAGAAAGGAATAACGATTTTGAAATGTCGGACGCGTCTGTAACTACAGTGGCGTGCAAAAGTATTCGGCCACCCTTTAAAACAGAATAACTTGTTTAAAATTGGTCGAAAAGACTTGACTTGAGTTTTGTTGAGAATATAGAAGGATTAGTTTTGCTAATTGACGTGATTCGTCGTTTTGATAAAAATTGGAATTGGTCGGAATAGCGAAAAAAATAGTAAATGTCATGTTTTTCAACGTTTTTGTCTTTGCTCGTAATGAAAATTAAAAAATGCCTTTTGTAGAATTAAGTAAGATGCTGAAAATACATGCTGAAAATTTCATAAAACTTGGTTAACATAGCTACAATTGAGTTACAAACAGTTAAAGTTGGTGAAAAAATAACACATTTCGGCAGTTTTCGATAAAGTTGTAATGGTTGTCCGCAGGTTTTCGACCGAATTCGAACAGAGATCCCCGAAGCGTTCAATAAAATCTACCCGGTGGAGGGTGATGTAAGTTTACCGAACCTGGGTCTCTCGCCAGAAGACAGGAACATGTTGATGCAGAGGGTTAACATAGTCTTTCACAGTGCAGCCACTGTGAGATTCGACGAACCGTTGAAAGTGGCCGTTAATATGAATACAAAGGGCACGGACCGTGTCATAGAACTGTGCAGGAATATGAAAAATCTAGTTAGCATTATCTACGTTAGCACAGCTTACAGTAACGCGAATCGACACGAGATTAAGGAATCGATTTATACGTAAGTATAAATATCCTTCCGCCAATGAAGGGTAATGGGAAAAGACAGAGAATGCCCATTTTTGTGATTTTGCGATCATAGGATGTCTTGTTGCTGGCAACGGGGCATACCAAACTTTCGAATGACAATTAACAAAATGAGTGACTTTCCTTGTTTTCATAATAATAGAAGTGGACATTTCTTATTTCGTTTCAACATGCTGCCCTGTTTAAACCTGCACAAATATTAAAATAATCTAAAACAGTTAAAATATTATGCATATTTTTTCTGATGCTTAATTAAGGTATAAGCTTCATGTTATCAAGCATGCAGATAAGTTCATTGAACACTAAAGTATTAAAACTTAATTTTCTCGATAAAGCTGTTTCGTGACATTCCGAGTTTATTCCTCTAACTCTTCATATAAATCTGCTTTCTCAACTGGGTTCCCCCAGACGCTTTTCATGATAATTATACCCTTATGAAGAAATTAATTAAAAATCGCAAAATTGTCAGAGAAGTAAGGTTGCCAGTAATTATCATATCTCTATGTAAATATGTTCCGCTCCCGTTTGCTCTCCTTTATGCGTGATAAAACCTGGCGTTGGTGACTATCATGACTACAATCTAACCAGGACACTCGCGTATTATTCATGACGACGCAGCACAAAGGTGAAACCATCCACTGTGATGGATATGTGCGACAGCCTGGACGACGAGACGCTGAAGGTGCTCGAGAAGAAGATTTTGGAGAATCATCCCAACACGTACACATTCACTAAGAATTTAGCCGAGCAACTAATCCTGGCGAAGGCGAAGGACTTGCCAATAGCGATAGTACGGCCGAGCATCATCTGCGCCGCCCAAGAAGAACCGTTTCCTGGATGGGTGGACAATATCAACGGACCCACAGGTATTATTACGGCCTTTAAACAATTACCGAGCAATAGTCACAGAGGGTTTGAACCACAATTCGAGAACGTATACCTTCTTTATTTCGTAACGACCTCTTTGAATGGCGCACGGTTTGCAAAATGCCCCTTTAAATCGTCAGTCGATCAGGCTTGACACACTCTCAAGAGCAGAGGTCACTGCCATTGATCAGTCGCGACAAGTTACTCTTCATTGCTATTAGTCTCGTAATTAGACTTCGTGTATCCTGTTTATCCGTAATTAGATTGCGACTATTCTCTCGAAACTCAGTTATTTCATATTTTGCAGGTATGGTACTGGGCGGTGGTGCAGGCATTGCCAGGAGCATCATAGCCGATTCGAAGATGAATCTGAACATAGTGCCTATTGATTTCGTCGTCGACACGTTGATATGCGCTTCGTGGCACAGTACGATGGAGCATAATGACACTATCAAAGTATATAATTGTACTACCGTGGAGTCAATCAGGTAACTAATTTGATCTCTAAAAAACAATTGTTCTTTTCCCCATAACTCGTAAGGATTTGTCGATGGCAATATACTGTATTCCTTCATTAGTGGGCCTATTTTAAGGAATCACAAAAACTATAAAACACCTGCACCCTGGCACTCCTTCGTCAAATGAAACTAGCGCAACTGATTCGAGTTCCACCAATTAAGGTGCACCCTGTGAATCCCAGTTCCACACATAAATGCTAATGTCGCGTATTCGCCTGAGCATTCGCCCCGAATGGGCGGGCGAATACGCGGCAGAACACTCTCAATTTCTTTGGTTCAGATGGGGCCCATTCAAGGATCTTCTCATAAAGCAAACTCTAGAGTGGCCAACGAAGATCGTGATGTGGTACCCAAGTGTCACGTATAGAACCAACATATTTATGCACAACGTTGCATCGTTCATTCTACACATTCTCCCGGCGTTTGTCTTTGACATTTTCTTAAGGCTTCAAGGCAGCAAACCCGTGTAAGTATTCGTCTGAGGAACGGTAGGGAGGAACGATATTACGATAACAGTTTGAAGCAACAGCCGCGCGGCCAACCGTCCTTGCAGGATGTTGAAGATGGTGAAACGGTTCGAGCGGGCAATACGCGCCAATGCCTTTTTCTCTACCCAGGAGTGGAAGTTCGATAGGGGCAATATGGACGATCTGTCGAAGAAACTGAAAACGCTCAACGACTCCAGCCGATTCAACACTGACATGCGCGGCTTCAATTGGGACACGTACGTTCGCATCTACACGTTAGGGATCAGGAAGTACATTCAGAACGAAACAATGGAGGACGTAATTAAAGCTCGCAGGCGATTATTGATGTACGTATGGTAATATTGGTAACACGTGCCAAGTGGAGTAGACAGCGAATTTAATTGTTGTTCGGTGAATCATGTTCGGTTTCGTTCATTTCAGACTCTACTGGATCCATCGACTCGTGCAAGTGTCGAGTATAATCATCTTATCGGCGATAATAAAGCTCGTCGTTTACTGACCACATGCCTTCGGTAACGCCAAGGAGTTAATTATAAGCGAATACATTGCCGTTAACTTGCCAGTGGATATTCTACGTAATAATAAAATATATATTGGCACTTAATTCATTTCAACGCTCGATGCGTGGCGTATTTCATAGTCATCATTTCACGCAGTGAATCCTAGAAGTATCAAAATTCTAACGATTTTATTGGCGACGTGCGGAGGTATTTTAAACGAATTTCTCTTGATTCCATAGTGGAACAACAGAAGAATGCACCACACGTACCTATTCGTAATTTGTTTCTACCCAAAACTGTCTCCGTTCGTGACAATTTCAAAATGCATTTTTGCTGTCTGGCTCGGTAAAACTGTACAAGAAAACATGAATGTAACACGTCGGGTGCGAAGCTTTTCTTAGACGTATGGTGTGTAGCCTATCCTAAGGGTGGCGAGGATCGGAGTCTGGGACATGCGTGATGGTGTCACTCGCTATACAGTAATTCCTCCTTATAGCCCCGTTTTTACCATGCGTAGTACGCCCGGTGACTATCCCCACTATTGCTTGGAAACTTTCGGTCAAGAGTGAGAGAACCCGAGAACGAGTTCGAAATGTAGGGGCGGATTAATTGTTCGGCGAGGGGAGTGAAGCAGCTGTGAGGAGCGAGGGACTCGGTCACGTGGTACTCTGGTACCGCATTGCAGAGTTGGGCATTATTAAGCTAAATTTTCATTCGAATAATCATTCGAATAAATTTGAGCGAATAAATTTTTATTCGAATAATCGTCGAATACAAAATTCGACTAAAATGAAATTAGTCGACAATAACGAATGTTTTTTTATTCGATTGATAATTTATTCGAATAAAAATTCAGTCGACTCAACGGACGAATAAAATGTTCACGCGATTTCGGCGATGTATAGTGACATCTCGTACTGTCACCCGTGAGATCTAATGTTTTAGGTTAAGTAACTCCTATCATAGCTTGCACTTTGCAGGAAGATGTATGACCGCAGTACTACATAGAGTGGCGTTTTGATTTATTTTAGATAAAATTTACTCATGTCAATCCCTTTAACCTAATGAAAAAATCCATCTCTTCAAATTATAAGCGTTCATTGAACCTTTTAAATAGGGGAGATCAGCAGAGATAGTAAATAATATCTTATTATAAGCCGTCCGGGAGAAATACGTTGGAATTCCTTGTATGATTCACTGACACGGATATTAAATATAAAAGAAAAGAATTATCAGTTATGTAAGACATTAGAAATGAAACACATACTGAACGAGCAACATAATCTGATAATTCTTTACTCAAATATCGCTTAAAACCGAAGGCCGACGCCTCCAGAAGAGAATACTTCTTTAAGGCGGGATTTCCTCGGCGTCCAAACGCACCCGGCCACCACACGCGTTCAGACGTACACGCACACGTCCAGACACACTAGTCCAAACGTATGTTGGACACAGTACAGACTTCCATCGATAGGTGTCGGGTATCACAGTTATTCGTCGTTCAATCAGGTCGAATAACGAATAAAACCTTATTCGAATGAATCTGGCTAGAATAACGGTAGCGGAGACCGGGGCTAAAAGTTCCGATTTCAATAAAACATAAAACATGACGGTTAAATAATGTAATTATTCTCTTCACTATTGACTGAGTTCTTGTTAAATTTATTATATTTTACGATTTTAAGCTTGTATTTAATATATTGTAATGGGTTTTTCATAAAAAGTAATTTATTTGTGGCTGGTCAAAGCGGAACTTTTTACCCCTTTTTGGGGCAAGTTGTTATCGCATTGGGGTAAGTTGTTACTAAGATATAACAGTTGCCTTTTATTAAAATATTTCATTTTCTAATGAAATAAATCAGAATTTTATTAATAATGTTTATTTCTGAGGGTTCGGATCAACAAAAATGTATTAACTTTAAAAGAAAACCAAAACAATATAATAACAATAAACATTATCTTCGATATAAAAACTAAAATCTACAAATCAGTCTTACGGTCAACTGTTTGTGGGTATCTTCTTACTGAGATTTGTATTTGTAGTCTACAAGTAGCTTCTTGTCCAGATTGTAGTTTTTTAATAATTCTCGATAGAGTCAAGTGGCAGATATTGAATTTTCTAGAGACAGTTTTTATCTTTATGCATAACTTTGATGGAAATGGTGCCCCTTTCAGCTTTTCATTCATATGTTCGCACCTTAAAGCATAGCAGGGACAATTTATACATTTGTAGTGGGGCAAGTTGTTACGGGAACAACGTGCCCCAAGTCACGGGAACAACTAGCCCCTATCGACACATGTAACAATTTCACAGACTATTCTGCTTATACATATATTGAAACGATAAACACTATCACTCCATCTTCTTAAATGCCATTTGATCCATAAGAACGAATCAATCAATAATATCGACGTTAAATAATCGAAATAGACCAAAAAATCATAATAGAAAAATATTTACTTATCTGGTACGGGACTAACAGGTCCTTGCTTGCAGCCACACGATTCACTTTCGCGGATGCTATTAATATGTGCGACAGAGTGGCGTGATCAACTCACACGGAAAAAATAATTTCAAGTACTACGCTCTGTTCATTTTGAAGATAGAACCGTCGGAACAATTTACCCCCGGAACTTTTAGCCCCGGTCTCCCCTACAGATTTATTCGCGAATAACGAATGATTTTTAGTCGAATACAATCGTCATTTGTTATGCACGAATAAATCTTGGGAATTTATACGAATCCGTATTCGAATGCAAATATAGCCGAATAATGTCCAACTCTGCCGCATTGGCGATTGGATCTAGTCTAAATGCGCGAAATTTCAAGATGAAACTTTTAGTTTCTTTACAATTATAAATATACGATAGAATATTTTCAGTAAAAGAGAGAAACACAATGTTTTATTTATAAATCAACATATACTGAAATGTTAATGGTGATTGAGGTGTCAGAATTAAATGGTTAATTGTTTGAATCTATAGATATGAAACAATCTTTATTGTTTTCGTTTGATATTTAATTTTGCAACTACGCAATGAATTTTGGTTTGCATTATTATTTGATACGTCCCCATATGCGTATGTTCATGGTGGCGACCAATTTCACGCACTCAATGCGTGAATCGCAACAGACCCTCGGAGTGTGCTATGCAGTGCGTATTCACCGCATATATTTTAATAAATATAGATGCATATTTCTCTTTAATTTTCATTATTTTTACAATTTATATTCATGAATAATCACTTCATTAGTATATCCTTACAATTAGACGTATGTATGTACTAATCTGTAGCAAACACTATTTCATAATTAGCGGTACGGAGCATGCGTAGAATGCAACTAATCAAATCCAGGCAGATGTAGGTGTCAGAGTTAGCTGCAATTAAAACAATTAGTACAAATAGTTCAGTTTTAATTATATGACCGCAGTGGAGAGAATTATCGTTGAATTGCACGCGCCTTGTAAATGTAACTGGACGCGGTGCGTCGCGCCACACCTTTGGTGACTCCTGCCAAGGCTTTCGTCCCGTCAGAGAACTGGTAGCAATCGTTTTTCTTCAATCCTGTGATATAAACTACCATCAAAAGAATTTTCAGCTTTAAACATTTTATCCAATCGATTTCATTTTTTTAACATGTTTATACGAGTTGCAGAAGAAGAGGGCCTGGTCTCGTGGTCCGTCGTATTCATATGATTTACATTTTACATGATTCTGAGGTATTAGGGGTATGCGCGGTATGCACATTGACTCGTGTATGAAATATGCGTCGCAGTAAGACTTCCGGGGTTTTTATTTGTTCGAAATATGTGTCTATAATTCGATCGTGTTGATGATAGAATATGACTTACAGAGTTTTTATTTGGTGTTGTACAAAATATGCGCAGGAATATGATTTCCGGGGTTTTTATTTGGGCTTCTGAAAAGGGAATACTCAACCCATTTGATGGATTTTGGGTGGTTTGATTGGAAAGGGGTGAGTGTGGCTTTGACTTGGAGCGTCGTAGAGAGGGGATGAGACGTGGTCTTAAATTAAGAGGAGGTTGAGGATGAGGGACTTGTTTAAAATTAGATATGAGGGAGGAGATCATGCCACATAGGGCGAAGAGGGGAAGAGGAAGTCGTAGTTGACCATCTTGAGATGGGGACCGGTAAGGTACATCGTCAATATGATCAGTGATTGGGGAAAAGGTGTATGAGTTAATGTTTGGGGAATTTCAGTGGAGTTGTGGTGTGATTTATGAAGGAGACTTGAATTGATACCGCGCGAAAAATAGTGGGATGTAACAACACATTAGCGTAACTATAGTAAAGTCTCGTTACGGGCTCGGTTTAGTGTACATGATACGGATTTATCGCTGTCCCCACTTGCAACTGGCGTGCGCACGCCAAGCGGTCCATCTCGCTCCCACCTTCGGCCAGAAAGAAGCGAGAAACTCACACTCGGAATTAGGGCTCCGTTCACGATACGGGCTCAACGCCGGTCCCGACAAACGAGCGGCTAACGAGACTTAACTGTACTTAGGATATTTGTCTGGGGTGGGTGCAAGTCCCATCTTTTCCTCCCCCTTCCCTCTCCCTCGCTCAACCCTTTCTTTTTATTGGTAGAGGGAATCTTTATATACATACACATTTTGTAACAATCATTTACCTACATATTTATTTAACACTAAAAGAAAGAGTAAACTGAATACAAAATTATTGATTATTTAACGGACGAATGTTTTTCACTTATTTTGATAGTTTCTAGGGAGTGGCCATTCCGCGTTTAGGGGTGGCCAGGCCAACCCGGCCCACTAACTATTGATACGCCAATGTCTATGCGCTCCGGTCTACTTGCTGCTTATATACATATATAAGCACTTCAATGTGTTTACATGATTAGCAGTTCAGCCACTCCCGTGATAAAAAAGATGATTTTTTACGCAATGCTGTTAATGCAGGTTCCACGTAATAGTACCCTAATTGTACATTTAAAGCAGCGCCGTCCAAGGTCGCTCCCGCGGGAGCTTGGGGTTCTCCCACTCTTGTCCGCGATGTCAGGGATACAGCGTGACGCTAACCGTGAAGACGCTACCCCGTCACGGCAGCCTTCTTAGAGTCGCGCGGTCTCCCTGACAACGGAAAGCACGCTGTGCTAGAGAAAGATTGGAAGGGGAAGCAGGCGCGTGAGGGGCCCCTACGTTGGACAGCGCTGATTTAGAGCGACGGTTATATGGAAGCGTCGAATTATAAATTTTTTATAATTCAAATGTTTGAACTGTTTACATCAATCTGCGTATATTAAAGCAACGAGCAGAGCAACGGCTACTAACTAGATGAATAACCGTGAACCGCTGATAATCGCCGCTCGGATCCTACGATTTTATCATTTCTATCGCAGCTCCAGGATAAACGTACTCTCAGACTTCGTTCTGTAAGTGAATTGTTAAAATATCATTATATTATTCTGTGTTTCTGCCATGTGTTTGCTTGATGACCTATCTATAGATTGCATTTGTATTTACTAGCCTTTTGTTTACTAACAATGATGTAAATTGATCACAAAAGACAGTACCTACTACCTTACGTTGTTAATCTTCAAATGTTACACAACTCCACCTCACATGAAATGGCTATTCAAATTAATAGTGATATTATTTATTTTATCAGAATGAACCTACAATGTTTAGAATTTTATGCCGATTTAGAAAAACTGTTCGATATTTGCTTTAAGACAATATTTGCTTGAAAACTGAATTCGTAGCATCTGACCATCTCTCCCGAGGTGGCGGGAGAAATGGTTTTGTCATTAGGAGAGGTGATCGCGTTTTAGAAAGAACACAGCAAACAAAACGTCAACTACCAATGAATAGCAAATCTAATGTACAAAAGTGAACAAATCAAATAAATGAACATAAATTTTGTTTTAATATTTGGGAAGAAAACACAAACAAATACTGTGCCATGCAGAAAAGAATGCTTCGAGAAACGCCGACCATCGAAAAGTTTTCCGAATACGCTTGATGGTCACCCGCGAGCAGAGACATGTGGGCGCGGAACGGCGGCTCGCGAGGCCCGCGCTTAACGTCGTCTGTTGATTTCTATGGCCGTGGATAGCAACGATCGGGTATAAATTAGAAGCCCGCAAATGCAAAGGCATTTCCTTCTTCGCTGTTTCGGCAGGAGAGTTCGGCGATAATACCTGGACGCCTGTCGGTCGAGAGAGTACAGAGCGTCTCATTAGACGCCCGAGTTTTAATAGGGGAGAGTACCTATAGGATATCCTTAAGAAAGTATAGGTTGCCGAAGGTAACAAAGAAGCTTAAACGCTTACAGAAGTTTTTGTAGGACAGAATGGATGCAGAATTAATTAACACACGTGGAGATGTGACTCAAGGTAAATTCTATGATGCATATAAATGAATTCAGATAGTTCATTCTGTAGTTGATTCAGATATCAAGAAAAACTGACGGTTTTTTAACACCTGTTAGGGAATTATCGTATGTATGACACTACAATCTGGTAAAATACACCAGTGAGTAGTACATTGTATTTAGATGCGATCATAGATCAATTATCTAGCCGTCACGTGACATCAATGATAAGTACCTACCAATGCTGATATAATAATAATAATAATAATAATAATAATAATAATAATGCGTCTTTATTACCCCATATAGAATTAACATTATGTTGGTATGTCGGTAGTTCACGTATAGCACTTTTGGTGTAATGGGCGAGGTTCAGCGAGTGCTGGTTTAAAACCTTACCCTGAATATTAGCTTAATTATCTAACTTAACTTAACTATCTAACTTAACTGTCTATTACAATAATCTTAATGGCGTGTGAGAGAAGGAGTTTACTACCTGTGCTAAGGAAGTGTCGCGCAGGATATACCTGTTTTAGCCGGTAGCGTGCTGCAGAACACTTCTGCAACACGTGCTCTTTGAAGTTCCAGTTCTCATCCATTATAAGCCCGAGATTTTATCATGCGACAGAATAAGTCATTAGTAGATACTAATTATTCATTCAATACAATCGCCTGAAACACATAAACAATTTTCATAAAATTAAAGAGTTTCGGCCACTTTTTTCTCTCAACAGCCGAAAATAGTAAAATTATTAATTTTCACTTTTCATTTTATTTCTGCAAATGGACAGTTGAAACTTTTAATGGAAATAATGCCGTTGCAATTGCAATTGCTTAGAATGCTTTCCAACAGACACAAGTTGCTCAAAAGTTAACGCGTGTTAAAGGCACAGTTACGAATTCTTCCAGCCATAAAGAAATTGGGGACTGCCGGTCTTCCCTTGACAAATTCGGTAAAAATGAATAAAAAACCAGTCGATTTGACCTTGTGTACGGATATTTGTGAACATTTTCTTCACAGAGCTTAACTATTGGAATAATGATATTGTTTAAATAAATAACTTTTTTTAAACATGTAAGGCAAAATTTCGTTGGAAAAGGTGAACTTTTTATTCAAGTGGCCGTCATTTGTTCAATTTTGCATCTCTTAAGTTATAAATTTGTTCGATTTGTGCGTACACTCATAAACTAAACGAAAATTGCCCGCCAGGGCCGACGGAACCCATTATGCAAGTAATGCGCCACATTAGAGCGCCAGCCGAAGATTGCGCTAAAAACTATATCGCAGACTTAATTATAAAGGAACGCAACTCCCATATAAACAAAATATAAATGTAATTCTATTTTTAATTCTAGCTCGTAAAGACAAAACGTACCTATTAAATAGAAAACAGTTGCAAAAATATGGGGGCGCCAAAAATTATCTTGCATAAGGGCCCCAACCATCCTCGCGCCGGCCCTGTTGCCCGCAGTGCAACAATTGCGACGCCAAAGGACTGGGCATAAGCCCTTATAACTTTGTTATTTACCGCTCTTCTTTAATAAAATTTTTTTTTATACAGGTTCCACTGTTTTGGATGAATTTTTTGACGCCTCGACTTTAACCACCCCCCGTGCCGTCTGCAATGATTAATTATAAAAAAATTATATTTCTATAGTTTGAGACATTCTTAATACATTGCAGAAATTCCCATTAAAATATACGTAGTAGTTTTCCTTTAATTAATTCCTAAAAATCGCCTATTTTTATAGGCTCTAGACCGGGACATCCCCTCAAAATTCTTGTCCCTTGACTCGATATACATTGACTTCCAAGCAGTTGCCATCAACCTAGAAGCTACTAACAACATCAAGATCCTCATAAATCTCGATTAAAACACTCTAGCAGACACTAAGAGCGTATGAACATGTTCTCATAATCAAAAAGAAAAGTGTTTCTGTACACTCAAAGACATCAATCGTTACGAAGCGAATGAGTGATAGAAGAAACGTGTTTAATTACTATAATCAAGTACTTAGGGCTATTTTGTTCCGACAAGAATGAAACATGTGAAAACTTTGCCATTTCTCAAGACCAGCGCGTGTCCGTTCTGTTGGTTGCAGAGTTTTGTAGAGGCGTTCGTTGAACTGCCCGCAAAATGGGTACTACCAATGCGCCAACAAACTCGAAGCATGGGAACAACGACGCGTACATTAACGGAAGTTCCATCGAGGCGTTCTTCGCCGAGTCTGTGATCCTGGTGACTGGAGCGACCGGTTTCTTGGGGAAAGCACTACTGGAAAAGCTGCTGCGCTCGTGTCCGCGCCTGGCAACCATCTTTATACTGATTCGTACGAAGAAAGGCCAATCAGTCGAGCAACGACACGAAAAGCTCCTAGAGAATTCCGTTCGTATATTTCTGTGAATGTCCCTTGTCAGGTTTAGTCGATGAAAGTCATCGCTAGTCATATCAGAATAACTTGTTTAAAATTGGTCCAAAAGACTTGAGTTTTGTTGAGAATAGAGAAGGATTAGTTTTGCTAATTGACGTGATTCGTCGTTTTGATAAAAATTGGAATTGGTCGGAATAGCGAAAAAAATAGTAAATGTCATGTTTTTCAACGTTTTTGTCTTTGCTCGTAATGAAAATTAAAAAATGCCTTTTGTAGAATTAAGTAAGATGCTGAAAATACATGCTGAAAATTTCATAAGAATTGGTTAACATAGCTACAATTGAGCTACAAACAGTTAAAGTTGGTGAAAAAATAACACATTTCGGCAGTTTTCGATAAAGTTGTAATGGTTGTCCGCAGGTTTTCGACCGAATTCGAACAGAGATCCCCGAAGCGTTCAATAAAATCTACCCGGTGGAGGGTGATGTAAGTTTACCGAACCTGGGTCTCTCGCCAGAAGACAGGAACATGTTGATGCAGAGGGTTAACATAGTCTTTCACAGTGCAGCCACTGTGAAATTCGACGAACCGTTGAAAGTGGCCGTTAATATGAATACAAAGGGCACGGACCGTGTCATAGAACTGTGCAGGAATATGAAAAATCTAGTTAGCATTATCCACGTTAGCACAGCTTACAGTAACGCGAATCGACACGAGATTAAGGAATCGATTTATACGTAAGCATAAATATACTTCCGCCAATGAAGGGTAATGGGAAAAGACAGAGAATGCCCATTTTTGTGATTTTGCGATTCATTGGATGTCTTGTTGCTGGCAACGGGGCATACCGAACTATCGAATGACAATTAACAAATTGAGTGACATTCCTTGTTTTCAAAATAATAGAAGTGGACATTTCTTATTTCGTTTCAACATGCTGCCCTGTTAAAACCGGAACAAATATTAAAATAATCTAAAACAGTTATAATTTTATGCTTATTTTTTCTGATGCCTAATTAAGGTATAAGCTTCATGTTATCAAGCATGCAGATAAATTCATAGAACACTAAAGTATTCAAACTTATTTTTCTCGATAAAGCTGTTTCGTGACATTCCGAGTTTATTCCTCTAACTCTTCATATAAATCTGCTTTC
Source organism: Andrena minutula (assembly GCA_929113495.1). Lineage (NCBI taxonomy): Eukaryota > Metazoa > Arthropoda > Insecta > Hymenoptera > Andrenidae > Andrena > Andrena minutula. The sequence continues at coordinate 43,810,261 of OV815994.1, forward strand.
TCAACTGGGTTCCCCCAGACGCTTTTCACGGTAATTATACGCTTATGAAAAAATTAATTAAAAATCGCCAAAGTGCAGAGAAGTAACGTTGCCAGTAATTATCATATCTCTATGTAAATATCTTCCGCTTCCGTTTGCTCACCTTTATGCGTGATAAAAACTGGCGTTGGTGACTATCACGACTACAGTCTAACCAGGACACTCGCGTATTATTCATGACGACGCAGCACAAAGGTGAAACCATCCACTGTGATGGATATGTGCGACAGCCTGGACGACGAGACGCTGAAGGTGCTGGAGAAGAACATTTTGAAGAATCATCCCAACACGTACACGTTCACTAAGAATTTAACCGAGCAACTAATCCTGGCGAAGGCGAAGGACTTGCCAATAGCGATAGTACGGCCGAGCATCGTCTGCGCCGCCCAAGAAGAACCGTTTCCTGGATGGGTGGACTCTATCAACGGAGCCACAGGTATTATTACGTCCCTTAACACGTTGCGTCCAGCACCAAAAATAGTTGACCTTCACCTAAATACAAGAAACAGTTGTACCATGGTGAAAAAAATTGCAAATTTGTAACGACTTGCACACACCGATGAACACGTTCGTACTGAATGCGTATGCGAAAGGAAAATTCGGTACCTGAAAAATTCTTCTTCATCTTCCACATTTATTGGGACCGGGCCCAAGAATCCCATGACGTGACCGTACACGTCACCCGGACGCAACGTGTTAAACAATTACCGAGCAATAGTCAGGAGGGTTCGAACTTGAGCTATAGCTGTAGACCGGATACCCGAGATACCCGGGACGAGGAAAATTCCCGGGTAGGCGCTACCTGGGAAAACTACCCGAGATACTCGAGATACCCAAGAACTTACAGAGTTCAGAGGGTGATTCTGGAGCGACGCCTGTCAGAGAGATGCCGCCTGGCACCCCGTGACAACGCCAACCCCATACGCTACCGCACGGAATGTTATGGCTTTGGTTTGGAATAACATTAAGAAGTGAGTATCTCGGATAGCGCCTACCCGGGTAATTTTTTTCTTCCCGGGAATCAACAGCTCTAGTTCGAACCACATTCGAAAACGTATACCATTTTTATTTCGTAACGACCTCTTTGAATGGCGCAGGGTTTGCAAAATGCCCCTTTAAATCGTCAGTTGATCAGGCTTTAAAATCAGAAAAGTTTTGCTCAAAGCGTGTATACAGTGCACCGCTTCAAAATAAGCATCACGGAGCTCCAAAGCAATACTTTCAATGCGTCGACGTCAATCACGTGTTGAAGAGCACGCTCGAAAGTTGTCACACGAGCAGCGCTTAAATCAAGAGATTTGCTCAGCAGAAATACATTTAAATCCGTTCCATCGTCGAAGAATTGAGGGAGGACGCCTACCTAGAGCGGTCGAAACAATGCGCTTGTTTGGGATTTTTTTCTAGAAAAACCGTTACACTTTTATTAATAATTATTCGTGTATTGTTAAGAGTACATCTAAAGGACCGCTTAGTATTTTTTGCGTTAAAGAATATTAAAAGATTTGAGAGTTATAGGCTATAACTCTCAAGAGCAGAGGTCACTGCCATTGATCAGTCGCAACAAGTTCGTGTATCCTGCTTATCCGGAAATAGATTGCGACTATTCTCTCGAAACTCAGTTATTTCATATTTTGCAGGTATGATGCTGGGGATTGGCAACGGCCTTACCAGAAGCATCATAGCCGATCCGAATATGAATCTGAACATAGTGCCTATTGATTTCGTCGTCGACACGTTGATATGCGCTTCGTGGCACAGTACGATGCAGCAAAATGACACTATCAAAGTATATAATTGTACTAACGTGGATTCAATCAGGTAACTAATTTGATCTCTAAAAAACAATTTTTCTTTTCCCTATAACTCGTAAGGATTTGTGGATGGCAATATACTATATTCGTTCATTAGTGAGTCTATTTTAAAGAATTTTAAAAAACTATAAAAACACCTGCACCCTGGCACTTCTTTGTCAAACGAAACTAGCTTCAACTCATTCGAGTCTTAAGTATATGCTCTAAGATTCGAGTTCCACCAATCGAGTTGCTATATTCAGACTCCACATCTGTGTATATGTAAAAATGTGTTAATGTTCAGAACAATTAATTCTCTAAAAATCAACTGTTTCGACCAACTCTCCAGTCCGGCCGCGTCTCCCGGAATTACCCTGCCCCCTGTCTCCCAGCTCCACACATAAATGCTAAAGCCGTGTATTCGCCTGAGCATTTGCCCCGAATGAGCAGGGAAATACGCGGCAGAACACTCACAATTTCTTTGGTATAGCTGGGGAACATTCAAGGATCTTCTCATAAAGCATCTCCTAGAGTGGCCATCGAAGCGCGTGATGTGGTACCCTACGGTCACGCTTAGAACCAACATATTTATGCACAACGTTGTATCGTTCATTATACACATTCTCCCGGCGTTTGTCTTTGACATTTTCTTAAGGCTTCAAGGCAGCAAACCCATGTAAGTATTCGTCTGTGGAACGGTAGGGAGGAGCAATATTAAGATAACAGTTTGAAGCAACAGCCGCGCGGGCAACCGTCCTTGCAGGATGTTGAAGATGGTGAAACGGTTGGAGCGGGCAATACGCGCCAATGCCTTCTTCACGAACCACGAGTGGAAGTTCGATAGGGGCAATTTGGACGATCTGTCGAAGAAAGTGAAAATGCTCAACGACTCCAGCCGATTCAATACCGACATGCGCGGCTTCTATTGGGATACGTACATTCGCATCTACACGTTAGGGATCAGGAAGTACCTTCAGAACGAAATAATGGAGGACGTAATCAAAGCTCGCAGGCGATTATTGATGTACGTATGGTAATATTGGTAACACGTGCCAAGTGGAGTAGACAGCGAATTTAATTGTTGTTCGGTTTCGTTCATTTCAGACTCTACTGGATCCATCGACTCGTGCAAGTGTCGAGTATAATCATCTTATCGTCGATAATAAAGCGCGTCGTTTACTGACCGCATGCCTTCGGTAAGGCCAAGGAGTTAATTATAAGCGAATACATTGCCGTTAACTTGCCAGTGGATATTCTACGTAATAATAAAATATATATTGGCACTTGATCCATTTCAACGCCCGATGCGTGGCGTATTTCATAGTCATCATTTCACGCAGTGAATCCTAGAAGTATCAAAATTCTAACGATTTTATTGGCGACGTGCGGAGGTATTTTAAACGAATTTCTCTTGATACCATAGTGGAACAACAGAAGAAAGCACCACACACATATCCGACGTCACATTTGCCTTGTATTCGTAATTTGTTTCTACCCAAAACTGTCTCCGTTCGAGATAATTTGAAAATGCATTTTTGCAGTCTGGCTCGGTAAAACTGTACAAGAAAACATGAATGTAACACGTCAAGTGTGAAGCTTTTCTTAGATGGTGTTACTCGCTCATGGATAGGAATGTAGGGGCGGATTAATTGTTGCGACTTTCGGCGAGGGGAGTGAAGCAGCTTAGAGGAGCGAGGGACACGGTCACGTGGTGCTATGGTGCCGCATTGGCGATTGGACCTAGCCTACATGCGCGAAATTTCAAAATGAAACTTTCAGTTTCTTTACAATTATAAATGTACAATAGAATATTTTCAGTAAAACAGAGAAACACAATGTTTTATTTATAAATCAACATACACTGAAATGTTAATGGTGATTGAGGTGTCAGAATTAAATGGTTAAGTGTTTGAATCTATAGATATGAAAAATCTTAATTGTTTTCGTTTGATATTTAATTTTGCAACTACGTAATGAATTCAGTATGGTTTGCATTATTATTTTATACATCCCCATATGCGTATGTTCATGGTAGCGACCAATTTCATGCACTCAATGCGTGAATTGGAACTGACCCTCGGAGTGTGCTATGCAGTGCGTATTCACCGCATATATTTTAATAAATATAGATGCATATATCTCTTTAATTTTCATTATTTTTACAATTTATATTCATGAATAATCACTTCATTAGTATATACTTACAATTAGACGTATGTATGTACTAATCTGTAGCCAACACTATTTCATAATTAGCGGTACGGAGCATGCGTAGAATGCAACCAATCAAATCCAGACAGATGTAGGTGCCAGAGTTAGCTGCAATTAAAACAATTGGTACAAAAAGTTCAGCTTTAATTATATGACCGCAGTGGAGAGAATTATCGTTGAATTGCACGCGCCTTGTAAATGTAACTGTACGCGTTGCGTCGCGCCACACCTTTGGTGACTCCTGCCAAGGCATTTGTCCCGTCAGAGGACTGGTAGCAATCGTTTTTCTTCAATCCTGTGATATAAACTACCATCAAAAGAATTTTCAGCTTTAAACATTTTATCCAATCAATTTCATTTTTTTTAACATGAGTGGCAGTAGAAGAGTCTCGCGGACCGTCGTATTTATATGATTTACATTTTACATGATTGTCAGGTATGAGGGTTATGCGTGGTATACACATTGACTCGTGTATGAAATATGCGTCGCAATAAGACTTCCGGGGTTTTTATTTGTACGAAATATGTGTCTATAATTCGAACGTGTTGATGATAGAATATGACTTCCAGAGTTTTTATTTGGTGTTGTACGAAATATGCGCAGGAATATGATTTCCGGGGTTTTTATTTGGACTTCTGAAAAGGGAATACTCAACCCATTTGATGGATTTTGGGTGGTTTGATTGGAAAGGGGTGAGTGTGGCTTTGACTTGGAGGGTCGTAGAGAGGGGATGAGACGTGGTCTCAAATTAAGAGGAGGTTTAGGATGAGGGATTTGTTTAAAATTAGATATGAGGGAGGAGATCATGCGACATAGGGCGAAGATGGGATGGGGAGGTCGTAATTGACCATCTTGAGATGGGGACCGCTAAGGTACATCGTCAATATGATCAATAGTGATTGGGGAAAAGGGGTAGGGGAGACCGGGGCTAAAAGTTCCGGGGGTAAGTTGTTCCGACGGTTCTATCTTCAAAATGAACAGAGCGTAGTACTTGAAATTATTTTTTCCGTGTGAGATGATCACGCCACTCTGTCGCCCATATTAATAGCAGCCGCGAAAGCGAATCGTGTGGCTGCAAGCAAGGACCTGTTAGTCCCGTACCAGATAAGTAAATATTTTTCTATTATGATTTTTTGGTCTATTTCGATTATTTAACGTCGATATTATTGATTGATTCGTTCTTATGGATCAAATGTCATTTAAGAAGATGGAGTGATAGTGTTTATCGTTTCAATATATGTATAAGCAGAATAGTCTGTGAAATTGTTACATGTGTCGATAGGGGCTAGTTGTTCCCGTGACTTGGGGCACGTTGTTCCCGTAACAACTTGCCCCACTACAAATGTATAAATTGTCCCTGCTATGCTTTAAGGTGCGAACATATGAAAGAAAAGCGGAAAGGGGCACCATTTCCATCGAAGTTATCCATAAAGATAAAAACTGTCGCTAGAGAATTCAATATCTGTCACTTGACTCTATCGAGAATTATTAAAAAACTACAATCTGGACAAGAAGCTACTTGTAGACTAAAAATACAAATCTCATTAAGAAGATACCCACAAACAGTTGAATGTAAGACTGATTTGTAGATTTTAGTTTTTATATCGAAGATAATGTTTATGGTTATTATATTGTTTTGATTTTCTTTTAAAGATAATACATTTTTGTTGATCTGAACCCTCAGAAATAAACATTATTAATAAAATTCTGTTTCATTTCATTAGAAAATGAAATATTTCAATAAAAGACAACTGTTATATCGTAGTAACAACTTACCCCAATGCGATAACAACTTGCCCCAAAAAGGGGTAAGAAGTTCCGCTTTGTCCAGCCACAAATAAATTACTTTTTATGAAAAACCCATTACAATATATTAAATACAAGCTTAAAATCATAAAATATAATAAATTTAACAAGAACTCAGTCAATAGTGAAGAGAATAATTACATTATTTAACCGTCATTTTTTATGTTTTATCGAAATCGGAACTTTTAGCCCCGGTCTCCCCTATGAGTTAATGTTTGGGGAATTTCAGTGGAGTTGTGGTGTGATTTATGAGGGAGACTTGAAATGATACCGCGCGAAAAATAGTGGGATGTCACAACACATTAGCGTAACTATAGTAAAGTCTCGTTACGGGCTCGGTTTAGTGTACATCAGGCCTGCACAGCACGGCTATGACGGGCAAGAGCGCTCTCGATTGCTCGCGAGCAAAGCGAAGAGCGACGCCGCGAGCTGTGCCCCCTCCCTGTGGCCACTAGCTGAAGTAGTATGCGTGTAAACTGTTAGGTGGATTGCTGACGTACACCGGCACACTTCACTCACGAACACTCCCCACCACAGCACTGTTGTTCATGAATGCGTTTACGATTCTCTTTCCCTACGCTTCCGAAAATTTTTGCCCCGCGGGCATTTAGCTGTGCACGCCTGGTGTACATGATACGGATTTTTCGCTATCCCCACTTGCAACTGGCGTGCGCACGCCAAGCGGTCCATCTCGCTCCCACCTTCGGCCAGAAAGAAGCGAGAAACTCACACTCGGAATTAGGGCTCCGTTCACGATACGGGCTCAACGCCGGTCCCGACAAGCGAGCGGCTAACGAGACTTTACTGTACTTAGGATATTTGTCTGGGGTGGGTGCAAGTCCCATCTTTTCCTCCCCCTCCCCTCTCCGTCGCTCAACCCTTTCTTTTTATTGGTAGAGGGAATCTTTATATACATACACATTTTGTAACAATCATTTACTTACATATTTATTTAACACTAAAAGAAAGAGTAAACTGAATACAAAATTATTGATTATTTAACGGACGAATGTTTTTCACTTATTTTGATAGTTTCTAGGGAGTGGCCATTCCGCGTTTAGGGGTGGCCAGGCCAACCTGGCCCACTAACTATTGATACGCCAATGTCTATGCGCTCCGGTCTACTTGCTGCTTATATACATATATAAGCACTTCAATGTATTTACGTCATTAGCAGTTCAGCCACTCCCGTGATAAAGAACATGATTTTTTACGCAATGCTGTTAATACAGGTTCCACGTAATAGTGCCCTAATTGTACATTTAGAGCGACGGTTATATGGAAGCGTCGAATTATAAATTTTTTATAATTCAAGTGTTTGAACAATTTACATCGAACTGCGTATATTAAAGCAGCGATCAGAGCAACTGCTACTAAGTAGATGAATAGCCATCAACCGCTGATAATCGCCGCTCTGATCCGACGATTTTATCATTTCTATCACAGCTCCAGGATAAACGTACTCTCAGACTTCGTTCTGTAAGTGAATTGTTAAAATATCATTATATTATTCTGTGTTTCTGCCATGTGTTTGCTTGATGACCTATCAATAGATTGCATTTGTATTTACTAGCCTTTTGTTTACTAACAATGATGTAAATTGATCACAAAAGACAGTACCTACTACCTTACTTTGTTGATCTTCAAATGTTACACAACTCCACCTCACATGAAATGGCTATTCAAATTAATAGTGATATTATTTATTTTATCAGAATGAACCTACTATGTTCAGAATTTTATGCCAATTTAGAAAAACTGGTGGATATTTGCTTCAAGACAATATTTGCTGAAAATCGGGTTGAAAACTGAATTCGTAGCATCTGATCATCTCTCCCGAGCTGCCGGGAGAAATGGTTTTTGTCATTAGGAGAGGTGATCGCGTTTTAGAAAGAACACAGCAAACAAAATGTCAACTACCAATGAATAGCAAATCTAATGTACAAAAGTGAACAAATAAAATAAATGAACATAAACTTTGTTTTAATATTTGGGAAGAAAACACAAACAAATACTGTGCCACGCAGAAAAGAAGTCTTCGAGAAATGCCGACCGTTGAAAAATTTTCCGAATGCGCTTGATGGTCACCCGCGAGCAGAGACGTGTGGGCGCGGAACGGCGCACAGTGGGACGAAAGCCGAAAACGTGAAAAAAAATCCTTACGCTCACATTTCACCCTTTATCATCATGAAGATGGTCATTCCAGGGGTTTTTGGGGTCGCAGAATCAGATTCCGAGGTCAAAATTATTATTAAATTAAAACTAAGCCCTGGAGAGGAGGGAAAATGTTGATAAAACAATGTTATATTTGTTTTAACAGTACTGTCTGATTTGGTTACGTTACTTGAAGTTAATTACGGCATCAAATTTTGAAAAATTAATAGAGATAGCGTTTTTAACTTAGGAAAATCTATTGAGCGCGCGGAAACTAGAAGGTCAATAACGTGTATAAATTCACACTTCAGATATTGAAAATACTTTTATTTATTCATAAGATGAAATTGTGCATTCATTCGATGTTACTAAAATATATAAAAAGTTATAAATAATTGAAATACACGATGGTCGTTTTTAATCGCGTGTAACATTTTTCGGAATCGAGAGGCATCGTTGAAACTTACATTATTTAATAGTCCAATGTTTAACGAATGTATGTGCAAAAGGAGAAGTTGCACTTTTTTGCGATTTTCGAGTAATAACCAATTATGTTGGCAGAAATCAGGCCGCTCGCGCGGCACAAGTAAGTGTCTTCGTCCCGGCGATACTTGTGCTGATATCATTCGACAGAATAAATCATTAGTAGAGACTAATTATTCATTCAATACAATCGCCTGAAACACATAAACAATTTTGGTAAAATTAAAGAGTTTCGGCCACTTTTTTCTCTCAACAGCCGAAAATAGTAAAATTGTTAATTTTTACTTTTCATTTTATTTCTGCAAATAGGCAGTTAAAACTTTTAATGCAAATAATGCCGTTGCAATTGCAATTGCTTAGAATGTTTTCCAACAGACACAAGTTGCTCAAAAGTTAACGCGTGTTAAAGGCACACTTACGAATTCTTCCAGCCATAAAGAAATTGGGGACTGTCGGTCTACCCTTGACAAATTCGGTAAAAATGAATAAAAAACCAGTCGATTTGACCTTGTGTACGCATATTTGTGAACATTTACTTCACACAGCTTAACTAGCGGGATAATGATATTGTTTAAATAAATAACTTTTTTTTTAAACATTTAAGGCAAAATTTCGATGAAAAAAGTGAACTTTTTATTCAAGTGGCCGCCATTTGTTCAATTTTGCATCTTTTAAGTTATAAATTTGTTCGATTTATGCGTACACTCATAAACTAAACGAAAATGATGAAACCAAAAGACGCTACTTAAGAATAAAGTATCGCAGACTTAATAATAAAGGAACCCAACTCCCATATAAGAAAAATGTAAATGTAATTATTTTTTTATTCTACCTCGTAAAGGCAAAACGTATTAAATAGAAAACAGTTGCAAAAATTTGGAGGCGCCAAAAATTATCTTGCATAAGGGCCCCAACCATCCTCGCGCCGGCCCTGTTGCCCGCAGTGCAACAATTGCGTCGCCAAGGGACTGGGCATAAGCCCTTATAACTTTGTTATTTACCGCTCATCTTTAATAACATTTTTTTTTATCTACCATAACTTGTTCATGCAATATCCCGAAAGTTTCACAAAAGTCGATTAAATACTTTCTTCAAAAAAAATTCCCCAAAAATACCTCGCTTTCCAGCTAGTTACACCAGGTCTAAAAATAGATTTTCTTAATTTCATTTTTCGAATGTTCAACGTTTTAAGAATTCGTGTTTAAAAGGCCACCTCGGCGCCCACGTAAAAATTTAAACGCGTTTTTCTCGAAACAGTGATCTTAAACTCGGTGGAACAAATACCTCAAAAAGTTATTATCCGGTTCGACTGAATCTTTTTTTATTTTGAAGACTATACCCCCGTATAGTTGAGAAACAACTAACAAATTAAAATTTTTGAAAATATATAATTTTTAAAGGCCTTGAAAAATAAGTACAAATATTTATTTACTATTTTAATTACATTTTTTTGTGAAAAATCAAATTTTTTGTGGAATTCGAAAACCAGTTTTTTTAAAAGTCGGTCTTTGTACAAACCCAATATCTGTCGCTGCTTTTTATTTCAGACCAAAGCAAATTTAGTTGCTACAAGTTCCACTGTTTTAGATGAATTTTTTAAAGCCTCGACTTTAACCACCCCCCAGTGCCGTCTGCAATGATTAATTATAAAAAAATTATATTTCTATAGTTTGAGACATTCTTAATACAATGCAGAAAATCCCATTAAATTAGACGTAGTAGTTTTCCTTTAATTAATTCCTAAAGATCGCCTATTTTTATAGGCTCTAGACCGGGATATCCCCTTAAAATTCTTCTCCCTTGACTCGATATATATTGACTTCCAAGCAGTTGTCATCAACCCAGAAGCTACAAACAACATCATGATCCTCAAAAATCTCGATTAAAACACTCTAGCAGACATTAAGAGCGTATGAACATGTTCTCATAATCAAAAAGAAAAGTGTTTCTTTACACTCCGAGACTTCAATCGTTACGAAGCGAATGAGTGATACAAGAAACGTGTTTAATTACTATAATCAAGTACTTAGGGCTATTTTGTTCCGACAAGAATGAAAACATGTGAAAACTTTGCCATTTCTCAAGACCAGCGCGTGTTCCGTTCTGTTGGTTGCAGAGTTTTGTAGGGGCGTTCGTAGAACTGCCTGCAAAATGGTTGCTACCAATGCGCCAACAAACTCGAAGCATGGGAACGACGACGCGTACATTAACGGAAGTTCCATCGAGGCGTTCTTCGCCGAGTCGGTGATCCTGGTGACTGGAGCGACCGGTTTCGTGGGGAAAGCACTACTGGAAAAGCTGCTGCGCTCGTGTCCGCGCCTGGCAACGATCTTTATACTGATCCGTCCGAAGAAAGGCCAATCAGTCGAGCAACGACACGAAAAGCTCCTAGAGAATTCCGTTCGTATATTTCTGTGAATGTCCCTTCTCAGGTTTAGTCGATGAAAGTCATCGCTAGTCGCATGTGTGTCAAATGGAAGTCAAGGAATTTCTGGGGAACAATGGCAAAGTGGGCATTATTTGCATACGTGGACGTTACGGCTCTTAAGTGGTTACCCATACTTTTTTCAACAAACGTTGAAGATAAGCTATTTGCCATGCACTGTATCAATTAACAGAGTCACCTCGGCGAATTTGGAGAATATAAATCAGTGGCTTCATTTTTTCCTAAAGTAAAGTGTCACGAACCTACTTATTTGATAAAAGTCGAAGAGAAAGGAATAACGATTTTGAAATGTCGGACGCGTCTGTAACTACAGTGGCGTGCAAAAGTATTTGGCCACCCCTTAAAACAGAATAACTTGTTTAAAATTGGTCCAAACGACTTGAGTTTTGTTGAGAATGTAGAAGGATTAGTTTGTTAATTGACGTGATTCGTCGTTTTGAAAAAAATTGGAATTGGTCGGAATACCGAAAAAAATAGTAAATGTCATGTTTTTCAAAGTTTTTGTCTTTGCTCGTAATGAAAATTAAAAAATGCCTTTTGTAGAAATAAGTAAGATGCTGAGAAGTTCATAAAAATTGGTTAACATAGCTACAATTGAGCTACAAACAGTTAAAGCTACAAACAATTAAACATTTCGGCAGTTTTCGATAAAGTTGTAATGGTTGTTCGCAGGTTTTCGACCGAATTCGAACAGAGATCCCCGATGCGTTCAATAAAATCTACCCGGTGGAGGGTGATGTAAGTTTACCGAACCTGGGTCTCTCGCCAGAAGACAGGAACATGTTGATGCAGAGGGTTAACATAGTCTTTCACAGTGCAGCCACTGTGAGATTCGACGAACCGTTGAAAGTGGCCGTTAATATGAATACAAAGGGCACGGACCGTGTCATAGAACTGTGCAGGAATATGAAAAATCTAGTTAGCATTATCCACGTTAGCACAGCTTACAGTAACGCGAATCGACACGAGATTAAGGAATCGATTTATACGTAAGTATAAATATCCTTCCGCCAATGAAGGGTAATGGGAAAAGACAGAGAATGCCCATTTTTGTGATTTTGCGATTCATAGGATGTCTTGTTGCTGGCAACGGGGCATACCGAACTATCGAATGACAATTAACAAATTGAGTGACTTTCCTTGTTTTCATAATAATAGAAGTGGACATTTCTTATTTCGTTTCAACATGCTGCCCTGTTAAAACCGGAACAAATATTAAAATAATCTAAAACAGTTATAATTTTATGCTTATTTTTTCTGATGCCTAATTAAGGTATAAGCCTCATGTTATCAAGCATGCAGATAAGGTCATTGAACACTAAAGTATTAAAACTTAATTTTCTCGATAAAGCTGTTTCGTGACATTCCGAGTTTATTCCTCTAACTCTTCATATAAATCTGCTTTCTGAACTGGGTTCCCCCAGACGCTTTTCACGGTAATTATACGCTTATGAAGAAATTAATTAAAAATCGCCAAAGTGCAGAGAAGTAACGTTGCCAGTAATTATCATATCTCTATGTAAATATCTTCCGCTTCCGTTTGCTCACCTTTATGCGTGATAAAAACTGGCGTTGGTGACTATCACGACTACAGTCTAACCAGGACACTCGCGTATTATTCATGACGACGCAGCACAAAGGTGAAACCATCCACTGTGATGGATATGTGCGACAGCCTGGACGACGAGACGCTGAAGGTGCTGGAGAAGAACATTTTGAAGAATCATCCCAACACGTACACGTTCACTAAGAATTTAACCGAGCAACTAATCCTGGCGAAGGCGAAGGACTTGCCAATAGCGATAGTGCGGCCGAGCATCGTCTGCGCCGCCCAAGAAGAACCGTTTCCTGGATGGGTGGACTCTATCAACGGAGCCACAGGTATTATTACGTCCCTTAAACAATTACCGAGCAATAGTCAGGAGGGTTCGAACTAGAGCTATAGCTGTAGAGCAGATACCCGAAATACCCGGGAAGAGGAAAATTCCCGGGTAGGCGCTACCTGGAAAAACTACCCGAGATACTCGAGATACCCAAGAACTTACAGAGTTCAGAGGGTGATTCTGGAGCGACGCGTGTCAGAGAGGACAGGCCTGGCACCCCGTGGCAACGCCAACCCCATACGCTACCTCACGGAATGTTATGGCTTTGGTTTGGAATAACATTAAGAAGTGAGTATCTCGGGTAGTTTAGCCGGATAGCGCCTACCCGGGTAATTTTTTTCTTCCCGGGTATTTCACGGGTACCCGGGTACCCGATCTCCCGGGAATCAACAGCTCTAGTTCAAACCACATTCGAGAACGTATACCATCTTTATTTCGTAACGACCTCTTTGAATGGCGCAGGGTTCGCAAAATGCCCCTTTAAATCGTCAGTCGATCAGGCTTTAAAATCAGAAAAGTTTTGCTCAAAGCGTGTATACAGTGCACCGCTTCCAAATAAGCATCACGGAGCTTCAGAGCAATACTTTCAATGCGTTGACGTCAATCACGTGTTGAAGAGCACGCTCGAAAGTTGTCACACGAGCAGCGCTTAAATCAAGAGATTTGCTCAGCAGAAATCCATTTAAATCCGTTCCATCGTCGAAGAATTAAGGGAGGACGCCTACCTAGAGCGGTCGAAACAATGCGCTTGTTTGGGATTTTTTGCTAGAAAAACCGTTACACCTTTATTAATAATTATTCGTCTATTGTTAAGAGTACATCTAAAGGACCGCTTAGTATTTTTTGCGTTAAAGAATATTAAAAGATTTGAGAGTTATAGGCTATAACTCTCAAGAGCAGAGGTCACTGCCATTGATCAGTCGCGACAAGTTACTCTTCATTGCTATTAGACTCGTAATTAGACTTTGTGTATCCTGTTTATCCATAAATAGATTGCGACTATTCTCTCGAAACTCAGTTATTTCATATTTTGCAGGTTTGATGCTGGGGATTGGCAACGGCATTACCAGGAGCATCATAGCCGATCCGAAAATGAATCTGAACATAGTGCCTATTGATTTCGTCGTCGACACGTTGATATGCGCTTCATGGCACAGTACGATGCAGCATAATGACACTATTAAAGTATATAATTGTACTACCGTGGATTCAATCAGGTAACTAATTTGATCTCTAAAAAACAATTTTTCTTTTCCCTATAACTCGTAAGGATTTGTGGATGGCAATATACTATATTCGTTCATTAGTGAGTCTATTTTAAAGAATTTTAAAAAACTATAAAAACACCTGCACCCTGGCACTTCTTTGTCAAACGAAACTAGCTTCAACTCATTCGAGTCTTAAGTATATGCTCCAAGATTCGAGTTCCACCAATCGAGTTGCTATATTCAGACTCCACATCTGTGTATATGTAAAAATGTGTTAATGTTCAGAACAATTAAATCTCTAAATATCAACTATTTCGACCAACTCTCCAGTCCGGCCGCGTCTCCCGGAATTACCCTGCCCCGTGTATCCCAGCTCCACACATAAATGGTAAAGCTGCGTATTCCCCTGAGCATTCGCCCCGAATGAGCAGGGGAATACGCGGCAGAACACTCTCAGTTTCTTTGGTTTAGATGGGGAACATTCGAGGATCTTCTCATAAAGCATCTCCTAGAGTGGCCATCGAAGAGCGTGATGTGGTACCCAAGTGTCAAGTTTAGAACCAACATATTTATGCACAACGTTGTATCGTTCATTCTACACATTCTCCCGGCGTTTGTCTTTGACATTTTTTTAAGGCTTCAAGGCAGCAAACCCATGTAAGTATTCGTCTGTGTAACGGTAGGGAGGAGCAATATTATGATAACAGTTTGAAACAACCGTCCTTGCAGGATGTTGAAGATAGTGAAACGGTTGGAGCGGGCAATACGCGCCAATGCCTTCTTCACGAACCACGAGTGGAAGTTCGATAGGGGCAATATGGACGATCTGTCGAAGAAAGTGAAAACGCTCAACGACTCCAGCCGATTCAACACTGACATGCGCGGCTTCGATTGGGACACGTACGTTCGCATCTACACGTTAGGGATCAGGAAGTACATTCAGAACGAAACAATGGAGGACGTAATTAAAGCTCGCAGGCGATTATTGATGTACGTATGATAATATTGGTAACACGTGCCAAGTGGAGTAGACAGCGAATTTAATTGTTGTTCGGTTTCGTTCATTTCAGACTCTACTGGATCCATCGACTCGTGCAAGTGTCGAGTATAATCATCTTATCGTCGATAATAAAGCTCGTCGTTTACTGACCGCATGCCTTCGGTAAGGCCAAGGAGTTAATTATAAGCGAATACATTGCCGTTAACTTGCCAGTGGATATTCTACGTAATAATAAAATATATATTGGCACTTAATTCATTTCAACGCTCGATGCGTGGCGTATTTCATAGTCATCATTTCACGCAGTGAATCCTGGAAGTATAAAAATTCTAACGATTTTATTGGCGACGTGCGGAGGTATTTTAAACGAATTTCTCTTGATTCCATAGTGGAACAACAGAAGAAAGCACCACACACATATCCGACGTCACATTTGCTTTGTATTCGTAATTTGTTTCTACCCAAAACTGTCTCCGTTCGAGACAATTTGAAAATGCATTTTTGCAGTCTGGCTCGGTAAAACTGTACAAGAAAACATGAATGTAACACGTCAGGTGTGAAGCTTTTCTTAGATGGTGTTACTCGCTCATGGATAGGAATGTAGGGGCGGATTAATTGTTCGGCGAGGGGAGTGAAGCAGCTTTGAGGAGCGAGGGACAGGGTCACGTGGTACTCTGGTGCCGCATTGGCGATTGGACTTAGCCTAAATGCGCGAAATTTCAAAATGAAACTTTCAATTTCTTTACAATTATAAATGTACGATAGAATATTTTCAGTAAAAGAGAGAAACACAATGTTTTATTTATAAATCAACATATACTGAAATGTTAATGGTGATTGAGGTGTCGGAATTAAATGGTTAATTGTTTGAAACTATAGATATGAAAATATGGTCTACTTGCTGCTTATATATAAGAATTTCAATGTATTTACATTGTTAGCACTTCAGACACTCCCGTGATAAAAATGGATGATTGTTTTTACGCCTTACTGTTATCGCAGGTTCCACGTAATAGTAGGGGAGACCGAGGCTAGTTCGCTAACGAGGTTAGTTGATTAATTCCATTTAATTGTTGTATTATGGAATAAATTATGCTGCGATTCACAATATTGAAGCATATGAATGACCAGCTTGCCATTTAATGTGACGCCGTAACAAAAACTTGCGTGTTCTGTCAGTGAGAATGAAAAATCTAAAAAGGTCAGCGGGAAGTAAATATTTTTGTTTCAACTATTTATGAATTTTTGTCCACTAAGTTCTGCTTGATGTTTTTTCATGAATATTTTGTGGAAACGTGATACCTTGACTATTATTTACGGTATTTTATTTTATCCGGTGCGTGGAAGTTTTGTACGTACGGCCCTTAACATGTTAACAATGTCGGACGGGGTTACTAGACTAATTGTAAGCATAGGAATGCACCTAGTAATTGCATTTTTTATCCTCAAGATGCAGTCGAGGCAAAGAGTTTAGATGCTCAAGTCCACTTCCCCACCACAAATCCTTCCAAACTCGCCCCTACCAGTTTTACACACTATCCTCCCTTCAAACTCTCAAGCCTTCCAAATAGACCATAACAAATAAGTACAAAATAATTACAGTATCTAACACCATGATAATTAATAATAAAAAATACCACTGTAAAGGGGTGAAAAAAATGAAAAAAATTATTAGTCGTAGTATACATATGTGCGCGTTTCGCATAGTATATTGATGGAATTGGTAGCGTATATATAGGGGAAGGTTGCCTATTTTGGACCACTTTTTTCTTTTTCTCTCCTACACGGGCATAACAAATTGCAGAAAGGAAACAAAAACGGAAAAATGATCTACATTTCATGTAGATTTTATCATGTATTTAGCGTGTTAATAAAATAATTTATTAAAATATTATCTCAAAAAAACTAAACTAATGACTTCGGTCCATTTCAGGCAACCGGTTTCGTAAGTTGGACCACCGGTTGCCTACATTGGACCACTCACAAAAACCAATGAATTTACATATATTTACATATATATACAATCTAAAAAACACTATCAGGGCATTGAATAAAAATAGAAACAGGAAGAAACAAGTATTTTACCATGCACGTAGTGCAATAGTACATTGTTTTGGTGTTTTTTTTATATTTGTCCCCGCATAACTCCTCAGCATATGGGTCAATTTTGATGATCTTTTTTTGATTCGAAAGAGGGCGATGCCCCGGTGGTCCCATCGTACACTGCATCAACATTGGCGCAATGTTTTGCCAGTTCTGGTTAATAATAAAGACTATTGTCATCTAATTATTATTATTTTATGTACGTATGCGCATATATCTTCAGCATGTTGGGTCAATATATAAAACGAAAAAGTTAAAAATAAAATAATTTAAAAAAAATTAAAACCGACTTAAAAAAAATAAAATTGCACTAAAGAGTAAAAAATAATTTTTTCCCTAATGAGAGTCTTATATTACATAAGGGAAAATATTATTTTTTACGTTTTAGAGCAATTTTATTTTTTTGAAGCCAATTTTAATTTTTTTTTAAATTTTTTAGTATGCTTTTAACTATTCGCCACCACAACATAGATTGTATCCTAGAATGGACCGGTCCAATTTAAGCAACTAGTGATGGTCCAATATTAGGCAACTTGTACGTTACATCGAAAAGATATGTTTTCATTGTTATACTTATACGAATATGGAAAAGTAAGGACATGAAATTACAGCTAAGACAGCACACTTTACACTAGTGTCGTTTAAAATTATGGTAGTTAGAAGTTGTTGAAAGAAATTCACTTGAAATAGCACAAAAAATAATGATCGCGCAACACGTATTTCTATATGTCGACGACGGTGAACAACAAACTAATGAAGAACCATCTCACACGTTCCACCTCCACTTCCTAAAGCAGTGTAGCTGAAAGAACTACTGCAAATATATTTATTTATCGAGATACACGAATGGTCCAATTAAGGAGCCGGTCCAATATACGCTACTCTCCCCTACGCTTTTCATATATATTGATGTACTATGACAGCGTATATATACGCCTTTCGCAAGCAAAGGTTTAAAACTGAAAAGTAAATGTCAAGTCAACTAACCCCATCATATTTGTCAACTAACCCCATCATATTTGTCAACTAACCCCGCAGCCGGGGTTTGTTGACTTATTCGTCTCACTATTCTAAATACCATAAAAACTACAACGTAGACTCAATTAAAACGATTTTAAAAATTAAGCCTATATACCTAATGAAATTTGTAAACTGTTTGATTGCAACAAGTCAACATAATAACAATGGTGTATTTATAACAATTAGAAATGTTAAAAATTAGTCAACTAGCCCCAGTGTCCCCTACCCTAATTGTACGTTTCAGAGCGGCGATTACAGGGAAGCGTCAAAGTGAATAATAAATTTTTTATAATTCAAATGTTTGAATTGTTTACATCGAAGTGCGTATATTAAAGCAGCGAGCAGAGCAACGGCTACTAACTAGATGAATAACCGTGAACCGCTGATAATCGCCGCTCGGATCCTACGATTTTATCATTTCTATCGCAGCTCCAGGATAAACGTACTCTCAGACTTCGTTCTGTAAGTGAATTGTTAAAATATCATTATATTATTCTGTGTTTCTGCCATGTGTTTGCTTGATGACCTATCTTATTTTATAGATTGCATTTATATTTACTAACCTTTTGTTTACTAACAATGATGTAAATTGATCACAAAAGACAGTACCTACTACCTTACGTTGTTGATCTTCAAATGTTACACAACTCCACCTCACATGAAATGGCTATTCAAATTAATAGTGATATTATTTATTTTATCAGAATGAACCTTCTATGTTCAGAATTTTATGCCGATTTAGAAAAACTGGTGGATATTTGCTTCAAGACAATATTTGCTGAAAATCGGGTTGAAAACTGAATTCGTAGCATCTGACCATCTCTCCCGAGGTGGCGGGAGAAATGGTTTTGTCATTAGGAGAGGTGATCGCGTTTTAGAAAGAACACAGCAAACAAAACGTCAACTACCAATGAATAGCAAATCTAATGTACAAAAGTGAACAAATAAAATAAATGAACATAAACTTTGTTTTAATATTTGGGAAGAAAACACAAACAAATACTGTGCCATGCAGAAAAGAATGCTTCGAGAAACGCCGACCATCGAAAAGTTTTCCGAATACGCTTGATGGTCACCCGCGAGCAGAGACATGAGGGCGCGGAACGGCGGCTCGCGAGGCCCGCGCTTAACGTCGTCTGTTGATTTCTATGGCCGTGGATAGCAACGATCGGGTATAAATTAGAAGCCCGCAAATGCAAAGGCATTTCCTTCTTCGCTGTTTCGGCAGGAGAGGTGGGCGATAATACCTGGACGTCTGTCGGTCGAGAGAGTACAGAGCATCTCATTAGACGCCCGAGTTTTAATAGGGGAGAGTACCTATAGGATATCCTTAAGAAAGTATAGGTTGCCGAAGGTAACAAAGAAGCTTAAACGCTTACAGAAGTTTTTGTAGGACAGAATGGATGCAGAATTAATTAACACACGTGGAGATGTGACTCAAGGTAAATTCTATGATGCATGTAAATGAATTCAGATAGTTCATTCTGTAGTTGATTCTGATATCAAGAAAAACTGACGGTTTTTTAACACCTGTTAGGGAATTATCGTATGTATGACACTACAATCTGGTAAAATACATCAATGAGTAGTTCACTGTATTTAGATGCGATCATAAATCAATTATCTAGTTGTCACGTGACATGAATGATAAGTACCTACCAATGCAGCTGATATCATGCGACAGAATAAGTCATTAGTAGAGACTAATTATTCATTCAATACAATCGCCTGAAACACATAAACAATTTTCATAAAATTAAAGAGTTTTGGCGACTTTTTTCTCTCAACAGCCGAAAAGAGTAAAATTATTCATTTTCACTTTTCATTTTATTTCTGAAAATAGGCAGTTGAAACTTTTAATGGAAATAATGCCGTTGCAATTGCAATTGCTTAGAATGCTTTCCAACAGACACAAGTTGCTCAAAAGTTAACGCGTGATAAAGGCACACTTACGAATTCTTCCAGCCATAAAGAAATTGGGGACTGTCGGTCTACCCTTGACAAATTCGGTAAAAATGAATAAAAAACCAGTCGATTTGACCTTGTGTACGGATATTTGTGAACATTTTCTTCACAGAGCTTAACTATTGGAATAATGATATTGTTTAAATAAATAACTTTTTTTTAAACATTTAAGGCAAAATTTCGTTGGAAAAGGTGAACTTTTTATTCAAGTGGCCGCCATTTGTTCAATTTTGCATCTCTTAAGTTATAAATTTGTTCGATTTGTGCGTACACTCATAAATTAAACGAAAATGATGAAACCAAAAGACGCTACTTAATAATAAAGTATCGCAGACTTAATAATAAAGGAACCCAACTCCCATATAAACAAAATGTAAATGTAATTATTTTTTTATTCTACCTCGTAAAGGCAAAACGTATTAAATAGAAAACAGTTGCAAAAATTTGGGGGCGCCAAAAATTATCTTGCATAAGGGCGCCACCATCCTCGCGCCGGCCCTGTTGCCCGCAGTGCAACAATTGCGTCGCCAACGGACTGGGCATAAGCAGGGCCGGCGGAACCCATTATGCAAATAATACGCCGCATAAGGGCGCCAGCCGAAGGGGGCGCTAAAAACTATATCGCAGACTTTAAAATAAAGGAACCCACCTCCCATATAAACAAAATGTAAATGTAATTCTTTTTTTAATTCTACTTCGTAAAGGCAAAATATATTAAATAGAAAAGTTTGGGGTGCAAAAGTTTCGGGGCGCCAAAATTTTTCTTGTATAAGGGCGCCAAAAGTTATCTTGCATAAGGGCGCCAACCATCCTCGCGCCGGCCCTGGGCATAAGCCCTTATTATATAACTTTGTTATTTAACGCTCTTCATTAATAAAATTTTTTTATCTACCTTAACCTGTTAAGGGGGTAGACACGGGTAATGCAGCGCGCTGTATACCGACACAATCTGGCCCGAAACATGGGTCTGGGCGGGCATGTTGTTTGTCCTTATATGATCAGATTTCGGGCTGAGTGACGTCTCATTCGAAAGAGGAAGCTTCAATGCAGACCGCTCTGGTCATGATTCGACGAGATTGTGTTGATATGTAATAATATGAGTGATCAAAGTAGAGCAAAAGTCGAGAAAATACACCCGCAAGAATCCAAGTATTTTTAGGTCAGTAAAAGAATTTTGTGACTCAAACGATGACCAGAGCGGTCTGCATTGAAGCTTTCTCTTTCGAATGAGACGTCACTCAGCCCGAAATCTGATCATATAAGGACAAACAACGTGCCCGCCCAGACCCATGTTTCGGGCCAGATTGTGTCGGTATACAGTGCGCTGCATTACCCATGTCACGTGGCGTGTTT
Organism: Andrena minutula; assembly: GCA_929113495.1. Lineage (NCBI taxonomy): Eukaryota > Metazoa > Arthropoda > Insecta > Hymenoptera > Andrenidae > Andrena > Andrena minutula. Next base: position 43,831,723 of record OV815994.1, read on the forward strand.
ACGTCCTTAAGTATTTTTAGGTCATTAAAAGAGTTTTGTGACTCAAACGGTTATCCCAGCGCTCCGCATTGAACCTTCCTCTTTCGAATGAGACCTCGCCCAGCCCAAAATCTGCTCATATAAGAACGAAAAAGGAAAAATTCCAAACCCATGTTTCAGGTTAGATTGTCGGTATTACAGCGCGGTGCATCGCCCGTGTCACGTGACGTGTCTACCCCCTTAATGCAATATCCCGAAAGCTTCACAAAAGTCGATTAAATAGTTTCTTTACAAAAAATTCCCGAAAAATGCCTCAATTTCCACCTAGTTACACCAGGCTCTCCCCTTAAGCAGAGATTCCGGTCTGAAAATAGATTTTTTTTATTTCATTTTTCGAATGTTCAACGTTTTAAGAATACGTGTTTAAAAGGATTTATTGAAATTCGTAAAATCCCCCAAAATTATACGCATGTGATTAGCGGCAAATGCATGGGTATTTAACACCCGGCCACCTCGGCGCCCACGTAAAAATTTAAACGCGTTTTTCTCGAAACAGTGATCTTAAACTCGGTGGAACAAATACCTCAAAAAGTTATTATCCGGTTCGACTGAATCTTTTTTTATTATGAAGACTATACCCCCGTATAGTGGAGAAACTACTAACAAATTAAAATTTTTGAACATATATAATTTTTTAAGGCCTTGAAAAATAAGTACAAATATTTATTTACTATTTTAATTATATTTTTAGTGAAAAATCGAATTTTTTGTGGAATTCGAAAACCAGTTTTTATAAAAGTCGGTCTTTGTACAAACCCAATATCTGTCGCTGCTTTTTATTTCAGACCAAAGCTAATTTAGTTGCTACAGGTTCCACTGTTTTGGATGAATTTTTTGACGCCTCGACTTTAACCACCCCCCAGTGCCGTCTGCAATGATTAATTATAAAAAAATTATATTTCTATAGTTTGAAACATTCTTAATACAATGCAAAAAATCCCATTAAATTATACGTAGTAGTTTTCCTTTACTTAATTCCTAAAAATCGCCTATTTTTATAGGCTCTAGACCGGGACATCCCCTTAAAATTCTTCTCCCTTGACTCGATATACATTGACTTCCAAGCAGTTGTCATCAACCTAGAAGCTACTAACAACATCAAGATCCTCATAAATCTCGATTAAAACACTCTAGCAGACTTTAAGGGCGTATGAACATGTTCTCATAATCAAAAACAAAAGTGTTTCTTTACACTCCGAGACATCAATCGTTACGAAGCGATAAGTGATACAAGAATCGTGTTTAATTACTATAATCAAGCACTTAGGGCTATTTTGTTCCGACAAGAATGAAAACATGTGACAACGTTACCATTTCTCAAGACCAGTGCGTGTCCGTTCTCTTGGTTGCAGAGTTTTGTAGGGACGTTCGTTGAATTGCCCGCAAAATGGGTACTACCAATGCGCCAACAAACTCGAAGCATGGGAAAGACGACGCGTATATTAACGGAAGTTCCATCGAGGCGTTCTTCGCCGAGTCGGTGATCCTGGTGACTGGAGCGACCGGTTTCTTGGGGAAAGGACTACTGGAAAAGTTGCTGCGCTCGTGTCCGCGCCTGGCAACGATCTTTATACTGATCCGTACGAAGAAAGGCCAATCAATCGAGCAACGACACGAAAAGCTCCTAGAGAATCACGTTCGTATATTTCTGTGAATGTCCCTTGTCAGGTTTAGTCGATGAAAGTCATCGCTGGTCGCATGTGTGTCAAATCGAAGTCGAGGAATTTCTCGGGAACAATGGCAAAGTGGGCATTATTTGCACACGTGGACGTTACGGCTCTTAAGTGGTTACCCATACTTTTTTCAACAAACGTTGAAGATAAGCTATTTGCCAAGCACTGTATCAATTAACAGAGTCACCTCGGCGAACTTGGAGCATATAAATCAGTGGCTTCATTTTTCCTTGAAGTAAAGTGTCACGAACCTACTTATTTGACAAAAGTCGAAGAGAAAGGAATAACGATGCGTGCAAAAGTATTCGGCCACCCTTTAAAACAGAATAACTTGTTTAAAATTGGTCCAAAAGACTTGAGTTTTGTTGAGAATAGAGAAGGATTAGTTTGCTAATTGACGTGATTCGTCGTATTGATAAAAATTGGAATTGGTCGGAATAGCGAAAAAAATAGTAAATGTCGTGTTTTTCAACGTTTTTGTCTTTGCTCGTAATGAAAATTAAAAAATGCCTTTTGTAGAAATAAGTAAGATGCTGAGAAGTTCATAAAAATTGGTTAACATAGCTACAATTGAGCTACAAACAGTTAAAGTTAGTGAAAAAATAACACATTTCGGCAGTTTTCGAGACAGTTGTAATGGTTGTTCGCAGGTTTTCGACCGAATTCGAACAGAGATCCCCGATGCGTTGGATAAAGTCTACCCGATGGAGGGTGATGTAAGTTTACCGAACCTGGGTCTCTCGCCAGAAGACAGGAACACGTTGATGCAGAGGGTTAACATAGTCTTTCACAGTGCAGCCACTGTGAAATTCGACGAACCGTTGAAAGTGGCAGTTAATATGAATACAAAGGGCACGGATCGTGTCATAGAACTGTGCAGGAATATGAAAAATCTAGTTAGCATTATCCACGTTAGCACAGCTTACAGTAACGCGAATCGACACGAGATTAAGGAATCGATTTATACGTAAGCATAAATATACTTCCACCAATGAAGGGTAATGGGAAAAGACAGAGAATGCCCATTTTTGTGATTTTGCGATCATAGGATGTCTTGTTGCTGGCAACGGGGCATACCGAACTATCGAATGACAATTAACAAATTGAGTGCCTTTCCTTGTTTTCAAAATAATAGAAGTGGACATTTCTTATTTCGTTTCAACATGCTGCCCTGTTTAAACCTGCACAAATATTAAAATAATCTAAAACAGTTATAATTTTATGCTTATTTTTTCTGATGCCTAATTAAGGTATAAGCTTCATGTTATCAAGCATGCAGATAAGTTCATTGAACACTAAAGTATTCAAACTTAATATTCTCGATAAAGTTGTTTCGTGACATTCCGAGTTTATTCCTCTAACTCTTCATATAAATCTGCTTTCTCAACTGGGTTCCCCCAGACGCTTTTCATGATAATTATACCCTTATGAAGAAATTAATTAAAAATCGCAAAATTGTCAGAGAAGTAAGGTTGCCAGTAATTATCATATCTCTATGTAAATATGTTCCGCTCCCGTTTGCTCTCCTTTATGCGTGATAAAACCTGGCGTTGGTGACTATCACGACTACAATCTAACCAGGACACTCGCGTATTATTCATGACGACGCAGCACAAAGGTGAAACCATCCACTGTGATGGATATGTGCGACAGCCTGGACGACGAGACGCTGAAGGTGCTCGAGAAGAAGATTTTGGAGGATCAACCCAACACGTACACGTTCACTAAGAATTTAGCCGAGCAACTAATCCTGACGAAGGCGAAGGACTTGCCAATAGCGATAGTACGGCCGAGCATCGTCTGCGCCGCCCAAGAAGAACCGTTTCCTGGATGGGTGGACACTATCAACGGACCCACAGGTATTATTACGTCCCTTAAACAATTACCGAGCAATAGTCAGGAGGGTTCGAACTAAAGCTATAGCTGTAGACCAAATACCCGAGATACCCGGGACGAGGAAAATTCCCGGGTAGGCGCTACCTGGGAAAACTACCCGAGATACTCGAGATACCCAAGAACTTAGAGTTCAGAGGGTGATTCTGGAGCGACGCCTGTCAGAGAGATGCCGCCTGACACCCCGTGGCAACGCCAACCCCATACGCTACCTCACGGAATGTTATGGCTTTGGTTTGGAATAACATTAAGAAGTGAGTATCTCGGGTAGTTCAGCCGGATAGCGCCTACCCGGGTAATTTTTTTCTTCCCGGGAGATAGGGTACCCGGGTATCCTGGTGTCACTCGCTATACAGTAATTCCTCCTTATAGCCTCGTTTTTACCATGCGTAGTACGCCCGGTGACTATCCTCACTAATCAACAGCTCTAGTTCGAACCACATTCGAAAACGTATACCATATTTATTTCGTAACGACCTCTTTGAATGGCGCAGGGTTTGCAAAATGCTCCTTTAACTCGTCAGTCGATCAGGCTTGACACACTCTCAAGAGCAGAGGTCACTGCCATTGATCAGTCGCGACAAGTTACTCTTCATTGCTATTAGTCTCGTAATTAGACTTCGTGTATCCTGTTTATCCGTAAATAGATTGCGACTATTCTCTCGAAACTCAGTTATTTCATATTTTGCAGATATGATGCTGGGGATTGGCAACGGCATTATCAGGAGCATCATAATCGATCCGAATATGAATCTGAACATAGTGCCTATTGATTTCGTCGTCGACACGTTGATATGCGCTTCGTGGCACAGTACGATGCAGCATAATGACACTATCAAAGTATATAATTGTACTACCGTGGAGTCAATCAGGTAACTAATTTGATCTCTAAAAAACCATTTTTCTTTTCCCCATAACTCGTAAGGATTTGTGGATGGCAATATACTGTATTCGTTCATTAGTGAGCCTATTTTAAAGAATCATAAAAACTATAAAACACTTGCACCCTGGCACTCCTTCGTCAAATGAAACTAGCGCAACTGATTCGAGTTCCACCAATTAAGGTGCACCCCCTGTCTCCCAGCTCCACACATAAATGCTAAAGCCGCGTATTCGCCTGAGCATTTGCCCCGAATTAGCAGGGGAATACGCGGCAGAACACTCTCAATTTCTTTGGTTTAGATGGGGCCCATTCAAGGATCTTTTCTTAAAGCAACTCCTAAAGTGGCCATCGAAGCGCGTGATGTGGTACCCTGCGGTCACGTTTAGAACCAACATATTTATGCACAACGTTGTATCGTTCATTCTACACATTCTCCCGGCGTTTGTCTTTGACATTTTCTTAAGGCTTCAAGGCAGCAAACCCATGTAAGTATTCGTCTGTGGAACGGTAGGGAGGAGCAATATTAAGATAACAGTTTGAAGCAACAGTCGCGCGGGCAACCGTCCTTGCAGGATGTTGAAGATAATGAATCGGTTCGAGCGGGTAATGCGCGCCACCGCCTTCTTCTCTACCCAGGAGTGGAAGTTCGATAGGGGCAATATGGACGATCTGTCGAAGAAAGTGAAAACGCTCAATGACTCCAGCCGATTCAACACTGACATGCGCGGCTTCAATTGGGACACGTACGCTCGCATTTACACGTTAGGGATCAGGAAGTACATTCAGAACGAAACAATGAAGGACATAATGAAAGCTCGCAGGCGATTATTGATGTACGTATGGTAATATTGGTAACACATGCCAAGTGGAGTAGACAGCGAATTTAATTGTTGTTTGGTGAATCATGTTCGGTTTCGTTCATTTCAGACTCTACTGGATCCATCGACTCGTGCAAGTGTCGAGTATAATCATCTTATCGTCGATAATAAAGCTCGTCGTTTACTGACCACATGCCTTCGGTAAAGCCAAGGAGTTAATTATAAGCGAATACTTTGCCGTTAACTTGCCAGTGGATATTCTACGTAATAATAAAATATATATTGGCACTTAATTCATTTCAACGCCCAATACGTGGCTCACGAAACGTTGGCACTTTACTGGCAACGCTACAACGTAGGGTGCAACTTCATTAGCTCAATGATAATCAAGGGTAATCTTACTTTACCCGAGAGTCAGCATACGTCTAAGAAAAGCTTCGCACCCAACGGGTTACAGTTGTATAGTGATTTTTCATAGTTTGCATTTCATGCCGTGAATCCTAGAGGTATCAGAATTCTAACGATTTTATTGGCAACGTGCAGAGGTATTTTAAACGAATTTCTCTTGATTCCATAGTGGAGCAACAGAAGAAAGCTACCACACACATATCCCACGTCACATTTGCCTTGTATTCGTATTTGTTTCTGCCCAAAACTGTCTCCGCTCGAGAAAGTTTCAAAATGCATTTTTGCAGTCTGTTCTCAGTAATAGTGTACAAGGAAACATGAATGTAACACGTCGGGTGCGAAGCTTTTCTTAGACGTATGGTGTGTAGCCTATCCTTAGGGTGGCGAGGATGAGGTAGCAGGTGGTGATATGAGGAGGTGAATTCCTCCTTATAGCCTCGTTTTTACCATGCGTAGTACGCCCGGTGACTATCCCCACTATTTCTTGGAAACTTTCGGTCGAGAGTGAGAGAACCCGAGAACGAGCGAGAGGAAAAAAAGTCGACGGCAACTTCAAAATATCGTGTCAAATGTTTCATTCCCTCTCGGGTTCTCTCACTGTCTCTCACTCACGGCATTGGCCGCTCAGCTTCGCGTTCACGTCACTTGGCTTGGCTTGGCGCTGACGGCGGTGCGTCAGTGACGTCACGGGGTCATACACGCTCATTACCACCACTCTTGTATGTGTTCCCCTCCACAAATATGTTTGCCCAGGAAAATGTTGCCCGGCAATCCTGCTTCAATGTAAAGCTGTTTAAAAATTAAAAGACATCGCATCGAGGCCATTTATCACCACTGAAAGTGATAAAGGGATTTGAAGTTTCAGATATTATAATTAAAATATTGTAAATGTCGCTATGAATTATTTTTGAGATATAAAGGATAATAGGTAAAAGCAGCATTTCATAGTAAATTTATTCAATGACCGTTTTTTTTTTACATATAAACTTTTACAAATAAAAACAATAGCTTATCTTAATACATTTTATTTCTATTTTCCCCTCCTTCTACCGCATGAATTAGCTGGAAAAGTACTGGGTAATTATAGCATTCCGCCTTGCAGTACCACTAACATATTGTTCATGCGTATCATGTACGATTTCTTCATCGTGTGGTACCAGTATTTGTATTGGATCCTCATCGTTCTCATCCACAGCTATATTATATAAAACTGCTGTAGCCACAATTATAGCTTGTACAGTTTTCATTTGCACTTTCATCCCTGTGCTTAATATGGGAAATCGGCGTTTCCATACTTCAACAACATGTTCAACAGTGTTCCTCGTACGTGTGTGCGCTGAATTATACCGTTTTTCAGCTGGTGTTCTCGGATTCACTATCGGCGTCAATAAATAACTCATCGCAGGATATTCACTATCCCCTAGCAGCAAACCCGACGAAAAATTGTGTGCTTCAAATTTCTTATACAAGTTACTATGAGAGAATATTGTAACATCCTTTGCCGAGCCAGGCCATCGAGCAACGATATCTCTAATTTTCATTGTGTGATCACACACAATTTGCACTTTCAAAGAAAAATATCCTTCTCCATTTCTAAACAGTTCCGCATTCTCACCACCTATAATCATTTACAATTAGTAAAAATTATGATTTATCATAGACAATATAATGACAAAATTAAACAAAATTATAACGAATAACAAACATGACTGCATAGCAATAATAAGGTATTCGTAGTCTTATACTTTCTCTTATAGCTTCTAATCACTTCTTTCCGTTACATCTTCCCTTACCTGGAGATTGTATTCTGACATGCATTGCATCGATACATCCAATAACGCTTGGAAAGTTGAACATTGTGAAAAACCCCGTTTTGATCTCCTGCATTTCTCTTCTGTCTTGAGGCATTTTGATGTATTGTGGTCGCATTAGTGCAAGTGCAAACGAGACTTTGCGGACAATTCTACATGCCGTTGCTACACATACATCAGAGAACTCTCCCACTGCACGCAGAACATTCCCAGTGGCATAGAAGCGCAATGTTAGTAGAAGTTGCTGCAGTGGTGACAATGCTCTGGTTCTGTAACGTGCAAAATTCGATATTACTAGAAAAACATAAATGGAAAGGTTACACTTATAAGGTTATAACTATTTATTTTTTATTAATCAGGGATATTCGCATAATCCAAATACTCACATGTTGCAAATCGCTTGCAATTTCCCCTTGATTTTTCGGTGTATAATCATCACTGTCTCCTTGCTTAATCGAAACCGACAACGAAAATCTACATCATCCCACAAATCTAAATGATTTCGTCTTACTCTCATGGTGTATGATCGTTTTATTCGAAGAAATAATTCTTCGTCCTCTTCATCCTCCAGATGTTCGAAAATGTTTATATCCATGATCATGTCCATTTTTGTTGAAACACAAATAGCGTCCAAAAGCATAAACCTCTTTCACTGTTTTCATATTTCCTACCAGCGTTGCCGTCAGGGTTGGTAGCGATTAATTGCAGTGAATGGAGGGGGAAACACTTACAAGAGTGGTGGTAATGTGTGCGTGAACTGACACAGGCGCGTGCGCACGTGACAATGTTTCCCGGTTTCAACGGCAGATCGCGCAACGTTCATATTCGCGCGTTATTTAAATACGAATCGCGCGGTAAAATAATGTTCTATGCGCGCGCACCTGGACAATGCGCAAACTTAATAATCTTAATACTATCGTAATAATAATAATTATAATAAGAGTAATGGTAGTAGTAGGGTAATAGAAAAAAGAACAACAGAAGTTGGTCCGAGATTGTTACAAATGTTGTAATTTTAAAATAAACACATTTAAAAATTAACATGAACTACAATAACTGTCTTCGCCTTTTCAAACATTAATGCTTCACTTATTTTAAACGCATTTTTACATATTAATGCAATAATAATTACCACGTTATTAATATCAGTATTAACGCCGCTGACACTAATAGGCCCTGCAAGCGTCCATTATATTTCTTAAATCTTTATTAGTTAGATAATTAAATATTTTTTCAGTACATTCATGTGGTACACCAAGCAAATTGGTAAAAAGAGAATGGAATATTTCACTACCTTGTACCATTAACTCTCTCCTTATTTCCCCCTTTCTAAAACGACTATTTATCAGAGTAGCATATATTGGAAATTTTCTCTTATTATCATCTGTACTGAAGACTTGTATTATACTTTCATTTCCTGCGTATATTGCTAATTGACTTAAACCATTTGTCAAGATATCATAAAATAAGATATTAGTATTACCAATCACCTCACTCTTCATGCTCGCTACTTCTTCCTCACATGCATTCCAAAAATATCTTGATTCTACATCATCGCTACTAATTGACGGTAAATTTTTATTACTTACATATAAATTTGCAGCTTTCATCTTAACCGCATAACGTTTAAAAATCTCATCAATATTTTCAGGAGAATTAAAATAAGAATAAACATTGTAGTTGCTTCTGATGATACCAAACACAGACCCTATGTCCTTCTTTTCATGCATAACAGGGATATCAGAACCGTGATCTAGGAGAGCTATAGCAACTCCTTCATTTCTGCAGACCCAAGCAATGCAAAGTGCCGTTCTACCATCACTATCTTTAGATTCCGTGCCGGCACCGAATTTTAAGAGAACCTTGACAGTTTCTGGATTACCCTTTTCAGAAACAAGGTGAAGTGCTGTTCTACCATGATTATCTTTAGAATCGATGCCGGCACCGAATTTTAAGAGAGCCTCGACAATTTTTGATTTACTGTTTTCAGAAGCAATGTGGAGTGCTGTTCTACCATATTTATCTTTAAAATCGACGCCGGCACCGAATTTTAAGAGAGCCTCGACAATTTTTGATTTACTGTTTTCAGAAGCAATGTGGAGTGCTGTTCTACCATATTTATCTTTAAAATCGACGCCGGCACCGGATTTTAAGAGAACCTCGACAATTTTTAGATTACCCTTTTCAGATGCAATATGAAGTGCTGTGCCACGTTTACCTATATAATCGACGCAGGCATTATACTTTAAGAGAACCTCGACAATTTTTAGATTATTGTTTTCACAAGCAATTTGAAGTGCTGTTCTACAAGCGTAATCTATCACACCGGCACCGGCACCGAATTTTAAGAGAACCTCGATAATTTTTAGATTACTTTTTTCAGAAGCAACGTGAACAGCTGTTCTACCATCGTGATCTTTAAAAATGACGTCAGCACCGAATTTTAAGAGAACCTCGACAATTTCTGGATTCCCCTTTTCAGAAGCAATATGAAGTGCTGTTCTACGATTTCTATCTTTATAATAGGTATCGGCACCAAATTTTAAGAGAATCTTCACAACTTCTAGATTACTGTTAAAATCGACGCCGGTCCCGAATTTTAAGAGCTCATCGACAATTTTTGACTTGTACAGTTCAGAAGCAATGTGAAGCGCTGTTCTACATTGTTTATTTTGAATATTGATGTCAGCCCCGTTCTTCAAGAGAGCTTCGACAATTTGTACATTACTGTTTCTAGAAGCTATGTGAAGTGCTGTTCTACCATTTTGATCTTTTAAATTGATGCTGGCTCCGAATTTTAAGAGGCCCTCTACATTTTCTAGATCACTGTTTTCAGAAGCAATGTGAAGTGCTGTTCTACCACGCTTATCTATAGAATCGATACCGGCACCGCATCTTAACAGAACCTCGATAACTTCTAGATTACTGCGTTTAGAAGCAATATGAACTGATATTGCATCATATTCGTCTTCAGAATCAATGCCAGTACCGAATTTTAAGAGAACGTCAACAATTTCTAGATTACGGTTTTTAGAAGTAACGTGAAGTGCTCTTCTATCATCTTTATCTTTAGAATCAACGAATTTTAAGAGAACCTCAGCAATTACTACATTACTGTTTTGAGAAGCAATGTGGAATGGTGTACTGTAATTTTCATCTATGGAATTAACATCTGAGTTATCTGGCAAATTCACCTTCATTAAACGCAGTTTCGCAATTTTTCCTTTTTCACTAATATCAGGAACTGTATCGAAAAGACCTTCCAGAAGTTCTTCCGAAAGTGCCAATTTGCCATATTCATCGCGACTGTTGACATCAGCACCATGTTGTAAAAGAACTTCCATGATCTCTCTGCAATTCTTCTCAGCAGCATAAAATATTGGGGTTTTCCCAGTTTCATGTTGAGCATTTACATCAGCTCCATAGCTTCCCAACAGTTTGGATACGTCCTCATGTTTGTTTATGGTTGCAACAAATAAAGGCATTTTACTTGGATGGGATATTGAGACCATATTATAATCAGTACCGTATTCTAAGAATTTTTCAACAATTTTCAAAAATCCTTTGTGCAGCGATTTACAATTATTTTCAGCATAAAAGTTGACAACACGATGACATTGACGCAGGTTTTTAACAATCATGCTATATTTTTTTTCAGAGCCATGCACTGCAAATTGAACAATGTTGCGTCTTTTTATATTTTCAGCAGAAAAATGCTTTAAAAGATGCTCGATAATTGATGAACATCTGTCTTCAACAGCAAAGTGTAATATTGATTTACCACCTTGATATTTAGTATCAACGTTAGCTCCATGTTTCAAAAGTAGCTTAACAACTTCTGCGTGTCTGTTTATAACAGCAATGCACAGTGGTGTATAATTTTTCATAGATGAAATTGTATACACAGAATTAACATAAGCTCCATGATTTAACAGATGCTGGACAATTTGTAAATCCCCTTCCTCCATTGCAACATGGAGAGGAGTAATACCATTTTGTCCTGTAGCATTGACATTAGCACCTGCACTTAAGAGCACTTTGATAATTTCTTCGCTACCGTTTCTAACAGCAACATGCAGTGGTGTAAAACTCTCAGGCAATAATGTAGAGGTATGGAGAGAATTAGGATGAACTCTATATGCTGAAAGATCCTCAAGCATTTGTACATTCGTTCTCATCATAGTTATATGATATTCTCCTTGAGCATTAACATTAGCACCTCTAGTTAAAAGCAACTTGATAATTTCCATTTTCTTCCTTTGAACTGCATAATGAAGCGGAGTTGCGCCATATTTGCATTCAGCATCAATATTAGCTCCTCTATCTAGAAGCATCTCAATAATCTCTATGTCACCATTTTTAACACCAAAATGAAGTGGAGTCTCAGAAGGATTTTTGTTCTCGTTATTAACTTTGGAACCATTTGTTAAAAGTAGTTTAACGACCTCTGTATGGTTGTTCTCAAGAGCATCACGAAGTAAAACATAGCCAGGTGACCAGTCTCGTGAGTAAGACAGATCAAAAGAAATAATTAACTCTCTTACTTTTTCTAGTCTTCCTTCGCGAACTGCCGAAATTAAACTGTAATTTATATCCTGATCGCCTTGCATTTTTCACTAATAAATTATTTCAGATTTCGTGAAATAAATTGCAAAACCAGAGTCGTGATACCAGGTGTACTTATTGCGTTTTTCTATTGTTCCCTCCACAGACACAGACAGCGTTGCTGGTGGTTGTCGCGAGAACCCCCTACAAAGAGGAGTTACTATCGATAAAGTTATCGATAAATGTCAACAATGTTGAAATGTTATCGATATATCAATAATATCATTAACGGCCGATTTCTTCACCTTCAGTAATCTTCCGGTCAGTGAACGACCAATTGGCTTTGAGCATTTATATGCTCTAACGGCCGATTTCTTCACCTTCAGTAATCTTTCAGTTAAAGTTATGTTCCACATAACTGCGAAATGATAGGATCCTATTGGTTTAGAACATTTAAATGCTCTACGCCAATTGGTCGTTCACTGACCGGAAGATTACTGAAGATGAAGAAATCAGCCATAAGCCAGTAGAATCCTATCATTTGGCAGTTATCTGGAACATAACTTTAACTGGAAGATTAATGAAGGTGAAGAAATCGGCCTTAAGGCGAATAGAAGCGGCTTTATTGCAGCAACGACGCAAATAACCATTTTAAAGATATTGCAACAGTCTTCAAAATAATTCCTCATCTTTTGAATCGATTTTTCCCAGAATCGATTCTTTGGTGTAAGAATCGAAAATCGATTCGTTGTCCTCTGGGAGAATTACCGCAGATAGCACATGTCGTCTACGCGCAGATAGCACAACGTCTGGTAAAGTCTTAAAGACGTCCACAAGGCGTCTTAAAGACGTCTTATTACAAATCAAGACTTAAAATGGACATAGATGTCTCTAAGACGAGGTGTGCTATCTGGGTGACTGTGTTTCAAATCACGCATACTGCGCATGAAATTGGTGGCATCGTACGATTCCCTAGAATTTCTGTCACTTGCCACCAATACGATGCCACTTCCGGTGTAGCGAGCGTGCAGCAATCCCAGAAAATCAGAGGAGAAGCAGTGAGTGCAACGCTCGCTGCACCGGAAGTGGCATGATATTGGTGGCAAGTGAGAGAAATTCTAGGGAATCGTACGATGCCACAAATACGATGCAATCAATTTCATGCGCAGTATGCGTAATTGAAAGTAATTCAATTTGAAACACAGCCTATATGCCGCCTTTATACGCGCATGCGTATTTGTCGCTTTACGTGTGCTTTTGTATTTCGAATTCGAATACAGCAAATTACAAATCCAACTATATACATAAACAAGAAACGCTATAAAATTTGAGCAACTTACACATTAGTTAGTTTTTTTTTTATATGAATTGATAGTTTGAAGTGTCTAGTTTATATTATTAATTTACGATGTAACAAAATTGGAAGCAATAACACAAAAATGATCATTCCACTGGAATTCCAGAATTAACGTGGGGTAATTCCGGCCAATATTTCGGCGATTTTTCTTTATAAAAGAAGTGGGAAAACTGTTAAATTAATAAAAAAAATATCATTTGTTTTAAAATTCATTACTACATGAATCACAAATGTATCCTTCAGGAGTATTCCATCCTGAACATTCTTTATATGCCCATGGACCACATGCTCGATTCAAAACTTAGTTTTTTCTTTCTCGGAAATTTACGAGAAAGAAGACAACGAAACGCGTGTACCTACAATTGTATGTAAAAAAAAAACGAATTTTTTGATACATGAATACAGATTCAGAATCAAACGCCTGAACTTATTACTAAAACATTACATTTTAAGTACTTCGTGCATTGAATCCTTCCAGAAGTACCCATATCATGTGCATTACACACAAACGTTAAAGAAAGTGACTCATTGATATGATGTCGAATTACAAAGTAGGAAGGAATAATACTTAATATGCATTAAGAGTTTGATTCTAACGAGATATTGTAGTAAATGTAATAAATAATTATGATGTCATACATTACATATTATACATAAATTTCCTTAAATTAAACTGTACAAGGTACTTGACGATACATTAGCGAGAATCCTCTGTTTGCAACTTCTCCCACTTCGTCTCCGTTTGTGACAACATATAATACAAATGGTTTAGAATATGCTAAAATTAGAGAATAGCTTCTTTAACAAAAGAATTAACAGACAAAAACATTCAAAAGAACATTAGAATATACTTACAGGTTTTGGTTACGAATCCATTACCGCAGAATCGTTCTGTTCCTACAGCAACACCACTTTCAAATGGATGTGGAATGATAACAAAATCTTTAGTACAGTTTGTTCCTGCTTCTGCTACAAATGATGTACCTGGTGATCAGTTAACAATGTTTGAAAAATATAAATACTTGTGTGGTTAAACAATTTTATTTTATTTTATTACCAAAAAGGTTTTGAAAATAGACTAAATTATTTATTCTTTCTCTTTAATATTATTCATTATATGTAGTAAATAATTAAGACTGGTGCGTAGTATGCCTTACCTAATAAAGTAGAGTCAACAGAACCTGTATCACCCGAAACTGTAAATGAATTTGGAGCTGTCTGTGACCACTCAATGCCACAATATCCTTGAGCCATTCTTACGCACACACCATAATTTGTGTTTGCTATTTGTCGTGTACCAAACTCTGGCGCTACAGAATTTACAAATACGTTGTTTAAAAAAATTCTTATTATGACATACATATATTAATAATTAACACTTCGACGTCCATGAAACTACGTTTTTTATCATATTTTGTATAAGTGGAAATTAAAAGCAATGAACTATATGAAATTTTAGTTTTAAGATAAAGCTAATTTTTGCCACATATCTTGTGTTCCTAAAATATTTATACGCAATATAAGTAATGGATAATTTAGTCAACACGAGTTTTTCAACGAATTACTGTACTGCTGAAAGTACCTCTTGGATTCTGTGTTGTGCCATAATTAAAACTGGTTACAGTGTCTGAAACGCTATCGTAGTATTGTAAACATCCGTTTGGTGCTGTAAAAAGAATGAAATTGTTTGGAGAAAATTAATATTTGCAAAATGTTTTAATATTAAATATATTAGTCATTAATTTATTACTACAGTAAAAACAATCAGTCTAGATTATTAAATTCCATTGATAAAATGCTGTTTTTTTTTCAACTCAATGTTTAAACCGCGGTAAATATTACACAGTACTTATAATAATAGTCTTGAAACAATGCATGCCTTTGATAAGAAAAATATAGCATAGAAATATTTTTACCTCTGTAGGTGGCATCGCAAGCAATTTGTTGAATTCTTATATTCCATCGACGATCCATCATATACTCTGGATTTGTGTCAATTGATATCATGATTGGTGTAGCACCATTAAAATCCATGTAAACTAAAAAATATAATAGGTTTTAATTACAGAAATAATTGACTCTGTTTATCAATATACATTTAATGCAGGAAACTGTTGATAAATTAATTTATTGCAAGTAAATTTTAATAATGAAATTTTATACATGCATGTATAAGAAGAAATAAACTGTTTATTTAAAAATTAACAAATATATTCCTTTCATTAAACAGTTTGAGAACATTCGTTTAAAAAATTATTAACTTTATATATTCCTTTTCGTTACCATGATTTGCATTTTCTCCACAAATTCGAGGTACCGAGGTTGATGCTCCAGAAACTAACAAAAAATCGTAGTCACAAATTCCACTAGCATTTGGTGGAGCCAGATTAAATTCCAGAAAGTCCAATCGCAACTGGAACAAAAATTTAAAATAGCGTTTTAATTATTTTGCCTTCTATATATTTTACAAATGCTTGGAAATTTGTGTGCAATTGAAACAGAATTTAGTAATATTTTACAATAATAATAATACAGTAGAATATTATGAGAATAATATTTATTACTATAACAATATTCGAGTTAAAAAATTGTTATGCTTATTTTCTTAAACACAAACCTGACATATGTTTGAATTACAACGTTGCACTGTAATTGTACATCGTCCGTTTCCTTCGTAGGGTGTTGGATATTCTGGATTTGTAAAATATGTATTATTTACGTTTGTAGTAGACCCGCACGATTTTTGAACTGTAAAAATTATTAATGAAGTCGATTTAAGCAATACTTTCAAATTAATCAATTGCCCATTTTCCACAAGTATGACAAAGAGATCTTTGTAAATTTTATACCTTGGAAAAAACTCAGTTATTCAATTACTTACAAACGCAGCAAATGCCATGCCCATTTGCACAACTCCCAGATGCAGTTCCACCGTAATCACGGCATTCCCTTTTAGTAAAGCAAGTGCCATTTAAATTGTTGCTAGCCAGGCATTGAGAATTTGCGAAACGGACGACACTGAATAGCGGGAAAACTGTATGAAAATCCTTTTAATGATTTGATATTGCTTTTATACAACAAAGAAATTTACATTAAATTTGTCTTGCTTTTTATCATAATTAATTATTGTATTTCTTTGGAATCGCAAACTCAATGTAATTCTATGAATAAAAATGATATTCAATAAATTACATAGATTCTTTTCATTTTGCAGTTTTTAAACGTTCAAAAGATAAACTGTATTGGATTTTCAACAGAGAAATAAAAGTAGTTGAATAAAAATAGTAGAAATAAAAGAAAAAAAACTTAATACATACATATTTCAAAATAAATTTACAAAATTTCATTTATTATTAATTAATTTGCAAAATAGACACTAATTATTATCGGCTTTTTGTGTATAACTTGCAATTATCAAACATTATGTTCATTTTTTATAGAATTAAATTTTTATTATTATTAATTAATTTGCAAAATAAACACTAATTATTATCGGAGTTTTGTGTATAGCTTGTAATTATCAAAATTTATGTTCATTTTTTATAGAATCTTCAAAGGTAGAAGAAAAACTTACTTTCGCGTTGAAAATGAATAAGTTATTCAAATAGTTGTGCTCTCGCAATTTGATAACATAAAATCCAATAGAAAATATCTCTTACAAATTTTATTTGCGAATAATACTGCAAGAACAGCATCGTTCACCTGCTGCCAAAAAATACTCACATCTTCCCTGAATCATTGACTCTCGAGTTCCCACGATATCATTATCCAGTTGGTGGATTCGACAGGTGACGAAATGTCCAAAAAGGAAAATTGATAGAGCGAGTATACGCGTCATCTTCCGAACTGCAACTGTTGGAAATACGCTCGATTCTTCCGAAGATTTCGGTTAACGGTACATAAGGAATCAGAACAATTAGCACGTAAATAAAAACCTTACCTAGGTCATGCTTACATAACTGTACTGTCAATGCTCCCAGTACGGAACAGGTTCAACTAGCAACATGCGTATTAACAAAATTGTTTTGCTATTCAAATATGTATTATTATATAATATTTTTATTTCGTGATGCCATACGAAACTATTTGAATTAATTTGAGAAAGTCATTAAACATATGTATATTTTTATAACATTATAAATGATCTTGGATATTTACAATATTTTGTTACACAAATAATTTTTAATATTTCCTTCGTAAAATACTTGAAAGTGATTCCATTGACTAAACAATGGAATCCTTCGCGTTAAAAATCTTTAAATTGTTTGACCCTTTGCAAACATAAAAATATAGAAGAATCATGTATTACATATTCATGAATGTTGTAATTTTGACGTAGCTAACAGTAAAATGAAATGTATAAATGCATATAAATATTATTTTAGTATTTAATACATTTGTCTTTATCATATAACTATGTATTCCAATGACATCATCTCCGATATTCTAGAGTATTATTTCAATTATCTTTATATAATTTGTCACTAATTATTGCAGTACAAGTAAAGTTATGTTAATCTGTATCTGACAAATAAGTGAAAAAAGATTCTAATCAGATATTCTATTCGGTGTTCTACAAAATGGACAGTATCCATATCTTAATAAAGCCAGTTCAAAGTCGTCCAAGTGAAACAGCTGAAAAAAACGATAAAAATTATTATATTTTCTGCACAACATAATATATTACTGTATGCAAGCAACATAATGTGTCTTTATATTATAAAGAACTTCGAAGTAGAAAAAAAGGATGATTTTCGATATTGTCAACTATTATATTATTAATTTCCAATTATCTTAATTTACTTTCTTGTTACGTTACTATAAATGGAAAATTAAGCACGAACTATATTTAGCTTTTCATACCTTTAAGCATGATTTGCAAAAAGTAATCTGTAGATCAGCCAAAAGATTTTTGAAGTATCTTGTCTTGAATGGTGCTGGCCATTTTATAGTTAACACGGTACATGGATCCATACTCCTCAATACATTTCTTCCCACAACTATAGTAGAGGTATTTGATTTCTCCTGAAATAGATAATTAATCAGCACACATGTATGATAATCAAATAAGTTATTATTGATTGAAATTTTAATTTGAAAACTACTAACTACTAACGACTAACGAGCCAAAAAAAATTTTGTATTCTCTTAATCTCTTTAATTGTATACAAGTGCAGTACGGACAAACTAGATGTATGAAAAATATGCGTATAACAGTACCTCATATTTCATTAAACGTGCAGTAAAGAGATCTACTTCGGAAGTAATAGTAAGCTGATCATTATTTACAATATCGTCAGATGATGATAATGACTCATTTATTAATTTCTCTGCCTCTTCATCTGAAATATCTTCTTCTAATTCGAACTCAACCAGCGGTAGAATTTCTGAAATTAATTATTAATTTTGTAATTTATATAATGTATTTATTAATTCAAAATAAACCTGATATAATTATTATACTTGTATAGAACGAAACATTTAAAAACATTTCGTAATTACTTATATTTTTAAACTTGTAATTTTGATTTAGTTATATTGCATTTTTCGAAGAAATGTGTATAAGATTAAAGGAAACTTACCAAACATTACAAAAGAATATTGAAATTTTAATCTACACTGCACACAATGCTCCCCATTATCGGGTGATAATAAAGGATTAAAAGTTGAACATTTGTAGCAAAGAGGCAAGAGTTCTTCGGGATCTCTGTAGGGCGAAGCCCGAGCCAATAAGCTTGAAATTTCTAATTGACCAAGTTGATTTGTCGGAATTCTTGTTTTTCGCAGTTTCTCCAGCAGCTGCATCGTTAATTTGTTAGCGCCAAGAAGAGAAGCTTGTTTTAACAAAGTGTATATTATAGTAAATTTCGAGACTCCTTCTAATTGAATTTTTTGAGTTTTCGTTAATAGAAATCGTGAAATGTTGAACAGCGCCTCTGGCATTAACGATGTAAACGGTTCTTCCTAAAAATTAATTATTTTCATTACAATATCAAGCTAATTTTCATAATATTACTCCATAGAATTCTATCATACTTTTCTTAGATCTTTAATATAATCGTCGTTCGTAAAAGTTCTAACGTTTTTACTTACAATATATTTATGCACTTCGTGATACGCATAATAGACGTCGGCTTTTTCATAATACTGTGAATACAATGTTTTTATTTCATCCGTACTTTTGTTAAGGTTCAAACTAATTTGAGAAAGAAGCCAGTAAAAATAAGAGGCATCGCGAAATCTTTTCTCAGCAACAGCATTTCTTGCTAACATTACTAGAACCATTACGGATTCTTCTGATTGCCCAGCTATCTGAAACGCTACAGAACTATGTAAATTTTTTGAATATGTTCAACTGACTTTCAAATAAATTTTATATCGACGGAATAGTCACCTTCTTGTGCTTCAGAAAAATGGCCAGTTTCGGCCAACCACCTGGCATATGGTCCATATATCCTTGCTTTCAATTTCGGATTTCTTTCCGCTAATTCGAAAGCCTCTGGCCAAGCTTGAGCATCCACTAAGACATCCGCTACATCAGGATCATCCCCCAAGCGCCCGAAAATCTCAGCCGCGCCGTGTGTTGCACCCAGTTTCTTCAATTTCTTAGCGATTATAGTCAAATTATCTCTGTCCGTTTTATCAAGTTGCCTGCCCACTTTAATTAACATATCAATCCAACCGTACTCTGCAATTATATTAATGGCACGATCCACGTCCCCCGCTGATAAAAACATTTCAGCTGCTGCGCGAGGTTCTCCCAGACTTTTAGCCCACTCTGCTCTTTTGCGAAGTAATATTGTACGATCCTTAATGCGTTATCCACAAAAATTTGTATTATTAGTATTTTCATCCAGTTGTTCTTAGGATCAATATGATTATTTATTGCATATTACAAATCAATAAAATGAGCCAGCTGACAATAGAACCCAGAATATTTACATCGATTGATATTTTCTGAAATTTCTAGATTCACGGTGTATGCGTTTAAACAGAGCGACATATTTTTCTTACAGTAGAACAGACACTTAAATAACTTTGATACAAAAATAGTCTTCATTGTGTCAGTTATTTTGTTAAAACAAATATTCTTCTCCTCAATAAATTTCAGAGAAATGCAGTATTAAAGGTGAACTATTTTAAATTCTAGTATTAGATAGCTCACCCAATATCGACTTGTGTACTTAAATAAATGAAAAAGGATTTTACCAACCTGGCTGTTTCCAGTAACAATAAATTCTTGTGCGATATCGAACATTCGCAAATCAGAGTACATAGCTAACGCGTATTGTTGCAAGCCAGCTTTTTGGTAAAGTTTTGCAGCATCCTTCAACTTTCCCATGGCAGCCGCAGCAGTAGCCATACAAGCTTCTCTTCCCCATTCACCAGATTTAAGTTTCTCTTCTACTTCAGATACAACTTCTATATATCTCAAGTTCTTAACTCTAGCGAAGGCAGAATACGCTATGTTTAATTCTAGGTTTTCCAGGGCAGACATTCCTAGAGCAAACCAATCGGAATCCGCTACTCCAAGGCACGCTATATTATAAGCAGGAGAGAAGAGGCCGATGTCCAAGTATTGGTACATGAATAATGATAATGGCACCTGTAATTCGTGTAATATTTAAATTAGTATAATAATGCATCGTGTGACATTTAAAAGATTTGTATAAAATAACACAGCAAGTATGATTTGTTGAGAGAATAAATTTTACGAATGTATGTGCGAGCTTTAAGTAAAATTTCAAATTTTGTAATGTTACAGGAACAATTAGTAAATAACTAAACTGTTAGTATTAGTAAAACAGGCATTAAAATTGAAGAAAAAGTAAAGCAAATTTAAGAAAGAAAAAATACATTTATGGCAACAATACTGTTTTGTCAATCTTTATCTTTTTTATCCACGCGCGCGCACACTCACAAAATATTCAATTAAGTTATAATCTTGCTTACTAATAATTCCACTTTACCTCCACTGTAACAATGCAAGACCCATTTAAGCAGTAAACTTTCGATCTATTGTGACCCACAACAAATCCAGAAAATTTCTGTCTATATTCCGCAAAATTTCCTACTTTAATTGCTAAATACTCTCCACCCGAGAAGCACATTATATCTTCAAAGTTGCTATTAAATGCTACACTATTTACATCCTGGAATTCTTGGAGCTTTTCCTCGGTATACAAATCAAACACATATAGAACTCCATATTCACTAACTACCGCAAGTTTTTCTTTCAAGGAGCTGATATCAAGGCATCTCACAGACCCTTCAATTTTCGTTAGATGTGCCGGGAAGGGATTATCTAAATATATTTTTACTATATATCCAGTGTTTAAACCTAAAATAAAATACAGAAAAGGATTCGTTAAATACATATTAACTGTACTTTTCATTCGTTTCGGTTCGTTATATTAAAAAATAAATTTAAAAAACAAGTAAGAAAATCAAGGAAATGAAATGTAAAGAGTCCAATTAAATAAAAATAAGTACAAATTTTGTACACTTTTTTATCTTACCCTTTCGTTTTTATATCGCGAGATATGTTTGGTAATTATACTAATCAAAACGAAAATAGAACTTCAGTTTTAATTATGCTATACTATGTGAAAATTGTTTTCATACACTTGGGAAATAAACAAGAATAAAAAAGTCAGGATACGACTGAATGGTTCTATTTTTGCTTGACAATGCGTATGTAAATTTTTATTAAACGAACCTGCAATTAGGCATTCTTGTCCAACAGGACCGCCAACAACTTTTATATAAGTTATAAGCCCATCAAGTATCCATTCTCTTTCTACAGTTCCGTTAAAAGACAAACTCTGTAATCTTCTTTCCATACACAGAATTAAATTATTCGCTGTCACAACTAACAAATTACAATTCAATGCTTGATTTAATTTTTCACATATCCGATAGTGCATTTCATCATTGGAATTTGATGGTTCATAAATTATTACGCGTTCAGATAATTGAACTGCTAATCTACTTTTATACACAGCAATGCGGGAGACCTGAAGTGAAAACGTGTATTTTAATAACAAACCAAATTTGTATATAATCTCGTGTCTGGTGAAATTAATATTCTAAATATGCGTTAATATTTCTGCCCAGTGTTTCACTTTAGACATCAAAATATTAATTATCAGCTAAATTGATCACTGGTAATTATCACACAATTGAAAACAATTTTAATTTATTTTCAAGAAACTTTGAAACATTTAAAATTTTAAACAGATTTATTGATTGCAAAGTACGAATAACCGATTAAGCTTTCTATAATGCTAGGATACAGAATTAAGAAATATTTCACTTACCAAATCTTTACATTTAATTCGAACCTTTTGACCAGTAATTAAATTTTGTATTATTACATCAGTCATATTTTCCCTGTACGCATATCTATCCCCATATAATCCATGCACAACGCTCCACGATACTTGTAAATATGTTATCGTACCATCTTGACAACCTAATGCCTAAATAGTGCAAGTAAAAAATACTTTCGTTAATATGTAACAACCAATATAAAATAAGATAATTATAAGTACAAAGATAGTATAAACCAAAGGTATAATAATAGAAACTATAGGTTCTCACAATATGCGAGGAAGTTGGATGCACAGCACAGCTCCAAACCCAAGAAGAAAATGTACCACCCACATTGATTAATTGTATTCCATCATATGTCATTAATATACACTGTTTATTCGTCCCTGCGATTAAAATATATTGACCCCCCATAAAGTTGCACATTTTAAGAGGAATGAAATTTAACGATCTGTCCTTTCCAACTGGTTTTCCAGCTACCGAATAAAAGGAAATAGTTCCGTTCCATTCTGCGACACAGAGGATATCTGCAGAATTTTCCCTGCAAACAATACAGAAATTTATGTATAAAAATAAATATCCTACTTAATATCCATAATATTCTAAATATTCTGTGAATTATTAACATTTTATTACCATTGACGATTCCATAGTAAACTCCAAATAGGTACTCCGTTCTGTCTCTCAATACGTATTTGTTCTTCGCCATTCTAAAATTTAGTATATTTAAAGTTATATTGGATAAGAACACTTTCCAAATATGTACATATTTAGTATGCAGAAATAAGAACTACACAATGAGATTGATATTATAACATAAAGGCTGAAGATGCAAATTAAATTTAATAATACATTTTTTAAGTGGCAAAACAATGTAGAATTTTATAAAATATATTATGATAGTACGAAACTTTAGAAGAATAAAACAAACTTTATTTCTAATGGAAACGTAGCCAGTTGCCAATCCAATAGCTAAGTATTGACCATCGTTCGTCCAAGCACAACAATTCACTCTTCCTCTTGATTTATGCTTCACAATTGCTTTTTGTTCCGGAGACCAGAATGCTATATCAGAGAGGGAGCAACTTAGAAGCTGATGCGATATTGGATTGAACTGCATAGCTTGAACAGCTTCATTGTGTCTAAAGAGTAATGTTACAATAAATGCTTTTGTGTATACTTAACAAATTTACATCACTCAATTTTTCTATTGTTAATTTCAATAAAATTTATGAAAAATTTGACTCCTCTAACTAGAAATTTTATCGTAATCAATTAAAATAAAAGTTAACTTCAATACAGTTTACGAAAAATTTAGCTCCTCCAACTAGAAGTTTTAACGTAATCAATTAAAATAAAAATTATTTTCAACAAAATTACGAAAAATTTAGCTCCTTCAAATAGAAATTTTAACGTAATCAATAAAAATAAAAATTAATTTCAACAAAATTACGAAAAATTTAGCTCCTTCAAATAGAAATTTTAACGTAATCAATTAAAATAAAAATTAATTTCAACAAAATTACGAAAAATTTAGCTCCTCCAACTAGAAGTTTTAACGTAATAAATTAAAACAGAAGTTAATTTCAACAATTCTTACAGAAATAACTGTTACATTATATCACACAAGTAGCGATAGTAAATAAAGTAAAAGAGTCAAAGAATTTGATGAACAAGTGACATTATTACAGAGCATTATAATTTAACATAAGTGCACATGCGTCATGCGATTATATTACGGTACTTTCCTATAAAAGAGAAGTAACTTACGAATATTTAAGTATCCCCTCTAATCTCGATGTCCAAATAATAACGCTCTTATCCGCACTTCCTGATGCAAATTTTTTACCATCTCTTGCGTAGCATACACAATAAACTATGTCCTTATGTCCTACAATGCATAAATATTTATAAGTATATAATCTATAATTCTTTTACATTATCGAATCCCTGTGAATTAATTTACCTTTCAATGGCTGAATTAAAGCACCTTCATTAGTTTCATATACAAGAACTTGCTGACCAGCAGCAATAACTAATTGAGTCCCATCTGGATTAAAACACAAGTCATATATACTGAAACAATGGTTTTAATAAATTAGTAATGATTCTATATTCATCTCTAAATAGCTAGGCATCATTCTTCACATCCACGTAAATAAAAGTCTCTTTAACTGTAAATTTACATATTTGGAAATCAAAAGTATAGGTACAATGTAATGGACACAATTAGAATTAGAATTAAATAATTATTCAACTAAATTAAGAATATTAGAAATTCAACTGTTTTGAACTGGACTCCGTGACCGAGACTGGTGGCTTTTGGAATAGTAATGCTCTAGGATAAGGGAATGCGATGGGTTTTAAAGGTTTAGGTCTTCTTTTAAGAAGGGATGACGGGATAGGGCAGAATTGCGGGATTGTGGATAGGTGACGCATTAGATAAAATGACGATGGGTAGCAGGGATGACGCAGTATTTTCATTTACGTAGCATTTGGGTAGTTAGTGTCAATCATGTTTACAGAGAAGGTCAGGAGAAAACGATAAGTTGGGGGAGTTGGGGCACTTTGATGTAGGGGGCAGAATGAAACCTTAATATTATCTTGATATCTATAGGGTATCACCTTATAATCTTATATCATCTGTTTTGTCATTATTTTTTGAACTTCTGACTGTTTCTAGATATCAAGAGAATATTAATGTTTGTTTCTGCCCCTTGCACCAAAGTGACCCAACTCCCCCTAAGGGTCAGTACATTACAACAATACGAAGAGAACCAAGGATGCGTGTTCGAACGCTGATAAAATAAAAGGAAGAAAGCATGAAAACGAAACTCAATATTCTAACAATTTTATATCGTATATGATATTATAACTGAGAAATTAGTAGTTCAAGTGTAATTAAAATTAGTTAATATAAAAATGAGTAATCAATAGTAATAGTTAGTTTATTATAAAAAATAGTATATTATTTTCAACATTTACCAATGTTCCGATTTGTCTTGAACCTTGTCAACCCAAGTTGGAACAGCTTTCATTGTTTATTCTTCTATAAGAAGATTATTTCTCAATACATATAACTTCAGGCTATTGTTGTTCCCATCATTTTTGTATACATGTTTGTTTTCACGGTTTCCAGGGAAACTGTTAAAATGGCGTTGGAGGGAGGGAACTTCGTTGTATGTTGTATGACATTTTTGTCCGATTCTGTACAAAATTAAGGAAGAAATAAAAATAATATTAAGCGACACAGATATTTTTGTTTAATTAACGTAGTTCATTCCTGCGATGCGAAATTAATAAATTTGAGGTTAAGGGATTTAGTATTTAACCTAACCTACAGTTAGTAAAAAAGTATTTGGACACTTTTTAAAATGGCATAACTTTTTTTAGAATTGGTCTAAACGACTTGATTTTTTTTTGAGTACCTAGTAGGATTAGTTTTCTAAGTGACGTGTTCATCGCTTTGGAAAAAATTGCAATTGGTCGGAATAGCGAAGAAAATAGTAAAGGTCGAAAATCACGGAAATTCCCGAAATCAGCGATTTTCGACCTTATTCCACGATCTTTAAGCGTTTATAGCTCAAGGCAACGTTCACCGATTTTCATGGAATTTTAGGCATGTATATAAGTAACTTACTTCAATCTACAAATGGGTTTTTTGAATTTTCATTACGGGCTCGCAAAACAAAGTTAAAAAAACAACCTTTACTATTTTCTTCGCTATTTCGACCAATTGCAATTTTTTCCAAAACGACGAAACACATCACTTAGAAAACTAATCCTTCTAGCTTCTAAAAAAACTCAAGTCGTTTGGACCAATTCTAAAAAAGTTATGCGATTTTAAAAAGTGTTCAAATACTTTTTTTACTA
The DNA here is from genome assembly GCA_929113495.1 of Andrena minutula. Lineage (NCBI taxonomy): Eukaryota > Metazoa > Arthropoda > Insecta > Hymenoptera > Andrenidae > Andrena > Andrena minutula. Next base: position 43,858,356 of record OV815994.1, read on the forward strand.
ACTGTATCTAGACACTAATGACTAACTTGTGCATAACTGCACTAAACATGAATTTTATCTATTTAGAATTAATTTTAATTATAACACTTTGTATATACTTTTGACTTAAAATTTGAAATTACAGTATTGGTATTTACGAAATAATTATACCAAATTTTCTGATTGTAACTCCTTGAACACTGGTACATATTTTAAAAAATTTGCAATAAATAACAGTACAATAACGTATAATACAAAATTGTTCGTTTCTAATACAAGTATCTTTTAAATGAGTGCGTTCAGCGTACTCAACCGTTGAGTAAACGCTCACTGATTTTTCGCTGAACGCTACCACTCAGTTGCTCACTTCACAACATGTTTAGTGATCGGTTGACATGTTTTGTAACTTAAATAAAGTCTGCTACTTTTACGGAACGTGTTGAGTTGCTACAAATATCGCTACCCTCTCAAGAGTCGTTCAGCGAAACGATGGACTGATCACCGTTGAGTTCTCAATGGTTGAGTCCGCTGAAGTTGCTACAAGTATCGCTACCCTCCCAAGTATCGTTCAGCAGAACGATGGACTATTGAGTGATTTCTGTTGAGTTCTCAATGGGTGATAATATATGAAAGTATATTAAGAGTTAATGATCGTTTTGGTGAATCGCTTGAATACGTATGATAAATGCACATTGCGATGCGTATGTTTATCTAACGCAATGATTATCTTGATTACCAGTTATACTGATTCTAGATATGTACTCTGTATAAAATATTGCCAATCTTAATACTGAATATTAACAATGAGATATGCAAATAATTAACTACAGTAATTGGTGCACTATGCTGGAGAATTATTTACATATATTACGAATGTATTACATTACGTGAACACAAAATATTCCAAAACAGAAGCCAAATGGGAACAATCGTCGAAACTGCCACATTATAAAACCAATTTCCATATATCATGGAGTCCATAATACTGAAAACAAACGCTTGTTTCGTGGCACGGTATCCACCAAACAAAATTGAAAGAAGGGGATCTTTGGAAAAGTTTATGTACGTATAGCACATTATTAGCAAACTCGAGGTCACGAATGGATGTAGGAGAATCCAGAAAAAGGAGATTACGTGACGAAACCTGCAACATAATTTTATATTTAGTGCTGGTAATATTAAAAGTTCAAATTTTAGGTGTTTGCAATTTTAAAGAAAAGTCCCTTAAAGGTAGGCTCTCACTACGCCTCGCCTCGGCGCAACTTCTTTTTGCACTCGCATCTGGGCTCGCATCGCCTCGGGTTTCGGTATCTGAAGTTACCTGAACTCGCTTCGGTTCATGTGTTTCATCAGTTGCTCAGAGAACCTCTTCTTTCCTCTTTTAGCGGTCATCGAAAGCGGTGGCATTGCATCCACTCACACTACGCCTCGCCTCTCTTCCTCAAAATATTCTCAAGGAAGACTCGCGGCTGGGAGTCGCGGCGAGGCGAGGCGCAGTGTGAGTCGAATTGTCAAAATACATAAGAAAATCGCAGGAAGAATAAAATGAGCCGAAGCGCAGGTATAATGAGAGCCTACATTTAGAGTGCTGTGCAAGCTCGAATAAAAAACACATTCTCGTACTGCAAGTACGTATGTAGTACTCGTCAAACGCATTTAAGTTACTGTTTCTTTGTACTGAAATCAGCACAGAAACGTTAATGAAACAGGGTTTCAGATACACTTACTTGCTGGTAGAATTTTGTTTCGGTGTTATTGGAAGAATCACAGGTACGTAAACTACAGCGGCGACAAGGGCTAAGGAAAAATTATGCATCGCTATACACATTAACACAGTGGCTAATTCCACTGATGCGATTACACATATTAAAGCTGCATTTTTATACTTCATTTGTCTGGAAATAATAAAGACGTATTTATAGACACATTATTTGTGATTACTTAAAGCATAGTGGAAGAAACGAACGTTAAAATTACCTCTTAGGATAAAATGGCCACATTAATGTTAAAGTAGTTATGACCGCGAAACCGAAGTATATAGAATCTTCTGTACGCGAGTTCCAGAGTGTCCTACCTAAGTAAGTTAGCGCGGACGGGGATGAAGCAATTGCCACTCCACAAATGTGTGCCCATAATATTTCTGAAGTTATAATCCCAATATCAAATCCTTCTTTCTATAAGAATATATCGCATTAATGTGCTGCCTTTTAAATTGATCATACATTGTATTGATAATAATTGTCGATAATTCTATAAAAGATGCGTTGCTTATATACTGAAGCTATCTATTAAAGCATTTATTAATATAAATGCAATTATTAATTTCGGAATTTTAATGTGTTAATTTATAAATTTTATCTATTAATTAAATTTCATGCGAATTACGTTATTCGTTAAATAATAAAATTTACAAACCTTTGATTGTTTAATAGTAGTGTTCTTCTTGTTTTCCGCGCAAGTGGATTCTTGAAGCTTTTGCCAGATGGAAAATGCTTTTAAGAATACTGCAGCAATAATCAAGACTAATGATCTTATGTAGAGGCCTGAAATAATCGTAGTTGTTAAGCCAATAAAAGCCAAATTTATATATAATAAGATAGTTGAGGGAGCGCCTTATTTAAAAAGAATACATTGAATAATAGTATCATAAGATAAATTATTATTAAAATACTACTGTATAAACTTAATATGGAAACAACAACATATTTAACTTAAAAGCACATGTTTCGATATCGCTAAATAATCATTTAAAAGGCATAACTTTATAAATACATATTGTATAATGTTAAATACGTTAAATACCTGAAATACATGTGTTTTTACTCACCGATAGAAATATAAGTATCGGTGGATGGCAGCAGATAAAAAAAGTATGACTGATGAAAGCGTTCTAGTAAATTGTTTAGTGATCGTATTATACTTTCCACCACGCGACCGACTTGATAAAAATTCCCATCAGAACTTTGCTGTCCAGATTTTTCAAAACCTTCCAAAGTGATTGCTTCGATGCCAAACCTTGAAGAATATTTTATTGAGAGAACAATATTAAATTACAATTTAGAATAATTCATTTTCTCATTTTAAAGATCGAGCTAATTAACGAATGGCTAATTTTGCAACCCTGGTGCTTTTGTTAACATTTCTATAAAATGTAACACACTGAAATATGCTTGATTTAGTTGTAATTCATTAGAAAACGAGCAAATACTTTACAAATCTATTTACAATTACAATGTCCAAAAATAATTCTAAGATGTTTCTCTTTAAAAGTCCAGTAATTTTTGTTACGTAGCTTTTAATACCTATGGAAAAGCCCATGATTTCCCGTTGGAATTCCAGTAGCTTGAGTAGCAATCATCATAAGAAGCGTATTAAAATGATACTTCCAATTTTTATATTTATCTTTGTACTTAACATCAAAACGTCTTTGGAATGACTGTCTGATCCCTTCCTTAGCAATCATATTCTGTGCTAAATTGAAAAGGTCTAGGTTGGGCAGTTGTCCATTTAATCCTTCCACCTAAGTAATAGTTATGCTTAATAAATAATGATTTACTGTCGTATTCATGAATTTTATATAAATAAACTAAAATAAATGTCATTACAAAATTGTAGAAAAATGCATCATTGTGTGTACTAAAATTAAAATACTCATAGTTGTACATTTTCAAAGACATTTATCTTGTTTCTTTACATAGAAACTGATTATCTGATCCATGCAATCAGAATTTAAAGATAACTTTAAATACATATTTTTAATTATATTGAACATCGAGTAAGTGTATCGATTAGTGCTTGTACAGTAATAAGTAAAAGAAAGATTCCATGTGCAAACCTTAACATCGATAGATGAAACCTTCATTGAGTGTAATTCTAAATTAATAGCAGCTTGAATGGAACCAGCACGACCAGAAAGGTCTCCAGATACAAGTACACCTTCGTTACCACTTGTAACGCCATGATATGCATCTAACCATGCCTGTACTCCCAGTTGTTCGTGTTCTGTTATTAAAAATATAATATCTTTCGCCCAATACGTTTGTCCTGTAATCGCAAAAGAGAATGTGACTTTCCACTCATACCACTAAAATCCTGTTCTTATAGTATCAGCATGATTCAAGACTTTTTTGCCTTAGGGGCCGTTTTTGAATTACGTAAGGATAATTTTGGCGATTTCTTATCCCCTTCCTCCCCCAGTTTAAGAATTCTTAAGATTTGATATTCCGACCCTTTCCTTACGTAATATTTTTTACACTGAATTTGTTCAGTTATTAAAATTCTTTAAAAGTTTATATAATTCACTTAACTCGGTTTCGGGGAAGTTTAAACTGAAACTACTTTTTTAAACATTAATGATATAATTTGTATTTATTGAAAATTAGATTGAAAAATATTACTAAGACGCTACCTGACTCCCCCCACTTGTAAGAAAACAAGAAATTCGCGATACCCTTCCCCGAAAAAACCTTACGTAATTTAAGGACGACCCCTTATTTAATTATGAGTAGTATGCATTTGATTCGAACGAGTAAATTATATGATTCAAACTACTTTTCAAGATCACAGTTATGAAGAGCAAAGGCCATTTAAACTCTCAACAATAAAACCTGTTTTCCATACATATTTTATACAAAGGAAACGTGAAACAATAAGACAAAAATTTAGCCATTTTAAAGTTTTGAAAACTGTGAACTTGTGGAAGTTAGTCTTATCATATGATATATATTTTGAAATAAATATTTATAGACATATACTGTTCAACTTGAAGGAATCACTTACTTCTACAGAATTTGGCGAATGCAAGAATAAGAGCAACAGAAGGAGCAGTGTCCAAATAAATGCTATTAACTGGCCTAAAAGGAACGCTAACTATAATTGCTTCTGTACTGGCTGCTCTTGGAGCTCTTATGATTCCGTATATATTTTGCCCTGTAAACTGAATACCAATCATTTTAATCTTTAACTTATTAAATTTCACGGTTGAAGCTAAAGGGTATTTAAAGTATTTTGCTCGTTATGGAAATAATGCATTTTTAAAGATACTCTGCTGTCCTTAATATGCTTGTTGCCATATTTAAATAACAAGACTTTCTTCGTGGTCTATGCACTCTATTCCATAGCAAAGCCTATAGCCAGATTGATGTTCAAACTCAGTTAATGAAACATTATAAGTTTACGATCCCCTAACAACATTTAAGAACATTTCTCATATTTTATTTACCTGTTGTTCTTGAAAGGGATAATTTAACGAAAAATTATGAATATAAACGTCCAACTGAAGCTGGTTTAATTTGGCAGCGAGCCAAGCGTAAGGCATTTTATCAGGATATCGTCTCATCTCGTGAATTAATTCTAAGTAATACTGCTTCGATGTTTGTTCCAAGTTACTTTCTTTTGTAACCAATCCTGGTAATAAAGCATTTTCAGAGAAATAGGTATCTGAAACGAACAAAAATATGCATAAACATTATTTGCAAGCGTTCCATTAGATCTTACAATTAATCCAAGATATAATACTACATTTAAACACAGCGATGAATTTTAATCTGCAAATGTACTTAGTTCCGAACGTAGAATAAATTTAAAAAGATACGGTGAATGAATCTTTGAAAAAAATAATCATCGTGTTATATTCTTTTCCGTTACATTGAATAAATTTGCATTCCACTTAAAAAGATTCAAGTGATCTTGAAATGTTGCTCTTACTGTCAATAATGCAGGACACGATATTAGAAATAATTGTCGACTCGTTAAGAGTATGAAAATATTTTTATATAGTGTCATTTAAAAGAGACAAAACAATAAACCTGAAACTTTTCTTATGACATTATATGATGTATATAAAAACATATCGTGTTATCTAGTTTTCGACAGAAAAAATAAAGCAAGGTGTACTTGGATATAAAAGTAATGTTGGATAAAAATTATAACAGAGATCGCCAATTCTGAAATGAAACCTTTAACATATAATTCTTAATTCATCGTTTATAATAAACTGCTACGGTACTTGCTACACATAATAGTATGCTGTTAAATTGTAGAATTTATAAAAAATAAAATATTGCATAATTATGTACGAAATATATAATGTACATAGGGTGTATGCAGAAATATTTAAAAGGCTACATATTTATCGAATCGTAATATAGTAATGAAGTACTAAAATTAATCGATAATTATAGAAAAGGTTATTTTAACTAGTTGCAGGATACAAACATAACCTAACTTTGTTAGTTTAAACAACACATGCAATAACACGTACTGTCATTAAACATAGGTAAAGCAAGAAGTAGTATCCAAATAATTCCACTGATATAAAGAAGGCAACAGAGTGGTCGTTCCCATTTTAATAGAAATTTAACAATTTTGCCAGATTCTGCTCCAGGATCTGTCAACAAACCCATTTTGAGTTCGACACATTCAAATTGATTCAAATCTGAAGCAGGGGTGGACAGTGCGCTTGGGAAAGGGCCCCGTAGGTAGCTGCTACGCTTCGTTACGCATGCGCGTGACGTCAAACCAATCAGCGCTGAGATGGGAAACGAAACGGCGCCACTGTTAAGTCAAGCGAAGCTAGCAAAGCAGACCAACCAGCGTCGCCGGTAGAGCATATTGTCGACGCTGGTTGGCTGCGGTTTCATTTACCTTGGCTAGCTTCGCGGATTGGTGCTGGCGCCGTTTCGTTTCCCATCTTGACGTTGATTGGTTGATTACAGCTAGCCAACCAGCGTCGACAATATGCTCCGCCGGCGACGCTGGTTGGTCTAGTTTGCTAGCTTCGCTCGACTTAACAGTGGCGCCGTTTCGTTTCCCATCTCGGCACTGATTGGTTTGACGTCACGCGTATGCGTAACGAAGCGTAGCAGCTAGCTACGGGGCCCTTTCCCAAGCGCACTGAGTGTATGTGTGATTATTCCGCATCATGTGTATTTATATAGGTTAACCGTCCAGGAAGACGAACGTTTTCTTAAAATACGTCGAGTCTTAATATTTTTCATCAAATAAAGCGTAAGATGTATTTGCAAGTGTAATGCCATCAAAATACATAATTGACAATATACAATAAGTGTTGCAAGGGGCAAAAGTATCATTGATGTTTACATACTACATTCGCATAACCTAAAAATGTTGAATGAAAAATTCGTCCATACACAGAGATTACAATTTTTGAAGCACTGAATTATTGAGTTGCGAGAGAGATAGTTATACATCATGGAGGGTGCTCCCGTCATAAAGCGGCCTAAGGCAACCGATGGCGAAGAAGAATTATTCCGTATGCAAGAGGAGTTTATAAAGAATAATCAGCAACCATCCGCCAAAGTAATTAATCTAAGAAATCCAAGCAAATCTTTAAGCAGCAATACTTCGATCGAGAGACCCGAAAACCAGGAGATCACTAGGAAACTGAGGTCCAGATTTTCGGAGCTGAAGAAGCTTAAATCTCAAGATAGGATTTCTACTTCGCAAACTGGTGGAAATGTTATAAATCCCACGGTTAAAGAGAACGTAACGGCTGGTCTGCGAGATTCTGTGCATAATATTCCGATAGCACCGTCTAATATAATATTAGGGAACATCGTTGAGAAGAAGTACGATCAACGCAATTACAACTTCGATAAGAAAGAGTCGTTTTGTAGTTCGGACAGGGGTTTCCCAGAAGTTTTTGTCTCGAAGCAGATGGTACTTGTATTATTTCACGTTAATGAGAAACATATATTTGTAATATTTGGATTATTTAGTTACATCTATAGCTTTCTAAATGTTACACTTATTTCAGAAAAGCGACGATAATCATAGTTTATTTTGGCACCAAGTTTGCCCGGAACACCATGCAGCAAATAAAATGGAGGGCATTCAAGTCTGCGAGTCTTTATCAAGCAATGAAGGTAGTGTTATTGTAGAGGGATCGTGGGCAACCGACATACACAAAGAGAATTTAGAACGATTAAATGAAATGAGTCGAGAGGATATACTAACAGAGAAAAGTAAACTTGAAATGACTCTTAAGCCAGAATTAATTCAGTTTCTAAAGGATAGAAGAAATAAAAAGCACACTGTTCAGAAGAATCGAGAAGAGAGTAAAGAATCTAGCGTTTGTAAACATGTAACACCAATGGACGAAGAGAAATTAGTCGTAGGAGAAATCTCCGGGAAGCATATTGAAGATGTTACGCCAATGCAAGTAGATGAGCCTAAAGAGGATATACCGAAGCCTCCCATAGACTTAATGGTGCAAGCTAAAGAGAAAGGCTGGGTGCATATGGATTCGCTTGAGCCAGAGAAGTTGAAATGGATGGGAGATATACCTGCGGAGAGAAAAGAAGAACCTACTCCCGACGAACCATATAACGCTCGCTTTGACTTTAGTGGTGAATTTTTTTACCTAATTTATATCAAAATATAATAAATTAAGTATACAATGTTTAATATTCTTTGATAGGTGTGCTGTTGCCATATAAGGACGAAAGTGTACCAGTCGAGAAGGGTCTCCATCACCATGGAGAAGAACCTGAACGCCCTGGTTATTCCCTTCAGGAACTATTACAGTTGAGCAGATCAGCCACGCAGCAGCAACGTTGCACTGCGCTTACAACGTTGGCAAATATTATAGAAAACAGTCGTAGAGGCTGGTACGATAAAGCATTAGAGCCAGCGCCTTTGACTGTGCTAAGTCAACGAAACCTTCTGTTATTACTGAGATTTTCTTTGGACGATACATCGGTAGCTGTAGTCACAGCCACTTTACAAGCGCTTAGAGCTTTCTTGTACAGCGAGGCGGATGAAGTTTGTTTGGACAGACTGTACGGTTTCCAGAATTACAGAGAACCTGCTTTAACAGCGCCAAAGACTGATGTTACTGACACGAGCGATCTGAAAGATCACGAATTGGTACAGTTAGATGCGATAGCTGCGTTATTAAGGACTGATATACTTTTAAGGATTAGGTATTCTTCTTTGTTTAGACGAATGACTTTGTTATAAGAAAGTTTGCCAACAAATTAACTGATATTTTTAGGTATATCTTGAGTGAACTGCGACCACCTCCTGTCGCTGTGACTTGTGCGTTGGAAATATTAATTAGGATTGTAAGGCATTCATCCATAACTGCGATAAACGTTGCGAACACTCCGAACCTACTGCAAACTATAATTGAACATTTTATGCCGTTATCTACAGATCCATTAGGTTCGTAGTCACATATTCCAGCATTTCATATTCAACCGTACTGTATAAATTGATAATGAAATATACTTTTCTTTATTCGTAGCAATGCAAGATACGATAAATAATGTTTACGGAGTTCCTGTAGTTGCTGCAGTTAGATTTTGTCGTATTCTACTGTGCTACGGAGGAAAACCTATCGCCCTGAAATTAATCAGGCTGAAAGTTGTACAACGCATCATTTCATACGCCAGTAGCGATGCAGGGTAAATTAATTGTCATCGAGAATGCTCGTAATAAATACAACGGATAATCAATGTCTTCTTTAGGCAAAGAAGCTTTAATCTCAGCATTGAAAGCTTACGGCTATGGAAAACGTTACTGCTTCACGGAGAGGCAATGGACAGCTTAACTGGAGCGCAATTGATTCTCGTATCTCAGTTGCAACTTTTGTTAAGCAATCATGACATACAGAATGCATCGGAGTTGGCTTGCGAATACGCAGCGTGTTTAATCGCTGTTGCTAGTTGCCTGCCACCTTTGAAAGCAAATATATCCGTCCTACTGTCCAAATGGAGTACACAATTATTGGCTTTAGATAATGTCACGGTGTGTTCAGAATTTATTTTATTCTATTGTAATATATACATTAGTAACACTGTATAATAAAAGAAATTGCTATTTTGTAGTGGGGCAGTGCAAAACTTATTGCAGGGACGCTACTAGCAGTCAGCGATGACGCTTCTGCGATTAGGAAGCTGATCATATCTCGATCGCAAGTGTTTTCTAAACTGTGGTAAGCTGATTTTAACGTATTTTTTATTTAATATTACATCAATCTTTCCCTTAGTTCGATAACGTCAGTGTTTAAAATTCTTGCAGTTCCACTTCAAATTTATTGAGCGACTGTAGTTCAGCCACTGAACGCGAGCCTTCTTGTCTCCCTCGTCTGGGAGTATTAATTCAGGATGGACAGTTACAACCGATAGTGTCCCAGCAGTCTTGCACGCCTTTCCTCGCGACTGTCTTAAACGTATTTGTTAATCATTCTTACGTAGAAGAAATTCAAGAAATATTCAGTCTTCCTGCACTTTGTAAATATTTAAAAAATGTAGAGACGGCAGACTGGGGTTTAGAAAGATCCTGGTACACGAGGTCTGAATTATCTTTCTTGACTGCTATAGTGAACGCAGCTTCTGTTGTTAAAGATAAACTGGACAATAACACATCGAACATGATTTGGAATATCGCCGTGAAACTCGTATCATCTTTGCCAGCTGATTCTCCATCCGACGTGAAAGCTATGCTTAGGACTGCTTTATCAGAGGAGAAATTAAGCTTTGGAATAATAGCGAATGAATTAGAGAAGTTGAACTTGAATTCGAACATCGAGAATATTAAACTGAATTTATCTCGCGACGTGGCTGCTTTGTACGAACAATATGTACCGTTGAATGGTGAATGGGATCAAGCTTCAATGCCTAAAGATTGGCTCTACTTACCCGTGGTGCATATTTACACGAAGTGTAGAAATAGTAATTCGTGTAATGATGATGATAAATCTGCTGTCTTGACTGTCCTGAGTTTGGAGTTAATATTACCTGATTTGGTTGAAAAGTTGTCGCAAAGCTTGAGGTTCAGCAGATTGGTGCTGGTGTACCTATGCGACACGATATATTTAAATAGCGATGTTTCTCCTTTGCTCACTAGAGCCATTTCAACTTTATTAAGAGATCACCACAGGAAACTGAATTTCACAGCAGATTTGCCAGGACTTAATTCGTTCACCGACTTATTTACCGCAATGTGCGAACACTTTTGCTCAACTTCCTACAGCGATTATGGCTTTTCGATGACCTTGTTAGTACCGATTGCACAAAGGCAAGACGTTCATTATAGGAAACTGTTGTGGTCCGAACACGCAGGCTCGCTTCGATACATTAGATTACCTTTGGAACAATTAGTGATTCCATTGAAAGAATATCTCTATCCTATCGAGGAAGATGTATCTTTAATAGAAAGTTACATAACGGCTCTTGTTAGGGGAATTGTCACAGAAAATTGGTGTCCCATTCCTTATACAATCGCTGTGCATCATTCTGCGATGTATTTAAAACAGTCGAACAAACTAGCTGCGCGAATGAGAACGCGGTTGGAGAAAATACCTAATAAAGCTTTGGCTACCCTCTTATTAAATTATGAGCCGCCTAGTTTATAAGCTTAAGTTGAGTTTACGAGTGTCTGATATACTGAAACTGCAGTTCAAAAAGCTCAGGTGTAAAGTATTTGTTTTGTTCGAAGTGATAGAGTTATATACGTATTTTTCCTTTTCTAAAAATAAATGTTTTGTAATAGAAATTTATTGTGTATATTTCGTGGAAGTTGTAGACGCAGGAAAGACATTAAAGGAAATGCTTAATGGTTTAAATAATTTATTTCAGTCGGACGTAAAATATACAGATATCAGTATTAGAAAAACAATTAATTACATGCTTAAAGAATAGGAACGACGTGTGTTTACAAATAGACGAAGCATAGAGGCACTGCTTGGTCGTGTACGCTGATTGCCAATGTTCTCAATGAATTTTTACAATCAAAGCATAACAACCGAAATTCTGTGGTGTTAATATTTTGTAATTTTGTTATACACTTGTTAACTATTAACTAATTTCGAAGGGTTCACAGGAATTAAGCTTTAATTCAGCCATATTTATAACTATATTTATGCAATCTCAAAGATGATCTGTAAAATAAAGATTTATATGATACTTTCGTAAACTTGCCTTGAAATTTTGGCGTTCCAAAACAATGGGACAACCTGAATTATACAAATTCCTTGTAGGAAAAGAGAATGGAGATTTCAATATTATTTTGAAATTCGCGGCTTCGTTTCCAATATATAAGAAATACAAACTTAGGGAATTAGTGCAACTTCCGGTATGGAAATCTACAGACATTGAGCAAAGGGAAAGTTGAAAAACAGGCGTGTTAATTAACAGCTCGAATTTAACAATTTTTGTAGGCAAAATTCCAAACACTGTAGTCTTTCTAGATTCCTTATCCTACCCGTTTCTGTTTACATATTCCAAATAAAAACAGACTGATATCCTTGCAAAGTTGAACGCACCTGCTAGAGGTCAGTATTCTTCCGGTCGCCGGGACGTGAAGAGCTCTCGCGGAGTGTTTGTGACTTATCACTTTACATTGCGCGAAAAGTGAAAGTTTAGTGACGCGTAGTGAAATAAAGTTCGCTTTCGTTGATATTCGTTGCGCAACGGGACAATCAGGAAATCAGTAGCCAACCAAATTCCAGAGATGATCCGGTTGTATTTTCGTCTAGGTTTAATTCCGCAAGACTGGATATGTTACTGGCGCGGCAAATTCAAACCGCGCACATGGGAAGTTAAACTTGTGGAAACGAAGCACCGAATTTTAAAACGGTAAATTGCATCTAAATTTCTCTTTTCCATAAAAATTCGCATGTTTCGATTTATCGATATTATGAATAATTTCGGGAGAGTCTATGTAGTTGAAACAAGAGTGCAGCAGTGGCATAAATTATAAGATTGTTTCTTTAATCGTGACGAGCGTAACTAAGTATATATTCTTTGCACATAATATACAATAAGTAGGTCTAATTTAAAGCTTAAAACATACGCTTATTTTACTATATGCATGTTACGTGCGTCATTTTCGTTAAATAGAATTTGTTCAACGTTCTCCTATTATAAGTGTATAAATAAACATCGTAGAATTTGTGGAACGCAATGTGTACGAGTATAATAACTGTGGCGGTAATTATGCGATAATATTTATAGTTCAGCGTGCCTTGTATGGCGCGATAGTAACCATCACGTGCTATTTCCATATAAATTTGGTGATCATGCGTATTAACTTGCATGGAATTATTTTTATCGCAGCGTGTGATCGGGGAAAGAAAGTAGAAGCTATTGTTTTTATAAAATTGGGAGAGAAATCGACATCTTTTCCTCAAAACGACTTGTATCGATCGATCCAACTCACGTCAAGGGCGTCCGCAGACTTTTTTTCGAAGGTGGGGGGCAACTTTGGGGAAACGATATAAAATAAAATGGTAATGAAAAAAACAACTCTGGCGATGACGAATTGGGTCATAAAATACGCAGTGTGAGTGGAGCCCGGAGTGGCCCTCTTGTTTTTTAAACCCACTTCGTAGTGCCAATTTAATTAAAATTTTAATACCGAATTTATAAATATTTCATTTTTTTAGTATAAACTTAATAAAGATCAGTTTTTAAAAATAAACGATTTTTTCGCAAAACCCAGGGGAGGGCAATTGCCCTTTTGCCCCCCTTCCTACCCCCACCCCCGTCCATAACCTCCCTTTGGTCTTCAAATTTTTTCGGCATCTTTACATTTAGGGTAAAAGACCCAATTACTGACACCTAACCAATTACTGTCACCTTAAGCTATTTTACTTAAAATAACGAATAAATAAACGTTGTAAAGTGATACACAAAAAAATTATGTATTTCAACGTATAATCTATACTATAGATTATATTCTATATTTTGTTTATTCGTTATTTTAACTAAAATAGCTTAAGGTGACAGTAATTGGGTCCTTTACTCTATATTCGAACGCCATTTGGATTTTTTAATAAATTAATATCAGTTGTTCATTTTTTACACATCCAATGAATATTTGTACATATAAGTTACACGTAGTTCTGATATGAATGTTCGAATTAAACTTAACTAATTGAAATTGATTAATTCGGAGATTATTCATAATTGGCGAATAAAGTTACATCTCGTTGGTCGTCTTGACTCCTGATACATTAGATCTTGTAAAAATATTCGAAGAATCTCGGAATGGCCCTGTCCAGCTTCGGGTTTCATTGACATAAGCCAGATCGCGCGTGGAAATTGCGTTTTTTAGCCTTCGAGCGACGAGAAGGGATCGATATACATATTTGCGTCATCCATTCAACATTAAATCTTCCCTGTATTGATTCCATCGCGAATCGAACTTCCCAAGAATAACAATGTCCTTAACGACGCAACGCAATATCACTCGACGGTATCATCTCGCGTTTAGCCGAAGGATATCACCCTACCCTTATTACAGTAATTCGTCTATGCACCATTATATACGTATACATGTACATTTCTGATATATGTATGTATATACAAATACGTTTCTCGATATAGAAAAATAGGAGGACGAAGTCGTATTTCGATAATATCGATAAAACGGGTCCACCGTTCGATGTTACATTATTTAGTCGTTAAGGGTTCGAAGGTATCGTCGCAGAGTTCTCGCGGCTCCCGCTTGCTACCGTGACTCATTACGTGGCTTCTCGTTATAAAAAGCGATCTACTATATTCCCGTCGATAAGCCCATCTTTCCCTCCCTCGTTTGGGCCCCTGGCCATCGCGAGCGTCGTTGAAGAAACACATTCGCGTTACTATTCCTTCGGGAAGAGGCTCTAAACGACTGAATTTCGGAGAAAAGTATCGCGCCACGCTTTGTGCCGCGCGATCGTTATTCAAATTGCATCCTAAAGCTCGCCAGACGCGGCTCTTACATGCTATCGGCTGGTGAGAAAGAATTCGATGTCGATCGATAACGGCGATCATTTTCGCCTAGCTGGCGATCTCGAATGATAAGAGGAATCGACGAAGTATCGTGCTCGCAGGATAATAGAGATTGTTTGGCCATTTTTCTTATGTGATGGCCTTCATTACGTTAACACCCACCGACTGCTAGGACTCGATGCCGAGCTTCCTGTATGTCTCCCGATCGACGGTGACCAATCGGCCCTCCACGCTCGAGCAGTCGAGTTCGATGCAGTGCAGCCTGGCACCCCATTCGCAGTGACTCTGATCGTCCTGTCGGTAATATTTGATTTGCAGGCACGTGGTAAGGAAACCGGATCCCATGACTCGCATGGCAATCGGTAGCTCCTCCCGGTGGCCGCGGGCACTCGCTGCTATACCCTTGGTGCTGTGGTACGCGCTGTAGGCGCAGGCCGTTCCGTCTCTGGCGCGCTCGATCGTCTCCACTTGCTTCCCACCGATGCTCAGCGACCTGTAATTTGGGAAATCACGGTTTGGGTGAGTCTCATAAATATGCGCGTAGTATTTAAGGAATAGTCGACGTGAAATGAAGAGCTTTGGGGATTTTAAGGAATGTCACGATGTGCTTATTGATATGTGAAAATAAAATGGTATTTGTTGAAAAGGGTCCTGATATTAATGATGTAAAGGGTCCCCAAGTTTCGGGGGATTTGGGGATCGTTAAAAAGTTCCAGCAGGATCGCGAGTGACTCGCAGGTTTGCGTAATGTACGGTGGAGGGGATTTAGGAGCTCGTGATTCGTGGAGTCTCGAGACTTCTATGAATATATGGGACTCTCGGGACCTACTAGGATTTCTAGGTTATTACGACTTGGGCGCCTAGGAATTCAGGATCCTTGGGGTCCCTAAGATCGCCCCGAGTCTTTAGCATCGTTAAGACTACTCCCAGATCCATGAGACCTCTGGGATCCCTTGGATCCTTAGGATTTCTACAATCCTCTTGGGATCAATCCCCACGGATTTCAATCCCTCCGGTACTGATGTGAGTTTTACGAGCTAGAGTTCGTCTATACATAGAAGTTTAGGACAACCCGGATTGAGTTGTACAGGCTCTGAGACGTTGACATTAACTTCCAAGAATCGAAAACCACCGGGGATCTGTTCCCACGGGTCAGGAATCGTTTCTATCGCATTGTACGAAACGTGGTCCGTTAATAGATACATATATTCCCACTGGCCTGCGGTTACTTCCTATCATCCTCGGGCAATGTCTGTCATATTTCGTGGATCCGCGGTTGCTTCCATTACATCTTCCCTGCGGAATCCCTTCTTAGCATATAAACTTCCATGTAGCTCGCGGTGAATACTACATTTAGAATATCGCACAGCGACAGGCGTATCTTCATTTGCAAACACAATTCCACAGTATGCATTCAGATATTCAGAAACGCGCCACATGCAAAATCTATGCACCAGAACTTTATTTCTAAATCCCATTCGCAGAAATGACTTTCCTTCGACGTGTACGATGATAATTCCTTCTGAAATATTCATGCAATTCTAGATAGCCTTGCAACGAGCACCCAACAATTTTATTTCAAGAAACTCAGGAAGGGATACACCTTCTGTAATTGCAGTAGGGCCGGCAAATACCCATTTCGTACAAATTTAAAATTTAAAACTCCGTGAACGGTGGAAGGGAATTGATACTTCCAAACACAACGGCACTATTTCCCTTCGGAAAATTGAAATTCCGTGGGAAGGTAAATGGAAACGGTTGGTCTTTAGTTGCGATTGTGGCCGGGCATCGGAGCAAGTCCGATTCGATCGCAAATCGATAGCAGGTGGGCTGGTGTCAGTGCCGACGTTACAGAGCTGCCGCTCGAATTCATTTGCATCTTCGGCCAGGGTAGCATTCAAGATTCCGAACCTCGTTTCCGACCACCATTGTGGCACCTGTCGAGGGCAGCCCGCAGTCATCTACAAAACAGTCGCAACATTTCGGCGCGTTGCAGATCCCCACTCCGTTCCCCTCCGTTCGCAAAAACTACTCGTTCCCTTCGTAACGAATTCCATTGTACGCGGACTTTGAATTCGAACTCGGTACAGCGAAATGAAAGTCATCGAAACCCTTCTTCCCCGGGGAAATTAAAGTTAGAAAAAACTCTGTTCCGGGGGTGGATTTGTATCTAGGCTAAGTAGGCTGCACCCTAGGGCGGCAAATTTTGGGCGAGGGAAATTGAAAAAGGTTTAAACACGGAGGCTTGAGATAACTTTAAAAACAATTCACTTTTTTTCATGTAGCAAATTAGCAATAACGCGAGTTGTAAGATTGAATTAATTTTAAAAGTGGCTCAACTTTTTTTAATTAAAATCTTTTATTATATTTCACAGAAAGGGCGGCAGATTTCAAATTAGACGCCAAATCTTCAAATCCGCCTCTATCTTGTTGCTTTTGAAACACATTTTGACTGTCGCAAAGAGCGGATGCATATTCGTTCCGCGAAACCACGCAATTTTCTCTAAATATACAAGTCCCAGGAAAGGCTGTTAAATATTAAATACGTTTATGCATGGTAACCGGTGTTTTCGTGCCTTGGCCTGGCTTCAAGTCAGTGTATTTTTAGTGTCCCACCGTGCAAAGTAGGTACATAAGTACACGCCAATGAACTCTACGCGTATCAATGTCGAGCATCACTCACGTGTTAGAAATGAACGGTCATGACGCAAAGGCACGTATAATTATTCCGCAGGGTACACGTATTCCGGCGATTGAGATTTCTCGTCGGCGACCAGCGTGCATGTCGGTGAATTTGCATGATTTTGGTAGCTTGGTGCGGCGTTTTGGGAAGTCAGAACTTTCTTTGAAAAATTGAAAAAATAATATCGTTTTTATAGAGGGCGAAGGAGTAGCCTCCTTTAAAGATAGGTGTTTGAAAAATCTAATAATCTTTTTTAAGATATAGGCCTGAAACTAGTGGACACCCCTAAAAATATTAAAAAAAAATGAAAAACCCAAACTGACGCGTGTTGGAATAAAAAATTGCAATACCTATTTTCTTCAATTATAAACAGAAAAATCGATAATTATTAAGCATTTTTGAGGGATAAACTAGATTGAAGTCATACAAAGATAACGCAAGAAAATTTTAGACAAAATGACTTCTATTTTTCTTTTATTCCCTCACGACAGTTTCAGAAACGTTATTTCGAGAAAAATGCATATTTCTCCTCAATACTGAACGTAGATCACTTGACCTGCTTTGCTCCTCAATGATATAACTTCGAAAATATTTTGAATTTCTTTATGAAATTTTAACTGAATATTTTTTTAAAACGTTTTATTGTCGATTTATATACCTATATATTTAAAAAATATACTTTTTGAAATGTCAAACCCGCGAATACCACGTAAGGGATGTCGATTACTGGCTGGCTTTTCATTATTATATCTGGTACCGTGACGAGAATCAGAAGTATTGATTTCAAAGAATTCAATTATTGTCGACCGATTTGCAAGCGGTTCAGTTGCCGCTCAATAATGCATAAGACTCATTAATGGGGGCTGCAGCGGCTGCCTCTCCTCTTCTGTATGCCAGATACAAATTGAGGCACGAAGAATGGCGATTTAATTGCAGCGAATAACTTGCACATATAAGCGACGATTGGATCGGGAATGGTGAAAAGGATTGTTCGGATGCGTCAATAGGTCGTAGTTCCATTCAAACATGATTCCTCTAAAAATAGCTTCGGATGCCTTTCTGCTTCACTTGCTCATAGATTTTGAATTCGAATCGGTCAACTATTCAAGTTTTATATTTGCAGTTCACAACTGTTTACCTTTCTCTTGTCTTGTCTATCTTTCCTATAGAGTCTGGATTTCGCCTTGTTTCTGAAAGATACAGGCTGCTGAAATTGTTTAGAGATCAGGTGTTTGTACGTAGTGGGTGGACAGAGATAAATTTATCGGTAGACGGTTCTCCCCTTACCTCGTTTCATACCGATATTTTTCCCTGGGCGAGCAATGTGGGAATGGAAAGGCTCGAGAAATAGGAAGCCTGGAAAGCTCAGTGATGAAATAACACCGGTAATTTGACAATTGTCAAGGTGATTAATGTGTCTTTAATTTGAGTAGTTAAAAAAAGTTCTAATTACGATAAATGTTAGGGAATTGGGAAGTTTCTTAGGTTTGAAGTCTTGTCAACGATAATTTTCAGTCAAGGGATATTTTCCATAAGAAACGACGTAGTTATACTGCTTAAAAAGTATTCTACGTTATTATCACGAAATAATTCTGTTTAATATAAATTTAAATACACGGCGAGTTTGAAGATGGCTTTAAGCAGGGGAGGATTTGGGTATGGGCTAAGTAGGTTGCATTAATATTGAGGGAGCGACAAATTTTGGAGCGATCAATTTTGGGGAGTGGCGAATTTTGGGAACGACAAATATGAGGAAACGGAAATTTAGGGGAACGATAAATTTTGGGAAGCGGCAAATTTGGAAGAGATACAAATTTCGGGGAGCGCCAAATTTTAGAAAGTGACAACTTTTGAGGAACAACAAATATGGAGGAGCGACAAATTTTGGGGAGCGATAAATTTTGGGAGCGATAAATTTTGGGGAGTGGCGAATTTTGGGAACGACGAATATGAGGAAGCGGAAATTTAGGGGAGCGATAAATTGCAGGAAGCGGCAAATTTGGAACAGAGATACAAATTTCGGGGAGCGCCAAATTTTCAAAAGTGACAACTTTTGAGGAACAACAAATATGGAGGAGCGACCAAATTTTGGGGAGTGGCAAATTTTGGGAGCGATAAATTTTGGGGAGTGGCAAATTTTGTGAACGACGAATATGAGGGAGCGGAAATTTAGGGGAGCGATAAATTGCAGGAAGCGGCAAATTTGAAACAGAGATACAAATTTCGGGGAGCGCCAAATTTTCGAAAGTGACAACTTTTGAGGAACAACAAATATGGAGGAGCGACCAAATTTTGGGGAGTGGCAAATTTTGGGAGCGATAAATTTTGGGGAGTGGCAAATTTTGGGAACGACGAATATGAGGGAGCGGAAATTTAAGGGAGCGATAAATTTTGAGAAGCGGCAAATTTGGAAGAGTGACAAATTTCGGGGAGTGTCAAATTTTGGGAAGTGACAAATTTTGAGGAGCGACAAATATGATGGAGTGGCAAATTTTGAGAGCATTGAATTGTTTTAGGGGGGAGAGAGGCAAATTTAGGGGAGCAACAAATTGTGCGAAGGGGCAAATTTCAGGAGCCACAAATTTTGACTGAAAGAAATTGGAAAAGGTTTAAACACAGAGGCTTGGGACATCTTTAAAAACAATTTACTTTTTGTCGTGTAACGAATTAGCAATGAGTCATATGTGAATGGCCACATTGAAATAATTTTATAATCGTCCTGACTTTGTTACATTAAAATATTTAATGATATTTCGCAAAAAAGGCGGCAGACGCTTGTTAGCAGACATCAAATCTCCAAATTCGCCCCTGCCTTTAAGAGTACATATATTCGAAGACTCTCCGGCTTGCGTCACTCTCAACGAAAATATTCTCGTCATGTTTCGTGACGGGCGTTAAGCCTACATTTTTTAAAAGCTCGTAAAACTGCCATCCGTTGACGCGTCGTAAAAATAAAAGGGACTTATAGAGTTCCTCTGTCGGGTCAGCTCGGTCATTTTCCAAGATCGATGGAATGCAAAAAACCGGCGGGCTTTTTTAACCTTCTAAACGACGCAGAGGCGCGTCCCCGTACGTAAACGTTGCTACGACCGGATCGTAAACTCCAAATGTGTGCTCGTGTCATGCAGCAGTCAGCTTTTATGTGGATATTTTCTCAAACACAGTTGCTATTAAATGGGATAGGTTTCCACGAACAAATACACATTCGACGATCAATTCTCAGTTTTGAATAACAGCCGAGAAATAGAGATAGATCGATGTAGGTACTTTTTAATCTGAGGATAGAACAA
Organism: Andrena minutula; assembly: GCA_929113495.1. Taxonomy (NCBI): domain Eukaryota; kingdom Metazoa; phylum Arthropoda; class Insecta; order Hymenoptera; family Andrenidae; genus Andrena; species Andrena minutula. The sequence continues at coordinate 43,879,049 of OV815994.1, forward strand.
ACTGTCAAAACATTTAATAATAATAATAGTAATAATAAGACATGCTTGGGGTTTGGTCTCGCGATGCTGATTGCCATATTTTCAATTTTCTATTCCTTTCATCTTTCTTTCCAAAGAATCAAGTAGTTGAAATAGTAAACAATGTAACTGGCAGTAGTGAAAATTTTCAGTAGAAACAAAAAACGCATGTCTGTCACTTGTTTATCTCAACTTGATCTTCATCGCTATGGACCAGAGGGAAATCAATGGATTTGGAGAGAAATCTATGGATTTAGAAGGAAATAAAAAAATTAGGGTCGCGAAGATCGCCAGCATTTTCATCATTTTTTACCACAGCGAACTTGACACTTACGTTTCACCTCTATTTTGCGATAGCCTTAATAGTTAAAATAAATTATTCTAGCACATATAACTTTTTCCACCGCATCCTACATGGAATTCACATCCTTTCCACTAAAAAAATTATTTTTCATTCTTTTAGCACTTACATCGTTTACCATTTTAATTCCTCAATTCATACAAAACACTTTAACACACCCCGAATATTATTCCACACGTGTGAAAGAATTTATACGCGGTTAATTTTACAGAGAACAGCACAGCCTCTGCTATTACTACCCTTATTTGTCTAACAAAGAAGAAAAGTAAAAGGAATTCATGACGCTCTGAAAGAGGTCAATAGGAAGGCGTTCGAGTAGTTTCAATCTTCAACTGATTGTCGCACCTTGCGCTTGTCCAATTCGGATTTATTGCTACTCGCAATTGCTTTCAACAGGATGTCTTATCGCCGGCGCTTGAACCGTTCTGAAATATACGAGCTTTTCCACTGATTATGTATAAATTTCAAAACACTTTCACAAACTCTTCATCAAACAATTATATACAATTTTCAAAACGCATCTAAAAATGTCTAAAAACAAAAAACCTATTAAAACACTTCTCTGCAATATTAAAAAAAAAAGTAAAAAAATACGCCAAGTACATGAAAAATCAAATTACAACATTAAAAAAAGATGTGAAATCAAAATGAGCTGCCAGTACATAAAGATGCTTTCCAACTGCACTTTAGATGACACAACTACATATGCACAGCTAAAATTCCATTACTCATAATGGCTATTTATACAAAGAAAAAATGTATTAAATAATAATATGCAGATATATTTTTCTACAAATAAATATTTTAATACGAATAAATATTTGATTCAAAATACTTGGCGCTGCGCCCCGAATTGTTGTTGCTAAACTCAATAAATTCAATCACAAATCTTTCCAAAACTTGAAAAATTCATAAGTGCGAAAGGGACGTCAATTTTCATTTAAAATATGCGAACCACAGTGTATTAAGTGCCTTCTCCGCTGCACATTCCACGCGTGGGAACGTGGCTTAACGGCCAGCGGTGATCGATGCCAATTAACATGAGGAGCCAAAGCAATTCGACGGCTCTGACAATCCTCGCGGTTAAAGCAAACGTTCTGCACAGTCCGCCGTCGACGTGGATGCAGTTTTTAGGGCAATGAATTTGGTCCTCGACGTCGATCAGTCGCAATCGCGAAATCGTTTTATCGAGGTAGCGGAGGGGTACGCGGCGATGGAACAAGCTCGAAAAGAAGTTCACGGAGAATTACGAATAGTACCTGAAGGCGCACGCCGCCCGATCGATAAGTACACTCTATCACCCGTTCGTGAAAAATGTAACGAGTCCTGGGTCATAACTATCCCAACATCGTCCCCTGCTCTTCATTCTTCATAAACTCGTTCAGCCGATCACAGAGATAGGATACATTTTATACGGAGATTAATTACATAGTAAAATTCTGCCCTCATTAGTTAAAACGTCCTATCTTGCATTTCGAAACATTGGAGAAAACTGGAGTTTAATAATTTCCTTTGTGCTGTTCTTGTTTTTCGTGATTTAATTTAAAAAATGTAGTCACTATTTCGTAGCTGGCTAATATAATTTTTGTCACAGATGTACCGGCATATAATATATTATTAAGGTATTATTAATTAATTAAATGTTTCAGATAGGATATTTTAACTTAGTAAAGAAAGTGCGATAGGATATTTTAATATAGCAAACACTTGAAATCGTATTTAATTCATATTTTTAAATGTACAACTTAAGCAAAAATAATATTGACATAAACTAGGTAGTTAAAAATAAACATACCAACATAAACATGTACATATGACTTAAACATACGAGCAAATTAAACATAGACATGGACATAGCGATTTCAAGTTAATAATCATCATCGTCATTATTATTCGACACGTTTAATGATTCCCAAAAGGCAAGGTGATTGGTTTCAATTTCGTAATTAAATCTAGAGACGCGGTAGCGTCTCGACGCCAAGTACATGAAAAACACCCTATATATGTCGATGTCGCTACCGTGTACCTTTACTCGTCGCGGAGACACTCTAACCTAATTCTGACATTTATACATTAATATCTCATCACGCCTGCAATATTTTCTAAATTTAAAGACATTTTTCTTATGTAAACCGCATATTAGCTTTCGAATAAGACCAAAATCAATAAAATCGGTCCACGCATATCAGAGATATCATAATATCGTCTTATGGATTAGTCGGAAACGGTAAGATTCTTCTTCTTCTTCGTCAAGGAATTTTTCGTCAAGGAATTTTTCGTCAACATAATACGTATACGCGTTACACGCACACCTTCACTACTACCACATGTTTCGGTCGTCGACTCTCGGGATCGTCGTCCATCTTTGTATGCATATTTATTTTATAACCTACCAAGTGCTAAGTGTCAAAAAGTAAGTTGTCCGATTTGAAATGTCACGAGTTTTTATACATTACATAGGAGACTGAATTATTGTCTCAATTAATAAGGTAAGTCGCCAAAATTTTTTAATAGACTTTTTATGTAAAATCACAGATTTGGAAGTTGTTCGAAGAAGGTTCAACAGAAAAGCATCTTTCTCATAAGTTTCTGGAAATTTGTACCATGCATGTACAGAATAATATATATTGTAACAAATTGCATTGCATTTAAATTGCCAGATATTTATTTTTATACCAATAATTTAGAGTTTTTATGTAATAAGAAATAGATTTCTTATGTAGAGTCGCAGACTTGGAAGTTGTCCGGAGATGGTTCGACTGAGAAGCATCTCCTTTCACACAAGTTTCTGCAAATTTGTACCATGCATGTACAAAATAATATATATATTGTAACAAATTACATTGCTTTTAAATTGCTAGATATTTTTATACCAGCAATTTAGAGTTTTTATGTAACGTTTATATTATATATTATAGAAATGAAGGGGACGCACAGGACTGCGATAAAAATGATGCACAGGCTTGGATGGATAGAAATGAGGGGAAAGCACAGGCGTGGAGGTTGTCGGGAGAAGAATAGATAGATAGACAGAGCATCTTGTTTCGCACAACTTTATGGAAAGTGAAATAAGGTAAATCGACAAAATTATAAGCATACTAAACTAATTTTATTCCAAAACCAATAAATTGTGTGTTGAAAATATTGGATCTCTTCGTTCATCTTCGCTGAATTATTACCATAGCATTTCAATTTCCGGCAACAAGATTTTCTGTCATACGCTCTCATTTCTTTCGGACACATTTGTAATCTACACTTACTTTAACAAAATGCCACTATATTTCTATATAGTTGCTACGCTATTCATTAATTTTACTAGTTTTCCATTAACAATATTTCAATTCACCAATAAATATTTGTATATACAGTCAACCCTCCTATAACGCGGTACTTTCATAACGCGGTTTCCATATAACGCGGAGCAAAAATTGCGACAGTCCTCCTATAACGCGGTACTCTCATAACGCGGTTTCCATATAACGCGGTACTCTTATAACACGGTTTCTTTATAGTAATACAACTTAATTAGCTTAAGCAGTCTCCCTATAGCATGAATTTTTCTAATTCACTTTTACGGTTGAAATTAATAGGCAATTCCCCTGATTTTATGCATGTACATCAACATTTTTCAATTTCATTTGCCAGGGAATTCCCCTGCCATTGCCGAAATGATGCAGCATTGCTATTTTTTATCAAAACTAAAGGTGCGTCTACACGACGACACTTTTGTGTCTAGATCAAGTGTCTTTTGTGTTTAGCTAGGGCTAGTTATTGCAGTGTTATCAGTCTAGCTCTAGCTGCAACTCCCGCAACGACAGGTCAAATTCAGTGTCGCGGACTCTAAGCAGTTTCCAATCTTCCGGAACTTTTTTTGATTGTCGTATATACTTGATCTAGACATAAAAGTGTCGTCGTGTAGACGCACCTTTAGTTTTGAAATATGTAACCATATATTTATTGCCTTTTGTAGAGTAAACCCTCCTATAATGCGGTTTTCTCAAAACGCGGTTTCCATATAACGCGGTACGAATTAATCTGGTTTCTACTAATTATGAATTTCTTAAAACGCGGTTTCCATATAACACGGTACACAGTCTCTATATAACGCGGTACGAATTAATATGATTTGTGCTATGTAATTCTAAGTTTCTTATAACACGGTTTCCATATAACGCGGTACGAATTAATCGCGTTATAGGAGGGTTGACTGTACTATACTAAACCAACACCAGTAAAAATATTGAATCTCATCGTTCAGTTTCGCTAAATTACCATTAACATTTTTTAAATTTCTGCCACAAGACTTTCTATCATATGCTCTCGCCTCCTTTGGACACATTATGTAGTCTCTACACTTACTATAGCAAAAGGCCACTATGTCTATATAATTTCTATATAAGTAAGTTCTACGTTAAGTTGTATCCCCATTAAAAACTTCAAAAAAGTAAAAAAATACGGCAAGTACATGAAATCATATAAATCACAAAAAATAGAAGATAATAATAATAAATCACAGAAAAATAAGAAAATATACAAATCACAAAAAATAGAAGATAATAATAATAAATCACAGAAAAATAAGAAAATATACAAATCACAAAAAATAGAAGATAATAATAATCTTTGTAAAAAGAAGTGAGATCCCCATAAAAAACTTCAAGAAAGTAAAAAAATACGCCAAGTACATGAAAATCACAAAAAATAGAAGATAATAATAATTACAAAATTAAAAAAAGATGTGAAATCAAAATGAGCTGCCAGTACATAAAGATGCTTTCCAATTGCGCTTTAGATGACACAACTACATATGCACGGCTAAAATTCCATTACTCATAATGGCTATTTATACAAAGAAAAAATGTATTAAATAATAATATGCAGATATATTTTTATACAAATAAATATTTTAATACGAATAAATATTTGATTCAAAATACTTGGCGCTGCGCCCGGAATTGGTGTTGTTAAACTCAATAAATATGTATAAATTGCATTAATCCTTTTCTTTCTTTCTTGTACGTGTGTGTGTGTGTGTGTGTAAATATATGTAGAATAAATCTGACTGCGTTTCTAATATGTGTATGTATATGTATTTTATATTGTAATGGAGTTGTTGTAAATTATTAATACTAAGGCAATTAACATTTTTTCGATTGCGCAGCGCCAAGTATTTTGAATCAAATATTTATTCGTATTAAAATATTTATTTGTATAAAAATATATCTGCATATTATTATTTAATACATTTTTTCTTTGTATAAATAGCCATTATGAGTAATGGAATTTTAGCCGTGCATATGTAGTTGTGTCATCTAAAGCGCAATTGGAAAGCATCTTTATGTACTGGCAGCTCATTTTGATTTCACATCTTTTTTTAATTTTGTAATTATTATTATCTTCTATTTTTTGTGATTTTCTTTTCTCTCTGCTGATATTCCTTTACATTGAATTCTGGCTTTTGGTTTTGATAATTTAGTTTTCATTGCTTTTGCATTAACAAAATTGAACTTCTTAAATTCAGCAGAAAAATCATTTTTATATTTTAAGATTTTTTTCTCCTCTTGTGAATTGAACAGATACAAAATCATGAAGATATGGTCTAGGAGAAATTTTTTTAATTTGTGTTGAGAAGTCAAGTCTTCCCAATCAAAAAAAAATATTGATGTCCATTTCGCAAACGTCTACTTTGGAAGAATTTGCCCCCTGCACAGCACATTTAATCATTAAAATCAAACACCTTACATAAACTTAGGACAACCTAATTTAGTAGATAAAAAAATAGGACCGAAAAATAAAACTGAAAAACAGTTAGGATGAATAAAATAGACTGTTTTTAGATCTCTACGAAGCACGTAGGGTTTTCTAACTTTACCTAAAAGGTAAAAGACATGTGGAACTTGAAATATTTCAAGAGATCTTGAAAAATGAAAAAATGTTAGATAGGACGTTCTAATTAAGGAAGGCAGAATTCTTTTGACCCCTCCAGACACGTGGACATCAACAAAAATATGTACGTGGTGCTTAAAGCTGTTAAAAAAAAAGAGCACCACCTTAATGTGCAACATGCAAATATAGGACACAGATAGAAAATTATTTCTACCGGTTATAGCGTGAGAAATTTCTACTTTTTTTCTTCTAAAATTAATAGGAATTTTTGCCAATTATAAAGCAAAATATATCTAATTAAACAAACACAAAAATGACCCAATGATCTATCATATCGTCATCCTTAAAATTAAAAACAAAAAGTCTTTTTTGACTCTACCACTCATCCCCTCAATTAACTCCCTTCTAAATGCTTCTCATCTCTCATCTCTCCAACAAAGCTGGAGCACGTCGGGCACTGTTTAATTTACGAGAAGAAAGTATGTTCCCGCGAGGGGTTTTCGCAGCTCCACTCATACAACTATATAGTATTCATAGAAGCTTCCAGGTAGACGCAGCACAGAAGTTTATAAATGTGATGAAATTTTTAAAGCCTCTTTAATAATTTAATCTCGACGAAGTGCCCGTCTCCAAGTCTCTCTACAGAGCCGGTGAATTTTTTTTCACAGACTTTGTGCGCGCTAGCTTTGAAAACAGCGAGCTCGGAAGAACATCCGAGCGCATAAATCTTTCCACGTTCGCATAAACGTAATACGGTAAGCAGTCGTGAAATTTTATTAAGACTTCCATTAGCTCTGTCTTTAAATAAAGATACACACTTCTAATAAAATAACTGCCATTATTTAATATCAATATAAATTAAACAACTACTTGTATCCAGTGTGAGATAAAGCGTTAATTAAAAGATGACGATGCGACCGTCTCACAGTGTCGCGGTTCAAAAAGAAAAATTAGAGTTTTGAAATTTTGTATTTCATTGCATAGAATTGATAATAAACAGTCCTTCGATATAAGAACATCATAATTTATTAACATAAATAACGAGGTTAGTAATTACATTGAAAGTCGAATAACCAAAGCTGCCACAGACAGCGCGTAGGAAATATTTACCCATTGTATTTTTGTTGCATTTCTAAATTCATTTCTTTCTTATTTCTTGAAAATAAGCAAAATATATCCTTTTTCGTTTTATTAATTAAAAATTCTTGCATTAAAAGATATGGATACGTATCAGTGGCTCAAATTATTACTTTTTTGTCGCATCTTCTAAATTCTGAAGAGAATTATAAAAAAACTAAACATATCGGTTCTTTCATTTTTTTACTACAATTAATTCTTTGTATGCTCTTTAATTTGGTATAAATTATATCTGAATAAAATATCTCACATACTAAAACGAAAAAACTTGACAAATCTGTGCTCGAATATTTATTTTTAAAAGACACTGAGACACTTCACTTGATTATTTTTATAATTTTTTCATATGTTTGTAATTAATATGTGTTTGAATGTATTTAAAAAATGTATATTTTATTTGTTTTACTTTTATTATGTTCAAAAATATATTTTAATAAATTCTTTTATATTAAAAATTATTTTTTGTGTATAAATATGATTAACATATCAATTACATGTAAATAATTGTATCTTAATGAAAATTTGATTTTTGATTCTTTTTCCTATATACTCGTTACACTGTGCGACTGATAGAAGGCGGCTAATAAAAATCTGGCGTTTCTGGACGACCGGGATGACGGCGCATTACAAAATAAAGGGCGAAGATATTTCTGGTTGATTTCCAACGTCGAAGCCACTCGACGATCGACGTGTACCGATTCGAAAGCACGTCGAGTGCTCTCGCCGTTCGCTAACTAATTCAGAGTTTCGCGTGCAAGCAAAATTTTCCGTACTGGAATCGAACAGATTCCACTTCCCACTTTAGCCGTGACCGCCGCGACTCTCGATACGAAAAACAATGACCACGCGTGCTGCTTCGATTCTTTTTCTAAATGAAAGCTGCGCTAATTTCTCCCCCTCGTGACGTATCGCTGTAATCGACCTGGGATCTCGATTCCGATGGGGAAGAGAAAAGGAGGGAAAGAAAGAACTGTATTCAGATAGAATATAGGGTAGATGTCCCAATTACTGCCACCTTAAGATTATAACTAAACTTCATTTAATCATTTCACGTGTTGTTTAACCTAAAAATCATCTCAGGTTGAAACATAATATTATTTAGCATCTCTTATATTAAAAAAAAATAGTTTTATGAATTAAATATGAAGAATTTATTAATAATCAATTAAAATTCGCGAGCGATCCTATTGTACCTATAACTGTCACCTCACAAATCGTCTTGTCCGTATGATTTTTCATTTTTTTATATGTTTTATTTTTATGTAAATCAGAATCTCCGTTTAATAATAACATATTTTGTACACTTTTTTTATACTTTACGTTTTTATTACATCAATAAATAAAGTGGCAGTAATTGGGACACTGGCAGTAATTGGGACATCTACCCTACAATTTCTTTTTTTCTTCTCTATTTTACTCGTCCACTATAGTCCCCTCCTCTTTCCTTTTTTCTTCTCCACTCAGTTCTTTGTTTCCTTCGACAAATATACAATTTTGCGGAGTGCATCGCCGCCACGCTGAAAGCAAACGTGCATGTAGTATGTACATCCAAACGTCTCTTCTTTCCCGCTCCCTGGAATTAGTACCTTCGCTGCATGCTGGCCGGAATTTTCTGGGGTTCACGGTGTTCGTTTTAAGGGGGTATTCTGGTCTGACGAGGCGTTTTCGTCGCGTTATTTCGGAATTTTTTTACAAAGAACCCATCAATTTTATTATTATTTATTTTATTACTACATGTTTATTGATGTTTCAACTACCATTACAAATTTTGTCGATAGAAAAAAATTAAAATCAAACGCAATTGACCGCTTTAAAGTAATGGTGAAAAAAAGAACATGGGGTCACGGTGCCCATGATTGGGATCGTTCTAGTGATCAGAAACAAAAAATGAAAACAGATTCTTTATCTGTATGCCTGTCGCTATCGTCCCTACCAGAATAATAAAAAAATATTGAAAATTAAGCAAATGGCCGCGGTTTGAAAATTAACTTTCAATTTTCGCACATTTTTTCAACTTTAAAGGTCTGCGAAAGTTTAAAAACAAATTATTTTATCATAATTCTGGTAGGGACGATAGCCACAGGCATACAGATAAAGAATCTCTTTTCATTTTTTGTTTCTGATCACTAGAACGAGCCCAATCATGGCCACCGTGACTCCATGTCCTTTTTTCCACCATTACTTTAATGCAGTCAACTGCGTTTGATTTTAATTTTTTTCTATCGACAAAATTTGTAAAGATAGTTGAAACATCAATAAACATGTGGCAATATACTAAATAATAATAAAATTTATGGGTTCTTTGTAAAAAAATTCCGAAATAACGCGACGAAAATGCCTCGTCAGACCAGAATACCCCCTTAAAGCAGAACTGTCCGCTTGTTACGCCGTTTATCTTTGCGCATTCTGCGGCGAGATGGACAGCTCGTAGATGTGGATAGAGGCTTTTTTCGGATAACAATTTCACGTTTTAATGAAAACCCTGACGCGATTTCGCACGCTGGCTACGGCGGGATTGCGCTCAATCTTCAATGCAAAGTATCTTCATCCCCGCCGAAGTGTATTTCACCGCTTAATTGGCAGCTACTTTCGCGTCAGCTCGAACGTCGAGCCTCTGATTAATTCGTCAAACAGCTTTCAGTTTCAGGCCGAATAGCAATCCATAACTTGCGAGCTGCCGCGGAACGGGAAATCTATTATAGAGCCCCTCTGGATTTCCGCCGAATAGTTTGTGTTATTTTATTATGCGTCCCATCGCTTTGCAGACTTCCCAACTGCTTCTGCACGGAGCAATTAAATCTGCAGGCTTGCGCCGTTGTGCTGGGTATCGCTGCAGGGATGATTGTCTGATTTAAAATGGAATATAGGCGACAAGAGACTATCTTGAAAGATGTATTAGCGGAGGTAGATTGTATTGTGGAGGGGGAAGCAATTTTCAAAATTCAAGTTTGGCCGAATTTCGGCTTTTCAGCGGCGACACGCGGGAAAGTAGGGTAATATGTTTCGCGGGGCATTGAAATTCTTCTGTGTAAAACCTGGTTCCTCTTTACAATGTCTCGCTTAATAGCATGCAGCCTTTGTAACCGTGATGTTCCCTTATAATTCTCGCGCATAGTCATTATCTCACCTTTTGCAGTCACCGAACAAACCGTGGCTGTGTGCTTGACACTCGTTTCCCGGATGGTGCCAAATAAGGGGAAACGTTTGAAGGAAATTGGGGGAACTTTTCAAGCGGGCTTGAAGTATGCAAAAATTGATTACCCATCTGAGGAAATAATTGCACTATTTAGTTTATAAATAATAGAAAATGCGCAGTGGATGCTACTATTTTTTTATTTTGTGAAATGAACCGCTGATTCGGAAAATAAGGTCTAAAAAAATTCTATGGATACGTTTTCCAGATATCGACAGGTGAACTTTTGACCTGTCTGTCAAAAAGGTGGTCTCAGTTAATTGCGAATATCTCGTGTTGCGAATGACCTTTGTGGTCGAAAATTATCTCTAATTAAAGGTAATTGAATCACCAACAAATATACCTGATAACATTTTAAAATTGGTTCAGTAGTTCGAGTGGAAGCGATGGAAATATGTGAAAAAAGTAATTTTTTATCGAAATTGACATTGATAATTCATTTAATCATCTGGGAAAAATTGACAGCGCAAAAATGGGCCCAGTTTCTCATTTGTTACGTTGAGTCTGCACTTTTACGAAGAAAATAAGGTGCTACTGCAGAAAATCTATGGGTAAACACCGAAGCTAGAGACAATTGTGTAAAAACACTAAAATTTCCTATTTTCTCGGTTTTTGTGTTTTTTTTAATTTTATTTTGTTATTTCAATTTTAATTCATTCTATACATTTTTTCAAGTATTTTATTAATACATATGTATGTTTTAGAAATATCTAGTTCTGACTCTTTTTTGTCTTTTTTGCGTTTTGGATTTCGCTTCTCTTATGAGGAACCAAATATAATCTTCCATCATTGTCTCATCCCAAAATCCACGATACCGCCGTTCAATACCCTTCATATCCTGATGGAATCTCTCTCCCTGTTCGTCATTTACGTCATCAAGATTTTTCACGAAAACATTCGAGTGAGTTACAAGAAATGAATCTTCAGAGATATATTTACGCCTGTTGGGAAAATAAAAAAGAATGAAAGCCATACAATAGAAAATGAACTACGAGCAGAAATATATATAAAAAAATTGTATATACAACGATTTCATTAAAAATGTAATAAAAACTAAAAAATAATTCTGTTCTTGAAATAAAAACTAAAAAATAATTCTGTTCTTGAACTACAATTTCGATAGTGTTTTTCACTTTGAATAAAATCATGGCGCAGGATATCTCACAATAAATTCATTTCGACGCTTGATGCTGTAATGAATTGATTTATATTCTGTTACGAAATATCCCGCTCCACGATTTTATTTAAAGTGAGAAAACACCGTCGAAATTGACCGAAACGAACAAAAGACAAAAAAGAGCCAGAACTATTTTTAAAACACACATATGTGAACAAAATACTTGAAAAAATGTACAGAATGAATTAAAATTGAAATAAAACAATAAAATAAAAAAAACACCAAAATTGAGAAAAAATGAAATTTTAGTGTTTTTACGCAATTGCTTCTAGCCTCGGTGTTTATCCATATATATTCTTCAGTAGCACCTTATTTTCTTCGTAAAAGTTCACACTCAAAGTAAGAAATGAAAAACTGGCCTCATTTTTGCGATTTCGATGTTCACCAGATGATTAAAATTCGGTCGAAAAAAAACGACTTTTTTTCACATATTTCCATCGATTTCACCCAAACCACTGAACCGATTTGAAAATGTTGTAAGGAACATTTGTTAGTGATTCAATTATCTTTAATTTGAGATGATTTTCGACCATATCGGTCATTCGCAACACGAGATATTCGCAATTAAGTGGGATCACCTTTTTGACAGACAGGTAAAAAGTTCACCTGCCAATATCTCGAAAACATATCCATAGAAATTTTTTTAGACCTTATTTTCAGACCCAGCGGGCCATTTTACATAATAAAAAAATAATGCCACCTCCTGTACCAAATGCCTGTAAACTATATTCTGTAAACTATAAACTGTAGTCTTATTCCAACCGACTCGCGTGTCACAAGTGTAACGAGTACACAGTGTCTAAATTCCAACAGCATAAGCAGTATTTAAAAATTTTTCGTAACTTTCCTGAAGAAGATCTGAATCAAGATCGAAACGTCGAAAGCTTTTATAAATTTATTGCTAAATAGCTTGTTTGTATATTCCGTTAGGGAACTAGTTTTTGATCAGTTTAGAGGGCTTCCCGCTTTAATATTTATTTTTAACCTAATAAAACTTTCAACCATAGACTTTTTTTATACTAAAAGATGAATTAATGTTTACACTTTAAGGAAAAATTTTAAAAAGTTGAAAATTAGTATAATTTAATTATTTCTAAGGTTAGGGAATAATAATGTGACTAGGAACTAGTTTTTGATCATCTGAAAATACATGGGAACTAATTTTTTATCAGGTCAGGAACTAGTTTGAATTTTCTTTTTTTATGTTAGTAATTATTTCAAACAATTATTTAAGGACATAAACTGAAAAGAACGATTTATTTCATGAACTGATAAAAAATTAGTGCCTGATCAAGAATTAGTTCCTTAACGGTTGTTTTAAAATTGACCGAACCGTGCGCCGAAAACAGATTGCATAAACTATAGTGTTATAAAAGGTCCCCATCTTCTAACGTTAATATCATATAATTAACATCAATTATACAACACCCTTACCAGCTAATTCTTTTCCACTTCTTTCCCATAATATCCTCCTGGGAGCATTTTAACTCGCATCTGAAATGCTATTCTTTGGTAAGTATCGCTGATCGCCACAACGGTCTCGCCTATTAATTAAAGTCGGACGTCTCGCGGTGACAGGAGGCTGATGGGAGAGGCTCGTTCGATAATGAGCTTCCAATCTGTTTGATAATTGCGACGCGTTTCAGGGGATGACCCAAGGAATGTTCAGTTCAGAGTAGCGCAGAAAAGTAGCCTTTCTCGTCAAGCTATTCGCGAGTTGGCATCTTTTATTTGCCGTCCTCCTTTCTTCTTTCATTCCGCGCGAAAGACGAAACACAGTCGGACGTTGCAGCGCGCTGTGAGTCTGAGAGATCAAAGGGAGACCTTCGAAAAATGCTCGCGAACAGCCTCTGCCACACAAGTTTCTGTGCGGGCGACATTTGGCGGCGACATTAGGCCAGGCTTTCTGCAAGTTTCAGGCACGGTAAGAGAGAGAGAGCTTTCAGTGTAACCAAGGGAACACAGCGTTAATCGAACTCCTTGCTGGTCGACAGTCACTCTTTCCGAGGGGATGCGCTTTTCTAACAAAGACTCGAAAATCGCTGACTCGTGTACGATAAATAGACCGTTCTTTTGGGCAAACACGCGAGCCAGCCTCGGGTCAAGAGAATCGAGCATTTCGCAGATATTCTTCCTTGAAAAACTAGTTTTTTTTCTGAGCTTTTTTATTGACGCGTTAATTGCTGGTGGGTCAATGACAATTTTTCTTTAGGGAAACAGTACTGTTATTATAATTGTTATTTCTTCTAAGATAGATAGGAATGAGTACCAAATATAAGCAAAATATATCTAATTAAACAAATATAGAAATGGGACAACAATCTATCAGGTCGTCACCCTTAAAGTTGAAAGCTAATAGTCTTATTTCGATTTATCATTCTTACCATCAATTAACTCCCTTCTAAATGCCTTTCATTTATCATCTCTCCAACAAAGCTGGAGCACGTCGAGCAGGGTTTAATTTATTAGAAGAAATTATTAATAATGATTGGGGAAAGTGGGGTAATCGTGATGCGTGAACATTGTTTACAAGAAGTAGTAAATTTCAAATTATCGTTACATGAGCCGTTTATTTTGAAAGTGGCCTAACTCCATTTTTCAATTTTTTCCGGTTACCATGGTTACATGTACAACTTCATGTTATTTATCAGTAAAGCATTTCAGGTTGCTTATATTCCGAGCAAATACGATAATTCTTGACACATAAGTTTTCAGAGTTAGTTCAATAATTGAACCGTGTAGTTTGAAAGTGGCCTAACTCCATTTATATTTAAATTTTAAAGTCCTGAATGTATTGCCACGTCGGGGTAGACCAAGGAAGTTGGAAAATATTGTATTGACACCACTGTATAAAAATATCAGACAAATTACAACAGCAAAATTCAAGGACATAATTGACCTATTACGATATATACCACCGGAACATCATGATTTCTTCAAATCCCTTTCACACGCACAAAATGTAGATGAGTAGTAAATTGTGTTGTAATAAATTTATGTTTGTAATTTTGTACGTTATGTAGTTAAAAAATGTTTTGAATCGCATAAATTATGTTTCCGAAGTGTTTTATAGATATGTCAAATAAATTCAGTATTTTTCTTCAATTTGAAGCATCTTAAATTATGTTGAATGGACTTGGGCACCTTCAAATTTTATAATGAATCTGGTTGTTAATTTTGAAAGTGGCCTAACTCCATTCTTGATAAAAAAACGCATATTATTCACTTAATAATTGCCACTATTTTAATAGGAACTATAAATTTAACACCCTTAGATACACTTAAGCAGTATGACTCATTAGTATCCTATACGTATATTTTTAAATTCAATGAAACTCAAACCCTTAAATATCTCGATTTGAAGATAAATGGACTTAGGCCACTTTCAAAATAAACGGCTCACATATTGATTTCAACTAAACTTTCCAAAACATATGATAGATAACACTTCTTCAGAGTTGGGCGAAATGTCATCTAATTACAACTTACAAACTACGATTAAAATGTAATTGTGTAGTTGATTACACATTATTTTCTGTAATCATTAATTTAGGTAGTTGACCATTTGGTTTGGTCAAAACAGAAAATACTGTGCAATCAACTACACAATTATATTTTAATCGTAATTTGTAAGTTGTAATTAGATGACATTTTGCCCAACTCAGCCCTTCTTGGAACTTTGGATAGCTGATATCACTTATCCTGTTCAGACTATTAAATTCTGTCAGTATTTCCTAAGTGCTTTTATGCTTTCATAGCATTTGTTATTACATTTAATTCCAGCACTTGTTACTAGTCGCAAAGATAACCAAATACAACTAAATATTTACTTCTCCCTTATTGCAAAGAGAACCACTGTAATTGAACACTGTTCTTATCTAGGGCTATCGGTACGCTAAAGTCTAACAATTACAAAGCAGTTAAGTAGGTACCTACTTTAGAAGTTCGAGCACTTTTTCAACAAATACCAGCAACTTTTCCTCGTGACCCTGTTTCTCTCTAATCACAGACCATAGAAAGCTAGTTTAGCAGGGTGTGTGCGACTTAGTTTAATATTTTTTTAATGCGTCCACCTTATAAATACCTAATCCACTATTATGCTGGACATCCACGTGGCCCACTTTCTTATTAAAAAACCCACCGGATATCGTGTCCCCTCCATATACAGTGGACGCTCGATAATGTGCCGCAGTCGGGGCTCTAGAGGCGGTGTTTTCTCAGAAGCGGCATATTAACGAGAGCCAATGTAACGCGCGCTCTCCCCATAACTCTCCTGTTTTCTTTTCCGTGATGGCTGCCCCCTACCAGAATACTCTTAAGGTGTGTCACACTGATGTGAGAAAAAGAAAAAACACATTCACGAATATGTATTGCTTGCGAATTGCTTGCGAACTCCAGTGTGGAGGCACCATTAAGGGTTAGCATTCATTGGCTCGCTGAGCGTGAGAGAAAGGGAGGTGCACACACGCGTGCGAGTAATGCGTGTGAGCTGGGGCGTTCCTAACGGCACTTTAAACAGCGGCATATTATCGAGCGTCCACTGTACTACGTCCAGAGGCGGATTTACCATAAGGCGCACTATGCGCGCGCCTAGGGCCCCGACTTCGGAGGGGCCCCACAAAAACCAACTGTCCACTTTTTTTTAATGACACCAAATTTGATTTCATGTGATTTTATTCTTCCTGTCTTTCCCTTTTTTGTAAGGGGCCCAATATTTTCTTTTGCGCCTAGGGCCCCAACCGACCTTAATCCGCCTCTGACTACGTCCCATTAAATCGTGACGCATATATACCCTCATTTCTACCGTACCATGTGCAAAGAGCTTCTGTCATTGTCTAACAAGTGCGTTCCCATTGTCTGCGATTTTTCCACAGAAGCTTCTTTCCAGTCGTTGTTGATTATTCCATTGAAAGGAGCCGTTCGTTCGCGAATGTAGAACAGGCTGACTTCAATGCCCCTTTCACAATTTGTTTAACCCCGTGGATCGTTTATTCTTGCCCGACTTTGGCAGCGTCGATTTTCAAATCAACCGAGCGATCAGATTTCAAAACATTTATTTCAGCGCGGAGAAGATCAGATACCCCGAATTTTGAATTCTACCTCTCTTCCTCCATTGTATTTTTGAAGTTCGAATGGAAACGAACAATGAAATTGGTAGCGAGATTTTTAGAGATATCAATGATTGCAATTATCTGAAATAACGGTTAGAGTTGATTATAATGTTTCATTCTAATTTAAAGACAGAATATTTCGGAAGCTTCGTTAAGGGGAGGTTCTGGTCTAAATGTCGATTTTTTTTTTTATTTCCTTTTTCGAATGTTCAACCTTTTAGGAAAACCTGTTTAAAAGGATTTATTGAAATTCGCAAAATTCCCGAAGTTATAGGCATTTAAGTAGCGGCAAATGCATGGGTGACAACCGGCCACTCGGCGCTCACGTAAAACTTTAAACGCGTTTTTCTCGAAACAGTGTTCTCAAAACGGTGGGAGCTGTATCTTCAAAAGTTATTATCCGATTCGACTGAAACTTTTTTTATTTTGAAGATTATTCTTTTTTCTAGGAGGGGAACTAAAAAAAATTACAAAAAGTGGAAAATTTATAATTTTCAAAGGCGATGAAAGGACGAAAAATACAGGGAAAAGTAATTTCAAACGTGAAGTGTCGTTATTTTCTAAAAAAAATGTAATTTTTGTAATTTTTTTTTAGTTCCCCCCCTAGAAAAAAGAATAATCTTCAAAATAAAAAAGGTTTCAGTCGAATCGGATAATAACTTTACAGATCCCACCGATTTGGATCAATTTTTTGACGCTTTAACTTTAACGACTCCCCAGGGCTGTCTGCACTGATTAATTATAAAACAAAAAATATATTTCTATAATTTAAGACATCCTTAATACAATGCAACAAGTCCCATTAAACTATACACACTAGTTTTCCTTTAATTAATTCCTAAAATTCACCTATTTTTGGGGGCTCTAGACCAGAACCTCCCCTTAATTAATGTAACGTGGAGGTGCCAGGTGCGACAAGTGTATCGCGTGATTCAGGTTAATCAACTACGGGTCTGTAAGATGCTTAAAATTCTGACCGATCTCGACGATAAGATAGGATGAAATGTAGATCGAACTGGCTGCGCGCGAATTATTTATATGAAGGAAAGTTTTTCCTCGGTATAATGAGTTTGGTAAATAACAGTTCGTGACTCTGCGACCGAGTGCGTAGAATGCATTCACTGGGTTTTGAAAATAGCGATAGGGGTACCGTCGATAGAGGTTTGATAAAAGTTTGATATCGATCTTAATTCGAAACGTATTCCGCGGAATAGGGGGCGGTGTGTTCGCGGAACAGAAGGTTAAAATTTTTTAACAATAGTGGCGTGCAACTGGCAGGGGAAACCAATTTCGCATTGATCGCCGTGTAATTGGCAAAATAATTTACGGTAGCGAACGTGGCCGTTTAAATCTTCCCTCGACGTTTTCCTCCGTTATTAGTATCTTCGATGTACCGCGATAATCTACATTCACGGTAACATTTTTCCAAACAGCCCTCTATTTATACCAATGTCGATAACAAAAGTAGCACGTGGCTGCAATCCACTTTGAAGAATGCTTTTAAATTATCTGCTAAAGAAGCTTTTCAATATTTCCTTGAATAGTAAAATTCAAACACCGAGCTTATATTAATAATATTATAAAGGGAATAATTTACTCGTGCCTCACTAATTTAATTTTATTTAACCACACATCCCTCTTTTAACAGCTTTCTTCTTAAACTAGCACTAAAGTCAAGCTAGTAAGCAGTGGTGAATTTAAGGAAAAAGACTCAGGTGATGAAAGTTTCGAGGGGAACATTTTTTCGGGAAAATGAAGAGGTATAGTTTACTAAAAATGGGTTAAGGGGAGAAGCCACTGTGAAATTTTTTTTCGATTTTTCTTTTTGTGCATTTTCATAATATTTGGGGTCTCATAATATACCTGCACGATTTGAAAGTGGAACTCGAAAAATTCTGGGAGCTATGAAAAGTTTTGTATAAGTAGCGCGACTAGGGTTTGTCGGTTTTTAAAAACCGGTTTTTTTAATAAATTTGTAAAATTCGAAAACCGGTTTTTAAATTTAAAAACCGGTTTTATATATTAGAATTAATATGTAAAAATGTACTAATTATTTAATTAAAAATGTTAAAATTTTAACTTGACACCGCTGCGGACACAAGCAAATCGTAGTAAGTAACAGTTTACTTAAAACTAATTTTCATGAGCTCATATTTTCGGAAGAAGAATACTTAATAAATAAAGATTTATAATTTATATTTTGTACGGATTGTAGTTATTTTAATTCTTTTTGCATTTGGTTTTGTATGCAGTGTATTTTATTGTGTTATATTTTTGTAAATCCATAAATATTACCTAAATGAACTAAAAAATTCTTTATTTGGTTCTGTAGAGATAGAGTATAATTGATTTTTTATTATATTTTTGTAATTCCATAAATATGAAGAAAACGTGAGAATTTTTAAAATACATAAGTACAAACATATATTTACCATTTTAATTATGTTTTTTGCGAAAATTCGAAAACCGGTTTAACCAGTTTTTTGGAATAGTGGAATTCGAAAACCGGTTTTCTCAAAATTCGGTTTTTGTATCAATCCTAAGCGCAACGCTCAGAATCGAGTGCACGCATAGGTAACTTGGTGTCAATCGCCCGAAAAGTTTATGTCCAAAAATCCAAATGTATCTAATAAGAGGGATTATGAGCTTATATATGGTTTAAAACTAGGTAGAGAATCACTGACCACGACGAGACCGTATACAGTTACGATCTTTGAGTTACCGAAAATAACTTCTGTCGAAACTTTAAACTTAAAGAGTATCTCGAAACGGCATTTTTCAAAACGAGCGCATTAATAACTCAGTCAATTTTTATCAGATTCATTTGAAATTTTCAGGGAATATTGGTAATACAATTATCTTCGGTTAAGCGTACCAGTTTTTTGATCGAATAATTCATTTAATCGTAACATTAAAAAAACGTGTTGATTTTTTATACTTTTTGGTCAAAATTTCTTCTTAAGTCTGCCATTTCTTAAAAAAATGAATATTTTTAAATCCATACATATGACTGAAGCTATTAAAATATACTTTAAGAAACCGTTCGAATTTTTTAATTCAGAGCATATTTTGGAAAGTTATACAAGCGCCCGTTTTGTAATTTTTTTACAGAGCCTAATGTTATCATATGCTCTGGCCATACTGCAGAAAATTATTTCAATCTGGCAGCATAAAATATTAGTTAAATATATGTATTTTCAGATGGTAATACAAATTTTCCTAGAAATTTACATTTCATTACAAAAGAATGCCTTGAAAATAGCTTTTATTTTCCCCCTTAAGTGCAGTAGTACAGAAAAAAATAGTGTTTTAGATAAAATCCTAATATTTGTTTACGATGAGACCCTGGGGCCTTCTGGGTAGGGACCCACGCGTCACCAGCTCACCGACCACCGATTAAATTCACTACTACTAATAAGCTCCTAATTTCAAAACATCGCGAATTAACAAGCACCAATCGCAACGTCAGTCCTACTGCGTTCTCCAGAATCCCCTCCATTTACTTCGCCATCGCGCATCGCGGCCAATTATTTAACATTATCCGCGGCAACCCTTGTTCATCCACCCTCCCCGCCGACAGCACTCCGCATATCGCAATTACCGACAAGTAATTTTAGCTCCTGTTCGTGTTACGTACGGTGGCTTGATTTTCTGCCGTTGCGACCGCGGCATAATGCTAGTCGATATTTCAGCCAGCCGTGTATGATTACGCTCGTCTCCTGACGTGTCTATTATGCCGTAATGACATCTTCCCACCGTGAAAGTTCGATACACCGTGTCCCTCGGTTATTTATTATAGCAAGCATCGCGCGTGCCCAGTGTCTTCGTTAATCCTTGTTATTTACTCGACGAAATCCTCATTCGACATCGCAGCGAATCTCACCCCCTGATACCCAACCACTCCCCTCGTAAAAGTTCATGGAAAATGTGAAATCCAGTTTTCTCATTCCCGAGATGGAATTGATTTTGAATGTGCGTGGTGCACGCGAGCGGTTCGCTGGATTTCGAAATAGTAATTGCGGCGTGGGTTGCTGGAATTAAAAAGGAATTAAATTCCGCGGTGCGAGTTTTATATTTTATAAGCGATCGGGGTTAATTCTTGGAGGTTTTAAAGTGGCGTTTAATCTGAGAAGGATCCTTGAACATCTTGCTTGACTTTGGAGGAAGGAGGCACAGCGTGTCGGTGCAGTATGTTTTGCGATTCTGTTACCGAATGCAGTTTCAAAGTTTTGACATCCGTCAGAGGCAGGCCTCAAGCGTTTAATGAAAATTCTAATCGATTTGCAAGTTTTACAGTTCAAGGCGACACACGTATCGCTCGCTTAGTGGGTACGTGGCAACACCTGGTCTACTCTCACCTACCCTGACATGCTTCTAGTATATTCACATCGCTGTTTCGCAACCCCTTTTCTTGCCTTCTTCTCGCGGGTAGATTTGAGGGGGATTCTTGTGTAATGGTCCCCCAAAAGTAAATGGTAGTTATGAATTTTTGGGGGAAAATTATTGTCAATATTGGAGTAAACTCTTTTGGGATATAAGAAGGCATTTTTAAAGTTGTAGAAAATATTTATTTTGTGGCGATGCCTATTGTTTATTAATTATTGTGGAATTAATTATTGTGGCAGTACATGTAGCACCTTTCACAGTCTTCAGATTGCAAAGAAAAGAAGAGAAAAGAAAAGTTTTTTAATGTTACATAATTTACGCTGGGTTTGACCTAAATTTAAAGAAGAAAAATGAAAAATTGAAATATTCATAGCGTGTGAAAGAAAAAGTAAAGTTTTTCCTTCGATAAATTTACTTTGTATCGATGAAAAAAGTATTATAAATAAAAACTAAATTTGAGTTTTTTAATGTTACATAATTTGCGCTGGGTTTGACCTAAATTTAAAGAAAAAAAATGAAAAATTGAAATATTCATAGCGTGTGAAAGAAAAAGTAAAGCTTTTCCTTCGATAAATTTACTTTATATCGATGAAAAAAGTATTATAAATAAAAACTAAAATTAAAATTTTATATTCAATCTCAGCATAAACTAACTTCAAGGAATTTTCTTCTCTTTGCAATCAGATGAAGGTGACAGGTACTCAGCGCCACATCGTCAAAGAAGTTTCCAAGATTCCACAATCCTTATCCTTACTAATATATACAAGTAAAACGTTGTCTGTTTGTTTGTCCTTCTTTCACGCCTAAACGGCTCAAGGGATTTCACTGAAATTTTGAACATGCGTCCTAGATTAGAGTATAGGCTATTTATTTTTTAGGCTTTTTTATTTTGGAAACATCGTATATAATTCCCGGGTGAAACCGGGTAACAGGTGGGCTAGTAATTAATAAATAATAAGAAACATCGACATAGAAAAATATTTCCTGCAAGTTTAAAACTGCCTGCTTATATTCCAAAAGAGTTTAATTCAATATTAACAGTAGTATTTAAAAAAAAATTCATAAATCCCAGTTACGTTTGGAAATTGTTAAACAAGAATCCCCCATAATTCACCCTGATTCTTTACTCATGCCCGTCGAGCCTCCATAAACATTTATTTCCCAAACACCCTCTGGTCACTGTCATTCTTCACACGAGTGTTTCCGCAAACATTCCTCACCCCGCAAACCTGATCTCTGCGACGCCCAATTCGTTACTCCTTGGCATATTCTCAAGCCTCCTAAGGTCGTGTTCAGATTTATTGGCCGGTGAGTTTCGTGAGGTGTATTCTCCCACCACCCCCTGCTTGCCTCGATGCTTTTTTTCGCTAGCTTCTCACCAAGAACCTAAGCAACTTCAACTGCCAATCCACGCTCGTCAGGTGGTGGTGGCTGATTTTTCATCGCGCGCTGCTCGCGAAACCGAACTCACCGGCCAATATATCTGAACACGACCTTAGTGTACACGTTTTTTTAGACTCGCTGTACTTGGCGTTTCCTCTCTTTGTGCTTGAAATAATTCTGGTATAGAGGATGCGATTCTTTCTCCGATAACAGAGCGCACCAGTCTCTACTACATAACTCTTTGTACTTGAACAAATCTGCAGATCGATTAACTGGAGGTACCTTTAGTTTACCTCTGGTAAGCGCTGCTTTTATTAAATGAGCTTTAAGACAGGAACTGGTACAGTAGAGTAATTTCGAAAGCAGCATGCCTGGAGGCAGTGGGAAGTATCCCAGCGTGCTTGGGAGGAGGACTCGCAGTGCAAAAGGTTAAATCTTCATTAAAGCATCTCCCTTGCGCATAAACAGAGAGAGAGAGAGAGAGAGAGAGAGAGAGAGAGATGGGCGAGTTTATTCTTAAGGGGGAACACCACTGTGAAAGTTCAAAAAATTTCGATTCTTCTTTTTCTCACTTTCTTAATGTTTAGCTCGTCAACAATACTCTCTGAAAATTTCAAGTCGATATTCGAAGAATTTACGAAGATACAGTGCATTTTGTGAAACGCATCACGCTTACAAACCCATTGCAAGTCAAACTTTAAACGCGATTTTCTCGAAACGACATTTTTCTAACTGATCGAATCCATAACTCTGTCAATTTTATCCGATCGACTTGAAATTTGGACAGAATCTTTAAAACGAGATTATCTTCAGTTGTACGTACCGATTTTTTGATCGAAAACATATTTTTTGAAACACGCTCGAAAAACTATGCATTTTTTTGCGGATTTTCGAAACTTTTTCTTCTAAAGCGCACCATTTTTACAAAATAATTTTTTTGAAAAATCGGTACGTACAACGGAAACTGCACTCATATAGATTATATTAAAACAAAAAAAATTGATTTCAGAGTTGCTGTTCCAAAGATACCCTTTCGATAAGCGACTTATGTTTTCTTGTGAGGGGTCTAGAAGATTAACTGTATATGAAAATCTATGCATGTTTTTCTATTCATTTTTTTTTTATTGTCTCTTAAGACATTGTACTAAAGATAGGTAATAATAATTTTATAATAAAACTGTAAGTTATTCCTTTAAAAAATCTGAAAAATGGGCTCATTTTTCTGGCCGTCACAGTGGTGTTCCCCCTTAAAATGGATTTTTTCATGAAGTGCTTGACTCGTTAGGGAATTCCGCCTCCAATCTTTCGATCTCCCTTACACTTATATCGCTGCCGCAGTGAAATATTTGATTAATCGTGTGTCGCATAAATCTAAAATTAACGCCAGAAAAAATACCAGGGAATTTAAATGCAAAGGAGAACAATGGAGATTGCACTGATTTCAGTTACAAGCCTGTGTACGGCTTTCATCAATCTTCTATTAAAAATGCGACGCCGAGGCTCGTACACGTTATTAAAAGGATCTTGCGAAACACTGCATTAATTGGTCGCCGGGAGCTAAACTCAAAACTAAGTGAAAAATTAGAGAGAATCATTTTAACAGCAGAATCCTCCCTGAGAATAAAATTACCAAGAGAGTTAATCGTCGCAAAGGTCGCAATTAATAACACAAATTCCAAAAAGATACCATCGCGGTGAAAAAGAATCTAATAAAGAACCACAAAGAAACAGTAATTACAGCGAGCACGAGATCTCAATCATTTCACTGACGCAAAGTCTGACGCGTTTCGATCCCGAACCACTGCGGGCATCCGCTACCCCCGAATTTCCTTCACACAACCGCGCGCCCCTATCGAGATTAACGAGCCACGAACAGCGAACGCAGCAAGCATTAGCAACTCGAGCAGGCTTTAATCCTCAAAAAAACACCACGACCCCGTGGAGGCAGCGCGATATCGCATTCATTACATCCGCAACGATAAAAACTGCCGGGCAAAGGGAGAAGTTCGTGCGGCACAGCGACTCGCGGGGAATCAGATTAAGGGAAGAAATGAAAGGGGGACAGCACGAGTGCGGTTGGAATAATGGGGGCGGTGATCGAGCGCGAGAACTCGGCTGCTAATCTTAAAGTGGAGGAATAAGCTAATGGTGCGGCGGCGAATTTATTGTACCCACTCCAACAGCTGCGGCGGCTTGAAGCTGATGTCCAGGCGATAGGTAGCCTCGCAGCTCAGCTTCACTGTCTTCAGCTGGCGGAATCTAGCCGAGGTCTCCATCTTGCAGTAAACTGGACCGGCGGCCGGTTCCCTCCTCAGGGACAAGGTCACTCGAAAATGTCCATCAGCACCCATCTAGCCCCATAATCGTACTTTGAGGGGCGATATTTAAAAGAGAGAAACTAACGAGGAGAATGGAAGAGGAGCCCGGGTCCTTGGCGAGGACTAGCCGCTAGACGTCTAGCTCCTTGCCGTCCGATTCGCGAGGCAGAACGGCCAAAGGATCACGCGGAATTCTCCCGCACACCCGGAGGGAACGGACGTTGCAACGTGCGCCGCGGGCGTCGCGACGCTTACTGAACCACGGCGTCGTAGGTGTAACGCGATTCCGGCACGCGACGACGGCGGCTTTGACTTTTCCCTCTGTTGCCACTCGACCCCCTACCAGCAACCCTCTTCGGAGCTACGGGGAATGGGTTTTAGTCGGCGTGTTCACGGCGTTGCACGGTGGTGCAAAATCCCCAAAACGTGGCAAAAACTCGATGTTCGTGGAAACGGTATTTTAAAAAATTGACGTAGCAATATTAAAATACATCGTAGATTATAATATAAGTTATAAAAAGAAAAATGGCATTAAAAACAACTGCGTTATCTATATGATTTTTTAAAAAAATGTTTCTTTCCAATTTCTGTTGATTTTGTTTTTAATTCTTGAAGTATTTAAGTATTATCGTATGGATACTATTTAATGCGATAAATACTTTACTCTAAACGAGTAAAATATAGAAAAAGTTGCCAATTTGGACATTAATTATAATTATTTTGTTTATAATTAAGGTCCTTCAAGTCCCACCTAAATTTTTTTTTTCAGTTAAAAATAGACATGAATATGAACATTATAATCCGAAAAAAGTCTGCGACTTTTTCGACCTTGGTCACAGTGGTGCAAAATAATACTCCAAAACGTGGCAAAAATTCCAAATATATTTATAAATCGGATATTATGGCATTTTATGCCTTGTTACGCAAAATGAAATATGTGCATGGAAAAAATTAATTAATGGGGAAGGGATAAATATATATTTCATTTTGCGTAACAAGTCATAAAATGTCATAATATCTGATTTCGAAATATATTTGGAATTTTTGCCACGTTTTGGAGTTTTATTTTGCACCACTGTGACCAAGGTCGCAAAAAGTCGCAAACTTTTTTTGGATTATAATGTTCATATTTGTGTATATTTTTAACTGAAAAAAGAAATTTAGGTGGGACTTGAAGGACCTTATTTATAAACAAAAAAATTATAATTAATGTCCAAATATGCAACTTTTTTCTGTATTTTACTCGATTAGAGTAAAGTATTTATCGCATTAAATAGTATCCATACGATAATACTTAAATACTTCAAGAATTAAAAACAGAATCAACAGAAACTGGAGAGAAACATTTTTTAAAATATCATATAACGCAGTTGTTTTTAATGTCATTTTTCTTTTTATAACTTATATTATAATCTACGATCGATGTATTTTAATATTGCTACGTCAATATTTTAAAATACCGTTTCCACGAACATCGAGTTTTTGCCACGTTTTGGGGATTTTGCACCACCGTGCGTTGGTATATTTTTAGGGGATGTTTGTTTGTATAGGGTGTTTCGGGTAGGTTTAGCGATTGAGATGTTTCTGATGTATTTTAAATTTTGGAAATATATTTCTCGCAGGGGCGGAGGTGGAGATCTGGCGCCACTAGGCCAACGAGCGCGTGCCGCATTATTTGTAAATATCATTAAGTGGTTTAAGGGGTCGTGCCTAGTTGGTAGACGTAATTTTCGGGAATTTTTTGTGGGGAATGTAATGTATATTTTTTACAAGTATTTGCTTATTTTAGAAGTACGGATATTCAGTGACTCTCGGTAATTTTGTTATAGAAAAATATTGGAAAGTGATCGAATAACAGCGACTCTCCCGGAAGCTTTTTTTTGTGGTGAGCATGATTTCTCAGAGTTGGATCATGTGAAATTGAAAAGGGGAGAAGATTCTGTTAGTATATGAATTTATCTAGTTCGTGAACGAAGGATTTTAAACAAAAATGATTCAGACAAAATGGCAGCCATTTAACGAAAAATCGAATTGTTCGTTTTTCGTGAATTATAAATAGTTTTCATCAAAAATAAAAATTCTTCGTTCACGAACTGGATAAACTTATATATTAACAGAATCTTCTGCACTTTTCGATTTCAGATGATCCGGCTCTGAGAAATCATGCTCATCACAAAAAAATAGATTCCGGGAGAGTCGCTGTTATTCGATCACTTTTTAATATTTTCCTATAACAAAATTACTGAAAATTACTGAATATATGTACTTTTAAACTAAGCAAACAATTGTAAAAAAGATACACTAGATTTTCCACAAAAAATTCCCGAAAATCACGCCTGCCAACTAGGCATGACCTCTTAATTCAAAAGAGTTGGGGGGATTTTGAAATTCATTCCACTTTAAAGACGAATTCATTGACCTACGACTCTGAGTCCTTCAAGATCACTAAAGGTCTTTTAAAAAAAATAAAAATAAACAAAGTATGTTGTCATTATTTTCACTTGACAGAATAAAAGTGTTGTTACTGTTGGGTAGAGTTAGCATGGTGCAGATAACAGGGTGGAGCACGTGAGGGTATATACAAGGATGTCTCTGCGTTTGAACTTGTAGATTAATGTAGATAAATGGTAATAGTAGAAGGTTGTTGGTTTAAAAGGGAAAGGCAACTGAGAAGATCGTTAACTTTCAATGGGACATCGATTGTGGTTAGTGTTCCTTCTCGAGAATTCTTTCTCGAGAATTTCTCGAGAAATTTTATTTCTTATTTCTCATTTCTCGAGAAATTACACTGTTTCTCCAGAATCTTCAGTGTAAGAAAATTATAATAATCCCCATTTGTTTTCAGAGTGTAAGAAAATTATTATAAACCCCATTTGTTTTCAGAGTGTAAGAAAATTATTATAAACCCCATTTGTTTTCAGTAGATTAACTAAATCGACATTAGACGCATTGTGCTTTTGAAAAAACTATTTTAAAACAAAAAATTAATGTTTCGCCTTGCTCACATTTTATATTAAATAAATAAATTTATCAATTATATTTAATGTCCATTTTTTTATTTACACAAGTTTTGTCTAAGTTGGACACGATTAAAAATTTACATAAATATTATCAACATTATACCAAAAATAATAAATTTTGCAATATTTTTTAATTTCTTGAGAATTCTCGAGAAATATAATCTGATTTCTCATTTCTCGAGATGCGAAGAATATCGAGAAATCAGGAACACTAATTGTGGTGGCTATGATGATTGTGGGTTTTGATTAGGAGTCTTAGAACCGAATCCTGCGATCTCAAAGTCGGTGATATGGAGGAGTTTCAAGGTCCCGCGATTGACCACGTCTGATCCTGCAATTCCAGCGTGCTTTGGATTGTGTTCCACGGGCATTTTGTAGTCTAATCAGAGTTCATAAGCCTGGGGTCGTTGATAGGAAACTCTCAAACCTTCATAGGGGACCATTTCAGATTCCACAATCCCTAGGTACCTAGTGTCAATTCCTTAAAAACATGGAGTGATTTTACTTAAGGTGATATCGGATTATAAAATCACTGTAAGCCGATCAAAATCATAGCCCTCGACCCTGAAGTCACGTATTTGAGTCCTATACTTCTGAAGTCGTCAGCAAAGGTACACCTCGAAGTTCAATTCAGGTCCCATCCTCTGGATCACCAGTGCCAATACCTCAAGCACCTGCAGTGACTCAAGTCAAGCTTTACGATCGCGAGACCGTGAATAATGGTACCATGAGAAATCCAGGGTGAACCAAATCGCACCGCAGGATGCTCCATATCGGATTCCTCGACCTAATAGTCCTCAGCGGTTACGACCTCTGACCTTTTTGGTAGTCTGTATTTAAGTTCCACGATGCTATATCAAAAGTGTCGATACCTTAAAAGCTTAGGGGTGATTCCACTCGAGCCCAGTTTCAATTTGTATTATTAGATAGAAAAATGCTGGACAACTCTTTCCTCTCTTCATTCGAAAAATCAGGGCACTTGTTCAATTTTTAAGTACGTTTTATCGAGTAGCGTTAGGCATATGATATAATATACATACGCAGCTGTTGAATTTTCTTGCTAACTAGGTCAATACAATCACTTTATACTATAAAGCTGGGTAGTATGCGACATCGTTAGTCTCCACGTTTGGCAAACATTTATAACATTACTAAGGACAGTTGCTGAAATGAATTTATACTTCGTGCACATGCATTCCTTTGGAAAGTACAGTACACCGACGCTGAAGGGCTTCTAAACAGTTTTAAAAGCTTACTAACGCCTGAACCCAGAGAAGGCTTACCCTCGACAAGCTAAAAAACATCGAGCTTTCAATTATTTAAGCCGTCTCTCTTCGATCTGCGCTTTCCATATTCATTCAACTTCGCGCAGGAAGTTCTGAAAGATACAGATTCGAAAGGGTGTTAAAGGCAATGCTCGAAACGGTTGAAGTCTTTGTTGCATAAATACGATTTATTTCTTCGTCTTCACCATCTTCCTTTCACAATGTCCAATACAAAAACATCTTTGCAAAGTGCATGTAACCACGTTCCAATATGTACACGCAAGTTGAGGTATATTGATAGATTACATTTTTACATTTCAACAACGAATCGAGTGGTGACGCGTAATCGTATATTACAAGTAGTAGCGGTCGCCGTCTAACGCGACGCCGCGTACGCTTTAATCGCATTAGTAATATAAAATCACTTTTAACACATATAGAGCCTTTAAAAGCACAATGAAATTGTTCCTTTCTTTGAGTAATTATGTGTTCATATAAACAGTCTTGGTAAAAATAAATGTGATTGTTCAAACATTTAATGATAACTACCTACAATTAACTATTACGTTCTTTACAATTGTAAAATCTGTAAAAGTTTCAAGGGATGAAAATTATAGATGAAATTTATTTCTCGTCATAGCCGGTTTCGCGCCGAAGTAGCATCGATAGTGACAACAATATTGCCAAAAATAGGTATTTTGCGATTCTCGTCACTGTTAAACCAAGTCACTCAGCTAGTTTCCAAGATTCACACGCTTATCCTCCAAACGTATTTCCAATCCAGCGCAATGAGATCTATTAATTGTCATAATGAATGAGCACTTCCAACAGTACACTCGGTCAAAGCCTGACCCATCTTTATCGGTTGCCCCTGATTTACGCAGAATTGGAAATTCTCCGGGGCTTCGAACAGCAGCACAATAGTGGAGCCCATTCTAAATTCACCGAACAATTCTCCCTTCTTAATATGCGCACAGCCTAAGCTAACATCCTTCCAATTCTTTGCCTCCGGCCACATAATAGTATTTGTGTGCAATTCTTTATCACAGTACACTTTAATGGAACCTACATTCGTAGCTCCAACCGCAGTATATGCCATAAAACCGCCAGCCCATTTGCCAACATACAGCACACGTTCATTTATCGAGAATAAATCTGGTAGATATTGTACTATTTTCGGATTAACGCTTAGAAGCTTTCCTGGAAAGAAACGACAGAATTTTAATCAACTCGAAGCCTATTCGTGATAGAAAACGAGAGCAGCGTCTACCTTGAAAATGTCTGCGAAACTCTATTTCCCAATCGGTCGAACTATGAAACCTGTGATAGTCTCCTGGAGCTAGATAAACCGTCAATTGATAAAGCTTATTTGCCGGATTCTTTAAGAAAGATTTTACATAAGCGTCGTCATCCTCTTCCGTGAAATTCTGAGAATTCTCAGCGGGGAGTAGATGTATGTCGCCTAAGAAGTGCCTAAGATTGTAAGTTACACCTTTTACTTGCTCCACGCGGCACGACGTTACTGGCCCGAAATATACTACTCTTCCATCGGCTGGTGAAACCTGCGATCGATTCGCACGTTAATATATATGCGCATTATTCATTTACTTGAGGTGGGGAATGTTTATACTCGCAATGTTTGTGTTCGTATCGATGGGTCTCGCATCGCTTTTCAGTGGTCGGACGAAGAAGTCCACGAGACTTGGAAAGTCCGACAAGCTCGAATCGATCTCGTCTAGATTGGCATTAAAAGCTTTTGCATAAAACCCGTACAAAGTTGGCCTCAAAGCGACTGGCAATTCCAAACTGGCTATCCAGCCCCAGATTCTACTTATTATCCGAAGTGGCAGATAATAGTAACAATTCACCTGCGTGGAAAGTTAGTAATAAATGTTCGACTTTGTTTATAGGACTCTCTTATTTACATCGCTCGAAGCTATTGAGCTACGTACCACCAAAACATTGATTGGCTCGTAAACGCTATTGTCCTGGGTTTTAT
Source organism: Andrena minutula (assembly GCA_929113495.1). Lineage (NCBI taxonomy): Eukaryota > Metazoa > Arthropoda > Insecta > Hymenoptera > Andrenidae > Andrena > Andrena minutula. Next base: position 43,910,303 of record OV815994.1, read on the forward strand.
ACGGATGTTTTCTTAAATGCCTCCATTGCAACACCGCTAGCAACGATACTCCTACTCCAACAGGAACGCTCCATTCCCATTGTTTCGCGAACGAGTACCAAGGATTAACTTTACGTTGCGTCGTATTCGCGTTTGAAACGTATTTCCTTGAGAACCTTTGTCTTATGGAAATTCTGAGAATTCCTTTTGTATACATATCTGTACAACATTCGTAAGAGTTTCTTCTAAAATGTGTTAGTTGGTTTAAATATTGGGTAGTTTCATTACGTCGACAATAAAGTCACAAACCTGACGTGCTGAATGAATCTAAAAATTTTATAGGCAGTCATCTCGAATATAAATTTTATCAAAAAGATATATTTAAAGTCCCTGTTCCCAGTCTACTTATGCTTTTAGGTTAAATGGAATTGAACATTCCTCTCTGGAAAATACATAAGTAGTAAAGAATATAAGCTCTGAAAGTACAGTATGTGAAGTATTCTAAATGTAATTATTGTGAGTTACTCGATTTATTAATTATGAGGGATTTTACATTATACCAGTGGCATTACATTGGTTTAGATTTTTTTTTGTGTATACTTACGTGAAATACAGTCTCATACATTTACTACAAATATATTATAAATTGGTACTAATAACTACCTACAGAAATGCAAAACAAAGATAATGGAACAAAATTCGTGCGTAAGCTTTAACGCTATTTGTACGGCAAACTGATGGTAAACGCCATCTAGTAGATGAACCAAGTTGAAGTGAACAGTAATTTACTTTGCCAAAGTAAACAAAGTATAGTTTGCAGAACAGCCATGAGCTGGGTGGTTGGCTAGGTATTACTGCCAGTTGATAAGGTAAAGAAGATACATTTAATTTTGAAACTTTTTACGTTATCAACTAGTAGTAATGGCCGGATGACTTTTACCACAGACGAGGATTCTGCGTCGATGGCAGTTCGTCCCAAGCGGGTAAACAAAAAATTAAAGCTGTTCGAGTAGCTCGAAATTCGAGTCGGGCCGGGATTAAAGCGAGCGGCTGGACACAATTGTTTTGTTCGTCAATCGCTACCTTCACTATGCAATCTACTCCAAATTTATAACCTGACGTCCCTGACGAGTGTCAAATGAGCTCGCTTTTTGATCGGACCGCTCGCTTTTTAATTGAATAGCTAGATTCAGTCGAGCGAGTAATGTTTGTCTACTCGGGTAATTTTTGTCTACTCGGGTATTTCACGGGTACCCGGGTAATATTTGCCTACCCAGGTATTTCACGGGTACCCGGGTAATATTTGCCTACTCAGGTATTTCACGGGTACCCGGGTAATTTTTATCTACCCGTGTATTTCACGGGTACTCGGGTAATTTTTGTCTACTCGTGTATCTCACGGGTACCCAGATAATTTTTGTCTACTCAGGTGTCTTACCGGGTACCTCGATACCCGACCCAAAACAATTGCACTAATTCAAACTACAGCTGTTGATCGATGAGATGCCCGGTTACCCGAGTAGATAAAAAATTACATGGCTACTCGGGTACCCGTGAAATCCCCGGGTACATAAACAAAAATTACCCGGCAAGGCCGGCTTTCCCTTTACAGGGCCCGGGTGCAAGAAATACTTTGAGGCCCCAAACAATTTCCCAATGGCAAAAAAACATATCTTACTCTCAGAAACCAGAATCACGAAAAAGGATAATAATAACAAAGGAAAATAAAATAAAAATACAAATAAACATTAACATATTTAAATAGATGCCTTTTTTATTGCCATATCATTAATAATATTAGATTATTATATTAGAAATTTCTTACTTCATTTTTCTTAATTTAATCAAATATAAAAAATCGTTCACATTTTTTTCTCCCGAATACCTGGGTACAGGTGTACTTACCTGGGTGTACCCTGCATACATGGTGCCAGGTGTCCCTGTAGCAAATCGAGATTCTCGACTACCTGATTTACTCGGGTATCTCACAGGTACCCGAGTACCCGTATTATAATACCTGAATAAAAGCAAAACCCCATATTGGGTGAAAAAATTGTCAATAACTTTTGCACCTATAAAATTTCTAACAACCGATATTAAGTATCTACATATACCACCTGTACGATCTACCTGCATACCTCATCGCATCTTAATTACGTCAACCCACACGGTGCCCGATCACATCGCTCGAATTATATTCCAGACCAACTGATTCTGGATATAATACATCCCAACTATAATGCATTTTCTTAAAAACAAAGAGAAAGAATCAAGGTTAAACCCGTTTTAAAGGTGACCGCGCGCACCTGTGCCACCGGTTGCGATCGCCGCAAGAATAGCGCTGTGCAGCTATTTAAAGTTTTATTTCAAAATCATAACGCGCCAGGAATTGCGTTTCAGGTAAATTAAGAAGTAGCTACGCTCGAGCTTAGCATCTTTTCCAGCTTCCTCCTGCGCAGCATGCACACGCATATATACATCCTATACCCACACCTGCGAGCGTAATAACAGGTGGCTCCGCGGCGCGGCAGGTGGATCAGTTTCTTTTCTTTTTCTCGTTTTTTCTTTCGTCTTTCCCGGACGGTGTACGTTCTCCCATTGTTTTCGGAGCGATGCACGCAGTGGCTGACAGGGCGTATTGACGGTGTTGCGTGCCGAAACTCGATCCGCGATCGCGCCAGCCGCAAGTGTCAGCAGGGGAGCAGAGAGATGACGATTCGTAGGTGGACCGCGTCGCCGCGATAGATGCAGGTCTATCGCACCAGTTGCCATCGGACAGGTAGAGGTTATATACGTGCACGATATTACACGACTGGCGTATACGCATGAAAGCTCGTGGCTGTGGTAAAATAAAGAGCGAGACAATGCCGCCGTCGTCTCACACGAATTGGACGAGACCTCTTCTAAAGAATGGCCAGGCGATGCAGATGCAAGCGAAACGAACGACGTGCATCGCCGCACAGAATCAAAATTCGAACGGCAGTGGGACGGAGCACGGCGGCATACCGCTGGACAGGAGAATCAAAGTTGTTCTAGTTGGGGACGGTGCCGTTGGAAAGACCAGCCTCGTCGTTTCCTACTCGACGAACGGGTTCCCCGGGGAATACGTGCCCACTGCCTTCGATAATTACAATGGTTAGTTTAATAATTAATAACGGCGGCAAGCCTGTCTAAGACAGTGACAGGTTTAATTTGAAATAGCGATAACGGCGAGTCGCGTCCAATCGTAACTTTATAATTGCAGTTCGATGTAATTCTCGTCGCGTTATTATTTCCTTTTAATAATACATCGCAAAATATAATTAATATCTTTTCGGAGAAATTCGTGAGGAGCAATGAAAATTAATATTAAATTGATATACTTAATTAATATCAGGCTCTTATATCTGGATAGTACATTAAGTTTTAAAAACTCTTTGTTAGATGTAAAAAGAACAAGATTGTGTATAAGGTATAGCATTTTCCTGATATCCATGTAATCTTATCTTAGCTATTTGTTACCCAAGAAAAGTTTACAGTATACGTAGAAAGTTACTTGAATCAGCATGTCTGCTCGATGAAATGATATTTAACAACACAAGAATGATACTTTTAAATTTGCAAGATGCAAAGAGAAAGTGTAATTGTATAATGAAATATAGTAAACCGGTACCCAGGTTTATACTTATAATTATTTATTCCTCCGAATCGAATCGCATTCTAATATCTGCAAATAATATATCGTACCCATAAAAGTCAACTCCGCGCGATATTAATTATTCTGACTTCTTACAGTGGTCGTCAACGTCGACGGTCAACCGGTAAATGTTCAGCTGTGCGATACAGCGGGACAAGACGACTTCGATCCTTTGCGATCGTTGTGTTATCCAGAGACAGATGTGTTCCTAGTCTGCTTCAGCGTTGTATGCCCTTCTTCTTATCATAGCATAACTTCTCGATGGATAAACGAAGTACGAAAATACTGCCCAAACGCGCCCATTATTTTGGTAACGAGTTGCACGTCTAACAATTATTATGAGATAAGAACGACGATGAATATTTACAAGCCGTAGGGCGTAGATTAACGCAGAGACGATGGTGATTTCAGGTGGGCACGAAGAGCGACTTAAGGTCGGACGTGCATCTTATGTTACAATTAGCGAGATATGGCCAAACACCGATTACCACTACTCAAGGGCATCAATTGGCTCAAGGAGTAGGCGCCGTAAGTTACGTAGAGACATCCGCGTTAACTCAACACGACCTCAAAGAGGCCTTCGACCAAGCAATAGTTAGTGCTCTTAATACGAGACGAGGCGGTGCTAGTTTATTGTTTAGACGTAGGAAACCATTGCCGCTGTGGCGCAGATGGCTATGTTGCTGGGAGAGGCCTTCGAGCGGTGCATAAACATTAATTATTAGACTCTCTAGAATATCCTCTGTGATCAAAATGCGGCTACCGCGTTATCGGAACTTCTCATTTCTTATGAATATTTCATAGCCAAGAAGTTTCATTTCATTAACGAGCGAAAGGTATCTGTATCGTTATATTGCTGAATATCTTTCCAAATATTTAAAGCAGGCTAGATAGTTCTTTAAATTGGGTATTATCTTACGCGTATATTTTGTACAGCCGAGGAGTTGGCACTCCGATACTTTGTAGACGCGAAACGTTGTTTCTCTATTTTTCCTAGAAATTTAGGGTATTTTAGATTCTGATAGCTAGGTCGTCCGCCGTTCATGAAATTCCTGAAGCCAGACGTGGCGTAATTTATTAAAACATTAATCATATTTTCGTTACTAGTATGTAATTGGCTACTTGCCGGTTGTGATTTTTTCTTTATCTATAGAGTTAATTCTAGAATTTATAGACGTATTATTATCGCGTTATTATTACTATTGCATCACATAAACGATTTTTAATCCTGCATTTTCCCACGCTACGCGATTTATCGAAGATAAAAGTTGCAATTTTATGGATGCAAATTTTGGGAATCTTTATCCTTTGCACTCTTCTTTTCAATCGTTTGGAACACTTTAAACGTTCTTTATTATTTACTAAATATTTAAAACGCTGAGAAGTATTGTATACTATTCAGAGATAAGGTATAAATACCTTCTTTTATTTAAAAGAGACAGAATGTCAAAGGGGTTGCACGCACATCACATTTTTATATGATAGGTAAAATACATATTTGTATGTACGATCTATCTATTCGCAAGTATACATTTTTTTAACATGGAATATAATTACGAGAAAGATAGAACCCAATGGGGTGTTGAAGGAAAATGAAACTGTTAAAAATATTAGCAAACGCTGTGATTATAAAACTTAAATTCTTTCAAGTTCTATCATTTGTGTATATATAAAAATTATATAAACGATGCAAGACTGTTAATAAGTCTTCAATCTGCTTCCATTTGACACAGTTTCGAATATGGGATTGTATCATAAATCATAACATATCTAAGTTAAACTTTAAATGAACTTATGTCTAATAAACGCAATGTTTAGCTTTCTTTTTACTGTCACGCGATTTCCTTTCTTTTTCCAAAGGGTAAGGTCAGAATAGTGGCTAAGAATGGAAGAAGAAAGGCAAAGAACTTTGAATTAGTAGGAATAATAATCTTGCAAAAGCATCACTTTTTACCTTCTTCAATTTTAACATTTTCAATGTGTTAAAGTTTGAACGATTTTTGCTCAAATCCCTGCGTTTTAAAATAATTTAGCTTAATTGAACGTCAGAACGAGATTTTTAGTTGTGTTAGGTTTTAAATAATAATTTTTGTATTTTATAATTGCACATATACTTCAAACTGTAATTATAATCCGGCAAGCTCTGTATAAATTTACGGTACATGTGATTCATCTTTTTAAACGATTAAATTATAAATCTTTCGATGATACTACTAGTAGAACCAATGTTCCTGGAATCGCTGATATTAATGTTATAAATGGAGTATAAGCTTCGAACAGAAGAAAAATAATGTATGCATATAATATCTGTATTTGAATATAATGACCGTAGTATTCTTTATACTATCGTTTATTACTGCCGATGTGTCTATTTTGATGCATTTCTCAGGCGTTAGTTATATTAAAATACATCACACGAATTGTAATCACCGCGTTAAAATTTCTGTTTTCTCGTATCTTGGTTCTACATCTAGAAACATTGCTAAAATCAAATACTACCATGCTTGCGACTTATTTTAAAATATTTTCTAACTGTGTACAGGCTGTATAAATAGTAATGGTCACTGCTTTCAGGAGGAGAATCTGCAGAAGTACTTGCTCCTGTTTCCTCTCACTCTCACACATTGAAACCCAGATTTCGCCTTTGTTTTTTTTTAAAAGACGAGAAGGAAAGGATGCGAGTGCGAGTGAGAGGAAACGGGAGCCACTGATTGCTGAGTGGCTCTGCGAACTTTAGGTTTTGTGCAAACTTTAACAATTTATAGTGTCGAAACGATGCGTCTACGATATCTATAATGGTTTCTTTTAAACTAGAGATGTACCGACTAGGGTTTTGGCCGACTAGCCGATTAATCAGCCCCCAAGAAGGCGACTAGTCGTCGACTACAAAAGTGGACGGATAGTCGGCCACTAGTCGGTACATATCTAGTAGAAAAATTATAAAACTTGTTAGAAAAAAAGAGAGAAAAAATTATTAAATATTCACAAAAAGGGAGCCGATCAATCTGCCTTTTTTGCCGAGTAGTCGCCGACTACAAAAATGGACGAACAGTCGGCTTAACCGACTAGTCGGCCACTAGTTAGTACATCTCTATTTTAAACTTTTTTTCGTTTCTCTAAGCAGAGCACGTCGACGTAGAAATAAACATCGACATGCCCACCGATCAAGAAGTGTAGATTCGCCGTTGAAAACAGTGATTATTACTTTTCATACACCCCGTACTTGCATTACACATCCAATCGAACATAATTCTGTATCATAATATTTATTTGAAATCGAAGAGAACGACGATACTTAATGATGTTCATTAATATCACCTCGACAATATTGTTATTACTGATACGCTAATACAATTTCGTATTGTACTCGTAATGATGTCATTGTACATAATCATATCACACATTCTATATAGTTATTACGAAGACATGGTATTTAAAAGAAACACAGTGTATATGTTACTGGTACGTAGGGAAAAGACTTTAGACTGAAAAGGTGTCTCAATGTTGTAATGGATAGTATTAAAAGTTGCTTATACTGTGTAATAAAGTAAACGATATTTTTATAAACATTTTTCTATATCGGTCTATGCTTTTTAAACCATGTCAGATTTGTGTCGATTGTTCTTTATTGTATGAAGTATGGATATTTGTACACAAATAATAAATTATTTATGAAAAGCAGATTTCTACACTTTTGATAACACTCCAGCTCTTATTACGGTATTTTTTATCAGTGGTGTGATTCGAAAAGGTCGTCAGTTCGAATAGCTTACGTAACAATAAATTAAGTATAGTCCTTAGTGTTAAGTACATATAACTGGAAAATTTTCATAAATTTTTTAAACATTTTACTCGTGACTGTTGATTTTGTTTTATATTGTTAGTAAATTCAATTATAAAAAAAATTAAGTAAAAAATTTATAAAAAAAAGTAAAAAATAATATTGTTCCATATTTAATCTACGACTCTCCATTTTAGATTAGATAAGGAACAAAATTTTTTGTTTTTTAGCGCATTTTTATTTTTTGAAGTCGCTTTTATTTTTTTTTGTACTTTTTAGTTATTTAGCTGTTCTCGAACGCCTGATACTGCGTCCTTTGCCTGCCCGTGCAAACAATGTATTTTATAATGAAACCGATTTCCTATTTTTTGGTGTACCTTCAAAACTACTTGACCGATTTTGATATTTCTATCTCCATGATCTAACAAGGGAACATCCCGAACCCGAAAATTCAAAAAGTTCTGAAACTTTGTGGATATGTAGGGGATTTCCTTCTGATTACAACGCAATTTATTTTGCTGCCCAAAATCACTAATTAACCCCTGATTTTGTGTTATAACCCGTGAAATGTAAAATAATTTTTTTACCAAATGATAGATCTAATTAAAAGAAGTAACTTTTGTCCTGAAACTTTTTTTCCAACTCTTACAGTTCGCGAGTTATAACAACAAAATCGAAAAATAGCCGAATCTTCAGGGATTAATTTCACCCCCTTAGAGTGATTTTGGGCAGCAAACAAACATTGCGTTGTAATCAAAAGGAAATCCCCTATATATCCACAAAGTTTAAGAATTTTTTAAATTTTCGGGTTCGGGATGTTCCCTTGTAAGTTGATTGAAGCCAAACTAAATGCAATAAGGTTCATCAAAATCGGTTCAGTAGTTACGGAGAAATTCGCGGACAAACATAATACATACAAACACTTCGAACTCAAAACCTTTTTCTTTTTGAAGTCGGTTAAAAAAGAAATGCAACTATTTAGCAGTTGGAGTAAAATCTGAGACATAAAAAGTTTCCGAATGTATGTAAATTTGCAAAGCAGAAATGTTAAGAAATAGTATGTAGCACGGGGAGATAGCACACCTCGTTTAGAGACGTCTGGTTTATGTCCATTTTAGGTCTGAACATCTTGATTGGTAACAAGACGTCTTTAAGACGCCTTTTGGACGTCTTTAAGACTTTGCCATACGTTGTGCTATCTAGGTACTAGAGTCGGGCATTATTCGAATAAATTTTCAAAATCTATTCGTTATTCTCGAATAACTTCATTTTATTCGAACTTTTTAGTGGAAGATCATTCGAGCCCAACTCTGATACATATCTATATACTTACTTAAGTATAGATGCTAGTAAATGCAATGTCTCACTCTCACCAGTCACCACGTAACCTTCAGACTTCCCTACAGATTACAGAACCTCGTCCGTGTTTTCACATCAGATTTCACTGAACGATACATTATCCTATGTCAGTGTCAGTAATAATTTCTTCCACTTATGCGTGAAGGTAAGATAAACCTTCACGAGCAAACGATATAAAGCTAGAAACACAGAAATCATGAAGACAGACGTTACCGACCCATGGAGTGGAATAGACACATTTAGGAATGACGACGACGAACATCATAATCATTTCGAAGATTCTTTCGTAAAATACCAGTCCGAACATACAAGACTTGCGGATTCAGAGGAATATTTGGAAAAACTTTGTACGTAGGCCTTTGTTTTAATTATGGTTAGAAAATACCAGTAGCATGTTTATGTGTATGTAATTATATAGCTGTCAGTTCCATATGCGTTAATTCTTGGATTGACCCTCACACAACGAATGCAAGGTCATTTTCATCCAAATCTGACAAAGTTTATCGCGACGTTATATTTCTGTTGACAATAGCAAAATATGTATAGTATAATATGCTTATTCTGCATTCACTTTAGCGGTAACCCGGCACGGAAATATTACGACTTGTGTTAGATGAGTCAGATCCCTAGGAATTGCGCAAATCGTTCGCGAATCGGTAAGGGCGTAGCTGTACTCTTGTTTGGAATAGAGGATAAATATAAATTTCACTAACATTGTTCGTAAAAATCACACAGGACATACAGTAAATCACAGCCATAATCGTACACTCTTTAAAATCGCATAACTTTTTTAGAATTGGTCCAAACGACTTGAGTTCTTTTTTAGAAGTTGGAAGGATTAGTTTGCAACTGATGATGTGTTTCGTCGTTTTAAAAAAAAATGCAATTGGTCGGAATAGTAAAAAAATGCAATAAGTCGGAATTCTGAAACTTTTTTGTGAGCCTGTAATGAAAATTCCAAAAACCCGTTTGTTGATCGAAGTAAGTTGTACACATGCTGAAAATTTATCAAAATTGAGATCGCAGAATAAAGTCGAAAATCGCGAAATTCCTGAAATCAGCGATTCTCAACCTTATTCTGCGATCTTAAACGTTGCATTTTTTTTTAAAAACGACGAAACACATCAGTTGTCAAACTAATCCTTCTAGCTTCTAAAAAAAAAACTCAAGTCGTTTGGACCAATTTTAAAAAGTGTACAATTATGGCTGTGAGTCACTGTACACCTATTTTATGCATCAAATGAACGTAAATAATTTTTTTATGTATTTTTTATTATCTATTTACGTGCGATTAAATCATTCTATATTCCATTTTTTTCGTGAAACCCGTTTACAATGGAAATATTGCTATGGATCAAACTGATCCTGCATTCGTCTTCCAAGGATTAAGGACATTTTTCCAGGCTAATAAAATTAGATTTTAACTGTATTTCACTTCACCATAAATACATTCTGCTATCGAATTTAAGACTGATAAATTCATTGACCTTTTTAACACGATTTTTTATTTCCACAACGTAATCATAATAAATTACATAAGTTTTCTCTATACGCTTGTTGCATATTATAAAAAGAGAAATCTAACATATGAAATTATTCTACAGACTGTAGACTTAGAAATCTCCAAAAGGGTACGTCGAAAAAAGATCTTGTAGAATCTTTATCCGTGGTGAAGGAAGATTACATCGCACGTTTAATAACGTCTGGATGTAGGCTCGAAACAGAAGAGGAGACAGAATTAGCCCTGAACCCTTTGATAAGACACATAGCGCCCCATTTGCAAGTAACTACAGAAAAATTTTGGAACCCTTTAATTCCATAGATTCTATCGATGTTAATATTCTTTTTGTTTCAGGCATTAACTGCTACGGAACTAGTTCACCTCTTAAAGGCAGACGTTCTTCAAGTAGTCACCGAAGCCGAAGCGAACGAGGAGATCAAAGACAAATCATTAACTAATTAAATTCAATTTCCTGAATAAAGAAACAAAGTAGCGAGTTAATCTCAGAAGCAAACATGTCGATCGAAGCATTGTCGGGAAGAGTATATATGTTAGTAACCGGTGCAAGCCGTGGAATTGGAAAACAAATTGCAATATCGCTTGGTTCGCTGTTAGGAAAAGGTTCGCGTGTTCTTTTGATGGCAACGAATTTGGATGGTTTAAAAGAAACTGCTAAACGTATCCCTGCCGATGTACTCGTTAACTCTATCGGTGTTGATCTGGGCAAAGTGGAAGACGACGAGCTGCATGGCGAGTATAAGAGAAATAGATGTGTTGTTCTTTATTGTTGAAAGATATATGGAATTTTTAAGTTTGTTCTATTGATTTTGCAGAAATCATAATGCAGTCTTTAAACGAAGATACCCCTGAAGAATTCGATCGAGTGGTTGTAGTGCATAACGTTGGTACAATGGGAAATATTTCAGACGGGACGAACGACTTAACGGACATGAATGCCTGGCGCAGTTATTACGATGTGAACGTTTTCAGCCCTGCTGTATTAAACGGTGTCGTTATGCGAATATTTAATGAAAAAACAAATACGAAGAAGACCGTCATAAATATTACTTCACTATTTGCGATAAAACCAACACAGAAAACAGGCGAATATGGTAGTGGAAAGGCGGCACGAGAAATGTTCTTTAAGGTAACAGTTTTGTACTTTGTAAATTTTGAAATTAAATTCTGTTTCAATCCATTACGTAAAATTTTCTATTTGGAAGAGCTAAATTTTTTCATAATTGCCTTCTTCTTTAATTCATTTTTTTTTTAAATTTCTATTTGGAAGAGCTAAGTTTTTTCGAAATTACCTTCTACTTTAATTCATATTTTTTTTTAAATTTTCTATTTGGAAGAGCTAAGTTTTTTCGAAATTGCCTTCTACTTTAATTCATTTTTTTTTAAATTTCTAGATGGGAGGATCTAAATTTTTCGAATATTTTCTTAAAATATAACATCTATTTTAATTCATCACGTTAAAGTTTCCAGTTAGAGGATCAAAATTTTTCGTGAATTTCGTTGAAATAAATTTCTATTTTAATTAATTTCCTTAAAATTTCTAGCTGGATTTAAATATTTCGAAAATTTTGTTGAAATCAACTTCCACATTAATTCATCCCCTAGTTTATTCCAAATTTTTCTAATTCATGTTCTCCGCAGATATTCGCATTGGAGAATCCAGAAGTGAATGTCTTAAACTATTCGCCAGGCCCAGTTGAAACTGATATGTTCCATAAAGTTTGTAAGGAATTTGGTGACAAGGAAGTTAAGAGTCGGTTCAACGAGATGTTGGAGAAGAAAACCTACTTAACATGCGAGCAAACAGTTAACCAGCTTTTAAAAATTCTTAAAGAACGTAAATACAAGTCGGGTGATCACGTCGATTATTTTGACGAGCTGTAAATCATGAAATTCCAATTATCGTCGCGTGTAAAATTAATATAAGTAAAGTTATGTTACAGTAAAGAATTGAAGGAGTTTGGTTCAAACTACGCACCATATTTTATAGGATATTGTTATTGCATTGTAAAAACAGAGTATACAAAATACACAGTATCAAGAATTTATGTATATTCGGACAATAAGTCCATTATTTTAATCGAACTTGAGCTTTCCATTTTATATATTTTATATCACAGTCGTCAATAAAAACTCACGACGATAATTCGCTATCTTGCGTTATAGCCGCGTATCTCGCGGAGTTACACTTGCGGTTTTGAATTCGTATGCTCATTACTAAAATCATCACAATAATGCAAATTGCTGCAGATATTAGCCAGACTGGTGACGGATAGATAGGAGGCATGGAGTGTGAATAAACTAATCCGTATAAAGAAGCTCCCGCGAATGGAGTCAATGTTTCGATAGATACCGTCAAGGAGAATATTTTACCTGCAGATATTCAAAGATATTAGTAAAATCGTATATCAGAAAAGTACGAGAACGATAGTATTTATGCGACGCGAAGTCACTCGACGATTTCTTACCAGTATCCTTCGTAGGGACTGACTTAGATAATATAGAACGGATCATAGGAGCAGCGACTCCGCCAAGCATTCCTGCAACTGCGGATAAATACATGTGCCACGGTTTCCACGTGAAGCATTGAATTAAAGAGCCAGCTAAAGTTGACAATAACGACAACATCGCCACCACCTCTTCGGAGAAGCCTGCAAAATTGATTTCATCGTTAAGCCCTCCTTTCTCCCAAAAAATTGCAAACATTGCAATTGCGAAAGTTTCAATTTACACCTGTGTATGTCATCAAAACCTTTGCTCCAAATACTATCCCAAAGATCGCGAGCATTATACTACTAGCCAAATAAATTGAGTATTTATTCACATCCCAGCCAAGTCTGATATTTGTAAACAGAAATCCTATAGTTATATCTCCTTGCATAATTATAATAAGTAGAATAAGCGAAGTTATGCAGCACCAAACTATGTAACGATTGAATCCATCTCGCTTCTTGGTACACGTACCAATGAGGTCCTTGACTAAGTGTATATCGAATAAGGTACTCAGAGTTGCCTGTAACGATTAAAGTATATTAATGTGAAATAAGAATAATGAAGCTTGCTCTTCGATCTTAAATAAAAGCATGTCCGTAAGAAATTGGAAAGTACATACTGAACTTGAGTTGTACGTGGTCTCGGGGACAAATATGCAAACGTATAACGTTGCTACTATGGAGCAGACAGTAGCGCAACCAAATACAACTGTATATCCATACATTCGAAAGAGAATGGGACCAGTCAGTATCCCAGATAAAAAACCAACAGACACCAAAGCTTCCATCCAAGCCAGGTGCCACCCTCTATCTTGGTCATTCGATATGTCAGTGATATAGCAGATAGTACCCAACAAAAGTATGCAGAATCCCCCGAGAGACATGGAGGGAACGTACGCGATTAATAAAAACCATGGACTGATATCCCAAACAGTCATGAAGGAGAAAATTACGTATCTCAGTGAAATTCCTACAATGTTAACAGATTATTTAACTGCGACTTCGTTATCCATGTGGTAAATACCGACCGATATATCCTGCCAATATAATGGGTTTCCTTCCGTGTATATCGCTCCATGGTCCCAGAAACAAGGACATCAGCGCGGGAAAGACATTATCGATAAAAGATTTGGTCATCAGAATTAAGCTCGCTATGGGTTGCACTTGTGCGTCTATTTTTATTGCTTCGGCGGAGCTACTATTCTCGTGTAATACCATGCATTCTGTTTTATTTATACCTAACGTGACGCTACAAGAACGATACGTTATTAGATCTGTTAGAATATTACCTGCAATTAAATTATATAATTGAGCCCGACGTCGACGTTGTCCACTATAAAATGTTTGTTTAATGTGAATATTATTAATTGGACCGTTTATTTTGAAAGTGGTGTAAGTCCATTTTTGAAAAAAAATGAGATATCAGGTAATTCATGTTTAATTTAATGTAAATTTTTTATGTATATAATTTTCTCGAAACAAGAGAAAATGGACTTACACCACTTTCAAAATAAACGGTCCAATTGATTAAATGAAAAGCGTTATATATTCTTACGTAAGTATAGCGGTTTAATTCTATTTAGTAACTAGTGTGAAATTTTTGCATATATAGCGCAAGGTGCGTTATAATTACTTGTCATCGCTTCAGCAAACATTAACACCATCAGAGCTGGTTGCACCAGCGTGTAGCGTCTCCATCCTGTAATCGTACGTTCCATTTTATTGCTTAAAAACTTCGTAGAAATATTGACACAGCACTGTGCAAGGTTACAAAATGTATAAAATAGATAAGAATACTGTTTATATAATTATAACTGTGCGGCACATTTTAATGTAAGAAACTTTACTGGAACATCATTGGTGAAGCTTCATTCGGAGCTGTCACTGTCTGATTAAGTGTTTATTGTTTAACTCTTTGTGCGGTTCATTTTAGCGATACGTCATCGTGACTGCAATTAACAGTGGCAGATAAAATTTGCTGCATTGTTGCAACTCATCGGATTGTCGGGGAACACGATTTGTTTTACGGAATCGCGTGTTGTAAACATTTTGTGCTGATTTTTGTGATAATAATGGGAGTTTAAAGTAGCTTGGGATGTGTGGACGCTATGAAGTGTCATTTGTGAAAGATAAACAGCTGATTGTTGATTATGCATATCCAGGAAGTTGCAGTTATATGGTCGCGCGACGCGCAAGTGTGTAGCAATTATCAGGGACGAAACTATGTAGGTTATAAGCGCCCGGAGCAAGGATCAGCAAGGATTCTGTTTGGTGCCCCCTTATCCAACATTTTACCAAATTGTATTCAAGGTCGACGGAAGCATTATGCAAGTAATGCGCTGCTTAAGGGCGCCAGGTGAAGGAGCGCTAAAAACTATATCGTAGACTTAATAATAAAGGAATCCAACTCCCATATAAATAAAATGTAAATGTAATTCTTTTTTTTATTGTACCTCGTAAAGGGAAAATGTATTAAATAGAAAATAGGTGTAAAATTTGGAGGTGACAAACATTTTCTTGCATTAGGGCGCCAATATCCTCGCGCCGGCCCTGCTTGTATTGCCCACCTTTGGAGGCTGATTGTGAGTCCTCACTTTACATACAAAAGGCATAATCAGGGCCGGCGTGAAATTTTGCGGGGCCGGGTTCTAAAATGATGCGGCCAAACAATACGCATTTTTATGTACTTCTAAATTTTTTAGTAATAAATATCTATGCATAGGGCCCAGTAAAATTTACGTTGAGATTTTCGCGAACTGCGTGGACTTTTTACAGAAATTTTATAATAATAAATATCTATGCACAGGGCGCCGCAAAATTTACGATGAGCTTTTCGCGGACTGCGGGGCCTTTTAAAGCGCGGGGCCGGGTTCCGGGGAACGCGCTAAACCCGCGTCACGCCGGCGCTGGGCATAATAAACTTGTTTATTAACTGGTTGCAAACATATTGCAGGTACCCTAATTTGTTTGCTGTTTGATAACAGATAAATCAATTTTAAATAGATGAATTTTAATTACTTTTCCATAAAATGTGTGTCTCCTTTATTCCCAATGGAATAACGTAAAATGTAAATTTGAATTAAGCAATTGATGTAGCTTTTTTCAAAACTATGGGCGGTATTCTCAGTCGTTGCTTATTCTTAAGCCAATGCTTAAGCATTCGGCATCCTTTACTAGCTAGTAGGTTAGTAGAGGATGCCGCATGCTTAAGCATTTGCTTAAGAATAAGTAGCGACTGAGAATACCGCCCTTAGTGTTTTCTCTATAAAGAAATTTTCTCATTTGACGCCCCCCGCAAATCGGCGCCCTGGGCAGAAACACCCGCTGCCCCCTCTGGTTTCGTCACTGCCAATTACTGCAGTTAGAAAAAAAGTATTTGGACACTTTTTAAAATCGCATAATATTTTTAGAACTGGTCCAAACACCATAAGTTTTTTTTTTTGAGAAGCTAGAAGGATTAGTTTGCTAAGTACCGTGTTTCGTCGTTTTAAATAAAAATACAATTGGTCGAAATAGCAAAACAAAATAGGCCATTTTTAAACTTTTTTTTATGGAACGGGTTTTTTGAATTTTCATTACAGGCTCACAAAAATAGTTTAAATTTCTTTTTGCTATTCCGACCAATTGCATTTTTTTCAAAACTACGAAACACGTCACTTAGCAAACTAATCCTTCTAGTTTCTCAAAAAAAAACTCATATCGTTTGAACCAATTCTAATAGTTATGCGGTTTTAAAAAGTGTTCAAATACTTTTTTACTAACTGCATGTATATAGCGCGCATGCGCGCGTGCGTACATTTGTTTTAGTATTCATCCTTCCCAATTTTCCGTGTGTGGGTACTAAAATTTAGGCGAGTAGTTTAGTAAAACAATGGTAAATTATTAAATTACTCGCCACTCAACTAAATCACTGGACGCGCCTGAATCAGCCTTAACTCTGTTTGTATAAAGATGATAAAATCAATCGAAGGACATAACATGTATTAAAAGAGAAGGAAATAATGTATGTTATTAATGAATTTTTTCTCTTCCAATGACATCCTCTATGCGTGTGTATTGCCTCTAACGAACACAGTTACGCAACCTACCGCATGCTTATTTGTATTAAAATAACAAGCTAAAACAAATTAACTAATAAGGTGATAAATTATATCTCTGATAGTCCCACATTATTGTTACAGTGCAATTTACAACTGTGAACACAAAATTCTTTACAATTTTATCAAAAGCTCAATTTATGAAAAACGTTATATCCATGTACATGAACATAAAACCATCTCATCCAATATGCATTCTGATAGCGATAGCTGTAGCGAAAGTAGCAGGCCGGTAACACCGTCGGAAGACGATTGCTGCCACAATGCGTGCGATCCTTGTATTTTTGACGTGCATAGAAAGTTGCTCGAAGAGTACGAAAGGCGAAAGGCAGGGAATGTAAAAATACAGAATAGAAAGAATGTACTGTGTTCATTTATGTATAAGAACTTTGTAGTTGTCGATGTGAAGGAAGCTTGCGAATGTTATATTCTACTTTCATTGAGCTATCAAGGTAGACTTCTCGACGAACGCATAACGGCCTGTAAAAGTCTTGCGAATTGTAATTGATTGCGCTGTGTTTCCACAGGAAACGAGTCGAGGAATGATACAAGCGTATCGATCGACCCAGGGCAGCATGTTATGTTACATTTACAGGACACAACGAAACCGTTCACGCCAATTTCTTGGTCGGATAATAGTATTGAATTTTCAATTAGACTCTACCCTGATGGGAAATTTAGCACGCATTTAAGGAACGTAGAGATAGGCGATATAATTCGTATCAGAGGGCCGTATGGAAATTTTCAATACAAGTGCAATAGGTTCGCAAATTGTAATATTGCTTTATGATATAGTAGTTCGCCTTCCTTTCAAAATTATTTAAACGATACTGATGGCCTTTGTAGCTTTCAGAAAATAATTATGTTCAGTATGGGATCAGGAATAACTGCACTTTATCCTATTGCGAAAGCAGTTGTGGGTAATGAACTGGAAGAGACAAAAATTTACTTTGTCGGGGGATTCAGAAATATATTAGAAATTCCTTTAAAGAAACAACTGCAGGCTTTATCGGATTATTGGAATTTTAAATGTATATTATATATATCACAATTGCATAGTAAGTTACGCTTTATAACTTATAAGTAATAAATAATACGAAGATTGAGAGGGGTTCCGGTGTAAAAGTCGATTTTTTTTTATTTTGTTTTTAGAATGTTCAGTTTTTTTGGAATACAAGTTTAAAAGGGTTTGCTAAAATTCGTAAAATTCCCGAAGTTATATGGGAAACGCATGAGCAACAATCGGCTACTTGGCGCTCACGTAAAACTTTAAACGCGTTTTTCTCGAAACAGTGTTTTAAAAATTGGTGGGACCTGTATCTCCAAAAGTATTTATCAAATTCGACTGAAACTTTATTTCTTTTGAAGAATATACTTCTGGCTAGGGGAGGAACCAGAAAAAAACTACAAAAATTGAAAATTTATAATTTTTAAAAGCGTTGAAAGGACGAAAAATATAGGGAAAAAGTGATTTCAAACTTCAAGTATCATTATTTTCTAAAAAATGTCAATTTTGTAAATTTTTCTGGTTTCCCCCCTAGCTGGAAGTATATTATTCAAAATAAAAAAGTTTCACTCGAATCGGATAATAAATTTTGGAGATACAGGTCCCACCGATTTGGATGAATTTTTTGACGCCTCGACTTTAACGACTCCCCAGTGCCGTCTGCAACGAATAATTATAAAACAAAAAATATATTTCTATAATTTAAGACATCCTTAATACAATGTAAAAAGTTCCATTAAATTATATACAGTAGTTTTCCTTTAATTAATTCATAAAGATCACCTATTTTTTGGGTTCTAAACCGGAACCTCCCCTTAATTGTAATAATACTAACTAATAACTATTCGTTATATGTTGCATTTACAGTGGCGGGCAAAACTATTGGGACACACTTTAAAACAGAATAACTGTTAGCTAAAAGAATTCGTCTACTAGATGGTACGTTTCGTCGTTTTAAAAAAATTGCAATTGGTCGGAAAACCAAGAAAACAGTAAAAATCGCTTCTAAAAAAAACCCACCTAGTTTAAACCGATTTTAAAATAGTTATTCTGTTTTAAAGGGTGTCCCAATACTTTTTCCCGGCACTCTATATTATTACACAGCTATCGCAATAACCATTTCCATATAAAACAGTACAAAATCTTTCATATAAATATTTAGTCGTAACTAAGTTCTAAAAATTAATAAAATATCTAACCATATATAATATGACTATATAGTAAACAAATTAACAAATAATAATACGCTATCCAACGTTTCCCATTTCTTTCCTTTCAGACGACGCTCGCGATCTCCACGGCATAAATATAAAACCTGGTCGATTAAACAAAGACTCTGTGTCCGACATACTTGAAGATAATGCGTTAGATACAACATTAATTCTAATTTGTGGTACCCACGAATTCAATAGGTCTCTCGAGCAATGGACAAAATGCTTAAATTATACACATACGCATGTGTTCGAATGACAAGTTAAAAAAAAAATTGTTACAGCGAGTAATATGTACCGTACAAATAATTTTCTGTAATATTACATCGAGTATCAGTAATTAAATTCTGCTACTTAATGCAACACGATATGCTTTCTTTGCAATGCGGACAAGTACCATGAATATGATCGAACATAACTTGATTACCGGCGCCAGCCTGTAGCCACTGAAAAGTAGAATAAGTATGTACTTTGTAAATACCACATTAATTTTAAATGTGGTAATTTATTTATCACATTAATATTAAATGTGGTAAATTTTAAACTTTGACTGTAAAATTATTTCGTACATATACAAGCATACCTGTAACAGGCAAGGTGTATGAAAATGTCTCCTACATTTTTCATTACTGCATATTTTATCAGGTAAAGCTAGAGTATCCAATTCCATGGAGAAGCAAATACAACATTCCTCGTCACCGACAACAGCATTTTTATCATCTACAGATACTTTTTCCTCTTTCGCAGGGAATATGTGCATATCTAACAGCATCATCAAATTATCTACAAGATCGTACTTTGGATTCCAATTCTGCAAAAGTATCGCAACATACAATTGCTATATTACAAATCAACGCTGCTAATATATTCTACGCAATGTTTAGCGAATATTACAGACATGTAAGTTCTTAGAAACGAGATCCCTTTTCAGTTCAGCCTCCACCTCGCTACCCATAAATTTTATTTCCGGTAGATCCATGGGATTCACAGGATCGATTTTAACGAACATCGATAACGATGGCGTTAAGTGAATTCGTCGATAGAGATGGTAGGGCTTTGGTTTCGGTGGATCTAACACCCAGCATTGCCTGGTTATCACACAACGATAGACTTCTGGATTAAAGACTCAACGAAATAGACTTGAGAAATATTGCAGTTAAATAAATTCACCGAGGCTCACTCGTCAATTTGCTCCAGATTCGCCCAAGCTTGCTCGAGCATCATTACTTGCGAGTTAAACTTATTTCTCGCTATGGTCAACGTTGACACGTTCTTTTCGAAGGATCCAATGGCAGGCATTACAGGCAAATCTGAGTAGACCACTGTCCATGGATGTCCTCTGTGCTTTGTTCTTTGTAGCTTTAACGATACATTTTTCACGGATAGCTTGATCGTACTTAAACTGCTATCGGATAACAGCTGAACCGGCTACAACAATGTGATATTACTTAATCGTCATTTAAGATTTCAGAGCAGAGCGAATATATAAGAAGACTGTAATATAAATTTCGTTTGCCATTTTATCTTGTACAATTTTTTGTAAATACTTTCTAGGAAAGGTAATGGTTTTATGGACTTGATACATACAGATCGTACTTCAAGCGCATCTTTTAATTCTTGCAATATTTCCATTGCACTGTTGTCCATCGCTTCGTACATATGATCTTCGATACGAGCATTATCGATGAAACTACTCTATTTAGGGACATTGTTATTAGTAATTATCCTTATCATCGTAGAGACCTCTTAGAACAGCGCTATACTTACTATAAGCAGCTGCAACTGTCTGAAAAATACTGATACTTTTGTTGTGGTATGCATCAAGTCCTTCACCTTTCGGCTGAAGCCTGACGCATTACGAATAAGCGCGATTTCTTTTCCGAATCTAATCTTGGCTCGATATAACGATGGGTAATTCGGTACGGTCAATTTTAGTTTGACTCTGATATTTTGCCCTGCATTGGACTGACAGGTAACTGTTAAAAATCCTTGCCATGTTTCTGGTGTTTCGGTAAGTAATACCATTTCTGGGTAGCCCTGAACGATAGCTTCGTAATCGCCATCAACCATTGTGATGAAATATACAAATTAACTGTGAAACATGAGGGTGCATAACAGTACAGACGATGTAGCGCAATTTGTTTGCATTTGCTCACTATTGTTTACGTCTTTTATCGCATCTTATGGGAGTTTGTGTCATAGGAACTGAAATACCGACTTCGTGGAAAGTGAGAGGATTTGACATGTAGGCGCCATCTTGTATTCATTACTTGAACTAAATTTGTCAGGTGACTTACTCTGTTTTATCGACAATATTGCGGAACTCGTATTTGGGAATGCAGTCACGAAAATACGTTTTCTGTCTTTATGTGAGAGGATTTGGAGCGGAATATAGGTTGGTTTGGAAGAGGAAGGTTCGATGCAGCGCGCTTTGGTCATCGTTTGAGTCACAAAAGTGTTTTAGTGATCAGAAAATACTTGGATTCTGCGGGTGTATTTTGTCGATTTTTGCTTTCCTTTGGATACTTATACATATATGTATATTTTTATTATTGCGATAAAGAAACGAATGCATACAGAAAAAAAATTAAAACCGACTTCAAAAACATAAAATTGCACTAAAAAGTAATAAATAATTTTTCCCTTATTTAATCTACGACTCTCATATTTTTTAAGTCGGTGCCAGAGTTACACAGTGCAAATGATGAGGCACTGACTTAAAAAATATGAAAGTTAGAGATTAAATAAGGGAAATTTTTTTTTACTTTTTAGTGCAATTTTATGTTTTTGATGTCGGTTTTAATTTTTTTTTAAAATTTGTTTGTTTTTAATTTTTTAGTTTTATAATAATAATAATAATTAGGTGACAATAGCCTTTATTATTAACCAGAACTAGCAAAACATTGGGCCATATATTGATGCAGTGTAGGATAGGACCACCCCTCTTTCGAATAAAAGAAAGATCATCAAAATCGGTTCATATGCTGAGGAGTTATGAGGGAACAAACATAAAAAAAATACATACCTCCTTTTTGAAGTCGGTTAAAAAGCTAATTTATCGCGCTATTTATTTGTAGTTTATGAATACTCTTCACAATATCATGGACTATCATTATTATCAGTGTAAAAGTCGAAGAAATTTTATTAGATCAGGAGTCAGGACCCAGGAATTCAAACGAGTCTATCCTATACTGCTCTAAGCAGTAACTGCGCATTTGTTCATTCTATTGCCCACAAGATGGCGTTCAGAAGTTTTTACTAAATTTTGAATATATAATTTAAGTCTGTTTTTCTACACGATACGTGCAACGATTTAATATATAATTAATCAATTACGAACAGTTTTATCGCAGTATACTTTTATTACATTGCTAGATAGTATATTATCTATTACACTGCGTTTCGTATGTTAGACAATATTATAATACATAATCATAAAAATACCTGCAATGAATGTAAAGTCACTGTGAAATTAGAATATACATACGCCTATGATTTCAATACATACATTTCTGCGAGAAATTAAATCACTTATTAATATCACTTTGATTTGAATGTAATATACTTCTCTCTACAGTCAATATAAATATCTTAAGTGTTGCCCTTAAAATTCTAATTACACAATCATAACTTATTACAGAAGCTCTTCGTATATCAGAATCAAAATTTTTCAGTTAAATTAAACCTGTCGTTTCACATTCAGATATCTGCACGTACATTAAATCTACTTCTAGCAATCACTATACACACCTTTTACGTTTTATTCGCTAACATTCATGCTATGGAAGAAAGAAACTCC
This sequence comes from Andrena minutula, assembly GCA_929113495.1. NCBI lineage: Eukaryota > Metazoa > Arthropoda > Insecta > Hymenoptera > Andrenidae > Andrena > Andrena minutula. Next base: position 43,933,222 of record OV815994.1, read on the forward strand.
TCTCCTTAGTCTTATTTAATAATTACTTCCTATTCTATTATCTTTGTATCTCCCTATCGTCATTTATATGAATTCTCCTGATTTCGTGACACACAGTACATCTTTTATTTGCACAATTAGTTTACCTCAGTCTACAAGATTGCGCGATATGCCTGTAGTCACAATACTCGGATCGATAAACTAGACAAATCGATATTCTTAACTTACACTTAATTATATTAAATTGTAATCTATAAATTGCATTTATCATTATGTATGACCTTCGCGTCACTCGACACCTATAATTAAATTCTGATTATTGATATCGTAAGCATCGCTTCATTGGTAACAGAATATAGTAGCTAATTTCTATTGTACTTGAATAACTGTTACGAAAATATATCTTTGGAGAAAAAGAATCAATACAATAAATCGGCGGTTTCTACAAGGTTCGATATTACACTTTTTAAATAAATATAAATACAATTGTACCGATATAATATACAATCTTTTTTAATACTATACGACACTTCTTTATACAATTTAGAAGAACGTTTAAAGAAGAAAGGGGAACCATTCTGTTTGCTTTAGAAAATATAAATGCATTTCATAGACTGAGTTTACCGATTTCCTTCGTCTTCCTGAATTTCCATCCAGCTCCTACTTGTTTATCACAATATTAATATCCGCTAATAAATAAGTACTAATAAATAAGTGCCTCTCTTCGAAGAAACGTTCGAATAGATACAGATTCTCGTAACTAAAATATTTGCCCTTACACGTAATATCAGTAGATCTGTTCTACAGATTATTATTCAGAGGTCAGCTAATTTATACCTATTCGTAAATATTATTAGCGCTATTCCTAAAACATTGTATATCGCACAGGAGAATGCTTGCCGTGCTGTATCTTTTAATTCGTAATTTCTATTTCGAGCTTAAAACTTAATCTCTGAAATGTTCCCACAAGTGTGTTTGGACAGTCCGTGCAGCATTTAAACTGCACTCGGCAAATGTAAAAGTACCGTCTGCTTCGACTCGCGAAAGCAAGAAACTTTTCCATTTAACAGCTAAGCGTAGTAGTGTATTCGTCTATTTATACTTTTAACAGATGACTCTCGAAACGAAACAAATGACCAGTGAAGAGAAATTCCTTCAGAAAATTTCCCTCGCAAAACTTCTGCCCCGGTTAAATACACAGTGATAATTGACTAATGAATGCTTGACGCGTTGCGAGTATCAGTTGTAAAAATTTCTTCCGGAGTATGTAAATCACGCGCTGAGTAATATGCATGGACAAGCAAACAGTCTGCATATGCCTAATCAAGTATACAATGTATTAAATGAAGTTCTAGGAAGTTTTAGTTGAAATTGGAGAAATCCGTTTTGAGCTTGATAGACGGCGTGGAGATCTTGATCTGCGGCTTCACGAGATCCACTGGTCGGGGGTGCCTTTGTGCTTGCTGGTGAGTGGACCTCACGGCATTTTCTAACTTAGTTTTCAGTTCCGTGGACTGCGACATTAACGTTTTAAATTCCTGCAAAAAGGCGCGAATACAGATTCACGAAATGTATCAACGATTTAAATGATAAACGCAGGTTTACCTGAGGATATTTTGGTCCTATTTTGTTCAGCCATTGGAAACTCTGTTGGTGAAGACTTAACTGATGTTTGGAAGCATGTTGAAGCTGTTCTCCCTCCAACAAGTAGTTTATAAGGATTGGCACAAGTAGAGTCAACATCTGTATACCTAGATATTCATAAACAGCGCCGAGTTACAAATCATTTTAGTAAAAACCATAACTACACATCAAGACGATCAAAACATCCATATCCTATTCTTTAAAGGTCTAAATACCCTGCTACTCTTTACACACCTTGCAAAAGGTCTCCTGTATTTGCATGTAACACAGTTCCATTGTCAGAATATCGATCTAATATTAATACACTATCCTTATTGATAAACGAAAGAAGGTAATAGAGATTGATACGTACGATTCGAAAGGTCAGCGAGGCCTATAAGAGCCTCAACGGTACTGACACACTCCAAGGTGAAGGACAATTCTAGATCGTGTGTAACTTGCTTGCTCTTGTCGCTGTACAGATACTCTACTAATCTTGGAGCTAACGCGTGAATATAAGGCGTACTTATCGTACGCTCTGGGTGCAAAAATATCGTTCTCATTGTTTGAACGCATTTGAATCTGACCTAAGGAAATAAGAAAGCTTGATTAAGTTAAGAATATCGATTAAAGCATTATTAAGATGTTCCTAAGCTTACCATTGTATTTTCTGACTGGAATGCGTGTCTAAAATGATTGATGCAAGGGAACTGTAAGTTCGGCGCGCTTACGACGTCCGGCGAGGCGTGGAGAACAAATACCGCGATGCCTAATATCATAGCCACTTCGTCCATTTTGGTCTCGTCGTTGCCTGTATAAGAAAATTCAATGTGAAATAGACTTTAATAGTTAGAGAAGATTAACTGCGATATTAATTCTAAACACCTGTTTTAGCAAGATCAATGATTTTAGCAAGGGCACTTTGCAAAAGACCCGTCCACTGTTCTTGGCTTCTGTAATCCTTCGCGTATTTGTTCGTAGTAAGATTCTTCATGCAGTGCAAAGCTGCGTGAACAGGTATGTCTGCCCCTGTCCTGTTGCATTCGTTATCGTTGCGTACAGCAGTCTCTCTTATCACTCCAGTCGCTAGGTAGAGTAATGTTGGCAAAATTGCTACGCCTCCTAAAAGTGCACAGGATTTAAATGTTACGCTTTGTGTGTCAAGTATTCGAAGGGAGTGTAAAGTATTTACCTTGAGGGGAACAAAGAGTGGGGAGAGATTCCATTATACTGAGCGCAGATGCTATCAGTTTCCCGCTTTCTTCGGTTGGTACGTATCCCCTTTGGGATAAGATTGCTGTTGTCCCACCGGGATTAGGATTCAACGCTGGTATTTGGCGAACCAAAAGGCATAGACACACTTCTAGAATAGCGAATACCAAGGATTTCCCTGGGATTAGCTCCCCCATCTCTTCGCCTTCTCCTAGCAAGTCTACTTCTAAAGTTTCGTTGCTCTCGTCGTGTACTGGTGATATTTCTGTAAGGAAATTGTACGCATTGACAATTTCAACTTTCCTTTTCCAACGCCCAAATCAGCAGTTTATTATGCTTTACCTTTCAATTTGCACCTCTTTCTTTCCGCCAGATCCTCCTGCGCTGCTTTCATGACTTGTTTTAAAACTTCCATTACTATCATTTGAATCACATAACTTTCTCTGGTTAATAGCATCCTGTGATAAAAAGCTGCGATTAGATACAAATACTGAATTTAAATTACAGTTATATACACCGTCGCTGAATTATATACCTGTGGAGAACATTGCACAATTCAATTGGTAATGAACGATCTGCAATCAGCACTTCACGAGCCCACGTAGAGTCTAATAACGTGTACAAGGCATTCAAACATGTCTCTATGTTCTGAGTGGACTCTGAAGATCGAGGGCTGCACAGAGCTTCCATGCATATACCTGAAACATGTTACAAAATAATATTTACAATCACAAAACAATATCTACGTACATTTCAGTACACTGCAGGAATTCTTGAACAATATTTACCAAACAATAAATGAAAACGATCGACGTTAGTATTAGTTTTAGCAGAGTTATCGTTGTTGTTGTTATTGGTGGTGTTTGACGTTTTCACGTCATCCTTCGTTTCTTCCAGCCCAAAGCCTCTCGCGTTAAGCCAGAGCGTTGCAGCATGAAGAATCGGTGCCCAAGATTCTGCGTAGTGAGGTCGAGCAGATTCCATCGTGTCTGTCGTGTAAAAAGCTCCTCCGTCGTGTGGCAACTGACTGGAGAATTCTGATACAAAAACATTTCGTTATTGCAGATACGTGTCATGAAGAATTTTAGATTTAGTTCATTAATTACACACCTGGTGGTAAGGAGAGTAGAGCATGATCTCTCAATGCAGCCAACCAATATTGGCTCAAGCTTAGCAGCTCCGGTTGCACTAAACTCAGCAAACTTTCCGTCTGGAATTCAAATTTCCCGAAGTCTTCGTCGTTCCCGTCGTCCACTTGATTTGAATTCTGATTGAACGAGTCTTTGCTGTTTAACGCAGCACCATCTCTTATCATAGCGACTACGTAGACCTGTAAAAATACATGCGAAGAAGGCAATTATTAAGTGTGATCTGCTAATCTCATTATCTCATTTATTGAATAAGATATCTTACCTCTGCCCAAGCTTTCAAGATTGCCAGCCTTTCGAGCGTTAACAGACTTTCGTTGTAAAGTTGCGGCCGCGTATGTCCCTCCGTTAATTTCTCCAGAGAAGAGACGAGCAGCTGATGCACTCTACGGAGATCATTGAGATCTCTGGCGACTCCGCTTCCGATCCAAGCACTGCACGCCTGGCAAGCTGCTGCCGTGACGTGCGATGCAGTTTCTGCTGAGAATGCTGGTCTCAACGCAGCTCCAACCTACAACAATCAGTGACTCAAGGTAATAAAACTTCTCTAATACGTCTACAACTCATATACACTTATAAATCCTTAATTACTTGTGCTTGGAACTGTTCGAGTAACAGGTGTCCAGGAAATTCTGGCTCAGGAACATTGGCGAACTTATCTATAATCTCCTGTAACGTTTTCAAACCTTCCAGTCGTAAAGGATCGCAGTCGCTGGTCGCAGCCATAAACGCCATTCGCACCAGATCGGAAAGGTGCAGGACCAGAAAGTCGCCTGAGATTAAAAGAGATTAGTAAAACATTAAAGCTCGAGAACGTTATTAATAATATTCACGAAGCCCGTACTTTTCCCTTTACTCGTCTGCATCTCCTTGGCTAAGGCGAGATCGAAATGCGCTTTATTATATACACAGGCAGCTACTATTCTTCTAACACACTGTGCGGCGAACACTCTGGTTGGCCAGCGCGGAGTGATAGTCGGCCTTTGCTTCGTAGATTCATCAGCGTGAAATTCTGCTTGATCGTCGTCTCCTTCTGTGTCCGCATTATCGTTATCAGTAGCACTGTCTTCGACATTGATGGTATTTACTTCTTCGTTGGTGCACGTTTCTGTATGCAATAGTATAGAGTGTTTAAATTACATTTAATTTAACATCTACGTAACTTCAATAATATTTATACCTGAAGCTATCGTAAGAACATCTTTGCACAACGATAGCCACTGAGACAAATTATCCGCTGCTAAGATTTGCAGCATACTGGTTAGTGTGTCGTGGATATCTTTGATTAATTCACTATCAGTTTCTGTGTCCAGCATGCTGAACAGAACACCGGGAAGACCGGTCTCTGTTATCACCAGACCTTCTACTATGTTAGTGTCTCGACTTTCGTTAGCCAACGTCATCGCGTGCTCGCACACTTCTTTCGCTTCTCGCTGAGCAAGTTGGCGGAGGCAGGATATCGCGGCTTTGCGTAGGAGCAAGTGGTTGCTCGATAATGTTCGCTAAGAATAAATTAATGCTCTATTAAAAGTTACTCGTAATCACACAGTTTGTGTCATATAAAGTAAATCTTACGCATAATGTAGGAACGAGAGAAGACAAATTGACGTGTCTCGGTGCGAACAAATGTAATTGCTGGAGACAGCCAGTGGCTTCCGCTTGCACAAGGGGATCTTGGTGATCCTGCATAATGGCACAAGCACAGAGAAACGACGAACGTGCCATGCAAATTGTCGACGTATTACCTGAAGACACAATTACGGTTAATGATAAAATTTCGTCGTATCTTTAAGCACAGCTAAAAGGAAATAGACTATTAACCTTGTAGCTCTGGTCCTATCGTTGTAATCAGTGCTGACAGTACTTTCCCTATGCATTGATGTACATCAATGTAGGAGTGAGGAACATTGAGAAGAAGAGTTAAGGCTAAAGACAATGTAGGCTCAACGTAGCCTCGGAACATTGGTCCGCCAGAGTCAGCTATAAGCGCGAGAGCGTGCAATGCCCATACCTGTACAGAATAGTAGAATTTAGTTATAATTCCTTCGTTTAAAATCTGGAATAACTAATTCTGCGAAAGGGATATATTTAAACAAAATCTTACTTGTACTACTGGAGACGAATTGTCCTGGGCAAGTGCAAGTAGAATACTGACACTTGTATTGAGATGCTGACTAGATCCCATCCCACCTACATACTTATGAAGGCACCCTAACGCTAAGGAATGGCCAGTTCTGCTCGCTACGTCGCGAGCAGACTTTAAACGATCGAAGCTCGTTTGCGCCAATTCTGCTGTAAATTTAGGATCAGAGATAACTTGGGCCATTCTCCCGACAGCTTCTCCTGCCGCCCACCTTAGTATCGAATTGCTGCTTACTAGAGCACTCTGTAATTTGTGCGATAACGTTAAATAGTATTTAGTTTAGTATACACCGAGAGTAAAGGCATATCGTGAAATCTTACAATAATGAGATTAGTAGCAGACTTCTTCACATCTTCCTGACCAAATCCTGTTTTTGCTTCGTTGAGACCCTTCAATCCACTTAGTACAGCAGTAAAAACATTCATTTGTATTGCCTCCTGCCTACCAGACTTCGTATGCTTTATACATTCACTGAAATGATCTAGCATCTGCAGTCTGTGCTTGTTTGCCACTCGTGGAAAGATTTGGCCAAACAATGACACTGATAAATCGATAACGGCAACTCCCAGAGGTAGAGGACCGGGAATTATTTCATCCTGGAAAACAATGTTATTAGAACCGGCGATTGTTATAGTTTTATGTTTTACAAGGGAAGATTCCGAAATCGGAAATTAAAAAAATTCTGAAGCTTTGTGAATATGATTACAACGCAATTTTAGTTTGCTATCCAAATTTACTCGAAGGGAGTGAAATTAACCCTTGAAAATTCGGCTATTTTCCGATTTTGTGTTATAACTCGCGAACTGTAAGAGATAAAAAAGAAGTTTCAAGACAAAAGTTACTTCTTTCAATCAGATTTGGTAAAAAATTATTTTACAGTTCACGAGTTATAACACAAAATTGGAGAATAACCGGATTTTCAGGGATTAATTTCATCCTCTTAGAGTGAATTTGGGCAGCAAATAAAAATTGCGTTATAATAAGGAAGAAATTCCCTACATATTCGCAAAGTTTCAGAACTTTTTGAATTTCCAGGTTCGGGATCTTCCCTTATTAGTGGATGTTTAACAGTCTTGAAATGTTTACTTGTGGCACTGGTCTGTAAAGACAGCACGGATTGTGCTCCAAAGCTCCAGACCCTGCGGCACTGTTCGGCTGCAACTAAAACAGAAGCAAGACACAAGATAAATTGAACATGCTTTTGCTATGTATACACAAATCGCACAAAATATACAAAGCACGATACACCGCTATCACCACAGTCTCTATGAATAAAAGATTAATCAAAAGCGTAACCTTAATTACAGCAGATAAATAAAGACAGAAGCAAAACATAATTGTAATGAGTATGTAGGAAACTAAAGAACTAAAGTCATCGATTCTAATATCACTTCGCCATTACTTCGTAAGTGAATTGGGAGATAAAATTACAAAATTGGAGGAAGGTATAAAAGAAAGATTATCCTAAATGAAGATAAATAAGTACAGATGAATAAGAATATCATTGCAAAATAATCAAAGGCTTCATAGAACATTACTCACATGTTCCAAATCTGCCCTTCTGTTTGGTTCCATCTAGACACGAGTACAAATATTCTGTGTTAATTTCGAGCAACGCAACATGGGTCATGATGAACTACACTCTTTACAATACGTCTGCTGTAGTTATTTGATTACATTTCTATATTAGTGTATAGTTAATAATTTTAATTAGTAATATTATAGGCTTCGAAGTTTTAGCTTTACCTGATCTTCTATCGTGCGGTGATCGGTTTCTTGCAGCCACGTGCCAAGAATTACGGAATCGTTGGCATGGCAGACCGCGCGTAACAATGAAGTTGTGGTGTTTCCAGGATTTTCGGTTAACGTGAATTCTGACACCAACATTCTCAAGAGATGGGTGTAAGAACCTATTCAATTGACAATATATCCATATTTAATACATCATATTTCAAAGCAGGTAGCGTTTAAAGACTAGAAGCATTTATAATTACCTTCAAAAGTCTGAGGCGGTAACAACAACAATGTTTCGTATAGACGTAAACGAACCATAGCAGCTGGAGCCTTCAGTTGTTGTCCATAATTCTTCAATACAGGCGATAAACTAAAACGTTACGTCCAACCATGTACTGCATTAATATATCATCACGAATATTTACTAAGTACAAGCAAGAACTAGTGATTAACATACTTCGTTAACATCGCCAACGCAGACTCAATTGGCGTTAGAAGCCGCCGCGTAATGTCATCGTTTAAAAGTTCCGGACAATGCAACAGAAAACTGTGCATCGCGGACAACGCGCCGGCTCTACCTTCCAAAGTTACTTGCCAAGTAAAAGCATCGCCTCTAGCTTTCTCGCTTTCGAGCTCTTTGTTCGAACGGGGGAAGGAATTTCTCCAGAGCAGTAGCATTCTAGGTAGTAATCCTTTCACCACTGCCGTACCTGACACATTAAAACCAAATTATTGCGTTTACGATTATCGAGTATCGGATATATTAAATTCAAACTATTGTTGTAATACCGAGAGTCATTATAGCTCCGATTAAAAGCCATCCAGCATGCGTCCTGTTCAACGATAAACGACTGTTCTGACTCGCGCTTCTTAGAAGCTCTTCTGCGGTATTGAAAATTATCTAGAAGGAGACATGGATGAGTTTTATGCAATAACACAGCGAAGTTATTTGACAGAGTGAAAGAAACGAGAAACAATTACTTTTCCTTTCGTGTGAGGGACTCCGAGCGGTGATAATCGGACACTGCCGAGAACCGCGACTAAAGCGCTGCTGTATCCAGCTATTGCTTCCGGTGAGCTACGCATATTTTCAATACCATCCACGCAACGATCGATGAGAGGAGTTATCTGGCTGGGTACTGCTACACAAATGCAACGCAGACACCAAGAGGCTGCAAGTCTAGCAGCTTGGCACGGATGGACCAGAACAGTCATGATTGTGTCGACTAAACCTGATGGATCGTATAAATCATTATATTTACTGAAAACCAAGCAAGCTTATATAAATTGTAAACGTAAAGCACATACTCAGAGACTGATCGGACAACAAATTACAAGCTGTTGTACCCAGTCCTAAGATTAAGTTCCCCATTTCTTGCAACGCACAAACCAATAAGTGTTGACTAAATAAAGTTTCTTGATTACAGTCCTTAGCATTCTCTGGACTGAAATCTAAAAATTAAAATGCCAGGGTTAATAAGTGGTATTTAAAGATGTATTGGACTGATAAAGATTAACAATATTACCGATAGAATTCATTTGTTTCAGAATAATGTGCGCTATTTCTTTGCATGCAGCAGCCTGTGCTCCTTCACCCAATAGTTTTCCAATAGTACCGTGGAGAATGAAATTAACACACTTTCTAGAATACACAGCGTCGACGTGTGAGCTAGCAGCTTTTGGATTAGTTACAAGATCGAGTACGTGTGCGACTAATGCACCAACATTGCGCTCTAGCCATGAGCCTCCTAACATTTGGACGAATACTACGTATGCCTGGAGAATATTAATAAAGTGTTCGCTTTATCATTTTATACAATAAATATTATACAACAATTATGTTTCTCTTACATGTGTGACGCCAACTCGGACCTCTCTGTTTACGCTAGAGCTTCCTTTTATTATTTCTCCGGTGCCTTTTAAAAAACCTACTCCGCCTCTTAAAAATCCAGACATTAAAATATTCAGTACTTCGTCTAATGAAATCTGTTTATAGTTTTTGTTCTGCGTCACTAAATAGAAGTAATCATTAATGCAAAAATTCTTTGACTTGTACATAAGTAATTAAATATGTTTCTTCAAGATACCTGAAGGACTTTTCCCTTTCGGAGCTGGAAGCTGGGTCATTGCTACTAGCGTACCTAACAGCTTCGCAACGGCGCATCTCACTTCATAGTTCGAGCCTTCAAATGCCCGGAAGCAGAGTGTGGCGACGCTCTCTATCTCAGTTGTATATAAAAATGGAGCGTGATTTAACATCTCTAGTAGACACTGCAATCATTACATTAAATATAATTCAAGTAGAGCACGAGATACCTCAAGAAAGTATCAGTGAAATACCTTCGCAGCAGCACACCTCACAGCCATCACTCTGTCGGTGAGATAGTGTCTAGAAACTTTGTATATTTCCTTATGGACATTTGTGATTGCAGATCCCATTCCAGCGCACACCTGGGGAATTAAATTTATAGAAAATGCAGGACGTAACTTTGTGTATTATGTAACCAGAAATTATACCTTCTCGAGAGTATGCATAATTTCAATTCGAGTTTGCGATTCCGCAGAGCGCAGAGACTTTATCAGAATCTGTACAGTCTCTTCGTACGACCTACCCATCATCCTGCCTAGTTTCTCGTACATACATCCGACGCAACATATAGCAGCTCTGTAAGCAGTTAAAATTTAGTGCGATACATATTAGAATATCGAAATTAATATACCTGTAAACAACTACTTACAACTTTGTCGGCAGGAAGCTCGGAGAGTCATCCTTATTTCTGAGAATATCATTGCATTTGTTAACGGTATCAAAAAGCAAGAATGTGTCGCCAACGCTGAATAAAGTGGCGAGGCATCTCGCGATAAGTCGCCGCGTCGGAGGCCCAGGAGCCCCTTGCATGTGTTTTGTTAATTGTTCTACCAGTTTTTGTTGACATCCTTTGATATCACTCTGTAAATATCGGCAAGATATATTAATACATGATCTATATTAACACATTCACAATCGGCAGAGTTTTTACAATTCTAATACTGAGTACCGGCAAAAATATTGAAATTTTAAAGCTGGTTGCCGCAAACTTGTATCGTTAGGGCGAAGATAAAATTATAAAATATATTTTGAAATATCAATGTCATAAATATTTGTTGTTATTTAACACATATGAGACCACTGACGTGAATTCACGTCCGAGGCAATCAGGAATGGAATTTGATACAACGTGAATTCACACCAGTGGCAATTAGAAATACAATTTTAAATAATGTGAATTCACATCAGCGGTAACGAATGTGTTAAGGTAGTTTTTACTTAAAAAAGTGATACCTTTTGTGCAGCTATTAAAACCTTGTCCAAAAAGCGTAACCACTCGAATATAAAAACTGGCCGTTTAGCCTCCGAGATTTGATTAAGCGCATCCTCGTTGAGGGTCAAACTATGGCTCAACTCCATCATCATTTCAATGATTTAGATTTTAAACAGTTCGTTTTTTCAGTGGCGATCTGCAATAGAATAACGATGAGAATTTAATATCAGGAATGCAATTAAGCGTGATATAATAAGTCGCTTTGTAACTTCAGGGCCAAGCAGAAATTGAAGTAACTGAAATAAAATGATGCTTTGGCAAGAAAGAGCTTAGTAGCTTTATATGAAGGAGGAATAACAATTGCAATTGTGTGACTTATAAAAAAATATGTCGAAATATACTAGAAAGAGTACCGATATTATCAGTATATGGGGAGTAGCATAATTTTTTTCTAGTTGTTTTTTATATAATCCCCACGAAATTCATTCGATTTCACTAAAGTGGAATTGTATAAATAGTTGTGTATTTTTTTTATGTCTTGCATTTAGAAATCACATGATACAAAATAAAGCACTTTATAAACAACCTGTCATCGCGTTTCGATAGATTCTAATGATACCATAAAACTATTAGAATAACGATCTACTTTTTCACGTAATTGACAAGTCCTAACTTGGTTTAGGTTAGGGTAGATCGGTAATCATCTGGACGAGGAACGTTGACAACGAATTACTGACTGTAGATAAACAATAGTGCGTTGTAGATAGGTAAGTATCTCTCCTGGTTTTAGTGGAACGTTTCGCAGCGCCACGGGCGACGCGGGAATGAACTAAAACGAGAGCGGGAGACTTCGGATTTGTTTGAATGTATGAAGCAGAGCGTTGGAGCGGAGTGCGAAGTTTGGAGGAGAGTTGGGCATTATTTGAGTAAATTGTTATTCGACTAACCTTCGAATAAAAATTTCGAATACAATGGAGTTATTCGTGACTAACGAATGAATTTTTAGTCGACTAAGTTTTTATTCGATGAACTCGAATACAAATGTCGAATAAAGTGAAGTTATTCAAGAATAACGAATAAGTTTTTAAACGACTAAATTTTCAGTCGTTATTCGTTATTCGAAGGACCTCCGTGGCAACTAAGCGTTACGAATAAGCCGCTTCGGCTCGGGACCCCAGTTGCCACAGGAGTCTTTCGAATAAAGAATAAGGAGTAAAAATTTATTCGACTAAAAATTTAGTCTAATAAAAATTAATTCGTTATTCGCGAATAACTATACTTTATTCGAAATTTTTATTCGAGTTCGTTCGAATAAAAATTTAGTCGAATCAAAATTTATTCGACTAATGCCCAACTCTGAGCTGAAGCGCGGAGTAGTGGAGCAATGGGGGTTTTCCCGGAGCAGGAGCGGAGCCGGAGCACAGAAAATCTTTACTGCTCCACTGCTCCAATTGTTTTTTTATTTTTTTTGTATTTTATAAGAGCAGATGAATGAAATATTTTTAACAAGTACCAATTCTCAATTTTTCATCATTGAAAAAATATTATATCGTAAAATTAAGCATTCTTTCTGAATTTTTTTCTATATGAAAATGAAAAGCTGGAGAGATTGGTTTGTTGCAAATGAAAGATCACTGTTTGAAGGTATTAAAAGAATTTTTATTTAAAAAAAGCAGCTGGAGCGGAACTGGAGCAAGTATTTTGATGTCGGAGCGGAGCAAATAAAAAATTGGTCTGCTCCAATCCCCTGGTATAAAGGGCTTATGGGTAACAATCAGTCACAGAGTGAATTTTCTGTTAATGTTAAGTGAATTTCGAGTGAATTTAGTGTTAAGTTAATGCGAATTTAGAGTAAAGAAAGCTCTCTATACCTCTCCCACGCATCACATTTGAAACACGATCACGCATTAACAATAAGATCACCTATTCACTGCAATTTTATTGCACTCATAACAGCTTAACAATTTCCCAACGACTTACGAAAAGTGATTACCTTTAATCGCATTAAATCACGAGCAAAATTAAATTAAAAGGAAAAGTATCTATTAGAAAAACTAATTAATTTTCCATACACCAACATAAGCTTCTATCTTACACCAAAAAAATTTTGCTAAATCGTTACACTACCCATTATCAATGTAAAATTAATAGAAGCCTTAATGCAGTATTATCATCCACAGAAGATATATTATTCTTCCTAGACTATTGTATACATGTACAGACGTTTACGAAACAGCAATTTGTTGAAAGGGGACGAAATTGAAATAAAAGCTAATCACTTTCAAATACGCAGTATTAAGCCTTGCAGATAATGACGTGCATCGTTAAACGAAGTATTTATGTCAGCGTCTGGAGTCTTATCATCTTTCGATTAACATAGTTTTGAAACGTATGTTGTTTTTGCTAGACTGATGCAAATATCTTTACACCGCAAAAAAGTGTTTTCTGTTCAGAATCATTACTTGGAATCGGTATCACAATTAAACAGCGCTTACGTCTCATCCGAAATCCCGCCTCTTCAATCTTCATGCACATCTTTTACCTTTATCAGTTACCTTTATCATATTTACATTTATCGCCTTAATTCTTAATTACTATACCAATTACGTGAATAAACATAGAGGACTCATGCTTCGGAATACACTCATCGAGGAGATAATCGAATACACGATTAATTTTATAGTTACCTCGTTAATAAAATCGTAAATGTTTAACTTGCGCGCAGCTCGTGCCTCCGAGGTACACCACTTGTGTGTAAACATCATCAACACCTAATGACTGGCTCGTATTAACAATTATTTCGCCTGTAAAACGTTATTGACGAGCGTAAAAATATTGTCGTTACGGCTGCTACAATAACGAATGATCGCATGTCGAAGGCGTTACGTTTTTGCTTGAATTTAATCCAAGCAATCCTTGATACCTGTTGATCTGTGCGTTTTATCCTGTACTAGGAAGCATGCGATGACTCTCGCGTTCCTGCAACAGGTACGTACGTAGAAACGCGAACTTTTTTTTCAAACGTTTCATCAATGTCCCGTTAATCCCGATCTACAATAAATAATAATTTCCTCGTATGCATTTCGCCGATTTTATCGACCACGCGAGTTCAAGATAGATCAAATATTTGTAAATAATTTGTGCACAAATTGCACTTGACGTTTCAACAGCGCGACTTCTTTCGTAGCTACTTCTTGCACTCTCTTCTGATATTTGTTTCTCATTAAAATTACACTTCGTCACAGTTTCTATTAGACATATGTTAAATACTATAACGCAGGAATATGCATTAATTATGTCAATAAATAATTAATTTGTAATGATTCATTTGTCGGTGAAGATGAAAAAAAGTAGTGAGAAGCCCTCTTATTGTATATTAATTGTTGAATTATATCAAAGATGTCCAAGATAAAATTGTTCAGTTACTAAATTAACACTAAACGTAGGGTGAATGGACCAGTAAGTGAACACGCACCAGTGAATGGACATTTTTTATTTAAATGAGTGAAAGAAGTTATTAAAATAAGCAATTAATTAATTAGAGACTTCTTCTAGTTTCTTGCTTCATATGAAAACATAGATTTATAATTTTATAAAAGTGTTCATTCATTGGTCTTAATTGTTCATTTATTGGTGCGTTTACCCTACCACGCTCGGTTTTAAAATTCGACTCAAAGGTCTGCTTTAATTTTTGTTTCTTTCATCCATTTTATTTAATGACGATTCTTATAGGCAGAGGAGACCGGGGCAGGTTATAACACGGGGTGAATTGTAACATAAGTAAAATCTTTTGAACGACAAATCTGGTAACCCACAGCATGCGAGAGCTGCTTCACGATATTAGCACCGTCGGTTTTAGTTGCACAAACGAGTATTATATATTCATTTTGTGGCTATAGCCCAGAATATTAGTATTTAGAGCACGTAAGTAAATGTTGTCTAAGCACTTTTATTTCAATTAACCGTCGTTAGAAACCGTTTGAATTTTTGCTTCTTTGTCGCAAACGAATTAGTACACATTGGTTTATTATAATGTGTACGCATTTTAGTAATTTGATGTTTAGCTTCTCGTTTGCTGAGTTAAAACCCAAAAATTCGACCTCGGGGTAAATTGTAACACGTCACTATACTTACTTCGTTCGAAATGGTGATAAAGCAAGCTATTTGCTGGTACACCAAAAAAAGATGCTCTAGACGAACAACAGAACAATCGAGAATCCAAAAAATAGAAAAAAGTATGAAGGCAAAAGTAAAGAAAGCACAAAAGATTTTGATAGAATCAGATGAGTAAGCAATGATATGCTTAACTCATGTAATATCAAATGTTTAATAATGATCTGTGTTTTCATTTATATGTTTTAGAAATGTTTATTTGTATTCTTATTTGTATTTACATAAGTAAAACAGATGTGTTACAATTTACCCCGGACTGGGGGCACATTGTAACAAAGGTTCAGATTTGTTTAAAATGAAGCTAGATGTCTAACAAGGAGAGTATTTTAGGTGTCCGCCTCCGAACATTTTGATTTTTGGATATGTTATAGAGGACCGAAAAATAAGAAATACTTGTTTTTTTATTTTTCCCTGTTTTCATATTTGGGGGGGGGGGGGGGGTGAAAACTGCGTTCAAAGTTAGGGTTGAAAAATCATTTTTGTGGAATATCTCGAGATTTTGAAAATCTGTTGAGTCAGTCATATTTCGCATTCAAAGACACAAAATTCGTCCATTGACACTATTCCTCTATCTCTAATAGTTCTCGAGATATTCCACAAAAATGATTTTTCAACCCTAACTTTGAACGCAGTTTTCACCCCCCAAATATGAAAACGGGGAAAAATAAAAAAACACGTATTTCTTATTTTTCGGTCCTCTATAACATATCCAAAAATCAAAATGATCAGAGGCGGACACCTTAAATACTCTCCTTGTAAGTGTCCAAGATTTTGTCACGTACTTTCACGCAATCAGTTCACCACATATGTAAGTAGTAAATCACAGAAATTATTTCCAGATTGAGGAAAACACTTTCGAGAAAAAACTGAAAACATTTTTTGTTACAATCTGTCCTGGTCTCCCCCTACTTATTATCCGCTTCATCAATTATTTCTTGTTTTTATCGCTCCTCTTGTTTCATTTCTCGATAAGAAACATGTACAGCCTCCCTTATCTACCGCAACCGGTCCTTTGGCCGGTATATAAATTAACGCCCTTTTTAAAAGTACTTATCAGAAGATTTTGCAAGTCTCAGAGGTAACATTCAAGTGAATAAATTATAATTTTATTTTATTTCTGAGTTTCATCCCCAAATATGTGAAGTCATTCAACGACAAAGTTATTGAAATAAATAAATAGCATAAACGAAGTGTTCGGTCATCAATAGAATCCTAAATTCTGAACATGGAAGAAAACTGAAAAAAGAATTTATTATTTTTATGTTAAAAGTAAAACTAAAAATATATCATTTTTTTATTACTATATCAAAGCTCTTTTGTGCATTGTTTCCCATATTAAATCGACATTACCTAGGGGAAGGTGGGGTATAACGGAACGCTTAACTTTGGAGGGTGATAACTTAAAATCGGGAGGAGAAAAAGACACGAGACTTCAACAGGAGTCTTCAGTGGACCTTAGACTATAAGAAAATTATGGTCATTGTTAAGAAAAATCTTTGGGAACGACGGAATATTTTCTGGGAGTATTGAAATCTTTGCACCCACTCGAAGACAGTGTAAACATACAAAATCTTTATATTTATGATTTAAAATGTATTAATTAATGTTAAAATCTATAAATATATGTTTTAGGTATAACTATTGCAAATAAAATATAACAAAAATATATATTTTACATATAAGAGAAAATATTTTATTAGATAACATGAAAATTACGGAAAATAATCAAATATAAATATAATATCGTAAAAGAGGGATAGATTAATACAGATTGTTTATTATTTTATGAACAATAATCACGTACAAATGCATCATCTTCCTTTCAGTCCTCATGGGCCCACCCTTTACATGTCATGCATTGTATGGATTTTACATGAATATCAATACTTGCATGGAGAACACATCTACATTAAATGATTATGTTATTTATTACAATTTAAACTAACAGTTTGATCGAATAAAAGATGTACCTCATACATCATAATTTTCTATACAAAATCAGTTTTCTTGGAAACGAGGATAGTAATTAAAAGTTTAATCTACAATCTAATAATTAAAAGAGATAATAAACACGTACTAAGAGACGTTTCCATTCTTCCCCATGTATAATAGGCGTTCCGTTTTACCCCGCGAAAAGTGTTCCGTTTTGCCCCACGTGCAGTCATTTAGTAAACATTGAATATTTACACTTCAGCGTGAGGTAATTAACTTTTTATATACGTCAAAATGTACCGTAAGGAATATAGAATCCAACGACATATTTGCCGTTATTAATTTTCGAAGTCCGAGTACCGAAAAGTGGTCGAAAGTCCAACGCAATATTGAAACGTCGACACCGGAAATTTTTCCAACACTCTTAAGGGGAGGTTCTGGTCTAAATGTCGATTTTTTTTTTATTTCATTTTTCGAATGTTCAACCTTTTATGAAAACGTGTTTAAAAGGATTTGTTGAAATTCGTAAAATTCCCGAAGTTATAGGCATTTGAGTAGTGGCAAATGAATTGGTAACACCCGGCTACTCACGTAAAACTTTAAATGCGTTTTTCTCGAAATAGTGTTCTCAAAACGGTGGGACCTGTATCTTCAAAAGTTATTATCCGATTCGACTGAAACTTTTTTTATTTTGAAGAATATACTTCTGGCTAGGGGGGGGAACTAAAAAAAGTACAAGAAGTTGAAATTTTATAATTTTCAAAGGCGATGAAAGGACGAAAAATACAGGGAAAAGTGATTTCAAACTTGAAGTGTCGTTATTTTCTAAAAAAATGTCTTTTTTCTATTTTTTTAGTCCCCCCCTCCCTAGTCAAAAGAATAATCATCAAAATAAAAAATTGTTTTGATTAAAAAATTGATTAATAATAAAATATAAGAAAATAAATGAATTTTTTGACGCCTTGACTTTAACGACTCCCCAGGGGTGTCTGCAATGATGAATTATAAAACAAAAAATATATTTCTATAATTTAAGACATCCTTAATGCAATGCAAAAAGTCCCATTAAAAAATATATAGTAGTTTTCCTTTAATTAATTCCTAAACATCACCTATTTTTTGGGGCTCTAGACCAGAACCTCCCCTTAATGGAAAAATAACTTGTGCAGGGGTCTATGGTCTATCACAAAATGCTATGAGGACCCTTTGGTCCCATGTCACGCGATACCAACTCATTCGCAGCTCTTATCTAACAGAAACATTGGTGTCCCGTTTTACCCACCCGTTCCGTTATACCCCACCTTCCCCTATATCCAATTTGCAAAATATGACCTTTATTTCCTAATCAGTCATTTGATCGTTTATGGTAGGAATAGTTATACGTACCGGTACGTTTTGCGTTAATGACTGGCGTAATTATTTTACCTGAGTAGCATTCACGTATTCCTTATCGACGTTCAAACTGTAGCAGCCTAGCAGCAGCGGCAAAAAAAGTCTGAATCGCCGAGCCAGGAGATGGTAATTATTTAAAGAAACGTTTATAAATATTGATGAGCACGGTCATCTCCACTATGGTACGTCCCCTGGATAATGAGGGACACGATGCAGACAAAGAAACTCGCCCCGAGGTGCCACTATAGCAGAATTAATCACGCAACACTGATTTCAATATATTATCACGCCAGACGTTAATCCGGCACATTGTTTTGCAGTAAAAGGAAAAGTGTCCACCGAATGCGTGAATTATTCAGTCTCAATCTTCAGTCGTGTATGAAATAGGTATTTAACACTAAAAAAAAAATGCCAGCTATCATTTCTTGCGTCTTTAATCCGCGCAATGAATATATAAACAAATTTTTCATCCGCTCCGTCTTCCTCTTAATTTTTTCCCCATTTCACAACACCTCCATTAAATCTGCATCCGCGCCCCATACTCTGATTAATGCTTTCAGGATTCATGACAGAACGCGCGGGGCAATGAGGCAAGGTACCATTTAATCGAAAGACTCCATAATTTATAGCAAGCAGAAGTAAACAATAATAGCCACGCGCGAGTGACCCGATTAATATACAATTTTCAGTATTAACAGGACTCATAAAACCTCTGTGAATTAATTAGAGCGCGACGGGGAAGGCGAAGAAGTCCGAGTGAGAAAGAAAGTAGAGTCGTAATGCCCCTTTTCCTCAGCGTTTCATTTAAATATCCCAGAATCGTTGAAGCACGACTTTACAGCCACCGCACCTGTAATTGTCATGCAATAAATCATCGGATTCGACGTCGAGCTGTTCGAATCCTTCACGTCCTCACCACTGGACCCTATCGTTTCAACGTGACTCTTCAATTCTCAGACCGTTTAACTCCATCCGCGCAAGTAGTCGCTGTTTTCCTTGCGAAGCGGAGCCGCTTAGCGACAAGAGTACTCAACAACCTAATCACACGTATCACAGCATCTATTTAAGCTATCGAAAAATCCGCGAAATTGGCCACAGTGGAAAAACCTCCGTGTTAGCAGCTGTTACGTCACGTCCCATTGACATAGGGGCCGTCCTTAAATTACGTAAGAGTAATTTTGGCTATTTCTTACCCCCTCCCTCCCCCAGGATAAGAATTCGTAAGATTTAATATTGCAACCCCCCTCTTACGTAATATTTTTTACATTGCATTTTTTTCAGTTATTAAAATTCTTTTAAAGGTTTATATAATTCAGTTAACTCGATTTCGGGAAATTTAAACTAAAACAACTTTTCTGGAACATTAATGATAGAATTTGTATTTATTGAAAATTAGGTTAAAAAATATTACGTAACAGGCTATCTGACTCCTCCCTCCCCCTTGTAAGAAAACGTAAGAAATTCGCGACCCCCTCCCCCCCCAAAAAGCCTTACGTAATTTAAGGACGACCCCATACCGCGATTTGATTAACCGGCAATCAGCGAATTCACCCAGTTTCGGGTCAGCGGTGGTTTATGCAACGATCTGCACAAACCGCCACAGCTTTTCCCCGCCGAATAACGATAACATACTCTCCTTTTATCTACCGCAGCATAATGTTTCACTCGCTAACGCGAGCCAGCCACAACATATTATGTAGTTGCATAAATGAGAAATGAAAGGAGCGATCAGAGTTCGAGGCACATGTGATCTATTGCAAAAAGTGGAACTATCAGATACGCCGATTATCGCCGGCTGCCCCAGCCGTTAGATCTGCGGAGTGAAATTTAGAGGTTTAATAAAGCAAACGTTACGAACTAGCGATTTAGTCGATTTGAAAGCGGAGCGACAGAGGTTCAAAGTCTGGCGAGCGATTTCATAAACATTGATTGCTACGATAAATTATAACAGTCTCGGAGTGAGATACTGTAACTGATTAAACGTCAGCTCTTTACCACGCGGTAAATTGTAATTATGTTACCGTCGGCGAGTTTTCAATAAAATCCAGCTGAATACGCGTCGCGAAATCCATTAAATGCCCGGGCATTAAGTATTCATGATCTTTTTCTCTGTCGCTCGATTAGGTAATATTACTCCGTTCCTATCAGCAACTGAGATATGGATTTCAAAGGAGAATTTGCATGGTACATCTTTAAATCCACGCGCTACTGTGGATCTTGCAAATTTGCAGGATTTATCAGGACATATTGAAGAATGGAATTATTGGTCCAATTTGTCAATTTCCCCCGTCTCGATTACAATTATAGCGACGATCAAGTTTAAACAGTTTTTTCCCAGAGGCGTTTATACTTTAATTAAGTTGTCCGCTTGATACCATGGAAAGATGTGACGCAGGTAATTGTAAAAAACAGCGCGGCCACGTAGAGCCGATAAACGTCAAACTAATGGCCGTTTAGAGAGGATATCAAAAGCGTTTACGCGCTCCGTCGTTAATCCGTATCGATCGCTATTTAATTTAAATCGCCGGCAGGTATTGCTCTTTGTAATTCCTGAAATACGACGTAAACGATTTATTTCCTCTAAAGTTCCAGCAGCAGCGGTTAGGGTAAAACTATAGGGGAGACCGGGGCTAGTTGGCTAACGAGGTTAGTTGACTAATTCCATTTAATTGTTGTATTATGGAATAAATTATTCGGCGATTCGCGATATTGAAGCATATGACTGACCAGCTTGCCATTTACAGTGTCGCCGTGACAAAAACTTGCGTATTCTGTCAGTGAGAATGAAAAATCTAAAAAGTTCGGCGGGAAGTAAATATTTTTATTTCGACTATTTATGAATTTTTGTCCACTAAGTACTGCTTGATGTTTTTTCATGAATATTTTGTGAAAACGTGATACCTTGACTATAATTTGTGGTATTTTATTTTATCCGGTGCGTGAAGGTTTCGTACGTACGGCCCTTAACATGTTAACAATGTCGGACGGGGTTACTTGACTAAGCATAGAAATACCACTATAGTCGTGTTCTGATTTATTGGCCGGTGAGTGTCCTGAAGGGTATTCTCCCACCACCTGCTGCTTGCCTCGGTGCTACTTTTCTCTAGCTTCTCACCAAGATCCTAAGGAACTTCAACTGCCAATCCACGATCGTCAGGTGGTGGTGGCTGATTTCTCCTTGCGCGCTGCTCGAGAAACCGAACTCACCGGCCAATAAATCTGAACACAACTATAGTAATTGCATTTTTATCCTCAAGATGCAGTCGAGGCAAAGAGTTTAGATGCTCAAGTCCACTTCCCCATCACAAATCCTTCCAAACTCGCCCCTACCAGTTTTACACACTATCCTCCCTTCAAACTCTCAGGCCTTCCAAATAGAGCATAACAAATAAGTACAAAATAATTACAGAATCTAACACCATGATAATTAATAAAAAAAATAACACTGTGAAGGAGTGAAAAAAATTTTTTAAAAAATTATTGGTTGTAGTATACATATGTTCGCGTTTCGTATAGTATATATAGTATATATATATATATAGATATATACGCTTTTCATATATATTGATGTACTGTGACAGCGTATATATATGCCTTTCGCAAGCAAAGGTTTAAAACTGAAAAGTAAATGTCAAGTCAACTAACCCCATCGTATTTGTCAACTAACCCCGCAGCCGGGGTTTGTTGACTCATTCGTCTCACTACTCTAAATACCATAAAAACAACAACGTAGACTCAATTAAAACGATTTTAAAAATTAAGCCTGTATACCTAATGAAATTTGTAAACTTTTGGTATGCAGCAAGTCAAAAAAATAACAATGGTATATTTATAAAAATTAGGAATGTAAAAAATTAGTCAACTAGCCCTGGTGTCCCCTACAACACGCCCCATTTGACAAAACGCTCCACCATAATTTTACACAAAGAAACCAGGATGCATCAACGCGAGCGTCAGTTTCGAGCTTGCCTCAGTCGGCCAAAACTGCCGCAATATAAATACAACGAATATTACGGCTTCTAAAGAAATATTTAAGAATTTATATTTTCGGCCGTCAGATAATTTGCGGTGAGTACGTGGGAAATTCAATTTTCTAAGTCACTATTGTTTTTGCGATAAATTCACATATATATTTCGAAAGTAGATAAAATAACCTCTTTAAATTGTTATTGCCCAAACCTCTTTTCACTACGTTGTTGCTAAATTAAAGCCGGAGAGCTTTGTACTCCAGAATTCACAATATGCCCTAACAAAGAATTTACAATATGCCCAACCTCAAAATCATATTTTTCACGAGTAACTTATTTCGTTTCATTTTTGTGGTTAAGGGGGTATTCTGGTCTGACGAGGCGTTTTCGTCGCGTTATTTCGGAATTTTTTTACAAAGAACCCATCAATTTTATTATTATTTAGTTTATTGCTACATGTTTATTGATGTTTGAACTATCTTTACAAATTTTGTCAATGGAGAAAATTGTACGCAAAACTTTAAACGCGTTTTTCTCGAAACCATGTTTTTCGAACCGGTGACCATGATATTTCAAGATTGACTGGACCAACTTAGTCCAAGTTTTGCATATATTATCAGCACACATGTGGCTATCGTCCCTACCAGGATTATGATAAAATATTTTGTTTTTAAACTTTCACAGACCTTTAAAGTTGAAAAATTGTGCGAAAATCGAAACTTAATTTTCAAACCGCCGCCATTTGCTTAATTTTCAATATTTTTTTATCATTCTGGTAGGGACGAAAGCCACAGGCATACAGATATAGAATCTCTTTTCATTTTTTGTTATAGATCACTAGAACGAGCCCAATCATGGACACCGTGACACCATGTTTTTTTTTTCACCATTACTTTAAAACAGTCAACTGCGTTTGATTTTAATTCTTTTCCATTGACAAAATTTGTAAAGATAGTTCAAACATCAATAAACATGTAGCAATAAACTAAATAATAATAAAATTGATGGGTTCTTTGTAAAAAAATTCCGAAATAACGCGACGAAAACGCCTCGTCAGACCAGAATACTCCCTTAATAGAAATGTCACGCAAATATGTAAGGACTACATTACGAGCATCCTGGTCAGAGAATAACCTTAATGAAGCAATGGAAAAAGTTAAAAGTAAAAAATGGGAATTAATGAATGTAGCAGAATGTATAAAATACCTTCAAGGACCCTAAGAAGACACATACAAACATTTTTGTTAATAATATCGTTTGTAATATCTGTTGTATAACATTTTCATGAAAATAATAAAAAGTTATTACTTTTTTACGTCGGGGCGTTTTGTGACAGAAGTGGGGTGCTTTACCTAACGACAGTGTTACAAAACGCCCTTTGTAAGGTTTACGAAAATGATTATTTACAGGTATTTCCAATTATTTTTTCTTCAAAATTTCGGTATAGTTGTGAAGAGAAATGAACACTTAATGTGTTTATACAAAAAATTTAAAGATTTATTAAAAAATATTTGTTTTATAATATGTTTCTTGAAATGTGGGGCGTTATGTATAGTTTTACCCTATAAGAATGGATTAATTGGTTCAGTAGGGTGTCGCGAATAATTTTAGCTTCCTTACACTGTCATATCGGTCGTGAATTGCTAATAAAGAATTTTCCATCGATTTTCGATGGACCCTGACGCGACGCGCGGGGACTTCTTAACGAGCACGCAACCCGTTGCACGCCCGGCGAGATAAAAAAGGTCCGTCCTTGCGTTATTACTCTGGGCATGCTTGGACATACTCATTCCGAAATAATTAGCTATCTGGCCAGAGCGCAGAAGTGGCATTGAAGGTGGAACAGCAGGCGATACCCATTTCTTCGGTCGCTGAACGAAAGCAAGGACTCGCCGCTACAGGGTGTACCGCTCGCTGCGGGATTTTCTGTTTGAAATTCACTCGGCGCACAGTGGGGAAATTTTGCGATTTTATGGCCAAAACCACAAAAATAAATTGTTGAATTTGACAAAATAAATGCAAATGTCAATTGAAGAACTAATATCAGCTTCAAATGCCTCCAATTTGACTGTTAAATGTTTTAATACAAAGCTCGTATAGACTCCCAAATGTTTATGTTCATGGGAGGTTAGGCAGATCGCAAAGAATTATTCCAGATTTTCAAGTTGCATGTAACACTTATATTGTGTTATCTAATGTTCAGAAAATAATTTGAAGGCATGGATTCAAATCCTGGTGGTGCGTAAGATATCTTTTTGTTCTCAAAATCATTATATTTCGGTTTTTAATATGTAATTTATACAATTTTGAAAGTAGTGTTTTAGAAATAACCTTTTCATATAAGAATCAATTTTCAATGCATAAAATAGTTATAAATCCCATAATATCCCGCAATGATTTATCATTCCTACTTTACGTTGAACTGTTTTGATTCTATAAATGCAATTATTAATTGCTAATAGTTGCTAATCTTGTAATTATATGCATTTTTAAAACACAATCCAGTGTGTCTTGTATAACATACGACATAACTGTGACCGAGACTGGTTCACATGTTATACATTACAAACCTTTTTATTCTTTTTTAAACGATTTTAATCAGCTTTGATCCTCTGTTTGATTATTTGTATTATGTATGTTTGTTTGCATGCACTATAGCAGAGACATGCTCTGACAAAGAAAAAAGCGATTTCGACTGGGACTACTAGTTTTAAGGGCATATAATTTCATAGGTTTAAGTGTATAAATGTAAAAAATAAAATATCTTTATCCTGCGTAATTTTTGTAAGTGCTGTTTTTCGGATAATTTAGTTTATCATATATCAGAACGTAAAAGTGCTGAATTTTATATATTAAAAATAAATTTTGAGGTTTTAACCACGAAAATGAATATAATTCTTCAACTGACATTTGTATTAAATTTGTAAAATTTAAAAATTTCATTTCTGTGGTTTTGGCCATAAAATCACAAATTTTCCCCACTGTGCGGCGGTAGGATTGCCCGCTCTAACGCGAAGGGAAGAAAGTTATTTCCAGCTTCGAATCCAGGTGAATCAAGGTATATTTCCAGGAGGAACGAGGTAAAGAAAATAGAGGAGAAAGAGATTGAGCTGGAGAAAAATGAAGAGGATACTAAACGGCTGTTTTATCCAGCGGACTTTCCAGCGTATTTACCGTGGAAGACGGAAGGGGACTTCTCGTTTATCACGTCCCGTGCGTTCATCGTCCCGAAACATGTTTCCATAAAAGATCACCTCTTTCATATTTGCCAGGGATTTCGGCTGGGGTTTCATAAAGTCAGGGTTTATAATAGAACGGTGTATCAGATGAAAGAAGGAAAGGTTGGAAATTCTTTAAAGCCGCGTGAGGTATTGCTGTTCCGCACGGTAGATCACGTGCACGTGTAAATTATGAAAAGAAAAAGCGAGTGGTGTTGAAATTGCTGATGAAAAACTTGTCATCGAGTGGAACACCCTGTATTCTATAATAAATAACGATAAAATAAAAGGATTAAAAGAAACTAGTCGCGCTGGTGACCGAGCCGAGTGTGTTGTAATCTTTCCTGCAATAACCAGAAGTTGGGAAAATTCTTAAAACATATCTCGCCCGCGTTCAAAATCTATCGCGGCTAGTTTGTCCACGGCGACCGCCGAGGGCGCGTCGAAATATGAATTTTAGTGACGTTGTAACGGTGTGCAGTTCGTCTTTGCGAATTTTCCGTAGAGTTTTATTGTAATTTTCAAGATATGTGTCAGACAACTAAGAGACCAACTAAAGTTAGCACCGAAGAACCTGCTTTTGGCGTGGGAATGCCATCCAGTTTCTACGCTGAACCTCAAATGGAGTCTTTTTTGCAATAAAATGCGATGTGTGCGCTGAAAACTGTAGCTGCATCATAGTTCGTTGACTGTTAATGTGTTAAACATCCTTGGCTTTGAAATTCGAGATGAATTATGGGAATTAAGTTTCTTGTGTTTCGGAAATTGATTGACCTATTGCGAAATTGAAAGAACGATTGGAAAGGATTATTTACAGCTTCGTCAGGATTCGTTTAGGATTCTCAGAGGTATCGTTCAGAGAAATGTGGAAAGATAATTTAATTCAATATTTGAAGAATATAAAATTCGTGTTTCAGTGTCGAAATATATTTTCCCAGAAGATTTGTAATCTTTTCTTTAAAAATTGCGATACAGTTGGGCAAACTACAGTGGGTGGTCAGATTATTATACTCGTGGAATAAAATTTATGTTTTTAATGTTGTAATTAGTGTTTCTTCTCGAGAAGGAATTCTCGAGAATTCCTCGAGAAATTTTATAATTTCTAATTTCTTATTTCGTGTTTCTCGAGAATCTTCAGTGTAGGAAAATTATTATAAATCCCCTTTGTTTTCAGACATGAATTTTCAGTTAGTTCAAATTGTGTGTTAATCGTGAACATATAAACACATGGTACAATCCGTGATAAGTATTAGCAATATATAGGGTAGATGTCCCTATTACTGTCATTGTCCCTATTACTGCCACTTCATTTATTTTGCTTAATAAAAATGTAACGTATAAAGAATAATGCACAACAATAATATTATTATTAAATTGGGACTGTTCCGATTATTATTAATATTATTGTTGTACACTATTCTTTATACGTTACATTTTTACAAATTAAAATAAATAAACTGGCAGTAATAGGGACACTGACAGTAATAGGGACATCTACCCTATGAAGAATTGCGCGATTGTTTATAAACTTTTCCATATACAATTAAACTAACATCCACTCAAAATGAAAGAAATTTTTCTGCAGCCGCAGATTTTGTCACAAAAAAAGACCTACATTGGCTGAGGTGTTTTTGAAAAAATTATCTTAAAACAAAAAAGTAATGTTTCGTCTTGGTCACATTTTATACTAAATAAATAAATTTATCAATTATATTTAATATCTTTTTTTTTTCATTTACACAAGTTTTGTCTAAGTTGGACACGAATAAAAATTTAGGTAAATATTATCAACATTATTCCAAAAATATAAATTTTGCAAAATTTTTTTAATTTCTTGAGAATTCTCGAGAAATATAATCTGATTTCTCATTTCTCCGGATGCGAAATATATCGAGAAATCAGGAACAATATTACTAGTTGTAATATTATTTTTTAATACTAATATGCATTTAAGAATACAAATTAAATACATTTATATTGTACGAGAAATACAATTAATTTAGATTTTATGACAGCTTGGATTCGGCGTGGCATGTTTCCAATGCATTATGGCTACTTTCTGCAGTTTTCGAATATTGTCCCACACTCTGATGATATTCTCTATCAGTTCTATCTTATTTCTAATAATTGTATCCCCGCCCATTTAAAAACAAATCAAATTTACATGTTGAAAAATGCCTCGCAAAGTTGCCAGATATTATAGCTAATCAACAAACAAAGAAACAATACCATTCCTGCATTGTTACTTTAATTACAGCCACGACTTTCACAAATTAAGACGAGAAATTTTTGAGTATAATAATTTAGCCACCCTCCATATACAAAATAAAATGCAAAAGATCGCGAGCGTACCGTCAAATTACAACTGATAAAATTTATTTACCACGATGATATTTAAAAAGAAAAGCCAGAGACAAACTCGTGTTTTCTTTAAACGATGGAGAATTCCTTTTAAATATAATCGTGGAATCTGAGAAAAGCAAAACAATTCGATGCACGTGCTCGCCTCGCCAGTGCTTTCTTATTTAAATTACGATTTTGGTTCATTGCGCTCCGATCCGCAATCGCGTCTTTCGTTATTAGCACTATCGGTGGCGAGGAAAAAAGAAAAGTCTCGGACGTTGCTGTCCACCGACGTCGTATGGGGGTTAGTGATCAGGAGACGGTATAAAGCAGAGTGAACACAAGACTCGTGCTCACTAATAACAAGATAGAGAGGGAGAGTGTAACTGCAAACGATATAAAGTGTGTGTAACCAACAAGAGGCAGACACGATTTTGCGGATCCCGCATTCGGTATGACACCACTGTTACGTTTCATCTTTCGTTAAGATTAAACAATTCGTCGGAGCCGGTTCCTCTGACCTGTTTCCCCGAGGTTTCTATTAAAATCAATTGCGGAAAAGTTACGGAAGTGTGAACAGTGCTGTTTGGTTGTTTGCTCAGTGCCATCGAGACGGACCCGAACAATCGGGCTGGAATTTTATTATTTAGTGTAACCCCTCCCCCGACGATTCAAACTCTCGGTAAGTGAATTCTCCAGCAAAATCTCTCGCCTCTTCCTGGGAATCTTCGCTGGAAACTTCCCCGAGCGTTCATTTACTCGCAGTAATATTGCAGGAAACCAGAGAAACTGTGCCACTTGTGTATTTACATGAATATTACGATAGACTCGAAAGACGATTAATAAACAATTGCGTAAGCTGTCTTCTGTATGCACTTCTCATTGCATAGAAAACCCTTCCGCTTCAATCTTGTGTCAATTTCGTGACATTTTATGAATTCTATAAAGTACCTTGGTACCTAAAAGTGTGAAGTGAAATCGTCGAGAATATGAATTATTTTCGCGGGTATGGTTCAGCTGGCCCGGAAGAATATTTGAATTTACAAAGCAAGAGTAAAGAGCCGCGAGGAATTTTGTCAACTTTATTACTTACGTGCGTTAGGAAAAGTAGCACGTTTCATTTTCCTCGCGAGAAACAGCACGTAAAGAGGCACATTCCATCGTAACTGACGAATATTATCACGTTTGGTCTGCCGTCGCGAAATGTAGCTAGGTACACGGGATAAAGTCTCCTTGACCATCTCTGGTTCCACCGACAGACGTCGATAGATACGCATGTCACGCGCTGCTCTGCATATGCACTCTCTTTCGCTTTATGCTGCCGATATCAATGCAAGGCGCGTAATAAGAGATGACAAGATAGTTCGTTCTAGACAGGCCACTTAGTTTATTGTGTCCCGATGACGAGTCCCGTCGCGTGCAAGTCCAGTGAGTTCGATTCGTTATAATCTGTGAGGGAATCGCGGACAGTGTTTACCGGCCACGTAGATTATAAATACGTAATTGCAAATTTGTAGAATTTCGTATGTGTTTAAAATGGAAGGTTCGAAATCGAGAGATGTAGATAATTTTCAGTCAGAGATGATTTGCGTCAGTTGGATGTGGAATAATATTGCACCTGTCGTGTTTGTGAAGAAGCGTATCATCGAGGTCTTCAGAGGTATGCTTCATAGTAAATCAAAAAGATGATCCGCGAGAGAAATGTAATTGCAAATTCCGCGCTGCGTAATTGTGGCGAAGGCAAGTTGGATTTTGTCGAGACTTGTATTTCCATGGAAATGAATCTGATTGGAAATATTTACCAACAGATAACCTTCCGCCATAATTTTTCTCTGTCGTGCTCGTCCACGTGCACGTTTCAAGGCATCAAGTTCGCTCGACCAAGCGTTAAAGTCACCAGACGAATTTGATCGCGGGGCTTTGTACCGAAACGTGTGTGACTAACGCAGTGTTTTGCCTGATATATTTAATTAAACGTGGTATATTCTTGTGGTTAAGAAAATTATGAATTAAATGGGGGATATTTGTAGATTAATAAATATAATTTTCTAGTGTATTAACGAGAATTTTGGCTTTTACATTCATTCTGTAATGTGAAATTGGAGGAAACCCTGAATTTTTCATTCTGTTACTTAATTGCGAGTTAAATGGCACCATAAAGTCCACGAAATACGCATTTGAATGAAACGAGGAGAAAATGAATGAAATGCAAAAAGACTCAACGACCTTCCGAACAATTTATGCTATATGTTAATTGGAAGCGTAAAAATTCTGCTCAATGACATTTTTCCCTCGATACACTCATCACATGTATTCTACGAAACTATAAACCCAAATATTTCGCATAAATACCGAGAAGCTGACGATGCTGGAATAAAAGGTATACGAGGCTTTCGAAGAGACATGAAATTTTCCTCGAGCAATGAGTCATAAAATATGATTAAAAAATGGCATAAAGTCCATAATGTCCTTTTCGACCTTTCGCGAGAGATATTACTTCTCCCAATAAATTAGTCTTTCCCTCCAAAAAGTATAAAAGAATACCTGGGCCGAAAAATATTTCTGTGAAACTTTTAATCAGATGAAAACATCCCATCTAAATTCCTCCGCCGACATATTTCATTCTGCAGACGGTTCTCCATCACGTAGACGGTTTTCGTTCTATTTTCTCAAATTACAATCGCGATAAGAATTAATATCACCCATGCATATGCACGGATTAAGTGGTTTATCATTCAGGTTGACCGTGTGTACTTTTAGTACAGAACGTTGCATTATTCATCCGCACAATAAAAGTTCCAAAGCCGCTCTTCAAGTACTTCTTCGTTACGACGTTGCGGCAATACCAGCTCGTCGATTAACATTGCAAATCCTCCGATACACATCGCCGGCGAAGATCTGAATTAGCGCGGCGTAAAATGCATCTCCGCGGTGACAAGTCCTGGGAGCCGCCGAGAGGAAAACACGCGGGAAGGGACGAATGTTAAGAAACAAAACGTGTCCCTACCGAGGAAAGGAGGAATTCGCTTCAAGCTGACACGCAAACACCGGGTTAACCGCCAATTACTTCGACAAACTTTCCGGCAAAACGTTTAGAATCATTGTACCGTGCTTCACAGTTAAACAAATGACCGCGCGTTCCGAGAAGACTTTTAGCCAACCTTTGTCGAGCTGTATACACCACACGACGTGTTTGCAGTTCCACTTTTTTTTTCACGATCCTCCTTTACTATCCGTTCGAGAAAAATAAACACGGATCCTTTTAATAGAACGCTGGTCTCCAAACGGATTCATTAGCATTCGCGGTGTTCTAACGACTTTGCGAAAGGGTTGTTTGCTTCAACAAGGATGAGCGATGAAGACAACCACTGTTTAACATTTTTAATAAATTATTTGCTACGGTAGAATGGAGAAATGACTCCTACAGACTTCTGGCATTCGCATAAGAGATTGCGAACTTGGGAGGGGATTTAATTCGATATTTCCTCCTTTCATTAAACGTTTTTTTTTTTAATCGAGACACCGTCAGACGAAACCCGGCCGGGCTAATTTCCACAGATTAACATTGAGCCTATAAATAAGCGCAATTCACGATGCGGTCGCATCTGTTTCAGGACCTTACAATCAAGGAGAGGAAAAAAGGAAGGCGCTGAGGTAACTGCAACAAATCAGGTCGCAACCATGAAGTTCGCAATCCCGCTCCAGCAATTCAGAAGTGAGTAATCGCTTGTACTTACACGCGTCTACGTTATTAACGCGAGTGTTCGCGAAACAGTAAAAACAGCGCGCCGCTTCTCAATCCTTGACAAAACCTGCCTCCATTTAACGACGATTATATCATTACAATAAAATCATTACCGCTCCTAATTACTCCGCGCTGCGTACTCGACGATTTGAATTACAAAATTAGCTGCCTATGTAAATCCTGGGCTGAAAAACATCATATAGGATGCAAACGGAAAAGATAAGGAGCAGCGCGTAGCCAAGGGTCATCAAATCGATGGCCGTTAAGCATCGTCGTTCCAGGAACACCTGCCTTCCGCGTTGAAAAACAATTGCTTGCATAGAGAACGGGCGTTACACCGAGCTCGTCCAATTATCGATATAAATAATAAACATGGGTGCTTCTAAACCATCGAAATTATCGTTTAAAACCCCACCAATGTTTCCTTCAAAGACATACGAAGACAAAAGTTCGCTTTGTAAAATCTTGAAAATTAAAGCTTGAACACTGTTATCGCCTCTGCCACGAAAACTTCGTACAAAGCGACCCTCGAGCTTATTTTACTCCCAGAGTAAACAAACAGAGACTCCGCAGCAATGCTTTCGATGCATTTAAAAAAACACCGCGACGAAAATACGCCGACGCCACAGAATCGTAAGCACGACCTCCAATCTCTCGTCATCCGAGGACGCTACATTTTCCAATGTCACTGCGAGGCAGACGAAGGTCAGGCGAATCGGAAGCGCATGGACTTATTTTGACATTCGATCAAAGATATCGCCCATCGGAATCGCCGAGCCAGCGGCGTTGGGCGCATGCACAGTGTCAGAGTTCAAGAAGCACTTGCACGCTTCGAGAAACTGTTAAAGTATGCAGATAAGACCAGACGGCGATGGAAGATCGTTTTTCACTTACGAGGAGAGGTTCCCAGGTGTCGGCCTTAGATTGCTTTGAATTTTGGATATGTTTTGGACGACCGAAAAATAAGATATACGTGTTTTTTTATAGTGGTTCGTTTTTATATTTAGGGGGTAAAACCAAAGATAGAAGATTTTCAGGTGTTCATCTCCGATTTCTTTGGTTTTAGAAATACGTGTCAGACAGAAATACGTGTCTTTTTATTTTGGTCTGCTTGAGTGTTTAGGGGGGGAAACCACCCCTCTAAAGATACTATAAGATTTTTAGCTGTTCGTCTTCGATTGTTTTGGCCAAAAACCAAAGCAATCGAAGAATGGCGCCACCTATTCTCATAAAATTTGAGGGGTGGTTTAACACCCTGAGCATGTAAGCAAGCGAAAATAAGAGGACACCTGTTTCTTATTTTTCAGTCCTCTAAAACATATCCAAAAACCAAAGCAATCAGAGATGAACACCTGAAAATCTTATAACTTTGAGGGGTGGTTTCACCCCTTAAACATTCAAGCAGGCCAAAATAAAAAAACATTTCTTATTTTTCGGTTCTCTAAAACATATCCAAAAACCAAAGAAATCGGAGACGAACACCTGAAAATCTTATAACTTTGGGGGTTGGTTTCACTCCCTAATTCCCACACAGCACCATAACATTGCAGCAACGTCTCTGCAATATAGCGGTGCAAGATTGCAATGTTGTACCATAACATTGCAGGTTCAGTCCTACGTCCGCCTTCACAATATTGCAGGTGTATATTTTTGCAATGTTGCGGCAGCATTGCAAACACGTAGTCCTGCAACGTTCCGGCAATGATTCTGCAACGAAACGGCAATAAAAACGGCCAACGAGAAATTCTAGCATATCCAGTTAAATGAAACATGCTGTAGAATCTACTCGACGTCATATTTCAAATTTCGTCAAAGTCATAGTTGCTTCAGAATATTGCTGTACTGTTTCTACAATATTTCCACTACAGTATTGCACGGCAATATGTAAGCAATTCTGCTGGATCGTTGCCACTGAAACATTGCACGTCGATGTGCGCGCAATATTGCAGAAATATTGTAGGATCGTTGCCAATGGAACATTGCACGGCAACGTTCTTGCAATATTGCTGCAATATTGTAAGATCATTGCCACTCTAATAATGCACGGCAATATTACAGGAACGTTCCTACAATATTGCAATGCAACCTGCAACAACGCAATATCGCAGGAACGTTCCTACAATATTGCAATGCAACCTGCAACAACGCAATATTGCAGGAACGTTTCTACAATATTGCAATGCAACCTGCAACAACGCAATATTGCAGCAACGTTCCTACAATATTGCAATGCAACCTGCAACAACGCAATATTGCAGGAACGTTCCTACAATATTGCAATGCAACCTGCAACAACGCAACATTGCAGGAACATTCCTACAATATTGCAATGCAACCTGCAACAACGCAATATTGCAGCAACGTTCCTGCAATACAGCTGCAACGAAGTGTGCTCTATGGGAAATATGAAAACGGGCCGCTATAAAAAACACGTATATCTTATTTTTCGGTCCTCCAAAACAAATCCAAAATTCAAAGGAATCCAAGACAGTCACCTGGGAACCTCTCCTTGTTAGTACAGTTTCCGTGACCATGGGTCATATTTAATGACCCCCTCGTTATGCGGCTGATCGTCAGCGCCCGAGACTCGGGTGCCTTTTTGTCGCGCGTGTCTTGAAAGGCTCGACGAAAGAAGTTACCTTTGGCGGGTGTTGAGCAATCGCGACCCTGAATCGGTGATTATAGGTATTCCGTGCACGGGTTATTTGACGCAGGACCAGCGGGCCGAATGAAATTCGACGGTCAACAAGGCGCGGCCGGACCGCGGGCTGTTGGCGTTACACATTCGGATTTACGCGATCCCAAATCGGCCCTGATCGCTGGGGGAATATCCCGGCGGACGCGGCTAGACGTGGGGCGGCCCGATGACGCGGAGGTATTAGCATATTTTCGGAATAAACGAGTCGCTGAACGATGTTGCCGTAATCCGTTTAAAGGTCTCGGCCAGCGAGCAGCGCGCGTTACGTAAAACCTTTCGAAAACCGATCCGTATATGCGGAGGAAGTGGCGCAGGTGTAACCAGCCTGATCTTGACCCTAAGGAGTCTCCGTCGTAACTTCTCCAGTGATAGCTGTTTCCTCGTGGCAGTTTGTGTATTGGAAATCCTGTTTTATCACTTTGCGACTGCCGTACGATAAACGCCACCTCCGCATATTCATCGCGGGATAATTTCACGCTTGAGATGTGTAAAAGGGACATCTCAAGGATCCCTTATCGCGAGAGCATTTGCTGCCGCTTGCCAGTGGCATTTCAATGTCGATCGCTGACGACGATCGACAGTCGACGCCGAATGGTTTAAAATGCGATTCCAGCGGAGCAGAATTTAGTTTTGTTGAGATTTTTCCTGTAGGTATATATATATATGCTTTAATTAAAGAGGAAATATTCCGGACCTGGAAATTCAGAAAATTCTGAAACTTTGTGGATATGTAGGGGATTTTTTCCTGATTACAACGAAATTTTTGTTTGCTCACCAAATTTATTCTAAGGGGGTGTAATTAACCCGTGAAAATCCGGTTATATTCCGATTTTGGGTTATAACTCGGGAATTGTAAAATAATTTTTTACTAAATG
Source organism: Andrena minutula (assembly GCA_929113495.1). NCBI lineage: Eukaryota > Metazoa > Arthropoda > Insecta > Hymenoptera > Andrenidae > Andrena > Andrena minutula. Next base: position 43,968,707 of record OV815994.1, read on the forward strand.
ATTGATCTAATTAAAAGAAATAACTTTTGTCTTGACACTTTTTTTCTATTTCTTACAGCTTGCGAGTTATAATACAAAATTGGAAAATAGCCGAATTTTCAGGGGTTAATTCCACATCCTTAGAGTGAATTTGGGCAGCAAACAAAAATTGCGTTGTAATCAGGAGGAAATACCTTATATATTCGCAAAGTTTCAGAATTTGATGAATTTCCTGGTTTGGGATTTTTCCTTGTAAGTAGCTGACCCGTTAGCCGGGAATTATTTACGATGTTTCCAAAATAGAAACGCGTAAAAAATAAGATGAAGGGCCTGTAAGCTATTCTAGGACGTATGTAATATATATATACAAAATTCCATTGAAATCCGCTCAGCCAAGGCGTGAAAGAACGACAAACAAACAGCAACGTTTCAGTTTTATATACCTATTAGTAGGAATAGTAGGTACTCATTTATTATTGGTAATCTTGATATGTAAAGCAGTAACTGTTTGTGTGTTTGTCTGTCGCCTAAAAACTTTGGAACGGTAAACACTGGGGTCACGAAATGTGTGCCAGCTCATTATGCCTAATTAATCTAGACGAATATGACTATTTTCACAAGGAAAAAAAGTTTTTTTTATAAAATCGAAATCTAAATTTGGGGCGAAGCCGAGTAGTAAATCTAATAAGTTCTATATAGGTACATCGTATGCATTTTTTTTATTTTTTCCCAAACACTTACCAGTTTATTTGTAAATTTTCTGTTAAACTCATTGATTATAATTTGTAAATATTAATTTTTATCAAGAATACCTGTATTTTTATTTATATACAAAAACAAACAAATCATAGTCATAAGTAGAAAAAAAAACATAAATAATAAATGAGTAAATTCTATTAAAGTATATATACAGGAAAAAATAACTGTGCGACAGGGAGGAGGCTCGATTCAAACGAACAATATTTTAATCATATTCACGTGTCGCTTAAAAATATACGAATCTCATAAACGAAGGTTCAAGGAACAAAACAACATTTTGGAAACCTGTTCTACCGTTTACTTCGGTAATATATCACAATCGTAATAGTCTCGCGTGGGTAGTTTTATGCCAGATCGGTGCACTTTCCGGAGTTTCTGCAGAAATGCTTGAAAAATAAACGTACATCCTTGTCAATCCTCAACTCCTTGCAATGATGACACCTCTCACTTTCTGTTCCTTGATACTATGCATGTATGTATGTAGGTTCATTATAATCTGCTTTCATGTATCTTTTTAATAACGCTTGTGATTTAAACCACAGGTCGCAACCAAATACGTCGAAGGAGAGAGGTTTTATGGTGCTCTTAACGTAACGAGTGGCATTATACAATTTTTTTATCGCGAGTAACCATTGAATGTTAATTTAACAAGCGTTTCTTATTCAACGAGCGTGTTCGCTCGGGGAGAAGTAAACGACATCTGTCCGCGCTACCAATTATAAGTTCATGTGCGCCGATATTAGCATATTATGCTTTCGCTGTCGCCGTGCAGATCAGTGGACAGGTTGTTTCGGTACGAGTTGTAACTTACAGAGGCATCGGGGATTACGGGTGCGTTATGATCAGTGGTGGATTTATGAAAAAAGTCCCATTTATCAAATTCAGCACCTCCAACTAAAAATCTTAACAAAATCTAAAAGAATCGATGTGAATTTCACCTAAATTTACTCAAATTCTGGACCTTCAACTAAATATGATAAAAATATCCCAAAAAAATTGAAGTTAACTTCAGCAAAATTTTTTCAAATTCAGCACCTCTAGCTAAAAATCTTTTCAAAATCCAAAAGAATCGAAGTGAATTTCAACTAAATTTACTGAAATTCTGGACCTCCAACTAAAAATGATCAAAATATCCCAAAAAATTGAAGTTAACTTCAACAAAATTTTTTCAAATTCAGCACCTCAAGCTAAAAATCTTTTCAAAATCCAAAAGAATTGAAGTGAATTTCAAACGGTGGCAAACGTTCTGAAGGGCCCATTTTTCCGGGAAAATTAGGAAAATAGGAAAATAGGTAGTTTACTAAAAGGGGGTAAGTGTATAGAAAAGTATAGACAAAAATGTGGTGCTTGGATAAAATCATAAGTTTATTTTAAGACAGGGCCCTAGGGGGGCCTTCCGAGCAAGGGCCTATTTTTAGGGAAAATAAAGCGGTGGTTTACTAAAAACGGGCTGAGTGTAATAATACAGAAAAAATATACTTTGGATATATTCATAATATTTTTTAAAAATTGGGCCCTACGGGGCCTTCTGAGCAGTGGCCTATTTTTAGAGAAAATAAAGCGGTGGTTTACTAAAAACAGGCTCAGTGTAATAACACAGAAAAATATATACTTCGAATATATTCATAATATTTTTAAACATTGGGCCCTGGGGGCCTTCTATTCAGAGGCCCAGGTGGCAACTGCTCATCGGTCACCCTGTTAAATCCGCCACTGGTTATGATCGAGAAGCATCATCGGCGTGCTGTAACGTCGCCGCGCGTGTAATTGCTCGCATTCGAATATCGCAGATCTGCCTTGGCAACGAGCGAGGCACAGAGAGCTAAAAAAATTGCCCGAGGGACAAGGAATAAGCTCCGATCTCGCAACGAGCACTTTTGTTCCTTCCTCATATTTCATTGAAGTCGATCGGTTACGATAGCGGAACGAGCGAAAAAGTTGCATAGCCGCGGCGACTAAAAGTGCATCGGTTTCCTCAGCGAAACGATTACACGCTTGTTTATTTAAATTCACTCTCGTCATGCCACTGTAAGATCGCGGTATCACGCAAATCGCTAGTCACTTAAGATCGTCAGGTATTTTCCCATTCTCGCTCGTTTCCTTTTTTCATTCATCGATCGGCGATTAAACGAGTGGAGGCTCCCGAAAATACGCTGCCAACGGGGCGCCGGAATTAAAAGCTATGTTAAAGTGACCGGCGATGGAAGAAATTAGTGGCGAATCGGGGTGGGGTGGAGGGGGTAAAGGGTCCTGGAATCCCCCAAAGAAAAGGGAAAAAGAGATTAATGTAACCACGACACTGAAGTGGCTCACAAGAGCTTTGTAAAAAGAAAACTGGATTTTATTCTTTAGAGAAATTTTTATAATCGCCTAATGAATTTTATAGAATTTGTATTAAAAATATTTCTCTTTGTTCACGTTGGCTCTTCTCAAAATTAAATCCTGAGTGCGTCACTGGAAGAAATTATAGTGTCTTCAAAGTGGCGATTAAATAGATTCGAATTTCACGAATTCGAGAACGAATCAATCCTGTATCAAATTTATAAGTTTCATAGCTCCAACTGTATCCCAATGTCTAGTGACGTAAAAATCATAGTAAACAAGTTATTTTGGAGGAAATTTTCTGCTCTTTAATATTCAGATTTTTTAACCGATATTTCACTTCCAGCTTTGAGTTACGCGTGCTTGATGACCTATGATAAAAATGACGTATTGCCTTGGAATATTAATTGAAATACATAGTGTTTTTCTAGGATGTAACATTGTACGTTTTTTGCGTTCAACCGACGTCTCGTGTCTAGAGAAGCAAATAAATATGCGTTCGAAGAAATGTGGACGATTGAAAAAAAAAATTTTCCTGAAACGATCAATCAGTAGTAAAAATTTTCCTACTCGCGTCTGGACGCAACATCGAGAGATTCAAAGTCGATTTTCTCGAAAATGAAGCGCGATATCAAAAAAAGTTACTCTTTCTTTTCGACTTATAACAAGTAAATAAATCTAGAAAAAAGAATACAATTTTTTGATATTGCGCTTCGTTTTCGAGAAAATCGGCTTTGAAATTCTTGACGTTGCGCCCAGTCTCGTAGAGGAAACTCTACCTTAACAAATGTATATCGAGTAGTATTGTTGATCCCAGATTATGAACACGTTAAAGGTCGTTACAAGGGGAATTAAAAATTGTTGGATAAAGTGGTGACGTAGTTGTGAAACCAAAGGAGTAATAAATGTAGAGAAGAGAACCGGTTCGGTGGAAATTGAGCAGGGTTGACATTATCAAATTAATTGAAACGCTGCCATGTTACAGAGCAATAACGAGGATCGCAAGTCGCGGCAGATAGGTATTTCAATGAAATACAAATTCGACGGTTGGAAACACGTTATTCTACGATATCTACTGAATGGCACGCGTCGTTCATTAATCCTCACTGAACAGTGCCATTCAAGTCAGGTTTCAATTAATTATGTGTAATTTTATTAACGATATAAGTTATCACGTAATTCTGACATAAAAGGCACTTTGATAACACTCCTTTTCATCAGCGCAATATGGCATAACTTCCTGAGAACGCAGTAATGCATTTCAATAACTACAGATTCTCTGTTCCATTCATTCATAAATGAATTTATCGTCAATTCCTTACGTGCCACTCAACCTACAGAATTTTTTTTCAACGCAGTTAATCTCACACATATAAATACCCACAATTCCACGTTCTTTATCGGCAGATTTGAGTCTCTAAAACATGTTCCAAAGTTCTACAATTTGCTACCAGAGGTGATATAGCATTCCTTGAGCGAAATGAGGCGAATTTTTTTTGAAAAAGCGGAAGCATATATTATGACAGAATTTTCGGCACTTAAAAGAGCAACATTTAAAGAACATTTGGTAATTTTTTTGCAGAAAAATATTTACGTTTATAATAAAAATACGACATCCAAGAAGCCTTTTTAAAAACAGCGAGCAAGATATCTCAAAAACTATTGCACCAATCTTTCTGAAATTTTGTGGGCTTATTTTTTATATAAAAATCTACTGAATAACGGAAGGATATTTTTCAATGTATATTTTAAATATAGATTATATCAACGAAAAATGGCTTTATGGTTATCACTAATAGCCGTTTTTCGTTGGTAAAATCGAAACTATACAATGGAAAAAAAACCTCCGTCATTTAGTACATGTTTATTCAATTACCTTTGTTGCTAAATATTTTTCCTAACAAAGGCTTTGATTTTCTTATAGTCAAAGATCCACTTAAGACTTCTATTGAAGGCTCCGCGTTTTTTCCTTCCCATTTTATGTTATCACCCTCCAAAATTAAGCATTCCATTTCACCCTACTCTCCCCAAATTCAAAATACACCATCCACTCTGTCTACTGAAATGTCAAGGAGATAGATAAGCGCAATTATAGGAAAGAGGAATACAGGAAGAGACGACTCGATCTGCCGAAGGTCATCTTTGCATAGTCCATCCACGTCGCCGCTAATTCGCCATAAAGCAACTGAAAGTAAAAGTCAATACCGAGCAGCCAGTGAACCGGCGCCCGGCGATAACAAGCGATAGTTTTTCGCCGTTCGTCCCGGCTGTCAGTACGAAATCGACGATTTCGATGGTAAACAGGCCTTCCTTAATTAGTGCCTTTTCGTACGTGCGGTGGAATTCGAGTCAAGGCAAGCGAGTAAATGTGAATCACATAGCGTATCGTAGGGCATGATTGCCGCCCATTAAACTGCGTTCGCGTGACAGATTGGTTTCCCTGAAAAATATAAAAAAAGCGCCCAGGAACCTTGCCCCTAAATTCGACACAGGTATCTGTATTCTCCGACCACCGTGCGAAATTTAAAATTGAAATCGGGACATTGACGAGACGATGACCAATGTGTCCAACGCTCGTCCATCAATCCGAGACACCTATTTATGTATCAGGTGTTTAATTGATCGAATAGCCATAAATCATTGTCATTTAATTCACTGAATAATCGTAAATCTGTTTAGGGGCAAAGAACAAAACGATTGCTCGCTCCGACGGTTATTCTAGAACGCAAATGTTTTCGTATCGGATAACCACCGCCGGAAAAATTCCTGGCGGGGTTAAAAGCGTCGCTGGGATTCGACACTTGTTTGTCATAACAAAGGAGTAAAAATATTCGCGACGCGTGGTTACTCGTAAATAATTATCTAATCGGTGTGTATAGAACTGGGCAAGTGAAACGTGAAATTGCAAAACGCCGGGAGGATGAGTGAAGTTCGTCTGAATGACGGTCTAGATTATTCCACTGTAACTCATTTTTCACCGGGCACGGCAGAAAAACCGAATAATCATAGCGGAAGCGTCACCGTCAATGCAAATCGCAGGCTTACGTGCGCGAACTTGTGTAATAATGCAGGGGAGTAAATTAATGTGTATAAGTGGCCGTGATTCATCCGGCAGGTTGAGAAAAAATTAGCAAAAACTGTCGAGGCTGAGAGACTTAATGTAGGTTACTTTAAACGCATCTATCATCGATTTCGTTCGTGACGTCCGTCTCGTTACAGTTGCAACGCGCGACGAATCACCGACGAAACTTGTTGTCACGTCGTTTAGACGAATGGGAGAGAAACGTGCGGTTGGTGGAGCGTGAAGCGATGACTTGTCTCGAATGCGAGAAGATTAACCGCTTCGCTGAGGTTTCTCCATTCAATCGGCAATAAATCGCCCAGACTTTGCCTCCCAGACGAAAACGCATGCGGAAGCGCTCGATGCTTGTTTACTCTCGTTTTCGCGCGCGAACGGAGCAATGATTGAATCGTCAGCTTCTTCGTAGCGCTAGTACACATTGGATGTGCATGAGCAATACTGATGTAATTTTTTAATATGCTGGGAATAACGAAGTTTCTGGGCGTCGGGTGTAAAATGTCTTCTTAACGAATAGAAAGGATTGTTTTATTTAATAATCCTTTGAATTGCTTAATCCTCGTTGAAAGGAACTAGATAAGTAGTTAATAACGATCAAACGCCAGGGATTGGGGGATGGGGCGTTAAATCCTTCGTGTAATAATTAATAAATTATTAATGCTTCGTGTAATAATTAATAAATTGTTAATGCTTCGTGTAATGATTAATAAATTATTAACCCTTCGTGTAATGATTAATAGATTATTAATCCTTCCTCTGTAATAATTAATAAATTATTAACCCTTCGTGTAATGATTAATAGATTATTAATCCTTCGTGTAATAATTAATAAATTATTAATCCTTCCTCTGTAATAATTAATAAATTATTCATCCTTCCTCTGTAGTAATTAATAAATTATTAATCCTTCCTCTGTAATAATTAATAAATTATTCATCCTTCCTCTGTAGTAATTAATAAATTATTAATCCTTCCTCTGTAAAAATTAAGAAATTATTAATCCTTCCTCTGTAGTAATTAATAAATTATTAATGCTTCCTCTGTAATAATTAATAAATTATTCATCCTTCCTCTGTAGTAATTAATAAATTATTAATCCTTCCTCTGTAATAATTAATAAATTATTACACGAAGGATTTAATGCCCCATCCCCCAATGCTTGCCGTTTGATCTTTATTACTTATCTAGTCCTTTTCAATGAGGATTAAGCAATGCCTTATTCGCTGCTTTCTTTGCATAACTGAATAAATCCATAAGAAATTTTTAATAATGATCGGACACCGGAAAGATGCGAGCAACCTTACGAGCTCAACATGGGAATAATGCGAGAACGAGTCGGGAGTCATTTCTGAGGTCAGCATTTTTGTTGCAAACGAATGGAAAGCCTTCTGAACATCACTATAAATAAGCAGATTATTCCTTCGTAAATAGAAAGGAAAATTAAATCGAAGGTAGTGTAATCTACTGAGAATTATGTATTATTGTTTTCTGTTACAGAATGCATGATATTGCTCTTCCTGGGGATCACCTGCAGCGTGACAAGCTATGTTCTGTATGTAATCAATCCTGCGAAGATGATATTAGAATATGTAAGTGATCAGAATTTTATATATGTAAATAAAATATTTTTAGTCAGTCGTTTTTTTACAATTTTATTACATTGGGTGACAGAAGCACGAGGATAATTATAATGGTGTGTTTTTCAGAAGTTGCAAATGGTTCCGGGTTCGCTTATATTTGAATTATGGAAGAAGCCTCCAATCAATATTTATCTCAAACTGTACATATTCAATATTACCAACAAAGACGAATTTCTTAACGGTGAAGAGAAATTGAAAGTTGAGGAAATCGGCCCCTACGTATATCAGTAAGTAATGTAGAGGTTACTTGTATTATTTGAATATTTAACTGTCCGGGTTCTTAACTACCTTTGTATCGAAACACCTAAATAGGTACGTAAGTACTCTAGTGTTCGAATACCTAGATCTCAGAGCGTTCGAGTTTTTGAGTACCTAGGTCTCAGGGCGTTTGTGGTCCAGAATTAAATACCTAGATCTAAATGCTTTCAAGTTGCGAATATCTAGGTCTCAGAGCTTTGAAGTTGTGAATACCTAGGTCCCAGAATTTTCGAGTTGCAAATATCTAGATGTCAGAGCTTTCGAGTTCTCGAATATCTAAGTTTCAAAGCTTTCAAGTTACGAATATCTAGATCTCAGAGCGTTCGAATTCTTGATTATCTAGGTCTCCAAGCTTTTAAGTTACGAATACCTAGGTCTCGGAGCTTTCGAGTTCCCGAGTATCTAAGTTTCAAAGTTTTCAAGTTACGAATACCTAGGTCTCGGAGCTTTCGAGTTCCTGAGTACCCAAGTTTCAAAGCTTCCAAATTACGAACACCTAACTCTCAGAGCGTTCAAATTCCTGATTATCTAGGTCTCTAAGTTTTCAAATTACGAATATCTCGGCCTCAAAGCTTCCAAGTTACGAATATCTAGGTCTCAGAGCTTTCGAGTTCCCGAGTATCTGAGTTTCAAAGTTTTAAAGTTATGAATACATAGGCGTCAAAGCTTTCAAGTCACGAATACATAGGAATCACAATCAGAGCTTTCGAGTTCCCGAGTATCTAAGTTTCAAAGCTTTTAAGTTACGAATACTTGGATCACAGAGCGTCCAAATTCCTGATTATCTAGCTCTCAAAGCTTTCAAGTTACGAATATCTAGGTCTCAAAGCTTTCAAGTCACGAATATCTAGGTCTCAGAGCTTTCGAGTTCCCAAGTACCTAAGTTTCAAAACTTTGAAGTTACGAATACCTAAATCTCAACGTGTTCGAATTCCTGTTTATCTAGGTATCAAAGCTTTCAAGTTACAAATATCTAGGTTCCAGAGCTTTCGAGTTCCCGAGTATCTGAGTTTCAAAGTTTTAAAGTTATGAATACTTAAGCGTCAAAGCTTTCAAGTCACGAATACATAGGTCTCAGAGCTTTCGAGTTCCCGAGTATCTAAGTTTCAAAGCTTTCATGTTACGAATACCTAGATCACAGAACGTTCAAATTCCTGATTATCTAGGTCTCGAAGTTTTCAAGTTACGAATATCTAAGTCTCAAAGCTTTCAAGTTACGAATACCTAGGTCTCAGAGCTTTCAAGTTCCCGAGTACCTAAGTTTCAAAACTTTGAAGTTACGAATACCTAAATCTCAACGCGTTCGAATTCCTGATTATCTAGGTATCAAAGCTTTCAAGTTACGAATATCTAGACCTCAAAGCTTTCAAGTCACGAATACCTAGGTCTCAAAGCTTTCGAGTTCTTCACTACCCAAATCTCAGAGCGCTCGAATTTCTAAGTACCCGAACACCTGAGTGCCCGACTACCTATATATGCCTAACTACCTACGCACCAGAATCCCCAGATTTCTGATACACAACAGAATTTCCTCTTGCGCAAGAAGTATGTATATATAAATAGGGGAAGGTGGGGCAAGACGGGGTAGTTAAGGTTTGATGATGAATAAAACACAGGTTTTCTTAATCAACTAATCAATTTTGTGCCTGAACTATTCTTTGATAATAAGTCTTTCAGTTTGACTATCAATCAACCGATTATTTAATGGTTTTAATAGAATAATTAAAAAAATTCAGAAAAAGTCCTTTCACCCCATCTTGCCCCACCTTCCCCTACACATACTATAAGTGCGTCAATGCTCTGCTTTCAGGGAACTATTAGAGAACACCAATGTAACGTGGCACGAGAACCAGACGATTTCGTACATACCAAAGAGATCCGTATCATTCGTTCCCGAAATGTCCATTGGCGATCCAGAAGTCGATATAGTACACGCCCCAAATATACCCATGCTGGTAAGTGAATGCACATTTATAATCAATTCTGTCGCCCGCGAATGATCGATCGATGAATCGATAATTACCGCCCGTTTCATTCACCGATACAATCCTACTACGATTGTAATCGCAGTCCTTCGATTTATGCTAAGAGATCATTCGGACAGATTGTTTTTATTCCAAACAACCTAAACAATCAACACTGCGTTATGCATTTATAACAAGCGTGCGCACGGTCTCCGCGATAAACGCGCAGTACCTAATAAAAAGTGCACATAAAAATATGCATTCGCAAACAGCAAACGCACCGAGTACTTGAAGAATGCATTGACAAGACTTGAACGTGCAAAAACAGTTCGATCAAGTAAGCAACGAATAAAAAATCAATTCGATCGTAATGATGAACACGAAAAGCATATTAATTTGCTAATTAATTTGCTAATTAATGATCGCGTCTCGACCATGCCCGTACATCGTTATTTGCACCTCGCAAAATTTGCATGCGAAATCCTACATTCGACTCGACGTTCTGACGTTATTTGCTTACAACTGCATACCACACCGCAGTCTCCTTTTTTCCTCATTCTAATCCGCAGGCACGTAAACTCGGCGATCAAATTACAAACGGCAAGCAAGGGAATCGTAATTTACTGCTCGCCGAGTGTGAAATCATATTAACTCTAATTAACGATACTTCATCTCGTATGCCATAATTGCGGCGACCTTACAATTATCCATTTACTTTTACAATTACCGCGCGATTACTATTCAGAATTTACCTACCCCGCTCGCTATAGCCGTGGTATCATGGCGCCGCGCTATTAATAGGCATCCCAAGGTTCCCTTCCTTGGAAACGCAATTAAATCCATGGCTTTTTTCCGGGCCTCGAAAAGAATCGCATTAATGGCACGCTCCCCGTGTAACAAAGAGTACGCTTGCTCCCCAGGCGACAAATCGTGGACGGCGTGTAGCATCAAGAAACGCAGGGCCGGCGAGACCCAGTGTTTTAAAATCACCCCACGAGAAACTCATCATAAATTCCGCCGGACACTGTGCATAGATATTTATTATTACTAAATTTAGAAGAACATATTAATTCACGGCCCGCAATTCTTCAAGCCGGCCCTGCAGAAACGGAAGTTTCCTGGAGATCAAGGCGATCGTCCGACACGGTGACGATATAAATAGAATCCCATCGATGTATAATACTATCGCGAGGACTCTATTAAAAAATTGTTGCCATCGAATTGCCTGTAATTACTTGGAATTCTTTTTGCGTGCCAAAGACGTCGTTACATGCAATTCTAGTCTTCAGATCGTAGATGCCATTCATGACGATTGCGAGTAATTAGTAGCTGATAATCAGATATACCCAATCATCTTCCTTTCGTTCCCTGTTATTGTTATCCGGATTCTGATATTTTCTCGACCGCTATGTTCGCAGGGCATCTCTTCGTCACTACGCAATGCCGGAATGTTCGTCAATTATCCCTTATCAAGTTTGATCAGCATGTTAGACAGCAAACCGATCCTGAACATCACCGTTCACGATTATCTGTGGGGCTACGAGGATCCATTAGTCCGCCTGGCAAGCGGCATCGTACCGAACTTCATCAACTTCCGCAAGTTCGGCCTGCTCGACAGGGTGAGTACCGAATCCCATCCGAAGCGACCCAGGGTTTTACCCATTCTTTGGCGTGTAGGTATAAAAAAATTTCGCGGGGAAGGACCACTTAACGACGATACGCGCGGTTAAATGACTCTTGGAACGTTATAGGGGCGTCGTAAAAAAAGGGAAAGGAGAGAAGTAGTCATGCGAGTTTTAAATATGTAGGTAGGTACTCCCAGTCATCGCCGGGTTGCAATGCGTCATTCGGAGCTTTGGAGATCCGTCGGATAAGCGTCGGCAAAGGGCAAATCCACGAGACAAAAATATTGTGACTCACGTGGGACTTTAGTCTCGTGAGGCATTTGTTTAATTGTTTTTGAAGTATTTTGTTATTATGGTTTCATGAAATTAGACTCTTGGGAGATAATTATTTGCATTATTTATATTTAACTGTTGCGGAGATTTTTGTCTGATGATAGAAAGATAAGAACGTCTCACAGTGTTCGTACCTTAAGAATTTTGAATGCACCATAACAAATCAAGAATGAAATTGAACCAGAGGGTGGGCCAAGGGACCTGGCACCCCTAACAGAAGAGGCTTTGTAAAAGGAACAGAAAAGTGGATTTTAATCTTTAACCTTTCGTGGTCACACGGGGTGGATCGTACCGCAAGAGCAATTTTCGATTTGAAATTTCGCACCTTTATGTCTTCCATACGGGATTTATCGCTAAAAAGAAAATTAAAAAAAACATTAAAAAATCTGTTCTTTTTTTCACAGAACCATGGAGAATCGCTCATTTTCAACTACAAATTTTATCATATCAGAATTTACATTTCTAGAAAAAGGCTATTAGACCATGACTGTATAAGTATTACGAATGTACAATTATCACTGAAAAGTTAAAAGATTCATAAATACGAAAATGGTAACTAAAAAAATGACGGTGGGATACATGAACCCCATGTGACCAATTTGTGATTATAACAAGGGTTAAATAATTTTTTATAATCACCTAATGAATTTTATTAAATGTGCATTAAAAATATTTTTATCCGTCCAACTCGGCTCCCCGGATATTAAATCCTGAGTGAAACTACTGGCTGAAACAATCAAAGAATCCACTACGCAACCGTAAACACATCCTAAATTTTTGAGACTCTAAATTCAAACTTTTTTAATAAATTCCAAGTGTTAATGACATTTAACACCGCAACGGGGTTTCTAGACAACATATCAAGAATGTGACCACACAAAACCAACTGAACGAGAATAAAAGCTGGAGAGTCGCGATAATTTATTATTTAGTCAAGGGGTACAGCCGTTAGCCCCGTAGATCGTTAACTCCGCTCGAACGCATGGGTTGCGCGTAGCAGGTAGGTGCCGTGCACGCGCTACGCCATCGCCAAGTGGAAAAGCAAAAAAACTAAAAAGAAACAGATAAAAATATACCGGTTATTGACACAACCGACTAACCTTGTCCACGCGCAAATCGACGAAATCATTTCAAGTTTCCTGTTGCTAAACTTCCCTGCGTGCGTGTGCACGCGCACGTACGCTGTTCACCGAACAACACCGAGGTGGAAATAGCGAGGCGAGCGGAATATCGCGGCTCGGAGGTATAGAGTTTCCTAGCACAGGCGCAACAAGCCTTTTTCTTCCAAACTATTGGAAATATCAGAAGCCAATGAAAACAAAAAGTGTTCGCCAGGGTATAGTAGATTTAGATGAACTATTGGAAAGGCCAAGTGTAATAAGTACCTATCAGCCGCACCTCGTCTTTCACGTCAAGCTTAACATTGTGTATGGTATATATGGTTGCATATCTGTGTATGGTATATAATTTGGATTTAGTGCGGAGTCATAAAGACGATTATTAATGTAATAATACTGAAAAGAGGATCCCTCTTATTTTTGCTTTCAAATGGATTTCTGCGTAAATATTATTCTTCTTGAAGCATTATCTTAGATTATAATCTCTCGCGGGGAGTTATACGTTTCGGATATCTTTTGCAGCGTTGGCGAAAAAGACTGTCACGCCTCAGATGGGACACCCTGTACGCGAATACTCGCGCACCGACTATCCCCCGAACCGTCGACAGTTTTCGCAATTATTTCTAACTGTTGATCCTTTCACTGTCCCCGCATGTGTTTCAGGGTTCACGGGGTTAGTGTCAACGACTCTTAAACGCATAAAAAGCGATTATGACACTCTACCTGTTCTCGAACGCTCGGCGAAACGAATACAAGCGAAATTGTATCTGTAACTATCAATTTGGTCGAGTCTAAAGGTGTGACTCTATGGTGAGATTTTATGAGAGGGCTTTTTTATCATGAGGCAAATGTAAATAATGGGAAATAGTTGAGGGAGATGAGATTTTTGAAAACATCTCTCGTGGGAGTCTACTTTCATGAAACTAATGACAAAATAATTAAAAAATAATTCAATAATTGTCGCATAAAATTAAAGTCTCATGCCAGACACAGTAAATGTGTCAAAAATTGTTATGGATTTGCAACTTGACTACTAACAAGGGAAGATTCCCAAGCCGGAGATTCATAAAATTATGAAACTTTGGGGATATGTTTTTTACTGCTCAAATTCACTCTAAGGGGGTGAAATTGAGCCCTGAAAATCCAGCTATTTTCCGATTCCGTGTTACAACTCACAAAGTGTAACAACTATAAGTTACCAAATGCTAGTCCTAACTAAAACACTAACATCTGCCTAAAAATTTTTTTCCATCCCTTACAGTTCGCGAGTTACAACAGAAAATCTGAAAATAGCCGGATTTTCAGGGGTCAATTTCACCCCTTTAAAGTGAATTTTAACAGCAAAAAAATTGCATAATACATATCTATATATCCTCTACATATCCTCAGAGTTTCATAATCTTTTAAATTTCCGGATTGGGAACCTTCCCGTGTGAATTCCACCACTTCAATCGGGGCCGATATCCCAAAAATAGTGCCTCGAATGGAGCGAGTGATTAAGATTACATGCTTTTTTAAGTGGAAGGATATGTTCTCTTCACTTCTGCTGAATATAATTAGGTGACCTACTGTAACAATCCTGTCGCCGACTAAGCTGGTGAATATCTTAACATTTAATCGAAGCGTCGTTCAAAATGTATCTACTGAATCAACTGAACTGTCCCAGCAAATGTTCAAAGTCCGTTGAACTTGTTTCGAGGCACGCAGAAACCGCTGAACGGTGGATGTTGCTTGTGTCAGACGCTGGCTTCTATTCGCGATGATAAATAATTTCCATTTATATCCCAATCATTCAACGCGAATCGTATCGCAACGCAGGCCGTTAACGACGCTGAACCGGCGACTCAGTGTGCGCAGGAAACGATAGGATCATTAATTAGGTCGACGCGATGCTGTTTTTTATCCGGCGTCAAGTGATTGGTAATTCGCATGCTTACTGTATCTTAGAACGAGCTATTCGCGGTGCACCTGTTTTCCGTAACATTTTGAAAGGTGCAAAAAATGCGAGTGCCTGCGAAATTGTGATTACAGATGATTATTCACTTCGCGACGTTCGATATCGCTGATTTAATTACGACTGGTGCGTCGAGTTTTACGTTCGCCTATGTCAGTTTTGTAATTTTGTAGCGCACTTTCGAGATGAATTTCTGATCCTCTTTGAAAGTTATACTTCGCGGAGGAATACTAGTTTTGTTTGGGAGCAAAGTGTAGTCTAATTAACCACTTACCTTCTTTAAGTTTATTTTTTATCACGTAAAATTGGTCCAGGAATTATTGTTTTCTTATTTAATATAAATTTGGAATAGGAATTAGGATAATACTGGAATTTTCTCACGACGTAGGGTAATTATGGGAGAGTTGCCGCACCTTATGCAAATTTGTCACCGTGTCTAAATTTTGCAATGGAAACTGTTTTAAATGATACATTAGTTGAACTCGTGCTGCTATTTACATTGAAGAAAATGAAAATTTCTATACTTGTAGCGCTTAAAAAATTAAAACTAAAAATAGTCTTCTTTTGGGAGACACCGTATTCCTGGGTGGGATGCTTCATTTCGAAGCACTTAATTTTCCATTTCTGAACTTATTAATTTGAACTTTTTATTAAAGGAATAGTAAGAGCAAAGTAAAATGAAACATGCGCCATTTGAATTTCAAGAATAAGAACAGCATGCTTTGTATTTAGATGTACGACGAAGGACAGAACGTGGTGTCCATGTACATCGGGAAAAACAAGAACATGACGGACGAGGAGGGTCGTTATCTGAGCGTCGATACGTACAACTACAGAGAAGGGTTGCCTCAATGGGGATACCACGAGGCGGAAGGAAACACGACGTATCCAGAGTAAGGACCCATCTTTTCGCCATAAGTAATCACGATTAAAAATGCCGTTCCATTTTGGAGAAATTTGATAGTGAAACCCTTAAAATCTATCACATCCTTGCGATAACAATTTAAGGTAAATGTCCCAATACCTGGACATTTAAGTTACGGCGGACACACGTTTGACAATTTTTCAGTTATGCAAATCGATTTATATAAAAACGATTTTGCAATTATATGGAGCATCGTGTGTACTTTCACATTAAAAAAATAAGAACATATTGTAGGATTGAATAATTTGGTAAAATATTGAAAATTCATAGTCCTTACATTGGCCCAATACCTGGACACATGATTTTGGATGTTTTCTAGGGAGATTAAATAAAAAAAAACAACACAATAGTTTTTTCTTTTGGCATATTACTTTCGTATAAGAAATTTATTCAAATCAGTAAATAAAGTTAAGTAAAAAGAATCTATTAGTGACACACGAATTTGACACATGAATGAAATATTATCATTAAAGCAAGATACAAAGAATACAAAGTGTTTTCACTGTACCAGAAGATAGACACGCGAATAAAAAAACTAATACGAATTTTATTTTTAATTTTCCAATCAAAAAATAATACTGCAAGGTACCATTTACTAAAACTATATTAATTGTACCAATATACTAAACATTATTAATAATATTCGCTTAAGAAAAAGTAGAGACTGTTTAGCAAATCAGACAAGAACAATATTAATATGGTGTATACTGGAGAGTTCAAGAAAATTTATTTTTATTACGATTGTTACAAGTTTACTAAGAAAAATATGTATATGAATATATTTTATTAAATATTTGAGTAATTGGATAAAATAATTCTTTTATGGATAAAGCGAATATTAAACGTAATAATCAGCATTATTTGCACTAGTGTCCAGGTATTGGGACATTTACTCCATTTATCAATTTCGAATTTGTAATCTTATTAAGAAAAAGAAGTCTAACATCCTGAGTGGAGATTCCAAGATCATGCAAAGGTTCCTTATTAAACCAATACTGTACGTTGTTCTTATTACAGAAACACTGTTTGCAACCGAGTGAGAGGGACCACCGAAGGAGAACTATTCCCAACGAATTTAGACAAGCACGCGGTATTCAGAGTGTACAGGAAAGCGTTTTGCCGAGCGATACCGATCGTGTTCAAGGAAAAAGTGTGGATGGAGAACGGATTGGAGGGATATGTCTACAGTATGGCGGACAATTTCCTAGATCCTCCGGACCAGAACCCCGACAACGCGTGCTACTGCAAAGACTTAAAAAACTGCCTCAAGAAGGGACTATCCGACATGACACCGTGCTATTACAGTAAGACTCCCTTTCATCTTAATTAGGAAACCGACGCTGAGTGCATTCTAACGCATAATTAATATACATTAAATTAGGGATGGGTTTCTCGAAGCGTCGAAATCTCGAAACCCAAGAAAGTTTCGAGTTTCGGGAATTCGAAATTTTCCACTTTTATCGAGATTCTAAACTCTTGGAAGCTAGATAAGGAAAAGTATAAAATCAAATAATAAAAAATCGTTCGCAGCGCGCCTTCAGAATTTGTATAATTCCTTGTTATATTTTGGTTTACTTCAAGTAGAGATTTATGCAGAATTTTGTTCACTTCAAGTCTTAAAGCGAGATGTTCCACTTACAAAACAGTTTCAAGAGTTTCGAAGCCTTACAAATTTTCCAATTCGAGTTTCGAGAATTTAAAAATTAGCTTTTAATCTACTTTAAATACCGGGCGTAAAAATTAATCATCGCAGTGCAGCAATGCGTGCTGATAAGAAATTAGAATTCTGTACTCATTCCTTTAAAATATCCGCAAGCGTTTATAATAAATTGAAAAAAGTGTCGATAAGGGGGTGAAAAATCTAGACTCTTCAAGCAGTGATTCACAGAACTTTTATTAACTGGAGAAGACTCACCGTACGTTGACTTCGTCCGAGTTCCCGGCTGCTGTTTATCAGATCCTCCGCGTAAACGGCACAGTTAACGCGCCGTGCAGAATAGAAGTGCCACGCTTGAGAAAATCCGCCAGACTGTAACGCGAAATGTCAAAGTTTGAACTTTGCGATGGGTGTAGTTCGTGGCGACACTGTGTGCCTGACACTTTAGTAAAACAGTTCATATTCACAGGGTCCTTTGGTTTATCAGTATTATTTATTTTTTTATTTGCCTCTCGTCGAACATCAATGCCGCAACAAAAAGGGAATAACAAAAATAAATGTTTCCGAGGTAGAAATAATAATTTAACACGCGTGATAAACATCTCCAATATTAATTACGCCTAATTCGAATTCGTCTCGCTTACAGCCATCCCAGCAGCGATGTCTTTGCCTCATTTCCTCAACGCCGACCCGAGTCTACTCGATGAGGTCGAAGGTCTGCACCCAGACCCCGAGAAACATGGCACAAAAGTGATTCTGCAGCCGGTGAGTGACTTTAAGAAAGATTATCAAGCTGCGATGCAGAAACGACCTTCTTTGCATCAGATTACAAGCTTAAGGCTAAAGTAATCAGAGTAGGAAGACTAGTTTCATCAAGCTGAAAGCGTAATATTTTAGGCACCGCGCGAGGGAAATATCTCGTTGTTTTTAAATTTATGTAAGCATTCGCAACGGTAAGAAACTGCTCGGAGTTCTTATTAAGAGCACATTCCCCTTTAACGAGAAACTCTCGGGCATTACGAGGTCTTTCACAAGTAAAGTCACGGTATGCGAGAAGAACGCATTTGAAAGCCGGTCGACGTCTGTTAGTTACCTAATCGAACGACGATAACACCTAAACGCCCGGTAGAATGGTACATAAACGGCGCTAGCTAAGGGTCGACGGGGGCATCGACCTCGCGAATCGTTTTCAGGGATCTGAAATAAACTCGGAAAGATCCCCCACTCTCCCGAATCCACGATTCATCAGTCACAGTTTTTCGTATTTTCTTCAGACAGTTGGCATTCCGATGAAAGTGAACTCGAGGGTACAAGTGAATCTTGTCATGCAACATACGACATACAGTGCTAGGATCAAGCCGTTCAACGACAAAACGATACCATTATTCTGGAGCGATCTGGTGAGTACCGTCGAGTGTTGGGAACGTATATTCTACCTCGAAATGAAAGCAAGATCGATTAAATAGCTTGCAATTAATTTCCCGATAGCGAGTGGACACAGTGATTGGCACTCGACTGGTGTCGGTAGCAATTTAAATTACTGAGCTGTTATTGATAGTATTAAAAATACACAAATATTCTTAAGTCTCTTAAGCTAGATAAATAGCTTCGATAATCTACGAGCACTGATTTTTAAATGTCTTGCAAAGTACAGAGTTCTACAAATGTAAGGACATCTGATCGAGAAGTGACCGAAAACAAGCGTAAAGGACGTTTAAATGTCGAATTTATTTCTCCATTAAATTGAACGTTGTTTCTTCTACCCCATAAACTAACCTCCGCTTTCGGGAGAACTTGTGGAACCTGTAAGACGTGGTCGTTGAAGCTATAATCGAAAACGTGAAGCTGATACCATCGCCAAGTACTAACAAAAATGATGATACGGGAAAAAAGTTTCACGGCCACTTTTCACTGCATTCGCGATTCTCAACGACCTCGTCTTACGAGTCACTGAACCTGTTTCGTAAACGATACAAAATTCCATGTATGTAAAGTCGCGAGGGTGACCTCGAAATCATTGCCACACCTCCTTAAAAAGCAAATGTCGAACACGATTTCGTCCTCCGCGGCTCTTCCGCGTCCCCAAGCTTCGGCAATAATTCTCACGATCATTTCCTACTACATCGTAACAATAGCGAAGGTAATTTCCTCGGAAATATCTTCCATCCACTTTCTCATAAATCTCGCAGATCGATACTGTCATCCGTTTCCTACATGCAACGTGAACCGTTTGTTCTACGAAAGAATGCTTCAAGCAGCAAACTGAATACACTCTTGCTTCGTTTGCGCAAAAAAACGCGACGCTAAACCCGACACAAAGTGGCTAGAGGGTTCCAGAAAGACAACCTGCACCTGGAAGCCTCCAGCAGTCTTAACTCCTAGAACTGTAACCCCGGAAGCCTCCGGGATTTATGATAACCTTAAAAATCTGCTTGCAGGACATACCTTCAATGCCCAGCGACATCGAGTTCATCCTGACTCTGGCGCTTTACGTGCTTCCCATGGTGCAGACGGTGTTCCTCTGGCTGCTGGCGATCACGTCGATCACGCTGATAATGTTATCGGTACCAGCCATGCTGTGGACCCTGAATCAACAGGAGCCGCTTGCGTCCGATCGAAGAGACAGCACCGATCTGAGAATACCCCTTAATTACGGCCAGTACACGACGATGCACATTCTGCCAGCCATCAAGAAGATCACGTCGAAGACGGACTTGTTCAGTTAACCCAATCCACTTAGGATGTATGTACTTATGAAGC
Organism: Andrena minutula; assembly: GCA_929113495.1. Classification (NCBI taxonomy): domain Eukaryota; kingdom Metazoa; phylum Arthropoda; class Insecta; order Hymenoptera; family Andrenidae; genus Andrena; species Andrena minutula. The sequence goes on from OV815994.1 coordinate 43,989,080, forward strand.
TCAAACGTCAACGCGAGAACCTGCCGCGAAACGAATGCAGAATGCCTTTGTCTTCCTCGCCCTCCTCCTCTTCTTACGAAAACAACACCAGCAATGCGAAATAATATTCGAGCGTGTCAGTCCACGAGGGAAGGAAAGGCGGCTGGTGTTCTAACCTGGTTACCGCGGACTCGGAATACACGGGAGAAGAGATTCTGCGTTATAATACGGATTCACGGTGTCGCGCTAAAAATATTCCCTTCGTCGATCGATATTATTCTCCCAAGACGTCGTTACGCCGTCCTCTCTCTCTTTTTCGAGTCCGACCGACTTTTATAAACTCGCGCCATTTCAGTTTCTAATAGCAGTGGTACTCTTTCGTCACGCCAGAGTTGTGAACAACGAAAGTCGTGTGATTGATAGGGAATCGAAGGATAAACAACACAGTCACGGTGCAGGGGCGGGGGAGGCTGTATGTTGTTAGATACCTAACCTAGATGTTATTTTCTCTTTTCGAATCTGTGTCGCAAAAGCATTCTGTATTTCGCGCGATCAGTTGTTAATTAATTATTGTTACTGGTCTATTGGGTGATTGAGCTGGAGTAAATAAAGATACTCCACACTGACGACTCCATGATATCTAATTTATATACTCTTAGTTATGTAGTATTGCCATGGAAATGGGAATATTCCTATGTCCATGATTATTGCTGAAAAGTAATTTCGTTAAAAGAATTTACGTGCAGATACATCTTGCGGCGCTGCGGCGGCAGTTGCATGCCGACGGCGGGTATCCGCGAAGGTCACGTATTATGAAATTAGAAGACAGCCAATATGTAGGTACAGAAGAAATTGAGAAAAAGAGAATACTGTTAGCTAATATTCGAATACGAGGGCGCAGCGCGCGGGCTCCGGTCGTTTCTCCTCAAAACAGCCACTGTGATCGTGGCTCGATGGAGTAGAAGAGACTTTACTTATGGGTGCTATCATTATTCGCACTGGCCTCGGGAATTAGAGATAATGATAACTTTACTTACTCAAGTTTACTCTTCTGTTTTTTAATATTCTTGTTAAAACAATCATCGCCTCGGCAAATGGCTCTCTATTCCGCTATACCTTTCGATTTACAACGCCGGAAGTGTTCACCGTGCACTACCTCTCTCAAATCAACTGCTATATTCACTTCTCGTCTTCCACCATTTCGTTTCCTTCTCAACAAGGGTATTATCTTTCTAGTTATAATTCTTAGTGAATATAAAAAAGATCGATCAAGTATTCTGTTTTACTAAATTCATCAGACACTGAAAGTAAATTATGATTAAAATGTGCGAACGAGTTTCGTCTTTGTATAACGTAGTGTTTCCTTGTGTCGTTCTCTGGTTTGAAAACACTTTAGACGATTCCTATAGGCGGGCGTACCTTTCAAGTTTTCAGTTTCTATGAATTTCTTAAATGAAAGCAGCGATGTTTTAAAATAATTTAGATAATATTTTAAGTCTTTCAAGGTGATAGAACACTGCACGATGCTTTAGTCTTTTTTTAAGGGGATTTCTTTCTCGTGGATTCTTCAAAACATCGCGCCTATGTTTATTTGGCAGAAACTACAATGAGAAAATATGTAATAGCATCGTTTTATCATTTTCTTAACTTCATTATCACAACTCTTTCATTTGTACCGCATCTCATTAATCATTCTTTAAATACATGTGAAGTGTGAAGCGTAGTGTTAAAACTGCAATTGTACAGCGACTTAAATATATATGTTGATATATATATATGACTCAAATTTCGTAATAAAAGATTAAAATACAAATATATATGTTCGCTGTAATTGTCCATAAATTAACTTGCCGATAATATTCCGAAGCTGTATAAATCGTTTCCGTATTTAAAAAATAGTCTTTCACATTAAAAGATTATTATTGTAACAATTAGTTGTAAGTACTAGCTCCGAAAGTCTTTGAAAATCTCTTGCTTTTTACCACTACTAGATCTACTTTTCTCACCATCCACCTCTCTTTCTCTCAATTACACACGAAATGGGACAAATAGGCTCAACGTAGATAAAAATTCTTCTTCGCAAAGCTGTAGAAATTAAATACTGTATCTTTTACATTTTTATTTAAATATATGGTATATAGGGTATATCGTATGTTCGTTATTTAACAGTTTCAATGTTTATTTAAGAAATATTTCTGTTATGTACAAAGTATTCGAGTAAATACATACAATTTTCCTCAATACCTGTTCGGAAAAAACGTAAATGTAATGAAACGAAAGAATATTCATTTATGCATGTGCAAGTTGAACTTCGTGCAAATTGAACGAATTATTTACGGCTCACAAAGTAGAACTACCGATACAGCTACAACAAAACTACTACAGGCCATGCAATTTAAACAAGTTTTCTGATAAAAATTCCTTAGGAATCATTAATCGTCGCACACAAGTATATGTAGCAACATAACTACAATGAGTATAATTACAAAAAGTACCATACATAATTCTTGCATATTTTCAAACTGTACATTATGTATAATTTCTTAGATACGTTCTTCACAAGGCATAAACTCTCATGCAATTCTTAATAAAAACCAAAGTACACAAGATTACAAATCATTCAATTTCTTGAATACGTAATCCATCTCTGGTCTGTTCTGTGCCATACGATTGGCACACCACTTACCCAAGACCATTAAGTTACTGTAAACCTGCTTGTCTGTCTCACCTGCTTTCCTATCTATTAAAAAGGGAAGATCCTTATCCTCCCAACTGTCAATAAAATCTTTCAGGAATTTGTTTTCCAATCTAGAGTCGTCGTAAGCTGGCAAGCCAGTCCCTAATTCGAATAAAACTATACCGTAACTGTAAGTGTCTACTTTCGTAGACAACTTCCGCCCGTGTAAGAATTCCTCCGGGAGGTATGGCCTAGTGCCGTGAATTTTACTCACCTGAAATAAAGGTAAATAATTAAGTACACGGAGTATAATATAGTAAACTTATTCCAAAGCAGCGCATCGTCGAAGCGATATACTCACTTTCATCGAATCTCTCTCAGGACCCTCGCGTGCCAAACCAAAGTCACCGATCCTGGGTTCAAAGTTTTTGTCCAGTAAAATATTAGCGCTTTTTATATCGCCATGTATCAACGGCTTCTCTCCGATGGTATGTAAATATTGCAATCCGCGCGCAGTTCCTTTGGCAATTTCGTGACGCTGTATCCAAGTCAAGGGTTGCGTCTTTTGTTTCACTAGTAATCGGTCCTCCAAAGATCCGTTCTTCATAAGCTGGTAGACGAGGCAAGGCGCTCTGCCGTCCAAACTGTACGCGTATAGAGATAAAATATTTTCGTGCGGACAAGAGTTTAAGATCTTTATTTCTCGAAGCGATTGTTGGAGCTGGAGTACGTAACTTTCGTCAGAGTCTGGTCCTCTCTTCTCTATTTTTTTAATAGCTACGTCTGTATTCTTCCAGGTACCTGTATAGAATAGAGAGAATTCCAGAATTCCATTTATAGCGAGCTAATTATTTATACAATTCTAAGGTCGTGTTCAGATATATTGGCCGGTGAGTTCGTTTTCGCGAGCAGCGATCGAGGAGAAATTAGCTACCATCCACAATCTGAGGATCGTGGATTTGTCAGTTGGAGTTGGGTGGGTCCCAAAGATATTGTGGGGTAACGAGAACACTGCTCGGCTCCGCCTGATCGTAGCCAGAACCACCTTTACCAATGAGCTAAATGGGCTATAGCCCAAAGTGCGCCCGTGATCCAAGGGCGCTTAAGAATCAAATATGTTGAAATGCTTTCTTCTCCTCAATTTTGGAGACAAAAACTTCGTTCGCGGGAGTTGTTTTTGTTCGCGTTTGCCTTAGTGGAGACCTGGGTTTGTGATGTTCTGCCTTGCACCAATTGCGAAGAAATTGGACCCCTAGGGCGCCAAAATTTTTTAGCCTGGGGTGCTCAAATTTGTTAAGGTGTTCCTGATCGTAGCCGCATGGCTGTTATTTATTCATAGCGTAGTGTTTGTGTGCGTTACGAAGCTATGCGTAGACCAATACGAGATGAAACTATCGAGAAAGAATCAGTGTTCCGACTAATAAAACTTCTGAATCTTTTCGGAGTTTCTACGCTAAGAACTCTGTTTGGCCTACACATCAGAAGCCTGACGTTATCTCCACCACTTCTGGCTCACTGCAGTTCTGCGAAGATAAGAGGAAGCTGGAAGGGAGCGAGTCAAAAAACCTTGAAAATAGGAACACCGAGGCAAGCAAGCAGTATAATGGAAGAATCCCCCTCACGAAACTCACCACCCAATACATCTGAACCCACCTTTAGTTTCCACATTACCTCTATACACCGTCCCGAATCCTCCTTTCCCCAATATATTATGCCTATTCCATTCGTTCGTAGATATCGACAATTCATCATAAGAAGCATGCGGTAAAGTAGCCTCCGTACGCGGAATTATTACATTATTACTCTTTCTCCCATTATTCGGAACGTGTTGCAACGAAGGCGATAACCCCGCCGCGAGAGACGCTACGAGTAAGTTATTAGAATTGCTCGGAGTAACTCCGATCTGTGCGGCTTGCATCGGCTGGTTTAATATCTTCTGAGATTGGTCCTTGGTATTCCCCTCGATAACTATCTTAGGTACATTCGGCTGTGGCGGTACGACTTGGTTAAAATTCTGCGTTCCTATCTTCAAATCTTTAGTGTTCTTATTGAGTCGTTTTCCAAGAACTCTGTGGAGATTACCCTCTCCGTTGTAAAGTAACTTATGAAACTTTGGTTCAACAAATGGTTTCAAAGGCACCATAGACTGGTAATGCTGCATTCTAGATAATAAAACAAACAATTCCAATATCGTGTGATTATGGTGGCCCCACATCGTCAGCAATTCGTCGGTGGGATTCTTCTCCTTCCTCAAACTCTGTATCGTCAGCACATCGTACTCCATCCATGTTCCTAAAACGAAGTCATGAATGAACGCATGCATAACGTCCGGTAATTAACGTTAATTAAAGTATCAACATTCCTTACAGCTTACCAGCAAGCTCTTCCCACTTGTCATTTTGATTCAGTATCTTGCAAAGCTCCGATCGTTCGAAGAACGGCAGCTGATAAATATACTTCATTTTATCCGTACAACTTGACGAACTCATTGTTTAACAGATCGTAACAACAAATCGTAACAAATCGTGAATGCAACCTCAGGGAAAATTCTCAGCGAGCATGATTCACGTCGCAGAAAACAAACTTTTCCCTCGAATTACAGCACCATCTGCTTTGACTCGCGAGTTGCTAGGCGAAAGATTTCAAAAATTCATCGATAATGTCGACAACAATATATAGAAACGCAAGCATTATTTACAGTCAATCTTGAAACAGTTATTAAAGCTAACAAACTCCGACATAGCGTTCTTATAACAGTATAACACGGAGAATGTTACACGCTTCTGTTTTTATTTATATCGCAAAGTTTATACAACAAATTCGACTGCCCTCTAGAGATAAAGCTCGGAATCTCGAGCGCGACACTTCAACTTATTAAGCGAGCGTTTTATAACACCGCGTTCGCCATTTTGAAATCGGAGTCGCACGCAAAACGTTGTATATGTTGTGCCGAAGGGAGCCTTTGTGCATTTTAACAAATACAACATCCTAGTTTCGCGGCACCGAGGAACAGCAAACGATGGCAGAGTACTTGGCGTCAATTTTCGGTACAGAGAAAGACAAGTACGTTCAGTCCCGCCGTTAAGCTACTTGTTTAAATATCTCGTATCAACTATCTCGGCGTTATTACACTCTTTCGTTCTTGCAGAGTCAATTGTTCATTCTATTTCAAAATCGGTGCCTGTCGACACGGAGATCGTTGCTCGCGGATTCACAACAAGCCGACTTTCAGTCAGGTAAGTGTTTTACCTTAACCTTGCAAAGACTCCGAATTACACTCGAAGTATCGGAACCACGTAATCCCTTAATAATTCACAGATTTTCTATAGTGCTAGTTATTTTACGTGCTTAAATACAGGTCATCTTTAACGTGACACGCGATTTTCTCAAAAACGGAGTGATAAAAAAACTTAAATTTGTTTCAGACATGCTTACTCCAGAACCTTTACGTAAATCCCCAGAATTCAGCCAAAAGTGCAGATGGATCGCACTGTAAGTATCGTAGAAGCATAATAACATGTTGCGATGGTGTATATATAGCTTGTTGTGTACTTAGAAGATAACTCGGAACGATTAGAGTGACCATGGTTTACAGTAGTCAATAATTACTTCATAGTGGTGGCGAACGTGTCCGACGAGGAGATGCAGGAGCACTACGACAACTTCTTCGAAGACGTGTTTGTGGAATGCGAGGACAAATATGGGGAAATAGAAGAAATGAACGTCTGCGACAATCTCGGGGATCACTTGGTCGGGAATGTATACATCAAATTCCGTAGAGAAGAGGACGCAGAAAGAGCTGTGAACGATTTAAATAACAGATGGTTCGGCGGGAGACCAGTGTACGCTGAACTTTCTCCGGTTACCGACTTCAGAGAAGCTTGCTGCCGTCAGTATGAAATGGGGTAAAGGGTTTATTTAGAATTTGTTGAGGTTTTTGGAAAGTTTAAGTGTTTCTGTTGGCTAAGATTCTTTGTGATTTCAGGGAATGTACGCGCTCAGGATTCTGTAACTTCATGCACTTGAAACCAATATCGCGGGAGTTACGCCGCTACTTGTACAGCCGGAAGAAAGGCGGCAAGGGTCGATCAAGATCGCGCTCTCGATCTCGTGGCCGTGACCGCAAGCGAAGATCACGCTCCCGCGACAGGAGATCCAGATCCAAAGATCGCCGAAAAGGCAGAGACGATAAGGGTAGAGATGGACGATCTGGGAGGTATTAATTATATTAATTTCCAGTTGTAATAATTCTTAATAATAAAAACATCCAAATTGAGTTGTTGACCCTTTGACTGTCTCGTCAAAAAAAAAATGAAATGTACTCGATTGGACGAACATTTTCTATTTACGAAAATGTGGATTATTTGTCTTTTTAAGCAATAAGAAATTGCGCGGAACCGATAAGAAAGAGAACGCAAAACTATTGAATTTTTTTCTGGAACGAATGAAACTTTATACACATGTGAGTTTCAAATGCCACAATCGAAGGGTTGAATAACGTTAAATTCTTTAGCGAGTAATTATTTTTCAAGTTAAAGATAAGAAATGTCGACACTTTATCGATGTTACGTATTAACATCAACAGAAATATGTTTCTTTATATTCACCGAGACTTGTAGGAATTGCTGTATGTGTATAAGTAGCTATACTTTGAAGTTAAAACGAATTCTTATCATTTCCACTGCATCGATGAATCTTTATATATGAACGTCGTGATTGTATAAAGTTATCACAGTATAAAAGAAATTTTGCATGTGTAATAATAAAAATAAGAGAACTAGAAGATCACATTTCCTTATTTTTAAATACGCTAGTATATAAAGTTGGATTGAAAAAGCTAGTATGTAATGCTAGTACATCAACACTCGGGCACAAGAAAGTTATATATATATATTTATATATATACCTCACATTATATTCAACATTGCTTCCGGCAGGAAACAATTGTCAGTACAGTGTGCAAGAAATTATGCTGAATGCTCGTAATATAAGTATGGATAAAAAATATTTATTGGCAGACTAATACCAAAAACTAAGCTTCTATTTTTCCACCAGGCATTAAAAACCCTACAATGATTCCTCAAACTTCTTTCCGCAAACATCCGTCTAATTATATAGGCCAAATTACCTTATACTCTATACACTGACAAACTTCATATGAATCTTTTATACTTCGTTACAACCTGAAACGGTCAATTCAAAACGTTTACAGCCCATGGAAATATCTTACATGTAGAAAATACGAAAGCTTACAGAAATATACAAAAAAAAAATTGGGGAAAAATTATAAATAAGAGCCAAAATTTATTTAGCAGAGAAAGAAAAGCGAGTTTTAGACTCGCGATAGTGTCACGATTCGAAATATCATCTAGAATGAGTTATTTTTTTTGTTTTTCTTGTAAATAAATGCAGCTATAAAAAACGAAATCGTATGGCTGTAAAGAAAGTTTTATGAAAGAATATACTTTACACAATCGAAATAAATTATCCAAATCTGTTTTATAAATAGTGTTAGAGTAGCTGTGGAAACTTGAATTGGTAGGTGTTTCAAACGTTTTAGCTGCATGTATAAAATCGTGATATGCGAATATTAATGAATAACGATGTAATGGGATGCACGCAATCGCCATTTAATACAGTCGATAATATAAATCTATCTATAAACTATTGCTTCTTACTTCGAAATGACACGAATTTCTTAACAACTTCGTCAACGTCATTGCATCGATGCACATGTATACATCACAATGTGTTCGTGAATATCACGGATAAAATATATTACGTCAACGTACGTTCTTTCGAATTGATCGGTCCTCTCTCTTTTTTCTCAATGCCGACAATATTAAACACGCATCCATCTGACCTTACAACGCTTTCAGTGCCTATCTCAATAGACGATACTTAAAAACATTTTAATAATTTTACAGGAATAAATGTATCGTATTTTGCGGACATTAAACTATAATATACAATAGACGCACTCATGTTTCCTTCGTTTCCTTTCCAATGACTATTAACAATTACCATTATATAGTGTAAAAAGTATATTAAAGTGGTACAATTAAGTCCGACGGAAATGACGTATCTTGTAGTTTATTCTCATCAGAATTTCTCCAAAATATACTGTATACAATATTTTACTTTGCGTATAAATATATACAGTTGTGTTATGAGAGCGCACTAGGTATCATTCAGTTACTCAGACACGAAATTGAGCAGTGCGCAATATAATCTACCTTCCTATGTCTCGGAAGATATCACCAATCTTCTTCAGCATAGCGTTATTCAATTTTTTTTATGGTAGTATAGTGCTCGTGGTATCCATTTACTTTGCGTCTAAGCACAGAGGTATAAATCGAGTAATTAATTTTCATCTCTTAAGATAACTAACAGCTTTAGTAATGTCCCGCCCGCATCACTTGTATCGTGAAAATATTTACACTGTTTAGATTACTAATTAATGATTACGATACTCCATAATAGGTTTAGTAGGATATGAGATCATTGTTTAGGGGGGCTAATCAGCATAAACAATGAACTGTTGATTATCCACATCCGCAACTTCCACCTGAACGAACTGTGGTTGTTGCAGTTGTATTTGTTGTACTTGTCTCCCGATAGCGTTGCGTGACCTGTAAAATTAAAGATCGCACATGATAAAACAGTTATCTCTTATCCAGCCGGTGATTATAAACCAGAAACTGTATGCTTACTTCGCTTTCGCGTGCGTTAATATGTGTGACTTCAAGTTCGTTGACTGCGCAAACTTTTTGCTGCACCCGTCGAACGGACAGACGTAGGGTCTATCCCCAGTATGGATTCTAACGTGAGTGCGCAGATTGAAGTCCAGGCTGAACCTTTTGCCGCATCCTTCGAACGTACATTGAAAAGGCTTCTCTCCCGTGTGGACCAGCTGGTGCCTCTTCAATTTCGAACTCTCCACGAACGCTTTGCCGCATTCGGCGCACACGTGCACCCTCGGCCCGTGGGTGTGCAGGTGTTTGCGCATCGCGCTGTTATCTCTGAACATTTTTGTGCATCCTTTATGGGGACAGGCTATAGTACGCTCCACGCCATCTAGAACAGGTGGCTTGCGTACTTTCAATTTGTGACCGGGCCTAGCAAATTCTGCCAGCTGTTTCGGATCCGAAAGGTCGAGACCCGGCATTCCGTCGGAAATAGAGCTTCCGGAGTGATTGAATTTGGCATTGGATTTACCAGTCATGTATTCTGTGTAGTCTGGATCAGGCTCTGGATTTGAGCCCTCATCTGGAACATCCACCAGGTGAGGAGCTAATAGGACACTCCCTTTAACAATAACAAACAAGCAGTCCCAAACAAAAGCTACCGTATTTATTCTTGATGGCATAAATGTTATATTTGTTATTCATACTTAATAGTAACAACCTTTTTATCGAGTGGTAACAAACATTTGTGTTTTCGATCAAGGAGGAACAGGAAAATTTATGCATTTAGCGGTTTAACAACTAATGCCTCTTTCTATTTAGGAATCATTTGATATGCTATTTACTTACAACAAGGAAAACTCTTATCCATTTCGGATTTTCAAAAGGAATTCAGAGGACTAATTACATGTACACGTTCATTATGCTGCTATATGCATGTACATTCAAACAAGTTTAAAGGATCTGATAAGATTACTATTATTTAAAAACTCTTATACATGTTTGCAGATGCTTTTTGTTTTAATTTAAATCCAACGCTTATGCTTGTAGTATGTTATAATAAAAATCAACACAATACAAGAAGCATGAATTTTATACGAATTACGAATATAAGTAATAACCTTCGTAAAGTTTAAATTATTGAAAAGTGAATTGCTGCTTGAAAGGAACTCTATTACATTGCTATTGTACCAGGATATACTTTGGATAAACTCGATGATTCGTTAATACAGTAAAGGCGTTTAACAAAGGTGCGATCGTAAGTTACGAATTCAGACTACAGGTTTAATACTTAATAATATCACATGCATACTGTAAATCGATCATCGGGGTTACATATCTCCATTCAGCCAGTAATCGAAATTTACGTTAATCATCGCGAAATGATGCAAGTCTCTTCGAACGCTTGAAAACAACTGCATGTCGTAGATCGAGTGACGCAGAAGTCAAAACACGTTTCGTATTTGAAACGATACGTGTAATTTCTTGAAACGGCCGAGTGCTTTTCAAATAGAAACGTAAAGAGAAAAAGAGAAAGAGTGGGATTAGAATGGGAAGAGTCGGTGGTACGGGCCGAGTCTAGCGCGTCCAGCGAAACAAAGATAACGCGAGCCCCCAGAGGTTTGCTAGTTCGTGGTGCGAGCCACCGTCTCCGCCATTATCATTCAAGAGGATAGATCCCACGCGTAAAAGAAGCCATTTTCAAAATATGGCTGCCCCCTGGCAGCATAATGGCGTTCCCTCGATCAAAACAAACAACGCAAACTGTCAACGGAACCGCCGATGATAAAGGATACGGGGGCATTCGGTGGATTTCTTTGGCAAACCCGTAGGAAAAGCACGGTATTGATTCGAGCCGACCGGAAGTGCGTACCGACACAAGTGTTGCGTGGTGATCACCCCCGTCCCGACGGCTCTCCTTCGGCTAAGCGACTCGCTCTCCGCGTCCGATTTATGTTAACGAAGGTTAGGCATAAACACAGGACTTACCGTCGTCGGTGCCCGATGCCCACATCGTCACCGAGAATTCACCCTCGAGCGTCTTGATTTGCACTTGCTTCTGCTCCCACTTTCTAGCCTTCGTCTCCGAGCCCATTTCCCCGAAGATCGTGTGATCGGACGTCCGGAATCTCGACGCGCCGCCCTTCCTGGCCTTCTTCGGGCCCTTCCTCGAGGGGCCAGGGCTCGACTCCACATAAATGTCGTTCTCTGGCACCGGGATCTGATCGTACACGCTCAGCGGATCACTGCCGACGATTTCCTCTTGCGTCTGTAGTATGATTTCCTCGCGTCCTGGCTCTGGAAGTGGCTGAAGGGCAATCATCGGCTGACCATCTTCCCCCTCGATGGTTGTTTCCACGGTCTCGCAGGGTATTTCCACCGGTATCGTCTCAATTTCAACCTCCTGGATATCTGGTTGAATCTCCACTTCGGTTATTATGTCCGAGGACGCCATATTAATCTCCGCTGACGCCATGTTACTAATCAAAATGGCTGGCCACGGATACTCGCGCGACTAGCGGGGCGGCAAGTCAACCGATCACGTGACTAACCCCCACCGCCAGAAATCCGTACAGTGGCGCTCATCCCAGACGCCGCCTGCCCCTTTTCAAGCGATTCTGTTTCCTCGAAATTTTCCATGCAATTTCCCACGCGGGAACATATTTTATTTATCGTCCGTCGCGACCTAACGTCAACGATCACGATTTTCAATTTCATTCCTTTCTTTTTTAAATTCGTAACATCGAATCGCGGCTTTTATGAGAACCATCGGAAGAGTGCCCTCTCTCTTTACGCGTACCGCTGCTCCATCTTGTGGCGGATGCGAATATTTCCGCTTCAACAGATCGCGGAGCCTGGTTTGACACATCGTAAATGTGTTATGCGTATTATTCTCTTATTTTTGTTGTTGCCTTGAGCGGTTTTCTTAAATACTTGGATATTTCCTTGTATATCGTATAACGTTGCGTGCGTGTATTTAGTTATTTGAAGGAAGGATATAGGTTATAAATTTTCGATTATTGTTATTGTACGATGGACTTATCGAAAATTCCCAACGACAAGAAATTGTATCTTTGTAAATGGTATTTCCGAGGTGACTGATACATTTTCGTTACGCTCCGATTATTTACGCGGATATATATAATTGTTCTGCTTACTTTTGTAGCTGGCTTCGCATTCCTGCCATTTCTCTGGGCCGTGAACGCTGTTTGGTTCGTCAAAGAAGCTTTTGTTGTACCACATTATGAAGAACAAAAGCAGATCAAGAGATGTAAGTTTCTGATCTGTTGTCGCTTACTTTTGAGTCACTCTTTTTTTTTTAACAGAGTGTTCGCAACTTTGCATTTTCGAAACCTTCATTTTTCGTTAAATTTGTTTAACCGAGAAAGGTGTCTTAATATTTCTTACTATCGTGGTAGAAGTACATACTATAAGAAAATAAGAATATTAGTGTTATTCATTTTTATTTGCAAAAGTATCGTAACAGCTTCTGTTCAAATAACTTTTCAGACGTGATATTCTCTGCTATTGGCGCTGCTATATGGACAGCCGCTCTTTTAGCGTGGATCGTTACATTTCAAACGCAACGGGCAGCATGGGGCGAATTTGCAGATTCTATTAGTTACATAATTCCAACTGGCATTCCTTAGCGTCGCGATGCAATCGTTATTTAAATATTCGTTAAGTATCTATTACAACACATTTCTAACGTATGGATTCGATATACAAGACTGCTCGCTTCTTATTCGTATTCCATTAAATCACAATACTTTGTATTTAAGGTATTAATAAAAATATATTATTTATTTTAGTGCGTCGAAGAGAGATATTTGTAAAACTTCATAGCGTACAGATTTTAGATGTTATATTTTCATATTTATCCACTGGTCTTTGCCAGGCACGAGAGAATTAAGTTAAACAGCCCTTCGTCGTTGTCTGTATATTTGTATATCTTTGTAAACTAATCGGGAGAGACACTGAAATAATAATAATTGAATTAAATAGGAAGAGAATTACCAGTTAACGGTTTAACGCAGAGATGTACTCACTAATAATGCCAGCATGTCTGTGATCATGAGCATGTAAAATACATTGTGCCAACCGGTCCAACGCGATACCAAGCCTGCTAGTAATGGACCGATAGCAGCTCCGACGCTGCCTGTGCCGTCGATGATAGCAGTAACCGTAGCCAAGGCTTTAGAATTATCACCTAGACTCGAATGAGTTCCTAGTTCGGCGGACACAGCAGTTGTTATCAAGGCGTAAGGTCCGTTAACTAATAGTCCCGCTATTAGTAGTAATACTATGTTGATGTTCATGCTGCTGCTTCCGATATAGTCATATACAAATAACTGTGCAACGAATTGTATGAAAATTATAAATTACAGAAGCTAACAAGGGAAGATCCCGAACCCGGAAATTCAAAAAAATCTGAAACTTTGTGAATATTAACAGCAATTTTTGTTTGCTGCCCAAATTTATTCGAAGGGGGTAAATTTAACCCTTGGAAATTCAGCTATGTTATTTTCCGAATTTATTTTGTAATTTGCAATCTGTAAGAAATAGAGAAAAAGTTTCAAGACAGAAGTTACTTCTTTTAATTAGGACTATCATTTCGTAACTTACAGTTCTTACAGTTATAATAGAAAATCGGAAAATAGCCGGAATTTAAGGAGTTAATTTCAACCTCTTAGAGTGAATTTAGGCAGCAAACAAAAAGTTATAATCAGGAAGAAATCCCCTACATATTCACAAAGTCTCAGAATTTTTTAAACTCCCAAGTTCGGGATCTTTTCTCGTAAGTATTAGCGTAATATTTGTGGCTTACACTTCCAAGTTACGTACCCTTGAAAAGTTTCTAATATTCACTGCGCGAGTCGGTACGTACCATAGGAACTGTAAATCCAAACAAAACTGCACACGTTAGGGCACTCATGCCAGTGTAATCGGATAGAACGCCAGCCGCTATTGCGCCAGCGATACCACCGACATCAAATAACGTCGAGAGATCTGCACTTAATGTTGCGCTGTAGGTAGCTAAAAAGAACCGACGGTGTAATTATGTTTATAAAGTAAGGTAGTTGACCCAGTCACCGATAGGTACCTAGTCGTCGATAATTTGAATTAATATTGAGATTTTATAAAGTTTTTGAAGGATATTGTGTAGAAAATAGAATTGCAAATTAATATTTAAGTCTTTATCTACATATATCAGGAATTTTAAAGTAATTTATAAATAACATTTATAAACAAAAAAATGATGAAAAGTAGCTCATTCAGATTCTCGTTTGTCACTAAGTTATCGAGGATTGGGTCAACTACCTTATGTGGGTCATGATTATAATACGAGTACTAACTTGAAGCTGAGATATACAGTGGTAACCAGTATAGGAATGTATAGCTTACAAGCTTTGCAAAGAATAAAGAGAGAGAGTATTCTATGACTCCAGGAATAGCCATAGCCCCCATAAATCCAATCGCATTCCCTCTATGAGGATTGTGTACGCGCCTGTGCTTCGCTAATATCGGGCTAGTTTCGGATCGTAAACTAGCCGCATCCTTTGAAAATAAAGTTTCTTTGTAAATTCTGACAGAATTAGGTGACGGAACGTATGTACATGCGTCTACTACTTTAAAGTTACTGTAAGAAATACTGAAGAGATAGTGCGAACACTTAAATAGTAACGAGCAATAGAGTGCAACTTATGTTAATACTGTTACGCACAGTGCAATATTAATTATATAAAAAAACAGCATGCACTTACATCAACATCGACCTGTTCGCGGTAGACGCAGCGATAGATGAGACGCTAAGTAGGGCAAATGGGTTATCTTTAGTGAGGATACGACATATGCAAGAAAGTATATAAGAGTTAAATAAATATAAAAATATTCTAATATAAATATTTACATAGTCTGCTACAGAATTGCTTACAAGGGAAGATCTCGAACCCGGAAATTTAAAAGATTCTGAAAGTTTGTGAATTTGTAGGGGATTTCCTCCTGATTACAATGAAATTTTTGTTTGCTACCCAAATTAACTCGAAGGGGGTGAAATTAAACCTTGGAAATTCGGCTATTTTCCGATTTTATAACTCGCAAACTGTAAGAGGTGGAAAAAAAAGTTTCTAGACAAAAGTTACTTCTTTTAATTAGATCTATCATTTGGTAAAATAATTATTTTGCTGTTCACGGGTTATAACACAAAATCGGAAATTAACTGGAGGTTCAAGCAGTGGCGGATTTAAGAAAAAAGTCCCGGTGGCAAACGTTCTGAGGGGCACATTTTTCCGGAAAAATTAATAGGTAGGTTACTAAAAGGGGGTAAGTGTACAGAAAAGTATAGAAAAAAAATATAGTGCTTGGATAAAATCATAAGTTTTTTTAAGACAGTGTCCTAGGGAGGCCATCTGAACAGGGGCCTATTTTTAGGGAAAATAAAGCGGTAGTTTACTAAAAACGGGCTCAATGTAATAATACAAAAAAATATAGTTTGTATATAATCATAATTATTTTAAGCATTGGGCCCTGGGGGGCCTTCTGTGCAGAGGCCCAGGCGGCAACTGCTCATCGGCCACCCTGTTAAATCCGCCACTGGGTTCAGGGGTCAATTACACCCCCTTAGAGTGAATTTGGGCAGCAAACAAAAATTGCTTAATAATCAGGAGGAAATTCCCTATGTATTCACAAACTTTCAGAATATTTCAAATTTCCGAGTTCGGGATCTTCCCTTGTTAATGTGAAAAATACAGAAGTTGATACCAGATAGAGCGACAAGCAACTATCAGCCGTCGGAAAAGAGAAATACCGAAACTTATATCGCTGACATCTCATATTTTAAATCTGCCTACATTCCAGTGCTATTTAGATACAAGTAACAAACCAATGGTTATGCGGTACCTCTATCAAGCCATCGCATGCTGATAGTCATACAAGAACCCTATTAAATAATACACAATGTATTTTAAACTTACGTCTTCCGGATCGTTATTACAATCGTCCGCGCTGCTGCCCTCGTCCGAACCGTGAGCAGCATCGAATTTTCTAATTCTCGGTGGTACAGGTGGGATACACCCAATATCTATCGGATTGGGTGCTAGAAATAGAAATATTATGAATCCTGCCAAGCCCATAGTGACTCCAGGTACCATGAAGCTTAAACCCCAATCAGACTCCACGAATTTGGCAGCTAATAAGGTACCCAGAATATTTCCCAACGAGGTATGAGAATTCCATACTCCGAAGATCAAACCCCTCTTTCCTTTTCCAAACCAATTCCCTACAACCGTAACAACACCGGGCCATCCTGACGTTTGAAAGACACCGCCGACTACCTAAATAAAATCGACAATAAAACTTGTTCCCAGCCAGTCGCTTCTCGTATGCTTACCTGCACCAAAACGAAATACCACAAGCTATGGATATTGTACGGCCTGGCAATACCGAAAAGGTAACAAGATATACCCGACGCGAGCATACCAAACGTGAGAAAATACCGCAGGTTTACTCTTTCCGCTATAAAGCCACTGCCCAAACAAATACAAGATTATTATCAAAGGTAATATTCACAACCACTATGTCGCAAATAAGCTCACTTCAGTGTGTCACCTGAAGAACATGGCTGCTGCGTACGCGAACAGGAACGCCGAGTCTAGCATCCCGAGTAACGCCGGAGCATCTGGAGTATCTGAAAAAATAACGTATTCGTTAAACCTGATCACGCCTTTTCGACTAAATTATATTAAAGAAATTCGTGTTCACCAAATGGAGCCCAGTCGCACCAAGTATCCCGATTGGTGTTATTGATTAAAACATTCGGAGGCGGCGATACGCTGCTGCAGTTCAGGCTCAATACATTCTTCACGACGGAGATAGGTTTTCGTGTCATGTGGTAACAAGTGTACGCTAAATACGTGAGTGCCAAAACGCCGCCTCGATGCCACGCCATTCGATTGATATGGCGATTCGGACAGCATTTGGAAACTATGTACTCTACCACTTGCAGACCACGGGGTTGATCTCTCAGTGCGCCAGTCATGTTCGCCAAAGTATCTTCTCTTTTCTGTTCTTTATCTTTACCGTCTAATTTATTAGACGTTTCAAAATTTACTATGCGATCGATACTCTGCAGGCTGTTCGCAGCTTCTCACGTCGACATTTATGTTTTCACATATTCTACATCTGCGTTCGACGGTATCATTTATACCGATAGAGAAACTATATTTAATATTAATACTTCGGGCAGAAAGACAATACTGTGCACTTTCTTCTCAAGAATCTCTGAAATTCTTGGAGCCTAAATACTTGCTAGCGCATAATTCCATTTGTTAATTGTATTATACAGTTGTTTCAATAAATGTGCTGTAAAAAACTTGTCGCGACGCTGTTCATAGCCGCGATTTATAATAATTCTGGTTCGTTACATCAATGTGAACGCCATCAGGATGTGACATTGGTACCACATATTCTTTCTCTCATTGACTGTTTCAGCCACGTATGGTATGCACTTATTACACTTGCCTTTCAGCTGCCTTAAGCAGACTGATGCTAGTATCACATCCAAGGCTATAACGCGGGAACAAAAGAAGAGTTTTGGTGTGGGTATCGCAAATGTTAAATTCAATAAAGGAACAGGGGCTATGACTCATAACCTACAACAAAGAAAATTACAACTGCAATACTATCGCCTCGGATGCGTGATATTTAAATATGGTTTACTTCGCGTGCGATACGATCTGGCGTCATCACATTTTTTCCACTGTCGTTAAAAAAAGCTACGTGAAATGCAATTCTAATGGAATGTTTACTATCGAAAGTGACATACGATAAGCACATATATAAATACAATACGCGTGTGCACAGGTGCACAGTGTGTAGACTCAATACATGTGTACAAACATTTTATTTGACACATGGGATAAGATAGAGCGCCAATCTCCGTTCAAGGCTACTGAAGGCTACTTCCTTTCTAACAGCTGTGCTTATCGCACAGAGTTAGAAAGAAGCTTGTTCGGAGGATTGGTAATCAGTTACGAAAGATTTATAAATAGAATGCATTATCGGAAGTTGCATCTTCGTTATTATTGTATGTAAATTTTGAGTTAAGTATGCATACATATGTTTCGTAATAGACTACGTTGATGGTTTCGGATAAGTGTACATACTAGAAACTGCAAATTGAAACGGCTAAATATGATTAAATAAACGATCTTGCAATTTAGCTTTGTTAATAATTAGTTTTCTTTTGTTTTAATATATGAATGTTTAGAGCAGTATTTAATGAGGAAAATAGTGAGTCGTGCAAGCTTGGCGTTTGACGTATTTTCACGCTCAGTTTAAATCACACTTTTCGACGCTACGTGACATTAGCGTTATATTCCCAGAAATTAAATAATTCACATTATAATAGATTTTCTAACACGAAACAAACGAACAGACCTTATATACAGTAATATAATAATTATTTAAAAGCGACTAATTTCTTATTAATTTTGAAATTATGTACCTTCATTATCTACAAGAATTGTTGACCTGCGTCCTCTGTGAGTGCCCGTAGCTAGTTTACTCTACATATCTCCAGCTTTTTTCAACTATGACTCCCTCTCATTCCAAAGAAACCTCCTCGCGTCGTGTGCTCCTGATACCCAGGAACCAGAAGTATCAGGTTTACAAAATCGAAGTCAGTGGCGGGAAAATCTCTCTATCCTTGTCGCGCGCGTATTTTCTCCCTCTCTCTCTCGCACCTCGCGCGTCAAACGATCTCCTCTTCCTCTTATGTTCCTGCTAACTCAGCGGAATTTCTGCTGCTATTCGGAGCATGTCAAGCAATGCCATATGTTGAAAAGCAATGGAAAAGTATGCAAGTAGGTATCTACGTATGTATGTACAGGGCCCGATTTATGTAACTCTTCCGGCGTTCTGTGCAAAAATGATTTTTGTCGCTGCTTGTATTTAATTCCAAATAATAAATTATTTTAAAATATTATTTTTGACAGTGAGAGAAATTTTTGTAGGTATTTGAGGAATAACAGAAGTTTTACCTATTTTTTTTATCTCTTTTCTAAACAGTTGCACTTTTTTTATTGATTTCGATTTTCTCTTTCTACCAATTAGCCGCCCCCAATTTTGCCTGATTCTCCCTGAGAATCACTGAACGGACTGCGATGCAGCCCCCACTACCATATAGAGTATTCTCGAGGAATACTTCACTAAAATTGTCACTGCTCGGCTTCTATTTGTCATAGATTAAAATTTCATATACGTAAAATTTCGTCGAGAAATGCTCTATAAAATGGTGAAACCCACATCACAATCCGCTCAGTGGTTCTCCATATTAGCCAGAACAAACAGATTGATGCCTATCGGGGATTTATGTTATACTATGTAGAGATAAGGATGGTAATGGAAAACCCAAAAAAAGCTCCTTCAAGCATGATCAAGTTTTATGACAACAACACTACATAGTTACATATGCAAATTTAGAATCTTATCTTATAGTGTCCACCGTTCTGCGCGAAAAAGATACGCGTGACGATTTCGCGCACAGTGATGGGGGATACTGAAATTGCTGAGTCACATCGTTAGCTGTTCTATGAGCTACGATTCACGCGAATCTTTTTGCGGAATGCTTCACTAAAATCGTTATTCTTCAGCTTCTTTTTGTCATAGGTTAATGTTTCATACAACTAAATCTTCCTCGAGAAATGCTCTATAAAACGGTGAAAATCGCATCACAATTCGTTCAGTGGTTCTCGAGATTAGCACAAACAAACAGACGCCTACCGGCGATTTTATTTTTATATTATGTGGATAAGTAGCCTGGGGTGTAGACATTACACAAACACAACTGCAAAAGTGCATACTTTGTTCGCAGAAAACGAGATGTGTATTCGTTAATGTATTTCGTAGGACTATCTATAATAAAACTAATGTTCCTATAATATCAGCTATCGTTATACTTGTCACACAATTTAGTGGACGGTCGATACAAATACAGTATTCAGCTTGCGGTCGGTAAATGAATCAACTGTATTAAACTCTGTTCGAAGTAATAAAATGAATTTTTATTTTATTTTATCTCCATTTGTAATTACATTTTGCCAAACTGGATTAAATACCAATTAACTAGTTCAATATAATCACGTTATGTCACGCGATGACTTTGTAAAAAAACTGTCAGCGACTGACAACTGTTAATAGAGGAAGAGGGGATAGAATGATATAAGAAGTATCGCGATCAGCATTATCAGTTTATTCGAAACGTTTCGCTGGACACTTGTGCCGGCTTACTGTCAAGTTATTTAAACACTAAATGTTCAAGTAATTACATTAATCACAGTATCGTCAAGAAATAGCGGCTATTAACATTGTACGATATTATTTAGACAGCTGATTCACACCAGAGTGCGACAAACCGTGTCGATAGTTGCAAAGTCGTTTGGCACTGTACACGAAGGAGCACTCAGCAACATGGTGAAAGCGAAGAAGTTCGTGGTCGTGAAACATTTTCAAGGGGAACCGAAACCTACGGATTTGCAGCTGGTCGAGGAAGATCTGCCATCGGTTCAGAATGGAGGTATGAATCGTTCGATCTATGACTTATCGTTTTAATCGGCAGACAATAAAAAAAGTAATTAAAAACACTTGTCGATTCGGCGACCTATTTACGTCCTGTTATCTTGATTCGGTATTTCTTGTATCGGATCGTATCTGTCATGACCTGTAATTTATGATTATACTTAAATGTTCTACGATGATTGTTAAAAAGTGATTTACTTAAGGGGGAACACCACTGTGACGGTCGGAAAAATAATCCATTTTTAAGAATTTTTTTCAGGAATAATTTACAATTTTCATATAAAATTTGTATTACCTGCTTTCAGTACAACGTCTAAAGAGACTATAAAAAAATTAAAATAGGAAAATATACATAAATTTTAATATATTAATTAATCTTCTAACCCCTACACGCGCGGGTCGAACCTGTAACTATGGAACAGCAGATCGGAAATCCAATTTTTTTTTTTTATAAACTATATGATTGTAGTTTCCGTTGCACGTTCTGGAGTCGAATTGAGTGAAAACAAATTTCGAAATACGCTCGAAAAATTGTGCATCTTAATGGCGGATTTTCGGAACTTTTCTTCTAAAGGGCACCATTGTTACAAAAATAATTTGTTTAAGAAATCGGTACGAGCAACGGAAACTACACTCATATAGTTTATAAAAAAAAAAATGAAACTATTTAGGACCAGTTGTTCCGTAGTTACACATTCGACAAGTGCGCATGGGAGGTTCTAGAAGATTAATTAATATATTATACTTTAAGCATCTTTTTCTATTTATTTTTTTTATAGTCTCTTAAGATGTTGTACTAAAAATAGGTAGTAAAAATTTTCTATGAAAACTGTAAATTACTCCTGAAAAAAATTCTTAAATACGGCTTACTTTTCCAGCCGTCACAATGATGTTCCTCTTAAAGTAGATTGTTAGCGAACTCCTTCTGCATTTTCAAAAGTACAAGCAGTGTCCTTTGATCACTATTTTGCCAATTGCCTTTTACTATAAATGAATATTGACGATCTGCTTACAACCAAAGTCAGCGATATAATGTCTTCGCTGTGGCAGGTAAAGTAACGCATTCACTTTGAGAGACAATTGTCATAGTTCTTCAATCACCAGCAGTTTTTTCAAAGGCGATCTTTAGCACTTTCACAAGAAATTAGATCCAGTCGAATCGCATACTTAAGTTTCCAATACGTATTACTTCTATGCGAAAGGTATAAACCATTCAAACTACTTTCAGAGTTCCTCGTCCAGGCAGAATACCTTTCCGTGGATCCATACATGCGACCGTACGTTCTAAGGTACCCACTGGGCATCACAATGATCGGTGGGCAAGTAGGTAAGATCATTGAATCGAAGAATCCAGAATTCCCAGTCGGCAGAAGGGTTTGTGGCTACATGGGATGGAGAACGCATACAATTATTAACTTAAACACATCCCAGGAAGCGAGCCCTGTACCCATGAAACCATTTCTCTTACCTGAAAACACAGACGTGTCGCCGTCACTGAGCTTGGGAGTTTTAGGAATGCCAGGGTAATGATTTTAAAATGCATAATTTTGTATAAGAATTTTATCTGTATAAGAAGCTTTCATTCGCTGTTCTTACATTGCGTACCTTATTGTATATTTTAACATGCTTTGTTTCAGAGACACAGCATACTTCGGTCTTCTAGAAATTTGCAAGCCGAAGAAAGGCGAGACTCTTGTTGTGAGCGGAGCTGCAGGAGCGGTTGGCTCTCAAGTCGGTCAGATAGGAAAAAATGTCTTTGGACTCCACGTTATTGGTATCGCTGGTACAGACGACAAGTGTAAATGGCTGGTCGACGAGCTTGGTTTCGACGCTGCTATTAACTACAAAACAGAGAATGTTGCAACTGCGTTAAGGAAAGCTGCGCCGAAGGGAGTTGATTGCTACTTTGATAATGTACGTTGTGATAACAGTTTAGATTTTAGAATAATATATAAACTTTCGCTTTGTATCGTGCAATTGTAAACACATTAAATTTGTTTGCTATCGTGGCAGGTGGGCGGAGACATATCCAGTACGGTTATATATCAAATGAAGCTTTTCGGCCGCGTAGCTGTGTGCGGAAGTATTTCTTCGTACAATTCAGACTCTTCGTCTCTACCAACGACGACTATTCTTCAACCAGCTTTGGTGTTCAACCAACTAAAAGTAGAAGGCTTTATCGTGACTCGCTGGATCGATCGTTACTCCGAGAGCAGGCAGAAGAATGCACAGTGGTTGAAGGAAGGAAAAATCCGATCTCGCGAAACCGTCACTAAAGGCTTTGAAAACATGTTCGTTGCGTTCACTGAAATGTTGAAGGGGAAGAATCTTGGCAAAGCTGTTGTCCAAGTCTGAAAGAAAGAGATTCTGTTACAAAGTACACATTTTTATTTATACTGTTGTGTATATGCACTTGTTATTCTAATCGAATAAATTTGTTATCTTTGTACTATATGATGTATTCTTTCTTCTTCAATTTTTGTGTTATAATTTGGGCTAGATTGAGGACTTTGCAGCAAGCGGGCTGCAGCGCCATCTTTAATAACTTGGAGTAAATTAGGAAAAACTGTTTATAAAATTGAAAAGAGGATACTAATTTGAAAAATATATTTTTTCGCGCAATATGTAGTAGCTGCTGAGTTGATAAATTTTTATTTCTATTTTTAGCGAAAAATATTCTATAATAAAAATATTAATATTCCTAATTATAAAAATATTAATATTCCTAATTATAAAAATATTAATATTCTTAATATAAAAATATTAATTCTATTCCTAATTATAAAAATATTAATTCTATTCCTAATAATAAAATATTAAAATTCCTAATAATAAAAATATTAATATTCCTAATAATAAAATATTAAAATTCCTAGTAACAAAAATATTAATATTCCTAATAATAAAAATATTAATATTCCTAATAATAAAAATATTAATATACCTAATAATAAAAATATTAATATTTCTATTAATAAAAATAATATTTGTAATAATAAAAATAATAATATTTCTAATAATAAAATATTAATATTTCTAATAATAAAAACAATATTTCTAATAATAAAAATATTTCTATTTCTATTTATTAACAATAAATCACTTATTTATTACCGGATTTGCATCAACCATGCACCAAACGATATGTATATATTTTTTTACCTATATCACACATTACAACTCAAAAACTATAAAAAATGCCGCTCTACCCCTCTTCCTGTAAGATCCTCAATTAATTGATCAAGATAAATCGAATGAAATAGATTCTCATCCATTAGATTACACACTGACCACAAAACACACAAAATGATTGGCATAGACAGTTTTATTGCAATATATTACACAGATTATAATGCATCACAATGAATAATTACATTTTGGTTTCCCGATGCCGAACGGCAATTACAGTTAAAGTTTAGGTACACATCTTAGGAATCGTAACGTTACGTCTAGTACAACCTTATACACGACACCTTACCGAACAATTCCGCGAGCTCACATCCACTTCTAATTACAATATAATACATTTGCCGACAGACAACGAAACTCGTCATTCCGAGGCTCGCTCCCAAAGAAATACGAAATCAAGCCGCCCTCGCGGCTCTTACGACACAAATTTCAATAAACTCGAAAACAATTTTACTCGAATTCCATTTATTTATAAATATACTCGAGCAAACGTTCCTTACCATACAGATTACTTTCTATATTCATTATATCGCCGAGAGATCATCGGTGCTATTAAAAATTATACATCCCCATCGATTCCACCGTTCTCCAAACGCAAGCACGTTCTCCACCTGATCGAGTTCCTCGCTATTTCATAAGAACGAACTAACTGCGCCCCAAGCTTCCTTTCACCCCGCATCAAGCTCGCGCATTCTGAGATCCATTTTCGCGTACATCACCCTGCGAATCGAGTGCGCCACGCTATCTATGTACAATGATTCGTGCGAATCCTCGCCGATAAGTATCTTCGCGATTCTTCGACCCGCTGGCGTGACACCGCAGTCTTTATCTCCCGTTGGAAATCGACGCGTCATTCAGATAGGTACAGTTAAAGTGATCTCCACTGTTCATATACATGCCGCGATAGAAAAAGGCCCGCAATGGTAGCTGAGGAATCCTCGAAACCATTAAGAAACATTTGTTTTAGTTTACATGGATCTTGATTCTTATATAGAATTTAATCTGTCCAAAATCATCTCGCACCATTTGACAAGACCCAGACGAAGCGTGCCGAGCTTCGCAAAGAATTAAATTACACGGAGAAGAAGATGAGACCTGCTCTCAGCATTCTTGGGTTTTGCGGAAAATACTGTGCCGAATTTAATCGGTGGATACAGAGATCGGAAAGTTATTGGAAGCCTGAAGACCCTGACTCGAATCTTAGGGTCCTGAAAGGCTCGAGGAGTCGCGGCTCATTTGATCGAGCAGACACACTCGGGATTAGATTCTAGGGAGGTTGAACATCATTATTACGACTATCGATCCCTCGCTTTTGGCGTTCACCATTCGTGAATTGTCCTTCGCGGATCTTGGATCGCCTTTGGGAGATCGTCCCGTGGGATGAATGTGTTCCCGTCGGCTTTCTCCGTGGGATTCTATCACGTGACGTTGATCTCTTCGTCCTCCTCGTTCTCCGTCTGCTCTTCCGGGCGCTGAGGACTCGTCAGCGGGCTGACGTCGCTCAAGTCCATCCTGGGCCGATCTCCGTCGGCGTCGCTTAAATCCGGGTTCGGGTTGTTCTTGTTCGGCAGGGTTTGCTCCCGCGAGCCGCCGGTCGCCAGTAGTTCTCTCTCTTTGCTGTTCCTCCACTTCATTCGTCGGTTTTGGAACCAGATCTTTACCTGAAAATTGGAATTTGATCGGGAATTAGCTTTGCTATATTGTAATGCGGAAGGTGGGATGTTTTATAACTTGCAGTGGCAAAGAGCAGAGATGTGGAAAATTTTCATTTAAATAAAATTTCGAATAACGAATAGAAGTTAAACAAATTATTCGTCATTAATTTAGTACGACAACTCAATTAACCCGAATTAACTTTATTCGACACGTGACGAGTAATCTTTTTTAACTTTTATTCGTTTTTCGAAATTTTATTTAAATAAAGGTTTTGCTCATCTCGGGCAAAAAGGCTGTGTTGATAAAGTTAACTTGTATTCCCAGGGACGGATTTTTATATTATAGGTTAAATAAGCTGCAGCCTAGGGTGGCAAATTTTGGGAGAAAGAGATTGGGAAAGGTTTAAACACGGAGGCTTGAGACAACTTTAAAAAAAATTCACTTTTTTTTCAGGTACCGTAAACTGGGGTGACTTTGCCCGTCCGGGGTGACATTGCCAACTTTTGGGAAGAATTTTATTTGATTTTATTGTGAAGTAATTAGAACATATTGTGTTTTGTAATCGATAGTAGGGGAAGGTGGGGCAAGACGGGGTAGTTAAGGTTTGATGATGAATAAAACACAGGTTTTCTTAATTAACTAATCAATTTTGTGCCTGAACTATTCTTTGATAATAAGTCTTTCAGTTTGACTATCAATCAACCGATTATTTAATGGTTTTAATAGAATAATTAAAAAAATTCAGAAAAAGTCCTTTCACCCCATCTTGCCCCACGGGTGGGGCAAGATGGGGTACCCCCTGGGGCAAGATGGGGTACCAATTAAAAAACGATATAAATGAAGTAAATATGTATATATATAGTATTTATTTAATACGCTGACAGAAGAAGCACGTATGTATATCATCATCGTCTTCATCGTCTACACCAGCGCAGAACAAATGAGACCATTTGCTATATCCACCCTTCTACAGATTCTAAATAGAGCCCATCACAATATAAACATGGAGGATTTTCGTCTTCCTTGGTGTTTTCTTCTGACCCTGATGAAGAGTTTGTCATTTGGGCATAATGGGGTACCTCTCATTATCAGTACCCCATCATGCCCCTTCTCGTTTTACTACATTCATATGAACACTGCCCGAAACATTATTCATAAAAGTAAAAAACAACATACGGAGCTTGTAGCCAGTTAAATTGTGCTTCATACACATATAAATACACCGATGATCGTTTGCAGTATCATGTCACTGTCACGGGTGTAACAAAGAAGGAAATACGGAAGAAATTCCATGAAATTACAAATAGTGGTGTAATTTTGTTACGCGTCACGGTGTTTCATTGGCTGTCAGTACAGTAACTGCGCCGGTAACAACACGTCTAACGCGTATGCGCAAAGTTGGTCCGTGCGTTTGAATCCTGAGATATGGCGGGTACCCCGTCTTGCCCCCCACCCCGTCTTGCCCCACCTTCCCCTATACTATCGATTACAAAGTCAAACGAAAATCATATGGTAATTTTTCAGTCAGAGTAAAAAAGTGGGCAATGTCACCCCGGGTGGGTAAAGTCACCCCAGTTTACTGTAGCAAATTAACAATAAGTAGTATATTTGAGTTGTCGTGTAAATTAATTTTAAAATTGTATCAACACTTTTATATTAAAATAAATTTAAGGGTAAGGGGGAAACAGGAAATGTCATAAAATAGTTTTATCGAGAAATTTAAGTTTTTATACTTTAGTCTACCAGTAAACAAACAGGGTTCAATGAATTTATTTCCATTCTTGAAAGCATGAAGCTTTATGACTTATACCTTAATTAAAATAAAATAATAATTGTTTTACATGATTTTAATATTTTTTCAGGTTTGAACAGGCTAGTATACTGAAATGAAATAAGAAATTCCCACTTCTATTATTATCAAGATAAGGAAAGCCACTCATTTTATTAATTGCAATTCAACAGTTCTGTAGTCCCAGTTGCCACTAACAAAATATGCTACAAATCGCAAAATCACAAAAATAGACATTCCCTGTTTATCTCCCCTTACCCTAAACACTTAAAAGATTGTGAGGCTCCCTTATACAGGATGATCACTTCAACGCAATGTACAATTTCTTAGTCATTTCCAATAATATCACTAAAAAGTGTTTCTAACAAAAGTTAAATTCTAAAATTCGTTCATTCTTTCCTATTGTTTATCCATAACTTGCAGCAAACACTTGTTAGCCTATAGCTGCCAAATCCCCAAATCCGCCCCAGTTCCTTTTTAATTTTTCTATCAACGCAGCCTACTTAGTATCAATTAATCAGCTCAGTTTCAATTCTTAAGCCCGGCGCAAGCCTTCGCCAAAGGCTATCCTAAATAATACGCGATTAATAAAAAAAGAAAGTTCAAAGCGAACAACTGTAGAGGAATGATTTAAATGGATAAAGTACCGACACATTTGTCTTAATCATTTGAAACAAAACGATTCCTTGCACGCGCTCCCCTCGCCCTTTAACGAGCATTAAACAAAGATTACGCCAGGAAAAACAGAGGGTCCCTTTTCTCCGGTCATGATCAGCGTATCGGTGATTTCAATTCACCCTTCTTCCCTAGGGCCTCTCCAAATTCTCCCTCATGTAAATTTCATATATTATCCGCGAAATCTTACTGCAAGTTGCAAACTCCAACCATTACATTATTATAATTCAAAATAAAACAACATCATTGACAGTTATTAAATTCAAGGGTGAAGTAAAAATTCCTCCAACTCGGATTCCTTCCCCGCAAAAATTAGAAATGAAGTGGAGGAGGCGTAATTAAAGTTCGTTCTTGTGTAGAAATATTTAAATGCGCTTCGCTCGCTCAGTAGCAGAGTTTCTCTTTTTATTAAAGTTCCTTGATTCTTTTGCGACGAGCAATATCGTCGCGCGAACACTTTCAGACTTTCAGCGCTCCTTCTTTTATTTTCTCGTGGAGCAGGCGCGCGTTTCACGGCGGTGGGAGAGAGAGGGAGAGAGAGGGAGTGGGGTGAGAAAGGGCGCGTCATTTTCGTATATTAAAGACCATGCATTACCGAACCGCTGAACGGGCCAACGTCAAACGCACATGAACTCTCCTGAAAATTTTCTCCCTCCCGCCGCACCCCTCTCCAACCCTTCTCCACCCTTCTCCCTCCCTCTGCTTCGCGGCACCCTATTTCTCCACCCTGTTCGCCACTTTATTATACGAGCGTAGCCTTAAGCTACGTCGAAGCGTTGACCCCGACGCGGATTGATTTACCTAAACTGCTTTCCGAATTTTCATTGGCCCTTGCCGCGCGCGCACGTGTGCTTGTGTGGGTGTAAGTGCACTTGACACCTCGCTGGACCCCGAAGGTACCCTCTGTTACACACCCTTTGGGGTTTGCCGATAAGGCGTCGGAGCCCTTTGCTCCACTTCGCCCGTTTCATCTCACCCGTCGTCACAGAGCAGACTCGCGAACGTTCGCGAGCTGTAATTTTACAGTGGTTTTGCGACGGGAATTTATTGCTCTTATTGTATGGAAATCGTCGCTGGCTCGGTTCTTCGGGAGCAAAAGTCTGCCGAAGATACGACCCTCACGTGAAACGAGAGAGATTACAGGGCACTGTCGAGCCAAGACGCTGCTCGCTTGGGGGTTGGAACGCTCGATCCGAGGACGCTCGAAAATCTAAAGCGGAGGGGTTCGCTTCGTCGCGGGAAAAAGAGACGCGTCGTGGGTATCTTCGGGTGAAATTATGAAGTAGAGGGTTTATATTCGATTGACAAGCACGGTGTGTTTAATATAATTGGAGCACGTTGTGCAGAGAGATGGCAATTTCAGTGAACTGAAATTGAGTTTTAGTGTTGAAGATTTTAGTTGTTAGAGAAAAGTAGCTTTATTTCTATTGGGTATATTTTATTTCTTCTTATTGTTTTATTGGTTTGTAATGGGTTATTTAATAGTGAGCAGCATAATTATTAATATTAATTTCAATTTTCTGTAGTTTTTGCTTTATGAGACTAAAATGGAATTGTGGTTTGGTAGTTTTAATAATTGTGTAATGTAATGGGTTGGTAATTTTTTGCAAAATAAAAATCACAAAATTATGAGATTCGTACTGTGTTTAGATAATTTTTTGTAATTTTGGGGGTTGGTAGGTTTCTGCATTACTTGGCTCAATTATCTTAACTCTTCGTTGACACACCTCCTTTTTCGATAAACTTTGACATTCCTGGGTGACTCACACCCAGAGAAATATTTGAACAACTGCCATTCTCATCTAAAGAATCCAATCGTCATAAAAAAAATCATGGGTCAATTTTAAGGTCTCTAGAATATATTCCAATAATTTTTTTATTGAAATTTAATCACAGTTTTTGTAACGAAATTCTAGATTACCATATGCCGAGAAAAAACGAAGAAAATCTTTAAAAAGTTGTAACTTTTACAAATTTCAATATTAGAAGTTAAAAATCTGCAGAGTTGTTGTTCGGATATAATATTTTGAGAGAGAATATAGTTTGTAAGTCGGTTTTGGAAAAAAACTATTTAGTTTGCACATAGAAAGTTGGGCTGGGACTATTCCAATAATTTAATATTTGAATATTTTACAAGTATTATTAAATATACTAAATATATTAAATATATTTAGTATATTTAATATTCTAAATATAGTAAATATATTTAGTATATTTAATATTCTAAATGTACTAAATATAATAATAGACTAATATTCTAAATATATTAAATATAATATACTAAACATATTTAGTATATTTAGTATATTTGAGTATATGCTAAAGCAAGGAAAAATAAAGGTGGTTTGAACGGTATATTGCAGTTTTACAACGCCATGCACTTAAGGGTTAAGATGCTTATGGATTCCGAGGCTCTGGAAATTACAGGACGATGCACTCCAGTAAAATCAAGGGATTCGTTCTACCGATCTGTACCCCTCCCTCCCAGCGATCCTTCTTCTTCTTTTCGTTTTACGTTTTGCGAGTGGCGACGGTGATTGATTGTCCCGTCAGCGGCAGACAGGACCGGGAACTATATAACAAAAGTAACAAAGCGGCTACGGTTCTGGGAGGAAGACGAGGAGCATTTCGGTGGAAGCTGAATCGTTCCGTTGTTCACGGATTTCATTCGTTCCCCGTTTCCTGTATTATACTCCGAGCTCTCGATCATTTTTATAAATTACTTGCCGTTTCTCCCAACCATTCAAAAACGCCCCCTTCGCCCCGCAAAATCCCGATTAAAAGTATCAATTCCTTTCAATCCGAGTAATTATTCAACAATTAATAACAATATATTACCCCCTCCACGCTCTTCAAATCTCACTCAATCTTTTCCCAATCGAGCGCTGCTTATCGCGCCTACTTTCCCTCCGCGACAATTAAACCTGTCGATATCACGGCCTTGGGGATTCGAAAAGTGCAATATCAATCGTGTCGGGATCGCCATAAAGTCTCGCCCCCCGGGTTCCGAAGTTCACGGCTCTTTTCTCGCTTCTAAATCATCCCCCGCGACCCCACGGAGTCGACCGGAGAAAGAAGGGAGAAAAGGAGGAGGGGAGGGTCCGAGGAGGATCTATAAGTGGAATAATTCTCCCTCCCGGGCTGGCTCGCGTATTAAAAAGAAGCTGGCCGTTTAAGCGGGCCTCGCGCGGCGGCTCGTCCCAAGGATCGCCGCTCCGAAGGATCCAAGCATAACGACGACATCCGAAGTGCGTTCTATAGAGTGGGTAATCGTTAAACGATTGGCTGCAGCCACCCTGTGTTTCGCCCGCCGCCCAACACCCTCCCGTTCCCTCTAACGCCGGTCCAGAGGTTTCTCCTCCGTTTAGCTCCCTTCCTCGTACGCCGCGCGACCGCCCTTACTTCCGCCTACGCCCACCCACCCCCGTGGCTCCTCTCTCCGGTTCCACGAGCGCGGCCATCCCCTTCTGGCACCCTCTTTATCTCACCCTCGCGCGGGGCAGGATGCCTGGCTCGGCGCTGGCGCCATCTGGCGCAGTTTAATAAAAGACGATCGATTATGACGTCGGCCTCAGAACTACCCCTCAGTCTCTCCGACTCACTTCCTCGCCCCCTGCCCTCCACCCCCAGAAACTCCCCACCACGTACGATGCCCCTCTTCCTCCTCCTCCTCCTCCTCCTCCTCGCCGTTGCTCTTTCTCCTCCTCCACCCTTCCACCACCTCAACCCCCAACTTCCCTCTTCAACCCTCCTCCACGGGGGGCCTTCACCTTTCGGCTACTCCGCTATCGCTTCTCCCTTGTTCGCGCGTCGTCCCTCCGACTCGCGCGTCCCTTTCTTTTCCGCGGCCGACGTGCCCCTCTCTCGCGCCACCCTCTCGCTCTCCACCATCCCCCGGAGGAACACAGGCGCGACGGTCGAGGAGGGGTGCAGAGGCGGAGAAAAGGGACGAGAGCGGAAGCAGCCGACAGAAGAGGGTGCGAGAGGAATTTTTTCGAACGGGGAGAGGGCTCGGTGCGGTCAGCGGAGGGGTGGAAACGTGAAAAAGTATGGCACGGAGCTGCCGGCGCGCGATCCTGCGGGCGAAGGGTTGCCTGATGTATGGAAAGGAAGCCGGCTCTTAATAGAGAGGGGGATATCGGACCCGCGGATTTATCGGTGGACTGCGCTCCTATTGGTGATGCTTTAATTGAACCCACCCGTTGATAAATGATAGTGTTAATCCGCTTCGGTCCTTGGAACTACGCCGCGGTTAATTAGCACTCTTTCCTGGCATTGGCTACCCTCCCTTGTTATTGCTTCTAACGTGGTAGAGGGATTCTTCTCGCACCGCGAGACAGACCGTGTCATCGATTTCCGGTTCCACTCCGGCGGCTTGTTTTGAATAACATTTACATGCCTGAATCTCCGGCTCGTCGTCTATGCAGGGCACCTTTGCGACGAATTGAAATGTGTCCTCGTGGGGATGTTTTTGTGAGATCGGAGAGAATTGCGTTGTGGTGGTAGGTTGCTTTGAGAGACTGTGTATGTTTGCTTTAGGGCTGGGATTATTCGAATAATTTAATATTCGAATATTTTACAAGTATTCGAATACTACGAATAAAATTCGAATATTTGAGTATTCGAATGTTATTATTCGAATACTATTCGAATATCGATGTATTCGAATACTATTCGAATATCGCTGTATTCGAATAGAGCAGTATTCGAATAGTATGGTGTGAAGTGGGTCAAAATTAGCTTACAAGATTTCACCCTGACAAATGAACCTCAACAACTTGATTTATAATTCACACCATACTATTCGAATACATCAGTATTCGAATACTCAAATATTCGAATAGTATTCGAATGGTATTCGAATACTTGGATATTCGAATTATATTCGCCAAATAATTGAACAACTGAAGTATTCGAATATTCGAATACCAAATAATTCGACAAATAGTCCCAGCCCTAGTTTCCTTGAGGTTTATTGCGGGGGGAAAGAAGTTTAATGATCAATACCACCTCTATATTTATCAATGACTATTCGCCTTGTATTTACCAAAAGTTTGATAGGGCTTGAGTTAAAAATTCTACTGTCTGAAGTTTCTATTACTACAAAATACGCTACGATTTTTTAAATACCCAGATAAGAATTTTTAATATTATTTTGAGAATATGTTGCGGCGAGTGGACTAATTATTGAACAGTATTGCAAATCAAGAGGGGATGTAACAGTTTCTTAAACGATTTATGTCTCTGAAACGTATAAAAATGGCTATCGAACGGGAACAGTTTAATATTTGCAATAATTCTGCAACGCCCAATATGAGTTTACGGTTTCCTTATACCGCAAAATTTTGGCGAAAGAAATTGAAAAGGTTTCAAACACAGAGGCTTAAATTTTTAGCGCCCATACCTAGATCCCGTTGAAAGAAAAATATTCCGTTTTGTTTTTATCGTTAAAAATGGTCTGAATTTATATATTTTTATACAAAAAAAAATATTTTATTTTTTTAAAATTTATTTTTTTTCAGAGGTAAAAATGCATAGAACCGAAGAATACAGGGTTCAGATAAGTCCGACTTTCTTCAGTGAATAAAACTACGCTAAACATGTATCACTTAAACTGTTGCAAACAGCAAAATGCGAATGCAAACGGCGAAACGGCAAAAAAAAAGGAATGTATCATATATGATACGTTTGGCGCTAAAGGGTTAAGGAAACTTAAAAAACAATTCATTCTTCCTCCATCTATTAAATCAGCAATAACTGATACACGAGTTGTCATACTGAATTAATTCTAAAATCGTCTCAACCCTTACAAATTAAAATACTTGATAATATTTCGCGGAAGGGGCGGCAGACGCTCGTCAGCCTAGTTGCGTCGAATCCCCAAACCCCTGGGCAAATGGGTTAAGCATTTTAACCATTTGCGCGAGAATATCGAGGTTTTATGGTAGTATATGTAAGTTCCATGGTCGGAAACGGGAGGAAGCATTCCGTTCATCGTTATGGGCCTATCAGATTTTATAGATACAGCTACAGGATCTCGCGGGAGGAGGATATGAAAGAGACGGTATACTCGGAGATCAACGTCGATCGAGGGGGAGGTTTTAGTTGGGGTACGGGTCGCGAATTTTCAATCCGTCTACGTGCTGATGGTATAACGGGCTACAGCTGCGAATGGATACGACCTGGCACGAATGGGTAGCGATATTTCCTGGCAAAATGTCGCACCGGCGATACGAATGCATTTGCTCGTGATGCTGGAAGGCATCTGGAGAAGCGTCTAACAGATATGTGACAAGCTGAATTCAAGATCATCGATCGTCCTCCTATTTTAATATTTCACGCGAATATTACTAGCTTCTAATGTTCTTATTATTAAATAGCAAATCAAAATGGTACTTATGGCACCTCAGTGACCTTTTGTGGATTTAGTCGCGGATTTAGTCCAGCGATGAGAATAATCTAGATCTCCATGAGAAGGACGAATCCATCGATGGAGTTCGATTTTCCAACTTATCGGCTCGCCAGCGGGTAGCGGGATCGCCGAAAGTGATTAAAGTTGATTCACAAAAGGAGAGGAATCTATATGCATACCGCGGTATTGTATATTCATGGTTTCTTAGTTCGTCTGGCTTCGGGGGCTTAGCCGACGCTTTCTCAAAGTAAAATCCATAATGCATGAAGGTCCACGGGCTAAGCCGAAGAGCTTAAGCCGTAAGATATTGCGCGACGTTATATTCATGTTATGCCCTGCAAGAGGCAGCCTTTGTTTTTAATATCCATCGCAGATTGTACAGGGAGAGCTTAGGGCAACGTTATGACCAACTAGCGCCAGACTCGCCCAACTCTGGCCCATTTTAAAAAGCGGGGATGTTTCGGCAGACGTTGAGGAAAGTCGGGCAAAGGAATAGATATTTCATATGCTGTCTGAATAATTTTCTAAGTAGGTCTCAATTATTTTATTTACTTTGTCCACTGATGATTTTATTCTGTTTTCTTGTAACTAATTTCTGAGGTGGTCTTAAGAAATTTAAACCAAAGAGATCTGAGGTACTTAATTAAAAAATGTTTTTATTGTTAAAACTTTCAGGGGATGAATTAATTAAGAAACTACTTTTGTACGTAAGCAATAATTTATTAATGCTGGTAGGTACTTGTACTTTATACAAAATTATTCAGAGTAAAAAAAGTGTAAATCTCGGTTTTAATGCTAATGGATTTACACCGCTTCGTTTCTGAACCCTTCAAATATCAAGATTTCCTAAAGATTCAAATTCCATTGACTTTTTTCCTAACTGTTATCAGAGTACGTCTACTCAAAAATTTTCTCTATCAAAGTTTTCCCTCAGTCGCATGACTTTCTGATAATTCTTCAGCATCACTATAGTCTTCGTTAAATGGAAATTCAGAAGCGAACAGTGGAGATACGTGAAACATTTTCAACTCTGATCGGGATACAAGATTGACTACTGGGTAAATAGTGAAGGATGGTGCTTCAGCGGGATGCTGTGGAGAGGAGCGACGACCGATTGTTCCAGCAAAAGCTTGTCCAAAGTAAACTCGAGCGAGGAGCAGCTCTAATGGCTACAAATTGATTCGACCGACGGAATCCGGGAAACTCTATATTCTCTTGAAACGCGAGCCTAATGGTCGATCTATCTAGCGTGTCAGTGTCAGTTTCGTGGGAAAGAAGAGGCTGCCCGTCTTTTGCACGGAGATCGAGCCTCGACCATCCAGATCCTCTTTTTGACTACCCGCGAACAGATGTATCGGAAATCAGAACGCGTTAATTTCAAACATCTTGATCGCTCTCTTTCCTGTTTTGAATGTTATACTGAATCACTTTATAATCAGTTTGTTCTAAAGCTTCGTGTGTATGGTACAACTGCAATTGAGGACCTTAGAGCAAGCTTAGAGAATATAAAATTATTGCTTTCACTTGAAATTAAGAACAGAACAGTAATTGAAAAATATATATTTTCTAGCAATAAAATAAGGAGTAGTTGTTGAGTTGATAAGTTTTTGTTTCTATTTCTGGCGAAAATATATTCTATAATAGAAATAGGAATGTTAATATTAATATTTTTAATATTTCTATATCTAATATTAAGAGAAATATTAATATTAATATTTGTATTGATATTAGATATAGAAATATTAAGAATATTAATATTAATATTTCTATTAATATAAGATATACAAATATTAAAAATATTAATATTAATATTTTTAATATTCTATATCTAATATTAATAGAAATATTAATATTAATATTTTTAATATTTGTATATCTTATATTAATAGAAATATTAATATTAATATTCTTAATATTTCTATATCTAATATCAATACAAATATTAATATTAATATTTGTAATATTTCTATATCTAATATTAATAGAAATATTAATATTAATATTCTTAATATTTCTATTTATTAACAATAAATCGTTCATTTCTTATCGGATTTCCATCAAACGTGCACCAAACGATGTAGAATTTTATTTACATATTTTACACGTCACCACTCAAAAACTGTAAAAAATGGACTCCACCCTCTCGCCGCAAAGCTTCTCAATTGCATTCATTACAGAAAACTAAAAGCATTTGAGAAAGATAGACGATTACCCCAGAAACTGCGGGGGACCACGACCATTTTGCTCGACTACCCTCGACAGCCTATCATCCTAATCAAATTTCAAATTGGAGATCACGAGATATAATACTCGTCGTAATCTGGAATGGAGGAGCTGCTTTTTTCCACTGCAAAGACTAAATAGGCTGTCAGAAGCATCGAACGCGAGCCATTCTTCGCGCGACCTTTATAATTCGCTAAGATCTTTGAGGAATCTCGATAGGAGGAGTAGCCCTCTCATTTTCGAGATGAAGAGATGAAATGATTGAACGAGGGGAGGATCTCCCCCTTTGATTTGCCGTTCCCGGTGATTTCCACGGAGACACTCCCCCGTGAGACTTTAAATTAACGCGGTATTGACGTACTTTCTATTATAATAACGCCATGACCACGAAAATGAAGAATTACTTAATCAGCTTATATTCACTTAAAAAAACACACACACTGATCACGACGCTAAGGTCCAATCGGAATCGTTTCAAATTCCCCAGCAATAATTATTATTACAAAATAATTGAATGTTCGATTTCATCTAAACACAGTGGGTTGATCCGAAGAAATTTTGGATCAACCCTCGAATTAAGATATATTAATCACTACTTATTATTTCTCAAAGAAACTGAGGATTTTATATCACAGCAGGATCAGATTCTACTGTATAGGAAAGTTTTTTCGAAAAGCGTATGGATCACACAAACTGTGTTTCAAAATACCCCGTGATGGGATCGACTGATTTGTCGTCCAAGCGAAGCTGATTAATTTCATGCCCCTAGAATTACGAGGGAACAATAAGGGATTTGTCGCGGCTGAAGCGAGAGATCGCTCTTTACATCGCGAATTAATACCAGGCGGCGTGACTCTGACAGGCCTTGTCGAGTTTGTAAGAAAGAGAGCCGTGGAGCCGTCGGTTTTGATTATTAAAAAGATAACAAGCCCTCCGGCCCTTCCTTACTTTTTCCTTCGCTTCCGCCCGTCGGCACGGCGAACGTCTTCAGCACAGAAGTGCCCGGCTGCTCTTAATTCCGGGTAATTTAAGATCGACGCGTTGATGTGTCCTGCCCAGAGGCGACGCGGGCGCTTCTGACAACACGGCGCAACCCTTAATCCCTGCGGTGCCTTCCGGAGGCCGGGACGAAACTTTTCGTCCGCGGAATTTTGGCCACATTCGCTATCCATAATTCACGCAACTTCGTTCGATGAATTGTAAGGGAAGGGTGATGCATGGGTGCCACAGCAGTGGAAATATTTATTACGCTACCCTCAAATCTGATAAACTCGAGTAAATCCGTGATAGTTTTAGAATTTGTCTAATAACTGCTAATCTTAATATATAAAACAGAAAGCTTCTTATATGTTTGTGTGTTTGTCTGTCACCTAAAAACTTTCGAATGATAAACTCTGGTATCACGAAATGTGTCTAAGCTCATTATGCTTGACAAATCCAGACGAATGTGACTATTTTCACCAAAAATTTTTTTTTTTTTAAATCAGAATCTAAATTTCGGGCAAAGCCGAGTAAAGCTAGTATTTACATATTCTGAAAGTGAGTCTGGGATATAATGATAGGTCAGACATCAGAGAAACAAATAATAGGTTAACAGAAATTTACTAAGTATATTTAATTGAAAATGTACAAAATTAAGTTGTCATGACATACTTTGGTTACTCCGTGATAGCTCTGGTTATTCCGTGATAGTACTTACTCTGGTAAATCCGTGATTTTATATTATTTTACATTAGTTTAAATTAGTTTACATTATTTTAAATTATTCTACATTATTTTATATTATTTGATATTATTTCATATAATTTTATATTATTGTTATTTTGTGTAAAATCCAACGTTTCATGATAGTTAGATGTGTGAGACGTAAGGAAACATGGTTTCTGATATTTGCCATCAGAATTTCTCGAACATCACAATCAGAAACGCAGGTTCAGTCAGACGACAAATAAGAATTTAGTCACTTTTCCTAATCAAAAATAACACTAATGCCTTAATGTATGATAATTTCAAGAGTAAAACTTGTTAAAGTGTCATATTACCATCACTTACATTCAGTTTGAACTTTCCATTTATCTTCTAAAGCACATATAATACATAAACAAGCGATCGTCCACAATTATCACGAAAAATTTCCCGAATAATGCACTGCTGGAACAAAATGCTCCCTCACTCTATCACACTAACTTCAATTGACTAATTATTTTACCAAAACATAAACTAGAAGATCAACGCTCTCTTAGCCTCCGTCCCATCTAAATTGAGTCAGTCAATTTCGAGTTACAGATAAATAAAAAAGTATCACGGAATAACCCGTACCACAGATTTACCCGAGTTTACCCTACGTGCTATAAAGCAATCTTCATAACTATCTACACGATTGATAAACAATTTTGTATTAATCTTATAGTTGGAAGTGGGTGCAATAAATATTTCTACTGCTCTATATGATTCCCAAGCAGACAGTAGACGTTCATTAACCCCTCTCTTCACGCCAACTTCATGAAAACTGTATTTTCAAACTCTGTCGAATAAAAACTGCACACTAGAAGAAGTGACATTATACGCTAACGAGAATAATTATTTCAAAAGGTAAAGTGCAATGTTTCATCTAGAAATGCGCAGTATTCTGCTTCACAAATAAAATTGAAAAGCGTCGGTAGAATCAAAAGAAATGAGGTATGCTTTTAATCCGATTTCTTTACAAAATCTTGCTGCCACGGTGAGTGAATATTTCTGTGTCGTTAAAAAGGAATCGGTAAAGAACAAAGACGCGGACACGCTCGGAGAAGGGTGAGTTCACTCACCATCACTAATTACTTTAGTCATCCCCCTTTAACCCTCGACGTCCCTCTTAAACCCACCCTCGTCATAAACTGTAGTGAAGGCTCGAACCTGAGTGAAACGGCACCTTGCCTTCTCCGCTGCCCCTGCCCTCGCTCCCCAGCTTCGCTCCTCGACGTAAAGACTACCCCGTGGAAAAGCTTTATTATTATCATCCACCCGTACACCGCAAGTCTTTAATTAAATCTCGGCAAAGATTCATAAAACCAGTGGGATTATAAATACGGTAAAGAAATAATGCATAGCCAATCCGAGAGGCAAAAGGATTCTGCCAAATTCTACCTTATTTCTTTAACTGTTCTTCGCCCCGATTAAGGTTCATTGTTGTCGCAGTGTGATTAATAAGTAGCGAGGGAACAGCGTCGTTACGCAAAGCCACGTTAATTGGCGTCGCGAGGTTTTGGCATCCGGCGCTGGCCAGCTCGGTATTATTAAGAGAAGCAGAAGAGAGGAGCTCGGGACAGAAGAGAAAGCCATCGTCAGGCAATAATCGCTTTTATGGCTGTTCGTGTGGCGAGCCGTGATATTAGATAGCAGCCAAGTGCGCAGAACCACGGTCCTCAAATCGCACAGCACTCAACCTACTCTCCAACAACTTGGAAATTGTTCTTCTTTTTCCTCTCTGGGTGGGAACGTGCGGCGGAAAGAAATTAATACCGGATTCGAGGGCGGTCTATATCTTTGAAACTCAAAAGCTCGATTTTTGTAGAGTTCATTTTGAAACCGCGGTATAAAGAAACCAAAGATATCGGGAAAGAATTGGAAAATTATATTCTCCCAGAATTAAGAGACATTTTTCCTTCTTTCTTATAAAAAAAATTTCTTTTGAAAATATTCTTTAAATTATAAACTTTTGAGTGTATATTACGATTTTTGATTAACAAAATTAGTTAGAAGTCTTATTCCAACCGACTCGCGTGTCACAAGTGTAACGAGTACACAGTGTCTAAATTCCAACAGCATAAGCAGTATTTAAAAATTTTTCGTAACTTTCCTGAAGAAGATCTGAATCAAGATCGAAACGTCGAAAGCTTTTATAAATTTATTGCTAAATAGCTTGTTTGTTTATTGTTCAAAATTGACCGAACCTGTGCGCCGAAAACAGATTGAAAAATTAGTTACAAGTAAAAAAAATCATAAAAAGTCCCCTCTTTTCACGGTCTTCACTCTTCAACAGATAAGTACATCATAACTGGCAAATTGTACCCCCAAAAAATAGCCTTAATAATACAGAATCATCTAAAAAGATTCTGCTGACTGATGACAGCTCGCCCCTTAACCGTTTTATTACGTCAGCTCGTGGACTCGCGCTCGGTATGCGCGAGCCTTCACTCGTAAAAGAGGAAGAGCTCCTTGAACTCCGATGCCGGTTCCGCCGATTGTTCCGCGATAGCGGAGAGAGGGTAGCGGCGAAGGAAAAAGGGGGAGAAAGAGAAAGAAGCTTTTGTATGCGGATTGCGGATTCGCAAGGACTGTCAATTTACTCCAAGTCGAAAGTACTAGCGGCGGGGTGGGTGGTCGTTGGGCGCGAGAGCGTGTGCGTGTCCCTGTACACCCCGGTCCTTGGATTTTCTCGTAAAACCACGGGCAGAGTGGGCCTCAACCAATGGCAGTGGAGTCATGGCGCTCGAGGTGTGAATTATACATGAGAATATATCCTTCCGTACCCTTCACCCCCCTCCGCCACAGGTTTCCCGGCTCATCTCCCTCTATTCGGCCTTTCGCTAACCAATGGTTATCTCTTACCCTTATTTGCGCCTCATCTGCATACGGCCATATGCTCGTGGCTATGCAAAATGTATCGCCGTATCCGTCTGCGTGCTTGGGCCACGCGAAAGGGAGTGTATACGTATGCTGACCGAAGGAGATCATCGAGGGGAGTCGGACCTATTTTCGTAGCTGCGGAACTTTTAGTGGCGATACAGTGGATGAGGTAATTAAAGAATGGGATATCTAAATAAATGAAAGTACTTAATTTTTATTATAGATAAAAAAGGTAAGGGGTGGGAATGATGTTATCTCACCACTTAAGGAGCACACTTAGTGTTCCTTTTTGAAAATTCTTTTTCGAGAATTTCTCGAGAAATTTTATAATTTCTTATTTATCATTTTTCGAGAAATTTTATAATTTCTTATTTCTCATTTTTTGAGAAATTTTATAATTTCTTATTTCTCATTTCTCGAGAAATTACAGTGTTTCTCGAGAATCTTCAGTGTAGGAAAATTATTATAAATCCCATTTGTTTTCAGAAATTAATTTTCAGTTCAAATTGTGTGTTAATCGTAAACATATAAACTTGCTCTATAATGCTCTATAATCTATATACAATTAAAGCAACATCCACTAAAAATAAAAGAAATTTTTCAACAGCCGCAGATTTTGTCACAAAACAAAGTGCATTGGCTGACGCGACATTACACGCATTGTGCTTTCGAAAAAATTATTTTAAATCAAGAAAGTAATGTTTCGTCTTGCTCACATTTTATAGTAAATAAATAAATTTATCAATTATATTTAATATATGTTTTTTTTTCATTTACATAAGTTTGGTCTAAGTTGGACACGAATAAGAATTTAGATAAATATTTTCAACATTGTTCCAAAAACATAATTTTTGCAATATTTTTTAAATTCTTGAGAATTCTCGAGAAATATAATCTGATTTCTCATTTCTTGAGATGCGAAAAATATCGAGGAATTAGGAACACTAAGCACACTGAAGAAACATTATCAAAGTAATTAAGTAAAAGACCCATATTAATATTCTTTCGAAGAAGACCAACATACAATTCCGAGACCAAGAAAAATTCCAAGCTCCCTCTCTGTCTGGAGCAAAAGTTTTTAAAACTGTCATCAAGCCTTTTACGAACACCCTCGAATAGGCAATTTTTGAGGGCCAAAATCGCCACAGTTGCATTGAAAATAAACTAAACCCACGGTGTACACTGGCGAGACTATATACACACGCGTATTTCTGGCGTGTTGGCTGGAATCGGCAAACTACGCTCATGAAATCAAATGAAACTAACTTACAGTGCCATTTTCTGGGCATCGTTTAGTTTCATTAGCGTCACCACAGCGGCGCCGGCCTGGTAGCGACGGCGCGTCGGGACGTCGATGTACACAGAAGCACGAACGTGTGAGTACACGTGTGCAGCTAATGAACTGGCATCGCCCGATTAACCCCAAACCGGGGGTATTATATGCCCCTAACTCCATGTGCACCTACGCCGTGGCTCTTTCTCCTATATACGCCGAATGCGATGCGGCGATATCCATCGCGATCGACCCTTATTTCTTGCAAGCCTCCGCGGGAATCTAAGCGCACTGTGCCCCGCGAGGAACCAAGAACCAATAGGCAATCTACCCTATTTCCCAGCAATGACTAGATTCAGAGTAGAAACAGAGGAGTCAAGGAATTCCTCCCAAGATTCTCCGAGCCCGTTACTTTCAGGAATCACGGTTTTAATGCTTGTACGATACCCATAACCGTCGAAACGACTTTTTAATCGCCTCGTTTAACGCGGCTAACGACTTCGAAAAGCGTAGACTCGTTCTAAAGTCTCGGGATTATCGGAGCACGCGGAAAGCTGATTGTATTGCAGCCACTCGAGTGGACGATTAAATTATCAGCGATAACGTATCCGGGGGCTTGGGAGTGAACCGAAGAGGATCGAGAGTGTACGATGACTTTATACCTTTGATAGGAGATTGCTCGCTACGCGATATCGTTATCGAGATACTGCGCGTTGCGTAATAATTGATATTCGCGGTTGGGGCTCGAATGCACGTCCACGTTTATAGCCAGCTCGCGCCGGTTCATGCAGCGACAGACGGGCATTAGTCTCTATCAATTCGCTGAATGGAGTAGCGAGAGAGCAGCGTCGCGGAATTAAACGCTCCGTTGGGAGCGGAGGGTTTGGTACTTCGTTAAAGCGACAATTAGTGCCCTAATAAGGTCATTAAGCACCATATATTCTGTGGTAACCTTCGTTCCTTCCTCGCGCCGATTAATTCGCCGATTATGCGCGGCTGTTAGCGAGAATTCAGCGGCGTCGTTTTATGGAGTTAATTAGGAGAGAGAAAAGAGGAGCGCGAGGGTTCTTGGTTAGTGTCGCTAGTTTAGAGGAGACTCGAATTTTGTTTGAGACACTAAATACGCGATAAGAACTGAGTTTCAAGGATCCTTTATAATTAGGGTGGTTATAAATAGTTATCAATTTTTAGAAAATTATTCTTAACACGTTGATCGCCCAACGTGAATCGGTGGAGTTTTTCCCGAAGCCCAAATTCGAACTCGGAGTGTCAACAGCGCGATAAGCAGGAAGAGCGATGTTACAAATAAAATTGCTATAAATTATCTTCAAAATTCTGTTTTAATTGGAAACATAGCCGTCAGCTAGACATGGGTGACGTGGCGATCAAAGTGTTAAAATTATATGTTCGCAAAATTTCACTTCAAATTTTGCTTTTTTTTATAAGTACCTGTTTCTCATTTTAAACATGTGGGACCCCTATCTATAATATTGTGCAATTTTGCTGAATGAATGTTTGCCTGTCTGCGAATAAATTAGCGCGCTAAATGCTGGTAATTGTTCGTCGCGACTGCTGGCGGCAAAGAAGCATAATTAACGCGCCATTTAAGATCGTTGAACGCGGTATTAAGCCTCCCCGTTGCCCTTTCATGCAGCCACGAAGCAACCGCTTGATCATGACACGCCTCTGCACATTATAATGCGCGCAAGATTACCTGAATGTGGCATATTCGATGGCATTATCTGGCATAATCGCTGCACCTCCGGAACGTTCAATTCATGTTCCGTGACGCGTTAGCTCGTCGAACTTGTACACGAATTAAAGTGCAATTTTGCAGCGGGGTTATGCCAGCTGCTCCTAAGTTTGTATATTGACGATCGGGAGATGCAACAAAACATGCTCCGATTTTCTGGAGCTTGTATTTTTTTAGCGTATTAGCCCGTTGGCTCGAGGTGTACAAATTGTTTCTGCTCACCTGGGAATCCTTGAGACCGAGCTTCTCGGCGAGTTTCTTGCGGTCCGGCTTGCTGATGTATTTCTGTATTTGAAACCTCTTCTCAAGGCCACGCCTCTGAAGGTCCGAAAAAACTGCCCTCCGCATCATCCCTCTGCGCGGCTTTCCGCGCGCGTTCGTCGCCCATGGGAACACGAGGCCCGTGCTGGCGAAATCGCCGAGACCACCTTGAATCGCACCTGGAAATGCTGTCCCTCCGCCTGGGGCGCCTGGGTGGTGCCCTCCGGTTCCCGA
This sequence comes from Andrena minutula, assembly GCA_929113495.1. Lineage (NCBI taxonomy): Eukaryota > Metazoa > Arthropoda > Insecta > Hymenoptera > Andrenidae > Andrena > Andrena minutula. The sequence goes on from OV815994.1 coordinate 44,034,072, forward strand.
ACTGGCGACTGATAATCACATGTGTCCCAAACTCAGACAATTTGAATTGTAACGCGAACGTTGCGGTTTTCTTGTCGGAGGATCTTACAGGGTAAGCTTGGGTGGAAGGGTTTTGAAGGGAATGGAAGTGTTGGGTAATATTAAGAGGTTGGGGGATTAGGGTTGGTGGAAGATACCTGAAGCACACAATTGAAGAGTTTGCTGCGAGAGGGGTGCAGCTACATTTTTGATAGTTTTTGTGTTATAATGTGTAATTGATACAAATTTGATGACAAATGAGTGATTTATTGCTAATAAATAAAAATATTAATATTTATAATATTTCTAGTAATTAAAATATTACTATTAATATCAATATCAATATTTTTATTACTAGAAATATTAATATTTCTAATAATTCTAGTAATAAAAATATTACTATTAATATCAATATCAATATTTTTATTACTAGAAATATTAATATTTCTAATAATTCTAGTAATAAAAATATTACTATTAATATCAATATCAATATTTTTATTACTAGAAATATTAATATTTGTATTACTAGAAATATTAATATTAATTTCAATACTAATATTTTTATTACTAGAAATATTATAAATATTAATTTTAATATTTTTATTATTAGAATTATTAGAAATATTAATATTTTTATTAATAAAAACTGCCCTAGAAATATTAATATTTTTATTATTAGAAACATTAGAAATACTAATATTTTCATTTTCAGAACCTTTTGAAATATTTTTCTTTGTAGGAATATTAGAAATATTGCTATTAATATTAATATACTTTTGACGAAAAAATATTCTACAATAAAAAAATTAATATTAATATTATTCCTTCGCCAAAAGTAGAAGTAAAAACTTATCAACTCAATAACTACTAGTATTGTATAAAAATACATATTTTTCAATTAGTCTTCTCTGTTCTATGTGAAGTCAAAGCACAACTTTTATAAACAATTTTTTTTTAATTTCCCCCAAACTGATAAAGACGGACCTGCATCCCTCCAACTACAAGGTCCTCAATTGTCTCTCAAACACAAAAAGATATCGTCACACGTATTCTCCAGATCCCAGATAATTACGGATTTGAAAACACACCACCAAATACAGCTCTTAATATCAGACCCAGCGTTACATACTTCCATCTACTTTTAAGATCCACAGCCTTCACACACGTATGAATATTAATCCCTCAAAATCTTTCACTCATAATTTTATCTCACAAAAGGTCAAAACCCCGAATAGAGATACCAACTCGAAGACACTCTCCGCTTCATCCCGACCGACCTGTCGATCCCGGCCCACCGCTCTCCCAGCTTCCGCGGAAGAAAGCGATAGTCAAAATTTATTACTCGTACATCAAAGGGTCGACGGGAGCGCGTAACGGTAATTGAATCAGAGTCATCTAATAACGAACGGGCAATTGAATCCCTAGATCGTATCTGTACAATATTGCCAAGCTGAGCATGACAGTATTATCTGCGCCCGATGATATTTGCACGCACTTGTTGCATGCGTGCATTTTGCTTGTGGCGGTGCATGTACATAATACGGTAGTGCTTTCGCTGCACTTCATATGCACTCCATGTCCCGCGCGAGCCTACCTATAACAAGATATTCGATAAACCCGCGTGTGCCCGTGCACGTGCCCGCGTTTATACGCTTTGGCGCCATGTGCGGAAGTTTCGGGTTTTAAATTGTTCATCGAGACCGTGTTTCCGTCTCGCGTCCGGCTTGTTTATTAACTTTTCCCCTACCCCCTTACGAGCTGCACGTAAAATCCACGGAATTTAAAACACAGCGACACGATCCTCCTCGTTTCAAGCATCCATTCCTGCCGATTTCCACGTCGCTATCATACAAAAATCCAGAAAATCTTACCGGTCAAATAAGGTCCCCTGTAGAACAACTGCTGCAGCGTGTGATGCGCATTGGGTGGTAGGTGACGCTGAGGCGGCTGATGACTCGGCCTGTGGTACGGATGATAAGCCGCCGGTCTGGCGATCGGTTTCGCTATGTTGTAGCCAGCTGAATTCTGCAGGTTTTGCAGGAACGCTGGTATGGCTTCCGGCGGCAGTCCTTGGAAATTCTCTGCAAAAGTGCGTCGGTACTTACTGATTAGAAATAGACAGCTCAGTCCCGCGATGGTAAAAGAGTCTAGCAGTACAGTGATTTTAAACAACGACCGGTGCGATAATTTTCTACGAGAGAGGGTGCAGTTGTCTCTCGAAATTTGTAAGTTAAAGCCTGAGCGAGTAAAGCGCGTTTTATACGGCCGGATTCCCCGCGGAACGCCTAAGGTCCCGGATTTTCGCACGACAGAGCGCTCAAGTCGTTGTATTCCTTGCGATGCATAATTCGAGCTGACACCCCCGACTAAACCCTCCTCAACAGCTCCAGGCGGAGCCCGACCTCTTGTTGACGCACGCCTCAACACCTCCAGAGTAAATACTCTGATATTCGGCGGGAACACCTTAGACATGGATATAATCCTCCCTAAACCGACGCGATGGATGTACAACACAGGTTTCTTAAAATCTGTATTAAAAGAAGAACACATCGCGCAGGTGTGAAGCTTTCGTGTGCCGGAAGCTTGTGTATTATTATACACTCTGTTAAGTCATGAGGTTCCAGCGTTCTCAATCGACGCGTCGGACGATCATTTACACGCCTCAACAGCGCACAAGAGGGTTGGTAACTGGAGGATTTTTAACATACTCTTTTTTCCTCTCTCTCAGCTGGCCACGCCCAACTCGACCGAGAGAAAGGAAGAGAGAAAAAAGAGTGACGTGTTTGAAAATAATGAAATAATGGAGCGACGGTCCCCAGGCCTGGCGACGACCAAGAAGCCAGGAACCACCGGAGGAGAGGAGAAAGAGAGGTTTGCCTTGCGCTCCGGCCAGACAATGCGCCCCAACAATGGCCCATACACGGCGTCCCATTGTGCCAGTGTACCCCATAAAATACTCATCGCCTTTTATCGTTGTTTTCGTAGCCAGCCAATAAGAGGTGTGCCCCGCGGTAGGATCGCAAGCCCCGGCCAACTAATAACGGCTTAACCTCCAACGGAAACACTGAATGGGAATCGTTTTTTAAGCTGCTCCACCTCCTTCGATCTCCCTTCGCGACTCACCCTCCCCCTACCCCTTAACCCTCCCGGCGAGACCACGGAAACTCGTGGAGATTAAAGCCCGGCCTGTCGAGGATACCCACGAACAGAGCATCGCGTGTTGTTACAGTTGTACAGCATTGCTTTTTTTTCTGCCCGGGCTTAAAGACCCTCCCTGCTTCACCCCTACCTCGGATACGGCGCGGTCGCGGTGCAACATATCGGTGGTTATTCTTTGGGATTAGGGTATTTGATGCATTATTAAGTAGACGCCGCTGCAGGTTTCCAAGCTGAATGGGGAGTCGAGCGATTTATGCGCGGCAGGAAGCGGCTCGAGTTCTGGGGATGTGGAGGAGGACTGTGCTCGTCTTGACGCGTGGTTAGCGGGATGACGTCTCGGGGATTTATCGCGTCTGACGTGGTAATTGGATTGGAGGACTTGGAGGAATGTAATTGTTGGTCCCTGGTGTTACGCGAGATTCTGTTCTGTGGGAAGATTTAGTCGCATGTGCTTCTTTCGATGAAGCTTGAGAATGTTTTGTGGGGAAGGAGATTCGGAGATTGCAAGTAGATAGAGACTTGTTAGACAGCCCTAAGGGAATTCAGAAGGAAAGTTTAGATCGGACGGGATTGCTACAGCAATATTTCGTTATGAGCTCGACGCCAGCTCCGTCCGTCGGGCTTATAACGAAAGATTGCTGTAGCAATCCCGTCCGATCTAAACTTTACCTTCCAAGAAGGTAAAGTTTAGATCCCCCAAGGGAATTCAGAAGGTAAAGTTTAGATCGGACGGGATTGCTACAGCAATGTTTCGTTATGAGCCCGATGGACGGGGCTGGCGTCGAGCTTATAACGAAAGATTGCTGTAGCAATTCCGTCCGATCTAAACTTTACCTTCTGAATTCCCTTAGGACTGTCTAACAAGTCACTATCTACTTGCAATCTCCGAATCTACTTCCCCACAAAACATTCTCAAGCATCAGACATGATTCTTGGCTCGCGGACATGATTCTCTCTTTCGTACTCGACAGCAACTTCGTGTCTGACTCTTTCGTTTCCTCTCGCTCGTTGTTCAATTCTCTCACTCTCACCCGTAGGCTTCCAAGAAACGGTGGGGATAGTCGTCGGGCTATCAACGAGGGTAATAAACGAGCTTATAACGAGGAACTACTGTATTCAGCGGCACCTTCGCCAAAGGAAATGGAAAGTGTTGGAAAATATATGAAAGTCTTCGGGATATCTCCGATAATGTTTAGTATCACAATTATCGCGTGATATTAATAATAGAAACTTAGCAAAGCCGACTGTCCCAACGTCCCCGTAATTTGCACGCTACCGTCGCGTAATTCGAAGCCAACGATTGTGTAAAAAATGAAATGCGAAGCGACACCGACGCGGCCGCACGATTCTCTCCATCCGTCTACACGAGTCTCGGGGTCGTGTCGCTGGGATATCGAAAAATATCAATAATAGCGACGTACAACGGGGAAACGGAGGGACGAATGCTGCGCGAGGCCAAGTCCGAGGGAGAGAGAGAGAGAGGGGGGGGGGGGGAGGGTAGTAGAGACGAGAGTGGAAAGAGTGCGAGAGGGCCTGGTAAATCGCACAACGATTGGCGAAAATGCTATTCGAAATTTAACGTCGCTCTCCCGTCAAGCGCCCATCCACTCCAGCCTCCGCGCCGCACCCCTCCGCCCGGCCGACCCCCACGGTTGCCGCGGCGCGCTCGCTCGCGTCCGTCGATGAATTTCGAGTTTGTTGCCAATCACTTTTTCGCGCAATTATTTCACACAACATTTCGACATGACGTACAAACCGAGCGAGGCGAACGCGATAGTGGGGTGGGGGTTTGCGCGCTTGGCGAAGGTGGGGGGGGGGGGGTGGCGGGGGTGGGACAGCTCATGGATGCTGGAGGGTCTATCGGAGGCGATGGATTCACACAAGAGGGGTGTAGGGGGCGGCGAGGGAAGGGATGTAACACATGCACGTGGCACGGTCAATGCATCCGCTATCCGACAAATGCATGAAACCCCACCCCGCGTATTTCGAGCGCACCAAATTTCCTACCTCCCCCTCCCCCGGCTACCCTTCACCGCCACCCTATCCCGCTTGCCTACCTCTTCTACCGATGCATGCACGCAATCCGCCAATGTTAAATGCAACATTTGCCTCTCCACCTATCTACCTTCATCCCCTGACGGACCACCTCGTCCCTCCACCACCCCCTCCCCCCTTCCCAACTCTCCCGCTCGTCCGTCTCGTTCTATCCGCCTTTCTATCATCAGCTCTCGCGTGGTCTGCGTTACGTTTATGTATTTATCGTACGCGCATATGAACTTTATCGACTCGTGTCAATCACTCGTTAGCGGCGGGGAAGAGGAGAGGCTGGGGCGGTCGAGGGGGCGGGGTGGTCGAAAAAAAAGGACGATGGGGTTGCGAGGCCAAGAGACTGTGACGGTTGGTGTACCGTGAAGTGGTTCAGATACGAGGCTTTTTTTTTGTCACAGACCGCGGAATTTTGATAAATTCGCCGCGCGGTCGTGCGCGATCTGGAGGAAGGCGATAAAACGGTGGACAATGGTTGGGGGGAGTACGAAGGATTCGGAGATTTTTTTTTTAAATTTGGGGATTTTTAGCGAGATCGATGGAGGAGAGGATTAATCGACACGGTGGTGTTTTAAAAAAGAGCCGCGTCGCCAAGTTAATCGCCGGGGTTTGGTAACGGCTCGCCCAATTTCCCGCCGTCGTCGCCGGAATTACTGTGAATAAGGAGACGCGATAAGAGGGAGGGTAATACATCATTGGATCCTGCCGCTTGTCTAATATTATAGGCACCAATCGTAAGGGCTTAATATTGGGGTGAAGGTAAGTGGCGGACCAGCTGACGTCCTGCTCCACCCCGCACGCACGCTGCGACTCGTCTTGAGGGTGTGCGGATGAGATTTAGGGACCGACGACAGAAGTCTGCTGGCGACACTGATTTGTGGTGAGCTTTGTTTCAACACTCTAAATGCTACTGGGATGACTAACATTCTTCCTGACGCCCCCGTCGATCCGAAGCCGATTTTATGGACTTGATTCTTGTACCAATAACGGTTGAAAAGTTGTCTATATAATTGTACGTCGCTTGGCGTTTAAGGCGGAGCGAATGGGAAAGAATGAATTAGCAACTGGGGATTATATGATAAATTCTGTAGCCTGTGGTGAGATTTCAGAGGAACGTTTGAAGCTTCCTATGTAAACAGAGCTGAGCAGATTGCTACTGAAAGCAATGATTTGCTAGTTACAAATTCCCAAGCAGTTTACGAAAATTTTGAGTTATAGTAGAGTAACCGCACCAGTAAATGAACACTTAAGGCTAATGAATGAACACTATTATAAAATTATGTTTGCAGCGCGATTGATTCCACGTGCTGCAAAAATTGTTTGGATATGAAGGAAGAAGTGAAAAGAAGTCTCTAATTAATTAATTGCTTACTTTAATAACTTATTTTACTAATTTTAATAAAAACAGTCTATTCACTGGTACGTGTTCATTTACTGGTACATCCACCATAGTTGACTTGGAAAGTTATCATTTGTTGCGTTCCTGGAACGTCACTGACGATTCTTGAAGCTGATAAGTAGACTGCGAACGTTTATGCAGTAAAGATGTATGAAAGTATAATTAGATCAGTACAGATATGTAATAAGTATATTGGAAACGTGCCATAATAATGAAACCATTATTAGTTAGACACTACGACTATAATTTAAATTGCAATGAACTATAAGTATTTTTTCTACATTAGCTGTTGATTGATTACATAAAATTTATCAGGTAAAATTAATTTGCAAGCGAAAAGCCAACGTTATATTCTTTACTGCAGCAGCGTTGTTTAACTTCTATTCGATTCCCAGCAACTTCGCTTCTTAAAAACCGACTTGTACTATAGTTTTGAAACCGGGACTCTTCTTCAAACCTGCATTTCACTTCGGCATACCTAATTCTTTCTCCAATTTCAGGTATACTTCTCAGATTTTCTTCAACGTCATTTAATATCAGTTATGGAATCGGTTAATAGAACTCCAATCGTCTCCACTTCCTTCACATTTATTGTTAAATTTTGAAAAGTAGGTCTTCATAAACACAAGACAGATTCCTAATATTCCTATCCAGGTCCCACTTAACTACCGATTCTCTACAAAACTATGCATTAACATAAACATCCGCGGTCTACCGATGAGGCAGCGAACGGCTCCTAACCGCTAAGCATTACCAGCTGATAAATCGGCTGCCAGACACCGATCAGCTATTTACTTAAAACTTAAAGCTACGCGGCGAGTGGTGGCGAGGTAGCGTGGCACACGTGTACCTCAAGTGTGAACAATTACCCGAATGCGGTCGCCTGTCATGATTGCCCCCGAGAATAGCGTTGACGCTGAACTTGAGCTGCGGCTTCTCCTTCTCCTGGATGGTCCTGCATGCGGGTCCTAAGCACTGCTCGTCGCCGCAGGAACAGGCGGTCGTTCTCTCGCCTATCCTGTCGACGACACGCTCCACCGTCACCTCTCTCTCCCCTTGAATCGTCATCTCGTCGGACGTGTGGATGACGTTTCTGCATCCAAGGTCGTACCGTCTGTCCGGTTGTAACGCCGGGACGTGGTGCTCGCCGGCCAGGATCCCATCTTCCTTTTCCCTCTCGCCGTGACCACCGCCGTCCATCTCCAAGCCGCTCGGATCCTCATCAGCGTTTGAGTTGCACGAGTCCATGCCGGAGTTCGATCGGTTCTCGATCCTCTCGTTGCAGAGCCTCTCCATCGCGCACAGTCGATCCACGATCACGTGGCCGTCGAGCCTCTCGTTGTCGACGTCCACGTAGGCGATGTGGCCGACCCTCTCCATGCCGTCCTTGTCCCGCAGGATCTGCATCCGTTCGCTCTGCCGGTCCAGCCTGATAGACGCTCTCTGATGGTCCCTGCAATCAACGACAGAGCCGCGATCGCTGCCACGTGCACCGCCGGAGGATCGTTGATCCAACTGTTCCTGATTGGCGCTGGACGGCGACACCTTCTCCCTGGTGATCCTCAGGTTGGCCTCGCACTCGCGCTCCCGCTGCCTGGCCACCAAACTGGCCGCCCAGTTCAAGGTCAGGCTGGTCAGATCGGCACCGGGCGACGCCTTGCTCTGGAGCAGGTTCTCCATCAAAAAGGGCGAGGTCATTGCACTCTGCTGCAGATTCTTCAGCATCGCCGCTGGCGAAGGGAACATATCACGGCCCTCTGGCTACCCACCCGCGCCTCGGCTGTTCCCTCTTCAACCACCGGAGTCCCTCGCGCCTGGCCTGACTCCTCTGCGCTGCCCACCTAGCAGGTGACCGGTGGAAGACCTACAGCACGCGTCAACCATGCACAATCACGAATTCTTCTCAACAGATCTCTCATCTACCAACGACCACGGCTGGGACACGTTCACACTAGCCTCTTCCAAGACACCCCAGACCCTGCGGATACTTTCTAACAACCTCTACCGTGGTCTCCGCACAGGCGAGCACGCGCCACTTTCTCCTGCGCGGGTAGAAACCACGCACCCCTCCCGCGAGACGGCAGTGCTCCTAGATCCTCCGCGTGATCGTGACGAGTATAGACGGGACCTTTCCGCGACTCTCGACGCCAACATTACACGCGTGTCTCTCACAACGGGAATATAAGTCACGTCTAGTCAACATCACCACCGATCTGCGTTCACCAATCTCCCCCGCAGCGTCTCGCAAAAATCGATGGCCCGATCGATGGCCGCGAACGATCACAGTGGGTGGCACCGGCCTCACTTAAAATCACAGAGCGGCCCCAGCACGCGGTACATTTCGCGCAAGGAAACCACCGCGGGAACTGTCACAAAGCGGCACGTCGAGAAGGAACGTGCGATTTCGGCAGCGGAATGTCAACTGACGTGCATGCTAGCACGGCGAGACAGAGGGAGAGAAACAGAGAGGGTGAAAGGGAGAGGCTGACGGGGGTAGATAGAGAGAGAGAGAGAGATAGAGAAAGAGAGAGAGGAAGGGAGAGAGAAGCCTAGAGGGTGAGAAGGGGTGTTCAGAGTGTGGCAGCGCAACGTGAGAGCGTGCAACCCTCGAATGAAAGCCGACAAAGGCATATAGCCTGGCTCCCTTGCCCCCTCCCCGTGGCGCGGATTCTCGAAACAGCCCCCTTCAACGTATAGGCAGAGGCTTATGTGTACATAGAGAAGGGGGAAGGAGTGTGTTACTCTGTACCCTACCCTCCCCCCCCCCCTTCTCTCTCTCCACCGTCGTTCCACCCCCTTCTACCCCGACGTCCCCCCCACCCCAGCCGTTTCCCTCTTAGGTGAGATAATACAGACTATAAGCCGAGCAATTCGGGGTTTGGCTCGCTCGGTAATGCCGTAATAAAATCATACTCCCATCAAACGGTGCTGCGCGCAACCCCCCTCTGCCCCTTCGCGTTTAAAGGTAACGCGGAAGGGGGACGGAGGCGGGAAGCAAGGAGAGTAGGGTGGAGAAGCCGGAGAGTGGGAGGGGGTGGCTCGCGGAGCTCGCCGAGGGTGGAAAAAAGCTAGGAGACTCGCATTCCTTTGCTCCTAACGATTGGATTTTATTTGACGGAGCCGACCGGCCGAACGTCCAATCGGCTGCTACGGGGGTAGTCCACGACCACGCCTATTCAACCCCTCTGAACCGCATGTTTTCACCCTCTCTCTTTCCTTCGCCAACTAGTCCCCCTCTGACTCTCTCCCTCCGTCCTTCCTCCTCCCGGAACCTCTGCATTCTTGCCGCCCGTCCTTTTCCCTCTTATATTCGGCCCGTCGCGGTAGGGGTTGCCCGAGCGGTTCTCTCTACACCCTTATCAACATTATTATCTCTCACTACCATCCACGGCCAGGCCGTACGTGTATTGTTTTATCGGTGCGTGGTTAGGTACCGTGGGTGGTTCTATTGCCGCACTACTGTGTGCCACGCGCGGCCCTGTGCATGTGCAGGCCCGCGCCGCTGTGCCCGAGCGCACCGTACGTGTCCTACGAGATCGTTTCGCGCAATGTGATTTTCTTGCAGGTATAATTACACCGCCAATCCCCGCCCGGCCACTTCGCTACGGCTTAAACCGACGCTATAACGATTCCAACGATTACGGGAATCGTAATAATCGTGATGATGATAATAATATTAATAATAACGGGGGAGATGGGGCGGGGAGCTTGGCGATCGGCCACGATCGAACGAGTTTGGCAATCGTGAGCTTTATTGATCGCGCGAAATTACCGCGGTGAGTAGTGCCATTTATCAAAACACGGTTAGTGATTCTTTTTTTCTGAAACTAAGGTAAAAGACCCAATACGTGGACACGTCCCAGTAGCTGGACACTGGTGCAAAATACTGATTAGTACATTTAATATCCGCTTTATCCAAAAAGAACTATTTTATTAAATTATTCAAATATTTAGTCAAATATATATATGAATATATTTTACTAAATATTTGAATAATTTAATAAAATAGTTCTTTTTTGGATAAAGCGGATATTAAATGTACTAATATACTATTAATATACTTGTACTAATATACTTGTTTGACTCCATCGAGCATAAAGCAATTTTTTAAAAATCGAATCACACATAAGGTAAAAAGACCCAATACGTGGACACGTCCCAGTAGCTGGACACTGGTGCAAAAGAACTATTTTATTAAATTATTCAAATATTTAGTAAAATATATTCATACATATATTCAAATAATTATTCAAATATTTAGTAAAATATATTCATATATATATTTGACTAAATATTTGAATAATTTAATAAAATACTTCTTTTGCACCAGTGTCCAGCTACTGGGACGTGTCCACGTATTGTTTCTTTTACCTTATGTGTGATTCGATTTTTAAAAAATTGCTTTATGCTCGATGGAGTCAAACAAGTTTTATACGGATAATTATTTTTTACTGTACAGTAGTTGCGATATAGTCGCGCAAATTTAATAGATACTTCAAATTCCGGTGGATGTGTAATGTTCGTATCAAATGTTCCTAATTCCAAACGATCCCCACCCGAAGCTCTATTACCCCGTGTTCCGTGCACGCGTCCAGCCACGGAACGCGCAGAAACCGTGGAATCGACGGCCTCGTCCGGCGGAAATGTCGCTACGGTTAATTAAATTAACGACCCCCGATGGTGGTCCCCGAATTCAGCGGTGCTATGCACCGCGGGCGGAAGGGATATAGGGAGGTGCTTGAAGCGCTGTGGAATAATGTACAGACGAATCTTCTTAAGGGCGTAACTCGGTAAATGTGTTTCTCATCCCTTGCTGCTAGTCTGCACGAGTCCAGAAGCGTCCAAACACCACTCCACCCCTTTCTATTTTTACATCTTCATTACGCCCCTTCCACCCCCGCGAAATCCACGCATCGACCAGCGTTCACTGAATCTTGAACCGTCGCATCGAAGACGCCCCTATTCGTCCTCCCATGTGGCGATCCACCCTCCCCCGTGGTAACCGGTCATCGAAACACAGAATAACAATAAGCGCGAAAGAAAAGACGGAAACAAGCGCGGCCGGGAGGGTAGTGGAGAACATCCTCGGGTGCTTAAGTAGAATCGTCTAGCGGCCGAAGAGCTTTCGGAGCAGGGGGTGGTGGAGAGGCCGGGTCCATCGACGCCGGTTCTCCGGCTTTTTCTTACACGATTTTCCAGCCTCTATAGCGGCGTCCACCAGCGGCGTTGCTCGCGCCACGTGGTGGTGGAGGGTGGCGCAGCCAACGGGAGCGTACTACGAGCCACCCTTTCCTCTCCATTCGACCCCTCGCACCCCCTCGCGGAGGGTGGGATGCCACGGCCACGCCTACCCTTCGGAATCACCTCTACCTCGTCGACGTCACGACTTATCACCCTCTCAGCGTGGATGGCGGTGGGTGCCTCGCGCGCGCGGAGGGAAGGGGGTGGTTCGCGGGGGTAGGTTCGGCGGCGGTGGATGGAGGCAGACGGCGGCCGATGCCGGGGCGAGGAAGAGGAAGCGAAGGCAGCGGGGAAGGAAAAAAAAAGAATAATGAAATGAACATCGCGGCTTTCGAGGGTGGGGAATCGCGGAATTATTATAAGAGTTCCGGGGGCTGAAGCTGCCTCGGCTTATATAAATTGGGGGGCGGATTCCAGCCGAGCTCCCTGGACCGGCGGAAGGGGTGCAGTGGCTCGGGGAGAGGGGCAGAGAAAAGATTCGTTTTGTACCAGCGGCAGATAATTATTCATTCATCTAACCGCCCCCGGAATGGGATATCAAAGTTTCAAAATGGGCGAGTAATAAGGTTTTCAGGCGTGAAGTGTTCTTTTTTCCCTGGATCCATCCGGGATAATTAATTAAGTACCCGGATAATGTCCTCCGTGCGCGCGCCCTCGCTCTGTAAGTCGAGCGTTTATGGGGACAATTAGCTGGGAATCAGAGGTAGCAAATTAATTTTTAATAAACGCCCTTGGTGGAATATTACAACCCCGGTTGAGGATTAAAACGTATTACCTTGTTTTCTAATTTTTATTCTTAACTATATCATTACTCTCACTATATAATAGAAGATCCTAGACACTCGATAATCTCGATCACCGTGTAAACGATAGATCTTGATTAACCTCCCGGATTAATACAGTAATAGAAACGGGGAGGAGTGTCAACGAGACGGAAACTACGAGCCTCCTACTCTTCCATCCACCGCGGTATTACCCTAATTTGCATCCTTGAACTTTCGCACAGTCGTGCCCGAAACTTCTTTGCATTCCTCTCCCCCGGGCAGAGGTAATGCTAATCAGGGAGCCGCCTCTTACAAATTGATATTTAAGCGGTAAGTTCTACAACCGATGAGTCGGCCCGACCAAATTATTCCCCGCCAACATGTAAAGTAGCAGCGATAATCCGATGACTTGTAGAGAGAAACTCCAATATCCTCGGGACGGTGGCTCGCAATCTATTCGCGGGGGAGGGCGGGGGAAAGGGAAGAGGGGAAGATGAAGGCACCGCGGCAGATACCGAATAAAATGCCCCTCAATCCGACACGTTTTTCACGTAACATAACAATTTTCCGTCGGAGGGAGGAAGCGGAGACGTAAACGGCTCGAGGATGATCGTGGGGTGTGCTAAGTAATAATATTATTCTGATAGGGGGCAGTTATAAGCATATGACGCCGGGGACTTCTACGTCTCTTATCCCATAACAGCCACCCCTGCGTGTATATTCCCCAACACACAACGGTCCGACGATCATACGCGTGTGCCGCGTTATTGTTCAACACATCGGATACGAAGAATCGCGCGTGAAATCGAGTTTATTAGATACATTCGACCCCTCCCAATAACGTAGCTTTAAGTACACGTACCTAACATCGACTTGAATGCCTCGTTCTAATAACTTGGTATTCCTATATCCGTTTTGATTTCAATGAATTCTTTTCTATTTTCCCGACAAAGCTACAGGAGAATAATCCATGAGTGAGAATAATAAAAAAATGTAGGGTAAAGGACCCAATTACTGGCAGTCAACCCAATTACTGTCACCTTAAGCTATTTTACTTAAACGTTTATTTATTCATTATTTTAAGTAAGATAGCTTAAGGTGACACGGTTGTAAACGGTTTATTGCAAAGTTGTAAATAAATATTTAACGCTAGCATGAAATATAATTGGTGAAATATAATTTCTCGTCTGTAAATATCGTTCGTGAATTTATTACATTGCGAATTTCTTTTTCCTAACGATTTTGTAATGATACCTAGGGTAAAGGAACCAATTACTGGCAGTCAACCCAATTACTGTCACATTAAGCTATTTTTTAAACGTTTATTTATTCATTATTTTAAGTGAAATAGCTTAAGGGTTGACTGATAGTAATTGTGTCCTTTACCCTAGGTATCATTACAAAATCGTTGGGAAAAACAAATTCGGAATGTAATAAATTCACGAACGATATTTACAAACGAGAAATTATATTTCACAAATTATATTTCATGCTAGCGTTAAATATTTATTTACAACTTTGCAATAAACCGTTTACAACCGTGTCACCTTAAGCTATCTTACTTAAAATAATGAATAAATAAACGTTTAAGTAAAATAGCTTAAGGTGACAGTAATTGGGTTGACTGCCAGTAATTGGGTCCTTTACCCTAGGTATCATTACAAAATCGTTGGGAAAAAGAAATTCGGAATGTAATAAATTCACGAACGATATTTTCAAATGAGAAATTATATTTCAAGCTAGCTTTAAATATTTATTTACAACTTTGCAATAAACCGTTTACAACCGAACTTCCCGTAACACTTTCCTCCTATTTTCCCTAGTAGATTAAACATCTGCAGTTAGTCGGGGAAACCCCCAAAAATGCCCTGTATAATATGAGAAGCTTATAAAAATCAAATTCCACGAATCTCCGCGTTTAATGAACTAAGTTTCAATTCTAAATGGTCATCTCGCCCCGCAGCCGCTTAGATAATCGAGCAACCCTCTTAATTTCCTCCGGGCCGGGGGAGGCTGAACCCCGGCGGGGCCGATATTTTTTGATAACAAACGGCGAGGGCAGAAAACTGTGAAAACCGTCGTCTGTAGCCTCGCGCGAGAAAGACGTATCGAGTGAGTAAGTTGTTATAGAGGTGGGCGGGTATATAAATTGTCACCTAGCAGTCGCACGTAGGGGCTGTCGCTACGGCTTCGAGATTGCTTTGTTTGGGATAAAGAACGGTAGGAGAGGAAGTCGGTGTAGAGGGATAATAAAGAAGAAAGGAGACGGGGGTCGGTGGGAGGCGAGGGAAAATCCGATATCTCGGTGAAATGAGAAGTTCGCCGCTATATCGATGTACATCGTATATACCCTCGTATACACATCCTCCAGAGAGAAACCACCCACAGCTTCTTCCACTTTGCGCTCCCCCGAGTAGCAGCACATTTGCAGGATCATATCGAGAAGCTATGAGGAGGATTATCGACGGAATCTAACGACCTCGATGGAAGCGCGGCTAAGGATGATGTCAAGCTTGGAGATATTTTCCACGACCGGGTAAACACTTTGCGAAATGTAGACAGAATAGTCTGCAACTCGTCGGATACTTTGAAGCATCGGGATCATGCCGATTCATGTAAAAACGCAACATCCGTCGGAAGACACATTACAATGGATTTGAAATCGTAGAGGGAAAATGATATTGCGATCTGCCAGAATTTAATTTCCTTTCAAGTGCGAATTAATGATTGTAATTAATGCTTAATGGAAGGAAGCGAGTTGGTCCAAATTTCGGTTAAATTAAGAACGTTCTCTACGACTGGAAAGCTTGATGAGTTGGCTGCCCGTTTTGCAACGTTCGCTGGGCGACGGGAGGGGTTTATGGAGAAGTCTGAAATTATTTTGCAACGTGTTGATCGGACGTCGAAGCTGCGCGGAAAAGTCGACCGCCGTATTCGGTGGTCACGTATGTCGTTCGGGAGAGAATGTAACGGGGAAAAAGGCGGCGTTCCGTCGTTCGCCGGCCCGTTCTGAAAGGATCGACGCGCGGGAAGGGTGAGAAAACAATTTCCAGCCAGCTCGTGCCCGGCCTTCGAAACGGCGCCCGACGACGCCTCATAGACACGTTCGCGCCGTTTTTGCCCCGGCCGGAGACGCTGGTCGCTTTTTAAAAAAGCCTCGCGCGTTCGCCGACATGATTCAAGCTGCGAATCGGCGTGACTGGCGAAAGCTTTTTCCAGTGGCCGCGCCGCCGCTCGCGGAACGTGCGCCTCACGGGGCACCGACACTTTTATCAAACGCTCCATCGGGGGATTAAAGTTTTAAACCGTTTACCATGCGACGTGCAAGCAGCAGCCTTAAAATTGCTCGTCAAAGCAATCTCCGTTGAGGATTGAAAAGTGATGGGCCTGAGGTGGGAGGTGTTTGTTTATTGGTGGATTATTTGGGGGAATGAATGTTTAAGCGATTTGTGAGTGTCATTGATGAATAAAATAGTGTATTATCTTGTAAGGCAGGAGCTAATGCATCAATTTCGATGCGGTTTTTTTTAATGTAACTAGAGTAGAATTCTCGGTGAGGGTTTTAAAAGCTATTTAGCTTTCTATATGCTCGTTACAAATAGGGGTGGGTTAAGGACTAAAACTAAGGGTGCAAGATGATCCTTGACTGTGTGTAGGGTAAAAGACCCAATTACTGAATAACTTATTCGTTATTTTACTTCAAATAACGAATAAATAAACTAGTGTATATATTCTATAGTATAGATTATAGGTAGAATTACATAATTATTTTTGTGTATGACTTTACAACGTTTATTTATCCGTTATTTTAAGTAAAATAGCTTAAGGTGACAGGAATTGGTTTGGTTTCAATAATTTGATTTTTTACCCTATAGTTGTCAGTTGTAAGATGGGTTGTAGTTGTGTTACAGGTTTGACTGTCTGTATTGGTTTACCAATACAAAACCTTATGCTGCTTATTTATGAATGATATATTCTACCCTCCTTAGTTAAAATGTCCTATCTAGCATTTCGAAACATTCGAGTAACCTGAAGTTTTATTATTGTTTTGTGCCGTCTGAAAAAGAAATAAATAAATTAGACTGTTTCTAGATTTCTACGAGGTACGTAGGGGTTTCTAACTTTACGTAAAAGGTAAAAAAACGGGTAGAATTTCAAATATTGCAACGTTTCTTGAAAAATGGACAAATGCTTGATAGGAAATTTTAATTAAGGGAGGCAGTATTATACTCAATCTTTATCTACGAACAAAAAGTTCCTAACATGAAACTATTCGCGCGAGAGAGGAGACATCAGTTAGATTTAAGGGCTGATACTACCTGTGAGGTCTGAATAGACAGGTATTTTGGGAATTACTTTAGAAAAACTTAAAGGCTGTTTTAAATAAACGGTTGTGTATTCGAAAGTATATACTTTAAAGTTCCTGTAGCTTTTTGGGGAATGCAATATATAAATAAATAAAGGAATTGTGGGCGATATCCCGGCAACTTTTTTTTAAGCATTTTACGGTGACCACTGTAGCTTTGACCTGGTTCATTTGAAATAAAAAATTCGACCAAATTTAATTAGTATATTAGATTACCTAGTGCCTCATAGTGTTTTTTTAATTTCGTTACGTAGTTTGTATTTTACAAATAAAAAATTATGAAAAATGAGAACGATTTTTTAGCGAAAATCGATACTTTTGCTATGAACAGCCCCTATTTTGTAGGAAATTAATTTTTCGATATAATGAACGATCGGGCACTAGATAATCTAATATACTAATTAAATTTGGTCGAATTTCTTATTTCAAATGAACCATGTCGAAGCTACAGTAGCAGGGAGATTGCTCATAGTAGAACTTTAAAATATATACTTTCAAATACACAATCGTTTATTTAAAAAAGCCTTGAACTCCTCCTCCCAAAATTCCCGAAAATATATGAGTTCTCAGATTTCACATATCTGTATGATCCCTTAAGGAGCAAATTCACGATAAAACAAAAGTATCGTGTTTCAGATGAGATTTTAATCTCACAAGACAATTAGGGTAGATGTCCCTATTGCTGTCAATGTCCCTATTACTGCCACTTTATTTATTTTGCATAATAAAAATATAAAGTATGAAGAATAGTGTACCACAATAATATTATTATTAAATTGGGACTGTTCTTATCATTATTAATATTATTGTTGTACACTATTATACGTTACATTTTTATTAAGTAAAATAAATAAAGTGGCAGTAATAGGGACATCTACCCTAATTAATTATTTTTAAATAAAGTTAGAAATTAGTTAGAAACTTTCATGATACATTTTTAAAAATCTCACGTCTCGCAACTAGGTATATTCTTTATTTACATTTAATTGCTGCTGAGATATTTGTCTCACGACAAAAAATCCAGTATAAAATACACATCATGCCCTCGCACCTGAACAATACATAAAAGACTTCGCATTATTCCCCAAACCCCAAACTGTAAAAGTTTCTTTCTCCCAAAATCCAGCATCGAACGGAGCCCAAAGCCGAAGCCCCAGTAAGGTAGTTGACCCAGTCGTCGATAATTTGAATTAATATTGAGATTGGATAATGCTTTTGAACAATATTGTGTAAAAAAATAAAACTGCAAATTAATATTTAACTCTTTATCTACATATATCATCACAATATTGTTCAAAAACCTTATAAATAAAATCTCCATATTAATTCAAATTATCAACAACTAGACCTATCTGCCTAACCTATCACCGACTGGGTCAACTACCCTATCCCGCTTCTTGCATAATTAATTACAAGAACACCATAAACGAAACATTAGAAACATAACACATTCAATCTCGTTTCCCTATTAATCTACCCTACTGACTCGGCAGTTTGCTCCTCCGATGTGAGCCGAACAGTTAAATTGCCAGGCTGTCCATCCTACAGCTGGGTATCAGTGCGCGTTGCAAATTGTTTCGCCCGCCAGGACACCTTTCCAGTTTCCGCTCGTTGCGGAATCCGTGCGCCTTGCGTGACACTTGAACTCTCGGCCGCCACATCTCCACCGTGGCTGCGCGGCAGAAAGAGAGAAAAGAGAGGGACGAAGGGGCTGCGACAAAGAGAGAGAGAGAGGGATAGTGGGAGCTCGAAGGTTTCGTGTTAATTAATAGCACGTCACACGCGTTGCCCAGCTAAAATCTGTCTCCGCCTCCGCTTTACCGAAATACTTCTCTCTCTGCACGGCTCTCGACCCTTCTGTCCTTCCTACACCAACCCTCTATCGCCCGGTCCTTCGCCACTTTCCGCCTCTGCTCCTCCTCGCCGTCAGTTTTGCGCGGCGTGTGTACACGGCCGTGTTTCACACGTACGGGTGTACGAATGAACGGGCTGCCTAGCAGGTACCGGCGTCCCGGCGCCAGTGTTCTTGCCATTTCGGCATCGTTTGACACGCGCGAAGGATATTATACGCGTACCCACTTCACGCGTTTCATTATGCAACTTTCCGGCATGCGCGAAATTAATTACGCTGTCACCGCACCTCCAGCCGCGTTACTCCACTACTTACGCCGTTACAAAGGGGCAACGGGCTTGTAAACGAGTGGAGAGGTTAATCGATGATGTGTCCCTCTCTGTGCCGCGCACAGCCCGCTCCGTGTAACAGTATAACTGATCAGTTAAGTAATTAGAGTTTCGCGCGCGAGTGTTTGAACAAGCGTTACTAAGGGCGGCGGAGCGAGGCTAGGAGAGAGGCGGAAGGGTGAATATTTCGACATCAAAGGGTGGGTATTAGAGGAGGTATTAGAGGGACATATGTCTTATTCTCCTTATTCCTTAAAAGTCGTCCTAAATTTTGGCGAATTTCAGCGAAGAGAAGTGTTGGTAGATAATTTCTCAGGAGCAATTAATTAATTACTATTAATTCCCTCGATTCGTTTCCAAAATTCACCACGGCTCTCCTCCTTTTTATTAATTTCCTATAAGCTTCTAGATCAGAATTAAGTTATTTATATAGGATCATAGAGCTATTATCCTGTACACTTGTTTTTATTGGCACCGCTTTGAAAACTGTTGCCCCGGCTGGCGATGAATTAATAAAACTATTATACGCGATAGCGTATTATACGCGCAGTTTAATTAACCCCGATACCGCGCTCGTTCGCTTAATATTTTATGTCTGAAAACGGTCGGACGGGGAAATTAATTAAACGCGTCGCCCGGCGAGCAACGGTGGCTCGGCCGGTGAGCGTCGCGGGCGGATTTAAAAATTGTGTGCTTTTTTCCCGTGCCAATTACACGCCGGATCGAATTGGAATTCCGACCGCGACGGATACAGGACGGGGCCAAGTGCTAGGATGATGCGGTCCAGGCCTTTATCGAGGCGGGGCAGGGGGGGAGGAGGTGGAGGGGGATCCTGTGGTCCATTCACAGCTATCCGCGTTGACGCTTTGATCATTTGTTTCATGGCCGGGCGATGAAAGCGTCGGATGAAGGCGATGACAGCTAATGCGCCGTGAGGGGCTCACCGCGGTGTTTTCACGGCGGTCAAATTCGAATTCCCTCGCTCGGTCTCTCTTCCTCCGTCCTTCCACACCCGCTCGACCGGGCCGCGACTTTAAATGACATCTCCTCCCCCTCGGAGCGACAAAAACGCACCGCGTGGCCGCGATCGTCGTTGACACGTCCATACCGGCGGGAAATAATATCGGAGAGCCCCGGTCAACGGCAACGACGATACTCAGTCAGCAGCTCTTCTTACGTCTCCGGTTTCTGAATGTTTCGAGAGTTTCTACGATCTTGGACACCTGCGATTCTTTACATCAGCTGTGTCGCGTAACAACGCACAGTGGTCTGGGGATATCTACATTTAGCGGCCAAAATTCTGAGCTGTCTGAAACTTGGTGATTAAGGGTTTTTGAGGTCACTGATAACGAATTTGGCAACAAAAATTTAAAATTCTAAATGGCGTATCAATGTGGCGCGAATTGTGGTCTGGAGAGTGGTATTTTATAGCCAAAATTAAAAATCATAGCCGTACTAGAGAAAAAAATGAGGAAAAGTATCAGTTTTAACTTTTCTTTGACTTAAAAAAATAAAATATTAAAAATTCACGCGTCCGGGACGCCCAAATACCTCGAGCGTCATTTATAAAAGTCTGCATAAAATTGAAACTTGCAGGAGATTGCACTTGAAATTTACATGCTCTTGTTAACAATTGTGTAAGCGTTGTAAAAAAACTCCGATGTTAATCTCGCTTAATCCTTTTTTTATAAGCCTTCTCAAAGTTTAAATTCATATAAACAATGCACTATTTGTTCATGGACTAAAAAATGCCTATGACACATATAAATAAATGAAATATACTTCCTTACCTATATAACTGTATGATATAAACACGTATTTTGATGTTCTATAATGAGTAATTAAAACAATTAGATTCCCATAAAATTTGATGATTTTGTCTTTGTAATATTATGTCTGATTAAAGAATCATCTGAAAAGGGAAAGCTATGCGGATTTAGAAGCTCTGGAGGGTTGTCAATTCGTAAAAAAAAATGACATTGTAAAGTTGAAATTGAGAAATTGAATTTTGGCCACCATCCAGACCACTGTGCAACGGTCTCATTGGTGCCATTTATCCAAACGATGAATACCACAAGAATTCTCTTTTAACAGGTAGTATCCCCCCGGAAGCTTTTATCTATCTGGATAAAATGAGAAGAATAATGGATGGGAATAATATTCCTAGAATTCATCATGTAAATAGAACGTCTACTGCCCACACAGCACCATAACATTGCAGCAACGTCTCTGCAATATTGCGGTGCAAGATTGCAATGTTGCATCATAACATTGCAGAGACGTTGCAGGTTCAGTCATATGTTCGCCTTCGCAATATTGCAAGTATGTATTTTTGCAATGTTGCGGCAGTATTGCAAACATGTAGTCCTGCAATGTTCCGGCAATGATTCTGTAACGAAATGGCAAAATCGTGGCAATGATCCTGCAACTCTTCGGAAATATTGCGGTGCGAGATTGCAATCTTTCCACTACAGTATTGCACGGCAATGTGTAGGCAATTTTGCTGGGTCGTTGCCACTGAAACATTGCACATCGATTTGCGGGAAATATTGCTGAAATATTGTAGGATCGTTGCCAGTAGAACATTGCACGTCGATGTGCGCGCAATATTGCAGAAATATTGTAGGATCGTTACCAATGGAACATTGCACGGCAACGTTCTTGTAATATTGCTGCAATTTTGTAGGATCATTGCCACTCCAATAATGCACGGCAATATGGCAGGTACGTTCCTACAATATTACAATGCAACCTGCAACAACGCAATATTGCAGCAACGTTTCTGCAATACAGCTGCAACGAAGTGTGCTGTATGGGTGACAAAAGGATAACTTACGGCCCGAACGTAGATTGCTTAAATACAGAACTAGATAAGGTATATATTATGTCGCTTCCCAAAGCTGATACCATAAATAAATACCAGTTAAATGTGGAAAAATACTGGTGGCTGGAATATTAGGTACTCACGGATCTTCAAGAGGATCTATAGAAAAACTGACTTGGTATTCTTTAGGCTAGATATGCAACATACCTGCTCTGATGTCTTCATTTCTCTTTCTGTAAACTTTTGTAAATATGTAGATAGACTAGATATTAGGCGTATTTGTATTGTTGCATGAGTGTATGTGTTTTTATAAGTATGAAAGTCTTTTAATTTCCCATAAGTTTGAGACAAGAAATATTGTCTGGTTGTATTAAGACGGGTCAGTCCTTTTTCCGGCTCAAGGACAACTGTAATGTTACTCACCTCAGTGGAGGAGGAGGCAACCAATAGGAAACTATTTTATATATAATTTTATCTAACAAGCAGTATCTACAAACCAGGTTCTGAGCGTCGCCTATGCGATTTGGCAATCACGCATATACACTAGGGGACAAAAAGTTACCACTTTTTCCATTTGTTCTATTTTTGTTATTTTTTAGCATACATTTGGGACTATGGTATATTTAATATGCATATTCTGATGAAGAATTTATAACTGTATAAAACCCAGTTAAAGTTGAATTTATTTAACTGACAAACAAAAGTGTTATATGACATTGGACGGGGTAACACATTTTTGGGGCCGACAAAGAAGTTACCACGTTTAGTAACTTTTTAGGTTCTCCTAGAAGCAAAGGGTGCCCCCACGAAATATTAGATTATTTTTATTAATGTTCACAAGTGGTAACATTTTGGTGGCTTTAAAAGTGTGTTGCCTTGTTTAATGTTATGTAGGGTGTTAGTTTGCTACTGAAATAAATTAAACTGTAACTGGATTTTATACAGCATTTAACCCTTCGTGGTCACACCTTCTTATAATCACAAATTGGTCACACGGGGTTCACTGTACCCCAGTGTAATTTTTTGAGTTACCATTTGTGTATTTTTGAATTTTTTAACTTTTCAGTGATAATTGTACATTCGTAATACTTATACAGTCATGGTCTAATAGCCTTTTTCTAGAAATGTTAATTTTTATATGATAAAATTTGTAGTTGAAAATGAGGGATTTTCCATGGTTTTTGGGAAAACCCCGATTTTTAACATTTTTTTTATTTTCTTTTTTGCGATAAATCCCCTTTGGAAGACATAAAGGTGCGACATTTCAAATAAAAAATTACTCTTGGGGTACAATACACCCCGTGTGACCATGAAGGGTTAATTATCTTTCAGAATATGTATATTAAGCATATACTGCAGTTTTTAGTTGATATTGAATAGTAATAGAAATACAGTAGTTCAAAAAAGTGGTAACTTTTTGTCCGCTACTGTATAAGATTAAATTGTAGACTATTCACTACATGGGACGATGTGATATGTATTCATTGCAATTTTGAATAAAAAAAAAATAAAAATATCATCTGTGTCGCGTGTGACGGGTACAGCACTGTCTGCCCCGCGTCCCACTTCTACTTATTTAAGTAGTTCCAACCTGTCTGTATCCCATCACAGTACTCCAAGAAACCATCCTACCCCTCTCGGCGAACGTTCAGCCTCGCCGTGCGTCTGGCAATAATAAATTTATCGCATAACAGAATCCCGTATCGTAAGCCTCAGAAAGCGAATCGTTCGCAGAAGCGCCGCGGGTAGGTGGGCGGCGAGGGGCCAGCGCGGCAGGAGAAAATCGTAGAATCAAATATCCGGCGTGCTTTCACGGTAGGCTTCCCTAATTTGTATTGCGTATGGCAGCGGTGCCGAGATATTAGGGGCAGTTATCGCAACGTATTGCTCCTAATCGTTCCACCCTGGGCGGTAGCCTGGCGAGGGCGGAGTGGAGTGGAGGGACGAGCGTGAAACAGAGACCGCGGAGGCGGCTGGCGGGGAGGAAAGAAGGAGAAACGAAGGGTACGCGTCGAGGGGTGAGCGCGAAACTGGAGGGACAGAGAAAGAGAGCGAGAGTGAGGTATCGGGGCGACAAAGGGGAAAGAGAAGGGGGAGCAGAGGGGTGGGAAAGAGACGGAAAGAGAGCGGCGGAGAAAGAAAAGGGGAGACGAATGCCTGGAGAGGGACGGAGAAAGGGGGCGATCGGGGAACAGAGCGTGCACTGGTGCTTTTGACAGGCCGATGAATTGAATAATCGCAAGTCGAGTCGAGGGGGTCCGCCAAATCTCAGTCCCCAATACGTCGACGTATTATAGATATAGCTGCCCCCGCGCGCACGCTGCACGCGCGCCTCTATGGCCCCCTGGCCTTCCGCGTGGGTGTGCTGGTTGGAAGTGTATGTCGGAGCTGATCGCGGATTATCAGGTTTGCGGAAACAAGCCTGGTCAGGCGAGGGTTAACGATATTATCGCGTACCGCGTGCGTGTAGACGCTTTGACGTCTCCCGCTGATCGGCTTCGGCCGCGGAAGCTGAGGATACGTAGGGCGACGATAGAAAGCACCGGGAGCGTTTCGATTCTTTCGATCACTGGAGACGGAATTAATTAGAGAGAGACACCTGATGGAGACTTCAGCATTGAGATTTGATAATTTGTGGGGGATGGGGGTAGTGCCTGCGTCGGATGTAGGAGAGGAAATAAATTGGATCTCCATAATGCATTAATTCGTTCGACACGAAGACTCAGAAATTACGCGGCTCAACAGTTCGTAAGCTCCCAGCGGCGTCTGGCTCGCACGTGGCCTCTTCACTTCTGCCGCGTCTGTTTTGAACGTGTACCCCGCGGGAGGTGGCCCCGATCCCGTAATGCGTGGGGCTCGATTTCTTATTGCTGGCATACGTGTAGGGAGATAGGGCTGCAGAGGAAACGAGCCTGCTTCCTTTGAAGTCCATTGCACGCCAACCACGCTGCTATCCGATGAATTGAAGAGATCAGGAAGCGTCATCTACCCCTCTGGCAACAGCGTTTTCGTAACCC
The DNA here is from genome assembly GCA_929113495.1 of Andrena minutula. Classification (NCBI taxonomy): domain Eukaryota; kingdom Metazoa; phylum Arthropoda; class Insecta; order Hymenoptera; family Andrenidae; genus Andrena; species Andrena minutula. The sequence goes on from OV815994.1 coordinate 44,059,090, forward strand.
AGTTTGCTCTGTTCTGGTTAGTGGTTCGCTTAGCGGGATATGCTTGTGGAATTTGAATTGTATATTCCGATGGGAAATGATTGAGAACACTGTAGATAAATTTTGCAAGGGGAACTCTTTCTGAGGATGCATTGAAGAAAAGCAAAATTTTAATATTTATCAGTTTTAGAAAATTAAAATCAAATATATTTTTCTGTTGAAAATTTTTAATTTTCAATTTAAACTTGTTCGTTTTAACTTTTTATTTAATGATAAACGCAAAGTAAAATGAATTGTATATTCCAAAGAAAAATGCTTGAGAACACCGTGGCTAAATTTTACAGTGGGAATTCTTTCCGAGGATGAGCGTTATTGGGTGAATATCTTGCGCTATTACTTGCATTGAAGAAAAGCACAATTTTAATATTTATCGTTTTTAGAAAATTGAAATCAAATATATTTTTTTGTTGGGAGCTGGATTTCGAGACATTTTTAATTTTCAATTTAAACTTGTTCATTTTAACTTTTTATTCAATGACAAACGCAAAATAAAATGAAACATATTTTTATATTAAACAGTTATAAAATACAATAATATTGGAAAAACAAATAGATATAGATATTCTACTTTTCTCCTTTCTTCTACATTCATTGCAGATAAAAATAAAAATAAAATGTGAAGCAAAGTAAAAAGTTCACGAATATGTTTAGATTCTCAGATTTGTCATTAAAAAATAAATAATTTGCCTTGATATACCACAGGTATCTATTTTAAAACACTTTTTAAAGATGGAAAACATTATTCAGTCGACTTAACTTCCGATGCAGCGCGGTATCAACCCCGCATAAAAGTGCAATATCGATTCCGATTACAAATGCGGTATCTCTCCCATAAATATTCTACACCGAAGCACGCACTTTTTTAACACTAAGTTTACGGACAGTTCCTATATACCTACTAAATAATTAAGAAATGTACTAAATAAATTGCTAATAAATAAAAAGTCTTTCCCCAGAAATTATCCCAGAAGTGTTAACAAGTAATTTACAAATTTGTTATAATTACCGCGATGTTTTTTTCTTCTTTATTATTATTTATCAAACTTTGAAATCCGTCAAATTGACGAGTGCCGTATATCTAGTGTTAACGTCTATCTTTCACATTCTTTCTCTTGGAAAAATACATTTGTCAGATTGGTATTCGAAGGTACATCGTCCTTTTACTCCTCCAGTCTGCGCCGAATACTTATCAAAACTTATAAGAGCTGAAATCGGGAAGAAACTTATACCCACGTATTTGGGGGTCGAGCCAAACTTCTACAAAGGTTGCGTTTCGTACGTGTATCGCGGAAGGCGATAAGTTACAATCCGGCGAGGCCACGGTTTAGGTTTAGGCACTGGCTCCTGGCTCGGCCTGGATACGTACCGGGGAATGAGAATGGGTGGAAAGCAGTCAGAGAGCGAGCCGAGCGGAGTCGGGCGTCTGGTGCGTTTGACGTTGATACCGCGATAAGATGAAAGAGCCTCGAAGCTTATATCCGACCTATATGACTGTATTGTTGCGCACGTCTAAGCATAACGTAATGCGGTGCCGATACACGCTGATATATATTTCAGACGTGGTATTTGCTCTTTATCGGAAGGGAGGAATACGGATCCCTCCGAGGGACAACCGAAGTTATTCCCGGAATAGCTCGGCAACCCGGCTCGATTGCTTTCCATTCGGAGCTGAATCTGCCAATTAAGATGTTCTCTGTGAAAGCGCCGATATTATACCGTGGCATTGCACGTTGTGCACGGAGGGGTCCATTAGTAACAGACGTGACTACTGACTTTAGATCGTGCAAAGGATTGGTGATGAATTAGGATAGCATTCACGCGTGGGCAGTGAGATTAGTATATTGTTATCATTGTGTGATGAATTTACATCCTGGGTATAAGAATGTCAGGAATGGGACGACAAATGCAGAGGTTTGCTATTGCAAGACTTGGATAAACGCGTTGTCACTTATACGTGCCTCTTTTATTAGTACTGGGGAAATATTAGCTATTGCAAAATTGAGGACCTTGTGGTAAGAGGTGTGTAATTCGATTTTTGACAGATTTTGAGTTACAGAAATATTAATATTTTTATCAGTAGAAATATTAGAAATATTAATATTTTTATTAGTAGAAATTTTAGAAATATTAATATTTTTATCAGTAGAAATATTAGAAATATTAATATTTTTATCAGTAGAAATATTAGAAATATTAATAATTTTATCAGTAGAAATATTAGAAATATTAATATTTTTATCAGTAGAAATATTAGAAATATTAATATTTTTATCAGTAGAAATATTAGAAATATTAATATTTTTATCAGTAGAAATATTAGAAATATTAATATTTTTATTAGTAGAAATATTAGAAATATTAATATTTTTATTAGTAAAAATATTTGAAATATTAATATTTCTATCAATAGACATATTAGAAATATTAATATTTTTATCAGTAGAAATATTAGAAATATTAATATTTTTATTAGTAGAAATATTAGAAATATTAGAAATATTAGAAATATTAATACTTTTAATATAGAATATTTTTTGCCAAAAACAGAAATAAAAACATATCAACTCAACAACTTCTCCTTATCCTATGAAAACATATATTTTACACTTAGTGTTCTCTTCTCAAAATTAAATCAAAGCACTAATTTTATAAACATTTTTTTCTAATTTACTCAACGTTAGTAAAGCTGGAGCTGGATATCTCGCTATCTACGCCGCAATATTAAGTTATCTTCGAGTCGATTACTACGCAAATTTCAGAGTGGCGCAATAAATATTTCCACCACCGTACCTATTTCCGCCCACGCTAGTCGAGGAAGAATCAGGCGAGGTGGCGAGCGCGGAGCATTTGTTTAACAAGCGGAGACGGGAAACGAAACGATCCGGATGGACGAGTGGACGAGACGGTGGCCGGGAAAGCCGGCGAAAAGGCGATACGCAAGCGCGTGCGTACGTGTATCGCGGAATTGCGCGTATACATACCTAACGTCCGATTCACCTGTTCTCCGGCGTTCCGCCGATTGGCTGCCGTGCCCGTGCCGTTTCGTTCCTTCGTTTTTCATTCGGTCGGCCGAAGTGAAAGGGAGAAAGAGCGTGGGCGGTTCGTTTATTTAAACTGCAGGTGCCGGGTGGAAAAATGCGGCCTCCGCCGCCCCCGTGGCACCGGCACACAGTGAAAACGTACACAGGGACGCGGCCTGCGGCTGACGAGCGGCCGAACAACAAACGCCACCAGGAAAACGTGGAACCGCGGCTGATTGCGGCTTGAAAATCAAGCCAAACCCATTGTCGGGACGTTCTATTAGTTTTCCACTTACCAGTGACTCTATCTCTCTATCTCTCCGCTCCTGTCAATTTCTCCTGTCCTTTTTGCCCCGTGCCGTCTGAATCCCGTTATCCACCCTGCCACGATACTTGCAGGCAGGCCAACCCTCAAGAAATATCGTGCGTGCGAGAGTTTCGCGGATATGTCGCGAATAAAGAAATTTCTTGCAATTATATTTATAAGGGAATTTTGGGATCCTGGAAATTAGGAAAGTTTTGCGATTTTGTGTGCAAGTAGAGTAGTTCGCAAGTAAGGCAGACATGGTTTTTGGTGGTGCCATGAGAAAAGATGTATAGAATGTCTCGAGAATGGTGAGTGATATAGAAAAGAAGCTTAAAGAAAAGTAACATTTTTTTTTATATCTACAAAATAGAGTAAAAGTAATAATTATGGAATAATAATTATTATTGAATATCATAATCATCGAATAAAATAACTATCGAATAAGGATTTGTGTTGGAGGTAACTTGGAAAGTATCTATGAATTTTTCGATAATTATTTTTACCGAGTTTTGTGGATATAAAAAAAATGTAACTTTTCTTTAATCTTCTTTGCAATATCTCTCACCGTTCTCGGGATATTCCACGAGAAAGAAGTTTCTACATCTTTTTCAAGGGGTGACTTCACCCTCTAAAATCACACAATGACACCAACAGAAATAACTATGTGTTACGAATGAACTATTCTACTTGCATGCATAATTTTCTGAATTTTTGCGTATCCCAACTTCCCTTGTTAGGCAATTTCGGAAAGCTTTGGAATAAGTGACGATGGGAGCACTTAAGGGGGAATTTAAGGGTAGTAGATGCATTAAGAAAAATAAAAAATGTTCAAATGGCAGCCTTTTGACGAAACTGAAGCGCCCTGATTCGAGTCTGAGAATGGTTTTGCCTCAAAATCGAGAAAACTTCTTTAAATAAAAAAGGGTCAGTAAATAAATTTAAACAGTAGTATAAATTTAAAATTATTATATGTTTATATAAATGGAGTGTAGTTACACTTTTAATATCCCATATTTTCAGTTCTTGTATTAAGCAAACATTAATAACTACAATTCTTATTAAAATTATGCGGTCATTTAGTGGGCTTCTACACGTTTTGCATTTCACAATTATTTTTTTTTAAATTACGATAAGAATAAGTAATTATTTTTATATAAATTTCAAGAAAAATAAATTCAAATGCAATTTCAACAGTTGTTTTATTGTTATACAAAAATATATTCAAGTATTAATCTTAAAGGTCCATAAATTCAACAATTTGGTCATTCACTGGTTAGTTTACCCTACCACCCATAGCCACATTCATATAATTTAAGATTCTCTTTTCCTATTTGTGTTTCAGATAACCCTTCCAGTACTTTTCGTCAACACCGGGGCCACCGACCATTTTTCAACGCTCTCCCTCTATACCTGCCATACTATTTTTCACTACCCCACAAAAATTAAGAACAATAGTTCAAGATACAACAAAACAGCCTACCAAACCTCAAATTAATTTTCCAAACCGTTATCACCCAAAAAATTCCTAAATCATTACCTATTTTTCCCACGTTTCCCTACAATTACAAACATCACCTCAAAAGCCTACCAAACCTCAAATTAATTTTCCAAACCGTTATCACCCAAAAAATTCCTAAATCATTACCTATTTTTCCCACGTTTCCCTACAATTACAAACATTACCCCAAAAGCCTACCAAACCTCAAATTAATTTTCCAAACCGTTATCACCCAAAAAATTCTTAAAGAATTATCTATTTTTCCTACGTTTCCCTACAATTACAAACATCACCCCAAAAGCCTACTAAACCTCAAATTAATTTTCCAAACCGTTATCACCCAAAAAATTCCTAAATCATTACCTATTTTTCCCACGTTTCCCTACAATTACAAACATCACCTCAAAAGCCTACCAAACCTCAAATTAATTTTCCAAACCGTTATCACCCAAAAAATTCCTAAATCATTACCTATTTTTCCCACGTTTCCCTACAATTACAAACATCACCTCAAAAGCCTACCAAACCTCAAATTAATTTTCCAAACCGTCATGACCCAAAAAATTCCTAAATCATTACCTATTTTTCCCACGTTTCCCTACAATTACAAACATTACCTCAAAAGGTTCCACAAACATAAAGATACTTATCACTGTCCTTCCCTAACCGATCCCGAGCGATCTCGCCCGATTTTTATTACAGCCCCACGATGCGATACTTAAATACTGTGTCTATCTACCACTCTTCCGAACCATACAACCAGCATGGAAGAGTCATCTGCGAGGGATTACAAGTAACGGAGGAAGATAATGGCCGGATGGAAGTGCCCCTCCGAGTGTCTTAAAGGGCCCCACGGACGAGATGTTTCATGGGAAGGTCAAACGTACGGTATTATAGTTGCTATCTGTCTTCACGTATGTATGTCGCTCGGCAGTCAGGAACACTCGTCCAGAAATGTCAGCCGCACGCCACCTCTATAAAGGATTTCTATGGATCGGTCGCGTGCCACCAAGTGTATGGTCCGACGAGCTGTATGCAAGTACGAATCGATGTCTGCATTTAATCTACGAACGATTACATCCTAGGCGGTTGTAAGTGGCCCCCCTCTGGGAATCCTACACCCCCGCGATGCCGAATCGTAAGCCTCGGCAAACACAAACAATTATATAATCGTAATTACACAGACTAAGTAATAATGCCAATACAGCAATCGCGTGAAATCTAACAGCCATAGTCTACAAACTGTTACACTGGCCGAGCGTAAAATCGCAGTTTAACAAGAGCACTTACAACGGGATTGAAGTACAGCTGAAAGTTTCCGTCAAGCTGGCGACAATCGAGTCCGAGGCAATTCGCAATTTACTAGGTACAAACTACGACTAATATTATTCGGCTGTTCGCCGAGGCGATAAAAAGTTTCCACGACATTAGGTATCTTGTCTCTATTTAGTGTCTCGCTACCTGGCGCGCGGGAGCAGGTTATGCAAATCGGCTAGCTCCGAAATACAGCCGCTCCCGATTCGTCCGACTCGGTTTTAATTACCGAATTATGCGAAGGGGCTGGGACGAAGGCTGTTTATCGCGAAGTGCATCCGGGCCCCGAATCGTTCAATCGAGCGGATCGTGGACAAAGAGTTATCTATTCTCCGCAACGCGCCGCGGCCCTTTCATTGCGGATAATTAATGTAACGGGAACGAGATGTAATTGCTTGTTAATACGCGTCGAGCATCTGCGTTGTGACATTGTCACTCCGCGCCCCTTTGCGAGGTCGTCCTAAATAGGTTCTACCTTGGTGAAACATATTTCAAGCACTCGCATTGTCTGGGTCTCTTTACCTATGCCTGTTATTATTCAAATTCGGGGCAGGATTTTCTAATTAATTGCCGGGGTTGGGGAGATTATTTTAAGGAGGGGGAAGATGCTAAATACTTGGAGTGTGTCTGTTTTGTAGAAGCGGGGATGATCGTCTTGAAAGTTTGCTGAATTGAGTCCGGTGCTGCAGCGCCGGTATATTCGTGCACAAATGGCAATGCTAGGGGCACATGTACATGGACGACAGAAAGGTACGGACACAGAAGCAGTCTTGGACCTTATACAGCAAAGCTATGCCGTGCAACGCGAGTTGGTTGGTTCCATTTGAGTCAGGGTATCGAGGTGTCAATAGCAGCTGCCATGCTACACACAAGACCCCTGACTACGGCACCCCCTTGTTGTATTCACTTCACTTCTTCACCCTTATCTACAGCTCGGACCTCGATACTAGAGGCATATTCATGTCCAGACGGTAAACGAGCTTGAACGGCGTTTAGAATTTTCGTGATCGGCTTCTGTTTTTTTTATATCGGTGCATATGAAATTGCTGAGGTTGGGTTGAGTGAAAGTTTCTTTGTTTGTGGTGGGGATGCGGTATAAGGCACGTTTACTTTTCTAAAAATGACGCGGGAACTCGAAACAATGCGATAAATAAAATAGTTAAAAGTAAGAAATATTTTTATTCGAACTTTGCTTTATATTAAAATCATTTTTTTTTAAATCCATCCCTTTCGTCACGTTGCGTAGGATAAAGTTGAACAGACTTGTAAATATTCGAAATCACAGAAAGAAACACAGAAGGACGACCAGATATAGCGGCCAAAAAGGCTTTTAGAAAATTTGTTTACTGTGGGTTACGCGGAAAAGCCTTTGACAACTTTCCGCTTAAAAATAAAAATAAAGGCAAAATTGCAAACTAACCCTTCGGGACCCAAGGATTAAAGAAAACTATATATTTCACTCTAATTCTAATTATATAGGGTAAACGCACCAGTAAATGAACACTTAAGGCTAGTGCATGGACACTTTTATAAAATTATGTTTGCAGCGCGATTGATTCCACGTGTTGCGAAAATTGTTTGGATATGAAGCGAGAAACTAGAAGAAGTCTATAATTAATTAGTTGCTTATTTTAGTAACTTATTTTACTCGTTTTAGTAAAAAATGTCCATTCACTGGTAGTGTCCATTTACTGGTACATTTACCCTAGCTACAGCAATTCTCTAACACTCAACGATACACCCAAGTTTTTTTTATAAAAGCTACATACTTCGATCCCAAAATTCACCCCCACCTAATAATAATTAACAACTTATGAAATCCCACGATAAAGCGCTCGAATTGGGCGAAGTCCGCGCAATACAGTCGATTCGGGCGGCGCGATAAAGAAGGTCGGGGGGTCAGAGGGGTGAGCCCGGACGGTATGGAAGTAAGTCACTCCATTCGAACGCGATAAAATGCGCTTCCTCGCGGATGCAGCCTCGCACGTTTGCAAGGTAGGTGGAGCGGCCCCGTTGTTTTTAAGCGTCGGTGACTAATTGGTGATGTCGCGGCCAGGCGTTGAGACACACCCCTCTCTCACTCTCGTCCTCTTTCGGTACTCACCCTCTCGCGACCGTGCACCGACGACCCTCTTCTCGCCGCCTCTTCCACCCCGAGCAGACGCCACCAGCGTTCCCTTTCTCTCCGCCTTTCGCTCCTCTCAAAACAGTGGTGTATTAAACGCGTCCCGCAGCGTACCTACGACAGAAAATTCCGAGCCTCGTTTGTTCGCCAGCCTGGATGAACATCATTGTACTATCGTTGGGCTCACAATCAGCCACCGGACGCTGGATCCCCGTCGAGCACGCGCAACGACGTAAAGTGTATTTATACGTAATTCGTATATAGTAGGAACGATGCGATTATTATTTTCAGTGCCCGAGGACGCGCGGGACTTCATTTTCAGGTGGATGTTGTATGGCGGGGATGATTGTTCTCTGGATTATAGATGAAAGTGTTGAGAAAATTTCTTGGGGGTTGATTTAGATTTTTTTTCAAAACAAATATTTTCCCTGGATTCAATAGAAAAATATATAGAACTTATAAGTTGCTCGAATTCTGAGGGTTGACGAGTTATAGTGACGATTTTGTTCAGGGCGAGTTTAATGATCTATTATGCAAGGATCAGTGGCGGATTTAACAGGGTGGCTGATGAGCAGTTGTCATCCCTACATTGAAGGCCCCCCCGGGCCCAATATTTAAAAAGAAATTTATGATTATATCCAAAGTATATTTTTTTCTGTATTATTACACTGAGCCTGTTTTTAATAAACTACCGCTTTATTTTCCCTAAAAATAGGCCCCTGCTCAGAAGGCCCCCTAGGGCCCTGTCTTAAAAAAAACTTATGATTTTATCCAAACACTATATTTTTTTTTTCTATATTTTTCTATACACTTACCCCCTTTTAGTAAACTACCTGTTAATTTTCCCGGAAAAATGGGCCCCTCAGAACATTTGCCACCCGGAACTTTTTCTTAAGGGGTCATGCTCAGTCAGGAGGCCGAAAAAAGGGCGATCTTTGGGAATTTTTTACTCGAAAGCTATTTCTCAAAAATTCTTTTTTCCTTTTAAAGATTGCATCTAGTACTGTGTATCGTAATTTTTTTATTTAAAAATATTTATTAATAACAAAGTTATTGTCCATCTCTCAAAGGTCCTCTAAAAAAAGGCTTCTGCGGTGACCACTGCTGTTCGAAAGTCGATCATCTAAATTAAAAAATTCCAAAGAATTTACTTATTATATTATATTATCTTGTCTTTGAACGAAGGATTTTTCGAAATATTGATTTGGGAAAAAATGGCGGATGTTTAAAGTAAAAGTTTCAATTTCCATCATAAATCGTGCCTGATTTTCGTCAATTAAAAGAAAACTAAGCATTGGAAAAAAAATCCTTCGTTCAAAGACTAGTTTATTGTTCCTATAGTAAGCTTGTAAAATTTGAAGTAAATCGGTTGAATGGTTTTTTAAATATCTTGGTCACCGATTTTGACAATCCTGTTTCGAGAAAAACGCGTTTGAAGTTTCAAGTCAAGTTTATACTTATATAAAATGGTTCACTTCGAACGCCTATATATCGGTCAATTTTAATCGGATTACCTTAAAATTTTTACAAAATATTTCTAAGATGTACTTAAAGAAAATACAAAAATTGAAAAATCGATTTTTTGAAAGTTGTGACTGAGCATGACCCCTTAAATCCACCACTGGCAAGGATATTTATGAATGTCGAAGAAACAGCAAAGTTTCTGAATTTATATTCCACCCTACCCAGGAACACCTTTATAAAATACGCTACTGGGCGCCTCTTACCCTCCACCGTCGTCCTCCGACTGTCCTCCTCAATGGAGGTGGTACAAAAGGGAGCATTAGTTGGCTCGTTATTATCGCTATACACGCCCACGCGAAATAGTTATATCTGTACATCACTGTATGCGTGTACCGCGGCACAAGCTATTTTCTCAATTACCAAGCCCGAAGGAGTAAAAGAAACGCTCGATAAAAGCTCGCTGATTAATTTCATTGCTACCCCGTCGCTTGTATACATCACTGCTATATGCGTTTTAATATTCCTCTCGAATTGAATATTATCCCGGTATACAACATGAGCCTGTCACCGGCGATACGAATCAAAGTAAAAATCACTCGAAACAGAAACTCGATAAATAATGGTCCGAGCGTTCTGTCGCCTCTGAATGGCTATAGAAAATTCGCCCCGGGGAAGGCAGACATTTCAAGACCACTAATACGTTAATCGCACGTGTTTGACGTATTTCTATCGACTGCTCTACATCGACTTGCCGCAGTGTCGATGCGTGCCATTTGTAACAGGAGTCGGTTAGCCCGGTACATTTGCGGGATGTCGGACGTTCGTGGATGGGCTGGCTAATAACGACGGCAGAAGTCAGGTCGCCGACAATGAGCTCGGCTGGGTGCGAGCAGATTTTACCCCATTTTACCCCATTTTCCCCAGGCAAAAACGAGGAGAAGTAGGTAAAAAATTGACCTCGCGCTCGTGCCCCTGCCGCCGGCAACCCCCCTGCATACCATCCCTCTCCTTTTTTCTACATTTTCGGAAACGATCGAATTATACCGCCCACTTCTCTTTCATCCCCCTTTCGAGCCTCCTTTCACACCAGTCGAAACGATCCTTTGCCGCTTTTTTTTTCCTTCTACCCCCGGCTGGTGATTTTCGGGACGGAAGATCGCACGGCTGCCTAACGTCCATTTCGCGCCATTGTGCGGAATGCTTCGCGTCATCAGTCATCTCCTTCGGGGTGACCGACAATAATATGGCATAATGGAATCGGTATAATGCCCATTGGGCCCTACTTGCCTGACATGAAGTCGAGAATTTTATTATGACACATCGCCCGCTGCCACGGTGACGTTCTGCCGCGTAACACGGCTTCGCGATGTATAAATTAAAGGACGGGCTCGCGGGGCTGCTGTGCGTGTAACAGGAAGGAAAAAAGGTATATACATTATACATGGATCGTCTCGCAATGGCGCGGCGGAGGCTTTTGAATAAGGGCAGCCAGAAACTTGCGGATCTCATTTCTAGGTGAAGCTAGTTTTTTGTTGGGGTATAGGGATTTATTGTAAAGCCTAGGAAATTCGGAAATTAGTTTGTTGAACAGTGCCGGGTAACTACTGTGGAATATAAATCTGGGGGCACGGCAGTAGGCACTCTTTTCTGGAAGCAACTCACAAGGAACACATGGTATCGCGCAGATTTTTTTTATATAGATCGAAGGTATATGTTACAGAGGTCACAAAAATGTAAATTAAAGATGCTCCCAAAAGCTGGTGTGACCTTGAAAAATCAACAAAGATGGAACAGGGGAAAGAAGAAAAATGAGAGAAAGATAATGACAAAACCGTTTATTGAAATTTATTTATCTCTATTATATGAAAATACATTATATTAAATGAATGATAATTGATTAATGATAGATAACAATTTTTTTTAAACCTTCATGTCCACAAGATTATCACAAATGTGATGGTTAATTGCCCGATGTTGTGATTTTAATAGTATTATCATTAATTTTATTTATTGTCATTAATTTTTTCTAATTGTTATCTATCATTAATATATTATCATTCATTTAATATAATGTATTTTCATATAATAGAGATAAATAAATTTCAACAAACGGTTTCGTCATTCTATTTCTCTCATTTTTCTTCTTTTCCCTGTTCCACCTTTGTTGATTTTTCAGGGTCAGACCAGCTTTTGAGAGCATCTTTAATTTACATTTTTGTGACCTCTGTAACATATACCTTCGATCTATATAAAAAAATCTGCGCGATTCCATCATCAGTTCAATAGTGTTTCTTGTCAGCGTACTTTTGACCCACCCATATCTTTGTGCTGGAGTTACCCAGAAACTTGAAACTTTACTGAAACCTAGTACCATGCAAACGGAACAAAACTTCAAAATTTCACGTTTCTATCTTTTATAGTTCATAAGATATTTGAATTCAAAGTTTCGCAATTTCGACAGTGACCGATCACCAAAATTCAGTCGTACTTCTCACAGCCCTAGAAACTTGTACTTTGGCAGAAAGGTAGTGTTTGGGATAGAATAAAAGGAAAAATGAAAAAATCTGGAAAAATCCTCTTCACTAACAATTTATGAAATAAATTCGATATCTCTGGAATCACTGAACCAATAACCATGAAATTTAATAAGCACGTTCCTCTTAGCCCCCAGGTGCTCGCTAATAAATTTAAAAAAATCTCGCCACCGTATTACTGAAAAACAATACATGAAAATTTAGTCCCCCCACTCCACAAAATCGTTCGATCCTCTCACGCGAACGCGGGAGTGGGCTATTAAAAAACAGTGGCTGATGTCCAAACACAACCCCTAGCTAAGGAAAGAAGGATCACTTACAAAAAGAAGTGAAATCCCATCAAAAACATTTCATGTAAAAAATGGAGCCGAACCTCGTGACTCTATAAAAAGTTGTGAGATGTCATGTAGAGCCGAGTCTAGAGCTCTCATTAACTCTGACACTTTCATTAACAAATTACTCCAAGTCTACATCTTTAGTTAAGGGGAGGTTCTGGTCTAGAGCCCCAAAAAATAGGTGATATTTAGGAATTTATTAAAGGAAAACTAGTGTGTATAATTTAATGGGACTTGTTGCATTGTATTAAGGATGTCTTAAATTATAGAAATATATTTTTTGTTTTATAATTAATCAGTGCAGACAGCCCTGGGGAGTCGTTAAAGTTAAAGCGTCAAAAAATTGATCAAATCGGTGGGACCTGTATCTCTAAAAGTTATTATCCGATTCGACTGAAACCTTTTTTATTTTGAAGATTATTCTTTTTTCTAGGGGGGGGGACTACAAAAATTACAAAAATTACATTTTTTTTAGAAAATAACGACACTTCACGTTTGAAATCACTTTTCCCTGTATTTTTCGTCCTTTCATCGCCTTTGAAAATTATAAATTTTCAACTTTTTGTAATTTTTTTTAGTTCCCCCCCTAGAAAAAAGAATAATCTTCAAAATAAAAAAAGTTTCAGTCGAATCGGATAATAACTTTTGAAGATACAGCTCCCACCGTTTTGAGAACACTGTTTCGAGAAAAACGCGTTTAAAGTTTTACGTGAGCGCCGAGTGGCCGGTTGTCACCCATGCATTTGCCGCTACTCAAATGCCTATAACTTCGGGAATTTTGCGAATTTCAATAAATACTTTTAAACACGTTTTCCTAAAAGGTTGAACATTCGAAAAATTAAATAAAAAAAAAATCGACATTTAGACCAGAACCTCCCCTTAAAGAACATTTTGTGACTTGGCCACTACGCACCACAGGGAAGTTATTACACCTTACAATCTTCTGTAAAATTAAGTCCACACTATACATACATATACGCTCAGGTCCTGTATAAATATTATTTTATCCAATACATTATTAACAAACGTGAATATTAAAATGTAAGCAACTTCCGTCACTTACATTGCCAAGTCACAAAATGTTCTTTAACTAAAGCTGTAAACTTGTAGTGATTTGTGAATAAAAGTGTCAGAGTTAATGAGAACGCTAGACTCAACTCCACATAACATCTCACAACTTTTTGCAGGTAAAGAGTCACAAAACTCGGCTCCATTTTTTACATGTAATGTTTTTGATGGGATTCGGTTTATCCTTCCAGCGATTAGAAAATATTCCTGGCCACAATGGGTCCCGTTCGATGCACGTTAAATATAATCCCCGTAACGCTGTGCCCTCTTTTTGCCCCGGAGGCGTCGGGGTTACTAAAAGGCACACTCCAATGTTTGACCAAGCTGTGCAAATATAAACGAACTTCGTGTAGATCGCCGTAAGAGGAGCACAATTCGAATGTGCTCACAGCCTCCCTGTTGGCAAACATTTTAACAGGATTAGAGCACACTTACCGGGGCTAATCTGGCCAAATAGTCCTATGGGAAACCGCAAGCTTTAAGTAGCTGTCATAGAGTTGTCGGCTCTGCGTGATTTACGTCCTAGCTCGCTGTGTTGCGGGGGAAAGGGAAACACGGAGAAGAAAATATTGGAAATTGTATTTGGGAAGAATACTAGAGGCATTCGTTTGTGAGTTTATCGAAGGAAAGATTGAAAGAAGTATTGTTTATATAGGTACAAGCCTCCTAAATATACTTTTTAAGATATTATTTTGCCGGAGAAGAAGCTGTGAGTGTTGGCAAGTAATTGTCTTGAATAAATCCACTAAACAGCGTTGCAATGATTTAACGAGATACTGCAAAGTAGGTACACATTATTATCTCTAGTTCGTAATACCATTCAACCCTTCCTGATTTTCGTTCTCTATTTTCCCTGCTATAAAATGAATTTTTATTCTATCACGAAACATGGACACGCATCTACTTTTTTAATTCAAAAAAATAAACAATCTATGGCACTTCAAAGTTAAATGAATTCCTCTCCAACGAAATTCCGCTCTGTAATTGTGTGTAAAAAATTAATTAAACAAAACATGAAAAGAATTGCCTGAGGGACTATAACGGCAACATTATTTTACAAGAATCTTATTTTATGTTTCAAATCCATCGATGTTTAAAGAAGATATGCTGACTACGAAGACGCATTTTTTCAGTGGTCTAAAGAACCTCAGAAATCATCGATAATTTAACACAAAAATTATCGTAAAGAAATATTTTCGTGTAGGTTTAACACCTAATAATTCATTTGCAATAATTATTCGTTTTATTTATTACTTTTTTAATAAAACTCCTAAAAAGAACTTTAGATCTCTAACCCCTCAACTACCATCCCTCTCCAAAGTCAGTGAAGTAATTACCAAAATCCATTTCGGCAACGTATTACTGCATAATTGCCTTTGTAAACAATCCAAAAGCTCCCATTCATTTTGCGCGGCAAAGCTGTTTTTTGCTGCCCATTTCAGCGACTTCCCGAACAGACATCCGAGCGCAAACGGCAGAAGAGACACAGAAGCATATTCCCGGCCCTTTTTCGCTCGGTTTTCGTGGCTGATTCGCGATGCACCGTTCGTTACACATTCAAAATATTATCCTTTACATGCCCGCCCGCTTTGTGCGACTGCCGGTCGGCGCCGCGGTGAAAAAGGCTGCTTACATCGTGTTTGCTTAGAATAGCAATAGTGTCAGCTCGTGACATGGCCTCTTTGTGATGGTGACGTCTGGGTGGTTGACTGGTCGGTTAGTTTAGTCGTCTCTCGTGCATATGCATGCGGACGTGTTTGCCTTTCCAGCGATTCCAACTTGTCCCCGAACTTATGCAGCGAATTACAAGTCGAGGGGTGGAAAAAAGTGCACGACAGATGTAAATTGTTATTGACACTGTTGCGCGGACAGGGTCGATTTCCATGCCGCGGTTGCGCCACACGGAGTCCGATTGACCGGCCTCGCGAGGCAGCTAATTGTTCTTTTAAATGAAGATCTGGGAGAGGAAGGAAGAGTCGGAGAAATGAATGGCACCTACGGAGGAAGGCGCGCCCCTTGCGCCGGCAGCCCACGTATTGTCCCGCGATGAATATAATAGCGTCTAATGGAATATTATCACCACTCGCAACTAACTCTGTCACGCTTTCTCTCGCCCCCCCTTAACCCCTCCGTCGCCCTTAGGCTCCCTCTCTCCTTCGTCGCCCGCTGCTCGAGCACGCCTGCTGCACTCGTAGATGTCCATTAATCACGGACATAAGCAGGCGACTAATTGTTGGCTTTCCAGCCAGAGAGGAACAGACAGAGTGGAATGGATAGAGAGGCATAAAATAACGTCCCTCTGCCATCCAAGGCGCGCACCCCTTGCGCGCACCACGGGCCCTTCGATTCATCCCCGGCGATCGGAGGCTCACGCTGGGAAAGCGATCGTGACCGCGCGAGCGCGCCACGGGACGTGACTTGTCGATTATCACGATCGTTCGTTATTTCTTCAGGATCATGGAGTGCCGTCGTGCGTATTCTACGTCGGATCATGGATAGTTTTATATCAAAAACTGCGATTACTGAGGGCTTCGCGCAGGATTTTGTTTAGACCTGTTTTTAGAATTCGATGTGACCATAATTTCGAGTTGAGTTCGAGAAGAAATTGTAATGAAAGTGTAGGAATTATCAGAGGGAATAATGATGCAATGATACTTCTTATACAGCTATACATAGGGTAGATGTCCCTATTACTGTCAGTGTCCCTATTACTGCCAGTTTATTTATTTTAATTTGTAAAAATGTAACGTATAAAGAATAGTGTACAACAATAATATTAATAATAATCGGAACAGTTCCAATTGAATAATAATATTATTGTTGTGCATTATTCTTTATACGTTACATTTTTATTAAGCAAAATAAATGAAGTGGCAGTAATAGGGACAATGACAGTAATAGGGACATCTACCCTATAGGACGTGGAATTATTTATTGCATGACTCTGAAATTTACGTAGTGGAAAGAATTTTCATAGTAATATCATTGATAAGGTAATTCGTGAAACTTATTTTAATTAAGATTGTGAGCTATACATTTTTTTAATAATATTTTCCTAGTATTAATAATAAGGGAGGTATAAATAATAACGTGTTTATTCTCAGCGATACAGTAAATATTTCCAGCACTGTACACCCCTCTACTTTCTTTTGCTACTTACAAGGGAAGATCCCGAACCCGAAAATTAAAAAAATTCTGAAACTTTGTCAGTATGCAGGGGATTTCCTCCTAATTGCAACGCAATTTTTGTTTGCTCCCCAAATTCACTCGAAGGAGGTGAAATTAACCCCTGAAAATTCGGCTATTTTCCGATTTTGGGTTCTAACTCGCGAACTGTATGGAATAGAAAAAAGTTTCAAGGCAAAAGTTTTTAATTACATCTATCATTTGGTAAAAAATTATTTTACAGTTCACTAGTTATAACACAAATTCGGAAAATAACCGGATTTTCAGGGGTCAATTACATCCCCTTAGAGTGATTTTGGGCAGCAAACAAAAATTGCGTTGCAATCAGGAGGAAATTCCTTACATATTCACAAAGTTTTAGAATTTTTTGAATTTCCGGGTTCGGGATGTTCTCTTCTCAGTATTCGCAAATCTGTTGACAATTTTATTATTATTCTTCTTAATTCGAGAAACAGACTTGCGAACTATTAAACGTTACAACGCAGATAAGGTAAATCCGGGAGACGCGGTCGGGCCGGAGAGCTGGTATATTTCAGACTCTCTACGTAAAAATGCGTTAAGGGGAGGTTCTGGTCTAAATGTCGATTTTTTTTTATTTCATTTTTCGAATGTTCAACCTTTTAGGAAAACGTGTTTAAAAGGATTTGTTGAAATTCGTACAATTCCCGAAGTTATAGGCATTTGAGTAGCGGCAAATGCATGGATAACACACGGCGACTCGGCACTTACGTAAAACTTTAAACGCGTTTTTCCCAAAACAGTGTTCTCAAAATCGGTGGGAGCTGTATCTTCAAAAGTTATTATCCAATTCGACTGAAACTTTTTTTATTTTGAAGAATATACTTCTGGCTAGGGGGGGGGGACTAAAAAAATTACAAAAAGTTGAAAATTTATCATTTTCAAAGGCGATGAAAACACGAAAAATAAAGGGAAAAGTGATTTCAAACTTGAAGTGTCATTATTTTCTAAAAAAAAATGTCATTTTTGTAATTCTTTTTTTAGTCCCCCCCCCCCCCCTAACCAAAAGAAAAATCTTCAAAATAAAAAAGGTTTCAGTCGAATCGGATAATATCTTTTGGAGATACAGGTCCCACCGATTTGGATCAATTTTTTGACGCCTTAAATTTAACGACTCCCCAGGGCTGTCTGCACTGATTAATTATAAAACAAAAAATATATTTCTATAATTTAAGACATCCTTAATACAATACAAAAAGTCCCATTAAATTATATATAGTAGTTTTCCTTTAATTAATTCCTAAATATCATCTATTTTTTTGGGCTCTAGACCAGAACCTCCCCTTAAAGTGCAGACCAATTCCTTCTCTAGAAACCAAACAGTTGAATGAATAGCGTCATTTCGCTTCCTTCTGTGTTTTTATAGGCTTTAAAAGATAAATTACGGTTACATTTAAGTTTTATTTTATATTAGGTCGACCAAGTCTCCCGGATTTACTCTACTAAGGCTTAACGTTCAGATTAGCTATCGCCGATGTTTCTACCGAATTTAATGAGGAGGATTAGATGAGAGAGTTACTCGATCACGCCGCAAAGGAGGAAAAAAGCTTCCCATAAAATTGGCCAATGATTCGCGATCCATTTAGAGGCAGAGGCATGGAAAAGCCGACCACCCCTATTCACGACAATTGCAGGAATGTCAGCGGAGAGCGGGCGCAAAGGTGCGATGTGTCTATAGCTGCGAATCAACGGCGTAGGTCGCTTCTCCATAATCCATCATCGCACGCCTATTCGCGGAACAGAGAGACGATCTGTCATCCACTTTCGTCTCGTTGCGTCAGTCCATTCTACCCGAAACGTTTCGGCCCTTGCTCCAGCCATTTAGCCGACCTCCGCTTCCACCCCTTCCTTTCAACACACGTCTCTTTTACTTTTTAAACCAACGTTTCCTTTTGCTATCACCTTTCCTTGAATTTTACTTCTTGAATAGATGGACAAAGTACTTTAAGCATTTAAGAGATCTGAGATACCTTTCAATTAAGAAATATTATAAAAATTTAAAGTCACAGAAATTTCCACTTTCGCAAATTTAAAGACATTAATTTAATGACGTTGCGGAGAAAATAAAGCTTCTTCGTAGAAACCAGGAGAAGTGATTGTTGCAGTATCATCTTTCCTTGAATTTTACTTCTTGCATAGAGACACAAAGTACTTTAAGCATTCAAGAGATCTTAGATACCTCTCATTAAGAAATATTATAAAAATTCAAAGTCACAGAAATTTCCACTTTCGCAATTTAAAGACGTTGCGGAGAAAATAAAGCTTCTTCGTAGAAACCAGAAGAAGTGATTGTTGCAGTATCATCTTTCCTTGAATTTTACTTCTTGCATAGGGTAAAGGACCTAATTACTGACACCTAACCAATTACTGTCACCTTAAGCTATTTTACTTAAAATAACGAATAAATAATCGTTGTAAAGTTATACACAAAAAGAATTATGTAATTCAACCTATAATCTATACTATAGATCATATACTATAGTTCATTTATTCGTTATTGTATGTAAAATAGCTTAAGGTGACAGTAATTGGTTAGATGTCAGTAATTGTGTCCTTTACCCAAGAGGCACAAAATATTTTAAGCATTCAAGAGATCTGAGATACCTCTCATTAAGAAATATTATAAAAATTCAAAATCACAGAAATTTCAACTTTCGCAATTATTTAAAGACATTAATTTAATGACATTCAGGAGAAAATAAAGCTTCTTCTTAAAAACGAAGAAAAATGATTATTGCAGTATAGGGGCGTGCGAGGTTTTCCATTTAGCTTCCGAATGGTAATACAATTTTAATATCATCCGATTTCAATCTATGCAAAACAACCCTGCCGACCTTCTACATGGCACAGATTTCGCCGGCCTCTGAAAGGCGGGATCTATTTATCATTAGATACGGGAGGAACGTGCAACTGGCCTGCCTCGTTGCGCCTCGATGCACATCCATCGCATAGAAATCGGCCGCCGCTAATGACGTTGATTCGTTCTACTTCCTCGCCGGTGTCCCGAGCCAGCATTCTTCGAGACACTTTCTGGGAGCACGGTTCGATCGTCAGTTTCGCAGACGACGAACTCGGGCACCTGGCTAGCCGAGATTTCGTGGCAGAAAGCAATTTTCAAATTTCTGAGACAAATATCTTGTGCGAAGTCTCGGAAACACTGATAGAAACTCGACTGAATCTTCTTCATAAAAAGAGACATGATATCCTGAATGACAAAATTAATCATTTCAAATTATCAAGGAACTTATATTGGCTCGCAGGTTTATTCACGCAAATTAAGAATAATAATTAATTATACAGCCATTATCTTGCTTTTAATTCTTAAAAAAATAAACTGCAAATATAATCTGTTCAAATAAAATCTGCCATTTACAAATTTGTAAATACATTCGTTCCCTTTCTACCTAATTAAAATCTAGCTAATTAAACACACACCTATTACAGCAAAACACCCTCTACGGAATGAGAAAGCTCATCGAGTTCAATTTGCTCGTTGAACCTCGAGTAGGAAATTTATCGTTTGTTGCTACTCAAACCTGGCCCATGTGTATCGTGCCCCACAATCGCGCAAGATATATGGCGCGATGGTCGTTAGTGAAAAAATAGAGGGAATAATGGTACGTGCGGTCTCGGTGCATTACGAAGATCACTGTAATCGAAGAGAGGGTGTCTGCCGTCCCGCCGTTTCCATTCCCATAAGCCCCCCCTGAAAACTTCGCGCTTAATATTATTAAATTAAATGACAATGCCGGTGCCCGTGGCACGCGACGTTTAAACGATTTTAATAACATTTCACGGGGGATTCTTTTAATAATATGATAATAAAGGGAAATGAAAGAATACGGCGAAGGGATTATTATCATTCTGTCACGGGGGTCACCATCCGTACTTGGCTGCTTCCATCTGCCACCCCCTCCGTCCCTTTCCACCCCGTCCCGATCCGGCTATCCAACCCGACGTGCCGATTCTCACCGCCAGATATAGCGGAACTTCTGTTTCACTCTCATTTTAATATTCGTTGAAAAAGAAATTCAGTATCTCCACCTCGCTGGAACGAACCTACCCCCTCGCGCTGTCTTTCGCCTTTTAGTTCCTCGCTCCTAAACTCCTTTTTATTGAGAGCCAGAAGTTAATATCGGCCACGCTCGATGTCGCATCTGTGTTTCGACTTTCCAATTAAAAGCGCTCCTATCCGCTCCACTTTCCTACATTCGGGCGAGCCGCGCCTTTCTGTGGTAATTTAATGCTCTCCTTGGCTGGAGAACAATTTCGTACTTGGTCGCTTTATACGGCGGGGCACTTTGGAGGTTTATTTGAAAAGTACAGTGGACGGCAGCGCGGGGAAGCTTAGTTTTTTGTGGATTGTTTTCAGACACTTCTTTAGTTTGTACTTTTTTTTAATTTGTGATTAGGGGTCGTTCTTAAATTACGTAAGGCTTTTGGGGGGAATTTTTTACTGTCTTCTTAGAAAGGGGGGAGAGGGAGTCAGGTAGTGTCTTACGTAAAATATTTTTTAACCTAATTTTTAGTATCCTCTACAGCACACTTTGTTGCAGGAACGTTGCAGAAACGTTGCTACATATTGCAATGTTACTGTTTGGTTGCGGGTTGCATTGCAATTTTAGTGGAACATTGTGGAAACATTGCCGTAGAATATTGCAATGGACACGTTTGTGCAATGTTTCGGGAATATTGCGCACATCCTATATGTGTTTAATGAATTATATAAACATTTAAAAGAATTTTAATAACTGAAAAAATTCAATGTAAAGAAAATTACTTAAGATAGGGTAGAGGGGGTTGGAATTTTAAATCTTACGAATTCTTATACTGGGACAGCGTGGGGGTAAGAAATCGCCAAAATTACCCTTACGTAATTTAAGAACCACCCCTTCAGGGGAGGTTCTGGTCTAAAAGGGGATTTTTTTTTATTTAATTTTTCAGATATTCAACCTTTTAGGAATACGTGTTTAAAAGGATTTGTTGAAATTCATAAAATTCCCGAAATTATAGGCATTTGAGTAGCGGCAAATGCATTGGTAACACCCGGTTACTCGATACTCACGTAAAACTTTAAACGCGTTTTTCACAAAACAGTGTTCTCAAAACGGTGGGACCTGTATCTCCAAAAGTTATTATCCGATTCGACTGAAACTTTTTTATTTTGAAGAATATACTTCTGGCTAGGGGGCGAACTAAAAAAAATTACAAAAAGTTGAAAATTTATAATTTTCAAAGACGATGAAAGGACGAAAAATACAGGGAAAAGTGATTTCAAACTTGAAGTGTCGTTATTTTCTAAAAAATAATGTAATTTTTGTAATTGTTTTTAGCCCCCCCCCCCCCCTGGCCAGAAGAATAATCTTCAAAATAAAAAAGGTTTCAGTCGAATCGGATAATAACTTTTGGAGATACAGGTCCCACCGATTTGGATCAATTTTTTGACGCCTTGACTTTAACGACTCCCCAGGGCCGTCTACAATGATTAATTATAAAACAAAAAATATATTTCTATAATTTAAGACATCCTTAATACAATGCAAAAGGTCCCATGAAATTATATATAGTAGTTTTCCTCTAATTAATTCCTAAGGATCACCTGTTTTGGGGGGGCTCTAGACCAGAACCTCCCCTTAACGTACGATTTATTATATCTCGCTGTATTTTCGTACTCGAAACGAGAGAATTTCTAGAGTTGCTGTTACAGTTGTAGCTTCCACAGCAGGAAATATCCTCCGTCTCGTCTTCGAATCGCCGTAACTCACCTTTCACGGTTCCGCCGGTACTTTGTATGGAATAAAGGAGTGATGCCGGCGAACGCGGCAAGTATTACGGGTTAAAGAATGGGGATATTTCACGCTCGGTAAAGCACAGTCTATTGGACAAACCCACCCCTATCCATGCACAATGGACGGGGTGGGTAGGTGCCCTAGGTGTCAACCCTGTCTCGTTTCGTACGGGTGGTCTCCTCTCGATACTCTTCCTCTACTTTTGTCGAGTAGGATTTAGGCACCCATAAAGGGTTGGCTTCCCTGAACGTGCCGACGTGCGCAGCAAACTCTTACGCAATGTATTTCGCACAATGTAACGTATTACACGTCCCTTGTTACTGAACTTCTCGAAGCAATCCAAAGCCTACTTGGCAGCAAACGTCTAATCACACTCGCTTGCAAAGGATGGAATCGTTTTCACCCTTAACAGATCACTAGCTTTCCCTATTTTACGTTGAAGCTTCTTCTTCACTTTTCCGAAAAATGAGTCCTTCGGAATCTTTGCCACCTGGGCCCTTTTATTATTATTATTATTAAACGTCTTTATTAATTAAGTAAAAGAATCGAAATAAAAAGGGGGAACACCACTGTGAAAGTTGAAAACATTTCGATTCTTTTTTATCACTTTTTTAATGTTTAACTCGTCAAAAATACTCTCTGAAAATTTCAAGTCGGTAATCGAAGAATTTAAGAAGATACAGTGCATTCTGTGAAACGCATCACGCTTAGAAAAGCATGACATGTCAAAGTTTAAACGCGATTTTCTCGAAACGACATTTTTCTAAGTGATCGAATCCTAACTCTGTCAATTTTTATCTGATCGACTTGAAATTGTGACAGGATTTTTGAAACGAGATTATCTTCAGTTGTACGTACCGATTTTTTGATCGAAAACATATTTTTTTAAATACGCTCGAAAAACTATCCATTTTTTGTGGATTTTTGAAACTTTTTCTTCTAAAGCGCACCATTTTCACAAAATATTTTTTTTTAAAAAATCGGTAAGTACAACGGAAAGTACACTCATATAGATTATATTACAACAACAAAAAATTGGTTTCAGAGTTGTCGTTCCAAAGATACTATTTCGATAAGCGACCTATATTTTCTTGTGAGGGGTCTAGAAGATTAATTGTATATGAAAATCTATTCATATTTTTCTATTCATTGTTTTATAGTCTCTTAACACATTGTACTAAAGATAGGTAATAACAATTTGAACGCTAATCGAAATGACCCCTTAAATCCGTCACCGATTAACAGTAAAAGAACTTCAAGCAAAATATAGATCCTCATCCATTCAAGGTATATCGATTATTTCAACACCAATTAATTAAAAAATAAACGCTCCATTTATGATTCGTGGTCGAAGAATTAATCCAAGTCCACTGCAAATCCATCTCATTCACTTTATTCGACTTTGATAGTTCAATGACGGCACGAGGTACAATATTACCACGCTTCTAAGGAATCACAGCGATAATTATATTTTTTTTTTACCATCTGTGATAATTAGGTTGTTTTCCTCGGAGATGTGCTCGCCGAGGAAATTTCTGGGGTTCGAGGGGGGCAAGAAAAACGGTTGGATGGATGCCCACGATCATTATCATTAACGCCCCGACACGACCATAGCTCCCGTGGCCCAGCCGAGCAGATAAAGCTACAAAAATATTAATCTCTTGTCGAGGGCGAATGTATTTTTCAAAATTTCAACCGGCCGTTCTATAATGCTCCAATAGTTAATGCGGGACCATTAGTCAAACGTCCGGGTCTCGTGCACACGAAAAGAGAAATTTCGATTTTAAATCGCTACATTTATCATGCAAGCAGGCGCATATGACACCGTTCTGATTTTATTTTGTTTCTCCTTTCCTCCCCTCTGCCCCATCCCTCCTTCCCCCCCCCCTCTCTCTCTCTCTCTCTCTCTCTGTTTCCATCTACGCGCCAACCCCCTTTTTTCAGCGTACAACGTATGGGCTACTGGTTGCGAGTTGTTCCCCGGTTTTTTCGAAAATCGATCCGTTAATAACTTGTAACCATACACTTCCTGTACATGCGTGCGCTCGCGAACAGCTGACAAGCTTATGTTTGATAGAGCTTCGGATAATGACAGAGTGAAATCTATGAAGCAATTAGTACTTATACAGCTCGAGCCACCACATTTCTGATGATTTTTTAATTAACTCCGATTTAATTATTCGCTGAATGGAAAAAATCTTTCCTCGCGTGTAAATATTGATGGAACGTTAAAATTAATCTCCACCTTTATTAAACTGTGGAAGCATTGCCAAATCATATAAATTATAAATACCACTAACAGTTAAAGTTTTACCAAATCTGAACTTGCATTGACATTTTAATTTGTTTCTTTTTATGTTCAATGCATTCTCCTTCATATTTTATATTTTATCTTTTTTTTAATTGTTAAATTCACATTTTTACATTTGCTTCAGGTATCCTATCATAATATTACATATTTTGTAAATGTACTACAAGTGTCAAAATGCATAAAACTTTTATCTTTTTCCTTCTTTAATACTTTTCAAGTAGCTGCCAATATTTACCCCGCTTTGTTTTCACGCATGGCAAGCGTGTTAAAAAGAAACACGATGGTTTAAAATTTCTTTTCAGCATTGTGATTGTAAGGTCGCGCGAAAACGCGATCGCCCGGCCGCAAACAGGCAATTAATGGTCACGAATGATCTGCTCGGCCCATAAACAGTAACGCGCCTATATATATTTTGCAAACGCGTCACCTATACCTAATCTAAAAGCCATACTTGTCCCATAAAGTACGCTTCCATTCATCGTTCCTCGTAAACATGCTATCAGAAAATAATAAAAACGGCAAGGGAAAATCGGTCCCGATTCCGCACCCGTAGCCATAACACGCCGGTGCCGCTCGTAAATTTTGGACCGCGTTTCACTCTCCTATTTATTTCTCCTTTGGAGAATCGATCAGGGTATAACGCAGGTATCAAAATCGAATCGCCTTGCCGGTCCTCGGCGTGCGAAAGCCATCAGAGATCTTTATTGCGGGCAATAATCTACTCGAACCTCATAGAAGACTAAACTAAATCCGAAATTCCAGCGCGACTCTGTCTAATCAATCAATAAGGTAAATGTCCCAATTAGCGAACACGTCCCAATTATTGACACTTTATCCTTTATATATAAATATGAATTTTATTATGTTCGGAACGGGCGCTAAAACTATTGAATTCGATTCGTGAATGTTCAAAGTATCATTCTGATAGTTTCGCTGATGTATAATTGAGTAATTAATAAATTTTTTCACGTGTGTCACCTATAAATCCGTGAAAAAGTAGTTTCTTGTTGCAGACCTTAAGAACGGCCAAATTTGAAGTATTAAATATTTCTTGCATGAGTAAATTAATGTAAGAAAAATATATTCAAATAAGTTAAAAAATAATTGTGAATTCATTATTTAACAAAATTGGACCGAATTTGTTATTAAATTCGTAATAATTATGGGGGTCAATAATCGGTACTCGTAAAATGTATGAATTCCTGTTATTGACATGAGATGCCATGACATGTTTCCATCTTGCGTGATTTGTCAGTTTTTATCGTAACCCCAAAAATTGAAGATGTCTAGTGAAGAGTATAATCGAAGAAAAAACTATTCGTAAGAATAGTTACATTCCAACAACACACATTAAAACTGTGAGCGAATCATATGGCGTATCAAAAACGACACTTTTCTATAAATATAACGGAAATATACCGCAATAATAAAGTTAGTAGTTGGGACATTGATACGGTCCGAAATAGGTCACCATTTGGGGCGAAGAGATAATTGGAGGTCAAAAATAGGTACACGTGCACCATATAATATATTTATCATTAATAATTATATTCGAACCATTTTATCATAAAAAAGGGCCTTTTTCATACTGGAAAAGAACCAGCCATGTGATAGGCTATTAAGGGGTCATGCTCAGTCACAACTTTCAAAAATCGATTTTTCAATTTTTGTATTTTCTTTAAGTACAACATCTTAGAAATATTCTGTAAAAATTTTAAGGTAATTCGAATAAAATTGGCCGAGATATAGGCGTTCGAAGTGAACCATTTTATATAAGTATAAACTTGACTTAAAACTTCAAACGCGTTTTTCTTGAAACAGCATTTTCAAAATCGGTGACCAAGATATTTCAAAAACCATTCAACCGATTTACTTCAAATTTTACAAGCTTACTATAGGAACAATAAACTAGTCTTTGAACGAAGGATTTTTTTCCAATGCTTAGTTTTCTTTTAATTGACGAAAATCAGGCACGATTTATGATGAAAATTGAAACTTTTACTTTAAACATCCGCCATTTTTTCCCAAATCAATATTTCGAAAAATCCTTCGTTCAAAGACAAGATAATATAATATAATAAGTAAATTCTTTGGAATTTTTTAATTTAGATGATCGACTTTCGAACAGCAGTGGTCACCGCAGAAGCCTTTTTTTAGAGGACCTTTGAGAGATGGACAATAACTTTGTTATTAATAAATATTTTTAAATAAAAAAATTACAATACACAGTACTAGATGCAATCTTTAAAAGGAAAAAAGAATTTTTGAGAAATGTGTTATAGCTTTCGAGTAAAAAATTCCCAAAGATTGCACTTTTTTCGGCCTCCTGACTGAGCATGACCCCTTAATGAGTAACTGCGATAAAATATATTTTTAATATGTAAATATGTTAGAACGCGCGCATAGATCTTACAGGGTCGCTAATTGGGACATTTACCTTAATCACTTCAAACAAATAAAATCGCATATCAAATTCTCTGTCTCTCCATTCCCACGAGCATATTTATTTTTAATACCTCGATGCACCGCGCTAAACATTTTCTTTATTTATTTACAGCCTCCCACGTTTTCATCCCAGCGTCTTGATTACTAAGTATAAAATTCGGCAAGAAACTGCGCTTCTTTGAGAATTAAAGACTAAACTAAATCCAAAATTCCAGCGCAACTCTGTCTAATCAATCAATAATCACTTCAAACAAATAAAATCCCATATCAAATTCTCTGTCTCTCCATTCCCACGAGCATATTTATTTTGAATACCTCGATGCACCGCGCTAAACATTTTCTTTATTTATTTACAGCCTCCCACGTTTTCATCCCAGCGTCTTAATTACTAAGTAAAATTCGGCAAGAAACTGCGCTTCTTTGAGAATTAAAGACTAAACTAAATCCAAAATTCCAGCGCGACTCTGTCTAATCAATCAATAATCACTTCAAACAAATAAAATCCCATATCAAATTCCCTGTCTCTCCATTCCCATGAGCATATTTATTTTTAATACCTCGATGCACCGCGCTAAACATTTTCTTTATTTATTTACAGCCTCCCACGTTTTCATCCCAGCGTCTTAATTACTAAGTAAAATTCGGCAAGAGAGTGCGCTTCTTTGAGAATTAATTTCCAAGCGCCCGCCGTTAACGGGATTTCCTCTAAATGAAGATTAAACGTTCTATGCGAGCGCGGCTCGCGAGACGCGCGCCTTTGATCGCTACTTCGCCCACAATTGCCTGTCAGCGCAGCGTACGCTCGATATTCCCGTTGATCAATTAATTACGTCTATCCGCGTTATAAAACCTCCGTCGACGACCGCGCGCCGCTATCCCCGGCATCCCAGCATCCATTTCGCCCGGGCGAGTCCTCCTAAACGCTCTTCCCGTTCACATTTATGATTTCCAAATGAATTTGTTTTGTTACCATTTGCATGTATCGCGGTGCGGCGGTGCGCGCGGCGATAAACAAATGTATAACGGTATGAATATTCATGATCGGTGACCGATGGACAATCATGAAACCCTGCAGCAGCTCGCCGACTATTTCATCACATTTCATTTATTATATTTCGTTTATCAGGGACGTTCTTCTTCTTTTTCATAACCAACCTCGCGTGTCTCATCTGGCATTAAATCTCTTAGAATCTTGATAATTGAAATTACCTAGAACGTCGCATTTATTCGCAAACAGTTCGCCGCAGGTAAGCGCAAACAGTGAAGTGTTTGGACGCCGATAGAAAAAAAAAGGGTGACTACCCCTGCTGGAAGAGCGTAACTGGGCGTAACCCCCAAAAATCATCTTACAAGTGTGCGCACGGACCGTGCGAGGGTCCGGAGAGGATAAAACGTGGCTGATTTATTTATCGAATCATAAATTACCGGGGCTACAATACGAGGCAGCATGCAAAAGCCCGCGTCTCTCGGCCCGACTGCTGCCTCTGTCTCTCTGCCGTTCCTGACGGCAGATCGAAAATACGCGGCGAAGGACCGAGGGCGTAAACGTAACGCGTGTTTGCGTTGCGTGCTCGACCGGAAACACGATTTATACGATGCAAATTAAATGTGTACGCTACACATGCGCGAGAGCTGACGTTCTCATCGTGCGGAAAAAGCCTCCGTTGGATCTATCGTTGTTATTAACATTCCGAGCCTGCGATTGGCTCCCTAAGTTTTTTGGAGATTCTTGGAGTTGGAAATATAGACAGAAGAAGAAGCTTAAAATGTTGTTTAGATTCTTCTTTAATTTGATTCGTCTAGCAAATTGATTTTAAGCAGAGTGACTGACTCGTTTCAATGTAAATTTCCTAGAGATGCAATATTTATGAGCAATCATTACCGAGACCTTAAATAGTCACGCGGTCGTAGGATGGTTTGGAACCCCTTCTAAATCAGAATGCTGAATAAACTGCGATCCATTTGGAGCGCGTGCGGGGGATTCTCCACGGTCGCGTCCACATGTCCGCCAATTAGACACGCAGGATAAAATGACTGTTACCCTCTATGGTCGCCGGGCAATTATTCATTTTTCGCGTCAACAGGGCGCTTTATTCTACAGCGTGGTCCAGATAATTTTTAAAACAGGATCGAGCTCGAGCAATCCTTTGTTCCCTAGCGTTGAACCCTGGGTGATATGGCAATGCAGCTTGAGATAATAGATTTTAGTATGTGAGACGCGACGCACGTTTTTATGTCTGCTGAGTGGAAGTATTTGAAAATTGCTCTACCTGCTCGTCCCACGAAGATGGCCAATTTATAACACGTTACAAGTACAATCTTCCCTTAATACGACCTCGATGAATGCCCCGGCCGGGACTGGGCGTGTTGTGACAATGTTTAGGGAACGTTTTGGGGTCTGACATTTGTGTACGCTCCCCTTTTTAGGCAGTTCTCATTGTACCGGCGAAAACGCATCGGCGTATTGACAAATGGGAGATATTAATTTCAACGTACCGAAATTTCACGTGGCATCCGCCTCATGGGCTGGCTACCCTCGATTCTCGCTTTCATCGTCCTTCTGTAATACGTTGGATACGTCCAAATAGTAATTAATTATAAATCCACGGGCCCTCCGCCGCGAGAAGTAAGGTAGGTATCTTCGAAAGCGACTGCCGCGGCAGTTGCAGCGCCGTTTAAAATAATTAAGAGGATCATCTGCCTCGCAAATAACAGCATTGATCGCCACGGTTCAAACAGTCGGCGAGATATGCTGTTTTAAGTTATTTTTTTATTGGGAAATTGCTAGCAGCAATTAGAGAACTCGGGAGAATGAATCAAATATCAAAGATGAAAGAAATACCGCGCGTTTAATGTAAATACATTTTCTCTCAATGTTTATAATTCATGCGCTACGGAAGATGATTTAAAAATTTGCAATATAATGTGATACAGTAGCACACACAGAGTGGGGGCCCAGTGGCACCGACAACCTTCAAGAGATTAAGGGAGGATTTTCGTTTATCTGCCCCAAAAGAAACTGATATTTAAGAATTTTTTTGGAAAAAATTGTTGATCATATTTGATTAAACTATTTTGGGGTATAAAGAGGCGTCTTTAAACTTGTAGAAAATATTTTTTTTATGTCGATCCTTTTTATTATTTATTAATTATTGTGGAATTTTGTTCACCTCTTTGATGATGTAACTCCTATTGGCGGGGTGTGTAGCAACTGTCACAGACATGTGATTGCAAAAAAAATAAAAGTTTCTTGAAATTGGATAGTTTACGCTGGGATTGGTCCGCTTTAAAAAAAAAATGAAAAATTGAAAGGGTTGTAGCGTTTGAAAAAAAAAGTAAGTTTTTTCCTGGGACAAATTTTCATATTATTCTTTATATCGACGAGAAAAGTATTATAAATACAAATTATAAATTTTAGGTCCCGTCCCAACTTTTGAAAATTTTCTTCTTTTTGCAATCAGATGACTGTGACAGATGCTACACCTGACGCCAATGTTGTAGAAAAGATTAACACAATTTCACAATCTTAATATTTAAAGCAGAAGAAAGCTTCTAAATGTTTGTGTGTTTCTCTGTCGCCTAAAAACTTTCGAACGATAAACTCTGAGATCACGAAATGTGCCTCAGCTCATTATACCTGACTAATCCAGAGGAATGTAACCATTTGAAGAAAAAATTAAAAAAAATTTTTTGTATAAAACCCGAGTAGTGAAGCTATTAATTAATAAATAATAAAAAGGATCGACAAGAAAAAAATTCTACAAGTTGAAAGATGCTTCCTTATATCCCAAAAGAGTTTAATGCAATATTAACAACAGATTTTTCAAAAAGAAATCATAAATTTCAGGAGCTGTCACACGAGAGTCCCCCCTTAACGTAACCACGACTAAAGTAATTCGAGAGCTTTGTAAAAAGAAAAGCAAACTGGATTTTATTCTTTAAATAAATTTTTAGAATCACCTAATGAATTCTACTGAATTTCCATTAAAAATATTTTCATCCGCTCAGCTCGGCACCCTTCAAGATTAAATCCCAAGTGCAATATTAATATAACCAGTAACTATTATTACTCTACCAAATCCTCAATATTTAATTCCTGAAATTTGATTTAATCTCCCGAATAATCCAGCAGCCTCATTATTCCTTCTAAAGGTACATTACCTGCATTATTGCGCACGAATCTATCCCCCGTTGAAGTCAAGGCAGGCGAGTGTGCAAACGGGGGCACGAAACGGTTCCGTTTGGTCGGTGAATTTCCTCGTGGGATGCAGAAGCGGACTTGCGTCGGGTCGTCGGAGATAAGGCCGCGAAATGGCGCGGTGGTATCGGGCGGAAATACGTTGGAAAAGGTAGGGCGACAGTCGGAATTGAAAAATAGTGCCTTGGGCCGCTGTCGTTCACAGTGATGGCTCCGTGACAGCCAATGTAACGCACGAATTAACGAAATAATTGATTTTCATACCGTTCGGAGTAAGCGACGCGCAGAAAAGACCGAGCCGGCCCCGATCGCCGAAGCGGCCAGATATTTTCTCGATTTCCTGACCGCAGGTGCACGTTACTGCACCGAGTATCAAAAAATCCTGCCACTCGCCTTGGGCTAATCTGCCTTAACGTCGGCGAATATAGTATGGGCACGGTGTTTCGCTCAGCTCGGTCCAACTATACCGTTAAGGAACTAGTTCTTGATCAGGCACTAATTTTTTATCAGTTCATGAAATAAATCGTTCTTTTCAGTTTATGTCTTTAAATAATTGTTTGAAATAATTACTAACATAAAAAAGGATAATTCAAACTAGTTCCTGACCTGATCAAAAATTAGTTCCTATGTATTTTCAGATGATCAAAAACTAGTTCCTAGTCACATTATTATTCCCTAACCTTATAAATAATTAAATTATACTTATTTTCAACTTTTTGAAATTTTTCCTTAAAGTGTAAACGCTAATTCATCTTTTAGTATAAAAAAATCTATGGTTGAAAGGTTTATTAGGTTAAAAGTAAATATTAAAGCGGGAAGCTCTCTAAACTGATCAAAAACTAGTTCCTTAACGGTACCTTCCAAGCCTAGGAATCCCACTTACTGCATATTTATTACAGATCAAGCATAGGGTAAAGGACCCAGTTACTGACACCTGACCAATTACTGTCACTTTAACCTATTTTACTTAAAATAACGAATAAATAAACGTTGCAAAGTGATACAAAAAAAGAATTCTGTATTTCAACTTATAATCTATACTATAGATTATATTCTACAGTTTGTTTATTTATTATTTTAACTAAAATAGCTTAAGGTGACAGTAATTGGTCAGGTGTCAGTAACTGGGTCCTTTACCCTACACAGTACGTAGTAGCATGAAAAATAAAGCTACCCCAAGGCATTAAAAAACACACCCCAAAGAAGACGATAGAATATCAGAAGACTATTCTCCGGACCTAAAATGTTGCTCTGAATAAAAAAAAACAGCAACCTCCCCTAAAACGAGAAGAGTGTACCTACCCTCGCCTCCATAAATATACACGTATAATTGCCTATCGCTTGATAAATCGTGCTCCACTTTCTCGCTAATAATTCGCGCGACTCAAGTAAATCGGCGTGTCTCGTGTCCGTTAATGGGGAAAGAGCGAGAGAGAGAAAGAGAGAGAGAGAGAGATGGAGAGATTACTCGTAGCCGGGGCGGATAATGTAAGCCTGGCGAGCAGGCTGCTATATGGATAGGGGGTTGGCCGAGGGAGGAAACGGAGGCGGAAAGAGGAAGGGTGGGAGGGAGAGAGACAGAGGAAACGGGGAGAAAACAGATTTATATTTGAAATTAGATTAAGCTCCTGCGCTTGAAAGCTATATAAACGCCCCTCTGCCCCCCTCCGCCCCGGCCGCGTACGTTCCGCGTTCCGCAATCCGCTAAGAGGAGAGACTCAATAAACCAACCACTCACTCTTTCTTCCTCCGTCTTTTCCCCTCCCGCCCCCATTCTCTCCGTTCCCCGCGTATTTCACGGGATGCCCCGCACCTCCCTCCAAGCTGTTCCTCCATTTCCCCCGGTATCTTTATTTTTACCGATAAAACTACCGGTCGCCGGTCCTTTTTCTTTCCGCTCCCCGAGAGCACGATCCTCCCCGCGTGATTTTATTTCTTGCGGAGGAATAACCATTCCGCCGTGCCTCGCTTCATCCCCCCCACGCCAATACCTGGACGCCGCCGCGTTATTCCTCGAATCAACTGTGCACCCCCCCTTCGCGCGAAGGTACCCCAAGATATTTCCGCCTTTACTATACACCGCCTTTTATTTTCTCCCGCAGGACATCAACGGCGGATGCTTCTCGTGTTTGCTCCTTACTTCACAGAGTTTACCCCGCAGTGGTCCTTGCCAGCGATTCCAGCACTCTGACCAGTTATTCTCTTTTATGAATTCACTTTTATCGCTCTTGATTCATTTGCGGTAAATGCTTCTCGATATATAGGAACCATTGACGATTACAAGCTCTCTTTATCGCGCTCTGGTTCTCCCTAGTCTGTAATTTCTTCGTTTTAGTATTTCTTCCCTAGTCTGCGTCGAGAAAGTAGAGCTGGGGGAAGAGTGGAACGTATGCGAAATTGCGAACGTCACTGTAGCGATTAAATTCTCGGGAATTATGATAATACCGAGAGAATGAAATCTTGATTTAAGCGACGGGCATCTGGTAGACTCGAGGCGTGAGTTTCTTAGCGCTATACCTACGTTGAAGATACTACTGACTAAAAACTTGTTGCTATTGTTAAATTGAAAAGTTAGCATCTCAAAATATCCGGGAATATAATTCTTCTAGTGTAAATTGTTTTGTAGACTGTATTTTAACGAATAAATTATAAAAAAAAGGCTTTTTACAAACTATTCACTAGACGGTCACTTGCAAATCGAAACAAAAACGCTCGATTAAAATGACACGATAGACGTAAATGATCCGCGTTAAAATTCGAGGCGCTGAGGTGGACTAATTTTACTTCGTTGAACTATGACGATTTAATGGTGGTTTAATCGCTTCACATGGGGGTCTGTAACGCGCCTGGCCCCACGCCATACCCATATCCTTGTGGTCCGAAATTTCGAACGTAACATTCTAAATAACGATAACAGTAAAAATACGTGGTAAACGGGTGTATTAGGGTGTAAGGGGCAACAAGATCGCACTAACGTTTGCAATAAATTTCCCCGCAATTTTCCTGATAGGTTAACGGTTCCAAGGGTTTTCTACAGCAGTAGCAGCTGAAGCATGTGTTGTGATAAGGTATGCCGCATACGGTCTTCAATAAGGGGCGACATCACCAACAAAGAACATTAATCAACGTCATAGTATCTTTGCAACACTTACACCTACTAAGTAACATCCAATTACAATTACAAAATCTTTTGTTTCAATTCGCATTGGCGTAGCAACAAAGGCGAACTTATATACGCGTGCTAAGTGAAAGCATCTTTCGCAAGCGTGACCGTAATTTAACCCTTCCGATGTTACGAACGCTTATGTGCGCTGAGGAGGGTCCGGAGACTTTTTTCCAGGAGGGGGCGGGGACTTTGGGATGATGGTAGGGAATTCAATCCCGGAATCCCGGCTGTTTTTTGGATTTTAAAACTCCCGGGATTTGATATATCAAGTTATAACTTGCCCCGAGAATTTTTAAAAACGTAAGTTACTTTATGAACAACTGAAAAATATAAAAATGGAATCCAAAAAGCAGCCGGGATCGCGGGATTGAATTCCCTAGATGATGGTAAAGAAAAATATACCCCTCTTACTCTTTTAACCCATTTTATAGTGCCAATTTAATTAAAAATTTGAAACGGAAATTTAAAAATTTTCCCTTTTTTAGTATAAATTTAATAAAGATCAGTTTTGAAAATAAGCGATTTTTTGTCAAAAGGTAGATGGGGTAACTGCTCCTGTGCCCCCCTCCTCTCCCTGCAGACGCCCATGTGTGTGTTGATTATAGGTTAATCATGGAGTGTGGTAAGCATCGAAGCCTCGGAAGGGTTAACGAAAGAGTTATTACTCGTATTATCTCAGATTACCTGCATTTCAGCTTGGTACACTTTCCGCCCACAGCGTTGGCAATCTAGGCCGCCGCCTAGGCACTCGCAACCAGATGGTTTCGGTCGGCAACACCCTCCATCGTTACCTTCCGATCTGTCGGTACTGCAGCAGCGCCTGGTTCTCACCCGGCATACCGGACTCTTTGATCTGTGTACACATTAATAAACGTTCCAAAGGAAAGAAGACAAGCATAAAGACGGTCCATCTGGATCCGTTACTCTAAAGCAATGCCAAAATATGAGAATTCAGAAATATCTTAATATATAAAGCAGAAAGCTTCTATATGTTCGTGTGTTTGTCTGTCACTTAAAAACTTTCAAATGATGAACTCTGAAATCACGAAATGTGTCTCAACTCATTATGCCTGACTAATCCAGATGAATGTGACTATTTTCACGAAGAAAATAAAAAAGATATTTTTTTATAAAATCAGAATCTAAATTTCGAGTGAAGCCGTGTAGTAAAGCTAGTTAATAATAGAGAAAGGCATAGGAGTATTGTAATAATCAGGATAACGTGCAAATCGAATAATAAAAAATCTACACCGTCGATAACAATATCAAGATTCAATTACCGACAGCAGCTGCCACTTCCGCAGCAATTCCCGCATTTCCTGCTGCAACAGCAAGGTGGCGGTGGAGGGCACGGTCTTGGAGGGGGGCATGGTGAACATGGTGAACATGGTGAACAAGGTCGGCAAGGAGGAGCGCAATTCCTCGAGGGCATACACGTTTGCCCGGGTTTTCCACAGCCTCCGCGACATCCTCCTCCGCAACATCCACCCCCTCCACAGCCTACAGGCTCCGCGCAAGGTGGACGGCATCTGATGATTGTTTTCTTGCAAACTGGTCGTTCGTTCGCCGGTGGACAGCAACCGCGTCTGTCGATACACGGCGATGAACACGCGCAGGCCGTAACGATAGTGCGACATGGATCTGGTTCCCCTGAACAAAGATGGTATGTATCTTCCGAAATATCGAAGGGGATGAAAGAGAAATGAAAATGGAAGGTATGAGAAAAAGCATCAGTAATAAAGATTTTTTTAATATTATAATTACTTTTCCCACAGTGGCAAGGATTCTCTATCACTTTAACAACTCCACACGTGACTTTAGGTCGAGATCCGCAGGGCCCGCCGCCGCACCCACCGCGCAGGCGCTCGTGATCGTCGAACTCGTTCGACGAACACGGACCATTATGATGGTTGTACGTCATCGCGTCTTCCCTCGACGACGCGTCATCCTTCTCGCTCCTCGTTCTGTACGCACGGGACTCCGAACTGCCTTCGGCGCTACGATTCTGCCCGCAGTTCTTCTCCATGTCATTGCATTTATTCATAACGTCGTCGCTCACGTCGCAGCACTCCGACGCGCTTTTTTCAAAATGCATCCCACCAATATCTTCGTTTCGACTCACGCGATTTTCGTATCCGCCGTTCTGTTTACCGACCGAGTCGTCCGCTTGCCAGATGTCGTAAGTGTTATCGCACTCCTCGTTACTATCGTGACTGTAACAGGGCCGACGGCGACGAGCATCCTGCATTTTCGCCGCGCGATTCTGGTCGCTGCCGCACGCGTCCCCGTAGACGACGTCGCAGAACGAGACTCGCCGTCGGGAAGGCAGCGGACTTCGGGGCGGCGGTACCGGCGGATACGCAAACTTCCGCCTTGACGGAATAGTGGCGCTATCAGCGCTAAACTCGCACACGGGATCGTATCTGTTTTTTGTACTGTTCCAGTTGGCGGGTGTCTCTCGTGTTTTGTCTGCGCTAGAAATATCTACGCTTAGAACACTCTATACCGGCGGATCGCGGCCGGTGCTGAACACTCCGCGATGAGTAAACGCGGAGTGGATAAAGAAAGCATCTGCAACGTCGGTAAAACCTTACGCCGGTCTCTTACCGACTGGGCACTGAATACAGCCCACGCGTCCAATCGTTTTCGCGATTGCCCCTAAGCGGTTCCTCGTAAGTAGCTTACAAAACACCCAGAAGAATAGAGGCACGAGAAAGTCAGAGAACATTTCGTACCTTAGCTGAGCCTCTGTAATGTCGGTCTCATTATTATCAAGCAGTGGCTTTAAGTCTGACTGATTGCTCTCTTGCGGATGTACCTCGAATCGACAATCTTTCGCGACAATGTTATTCCTCTCCGACTCCAGAGACAGTGTACTATGCAAAGGGTATCGTTTACGGTTTTATAAAGGGTAGGTGTGGGAATACGTCGGTAACAGACTTGAACCTGCGAAGTTTAGAGTGCTGCCGACTGTACCATGTAGTCACTGCAGTCGGGCTGGGTGGGGGATCCCAAACTGTTGTCATCGAATCGACAGTGCCTAGATTTGCGCACTCGTTTGCCAAGGAATATTTTTTCTCTTCGAGACAAGTGTTCGCCCCTTCGACCACGCTACCTCCACCGCGGAGTCTGCACGTGCCGGTTCGGTAATGCTGCTTTCTATCTAGCGTACCGATTGAACTCTCTACGCCTCGGTAACAGTTCAATGAATCCTGAGCTGAGAGTGCTAGGGTTGCAGGTGTGTCAGGTGCTGCTTTGATTTCATGATTCGCGGCGGACAGGGATAGACGAACGTAACAGCTCTTGCAAAATAAATCGCCGATGTGTGTCACCACGCTACAGCTGTTTAGCAATTTCCGACAGTTACCTACAGAGTTTCAGAAATTTTTGAAGTGAGTTTCTCACGCTTTGATGGATTTAGTGTGAGATAAACACGACGGGAAATGTAATTGGTACCCGTTTTAATCTTTCAAAACCTTTGCGATACTAACGACAAGAGAAGCAAAATGTGTGCCAGACTTTTCCAAGAGCCAATTTTTCCTCCGCGAAGTAAACCTCGCGATTGCAGCGCGGACAAATTCCAGGCATTTATGGGTCCACGCTGGTTACCTTCTCAGAGTATTTGGTAATGCATGATAGAGGATCGTTAATTTGGATTAATGCGTGATGGTCAATGTAAACTAAACCTCCTTCCTGAACCGCATTAAATATGTTTCCTAATGTTCACGGGTGTTGACGACGTAATTGTGCGAGACACGATGAATTTCACGCATCGTCGAACGTTTCGCCGCGAAATCTTGTCGATAAACTTCACTTTCGAGGAGACATTAATCAATGCCTTTACTTAATTTATACCAATTCGCCAAAAAGTGTTGAAAAAATGTCGAACGTCAATAACTTGATCGCTGGAGGAAACAAAACACGGGTACCTACGCGTCCGACCAGACGATTTCGAGAACTTGAACGCAAACAAAGGCAATCAATTGGAACTAGGGCTGGGACTATTTGTCGAATTTTTCGCTATTAGAATACTTCAGTTGCTCAATTATTTGACGAATATAATTCGAATATTTAAGTATGGTCGTCCGGAGGGGGGTGGGGGGGAGCCAAAGGGGGCCGTCCCCCCCCTGGCTTTTGAAAAAAATCTCTTATTTTTCAAAACTGATTTTTATTAAGTTTATACCGAAAAAGGGAATATTTTTAAATTTTGGTTTTAAATTTTCAATTAAATTGGCACTATAAAATGGGTTAAAAAAGCAAGAGGAGTATATTTTTCTTTACCATCATCCCAAAGTTGCCCTCCCCCCGCCCCTGGAACTTTACCATCATCCCAAAGTTGCCCCCCCCCCCCCCCTGGAAAAGAGGTTGCCGACGCCCCTGTATTTAAGTATTCGAATACTGATGTATTCGAATAATATGGTGTAAATTATAAATCAAGTTCTGTAAGTTCATTTGTTATGGTGAAATCTTGTAAGCTAATTTTTACCCACTTCACGCCATACTATTCGAATACATCAGTATTCAAATATATCAGTATTCAAATACTCAAATATTAGAAGTTTATTCGTAGCATTCGAACACTTGTAAAATATTCGAATATTAAATTATTCAAATACTCCCAGCCCTAATTGGAACCGAATCGGCGGCTAGCTCGAAATAGAAATCAATTTCTCCAGAAACATAAATTAGCTCACTTGAATAGCAAAAACAACAAAAGCTGCTACCACAATAAAAAAGTACATTACGCAAATCAAGTTTTACTATTACACCAGCACGTTATCTAATCAAACCAACATTTTCATTCGTTGCCTCAATTCACAGCTACAACAATCGTCACGAAAGATACACAAATATATTCCTCACAAAATACTTGCCAAGCAGGAAAATCATATTTGGCAAACGACGCAAAGTACATACGCGCAGCCGCGATGTCGCGCTGCCAAAGTTTCGCGGCGGGCTTCAAGTTGTAGCGCAAGTGGCTCTCCGATTCGAAGAGGTTAAGGAGGCTGCTGAGTAGAAATGGCAGCGATAAAGGGCCTGGGTAGAAACATCCCCTATCTGAGGCAACAATTCGCCGCCCTGTTAGGAAACACCAGCACCAGTGTGAAATTCATATGCATCGTAGTCCTGTTCTCCTATTGCCTTTCTTTCTCCGCGGAGGCGGTACGTCTTCTGAGCGTGACACCAGGTTACCTGCTACCTCCAGCCTTTTGGATCTGGACGGCGTTCACGTTCTGTTTCCTCGAGATACACTTCTGGGAAGTATGCGTGGACGTCGTCACCGTCGGCCTCTGCGGCAAATTGATCGAGCCCCTTTGGGGCGCGATGGAAATGATGACTTTCTTCGCTATCGTTAATTTCGGCGTTGCCGTGCTGTCAGCGTTATTCTATTTGTTCCTCTATATGTGCACCAACGATCCAGACTTGCTCTTCGACATACACATACATGGATTGACCGGGTACATCGCAGGTACGGCTTCTTTATTTTCCGTACATTTAGAATTTGTAAATTGATCGTACTTGATCGAGCTTTGAGATTCCTTTAATCAACCCAATGACGATCGTTCGACACAGCGATAATATTGTTTACGGCTGCTTGTAGGTGTTGCGGTGGCTGTAAAACAAATAATGCCAGATCATATTTTGGTCAAGACGCCGATTGGAAAGATTACGAATAGGAATATACCGCTGATGGTTTGGATTCTGGGAGTGACGTTGTGGCTTTGCGGATTACTCGAAGGTACTAATCCGACTATGTTTCTTAGTGGCTTGTTGATATCGTGGGTGTACCTTAGATTTTATCAGAAGCACAACAATGGTACGCGTGGCGATATGGCAGATAACTTTACGTTCGCGAGGTAAAGCATATATTTGTATTTTTTTAATAGATGGGAGAGTATGTTTGTTCTTATGATTGGAAATTTGGTTACAGCTTCTTCCCAAATGTTCTGCAACCACCGATAGCAGTTGTCAGTAATACGATACATGGTTTCTTTGTACGTATTGGACTTTGTAAAAAAGTGGTGAGGAGATTTGATATGTCCAATGCACCACCTGGTTTGATTATAAATCTTCCTGGTATCGATCCGCATGATAGCGAGAGAAGAAGGTTTGTTTCTTTTGCTTGTGATTCTTTTTTATCGAATTCTTCTAATTTAATGACACTTTTGGAATTAATTTTTGTGAGTAATGTTGATGTTTTTCTAGGCAAATAGCTTTAAAAGCCTTGAGCGAAAGGCTAAGTAAGGATCAC
The DNA here is from genome assembly GCA_929113495.1 of Andrena minutula. Classification (NCBI taxonomy): domain Eukaryota; kingdom Metazoa; phylum Arthropoda; class Insecta; order Hymenoptera; family Andrenidae; genus Andrena; species Andrena minutula. Next base: position 44,100,160 of record OV815994.1, read on the forward strand.
GCGAAACCGTGGCAACAAGATCGAGCTAAAAAGCATTCTCCGATACCTCCGGCAGTATCGATCCCAATCCCTGAATCCACTACGCCCAAACCGCTCGCGTCCCCTCTCATTCCACAAGTTAGCGTAAACATACATAATCACGCTTCTACCAACACGTGATTACATTCGATAGACTGATTTCAATAATTATATGTATAAATATGTTGAGGAACTTTTAAAGAACCTGTTCTCTGAACCGTATTAACAAATATGGCGATATTCAAGAACACACGTCTAGTTTGCAGTTGTGCGTAAACGAATTGTGTAACTGCGAAGCTACCTTAAAGCGTATTCACGAGAGAAAGAGAACGAGAAAGTATTTGTAAAGAGATTTTCCATGTTGCACAGTTTATCGATCGATATTTTGGAATAATTAAATTACATTAAAGAATCATTCGCCTCTTAATTACCTTTTGATAAATCCAAAGAATAAAGCATTTTACTCAAGTGGTGCCTTGGTGAGTTTGTAGCTTTTAATCAGTTCGCGTATCCATCCTTGAGAATCGGTCCGTCAAAGTGTAAACGTCGAGTTGGTTTGTTCTTTGGTATTATCAAAGAAATATAGCGAGCAAGGTTTTAGAATGCTTGCTTAATGTAATTATATGCAATAATTCTATAGATTATAAATCTCGTAAAATTTTGCGGATAAATTACGTTGCAGCTTAAGGAAAGCAATTATTTTAGACATTATTTTTACATAGAAATCATAAAAAGTTGCGTTTCATATATATACATATGTTTAATAACTATTTTTCGTTAATTCAGAATGAATTTCAATCATGAGACTTTACGTGTTGGTAGATAATCCATGTGGTAATCTATGCTGAAACGTATTTACATACTTTGACTATAACCCAGTGACTTTTTAAAATTTTGTCCCAGCATTTTTCAACATTATTTAAATCACACTTGGATACTGCTATTGATTGTAGCGTCTGGTTAATAATGGTGCAGCAAACAGTCTTTAGAAGCTTCTTAAGCAACACAAATACGACAAAATCGATCTTTCTAACTTGCGATGCTATTTTCCAACAAAATCGTGCTCTTCGTTACAAAGAACCATGAACTCTATTTATGTAATTGCGTACTGTGTCGGTGAGTGATGAATAATTTAAATGCTTTTAATAAAAACCCTGGAGGTCCTTTAATACTGCTGAATGATAATTGGGGGAGGGTAAAAATGCTTTGATCATAACAATGAATAAAAAATAGACTGGCTTCCAGTACAATACTATAAAGTAATTTCACTAGAAACCAAGTTCGACAAAGATAATTATATTTCTGATATGTTATTTTAGAGAGTATTTAGCACCACCAGGATCACGACTAAACATTCTGTACAGCATAAAATGTTGACACGTCCACATTTCAAAATCAAACACTGATCGCGAAACACAAATATCTGCAGCTTATTTCAAAATCGTAGTGTGGCTAAAGTGTATTTTATCTTTCACACTGTACGAGATCATTTTTACAAAAGGATGCAAGTCACGTCATTCTCAATATTTCTGTATTTATATAACAGTTATTTTTAAATGCTTATTATCATTATTATGCTATTTTTAAATCTATATCTGTACCTAGGTACACATATCGCTTATAAAATGAAATTCATTCTCCAGAACATTAATTCAAGTTATCTGTAAATTCATGAATATGCGTTACTTGTAAGTTTTTGTATTATGTACTATATTTAAAGTGACTCTCGATTCATTCTGTCAATCTTGTTTAACATTGCACAAAAATAGATCATTCAGTGTTTTTTTCTCAGTGCAACATACATTCTCCTTAATTACAGATACGTGTTTAAAATTTCACTGATTTAATTGGAACGGTACAACTAGATTCTAATTTGTTCTTGAGTAATGATTTTTCTACTTGAAACGATACAACTACTGTGCCACAACATGATTGCAAGATTATTCTTTTTTTGCCATGTACCAATATTTTCAAACGATTGTTAAACATTGATCATTGTAGTTTAAACATATAATGTTTATATATATATATATATATATAAAGGTGAATGGAAAGTAGTTTGTATAATGTATAGAGCAATGTGGATACTTGATATACCATTATGTTGTAAATATAATGAAGCGCGATGTGAAATGTGAAGGGAACAAGACACTACAAAGACACAGTGATTATAGGATATTGAAACGCGTGTGATGAGGAAGTAAGATTAAAATCTATTTTTATGTATGACATAAAACTGTCCCTTGTGAATGTATGTTATTCATATTTTGGCATTTCGCTTAAATAAAACTTTTACGAAAACTTTCAAGTACTTTTATTGTAAGATTTTTAGTCAATTAATATTTATTACAAATATGACTAGAATTGGAAAGCGAAAGGCCAGAATTAAATGTATGAATACGTGAATATTTGTTGATTTCATTAAGTACATTTTAAGAATCTAATGTAATTTAATAATTACACATTATATATATATGTACATGTTATATATAATGAGTTTTGTACATACGTTGAAATCGTTGCAGTCTGTACAATATTAAATTCTACTGAAAAAATATGTATCCTCTATTTTCCTAAACAACACGGAATTGGAGAAACAATTACCGACTATGCAGCGTATATTAAAAAATACTTATTCGAGCTACCTGCTATCCTGTTTAATTTATATAATTATAATTCTTAATCTGTTGATTGTACATAAATGATGAGTATAAAACACTTTCATATCGATTAAACGAATCATCTCATACTTTCTGTTACAAATCCTTTCGCTGCGAACCTAAGAATGGGAAAGGAATAAATTTATCCTTGGCATTAAAACAAACTTTATTGCTATAGAATTATATAAATTCAATAATCCGATACTGTGTGTATATAGTCCTTGAAAAGTATAAAATATTCCAAAGTTAATTTCCCTAATAGAGCGGACAGCATTTTCCGCAATGCTGCGTATCATCCACAACAGTTTAATCACGGCGCGTAAAATACAAGTCCGATATAATAGCTGTATTTCTTTTACCTATAAAACTGTTGTTGGTGTTGCGACCATTGAGTCTGCGGTGGCGGAGCTTGCTGTTGCTGAGGTGGCGGACCGTACGATGGATCCTGTATGTACCCTGTCGGAGACGGCCTTATCGATGCTGGCGTCGAGGACACGTACTGTTGCTGCTGCGGCGGAGGCGGCGGTGCGTACGATACTTGAGCAGGATGCTGTTGCTGTGGATAGTACTGTTGCGACTGTGAAACCGGAGGTGGCACGTTGTAGCCTCCGTAGTTGACTTGCGGAGGTGGAGGAGGATAATAGTGATGGCTTTGTTGCGAATGTATATCGTGCGATGTAATGGCTGTGTCTTGGATAGGTACAGTTATAAGGTTCGTTCTTAACGGAGCGTTATTCGACGGTGGAGGCGCGGAACTTGTAGTATAATTCTGCATTGAGATTAGAGCCTGCGGCCTGTGCTGTTGCCTGTGTTCCACCGGCGACTGACTAACCATCGAGTTCACTCTGGGGTCGTTGCCCATTATGGGCTGAACCATATGCGATTGCACGGATTTTATACGAGTATTCTGCATAGCGACGGACGAAACTTTCGTCAACTGCGACTCTATCTCGGACTTGGAATGCACGTATTGCGCAGCGTCCACTTGCATTCCTTGGACTTGTTGCGGGGGAGCTGATATATGCCGATGATTTATGTGAGCCTATATACAGAAATCGTAGAATGCAGTCGGCAAATTAAATTAATTGGTATAGTTTAAAATAAATTTATTACACTCACCTGCAGATCCCTTTGGCTAAGATACGTTCTTCTGCAGCCCGCGTTTCCGTACCTAGTTCCCCCGTGTGTACACATAAACACTGTACCCAAACCAGTTTGCTCTACTCTGGAAACTTTTTCCATACAACGGGGGCAAACCTTGTCTTCCCTCTTGGCGCAGGATAAGCAAAATACGTGTTTGCAAGGTATCTGAAATGGGGAAAATATAAATATGATATCTGAGCTAATTTATTCTCGAAGCTTGATGATAGTTTCTTTATAATAGTATTGTGCTCACCATGCGTCCATAAATGAGGATAGGTTTCAAGCATTTATCGCAACAATGTATCATGGGATTCAGAACTTTCTCTCCGATAAGATTAACTCTATGGTCCCATCTTAAACGTAGCATCGGCTCGGGAGGTCCCCTATTAATAGTCGTAAAAGTCGGGGCCTCCAGTTGCGATATATCAGCCTCCAGATCAAATTGCTGCTCCAAAGGAGGCTGTTGCGTCGGCGGAGGTTCATGTTCTTCCAATTCCACTCCAGTAGTTTCTACTGGTGTTTCTTCAACTTGCTGCGGAGTGTCTTCTTCATCACTCTCGATAACCTGTTTTAAACGTAAATACAACTATTTAATCAATTAATCGTAAAGTAACAATTACTTGTATCAGATTGATCGTAAATCGAGATTTAAAGCTTCAAAAAGTAAACAAATTTACCTTTACTTGTTTCTTAGATCTACCCCTGGCACGTCCTCTTGCGCGACCACGCGCTCTACCACGAGTTCTGCCCCTCATTCTTTTACCGCCATCCTCCTCCATCACTGAAATAAATTTTCATCATCTATGAAATGAAAAGTCAATATTCTGCGTGCTGAAAGTAGATTAAACCTTTTAAGCATGAAACTAAAGAGAATAAGGCACTTATTGAAGGTAATGATGAGACGTTGAACGATAGAAAGTGTCCATCAACTTGAAAATTAACAAAACATATCTTTAGTACTAATGTGATTAAGTTTGAAAGCTTGTTACGTATACTACCCTCTTTAGTTAAAATGTCCTATCTAGCATTTTGAAACAGCCGAGGAAACTGAAGTTTTATCATCTACTTTGTACCGTGCTTATTTCCTTTCATTCAAATTAAAACATGTTGTCACTATTTCATAACAGCCTAATATAATTTTTTGTAATAGGTATACCGGTAAATAATGTATTATTAACGTACGAATTAATTAATTGCTTTAGATAGGATATTTTAACCATTCGTAAAAAAGTTAGGTTAAACACATTAGACTGTTTATAAACATTTACGAAGCACGTAGAGTTTTCCAACTTGACTTAAAAGGTAAAAGACGCGTGGAACTTCAAATACTTCAACATATCTCAAAAAATGAAAAAACGCTAGATATGACAGTTTAACTAAGGAGTGGAGTATAGAAGTGACGATAGAGTCTTGATCCGTTTACATGATAAACAGAATTATTCCTTATCCTTATTCACTCCATTCATTAACCAAAAAAAGCTACAGAGAGCTAATTTAACATAATTTAAATCGAACAAGTGTCAGAATAAAGGTTTCGCAGTTAAATCATCACTTACTTATAGGTTATACTCCCAATTCCAAGAAGTACGCCTTCAAATCACGTTACAATCATACTTGTTTCGATACTATTAAAACAAGCGATGCGCGGGAGCAAAAGTGCTCAAATAATATATAAAAAAATCCAGCTGTATAATTAATTGTCTCGAAGTGGATCTCACTACAGATAGGTGAATGAAGCGAATAATCTGTTGCTACACCTTCATTGTAGTAATCCATGTGACGTCGGATTGTTGTTACCTTGGAAACGGCTCTACGCTGTAGAAAATCGCAGAGACGGACCTGCGAAATTAAATGCCCCGCACTTGTGAATCCCTCACTCCATTCCTTATAATTATTATTATCCTTGCGACGCGAACGCAAGAAGAATGAAAACTTGAATGAATAGAATGAATACACCGTAAAGATTTTAATATTCCAAACGAATAAACAGAAATAAAGGAAGTCGGAGTAAAACTTTTGAGCGGCGTCTGCATAGTTTACACCATACTATAACTTAATACGTATAGTTTATACAATCGTAGGTAACTTCAAGGTGGTTTGAGGGAGGGAGTTGCTCCGAAATCGAAGAGCATCCAAGAGGACCACAACAATTTTTGCACAGTACTTTAGTGCCTTATTTTAATTGTAACGAGGTTTCGGAAGAATGTCGTGCTGTTCAGGAGACGATGATGAAGAGCAACGACCGGACCCAACGCGCGTACGAGAATGCACGGATATATTCTGGCTTTGTTGTTTTATAGCATTTTGGTTTCTCATGGTAGGTAAACTTTGATACTTTCGTTTTATGTATATGAATAAATTGGAGAGAAGCGCTTAAAGTGTACTTGATAAGAGAATTCCTTAGTACTTTATTTATTTTCAGTAATATTGCTACATTTTGTGTCATGTTTTTTGTAGATCTTGATAGCAGCCTTCGCTCTTGTTTACGGCAATCCCTTGAGACTTATAAATGGATACGATAGCTTTGGAAACACTTGCGGTATGAAGAATAATCCGAAGTTCGGCAGTATGGAGCTATCTGGACAAGATACTAGTGATAAACCGTTGGTATCGATATTAGGAATCATTTTTTTTGTGAACTTGAGGTTTTCATTCAATCTATTGTTTCAGATACCTGTTCTTCTTGGACATAACAAATGTTAAGCACTCTTTGAAGATTTGCGTAAAGAAATGCCCAGACAGAACTATGACCACGATGAACGATATATGTAGGTTCTACGAAGAAACGGGATCTCAACTTTGCCACGATAAACCGAGAAACGACTTCAGTGCCTGCAGTAATGGGAATAGGAAGAATAAAACTGGGTCCTGTCCTGAACTACCAGTGTACGACAGTATATCGGTTCTTAATCGATGTATTCCGAAAGCTATTAAGGATGTGGGAGAAACTATCATCAAAAATGTGTATGGCGTAATTAATTCGTGGGATGTTATCGAACAAATTTTAGGAGATTTGTATAAAACGTGGAGAGAGATTTTGGCTCTATCGTTTCTGGCTTTTGGTATGACTTATTACTACTACATTCGTTTCAACATTTTCTGTGTACACGTCGTTAGACTCGAGTTGAAAATAATATCTATTTTTTTCTTCTAGTTTTATCTCTGTTTATGATTGCCATATTCCATTTACTGGCAAGTATCGTAACATGGATCGTAATGGTTCTTGTCATTATCTCGACTATAGGTAAGTAAACAAACGACCAAGGATGATAACAATAGAATCGCTGCATATAATGTATATTCGTGCTACAAATTATCTTACTTATTCAGGCGAGAAATTGAGAGGAGAAATTGTCGCGACTGCCCCGCAATTTTACAAGATAGAAACACCCTTTTGAATAATTCTCTCCCTTCATTGATTCATGGAATCGATTGAAACACTGATTCAAGTGAACATCTTGAAATTCCAACTTTATTACAGATTCTTCATCATCTGTAGAAATTTCCGATCAAGTAGCGAGTAATTTATGTGTTATTTTATAGCTGGCACAGTCTTATTATGGTGGACGTACATAGAGATTAAAAGAACTTTGGACAAAACCAATCAGAATGAACTTCTCGAAGAATCTGCTAGAAACGAGAGAGCGTTCTTAGCTTTCTCTATCGTTGCGACGATAATAACTGTAAGCTGTTAATTATAATTGAAAAGAAGCATGATAATACTGTTACTTTCGTCGTTCAAATAATTTAATATATTCATATTTTAGGTCATATTATTACTGCTACTCTGTATATTACGCAAACGTATTGGTTTTATGACAGCATTATTTAAAGAAAGCGCAAAGTGCTTGGCGGAACTACCAGGTCTATTTTTCCAACCTTTGCTCACGTTCACTGCTCTAATACTGTTCTTTGCTTTCTGGGTAACTGTAATTCTCTGTCTTGCAACAGCTAGTAAGTGTTTTAATCTTTCTACCGAGTTCTAAAGAAATTCCAGACTAATTGCGTATAAATATGCATTACAGATTATCCCGGAACGAAGCCCGTACAAATGTACAAAAACCACATATTCGACACTTTAAATTTGAGTTCTATCGGAGGGAAGAGTGCACTTGTCGAAGAGAAGAAATTTGACTTTTCCTTCGATTCTTTCAAAAGTAATATATAAAACACTTTTACTTTCAAATTTAACAACTATTACTAATTCCTGAAATATTTCAGCGTTCACACTTGTGGAGTATGTTGATTCAACTTGGGTGAAATATATGTGGTGGGTGTATATCATAGGATTAATATGGATCTCCGAATTCATTATCTCTTGTCAGGACATGGTAATATCGGGAGCTGTCGCTCATTGGTATTTTAGGTAATTGTATTAAATTAATTTAGCGAATGCACAAATCAAATAAAAGGTGTACATTCGTATAACAGTATATTTGTTATTTTAGAGGGAAGAATGCCAGCGCGTCTCCAGTATGCTCCGCTATGGGAAATTTAGTTAGCTACCACTTGGGTTCCGTTGCCTGCGGCTCGCTTTTAATAACCATTTTCAAGTTGCCCCGTTTAATCTTGACATACTTCCATGCTAAGTATGTTTTTGTAAATTGTATACGTATACTTACACGCGTGCACGCCAAGGAATTAAATTTTCTTGAACGTATCTCTCCTAATTTATACATTCTTTTACAGATTTGAAAAGTACAAGGAAACTTCGCCGTGCGCTCAGTGCGGTTTGAAATGTTGCATATGTTGCTTTTTCTGCCTAGAGAAATTTATTCGATACATGAATCATAATGCGTATACTGTCGTTGCCATCGAAGGAACACATTTCTGTAACGCAGCTAGAATTGTATGTTACAAAGCAAGATATCGTCGGTGATAGTGCAAAACCGCGTATGAGCAGTTTGTAAATACTGCGGATCTGCAAAAGTAGCAAAATTGAGATTTCGCGCCCACGATTGCCAAGCGCTGATTCGCTTTTTTTAAAAGTCACACCATTGATGTTAACATTTATTACAAAGAGTGTTAAAACTAACATATAAAAAATTTCAGTCGAAGAAATCCCTTAAAATGACTAAAATATTAAGTTTTTTCTTCCTCCTGTAAAATCGGTAAAATGCAGATCCGCGGTATTTACAAACTGTTCATACGCGGTTTTGCACTATCACCGACGATATGAAACAACATCTACCCGTAAATAGTTGAGAAAATATAAACCGCATTTACTATATACTTTCAGGCATTCACAACTCTCGTTAGTAATGCTTTACAAGTAGCAGTGATTAACGGTGTGGGCGACTTTGTTCTATTTCTGGGCAAATGCTTCGTCACAGCCGCTACAGGAAGCATCGGGCTGCTGTTTATGAAACAGGATCCCAGATTACACTTTTATGCAGCTCCGATTTTTGTTATCTGCGTCTTTGCATTTTTCATCGCTCACAGCATTATTTCCCTTTACGAGGTACATCTTGCAAACTCTTTAAACAGACGTACCATGTATGTATCGCGGATTTATAATTCCATATTTTATTGCAGACTGTGATAGACACTTTGTTCTTGTGCATCTGCGAGGACAAGAACTTGAATGGTGAAAACGGAAAGTGGCGTCAATTGGCGCTAGCACAAATCGGATCTAATAGTAATTCAAATGGGCAGCAGTCGCACGAATTGTCACCAATGAATACATAAGTATAACATCGAAACACCCATTTCTCTTTTGACGCTTTTACACTTTTTATACACCTTTTTAAACATGTTTTATAATAGCATTTAACGTTTTCTTTTATTCGAAAACTACAGAATTTCCATAGCTTTTATGGAATTTTAAATTGTACATACTGTTAGAATTAATGTATGATAAGTTGCTACCTTGCAATGATTATGGATGATTCACATTACAGACGCAACATATTTGTACTTATCGATTTACGCCAATGATATCAACAGACTTTCCTGATTTATTTAAACATTACTGCCAGGTTTTCTTACGAAGTTATAGATACCATTTTTCAAACAAAGAATTATTTAAAATGCACTTATGAAACTATAAGAAGTGCTTGTAATCAATGTAAAAGTTAATCGAAATATGCAGTAGTTTTTATATTTTTTAAATACTTTAGTTTGTTATTATACATCTTTCTGGGAATATTATTGTCGTTTGATATTTCCATAGGCAGCTTTTCCAAGTAAAACGAAAATATGAATCCGACCATATTTACAAGAAATTGAATGAATAGAAACTATGAATTCTGTTTTTACATTTTCTATTCAACTATTTCTTACATTGTGGGCCTTAATACTGTCGAAATATTCTATATATGTACGAGCAAAAAATTTTAATCATATATTTTTTAATGTTCTTAAGCGCATATATTTTTATAAAAAAAAAATGTTAACAGAGCATGTATTTTACTGTTTTGTCTAAGCAGAACACATTTTTTCCTTAATACATAGTATTTTTATCAGTATTTATATTTGTAATATAAGGATATAATAGCACAATTTCATATGCCGTTGAAATGTTCAAAAATGTAATCTTTACGTTAAATGTATAAAATACGATATATACTTCGAGTACGTATATAAAATGTTTGCCTACATTTTTATATGGAAAGAAGGACAAAAGAAATATGCACAAAAACTATCTGTGGCCTCATGCATCTTCAAACTATATCATTATTGCCTATCATTTTTGTTATTTAAAAGTCCTGAATTAAATGGATTTTAAAAGTATAATGCTCAGGCTTTTGCATCATAATGTACAAAACATTTTAGAATACCTCGTCAAGTGTGCTTTTACGTAATTAAATCAAGTACCAGTGTGTGCCGCCATTAATAATGGTACTTTGAATAATTAGTTATCATTTACTTCAAATATTGACATCCAGTAGTACGTAAGATTACAATATTCCATCTATTTATCAGTTTAAGGTGCGAGTAACGTTACGCATTGCCTACAGTCTTAAGACTAAAGTGTTCCTCGCTCCTTGTAATTTTGTATTTGAAATATATTTGTTTAGTGCAATAATATCTTCTTTTTTGAAAGTGGCAAAGACCGTTTACGTAAATATTTAATATTATACAATTCTATCAATGTGATTTTACTATAAACCGTTACTAATTACACTTTTGTATCTCTTGTAATTTATCTTGCGCGATACAGCAAATTGTACAATATTATGCATGTCTTCTATTAAAATTTATACATTTAAAAAATGGTATGTACAATGCGAATTGTTTATAATTTAATACGCTTTGTCTTACTAGCAAACAAATTGTGCATTTCAAAATAAAACTGATACTTGTTTATAACTTGAAGCTTTATTTACTGAATGCTCATCCTTCTCCCTCTTCGGGATCCATTTAAGTAATAATTTATGAGCTATTAGCAATTAAAATTGCACCATTTATATTTTTATACGCTTTGTCCTGGTAAAATCCATGCATTTTATCGTATTGCTGGTTAAAAATAAAAAGTATTCTTTACGACATACTTATATAAGAATTTTATTAACGTTATCGTATAATACAAACTCATCTGTATGCAAACAATTCATTAATTTTTTGTTTTCTTTTTAAAATGAACTTTCTTCACTTTTTTTACCAAACGAGTTTTAACACCTTTCTTTACCTTCTTCTTCTTTTCATTCTTATTAATCTGTGCTAGTTTTGCTTCTTTCTTTTGTAATTCAATTGCTTTTTCTAAAGGATCACCTTTGAATATCTCATCCATTGGATTTAAAGAATACGATTCTTTCGGTTTATTAATTTCTCGCACTATTTTCTGCTCTACCTTATTCATATATTTACCAGCAGCTTTTTTATTTATGGATTGGTGAAACTGCAATTTAAAAGATTATAATAAATAGATTTCTTATTTAAAATCTTAAATAACAGTAAAGTAATAATAAAAGTAGTTTATACCTTAGCAGGTGAGATATAACTCGGATTATCCCAAAGTACTTCTCCGCCAAAGCTCGTAGCAAATATCTTTATTGGATTCAATACAAATCTTGGGCCAATCTCAGCTAAACCACCATCTTCGGTCAAAATCTGAAAATTCCTAAACCATATTCTGTTGTCTAATATACTGAACGTATAAACGTGATCAAAAAATGGTTGACTTTTAGGATGATGATTAGGGACACCGAATATCTGTATGAGCAGTTCTTTCAAAAGACTGTAATGTGGCTTTTTGTTAAAGTGCTCGTCAAACGACAACAAGGGACGAGATCCTTTTAAACAATTTCCAGTCATCTTTAACTCGGCCATTGTATAGACTACAACAGAAAGAACATTCGTTTATTTATACAACTAATATTACTTGCGGTAAAACTTAAAATACACAGTTCGACAGCCATCTGGACTTTTAATATTCAATAGCCGTTTCTTATAGGTTTTCGTGCGCTGAAAATGAATCCGCAAACCGTTTGTGGCCATCACTCTCAATTTTAGAGAAATTCAATTTCGAAAAAAAATGCAAATTTTATGCTGAATCAGTAATAGTTATTCGGTTGTTCGTCGCGTGGAATGGTCAGATTTTCTCCTGGACCCTTAGTTTTGGAAATAAATTGAAAGATATCTTCAAAAATGGGTACATTTCAGGTGTTATTTTTCCCTTTGATCTTTGTTTAAACATACTTAAATGTTCACAATGCAATAATAACTTATATCGTTGTATTCTAGAGGGTTCATAGAATAATTTGATGCAACGAGCAACCGAATAACTATTACCGTTTCGGCATAAAAGATGTTCAAAGCCAAAAATTTGCAGTTTTTCTCAAAATCGAATTTCTCTAAAACTAAGGGTGATGGCCACAAATGGTTTGCGGATTCGTTTTCAATGCACGAAAACCTATAAGAATCAGCTATTAAATATTACAAGTCCAAAAAAAAGTAAAAATTTATCGAACTGCGATATCACAGTTTGTGGAATTTGAGTCTAATACATACTGTTTTCAACAAGAAACTTTACGCATGGACCCGAAGCAACATTAGAAAGCCACATGTATAAATCCCTTTTCCTTCTGCCTTCAAACAATACCGCTTTATTACAATTTTTCATTTCGCACATCTCGTTAACTACTTGCAACTGTTTAGTATGTTCCATTTTAGATTCGGGACGGTGATGAGGCATAAGAGTCTTCAAGTCATCCATAAGGTGACGGTGTCTATAACTAATTCCTCTGGTAGCGAAAACTAAAACTCGTTGCTTGTTGATCCATTTTACCTAAATAATTAAACAGCATATAATATCTATAATAGTAAATCTACGATGTTTTACTAAAATTTTAAACGAGCATAATGCTTATCAAGTGAATTTTCTGTGGCTGTTTTCGCTGTTAGGATAAAATATTTTCAAACCTTTTTCAGCGATGGCTCATCGGACATTCTCGTCGCTGGCAAAACTTCTGTTTTCGCTACATTTTCTTTATTGGCAGCTTCTGCCCTTTTACGTTTCAGTTCCCTTTTCGCCATAATTAAATTAATATAAACACGTAACCAAATCGAGACACCTCACGAAAATTGCGGGATAACCTAAAAATATCTCACACACGTGTTATACACCGCGGAATGGCGAAGCTACATAGATAAGCAACACATTGATAGATTGCCTAAAATCATTGAATTTGAACTTGTGTAAAAAGACCTTGATATTATTTTAGTGTGTGTGTACTTACACACATACATACATTTCGTTTTTTTACGAGAAGGGGAATGCACCAAATATTCTCGGGTCTAATCGCGAATCGATTAAGTACGTATTCGTGAGAGAAAGTCAGTATGAAACACATGCGAAATATGGATCGGCTTGTAATATTTTTATTTCTATTCATTTTTGGGAAAGGAACTTGCATTGAGGAATGCAAACCAAACATTGGTTCGTACGAAATTTTATTTATCGATATATATACGATACAATTAAGATTTCTAAGTAATTGAAAATAAATTGTAAGAATTATCCATTTATTCGAAACACTGAGGGGACCCCAATTATAACAAATTAGTATATTCGGCTCGCACGGTTTAAATAATTTTACTTAACAAAAAAATACTGAATTAAAGTTGCGATTAATTTCTGATTCTATTTTTCAGCGATTATCGGCGGCGGTATCGGAGGGGCGTCGACTTCGCACTTTCTTTCAGAATTATTTAATAATAATCTCAATATCGATTTGTACGAAGTAAAAACTATCGGCGGACGCTTAGCCACTGTAGAAATTGATAATAATGAATTTGAAGCTGGTGGTTCAATCATAGAATCTGACAACAGATATATGCAAGACTTTGTTAAACTACTTGGTACTTTTCTTTTATAGTTTCTCATGTTTCTACTGTTATAACAATATAAATATTCAGGATGGAACCATAATTGTTTAAACTTTGAAATTATTAATCAGCCATGTTTTTTAAATTAGGTTTAGAACATAGACCAACTACTGAACAAAGATCGGGTATTTGGAATGGAAATGAATTTGTATTCGAAGAAAGTAAATGGGAATTAATATCTATGGCTAAATTACTTTATAAATATGGTGTTCAAACATTTAATCTAAACAGGTATTCTGTTTGTTTTTCAAAAAGTTCTCAAAATCACTCTCCTAATCGATATTATAATAACACAATTTTATTTATTTGAATCAGGTATGTAGGTTCCGTGTTAAAGGACTTTACGAATATATATGGTTTGCAAGATGCTGGCAAGTCTTTCCGAAACGTTACCAGCCTCTTGGCAGCCATGAACCCAGAATTCCCGAAACTATTACAAATTTCTATGAAAGATCATCTTTTAAATATGGGCTACTCAGAGAAGTTGATCGACGAATTGGTAAAAGCACCATTAGTCGTAAATTTTGGACAAGATATTGATGTCCATAGCTTTGTTGGGTGTGTAGCTTTAGCTGGAGCAGGCTCCAACTTGTGGTCCGTTAAAGGAGGAAACAAAAAGGTTTCTTTTTCTTAATTACACAATATGAGTATACATATAACATAATAACAAGCTACTATTTTAGGTGCCTGAACATTTAATACATAGAAACAGTAACGTAAACGTTGTGCCTTCGTACGTCATGAAAGTTGTTAATATGCCAACGGAGAATGATAGAAGCTTATACGAATTGCATTACCGTAATAAAGGTATAGTAAATAATAACTAAAAAAACAACTTCATCAATGCCCAATGAATAATTATTTTCATTTCAGATAGTACAACTGTAATGAAGTCAACGTACGACATTGTAATCGTTGCAGCTCCGCTTATTGCGGATCAAAAGTTTCCCATAACTTTCGAGGGATTCCCAAGTAATGATTTCCACGGTGTGGGACAGTATCATTCGTTGAAAGTTACATTCGTCAAAGCGGATCTAAAACCGCAGTACTTCGGTTTGGAAGATGAATTAGATATGATCATAAGTTGCAACCCGAATAACACAATAATTAATTCTGTGGGAAGACTGAATTCTGTAGAAGGCTCGATGGAAGACAGTAGAGTGTGGAAAATCTTCAGCAACGAGCGTTTGGAAATGGATCTTATAAAGGAGATGTTTTCAAACGTACGATCTACTTGTAACATTTACACTAAAAGCTATAATACGATAGGAAAATAATAAAACACTTTCCTAGGTGAACGAAGTGAAGGAGATTTCTTGGAAGGCGTACCCCGAATACTCAACGCAGCATCGCAAGGGGGACTTTGTATTACACGATGCACTTTACCATGTGAATAATATTGAATGGGTTGCCAGTGCGATGGAAATGAGTGCGCTGAGCGGAAGGAACGTTGCGATTTTAGCGCACGCAGATTTCTCTAAGAAATGCTCTAAGAATGTTAAAACAGCACAAACTAATACTCAAAATACACCGTCTGGTGAATTATAACTGAACAAATGAACTGTGAAATTAGTGCATGCCTGATCTCTGTATCATTGTTATTAAAACAACGATTTATAAATAAAGTAAATATATTTAATATAAAATGGATGAAATATTACTTTTTATCACGATAATTCTCGTAATACTCTTAAGAGAGAAAATCATTTGGTGACATATGTGATAAAAAATCTGCTTGCAAAATTGCCGAAAGCGTCGATAAGAGAAATAGATAAGTGATCACACCTATATAGGTATCTACATATATATATAAATCGACACAAGTGGAATCGAAACTATTTGTAACACATGTATACACTAGTCCTGTCAAAATGCGATAGCACTGAAATAACTATGACTATTCAATTAGAAAGAGTCGTGACGACGTTATCAGCAGATTATTACAAGGTCATTAATAGTGGTACTCGTGGATACAGGAAAGATCTTGCCGCGAACCTAAAAATCTCCGAGAACATAACCTAGTTCGCTATCGGAAGGAAGAGGCAAATGTCAACATCGGACTAACCGGACAGTGCTGAAGATGTGATTTCACCGGCAGGGTAGCGTTTGCCAGAATCTACGTGATGCCGTAAAATTCTCTCTGGAGGAAAGGAAGTGTAATGGAAAATCATTCCGTTCGTATAAATTATACGTCAACGCCACGCGACACGGAGCAACCATTAATACACGATAACCAAGTCAAGCAATACGGGGAGAATAGCAAAAATCGCGAGGAGATAATAGTCCTGACAAGCGAAGCCAAGGGTGGTTTGTTTAATCCAAGGGCTTTTTTATTCCTGACATTATGGTACTTCTTCAGCGGGTGCACACTGTTCTTGAACAAGTACATATTGTCCTACATGGAAGGAAATCCTACAATCTTGGGTAAATTACGAGTGAATGTTTGATTAAACTAAAGGATAATTAATATCGACTTCTTTTATTTTATTTGTTGACAGGCATTTTTTAACAAATTTGTTTCTATATTGAATCGTAGTTGGATAAATCTGCGTTGACCGTATCGACGTGCGTTGAGGCTGGAACAGACATGTCGAGTAATTTAGTCGAGTAGCGAGTAATTTAGTAATTTACCATTGTTTTACTAAACTACGTGACTAAATTTTAGTGTCCACACACGAAAAATTGCTAAATTACTCGTAACTTGATGTGTCTGAACGAGGCTTTACGAAAAGTAGCACATTTTATTTGTCTTACAAAGAGCAGCACATTTCAATCTATCACGAAAAGAAGCACGTTTCAATGTTTTGGTCGATAACAAGCATGATTCGAATATACCACGAGAACAAGCACGATTCACATTTCGCCATGAGCAGTAGCATGTTCCAAACGCTGCAGCGAAAAGTAGCATGTTTTATTTGGTTTTTGAAGAGTAGAACATTTCAGTTTCCAAACAGTTCACAGTCGACGTTTATCTTCTATGAAACAGGATATTTTTCGCAGTTAAAGGCAAACCTTGCTATTTTTCGCAGCAAAGTACCAAAATGTATTACCTTTCGTCGTGAAAGAACATAACGTGCTATTCTTTGTGGCGATGAATGAAAACATACTACTTTTCGAGAACAAAATGGAAACATTCTGTTTTTCGTGGTCAGAATGAGTAGAGTGATCGTCTTCGTAAGACAAATGAAATATGGTACTTTTTGTAACGCACGTCGATATGATGTTCATAAACTACCATGGTCGGCCATGGGTCTCGCACAAAATGAAACGGGACAAGTCTGTCGCACTTCTATGTTTTATAAAAACCTGTTTACGATGATGAACTTCAATTTCTTTGCGCAGGTGCTTGCCAAATGTTGATGACCGCGGTTTGCGGATTTATACAAATGTACTTCCCATGTGGGATGTACAAAGCGAGCCCCAGGTTAATGAGACCGGCAGGTTTTTATAAGCACATGATATTGGTAGGATGTACAAGATTTACAACAGTAGTACTAGGATTGGTATCGCTCAATTACGTAGCAGTGAGTTTCACGGAGACTATTAAGAGTAGCGCGCCACTTTTTACCGTCCTTATTAGCAGATATTTATTAGGTAAGTTAACACATTTTCTGTAATCCATGATTATGCGTTGTTTTCTTCTCTTTAATCGCAACATTGCTTTGTTTACAGGAGAACACACAGGGTTATATGTAAATTTATCTTTGATCCCAGTAATGGGTGGTCTGGCGCTCTGTTCTGTGAACGAAATCAGTTTTGATCTCAGGGGATTTATCGCTGCCATGGCTACGAACGTAACGGAATGTTTGCAAAATGTTTACTCAAAAATGTTGATCAGCGGTGATAATTTTAAGTATACGTACGTATCATGTCCTCTCATTTTGCAATGGGTATAAATATTTCTGAAGCATGTAATGGTAAATCGTTTACTTAAAAAACTTTGACTTTCTAACAACTATTCCTATGAAATTACAGACCAGCAGAGTTGCAATTTTATACCAGTTTAGCGTCAATTGTGGTACAAGTGCCAGTGTCAATTTTATTGGTAGATCTGCCAACAATCGAGCATTCCTTAAACTTTAAATTATTCACAGCATTCCTTCTTAATGGGGTGTTCTTCCACTTTCAAAGTATCACTGCATATGTACTTATGGACTACATCAGTCCTGTAACGCACAGGTGTGTTCCTGAATATTAATCCAAAGTTATGCGATATTTACTTGAGAATCGATTACTAATACTGCTTTTAATTACAGTGTAGCTAATACAGCAAAGAGAGCGTTTTTGATTTGGCTCTCCGTTTTGTTGTTTAACAATCCGGTAACTGGTTTATCGGCTATGGGAACATCTTTGGTAATAGCAGGAGTATTACTGTATAATCGTGCACAAGAATACGACAGATTAAACCAAGCGAAGTCACGATATAGTTCAAAAGTTAATTTGCAGTAATATAATTCTAAAGTGAATAAGGAGATTCTTATTCAATAAAACATATAGGAAATTTCATCAAGCACGTTATGTCGTAAAAGTTGAGGCAAATTTAGTAGTACACATACTTTTTAATAAGACAGTATTTTTTATTCATTGCAACGATAAAATATTTATAATTTCGAGTACGGGCGTAGAGGTATTCTTTTTGCACTCTAGACGGAATTTTACAATAGCTTTAACTAAAGACACATGACGGTACAAATTAACATGGTCATAAAAAATTATGCTAAACATCAAATATAATGTAAGAAAACACAATAAAAGTAATATAACTGAGTAGTTTCTATACACTTGTAGAATTTTATTTATTTATAAATATTCAAGTGTTTCGACCAAGTTTCTTCGATCACATCGAGCAGTTCAATAAATTATAATCAAATTAATAAGGATATTTTATTTATACTAATTTACGAATAGGCTATTTATTCTAGTTCGTGAATTTATAAATTAGAATATTGCTTCATCACTGATACTCGTGTATCTTCGTCTAAAAATTTGAATAAGCAATTGTTTAAAATTCTTTCCCAATTTCAGTTACAACTGTACTCTTTTATACAAGTAAATTATATAAAATTAGAACAGACACAACATTAGGAAAATAAACTTTGCCTATATATCAAGGAACTATTAAATAAGATATGTACATCGTTTTGTATGTAATCTCTCATTGCGGAATGTTAAAATCTGACGAACAATAAATCTTTTCTAAGAGACAGATCGATATTGTAAAGTACGATAAGGAACTGGATGTAGCCAGCCGATATAATTTCCTACACAGAGTGTGTGATGTTTCAGTGGTATTAAGGCACTCTTCGTTTATTTGGCATTTATTGCATTAGAGTATTCATTAACAAGCATCAAGAGCTTGACCAAGATCGGCCAAAATATCTCGCTCCGTTTCAAGACCAACGGATAGTCGAATCAGCTGATCATTAATGCCTAATACTTTTCTGGTTTCTTCAGGAAGGGATGCGTGAGTCATAACGGATCTGTGGGAACACGTATTTATAAATAAAATGTCCACCTATCCACCTATAACGCATCAAAGTTAGGGTGGTCCTTATATGTATAGTAAAAAAATTCAATTTTTTAAAAATTTCTTCTGACCTACTCATAAGCTTCCAAATAGTTTAAAAGAATTTCGTCTAAAATTCTATTAAAATATATTAAGGGTTAAAGGTCGCTCAATGGCAATGAAATATTACTATTTTGGTATAAATAAAAAAAAAAAAATTCTTTTACATTTTGTTCTAACTGGTTTGTGGACTGAAGAATTGAATGACTTTCGTTGTTTATAGGCGCTAGAGCCAGTATCTAGTATGGCAGAGATGGGCAAAAATGTTATTTAAATACAATTTCGAATAATAAATAAAAATGCAAAAAATTATTCGTCGTTCATTTGTTAACCCGAGGTAACTTTATTCGACAAATGACGAATATGTAATTTTTTTAACTATAATTCGTTGTTCGAAATTGTATTTAAATAAAAATTTTGCCCATCTCTGTAGTATGGTACCCGGTTTTACTCAGGCCACGGTGTAAAATCGTAAAAACGGATCATATTTTAAATCATTATTTTTTTGTATTTTTCCATCTATTAAACAAATTGGGTATGTGCTATTATTTAATACAGAGTTTATTCTAACGAATCCCAATTTGTTTTTCGTTCAACATGCGAAATATAAAGTCCATGAGCGACCTTTATATACCAAAATATATAAATAAAAAACACAAAGATTTGTTTTTGGCAAATAGAAGATTTTAAGAGAGTCAGACAATATATATTTTAAAGTTGAAAAATAAGGACCACCCTAATCAAAGTGTTATTTACTTACGGTTGTTCAGCAAGGGATTCGTAACCACCAAGTGACTCAGCTAATGTAAACAATTTCAATGCCTTTAAAAACTTTCTAGGGTCACCTTTCAGGTAAAAAGAAACCATTCCACTATGACCAGACGTCTGTCTAAGCGCAAGTTGGTGTTGCGGGTGCGAAGGGAGATCTGTAATTAAATAATATATTAAAGTATCTGAAACTCATGTACGAAAGTGAAAGATATTGTTCTTGCACTGTATAGAATTTGTATGGCCAACAGCAGAGATGGGCAAACATTTTTATTTCAAATAATTGTTTGCTCATCTGTGGCCAATAGTTTGCGTAGATACATACACGGGTGAATTACATTTTCTACGTTCGGATGAACTTCCAAATATTTTGCCACTGCTAGACCATTCTTCATATGCTGCTGCATTCTAAGCTCTAACGTTTTTAGACTACGATTAACCATCGAACAGTCGAAAGGCGAAGGCACGACACCCATGGCTAATACAATTCATAAATAAACGTTAGTTTTATATAAAAGAAGAATGGCTTATAATTAAATACGATTACCATTTTGTAAAAATCTAAGTCTTTCTGCGATATCATCTTTATCCGTAATTGCCGCACCCATGACAACATCCGAGTGCCCGTTCATATACTTTGTTAAAGAATACACTACGATATCTGCACCCAGTTCCAACGGTCTCTGCAATAAAGTACGCATATAATGTAACTTACTTAAAGTAAGTAATAACAAGCAGGGATCGAAAAAGTTATAGAAATTTATAATAGGTTCCATTTAAAACATGGACCGGGGAACTTTTTTAAAATGTTCTCAGGAGAACCAATAAAATAAAGGTTCTTGAAAATAAAGGTTCTAGTTGGAATGGAACTTATAAAATATAAAAATAACAAATTTTCTATAACAGGAACAGATATTTTGTTCACCAATATTAAAAAAGTTCTCAATCGTTGTAACAATTACTGGATACTATTCAATCGATAGCACTACAACAATATTGCAAAACATAAATAGTATAATAATACGTAGATGTATATTAGATTATAGTATTAAATGAAAATTGTCGCTCACCTGAAAGTAACAAGTTAGAAAAGTATTATCTACCACAATGATAATTTCAGGATTAATGCACTTGACTGCCTCGGTGATTGCCTTAATATCGATTAATTTAAGCAACGGGTTCGTAGGTGTCTCCAGCCAAATCATCTAAAAAAAGAGGACACAAATTTATATATATAAAAAAGTTTAGCAAGCATTACTTATTAAATTCCTTCCTACCTTTGTATTTGGTTTCACAGCAGCTATGACATTATTTACATCCGTCATATCCGCAAACGTCACCTCAATATTTTGCGTAGACAAGCATTTTTGAAAGAAACGATTAGTTCCACCATAGATGTCGTCCCCAGACATAATATGATCGCCTGATTTCAGTAACGAAGTCAACACCGTCGTAGAACCTAAACCAGAAGCGAAAGCGAATCCGTGCTTTCCATTTTCCAGCGCAGCTAAGCAAGTTTCTAAAACGCCCCTCGTGGGATTCCCACTTCTTCCATACTCAAAGCCCTACAACGGTGAAAGATAATTATGGGTATATAAAGTAATACAAAGAGAGAGAGAGATGAATAGAAAGTGTGCGATACAAAATATCTTTTGAATTCCTCTAATCCTTACAAATGGAAGTAAAAAGGCCTATGAGCTACAATTGGCAATAATTACTTCCCATTAGCACAATTGACATCAATTACCTATCCTTTGCTATAAATGTCCACACATCATTTTTGGACGTACGTTATTCTCATAAATAAGATCATGAACGAAAGATGAAATACATGTTAATCGCGCTGCTAGATTTAGTTCGATGCGAGAAGAATTTACCCTATGTTCCCCAGGACCATCTTGGCGGAAAGTGGTAGACATTACGATAGGAGCTACCACAGCGCAATGGCTCCATTGCAATGGATCTTGTCCTGCGTGTATAGCTTTTGTCGAAAAACCCTCGTCCATTGGCATCCTATTACACACATTACATTCTTTAATATATATATATTAGACTGTTTGATTCAGAACATATACATAATTTATATAAAAAAACGATGATGATAATTCTTCTTGTGGCATGTTTAAATAAATTAATCTTCCCAATAAAATAGAATGGATTTCGAAAGAATATACGTTTCTCTAATAATTACGACAGAAAATTCGTATTACCGAGAATTGTAAAATCATCCAAGTATGGCATATAACTAATAAAAAATTACATCATGATTTTGCAGGTGCCTATAAATGGGTATTTTGCACGATTTCGTACCGCGGTTCAAGAGATATATCGTAAAGAATGATAGTAATTAACGTAATACGTGTTGCACGTAATAGGAAAGATTCTTCGGAATCACGGGAAGATTGAAATTCCATCGTGAGTCACAATGACTTTAATTAAATTTATTAGATATTTCTTTTAAACAAAGTAGAAAGTGTTTTACTTACGTGAAGTGTGAATTACAAAACGGAGCAAGATTGAATATTAAAATGGTTAAAACAGAAGTGGCAAGTCGCAGATATCACTAATACTTTAACGAACGATAAAATTTCTGTAAATTCTAAAAATATCGGCAACGCGTACTGTTACCGACGTACAGTGTAAAAGTGACGGTCCTACGTATGGCAGTGCCTATTTATTATCAACTTACATACATATTTACACGTGTGCGTGTAGATTGCTATCTACAAAATAACCTACGGAACACTTCGAGTTCCTTCTTTGAAATATCTCCCTGCTTTACGTCATCATGTTCACTTGTATAGGTACTTCCTCTATCTCTACTGCAATCGATATATCGCTATCGCAGTTCAAATGTCAAGTGCAATAAACTTGAAATTCGAAGGTTTAAGAACAATATTTACCGTGGAATTTATTTTTATTAAAATTGATACTGTACAGTTGATAGGATTGGTATTGAGAAAGTTATTTATTTAAAAAACCATACAAACGAACATTTTAACGATCTAAATAAAACTTCCACAAATATTATTAGTAAATGCTTCGTTTCTTACAAATGAATTATATATTTTTCATTAAATTGCAAAATTCTATTTCACGTTTTTCTAAACAGAAATTATTCGTCACTTCGAAAAGCTTTAGCAATCATAGTTCGTACCAGAAATCGCGATATTACAATCGTACGATATAATCCACTTTGGCATTAAATCTGTAACGTAAATTCTTATTATCTGGGCCAGTGCCAAACAGACAGGAAACATTTTACAGAAATGTGTTTACTCCTAATTCGAACGGAGCACCGGAAACGTTACAGTCTAGCAGACGATACGCATTCGTAATTTTAAGAGACAGCATTGGTCTGTTTTACAAACGACGAACGTGTCGACCAATGCCACGCGTTCCCACCATAATTAAATCGATATTTACTCGATTATTCAGCGAGCTATCAACCTTCCGCGAGCGAAGTTTCTGCGCTCTGTACAAATTATTTTGATTGACACTTCGAGCACCATCTTTGGGAAAACTAACTGTCTGAAATGAGACAACGAAAGGAAATTGTTCTGCTGCCGTTACTATTCCTGCTGAACGTTGCTTGCGGCGACACATTTTTTAGCATCGTAAACCGGGAGGATCCTTGTATCAATCTATGCGAGGAAACGCTACTCTTCACAAATGTGAGTGCCACAACATTATCGTTCTTATCATTATCGTCAGCTGTATCAACGATGATTCGCAATTTTTATTGCAGAATAAATATATGAACTCGTGTTGCCAACGAGGATGCAGATTCTTCAATCTAGTCGACGGCTTGGAGCCGAGCAACTTGAATCTTACCAAAGATGCCTGCGATGCTTGTACGTTGATCATACGATGCTAGCAATAATTGCCACAATTTTCAACCTTCTATTTTACTATTTAACGCTCCATTCTTATAGAGTAACTCATTTACCGACGACAGTCTTTTTTACAAAAGTCTCGATACTTTTATCATTACGAATATGTAAAGTTAATACTACTTTGTTTCCTTGTAGCATGCACAGAAGCATACAACGCGCCGGAAGATCTCTACGCGTGCAACACCGGCTGCGACTTTATGGCTAAGCAGCGCGTGTCAGATCTGCTATCGCTCTTCTCTGTTGCCATTTATGTTGAGAAAGGCGTAGATTCCAACATTCTTTTCATGTCACCTGATATACCTGAGAATGATATTTTAAGCGACCCAGGTTTAAGGAAGGAGCTTCTTCCGGGATGGTGGGACTTGAATGGGTTTAAACTACCGCAAACGTATATTAAAACTGTTCCGTTAGATGCTGGGGTAAGTTTTCATTCTTTGGCGATTAATGTAATACAGGGTTGACTTGTGAGCGACTTGTGAGTGGCTTGTGAGCCACCGGGGGACCCTCCGCCTTGCTGCCACGTTGAATGGCCTCTTTCCATAGCAACCAGACTCTGACAATCGCAGTCGATTCATGCATCTTTGTTTCTTTTTTTGACTGTGATCGTCAGAGTTTGGTAGTTATGGAGGGGGCTGTTCAACGTAACAGCAAGTTGAAGGGGTCCCCAGTGGCTCGCGAGCCATTAGTTAGTCAACCCTGAGTCCATTTCTTGATTTGGTTGATTTTGAAATATTCACCATGCTTGATGCTAGTACCATTTAAAAGGAGAATTTACTTCTTCGTTTGTATCGATGTACAGTAGTAAATCGTTTCATAAAAATGTAGACGGTGGATTACGGTATACCGTCGGACTATTCCGGAGAGAATGAACAGTCTGCTTCGATGCCTGGATCCGACTGGCTCCAGTGTGCCTCGAAACACATTGGACTACCACACTGGCTTCTCGCTTCTGCCATCGCCGCAGCAGCATTGTCTGCATTTTGGCTGTGCTTATATTCTGGGAAACCCAACGATCCTTACAAAGAGATACTTGTGAAAAAATCTTCTGATATCTCTCCGACAGTTGCGCTCTTTGTGCCGGAACCACAAGTGCATAAGCAACCTCCACCTAAATACACGGAGAGCGTTGACGAGACAGAAATTAATATGAAAGTTTAGTTAGATGTTCCAACGCTATAAATCCTTAAATGATTTCGAAATTTAAGTATATGAATACAGTCTAGGAACAAACTACGTTCGTATTACCTATTGTAGTGCTTTACAAATACTGCAAGTATTAAGAAGTAACTGCACCTTCTGTTTTTATGAAATCATTTATAGTTTAAAGATAAGCTCTAAAGAGCATCTACATAATGATAAAGCCTTAAGATATTAATTTAGGATCTGAAATATACAAGGATTAAAATCAAAATAATACATAAGATACAAATATTTTCTGGGAGGAACTTATGATAACATATATGCTGAAATTATTTTGTACAGAATACTATTGCTTTTTGCAACAGAAAATAACAGTTCTTACTATTCAATTTTTTTCTACAGTGACAAAAAGAAATACCGAAATAACACTTGCAAAATAAAAAAAAAAGGGAATGCATAGATCGCGAAACTGTAAATTTCGTATTTTATTAGTAACTTGATTAGGGTCGGAAGTTTTCATATTTATAGCAACGTATTATTTTTCTAAATATGATTTATATGAGTAGGAAGTAAAGGTGGTATTCTTGGCAATACTGTATATTCATGTAAAAGGATATGTGCTGTGTGATATTTCTTTTGTTTACACAAAATTTTGATTCATTATGATTTATATACGCCTAGAACCCTTGCTCGATTTTTATATCTATCGAAAGACAGATTTACTGCTTTCGTGCACGAGAAGTACAATTTTTTTTGTTTTAATTATTTTAGAAATATCTGGTTATCGCGTACACACTTTTCTTTGTGTTTCTCATAGTCGATAGTACTATATACATCTTTAAACGAATCAAATTACGAATATATTAAAACTCAACAAATGCACTTATGGAAGCTATCGAGTTTGTATTTCGTGCGTAAATGTATATATTACTCGATGCTTTCAAATTTATTTCCATTTCCATATAACATCGCTGGAGAAAGTGAAATATTCCGATTACGGAAACAAACATAGTACAATGTAAGGTTGAGAATAGCTCTGATCACATTGGTATACACAAACTTTGATGGAATTTTGAAACGTGATGTACTGTACTATATCGTATAATAATTAGTGACACAAAGATTAAAAGTATTAAAAGGCAATTTGACTTCATCGTAATATGCTTCAGCCGCATCATATTGAAATTGATGTTTTCTCTCGATATGCAAATTGATGTATATTATAACTAATATATAAGGCATTCCTTATAAATATTAAGAAACACCGCAACTTTTGTGCTAGCATAGTGTAATATATTAAATTTCTTACAACATGATGCAATTTAAAAAACGAAGCAATGCGGCGACTGTATAATTGCCAGAACTATTTATGTTTCTGAAGTAAAATTTCTTTGGTATCATTAAAAAGCTGTTACTCCGCGCGGTTTACTGAAAATTACTATTGCGCTTTTCTTTGGAATAAATATCGAGGAACAGATGTGTATATTATTGCATTTGTATAAACGCAAGTGTTGTAGATACAATACACAAGTTATTGTTGCAAATTGCTTGATAAAACCCATCATCTGTGTCTGCCAAGATCAAGTTCTCGTGAACACAACTTGTATTTATCGGATATGTTTAAGAATTCGTTTCACCAGAAATTTGTCCTTCTATTCAGTATTAATAAATTTAGGTGGCGATAAAATTTTATTTTTTTAAGACTATCTAGAGCTATCCAAAATGTAATTCTTATAAGTTTGCGAAAATAGTAACAGAGTTTCTTTAATTAAAGTCAGAATAAAATCAAGTATTTACGATGGCGTGTATTGTAAATATTAACATATTTAATGTATAAGAAAGTATATTTTAAACCAAAGTATCATGTTCCTTACATAGGATATTAACAAATTTACTGCATTATTAATAAATATTTGTTATCTTGATGTACATTGTAAAAAATAAAGAGAAATAATACAAAGGTATACGAACAGTGCCTACTGCTTTCCTTCACATTCGAATTACTTTATTTAAACAGAACAATTTTTAGAATTTTCATCGTAGGGACAGATACTTAAAGTCAACATGTAACAAGTGAAACGATTAGCACCTTCCAGAGATATTCATTACACAGTCAATAAACAAAATAAAAAGTACATTTCCATTATAGTCGTGCAGACTTGCATAACGATAAGCCATTTAAGCTATCCAATCGGATAGAAAATAAACATTTGAAGGTTTTCGAATTTTTCGTTACTTATCAATATACTTGAATTATCTTATACTTATTATCTTTTCAATTCAAGATAACTGCGATATGTACATTATGAAAAAGTATCTTGAATGAAAAAGATATTCACAATCCTTTAATGTAAAAAATTGATCTGTACAGTAATAAGTGTCTAACTTTCTTTAAACAGTATCTTAATTATCTTAAGTGTTACTTAAAGCATTTATAGCCAATAAAGTTTTGGATCGTCTCGCCGTACTTGCAGTTTCAATACATGCCTGTATATCTTCAAAGCCGGGCCTAATAGTAGGTCAAGTCCGCTCAGAACGTCCGATCGTTTCATTAATAATAAAGAGTGACCATCGATATCCTGGAACACGTAAAGGAGGACGTTAAAGAGCAACAGTTGAGAGTTACATAAATTATATAGACAGCAAAAGAGAACGACAAGCACCTGCTGTCTGAACACCTCCGCTTCCTTTGGAAAAAGTCTCGCAAAATATTGATACACTTGTTCGGAAGTCCAATCCGAAGCGTCAGGTATATTTGGATCGATTCCATCTCTTGGACTGTCGTCCTCCATTTGATCCGAGGATCCTCTGGCGGGGGAGACTTGAGGACTTAGAACCGGAGGTAAAACAGGTGGATTCGATGGCGTATCCGGTCTGCTAGTAACCATACTGTTACTATTCTGGCTCATATTCGTTTTGTACTGCTTCTGAATACAATCGTTGCACTGCCACTTCGAATTCGACTTGAGAATTATTACCCGTGGCGAATGGCAATAATAATGATAAGCCTCGTCGCAAGTGAAACACGTCGCGAGCGGTCCCTGTTGAAGCACGATAAATTAAATTACAGAGAAAAGAATATAATACTTCATCTGTTGTATCAAACTTACGGCGTCTGAAGTTTCGCAACATATAGTACAACTCTTGCAACGTTCGCACTGCCAATTGCTTCCCGCTTTTTGGATCATTTCTTCTGGACTATAAATACAACTCGGATGCGCTATAAATAAATCGAATATAAGCGTCGACGAATTAGAAAATCCATTATAGCCATCATTTTAATATAATTACCTCGTACGGTACAATCGCGACAAGCGACCAAGGTTTCTTGCTTTTCTTTGGCACAAAGGCTACACTGGCGACAGGGTCCATCTTTGACACTCGTTTTGGAAGAGTCTTGAGATTCTTGAGACATAGAAGACTTATTTTGAGAACCTGGTTGTCTTCCACGCTTTCGCTTTACAAGATTATTGTCAGAAGGATCAAATACTTTCTTTGCTCTCTGAAACATGCATGATATATGTTCATATTCGGACTTATAAGTACAAATTCATCTGTAGCGTCTGATAGGGTGATTGGTGTTGGTGCGTGTGGATAGACGTTATAGTAAACAATACATACCTTTCTGCGTGCGCTACGGAAACCGCCAACGTTGGCGTTGGATGGTGTAGGTGAGGGATTAGTGGAGCTTCTTCCCGCATCATCGTCTTCCCGTTCCTCGCTGAGATGTCCGCCGCTGTCCTCCCTTTTCTCCTTCTGCGAGGTCGTCTCTTCTTTACTGTCTTTCCTGTAATCCTCGAACTTGATCTCAATGTCCATAGGATCGTCCGTCCGGACTAGCAGGCGCTGTTTACGCTCGGACTTGGACGACCTTTTGAGGTTATGAGACTGGCTGTCCGTCGTATTCTTTGGCTCCTCCTTCACATCCTCGACGGGGGTTTGCGACGGCTCCTGCGACTCCCGCGACTCTTTCGACGCGTCGTGCTCCACCGGCGACTCGGTGCCCACGTTCCCCCCGACGATTATCTCGTAACATTCTTCCTTCCGTATCTGCGGATCAGGCTTCGGGCTTGCCTGTCGCGAGGACCTCGGTGTGTTCGACCTCGAGTCCGTGATCGTTAGGTTTTCCGTCTCGTCGAAGTCGTACAGGCCGCCCGTCGTCGACGAGACGGTCTGCAATTCCTTTCGCCGCGCACTACCATTCTCGAGGGTGAATGATTCCCGATGCGTTGGCTCGGCGGTGGTTGTCATGTCAGACGTCGCCACCAGCGAGTAATTGCCGTTCGAGAGACGCGTCAAATTACCGCTGGTAACTTCTTTGCTGAGGAATTCTTCCACCATGCGCCGGGACGTCGGATTCGATATACCGTCCAGCAGTTGTTCAACCAACCTGTACGCCGGTACACCCTGATCGAGGTAATCCGGCTCCTCGACGACGAGCTCGGCCACGGCGCCCGCCACCATCCCGGAGTTCAACTTCTCCTTGACGAAGCCCTCCGGTCGATTTTTGTAAAGCTGCAGCCGCGACCATTTCGAGGCATTCCTGTAGCTGGTGTTCCCCTTGTAGTCCACTTGAATCACCTTCTCCGCCTCGATCAGCCGATGGAGATCGGCGATGGTGTCCCGTGCGTCCACGGAGAATTTCCGCAGCAAATAATTGCATATACGATCGGCGTCGGGTCGCGCCTTACGTCTACGTAACTGATCTATCGCCTCTAAAATCTGCTCCTCGTGGAGTATCTGCGTCTCTACTCGATATTGCTGCATTATTATGCGTCGGCGAAACGTTCCGCGCTGCAATCCGATATATCACGGTGGTGGCTGTGCGTGTTGTGTGGCCGGTAGAAAACAACGCTGCTTTCGTGGAAATGTATTTCGCGTAGAATGCCGCAGGTTTTTACGGTTCCCTTAGCATACGCGCGCGATGTCATAACGACCGGCAGATTATTCTCCGGTATAAATTCTCCCGTACGTATCTCGGTTTTCTACCTTGTATCACTTGGCCGCCGCCTTTCGTTTACTCTTCATGCTTATTCAAAGTTGTATATCAATCCATCGTGTTACGTCACGTGAATATCGAAAGCTCTGGATTTACGGCCGAGACGATGCGTGGATAAAAAAAAAAGTCGATCATTCTTACGGGTCGGAGCTGCCCGGGACCGTTTCGTATCGAGCGCAGAATCGTGCTCACGCATAAACAAGTTTCGAGCAGCGCGTTATAATAAAAGCGCATATAGGTAGCAGTTGGACGTGGCTGAGATACGTGCGCACGATTGTTCCTTGTTCTTAATTCAACGGGTACGTGTTCGCTGCCGGGCGAAAGAGTGTGGCGACGCGGCCGTAGAAGCTGCCTCGGTTGAACGCAATATATTATCGATTGCACGGATCGACGGAGCCAATAGCGTGCAAAATCTATGGCGCATTCGGAACGCGCGAAATGTCCGCTCGACAACGTTCCCGGCGATAATCGCCGGCCCGCAAGGCGATTAAATTGCGGCTCACGATCGAGCACAGGAACGAACGATCACACTTTCTATCGTTCGTCTCCGCTACCGGCAGAGGATTTCGAATCGCGTACCGCAGCTGCGCTGATCCATTGTTGGACTGAAGCCGAGAGGTGCACCGACGACGACGGCGGCGACGACGACGGCGACGGCGACGAGAGGCAATCTGACAAAGTCAGGTCGTCCGCCGCTGCTGGATCGAACATCGAACTGCAGCGCGACGCATTTCACACCCTTTACCACGCACTTTCAACCTAGGTATACCTGTTTTAATCCTCTCCTCAGTTCCGCGTACGTAACTTCCTTCCGGTAAATCGTCAGGGACGATTTAAAATTCGGGGGGAGTTATCGGTGCAAGTACGATCGGAACAAAGGGAGCCAGCCGTTCTTGGATAACTAATCGCTGGCCGCCTTTTGTTTCGCCGAGGAAAATGCACTGATCCGTGCGCCCGTAAATAATGCCCGCCTCGACAGGGACGGGGACGGAATATAACCGGGGGAATAATTGCACTTTACGTACGTGCCAAGTGACCGTCGAACGTGTACCGCCACGCGCCAATCACCCGTCCACGAATATAATACACACCTCTCCTCTCTGGCCGATTTCTCTCTCGCCGTGTCCGACAGCGGACAAGTTTTCCACAGCGTTGGATCTCTCTGTTAAGCGCGCCTCGCGACAGCCCAGCAGGCCACTTTGATACACGCGACCGAACGACGATTCCACGAGTCCACAGTCCTTGCGAATGTGCATGCCACACGTACGTACTGCGCTTACGCCGCCAGTGTGTGCGTGCGTATACGTACCACGCGGGATATATCGCCGCCGCCGGTTTGGGTTCCCCGTATACACACGTCCGTCGCTAAGCGTTGACACTGTGCGAGAAATCCTCGTGAAATCTTTTCACCTATCCTATCGCCCGGCCGTGCACCATGACACATGCAATAATTCCAAGAATGTCGATAAGCCTGAACGATTGTATCGCACAATAGCCCACCCGCAGCACAACGCGAGCCCGCGAGACGCGGTCTTTTCCCGAGGTTGGCCTCGGCGCGCGCCAGCCTCTCTTCTCGCTCCCGGTTTCCACCGGCCGTGAATACACACCGAACCGCGCAACTTCCACAAACTTTAACGCCAACGCCGCTGTTATTTACCCGGGGCCAAGGGTTCTCCCAATAATTACCAACGTCTTCCCAACGCTTTCACGGCTATCCGCGTAATACTTCGATGTAGCGCAACGCGCGAGACGCGCTCTTTTTCTAGAGGCGGCCTCTCGTGCGCGCCGCGCCAGCTCTCCTCGTACAGAACGCCCAAAAAGATCGAACTCCGGTGAAACTGTGACGCACTTCACCTCACTGCCACTGTCACTTCCCACAATTCCCAAAGAATCGTTTGCATCCACAACGAGCTTCCCTTGCGGCCGTGCCTGCGAGTTTTCCCGACAAAATCGAAGAGCGCCAAGCCGGGTGCGGCTACACGCGAGTGTCGACGGACCGCCGCTGGAGTACGGAACACGCGGAGCGCACTTTTTGCGGGGACGGGTCCGTGCAGGCGCGGCGACACCTTTCGTAGCGCCCTACAAGCAGCCGGCTTCTGCGCATCGCTTTCATCGACTTTGCCGTTCTCTTCCAACAACAGCTTCCTCCGTTTTCCCAACGAACGATAATCGTGCAGGCCAGAATCTCTACCACTTGTCCCTTCGAATCTGCGAAACAGGAAGGACACGATAGTTTCGCGCGGAGCGTTCGTCCATCTTTCCTGGGGAACGTTTGAAAATTCTATTTCCGATGGTTGCTTCTGGATTTCGAATGTCCATTAGAGCGCGATTAACGTGGATCGTTAAAGGGTAATCTGACTGGCGGATGTGCGAGGTCAAATGCATCGCTCTGTTCATTTATATTAATGTATAAAGAACGGAGGAAACTTGACCATGATTTACGCGTGATACGCTACTGCGTTTGTGATTTTAGAAACGACCGTGACGTATCGGCCATTCCCGAGCGCTGCTGTCCTCGTTCCCGGCCGAGTAGCTCCCTTTTGAGCCTGTTTTCAGATAGACGGAACTGACGCAACAGATCATAAGCAAATCTTAACGATACATTGCACGTGGCGCGTTTAAACATTTCCATTCCTTTATATACATCATTTCCAGAAATACAATTTTGCGTCTCCCTGGAATATATAAATCTACTTTTTCTCCGAAGGGTATCCGTAAAGATTTCGAGAAAATTCGGTAATCACGTGACAACCAAGATTTACGTATTCCGTACGCAATTTAAACGACCACGCCATCAGAATTCTTTTTATTATAGATTCTTGTATTCTAATTGCAAATAAAGAATTTATCTTTTATTTATTTAATATGCACTCTGCATAGGTAAGCTGCAAAGAAAGGTACGAAAGGCTGCATTGTTTCAAGCAAATACTTTATTGTAAAACACGCAAGTATAAAAAATGTAAAAGTAAAAAATACACGTGTTATAACGAATCTTACGTATGTTTAATAGCACAACCATCATTGATAATAAAATAATTCCTTGTAAATATTAAACATTGTTTTCTTTTTCCATTGGATTTGTACCAACACTGTGCCGTCCAAGTTTCGAGATCTGCGTAAAAGATGAAATTTCAGTTAATCGTTGCGCTGGAATTTTGAATGCTTTATTATTAAAATATGGTTTCATATGTACCAAATTGATTGGTTTCACTTTATGTTTAATATTATTGCTCTCCCGGAGAGGACTTTGCTGCAAATTGTGATTGCTCTTTCTCAATGAAACCGGCGAACTCTTTTGAGAATTCGATGCTCTGTACAACGAGCGCTGCGGAGATTCAGGCAGTCGCTCGTATTGATTAACATCCAACGAAGAATTCAATCTTTTAGACACAGGGGGAGTTCGACATTTTGGAATTCCAGATTCCATTGTCCGGCGTGTAGGCGTCGTTCTTTTCGGAGATGGTAATTTGCTAATTCTAGAAAGTAAAGTTAAAAATTAGATTGTAAGCTTCTCTTTTCAAATATAATAAAGTTAAACATACCTTTTCGGACTATTAGTAGCCCCATTATTATTGCTAACGTTCGCGCGCGTAGTTACCGGTGAAATATCGCAAGAAACATTGCGCTTCTTTGAGTAACTAGTAGTTATTTGTGACTGTACTTTTCGAGCCTTGGAATTCTCAGCATCTGGAGTCGACGAAGCGACTGGCTTTGAATTTCGCGACGAATTTTTCAGCGCGAATTTGTTATCCGTTGAATTGGGTGTACTACTAATTAAATTATGAGATTTGGGCGGTGTTACTGTGTCTGTGGACGGATTTGTTATTTTGCTAATAGCTTCTGCAACGGAAAACAGATATGGTGTTACAAATAATATCACATACATTTATATTTTCTTTCGCTATACCTCGCTTGTGCATATTTCCTATGGGAAGGATCGCCTTCATTGGGCCCTTTTTATTTGCAACCTCGACACCGTTTTTTGATTTCAATCTAGTCTTCACTGTACCCTTTTCTTTTCGAAATTCTAACGCGGTGACGGGCTTTGCTCCTTCTGGAATATAAATTGATTATCTGTATGTCAGAATTTGTCGAATTTGTTGTAAACAGAGGTAAAGGTACCTTTCCCTAAGCCACTTTTATCATTATTTACAATGAATTTTTTATTCGGTACATGAGTAATAAGGCCAGGGTCGCTGGGGAAACGTTTCGTGACTTCCTTCAGTTGAGACGCACTTTTCCCTTTAGACATTACAGGGCTCTGAGAACATTTAATCGGTGGAGTCTGCGATACAGATATGCTTCTTCTGACGTAATTCTTGCTTGCTGACTGTTTCTGTGGAAAATTCTGTAATTAGTTGTACTAATAAAGTTATATTTAATTAATTTTTACGTTAAATATAACATGCTTACTTTCGATTCCAAGTCCAAGCTGAATCTGTTGGTCGATTTCGACAAGGCAGAGGAATGTGTTTTCTTCCCAAACTTTGATGTAGATTTCTTCGGAGTACGTTGGATTTCTACATAATTACCATCAGCTTTTGTATTCGCATCTATATTATTGGATGCAAAACTTAGTACGCTGCCCAGATTTTTAAGTAAATTCAAAGTTGAATGCTCTCCACTTTGTTTCGACAATAATTTGCCAATGTTCGCAAGGAGTTCCAACGCCAATTTTTCATTTTTGAAGCTATTATCCTCGCTCTTGCAGAAAGAATCATTCTCACATTGATTTTCATTATCTACGTCGTTTATCTCCTTCTCTTTATGTATCTCCTCTATCCCAGGTTTCGCTTCCAAGACTTCATCCTTCGATTCTCCGTTTATTTCTTCCAGATTCTTTTGATTATTCAAAGCACATTTATTCTCGCCAAAGTCGTTGAAGTTCACGTTGGCGCAAAGTGCTGATTCAGTAATTTCTGGCGAGTTTCTGGATAAATTGTCCTCCCGACTGTATTCCATATTACTCTCCGCTACATTCTTGATTATTTCTACGCTGTTGCTGGACTTTTGCGAACTTTTTCCTAAATTATTAGTCGTAGTAAGACAAGTAGTCAGTAATTCAGTATTATTATCCCAATTAACGCCTAGAACTTTCTCCAAATTTTCCAGCAATTTATTTGCTTGTGTGTTCTGCTCTGTTGTAACCAGCTTTTTCAGATCCGATAAGAGTGTCGCAGCTGTGATACGTTTCTCGGTAGATATTGTTTCAACAAGTTCCATTTCTATATCTTTCACATTTTCTTCCGCCTTCTTACGCTCTTCGTGTTCGTCTGTGGGTGAATTGTTCTCCGCGCAGTCTGCAGCTTTCTCATTTGTTGAATTTACTCCGTTTATACAGGGGGACAGCGGTAATTCAATTAAATTATCAACAGCTTCATCGTCGAATGCTGGTAATAATTCCAATGTCCACGACAGATTATTTGTAATGAGATCATCGTTGCTCGCTAAATAATAAAGAGACAAAATAAGTATTATAAAATGGTAGCATTATTACATATTATATATCAGTTTTGTCCTTTTAGTACTACCAAGAAGCTTTACACATGTGGAAGATATTGTCGAACGAAACAAATTAACTTTTCATTTAATAAACAATGATAATGTTTACGACCCAACACACACGTAAAAAACATTCATTCGGAACAATATAAACTTACATCCTGAACTTGTTTTCAAAGCCAATTCCTCGAAAGTTCGAGCAAGCAGTTTTGCTTCGTGAAAAATTGATTTATTCACTTTATTTCCCTCCTGAAAAATAAAAATAAATCATAAGAACGTTCTTTACTGACTTCTTACGAACTAGATGGAGAAATCTTACAAGAAATACAGAGTCCGATGACGTGTCAGAAATAGAATTTTTACAATGTTCTTTAGTAAAATTCATTTCTGGTGTAAATACATCAACGTCTATTAACTTATCATTTACATCGCATTCTTCATCCTTTTTCATTACAGTCACGCATTCTTCAACATCATTGGAAAAGTTAGCCGTGACTTCATTTCCCTCTTTCCCAGAATTCTGAAGCTCCAAAGCTTTAGTCTTAAGTTTATTAAATCGCTGACTTAAATCAAATATGGAAGATCGTGTTGCATTTAAAACTGCATTTCTTTCTCTGTTAAAATCTGTTTTATCACCAGGCTTTGCATTATCCGACGCATCGGACGAACAGCTTCCTAACAAGCCTCGATTCATAGTGCCGTCCGACTGCATCAACGACAAACTAGTCATGGAGGAAACAGAATTTAACTTGGTTATTGCGGAAACATTCGACAGACTCGAAAATACAGAATTTCCGCTACTACGACTTTTCCAAAAACCTCTATTAAACAAGTCGAGCGAACTTGACGATACACTGTTGCTGCTAGTAGACCCCGTTCGTGACGGTTCTCTCAGCGATATGTGATTTAAACGTTGTGATCTTTTCGGGGAGATCGTCTCCCCTTGCGAAAAGGAGCGCCGAAGTTTGGGTACTTTCAAATACACATCAGACATCGGAATCAGATTAAATCTACTTGCTTCCATGCATACCAACATATCATTTTGCAAAGAAGCTTTCCTTTGTTCGTTATTCAATTCCATGCCTGCATCAAATAATGTATCGTTCAGTATAGATTGGCTTAAAATCGACGAATCAATGTCTCGAACATCGACAGCAGGTATATTAGGACTATTCGTAGAAAACGAGAAATTAACGTTATCAGACTTGAAATCATTGCTCGATGCACTGAAATTGACTTGCATACTATCGTTTGATATTTGCTTAGCAAGTGTATCTCTCGCATTCAGTTCCTCGTTAATCAAGGACTCATCCAACGTCTTATTCATCTTCAACTTATGATTACGTCTCTTGTGTTTAAGAATGTAATCATCGGTGAAGTCAAAGGAACATGTTCTCAAGGAAGCGTTTCTCTTGTATTTTGGCCTCAGCGCCTTTTCTAGAGTCACCTCGAAAGGGTCATCTTTTTTTTGGATGTACTCTGTAGTTTTATGCAGTACCGTATCGAAAGGATTATTTTCTAAGCTGTCGCGTTTCCCCAGCATTTGAGAGCTGGTCTCGTTGGTGCGCTTATAATTACTGCAGGTTGTGTCTGTGGGAGCTGGTATCAGAGGTGATGCTAGTCTAGAGCTCAAGAAGCCCTTCCTGTCGGGGCTATTTAAATCTATAAGGTCACACATGTTTGCGATTTTCTTTGTTAATACTTCGAACGCTCGTTTTCAGTAATCGTGTTACAGTCTTTAATAAATTAAATGCTACTTCGCAGGAATGTATCGAGATCTCATGTTATCGTGTATTTTCATTTGCGAGTAACGTTATCACAGTCTTAAGTCACCAGTTTCCTCCCAAGAAGCACACATAGTACTTCGATGTCTAATACAATTCTTCTTGATTATCAATTTTTATACAATTATTTCATACAATTACCACTTTAAATAGAAATTATTTCTTCCCCGTAATATTCGGAATATTCGCCTACTCACGGACACGAACGTCCGACAGTTAGCCCAAGCATTTTAAAAATCTCTACTCCAATGCTCTCTGACGGACGTTTTCGGAATCCGAAATGTTGAACGGATTTCGCTTCCTTCTTACACATATATACAAATCATTCCGGTATAAGAAATAAACGAACGATTGGACGTGTTACATAAGTTCTTTTATTCTACAATCTCGTGGTTAATCGCTATACATGGTATCATTGCGCGTGTCGTTATTCTGTGTAATTGCTGGTCGTATTCTTTCCATTATGCATATCCTTATCGGTGAATTATCACACATGCAGCATGAATTCGTCATATTTGTAATAACACAGGTGACGTCATATCGATAATATTAGAGAAGCAGTCAGCCACTGCCGCATAAAAACAATCAGAAGCTATTGATTCTGGCTGCGAGAGCAAGCAGAGTGAATTTTTGCGAAATTTTCATCTTAAAATACGACGTTATCTGTATTTAAATAGATGAATATCCTAAATAGGATACCGTGGGAATTGCCGGACGTGTAAATACGTTTAAAGTTTCACGTTCTTAATTGAAAACGGCGACTTTGTTTCATTCCTTTTGTGCTGATATGTTTCTGGTGAAGACAAGTCTTTAAGATTGACGCGGTACCCTGATAGATAAACAGTTTGTTATTGGTGGCCGCTTAGAGGGAGCTGGAATACTATTGGTCGCCGGCCGGCGTGTAGCTAATACGCAGCCAATGGCGACGTCGGCTTGCGTTTACCAACGCGATATAAAGATACGCTCGTAAAGAGGCTGCTTCGTTAACGTTGGCGTCACCGCTAAACAGTTCTTCCGTTGACTGAGGCTGGAGGGATTGGGATACGGTAGACTTTTTTTAGCCGCTTAGAGCGTCTTTCACGGACACGGTTGTTTGCCCGCCAAGTTGATGGTTCGATAGTGCGCGGCTGAGTGATAGTGCAATAGTAAGCATCGAATATCGTGGAGGAAACATGTCAACGAAAGCAGCAAAGAAAGCCGCGTCGACGTCCGCGAGTGGCGGCGTGCAATCGCCGCAGTTCAGCACGTCAACGCCGATCGGCCAGCGACCAGGAAGTCCCTTAAGCCCGACCCGTTACTCCCGTCTCCAGGAGAAGCAGGATCTACAGAACTTAAATGACCGGCTGGCTTGCTACATCGACAAAGTACGGCATTTGGAGACCGAGAATTCCAGGCTTACGCGGGAGGTTCAGACCACCCAGGAGACTATCACCCGCGAAGTATCCAACATAAAGTCTATGTACGAGCATGAATTGTCCGACGCGAGGAAATTGCTAGACGACACTTCGAGGGAACGAGCCAAACTCGAGATTGATACCAAGCGACTGTGGGACAACAACGAGGAGCTCAAGTCCAAGTAAGTCTCTTTCAGATGTAGCGTTTGATAGATTTCTGTGGGGCGGTGATGGGTCTCGGAAATATTAGTCGATGCAGGCTCGATTTCCAAGGGACCGAGATTCGAGACGCTGCTAACCGGATTACGATTCGTCGATTGTTTCGACGTTCAGCTTCGGCTCGTAATATGTGCATAAGTTATACCGCCAAGGCTAGGCGATATCGTCTACATCTTTATTCATGCCTGTAGCTAGCCTATATAACTTGCGTTTTTCATACGTGCATTTGAAAATTTCGATCGATTAATTTTATATGAAAAAAGGAGATGGTTTCTGCAACTTAATATTTTGTATTTTAGTAACTAGGAATGGTAAATTTAAAAGAATGTAGACATTGTATTATAGTTTTGTGCGATAAGTAATAACTTTAAGTGTACTTTGACTGTCAAGGCTGTTTACAAATGATCGGTCACATGTTTGTTCCTGATGCCATTTATGTTTTACACGTGTTTCTGTTAATATTAACTAAGAAGTTGTTAAATTTATGGTTTTTACTTAAAGCAAATCGACTTGTGCACAATGTATTCTTGCTTGGAAATTAATATTACTTTATAAGACGAGCATGCGCATAAATAAGAAGTTTTAAAAACTACATTGCATTCTGTGTTTGCACTTATATATATACTCATCTCATTATGATTATAGCTCTAATGTGCTTAAATCTAGGGATAGGTACTATTATGGCTTCATGCATCTCACAAATAATTGCACTCACACTATTCCAGCATTCTCAATAGAATTATATTATCCTCAATTCAAAATCGCAACTGTAATTTTCGTAATCGGGTTTTTGCATAAATTTGACCAAAGTAAACACGTTTACAGCCAATAGTTTGTTTATAGTTTCCTAGTTCTTCCAGCTTTAATTATTCAAGCACGTTTAAACGTAACTATCAGTCGAATTATTTCGAGCAAAAAATATTCAAGATTTGCCAGACTTCAGCAGAATGTTTCACTCCTTCCTGCTAATATGGCAAAGATTCATTCACGGAATCGCGACGCGTATATTTTATCAGTACAGACATGTGTTGCGTACTGAATTGCACGTCTTAGCATTCCAGCATGCATTCACTTATCTCTATTTGCTCGTCAGACAAGAATTCTTTAAATATCCATAGAAACTTAATCAATTAGATTATAAATAAATCTACCGTAGCATAAGTTTCGTAAAATGTAACCATTAAAAATCAACGTAAAATATCGCGATTATTTAGCGAAATATATATTCGAAATAACAACGAAGGAAATACCGGATTTCACGAAAGGAATTAGCAACAGAATTTTTGAATACATATTCGGGTGTGCCTAACTTGAAACGTGACGTTACTACTCGCAGTTGCGTCACGCTTACTATGCGATGGTGATGTCATCTTCCAACGCACCATATAACCTCGACCAAAAACATTGACCTCCTTTCGGTGAGCGTTGAGCAATCGATAAAAATACGGGTAGAATCCTGAAACAAACAGGGAAACATTATTTCCCGCGATCGATGGAACAAGCTATATACTACAATGCTAGTCGAACATTTATAATTCAAACACACGATATCATCGTGGGAAATAGATATAACTGACGAAGCTGGTAACACAAATTCTACATGTTACACAATTTTATCGCTTATAATTTATATTTCACGCTAGAGACGAGTGCGCTCAAGCATGTTTGCGTTAATGACATAAGCGTGCCGTTTCAGTTGACGCGGCTGGGGGTGGCTCCCCGTCTGTCCACTTTTTTTGCTATACAATCTCGACGCTTCGTTAAAAGCTGTCGCTTCGCTGCCAAAACTTGCAGATAACGTTCTCGGATAAGTTTAACGATTTTTAAAAAGCTGTTCAGTTATCAGCCCGATAGCGTTGCCCGGAGCGAATAACTGCTGCCAGCCTTGCATTTGCAGCGATTATAAGAAAGTACGTTGCTCGTAAAGGAATGGTATCATCGACGCGACGGGACGCGCGTCCTTGTATGAAAGTCCGAACTTGGCATTTTGTTCTCGGGAAGCAATTTCGCCATATGTTTGTAAAATTTACGTGCGAACCTGCGAATTTGTTTTCATTACAGAAACGCTAATTTGAACTCGTAATCTCATTAGCAGTTTTATCGATCGTTGCTCTTGTAATATCGTATTACATTTCCGTAAATGTTTCGCGCATCGGTAAAGCTTCGGAATTGATTTTCAAATCTGTAGACGAACGTTGGGCTTTTTATTTGGTTTAATTAGATAGCACCGAGAGACCCGTAGGTTTTAGGGCAGCGAAATATTGAGACGGTTGAAGACAGTACGGTAGGAAATAAAATTCTCGATGTGGGTCGTTGCCTAAAATAGAAACACGCGAGCTCACCTCTTCTTCACGACTGCCGGAATGCCGTGAATGATCGTAATTTTGTTTAAGGACTGGTTTCGTATGCGATTCAGGGTATTTAAAAGATTTTCGAAGCTGATTGTGGAAAACTTTGATTTTTCAGTGGTAGTTTGGAAATTAAATAGACAACTGCGTGAGTTTGCGAAATAAAGATTCGCACGAAAGCACGTACGTCTATGATAATATTAAATTCGTTTCGTTATTTATTAACGTTCCCTTCATATTTTATTTCGTTAGATTCAAATTTCCAAATTCGAATTGTGATGTATTTTATCAATACTTCCCACCTCATATATGTACATTTTATATAATAGTTTCGATAAATATTTGTAATTATTTTGATAAATATTTGTAATTATTTTTTCCAGATTAGATAAGAAATTGGTGGACTTACAAGTTGCAGAGAGAAATTTGTTGTTGTACGAAACTCGCTACAATGATCTGCAATCTCAGTATAATCAGTCTCAAGCCGAGCGTAAGAAGTTGTCCGAAAGAGAGAGAGAATTGGAGCAAGAAGTAGAAAAGTTAAAGGCGTTATTAGATGACACTCGTAAGCATCTCGGAGAAGAAACGTTGCAACGTATTGTTCTTGAAAATAACATTCAAAGCCTGAAAGAAGATATTAGTTTCAAAGATCAGATATATCAGCAGGAGCTGACAGAAACAAGAACAAAGCGGCAGGTCTGTATCTAGAAATGCAAAGATAGAATTAACACGGTATTAATTAATTTGTATATTACTAAACATCTTTAAAAACTGCATCCATCCTTACGATACTTCCTTCGCTTAAAATTCCAGTATTTATAATTCATTCGATATTCATTTCAGATTGAAATCTCCGAGATAGACGGTCGTCTCGCCGAGCA
The DNA here is from genome assembly GCA_929113495.1 of Andrena minutula. NCBI lineage: Eukaryota > Metazoa > Arthropoda > Insecta > Hymenoptera > Andrenidae > Andrena > Andrena minutula. Next base: position 44,142,807 of record OV815994.1, read on the forward strand.
ATATGAAGCCAAGCTGCAGAATTCTCTGCAAGAATTGCGGGACCAATATGAAGGACAGATGCGAGTTAACAGAGAGGAAATCGAATTATTGTATGAAACTAAGATTAAAAACTTGACAGCTCATGCCCAACGTAACAGCGGAGCTGCTAGCTTAGCTGTGGAAGAGCTGAGACAGACAAGATCAAGGATTGACACCCTTAATCAGAAAATTAACGAGCTCGAGGCAACTAACAACGCTCTCAACGCGCGAATCAGGTAATTACATATAACACTTTGAATTTTCTTCTCTGTGAACGAAGGGACGTATGAACATTACACAAATTTTGTATCCAGGGATATAGAGAACGCTCGTGAAAACGAGAAAGTTCGTCATTCTGAAAGCATAGCGTCTATGGAAGCAGAGCTAACACGTATGCGCGATGAGATGGCCCAACAGCTGCAAGAATATCAAGATCTCATGGACATTAAAGTGGCCCTTGATTTGGAAATTGCTGCATATCGAAAACTTCTTGAATCAGAAGAAGCTAGGTAATATTAACTTCTACTTACATCCAGAAACAAATTCTCGCCACACGACCCAGAAACTAATATTATCACTTACGTGTATTCGCAGATTAAACATCGGGCCTGTACAATCATCTCAATCGGTACCACCTAGTGGCCGATCTACCCCTTCAAGACATACGCCATTAAGAAGTGCAAAACGGAAACGTACTTTATTAGAGGAAAGCGAAGAACGTAGTAGCACCGATTACAGCGTATCCGGAACAGCTAGAGGTGACGTAGAGATTACAGAAGCTGATCCTCAAGGACGATTTGTGAAGCTTACGAACAAAGGCAATAAAGTAAGATAAGCTCGCGTTACTTTGTAATATAATATCCTGCCCTAGCTGCGCGAGTTACTTTTACACGTTTTCTGTAGGAGATATCACTCAGTGGATGGCAGATTATTCGCAAGGCTGGTTCTTTGGAAACGGTGTTTAAATTTCATCGCACTGCGAAGCTAGAGGCAGGTGGCACTGTGATGGTATGGTCAGCAGACATCGGTGCCACACACGAGCCACCGTCAAACATCGTCATGAAGGGTCAGAAATGGTTTATAGCGGAGACCATGACAACTACACTTTTTAATAACGATGGCGACGTAAGTTTTTACTTGTAATTATGGATTTCGCTGGTCTCGCTCAGCGACTCTGTTATTAATGGTTGCAATCGATATATTTCTTAACTTGCGAATAGGAAACGGCCACTTCCGAGTGCAAAAGGCAACAGTTGTCCTCATCTTTGTCTCGACATAGAGAAAATTTAGGTTTCCGACCTTCTGAAGATCTACATCATCAGCAGGTATGTAGAAATTACATGGACATAATACGAAAACAAAAATAAACATTAACAATGTTATGTTACTTTCTAGTTCAGCTTCGGTTTTGATAATTTTTAATAACGGTAAAAGCAATTGCTTAAAGACTTTCCTTTTTCCTATTAGTAGACGAGGTCGAATGCAAACGCGCGTGTTCTAAAGCTGATTTCAAAATTATTACTGGTCTTATTGTTTCTACGAATTGTTTATTTCATTGCACCGATCTAATTAACGAAGACAATGTGGCTATAAAACGTTTTGATTTTTTACATTTATTGGTAAAAGTTTCCTTTGAAATACTCGCTGTTTTTCTTATTAAGTTCATTGTTAGATGTAACGATATGTGATAAATCGGGGTGTTTGTTATCAACACATGTTCTTATTCCATAGAGAAGATATCTCTACCCATATTAAGTGGGCGACCGAATGGCTCTGATGGGTCGATTTATGTAAGTTGTTTTCAACTAATCGAACGTTAAAATAGTCGCCGATGATTAATGTTACTCGCGCCTGAAGAAAACATTATTTGGCTTTGTTGTTTCTTCTCCACAGCACTTTATTTTCATGCTCACGCTTAACTAAAACTTCATGAGTGTTAAACATAAGGTAATTTGTTGTTGAAGTATAAAACATTTCATTAGTTAACCACATTGTCTTTAGGATATAAAATTAATAAATAAAACTCGCCATAATAAACATGAATTTACGATGACACTCATATTAAAGTGTATTCGATCACCATTGGTATTATAACTAATAGAATACTGTTGATATTATTGTCATACATTCCTAACACATCAGTGAGAAGGTCTAAGTTCCGAAACACTTTAACAAAAAATAATTCACATCATTTCTTTGCCATTTCATTAATTGGTCAGCTTTCTTACTTCAGTTGATCATAATATCGAAGTTTCCGCGAAATCGCGCTGCAATAAAGGAGTTAATAATCTCGTTTATACATCTCATTATGATCAAATCATGTAAGAAGCATATATTTGTATAACAGTGCGGTGTGTGTATATATTTTTACACGCATGCACAAAAATAAGCACACAATATTCGCCTGTTTCATAAGTTTCTAAATGAATGATTAACATTCATTAATGATTGCTTAAAGTTCTGTAACTAATAAATATCAGACGATACCTACATATTTCCATATACATAATAAGGCTAGTCGCGTTACATCAACTGGGTTCAATAAAGTAATGATTTTAATTTCTCTACAGAGGTATGATTCCTTTCTCTGTTTCAGGGCGATCCGCAAGGAGAGGAATTTTGCCGCCTTATGTAAAAACAAGCCCACAAAATAATCTTAAGAATTCTAACAGCACATTTTAGAAATGCTTGAAAAGTACGGGATAAAACACTTAAGAGCCTCGTTTAGATATCGAGGAGTTTCCAGTTTCATCGACGCAAAAATGATTCGTATGATGATGTTTCGAATGATATATTTTGCTTAAAAAAAAAGATAATAAAGAAGAGATTAAAAACAGAATTCACGACACCACTATTAGTACTTTCTACTTATAGAGATATATACGTACAACATACGGGAGAATATTCTGTAATATAATGTTTAAATCAAACCTAACGAAACGTTTCATTACGATTGAAACGATTATTGCATTTATATACTGTGCACGTCGTACAAAACTTGTTTGTCCGTTACATCAGAGTTACTACTTTATCGAATAAGGGAGCACATGAGCAATTTTTTCAGCGAGACCGAAATATTTTTGGCGTACGATTTATTTCTACCTAGTCGTTGTCGTGCCTTTTAAATGTAACAAAAAAAGAAGAAAAAAATAGAAAAAAAGAACAGAACAAAAATAAGGGAGGCCCTTTTTCTCGGTAGATGATAGTATTTATTTTTAAGTACAAAAACCCGGATGTAGCAGGAGTGTGTGGTGCCTGCGTAATATTTTCAAGCATATTCATTTGACAAGGAAAAGTATATTTCGATACACATAGATTTATGTTCCATTTGAGTTATAGATTAATTAATATAAAAGAGGAAAAGAAAGGAACTATGTTTAATCCAGACGTAACTGCTCCGCCATCCGGAATATGATTTTGTTAATTGTATTTGACTTTATACCATTTATACCAATAATAAAAATCTCTAATTAACCGTACGTATATGTTGTATCTATTTCTACAATTAGATCCGTTTAATTGGCAATGATATGCAATGTAGGTGTGCACAAAATTAACGCTTACAAGGCATTGGAAATTGACTGCATAAGGTTGCACTAAATGAAGTTTGCGAGTACTAGAGTACTCTGGTTATTTGGCAATTAAAGCCGGAAATCCACCGGGAAGTTAAGCTATGCTATGCGATGCTATGCTATGCCATGCTACGTTTTAAAAAAATTTGCTTCAATACATTCTTATAGAACCGTTTCCATCAAAAGCTAAGCTAAAACATAGCATCGCATAACATAGCTTAGCTTACCTTCCCGGTGGATTCCCGGCTTGTCTATGTACCCGGATATTAAGTTTGCGATTTTTATAGAATTGGTATAGTTCAATTCAGAGTACGTCGAGTTGATCGAAACTATGAGGGATTTTGGTGGAGTTGTGAAAATATTTTAGGGCCTTTGTGTATTGGGTAAATGTATTGTACGTTGCACGTACATATATCAGTCTTAACAATTTAAATTTAAATATTTTAAACATGACGCTTTTATGTTAAGAGCATTTTTAATTACTTAGAACAGCTTAGGGGAATAGCAGTTATACTACGTTTTCCTATGCAAGAGATAGAAGATGAGAGCGATTCGGATGAAGATGATTAGAAATGATAATACAACGTGCTAATGTATACACGACTTTGTATATACCTGTGCTTATAGTGCAATCAGAAATATGTTACTAATTAATAAAAGTTCGAAGTAACTTTATATTGAAAGTATTCCAGATCTCCTCTTTAAGTTCCACCGGTGAATTATACTGTACAGTATATTTTTCTTCCGTGACTAGACTAATACGGTAACGGTTATTTAGATTTTAAATGTTTCCGATTACATTTAATTTTAATTCTCACCACTCGGAGCATTGTAATCTTATTTAGACTAAATCGATAACGTTGGGTGTGACACGAAAATGGTAAGGAGGCTCGTGAGCCCCCCTCCAAAGTGAGTTAGAAAGTTACATTTGGTGATAGGTGTATCTTATACTTTGTTGATGACAATACGATCGCATTGTTTTTCCTGCTGTCGGATTTATTTAGTTTCCACATTATTCTCGCGTTTAGCGTTGTAGTCTGTTTCCATTTTCAATCGATAATATGGGATGGAACGCGAAAATTCTACTTAAAGGGTTACTTAAATTCTACTTAAACCTCTGAATTGTTTGATAAAAATTGACATTAAATGTTAGACTTATTCTACATTTCGTCTGTGAATATTCCATGTTAATAACAAAACCTTGAAAATTACAATTATATAATTAAGAAGTACGAAAATATTTGGAACAATACACTTTTCCCGCTAATAGCAAATGCGTAAAAGAATCCACTATTTCGGCTGGCGATTTATTATTTTGATTCCTTAGTGCCAGTTAAATATTTTAATATTAATTTGTAAAAAAAGCATAAATTATTTCTGAAAATCGTACCAGGAAAAGTTTAAAAATTTCTTTCTTTGTTAATTTATTTGCAATCTGAAGTTCTAGGTTATCCTAGAATCGCGATTAGCCATTTTGCACCCAATGTTGAACATGAAAACAAACCGCTCCAGGCCACAGCGATAAAGATAGGCGTGAAAGCACGCTGATGCCAGGCTAGATGGTACTTTGCAACTGCTGTCTAGATATCAAAGGGGGCGTTTAGTTCACAGGAGAGATGCATAAATTAGATAGTGGCAGAGCAATATCACTAAGTAGCCGGCATTACCGATAGTTCTCAATGGTTAGACGGAGAATCAGTAACTACCCAGATAGAACACAGACGTCTTAAAGACGTCTTCACCAGGTCTGGGTTAGGAAATAAAGATATGACGGTGACGATAATCGAACCCAGACTCCTGCTTACGACGCAATTAGGGTTCCCACCTTTTTTACAGAAAAATAACGTACATTTGCTTTCGTGGGGTATAAAAAAAAGTATACTTAACAAATTAAAGGTACATTTTAATCTTACTAGTTTTTATTTCTTTCAAACGTATTTTCTACTGCTTTTAGCAATATAGAGTAAATTTTGATTATTTTGAAATATCTCAATAACGTAAAATACTTTATTATAAAGTACGGGTGGCAACCCCAGACGCAATCGCTATTCGCACCTACCCAACACACTTCCTTGTAAACATTTTTAATTTTTAGTTGCATATCTAGTATCAATTGTTTATACAAAATTTACATTGACGCGAAATATTCTACAGAATATCATCAGTTGACCTCTAGACTCATTCCTTAAAATGTCATCTTCCTTCTTAAGAGGAGACATTCTTAAGACAGATGTTTGAGCGACGTCTTAACCCTATCGTTACGGTGTACATTTCCGCAGAAGTGCTTTCTTTTAAATTTTTTTTAAACTACCGGTGATGCTGACTAACGTCGACGCTCGTACACGCAAGTTGTCGCCATGTGCGTCCGCGCGGGGGGTGGGGGGTAAAAGGGGCAGTTGCCCCTCTTTTGAGAAAAATCGCTTATTTTTCAAAACTGATCTTTATTAAGTTTATACTAAAAAAAGGGAATATTTTTAAATTTTGGTTTTCAATTTTTAATTAAATTGGCACTATAAAATGGGTTAAAAAAGGAAGAGAGGTATATTTTTCTTTACCATCATCCCAAAGTTGCCTCCCCCTGGAAAAAAGTTACCGATGCCGATTATAGTCGGTGTTCGTAATGAAAGGTTTGAGAGTAGTAGACTATTTCAGCTTCAGAAAATCGATTTTTTTACTGATTTTGAAAGTCTTATCCTTTACGAACATTTTAAACAAAATTTAACGAAAGAATTCAAAAAATTGTAGAAGTTATAGCAGCGAACGTAATTGAGTGCGCCGCCGAGCAACGGCCTCGCAGAGCGGTATTGGCATAGGGGACTTTACTTTGAAGCCGTCTTTCTCGAAACACCATTTTCAGACGCGGTGTACGTCATAACTCTTGAACCAATGAATATTTTCACTTGAAATTTGTACTGCGCGTGTAGAATTCCTTCCTCTACAGAGTGGAATTCCCGTATCAACATTGGATATTTGTAAAACATTTTATAACTGATCAAAGACGATATTTTTTCGTAAAAATGTGGGGAAAAATTTGATTCGTGTGTAATTTCCACAATGTTTGTTCAAATTCATCGGCAGAGTTCCACTCTGTAGATTTTGGGGCATAAAATACTCATTTCAAAACATTTTGCTTTCACATGATTGGCTCACTTGAATCGATGTACATCACCTGCAGCGACGTGCCGTGTAGGGCTATCTATAACGATTATTAACATCGACGATTTTATACATTCCGACGTTTTTTGTTGTTGCAATTACTTGCAAACGTGCCCACAACAGATTGTGAAAAGCATTCTACGTAGCCAATAGTTCACTACCCCCTTAAGACAGACGATGTAGAAACGTTTTGACACAGACTTAAGGGGGGAGACCACTGTCTCGGTCCGAAATGTAAGGGTGTTTTCGGGAATTTATTTCAACCAAACAACGCAAGTAAATCACTGTATTGCTTAGTATAGTTAATAGTGTACATATCGAAAGGCAAGACAAAATTTTTTTCAAACAAATTCATAAATCCGTTTCCTGTATATTCTTCGTCAAAATTTGCGCTGCGGCAAAAACATGCTTGTCGCGTTGACAGTGCCCAGGCCATATGGTTAATCGGAATTCAAAAAAACAATAATATTTAGAAACTAGAAGCTTACCTCTATTACGTGACGATCAAAAATAGTAAAAATTGTAAAAAATAACAAAATGGCGGACCACTGAAAAAAAAGTCCTGTTTTCGGGGTACAAAATTGGGCAAATGTTGCTAAAAAAAATAGAAGCAGGTCGAAAATTGAAAAAATTGAAAATAGCGACGGGTTTTCCGAACAATAAATGTCCTTGCTCATGTCAATTGGACGTATAGTTTTCTCTGTAGACTGTCAACGCGGTTGAAAAATGTCATTCTGAGGAAAACGCGTTCAAAGTTCCGCGTGGCTCAGTCGCGCGTTTGACACCGCTTCACGAAAAACACCATATCTCCGTCAATTTTGCGAATTTCTTCATAAAATTTGGAGAGAGCATTCTTGAAACGTACGTCTTTCAGAAAATGTAAAAAAAAAAAAATTCCAGATTTCTGACAGTGGTCTCCCCCCTTAACACGTTTCGCACAGCCAATTTTTTAGAACTTTCCCGAATAGCGAAATTTTTTTCATGTTTGCACTCCTTATTTGCCATAAGAAATGGAATAGAAACGACTTTTATAATAAAAAAATGATTGTAAACTGGATTTTTAGGTCTTACGGGTATATCGCTATTTGACGTTCTAATTCGATTTCTGGGGTCGATCACTGAATCCGAACGGTACCAGGTGGTAGCCAAAAAAATAATAAAAAAGGATTTACTCACATAAATCAACCAAATCCAAACCAAAACCACCAAAATCGAGAAATAGTCGAGTGTCGTTGAGGACGCGCATTGTGTCTTATGACATCAGCCGTGCGGAACGTGTTAATAAGATCGGCAGGTGTTCAGATGAAAAATAGATCTAAAATTTTCAAGACGTTTTTAAGACGTGTGCTATGTGGGTATCGATTCACTCCTTACAATTCCTTTCTTTTGACCTCCACAATCTACTTGGTCTATCAAGAATTTCTCAAGTGGAGCCAATAAAAGCTGCGTGTTTGTACTTCGACATGGGTCATGTGGTACCGGCTGCGGCTCATTTTATATAGGGTTATTAGAGTCAGGAGTCGCCACCGGCAGAGGGATAGAAACGTCGCTGTATAATAATTAGTAAGGAAGGACCTCTGCTTCCTGTATGGGGTTTCTCGTAATTAGAAGTGGGAGTTGGTAATATTACTTCCTTAATATCCAGTCATATACTCAGCGAGGCTATCGTTGAAAGTACGGCAGTCATGGTTATTCTTGGCCACTTTAGTTTGAAATTCCGCGGCATGGTAAATCGTATGAAATTTAATACGTAAAATAAACTGGTCATCATCCAACGTATTCAAACAGAGGACGATACTCTGTCGCACGTATATCAGACCCAGCGCATACTAAAGCTTTCTGTCGACTAAACTGTTTAGTCAGATCGAGCACCAATCATACTTGAATTATTTTGTCGAGTGGATGGGCAATGAAGAAATATCCGTGGTTCCATTCAAGCCTGTACCATGTATGAGGCAGTGAGAGCGACAACAGACCAAGCCACATTAAAAAATTTTTTTTCCTACTTTATGTGATTAGTAGAGTCTATTGGAATTAGGGCTGAGACTATTTGTCGAATTTTTCGGTATTCGAATAAGCGAATACTTCAGTTGCTCAATTATTTGGCGAATATAATTCGAATAGTATTCGAATATTTAATTCGATTAATTAAATTAAGTATTCGAATAATTAAATATTCGAATAGTATGGTGTGAATTATAAATCAAGTTCATTAGGTTCATTTGTTAGGGTGAAATCTTGTAAGCTAATTTTGACCCACTTCACACCATAATGATGTATACTTATACATTATTATGTATATGATGTATACATATCATGAATACTGATGTATTCGAATAATAACATTCGAATACTCAAATATTCGAATAATAACATTCGAATACTCAAATATTCGAATAATAACATTCGAATACTCAAATATTCGAATAATAACATTCGAATACTCAAATATTCGAATAATAACATTCGAATACTCAAATATTCGAATAATAACATTCGAATACTCAAATATTCGAATAATAACATTCGAATACTCAAATATTCGAATAATAACATTCGAATACTCAAATATTCGAATAATAACATTCGAATACTCAAATATTCGAATATTAAATTATTCGAATAGTCTCAGCCCTAATTGGAATGAGTTATTGCTACTAACTAAATTTCGAAAAAAATGTGGGTTGGTCCGTTGTTGCTCTCACTGCCTCATATGACACCAACTAAAATATCGCCTAACACCAGTGACGGATTTAAGAAAAAAGGCCTCGGTGTCAAACATTCTGGGCGCCCTTTTTTTTGGAAACATGAAGAGGTAGTTTACTAAAAACGGGCAAAGTGTAGTAGTACAAGTTGTAATAATAATAATTTTTGGAGGGCCTTCTGGGTTGATGTCTATGCTCTTGTTCTCCTCACCACTGGCACACCGTCACAGAACTGATAAATATCTCCAAACCTTAAATCGTTACATACTATCTAACAACATGTAAACTTCTCATTCCTCTACCTTCTAGTACAACCTAACACTATGCTTGCTATCAAAATAACGAACAATGAAAACAAATCAAAATGAAAGACAAATAATCCCATCAGCGCTAAACTCCTCCTGCCAGTTTCTATCTTTTTCCAAGAAATCTCTATCGATGCTCTCCGAATTTCGCGGATAAGCAGACGTACCTACTCGCATCCCTGCGTTTTACTGTAGCATTTCGGGGCTCCGGTTTTGCGGGTGAAATCTTTTCGACGTGGCCTCGAGTAGCGAGGGAAAATTGCGGGCCCGCCTTCCGCGACGTGGACGTGCGTGGTCGGCGAGTCTTTCTCGCCGCACCGCTGCTAGAGCAACGTTTCATTCATCATCCCGGGCAGCGCGCAGTTTGCGGATGGATTCTGCATTCGCTTCCGGCCGGCCGGCAGCGGCACTTCATTCTTACGGGTTATACCGGATATACCGAGAGACAGGTCAAACCAGACACCGAAACATTCGAGGCGTACCTGCCAGGCTTCACCCTGCGTTCCCGCACATCTCGTTCTCCCTCTCCATTCGTATCCACCTGAATTTCGTGGCCCGGGGTTTTCTCGTTAGTCGGGATTCTCCGCCCCTTCTTTCACTGTCGGCCCGTCAACGGGGATGAAAAACGAAATGCCCCGCGCGTCCCTCATGTTTTCGCTGGGATTCGACGAGCAATAAAACATCGGGCGTGCTTTTCATATCGCCACTTTAAAAAAAAAAGGAAACGGTACACCTTGCCGAGCCGAGTGCCCGGTTCGTCAGCGAGATCAACGCGAAGACACAATCAGGAATCTTAATCGACTACGGGCAATCGAGTTTCTTCGCTGATGGATATTCTATCCAGGTGGGGCTTAGAGCGAAAGTAAACTGTAACGGCGGATAAATCGCGTTACTGAATAAATAAGGAAAGTTCCCGAGTTCGTAACGAATAATTAAAGTTTCGTAGCCTAGGAACCGGAGCTTTCTACACCCTGCATTCGTCTGCAGTGTTACGTCTTCTTCTTTTAACTTGTCATTCTTCTTCGGCGCGGGATACTTGGGCAACTATTTCTTGTAGGTACGTTTTACGTGACGAGTGTTTCGCGAAATTCTATTCAAAGTTTGAAATTGGTAAGGGAATTGTTTAATGGGTTCTGGGTTTACTAACTATCAACGAATAAACTTAGTTTCGTTACATTGAATGCAGAGTCTATTCTTCATAATTTGTTGAGTTCAGATGGTAAATGATGTGTGGTAAACGCACCAGTAAATGAACACTTAAGGCTAATGAATGAACACTATTATAAAATTATATTTACAGCGCGATTGATTCCACGTGGTGCAAAAATTGTTTGGATATGAATCAAGGAACTAGAAGAAGTCTCTAATTAATTAGTTGCTAACTTTAATAACTTATTTTACTCATTCTAATAAAAAATGTTCATTCACTGGTACGTGTTCATTTACTGGTACGTCCACCCTAAGTGACAGAAGTGAAAATTTATATTTTTAGTAGGGGAGAGTTGCCAATATCGTACTGGTCACCTAAATCGCACCGCATCAATTTCTCAGTAATTAATGAATGTAAACGACATCTGATAATAAAAATATCAAGTAAATGCGAAATAAGAAATAGAAACAAAACCTTATGAGCTTACACTCTATTTTGTGCGTGCTATAAACATTTAAAAAAATCAGGTATGATTGATGTAACTTTTTACCAGTTTATTTTAGCTGATAATAATCAAACAATGCAATTTTGTCCTGTGTTTTTGTATTTTTCTAAAAGCGGGTTTAATGTAGAATATTTTACATTCATTTTAAGTACATATTACATTCATTATAAAGTTTAAATTGATATTTATAAGTAAATTGATCATGTTTCCTAAATCGTACCACTACAATTTTACTAGTAGGATTTGACAACTCGTATGTTATAAGTTAAGGTCAAGTATAATAACAGCACATTGGCTGCACCTCGCCTTTTACTTAAGTAATAAAGACGTTTAATAATAATAATAATAATAATAATAATAATAATAATATAGGTTATGTACATATATCATATAAATAGGTTATTGCGGCCTGTTTGTGATCAATATACATATATATATATATATATATATATATATATATATATATATATATATATATATATATACATAACTATATATTAATCATTACTGTATGTTGAATATTTTCATCTCTATTTGTTATTTATACTATTTTTAGTGGAGGTACGATTTAGGAGACCGGTTGCCTAAATCGTACCTTTTACAGTATGTGGCAAAAAGATTAATAACAAATTAAATTGTTCTCAACAAAAGGTTAAGCATATAATAGTAGGCTCCTAAACGATCAAGCTACAATATCCAATAGTCATTTGTGTTCAAATTACTACCAAATATGAAATATAACGTAAAATGTCTTAAGTGGTATCATATAGGCAACTCTCCTCTAATTTCTTCTCAACCACAGTGGCACTTGTTGGTACTTGTGATCTAAGCTCTATCTAGCGACACTATCAATGATGCTTCGTTCCACGCTCCTCCAGTTATCCCGTGCCTGTACAGAAAAACTGTCGCGAAAGAAACTGTCCATTAGTGAAATACGACAAACCGGGGCGCGTTGCATCGATCAGAGCTGCTCGTTGGGGCGCCACTCGGCGCTGACGAATTACAAGGAGCATCCAGTTGCAATGCGAAGGCAGGCCGGGCTTGCCTCTTCGACGTCAACGTCAAAGTAACGGCGGGACGGTCTGGCGCGAGTTTAAGCAAGGTTGCTTCGCGTTGGCGAAATTTAAAGGTACCGGCATCCGTTGTTCGGGGATAATTAAATGTCTATTGGAAATTCGTGGGGCGCGGCGGCGGCCTCGTCGACCCGTCGAGAGGTGATTGAATGCCTCGGCTTGCTCTCGTTCACCATCTTGAATTACAGGTGTCTGCTGACGGCAGATTCATTCTGTCATCACAATGAAGTACTTTCCAGCCGCGCTGGTAGACTTATCGCCCTGCACTTAATTAATCACGCGGTATCAGTGCTCCCCCGTAGTTGGAGTCTGATCCCAGCCCCTCGTAGTTTTTTTCAACCAGCGAGACCCCCGCGATAGGCAGATCTGTTGTTGACTTGCATTTGTCATCCTGACCTGTATAGGGTATTCCCCAGCTGTCACGGATGCTGGTCGAAACTTTCGTCGAAGGGTCTCGTGATTAATTCCCAGACCCCGGATCTGGCGCCGCGTCTCGACTCTTTTAAATTAAAATATTCGATGATATTTAGAGGAAAGGATGGGAGACGCTTGTTCGCCTAGGCGCGCCAAATCTCCGAATCAACTCCCGCATAAGATAAGGGAGAGTGGGGGAATTACGAACACCTAAGCAAAAAAACAAACAAAACGAAAACTATATGAGGAATGAATTTGTTTATTATATACAAACATACTTAAACTATTCATCTATAAAGTCCTGTGGCGATTTTTTGAAAAATTATAATAAAAATCAACTTTATAGTGAAAAATAAAAACCCTAGGTGTCCGTGATTATTCGACTGCCGTGGGGTAATCACGAACAGAGTGTTAAATATCGCAGAAGTTGCATAGAAAGCGCGGTTGCAATGGTCAACGCATAAACAATGTTGCTACAACCTATTCCTAATGTATTTTTCAAATTCATCTTCTTGTGCGTTAGAAAAAAATTGCAATTGGTCGGTATATAATAAAAATAGTAAAGGTCGTTTTTTAAACTTTTTCTGTCTGAACCTGCAATGAAAATTCAAAAATTCGTTTTGTAGATTTAAGGAAGTTTTATACATGCTGAAAATTTCATCAAAATCGGTTATAGTTGCTAATCTCTAAGGTTCGAGATTACCCCATCCGAGTTGTTCGTCATTGCCCCACGACATCAAAAAATAAAAAGAATTTATTTCAGAAGTTAGAATCATAATTCAAGCAACGCGTTGGTCACAAAATGTTGGTAAAAAAGTGCTTTATTTCAACTTAAAAAAATCCCAATTGTATCGTTAATTCAACAGTAATTACATGCAATTGAAATGGACAAAATATTACATGAAACATGATGAAAATAATAAATTGTGTTATCTTGAATAGCATAAGCGTTCTGTATTTATTATTTTCTGCCTCGCGTTGGATACGACCTAAATTATTAGCTAGTGGAGAGGGTACATCGTTTTTATTTATTAAAACGCCGTACCATTGAATTCGCGATTACCCCGCGTTCGTATTTACCCCACTCTCCCTTAAATATAATAATATAAAAATGTTTTAGGAAACAGGTACTACTCATTTTTGAATTTTCCAGGTTCTCGAATTTGTACGGTATCCTTGGGTGTCTAGGAAATTTCATGCTGAATATTAACCTCTTAGGTCATCGGAAGTACGAAAAAAGCCTCTGGACAGATTTTGATAACAGAGGAACAGATTCCTTAAGGGAGGATTCTCGTGTAACAGCCTCCGAAATTTATGATTTTTTTAAAAAACTGTTGTTAAAACTATTACATTAAACTCTATTGGGATTTAAGGAGGCATCTTTAAAATTGTAGAATTTTTTTTCTATATCCATTCTTATTATTTATTAATTATTGTGGAATCGTGTCAACCTCTTCGACGATGTGAGGTGTAGCACCTGCCACATTCATCTGATTGCAAAAAGAAGAAAATTTTCTTAAAATTAAGTAATTTATGCTGGAACTGAACCTAAAATGTCAATTTTAGTTTTTATTTATAATACTTTCTTCATCGATATAAAGAATAATATGACATATTTGTATAAGGAAAAAGCTTATTTTTTCCTTCAAACGCTATAACTCTTTCAATTTTTCATTTTTTCTTTAAAGTGGACCAATCCCAGCGTAAACTATCTCACTTTATAAAACTTCTATTTCTTTAAATCAAATGACTGCGATAGGTGCTACACATTCCGCCAACAGGAGTTACATAATCGAAGAGTTGGAAAAGATTCCACAATAATTAATAAATAACAAGGAGGATCGACATAAAAAAGTATTTTCTGCGAGTTTAAAGATGCCTCCATATATTCCAAAAGAGTTTAATCCAATATGGCCAACAGTTTTTTCCAAAAAAATTCTTAAATGAGGCAGTCAGAGCAAGAACGGGCTAACCCACATTTTTTTCGAAATTGAATTAGTAGCAATAACGTATTCCAATAGGTTCTACTAACCATATAAAATAGGAAAAAAAAATTTGTTTTAATATGGGTTGGTCCGTTCTTGCTCTGACTGCCTCAAATATCAATTACCTTTGGAGTTATTAGACAAGAATCCCCCCTTAAGGGTCTTATTATATAGGATTGTTGCGATTATGAATATTAGGTCCTTTTATAGTTTTTTATAGTTATATTAATTCTCTCAGCTGACAAATCATGTGAAGCACGACCTCTACCTGTACTAACTCTAAGTTGCTTCTCTGTTAGAGGACATATGGAATCTGGTGAGGTGAGCGAACGGTCCAGGAAATGCATAGATGATATTAAAATTGGATCATAATTTAAGTGAGCCGTGAGGAAGGATGGGCACAAAGTAACAGAAGAAAGAAGGATGTGTTTCCTTCTTTTCTCCGTATTATCTGACACCGCTACTGTGTTCAGCAGCTGAAACGATAGTTTTAAGTTTCATACCACTTGAGGATTTCTCCAAGAGTTCAGTATATGGCCTCCTACCGATTATACTTCATAAGTTGTAAGACGTGCGGATTTAGACGGTACCGTTATCCTCTCCAGATGGCTTACAGCTCTTTGTCTTCCGAGGAAAATTGTGGCACAGGGCTTTCTTTGCAGAGTCTATTAGTCTGAGAAAAGTGGGGATCGATACTTACGTAGCATCGATCCATGTAGGAATTGCCGAGGTATATTTTCTTGTTAAGCAGTTTATGACCATTTGCGAAGATTATATTGAAAATATATGGCGTCGCAGAATTATATGTTTACACCTAATTAGTCGATGGCAAAATGGAACAGCAAAATCTTAACAGAGATGAAAAAAATTAACTAATCGCATTTGAGATATTCCCGGGGCTTTAAAATATTGAAGAATAATTTATACTTCTTCTTATTCACAAATATTCCACTCATATTCATTTGCAGGAATGTAACTACGACAGAGATATATCAGAAATGGCTGTTTATAGTCGAAAGAAGTTGTAAAGGCGATGGTTTTTTAAAAGAAATGAGACTAAAGATATTCTTCACTCACTCTGGCAAATTGTAGTACAAGTGATATTCTTCAAGATCAGCAGCGAGGATATACTATAAGAATTTGAAACTAATGGTGTAAGAAGAAAGGGGATCAGCCCAGCGGCGGATTTAAAGAAAAATACCGAGGTGGGAAACGTTCTGAGGGATCTATTTTTCGGGAAAATAAAGAAGCAGGTAGTTTACTAAATACAGGTAAAATGTAGTAAAAATAAATGTAAAAAAATATAGTTTTTGAATTAAATCATAATTCTTGTTTTAAAGATGAGTTTCGGGGTGGGGCTTTCTAGACAAGGGCACTAGGTTATCGCTAAACCAGGATTTAAATCAGTGCCTCTCGTTTGCTAGACGAGAGATATATCAATAGAGTTATTCAGGGCATTGAGTGATTATTTTTTTTTTATTTGTTTAAGGTCGCATCAACTCCGTGGTTTGATTGATTATTGTTACCACTTGTAATAAGAATATTCTTCTCACACTACGTTTTTGCAAGATGCAGCAAGTCCCTTGAAATTTCGCGCAATTTAAAGCGTGCAACTTCTGCCTTTTAGAAACTCCTTTCTTTAAAACACCCGTTGCGTCTGTTTCCAGCGTCGGGTTTCGCGAGGGCGGGTTTTGAATTATATACCTACTGCGCCACGTTGACGATAACGCGTTTCGCTTTGTGTCGTCGCAGTTAGCGTCCTCGTGTATCTTTGTTTCTTCGCTCGCGTAGGATTTGCCCGGTGAACTCGAGCTATTTCCAGGGCCACTTAAGGATATTGTTCCACACGGTTTGTACGTATCGCGACCGCGGATGGTGCAACTTCGTCAACAGAGACATAAAGCTGCTTTACTCGGGGAAATATTTATCGTTAAACAACGGTAAACGTGCAAGCGACACTGCTGGAAGGATTTCTAGCCGTCGATAGACTGAAATGTCACTCTGGCTTGCTAGAAAAGGGAACGTAAATCACGTAACATATATTTTTACAAAATTTTTCTAGATAGCGCATTCGAAAAAAGAGCTCTTCTAACATTTGTGGTCTTATAGTATTGTATCTGTTTTCGGCGCACAGGTTCGGTCAATTTTAAAAGAATAAACTTTCCTGAGGAAGATCTGAATTAAGATCGAAGCGTCGAAAGCTTTTATAATTTTATTGCTAAATAGCTTGTTTTTTATTCTTTTAAAATTGACCGAACCTGTGCGCCGAAAACAGATACATTAATTATTACGGTCGAAATTATACTTATAAATAACTTATAGTATTACTACTCATTAAACTGACAAGGGGAATGAACGAGATTCGGGTTACCATTTTGTTTTATTTATTACATATAATTATGGTAGAGTATATGTAGTAATGTATTAAAAGCTTAGAGGGTAATACTCAATAGTTCTCGAGAAATTCGAGTTCGAAGGTGTGGCTTTTCCTAATTACCCATTTATGCACTCGTACGTGAAAACCGTAAAAGCATAATTTGAGTTAGAGTGGCAATTCAATTGCAGTCCATATAGTAATTAGGGGCAGCTAATTATTCTGATGCAGAATATGGAAGTTACAAAACTGTTAATCTGGATTTCTTAGAGTGTTGTGATTATTGAATTTTAAACATTCGACCAACCTGTACATGGCATGTATCGGCTATCTGCAAGATTTTAAGCAACTCAGTCATCTAATCCTTGCGCGCTCCCCCTTTCAGTGAAAAGCGTTCAATCAATGCAAAATAATTAAGCTTTTCAGAGCCGACAGTGATTTTTTATGTCGACTTTGATGGAAGTTGCTGTAGAACGTTGATAATCGGATGAAAGTGGTACACAAACTGGCTCGAATCATACAAATGATGGATTAAGCGAAGCATACATACTCATATATATAGTACACTAATGATGAAATTTCCAGGTTTCACTTGCAATATTACCAGAGTTCCCGATATCACATGTTCTTACCAAAGGATTTTGTATGATGAAATATTCTATAATTTAGAATATGTTATACCTACTTTGTCAATTTTAATATAAATAGCAGAAATTGTTTGTATTTGTGCTTGTCGTAGGGTTTATACAAAACCTGATTGTTAAAGAAACGGTTTTCGAATTCGGTTAAACCGATTTTTGAATTTTCACAAGAAATATTATTAAAATAGAAAATAAATATTTGTACTTTTTCAGTTTTCTTAATATTTCTGGAATTACAAAGATATAACAAAACAAAATATACTCTATCTATACAAAATCAAATAAAAAATAATTAAAATAACTAAAATCCGTACACATCCGTACAATTTTTTAGTTCATTTAATATTTATGGATCTACAAAAATAGAACATAATAAAATACACTGCATGGAAAACCAAATGAAAAGAAACTAAAATAACTCAAATCCATACAACATATGAATTGTAAATCTTTATTTCATTTAGTATTTTTATTCCGAAAATATGAACTCGTGCAGATTAGTTTTACAGTACACTGTTACCTACTGCAATATGCATGGGGCCAATGCGATTTCAAATGTTAACGTTTTTAATTAAATAATTAATTCATTTTTAGATATTAATTCTAGTATATATATAACCGTTTTTTAAAATGAAAACTCAGTTACCGAATTTTACAAATTTATTAAAGAAATAACGGTTTTTAAAAACCAACAACCCTAGTTTGTTTGTTGCCTAAAAACTTTCGAACGGTAAACTCTAGGGTCACGAAAAGTATCCCAGCTCATTATGCCTAGCTAATTCAGATGAATGAGACCATTTTCACAAAAAATAAATAACAAAAATATTGCTTTATAAAATCAGAACCTAAATTTCGGGCGAAGCCGAGTAATACAACTATTTATAAGTAAGATCGATGTATGATTACATGTCAGAGAATATAATAGACCAGACCTGGTCCACGACTCCTTCACAACAAACAAAATAGTCAATAACACGTCTCCTTTGAGAAATAGAACTATATCTATAAAACGAATAACGTCAACGTTAATTTATTCACGAATATGACTTCGAAATACGTGGATATCGGTTTAAGCGGAGCTCGGATTAAGCGCAGCACGGATTATTGAGGCTTCACTGTAGCCATCCGCGTCGGATCATGGTTTGTGGCATGAAAGCAAAGGATTATCACAGATTGCACGGAATTATTTTGTCATTTTATTATTTTACTTCAGCAACATCGTGTCATCATGCGCTCTTCCAAAAACGCAGTTTGAAATCAGCAAATCAGAAGCGCCGCATAATCAGATCTCCCCACCCTATCGATTTGTTACCATGAAATCGGTGGAAACACTACCTGAAGACAAGTGTGAAACAAAGTGGGTCTCCATCCCGCTGAAAACACGCTCCCAACCATTCGCCCAAAGCCGCTTTTGCCAAACTACAGAACCTCTCCAAACTCTCTAAAATGTAGCGGAACCCTCCACCTACACAGTAGATACTTTTTTGTTCACAATACACTGACAACACCGCGCTGTTTCGAAATTCGCAGTGAGGTGTATGTTTCTCGTGAAACAAATCACTCATTCTTTCAGCAATTTTCACCAAAATAGCAAATCTCTGTTTACTCCGAAAGAATGAATTTTAACACCCTCAGCTATTAACTATTTTTCATTCAGCTTCCTATACATTACAAGTAGGGAATTCAATCCCGGCATCCCGGGATCCCGGGATCCCGGCTGCTTTTTGGATTCCATTTTTATATTTTTCAGTTGTTCATAAAGTAATTTACGTTTTTAAAAATTTTCAAAATTCTCGGGGTAACTTGATATATCAAATCGAGGAAGTTTTAGAATCCAAAAAACAGCCGGGATCCCGGGATTGGATTCCCTAATTACAAGCCTAAAAATCTTTAAATCGTCTTTCCTCAATCCCCTATAGGGGTGACCGGGGCAAAGTGAACCTCGGGGTAAAATGAGCTTTCTTAATTTATGCTTTTACAATAGAATATATTTACAAATTTTGATGACGTAATAAATGTGCATAATTATCATTTTGGTATTACACACATTTATTACGTCATCAAAATTTGTAAATATATTCTATTGATAAAGAATAAATTAAGAAAGCTCATTTTACCCCGAGGTTCACTTTGCCCCGGTCTCCCCTACATTAGCCACCATCAGCTTGGCACTTCCACAGAGGTCTCTGACTCGTAAGTTATTGCCCCGAAGTGTCACGCACCGTGCCAACGAAACTTCACGAAATTATGAGGCGGACGGGCGCTGGAGTTGCGTCAGGATCGACGCCCGCGTCATAGATAACGGCAGGAGCTGACAGGAAGATCGTAAAATGTCGAGGTAAGGGTTACAAGTATAGTCCCGCCACTGTCTGCATTGATGAATTGTTAAAAGCCTCTCTGAATATTCGACAGCAGAATGGAGAATGCATGTTTTGTTCTGGATGCGCAGCTGTGCCTGTCGAAAGCGTATCGCGACTGCCGACCCTGGCCCTTGGATACGTTTAAAACCGTAGCCACCGATCCGCAAGCTAATTCCGAAGTCCCGATCCCCCGCGAATTCATACACATACGTGAGCGCGTACGCTGTTGCACGCTCCCGCAATAGTTGCTTATTAATGCAGAAAGTCGCGAGCTGCGGCGAGCAGCAACGAGGAAAAACTGTTATATCGGCGACCTATGCACCGACACAATCTGTTCCTATTAAATTTGGATGATTTAATACCGCAGCGTAGTGTACCCAACTGTACGGAGCTCGGTTCGTTGGTCCCACTTTAATCGGTTCGTCGAGATATCGTTGAAGTTGATAAGGATAGGGGAGACCGAGGCAAGTTGATACGTTTCTTAGTTTCCATTTTTTTTTAATTTTTTTTTAAATAAAATAATTAGAATTTCGACCGTAAAGAATTTTAAAAAATTTAAAAGTAAATGTTATCGGCGCACGGGTTCGGTCTATTTTTTAATTAATTACTTAATAACAAATATGCTAAAATATACTTTGGTCCTTCCTCTTTAATATATTGTAAATGAAATGTTGAGAAAATACGTACAAAATGAATGAGAAAATGTTATTTGGACGAAGGTAAAATGTATCAACTTACCCCACTGCGGGGCAAGTTGATATTGCTCTGGGGCATGTTGATACATCTGTAAAATATCCGGTCAATGAGTAAAGGATGGATGTCTGAAATATCCTACTTTAACACGAGGTGGTTGTTCCTTTTTATTAATGTATCTTAATAAAGCTATTTTATATATTCCGCATTGACGTAACTACATTGACTCCTTTTCTACACGCTTTTTGAAAAATATTTTGTGGTATTTTTCCGCGATTCGTTTTTCTAAGATAATTTCGTATCATTTTCCTAGAAATGAAAGAAAAATCCAATGAAAATTAGTCGGGAAAAATTGATACACTCCCCATGAGTATCAACATGCCTCATACAAACGTCTCCACAAAAAATTGCAGAGCATATAAACAAAATAACAAAACGTAATTACCTTACCTTCAAAGGACGCAATATGATGCCCAATTAATTTGAGTGATAGAATTCTCTATCCCGTCTCAGGATGGATTGGAAAGTGAACAAAACTTTTACTCTTTCTCTATATAAACAAAAACAGTTAAAAATGGATTGCTAAGTGTCGAGATAATTCGTCTGTATCAACTTGCCCCGGTCTCCCCTACCGAGAACTGCTTCGGGCACAAAAGTGAGCAGGTGACTCGGGGCCTTTTTAAATACCTGAGGGTCATTTCTATTATATTTCTTTTTAATTTATAATAGTAGGTACGACCTTTTTTGCAATTTGTGGCTGGTTCTTTGATGTACCCCGTTGTACAATGGATTTAAGTTAAGAGGAGAATTTTCTTGTGATTAGTTAGGAACTCTTTTAAAAATATAAGTAAGGAAAGTTCAGTGAACAAGGATTCAACAGATTTATGAGGGGAGGAGGGTTATCTTTCGTTACGCTGCTCTTCACGGATAAAATGCAAATGCGGAAGCAAATATGGAAAATCGTTGGTGGATGAAGCAACTTGTGTAGTGTACAGGGTGTCCCATGTAAGTTTCGTTACAAATTGTTTTAGACAGAAGTTGAAGTGTATTTAAGTGTAAACTGATTAAATAATTAAATAATCGGTTATTGAATAATTCAATAACGAGAGAATTATTAAATTTGTTAAATTTAATTGACCGAACTAGTATTTAAGTGTGCATAATATTCGTAAATCAGTTTTATTACTGGTCACCTTGTATTTTCTAATTGAAACTACAGCATTTCTTAAATATTTTCTATCAAATTTCTCTAAAATTTGACATTTCTTAAAATGCCCTGCAATTTCGTGGCGACACTTACGTGGGACACTAAATAAAATAGCGAAACATGAATTTGCCGAGAAGTTACACGACCGCGAGCGTTCAGCTGACTATTTAGACCAGCGGAAGGGAAGAGGAGAGAACGAAGGATCCCAGTCCCGTTTTCGGGCACGCATCGCGTCCCCCGATCGCGGGCAATGGTGCTCGGGCATGCCCGAGATTCGTAGCGATGACTGTCAATCCACGTGCTAATTTCCATGTACGTTCCCTCGAGGTATTGATAAATTCGAATGCCACAATGCAGAGTCATAGAGACGCTAGCTACGTATGCGCATACGTGCATGTGCTCTTGAAAAGTTTCCCCCTGTCAATGTGTGACACCGATTTGCCCATAAAAACTCGCGAAAAAAAACGCGAAAAATGTTCGGTCGTTTGGTCGCTTTACATCGTTCCAGGCGCGCGGATCGATCCGACACGTCGGGATGTACAATCGCTCCTGGATTGAAAAGAAAAAAAAAGGAGAGGTGGATTGATTGATTGATCTCGATGATGAAAAAAAATTCTCGTAAAGGATGATAATCGTTGAGAATTCCAATTCCGTTTGAAGCGCGCGAATTGCTCGAGGATGTAATAGGACTGGTACCGGGTAATCTAATTCATTCTGAATTATCGCGAATTCCTCGTCTCGATTAAGCGACACAATAGCGAGATAAAGCTGCGAGCTCGAGGTCTGTTTTGAAATTGCAGTGAGCAAATTTTTCCTTGGCAGTAACTATACAAGATGCTTCATTGATTTTAATATATAAAGCAGAAAGTTTCTATATGTTTGTGTGTTTGTCTGTCGTCTAAAAACTTTAGGACGACAAACTCTGAGATCACGAGATGAGCTTCAGCTTTTTATACCAGACTAATTCAGATGAATGTGACTATTTTCACAAATAACAAAAAAATTTTTTGTAAAATCAGAATCTAAATTTTGGGCGAAGCAGAGTAATGAAGGCAGTGTATTAATAGTATTCAGTCATAGAATAAAGAATACTACCTTTATGCCTAAAAGAGACAATTTATACTTCACTGAAAGGTATAAAAGGTATAAAATTGGGCCTAAAACGAACAACCTCTTATAATTAGTTGTACAGAAAACTGAATGTGTCATTCAATTAAATTTGTAAGCACTGGATGTATCAATCCTGTTTGTCCTTAGTTAATTGGATCTTACATTGTTTTCTATATAAGTGGCGTTGGATTGTAGCACCTTTTAGCAGTATTGGTAACATATTTACAAAAGGAAATTGTATTAAAATTTTATTAGCACGTAGAACAATCTCCGACATTTTTTTTTCAATTTTGGCTCTTACAGTGTTTTCTACAAAGACTTTAATTAAGGGGAGGTTCCGGTCTAAAAGTCGATTTTTTTATTATTTCATTTTTCGAATGTTCGACCTTTTTGGAATGTGTGTGTAAAAGGATTTGTTGAAATTCGTAAAATTCCCCGAAGTTATAGGCATTTGAGTAGCGGCAGATGCATTGGTAACACCTGGCCACTCGGTAGGTACTCACGTAAAACTTTAAACGCGTTTTTCTCGAAACAGTGTTCTTAAAACTGTGGGACCTGTATCTCCAAAACTTACTATCCGATTCGACTGAAACTTTTTTTATTTTGAAGAATATACTTCTAGCTAGAGAGGAAACCAGGAAAAAATACAAAAAATGAAAACTTATAATTTTCAAAGGCGTTGAAAGGACGAAAAATACATATACGGAAAAAGTGATTTCAAAATTCAAGTGTTGTTATTTTCTCAAAACTGTCATTTTTGTAATTTTTTTCTGCCCTCCCCCCTAGCCAGAAGTATGTTCTTCAAAATAAAAAAGTTTGAGTCGAATTGGAAAATAACTTTTGGAGATACAGGTCCCACCGATTTTGATGAGATTTTTGACGCCTCGACTTTAAACACTCCCCAGTGCCGTTTGGAATGATTAATTATAAAACAAAAAATATATTTCTATAATTAAAGACACCCTTAATACAATGCAGAAAGTCCCATTAAATTATATAAAGTAGTTTTCCTTTAATTAATTCCTAAAGATCATCTATTTTTTGGGGTTCTAGACCGGAACCTCTCCTTAAGAATCGTAAATGAAATCACTGTAAAATTTGTATCCATTACTAAAGTTCTCGTTGATTTGGATAACTTTACGATTCTTAAAAACAGTGCACGTGTGAAAAGTTACAGGGAGATCTAGCTTCAGGTATATTACTTCGCGCCGTCTGACCACGAACGGCCCCTTTCCCCTTGCTTCCTTATGTACCGCGCTACTTCCTCACTCTTTAATCATATCAATCACACTTCTTGTATCTTACTTCGTATCCATGGTATCCATGATTTCAAAAATACTTTTTAAAATTGCACACTTAAATAAACAAAAATTTCATAAACATATACAAACCTAGCAGTGAAGTCATTTAAAATGGTCAATTTATAGCAATAATTTTCCTATGAAAAGAAGGTTTAAATTTGTTCCCTTCTGTATGGAATGAAACATTTAAAAAAATGTCGTAAAGTACGTAAAGTGCAGCCAAAGATTATATCAGAATAATACAAATAAATGAAAAAAGAAGTGGCGCGACAAAGAAACGATGCCATGCATTAAGCGCGTATATGTGGATAGAAACAAGTTCTCCCCGCGATATCCAGTATGGTATCCGAATGGTGTGGGTTTAAAGCCCGGAGGTAGATTTACTCCTTAGACGGGAGTTTTTGTTGAGAAACAAACGAGGCAATAAATTGCAGGAATGCGAGCCATAATTTGATAGCGGATAATACCATAATGCCGGTTAAGCAGGTGAAGGTAAATAACGCATTACGGTTAAATGTTGTACATTTCAAATTGGAATTTACGATCGTCGGAGTCCGGTGCATCGCAATGACACCGCGTGCATAATAAATCGACGCGTGTTAATTTCAATATTCAATTGTATCCTCGGCGGTGCTGGCTAATATTTAATTAAAGGGGGCTGAGTCGTAATTATTCCATATGCTTTCGTTCCGAAGTCATATATTAGGAACGAATGCATTCCCATGGAGGTATTGACTTTTATATCGGCCGGTTGCCACGGCTCCGCCGATTCCACGGCGGCGATTTACGAACGCCCCGCGAAACACGGAATGCTTTAGGCCGAATATCACTGTGTCAAACTGCAGGAAGTGGCCGGCGCTGAATTTAACGCGACCAAATTGCATCCGGTGTACGCGCGCGCCGCTCTTCCTTTTTCTGCTTATAAATAACGCGGGTATTCGCCGCGCTAAATGCGAGACCCGTGCGCGATCGGGTTCATTCACGAGTACTGGGAAACGTGTAACCCCATTATGGAAACATGCGCGAGCGGGATATTAAAATTTCGAGAAATTTTAGCTTCTCGAATTAATGGCCTCGTGAGCTCGGATGAATGGATAGGGGATGTAAAGCCAGGGAAATTTGCATCGCAGTGATTCGAAGCTTGCATCGGGAGTGTAAAGTTACAATATTGCGATTACCTTTCTACTCCCATGGTTTCAATTTACATCTCGCAAGGGAAGATCTCGAACTCGAAAATTCAAAAAATTCTGAAACTTTGTGAATACAGAGAGGATTTCTTCCTGATTAGAACGTAATTTTTGTTAGCTACCCAAATTCACTCTAAGGAGGTAGAATTGATCTCTGAAAATCCGGTTATTTTCCAATTTTGTGTTATAACTTTTTACCAAATAATAGATCTAATTAAAAGAAGTAACTTTTGTCTTGAAACTTTTTTTCTATCTCTTACAGTTCATGAGATATAACACAAAATCTGAAAATAGCCGAATTATCAGGGATTAATTTCACCCCCTTCGAGTGAATTTGGACAGCAAACAAAAATTTCGTTGTAATTAGAAGAAAATCCCTTACATATTCACAAAGTTTCAGAATTTTTTGAATTCTCAGGTTTGGAATTTTCTCTTGTCAGTACACCGATTCGTTTTTACAGACAGGCTTCGTCTTCATGCACATTAAACAATTCCCATCCGCGTCGTGCACGATGTACTACAGTTGGATCTTTCATTAACTGAATTACTACAGAGAGATAACTGATATTTCCAATGCTTTAATCGTCTCGCATTTTACTCTTACAGCTAACACGATACACATCCCTTTCGATGCAGTCGTTCCGTGTGAATTAATTTCGCCAATTTGAGATAATCCTGAAAAATTATTTCAGCAGAAACAGTCAATGTAATAAAAAAATTCACCCGAGCACAGTGTTTTAATTACACAGATTTAGCTTCGTAATATTGACTTCAATGCTAGGGATTGCAAACCGGTAAATCGGTAAATCGGTTTAATGTTTTTTTTCATTGATAACTTAGTAGATAACAACGGAATTATGCGCTGCATATGTGCGATACATTGTTATAAATACAATTTTTACTGGTAATTCGCCAAATTTTTAGGGGAGAGGCTTGCAGGTTGCCACCCCTTAGCTTTTTTGATCATAACTCGTCATAAAATTAACGTATCGTTGATTTATGGTATAAGTTGGAAAGAGGAAGTGTTGAGCGACAATCCTGACCTAGAAATCATGTAAATTCTCGAAAAAGAAAAATTATACTGCAAATTTTCCAATGTATCAAAAATTGACTCCTTGAAATTTTGGCTTGCAGGTTGTCACCCCTAGAAAAATTGATGGAAATTCGCCAAATTTTTACCGGTAATTCAATAAATTATGTATTTCTCCCGATTTACCGGTAAATCGATTTACCGGTAAATATCGGGAAATACACAATTTATTGAATTACCGGTAAATATCGGGAAATACACAATTTATTGAATTACCGGTAAAAATTTGGCGAATTACCAGTAAAAATTGTATGTATAACAATGTATCGCACATATGTAGCGCATAATTCCGTTGATATCTACTAAGTTATCAATGCAAAAAAACATTAAACCGATTTACCGATTTACCGGTTTGCAATCCCTATTCATTGCCCAGCAAAGATTCCCCCTTCTACACTAAAAGAAGCAAACACCGCCTCTATACCACATTGGTCTTACAGAACACATAAATTCGATTCAGTTTCATCGCAGCAATATTTCGCCTCCCCCTCTACAGCTCCCTTTTTAAACTTCATCAGAGTCCTGCAAACC
The DNA here is from genome assembly GCA_929113495.1 of Andrena minutula. NCBI lineage: Eukaryota > Metazoa > Arthropoda > Insecta > Hymenoptera > Andrenidae > Andrena > Andrena minutula. The sequence goes on from OV815994.1 coordinate 44,170,185, forward strand.
GTGTCAGGCATTTATCGTAAATTCGTCGATTTTATGAAGCCAGCCAGAAAGGAAATGAATAAACAACAAAGTGGGAACAGTGTGGGAGAAAATGATTCGGAACAAAATTGTAGCGCGTTTACGGGTATTGTTGGAATTGTAACGGCGATCGGTGGATGGCAGGGGATTTCTAGATAGGTGGCCATCGTTGATATTTTATTGCATTAATTCTGTGCCGCGTCCATGCATCATAACGTCCCGTATCTCCACGTATCGCGTTCCCTATATCAGGCTACAATTTTGTCGCATAAATTTTATATGGAATTTACGATGCCGTCGCTCCGCGGGCGAGGAGCAGTCGAATCGCGGGACGTCGAACTACACGCGTTATCGGGGGAACTTCGTTCAATTATTCGTCTACGGTATTTACGTTCGCGTATCATTGAAACGTGTACGAGCAAATCCTTCGAGGATCGCTTTTTACGACGCGTCCCCGCCATTACGATTAACCTTTTCCAAGCCACCCCTACCGCGAGCTAGGCCAACAAATTGCGTTAGTATAGGAAGCCTGCGAGCATTATTGTAAATCCTTAAACGTGTTTAAAGGTTTATCTCTGAACGTGGCTGGAGCTTGCCGCGGGACAGTGAGATTGTGTTTCACTTTTGGGATTTAAAAGTTTTACGCAGCTTTGCTACTTTTTTTAACATTCATTCTAGTATCGCTGGAGTATTTTTCTTGGGACAGGGTTATGACGCAAGCGGCGCAGGCACTGCTGAGCCGCGTGTAACTATAATGAAAATGTGCCTGCTTCCGCAATGGGGTGCTTTGTGCAGTGCAAGTCAAAGAGCTTAATTGCATGCAGTTATTTACCATGAAGAATGAAATTGTGCTACTTGGGTGTAAACATTGCGTGGCTCGTTTTAATATTCAGTAGGTGGCAAACAAGTAAACATATTTTAATTAGTGTGTAAACTGTTTCGTGAAATTAATATCGGTAAAAGTTACTTTATTACTCTTTCGGTATCGAAATGGCACTTGATTCTCGCATGGGAGTACCTGCAAGACAGTCCACAGAGATTTTACTCCAACGTAATACCTATGTGGGTCATTTTTAGTATTTTTAAAATATTTATATGGCAAAGTCGCTACAAATGCAATCATATATCATGCAAATGTATATTTATTATGAAACCTCACTAATTTCCTTACTCTTTGCGTTGCTAGTAATTCAGAGAATTTGATAAAAAAGTTTCTCAACGCCGTCTGCGGAGTGGTAAATTTTTATCGCGACAAACTACGGTGTCGAACGTATTACGATCTGCAAGTGCAAGAGGCAAATCGAAATATCGAACGAAACTCGACACGGGATTGGAAGGGATTACACTGTTTTTTCTTCTTTCCCCTTCGCGCAGAAACTCGGCTGTAACTCCGTGGCGAAACAGCAGCGTGTAACACAGAAATTGGAACGGGAAGGGGTTGCCGATAATGCGGAGCGAATTAGTTAAAAAGGTGTGGAATTAAATCAGAGGGCTGAATCGGTGATTTTACGGTTTTCGGCCTGCATCCATGATCGCGTGTCCGCCTCATTGCTCCTGGTAATAGCGAGTGATGGAGCGTGACGATCAAGCGTACGCTTACGGATTGTTCGCCTCGGTTTAACACAAATACAAATCAGGCGTGTAACACTCAAAGAACAGGGTTCTGTTGTGTTCGAGTCAGTGCTAACGCAGTTCCGCCTCTGTTTTGATTTATGACCGTTGCATGGATTTATCGTTGCGTGATGTCGACATGGAGATGGAAAAACATTACAATCGTGAACGTTCATCGAAAACATTTACTGGTAAAGCACTCCAATGTTAACTGGTTTATTTTTTTTTTCCGGTAATCCATTAAATGGTATATTTTTATAGGGGTGGTCAGTTATGTTTTATGGGTTTCGTTATGGCTACCTTTTTTCATTTAGATAATTGCGAGGCTGCTTCTTTCTTCTTCTGAAACATGGGTAAAAATATCAGAAAGAGGATTGTGTATTGCATATGATCGCGATCGGATTAATAAAGTGCAATAGGGTAAAGTAGCTGAATATGAGAATCATTTCTTAAAAATATTATAACTCTTGACTAAGAACAATTTTATTAAAATTCGATACACGTTTTAAAAGTAGATTATGTATTCTTTAGCAACCTACTGGAAATTACTATAATAAAGATTCGGTTTCTTCATAATAAAATAAAAACGAAAGTCATTTAAATACGCAGATGAAACAAGTGGGTTCTTAGTATGAGACCCAGTTTGTTTTTTCTGAAACTTATTTTTTCTTTCTTTTTTATAAATTCGGTATGTGAAATCTATTTTTTCACCACCGAAGTCTTCAGGGATACACCACGCGCATTATAACACTTTATACGTACACTTATACGTTCGCCTAGCACTTTTGAAGAATAAAGGCCTGTGCAAAACAAGCATTCTGTATCATAATTTTCTTTCTTAATCTCTTTCATTATTCAGAACAGTTTCTTCTTCATTCTCATCAGTGGAACTTTCACGAGTCTCATATTAGGAAACAATAACATGATAGCTATTAAGTGGCTTCGAAGTTAAGTCTTTATCATTTAATGTTATACAACTAGTAAGCCTTGAACTCCATTGCAAGTACTATACAATAGTATTTCTGAAAATCATTATACATTATTTGTAATTTAATCGAAACCACTTCAAAAACTTTCTGCAACTTATTTCAGAAATATGTGCTTGCTCAAGACGCTTAATTGATTATAATGGCACTGTGTGGATAAAACAACAAATACACGGTTAGTTAGTAAAAAAATAGCATCGTTATGACATCAAGAGTTCTGTAGCGGAAATAAGCTAGGGTCTCATATTAGAAGAGGTCACTATATTTAGCTAGTTTACTCCACTTGTTTCTTTTTTTAATTCCCGAAAAATTAAGATTCTTCTCAGCCGTCACACTAGGAGCATCCCTTAACTCTCAGGCATCGACATGAACTTGGTGTCTTCATCAGACTCTCTTTTATTTATTCGAAGCCACAGTAACGGAATAGATAGGGGAAACCTGCCCAAAACCGTATACTTCAGATTCTAGGTCCATAACTTTTTAAATAATAAAACAAATTGGGTAATGAAAACGGTATTTAAGGTGGTTGACCCAGTTGTCGATCGGTTTAGACATAGTCGTCGATCACTTAAATATTGAGATTTTATAAGGTTTTTGAACAATATTGTGATGATATATGTAGGTAAAGACTCTTAAATATTAATTTGCAATTTTGTCCTATACACAATATTGTTCAAAAACCTTATAAAATCTCAATATTAATTCAAATGATCGACAACTGGGTACCGATCGACGACTGGGTCAACTACCGTAGTATAGTACCATTTTGCCCCGGTCTAAATTAACAACGGTAGTATTGAAAATCGTCGAGTTCTTCGGATCCCCAGCCGGTGCAACCTTCGTGTGCCCATCCACTACACCTTGTACATTGATCCAAATTTTGATCCTATGTTTCGATTGATTATATTTCGATTCATTATAGTCTTTTTCATAATTTCCAATCTTGTCTGGTAGTATTTCTTTAATAATTAAATGGCATCTCGGTGACTTCTTTAAACAAAAATGTAACACTAAACAGAAATAAGTAAGCCACACAGTTTTGCCCCGGTATACGGTTTTGCACAGGTTCCCCCAACTTCATTTGCAAAATATAATGAAACTCTAAAAGAATCTATCACCTCAACGAACATCAACTGTTCCCTCAGGGATACTGAATACAATCTCCCTCCTTCCCAACCATCCCCCATCTCCGTAATACCACCCCAACGCCACCTAATAACAGAGACCTGGCCCGAGCCCAAGAAATCCATCCAAATTCAAACCCACCAAAACTACCACTTCACACGAAGTGCCGACCGAAGGGTGTCATTCCTAATCCCAATCTCTCTCAAAACAACGCGGAGCTGGTTTCCCGATCGGGCGATACGCGATTGTCCGCAATCATACCCCCAGCTCTCGTTTCGCTTATGATAACATCCGTTGGACATGCGACGCGTTTCTATCGCGGATGGGTACGGCCAGGGGCGGGGAAGTGGAGGCGTCGTGAGATGGAATAAGTAAAATAAGAAGGGGCGCTCTGCTCCTGAAGCGACAGTCAGCCGGGGTGGTGGGTGGGGGGTTGCTATCAGTGTGCTACTCATCAGTGTGCCACGGCGCAACCGGACAGGCGTTTCGCGACGGGGGTGGCTGGATAGAGGCGCCTAACGGCAGCTGAGTCGCATGATCCGTTCATTCGGGCTCGCACGGCCACCGCCGTCTCTCCTCGGCTCCGCGTTTCGAAGGAGCACCCGGTGAGTTTACCGAAACTCGGCTCGTGGCATTGCGCCCGCATTCGTCCGCGCGGTTCATCGTCGGTTTCGCGCGTGCCGCCTCCACCTACCCCCGGCGTCCACGTCCCTTTTCTGTCGTTTTCGTCGCTCCGTTTCCGGCTGTTCCTCATCGCCACGCGGCCCGCGATGACGTTCTCCAGTGACGAGGGAGACGCGCTCCCAGCGGTCCACGCTCCAAGGAGATCCCCTCTGCACCCGTCAGCGGGCTACTCCCCCGATGAAGTTTAATCCAGGGAACACGGAGTGATCGAACAGTGTGTTCTTCGACAGTGCGTTTTCGTCAGTCGTCGTTCGTTTGTATTATACGTGGTGTACATTCTGGGAGTACCACGTGTTTATCATTGATCCTGGATCTAGGCTTCGAGGGAAGGCTTGCCTTCTTAATCTAAAAGACTGTGCTCATGGCCGCGTTGCAAAAGCTCGGAGAAAACCAGCATTCCGTCAACCAAGGAGACTTCCTAGTCGCTTCTTGCTGATTTCCAGTGGCTCATTGTGTTCCCCAGCTTTCCCGCGATTTCCCGCAGCTACTGTCACGGGTCCCGTGGATTTTCCAGCCGCATCGGTCGCGAGTGCGAATTTACAGTCATCAGAGCTAGCATGGCGAGGTGTGCCTTTCGACATTAGGCGTTTAATTGAAAGCGGCTAGTCGCAGAATTCATGGTAAATAGGGACTGTGATTGGTCTAGCTGGAGGCAGAGGACCTTTGATCTTGTGGATGGAGAACGTGTCACTGGAGATGGGTTCAGAAAGGAATTTCGATTGGGAGTTTCGTGGCCTCTAACGCAACTGCCGAATGGGTGTTAATCTGGCGATAAGTGGCACTGAGATTCGAGGACTGTTCGCTATCAGGTCACAGGGTTCCATTAATACCGCAATTTATACATAATAGTACACCAGTCAATATTTAATACCAAAGGCTCGATATTTGTCCCAAATATCGGTTGGTCCCGCTCGATGCGCTTCTTCCACTCGTGGGTAACGTAATTGACCGGCTTCCACCCCCGAGTGAGCATTCCAGACGCATTGGATCCTCACCGTCGAGAGAGCATACACGCACGCCAGCGACGCAGCGAGCCGTGAGAGAAAGATGTTCAGCTCGCTGGGTCCGACGAGTTCTATGGCTGGAATCGATGATCGTCGCTGTTTGAATGCGAGAGAAGACACTGCCAGCCGGTTCGGAATCTGCGTGCTGGGGCGGATCGCTTAGTATTCCGGCGTGAGATCGGTTAATGTCGCCGCAGAGGAGGGATCGAAGTAGCCACGGTGATCCGTTCGAGTGGTGTTCGTGCCGGAATATACGGGTGCAGGTCGAAGGAACTAGCGGGCATAGGCGAGTTACTTCTACGGCTGACGTTCACTTGGCACCGGGACCTTCGGTGAAAGGGGTAATGAAGGGCCATCCGGACAGCACGTAGGGACTGGCCCTTCTCGTTCGCGGAGATGTGGCGCTATCTGCGGTACACTGTCCTCGGCCTCGCCGTCGTCCTGCTGACGATTCGTGAGATAGTCCTCGTGCGAGCTGGCGAACAAGGTAAATGCCAGTTCATGCGTCCTATCTGTGCTTGCAGAGGGCGATCGTCTATCTGGAACATAACGGGTCCTGGGATAGAGGGATCGAAGGATTTGGGGCCGTTTAGTCCGCGCGAAAATGGACCCCATTGTTAACATGGATATCGACGGTTTAGAATGAGCGGATTTTATCGATGATTGCAAATATCGGGTCATTTGCATGTGTAATACGATGTTAATACATATCTTTTTAATAATAATAATAATAATAAATCGTCTTTATTCCATTATAATATAAAGTACAACACAGAAGAAATTATTTACACGCAGATAGAGAACGGGCGAGGCTCAGCGAGGCTGTTATTATGCCTAATGTTGTGTGATTTTTGCTTTTTAACACCTATTAGTGAATATCAAATTTACCACACAAGCATAAATGTTAGTTTTCATGGCAGTGCAGTTTTGAGGTTGAGGTTTAGATATTTCGTAATTTTTAACGGTTTCTTTGAGTTGCATTTCAGTTCACATTCTAGATGCTCTCGTTTTGTCTGTTGTTTACCTCAGTCACCAGCTAACCGACTCGCGACTCGCACGTTCCGTTTAAACGGTTGTGGCTAGTTTCAAATAGCACACACAGTATTTTTCGATGTATCAAAACTTTCCTTGGTAATGGTCAAAATTAATGATCGAAACGTTGGAAATTGATATTAATATTCATAATTGCAAAATAGCTTTGATTTAAATTAAAAATAATTGTTAAGAGGTCGAACCAGTGCGTTGATATCATATCTTGTTAAACATGCGGCCGAAATTTAATTTACACTATGTAATACGGTGTTTCTTGGAATTATGTTTATAGTGGTACTAGTTTTACTATTTCGTATCGCCCGAAATTTATATTCGGATTTTATAGAAAAAATGGTTTATTTATTTTCGTTGCGGAAATAGTCACATTCATCTGAATTATATAAACATATTTCGTGACCTCAGAGTTTATCGTTCGAAAGTTTTTAGGCGACAGACAAACACACAAACACTTTCTGCTTTATATATTAAGATAAATTGTAGGAGCGTTACTTATTTATTGGATATCAATATCCAAGGATTTTTCGATAATGTTGTATCAAAATGTCGACGTGACGAAACGTGACAAGTTTAAAAAAAAGAAGAGCGTATATACCTGTAGCGATGAAAAATAGTTTTTAGGTACTTGTGGGGAGATTATCAGCGTAAGTCAGTGTTAAAGTTTCTTTAAGGAGAGGCAACAGGGTAATGGCCCGAAAAGGAAAGGTATCTTTGGGAATTTATTAAAAGTAAACTACTTAATGAATCTTTTTGAAACTTTTAGTATCTTTTTATTGGGTATTTAAGTTACATGAATATCCTTTATTGAAATTAATTTTGAGCAGATTTGCAAGGTGAATGGGACAGTAACTCAGCACTGCAAAAAATTTCCGCTGAAAAGATTGACAGTTTTCCAACGAAACGGTTTGTCTGAAATCAAAAAACCGTAAAGTTTTAGAAACTCTATGTGGATGGCTATGGCACGACGGGTTCGATTTTGAACATTTTGAAAAATAACAAAATGGCGAACCTCTGTAAAAAATTGTGAAAGTCGGTTCTAGTAAATTAAACTCTTTCGATAAAAAAAAGTAGAAGGGAACGACCCATCAAAAATCTCCTGGCGTGCCACAGCCATTCCTGTATAGATTCTAAAACATTTTGGTTTTTTTATTTTAGAAGCATCGTTTCGTCAGAAAACTGACAACCAGATATTTTGCAGCGCAAAGTTACTGACCTGTACAGCTTGCAAATCTGCTTGAATTAAATTTGAAAAAAAAAAACCAATTCGTATAACTTAAATATCCAAAAGAAAGTCCTGAATGTTTCAAAAGGATTCATTATGTAGTTTGCTTTTAATAAATTTCTAAAGATACCTTTAATTTTTTAGCAATTACCCTGTAGTCCCCCCTTAAGAAATTATATCAAGAGGGGAAGTGGAAAATGTAATTGAGGGATTTTTTCGAACAAAAGCAAAGGGATTTTATGAAAGGGGGTGTATCAATATAAAACTTAGTAGAATGCCGTGAAAGGATTGTAAAAGATAAGAGGAAATTAAATATACATCGTCGATTTATCATTAACAAAAAACTGTTTATTCTAATCTGCCATAGATACAAACCGAAGAACCGGCGTTACGTATATTTGTAAGATGTATGGATTACTGAAAACGTTATCGAAATCTTTTATATGTTTATCCATATTTAAATAAACGAGCAGTGACAACAATTGGATAACACGCGGGCGAGGTTAATAGTGTGAACATTTGTTTTATGTTCAGTTACCGCAGGGGTTCAAATTCACCCTGTCTGATTCATTTGCAAGTTTTTTTTTGGCAACATCCCGTCATTCATTGAACGTTGTTAAATTTGCTGTGTAATTATACGATTGCAATTAGGGTAAAGGACCCAATTACTGGCAGCCAACCCAATTACTGTCACCTTAAGCTATTTTACTTAAAATAACGAATAAATAAACGTTTAAGTGAAATAGCTTATGGTGACAGTAATTGGGTTGGCTGCCAGTAACTGGGTCCTTTACCCTATATAGGATAAACTGCAAAATTAAAAACAAAAAAGAATGAGAAAGTTTGTCATAGTTAGAGCTACTCCCTTTTGCGTTAACATAGCATCTGACAAATGAAGGTTGCCTGGACAAATGATAATGTTGCGTGCACTGTCGGAGCAGAGAATTACACATTACTTTGACAGCATTTATTTTGAATCTACGATAAGTGGCCATTTTTATCGGATCTTTGTGTGTACCAGATTCGTTTACCAGGCATGCTCTTTGACTCCTTCTCTAGATCAGCCTTTATACATCCGTTGTACCTTCCACAGTGGACTACATGCTCCCGTACATTAATCACTCATGCAATGGGGGGATTAATGTTCACTCTGCCAGAGGCCATTTTGAATAGGGATTTTATTACGCTTTTGTCGTTTCGAGTCAGCGAACCTCTCTATTAAGCTTTATTTAAACATCTCATTTCAGGAAGAATGCGAATCAGCTGTTATTGTATTTCGATGCCGCGGCAAAAGCGAGTAAATCTACTGTTTTCTGATCAAAATGCGTATGGCCTCTACTTTCAGGATTTATCAGCTTTCTGTTTCACCGAAGAGTTTTATATTCTCTCTATTTTCGTGCGACTTAACGAAGATCCTAAAATCATGCAAAAATTGACAATTATTGTATTGTTAAATAGTAGGTATTCAAGAACTGAAGATAAAAATGTCTCTTTCAAAGAGTTGCGAAATGTTTTAAAAAATCGAACAGAGAGCTGTGGTTAAATTTTATTACATATTTTCAAAGGTAATACGTATAACGTTCCAAACAGTTACGCGATTATTTCACAATTTGTCGAGGATTGATAACTACAATCTCGCTTTTAAAAATGTGGAAAAACACAAAGCGGTTTTAAAATACTAAAAGTGGATTTTGCGGGGGTTGATTGAAGCGTTTACTAATCCACCTGAAACTCTGTTTATTAGAGTAATTTCATACACGGTGTACCATTTTAATCCTGACATACGATTTTCTCCCAAACGAAAGAAGAATCTTCAAAGCATTGGTTTATTCTGTACCTCAATGATGATTCTACCTCCTCGACACATGGGTACGGATAAATCGCATCTTTTATGTGCGTTTGCGTTATGAAACAAATTTTATAAATGACCTTGAATGATGTTAGAAGACCGATGTGTCCTATATCAATGAATTTGTCTCGGAGCGGGTTTTGCGTTTAGCTAAAAAAGGATAAATAGTGTTTAGTCTTGAGAGACAAAAACGGGTTCAGGGCGAGGCGAAAATTCGACGTCCTTTACGGTGGGCAATTGAGTTCTTGAAACGTTCGTTGGGAACCATTTGCTTGCCAGATGACTAAGAGGCAATCGACATCGTGCCGTCTTTTTCTGGTATTTTGACTGCTTTGTCCTGAGATAATCCGTTAAATTGTTCTGTCAGCGAGGGTACACGGTTACCTCGGACCGGTACACGGTTACCGTCGTCCACCGCTGACGCACGAGCAATATAGCCATAAATCGTGACCCGGGCTAAAGCGTTCCGATCGAACGACCTAGCTAGGTTTGTTAACCAGATGTCTGGTTTTTCTTTGCTACGTCGCTAAGAAGGAGAGACTTCCTCCTCCGGCACCAAAGTCACGGAAGGGAGGTTCCTCCTCTCAAGGAAAGACTAGCCAATCGGTTAATTTTGACTCCTCCCGAAATTCGGATGACTCGTCTACCTTCGTGGTCGAAAGGGCTAGACGAGTCAGAATTCAATCGTCTCTAGAGCAAGCGCATTCGTCTCTCGTGAAAGGCTTACATCGCTATCATCTACGATATAATCGAATAGTGTATTAGTCAAGCATTCGTGACTAAGACTATCTAAAAAACGGCTCTATTTCAAGTCATCGTTCGGACTTGAATGATATATCTAGTCAAGCATTCGTGACTAAGATTATCTAACAAACGGCTGTATTTCAAAGTCATCGTTCGGACTTGAATGTTATATCTGGTCAAGCATTCGTGACTAAGATTATCATTGAAATCATTCGTGTCCTTGTCTGGTCATCATACGGACCAACAAGTATTCATTTCATTGCGTAAGACAAATTAGTCACTCAATATTAATTTGGCGAGTGATAAGCTTCCCGCACCGCGTACCACGAAGTCTCTTGGGCCTTACAACCCCAAGAGGAAAATCAACTTTCGCGTGTGTGTCGGGTCGCTACAAATAGTTCCATTTAAAAAAACCAACTACTTCCATCTAAGTAGATAAGGTTTCCATCCATCATAAGATGTGCCCCTTGAAACAGAGTAAGTTAATCGCGCGTAAAGATTAAAATGGCACATCCTACTACCTTCATAACAAAAACAATTTAGGCTGCCTACCCTTCCATTAAAATTTTCTAAAAACCGATTTTTTATATATATTTTGGTAGTACATTTATAATTCATTTAGATTTCTTAAGTCATAGCGACGTAGAGTCTACAGGTATAAAAGTGACCCGTCCGTACCTAGGGTAAATATACCAGTAAATGGACATTACCAGTGAATGGACATTTTTTACTAAAACGAGTAAAATAAGTTAATAAAATAAGCAACTAATTAATTATAGACTTCTTCTAGTTTCTCGCTTCATATCCAAACAATTTTCGCAACACGTGGAATCAATCGCGCTGCAAACATAATTTTATAAAAGTGTCTATTCACTAGCCTTAAGTGTTCATTTACTGGTTACAGTTACAACTTTAAACGCGTTTTTCTGAAAACACATTTCCTTAAAACTGCGGAAGTCTAAAAAAAAACTAATCGACCGATTTTGAAAATTCTTGCGGGATTTCGTTCATTACTAAATGTCGTCGCGGAATCATTTATGATGGTAACTGTGCGACCCATGGTTTTCGTTTTATAAACACGTTCATGCGTAAAATTACCCCTTTTTGGATGTTCGTGCTTTGCTACGTAGATGATTCCACGAGCAATCTGATAAACTTTGAGAAATTTCGTGGTTCGTTGATTTCACATAATTCACCAACAGTCAGCAATAATACATAAAATTTCTATTTTTTTTTAATATCTTTAAAGATGCACAAACACAGCCGAAAAAAAATGTCCACCCTGCAACGTTCACTTCTTTTAAACTAAAATCCTAAAAATGACCTATTTCTAGTGTGATTTGTTGGGCGATTACCCTTAAACTAGCTTTAAATACATCTTCCCATAACTGTTTTCAATCGAGTCTGTGTGGGCACGTATGATATAACCGCACATCCGGCAAAATGTGGAAATAACAGAGAAAAGTAGGGTGCGCCGAGACATGAAAAGGAATTGGGCGAACGTACAGGGCAAGTTTAATCGAGTGGAAACTGTTGGACCATAAATACTTATTTTACCTCATTGGGCAATAATTGGACGCTCATGAGGGGCGGGCACGTTCGTTTTTCGGGGCTAAATGAGCGGCGCCCATGCGTTCGTGTGCGCTTTCAATTACGCCTCGTCAAATAATGCAGAGGGGAATATTTTCGCGGCGATTCCCCTTCCGCGGTGATTTTAATTTCGATGCTTGGGAAACACAGCCGTGGGGATACAAAAATCATGAATCTCGAACACCAATGGCGACTCACGTAGGTACTGTAAAGCGGTAAAGTGCGTTGCGGTATTGTGGTCAGGAAAAAGAATCGTGGCCCAGGTTAATGGTCTTTAAATAAACTCCATAGGAAAACGATCAGGATCACGGTGGAATCAAGGGAAATAGATTAGACTATCCTGCAGCGGCAATTCCCTACGAAGTCTAAAACGTTTGCTTAATTGTTCGTAATGTCTTCCATCGAGTAAAAAAATAAGAACTTTGGTGTATCAGGTCGTACATTTAACTAGAATTTATTGACCGTAAAATGACTTCTTTTGTGTCGACTGACCTAATTTGTTTCGAACTTATTTATAATTTAATGTCCTTTTTTAAAACTGTTATAACAGTGCTAGAGTATAAAGAATTATGTCGCCTTGAAAATTTGATTAATAGAAAATGTGTGAACGGTGCTTTGAAATATTATTATTTAATAACAAGTTTTCAAATTACTTTTACTGCTTTTAGAACTTATTTCTCCCAAGTGGAGGAATGTTTTTATTTTCCTTGCGCAAATAACTTTCTTTATTGCATCCCCAAGGTAGAACTTGAAGTATTGATTTAGTAACTATTGAACTGGACATTCAAAGAGGAAGGAAAGTACGTTCTGTCGACGGAAGGGAAATAAATAGTAACAAGTGGCAATGTAAAATTAAAAAACGTACTGCCTGGTTGAAAGTTAGAAATTCCTTACAAGAGCCTCTAGAACTTGAGAATATTTCTTCCAGGAGGTTGACTTCTCGTTACTTGCATAATTTTTCTGCCATATGTTTCGCGTATTAAAACATGCTTTTAGCTGTTCCACCACTTCCAACATCACACACAAACGCGCTGGCTTTAGAAAAATAATCACCGTTGCCCTCTACGACAATTTTCTGAAGACCTTTAAACGGCGTTTGAAAAAATTAATTAATACACGTGTACTACCGATTGACCTAATTATGCAAAGTGGAGCGTATCGCCGCTTAGCGAAAGTCCAATACGAATTTGTGTAACTTTGCCCCTTGGGGCCTACATTATTTCAATCCGTTTCATATTCCTGCTCATTAATTATTGCTAATTACAGAGCCGTCAGTAATGCTGCGTAAAGCTGTAAAATATTATTTGTGCCAATTAACTTTGATTAAACTTCGAGGCATTTGGTATTCGCCAAATTGATTGCCAACGTTTCAGTATCCACGTTTCGTATATACATGGTATATATTTTCCACGAATCGTGTAAAACATTGAACGGTATAATGCAATTTCTTTCCGTCAGGCATGCCATTTATCAGATCTCCCTTTTTCATACTACAAATAAGGACACGAATTCTCCTCTCCTGACACAATGAACGAGCATTGTACCGTTGATTCGTTTCTTCTCTGTGCCCTTAAGTACAACGGTTTTTAACGTGACGGCGTAACGATACTTTCTGCCGGTGGATTTTACCTTCGTCAGTATTAAATTCCTGACCGACTGACGCTGCGACGGCGATTGACATTCCAGATCCTTCAACCATGAAACTAACGTGGTCGAAAATGTGTCAACCGAGCTTCTGTTGCGCGACCCTATTTCCTTAAACGCTGTTGCTTTATGATCGATATTATCTACAGAATACTTTTTTTAACAATTACAAGATCCTCCGTTTCTAAAGGCAAAAATATTCTTGTGTACGCTGATTGCGAGTAGATTAGTAGGAACCGATAATATTGGAAAAAGTTTTAGCGGAGATAATGTAATTCTTTAAATCTGAAAGGAAGTGTGAAATATCTAGCGGATTATTGATTTTTCGATGAACAGAAAGAAATTGATTTGTACAAGAAAAAATATATGGTTCTATTTAAAGGAAATCGCAGGTGCACGTTATATTTACACTGCTGGAAATATTAATTTCATCACTCTCGAATTTACGTACTACGCAGAAGTTTCCTCGCAATATGATTCCTATCAATTTATTTTAATAAAGTTATCGAGGTGTGCATTTCTGTTATAAATAAAATTTTCAATAATATTTTCCTAGTACTAACAACTAATAATAAGAGAGGTATAATTGCTAACTTGTTTATTCGAGTGATGGAATCAATATTTTCAGTAGGCAGCCAGGAATCAGGCGATTTAACTGCATATAAAATGAATTCTCGCAAAAAAAGTTGAAATTGTTAAATAACTTCCTTCCAATGACTCTCTGTTTTCGCGAAGTGCATACGTACTTACTCGATGGATTTTTAAAGTTGAGTTGCCTCGAATGAAATCAATTTATTCTACAATTTTTACACTTACTTTTGCAAAGGGAATCATTTGTTTCGATTGTACCACTATTTGGCTGCAAAGACAGATCTCATTATGCAGTGGAATATTCATCTCAGAAAATCTTGTCTATCGTCACTTCGAAGAAAGTTCAGTTTGATTTAGTTTCTAGAATCACGCCTTCCTCCTTCAGTTGTTTTGAAATTAGCTTAATATGTTGAAAAGGAGCGGAACGGTGCTGCAGCGTGTAATTTCTATTTCTCGTGAACAATTTCCTTGAAATTTCGCCGGTTTTGACATGGTTTACAACTTCGCAATTTCAACAACAAGATGAGCTGTAAATCGTTTCAACGATAGAACTTACTGTTTCGCAGTGGATATGGTCGGTTTTGATCAGTCGCAGCGTGCGCAGGAGAAGTTACCGTTTTCGTATCTGCAAATTGTAATGGCTTTACACTTTCATAACGTAGTTACACGTGCAATCCACTAGACCACATGAATTACAAACGCGGTGCGCAGCCAGGCCGAAATCAGTGCTCGCCGTTTCTACTCAAGATTATTCAATTGCTTTACGACTTTACCGCGGTGTCGCTGAAATAAGTATCGATTTCGTTTAAATCTCCTTTTTTTTTTGCAGTTTTCATTTTATTTTTACGTTCTACATTTTACAAATTTCTGCTCCAAAATTTCCAATTTTCTACCAGCGCCCTTTTTACCCGCTCTCGATGCCATGTCCTCGCCCCCATTTCCGAGTAGCGTTAATTCCAACGCGAATGCCGAAGCACAACCTTCACATAACGAGGCGTGCATTTCGTTAACGGAATAAGTAATGCGTTCAAACGTTAAACTAGAAGCGAGTTATTCAAGGGATGCGGCAATAATTGGGGATTGAAAGTAATTAAGAGTCTATGTGGTAAAAGATAGATTTTTTAAATAAAGAGATAAAAATTAATATATTGTAAATTTTTTTAGTCACGCATTTTTTAATAAAAAGTAGTTTTAAGTTTTAGTAAAAAGTGTTTTTCATTATACAATAAGATAACAGTAAAAAACCTAATTAAAAGGCATGTTAAAAGTTCAAAATTCATGGAACGCTTTCAGTGCCATGGAGGATAATGTGAGGAAGACTCTCCAAATGTCATAAGTAGGACCTATGTCTGGCTAAGTGTGAGTAAATGTGAAGTGTGTATGCAACTTGCATACATATGCAACAGCTGATTGGCACTTGGAGGCTTTTCACTTTTAACTAACACTATACTTGTGACATGCACACACGTAGTGGCATTCCCTAGCTGTCATTTTCATAATTTTGCTTCTTTTATAGGTGAAGTAGAATTTACAAGTAGTTCGCTGAATTTCGTTTCTCTTCGTCTAAGTCGTTGCAAAACAAAAGAAACTTTTTTTAAAAAGCCTCTTAAATGATCCATCTGTAGCGTGATTTATAATGTATATTTTTGGCGAAGTGGTTTTTTAAAACTTATGATGTTAATAAACATTCTATCAATGAAGAAGTTTCAGCACCAATTTATTCATTTGTAATTTTTTGCTTCTTTTATAGGTTTGCTTATTTTATAGGTGAAGTATAATTTACAAGCAGTTCGCTGAATTTCGTTTCTCTTCGTTTAAATCGTTGCAAAACAAAAGAACCTTTTTTTAAAAAGCCTCTTAAATGATCCATCTGTAGCGTGATTTATAATGTATATTTTTGGCGAAGCAAACATGGTTTTTTAAAACTAATGATGTTAATAAACATTCTATCAATGAAGAAGTTTCAGCACCAATTTATTCATTTGTAATTAATTGAAAAAGAAATGTTTCATTTTAGATAAAAACGACTGTCTCATACACTTAACACGTTCCACCGTTTATCTTGTATTTCTAGCATCTGTGCAGTATGAGCATTCAAAAAGTGAACTAAATTTCAAGTGAGAAGTCTGTAATCTTAATCCCAATAATGCTCTATTGTAATATATGCTTTATCAATTCAACAAATAAGTAAATGTTACACAGTCTACTAAGAATATTAATAAACAGCATATATTTGCTTAACCCTCTAGTGCATAGATTTTTAATTCAGTTGGAAAAATTAGACTACTCTAATTTGGGGATGAAAAGACCGAATCCGATGTCTGTTTTCAATTTGGAGGAAATAATAATAATAATAATAATAATTTTCGCAGGGTACGTAATGCAAAAATGCATTTCAAACTAGATTTCTGTCAAATTGCAAACTTAGATTGACATGTTTCTTAAACCAATATCTGCGCTGTGACACTACTTTTAGGCTGGCAAATGAGAATTCTCAATCCCTGGGTTAAACAGGTGCCCGCCTTAAGGCAGGCGTATGCACTAGAGGGTTAATTTGTTTCTTCCTTTGTCAGTGTCACTGATCCATGCACTTATTACTCAAAAATACTAATATAAGGTAGTTGACCCAGTCGTCGATCGGTACCCAGTCGTCGATCATTTGAATTAATATTGAGATTTTATAAGGTTTTTGAACAATATTGTATAAAGAACAAAATTGCAAGTTAATATTTAAGAGTCTTTACCTACATATATCATCACAATATTGTTCAAAAACCTTATAAAATCTCAATATTTAAGTGATCGACGACTACGTCTAAACCGATCGGCAACTGGGTCAACCACCTTACTTTTAATAATATCCAGCGTGATAAAATTCATCAAAAATACGCAACCACTTTCGAGGTAACCTAATGCTCTGACTGAACACTTCAGGAAATGTTGGACGCGTGGCACGCAAAGAGAGAAAGTCTCTGGCGGGACTGAAATTTCGGGATTCCGCGTGGCCCTTGGTCAATTAATTTCGCCTCATTACGCGAGCGGCGCGCGCTGGATTAATAAACTTCGCCCCGTCACGCTCGTAACGCGGCAGGCCGCTTCAGTTTGCCTCGGAATTTATCTACCAACGAGCATAAACGCCCGCAATTTGTACTTTTACCGAATAGACGGATAATAGAAACTTCGTCCCGTGCGTGCGGCACGCTGGCGCTGGCTAAAAAGCCGAGCCTGGTGTCGCCGTTCGCCTCGGCCCGTTCGACCAGGTCGGAGAGACGTGCCGTTTCAATGAACAGCATCCACGTAGCGTGTGCAGGGCGGTGGGAGCACGCCGAGGCGAACTCGATTCTGGGAAAACTTTGCCCGGAAGCGTGGCCTTATCTTTGAAAATTAAGCCCAGCTTGAGTACAAGCACACGGCGCTGCATTACGTCAGATGAAAAAAGTTTCACCCCGGAGGAGCCGAGGGCACGAAACTTTTTTCGGGAACACATTTGATTATCTGTCACGGTACCCGTGCCCACTTCCACCCCTTCCGGGCACGCGGACTTTTCCCTCCTACAGCTTCTGCCGTATCTAACCGAACATCCCCCTCGTCGAACATTCCGGGGAGCGAGTGTCGCATCTTAGGATCATCTGATCGCGAATATGGACGTCGAACATCCTGCGAGCTCCTCGTTTTGCTCTGACGGAATGGAGGCACGGCGCGACGTTTCGCCGGACGATTTCACGCGGTGGTCTTCGGGGACTTTCGGAGTTTTTAAGAAGTCGAGAAGTAGGAGGAATTCCGGGCGTTGGAACGCTCGGATTTTGGGGTGTTTGCGGACTCTCGGGGCAGTGCTCAAGGATGTGTGCAGGGTAGGGCTTTTACTTGGGGCGTGTAGATACACTAGGAAATTCGGAATTGGGTTGGAGAATTTATATGCATCTGTTGTATCTCAATGTGGAGGAGGTGCTTGTATAAATTGGGGTGGGGTTGAAAGTCTCTTCAAGTGTTTTGTATCTACTTCAAGGTTACGTATTATAGTCCATTTTAACCCTTCGTTGACACACCTTTTTCGATCAATTTTGACACACCTGGGTGGCTCACAACCAGAGCAATTTTTTAACGAGTGCCATTCTCATCTAAAGAATCCAATTATTATGAAAAAATCATGGGTCAATTTCAAGCTCTCTAGAATGTATTCGAATAATTTTTTTATTGAAATTTTGTCATAGCTTTTGTAAAATAATTCTAGATTACCATATATTCGGAAAAAACGAAGAAAATCTTTAAAAAATTGTAACATTTACAAATTTCAATATTAGATGCTAAAAATCTACAGAGTAGAGATATTCGGATAAAATATTTTAAGAGAAAAAATTGTTTATAAGTCGATTTTGAGAAAAAGGTATTTCAAAATCGACTTATAAACTATTTTCGTAGAGATTTTAGTAGAGATATTCGGATACAATATTTTAAGAGAAAAAATAGTTTATAAGTCGATTTTGAAAAAAGGTATTTCAAAATCGACTTATAAACTATTTTTTCTCTTAAAATATTGTATCCGAATATCTCTACTCTGTAGATTTTTAGCATCTAATATTGAAATTTGTAAATGTTACAATTTTTTAAAGATTTTCTTCGTTTTTTCTCGATATGTGGTAATCTAGAATTATTTAGCATATAAAAGATCCAGAGCATCAAAATCAGCTTATGGGTGTCAACGATGGGTTAAAAGTGATCTTAGAAATTGAAGTTTTGTGGATTAATTTCCCTATTGGGTTTAGTCTGCAGTTTGAATTCAGAAGCAAGAATGCAGCTTAAAATTCTCCAGTGTCTAAAAAAAGAAATTAGGTAACCCGAAGATTCAGAAAAATATGCAACCTTGTGTGCAGCAAAAGAAGGTTACACATTTTCATTATAGAACAAATTAAACAAGTCCTAAATCTGTATAATTGTTGTGACTAAAAATCCCCGTTAGATAAATAAATAACGCATTAACCTCATTCATATATCAGTCCTTAACGATCTTTGGTGGACCTACAATTTCACTCGTGTAGCAATAAAAGACCTCGAAAAGCGTTTGATAGATAGTAGCACTCTGGTGTCTTGCAATAGCTAACGTGAAGTAAATGACGAGATTCGCAATACAGGGGCCGGAAATTAGACGCTGGACATTCAACCGCAACGGAGAATGTATTTCCGTGCACTTTATTGCAATCGAAGCAGAATGCGGGTAATTGAATTGGGGGTAACGGCAAGATTAAAGTGGAATTTTAGGGTAAATGGCTGAAGTTACACTGGGCACGAGGTAGAAACAGAAAATAAAACATTCACCGCCGCAGTATTCGTTTCACTGTTAACTACCGTCCATTCCTCCCCCAGGCGATGGCCAATAAATCGATTAAAATGATATTTCCCCAGTTTCTCGTGTTGCTTGATACTTGATGATAGTCCAAATTTTCCTATTCTAAATAGTGAAACGAATATTAACACGTCGTGTTCACACGAGATGTATCGCATCCAAAGATATGTTTTTGTTAATATTTTCCTAAATTTTTAGACCTTAATAATAAAATTTAAAAATTTGGCGAATTTTAACAAAAAATCGCTTTCATCCACACCTATTTTTTTTTTCAAATATAAATTTCATCGTGTCAAAATTTACGTTTCGCTTTTATCCACACCTATTTTTTTCAAATATAAATTTCATCGTGTCAAAATTTACGTTTCTAGAAAAAGACTATCAGAACGTGATTGTATGAGTATTGGGAATGTACAATTATTACTCCAAGGTTAAAAAATTAAAAAATAGGAAAATTGTTACTCAATAAACGTATTACTATAATTAACTATTACTTCGGTCCATATCAAGTTATTACTAAGGCCAGGTAGATAATAATATTAATTATTTACAATCCACATTTTCTCCATCCAAAAATATGAGTTCAATTTTCATTTCATTTTAAATTTCATTATTTTAATAATGTCAGGATTATTTATTGTTATCTATTGCGAACGAAGCCGTCCACCCGATATCTGAAAGTTAAAAGTAAAGCACGTAACACTTATCTCATCGCGCCTCGAATTACCTATAATATAAAATTCTTCGATACTGAATGTTTCGTCACAATCTTCGGACCCGGATCACGTTCGCGCGAACTTTTGCACACTCTGCGAAATGAACGCGCTACTTTTATTGCTGCACATTACCTGTCAAGCGTCCGTCCCTATTTCTTTAATCCGCCATCGCCCTCGGTGAATTTCAGTGTTGCTTTCGATGCAGAAAACAAAGGAGAGTGAAACATTTGTTTCCCCCGGGGCACATCCAATTTAGTTGGCTCTTCGAGAACCTCTTGCAAGGAAATTAGAGACAACTGTATATAGGGTAAACCAACTAGTAATTGACCGCTTACCAGTGAATGACCATTAGGCAAAGAAATGTCAATTATATATTTAAAAATATTATATGTTTATAAATGGAGCGTAGTTGCACTTTTAATATCCCCTATTTTTAGTTACGCATTAATAAGTACAATTCTTATTAAAAGTATGCGGTCATTTACTGAGCTTTTACATGTTTTGCATTTTATAATTTTTTTTTTTAAATTACGATAAGAATAAGTAATTATTTTTAGAGAAATTTCAAGAAAAATAAATTTAAATGCAATTTCAACAGTTTTGTAGTAATATATAAATATATTCAAGTATTAATCTCAAAGGTCCATAAATTCAACAATTTAGTAATTCACTGATTCGTTTACTCTATATTTCAAAACACTTCAATTCCAAATTCCCAAACAGATTTACACACTAGAAAATAATCTGCTATGATCACAAAGTTACTGAACCGATTAAAACAATTCTATTAACAAATCTACATTTTCCTATAACTCCGTAAGAAACTATTTCCTTAAACCTCTCTCTTCTACCCAACTTACTGCCCAGTATTCTGACTGCAACCTCTCCAAACACGCTATACCTACCCATATAATAAAATTTCGAATCCCAAAGGTGGTTCTTGTCCAACTTTCCCCGCGCACTAGCCACCGCACAGAAGTTCCCAACATCTAAAAAACACACACGCACAAATTACCCGGGATAATCCAACTTTGATAACCGATAACTATTTTCTTCCAAGGATTTCATAGTTGCCGCGCTGCGCCCGGAAGTTTCTCTATATCGAGAGAACACTTAACAACTTGCGCCATAAAAACCGCCCTCCGCTTCTTTGCCGTTTCCATCTTTCTCAATCCCGAAGCTTGGAACAGCGGTTGTACGCTGGAGGTACTGATAATGAGGATTTATCCACAAATTCCTCCTTTTAAATCTGTTAATTAAATTTCCGCCGGTAATGGTAGCTTTTGCTCATGGAAATCTTTACCACCCCACTTCTTACAACCCTTTTACCGCCCCCGAGCCACTCCCAGCATTCACAGTTTCACCGTTCGACTACGTTTGGCGAGGTTAATGGAGAAGGGTGTGTATTCATGACGTTACCATCTTTCTCGAAGCTGGTAATTGTGCATAATAGCGCGCGCTATCGCTCATGCGTCAATGATAATAGGAGGGTGGTTGGATCCCTTGGCTCGCTCCATCTTGCTAGATCCTCCGACGATTACGCGGCTGTACAGGCGTACGAAATCGAGATCGCACGTCGTTTGTCGTGATCTGGTCGTAATCTACAAAGATCTCGGCCATTGCTTGTGTTTAACGCACCCCCGTGTTGTAAGAATCGTTCATTACGCCGGCAGATGAAAGTCGGGGTGTAATTATGAACTCCCAGTACGAGGCGTTCAACAGGCAGCGTCACGGTAAAATTAACGGTTTCGCTATGATTCATTGGATTTTTGATAACAATCTGCATGTACCTGCGGTGATGGATGGTAAATATACAGTGTTTCTTGAAACGTGGGGGGTGCTACAGGGGTGGGTTTGGGATTTTAACCTGTCACCGGGACGTTTCTCGATTAGAAATTGTTTCTTCTGTATTTGGAACGTACACTCCTATGTACGAGGCAATAGACACTTGTTTACTTCCAGCAAAATAATTATTGGAAAATGGATATAAGACTCTGGAGTGACTTTATTATTTTATTTTGTTTTATCTGGAAAGAAATCGATTCGGAAATATTATACAACTAGCTTTACTACCTGGCTTTGCCTGAAATTTAGATTGTGATTTTATAAAAAAAGTTTTTTAGTTGTTTTTTGCGACATTGGTCACATTCATCTGGATTAGTCGAGGCAATGGACACTTGCTTACTTCCAGCAAAATAATTATTGGAAAATGGATATAAGACTCTGGAGTGACTTTATTATTTTATTTTGTTTTATTTGGAAAGAAATCGATTCGGAAATATTATACAACTAGCTTTACTACCTGGCTTTGCCTGAAATTTAGATTGTGATTTTATAAAAAAAAGTTTTTTAGTTGTTTTTTGCGACATTGGTCACATTCATCTGGATTAGTCGAGGCAATGGACACTTGCTTACTTCCAGCAAAATAATTATTGGAAAATGGATATAAGACTCTGGAGTGACTTTATTATTTTATTTTGTTTTATCTGGAAAGAAATCTTTCGGAAATATTATACAACTAGCTTTACTACCTGGCTTTGCCTGAAATTTAGATTGTGATTTTATAAAAAAAAGTTTTTTAGTTGTTTTTTGCGACATTGGTTACATTCATATGGATTAGTCAGACATAATGAGCTGAGGCACATTTTGTGATCCCAGAGTTTATCGTTCTAAAGTTTTTAGGTAACAGACAAACATTTAGAAACTTTCTTCTGCTTTAAATATTAAGATTTAATTGAAAAGAAAGTATCAGGTTATTTACAAACTGTTTGGTAAGATATTTAATATACAATTTGAAGTGCATATTCTCTATAATACAATTAATTAATGTGCGTTAAGTTTATATTTTAATATAGGTCATTTTATCCTGGAAAATTGTTCTACCAATTTTACTAACCGTGCTGGGACATGATTAAACGCGAATTAATTCATTTTAACAACTTGTGCTGTATACGATGTACCAAAGTATTTACTCCCTTTGCAGGAGTGTAATTATCTCATTTTCGCAATGAGTTCATTAATTTCACTTAAAGCGAAGGGACTTTCGTGTGACGAGTTAACTCGTCTGCCTCGAATAATAGGTTACAGAGGTGAAAGATATATGTTTGAAAACATTCTTCACACATTTTTCTGTGATTTACTGGTTATTTGTGTTTCAGTGAAAAAATCTTCAATACGGTCAATGAAACGTTTCGAGCTTTTGAGTTAGCAATGTTATTTGAATGTTTGACTGGGCGTTTCACAGTTACCAGAGGATGTTGCATAAATGATGCGTCTACCTCAAGTAATAATTGAGTGGTTTCAGATTTTAGGAACTAATTCCTTGCTTCGAGGGTAGTTTATCCTACGCATCTGAATTATTTACTATAGAAGCTTTCACTAATCATTAATCACTGGTATTGACTAGATTTTCGACTGCAATCGGGTTAAACTATGCAAACTAGATGCAGCATCTAAAATCTAGGGAAACATTATATAGACATACCTCCTTGCAAGTGAAATTACTGTAATATTATGTTATCGTCCTTTTAGGCCAGGTGAAAGGTTCGATTATAATGTTATCAACAGTGCGTGTCCAAATATTCCCATCAAATCGCTTCTGGATAAAATATTTTTAGCACACAGAAAAGTGTATGAGGTAAACAAAATTTTTGACACAATTTTGCAACACTTCCCAAATATTAAAGAATCCAATTTACAATGGCTTACAATTTTTTTCTACCTCGGCACTATCATATAGGTAGGGTAAACCAACCAGTAATTGACCGCATACCAGTGAATGACCATTAGGCAAATAAATGTCAATTATAAATTCAAAAATTACTATATGTTTATAAATGGAGTTTAGTTACACGTTTAATATCACATATTTTTAGTTATGCGTATTAAACAAACATTAATAAGTACGATTCTTAATTAAAGTTTGCGGTCATTTACTGGGCTTCTCATTCAACAAATCGGTCATTCACTTGTTGGTTTACCCTACTTTGAAACTATCCTCTAATGGGCAATTTTTGCAACATTTCCCAAATATTAAAAAATCCAATTTACAATGGCTTACAATTTCTTTTTTATCTCGACACTTTCATATAGATACTTTGAAACTATCCTCTAATGGGCAATTTTTGCAACATTTCCCAAATATTAAAAAATCCAATTTACAATGGCTTACAAATTTTTCTACCTCGGCACTATCATATAGGTACTTTGAAACTATCCTCTAATGGGCAATTTTTGCAACACTTCCCAAATATTACAAAATCCAATTTACAATGGCTTACAATTTTTTCGATTTCAACATTTTCATATAGGTACTTTGAAACTATCCTCTACTGGGACTACAAAAATTGTGATAACGCTTATCAAGCTTCATTCACAAATACTCCAATTTTCTCTGCAGTCGATCCTCTCACAAATATATTATCAATTAACTATATAAACCTACTATATTAGCTAAATCTCGTTACTGCAACAATTACTATTATCCGTATCATACGACCGAAATTTGAAACTAGTTGAACACAAATTTAATATTAAACCTAACAATTCTTTGAACGAATGCGCCAAAGTGGAGCAGACTTACCGAGCTTTTCTATTCATTACTCGCGAGTCGAGGCATCGCGATGCAGAGAGTAACTTCAAGCTTCCACTACGGAAAAGGATACGCATACGAAGAATGC
Source organism: Andrena minutula (assembly GCA_929113495.1). NCBI lineage: Eukaryota > Metazoa > Arthropoda > Insecta > Hymenoptera > Andrenidae > Andrena > Andrena minutula. The sequence continues at coordinate 44,195,039 of OV815994.1, forward strand.
AGGGCTGAGCAATGCAATTAGTAAGAAACATTCCCTTAATCACTTACAGGGCAGTGGTCGTCTGCGTTTCGCTTTTACGGCTATAAATTGTGAAATATTACGGAATATGTATAACCGACTGGAACCGTCGAAAACGAGAATCCCCCGCGTATGCAGAAATTAAATTCTCCGTTAACTTTCATAGTTTGAAATTCGGAGATTACGACAGCGGAGAACGCTTTGTAAGCTGTCGCTATGAAATGGTACGTTTACCGAACCGGATGTCCCACTTTTATTAAATAGAGCGTAATTAAAGTTTTTAACAATGGTCTCGAATGAATACGCGCTATTTCCCTCCCTCCGATCCTCCTCGTCTACATCCACCTCTTTTCCCCCAAAGCGATTTTCAATTTTCACGAACGAGTTGGAGTGAATGAGGATTTTCTCTCGTTGCGAGGAATCGTAGGTGATGCAGGATTTATGGTGGACGTCGGTAACACGTTGCTAGATCGCATGCTCGTTGTAGGAAAATGTGCATTTGCGACGAAAGGGCTTTTGTTCAGAGGAAAGGTACGGGTATTGATGTAACTTATTCGACGTGGATCCAAGAGCACACGTTTCCACATAGCTATATAAATCGACTGTATATGTCGCACGGTATTTTTCGCCGAAATTGTTAGCCATTGTTCGATTATTCCTCGGTAATCGTAGCTTAACCGCGCTCGATAATGCGGGATGGGAAAGTTACGATACACAATATCAGGCTGCAAGCAAAACTTTTCAACAAAGAGATGTCATTCTAGTCCGTGTTGAAATAAAACGAGGAGAAAAGAAATTCCGGCTACGAATAATTTAATGCGATTGTAACTTTTCTGTAATCGGATACTGGGAGTAGGAAGTTCTACTGTAGCGCTCAAAGCGTTAATAATTGTTACTTGAAAATTTATGAGTGTGTTCTAGTTGTAAAAGCAAGATGACAAGGCCAATAAGCGTATTATCGTGTTTCATAGTATAATGGCTTGTATTTGGCTTGTATTTTATAAACAAATTTGAAATCAGCTGAATGGTGACAGAAACCCATTATAATTTCACGTGGGCTACGTCATATTTTAGTTTCAGCATAATCTGAGATATTGATCGCAGGAAGTCATCGATTTAGAGTGAAATGATCCACTGTAGATACTTTTACGTTTTTAACGCGCCTACTGTAATGCGTTTATTTTTGTTTTCTTTGGTGTTTACATTTTGTATTTTGTATTATCTTTATTCTGCAGTTTGTATTGCGGTTTTTATTTTGTATTCGGGTTAGATTTAAAAACAGCGGATTGCTGAGTCTCGCACATTACTATGTGTAATAAAGGCGGATTATTATTATTATTATTATTATAATTATAATTATTATTATTATTATTATTATTATTATCACGTCTACATAATAATGAATGGGATATGGAATAATAATCAAATTTATTCTTCCAACAAATAATTCTCGTTCTTCAGTAGAAACAGTAATAAGTATAATGGTAAAATCTAAACAAATTCATTAGTACCAAATAAATCATAAATAGAAATCCATCAACCACTACCAAATCCAAACAAACTTTTATTTAAATCCTACAATTAAGGGTACTACTTAGGTGTCTTAGGCAATTGTTTTTGCCGAAAATGCAGCATTTCTTTGTCATTTAATTACAATTTATTTCTTTGTAATTAAATGACAAAGAAATAAATTGATGCTGAAACTTGGTTTTTGACACAACATTTGATAACATCATAACCTTAAGTCATTTTCGGAAAAAACGACTGCCTATCACCCTTAAATAAGAGAATAGTAAATATACCAAATTCTAATAAAATCTTTATTTCATCCCTGCTTGTTAGCCCCCAAGTAATATAAACCATTTCAACCCTCTCCAATTTGTGTAACGAATGTATAAATCATTATTGAAACTCGCGAAATTAATCACCATATACATTATAAACCACATTCTACACATTTCATTTATTAATACAAAAATATCCCAGCTCAAAAATTCCCCGTAAAAAGAGTTTCTCCCTGCAACGACAAATAGAATATGTTGTTAGATTTTCGGGACCATAGTTTAGAGGAAGCTCACGGTTTATCCACCCTCGTGGGTCTCCGGGAAAAGTCGTCGCCGGAAGGGGAGGGCTCGTTCGGAAAAAGCGAGGTGGATCGAAAATTCCTTCCGTCGGAAAAACGTGTACGGCTGGCGCGCGCCCTCGAAATTCAGAAAAACTCCGGAACCACTGTATTTTTACATTTATCTTCGCGGGGCGGATGGGGCGAAGCCACTTCTTCCCGCCAGTAAACGATGCAATCCGTGTGCCGCGTCACTCAGTCAGTTGAGCGCGTCACGTGAATTCCCTCCGTCTTCCTATTTTTCCCCTTTAGCTTTTTGCCCCAGTTCGTTTTCCCAGCGACGCGCTCAGCTTCGGAAAATATTTTTCACTCGGGAGCCGGGTCCGCCGCGCGACATGTAGCGAATCGAGCCCCGATAATTATTTCACCTTTGTCGCCCCCGCAGGCATTAAAGACTCAGTCAGAGGCAATACGATCCCCCCGATCCTTTCGGTCTTCATTTAATCTCCATTAGCAGTAACGGTTGCAGGTAGTCCATTACAGGCGAGCAGATGCAGCGCGCTACATAATTTTCATTTTGCTCTTTTTTGCTACGCGCGCCCTATCTGCCCCGCTTTCTTCTCTGTCTCCCTTAGGTCGTAGCAACGGCGGCTTTCTTTTCCAGTTTCCTTGCGTTCGTTTTGAGGATGTAGGCGGTCGTAACCGAGGCAAAAAGATCGTTACGGGTAATGGGGCAAGGCTTACCCTTTATCTGCTTTACCTCCTCTGCCCTGATATAACCCGATTCGGATGTCTAAGTCTAAGAGTAGCCGCGGGATTCGCCCGAGCACGCCTCTATCGCGACCTTTACTCGGGATAATTACACTGCTATTATGTTTCTGCTACTTGATCCAACTCTGGCCCCTGACGTTCGGTTTTGCCACTGCGAAACGCCTGAATGTCGCGGATCATCCCGTCTCGATTCGCGTTCACTCGGGCGGACGTATTTACCCGGTCGCGTCGTACACGGTGATCGCGATAAAGAGGCAACAGTATCGTGCAACATGATGTAGGTACTCATCTTGATTATCAGCTCTTGGGATTAGCATTTTCCATTGGATAGTTGAAACGTGTATGAAACCCATTTGCGAGGGTTTGCTAGGTGAATTAGTGTTTCTGTAATTGATCCCTGGTAGTAGTTGATAATGATTATTACGTGGTAGTAGCATTAGTGATTAATGGTTGTAATGAAGTTGGATTAAGGGGTATAGTTGATGTTCAGTCAAGCAGCAAAATTTTTTGGAAATAATTCAGTGTGAAATTTTGTAATTTGGTGTTTGAGACTTAATTAAGTAAGACATTATTATATTTCTATTGGAGTTATCTTAATCTATTATGTTTCCAACTTAGTTCATATTTTTTTAATTATTTGGAGTTATTATTATATAGTTGAAACGTGTATGAAACCCATTTGCGAGGGTTTGCTAGGTGAATTAGTGTTTCTGTAATTGATCCCTGGTAGTAGTTCATAATGATCACTAAGTGGTAGTAGCATTAGTGATTAGTGGTTGTAATGAAGTTGGATTAAGGGGTATAGTTGATGTTCAGTCAAGCAGCAAAATTTTTTGGAAATAATTCAGTGTGAAATTTTGTAATTTGGTGTTTGAGACTTAATTAAGTAAGACATTATTATATTTCTAATGGAGTTATCTTAATCTATTATGTTCCCAACTTAGTTCATATTTTTTTAATTATTTGGAGTTATTATTATATAGTTGAAACGTGTATGAAACCCATTTGCGAGGGTTTGCTAGGAGAATTAGTGTTTCTGTAATTGATCCCTGGTAGTAGTTGATAATGATTATTACGTGGTAGTAGCATTAGTGATTAGTGGTTGTAATGAAGTTGGATTAGGGGGTATAGTTGATGTTCAGTCAAGCAGCAAAATTTTTTGGAAATAATTCAGTGTGAAATTTTGTAATTTGGTGTTTGAGACTTAATTAAGTAAGACATTATTATATTTCTAATGGAGTTATCTTAATCTATTATGTTTCCAACTTAGTTCATATTTTTTTAATTATTTGGAGTTATTATGATATAGTTGAAACGTGTATGAAACCCATTTGCGAGGGTTTGCAAGGTGAATTAGTGTTTCTGTAATTGATCCCTGGTAGTAGTTGATAATGATCACTAAGTGGTAGTAGCATTAGTGATTAGTGGTTGTAATGAAGTTGGATTAAGGGGTATAGTTGATGTTCAGTCAAGCAGCAAAATTTTTTGGAAATAATTCAGTGTGAAATTTTGTAATTTGGTGTTTGAGACTTAATTAAGTAAGACATTATTATATTTCTATTGGAGTTATCTTAATCTATTATATTTCCAACTTAGTTCATATTTTTTTAATTATTTGAAGTTATTCCAGAAAGAATATTATATTCCTAATATACTTTTTATTATTCAAACAGTCTTTGACTGTGGATGGTATTTTTTCCGTGCTGGTGGTGTCTTAAGATTTTAGTCTGCAAATTACATGCGTTATACAGAAACAATTTTCACACGCAAATTTGCTCTTCACTTTACCTATCGCGAACTAATAAATCTCCTGCCGATTGCAATTAGCCAGGTTCATGAAACTCCCGGCATTATTAGGCCGCAATCTGGATCACGGATTACAAAGCTATATAACGGAATGTCTTGGCGGCAGACGTGATAGCGTATACGGAACACATGATTCCGCGATGATCCTTTAAAGTTCGGAGAATGAAGCTCTTCGCGTAAGCTACTTCGGTCTGGGATAATCGCAAGGGTATTATGCGGCTCTCTTACGTCCGTCAGTCTCAAATCAGCTAAGATAGTATAAACCTTTAGAATTATACGTAGTTAGCATTCGTCTTAACACATTGAGGGGTGCATAATGTTCGGGTCACGGATTTAAATCAAACTTTGAACATAGTTATTCCACAACACGTAATATAATTAAATAGAAAACACTGTAAGTGGAAAAAATAAAATTCTACCATTTGGGACGTAGAATATTTTCCGATAAAAGTTCTTCTTTTCAATTTTGGCACCTACAGTGTTTTCTACAAGAACTTTTCAATTATGTATTAAATGCAGTTGGTGCAGTATTCAAAATTTCTGGGAAATTCGAGTTCAGGTTTCTAAATTCTCCAGATGCATGTGAGACCAATTTAAATAACTGCTCATACCTAGATATAATTAAGAATTAGTAAAAACGTATACATTGGTATACTTGGACTTACTACGTGGATTACAGTTCATCTGCCACTGTAACTTAATTACTACGCGCGTGAGTATAGACAAATACATCATGCTGTACAGGTGGTTCGCGCAGACCTCTTTATATTCTAACGCTATTATCTAAACAGTGAATCGAAGCACGAAACAATTGTATATACAATAATTATAGAAAATTGAATGCTCTTTTAATATTATTTGAATAAAATTTCGATACGGGTTACCATTTTTTAGAAATTCTTTACATCAATGAATTTTAAACTTTAAGTCTTGGTCGGCACCCTTTCCTGTTGCCCAATTGCAATAATCTTTTTTATGGACTATTTTTTTATGGAATGGAACCATATTAGAGGGCGAGAGCAAAGAAAAAAGGGCCACCCGAATCAACCACGGTCTTTTAAATAGCCTGAGTTAGGCTCAACTATCTTATTCGATCGTCGAAAGCAACAGAGATATTCCGAGTTCCAATTTTATCCACCCTCCCTTACACAAATTAATACACAAACAATTTGCTTCATAATATCCAAACAAAGAGTAGATTGTACAATATAATTATGTCAACAATCCCTACACTCAGGAACATCCGACAAAAATAAATAGTCGCCGAATTCCGACAATTACAAGCGAGATTTAATCGAAACGCGATTATTGAATTATTCGAGCGGCAACGCAACAGTGTCCCCCGTGAATTTATTTGTGATTTCAAGCGGGCATGGCATTCCATCTTTTATGCATCCCGAGTTCTTCGGAAGTTTCAATACGACGGCACTATTGAGAGTCTCGAGCTTCTTCGCGATACATCGCACCCCAACCCTGCTCCCTCGCCCGCCCCTTTTCAAACTTGCGCGTTTTGTTCGCGTTGGTAATGTCATCCGCGCTTCTTCTTTTCTAATCTTTCCCTGAAACTCGGCTGCACGTTATACGAAGTTGACCGTCGATTGTGACGCTTCCTTCAATCCCCGAACGCTTGTAACTTCTGCAAACCAGACAGCAGTTACCGATTCTCCCCTTTGTTCCCCGCGCGGTTCTTCGCGGAATAAAGAGGCGCCGGCGAGGAACCAGGCTGTGCAGTCGATCTCCTGCGGGTATGAACACGCTCAGCGTATCAAAAATTATGCCAGGCGTTTATCTTGCGCGTTACATTCCGCGTATTACGTTTACCGGGAGAAGAAAGCAATGCGGGGACAAAGACCGTGAAATATGTCAAGATACAGTGAACCACGTTTTTTCGCGCCAAAGGGGAACCTTGCTCCAGTTGATTCAGCAAATGAAAACGTGTCGTTCTTTGATGTCAGGATGTTTTTTACTTCGCGCTGTGGAGTGGAATAACTTTTTTACAGTGGGTCGTGGAACCTTTGGCAATGTGGTAATTTTATTTTTATGTTGATGCAAATATTATTTGCATGTTCAATATTTTGTATTTTAGAACAGTTTTGAGTGGGTAGATGTGTATTGTTGGTGGGAAAATTGTAGGCTTTCTTCTTCCTGTTGGGAAATAATTCAGTGTCGTGTTTAAGGGGAGGTTCTGGTCTAAATATCGATTTTTTTTTTATTTAATTTTTCGAATGTTCAACCTTTTAGGAAAACGTGTTTAAAAGGATTTATTGAAATTCGCAAAATTCCAGAAGTTATAGGCATTTGAGTAGCGGCAAATGCATGGGTGACAACCGGCCACTCGGCGCTCACGTAAAACTTTAAACGCGTTTTTCTCGAAACAGTGTTCTCAAAACGGTGGGAGCTGTATCTTCAAAAGTTATTATCCGATTCGACTGAAACTTTTTTTATTTTGAAGATTATTCTTTTTTCTAGGGGGGGAACTAAAAAAAAATACAAAAAGTGGAAAATTTATAATTTTCAAAGGCGATAAAAGGACGAAAAATACAGGGAAAAGTGATTTCAAACGTGAAGTGTCGTTATTTTCTAAATAAAATGTAATTTTTGTAATTTTTTTTAGTCCCCCCCCTATAAAAAAGAATAATCTTCAAAATAAAAAAGGTTTCAGGCGAATCGGATAATAACTTTTAAAGATACAGGTCCCACCGATTTGGATCAATTTTTTGACGCTTTAACTTTAACGACTCCCCAGAGGGCTGTCTGCACTGATTAATTATAAAACAAAAAATATATTTCTATAATTTAAGACATCCTTAATACAATGCAACAAGTCCCATTAAATTATACACACTAGTTTTCCTTTAATTAATTCCTAAAAATCACCTATTTTTTGGGGCTCTAGACCAGAACCTCCCCTTAACAATTTTATGTGAACAGACTTTCCGACGATTTCAGAAAATCTTTAGGACGATCCTTTGTCGACCTTTCAGCGATTTTCTTCCGACTCTTTATTGAATTTTGCTTGATTCATCTATAATTCTTTGATGACCCTACAAGTACTTAATGTATGTGAATTTAATAATGAATAAAGAAGTCTTAAACTGACTTCTTAAACAAATTTCTGAGTTTGCCGGGAAGGTCCGACTATTGATTAAGCCCACAGCTTTCAGAAGCGATTGTAGATGTCCATGATTAACTACATCTATCTGGAAGGGCCGGACGAATTATTTATTCTCGTACTGCTCCAGTAGATAGTGGTGAATTTTCAGCTACTTTGATGGTCACAGTACTGGTGCACTAACATATTAACCAAGGCTCATCCGTCTAGGGGATTCCTTTGAGCCTTAACTGAGTGTTCTCCTTCATAATCACACTAGAGGGATTCATAAACGAAACTATCGTCAAAGGAAATTCTCCAAAAACTACTTCTCGTGACGGACGTTCAGCGGGGCTATTTCACTCGTCCGAATATTCAATTCCTTTTTACTGGTTCGTCGTGTCAGCCAGTAAAATGATTAAAATATAGGACAAGGGAAGAATCCTCCCGTGAATTATGAAGCACCAGATACCTCAGACTAATCTCTAATTACCTTCAGTCGCTCAGAGGGGACCGGCGAGCTTCTTTGCATTCCCTTTGCGTCACTTAATTACTCGTTGCCTAATCTTTGCTCGTAAATATTTGCATTACAGCAAACGCCAAACACTGTGCAGTCGATCTCTTTGTCGCTACGTATTTCGATCGATACTCCGCTTCCAGTGATACCGTAGACCTGATTTTTAATTATTATTATTAAACGTCTTTATTACTTCAGTAAAAGGCGAGGCGCAGTTAGTGAACTGTTACTTACCTTACGTATAAACTACAAATAAATACAAAGAAATACAGCAACATATACACAAATACAAATATAACAAGATAATAAAAGTTACGAAAAGAAGAGAAAAAGAAAAAAGATTTCGCCGTTACATGTCAGTCGTCAAAGGAAAAATATTAAAACAATAAGTATCAATATTCTTTTTCAAGATGTAACTACATCTACTTCTTAATAAAAAACAATTAAACCTATTTTATTGACGCCATTTTGCATATTTTGGTTAAACTGTTGCCACCACCAATAATTTTATTGGCATATAAAAGCTGGTGTACATATGCATCAGTTTGTTTCTAAGATTTTGTCATTATCGACTAGTCCTTATTAACGCTCGTCGTATCTTACAAATAGGGTAAGGTACCCAATTACTGCCACCTACCCAATTACTGTCACCCTAAGCTATTTTACGTAAAATAACGAATAAATCTTATGAAATAATGCATAAAAAGAATTTAGCATACAATTGCAACTGTTATTTATACGATACAAAACACAAGACTTAATTTTTTCTTCGTTAATTTGGATAAAACGATAAAAAATTTGAAGCGAATATTCGGAGAGTGAAAACGATGACTTTCTTACTAGCGAAAGAGAAAACATGGCGTTAAAGAAAATGCTGTAATTGTAATAATTAAGCTATTAACATAACAAAATGTAATGTTTTAAATAATATAAGCATCATAGAAAGTAATAAAGATCCGCATTCAACGATTCATTAAGTCCTTTTCCTTATTAATTGGGTGACAGTGATTGGTACAAGCGTTTCAAGCATTTTGGTGTTACTGTCATAGCAGTAGTTGCTCATGTACATGACACGAAGTAACCTTAAAATGAAATAAACAGTATTAGGTTAGCTGGCAGTAATTGGGGTGTCAGTAATAGATCCCGAAATATATTTTTGAAATTGATGATTTTATAACATAAAAATCGAAGTTTTAAGATTCAGCAAATTTTTTTCATCATGTAAACATATTAAACAATAATATATAACAAGAACAACACTATACGTTTAGTCAATATGTACCAAACTATAAAATAATGTCAGGGTAAACACTTAAAGTGGCAGTAATTAGGTTCTTTACCCTAGACCGAGTTTAAATCAGAGTAGCAGAGAGGAATGAGACACACAAAGTGATCCTTCCAAACAGGCTACCTAATAATTACCTAGTTATGATGATACACAAAACTATTTCTAAAAAGCTAGACCGCCTAATTCGCCGGACATCTAACGTCATCTGTATCGAGTCCCACGAGTCTGAAATCATCCTACCTCGGGTTCGCCGTTCCTCGAGACATTTATGCCTAGCACTACAGGATCGTCGATGTCGTATCCCACGAGTCCCAGGTCGTCCATATCGACTACCACGAGCCTGGTGTCGGTATCGAGGTTCACAAGTAGAGACTCCCCCCATTCGAGCTGGCAGGGTTTTCATGGCAATCATGGGAAACATCACACGATATTGCTGTATCCACTTCAAACGCGCCTCCTCTTCATCCCAACTGTTGGACGAATTCTTTGTGGCCCTCATTTCAGCAGAGGGTCGCGCTATTGCGTTAATATAAACGGACCTTAACCTTGGAACCAGAGTTGGACTTATTTGGTTAATTAAATAAGTAATTATTTAAATAACGGATTAAATAATAAATTTCGTCGACCTAACCCGAGTCAAATTTATTCGAGACGTGACGAATATTTTTTTGAACTTTTATTCGTTATTCGAAATTTTATTTAAATAAATAATTATTTAAATAACGGATCAAATAATAAATTTCGTCGACTTAACCCGAGTCAACTTTATTCGACACGTGACGAATATTTTTTTTTAACTTTTATTCGTTATTCGAAATTTTATTTAAATATAAATTTTGCCCATCTCTGCCTGGAACGACACCGTGACACTTTTAAACGACAAATATCTCACATTTTGGTTTCACGAGCGACTCAAAAGGGAAATTGTGAATATTTCTAAATTCGCTTTTAACGATTCCCAAAAATTCTTTTGTATATCTCTTGATGAATCTTTAGAGAAGATATTTATAGTCAGGTTTTCGTTTACAGAAAGAAAACCAAAAGAGTGTGAAAGCTTGAAAGCTTCCAGCGTCTATTGACACATTTTTCGAGAAGATTAAAATTTTCTTGGATGATCGACCTCCCAGTGTCCTTCTGGGGTTAAGACAGCATGTCACGGCCAGTTCTATCAGCCTTTTTTAACTGGACGGGTGCAGATGATCCATGGAGACGGCGTAAATCATCCCCAGGATTTATGGTCCGTTTGTGGATGCCATTTATCAAAGGTGGTTAGCATTTATCTGGCAGTTCGGTATCTGAACATTTATCTGCGCCTCAAACGGAAGCAAATATCGCTGCCCGATAGATCAAAGAGTCGCGTCGCTTTATGCACTCCTTTTTCCGCGTTATTTGGAGCACGCAGTATATCACACAATCGTTCGCGGAGATTCGTTGGCCGTCGGTGACAAAGTAATTTATTATTTCGCGATATTGCGTGGCGTTGTTTTAAGATTCCCCTCGATTTATTGGCAAACCGCTGCAAGGTCTGCAATGGCCCTGTGCTTTTCGTTTTCGCGCCCGAGCAGTCGGGACTTTGACTCAAAATTTCATTAACCATTTCGACGAATTTACCTACGTTTCAATTCAGAGCACAAGCTACAATATTTCCACAGCAATTTCTCTACTTTAAACGTTTACATACCATCGCCGCTGGAAATACTTTGAATTAAAACTCAGAACGTGTCTTCGGGTATTTCATTCCTGGCCCCACAAAAAAGAACTTAGAGCGTAAGCGAAGGGCGAGTGCGGTGGACAAGTGGAGCTGAAAGCTAGACAGGGTTTGTACGTGACCGTGGGAGCGAAGGGGGTAGCTAGAAACTAAGGCTAGAGACGCTTGAAAAAGTGGAATTTTTGAAGTGCCCGGTGAGAAATATACCGAGCTCCGCGGAGCACGCGAATAAACTCCAAAATATAATGGATTCGCGATGCGAAAAGCTCCCCAAGAGAAAGAGGCAACGTTGGCTTCATATTTTTCCAACAAAAAGCAAACAGAAAAAAATACAGATAATCAGATTCTACTGCTATCCACTACTTCGCGTGCAGCGGAATTTTTCCAGCGAGAGGCGCATTTGCTCGGAGTAAATGGCGGGCAAACTATCGAGGGGGAATTTATTTCATGTAATTTTTTGTCCCTGTTCTGACAAAGTTTTGCCGAAAATAATTTCCGCAAGCTACGTCGCGTGCGAAGCGATTCCGACTGGCAGGCATGGGATGATCGTTATTGCAGTGAGAAATTATTTGACACGCGGGTGCTGGTTAACGAGCGGGATTTTAAATTCATGAGTCTTAATTAGCGTGTATCGGGGCTGGCGCGCCAGCTGCCAGCGGCGCGGCGTAAACTGGGTCCAAGACACGTGAATGGTCTCGCCCACCCCGAAGAGTTTCCCACCCTGTTTCGGATTATATTAGTCTGGCTCTCGACGTCCGACGATTATGCCAGTGATATACGACGAAAACCACCTATGCGACGCAATCGGGTTGCTTCCCCCTAGGTGTCGCGCGTACACCCCCCCCCAACGCCCATCCACCCCGCTTTTAATATTGTGGGAATTTCTCGGCTGGAATTAAAGCTGGGATTTATCCTGCGTCGTTACGCAAATGACACTCGCGCCCTCGTTCATGACGAGAATCATCATTGTTGTTACGTCCTACGAGAGATTGCAATTTTCTGCTTCTTCCCTCGTGCCACCGCTCTTCTTATTTCCCCGTGTAAAGCTGCAATTTCAGGGGGGAAATGGCTGTTAAAGCGCCATCTCCTTGGTATAGACGACGGGACCTTTTCGTGGAATTATGGCAGCGCTGGCTACCTCAGCGAAAATTCGCACGGGTTTGGTGTATTGATGTACTGAATGTATTAGAAGTTTTGTGATAGTTTTTTAATTGGAGAGGAGATTAGGGGCAGCTGGGCGATTTAATTTGAATGTTTAGGTTTGTCATGTTGGACGGGAGGTAGTATTGTGAGATTTATCTTTGTTGGGTTTGTAAGATTGACAGGAGGCTTAGGCAAATGAAAAGTGTAGGATAAAATTTGAAATACTGTGAAGTTGGTGAGTCTGAGGAGTGGTGGAGGATTAAGGGGGAGTCTTATTTAGGAAACTAGGAATAAGGTGATTCTTGGGATTTTTTTCTAAGAAACTGTTAAGCGGATCTTTTCCAAATTTTGGGGGTATTTTAGTTCATATTCAAACGATAAAAATTAATTTTTATGTGTTTGTTATAACTCGCGCACCGGAGTTGCAAATTGGCGATTGTAATGGTGGCCTCATTTCTTCCCTGAAATAAAAAAACAACGATTTTCTTAATTTTAGTATAATTACATTGTCGATGAACCTAATAAACTAAAAAAAAATTACAAGCTGGCAAATTGGTGGGATTTCAAAGAAAAAGTTACGATTCTGCCCCAAAATGTTTCGTACTATTTATGGAAAAAGAGTTGTTCAATTCAATTTATTTATCAATGTCTTGGGTTCATTGACAATATAATTATACTAGAAATACAAAAATCTGTGTTTTTTTTTATATCAGGGAAGAAATGGGGTCATCATTACAATCGCCAATTTGCAACTCCGGTGCGCGAGTCGTAACGAACGCGTTCATATATCTCCATTTCTACCGAACACTTTGTAACGTAAAAATTAATTTTTATTGTTTGAATGTGAACTAAAATACCCTGAAAGTTTGGAATAGATCCGCTTAACAGTATCTTAGAAAAAAAATCCCAAGAATCACCTTATTCCTACCGTCCTAAAAAATGGTAGGATAACTTTGGAGGTAATTTTAAAGAAATTTATAAAGTTTATTAAGAATAACGTATGAGGTTCTTATGATATGTATAAACAATATGATATGTATAAGAACAAAAAAGATTTATGTCAGATTTTTTTAACAACAAATGACGGCACGATAGCCGCACAGCTGATACGTATTTTCCATTAGAATCATTCCGCGGTGGAATTTTTCCCATCCACGCCATTGGACCCAGAACAAACAGACAAAAAGGTTTGTAATCCACGCGCTAAATACTAGAGACGCACCCAAGATTTCGAAAAAATATCGATTTTTGAAGAAATGACGAACATTTGAAAACGATTCATTTTTTGTACTAAAAAATTAAAATCCAACAAATCGTCCCCATGAATCTAACTGTAACTGTCCATTATTGGATAACCCTTGGAGCGTGACGTTCCAGCAAAAAGCAGTAGGTAGGATTTGTGAAACAATTGAGTCACAAGTGCGGCATGAAAAGTAGATATGAAAGCTTGCGACGAGAACAGAAAAATTATCGCGACACTTAATAGCTGGAACTCGTAAATATCCCGAGAGTGGTGTTTTCACAGCAACGGACAGTCACGTACTCAATTTACGACTGGACGGCACTACGGCCAGTAGATTTTCCATCGTTGTCAGACTTAGCTGAAGAAGGGCCATCCGCGCATTCGTACGACTAACTGCGCCGAGATACACGGTCGTAAAAGCTCGAGAAGAAAAAAAATCAATAAAAACTCGCAACTACTTTGTTATCCCTTTCCTAAGAGAAAATGCCCCGATAGTGGTAATAGAAGAGAACGGTTTACTGATATTAACCTTTCCTATGGGCAGACATTAAGTGCTGCGGGCGAGATATACAACGAACTTCTACTGGAAACACCCGCGGTGGATTTAATGCGTTAAATTGTTTTCTTACTGCTGTGGTGTAGCTAGTTGGAGCAGCCATTAGATTTGATGAGTTGTAAATACTGTTTACGGTATTTTCTTTCGTGCCAGTTGTATAAGTCTGGGATTACACGCGTGTATTTTACGTGGGATTAATTTTGAAATCGTCGTGCAATGGATAAATGCCTGATTAAATATTTCCTCCTATTTGAATGCAGAGATAATACTTTCGCGTTTGACGTTAGCATTTTATGGTCCATGAACCACCAGGGTTTATGTGGAAAAGCGAACGGAATTAGTTATCCGGCATGCAAGCATATGCGAAATAAAACAAATTAATGCTTTCGGCGCACTGGTTCGGTCAGTTTTACAATTATTTTTAGCTAATTTGCAATTTAAATTTAATAATATCCCGACGTTTCGGTCCGTGGTTTGAACCTTTTTCAAGGAAAGATTTGTAAAATTATTGTCTTCGCTATCAAAGTCACACGTTTGAAAACGTGTTTGAAAACGTGTGACTTTGATAGCGAAGACAATAATTTTACAAATCTTTCCTTGAAAAAGGTTCAAACCACGGACCGAAACGTCGGGATATTATTAAATTTAAATTGCAAATTAGCTAAAAATAATTGTAAAACTGACCGAACCAGTGCGCCGAAAGCATTAATTTGTTTTATTATAAAAATACGGTCGATATTTAAATTACTTTATTGCATATGCGAAATGTTTTAAATCATGCTACAGTAGCCACGTTAAAGGGATTGCTGCGGAATATATGTATCGTGCATCAAATTCAACAGAGACATAAATGCAAATATTGAAACAGTCAAGGGATGAATGGCTTTATTAAATTTGCGAAAATCTGTCGTTATTCATCATTATTTCCATTATGAAATAAATGGAACGTTTTAGTGTAATGAAGTACCGTTGACGTTGTAATAGCAACGATAATTAATTTTCGTTTATCTGTTCTTACACTGTAAATAATTAAAATATTTTGTATAAGATCCCACTGAAACAAATTTGTAGGTATTTCATACAATTAGTATCAAATTTATTGACAATGTCAGGATAATTTTGTTGTTAATAAACGGTGTTCCTATATTTATTGAGTTCCTCGCATTTAAAATATAAATACTGATCTTAATAAAGGGAATAGCGACACTCGTTATAAATTTTATAATTTGTGTATATTTCGAAAGATTTTATTATTTTGGAGAACTTCTACTCGAAATATGTCATTATAAAATAATACATGTGTGGAAAGTTATACATAGAGGTTTGCCTATATTCCTAGACATAGTGGATTGCACGGCGCGTCTGACCACAGGCATACCTTTACCACTTACTCTTTAATACTCTGCGTCTCTACTGGGGAGCTTCATTATATATACAGGGTGGCTGGTTATTAACTGGTTTCCTTAAGGGGTTAGGCCAAATTGGACGCAGCAAAATTGCAGTCATTTTCGGCATTTTTTAGGAAGATAATGAATTAAACAGAAAATTCAATATGAAGCCTATTATTGTACAACTGCCACCGGAAAAATTCGATTTTTTTTCCCTCCCAAGGTTTTGAGGCGCAACATTTTCTACGGTGTTCAATCTCACGACTATAGGTATTGCTTGACTTAGAACAAAAACCAAAAAGATTTATTTTCTACATGCCTAAAACTAGAAATGCATTTTTTCTCACCATGTTGGCCATTTCGAGACAAATTAATGTTTCCGGATTTCCATACGTACTTCTCTAGTTTTAGGCATGCAGGAAATAAATCTTTTTGGTTTTGTATTCTAGGTCAAACGGTATAGCCGTGAGATTAAACACCGTGGAAAACGTCGCTTCTCAAGATGTTGCGTATCACGGCTCTGCCGCTGCCATTTTATTAGAAAAAATACGTTTTTTTCTGGGGAGAGTTGTATAATAACAGGCTTCATATTAAATTTTCTGTTTATTTCATTATCTTCCTACAAAAATGACGAAAATAGCTACAATTTTGCTCTGTTTAAGGTGGCCTAACCCCTTAAACAAGGTGAATGCGGAAGTAAAATGAAGAATTTTTTTATATACATGCTGTCAGAAGCTGATACTTAATGAGATATAAATCTTTAAAGATGCAGCCAGACATGTCAACGCATAGCGTAAGCGGAACTGATTTGTACATTTATCAAAGATCTTTGAATAGATGAAAACGATGAACGTCATTTTGAACGTCAAACAATTACAATTACAGAAAGTAAAGTTTATTGAATCTTAACAGTTTAAAAATTTATTGGACTGCGAGAATTTTCCATCACGTTTGGAGAAGGTTAATCTAATAATTTTGTGAATGCAAGAATATTTACTACAAATACACAATTAATGATGTAGGGGAAAGTAGGGTATAACCGGGTATCTAATGTATTTTTCCTGCTAGCATAAAGTCAGACGGCAAAATAAACTTTGGACACCGCTAGAAATCTTAATTGGACCTTACAGAATCAGAAAATAAGAATTCTTATATGAAAAAATTATTTGGCTCACAGGAAAACGATTTTTCTCGACAGTATGCAAATACCCGGTTTTACCCCATAGGTGTGGGTAATACCGGGTACCTATTAAGATATTGATGCTGACGTTTTCATTACTGCTACGAAAAATACTCATACCACCTTTTTCGTAGAGAATTTCCTAAGCTATAAATTGTATAATAACCGTTTCTGTCGCAAAACTGCTATATAACGAGATATTCGCGAAAAATAGTTGTTTTTTTCAACCCTCTGTAAAATTTTTAGCGGCGGTCGGATTGATGGGGACTTTTGACATATTGTTTAAAACGACCAAATAAAGGCCCATATCAAAATTTAGCTTGATGGGATTTATTCCGAAAACGGATCCTAATGTCACTGGACTAATACATAGAACCCGGTTTTGCCCCATAATAAAATACCCGGTTTTGCCCCAAATGAGGTGATTTACTAAACATTAAATATTTACACTTCAACATGCGATAAAGAACCGGGTAAAACGGCAAAATACTGTGAAAAGTCTACAGAATACAATGCAGTACTTACCGTAATCGATTCTTTAAATCCAAGTGGTATAAAAAAGGCAATTCACCGACGCAACGCTAGAACTTTTCAACTCGAAATTTTTAAACTTCTCTAAATGAAAAACTACGACGGTCTTTGCTCTACGATTGATCTCATTTCGTCGTGAGGTTTACCCGAATGTAACACCATACGTTGGCTGCATATCGCAGCTCTTGTCTTAGAGAAACAGTGGTACCCGGTCTGACCCGCGTACCCGGTTATGCCCCACTTTCCCCTACCTAAGAACTGTAATCGAATTTAATATTTTTTGTAACTGAAAATAGTGTTTTATTCGCTTCGCGGTGAGAAAGTTCGATTCAGTTTGATTTTCTTAAACCTACCACTCTCCAAAAATTGATCAAAAAATATTTCTATAGCAGGAAATAATATAATCACATGTTAAAATAACTTTAAAAACTCAAATATACATTTAATTAATGAATACTTCTTGAGTAGGTGATACGGGCTACCCCTTTTTTCAGCCCTCGATTTTTGTATATCTTACGTTTTTGAATTCTAATTAAAATCTGTAGGTTTCAACGATTCTAACTTATGCTACATGAAACATAAATAATTTCTCTTTACTTTGAAACAAATTGCATACAAAAACATAAATTCATATTCAATTAAAAGCGATTTGACTTTTTCTAAGCGATATTAGGCACCGTTACCCTATATATAATTAAGCGTTCGAAAATAATGAGTCTCTGAACATTCTACTCTACATACGGCCGTAGATTAAAATAGAAGACCCTGTACATTCTCTGCAACTCACATCGATCATATTTGCCAAGTGGAAACCCACGCAATACTAGGGGAACAATGAAATCGTAACGAACGAGGGGACGTACGTCCAGGCCACTCTAAACGGCTGGGCAATAATATAGATCGTATTTTTTCGAGACCACTTAGAAGACCCGGAGCCGAGTTAAATGAAGAAAGTTGTGTAAATCCCCGTAGTAACTTTGTTACGCCCGATGATGCAACCGGTCACGTTCCCGAGCTCCCCGTCCATTTTCCCAGCACTCCGCGGCTTATCAGGCCGCCAGCTTTACGCGCCCTTATTGCTACTCAACACAAAAGGACGTGGCGCTGCGTAAATCGTCTGATCGAGAGGAAGTTAAGTCCCCACTTATCTTTTGCCGCTGTTTCGAGCTTTCTTTAGAGTCCTCGTTTCACGATCGAGCCACACCATTGAAATTCAACGTCGGCCAGGGCCAGCAGCATTCGATATACCTCCCTGCGCATTTCTCCGCCTCTGCCGTACACTTATTTCGCCCGGAAAGGAGGTATGTCTGTAAGATTATTCTCGCAACACTGGTCTAGGTCACGTAGCTGCTTTACGGACCAACCTTATGCCGCCTTCCCCGCAACAATTTATCAACCTGCGCGAAGTAAAAAACGGTCCTTGTAACCGCTTCGTGGAAAGCGATAACAGATTCCACGGTACCGGGAAGAGTGTCAACGTTGTTGCATTATTAGCGTCACACTAAATTGTTATAGCGGTTCATAGCAATAACTTTAGTATCGCAAGAGTGTGCTTTTTGTTTTTCTACGTTGTTTTAAGAGACGTAATTGGAATTCATTTATTTTGGGAAATGAATTTTCTGTCAGTTTAAATTGTGTAGATGTTACTAGTTAATCTACAATTTATAATAAATGTTAGCTAAATGTTAGCAATGCATGTCGAAGTGAGATAATGCGGTTGGTGTTTTTGTGGTTATTCCAGTTGTCAGAGTTGCGAGAGTCGTCTTAGAATTGGTGAAGTAGTATTGGGTTGTCTGACAGATGTTTTTGCGCCCTGAGTTGTTACGAATTACAGTCGATCCTCGATAACTCTAATCTCAAGGGAAGGGAATAAAGCTTCGAATTATAGAGGTTTCGGCTTATCGAGTTTTCGAGTAAGAGAGGTTCCACAAACGAAAATTCGACGTATAGAGGCTTTGTAAGGCTGTTAATTTTTCGACTTGTGAAGCTGTAAAGCAAGACAAATTCAAGTTTTAAAGGTCAATTGTTTATTGTATACCTGTAAACAAATATATCTACATATATATAAGTAATTATAAGACACATTTTATGCTCGAAATATTATCTACTCTTTATTACATATTAAAAAAAAGTGATTTTGGTTTGTGCTAGTATTTTAGTGTATTGTAAATCAATAACATTTTCAATCGTGAATAATTCAGAGAAAACACTTTCCTCAATACCTTGAGATCTTTCTACAAAATTTCGTAATACATATGTAGAAGTAAACGTCGACCTGTATAAGTCGGAGTTTTTCTAAATTCGAGTTATAGAGATAAAATACATAATTTAACATGTAAAATATAGTGCCACTTAAGGAAGTTTTATTTCGCGTTGTATAGGTGTTTACAGCGCAGCGGAAGGAAATACAGAAAATCGTCGATTTATAGAATTCTCCAAGTTATCAAGGCTCGACCCTATTACCTTTTATTACCACCTAATATCACATACATACAAAATAATCTATTTCCTGCAAAAAAAAACATGCACCCCACTCCATATCCCACATAATATTACGTGTACACACTAAGGCTGTTCATTTTGATTATCCCTGCAAAGGGCGAATGCAAGTGCGCGCGATCTACTTTAGCCTCGTCCCCGGCGAGATCGCGTCTCGCGGTACAAATTCTATTCCCCGCACGGCAGATTAGAACGCGAGATTCGTAACGCAGCAAGGTACATTATCGCGTTAAACGGGCCTGCGGATGCTCCCCTCGCATCGATTTGCATACAAACGATCCGCGATGTCTGAAGTGACGAGATAATGACGTTACCCTGGCAAAGAGATCTCGCGGGCAGGCATTCCGGCTGGTAGACCAGCCAGCGATCCTGAAATAGGAACATATGTAACTCGTAATCCCGGGCATGTAAATTAATACCTCAACCGAATCTCCGTGTCGCGGACTTGCCAGCGCGAGGCTGCCACTGAACACGTACCATCCATGCAGCGCATATTACGACAATCTACGGGGCTGGATAAGTACATATGTGCATAGCCACGTAGGTAGGTACCTACATCTAACTTCCCTAGCCAGACGCGCGACGCGGCGCGCTTTGATACGGGACGAATGCTCGCGCAGTTATCGTCCCTTAAGATCGATACCTTCTAATTACGACCCTTGCATCCAATGACGTTAGTTCACGGTTCCCTCAAGACGCATGCCGCTGGGTTCTATGTAGGATATTTCCCTGGGAATTGCATCGTCAGGGAGCACAGAGTCCTTCTTTATATGAGGGATGATTATTCGACGCATTTCAGTGGCAGGAAGCTTTTGGCTATTAGCGAGGAGGATTATTGGGAGATGTGCGAGGAATATGTTTCGAGAGGTAGCTACTTTGTGTGATGTTACGCAAAGGCGGCATGTGAGGGGAAGTATTGTGGATTGGAGAGATTAAGAATACTTGATTTAATTTTCTATGTCTTAGGAGAATAATGATAAATGCTGGAAAATGCTTAGTACCGTTAAGGAACTATAGTCGTGTTCAGATTTATTGGCCGGTGAGTTCGGTTTCTCGAGCAGCGCGCGAGGAGAAATCAGCCACTACCACCTGACGATCGTGGATTGGGAGTTGAAGTTGCGGGACCCCCGAAGGGTATGGTGGGGTAAGGGGAACGGTGCTCGACTCCGCCTGAACGTTGCCGTGTGGCTGTTGTTTATTCATAGCGTAATAGTAGTGTGCGTTACGAATCGTATTGGCTACGCATAGCCAATACGAGACGAAGCTACGGCCGAATCCCGTTAGCCGCTGGCCAAACCTTAATTCCGAGTATGAGTTTCTTTCTTCTTTCTGGCCGAAGGGGGGAGCGAGATGGAACGCTTTGCAAACCGGTTTTCCAGTGCTCAGGGAACCGTACGACGGCCAGGCGTAGCCCGAGAGAGAGCGAGAACGTAGATAAAAGGAGCACCGAGGCAGGCAAGCGGTGTGGTGGGAGAATACCCCTCACAAAACTCACCGGCCAATAAAGCTGAACACGACTTTAGTTCTTGATCAGGCAGTAATTTTTTATCTGTTCATGAAATAAATCGTTCTTTTCAGTTTATGTCCTTAAATAATTGATTGAAATAATTACTAACATAAAAAAAGAAAATTCAAACTAGTTCCTGACCTGATCAAAAATTAGTTCCCATGTATTTTCAGATGATCAAAAACTAGTTCCTAATCACCTTATTATTCCCTAACCTTATAAATAATTAAATTATACTAATTTTCAACTTTTTAAAATTTTTCCTTAAAGTGTAAACATTAATTCATCTTTTAGTATAAAAAAAGTCTATGGTTGAAAGTTTTATTAGGTTAAAAATAAATATTAAAGCGGGAAGCCCTCTAAACTGATCAAAAACTAGTTCCCTAACGGTATTAGAAGGATATCTCAAAAATCAATTACTCGAGTTGCTTCAAACTTTGTAGATATATTCAATAGATGCTCCATTCTCGTTGTTTTTAAAATTAAGTCGGTTGTTGCGAAATTAAACTTTTGCGCCATAAAAAAAAACAGCGACTTTATTGCAGAAATCGAAATATCCTGTTTCTGATGCTGCTTTTTTTTTTTACTTTTCAGTATTTCTCATTTAATCTAGATCTCGGTTTTAGAAAGAACGAGAATCGGACGTCTATTGAATATATGTACAAAGCTTGAAGTAAATTGGGTGATTGGTTTTTGAGATATTAAACCAACCAATTTGAAAAACATCATTTCGATAAAGACGCGTTTAAAGTTTTAGGTACTGTCATTTTCTAAGTTTTTTCTAAATTTTTTAAAATGTTGTCTAAATATGTACAAATATAGGTGTAAAGTTTTCAATTAATATAATTAAAGGTGTTCTCTTAAAAAAAAAAAAAAAATATCGTCTTCATTTCAGAGCCTCACACTAGGGACATCCTTAAATTAAATATAAGATTTGAGAAAATTACAGTACCTATTCACAGAAAGAAAATATGAAACGTAAAGGGCCACATAAATACCACAATTCCATAAGAAGTATGTACATAAGTCCCCAGTTACAATATTACAATTTATTAAGTGATACGTAATTTCATATTAAACACATAAATCTCATAAGAAAATTACTTTCAAACAAACGCGGCAGAATATAATTTTTAAACCTCCCCTTAACCGTTACTTCACATTTTATTCACGAAAGCGAAGAGCATCGTGTTATAAAAAACAATTCAGCAGGTGCAGGGCAGAATACCGGTGTAACCCTCGACGTGATATTAAAGAGGACAGATTGAAAGCACTCAGGGCGACCTCTCACTCGACGAGGCAATCTAATAAAACCAGTCTCCCTGCAATTCCTTGAATATTCCCCTTAATACACCTCGAATGGACTTCGTCGAACTGCGCACCGCAGCGAGGCCCAATATTTTGTCGTGGATAAATTGACGCGTGACACCCTGTTAAATTGAGCGCACCTCGGATGAGATACACCGAATTCCAGCAATCCGAGTCACGCGTCAGCCAGCCCTGTATCGACAGCTACGAGGGGCGGGAATACTTGGGCGGCATTTAAGTGGAAAATGGTAATGCCGAAGGGGGTGTTAGAGACGTGGCAGTTTTGCCGTTCCGCGGGCCTGAAGGGCTGCTGGCTACTCTGCATTGTAAATCAAGATCCCCTGGTCGACGTCCACCGGAAACGTCGGCTCCCATTCGCGAGTTCAAGGAAATTTACGCGTTTTACCCTCGAGCCTCACCATCTGAATCGCAAACCCGCGATCGTCGAACATCTTTTTTCCCCTGTGTAATTCGAATCGCCTGGGATCCGATGGAATTACATTCGCGCCTCTAATTGAATGCAGTAAGGCACTCCCTTGGACTTGTTGCTCGTTTTTCCTTCGTTACGAACCTGAAATCTTGTTAAAATTATTATCACTGTTATCATTCGATAAATCCAGGGGTTGTAATCCCTTTAGTGTACCTACAAAATCAGAAATAGAATATTCTAGATCAGTGTCACAGTTGAACGGTCTTTAACAAACAGTAGGATGGTACAGAAAAACTATTTTAGTTTTTAGAAAATATTTCGACCGTAACTCGTATATAAAACTGGTGATGGCGCACTGATTCGGTCATAAATAAAAAATTATTTTATTTAATTACAAATAAAATAAAAGATTAAAGCTATTTCACAAATTATTATATAATATTCCGACGTTTCGGTTCTTATTTGAACCATTCTCAAGGAAAGTAAGAAAAATAATATAACATTGTATGAGCTACTGATAAATATGTCGCGGCGTTGAAGCACTGTAAACGACATGCAATGAAAAACTATTTTAGTTTTTAGAAAATATTTCGACCGTAACTCGTATATAAAACTGGTGTTGGCGCACTGATTCGGTCATAAATAAAAAATTATTTTATTTAATTACAACTAAAATAAAAGATTAAAGCTATTTCACAAATTATTATATAATATTCCGACGTTTCGGTTCTTATTTGAACCATTCTCAAGGAAAGTAAGAAAAATAATATAACATTGCATGTCGCGGCGTTCAAGCACTGTAAACGACATGCAATATTATATTATTTTTCTTACTTTCCTTGAGAATGGTTCAAATAAGAACCGAAACGTCGGAATATTAGATAATAATTTGTGAAATAGCTTTGATCTTTTATTTTATTTGTAATTAAATAAAATAATTTTTTATTTATGACCGAATCAGTGCGCCAACACCAGTTTTATACAGAAAAACTATGTAAATTTTTTGTTACCTTAAAAGGTTCGGTGTGAACGTGGGAATTGTTTTCATAAAAAATTAATCGCCACGATTGTTAATCGCCGAAAGTTCGATAGCTGCGTAATTACTGAAGCAAAAAAGAGGGAGAAGGGAGAGATGGAAATTGAGAAGCTGATTTCGTTGTGAAATTATTAATCCCAGCGCTACAATCTCGAACGATACGCCTGCACGTGACGGCTTTCGCTTTTCCTGAATGGCGACCCGTTATGATGCATAGAATATGCAAAGGGATATTGAATGCCAATAAAAATATTACCCGAGATCCATAACTGGGGCGGACCGTGCCTCTCCTTTCGAAATAAAACCCGAAGATAGAAGAAGTAATTGGATGCCACCAGGTGGCCCAGCTTTTCATCGTCGTTTTCCCTGCCAGTGCAACGATGCATTTCATTGCAGAATTATTTAAATACCGTTTTTCATACGCGCTTTGTAATAATATAGAAAAATGGTTTACAACTCAGATTGAGCCAAATTTGAGTTTCGACCATCAAATATTTTTCAGTAATAGCATATTGATTTTTCATCCAGAGCTTTTAGGGATGTTTTCGATCCGCAAATATGAATTTGAACCGTTACAGAAAATAAATGGTAAATATTATCGCGTGTCCTACTTTTCCGCGGATTTTGATAAAAACTTGAGCGTACAAACTGGGTGATGTTCCTTGTCAGTTTCGTGAGTAGGTATTATCTAGCTTGCAGGTACTCAATCCTCTTTCATTACACCCTCCCCTTCTCTCCCCAGATTCCTCGGGATATTTCTCCATTAAATCTATTCCCCAAGCACACAAAGCCCGACGATATGGTAGCGTCACATATCCCCGAGCGCGTTCTCTTTTTTTTTACGCCACCCGGAAGGAGGTAATTCGATGATTCCGTGCAACCGCCTCTACCAATACTTGCCCGGTTTTTACTGCTTTGCCACGTACCTTTACCGAAATATTGGAAGTCGTAACGCTAGATCCAGGCTGCCGATATCCGTGCAAAGGTTTATTCGCAGATGTATTCCCGCATTCGTATGCTGAATGGCGCATAAGTCTCGCGGTTGAAATTCCCCGCGGGATGCCTTTCGGATATTTTACCGTTTCCCTAAATATCTCGCGAGAATATATATCTCGCGGCAGTCGAAAGTAGGCACAGGCTAAGAATTACGGCGCGTTGTCGCCGCGGTTCGAGACGTTTCGATTCTGCGAATCCAGAGAAATCTTGGCCAGCGCGCATTCGACTTTCAAATTTTACGATCCCCTGGTTCCTGTGACGGTATCGCCTTTACTCGAGTCGCATGTCTAATCGACGACTCGGGTTTCCCTTAGAAAAATGGAAACACGCGGGGCGCTGCTTGCGTGGATGTTCAATGGACCCTAGAATTTTTGTTCTACTTCTGCATGGGAGTTTTGGAAAATAGGGCGTGCTGCTGGGAAGATGGAGTGTGCAAACGAAAACTGAGGCTATAGTTGTCGGTTGGGAATCGAGTGACCAAACTCCTCGGTCGCGTTATCTTTCAAATTTAAATTCGACAGCTAAGATGGGTAACGGAAGTGATAGATCTGGTGTTCGGATAATCTATGGGACAGAATGGGGAGCAGAGACAGGAAGGACGGTCGGTTCATAATCGGGAATGGACTGTCGAAGAGCTAATTCCGAAAAGTAGTTGAATGGTACGATAAAGCAGAAGGGTGGGCAGGGGGAGAGCAATAAAGCTGTTGCTCGCAACCACTCTCAGTTTTGCTTTATGTAGTTCCACGGCGATAACACGACGACGATAAATAAATGGTGAAATCTATAATCGTTTCGGGGCTGTCGAATTCAGATACTATCGCGGTCTATAAATTCCTTTTTAACCGGCGCCTCGTCCAATAGGATCTATGCCAGGCAAAACGTGCACACACAATGGGAAATAGAAGACACTGAGGGTGTGGGGGTCGCGGTGTCGTCGATCTTTGCCATCGACGTCGCGGATATTTTACGGGCCAAGTCGAAAGTGTCATTAGGAAGGAACATTTGGAAACTTCTGACTGAGGTGTATGCATAATAACCGTAATGTTGAATTTTTTGTGGTATTAATAGCATAGAATTATCTACTAGGAGAATTAAGGGGTTATGCCTATACTTAGTCAGACGGCCGGAAAGAGGCGAATGTTTGTGAATTTTTTTTGAAAAAGCGGAAGCATATATTTTTATAGAACTTTTTGCATTTAAAAGAGTAAGATTTATAGAATATTTGGTAATTTTTTCGGAGAAAATATTTATGTTTTAATAAAGTAACAATTGATAACCAAGAAGGCTTTTTAAAAATTTGGTTTTACGGCGAGCTCTGCTATTCGGAAGCGGATTATTTAAAATCAAACAATAAAAAAGGCTTCGTTAGTATATTAATGTATTCTCTGATTAATGGAGGGAATTTCCGAAATATTATAATCCTGATTTTTCGGGCAAAAATCACGCGAAAAAATCAGGACTTCAAATTTAAATAGCCGCTACATTGTTTTAAATTAATATTTCGAAAACTCTCTCCGTTAATCGTTGATTTTAGGTAATCTGGTTCCGATTGGCAGTGCCCACTACAATACCAAATTTTTAAAAAGGCTTCTTGGATGTTGATTGTTACTTTATTAGAAACCTAAATATTTTACCACGAAAAAATTACCAAATTTTCTTGAAAAGATGCTCTTATAAGTGAAAAAAGTTCTGTAAAATTAAATGCTTCCGCTTTTTAAAAAAAGATTCAGAAACATTCGCCTCTTTTCGGCCGCCTGACTAGGTATAATTCTTTAATCTCAAAGTTGGTGTCAAGAGAGGATATTTACAGTTACTATAAAATGTTTCAATAATCAGAATGTCTTAATTTATCGTAAAATACTTGCGCAGGTGATTATGAAAGTGGTGAAAGTTTTAGTATTTTTTTTTATTTTTCCATTATTGAACAAAATGTTTCAAAACGTATGTACATGCTCCCTAATATCAAACATTATCTATCATCATAAAATTGTATGAGTAACTTTGAAGGTCTCCCAAATTCCAAAAGCACAGTATCGCCAAATCTGCAAACTCACCCCTGAGTACACTTCTGATATTTATAAAAAGAATAATGCTCATATTCGAATGAAGCACTTACCCAAACTCTTTTGCTATTGGTTTTACCGAGCCGTTGCCGAAAATTATCAAGAAACTATTCATATTTTGCCCGGCACGCTCTATTTAGGCGGAGGTGTCAAGTTTTACAGGAATCCCTTGGGAACGAAATAGGTTCGTGTCAGGGGAAACTTGGAGCCAAGTTGGCGCAACTCGATCCCGCTGACGAATATTCATTAGGACTGTATTAATTATGGCCAGCAAAGTGTTTAACTAATTAGCGTGTGCTCTATGACTACGGAACTCGGGAGACGGAATTGTTCTGTGCCTTTGTTGATACCAATTACCTAAGTAGAGGCAAGATTCTTGATAAGATCATCGGCACGTCAGGGGGCGGTCCTTGTAACGCGAGCAATGAAGGTGCAGTCGAAATTTGAGTATTTCGCACGGCGCGTTGTTAATAGGAAATTGTATAGTCAGAATTTCGAGTTGCAACTCTGCAGAGTGTAATGGAAACTTGTATATCGAAATCTAATTTACATGCAAGTGCTACGCGAAATATCGATAGGACGTGTTGCCGAATTTAGCGATCAGAATTGTGCAAACAGCATTCGGTGATAGAAATTCTGAATGGAAGTGGATATTGATCCAATTTACAAATTGTATTAATAAAGATTGCATTAATAAACACTCTGTATTAATAAAGTCGATATCATTGCTGTTACAATTCTATTATTTTTAAAGATTATATTGAAAGTTGACTATAGGGTAAAGGACCCAATTACTGGCACCCAACCCAATTACTGTCACCTTAAGCTATTCTATTTAAAATAACGAATAAATAAACGTTTAAGGGGGTATACCCGTTTGAACCCTCGGAAAATGTATACATTTTGTGGATTTTTTTACAAGTCAACGGTTTGATGCAGATTTCCCGTTTTTTAACTATGTTTACATAGTATTATGAACTACTTATAAAAAAAGTTCCAGTTAAAAAACTATTGTTTTTCGGAAGTTACGGATACATGTCCGAAAGTCTCTCGATTTTAGACGGCTAAACGGTGGCCCTAAAAACTCGTGCTACGTTCAACCAATTTACTTCAAATTTTGCATGCACAATCATAATAAGATTCCACATCGCGCAACGAAGGCTTTTTTTATTTCGATTCCCCGTTTATTATTTATAAAGGAAAAAAGTGGATTTTTCTCTTAGAAAAATTTAACTTTACCTTTGATCTCTCACCATTTCTTTATTTTTCAAAATTTTCAAAATCGCCTTCGTTGCGCGATGTGGAATCTTATTATGATTGTGCATGCAAAATTTGAAGTAAATTGGTTGAACGTAGCACGAGT
The DNA here is from genome assembly GCA_929113495.1 of Andrena minutula. Taxonomy (NCBI): domain Eukaryota; kingdom Metazoa; phylum Arthropoda; class Insecta; order Hymenoptera; family Andrenidae; genus Andrena; species Andrena minutula. The sequence continues at coordinate 44,223,543 of OV815994.1, forward strand.
TTTTAGGGCCACCGTTTAGCCGTCTAAAATCGAGAGACTTTCGGACATGTATCCGTAACTTCCGAAAAACAATAGTTTTTTAACTGGAACTTTTTTTATAAGTAGTTCATAATACTATGTAAACATAGTTAAAAAACGGGAAATCTGCATCAAACCGTTGACTTGTAAAAAAATCCACAAAATGTATACATTTTCCGAGGGTTCAAACGGGTATACCCCCTTAAGCAAAATTGCTTAAGGTGACAGTAATTGGGTTGGGTGCCAGTAATTGGGTCCTTTACGCTATAAGGGAGAGTGGGGGAATTACGAACACCTAAGCAAAAAAGCAAACAAAACGAAAGCTATATGAGAAATGAATTTGTTTATTATTTACAAGCATACTTAAACTATTCATCTATAAGGTACTGTGGCGATTTTTTCAAAAATTATAATAAAAATCAACTTTATAGTGAAAAATAAAAACCCTTGGTGTCCGTGATTATTCGACTACCGTGGGGTAATCACGAAAAGAGTGTTAAATATCGCAAAAGTTGCACAGAAAGCGCGGCCTGCAATGGTCAACTCATAAACAATGTTGCTACAACCTATTCCTAATGTATTTTTCAAATTCCTCTTCTTGTGCGTTAGAAAAAAATTGCAATTGGTCGGAATATAGAAATTAATAGTAAAGGTCGTTTTTTAAACTTTTTCTGTAATGAAAAAGTAAATGTAATGAGCCTCTAATGAAAATTCAAAAATTCCTTTTTGTAGATTTAAGTAAGTTTTATACATGCTGAAAATTTCATAAAAATCGGTTATCGTTGCTAATCAATAAGGTTCGAGATTACCCCATCCGAGTTGTTCGTCATTGCCCCACGCCATAAAAAATAAAAAGAATTTATTTCAGAGGTTAGAATCATAATTCAAGCAAGGTCCTGGTCACAAAATATTGGTAAAAAAGTGTTTTATTTCAACTTAAAAGAAAAACAATTGTATCATTAATTCAACAGTAATCACATGCAATTGAAATGGACCAAATATTACTTGAAACATGATGAAAATAATAAATTGTGTTATCTTGAATAGCATAAGCGTTCTGTATTTATTATTTTCTGCCTGGCGTAGTATACGACCTAAACTATTAGCTAGTGGAGAGGGAACATCGTTTTTATTTATTAAACCACCGTAACATCGAATTCGCGATACCCCGCGTTCGTATTTACCCCACTCTCCCTTATGCATTAAAAACTAAAAAGAAGAAGTTCATGCATCCATGTTAATCTAGCCTCCTGTTCTCAAATTCAAGGTCTAGAACAAGTCCATATATTTCCTGACAGTATTTTAGAAACATTTTATATAACACTTGCTAAACTACACTATCAATCAGAAATTTATAATAACTTGCCAATTGTCATAAATATTATTCTTATTATTAAAATTTTTTACATAAAAACTGTAAAAAATGGAGTTGCACCCCCATCGCTGCAAGGTCCTCAATTATTCTGAATCCAGTACAAGAAGAGGAGAGCTCGAACTGGTCATGCGATTAAAATGGCGCGCACACATTTCGCCGGGCGAGAAAAGCCAGCGAAAGAAGGCCGCTGCTAGCACCGATAACGATATTCGCATCCGGCCCTGTCAAAGGAAGTAGGTTGCACCTGCAGGCGAGCATCGACAAGGGGACGTCGAGCCGGGCAGCTCACAGGCGGCAACCTATCGCGATCATAAACCACGCTCGCTTGACGCAAGCTGGTCGCGCGCCGCGACAGCGCGGCGTTATAATAAGTTTCGGGCGTAAATTATGCCAAGGAGCCCGGGGATCTCGGCAATCAACCACAAAGCGGATTACACGGGCGTTAATCTTCCGGGTAAACTTCCGAGAACGTGGACCGCGAGGGCGAGCGCGCGCTCTCCCGCGCGGCCAGCCAGCCAGCCGGTAAATATCGTTTGCTCGCGTTTTCATCGGGCGAGGATAACGCGTCGTCGCGTGGGCTTTTTGTTCCGTTCCAACGCTCCAATTTTGCCATCGCCGGCCGCGTCGATGCGCCTGACACCGAGATTTACGGTTAAAACCGTGGCGCGTTTAATTTCCACCGCTACCCGGGAAGAACTTTGCACCTTTGCCTCCGGGTATTAGATTAAGCATCGCTGGCTGTTTCTTTTCGCTCGCTATTCGCGCGTGACCAACGAGAGACGGTAACACCGTTAACGGCAAAAATTTCCGGCAAGTTGAGCCCTCGAAAAAGGTGGCAGCGGGACGTGCGGCAGAAGTGGCTGGGCGAGGTCTCGAACTCGAAACAGCACGGGAATCAGCAGTTTCTAAGTGCGAGGGAGACCGGGCAAACTTTTGAAATGGAATGACACGCGATTAAGAAATGTCTTATCAGGGAAAGAACTCGTTCGATGCAATTTCAAGTTTGAACGAAACATCGGTGGCAAGTAGCTCGCCACGTTTTTAATTTAACGTCGCCAATTGCAGTTTCTCATTTTCGTAGTTAAACTTTGTGGAATTGCTTCGGGATGATTTTTGTCGGTAATCTGAGAAAATAATGTTTGGGTAATACAGTTCGAAGAAAGAAATAGTCATTGTTAAAAGATATAGGATCGTAAGGCTGATGCTTTTTAAGGTACTCAGCTTTTGATGAAATTAATGATCAATCTGTTAATTTTGTTGTACCGTACATGATATTAATATTTACCACGTTTGTAGGTATGTACTTCAATAGGCATAAGAAAATATTTCAAAGAGGTTCAGCAAAGGGAAAATTCCAGAAACTCTGACACTTTGCAAAAATACATATTTCTTATTTACATTAGATAGGAGGTTGTATAGTTCTTAATGATCTACAAGATGGTGAAAAATTTATCAAAAAAATAATAATTCTAAAAAATTATAAATATAAATTCTTAACAAATAAATTTTTAAGTTAAGGGGTTATATATTCTTAGGACTGTGAAAAGAAGAGGCATTTTATGATTTTTTACCCTATAAGTAATTTTGTTAATAAAAAATCGTAAGTAATATGCACTTCAAAGTTTATAATTTAAATATAGTATACTTTTAATTTTTAAATGATCGAACATTCCTTGTAAGTAAAAATGAATTTTAATGTCTGCGAGTTAGAGAAACAGTAATAAATATTAATTCGCAATTGTTTAGAAAAATTAGGATTTCTCGTAGCGAATCTCAGTGATACTGAAGTTTAAATAAATAAATTCAAATCATTTAAGATAAAGTATAAACCACAGATCAATGCTTCACATTGCACCCTTTCAAAAATTCACTTTTCACTGCTTATCTGCAGCCATCGCTTGGTTTATCTTTAAATAAAGATTTTATTAGGCCTGTATTTCAAAAGACCCCGTTAACCCCGGGGATCATTCTATTAAAACCATTTATCTGCTCCCTTGGAGGTTCTCTTGGAAGTAAGTATTGTACTTTCCCAAAGTTATCTGGAGCTCCCAGAGGAGTCCTTCGCCAGTCCCCATTCTTTCATCTTTCCCTCATTTTTCAACGGCCCTTATCAGTATCAAGTCGCGTTACTAATATCCCACGGTTTCCGGCTATTATACTTATGCAGTTACCATTCGTATCTTCTTCACGAGTGAGATACTCCCTTTACGTGGATGTTCCAACGATCCTACCCTTTTATGGCATTGTCCATTGCCGGCAAAGTTTAACAGTATTAGGTGCATGTAAATGCTGTCTCGTCCATTCGATCATTAGAGGCCCTTGGAGAATATTACGCTGCCGGAGTGACTTCTGTTTAAACTTCGTCGTGATAAAACAAGCCTTGCATTACATTTGAAAGAGAATTTTAATTACTCTCTAAGAAGATAAGCGCACAGCTATGACATTCTGTTATTTCTCAGGTGAAATCCGATTAGTCTTCTTATTTGGGGGATTTTGTCTGTCATATTTGACCACTTCATTTCTGTAGCATGGCTTCTTTACGAGGAAAAATACTTAAATAATAGAAAATTCATTTACAGGGATTACGGATTTCCACTCCTATCTTAATTTGTCTATTTTTATTGTGTTTGTGTAGTTTAAAGGTTATCTGCTTATAAATGTACATATATCAATCACTATCATTAGTTTTTGCTATTTGCATTATTATTATATAAATAATTATATATTCATCTTAACTTAGTTACGATTCACAGAAATTATTGACATGTATTTATGTTTGAAATTATTAACATTATTGTGTGTTCGTAGATCTGATTGATCTGAATAATTTTTGTTCGAAACAGTTTTCAAAATTATCAATGTATAGAAAATTGTAGAGTGATTTAGTGCGACCTATGTTTGCTGCACCTTATGTCTGACTATAGACGGACCAGTATCACTTACACGGTCTTTATTATATACTATTTTCTCCTTCTCCTTTCTCTCAGTTTTCAACCTCATGGTTACCTTTACTTATTTATCTACTTATTACATCTGTGTGTAATTTTTATCTATGCATTACCGTATGCAATTTAGTAAAAAGCTTTGATTAGAAGATTCATTATATTGTTTCCCAGTGACATCTACGTTCGATCTATGTAAATGGAAAAGTTTCTTCTATACGGTTCGAAAGATGTTTCCGCACGATGAAATTTCGAAGAAAGTGATGTCGATACCATGAATATGGGATGATTCTAGAAAGTGGGTCAAGCTATAGCTCCTTACCACGGCAAGGTAGAGAATATTGGTAGAAGGAAATGTTGCATTGTTTAACAGAAACCACGCTCCTCTGAACATATATTTGCTGTACACATAGTAATACAGTCGTATTTTAAAATTACAGTTTTTCTGCAATAGGATTTTATCATATTTTTCTGCCTCGACTGCCTTATGTTTATATGTGGGTTTAAATATTAAGACAGATATCAAAAACTGCATTCTTACTTCTGAAGTGCTTTATACCAGATGTGGGCATTAACTATATAAAAAATTATTTAAATAATGGATCAAATAAAAGTTACTTCAACTCTAGATTATTTGACGAATAAAGCTAATTTATTTATTCGACGAATAAAGTTACTTTTTTTATTCGTTGAACGTTTCAACTTCAGCGTCGCATAAATTTATCAACTTTAACTTAAACATTAACTTTATTCGACGGCAGATAATTTTCTCAATTCTCAGAAAATTATTCGATATCAAATAAAGTTAAAGCTAAAGTTCAGAAATTATTCGTTGCATAAAATTAACCCGGTTCAACTCTATTTTACACATGACGAATATTTTTTTAACATTAATTCCTTATTCAAAATTTCATTTGAATCAAAATTCTCCCCACCTCTGCTTCACAATTAGTACATCCACAAGAAAATTATTTCACTGCACAAAATATTCCAACCTTCAATAGACACCAATTTGTCTAGTATTGTATTATTCAGTTATTATTTTACATACATACTGTTTGTTTCTGCCGAACGGTCGAGTGCGCGCGGCATGATGGTGCAAAAGGAAAAAGGGATGGAAGTTTATAAACGAGGAGTACGTGCCTCGCGCTGCACGACTCAATTGCATTTACCATCTCTACATCATAATGCCCGTATATGCTCCATAACATCTGGCGTACACTGACTGCAGATCACTAATCTAGCAATGCACGTGAATCCATCGTAATTAAATTTCGATTATACAAACGTAGCTGGCACACGCGAACGGTGGCGCACGTGCGCCTCCGTCCCCTGTGTCACCAGCTTCTCGCGAATCATTGACGCGTGTATTTATTTATGAATATTCAGTCAGTGCGCGCATAGGCAATCGCCAATCCTGAAATGGACACAAACGAACGTGCTGGATTTCAATCTGCGTGGCTCTCGCTAATATTTATCGGTATTCCGTAGTAAAATAAATTTCGACGCGGCTCGTATGTTTCACTGGCTACCAACCCCCGTAAATCCTCGACTCACCGCGCGAGCCATCAAACTTGCACAGTGTTCGGGTTAACGACGCGGGAGGACGATAGTTTCGAGTGTGAATCAAGGATCACTGACTAAAACGTTCTCGAGATCATAGTTACGTAGGTGCCGACTGCAAATACTCTAGAAAATTTAGTGTCTGAATTTTAGTAGCATTACGAAATAATTATATGAACTTCAGTAGACATGAAAGCTCGTGGAAATGAAACTTCTTAATTGCCATGCAGCAATGTCCAATTTTTGAGGAGTTATTCCACTCCTTAAGGGTTCCTTAAAGCTTATTATTAAAGCGTCAAAGAACAAGTCTCAGTTTCAATTTATTTCTTCGTAATTAATTGCAAAAGTAATTCTTCATTTTCGACTGATGTGACTGTCTAGTATTCTTAAGACGAACACATATAAAAATCATAGTTACGTAGGTGCCGACTGCAAATACCGTAGAAAATTTAGTGTCTGAATTTTAGTAGCATTACGAAATAATTATATGAACTTCAGTAGACATGAAAGCTCGTGGAAATGAAACTTCTTAATTGCCATGCAACGATGTCCAATTTTTGAGGAGTTATTCCACTCCTTAAGGGTTCCTTAAAGCTTATTATTAAAGCGTCAAAGAACATGTCACAGTTTCAATTTATTTCTTCGTAATTAATTATAAAAGTAATTCTTCATTTTCGACTGAAGCGACTGTCTAGTATTCTTAAGACGAACACATATAAAAAACCGTAACTCTCAGATGTTAATACCTAACAAAATATTTCAAGAGAAACGAATCGGTGTGAAACAAATGGATAAATGTTTCTCATCGGACATGCGAGTACAGTTTTACGATTCTGAATAACTCACGAGTGTTTGTTCTGTGTCGACTGACCGTGCAGACGGTTGTTCCCCGTTGCAAACGGAGGGGAATGTTCAATTTTCCAGCGATAAAGCGACGAAAAAATTACAGTAACTCTGGTTTGGAGCGTGCGTGACCGACGAATTATTTTGCGATAAATATAAAACCGGACGGTGAAGCACGAAACGTAGGTAAATGCAATTCGCTTATCTGACGAAATGCGGCGCGGTGTCGCGCTGGCTACGCGTTAATGTAAAAAATTCGCGGAATTTACGGAAACATAAATTTCGGCGCTTTGTTTTTCGGATGCGGATTCATTGCGGCTGGTTGACCGTTGTATGTATACGAACAAAACCGCTGTGGCCGTTTTCAAGCGCGCGGGGGATCCATGGATTTACAGGATTCATATTTCCCGCGCTGCTGGAAATTCTATTCTCGCGTCGCCAGGGTAGAAATGAAACTTCGTTAGGTGTAATTCCATCCGTTTTAATCGCGGTACGCGTTAAACTCAGATTATCCGCTGCACGGTTCGTTGTGCCCGTTAGAAATTCGCGCCGCACTGGGCGTGATTGACACTCGATAGCGTGGCAGCGACGTATTTGGTGAGTATAGATAGGTACATTTTCAAATAGTTGTAGAGGAATACTCTGATTTGATCCGGGTTCGGGTGTGCTCCGTGTATTTATAATAATAATCGTTATAGGGATAACATGTACAAGCTACTTTGATGTTTGGCGATGTTCCATGCGAAATTAATCTGTGAAACCTGTGAAACTATGTAGAACTTATATATTTTATTGAGCAAAAAAGAAGCATGAAAATATTTGAAACAAGGAATATGAGAAAAGATATTGTACTAATATGTACCGTTTTTTTTTCTTAATAAAATGTATAAGTTTCGTAGTTAATTTTTTCATGTTGTCCATGAATACTAATTATTATTATTATTGTTATTATTATTATTACTCGTCTTTATTACTTGTTAAATATACAAAGAACAGTAATACATAAAACATAGCAAAGTAAAAGGCGAGGCTGCAGTATAATACTGTTAGAAGCTTAATCGTAACTAAATAACTAAAACTGAAACTGAAACTAGGAAAGAAAAGAAAAGAAAAGAGACATTTTTTTCAGTAACATTAATAAGAATAATTGGCAATGATCAAATGTAATCAGAAAAAAGAAAAATTTTGCTGTCGATAATGTGTATTTCTAACCAAAATCATTCAATTAAAAATATTAACTGTTATACCATAACTTTTAAAATTTGTCTTATAACACTTATGGTATCTGCTTGAACCGAGTATGTATACAAAAGTGGTAGGATAGGTAGTTCAGCACGGTGGGAGTTGAAGCGATAGGTTTTGGTGATTTGTGTATAAGATTTCTAACATGGTGGCGATAAAATAAAATTGTTACAAAATTTATTTTGCTAATAAAAACATATTTATATTTATAGTTTAATGGTGTCAACGTAGAGAAAAAGAAGTGACGGCGACGCGACGGTAGGCGACGGTATTGACGAGTTGCAGTGCTTCAGGCACTTCTAATCTGAATTTCTAAACATTAATAACTAAAAAACTAAGCCCCCACTGCAATTCCGTTACTCTCAGTTTTCATCATATTTCATTACGAAGAATCATCTATTTCATTTTCTAATTAAAAGGTCTTCCATAGTTTTTACAATATTTCAAATGTATCCCTTTCCCGACATTTCGCAAAAGATACATGTCTCCAACGAGAAACACAGATCCAACGACTCGAATGCAAGGTGTATCGGGTCTTGCTTTCATGGAAATGCGGGTTCGGCCAATATCGCGACACGATATTGCAGTTCGCTAACAATGGCACAGTTTGAACTTGCCCATTAACGGCTACTAGTCGGCAATGTGTTCCTAGGCAAACCGTAACGGCGAGGTCCCCGACTATTTAGTGCAGTTTGTAGGAAACAGTCGTTCACCCTAACGCGCTTCCGGTGATCCTGGCTGCCGGGCATCGAACAAAATCGCCGCGGATACAAATCCGCCGAACTTCCTTCGTCAACTGAAATACGCATTCACAGCCCCAACTTCCCCAAACAGCGCGTCGACGATTACGCGAGTAATCAGGTGTTGCAGCTGCTGGTATCTCGGTGTTTGAACACTGGAGAAATTCTATTGTCTCTTCTTGCGACGTGATGACTTAGAAGGGAATACCGTGAACCCACTGATTACAACGCAACGTTGTGAATTTATAGAGTGACTCAAGGCAAGAACAACGGTAGGTTTCGTGCTCAATTGCTCTTTAAATGTGTGAAATTTAAGCCGAAAGTCAAACAGGTATTCAAACTTTTTCGTGTATAACTCTTAAAGTATATGAGACATAAAACAAAATTTCAAAGAAAAGTTTAATGGTATAATAAGCGCTGCAAACTTGCGTGAACAAAATTTTGAAAAGAGAGTAAAAACAGATACCCGACGAAAAACTTTTCTCAAAATTTTGTTAACGCAACTTTTATTTGAAACATTTTTTCTGTCTCTTTTACTTTAGGAGTTATATGGGAGGAAGTGTGAGTGCCGTTTGATTATGAGGTTAGTTTCTTTTCTTGAGTCACTCTATGAACCCACAAAGTTACATTCCAATCGGCGAGTATGCGTTTAAGGGGTAGGTCACCCTCGATAGCCCTAAAACAGGCCTTTTTTCAAATGTAAATTGTAAAGTGATAGTAATAATAAATGATAGTTATCACGATTGTGATAGTAATAAGTTAGTAATAATAGCGACAAGTTTTTGTCCAGTTTTAGTCGTTATTCTATGAGCTTTAACACAATAAAAAGAAGAGTCTAAATATCTCTATGTACATAAAAGTTGTGAGTAAAAACGTAAAGGCGAGGACTCCTCAATTTTTGTACAATTTTATTCTTTGTGTACTTCAGTATTCGAAATGTAACGAACCAGTCTGATCAAATTTTCGAACGCTTGTGTCTTGTTCAAGATTGTGGGACCTGGAACTCCCATAAGAGGGAGCCGAGAATAAGAAATCTCGAAGGATCGGTGTTGGCGGAGTTGGTTAGGTGGCTGGCCAGCACGCAGAGGATCCGCAAGAAGATCGTGGGTTCGTGTCCCATCGCCCGAGATCCGCTTTTTCCGTGGCTCTCGAACACATAGGAATCACAAAACCTATTCTTACAAGATTAAAACTGCAGCTACTTCGATTTCGCTTGAAATTGCAAGGCTTGCAAAGAATCTCTGGAGATGATCAAGTTAAAATAGGACGCGCAGATTAATTTTTGGCAATAAACTCATAATTGTCTCCTGCATTTGGCGGCTTTCCTTCCATTGCGCCTGCTTCTTCAAACAATCTGCACACAAATCCTTCTTAATTTCCGAGACACAAACTACTTTATTTATTAATCTGACCAACGATAAATAGCTTTCTTCTAATCCCCAGAAGCTTCCAATGAAAATCTCCGAAATTACAAACCCTTCCACCATAACTCCCTTTGCAAGCAGGAGTCAGAAAGACTACATTCTCCCAAGGAGGGGTGCAAAGGGTGAGCACCCCTAAAAGAAAAACGCCCGTCGAGGTTGAATGGATGTTGATTTGAGAAGATAATAATCGTCCTCTTTCTATTCTTTTAATTCGGTTAACGTGGTTCCCGTGCGTTAAAACCCACTGTCCGTGCGATCATTACGGGTCGCCGTGCGACTTTCGTTCCACAGCGAAGTCCCTTTTTTTCCCTCCCCCAGCCCCCCGCGGATAAAGGCAGCAAACGACTTCCTCGGAAACAGTTGGACCCAGCCCGTTTCACTAACAGATTCAATTAAGATATCCAGTCCCTTCGGCAGCGTTCAGACGAGAAACGCTCCTGTCCCAGGCAGGGGAAGGGAGGGGGGAGGGCTGGGCTGCGCGGCCCGAAGCTGCAACATGACAATTTCGACGAGATTGCGAGCTTCCTCGAGAAGAAGCACGGTGCTTAGAGATTAGCATCATCTCCGCTGCGCTTCTCGAGCATTCGCGAAATTCCCCGCGGACAGCTAATAACACCGCGGTGCATTCCGGTCTGCATTATCGAGCACGCCTATTAAATACATTAGGAATTAAATGAATAACGCGAGCCGCGATCGCGATAAGGGGGAATCGCGCGCAGAAAGCGTCGGGAGTGGAAGATTGAATTTAGATACACCGACGCAAACTGGCATGGATTTACAAATTACACCCTGGCGAGTTCGAAGGGAGTTGCAGGGGATGAAACTGGGATTCTCCTTTCTCGAGGAATAGGTAAACGTTACGGTGTACACGTGTTAGGAATCCTTTGACGGTGTAATTTGTTGGTGGCAGAGGGGTAGTTTTTTTAATAAGGGGTTCGCGAGGTTCGAGTCACAGATTTGTTTTAAATTTGGCATATGCGTAGTTAGCACGAAGTATTGTTATTATTCCTTATTACTCACTATAGGAAACTACATGTGAATTCAGCGATATAGTAGAACAATTAGAGTAAAAGGATGGCGACGGTGTAAACCCAGTTCTGCAGCACCAGTTGCCACCAACAAAATGTGTTATAAATCAAAAAGTCACGACAAATGGATTGGACATTCTCTGTTTTTCCTCTTACTGCTTATATGAAATTGCTGATCGTAGATAGCGTAAAAGTTATTTTGTTTATGGTGGGGATAGAATAAGAATTGCTAACGCTGACTTGCGACTCGAGAAATGTCACAGAAACTCATAGAAATGAAAGAAATAAAGCAATTAAAAAGCAATAAATATTTTCCATTCGAATTTCCCCACGCGAAATGGCAATTTTATTTTATATGCACCAGTCTAATGCATATGGATTAATTATATATATATATATATATATATATATATATATATATATATATATATATATATATATATATATATATATATATATATATATATATATATATATATGCAATAGGGTGGAGTGAAAATTTTTATTTTGACAATTTCGCGAATACTGTATGTTTAATTTTTGATCCTATACTAAAGTATTATTTATAACAAAAATTAATAAGTAATTACATCATCCTTAGGTGGCGCATGGTAAATTAAAAAAAAAACTTATAGAGATCAGATCCATTGTCCGGTCCGAACTTTTCCTGCGAACAGCGATCGAGGGGAAACTGACCCCCTCCCGACCTTGATTCAGTAGAACTATTAATCAACAATTGAATACTTGATTTGTAAAAAATGTATAGTCTTTATAAGTTTTTTTTAATTTACCATGCACCAGCGTGGTAAGCGTGTTATGTTTTCTTTTATCATAGACAGATTTGTTTGCTGTTTGGAAAAGTGTTTATATGCATTCGAAAGAGCTCCTTCTGCTCTACAAAACTGTGATAATCGTTGTTTTGAATAATTTAATTTTTTATTATTTTTCAAGCTTAGAAATGGAATTTCCAGGAGGCAAAAATCAACATTTTCGCGCAGTTGACTCGCCTATGACACCTTCTCCGTACACGTCGCAAATCTCCCGAGCGGCTGTGGCAGCTTTTTGACCTCGATGAAAAGCGATGGAAAGCAGATGTCGAAAGTGTTGATTTTTGCCTCCTGGAAATTCCATTTCTAAGCTTGAAAAATAATAAAAAATTAAATTATTCAAAACAACGATTATCACAGTTTTGTAGAGCAGAAAGAGCTCTTTCGAATGCATATAAACACTTTGCCAAATAGCAAACAAATCGTTCTATGATAAAAGAAAACATAAAACGCTACGAACTTATTCGCCAACTCAATAATAACTTATTAATTTCTGGTACGAAAATACTTTCGTAAGGTGGTTGACCCAGTTGTCGATCGGTTTAGACGTAGTCGTCGATCACTTAAATATTGAGATTTTATAAGGTTTTTGAACAATATTGTGATGATATATGTAGGTAAAGACTCTTAAATATTAATTTGCAATTTTGTCCTATACACAATATTGTTCAAAAACCTTATAAAATCTCAATATTAATTCAAATGATCGACAACTGGGTACCAATCGACGACTGGGTCAACTACCTTATAGGGTCCAAAATTAAACATAAAATGTTGACAAAATTGTCAAAAAAAAATTTTCCCTCCCTAATATGCAAGATCTTAGACAAATCACAAAACCGCTTTACACAACTGTAAAATTCCTAGTTTCTCTTAAGCGGTCTGTAGACGCTCAATATTATTGTGCGATATATTGCACAATATTTTGCTGTGTGCCCCACACGGTCAATAATATTGTGCAATATTGAATATTCCTTTCAATATTATTGCCCAACTTTTCAATTTTATTGTGCAACCTTCCAATATGATCCACAGACAATCAATAATAATGTGCAATATTGAATATTGCGCAATTACATTGAACGTCTACAGACCGCTTTAGAATGGTAATCTATACATCACCTTACGTTTCATGCAGTAGTACGAAAGTTTGAAGAAGCTTTCGTCAAGCACCATTGTATTGTGCCTGGTCAATCAAATGCTATTAACCAACTATTTCCACGAACATGGTGTGCCATACTCTAAGCTATTGCAATGGCTTCCATGCTTCAACTACTTAGACCTTGCTGACAAAGTATCATAAGGCTCTTACAGTTTGATGACACATTGCAATATTAATTTCCTCCCGTTATCCCTCCCCTCTTCTTCCGCGCTACTCCATTAAATTTCTCGCTTTATCAAACATTACCTCCACTCCCCTTACACTTCTCCTACACGCGTGAACCTCTACTTACCACCAATCCAACCCAATCACATATCCAATCAAACCCCACCGAATCCATTAGCCACAAGTCCACTTACCACAACAATTACACTTCCATTACTGACCCGACACCTCTTCAGCGGCGATAGAATCGGAAAGAAAGACGCAGAAAGTAGCTTCATAGCTGGACGCGACGATCCACGAGCGAAGCCTTCCGCGCAGTATTGTATCCCGTCCTCACAAAAGTCCCTCTCCCGTTCCCGGTTCCTTCAAACAGCTCTCTCTACACGCGACAACAAAGACCGATAAACGAACAATACTTACGGCAAATGCCCAGCAATGACGGCCGATTTTCTCGGCGGCGCTCCGAGACTATAGATTCAATTAAGATAGCGCGGTGTGTGGCCCAGAGGAATGGGGAGTCGGGCACAGTCCACTGAGGCGAGAAAAAAATTTCTGTTCCCAGAGAGGGAGGTCTGGTATGAGGCAGCGACACGCGCGATCGAAGCTCGTATCCGCGCGTCGGCGGCGAGCTCGAGCGTCAGCGGGACGACGCCGCCGGGCGGCGTGGCGCGGGGCGTCGTTCTCTTCGTCGGCGACGGGATGGGGATGAGCACTCTCACGGCAGCGAGGATCCTCTCGGGTCAACGTCATGGAAACACGGGCGAGGAAGCGCAACTCGCCTGGGACAGCTTCCCGGCGGTGGCACTGGCAAGGGTGAGTCCTCCCTTCTTCCATCTTCTCTTTTCGTTCGTCTCTTTCCCACCGCTTCCCGCGGCCCCATTCCCCTTCGTTCTCCACCCGCCCGTCGACTTTTCCCACCGTTCGCCGTCCTCCTTTCCAGTTCCAGCGTCTCCGCTCACCGTTCCCCTGTACCCTTTGTCTCCTCCTCTTTCAGCTTTCGGCGAAGGTACCAGGTCGTGGAAAACTTTACCCCTAGGGGGATTCCACCTCCATCACCGGGGCTAGATTTCGGGAACGTCTGCGCTCCTGGATTTGCTTATTACGTAACGGATTGACTCGATTCCTCCCCGGTATCTCGTATCGCCTGATGATCCGGCGGACCCTCGGGGAACCGAGGTGAATGCGTCATGAGTACGAATGACGTAACTATCATTGTCCCTAACATTGCGTTAGTAGTGCACGCGTCTCTTACTAGGAACACTATTCAATTGATGATGGAATAGGGCAGATTTTTTTATATAGATCGAAAGTATATGTCACAACGGTCACAAAAATGTAAATTAAAGATGCTCCCAAAAGCTGGTCTGACCTTGAAAAATCAACAAAGGTGGAACAGGGGAAAGAAGAAAAATGAGGGAAAAAGAATGACAAAACCGTCTGTTGAAATTTAACCCTTCGTGGTCACACCTTCTTATAATCACAAATTGGTCACACGGGGTTCACTGTACCCCAGCGTCATTTTTTGAGTTACCATTTTCGTATTTTTGAATCTTTTAACTTTTCAGTGATAATTGTACATTTGTAATACTTATACAGTCATGGTCTAATAGTCCTTTTCTAGAAATGTAAATTTTGATATGATAAAATTTGTAGTTGAAAATGAGCAATTTTCCATGGTTGCGGGAGAAACCGATTTTTTTAATTTTTTTTATTTTCTTTTTTGCGATAAATCCTCTTTGGGAGACGTAAAGGTGCGACATTTCAAATCGAAAATTGCTCTTGGGGTACAATACACCCCGTGTGACCACGAAGGGTTAATTATCTGTATTATCTCAAAATACAATGACTGCAATGAGCCAATACTATTTTTTTCATACCTTGACCAAGTAGACAGTCTAAACATGTCACTGCGAAGACTGATCGACAGATGACACATATACTGCGCGACACTATTTTTTGCCAAATATATGAGTATGTATACATTAATTGAAAAATAAATGGCCAGAAAAGGTATATACAATTTTGTTAAAAATGTTGTAAGAAGTAAATAAGATAAAGAAAACAATTTCAATATACGGAATTTACATACAATTTTAGAAAACTTATAACAAGGGCTAATTTATTGCGACAGTTTTTTGACGCTAAAGTTTGTCGCTTTGAATAGTCACTTGTTTCCTAATTCTTAAATTTGAAACAATACGCCATCTTCGTCTTGCTATCTAGAATCTTCATCTTCAATCTATTTTTGCTTCAATCACTTTTTTAAACCTTCTTGTCGACAAGATTATCATAAATTTAATGGTTAATTACCCACTGTTGTGATTTCAATAATATTATCATTAATTTGATTTAATATCATTAACTTTTTCTAATTGTTATCTATCATTAATCTATTATCATTCATTTAATATAATGTATTTTCATATAATAGAGATAATTAAATTTCAACACACGGTTTTGTCGTTGTCTTTCCCTCATTTCTTTTCTTTCCCTTGTTCTACCTTCGTTGATTTTTCAAGGTCAATTGAATAGTGTTCCTAGTTAGTCAATGATTTTGTCCGTTATGTTTCAACTCGTGATTAAACCTCAAAATATTTCCTCTGAAGTTACGGGAGCTGTAAAGCAGAATAAAGTTGCGAAAGGATAAGCGTAACGTTAATGCAAGAGAATTTATTAGAATTAATTTCTGGTCCCCGAATTAATTCTCTGTAGAGAAATGACGAGAAATGTAAAGCTTAAATTTACAAGGGCACGGGATAATTTAGTCTGTGTTTTTCTGAATTTTAAAGAGAAAAACAGTGGCGGAGTGAAACTCGAACGGAGGCTACCCGAAATCGTATGTAAAATCGAGCGTGCAGAAGTGTATTCAACTTTATCGTTTGATGAAGCAGCGCAAACGAGGTGAATTACACTCGCTCAGGCTTTGCTTATCGCACGGCCGTTCGTTTTTCAATTTTCCCTAGCTTTTTCAGAGTACGAGCACGTCCAGATACGCATTGCAGCATTCCCCATCGTCGCATTATTAACGACGTGTATTCTTCTGTGATACATTACCGCTCTTTGTCTCCGGCGGTGGGGAATTTGTATGTTACTGTAATGTGTAATTCAGGGACTATTGAGCACGCGCTGCATCGAATATTTTTCCTTATATTCCAGCATTTTCGTTCCAAGCATTTCTCCTCCGATAAGTGTATTGGGGCACGACGAGAGAAACTTTTACTTCGGAAAGTTCTGCCCTGGATTTCAAGAGCAGCTGAACAGCTCTGATTTGAGGCTTGGTTATTTCGTAACTGGACTCTGACTTCGCAGAATATTAGTTCAGTTTTGTATAATTACTTTTTTGGCATGAACGAGTCAGCTTTCTCGGTTTCGTAATATTCTGTCATTGTATGTTACTGGTAGCTTTGTGGATACCGTGCACCTAGGTGGTAAATGAAACTAATTCCGTTACAAGTTTTTACGAATATATTTTATCTGCGTAGGTTCATTTTTTTAATCAACTTTATGTTACGAGAACTTTTGCAGTCCACGAAGAATCATTAAAAAATCACTTTACAAACTTTATACGTGTTTCTAAAGTATTGATGAGTTGCAATAATTTTGCAATTAATTAAGCTACATACACTTAGATCTGTTGCTAAGATTCGTAAGTGAAATTGTGAAATTTATATACATATATCTTCAAAGTTGTTAATTTTTTAGAAAAACCCATATCTCCATTAATTATTATTGTACATAAATGGCTGACACTTTTTTTACAACATACTAAAATGTTAGTAAATACGTGTGGATAATGCTCATCGATAAAAACTGTGTAGTTTTTTATGCGTCGTCCCTAAAGAGGATAGAGGATCTCGTTTCTGTAAATAAGAATACTCCCTTGAGTCATTCATCGCCATTCTAACGAATTTCATCGTTACTTAAAATCCTCCTTCGATTAATATCTTCGGTTAAAATCGATTCGGAGCATCCCCTTTCAGCAGCACAGAAGAATAAGCAAAGACGTCGAGGGTGAGAGTAAACGATTTAATCGCCACCTAACAAGTTCCCCGAAATTCAATTACACGAGGACTTTGCCTACCTTTCGGTCCCGTTTCATTTTCCTAGTTCCTCTCGGGCACCGCGTGCAACCCTTTTCATCGCCCATGTCTCCTCCACTTTCCATCACTCGGAGAGAGTCTCGAGTGCACGTAACATCGAGGGATGTAGGTAACCTTTCGAGAGAGCGTTTCCAAAGGATTTCGCGATTCCCTCGTTATCCCCTTAATTACAGGACTCGGTTGTCGGCGATCTCGACGGTCCGGCGGCGGTCTGTGTCGGCGTCTGTGTCTTCTATTCACTTCGTGGCATCGAGAACTAATTAAATCGAGACGATTTGCCGCGAAATTTCCGCGGCCGCGTGTAATTCCCGCAATTCCATTGTATTACATGATTCGCAACTTTCGAAGTATTCGTTTGATTTGTTTCTCCCTCAGACCCAATGTTTTGTATCAAATGTTTATGTTTCTTGAAAGGATTATATTTTGATACAACATCACTGGCAGCTGGTGCGCGGTTTTTTATAATTTAGGTGCTAGTTTTCCTGGTCTGTGAAAGAATTTTCAATGGCTCCTTGTGCTCGGGTGAGTAGGACCACCTGGGCCCAATAAAGGGTCAGAGGGCCTCAACGTTTTCCCGTGCTGCTTTTTCCTTTTCAAAGTTAGCAATGGAATGTTATCATTTCGACGCCTTAAGGGGAGGTTCTGGTCTAGAACCCCAAAAAATAGGTGATATTTAGGAATTAATTAAAGGAAAACTACTATATATAATGTAATGGGACTTTTTGCATTGTATTAAGGATGTCTTAAATTATAGAAATATATTTTTTGTTTTATAATTAATCATTGCAGACAGCCCTGGGGAGTCGTTAAAGTCAAGGCGTCAAAAAATTGATCCAAATCGGTGGGACCTGCATCTCCAAAAGTTATTATCCGATTCGACTGAAACCTTTTTTATTTTGAAGATTATTCATTTGGCTAGGGAGGGGGGACTAAAAAAATTACAAAAATGACATTTTTCTTAGAAAATAACGACACTTCAAGTTTGAAATCACTTTTCCCTGTATTTTTCGTCCTTTCATCGCCTTTGAAAATTATAACTTTTCAAATTTTTGTATTTTTTTTAATTCCCCCCCCCCCCCTAGCCAGAAGTATATTTTTCAAAATAAAAAAGTTTCAGTCGAATCGGATAATAACTTTTGGAGATACAGGTCCCACCGATTTGAGAACGCTGTTTCGAGGAAAATGTTACGCTGTTACGAATTTCAACAAATCCTTTTAAACCCTTTTTCCTAAAAGGTTGAACATTCGAAAAATGAAATAAAAAAATCGACTTTTTGACCAGAACCTCCCCTTAAGGTAATGTTTATGCTGGATTGCAACCAACAAAGGACTACGTCTTTTCCGATTTTGGGACCGGAACATAGTCAACTTCGATCTTTTACACAGTTTATTTCGAACATCAAATAATATAGTTCGAGTCTTTAATCAATTTAGTCAAACAGTAACTCCCCGGGTACGATCTGTGATCACTGACAAGGAAACTTCAGTAACTCGAAAACTCCGTTTTTTTTTAACTTTGCAGGTTTGTACGGAAGTTCAATAGAAGTATCAGGCAATTTTTTTCTACTACCTCTTGGTCCATCGGGGTGGAAACAGCTCTTAAAAATGAATGTTTGCTTTCCTATTTTCCTATATATCTTGAGAACTATAGTGGCGAAACCTGCATTCTGTCCACCTTTGTTCCCCGTTTCTCGCTCGCTGCCTCTTTTATTCGATCGCCAAGGACACGGACCTCCGGCGGGAAATTCTCCAACAAAGTTCCATTCTGGAATCTCGAGTGGTTTCGATAGTGCTTCCGATAGCGTGGCTTATTATCGTGTCGATGTAAACGAGCATTCCGTACCCCGGGCGGGAACCTCGGAGAACCGATACTCCAGTTTGCTGACGCCGCCGAGCTTATCAACCTTATTCCGCGTCGCTCCTCTTTACGTCCGATTGTATTTGCGTCCCGACGGACGTTTTTCCGTCCCGACTTTCGTCTTTCACCGAATTACTGAGTCTCTATTCGTGGAGCTGTGCTCGCGTCGTGACGAGGTCGACCGCAAACGAGATCGTCTGCTGCGATGTAAAACTTATAAGTCTATATCGACAATAGCTTTAGACGACATTCGAATTTCCTGGAGGATTTCCTTTATAACTATATGCTGCTGAATCGAATAGTCCATCTGAGGTATTGAATTGAATAATCAAGTGTGGTGCACATATATGTGTACGAAAAATTGAGCTTCAGGGCTACAACTAGGAATCCATTATTGATTATTGGTTTATTTACGATATTTAATTATAGGAAAGTAGTGGTTGTGTTATATTCTTCATAATTTCAGTTTTTCTATATTTCTATGTATTTCTATTTATTTCTATTTATTTCTATTTAATTCTATTTAATTCTATTTATTACTATTTATTTCTATTGATTTCTATTGATTTCTATTGATTTCTATTGATTTCTAGTGATTTACATTTATTTCTATTTATTTCTATTAATTTCTATTTATTTCTATTTATTTCTATTTATTTCTCTTTATTTCTATTTATTTCTATTTATTTCTATTTATTTCTATTTATTTTTATTTATTTCTATTTATTTCTATTTATTTCTATTGATTTCTAGTGATTTACATTTATTTCTATTTATTTCTATTTATTTCTATTAATTTCTATTTATTTCTATTTATTTCTATTTATTTCTATTTATTTCTATTTATTTCTATTTATTTCAATTGATTTCTATTAATTTCTATTTATTTCTATTTATTTCAATTGATTTCTATTAATTTCTATTTATTTCTATTTATTGCTATTTATTTCCATTTATTTCCATTTATTTACATTGATTTCCATTAATTTCCATTAATTTCCATTGATTTCCATTTCTATTTGTATACAATCTATATTTATTCCGACACAGAATCAAAGAATATCATTTTCCTTCAACTGAAAGTTCCACTTCCAAAAAAATTGCACACAAACCTTTTGCGCATTTAGCTTCACTCCCGTACCTTATCAGTCTTACCACGTAACCTACAACCAAATTGAAATGCTTTACAAATTACGAATGCAACGAAGTGCCTCAACCTTTCCTCAACAAACCAATCTGTCTCGGTGTCATGTCTTCTGAAGATATCACCTCGGTATGACCCCAAAAGCCTGTATAACAGTGAAGCATTGTACGTTCCATTGTGAGGCACGCAGTGTATCCGGAAATTGGAATTGTAGGGTCAGCTTCAGGCTGTCGCAGAAAAAGATTAACCGTTCCGTCGTGCTATAGGCGAGCTATTACGCGAACAGATGCAGCGATACGTGGTCTCAGCCGTTGGAACCAACACTTGAGATCTCCGACTCCCAGAGTCCCATATCCGTCACGCATCTGTCCGATTGTTTATTATTAATTCGAACGCGCGTTAGTCGAACGAGAATCCGACCGTAACTTATTGCGACGACTAGTGGGAACAATAACTATGCGAATATTTGACCAGGAACCAGAGAAGAGAGGGTCATTGCGTGGTCGTTTGTAACAGCACCGGTCCAGAGTTGCTCAATTCCGAATTGTTCGCTCTGGATTACACGAACAAGTAACAAATTGCACATGCACGGGTAATCCGGCCGCGTTTCACTTTATAATTACTCGAATGCAATTTCAAACGACCCGCGGCCCGAAAACGGGGCTGTTGGCTCGAGCCACATCTAAAGGGAACGACGGGGTTGAACAGAATCGATGTCGGGATGATAATTAAGAACGGCCAGCCCTTTGTGCGTGCTGCGGGATCGTCGATCATTTATAGATTCTCTTTAACTGCGTGCATCTTCGTCGCGTGCTTGCGTCGCGAAGCAACGTTCGTGACGAAAGCAATAAAATCGTAATCAGTGAATTTCCCCATGGTTAACGATGCAATTTCCGTGTTACCAGAGGAAATTGCACCGAATGAAATATTACATTAGCGATTGTAAGTTATATTTAGCATGAGGCATTCTTTGAATTCGCGTTTGTTAAAGGCATAGATTAAAATTCATAACGGGCTGTATTTGCGCGATATTGAATTACACAGCCGTGTAATATGCTCGTATTCTTGATGCAATGTACACATTACAAAAGACATTCTAAACGTTCCCATTCCACTTCTGCACACGCTACCTCGCCTGTCGATGATGGGCGCCTTATGCTTGCTGAAACTAAATTCCTTGTACGTTAATATTATAACAGTTTTAATCTGTGGGTAATATTAATGCACTAACAGTATTTCCAGTATTGAAAATTTCATTTAGATTCATCTAAGTAGATATCCATAGAGTAGGGGAGACCGAGGCTAGTTAATTAACATTTTACATTTCTAATTTTTATAAATACACCATTGTTATTTTGTTGACTTGCTGCATACCAAAAGTTTACAAATTTCATTAGGTATTCAGGTTTAATTTTTAAAATTGTTTTAAGGGGTTATACCTAGTCAGGACGCCGAAAAGAAGCGAATGTTTGTGAATTTTTTTGAAAAAGTAGCAGTATATATTTTTACAGAATTTTTTGGACTTTAAAGAGTAACATTTAAAAAACATTTGGTAATTTTTTTGTAGAAAAATACTTACGTTTATAATAAAAATACAACGACATCCAAGAAGCCTTTTTAACAACGGTGACCTCCTTCAGTGTTATTTTTTTTTATTAATTATCATGGTGTTAGATACTGTAATTATTTTTTACTTATTTGTTATGGTCTATTTGGAAAGCCTTGAGAGTTTAAAGGGAGGATAGGCTGTAAAACTGATAGGGGTGAGTTTGAAAGAATTTGTGATGGCGGAAGTGGACTTGAGCAGCTAAACTCTTTGCCTCGACTGCATCTTGAGGATAAAAAATGCAATTACTAGTGGTATTCCTATGCTTAGTCAAGTAACCCCGTCCGACATTGTTAACATGTTAAGGGTTGTACGTACGAAACCCCCACGCACCGGATAAAATAAAATACCATTAATTATAGTCAATGTATCACATTTCTACAAAATATTCATGAAAAACCATCAAGACGTACTTAGTGCACAAAAATTCATAAATAGTCGAAACAAAAATATTTACTTCCCGCCGACCTTTTTAGATTTTTCATTCTCACTGACAGATCACACAAGCTTTTGTCACGGCGACACATTAAATGGCAAGCTGATCATTCATATGCTTCAATATCGCGAATCCTAGCATAATTTATTCCATAATACAACAATTAAATAGAATTAGTCAACTAACCTCGTTAACCAACTAGCCCAGTCTCTCCCATCGGAAATACATATTCCAAAAAAATTAAAACGAACCAATGAATACGTTACTACATCACATACCTCTGAAAGAAATTTTGCAAATTACTTTTTCCACATTTAGATATCCACCCATCCCATCCACCCTGCGAATCATAATCCACACCACTGCCGGGCAATTCCCCTGCACTTCCATACGTACCGTTAATTAAAAATTCTTCTATAATTGCAGGCATATTCGATCCAGATCAGAATTCGAATGCAAAGATCCCGCGTAACAAACGCTAGATACGTTAAGCCTCCCCCCTTCGAAAATTTGCGTTCGCGGCTGACAAAACGCGCGTGACGCGTCGTGTAATCCAATTTGCATCTGTTTCTCTTTATACCTATCTGCTTTTCGCGTTCCGCACAGAGAAGCGCGCGCCAGCCGAATTTCCAGCGTAGAGCGAGCTGGCGCTCGATGAAACTTTCCCAACAAACTCTATCGGGATTTCGAGAGGATCGTTCCTACATCGGTTACGGACTTGCTTATTATCCGGGACCAAGTAATCGAGCTTTCCACGCATGGGTAAAATCCACTGGGGACGCGGGATTTGACTTCGCGGACGCGACTGGCTTAGAAAATTTACATAACGATACACTGGGTGTAATTCGAGGCGTCGCTCCTCCCCGCTTAATGCCCGCGCTCCTCGTTTAATTAGCGTAACACCGCGGCCGCTAATTCGAGTGTCGCGCAAGAACGAATTAGACGCGGTGCGGGAATCGAAACTCGGGGGAAAAAATTTTCAAGCGCGCACGTATGTAAGTAAGGTGAAAGACCCAATACGTGGACACGTCCCAGTAGCTGGACACTGGTGCAAAAATACTGATTAGTACATTTAATATCCGTTTTATCCAAAAAGAACTATTTTCTTCAATTATTCAAATATTTAGTAAAATATATTCATATATATATATTTGACTAAATATTTGAATAATTGAAGAAAATAGTTCTTTTGCACCAGTGTCCAGCTACTGGGACGTGTCCACGTATTGGGTCTTTTACCTTACGCCGAGCAGGAAAATAGTCACGCGGCACATAAAACGAGAGATATATGCCCCGCGTATAATATGTGATCGTTCCTTTTGTCTCCCCCAACCCTCGCCTTGCTTCTTATCCTCTTGTGTTTTACGAGTGGAATTCTTCTTCTGCTCATCCTCTTTCCCCAGGTCCTTGGGGCCTTCAGACATTCTCTCTAGATCAGCAGTTCTCAGCCTTTTTCCCTGGGAGACTCCGCCGTACGACGAACGGTAGCCGACGGTGAATCGATCAATGTAGTGATCAATGTATCCTTCGTCTTCGGTTTTTTTGCGAGACTCCCTCCGGGCTTTCCTCGAGTGTCCATTTTGACTCCCCCGCACGACCAGGGGAATAGCACCCTTGCGAGTTCCTTTCGTTACGAATTCAATCAACTTATCAGCCGGTTTATTCGGTAACGGATTATTGCGTCTGGCTTATAAGGCCGCAGTGAAAGTTTCGTTGTACGAAGTAGGTACACAGTGGTAAAATGTTATATGAAATGGTCTTAGTCAACTGTATTATCGTGCCTCGCGCATTTGTCATGCTGGGGGTGACTGGCGACCCCGGCTGCTCTTTTTCCTACAATATGCCGTGAAAGAGAAGTCGACTGTTATTTTTCTTCAAGCATAAATTTACTTGAGATAGAATTAAAGAGAAACAGGGAAAGTGAGCGAGGTGGAACAGCTTTGTAAGGTCTGTTATAAAATAAATATTGAAATTCTTGGTAAGACGGTGGTGAGAATACCGTTCTAGGAAGGTGGTAGCGCTCTGCGGAGATTTTATTCATGAACCATATCTCTGTTTAGCTTGTTTCAACAGGATATGTACGAGTATATCGTAACATGCGTGTGTAAAGTACGGTGAAACGAAATATAGGGGCAGAGTTTTTTTTATTATTCATGACTTTTAATAGTTGGTAAAATATGACTTTTATAATGGTATTTAAGCTGTTAAAATCTGAACTTCGGTAATAAATGTTTTGCGGTGCCGAAAGTCAAATGTTATTTATTATAATTTATAATAGGGTAGATGTCCCAATTACTGCCACCTTAAGATTATAACTGAACTTTATTTAATCATTTCACGTGTTGTTTAACCTAAAAATCGTCTCAGTTTGAAACATAATATTATTTAACATCTCTTTCATTAACAAAAAATAGTTTTATGAATTAAATATGAAGAATTTATTAATAATTAATTAAAATTCGCGAGCGATCCTACTGTACCTATAACTGTCACCTAAAAAATTGTCTTGTCCGTATGACTGCCACCGAATAACTGTCGGTCCTAATAACTGTGACCACATAACTGACGGTTCCTATTATTGACAATGAGACCCGATTACAGTCAGTCCTTTTTACTAAGACTCGATTAGGTACTGCCAGTCCTTTTTACCGATTAATAGTCAGAATTATCGAACGCATAGTTTTGGAATTATTAATTTATTTGTCGTATACTGTAATTGTTCATAAAATATATGTGAAAGTTTTATAAAATGACATTACATGCATCACACGCTACACGTGATTTTCGGGTTAGGAATTGGAACTTTGATATATGACAGTTATACGTACTCCACGTTCTTTTGTCCCGAATACTGCCAGCAGTAATAGGGACAAGCCCAAAAATTTTGTCCCTAATGATGTCACCGTTAATTATTATAATTTAACAATAAATATTATGTATTTTATTCGTTACATCATTAAAGTAATTCTTCTAGACCGGAATAATTCATTTCATTCGAAAGATAGAGGTTTAACAGTAAAATTGTGGTAACAGGATGGAACAGTAAAACAGTAAAAACTCTTTCTTTGGTATGATTTCGCCATCACTTCCTACTAACGTCTTCGCGTTTTTGACGCTCAAATGGCACTTTCATTTTTCAATATTATTTTTTAAACACTAGATACATATAAATACATATATTTGTTTTATTTTTATGTAAATCAGAACCTCCGTTTAATAATACCTTTTTTTGTACATTTTTTTTATACGTTACGTTTTTATTACATAAAATAAATAAAGTGGCAGTAATTGGGACACTGGCAGTAATTGGGACATCTACCCTATTACTATTTATTTGATTCAAGTGTTTAAATATTTTCAGTGTTGAGTAAGATCGTTACTGTTCGAGGATGGATTTTTAATTTGAATTTGTATACAACATGCAAGCTTTACAGCCAGGTTGTCTGTGGCATGAAAGGGTTGATTAAAGAGAAATAAATATCTGTCTGTTTTCCTTCAACTCAAAGCTGCCGTTTTAACTGCGAGGAAGCATAGAAGCTGATCAACGTATTTACCACGAGAATGACTTTGAAAATTGACATTAGAGAAGCTTCTCCAAATTACGTTTTAACAGAGTTTCAGAGGTTCATTAAATTTTCTACAAAATGTGAAAAAGAGGAACGACGTTATCGCATCCTCGTTTCTCGTTGGGAAGCTCGCAATAGCGACGTTGCATTTGCTGCTATTAAGAATTGTCAGAGGTAAGCGGTCGTGTTTTATGAAATCAGTTTTTATGGAAACGAGGGAGGTTTTTCTTTTTTTTTATTTTTGGTTGATACTACTCGTGCTAAGCAGTCAAGGTTTTAGCTGAAAGTCCTACACGTTTCCGAAAGCCATTCCCGGCGCAGTTGAATACTTGTTTATCATCCTGTTGGGGTAAGAGGGTTCTTCGTAATCCGGAAGGAAACGCAGCTCAATCGATCTCAAGCCTTTCATGCAGTGGTTTCCGCCAACTATCTAACTACGTTTCCACGTGCTTCAATGAATTCGCTAATTCCATAAACTAATTGAAAATTCCCGTGAAGCGTGGGTAAAATTGCGAAATGTTGCCTTCAGAAATAATTTCCGGGGTAAATTGAAAGCATGGCAGAGATTTCAATGTAGCAAGAGAGTTTTGGTCTTGTAAACATTAAAAATAAGGAATATTCCATAAACATTACAATATTTTTTATGTTCTTATAATATTTTATCATCTTATTAATCACCATTGTTGACAATATTACTTAATAAAAATTAATTTAATCACAGCCCAAGGATTTTACTTGTGCGAAAGTATATTAAACGAAGGATTAATTAAGGGAGTATCTCGTCTAGAAGTTCAATTTTTTTATCTTCTTTAGAGACGATGAGCATTATCCTCGCGTATTTATCAACATTGCAGTAAGTTATAAAAAAAATTTCAGTCATATATAATAATAATTGGCCCTCGAGACAAAAATACACCCTTAACTGATTCCAGCGTTGCAGAAATACGAATGAAATTATGTGAAGTCTTTGAAGAGCATTTACACACTTCAAAGTAGTTGAAAGGTAGCTTCTTTCAGCAATTTGCTGTTAACGTACCATGGGGCATTGCTCTGGTCTGAGAGCAGATCAACTTGAACTATTCAAATTTTACAATTACTCGGTGCATCACATTTTGTTACTTCATATCGCCCTTTCCTCAGGATCTTCTGCTCCATTACTTCATTTCCCGCTTTTAACGGTTCCCTCTTTCTCCGGGCCTTATCTGTCCTCCTTTATCGCTTCAGGTCGGAAACGGACAGAATCGGGAAAAGTTTCCGTGCAGTGCTCCAGGACTTGGAGGACTTCAATATTGCCTACGGACTTGCTTATTATACTTCGAAAGTAACATAAGCTTCCGCCTTCGAGGCAGATACGACGGGAAATGGATTCACCTGTAGATGTAAGCGTGAATTGACAAGGAAGTACCTTTAACAGATTCTTCAGCTGTGTACAAGTTTGCAAATGTTTGCCCCTTCAACGCTTCATTTCTCTTATAGAATTTCACTGTGCGTAAATACTTTTAGAAGAAATACAGCATTCGGCGCCCTAAAAACATTGTAAATCGTGGATTATGTTAATCAAACACGACACTCATTTCAGATTTCAGACTTAACGGTATTAAGTAGGCAGGAAACAAGTCTCAATTTAATTTATTTCTTTCCAATTAAATGAAAAAAAATGCAGCATTTTTAACAACAATGGCTCGCTAGTACCTTTAAAGAAATGATACAGGCAACATTCAGTGTTCTGAAAAAAGTAGGTTTACAGGAAATCATAAAAAATGAAGTTGTCACAGTTGAGAGTGATCTTGGAAGTGGAATTTAGGGAAAGAATACAGTGTTCGGTGTTCTAAAAAGAAGTAGGAAATTCTTAGGGAAAAAGAATTCGTCGGAAAAGAATTCAGCCAAGATAACTCGATTTGTAGAGCAGTCATCCGGTAAGCGAAAGATCCGGGTTTGAAGCACGGTTCAGCGATCCAGACGACCGATTCTTTTTCCTCCAATATTCGGAAGCGAGATCGCTCTTGTATCCTTATGCTTCATTTACTTATCATTTTCCTGTCACAGTGGACTTCTAATGATCTGTGCTTCGACAATAGATGTTTCATCTGAGTTTAATCTTAATCTTTTGATCCGAGCTTTTATTCCGAAGGAAATTGCGTCGACAATTGAAGAGCTTATTTCCAACACGTCTTAGATAAATTCAAGAAATAAAGAACTAAGAGAATTGCAATTTTAAAACATATTTTTTATAACGAGGTATGTTAATATTACTGATAAATATTTGGTAAAACATCCTAATAATTAACAACAATCTGGGACCTATATTAACGACACCATCAAATAAGCAATTATGCATTATTATATTATATCAACGCGTACCAATTATTAAAGTGGCAAATAAAACCGAATATCTGTCTGTCAATCTACGGCGAAAATCAGATTAAACGTTCTAGTAAACACCAGGTAAAAAATTAAATAAAATTGAATGGAATGAATAGGATGAAATATCCACACTGGTTATCTCTCCACAAAGAAATATCATCGTGCAAATATCATTTTGCATTTTCACGGAGCACGCTTATTTCTCAGTTAGGGGTATTCTCCGGTCAAAGCGTTTTAAAAATACATGATATTCATGAATTAAAAAAGAGAAACTGCACAACATACAGTAAAAAAGCTCTTTGGACTTTATTACTACATATTTGAAGAATATATGAAAAATTATTTTTTGAATTTTATCAATTTTTGCATTAGAAAGGCTGCATTCATTTTGCTACTGTAGAAATTAGAGCTCTTGATAGGCGCCATCAGAACTCGTGATAGGATCGCCTGAAATTAAAAAACTCAAAATATTCTTAAAATATATGTGAATGGTTATTGTCTTATCCGTCTTCATTGCAAACAAACAATCCGACGATTTTTAGCACATGTTTAACAGAATGTTGCAAAGAAGCAGTTGTTCTACGCAAACATCTGTCAATAAAAAAGTGGGTAATCCAAAATTACTTTGTATATAAGGCGATAATCATTCACATATATTTTAAGAATATTTTTAATTTTTTTATTTCAGACGATCCTATCACGAGTTCTAATGACGCCCATCGGGAGCTCTAATTTCTACAGTGGTACAATGAATGCTGTATATCTAATGCAAAAATTGATAAAATTCAAACAATAATTGTTTTGTTCCTTCCTCAAATATGTAGTAATAAAGTCCAAAAAGCTTTTTCACCGTATGTTGTTCAGTTTCTTTTTTTTTAATTCATGAAAATCACGTATTTTTCAAGCATTCTGACCGGAGAGTACCTTTAAAACACTAAAATTCTTACCCAGCTGGGCCATGGAAAAGCACTTGCTTCGCCTTCTTCTGCTTGGTATTCAGCGTTCGACTTTCGTCCAACGCGACGATTCAGTTTCAATCTCCCTTGCGCACTTCTAATATTTTCTTGACGATGGCGGAAGGAGGTGCATAACGGCACGAAAAGGATTTAGAGATGTTTGACGATGCTCGGGGTTCCACCCCCGACACGAACAAGCCACCACTTATTAGCGGATGTAACCTCTATCTTTTCATTCCTCCTAAGAGCTACTTTTCTTCTCTGGCCACTCTTCCCTCCGCCCCATCCTACCATCTATTCGTTCTGCTTAAACTTTCCGGGGAATTCCTCCGGGGTTTCGAGCACTTCCCGGCCCTAGCCAAACGCCGTCTTATTGTCGTATAGATGCGAGTCTTTCTTGCTACACGAAGTCGAAGTGAACTCGATCATGTAGGAGCAGATTCTGCAGCACCTTCTTGCCCGTGATTTATGTACGTGGCCCCTTTCGTGGGGACCTCACTCCAGCTTCATTCCGTATTTTTCGTGCTCTTCTGCTACGTTACTGAACGTGAAAAAATACTCCCGAATTAGAATGATCCTGTCTATATCATTTTCAGTTTTTTAATAGTTGGTTAAGTGTTTTCTTTATTTCTTAAATTCGTTTAAATATTTCTGTTATTAAGAATATAAAATTAAATAAATAAAATGGAGTATTGGTAAGGAGTATATTTTTAAGCATCTCGTGATTTTTAAGAAAAGCCATAGTGAGTAAATTTTTTCGTTATAGGTATTAGATATTTTACGTTACTTTTTATTTGGACAAAATGAGTGTGTACAACAGGATGTGAAGTTAGGGTTGTGGAAGATCAAAATATAATGTATTTTTTATGTTTTCTTGAGAATTTAAATTATGGGTCGATGCATGTCAAATCGATCGCTTGTTGCGACTTATATCAGGGATTTTGTAAATAGTCCGCGTGAAATTAAGGGGAGGTTAATTTACTGGTTTTGAATTTGTTTAAGGAAAAGCTATGAAAATTTGCAATCTTTGCCCACCTCTGTACTTTTATCTCCAGACACTATTAATCGCAGGAAGTACCTTTTCCTATTTTGATGGATAAGAATTAGGATTTCTGAATAAGTTAATTTTTAAACCGAAAATTATAAACATAATTTGTAAATTTGTAAAAAGATGACTTAAGGGGGTTTAAAACATGGGTTTGGGATTTTTCGTTTTTCGTCCTTATATGAGCAGATTTTGGGCTGGGCGAGGTCTCATTCGAAAGAGGAAGGTTCAATACGGAGCGCTCTACTCACCGTTTGAGTCACAAAACTCTTTTAGTGACCTAAAAATACTTAAGGAGGTAAACACGCCACGTGACACGAGCGATGCACCGCGCTGTAATACCGACAATCTACCCTGAAACATGGGTTTAGTAGGATACGCTTTTCGTTCTTATATGAACGAATTTTGGGCTGGGCGAGGTCTCATTCGAATAGGAAGGTTCAATGCAGCGCGCTCTGGACATCGTTTGAGTCACAAAACTCTTATAGTGACCTAAAAATACTTGGATTCTTGCGGGTGTATTTTGTCGACTTTTGCTCTACTTTGATCACTCATATTATTAGATATCAACACAATCTCGTCGAACCATATCCAGAGCGCGCTGCACGGAACCGTCCTCTTTCGAATAAGACCTCGCCCAGCCCAAAATTCGCTCATATAAGGACGAAACGCGTATCCTACTAAACCCATGTTTTGGGCCAGATTGTGTCGGTATACAGCGCGCTGCATTACCCGTGTCTACCCCCTTAAACCACTCCTAATTTCTGATGGACTACTGCATTTCCCAAGTTCATCAAACCCCCCGGTATCGATTGTGAAAAATGATCAATTTAACGTGGAATTTCACGTGGATCAAAAACCTATGCAAGGATTATTCATGACAGCTTAAATTAAGAATTTAACTTTAGTATAAGACGCTTTCAATACCACACACAAAAATACATATTCACAACATAATCTTCAGTTTTTATAAACCCAATTTAAAAACGTTAGAAACTAAGCTCCCCAATTTACGAAGGACAGTTAATCGCCCTTTAATCGCAGGCCCCTGTAGATTAGAAATTTCCGTAAGGATTCGTGATACGCAATCATGTCGGACGTCTTTCACAAAAGAAGACAGATCCCATGAAATCCTTCTTATCAGCGGCGCGACCGTTTAATTTAAGCCTGTCATGGTTAATCCCAAATGTGCGGAGAGCCTGTGGCAGCCCGTATTATACCATTTCACTTGATTTCCGCTGAAACTGATAAAACGTCGCATTAGGACCTTCATCGCGGCCGATTCCGCTTGAAATAAAATAGCATTCATTCCGACCCCACTCTCCGCTGCGACAATTCCATTTCCTAACTCACGTTTAATTTTCTCCGGCAATTAGCCATCTTCATTAAACCTTGGAAAAGAAATCTTAATCGCGGCTCACGAAGAATCTGCCACTCCAGGCGCACCCTCGCGCTTCAAATTAAACAATTCTCTATACGTTTCATAAAAGGAGCACGAAGCCTAACCTAATTAGGTACTTATTCCAAAAAAGTTATTTCAGAACAATCAAATCGAGAATCTATACTTAACGATTCCCATACTGCAACTCGCGTTACTGTCTGGCAAAATCGAACTCCACGCGCTCATTAGGGGAGACCGGGGCTAGTTGGCTAATTTTTTACATATCTATTTTTTATAAACAAACCATTGGCATTTTGTTGACTTACGGTATACCAAAAGTTCACAAATTTACTTGGGTATACAGGCTTAATTTTTAAATTCGATTTAATTGAGCCTAAGTTATAGTTTTTATTATATTTACAAGAGTGAGTCCAGTAAGTCAACAAACCCCGGTTGCGGGGCTAGTTGACATATATGATGAGGCTAGTTGACTTGACATTTATAATGACGTTTGTAAGAAAACATAGCGGTATTAACAGAAATTAAACATTTATTTGCTCAAAATTAGGTCAAATTAGGCCTACAAATCATCATCTGAGTCACAGTTAATGTACACATAATAGTCTATATTAGAGCTGCTGCATTTTTCGTGAGCCCATCTGCTGCAACGTGTGCACTGCACCCAGTTCTCACCACGAATGCTATCAGTATAAGTTTCATTGCATACTAAGTATTTGGCATCATCTTCTGACTCTGAAAACGATAAATTTTTCTTGAATGACGTGGATGGTGCAGGACATTCTTCTCGGAAAAGAAATTGTCGACCGTTTTTGGCTTTATTCTTTTTCCTATATTTCTTCTCAATCATTTTAGTTTTACGTGGACGTTTCTTATTTTGAATGTTTTCTTTTTCTTGCTGTAATGCTTCTTTTATAGGTGTGTCCGTTAAAATAGCTGTGTGTCGGTTTTTTCTCGCCTTTCTAGTGTTCTGTCGCGGAGCTGCTTTAGGAAATGGCCTTACCTGCTCAGGACTCAATATGTTTGCATTTTCCATGCTTTCAGGACGAGTAGGTAATTAATACGTTAATAAGAGCAAAACTGGATAAAAAAGGGAAAAAATAATTTCCGGGGTTATTTGACTAATAGTCAAATTATTAGGTGTCGTACGTGCAAACTTCCAAGCACCGGATAAAATACAATACCGTAAATCATAGTCAATGCATCACACTTACACAATATATCCATGAAAAAAATATCAGGCTGTACTTAGTGGACAAAAATACATAACTAGTCAAAACTGAAATATTTACTTACCGTCGATGTTTTTAGATTTTTTATTCCCACCGATACAACACGCGAGCTTTTACCACGGCGACACATGGAATGGCGAGCTAGTCATTCATATGTTTTAAAATCGCTAATCAAAGCACCATCTATTGTATAATATAATAGTTATGGGGAATTAGTCAATCTAACCTCATTAATCTAACCTAACCTCATTAGTCAACTAGCCCCGGTCTCCCCTACGCCAGAAAATTCGTGCACTGAAACTTTTTTAAAATTCAAATACCAAAGCTCACACTTTTGCCGCGTGCTTGATTGTTCACCGCCTGAATGGTTTCGCGTTACGAATGCCATCAGAAATTTTAGCCGTCGATGGAAGCTCGCAGCGGGGATTCTCCAAAACGCGTTCGAATAAAAGTACCTGTGTGAAACGCGAAAATCCAGGGGGCTTGCATTAACGCCCTGCAAATCCCGCATTAACGTGACAACGAGCAGCGAGAACTCGTAATTCGTGGTTTATCTTTCGCTCAGTGGGGGGCATGGCTGATCAGCCTCTCCCAAAGAAAGAACAAACAGGAAGAATTGTGTGTTAATTACCCTGTCGCGATGTTGACACGATCAATTGCGCGTTTTGTCGGCCACACGCGTCGCCGGGGCAACGATTTATCGCGAGGACGTACGCGGTGTGACGTTTATCAGGATAATAATTAATCGAAGGGTGGTACGAATGAATAATGGACGAGTGGTTGGCATTAAAACGACATCATCCGGCCGTTTGCTATTCTTGGAGTCTGGCCGATGCATAAATCGCGGCTGTAATTAGATTGGCTACGTTGACGGCAGCCAGCCGTGAACGATGGGATAGTATTTCGCGCGAATCAATTTTCTGCGGGGCAGATCTTCTACGTATGCTTCAGCGTTTTTTTCGGTTTGTTCGATTAATTATACAGAGGCGAGTCACCACGAACGGGACTCTTGAATATGTCTGTTGGATTCGGAGGGAGAGGAAAAATGTGTTAGCTTCTGGAATGGGGGTGGATTTATGAGATGATCGCGGAATAAGGGTGTCTTTGAGGAGGGACTTTTTAGTAGAATGATCCTGTTTATTGCTGAGGGGCTGTGGAGAAGCTTCAATTTTCAGGGTATGTGTTTTCAAAGCGTGGACATTTTCTTCATTTTGCAAATTATGTATTTAGCAATACAAGATTTAGCTAAGTAGTTGGAACTTGTTGGTCTTGGAATAAATGCCCCTAGAAAAGGTGGCTAAAGTATTGCGCCACGAGATTCTAGATATTTAGCTAATCCAGTTTTGCTCCTTCTGTAGGTATAGAATACATCAGAAGATTAATTTTTTTCAGAAGGATATTTAACCTTTACTCATTTATCATTGGACGGCCGTGCCTGGGTCTATTTTGACCCACGTTCTCAATATTTTTAATTTATATTATTTATAATTAAGAATAGAAGCTTAAATAAAATGGAACATTGGTAAGAAGTATATGTCCAGATTTCGAAATATCAATTGTTGTAAGGAAAGAAGAAAAATTATTAAACTAATGAATCAACTAAAAGTTACTTTAACTGCAGATTTATAGATTACATAACGTATACAGTTAATTTCTTTACTTGACGAATAAAGTTAACCCGGGTCAACTTTATTCGACACATAACGAATAATATTTTAGCTTTCATTCGTTATTCGAAACTTCATTTAAATAAAAATTTCGCCCATCTCTGGTATCGAGATATAAACTCTGTCACTTTATTTAACGACACTCATTAGGATCAGGTTGCTGCAGTACCTACAAAAACCGAGAATTTTCTGGCCAAGAATCTTCAGTTGGTCGGATTTAACCAAGGACATTATTACTAAAACGGTACTTAACGGCTAACATCGATAAAACCATTTATCTCGCTGAAGTACACGACCTTAATTAAACGAGGCATTTGTAAAAGAACGCGTTCGTCTTAAGAAAATATAAAATTTAAAGAATCGAGGTTCGCCGTCCATTTTCCAGAGTAACAATTACTTAGCTCCCCTGACTCCTGTCCTTTGTAGAGAAGAAACCAGTGAGCTTCCCAGTTCCGCCGAATGGGATTATAAGAAGCACACTCGCGAACGCAATCAACGTGGGGATCGCGTTTCCTTCGACAAATATAGCAATTCTTCTTGCCTAAAGGGAGCACATATTAAAACTGAAACATAAGCCGGGTTAAAAAGAATCAAATTACGCGCATACTGCCTTCCTTCAAGGTTGCTTTGTTCCTTTGTCACTCCGTCTGATACAGTCCCTTGTAAGAAACAACGGAAAGGAACGCTTTTGCTGAACGACTCCGCGCGAAAACCGATATTCCCCGCAATATAAACGCGAGTTCGCGGGACTCTTCTACCGGAGGAAATGATATAAGAGAGGGCAATATTACTGAGAATCATTGGATCGCGTAAACGACGACAGTAGACGAGGTAGCTGATTCGCCGGCGTTTCCCTCGGTAACTCGTCTTTGTTTATTTCGCCTCAATTTCGAGACAAGTAAAAACGCGATAAATTCAAGGCAGTTGACACTTCCAGGGCGTGAAACGTGCCACGTCTGTCGCGGTGATTTTGTTCTCCTTCTGTGAACGGTGCCGTGCGTGGCACGTCCCGTGCATATTTCAATCCTACCAGCCCGCTCTGTGCAACAACGATCCCTGACGAGCGTTTACGCGAAACGGAAACATGCACGTCGTAACAAACGACTCACTTTCACCCCGGCGGATTCTGTCGACGAACGAAACGTGGAGGGGAAGGTGGGTGGGATTAATAAAGATCGTAATCGGTCGAGCGTGGAGAATCCAGCGACAGCTTTACGGCTTATGTAACATTTCGATGTCAAGAGGAAATTTCGTTCGAGAAACGATCAGTTAGATTATCAGTCGATTATCAGCGCGTCTGTAGGAAATGTGATGGTAAAGGGGGTGTTGTGGAATTAATAAAGCCGGATAAATGGGTCACGTTTCGGCGGAGGAAATGTGATTTGCCGGAACAAATGTTTCGTAGCTTTCTGATAAATTGAGGGTGTGCGTTGTTGTGCAAATTAAGTGTACGAGGGCAGCACGGCTTCGGAGCTTTTCGAGGCACTTTGTTGCTGGTGACGTCGTAAATTAGGGTTGTTGGATGGGCTTGTAGAAGGCTTGCAGGGGTGCAGTTTACGACGGTCTTTTTTTTTAAATTGACAGGTGTGGATAGATTGCTTGTGACTAATGAAAATTGTGTTTGGATGAGAAAAGTGGGTAATTTTGAACGGATAGCTGACGCGTTCTGATCACCTCTGCGTGCCTCTTAGGTAGGGATTGCAATACCGGTTACTTGCGAGAAATATCATAAAATTTTTACTAGTAGTTTGCCAAATTTTTACCGGTAATTCGATTAATTACCTATAGCAATAGAGTGCATATATGCGTTCATTAATTCCGTCGATATCTACTATGTTATCAGTAAAAAAAGCTGCGATTAGTAGTAAAGACGATAACAGAAGTATCTCATGAAGAATCAACACTGATCCAAGAGAAAACTAAAAATCTTAATAAATTCATAAAAAAATCGACGCATATTTAAGTAGAAATAGTAAGGAGAAAATATATATATATCTACAAATGACATGATTTTTTAATGACTAGATACCCGACCAACAAGTGTAGAATCTGAGACCGCTTTATCCGTGGTTCGATTATTTTGTAGAAAAATTAGGTCGCGATGGGGAAACCAAAGTTTAGACAAATTATATTTTTGCGTGCTTATTTGATAAAAAGAATTGTCAAATAAAGAATATTTAATTATGTAGTTTTAAGTTATGATTCTTTTCATTGCTTTCCTGGTGAAGATCCATATTAATAAGTATTGTCAATAATTATACAAAGATATCTATTTTGTGTTATACCTATCATTTTATATTTTATGTTCAGAATAGTTTTATTTGCATGTATTTTTTATAATGCTCGATTAGAGTCCAAGAAAGTTTTTTTATTGCTTAGTCTCATATTTACAGTACCTTAAAGAAATGCCGCTTAATTACCGGTAAACCGGTTTTGATTGAAAATTTTACCAAATTACCGGTAATTGAAAAAGTCGGTAAATTTGCATTTCCTATTCTCAGGCGCCTAGGGTGCACGCGTATTTAGCTGAAATTAAAAGTCAATTTTCTCGAAAATGAAGCCTTTGCCGCACGTGTGCATCGCGTGGCGCAGAGAATTCTTAAAGCCACGCTCCTACGTGTGTAATGAGACACGTAAAGTGCAGCTGCAAATACGTAGGAATGCGGCTTATGGACTCTGATTTATTATGACAAGGAGGATTTAGAATTTGATTACAATGCTAGTTGCAACGATGAGTAAAGTAAATGCACGATTGCTGCTGTTTAATCCCCTGCTGTCTCTCTTGAATAATACTTTCATAATTAATAGACGCGTCAAAGAGGAACGCAAATAATTTACGAACACAGAAATATCGATGCTCCATGCTAATAATTATTCGAAGCATTGCGACGGGCGCTTAACACAATAATGATATACATACACACTATACCTTTGAAACTATATTATTTAAGCTCCCTTTCCCCATTCATTGTTTCCCGTATTGGCCGCGTAACTCGCGCCAGTATCCGCGAAATTATTCATTATTCCAAGAATAATGAGGCACGGACTAACGCGCGAATGAATTTGGGATTTAGACCTTGCTTCCATTTGACAGGAGATGTTTCGCGGGTTTGATGCTATATAGATTTCAAAAGGACCGTGCGAGCATTGATATTGATTAAATTGATTCGATGCTATTAAAACGAATTAATGAAATGAAACTCAATATATCGCAATGTTGCGAGCCATTAACATATTGCATTGATTCGCGTTGCTTTAACGAAAAATAAAATATATTTACATGTTGGCGTACTGCTGTCAGGGATCATTAAATGTATCGTATAAATTACAATTATCCTCGCATAAATTATTACAACTCCACGTGGCGTACAGAAGAAACTGCGAGAAAAAGATTGGCGGTTTGGTACGCGTGTTATTTGATTTAAAAGGAAATTTTTGTAGAAAATTTTAAATTTTAAAATGTGGATTATTATTGCACCCTCGGGATTTTTAGAAAAAGAATTTTATTTCGGGGAGAAGAGGAATGCTCCACCAAGGTGTGCTCTGTGCAAATAACAGAATTTCTAAAAGTGAAGAATTTGGGTTACTTTTGGGATAATGGGACTCCTATTATTATTATTATTATTAATATTATTATTATTATTATTGTTAGCTACACAGGGCTTATGGTTTAAGCTGATGCTTCATCATTTGAAATTTACATTCACAGTTATACACGTGCTCATGTGCAAATTAAACGTACTCAAAAGATGGTTAGTGATACTTATTCAAAGAAGGAAAAATCGCCCATTGTAAATGACAGCGACTGGTGTCAGATCGTAATTCGTTCACTAAGAATACGACGCGATAGCCACTTGTGACGTTTAACGCCTTCCTGGAACCTTTACGGCGATCTAAAATATATCAGGGAGTACTTACATATCTACTAAAACACATAAGGAACAACGTTGCAATATCATCCTCATGAATCACAGCGAAGTGTTTCGCGCATCTTCGCGGTCGTTTTCTGACACTTTAAGATAGATTTATGCAGCCTCTGGCCGCGTGACTGGCCCGTAAGCTCGCGAGATTAAATATGGCGCTTGCTCCTTGTAATCAGCTGCTCCACTTGAAACTTCTAAATAGCAAAGAAAACGAAACTGGATCTCGGTGATAATTCAAAAGGTGAAATTTAGATACTTGAAAGCAGCACCAATCGATAGACGTTGTAATTTAATTCAGATTAAAAACTAAAATTTTTACAAATGGGGACTTACATGACACTGAGGCATCGTTCTGTATTGAGTTTGGCAGATACTTGAGTTTAATTGCTATTATATATTAAAGAAGTATAATTTAATTATTTATAAGGTACGAAATAATAAGGTGACTAGGAACTAGTTTTTGATCAGGTCAGGAACTAGTTTTTGATCATCTAAAATACATGGGAACTAATTTCTTATCAGGTAAGGAACTAATATTTGATCAGATACTAATACTAATTGAAAAGAAAGTACCAAATAAACTTATTTTTAGTATTATACCATCTAAATTTAATTCTTTTATAATTTGATAATGCCCTAACCTAATTCTTATTCCGGTGATCAAAAATTAGTTCCACAAGAAAAAAGTGGAATGATCACTGATTTTTAAAGCAAAATGATACATATAATACTGAAATACTTTCGATAGATTGTAAACTATTGTAAGCAAAATGTATGAAAATAACCTTTAATACCGCAACAACTAGTAAAGAAATCGACTGTGGCGTCGTTGGTGAACTCTTAGTTCGAACAGTAAGAGATGGCGTTCAACAGAGTTTTCCTTCAAGTGAGCTACCTTACACTTTTATTTTCACAAAAACTAACAATACTAACTGCTTTCACAGACAACTAGGGAATCCAATCCCGGGATTGAATTCCCTGCAGACAACACATATTTTTTGGAATTATCAATTTTTATGTTAGTAATTATTTCAAACAATTATTTAATGGCATAAACTGAAAAGACAGATTTATTTCATGAACTGATAAAAAATTAGTGCCTGATCAAGAACTAGTTCCTTAACGGTAATACTGCTCCATCGGCTGAAGCGACGGAATCGTTGCTCCTGCTCGTAAAATTTCAGACATCGCCGCGGATCCAATTCGTTCGCTCACTTTTCAGTAATTCAAACTTTAAAATCAGCTTATTCATAAAATATTACCTTCCCAGTTTTCCTTGTTACCTGAATTACGTCGAAAAGTCCCGTTTTCAAAGGGATTATTCGTAGAGCGCGTTTTATTCACGTGGTCCTTTTTCTGTTCCCAACTTCTGATCTTCCTTGTCAAGCGCATTAGATCCTCACTCATTCATTCAAATTCCTTTTGTCTCGGTAACAAGTATTCGCATCAGACATCTGCGTTATAAAATAAAGGAGTATAAATCTTCTAAATAAACACACAACAAGGCTGTTTCAGACAATTCTGTCTGTTTCTTTGTTGCTGGCGTGCGGTAAATATTTACTCAAACAACAGTGTATTTTAAATTACTCTGTTAGAGTAATTATTTTGTGAATTATTAACTGTTTTCCTGAAAGATGGTGTACTATACGACTCTTGCATTAGAAACAAATAATAAAGCAAAATCTATATAAACTTTGCTTAAAAGTCGTTAATAGAGGACATGAGATTATTTGTACCATTGTATATTTTGGAAAATGCCTATTTCTCGTTAGAAATTACAATTACAAGATATCTTAGTACACCGAACAATTATTTGCCTCATAGTAGGGTAAACCAAATAGTAAATGACCAAATTTTTGAATTTATAGAAAATAACAACAAAACAACTGTTGAAATTGCATTTAAATTTATTTTTCTTGAAATTTCTATAAAAATAATTACTTATTCTTGTCGTAATTTTTAAAAAACGATTATAAAATGCAAAACGTGTAGAAGCCCAGTAAATGACCGCATACTTTGAATAAGAATTGTACTTATTAATCTTTGCTTAATACGCGTAACTAAAAATATGCGATATTAAAAATGTGACTACACTCCATTTATAAACATATAATATTTTTAAATTTATAATTGACATTTCTTTACCTAATGGTCATTCACTGGTATGCGGTCAATTACTGGTTGCTTTACCCTATATACCACAAAAGTAAGGAAATAATGATTCTTGTTGCATATTTTATAACAGAATATTAAACAGAAGAATTCCTGTTTCTTACATTTTCAGCTTCATTTCATGCAGGTTCTCGTTGACCTCAATAAAGAATTATCTTCAGAAATAAAAGTAACGAAGCATTGCATTTAATTAAGCATAGGTATCTATATATCTTGTAAATATACAAGATGTAAATTTTTATACATTCATACCTATAGAACACGTACACAAATTAACAGCAAAACAAGCGAATAAATAAACAGAAAAGGGAGTAACGAAATAATAAGAAAAACATAAAGGTAACTAATTGCAAAATAATACGGCGTATAGAGGCGCGAGATTCAGAGAGGAAGAAAAAAAGTACAACGCTCTTATTAAATCAAACCATTTTAAAAGCACTTCCCTCAAAGCAAGCAATTTTTCTCCGTGCTTACCAAACCCACCAGCGGAACAGATCGTTCCAACGGAAAACCACGTCCCGTTCTCAGAACCGCCAGCAGCTTTCCAAAGTAAGGGTACACTTCGCATTAATTACTCGGTT
Organism: Andrena minutula; assembly: GCA_929113495.1. Taxonomy (NCBI): domain Eukaryota; kingdom Metazoa; phylum Arthropoda; class Insecta; order Hymenoptera; family Andrenidae; genus Andrena; species Andrena minutula. Next base: position 44,264,921 of record OV815994.1, read on the forward strand.
CAATTTAATTATTCATGCTACACTCTCGCCGAGATGAACGAATTACCCATTGCCCGGCGTATTCAATAATTTCCTTTAATTCATCGCCTACCACGGGCGTGGCTAATATTTCATTTCGCCAGCAAACTCTACTTCCGCGCTCGACGACGCGAGATACGTGTAAACGTTCGAATCTTTTCCAAAACGACGACCACATCAGCGATGACGTATTCTTCCTCCCTTTTAAGGGGGGAAGCCACTGTGACGGTCGAAAATAAAGGCTATTTTCAAGACATTCGTTTATAATGAAATGTAGCTTTCTACGAAAAATCTTTATTACCAACTGAAAATACATATATTTAACTAATATTTTATGCTTTGAGATTGAAATTTTTTTCGGTAGTATGGCCACAGCATACGATAACGTTAGGCTCTGCACAAAAAAAAATACAAAACGGATGCACGTATAACTTTCCAACAATTGATCCGAATTTAAAATTTCCAACGATTTCATAAAGTATATTTCAATAGCTTCAGTTGCACGTACGGGTTTAAAAAAATATTCATTTTTGAAGAAATGGCGGACTTAAGAAGAAATCATTTTTGATACTTTTTGGTCAAGATTTCTTCTTAAGTCCGCCATTTCTTCAAAAATGAATATTTTTTTAAACCCGTACGTGCAACTGAAGCTATTGAAATATACTTTAAGAAACCGTTGGAAATTTTAAATTCGGATCAATTGTTGGAAAGTTATACGTGCATCCGTTTTGTATTTTTTTTGTGCAGAGCTTAACGTTATCGTATGCTGCGGCCATACTACCGAAAAAATTTTCAATCTCAAAGCATAAAATATTAGTTAAAGATATGTATTTTCAATTGGTAATAAATATTTTTCGTAGAAAGTTACATTTCATTATAAAAGAATGTCTTGAAAATAGCCTTTATTTTCGACCGTCACAGTGGCTTCCCCCCTTAAAGAAAAACCGGGACTTCGGTTTCTTCAAATGCGCAGCCTTCACTTAATTATTCGAAAGCTCCGCGTAGTCCACTTACGAGAAAGCAAACATAGCGTAGTCTTATTGACACTCTTTTTTTCTGCAGCCTCCTTTACTACCCTCGTTCTCGTTGCCGTGTTTCATCATCGCTGCGCTAGGCTAGCGTTACTCCCTAACGACGTATTAGCATACCGTTTGCTCTTAAAATCTTTAATTGGGTACCGTTTCTGCCTTATCCTGTGTTTCGTTCTCTCCTGTACTTTCGCTGTCATTCTCCTTTCTCTTGTTACTATCTTAGATTAATTAAAGTAACGGAGCTGGTCACGTTTTAGGAGGTGAGACTTCGCTTTATTGCACTATTCTTTGAGAGCATTTTAGTAGACAGTAATTATGTAGGTTTAAATTGGTCACATGGAGTTCACTGCACCCAAGCGTCAATTTTGAGTTACCATTTTCGTATTTTTGAATCTTTTAACTTTTCTGTGATACCGTTAAGGAACTAGTTCTTGATCAGGCACTAATTTTTAATCAGTTCATGAAATAAATCGTTCTTTTCAGTTTATGTCCTTAAATAATTGTTTGAAATAATTAATAACATAAAAAAGGATAATTCAAACTAGTTCCTGACCTGATCAAAAATTAGTTCCCATGTATTTTCAGATGATCAAAAACTAGTTCCTAATCACCTTATTATTCCCTAACCTTATAAATAATTAAATTATACTTATTTTCAACTTTTTAAAATTTTTCCTTAAAGTGTAAACATTAATTCATCTTTTAGTATAAATAAAGTCTATGGTTGAAAGTTTTATTAGGTTAAAAATAAATATTAAAGCGGGAAACTCTCTAAACTGATCAAAAACTAGTTCCTTAACGGTAATTGTACATTCGTAATACTCATATTCTTTTTCTAGAAATGTAAATTCTGATATGATGAAATTTGTAGTTGAAAAAAAGCAATTTTCTACGGTTGTGGAAAAACGCGATATTTTTTGCGATAAATTCCCTTGAAAAGCCGTAAAGGCGTGACATTTGAACTCGAAATTTGCTCTTGGGGTGCGATTAACCCCCGTGTGACCACGAATGGTTAAGAGTATAACCCAAATTCTCAGAAGTGTATAATCAGGCTTCTTTGAATTTATATGAAACATTCAGCATGACAAACTGAACCATTAAGGTTGCCTGAAATCCCTACTAATATATAAAAGTGAAACGTTGTCTATTTCTTTGTCCTTTTTTCACGCCTAAACGGCTGAACAGATTTCAATCAAAGTTTGAATATGCATTACATGCGTCCTATATTAGAGTCTGGGCTATTTTTTTAGGCTTTTTCATTTTGGAAACATCATAAATAATTCCCGGGTGAAGCCGGGTAACGGGTCAGCTAGTGCTTAATAAGAATGCTAATAAGTTCGTTATTACACACAAAGTGAATTATTTATGATGGTTTCATCCTTCCCCCACTCTTTTTACTCAGCTCCTTCGTTCCCAACTCCAACAAGTGCAGATGAAAATCACGCCGCGTAGTCGCTTTGGGCGAGTGATTTGTCGCGCGACTAATGGTAAGTAATCCGCACGGAATTGGAGTCGTTGCGGTAAGAAGCGCGTTAACAATATTTCCCCGGTCCTTTTAGGCGTATGGTGCGCGGTAACGCGACCGCTGCTTATAATTAACGACAACGAAATTCCGTTGGATCGGGCCTCCTTTCGCTAGGGGTTCCGCTTGTGTTACGACCGTGGGTCGGCGAGGAGGGCGGTTATTGTGCAATTAGTGGCCGTAATATTCGTTGGCTCGCGACGAGAAATGATCCATCGGTCCAAGGAATGCAATTAAAATTTATCGGATATTTAAGCTGCCGTTCCTTCTAGTCGTCCTTAGTCGGAGAAACTGATAATCACGCGGTGCCCATTTCCGCGGGGGATTTTAGCTGAGCTTAGTGAAATCACCATGTTTGGAGAGATTTCCAGTCGAAAGATAAAATTGAGGAGTTTCGATTTGATACGATTGTACTCGATTTTCATTATTGCTAATGGATTTTATTTTCAGGCGGGCTGAGAGAATTTTTAGTACAATATGTTATTTGTGAGGATTGTTGTACTGTTTGCTGGTGGATATTTATATAAATTTGAAATTTAATTTTCTGGTATATTTATTTTTCTGGTATATTATATTTATTTTATACTACATTTTTGGCAAGGTGCCAAGGGGTACTGCCCCCCCCCCCCCCCAAGAAAAACAAAGAAAAGGCCCTGTAAAAAGAAAAGAAAACTGGATTGTATTATTTACATAAATTTTCAGAAGGAAAAGAAAACTAGATTTTATTCTTTAAATAAATTTTGAAGAAAAAAGAATAGGCTAGATTTTTTCTTCAAATCAATTTTCAAGAAAAAAGAATACTGGATTTAGTCTTTAAATAAATTTTCATAATCACTTGATGAATTTGATTGAATTTGCATTAAAAATATTTTTATCTGTTCAACTCGGAACCCTCCAAAATTAAATCCTGAGTGCGCCATTGATGATTGGTAACAGATTAGAAAATAGTAGAAGAAACTAAAATGTGAGACATGGCAACTGATTTGTTTGTAAGTATCACGTTGCCAAAACAATTTTTTTGGTTGAAATCAATTTATTCAGAAAAGCCAATCATTCTTGATTCAAATAGAGCAAGAATGAACTTTCTACAATTGATAGTTTTGGAGATAAAAATTCATGTTTCCACGAAAACAGGCAATAATTACAAACTTTGATGATCTACTGTATTATTTAAACATATTCTAAACCAGCGAAATGGCGAATCTTGACAAACGTAGAATCTAATTTATACATTACGTTTTATGAAATATGTAATATAGTTAGAATCTCGACTGAAGGAAAATTGAAAAAGCAATGAAAATTTGTTGTTTGTATCCCATGAATTCAGATCCCAATTTTCGTTTGCTGTGATACAATGCCATCCCCTAAATTGCAATGCTCATCCAATACAATCTAATGAGATATCTTTATGCCACAATTATGTATCTGTAAACTACAAATGCTTAGGATTAATATCTGACCGATATAGCAATCCGTACCCTAGCTTACAATTACTAATCACTTATCACGGATAAATTAGCCAGCTGTCTGATTAATTCAGCGCGCAACTACTACCAGAGACGCGCACCTGAGTGAACAAACATCCTTTGGGATTAAAATAATTATTCAGTGTCCTCATGGCTGAATATTAAGATCAATCCAAATGCATCGAGGATCTAGAACACAGTAGTCGGTGTGTCTAAAGACCTAAACAAGTACCCACATGCCTCTTCCCTCGCACCACTTAAACACACCACAAGCTTTTCGCACGTTTAACTTCGAAAATCTCGGACAGCATAAATTTCCCACGAAATTCGGGATCTAAGCTCGCCCAGCAGGCGCCCGAGTGGCGCACAAAATGCACACGGGCCCATTAACAATTACACGAATCGTGTTCCACGCGTCCAAAGTTTCGCGATCGATCGGCCCTTCTCCACCCTCTGTTGTCCCCAATTAACACGTCCCATCGTCGTGATTTGCATTTACAAGCGTCACACACTTTCAACGCCACACGCTGGGATATTCTCCAGCGGCTTGATCCTCGTCTCGCGACCAATTCTAAAAATGCGCTGCCACAATAATTCCCGGGAAGTTCCGTGCTCGACGGCGAAGAGCTTGTTACCACTGAATACGGGTTATCCTCGTGGGATGCGCAACGCTCGCACGCGGACATCCACGCTGCGAAGCGCCGCGGTATTTTTGTTTGAGGATGAATTTACAGTGCGCTCATAGAATCCGGCGGATGAAGATATGCGTGGCTAATTGTAAGTCGCTTCCTTTTCCGGAAAGCGTGCTCCTAAGTTGAAGCGTCGGGTAATGAGCCCTGCTATTTTCTGTGGCTTTCTTTGAGTCTTTCATACTTTCAGTTATACGCTGGGCGGTAGGTTCTACTAATTATATACTAATTATCTACTAAGTATATGCCTTAAAATCTACGAAAAGGGCAAATGAAGCAGGGAACCACTCGCCCTTTAGTGAAATCAATATTCTACGATTTATTTATGTATTACGAAAACAGACACTTTACTGTAATGGTGTTTGCAGCGGTGGAGACAGAAATTGTTTGGAGGCCAATTTTGCGTACCTGGAAACCATTCAAAATTGTGGCAGAGCGTGGGTATTGAATTGAATTGTTTTGTGGTTGGGTATTATGTATTGTATATAAATATGGTAGACATTGTGGTGCGTTGCTGTCAAGCGGAGGAACGTTAATAAATAATAATATATCTGGCAACATTCTGAATGAATGCTTTCTGATCCCGTTTCTATCGATTTGAAGCATTAACTCGGAGTGTTGGCAGCAATTTACCTTATTATAACAAATTTTTGTATTTCTATTATGCACGTTATAATTGTATTTAAGAAATTAATATACAATCCTATTCAATAAATAAGAACTGAGATCCTTAAGGACCACTAAATAATGTTTTGCACTTATTGTTATAAAAAACAGTTGTGGGAACACACCTTAAGGCTCAAAATACCACCTTAACAAATATGTATAAGTATATCTACTTCAAAATTGAAAACAAAATTAATTTCAAAATTTGTTTCTTTACTTGTCAGCACAACGCATTAAAAACATCCAATCCGCAACAGCACATTCATTAAATTAATTTATACTGTACACTTACACCAATGATTATCAGCCCCCTAAATCTACAAACTCCCACACAAATCTTCTAACAAATAAAAAACTATTCCACTAAATTTAATTAAAAAACGCCCGAGTATCTTGATGACGGGGATTGAAGGAAGTGGTGTCCGAACACAAACACACACTCTCGCACCTAAACCATCTTCCGCAAACGCTTGCAGGGGTTTCCTTCCAAGACCAGAGCACCACCAACAACTTCAGACCAACAGTCTCAAGCGAAGCCCTTCGCACTGCCACCAGCCAAAGTTCACCGGCAACCACATTGGCCAAGTCGGCCGCTGCTGCACAGAAGCCCGCGCTCGAGGCTAAGAAAGCGCGCCGGCTGCTTAACTGTGACCATCGATTTGAGAATCATTCAGTATTACATAAATAAGACCTGTCAGTGGCGCTCGTCGCCAGGGTTTGTGCGGACGGCAGTCATAAAATTGAATGGGCCAACTGCTTTATATTCATGAATTCGTCACCTTGCCGGGATATCTGCTGCGGCCGAAGTTCGGGCGGTCCCGCGTCGGACATTAAAATGATAACGAGCCGGATAATACGGGAATAGGAAAATTTACGATTAACCATTTCGTTTTGCCGCACCGCTGCTACCGTTTCATCCCTCTGTCCTCTCCCGTCCTCCCCTTCTTTCGCACCCCACTACACCCCCCTCCCCGCCCTTCCTACTCTCTCTTTCGCAGAGGCCCGCGCCCTGCAACGAACGAGGTTAAAACGTTTAACCGCATCACGCGCGGTCGTGGCCGCCCTTTAACGCTGATGTCGTCACGTAAATCACGCCGCGCCGCCAGCCGTGCTTGCGTGCCCGTCGATATGATACTCCCGCCGTTAATGCCGCGGCGAGCTTTCCATCGTCGATGCAGCTGGATTACGGAGAGGATCCCCCGATCGACGGTTGTTTACCGTTCAGAACAGGCTAGGTGCGGCACCCGTCGCTTAGAAATAGCCTGGAACTGCCACGGCTAGTCGAAGGTGCAGTTAACTTTATTTATTCGCCCCTTGCGCAGTCTACCTTGCCTTCCTGCGCTAGGATACGTGCAACGGTTCCGTGTTTCCTTTTATTCGCCGTTTCGGGGGCCGAGCGTCCCCGGCGCAACCGTCACGCTTATTTACTCGATTCACCCGGCTCATTCGATTCAACTCGATCCTGGTCTATGCTGCGAGACTTTTATTTCCGGGGGAAGATCGCGGATGGTAGACACTGTCGCGAGACCTATCCTAAATATCAAACTACGCGTGTCAGTTATTATTAGTATTGCTGCTTGACGATGAGGATTTTAAATCAGAATATCTAGTCTGAGGTGTGCGTGAATGGGGTTAACCCTTAAATGCATGGCGTTGTAAAACTGCAACATACCGTTCTAACCACCTTTATTTTTCCTTGCATTAGCATATACTCAAATATACTAAATATACTAAATATATTTAGTATATTTAGTATTCTAAATATATTTAGTATATTTAGTATTCTAAATATATTTAGTATATTTAGTATATTTAGTATATTTAGTATATTTAGTATATTTAGTATATTTAGTATATTTAGTATATTTTGTATATTTAGTATATTTAGTATATTTAGTATTCTGAATATTTTTAGTATATTTAGTATTCTAAATATATTTAGTATATTTAGTATTCTGAATACTTTTAGTATATTTAGTATTCTAAATATATTTAGTATATTTAGTATTCTAAATATATTTAGTATATTTAGTATTCTAAATATATTTAGTATATTTGAGTATATGCTAATGCAAGGAAAAATAAAGGTGGTTTGAACGGTATGTTACAGTTTTACAACGCCATGCATTTAAGGGTTAAGACATTCTTTGATAATGAAATGTAATTTTCTACGAAAAATTTTTATTACCCACTGAAAATACATATATTTAACTAATATTTTATGCTGCCAGATTCAAAAAATGTTCTGTAGTATGGACACAGCATACGATAACGTTAGGCTCTGCAAACAAATTACAAAACGGGCGCTCGTATAACTTTCCAACATTTGCTCCGAATTAAAAAATTCGATCGATTTCTTAAAGTATATGTCAATAGCTTCAGTTAAGCTTACGGATTTAAATAAATATTCACTTTTGAAGAAATGGCGGACTTAAGAAGAAATCTTGACCAAAAGGTATAAAAAATCAACATGTTTTCTTTAATGTTACTATTAAATGAATTATTCGATCAAAAAACTGAAATAAAAAATCAGATAAAAATTGACTGAGTTATTAATGCGCCCGATTTGGAAAATGCCGTTTCGAGATACTTGCGTTTAAAGTTTCAATAGAAGTTATTTTTTGCAACTCAAAGATCGTAAGTGTATACGGTCTGATCGTGGTCAGAGATTTTCTACCTAGTTTTAAACAATATATAAGCTCATAATCCGTCTTATTCGATACATTTTGATTTTTTGACATAAACTTTTGGTGCGATTGAAGTTACCTATGCGTGCACTCGATTCGGAGCGTTGCGCTACCTATACAAAACCTTCCGTAGCTCCCAGAATTTTTCGAGTTCCACTTCGAAATTGTGCAGGTATATTTTTGAGACCCGAATATTATGAAAATGCACAAAAGAAAAATCGAAAGAAAAAAAATTTCACAGTGGCTTCCCCCCTTAAATGATAGTAGAAAACTATCCACCGTCAAAGGAGTTAAACTTCCGTGTCTGATGGCTCCGAAATATTGGGCTATACTACTGGCGACGCTGTTTCCGCTTGTGATTGCGATGTGGTGCGGTGGAACGTGAGGTTTATCGTGTCCGTTGGTTACCAGAGTGTATTTATTTGGGTTTTTGACTAGTGTTGTTAGTTATTGTTGGTTTCTGGACCTTTTTTCAAAACGTTGCGGTTTTATTGGGAAATATTTAGTAGATGCATCTTTCAAATATAGTTTGGCATTAACTGTGGGCAAAACAGTTATTTCAATAACAGATTTCTGAACCATTTTTCAAAACGTTGGGGTTTTATTGTGAAATATTTAGTAGATGCATCTTTCAAATAGAGTTGGGCATTAACTAAATAAACAGTTATTTCAATAACGGATTACATAAAAGCTACTTACACTTTAGATTATTCGACGAATAAAGTTAATTTTTTTATTCGTCGAACGTTTCATGTTACCGATGCTAAATATAGAGAATCTCGAGAATTACACGAGACTTCTCGAAGCTGCTGTTTCATTTTTACTAAAGTCACTTTTGCAATGTAAATATCGAGCACTCATATAAAGGAGGAAGAGAACTGTGTTTTGAATTATTAAACCCCGAATTGCATATTACGGATAAAAGTTAAAATATTCTTGAACTTTCAAGATCATGTTGTACACACATGATTTTCAAAACCATCTTGTAAGCGATCCCTTGTATAATATCGTTCGTATGAACAGCCGGCAGAATTTTTAATTCAAAATTGTTATTTCAGAGGGAAACAGCGCGATTTTTAGTTTTTGAATATTCTATTCTACAAGGGAGTTGTGCTTAAAAAAAGATACATGTACTGCGATCTCCATGTCACGAGAATAATTGGGATGTCGGACGAAACATGAGCCGCTTCGGAAGATATGTAACTTCGCGAATTGAGGATGTCGCTGATACTGAGTCCAGTTGATTCATGGTGTCCTCGTGTGATATACGATTACGATTTTGCCAAGTTATTTATTTCTGTACCTATGTAACAATACGTACGTTTGTAATAAATCTGCGACGCAATTCTATTGCGCCATGTATCAAATACATCGATCCCCTGTAGAACAGGCGTGTCAACAATGTACTCTTCTTTGCACGTGTCAGAATTATTATTGTACATCCTTCTACATAAAAAAAAGTGTGCTTCGTGAAATTTATACTGGGTAGAAAGCAACCTAATGCACTAAATGATTAAAGCATACCAGTGGCGACTAATTGCAGTTTGTTGCAATTTTATACATTCCTACTCTGAGTTTATGATTAGAAATAGTGGTAGACATGTAATGGATAAGTTTGAATGATATATGTATCGCGAACAAGCGTGTAATTGGACGCTATCGGTGATGAAAGTTTGAATGGGAGAGAGTTGAATGGGCGTTACAGCTAGTGTGACAGGAAACCAGTGATACAGAAAAATGGACAAGGTGAAACGATGTTTGCCGTCGGGAAGCACGTTTCATGGGTTTTGTTACGTACCTCCAAGAGGAATTCCAGGTTCATTGTTATCTGGAGATCGCGTTACGAAAGGGACGTTATGGTTTTAAAGTAGGTGAGAGGCTTTATTACATCGACCCGAGCGGTAACCCCTTGGCCTGAGTGTTCATTATAAATTTTCCGATAGTTCTTGAGGCGCCGATAGAGTGGGGTGGGGAGCAGGCGTCGGAATATTTATAATGCAACGACTGCCATTCAGTCGAAATGACTCTTGAGGAGTGTAAACGTGTCGGGCTTGATAGGAGGGACTTTTCAATACTTTCGATTGATTGTTAACTCAGTAGATTTTAGAAACCCCTTTGCGAATTCAAATTCGCACGTGTAAATAAATGAGCGTGCTATAATAATGCGATTGTAACACGATTCTAAATTCTTTATTTATTAGAAGGCTGGACGAAGTCATCGATTGAATCGAAAGTTTGCACTTACAGGATGATTCAGAACGAATGTAAGAAACTGACAGATTTTTGGGGAGGTTATTTTGAGTAAAATGTGTCATACCAACATACATTTTATATATTAATATTTCAAATGTTAATATTTTAAATATTACTATTCTAAATATTAATATTTAGAATATTAAATATTCTAGATATTAATATTGTAAATATTAAGATTTAGAATATTAAATATTTTAGATATTAATATTGTAAATATTAGTATTCTAAATATTAATATTGTGAATATTAAATATTGTAAATATTAATATGGTAAATATTAAGATTTAGAATATTAAATATTTTAGATATTAATATTGTAAATATTAGTATTCTAAATATTAATATTGTGAATATTAAATATTGTAAATATTAATATGGTAAATATTAAGATTTAGAATATTAAATATTCTAGATATTAATATTGTAAATATTAAGATTTAGAATATTAAATATTTTAGATATTAATATTCTAAATATTAAATATTGTAAATATTAATATTGTGAATATTAAATATTGTAAATATTAATATGGTAAATATTAAATATTGTAAATATTAATATGGTAAATATTAAATATTGTAAATATTAATATGGTAAATATTAAATATTGTAAATATTAATATGGTAAATATTAAATATTGTAAATATCAATATTTAGAATAATTATACTAAATATTAATATTCTAATAGTAATATAAATGGAGTTCTCAAACAAACGAAAACACGATTAGGTCACGAAACACCCAAAGAACGTAGTAGGGTTAACAAAAGCAATTAAAATACTTGCATAAACGTAGCAATGAACCCTTTTGCTTGTTTTAAAGTTATGGCTATTCTTGTCTCAATAAATCTTGAGTAAGTGTAAGGGATTCCACTGAAATATGCACCATCAACATTAATAATCTCATAAACGGCTTCCCTGTACCGATTTACCTCGATGGTAGTTCAGCCGGAGTATTTCGCTTCAATTTCGTAATTAGATTGTGGAGAAGCAGATTTAAATTCCTTAATTAATTTCAGCAAAACCTTATTTCAGTTTTTGATTTCTTAATGTTAATTAACTAATAAAAGTTTAATCAATTCGTCTTTTTTAAAACATAATGGAAGGTTCTTCCGAATGCTTCTTAGGTCTTAGGATGCTGTTCAAAAGATTAATTCAAACTATTAAAGACTGCTTTAAGCGCTTAACAGAATCTCTTGGATCCAATTTACGGATTACATTTCCAAGCTGCGTGATATTGATAACGCTCGACGCGAAGCAGCGGTAAAGAGGAACTTAACACTGTCGACATGAAATTCTGTCAACGCGATAAAACAAAAGCTTCAACTTTATTAACTGTAATTTGCCTATTGTGCCAGAATATGAACAACTTTCCCCTCGGCTCGGAACGAGTGGGGAGCCACGAGGGATTAGGGTCAACCACTGAGCATCCATCGAGCCTCGTGGTTTCTGACGAAACAACTCCCATAAATCTTCGAGTGTCTTTGTGGAATATAAGAATCTTTTTAGAGTAAATGAATTGCTAAGGGAAAACACATAAACAAAATCATTATTATATTAAACAAACAAATATAATTGAAGAGCCTTTATAAAACACTGTAAGTGCCAAAAATCAAATTCTATAGAAATATTATCATTGGCACGTAGAATATTTTCTGATGAAAACTTTTTTTTAAAGTTGGCACTTACAGTGTTTTCTAAAAGAATTCTTTAATTACTTTCACCAACACAAGCAAAAATAATACCAATACACAACAGTTGCTAAAACCCATCTCACAAAAAGCCACAATTTCTACGTGCATCCAACTAATGTCCATGAAACAGAGAATTTCATTTTCTTTTTACACTGGCAGAATGCCGAACAAGAAGAAACGAATGACCCATCGTAAGATCGGTCGGTAAAACATTTACTGCAAGAGAAATCCCCGAGTATTTCAACGCACAAATTCATTGATTAACCATTGCTAGCGCTACCGACCGCTTCCTCTTTTTATCAGGCTTCGCGTTAGCGAGCAAACAATCCCCCCACTCTATCCACTTGTTTACGGTAACTTTGCAGAGTATACATTATAGCTAAATACCGATCGACTTGTTGATAGGGGCGGTTGCGTTGAAAACCGCGCATAAAGATAACGCATCGCGCGCCACAGCCGCCAGAGAGAAAAATCACGGGCGTGCATTTGGTAGACGGTAACGAAGATAAAAACGTCGGAACGACACCGCGCGTCATTATAATCCATCGTGAGCTTCGCAAAAGCCGCGTGAGACCGGGCATCATTCCCCGCATATGTTATCAACACCCCGCTAAACATCGTTATCTCCGTCGACGGATAAATCCGTGGCTAAAACTGCTATCGGGAATCGGATGGCTCTTCTGTTAGATCGCATGCGAATTTTCCACCAGATTCGTCGTCATTCGACGATGAACGTTTAGCTGTTCGACTCATCGGGGCCGCTACACAAGAGACATTTGTGGCTGGTGACTGGTGTTTCAGACACATTGCGCGTGATATAATTTATGGTACATCCTGACAGCCGGGGATTTTACATGAAGCTATAAATCGAAAATTATTATTGTCAGTGGTTGACTTTGTTTTTAAAGAAATGAGATTGAATGGGGGTAGGTAGACGTGCACAATGTTTTTACAGTGGTTCTAGTTTAAATAATTTTATTTGTTATGATGTAACACGTACATTAAACTGTAAGTGATAATACAGAAAAGGTAACTGTCAACAGAATTGAATTAAGAAAAAGTACAGTTGGGTTACAACTCAAGGGTACTTAGGTAGTTTTTTTTGTCGAAAACGAACTCTTTTTCAATTAATTAAAAAGAAATAAATTGAAACTTTGATAAAAAGTATCCTTAACACGTCATATCAAGAATCGGTACCTAATAAATATAATATGTTGAAAATTAATCATTGTATGAAAATGAACCGCTTCTTTTTCGAATGATGGTCTGATTACGAGAAATTTGATTTTGCAAATTCGTTGAAACTGTGTGGGCTTGAGTAAGATAGGATTCATGTTTAAACTTTTTCATTAAAAAAATACAGCTTTCGCAGAAAAGTTACTCCAGAATTACTTTGGCTTATACTGGTACGAGGATTAATTTCCAAATTTTTGTGTTATGATATTTTCTGCCGTATTTTGCCAATTTCAAATAATCCCGAATATTATGAAGCCCGATGCTTCGTTATACATAACGATACAACACTGAATGTTGTCACTGAATTCCATTTGGAAATACATAATCACACAGCCTGAAAATTAAAAAAAGATTTCACGTATAATTTCCTTACAAAAATTCCCTAAAAAAATTTTCATGTCTGCCGATTCTACCAGATTCCCTCCTTTATGTAATGGATACATTCGACAACAAAGATCATTAGAGTATTATACCTATATTAATAAAAAAGGCTATGATTCCCCAGCCTAATTAAGTCAAAACCGTTTTTGCTACAAAACATTCTGCGTTTCCCTGCTTTTTCTCGGACCTCAAAAGCTTATTGTCCCCGCTCGAGACGCGCCGTATGAAAAGCAAAAGGCAGATATTCTCTGCAACACTTTAAAGTTGCTGTATGAAGAAGGGTACATCCGGACGATAATTTCTTCGTACTTGAAATGATCTGTACGAGAAGTGGAAATCTTATTTCATTCATTCGTTCATGTTTTATGCATAAGCCACTTTCCCGACTTCTTCTCCCCCTTCGTTCCAATTTGCGTTAACAAATCCAACGATCTTTCCTCGGACTAAATTCAATTTCGCTAGCCGGCAGTAAGACGCAGCAGTGCCGTTCTTTAATCAGTTCTTTTTATTCATACGAACAAATTTCTTTCGTTGCTTCGTTAAACTAATACCCTAGGCGCATTTCTCGCGAGCAATCTCTGCCCCGCGATCGGACCCGGCGTCCCGCGAAAATTCCACCCCTTTTCGCCTCCGCGCGAACTTCTGACGACGAAGATAGCCGCTCGTGAGACGAGCGGTCGGAATTAAGATGACGCTAATTCCTGCGCGCGCTTTACCAACCGATCGTACGCGATCGATTATTTAACCGCACAGTTCTTGGTAATTAATCCGCAAGTTTAACGTTCAAGTCTCGTAATAGCCGCTCAGGAAGCTCGATTTTAATTACCAATGTCGTGATATATTAAATTACTTTCGAATTAATTAGACCATCCTGGCCCTTGTCCCCGATTCACGATCATTTCGTATGCGCGCAGTAAGCTTGTAATTAAAATTCATTAGGAAACGATGCAGCGAAACATTTTTTAGAAATTCAGGACACTCGATCGCGATATTTCGATTACGGAAATCAGTTTTATTTTTAATGGTATAAATATGTTTCTTATTAAACGATTTTTCCATCCCATCAACTTCATTTCCAATTTATTTATTTCATGTATATTATCAACCTTATTAACCACTTAACCGCGGGTGGCTATATTTCGTCGCGAAATTAATAAATGGAAAACGTTTCCGCCATTGAGAAATCGCAGAGACGCGTATAACGTCCGTCCAGTTAATTATAACGTACGAAATCGTCTCACGAATGTATTGATTATGTTAAGCAACCACGCCAATGAACGCTGATTTCGAAATTATAATTAGCTTGAATTAATTAACTTGGTAATTAATTATAAAGATCCTTTGTCCACAGAAGTGCTATTAAAATTATCGTGATGTAGCACAGAATGTAGCACTTGATGTATTTCGGTATCACTGCCTTCATGTGGCATTATTAAACTTCTGTTTGTTTATTAAATAAAGCTTCCAATTCTTCATTGAAACAATTTGAAAAAATGGTAACTTCTTGTCCGCCTCTGTAGCTTCCTACTAAAAAGGACATATCCACGTCACAGTCACACCTGCGAAGCACAGAGTTTAATAAGTCACAGAGTAGGCGAAATACTCAAATATGAACAGAATAATAATAGTAATTTATATGTTTGTCTCCGCATAACATCTCAGCATATAGACCGATTTTGATGTTCTTTGATTTATTATTTATATTTATACCGTTATAGTTAAAAACTAAAAAGTTGAAAATAAAAAAATTTTAAAAAAATTAGAACCGACTTCAAAAAAATAAAATTGCACTAAAAAGTAAAAAATAATTTTTTCCCTTATTTAATCTACTACTCTCATATTTTTTAAGTCGGTGTCCCATCATTTGCACTGTGTAAATCTGGCACCGACTTAAAAAATATGAGAGTAGTAGATTAAATAAGGGAAAAAATTTTTTTTTACTTTTTAGTGCAATTTTATTTTTTTGAAGTCGGTTCTAATTTTTTTAAAATTTTTTTATTTTCAACTTTTTAGTTTTTAACTATAACGGTATAAATATAAATAATAAATCAAAGAACATCAAAATCGGTCTATATGCTGAGGAGTTATGAGGGGACAAACATAAAAAAAAATATACACACGGGTCGAATACATAACCTCCTCCTTTTTTTGCAGTCGGTTAAAAAGAAAGAGAATCAGTACCAGAAAAATTATCAAACAGAATCCCGGTAATCAATATATAACAGTTTGCCAAGCTACGAAATTAGCTACAAACTTCTAAAAGCAGGACGACGAGAAAAATAAAATAAAAAAGTGTCTATAAAAGACAATAATACAAAATAAACTTTAGAACAGAAGATGACTTAAACAATCGTAATTATTAAGATAACAGCGATAACAATAACTTTATACGTAATATTTATGTTTCAAAAACGATATCACAAAACCTACAAGAGTATTTGACTATTCCTCCCGCCACTAGATCCTCCATTTTTCCTACTTTCCTAAACCGAACAAATATTCACGCCCACGCTACATTTTCGTTACTGCATACCAGCTTCGTGATACGGGCGGAAATTTTTGCACACCGTTCCCGCGTCATCCCGCTCAATCGACCATAAATGTTTACTTGCGCCACTTCGTTGGATTAGCAGCCCCACGAAACAAGCGACCCTCCCAATTGGCTGCACAATTAATAAATACAGAATGGGACTTTACGCACAGGAGGAAATGGCCCCGAGATCCCCGCAGTTAATCGTGTAATGGAGAATTACTTTTCGTACACTTTTACGCGGATACTCGGTTAAACGGCTATCTTAAGTCACGGCTAACTGGCTCAACAGGCTGTAATTAGGTTCTACATCATCGGCTATGTGCGTCCGTTATTAAACGGACTGTGTTACGTGGCTCAGTTGGAAGACCGTTCTCTTTTATTTCGCAGGAGATACGGCAAAAAGCCCCGGTTAATAAGCTCCCCCTTTTTATCGTTGCAGGTGGAAACCGTTTAAGCAACGGGGAGAATTCTACATGTATCTTACGGATAGTTGTGGCATTAAACGCGGACCTTTAGCTCGGCTGTTTTCTAATTAAATACCGTGGACTACACGCAAATTTCTTTTACACGGATTCCGTATTTTTATTACAGGTGCGTGGAGGGGCGTGGGAAGAATTTACTTTCAATCGGGGAATATCGAATAGGTAATCGTGGAGTGGAAAAGCGTTGTTGGGAAACTATCAGATCGAAGCATATAGTGAAAATGTTAAATGTGAAAATGTTTCTGAAATATTATAGGTAGGTAGATTCACTCTGAAGTTTGGTGCTGGGGGTATGCAGTAGTGCGAGTCGAGCATTTAGTCCCAGAAATCAGATTTCCCGTCTGTGTTGTTAAGGAGTCATTCTACTGTGATCAGCCGAAAATATAAACTATATTTAAAAAAAAATTTCTCAGTAAATACAACATAGAATGAAATAAATCTTGTTGGTATTTATTAAATTTTTATTACTCTTATATTATAAAAAAAGTTAAATTTGTTTTCTAATTTGTATTAAATGTTTCTTTACCGCGTTAATATGGCACCTCAAAAAAACTGTAAGTCTGTGACGCAGGTGATTTCCTCACTGAGGCTTATCTGAAACAAAAACTTCAAAAAGATTCTTAATCTATACAACTATCCCTATCGCCCGTAGCCAAAATGGCCCCAACTAGTGGCTCACAGTTTAAATATCATACAACCACCAGCTTTTTAGATCCACCAGGAATTTAGATTTTGCTTGTATAAATATATATATATATATAGTATAAATATATATATGTCAAAAACATAAAATACACCCTAATCACCAACAAGTGAAATAAATTTTACATAAAATATAAAAATTACACCTTAGCACCAACATTATAACTTACTCTTAAATTCAAATATATACTCCCACCAAAGTATATATATAATAAGCTATATATATATATATATATATATATATTGGATGATTAATATATATATAATTGGATGATTTCTTACTCTAGGTATTCGTATATATATATATATACTTTGGTGGGAGTATATATTTGAATTCAAGAGTAAGCTGTAGTGTATTGGATCATTTCTTACTCTAGGTATTCATATATATATATATATATGAATACCTAGAGTAAGAAATGATCCAATACACTACAGCTTACTCTTGAATTCAAATATATACTCCCACCAAAGTATATATATATATATACGAATACCTAGAGTAAGAAATCATCCAATACACTAGTTTACTCTTGAATTCAAATATATATATGTATACAACCACCAGTGATACTTCCCTAAATTAAGACCAACATTCCGCCAGTCAAAAAGAACTCAGAAATTCTCCGTGGTTAATTACCATCCCACATCACGTGGAGCAAAATAAAACCAGACGAGCGTCGGACAAATAACACTTAAAGCCGCCACGCGGCCACTAAGCATGGCCAGCACAAATACTTTCTTAACGATCCTAGTGGTCGGGACACAGCGGAGACAGTTTCACTTACGAATTCAGCGACCGTGTAATCCGTGCTCTGGGACAAGGAGACTGATGAGAATGGCTCCCCAGAGATACGAATGAAGTACGACGGTGGCGGGCGAGAGGGAGATCGGGCGCGACGGAAGGACAAGGAGGCGATGCACACCGCTCCGGACAAGTAGAACGCACACCGTTTCTCTCTCCCTCCAATGACTAATCGATCTTTGACCGCGATCCCTCTTGTTCCTAAGCAGCAGCCAATAGCGGCCGAAGACCGTTTTCGTATTCAAATCAACGCTGGGAAGCCAAGGTAACGCTGATAAACATTATTCGAGCCCATCTATTTCGTGCTCCAGTTCATTTCGCTTCACAACCGGGACAGCTTTCGCGATGTATGAGTTATCGACTATTTATCGAGCGTTCCATTTAGGTGTATACGAACGGATACGCCAAGTCGGGCCGAGGGGGCAGGGGGGGGCTGCATGCTGCTCGAATTTCCGATTCCGGGTGCATCCAGCTTTTGTTTGAGCGTTCACGTTTTGCCAGCGGTCGTTAGGACTTATAAATGCACGGACGTGCATGACATTACTATGCGGGCGAATTTTTGCCCCAAAAGGAGGGTTTCGTCCTGCTGACCTGGGGAATAATCATTCGGGAGGCTGCGGTGTTAGCTGTTGCTGGTGATAAGGACTTGTTGGTGTGACACTAGCGAGTTGCATGGAATATGTTAATATTCTGAAAGTATGCAACTGGGAATATTACATATTCCACGAGCAATATGTCCGTTGATCATCTTGAATCGGGAAAATAGCAGAAGATTCTAAGGTCTGGTAGAAAATCAACAGGGATTATTATTTGGAACAGTTTGTAGATTAATAGTCTAGCCATCGATAAATTTAAATATAATGGCTAAAGGAAGTTTGAGAATGTGAACAGTAAGAGAAATGTTATAGTTGATTAGAAAATTGAGAACTGTAACTTACGATCCATATGACATAGATAAATAGACCACCCCCACCCCTTTCAAGTCAAAATAAATTAAGATTTAGGATTAAAACTATTTATAAGCATATTAGCTTTACTACTCGGCTTCGCTTGGAATTTAGATTTTGCTTGTATAAAAAAAATTTATTTTAATTTTCTTTGTGAAAATGGTCACATTCATCTGGATTAGTTAGGCATAATGAGCTGAGGCACATTTCGTGATCCCAGAATTTATCGTTCGAAAGTTTTTAGGCGACAGACAACCACACAAACATGTTGAAGCTTTCTGTTTTATATATTAAAGTATGAAGGGTAAGGGGAAAACAAAGAATGCCACAAAACAGATTTATTCTGTAGTGGAAGCTTACGCTAATTAGAAATACATAATGTAAGTAGGAAGACTGGGGACATTCCTTGCTTTATTTCCGTGGAGGGTGGGCATTCCCTGTTTTTAAGCAGTGCACCAAATCTTTAACGTTGTTTTATGTGGACATTTCCACTTCATAATACTTTGTGATTCGACAGTTCTGTGACCCCAGTTGCCAGAAACAAATATAATGAACATTGCAGAATTACTAAAAATAAACATTCCCTGTTTTTCCTCTTACCCTTCATACAAGTGTACCAGTTTTACTTCTTTCGCAACGCAGATATCCAACTGTTTATTTCCATGTTCACAATTTAATTTTCTTTGATTCTTCCTTTTGGCCCTGCCCTCCGCATTTTATTAAAGCAATAAGAACGCGCCAGTTCCCCATGGGCGCACGTTATTTTCTCGTTACGCCCTGCAGTTTTCATATGAGGTCCGCCGTTATCTTCCCGCGGTTACGTAAAACCGTACATGTGTAAATGGAACATCAAGGAACGACGAGCGCTCGTGTGCACGGGAATACGAAACAGTAGAAGTAGTAACGGATCGCATGAATCAGCCAAGAGAGCTGTACATCAGGCTTGGCAGCAGGCTAGCTAAGTTCCAGTGGAAGGAGACTGTATGGATCAGCCATATCTCATTGCGCGTCACCACTGCGACTGTTCTATCTACTGCTAGTAGCGTGGGAACGTAAGGAGTCAGACGTAATCTCTGATCTCGACAATTTCGCGGAGTTTACATTATCAGTTGATTTATTAAAGGTGTTAATAGCACGTTCAAATTGTATCGACATCGTTAATTTCTACGCTTAGAATATTAACTGTGTGTTGTTTTACATACAATACATATGAATTTGAAATCAATAGGCGCTGAGGGGGAGATTTATTATTTTTATTTACATTGGAAATTATTTACAAAAGAGAAACGTCTAAGATTACCACTTCCGAATTACCTTATATTTTCTGCAATTTTGTAGATAAGGCTACATATTCATAATATGAACCAGAGCAACGAAAGCTGTTAGATAATTATGGATTCATTACCCCCAGTAATATTCCCAAGTAATTTAATTTAGAACGAGTAGACGAGCAATAATAAGCTTGGATAAAATAGTTCACAGAGATATATTTAGTTCTTTCCTCTTCCGTTTCATAGTAGTGTAATCTCTGGCAATCCCATATTGCATGTTCAACAAGCCACGCTCGCGTTTCACGAACATTGTCCAAAACACACATCCATAATCCCTTCGTTGATATGCCGGAATCGGGAATATCGATACCAAACGAATTGGAACAGTGTTACTGTCAGGGGCGTTTGAACCGTTGGAAATTCCGTGCACATGATCGCGAAGCCAACAGCAGGCAATAACTCTCGACTTTCTATTTGCAAATCACTATTATACATTTTCGGCGCCCCTTTTCCTGTATTTGTTTACTTAATCCACACATATTTAAATTAAACAAAATTTCGAACACAATTATTCACTGTTTTTTTAAATATTCCGGTAAGAAATTTTTATAACACCTTGGATCGAGGGTTCGAAGAAAGTCATGTTTAGATAATAAAAGACTTATTTTTCTGTTATTGATCACTCTACTTTTAGGTTAAAATAATATACACGCGATCAGTGGAAATAAATAAAGTGACGTAAGGAAATGATTTTCTTGAAAAGTTATGTATCCCATATAGATTTTGATACATGACATTTTAGAAATATTTATATGCTTAGAATTACGTTATTCTTGCACGACAATTTCACAAAGCACTCGTTACTTCTAAAATTCGTTTCGAGGATACTAAAACTCAATTTTCTCCATGAAAGTGATTCTGAAACTAAACGTTCAAACACCAGGCCAATAATAGAGACTCTACAGTAAGTACCTTGAGCTATTCGCCAACAATTTACGACCTTCATTTAACCCAGCCCTTCATTCGCATTGTAAAGTCACTCGACAATTTCCGTCGTCTTGTAAGTTCTCGTCCATCGAATATTAAAGCAGAAAAGGAAATTACAAAAACGCATTATACATTCAAGAAGTGGGAGTCGATGAAAAGTATAGATTCCATCCCGCAACATCATCCAACAACCAATGTTCCTTTCAGAAAATTAAATGCTTAACAGAATTTTTCCTTGAAAATTCCTGTATCTCATCGTGTTAACTCTTGGTGGTCACACGGGGCATATCACACCCCAGGCAATTTTTTCCAGAAGTATATGTCTTTGCCAAAATTTCTGTAAATTTTCAGACCTCAATATTAAAATTTGAATAGTTGGTGAATTTTAACGAAAAAAATCCCATTTTTCCACAACTACTTTTTCAACTCCAAATTCCATCATATCAAAATCTACATTTCTAGAAAAAGACTATTAGAGCATGATTGTACGAGTATCACGAATGTACAATTACCACTGAAAAGTTAAAAGATTCAAAAATACGAAAATACCTACAAGTATAGTGAACCCCAATTGACAAGCTTGCGATTATAAATCGGTGTAATCCAGGGGCGTACGCAGACTTTTTCCAGGGGGAGGGGGGGGGGGGGCAACTTTGGAATGATGGTAAAGAAAACTATACCCCTCTTGCTTTTTTAACCCATTTTATAGTGCCAATTTAATTAAAAATTGAAAACCAAAATTTAAAAATATTCCCCTTTTCAGTATAAACTTAATAAAGATCAGTTTTGAAAAATAATCGATTTTTCTCAAAAACCAGTGCAACTGCCCCCTTTTGCCCCCCTCCCTTCCGGACGGCCATGGTGTAATCACAAAGTGTTAAAAATGACATCGACCAATTCTTCAGTTTCTCTCGCGCGCTGCACCGTAACCACCCGACATTCTCAAAGGGTGTCTCCTCCTATTCTTTCAAACCTTGCCAACTCGCCCACTTTAATATCAATCAGGGAAACGTCTCCCGTGCATTAGGGTGCAGGAGTCGTCTCAACGATTGGCGCGTGGGCGTAAATCTCGTCGACGAACGGTTGCAAGAAGTTCGCGGCCGGATGTAGGTGGCTGGGAAACAGAGCCGGCGCGATTATGCGAAGAAATTCGGCCCGTCCACTTCGCGAATGTTCCCGCACCACGGGACGCTAAATACGGTCGTTGAAGTTGTAATTAATAGACGCGCCAGGGGACGTAAATAACTACGGCGATGTACAAAACGGACCCCGTTTCGCGGGCGCAAGTACACACGTAGGCCAGAGGGGGAGAGAAGGGGGACAGCTGGCGACGGTCCAGAATAATATTCGATACGAATTTCAGCTACACTGCTTCATCGTGGCCGTATTGTGAAATCGACGGATGGATAAGAAATGAGTAAACGGGCGGATAAATAAGTATTTCCGTGCGTGGCGTTCCTTTCCGATGGGGGAAAAAGAAGACGGCGGAGAGAATGGACGGAAATGAGACGGCAAGCTGCGCCGTCGATGCACAAAGGACTTGCAGCGCAGAGGAAATTACTGTTTGTTGGCTGAATCGGATGTCGTGAATGAAAAGTGTCCGTGGCTGTTACGAGGCTTTGTAATATGTGATGTAGTAGTGTATGAAGGGTGGGGGAGGGTGGAGAGGGGCGGGGTGCAGTTGGCGATATGTTTATTTGAACAAGCAGAATCTATTTGGTGTGTGCTGTTTATTGTGGAGACGCGCACTCTGTACGTACATACGAAATATTGATGTAAATAATGTTGTAAGTTGGCCGTTCATGGAGCATATAAAATAAACAGGAAACTATTCAGTTTACTGTACAGATATTGAAATGTCGATCAATTTGTTTGTTTACTTGCTGCAATGTTTAAAGACAGGGAGAACACAATGCCACTAAATCAATTTGAAAATCTGTAGTTGTGATATACAGCTTGATTTCAGTTTCGAATATTGTTTACTTTTGAAATGATATGGGCGTGTTTGAATGGTAAAATGGAATGCGTCATCACAGTCAGTATTCCGTTTTAATACTCTCAGGCTGAACTTCTCTTTGACTGAGATGGTGTAAATGATAATAGAAGCTGTTTGGACGTAGTTTGTTTTGTTCGTTTATTCAAACCAGAATACCGTTAAGGAACTAGTTTTTGATCAGTTTAGAAGGCTTCCCGCTTTAATATTTATTTTTAACCTAATAAAACTTTCAACCATAAAATTTTTTATATTAAAAGATGAATTAATGTTTACACTTTAAGGAAAAATTTTAAAAAGTTGAAAATAAGTATAATTTAATTATTTATAAGGTTAGGGAATAATAAGGTGACTAGGAACTAGTTTTTGATCATCTGAAAATACATGGGAACTAATTTTTGATCAGGTCAGGAACTAGTTTGAATTATCCTTGTTTATGTTAGTAATTATTTCAAACAATTATTTAAGGACATAAACTGAAAAGAACGATTTATTTCATGAACTGATAAAAAATTAGTGCCTGATCAAGAACTAGTTCCTTAACGGTACAGAGATTTACACCGTATTGGGAAATACTTTGAGAGCGCTATCTACTAAAGTTAGCTCTGTAATCAGGTCAATCGCGTTACAGGACTGGTGTCACACAAGAATTGAAATAGTGCAATAATGTTTTTGTCATTAAATAGTCTGTTAAATTTTACAAAATCGATCATCAAACGGTCGAAATTCACAATACTCTCAATTACATGTGACAGCTAACCCAATTTGTCTGCTTTAATTTTTGTCACCAGATTGCGTAGCGGAAATAAGAAAATGCAATGTTATTGACACCAAACTTCGTTGACCCTTCTCATATTCATACGATTTTCCAGGATTTTCCAGGATTTTCCACGATCCCAGGAGATTGCGGGCCGATTTTCAAATTTCCTTTCAGTCATCTCGAAGCTAAAATTGCTCGAGGAAGACACAAACGCGCCCGTCGAGAAAGAATAAAGTGATTCCTCGCCATTCGAAGAAGAACGCGAGCCTTTTAAACTCTCCGCTAATGGTTTTCGAGGCTCGCTGCCTCGATAGTGGCTCTATTATTTTCGAAAGGAGGACGCTTTTTGAAACGTGCGTCTAATTGACTGGGTGATGGCCGCGAGAAATCTCGCTCGACGCTTGTGTGAGCGAATCCAAGCGTTTCTCCGATTCGCGCTCTGAATACGCGGCGATAGAATGGTTTCCAACGCAGGCTACTTGGAATTTACGAACGCGATCTCAGACTTTCATTCTTCGTGAACGATCCCTTGTCGATACATGTTTCATTGGGAAGATTGAATATTATATTTGATCGGCGCAGAGAAATTCGTACCGCGTTTCATAGACGTACATATATTTAAATCAAGTTTTACAGGTTCAGCCACGATAACACTATAACGTTTTAATTAATAAATAAACGATAAAAATAATTACTACTTAGCGTAACACATTCTTAATTTTGGTAACATCTGCAAGACAAATAAATTGTGATACGAATAAAGTCAAGATTCATGAAAAGGTGGGCTAAAAGTCGAAGAGAAACGAGACTTCAGAAAACACACAGCCCCCACGAAGTGTTTTTCGGATGCAGTCCCGCGAGGATGTTGTAAGTACTGATGCGTGTTAAAAGGTATTAAATTAAAAAAAACAAAAGAAAAAGGTTCAACTTTAACTTTAACTGTAACTTGAACTTGAACTTTATTCGACGCCGAATAATTTTCTGGCGCGCGTTCAAGCCACCGACGTCCATCAGTGGTTTAAATTAAAGATGAAAAATGTATTCGACGCTGAAGTTGAAACGTTCGACGAATAAAAAAATTAACTTTCTTCGACACATAATAAATAATTGTTTTGCCTTTTATACGTTATTCCAAATTTTATGTAAGTAAAAATATTGCCTATCTCTGGTTAAAACCTACTACCCACAAAATTATTGGAAACACTTCATCTTTAAAAGTTCCTAATACATAGCCCGTAAAAGCGTCCACCACGATAAATGACCTTAAAAAATGCTCATCGCGCGTGATGCATGCGCTTCATCATTGATCCACGCGTATTCGTCTTCCCTTTCCTTGGTAAACACGTAGCAGTCGGGCATAAATCTCTGTATCGTAAAAATATTACCAAAGAGCAATGCGCCACTCGACATTTTTCATCGCGGAGCGATTGTCGTGATTTAACCAGTTTCCATTTATGGCCCATCCCCGTCGGATGATCTTCGCCGTTTAATCCCTTGGGAGGGGTTCGATGTTTTAGAATAAATAAAGCGTGCCCGCCAGACGTGAGCGCGCGCGTGATTGTAAATTGGAAAAGAGCCTTTCCATCGAGAACAAAGGGATCAAAGCTGTTAACGCAACAATAGGACACGTTCGCGCGGCCTACAATGGGAAGTTTACCTTCCCATCGAAGTTCGCTAGGGATTCGCCGCGAGAAAAACTGCGAGACACGTATCGGCGAGAGCTTACAGGGATTGAAAGCATTCCGGGGGTCCCAGGCGGGAACTTGCTCGACCGAAAAGAAACGTCCCGTGGTAGTACAAACACGTGCAACTGCTTGCTAACGCCTTTTCTCGCCCATTGAGGGCGTCGAAACGACGCGGAATTGCGACAGGCTCGGAAAGCAAATGCAGAACATTTTGTTCTGTCGAACGGGGCTTATCGCATGTTTACGAGAATTTTAACCTTTCAACCGGCGAAGACGAGCTAACTCCGCACGTGAAAATTCCTTTTCACTGCGCATGACGAGTTAACTCGGCATTAAAGGTAAACAGAATGCGCCCCTTGCGAAGGATTAATTAGTATATCATTAAATGGCATCCACAAATTTTGTGGAAACAAATTTTGTTTCTCATTCCCAGAACACCCAGGTGGGTAAACGTTTTATTTAAATAAAAATTAGAGTATCGAGTAAGAGGTAAAAAAATTATTCGTTATGTGTCGAATAAAGTTAATTTTTTCATTTGTTGAGTGTTTTAAATTCAGCGTCGATTAAATTTGACAACTTTAATTTACACTTCATTCGCCGAATAAAAAAATTAACTGTGTTTGTCAAATAATCTAAAATTAAAGTAATTTTTTATTAGTTAATGCTCAATTTTGCCACAACAGAGGCAGTATATCTTCTAACATTTTTCGCCATTTTTGTAACATAAAGCTGGTAAAATTAAATAAAAATTCATCTGTTTAATAATACTATTCTTCAAGTAAATTGTTTATTTATGTATCGAATGAATCCTTCTGTCTCCAGTTTTATAATTCAATTTTTATCAAAAGTAACACTAATTCTAAGATTTATTCACACTTGCTATGAGCCAATCGAGTTAACTCCTTTTTCGTTGTTCATCACTATCCAGCAAGAGAGCGCTTTCCCCCGAAAAATGTGCCGTAACAAGAACCTTGCTCGAAGGATGTAAGATCACTCGTCTTACGTTATTATCATCCCGAAGCAACCCCATTTCGTCCTATGTAGTTCGCGCAATAATTTCCCAGGTACGTTTCCAACTCGCACAGACGCGGTTACGTAATTGCCACTGGATAGGAGTGTCGTGGAAATACAGTCGAGATTAATGCAGGGTATCATTGTTACGTTTAATCTCAATTAGTCACTGATCCCCCAAGTTCCAGAATTTAGACTGGAAAGCGCACGGCGTCGCAGCCATTCTCACATGCAAGTATTTCAGCGATTCGCAAACGGTGCCGATTGAATGAATCGACGAATTAACAATTACTAACCGACTGTGTAATTGATTTTCCACGAACGTGTAACCGCAAAAAAAATTTCCACGGAATTTACCACGTTTGAAAATTTCCACGGAATTTACCACGAAGCACCATTTCAACAGCTGATTTTGAAGACACTTGATACAACATTGTTAACCAAACCTGTGAACTTTGACGACGTGTATTTATTAAACAAATTGGAAACCAGCAAAATGATGACTTAAACTCTTGCTAATTTCACGTGAATTCTATCATATTTCAATTTCACCGAAATCCCTCACATCGACATCAAAACG
Source organism: Andrena minutula (assembly GCA_929113495.1). Classification (NCBI taxonomy): domain Eukaryota; kingdom Metazoa; phylum Arthropoda; class Insecta; order Hymenoptera; family Andrenidae; genus Andrena; species Andrena minutula. Next base: position 44,292,324 of record OV815994.1, read on the forward strand.
TAATAGGTTCGGCGCGGAATGACCCACTTTTCTTTCATTCTCGTCACAAACGGTAATGGACGTGCTGTAAAGGAAAATTGTAAGAAGTTGTTTTCTAAAGAAATTGCAGTATTCTTTTAAAGAAGTTACTTGAGATTTTTGCCTGTGCAATTGTAGACGACCTCGCAGAAATAGCAGGTTCTCTTGGTGAAACTATATTTTCCTTTGGATGTAAACGGAAGTCTCTGTTGAAGAGTTATTCTAGATGACTGAATTAATGGACGGAGATAGGCGAGAGGAAGCAGAATTGTTTAAGATTCGAATGGACGGATGAAATAACGGACTGGAGGTCGAGTATATTATTATAAAAACGTGGAGGGGCATACCGTCCAAGTTCAGTTCCAGTTTTGTAATTATTATTAGTTAAGCTTCAGAAACTCCAATCTTTTCCAATATCGTGCACAGGGGAGGAAAAATTAAAAGGAATTAGATGAATTTTGTATTTAACAAAATCTCGCTGGCTGTGACCGAATATATACAGTGACTCGCATTAATATTCGGACACTCTTTAAAATCGCATAACTTTTTTAGAATTGGTCCAAACGACTTGAGTTTTTTCTTAAAAGCTAGCAGGATTAGTTTGCGAATTGATGTGTTGCGTCGTTTTTTTAAAAAAAATGCAATTGGTCGGAATAGCGAATTGCATTTTTTTTTAAAACGACGAAACACATCAATTGGCACTCTAATCCTTCTAGCTTTAAAAAAAAATTCAAGTCGTTTGGACCAATTCTAAAAAAGCTATGCGATTTTAAAGAGTGTCCGAATATTAATGCGAGTCACTGTTTATATATGTACATAGAAAACTGTTGTTGATAACAAACCGTACTTCGGTAAACATTATTTTGTTTCACTTTGCCTCTGGCGCGTCTTCATCCAATTTGCGCGTTTCGAGACACGAATATGTGGGTTATCTGACAAACCACGATAATAATTTCCCCGCCGTACTTGTTACGCGAGTACTTGCTTCTCATCTTGTTTGCATTCACAACGACCCTGTATATGTACTTGCGCAACGAGACAGTATTGCACCTACTGCTTTGCTACTCTTGTCTGTTTATATAGATCTAGCATGTCCTCAGGTATTTATACCAGGAAGTTTTTATGCTTGTTGGGGAAAGATTGTGGCTTTATGTGATTCACGACTTCAGACGTAAATAAGCTGATCTTTGGCCACGAATGCAAATATTTGTCGGGGATGCAAGTTTTATTAAAATCTTTCGTATACTTTTTTCCACTGCCACACGATTCCCTGGTGTTTGACAAGATTCTGCTTATTCCTTCTTCTGTTCATGAAGCATAATAGAAATACTGGAGACCACAAATAAAATGTTTGACAGTGAAACTCATAAGGCATGATTAGGGGACTACTTAGGCAATCGTTTTTGTCGAAAATGAAGCATGTCTTTTTGAATTAATTGCGAATAAATAAATTGAAGTTTAAAGAATGTATTTATAATATATTACATTATGTTAGTGTAAATTCTGGGGTCGAATTTGTGGATTAAATAAAGGATTTGATTAATAGTGCCATTTTTATGATTTTGTTAGGAATAATGAGTATAATAGTGAAGTAGAATAAGAAATTTTAGCTATTGTACATAGTTAAAGAAAAATGTTAACTGACATATATTTGAAATATACCCATTTATTTGAATTTGTAAACCATTACCCAATTAATTTGGCTGAATTTTCTGGCGATATTCGCCATTTTTCCAGTTATCTAAATTCGTTGAATTTTTCTCAAGCTTTTTTTAAACTATTTGAATTCTAATGTGATCTTTAACTTTGTCCTACACTATTTGTATTTCATTTATGTTTAAACTACAGCAATCCGCAAAATTTTTACCTATTCGCAATAACTACATGTTGGGTAAATTATACAATGATTGGCACCCTAAGCGGAAATCCCAATTAGAATGTCTATATTTTTTTGTGAAGTTTTTACATGGTCTTAATTTTCAGTTATTATCAATGCTTGTGGATTTCTCATTAAAGTAAAACACCTCGAGTACCTATTAAGTCTCTTACTTTAAAAATATTCAATAAAATAAAAATGTAGCCATAAAAGTACAATCATTGGCACCCTAAAATTTGAAGTTATATAAAAAAACATATGTAGTTAAAAACGAAGTTTAAAGTGTTTAAACAAACTATTTCATCCACTGCTAAATACCTACAACACTTAGTAACTTTGCATTTCAATCAATCACTTAGTTACAAAGTGACAAAATATCCTTGCCTATCCGTTATCAAAATTTTAAGAAAACGCCTAAAACTCAGCTTTTTCTCCCACTTTGTGGTGTTGCCAGTTGTAAAATATGTAGGTCCATTACTGTTCTTTGCAGTATTATAGTGAAATAAAAATAAGAAATTGTAAAAAAGTACTTTCTAAGCTTGTACTTTTTAATATTTGTCTTTTTAATCAGGAGTGCCAAAGATTAATGCAGTGCCAGTATTACTACAGTGTATCCTACCTACAGAAATCCACTGCAGTCACCGCAACTTTTCAAGCATATCATTTGCTTCAACTGAGAATATCGCGTATATATTTCGCGTGCTATTAAATTCCCTGACAGCACGCTTTGTGCCGACTCAATTTCGTTAAAAATAAATTCTTCCTCGCTCGTTTCCTGATCAGCGAACGATTCCACAGCTAAACCACCGAGCTTGGGGCGCGGAATAACGACTAAATAAAGCACGCGGGATTGTAATTTTCGTCCTTGTTCAGATAAAACCGTGATGGCATATATTACGATAAGGCCGTTCGTGGCTGTTCGCGGAGCTTACTTCAGCCTGTTCCCCATCAATTTCCAAGCGTCGCGCACCGATGTATGAAAATCCTGGACCATCGATGTTCGCTGGGGAACGTATCTGTTCGCCGGAATCTAATTAACCTGGCGATTTCGCGGCGCGATAATCCGCGCGGATGATAACAGCTTGGAAAGAGACGAGACGCGTTAAACAACCGCAAGCTTAAACGATGCAACAATTTAGCCGCATGGTAGATTTCTACGCTTCACCGTTTGCTGACTCCTGGTAGATTTCGCACGTCCTCTGGAGCTTTTTGCAAACTGGAATAGGTACGAACCGGCAGGTTCAAACAGTTTGAAATAGGTCAACGCAGTGCAATGGGGTCAGAGTATGGAAGTTGAAGAACAATAGTTTGAGTAGAAGGCACCAGTGCAAGGGAGGTGAAAAGATTCTGTAGAAGAGAGAGCTTTTCGAGGTGCTCTGATGTTTGGAAAGACATGTGTCTGGGAATATACGGAGTGGCACAGTGCAAAGGGGTGATTCTTTATAAAAAATGTAGAAAATGCAAGATAAATGTTTTGTAAACATTCGTTCCAAAATCAAATAAATTGTTTCAAGAATTTCCTGTTAACAAGAAAAACGAGTTAACTCGTCATCTGAAAATGACTGCACTGTGTATAGGAATAAAAATAAAATAGAATTATAGAATTAGAGAAATCTATCTTCTATAATCTATATAAATAAAAATTAAATGTTCGTTTGTTCAAAATCTTAAATCTCCGAAAGTTCTTCACCGACTGCTTTGAAATTTTGACACAACGTTCCATTCGAATATACGCGTGTTTTTACGTACCTACTATTTTACAGATGTCCCACATCTTTTTTTTCCATTTAACCAGATTAAGCCACAACAAGGCGTGACCGGGTACAGCTAGTATAGAATAAAAAGCATAAAATTAGTTTAATTCGTCGAATAGTCTAAAGTAAAAATAACTTTTATTCTATCCTTTACTTAAATAATTTTTTATTTAATTAATACCCAACTTTGTCTAACTCAGGGTTTGACGAAATACAGTTTGAAGTGGGTCAGACCATTTCGAACATTCGTTACAGCCGAGAAAGTTTTGCCGAGGGTACACGGTCAATACTTTCGACACTGCCCAGAAAATATGAACGCGAAGACACGCCAAAGTCGTGCGCAATGTGGAAGTCATAGTGTTAATAATAAAATTCCAACCAAGGAAGAAAGTATTTAATAAGTCACGGGCAGCCTTTGCTGTTGTTTAAACCAGTCAACTCACGCTTGATCTCTTCTCTATATTTTAACGAGTTAAGATTAACTTGATACTAGAAGATTTAATTTTTTTTGTGACGCACCTGGAGGTTCGAGGGTAGTAGTGGAGGCGCGAGAACGTATGGGAATTCTTTGTGTGGATTCCTGAATTATGCATACATCCCCTACAAACTTGGTGCAGCGTGTATGCAGGTGCGCAATGCAGGGATGATGCACATTAAGTTTCGAATCTGGCTCGCAATCCCATAGTCCCCGCCTAAAATCTCGCGTTTTCATAAATTCGGAATATGCAAATGGCTATCGAGAAGCAGCAGGACTCTCCAAGTGTTCGAATTTTAAACAGAATTTACAGCTTTCCTCCCTTCGAAACAAATAAATTGTATGGTACGTGGGATTTGATAAGTCTCGGGTTTTCCGCTGCGGTAGAATGAATGCGTTTGAATATGGATGCCATAGGTGTTATACTTGCCTTATTCTTCATCGTTCTATTCGTCTAAAATCTACTATAAATTTCTTGGGGATCTGTCGCGGTAGACTCTTATAGAAGCTTTAGGCAAACTTTTGCAAATTTGTTTTGCGAAGAAGGTGAAGTGTAATTCACTTTACTTAGAATTGAATCAGGTCGTAGCTGATACCTCAATAATAAATTGGAAACTTCCAAATTATAGTGAAACAGAGTTACGTGAACAGTTTTCGAAATTGACGCGCGCTTCATTTCATTACGAATATCGATGTTTCAGAGGAGAATGAATTAATCGACCGTTTTGTTTTTACTACCTACGTCCTGCAATCATTTTCACGGAAAAATTTATCGGCAGGTTTCCAGTGGAATATAAACGAGGCGAGATTTATTATAAAATTCTATTTATATCGAAAAAATGTGTTTTCCTTCCGTTATTGCAGGTCAAAGGGAAGCAATACGTCGTCGCGTATTTTATTATTCTTCCATATTCTATCACAATATGAGCGACGGAACATGAAATTTTGCAGGGAATCTTTGCCGCTACATTTAATCGTGAAATATATTTTACGTAGGTATCCATCTGTACCATTAAAGGCGGAAGCCACTGTGAATTTTTTTGTTCATTTTTAGAATGTTTGAGGTCTTAAAAAAATAACTGCACAGTTTCAAAGTGGATCTCGAAAATTCTGGGAGCTACGGAACGTTTTGCTTACGCAGCGCAGCGCTGCGTGTAACTGGATTAATGGGGAGTATGAGCGTATATATTTTTTGGAACTGGGTAGATAGTCACTGGCCACGACGCACGGTGGAATAACGCAAGGACAATAATTGGACATAGCAATTACTTCCAAACGGTGTGGACTTTCACTGTAAAAGTTTGCACACTTTCAATTCATGTTAAGTAAAATAATTTAAATTTAGAAAAAAAAATTCAATTCTTCTGGGCTTTCTACAACTAAGATCATACCAGCCATTTTTCACATACCGTACCAAAATTGTTAGGTATAATTTATAGTGACGGTTCATTATTAAATATAAAAATTTTAAGTTGCAGAAATTAAGTTCTGTCAGAACTTTAAATGAGATTTTCTCGAAACGGCATCTTTCATACTGGGCGGATTAATAACTCATTGTCAGTCAATTTCTATCGGATTCACTTGAAATTTTCAGGGATATTCGTAATAAAATTATCTTCGGTTAAGCGTAACATTGAAAAAGTGTGTTGATTTTTTATGTTTTTTTCAGAAGTCCGCCATTTCTATGAAAATTAATATTTTGTTAAATTCGTACGTTTGACTGACAAGGGAACATTCTGAATCTAGAAATTCAAAAAATTCTGAAACTTTGTGAATATGTAGGGAATTTCCTTCCGATTACAACGCAATTTTTGTTTGCTGTCAAAATTTACTCTAAGTGGGTGTAATTCAGCCCTGAAAATCAGGTTAATTTCCGATTTTGTGTTATAACTCATGACCTGTAAAATAATTTTTTTACCAAATGATAGTCTTTTGTCTTGAAACTTTTTTTCAATCTCTTACAGTTCGCGAGTTATAACACAAAATCGTAAAATAGCTGAATTTTCAAGGGTTAATTTCACCCCCTTTGTGCGAATTTGGACAGCAAACAAAAATTGCGTTGTAGTCAGGTGGAAATCCTCAACATATTCACAAACTTTCAAAATTTTTTTGAATTTTCGGGTTCGGGATCTTCCCTTGTGAGCCTATTGTAATATACTTTAAGAAAACGTTCGAATTTTTCAATTCAGAGCACATGTTTTTAACTCAACAATTTTTGTAATTTGTACCTCAACAATTTTTCAACCAGCAGCATAAAATATTAATTACTATTAAATAACAATTCTTCATAGAAAATTACATTTCATCATAAAAGAATGCTTCGAAAGTAGCCCTTATTTTCGACTGCCACAGTGTCTTCCCCGTTAAAATAAAAATATAATAAGGCCAATTTCCCTTATCAAATAATAATTTCGCGGGTTCTATTGAACCGAAACTAATCGAACATCAGAGACAATATCGAACATTCATCTCTGCGTATATGAACAAAATATTACTAACCAACAATGTTGACGTTTTAAACAATTGACCAGATCTGAGCGGAAACATCGAGGGGAGGATTGTGCAACGTTTCGTCGGTCCGCGATACAGGTCAACGTGTCGATTCGTATCCATCGATTCAACTCAGTAATACGGTGCATTCAATTTACTAAAAACAATTACTTTAGCAGCGAAAAGCTCCGCGCAGCCAGGCATGAATCGATAAGCTCAATAAACATTAGCGCGCGATATGTTGGCGAGCATCTCTAACGCTTGCGAGGTTGATTATGTTTGCAGAAGCATAAGGACCTGGCGCTATTAGCACCTTAGAATCCCATTACAGTGACGCGGCGTATCAAGCAGGCAATCAAACTGATTTAAGCAGCTTGGGTTGACGGTGTTTGCCGACGAAATTACACCTGACATATTAAGTACTGTTGAACAATGTGTGCAGCGTGTCTAGCTTTCCTGGCCACGTGCACTGTCTTCACATAGTCGTTCTATTAATTAACTCATACGTCCTTTTAAGGGTATAACCGTATTTTCTATAAGCTCTTTTACTACATATCTGTCTTCTATTATAGAAGGGTGATTATATATAAATATATAATGCTGTGCCTTGAAGAACAGACGTCCAAGTTGAAGGAAGCAGTGTAAAGTTATCAGAGACTTTATGTAGTTCGAATTATGAGACGGTGCTTTGCTAGGTAGATACTCGTGGGCCTCTACTTTTGTTCTCCCTATATGAAAGCAGGGGCTCCTAAGTTTATGAAAGCAGTATGAAGATACTAACAAAGTGTAATTATACGGCTTCACTTTGCTGGTCGCTTGGAGGCACTTTGTTAATGAATTTTTAGTTGAGAAGAAAATTATCTGTAAGTCCCACAATTGAGACTGATGATGCCCCGTATTTAGTTGAAGGTAGGGGAAAGTGTTAGGGGAGGAAGCTCACTGATTTTAATTATAGGGATAATCGTTTAAAAAAACACTGTATCAAGTTTGAAAAGTAAAACGAAATTATAAAGATATTGTAGCTGGGATAGGACTTCAGTGTTTCTCAAGATGTTCTGTTAATTAATTTGGAATTAAGGCATAAAATATAAATGAAGTAATACGATATTTATTTGAAGATAGAATGAAGTTGGAGAAGAAATAGTTGTAAGTTCGTATTTCATAAATTTGTACGTTTTCCTCTCAAGTTTGAAAAACGAAATATGAAACTACGGAGCAACCTTAATAATAATATAAGAGGCTTTTGCAATATACATATACATATCGCGCTCTCGTTTGTTTATCTTTTATATTAATGTAATAATAGTATACAGTGGACGTAGAATAATTTTCTCTCAGAATTCTCGAGATTTTTACGTATAATACTTCGTAACGCAGGTTTACCCAGTTGGATATAGAACCTTAGAGGTTTTAAGGCTTCTTCATTCTCTGTAAACAATTATTTCAAATGAAACTAAGTAGCAAAATGAAAATTACACCACGGCAGTCGGGTAATTATGACCACCAAGGGTTTTGCTTTTTCACTATAAAGTAGATTTTTATTATAAGTTTTCAAAAATTCGTCACAGTCCTTTATAGATGAATAGTTAAAGTAAATATATTTGTCAATAATAAACAAATTCATTTCTCACACAGTTTTCGTTTTGTTCCTTAGATATTCGCAATTACCCCACTCTCCCCTAATTAAATTATACATAATATAATCCTTGAAACATATCGATCGATAAATGTGTTCCAATTACTTCATCAAACATTCAATCGAGCAGCGCCATTATATCTGACAGAATATTAAAGTGAACATTATCCAAAATATGGCACATTTTCCAAAAAGCATTGTTGATTTCATGGCGATACACTCGTGAAGGATTTTAAACTCGAAGTCGTGCAAGAGGAAACATATATTTTAGTGGGAGAACAGTAAAATAAAATTTGAAAATCTCTTTTCCGTCACACGATATTCAGTCTTGATTAAACCACGCGATACAAGAACTCTTTCCTTTTACTCGTGAAATAAATAAAACTGAGAGCCAGTGCAAGATTACAGTATTACACGTTTGCCAGCACCGACTCGCAATAAAATATTCAGTTGCAGCACCGAGATTAACATTATTCGGAATACGTAGTTCCTGCGCGTTATTTAGAATATTGTATGGCAACGCAGTATTACGTGAGATGTTCACAATATTACCTACTCCATCCGAAGGAGATAGATCGTGTGTCGAGTGTGAGTATAGTTACATCGCCATCATGAGTTAGTATCGCCCGAAACCTGGTCCTGGATGCAAATTATACCAGTAGGAAGGATATTTTATGCACGACAGTAAAATCTAGTGCACTATCGTCTTCTGTTTCGTTTCGTCGAGGTGCGGTGGTGAAATTGTGTTTCTGTGAGGGCACGGCGTTTTCAATTTCTTCTTATGCGTTAGGACGGATAAAAATTTACAGTTATTACCGTAGATTCAAAATTTCCATGTATAATATTTCTTGTCTTTTCGAAATAATTACATTTATGCAATGTGCAATCGTACCAGTGCGCCGATAACATTTATTTTGAAGTTTTAAAAATTCTTTACGGTCGAAATTCTAATTATTTTATTTACTATATCATTACACTTTGAATGCTTTACATGTGAGTAGATATTTTATATATATAAGTAATCCCAGGAGTACTGAGGCTTTTTTGATACGCATGTTAGGTGAATGTGAACAATTTTTTGTGAATGACCAATCAACGATACGTATTTTATTTTCCCTCAATTTCTACAACCCCTTTACAGCTTTCTAATAACAGGAATATGTTTTTAAGTGTCCAACTCCGATTGCTTTGGTCTTTGGATATGATTTAGAGGACCGAAAAATAAGATATAGGTACATGTTTTTCATTTTGGCCTGTTTGTATATTTAGCAGATGAAATCACCCCTCAAAAGGGTAAAAATAAAAAGACACCCATTTCTTATTTTTTGGTGTAGTTTTTTTTGTGCATCGTCTCTAAAGAGGACAGAGAATCTCGTCCCTCTAGACTAGAATACCCCCTTAATGCTTTTAATGCATCCAGGCTGTCAGGAAATGGCGCTGCCTTAAAAAGTCTCATGAATTTTCACCGAAACGAAAACTGGACAATTGAATTATAACCTATTCCCATAGACCCCTAACGCCACGGTAAGAAGGAAGAGGCAACAGTGGCAGAACGCGTCTCTCGGTTTATGAATTTGCCCTGCTCGTCCCCGCAACTGTTATTTTGATATGCAAATCTCGCGACCCGATGAATTACGCTTCGCCGCGTGATAAAACGCAGTGGCTGTGGTCTTATCTTTCTGTGTTAAATCCATGGAAATTTAGGCGAATATTTTCTCGGCGCAACCACATAATTAGTGCGCCTTCGCAATTTAACTTGTTGTTGAATACGGCTAAGTGTACGAAGCATTGTTTTCGCAGTGATTGCAGAGTAATGAGCAAATAAATGTCAAGCAAAGGGAAGGGAAGGGCGTGTATCCACTATGGGCGAAACAAAATGAGGTGACTCTTCGGGGTTATTAAATGAGATACTTTCTGCAAAAATATAGAAACAGACAAAGAATCTAGAATAACGAGAGAATCGTGGCAGCCATGATGCGAATTATTATTCAAGAAACTACTTTTGAACGACTATTTCTTTTTTGTTTCATCTTATAGCGATCTCCCTTTCTCGCATCCTTCAAAGAAAACCAAAAAATTGCCGAAGAAGGATGTACGACTAACTTTTTAAAATCTACTGACTAGTGTATTCACTTTCAAGTAATTTACGAAGGACGAAAATTCGAAACTCCTTACAGACATTCGACTAAATGACCGTTTCCCACCTGTTCTGCAACAGCCACAACTCTCTCGCCGTAGAATTCTAACTTCTCACCGACCTAGAAGACGAAAAGAAACCGGATTACTTTTAATTCAGTTGAAAGTCCAATTAAATCCCCACCCCCATCCTGGCCCGTTTATCTATTCTCGACTGGACCGCGGACTATTAGTCGCAGTGACGTCGTTTTCTTTACTCCTGCCTCTCGTTTCGCTAAGAATCACTTTTCTCTTCCCAAGAACGACTCCGGACTACGACACCGCGGCTACTTTCCAAACGGAGACCCTCCTTTCTTACCGGTCCACTTAAGGCGACCCAGATTCTGCACAATGCACCCCGATGATGCAGTCCAAACAGTTTTCGCTGCGAGTGTCCACAATGGATCTCCGTTTGCTCGCATCCGTCGCGCCGGCCAGGCTCCATAAATCGTCGAGCACGTAATAAGTCGGTATGCACGTGGGTTTCTGTGACGATGCATCGTCAGGTAGGTAGTTAGGGGACCAGCGGTTCTTAAAATCCATCACCTACGACGATAGCTGATGTGGCCGAGTCGTGCAATCTGCCGCTGAAGAACGTGTCCTCCATATCAGCTGGAAGATTGGCGTACACAAAATCACGTACTTGGCCTGTTTCTCGGGGGTCTGTGCCATTTTAGAGTCTCGGGCATATGGTATCACTTCGCAATCAGTGGTAGTCCACGGGTTTAACCACCTGTGACCTCGAGTTTTGTTGCTTTAGGGTAAACCATACAATACGCCCCATTTGACAAAACGCACTGTGACGTCCCGGCCCCACCACACGACTTAGTGTCAACGAGCGTCACCAGAGGTCTCCAATCTTTCTCGCTAGTCCTCAATTCTACATCAATTCATATATATACAAGTTCCAAATCCTATCCTCTGTGGCCCCGTGTGTGTCTAGGGCAGGGGTCGTCAGCTGTAGCCCTACTGATGAGTCTGGCTGACGATCCCAAGACGAAACACACCTCTTCTTTTCCTCCTCCATCCTCCAACGCCGATTCACCAGCTCCGCATAGTTAGTTACTCCCGTAGTGGCGTTACCGGGCCCGGCCTTAGGGTTTACGGTGCGTCGGAGGCGACGGGGCAAGAACTCCTCTCTTATCCGTCCAGAATGTTCCGGTAATTCTGGACGTGACACGCACCACCATTATTTTACGCATACAAACCAAGATGCATCGACGCGATCATCATATTCGAACTTGCCTCAGTCGGTCACAACTGCCGCAATAAAAATACGACAGGTTATAACCTGACGAGTATTAAATAAGATAAGTTGTCAAAATTTTAGATGCCACGTGTTTTTACAAATTTGTATCGTTGTACCATTGAATTGCAATCAAAATGCAGTCTCAAACACAAGGTAAGTTTGCAAATTTTGACTTCTTTATGTCGGGGCGTTTTGTCGCATAGGTTTTACCTAACGACTGTGTTACAAAACGCCCCACGTAAGGTTCTGGAAAATGATTATTTACAGTTATTTCCAGTTATGTTTTTTTCACAATTTCGGTGTGGTTGTGTAGAGTAATGAACACTTAATGTGTTTGCACAAAAAATTTAAAGAATTATTAAAAAATATTGGTTTTATAGATGTTTCTTTAAAAGTCGGGCGTATTGTATAGTTTTACCCTATAGGTACTCTATATAGTCGAGTGCACTCCTAGCATCTCCCTGTATCAGTTTTCTTCAACCTAGGGTTTGTCGGTTTTTAAAAACCGGGTTTAAAAACCGGTTTTTATTTATGAATTTGAAAAATTCGAAAACCGGTTTCATAATTTAAAACCGGTTATTTAACCCCGGTTTTTAAAAACCGATTAATTATTTAAATTAATTATTTAATTATTGTAGTATATTGTAGTAGGTAACAGTTTAGTTATTACTGTGAAACTAATCTTCATGAGTTCATATTTTCTGAAGAAAAATACTAAATGGAATAACGATTTATAATTTCGTACCATTGTAAAAGATTGATATTTTGTGAGAATTTTTGTTTAGTCTTTTCTTTTCATTTGGTTCTGTACGCAGTCTATGGGATTGTGTTATATTTTTGTATATCCATAAATATTAAACGAATTAAAAAATTGTACGGATTTGAGTTAATTTAATTTTTATTTATTTATTTGGTTTTGTATAGATAGAGTATATTTTATTATATTTTTAAAATTCCACAAATATTAAGGAAACTGAACATTATTGAAGTGAGTACGAATATTTATTTACTATTTTTATTACATATTCTCTGTGAAAATTCGAAAACCGGTTTAACCGGTTTTTTGGGAATAGTGGAATTCGAAAACCGGTTTTTTCAAAAGTCGGTTTTTGTATAAACCCTACTTCAACCCTTTATATGCTCTGAAATAAATAAAGCGAACTGGTAAAAGCAACAGGGAAGAGGATGACACTCTTCAGTATCAGTTGTCAGCAATCCAGGAACATCTTCAGCAGCTCCTCAGCATATGTTCTCTGAAATCCCTGCTGCAAGAAACTGATTAAGGGTTTTGGATCTGTAGGGCCCCGCAGTAAGCGATCAAAGCACGCATGGTGATAAATATTCGCAGACTCCTCGTGGCTTTACAAACTACTCAAGTGGGTCTCTAGCAGCTCGTTATATCTCTTCCACCAACGATAAATCCCTCTGACACGTCGACAGCTAAAAATTGTGGCCCACTTTCCCAGAAATTGCGCGTTGCCTCGCGCCTCCGTGCATCAGTAGCGTAGGTGGGTCCTGGCGCAACGTCTTCTGCCCGAACGAAAGGAGTGGCGCGTAAATTATTTCGGGGCGATGGGTTGTTGCCGCGCGATCGCCGTACGATCGCCTTCCCCGTAGGCTGAAAAATGCCGGGACGGACAGCCAGCATTATTCTCGCGGCGTTTGCATATCGCGGCCGGGGTAAAATATCCAGCAGCCCCCACGGAATTTATTGTTTCGCCTGTACGTCGTGGCACAGATTTGCTGGGGTTCTTTCGCGGCGCCAGTGTTCTTGATGAAATTCAGAGCCCGCTTCCCTTTATCTTCCCTTTCTTCTCCCGTCGAACCAAGTTGACATACTTTCATTATCCGCGGCTGATGATTTCGCTCTGAATCGACTACCCCCCGCAGCGGAAGAGGCCAGGCCGATTCAGGGATCCCTTTATCCATTCTATCTGGGTGTTGTTAAACACTCGACGCCAGTTGATGAGGTGCGCTGGAAAGAGAACAACTGGGCTTGCTCCAGGATCAGTGGAACCTTCGTTATTTGACTTAATAGGTAGGTTCTATCATTTGGACAATGGGATTTTCGGATAATGCAGGTGGCACACTTCTGGAATTAAGCCGTCACATGTTTTTCGTTAGGAATTAGAACGACTGAAAGATTAAGTTTGTACAACAGGTGGGCGCTGTAGGAATATTTTGAGGGAACTAGGCAGTAGGCTGGAACGAAATATACGGGAAATTTTTTTTTATTAGTCATGACTTCTAAAGTTGCTTTTTATAATGATATTTAAGCTACCAAAGTTTGAACGTGATCAATAAATTTTTTGAGGTGCCGCAAGCCTTTCAAAAGTTAATATTTACTGAAATATTAATATTTGAAGAGCTTGCGGAATCTGGATTTCCCTACGTACTTCCATAGTTTTAAGCATGCGGAAAATAAATCTTTTTGGTTTTTTGTTCTAAGTCGAACTGTATAGCCGTGAGATTGAACACCGTGGAAAACGTCGCTCCTCAAGATCTTGCGTATCACGGTTCTACCACCGCCATTTTGTAAGAACAAAAAATACGATTTTTTCTGGCGAGTGTTGTATAATAACAGACTTCATATTAAATAATTAAACTCATAATAAATAAATAAATAATAATAAATAATAAATAAATAAATAAATAATTAAACTCATATTAAATTCATAATTAAACTTCTTGTTTATTTCATTGAGCCTGATGAATAAAAACTAAGCGATTCCTTACAAGCAATTCCTTATTAGGAAAATCAATTGCTTAAAAAGCAATTACTTAAACAAAAAAGGAATTTCTTATTTTCATATGAATAAAAATCATAAGGAATTACTGGCTTTGTTAGACCGTATAAGTAAATGGTAACTGTGACTGCCGGTAACAGGCATATTATAACATAATTATAACATAATCATGCCGAACAGTAGTGGCATTAATGACAGCGAGGAATCTGATAAGCAGTTAATTGTTATACAAAAGTTGAAAGAACATAAAGTACTGTTTCATAAGTCCCAAATACCTCAAACAACAAAAAGAAAAAGAAATGGCTTTACAAACCGTAACAGAGCATGGAAAATTTTTCCGTATTTCGGTAACCAAAAAACAAGTTGTCAAAAAAATTAGTAACATTAGAACCGCGGCTCGCAATCGTTTGCAATCACTCCACAAATCACCCCTTTTAAGGAACGGAAACATTTTTGTTACACCCTGTATAATACGTACATGAATTCAAAACGGGTGCAATTAATTATCGTTTAAAAAGCTTCATGTATCATTTATTCATACGGTTTCTCTTTAATACTTACATACTGATAAAGTAATTGCCCCCTTAAGCAAATGTTAGCATGGGGTACAGCAGTCTTAAAAATTCTTAAGGAATTGCTTATTTAGCATAAGCAAATGCTTCTTTTATTCGTTCGATTGTAAGCAATTCCTTAAAAAATTAAGGAAATGCAATTCCTTTAAGCAATTCCTTGGCAGTTTAGGAATTCCTACAAGATAAAGCAAATGGTTGTGTTTTTATTCACATGAATTTAAGCAATTCCTAGTAAAATATTAAGAAAAAGCAATTGCTTACACTTTATTCATTAGGGTCATTATCTTCCTAAAAAAAATGCCGAAAATGACTGCAATTTTGCTCCGTCCAAGGTGGCATAACCCCTTAAGGTATGGACTCATGCCTATCTATTGTACTTACAGAATTTTTTACACCGATGGTAGTGCACAATTTTTTTCACCCGCAGTTTCAATACACGCTTCATACAAAAATATCTACATCTCCCTTCCACGTACTTACGTTCCACTTCGCTACAGCCACGGGTCTCGAAAAATTGGACTCGTCAGTATTAAATTCATAGACGTTCTATAAACAAAGTTGACCTGGAGGTCGTTTTTACTAAAAGTCAGAATATCTCTCTTTTTTTTTATAACTCTCGAAAATTGTAGTTTACGGTTCTACCGATATTGCGTGCGAGCCTCAACTGCAGTATTGCCAATAGAAGGTTTCGTTTTCCGTATATCTGCCGCTCGACTGTATCCACAATTTGATACAAACTAACAAAGCTCGAGATCGTAACGTTATCAGCCGATCGTGGTCCGCTAAAAATGCCGGGATACGGAGCGCGCCAGGTTCGCGAAAAATTACAGCGAATAAAAACGGAACGATAGGGCCGTCGAGTTGAAACGTCGCTGTTAAAGCAACAGTGTCCGCGCAGTTTTCCAGGACACGCAAATAAAATTGTACTCCGACGACTGCAGCACCGCGGCGCTGAAGTATTCCCTTAAACGCGTTGCGTACATTCCGGCGTATAGTCAGCGGAAATTACAGTTTCGTTGCCAAGTCTTCGAGGAAAAGAGCTTCGCGTTGCACTTTCGACGAACAACAGCGCAAAATAGAGAGATGATTTTCAAAAGCGAACGTTAAACAAAATTGCAATTGATTTAATCTTTTATCGAATCGCGCTAAAGTAAATATGCAAAAATAATATTATTTTTAAGCATCATCTCTGTATTTCTAACAGTTTTGTTACTAATAACTTTTTATTTCTGCATGACAATACAGTTCATAAATTATGGCAGTTCTAGATCAGCCATCCATAAACTACTAAATAGGGTAAAGGACCCAGTTACTGACACCTGACCAATTACTGTCACCTTAAGCTATTTTAGTTAAAATAACGAATAAACAAACTATAGAATATAATCTATTGTATAGATTATAGGTTGAAATACATAATTATTTTTTTGTATCACATTACGACGTTTATTTATTCGTTATTTTAAGTAAAATAGCTTAAGGTGACAGTAATTGGGTCATTTACCCTAGGCATACCTTCCTTGCGAAAAGTGTGATCAGAATTCGCAAGAAAAATTGCAAAAATTCAACGAAATACAGCTACCCGAGATACCAAGGTGCAGTTCACTGACAAGAATAGAAGGATTTTTCGGAGCCCTTTATTCTGTTCACTTATTACAAAACCAGAATACTAACAAAGATGTCAGATTCCTTATGCAAAGGTATTACTGCCCGACTATCGTAAAACTTTCAGATTACTCACTGGAAGGAATATCCGCGAGAGTGGGTAGGACCTTAAAAAAGCATCGGGAATGGAATAAACGTTCCTTCCTACTTTTTCATCCGAGCGCAAACAAGTTTCCATAAATGGGAACCGATGAACCGTCCGCGGAATTTCTGTTTACATATTATAACCTCCCGCCAGTTTCGCGCAAGTTTTCGAATTCAATTTGCGGGGATCCGACGGGTTCAGTGTAGGTATAAGGGGGAATTAAAGGGGGAAGGAAGAACTGGCGCGCGGGATGTCTGCTTGGAAGCTGGTGAAACAAAGCGGAGAGCTTCTCTCGCGACTGGCCTTCTCCGAGGACTCCGAGAGCAACATCTTGAATCGGCCATGTAAGGTAAAAGACCCAATACGTGGACACGTCCCAGTAGCTGGACACTGGTGCAAAAATACTAATTAGTACATTTAATATCCGCTTTATCCAAAAAGAACTATTTTACTAAATTATTCAAATATTTAGTAAAATATATTCATATATATATTTGACTAAATATTTGAATAATTGAATAAAATAGTTTTTTTGCACCAGTGTCCAGCTACTGGGACCTGTCCACGTATTGGGTCTTTTACCTTATGCGAGGACGTGTTTTCATACGCATCCGTTTTAAATCGCGCGGAATTTCCCATTCAACCCGGTGGCCTGGTTTTTTCGATGTAGGTACTCGTTGTTTCCGCGGCTAGGAAACGTCCCTTCTCATGAGGCGCGAATGCGGCAGTAAAGTAGCGAGTCATTCTAAGTACTCCCTCTCTCTTCCCATCGCATTTTCATTTCTGACAGTCGACACTCGGTGGAACCACGCTGTTAAGACTGCATATAGCCGTGGCAAAAATTATGTCGTCGCTTTTATTCGCAATTTTGCAGTGTCGTTAAAAGGAGAGATCCTTTCTCCAACGGGGAAACTATCGTTCGCGAATTAAGTTCGAGCGGTGAAAATATCAATTTTATTTGGGGGTAGAGGGTATTTGTTAAGGGACTGCATAGTTGGTGAATGTTGACTGTACGAAAATGAGGAATAGGTAGGTGTATGGACTTCGACTGTGCATGTGGAAGTTCGACGTGAAGACAGTTTATGTTCTTTACGTTTGAATCTTCTTTAAGAATGAATGAATTCTTTCAAATTTCGTACAAAACGAATTTGGAATACAACAAACCCTTGTACAAAGTTTAAAATCAATTTACCACATAGTTATCTAGAAATTGTTAATTAAAGTTGATGCATTTTAACACAGTGGCATATGGCGAAATCAAACAAAGAGGGTTATAGTTTCAGTTTTTCTTCTGAAACAGGAAAACCATATTTAAAAAATGTACTTTGGTACATCGAAATGTACTTTGGTACATCGAAATGTCAGGAAATGAATTTATTAATTTCTGTAAAACTGACCACATAGTTTCTTCGTAAACGCCCATAAAAAAATAGGTTTACGTGCAAATTTTTGAGAAACTACGTAGAGCAGTGAACATGGCAACGTCGCACAATCGATATGTTTAAACATTTAAATAGCGAACGAAGATTCAGATTCATATGAACATTTTTTCTGACATTTTGGTTATAAAAGACGTCCGAATGAATGCGACGTTGTCAGATCTGCTGCTCCAATTCACTACGCTAACCAATTTAATATTCCATTTTCGTATCACAATTATTTATATTAACATTGAACTTTTTAAAATATATATACATGATGTTAAAAATCATTATTATTATTTCCACAGTATCATACTACTTTATATTTATCGTTTATTATCCAACTCTAACTTGATTAACATAGTTGGTTAGGAACTACCTTAAAAAGCGTAGGGGATCTTAAACTCTTGAAAATTACGAGGCTTATAAAGAACAGCTTTCAAGTATTCCATACGTTCCATTGAACAGAACCTACTTTCCCCGAGATACTTATTGTAATACCAAGAATAAAGGAGTTATAGAAGGTGGTAAGCAGTAACAGTAAATCATTCTGTATCTTTCGTCTCAAATGGAGTTTCGCTTTGCGGTAGGAATTAACGACACATCGTATTGCATTCGAAACACTGCACGCCGTGGATTCAGTTATAAACGCGTCTGCATATCTTGAACTCGTCTCCTCCATATAAATTCCCTCGATCTTACTATGCTTATTCAAGCATTTCTCTTTTGCACACACAACACCATCCCTTTGATACAACACCTCCTACCTTCGACTATTCTAACTTCATTTCCATCTCGCTATTGCTGCACCAAGATAAACCCTTCTCTTTTCCCTTGCGCATCGTCCATCATCAGCGTAAAATTGCTCATCAAATGTGCTGAGCAAACGTGTCATCTCTCAGTAACTGGCCTGCTTCTCCTCTTTACTACGTAACGATATGTTACAGCTCGTTACCTCTAGTTGGGGCAACTTAAGGGAACTAGGCATTCAAATCGCTCGAAGGTCAAGTATTTTTTGCGAATTAATTACAGGGTACATACCTGTATAAGGTAAATGTAGCAATACCAGGTTGCTTAAGGGGCTTAAGGAATAGCGGCAAAGTTTATATACTAATTTAATTTGTAAAACCATCATGAAGTCAAAAATGTTGTTGAAATGTGGAAGATAACACAATATTATACTATCGGAAACTGAAAAAAATGTTTATGTATTATAATAGACGTATTTATTAATGAAAATATGGACAATCTAAAAATGATAGTCTAAATTACTTACATTCACGAAATTCTTGTTCCAGTAAATAAACTTAGACTTGTTTAAAAAAATATTAATTTTCTTGCAAATTTAACTATCTTAACCTAAATTTAAATCTATTTACTACTATAATAATATATTATTATAATATATAAATAAGAAATGCTGTCAATATTATCTTAGTAAATGTCAGAAATGTCTTGACAGAAGCTTAAGAAATTTCTCGAAATTTGCTACGCGTACGAAGTGTGTTACAAAATAATTATTTCTATCTAACGATTTTTAATTTTCTATAATAATGATTTTAATTAATATTGCTAAATACTTGTGCATTATGGTGTGACGCCCCAAGATTTTTCGCGCGCGGTTATTTCAACTCATTTATAAATCTATCTACAAATACGCTCAAATCTTCCACAAACCTCAATTCTTACCCCTTTACCAACGACCACGGCCGCCTTGGCGATGTACCTTAGCGGTCCCCATCTCAAGACGGTCAATCATTAAATCTCCTTCCCTTATTCGCCCAACGCGGCACAAATTCCTCTCTTACGTCAAATCTAAACAAGTCCCTCGCCCCACAAATATCTTAAATCGAGACCACGTCTCACACCCTCTCAATGACCAAAGCAGTCAAACCCTCCGACGTCCCTTTCCTATTAAAACACCCAAAATCCATTCGAGGAGTTGAGCAAATCAAAATCCTATGTATAAAAACCCCGGAAGCATAGATGCGAATCCAAATATAGATCAACCTTTGGTCCCTACAAAAAACCTCAAAAGTTACTGCGACGCATGTTCCTAATTAGGTCAAGGTGCATACTGCGCACCCCCCTTCATACTGTAAAATATTATATAAGCAGGGCAAAGTCCATACCGCGCGTACACCCCACAACCCCTTGCAAAATCATATAAATACAAGGGCCCGGAGACAGAAGTTCTCTTTCGCCGAAATACCAGGATCGAAGGGACACGTTCTCTTTCGACGAAATACCTTTGCCGAAGGAAAGCTATTTACTCGAAACCATTTAAGGTCTCGCTGATCAAAGTATCATTTAAAATAAATTCAATCACCATCAACCATCAAGTATCGTAAGAGATTATAACTACAATTAATACCACGGTATATCACCATCATCTATAACAATTATTCACATTCTTATTGTTTCATATTGTTTCACATTATAACGCTTATTGCGCTTATATTATCTTGTATTGCTATTCACATGATTTCGTATTGCAAAGCTTATTGCGCTCATATTATCGTGTATTGCTGTTTGCATTGCTTATTAACGCCTATTGCGTAAATCATACTAGCTTATTAATATATATATCTTGTATTTCATGTTCATATTCATAACTTATAACCATTATATACATGCTATGTTCATCGCCAATCCATTATTATAAAACGTAACTATCTGCACAACGATAGTGCATTACCTAGTATCTAAACTTATAAAGTGAATAAACAGTTTTACTTTAACTCAGTTACGAATCATTGTGTCAATCCTTCGGCTACGAAGATCCCGAAATCCAAACAGGCTGCCGGAACAGCTGATTCCGGGCAACGACCGCAGAAAGCGTCACGGTGTTTACTAAACTTACTTACGCATAGGTTTCGCTTAACCGTATGACTAGTCGAATCTCGCGAAGTATTACACGTGTCTTTTACAATAATGCAGCGGTAAATCCGATTACCTAAGCAAACCAAAACAAGTGCTCCAACGGGTGTCTCCCCAATACAAACCAGTTCATTTAAACCTTCCCTGGTCGATTAGTGTGCAGAATTAAACATTACTCGCCTGACGTTCAAAAAACGGTTAGTGTGCAGAATTAAACATTTCTCGCCTGTCAGTCCCAAATCCGTTAGTGCGTAGAATTTCGCATTTCTCTCCCGCCTTCTACCTAAATCCTCAGTGTGCAGAATTAAACATTACTCGCCTGCCGTTCGATACGATTAGTGTGCAGAATTTCACATTTCTCGCCTGACGTTCGAAATGGTTAGTGTGCAGAATTGAACATTGCTCGCCTGACTCTCCTTGAATTCTCAGTGTGCAGAATTAAACATTACTCGCCTGCCGTTCGATACGATTAGTGTGCAGAATTTCACATTTCTCGCCTGACGTTCGAAATGGTTAGTGTGCAGAATTGAACATTACTCGCCTGACCTTCCCTAATCTTCAATCCCCTGAATCTAACATTCTCCCGGCCGTTCGAGACGATTAGCGTGCAGAATTTCACATTTCTCGCCTGACAATCGAAAAGGCTGGTGTACAGAATTACGTCGTCAAATACCTGATTTCCTCGCCTCCCGGTGCGCTGAACTATAGATCAGCGCCTGGAATTTATGTAAAAACCCCTTTGTCATTTGTCCCATTAAATCCTTAACCCGGGACGTGACAATGGTACTATTTTTGTTTTTAATTACATTAAAAATTAAGCTTAAAAATAAATAAAATTCTCATTACTGTTAAGGTACTGGGACATGGTCGGGCACTGATACATTTACCTTACCCCTTAAGGGGTTACATACCTCTGAAAGGCCGGAAAATAGGGTCATCCTACGGTCATCTAATATCATTATACTTTTAAGAATATTCGTGCAAAATTTTATCGAAATCGGTCCACTAATCTCTGAGCTATTTTTAGTTCCGCAAATATGAACAGGGCTTGAGAGAAGGGGCTGCTATAGCATCGCTTCTTTAGCTATCAAATTTCTTTTTGAAGAGAATACACCTTAATTTATCCACAACAAACTGTATATCTTGATTTCTAAATATTACGTTTCCTTACAACAATAAAAAATCATAAAATTGTCCCTACTTCCCGACCTGCCAAGGGAACGCAACCCCTTAAGGGGAGGTTCTGGTCTAAATGTCGATTTTTTTTTTATTTAATTTTTCGAATGTTCAACCTTTTAGGAAAACGTGTTTAAAAGGATTTATTGAAATTCGCAAAATTCCCGAAGTTATAGGCATTTGAGTAGCGGCAAATGCATGGATGACAACCGGTCACTCGGCGCTCACGTAAAACTTTAAACGCGTTTTTCTCGAAACAGTGTTCTCAAAACGGTGGAAGCTGTATCTTCAAAAGTTATTATCCGATTCGACTGAAACTTTTTTTATTTTGAAGATTATTCTTTTTTCTAGGAGGGGAACTAAAAAAAATTACAAAAAGTTGAAAATGTATAATTTTCAAAGGCGATGAAAGGACGAAAAATACAGGGAAAAGTGATTTCAAACGTGAAGTGTCGTTATTTTCTAAAAAAAAAATGTAATTTTTGTAATTTTTTTTAGTTCCCCCCCTATAAAAAAGAATAATCTTCAAAATAAAAAAGGTTTCAGGCGAATCGGATAATAACTTTTAAAGATACAGGTCCCACCGATTTGGATCAATTTTTTGACGCTTTAACTTTAACGACTCCCCAGGGCTGTCTGCACTGATTAATTATAAAACAAAAAATATATTTCTATAATTTAAGACATCCTTAATACAATGCAACAAGTCCCATTAAATTATACACACTAGTTTTCCTTTAATTAATTCCTAAAAATCACCTATTTTTGGGGGCTCTAGACCAGAACCTCCCCTTAATACAATTAGGTTCTTCCCATTCACGCGCACCCATCAATTTGCATACACGTGATTGTACAACGGAGAAACGGTTGGCGACGTTAGCGGATGATCGGGCAGCGAGTAGATGCCGATCTGATTGCATCTAAAAGCAGGTAACTCAATGCCTAGCCGTGCTGGCGGTCGAGGGCATGGTTTCAGCTGATAGCGAGAAGCTACTGCCAGTATCCGGCACCGCCACTGGAAAATGGTTGGACGGTATTAGATGGCGTGGAAACTTCGATTAACTCTGACCTTCGAGAACGTAACCGCGTCCGTTCTCCGAGGGTAGCGGTCGGTGCAGTAAATACACCAGCCGATACGGCCAGAGGTGTCTTATGGCCAGAGAAGTTAATCCGGCATGTTCAACGTGTATATACACCGTGTGCTGTCTTGTTATCTGATGTTACGTACGTTTACAATGTTCAGCCGGGATATCTGGCGTGTAGAGCCACGGTAGAAATTCGCCGGACGAGAATACTCCGTTTTCAATCCTGTTAATTATCGCAGCCCTGTCGAGACACGTTTTCCCTTTATCACCCTCTGAACCGGCGCGGCGGGCATCCACGCCGTTAAGGGTAATCGGTGAGCTTGCATTCTAGCATTTCATTCAACAGAATATTAAGATGTTTTACTGAATTATCCAGAAATGGTTGATCGAGTTATCGTAGTATAAAGATTGTATTTCATAATTTCTTGGGTCGATGCAACGTATTAATTGTCTCAGATGGTTGATAAAACAAGCATAACACGCTTTCCTAATAGGTACTGCATTTTTTTAAGACCAGGAGAGCTCTTTTAAAGACTTGAACGACGTGCTTTTATTTTTTAGCGTAGCTTTGTTTTATTTATTTTCGTTTCAATCAATATGAGTGGATGTAGTTATTTGGGTTAATGAAATTTTTCAAAAATATAGTTCCCGCACTGTGCGTAGCAATGTTTTTTTTTTAATGAATTTAGGAGGTGGCAGTGTTTAATTGAAAATTTTCATCGTGAAATCTATTCTCGCGGGAGTTTGTATTTGCAATGGTTGCTCGTGTACGCGCGGAATGGATATAATTCTTTTAAATAATCGTACTGAGCGCGTTTTACGCAGATTACTCGCGAAAGTGACGGATTCAGCTGTTTTATCGCGGAGCGTGCAAGCGTTATTTTGGCGCCAGGCACTTTTCCCATGGCACTTTTCTAGCTCGATGTGTTGCTTCCGGGCGCATCAGTGTAGAACGGTTTACGCAGTGTTCGTGGACTTGCGTTACGACGGAAGTGAGGTGGACTGTTGCCAACTTAATCGCTTCTTAGATTTGGGTTGTAGTGAGTGCTTCATAAGTGTGGGTACAGGATTGGCTTGATAATAAAATTTGTCAAAGGGAGCAAACAATGTGTGATAAAATATATTTCCTCACATTTATATAAAAGTAGAAATTAGAAATTGAATTGCTCTTGAAATATTCAGCCTCTTATTAACGGTACTCTTAAGAAGTTTTTTCTGATAAAATCGTGCTACGAATTTGGCATTTCCGTTTCCACGTATATGTGTAGAGAAGAGGTGCTATACAAGGGACACTTTTGTTTAGCGTCGATTTCTGACAATGTCGTTATAGAGGTATTTAAAAAACAACTACATCACAAGAAAACGTGTTTATTTCCCTCCAATAAAAGTATATTGCAAACTCATCAATTGTAATAGAAAATAACCAAATCTTCGATTTTCAAAAAAGTGGGAAATGTCCCTTTTACGACAAGGTGGTTTTAAATGGGACAGTATAGGTCATGAAAGGGACACGTTAATAAAAATAAACTTATTAAGTATTACAATTATAATTGTAAATCTTAATGATATAAAACAATGGAATCTATGAAAAAATTAACTCTTTGTACTATAAATCATCAATACTTTTGACTATCTTTATTTTTATTACAAATATTCTGTTTCGTTCCACGAGTTCTACCAACCGCTTCGCCCGTATTTGTTTTGACACAAATGGTGTGAAAAAAGCCTTCCATATAAATAAATAAATATAACCCGGAAAAACCATAACAGAACGTGTCAAGTCATCAGTGACTGGTATCGGAAAGCAGCGCGTTATAATTGAAAACACATGGGATTGGGAACACCAGAGCTATCGAAAGCAATAATAAACAAGAAAAAGGAAAGACGACGCTAACGGAAGAAACACTGTATTCCCAATTTCGTGCAACCTATTTCACCAGATGGCAACACTATTGACGAACTTTTTTCTCGTTAACACGTCTCCCGTTTCAGCAATACAATAAATCCTCGTTATAGCCCCGTTTTTACAATGCGTAATACTCCCGGTGATTATCCCCACTATTTCTTGGAATCCTTCAATCTAGAGTGAGAGAACGAAAGAGTCGACGGCACCTTCGTGTCAACTGTTTCGTTCCCTCTCGCTCGCTCTCGGATTTTCTCACTCGCGGTATCGGTCGCACAGAATAGTGTCCGCGACGTGTCGTACGCCTGCCACCAGCCCCGTTCGTCGGGTTTAATACGAGTGTTTACTGTATTGTACTGAGGCGCGGTATATGCTCGCACGACGGCCTGAGGGGCGCACGAAATATGCCGGGTATATAGACCCGCCGCTGGAACAACTGGTTCCCGTTTCACATTGAACTGTGCACCGCGCAGGTTAACAATTTATGCCATTCAACCGTTACTCCATCCCCTTGACGCAATTGACTGAGTAGAATTAAACAGTGTATTTGCAGTCGTTCATCAATTCATTACGAACCTTTCCGTGCTGAATCGCTATGGGTTAATTAATGGTATCACGATTTTGTGACGATCGCTTTCAACTTTTTCCAAACGATTGTCTCACGGTTAAACCATTGTACCTTGCAATACATTATTTTTCTTTAAGAAGATAGGTGGATGTACTAGTAAGTGGACACGTACCAGTGAATGGACATTTTTTATTAAAATTATTAAAATAAGTTATTAAAATAAGTAACTAGTTAATTAGAGACTTCTTCTAGTTTCTTGCTTCATATACAAATAATTTTTGCAACACGTGGAATCAATCGCGCTGCAAACATAATTTTATAATAGTGTTCATTCAGTAGCCTTAAGTGTTTTTAAATTTTTAAATTTTTAAAATACTTCTGGCTATGTAGCTTCTAACGATAAACTACGGTGAACTCAATGGAAGGATTAATCTTGATTTTTCAAGGATCTGAGGTAGCCACAGATCACACGCAATTTTCTAGAATTATCCTTAAATTAATTATAAAATTCTTAGCGTCCAATCACGTTGAATTAACTAATAGAAGTACCCAGTCCCTTTATTGGCGATAATTCCTTATTATTGTTTAACGACCGCTCGTTCGTTATTGCCGACGTTAAGAATCGCTTCAGCTGCCCTGGAGAATTTGTCAAATTTTATTGCGTTTCTTCCGCGTGCCGCGTTTCTGAACTTTATGAGCCATTTCATTTCCGGTGGCTTAATGATCTTCGAAATATTACAAATCGCGCCTCGCATGCGGAGGATCGCTGTCCTCCCAGTTTCTTGCGAAATCGTGACGATCATCCTCCCATGCAACCTCCCTCTCGCAACCCCGTAACGATTTAGTGCTCTCTAAATTAAATCGTAACGGATGGAATCCCTACGTTTTCACAAATTGTCGGCAACGTTATTGTCTTTCGCGAACTGCCCCATATAAACGGAGATGCATGGACGCTGTTAATATTGGGGCCCGCAGTCCTGGCAGCTAACGACGCTGTTCATCTTTTATCGTGCCTGCTTTCAACTACGCCGGCGGAAACCTTCAGCATGACTTCAGGATTCTTCAGTGCATGTGATATTTATATTAGAACGACCTTTAACTCATAATTAATCCTCAAGTGGCAAAGTAAAGTCATATTTTATAATATATTAAAATTTGTATTATATCAATACATAATTGATTTTGATTATTAATACTTTTTTCAACTTAAAATTCTAAATGTTATGCTTAATAAAAGGAATAAATAAAAGTGATCGAACTGTTCTTTCAAAGTCTGATGATCTACAATCTACATCTACTATTATTCTTTCATAGATGATTTACTATAGCATATTTTCAAATATGAATCTGGCGCATTCAACTATTTAAAATGTTCATGTAATATTTGCTCGCAATCAAAATTCTGAAAACACAATAATTGCATGAAATTATTCCACATACAGAATATTTAATTACATTATTATAATTATTCATTTATTCTCAATTATCGACACGATAAAATCTGCATAATTGTGCAGTTACATTTCTTATTAATAACACGAATAAATGAGAAGAAATTGTATCGCGGAATTCAAATCTAGAAAATAAAGTATTCTTTAAAACGCCGTTTTTTTTTAATTCTGTGAGGCATCGTGAATAAACTCGACGATGACATACTAATACCTATCGGAATTGAAGCAAATTATCGTACTGATGGATAATTTTCTTCCCACATGTACGACTAACTTACAATTATAACTAGACAACCAGCATTTCACTCTTTATCCCCAGTTTCGCCTTTAATTCTAACCAAATATTTAATCTCCAGGGGAAGCCATTTCTCTTCGACTTTCCTGATTTAATACGCCTTTTTGTCAAGTATGACATCTGGCACGAGCTTCTACCAAAGATATCTCGATGTTCGCGGATAAGTTTGGCAGGCACGCAGGCAACAAATAAGAAAAAAACGTCGTAACGACTCTTGGCCATCGTTCTGCTATTCTTTGCCTCGTCGATGGAACGAAAATATTTGGAAAACGACATACCTCAATTTTCTCCGAAACTTTTCCTTCTTCCACCAAACCCGTACAACGGTTTTTCATCTTTTTTTAACACGCATAAACGGTTAAGTAAACCCCATCGTGCAAAAGTGCGACTAAGTTCGACCATTTCGAAATTTCATATTCCGGCAGGTATTGGCATAGATTCTCCCGCGGAGGTTGGTGAAGAAATTTTAATTAGGTTCGAGAATGAAAATGTTCCCACGAGCCACGCCATAATTTCCGTAAAACGAGGGCACGCAATTTCACGCCGCCCTGATGGAACAATGCGCCTACATCGTAATGAATCATGCATTCTACGGCTGCATCTGAATTGCCGAAGACATTAGTCTCGTCCGGGAGATTTGAGTATTTTCAGGGAACGATCGTACATGTAAGTACGCTTCCATCCAGTAAAATTGAACTCCTTGCAGGCTCGCCTGGCGAAAATCGGGCGGAACGTAATGGTTTCTCGACGTATAAAATATAAATCCAGATGATGCATCCAGTGAGGAGGCTTTTAACGCGTTAAAAATAATTTTTGCATTAATTCGTGTATAATAGCACTGTGATAATTGTCGAGTATTGGGAGGCGGTAACTACAGGCAGCCACAAAAGTCTTTGCACACTCTATTTGACATATTATAAACAATAGTTGCTTTAATAATTATAATGAAGATGGGTGTATACTTGTGTGACTGTATGTCAAACGAATTCTTGTAGATACAGTAAATACTCGTTAACAGCCCGATGAACGGGGCTAGCGGCGGGCTCATAACGCGACTGGACACTATTCCGCGTGGCCACTGGGGCGAGTGAGAAAACCCAATGAGTGAGCGAGAGGAAACGAAAGAGCCTCTCACTCGTTCCCTGGTTCCCCCACTCTCGTCCGAAGGATTCCAAGAAATGGTGGGGATGGTCGCCGGGCTCCTAACGCGTGGTAGAATCGGGCTGCTAACGAGGATTTACTGTATTTACTTATATAATCGTTGATTGAGACATGAGAGACTTGTATTTTTTTATATATATTTTCTAAGGAATTGTACAACTATTTCTGTCAATACTACCATTACATCTAGTTTTGAAAAATTGAGTGGAATGAAGAGAAACTTGATACAGATGAAGCTGACGTTTTGTAATAAATTTTACGTAACCTGTATACATGTAAAAAATTACCTTACGATATTATTAGTATAATACCGAAACTTTTAAACAGCAGCGTGAAGCCTACGAAAAAATACGTATCGTATAATTTTCAATATTTTATTTTACCATAGTAAAATATTCCTACGGAGTGTTTCCAACTGAAACTGCATACACTGGCTACTTCAGAATAGCATGCTTAAGTAGGCAGCGGAAACTTTGCTTCTTCCACTTAACCTGCTAATCTCTGCTCCAAAGCGAAGTGAATAAACCGTTGTGTGTGTACAACAGAACTGTCGTCGATGTTTTGAACGTATTCAAATTTTGATCCAGCATTTTGAATTTCCTGTGCCGTCGCATGACGATGTTTAGATGAAGCTTGCTAAACAGGAAAGACTTTGAGTGGCCCGCTACTATTAGCTTACCTTCAAAGGGAATCTGCATGCTAGGTAACAGTGATAAGACTTTGAGGAACTAACACGTTAAAACGCACGCTTTGAGAGGAACTACGGATCACATTTAAGATTCATAGGTACACGTACTCCACATCCAGAACCCGTGGGCACTTTTCCGTCAAACATTATACATACTTGTGCCTTCACAGTAATTCCCCCCTCCCCCCAGAAGCATTAATGGCCTCAGGGTGGTGGATGCCTTTTACCGTGAATCTCTTCCTAATAGTCTTTACACTGATGGCCGTAGTTAAGTAGCTACGTGTGCTTTCACGATTTAAATCCATTATAAAACTGCATTACCTATATTAAAAGATTTCTGTTCTTTTGACGCCTTTCAAGAATCAGAGATTAGTTGGGAAATCTGGAAACGTGCGACCATGAAATTGTTAAGGGGCCGTCCTTAAATTACGTAAGAGTAATTTTGGCTATTTCTTACCCCCTCCCTCCCCCAGGATAAGAATTCGTAAGATTTAATATTGCAACCCCCATCTTACGTAATATTTTTTACATTGAATTTCTTCAGTTATTAAAATTCTTTTAAAGGTTTAGGGTAGACCGGGGCGAATCGGATCACTTTGTGTTTGACGATAAAAAAACAATAGTTAAGCATTAAAAAACTAATTTTTTATTATATATTCGTAACCAGTACACCCTTGGTTTCAACTTGAATGTATAAAAATTGAAACTAAACATAAAATTTTTCATTTATAAACAAAAAACGAAAAAGTGAGGAATATCCGATTTGCCCCGAAACTTGGGGCGAATTGGACCACCCAGAAATTTCTGAAAAACCTGAAATTTTCATACCAAAATCTTTATAATCAACTAAAATAAATCTAATTTAATGCCAATGATGTCAAGTGATACTATTTAGCACACAAATCGGAAGGATATTGCCGTTTTTTGCCGCCTCTATTAGTACAATTATCGTGGCACCACTCTTCTCAGACAATCTTCTGAAAATGGACGAATAAATTTTTGACCGCAGTAAATACAATGCCATCTTCTTAAAACCATTAATTTATTTATTTTTTGCGTCATTTTTTTAGATTTAATTTATATCACAGCTTCCTTTATTTTTTTTGGACACCATGATCCCTGATTGCGCTTTTTATGTACCTACGAACTATCTGTATATAAACAATCATCATATTTATAATTATAGAAGTACGTAAATGAAAAAAAAGGAGTGATCCGATTCGCCCCATATAACGTGATCCGATTAGCCCCATATATAAGTATTTCAAAGATTGTAGATTACATAAACATATTATGATATAATAGTCTAAAATACATCAAATACTAAACTTGGACACCGTGCAAACTAATAACAATAAGCACATTTGAATTTTCAAGCTTACTTTTTATGTTAAATACGAAATTGCAGATTACGTAGGTTAGATACGGACAAAAATTGTAACATTCGCACGCAACCATCTCACTGAAAACGTATGCCAGCTCTAAGCAATGACTTAAAACAATTGACGAACTATTGTAGTAGGTGCGGGGGAGAGGGACGAGGTACTACGAACGATCGGAATAATCATTTCTATCGCGATGTAAGAAATATGGACTAAATTCTTATTTTGATCCGATTCGCCCTGTGATTCGATTCGCCCCGGTCTACCCTATATAATTCAGTTAACTCGGTTTCGGGAAATTTAAACTAAAACAACTTTTCTGGAACATTAATGATAGAATTTGTATTTATTGAAAATTAAGTTAAAAAATATTACATAACAGGCTATCTGACTCCTCTCTCCCCCTTGTAAGAAAACGTAAGAAATTCGCGACCCCCTCCCCCCCCCCCCCCAAAAAGCCTTACGTAATTTAAGGACGACCCCTAAGGGTAGGTGCGTTTATGTTGGAGCTGAGATAAACGAGCGGTGACGAGAGCGAAGCGTAGAAATATATATTCTATAGTTTTATAATGGATGTGTTTATGTTGAAGCAGCGAGCAGAGCTACGCTTACTAGAAGACGGACGATACAAACGTCGAGAAGCAAATATTACTTTATCTTCGCTATTATAGCCGTTTTCATCGCTGATGCATAACAGATTTTCGCCATAACAGATTTGTTTTAGATAAATTGTGGGATGAAATAAACGTTAAATTAAATACAACACAATGTTTTTTACTGCGTAGATTTTTTTTTGACTTGCCGTTTTACGGAACTTGGAGATAATAGTAATATTTTTAACTTTTATTTTATTCCCCGCCGCTGGGATATTCAAAATGGACGCAACACGGTTATCGATCACACGGACGATCCCGTGGCGAAAAACTTGGAGTAAACAGATCGCGTGAATTATCGATTGGAAGGGTAAGCGTTTGGCGACGAAGGATGGCCTTGCTTGCTCGATCGGTGGGAATCCATCACGCTGGGATTATCCGTTTTCGATGGAGGCTGTCCCGAGCGTTTAAGAAATGAATTGTGATTACACAACGTCAGCGTGATTTACACGTTGCAAAACATTTGCTTGAACTGCGTGTTGCGGAACGGGTCGCGAAATTTCCCCGGCAGGCAACGGGAGAGCCATATTCATCAGCGCGAGCGTTGTTTTTCCGCTGGCGAAAGGCGGAGCGTTAGTGCGCAGCTGGGATTGTTAATATTTGAGAGCCGTTGTGATAACTTCCGAAGGTCCCGTAACTCGTGGAATCGAGTGTAAATGATGAACAGAGGGTCGCGTAAAAGCTGTGAGAAATACCAAAGCGTTCCGCCGTTTGAAAAGTTTTTTCGGGCCAATCGATATAGGTATGCAGGTACATAGATGTATGGGACTCGCGTTTGATGGCGCACAAGCCGGAGGTAGGCACGAAAAAAAGAAGGGAAAATAGTGACACACGATATTTCAGCCTTCCATACACGCATACGAATGTCGCTTTGATTATATTCGGGGAAAGCAATCGCGTAGAAATGATTTAAAGTATAGCTTTCGCTGTTGCAAATGTTAGTGAGGTAAGATTTAAAGATTTAAACTCAATTAAAAATTAACATATGTACCACTTTATAGAGAAACGCAGTTTAACGTTAACAACTGATTTGTAATTTTAATTAATTTAACTGGGTAAATAGGTACTTATATTAAATATAGAGGGTGTTTGGAAAAGTTTGTGTCAAAGTTTAAGGGGTCGACCATCTTGGTCAGATCAAGAAATACCACATCTTTGGAAATTTATTTCTAAGAGGCAAAGACACTCTTTTCGATCAAAATTTTCGTATAAAGATAGCGATGTTTTTGAATAATATACACAATTTTTTTCAAGCTTTCTTTGAAAACAAATATGGCAATCGAGAGTATACCAATTACTAAGACGTATACGGTTCAAGGGTGTAACGCTATTTCTGATGAGCAGGTTTCTGAAACAAAATTTTAACAATAGAATATTAAATAAGGCTAAGTTTTTTCTGGCCCGACAATCAACTTTTTCGATATTTTAATTTTTACCTGACCTAGGTATGCGTAAATAAAGTCTATTTTCTTACACGCGGAAATGAGATTTTTGCTTCAAAGTGTAGTTATTTTGTTATTTGGCAACCAATCGAGACCTCATAAACTTGAATTTTTTGATTCGGTTAATTGAAGAGGATCCAAATTACTGGTTCAAACATAAAGGACCTCGTCGTGGTTTCTTTGCTCACGTCGTTTGCCAGAAAACCAGACACTAATTGGGCCAAATTATGCAGAAAGCTACCAACCCTCAAAACGACAAAAACTTCATTAAACAGTACGGATCTCACAATTTTGTGATCTTTATTTTGCAAAAATTAACTAACCCATAGAACAATTATTCAAATGACCAAACCAGTTCCGTTTTAGGCTTAAAAAAGAAAATCCACAGAAAATTCAATATTATATTAAAAATATTAACCGATATTGGTGTATCATACTATCAATTTTTAAACGAAAGTTAGATATTTGTCAGCGGAGGACTATAGCCGAAGCGAGTGTCATGAGAATTTCATGAATCATCACATTGGAAGCTCATTTCCGGCGATTCCATCAGGTTGAATTATCCGTATACAGCATAAACCGATCTGGCAAATCGTCGACTACGGCTTAAACGTTGAATTGTGCTTAAATTTGTGCTCTATTCTGCGGGTTTATAGCCCAGCTCCTATGGTAACAATGGGCGGAAGCTGACGTGCCGCTTTGCGCGGTCCTTGTTACTGGCCAACCTATGTATATCCTCCCCTTGTTGATTCTGCGAGCACGCATTGTCATTGCTACGACCGCGTATAATTAAATTGGCATTAACCGCCGATATTGAGTCGATATTTTTCCAGTATCGCTGACATTGGCTTTCTTCTCTGTAACAAATAACGGACGGAGTGACGGAAACCCTATTGGGCTCATCAGGAATGGAAGTCTTTGTTCTCGAACCCCTTTTAGTAGCAAAACGTGTTGAATGGATACACAGAAATGACAACATTAATCTGAATAAGGGTACAGTTGAGATTTCTAAGTGGGTGCAAGGAATCAGCTGTGACACCAACTTTCTTTTTATATTTATGGTAAATTGAAAGGTATTTAAAAGTAGAAAAAAGTATATTTATTAATCAACATTTATTACTTTTACAAAAAACACAAAAGTGAAACCTATGCATTATATATTTTTTTAGCGATCAAAGTAGATTCGACGCCATGCGCCTATTTAAGGGTAAAGTCCCCTTAAATAGTTGCTTTCTGTTCTTTAAAAATATTAATGATGCTACAACCGAAGATAGCTACTGGAAATATTTTTGGGAAACTGCAGGATCGAAATTAGTTGGGTAATGCAAATCTTCTTCCTGAAGAAAAATATTATTCTGAAACTAAACGCTAAGTTTATTCCCTTATTGAAGTTCTCACGAGCAAATATTAATTTTGTGTTCCGCAGAATGGCACTTTATTTCACACTGTCCAATTCACGCAAAATTCGTGAATTCCTATTAAAGTCAATGTTACATAACAGCCCTCTAAGTAAGTAGAACACACGTGTATCAATACTTCAAGTGTCTCAGCCCCCGAGATCAGCAATTAGTGAAATATAAAATACGAACATGCAGCTGCGCGCATCGTTACAGAGTACCCAGAAATTTAGAAGTTCTTCTCAGTTAAAAGTACCGGTTAACGAGCAACTAGCTTCCCGAATATCGTTAGAACCGATTTACATACTTTCGCCACTCCCATTACGCGACGTAACAAGCCAAACATTCTCCAGAATGTCCAGCATATTTGTGAAGAGGGCGCTACCCTCGAGAATTACTGTTTCAAAATTATTACATCGTACGCAGGCTGATCTCTATGGGTGAATTCCGTAGACCAGTCGATGTTAATGACACTTCCATTGTCCCTCGTCTGCCTTTCTTCGTCCACTATCTTCTTCAGCCACTTGGTAATGCAACTTCTTGCCCCCTCCCCTTGATCCTTCTTCTTTTTTCATGGAGTGTCGGCTGCTTTTTACGTGCAGCGTGCTCCTCGTGCCTGCTTTCTTTTCTTCCGCTTCCATGGCTTCTGCCTCCCTCGTTAACGTGGTCATAGTATTTGCGGCGAACAACACATAACACTTCGCGTTAACGAGACTTTCATACCGTGCCGCGGCCGTGGATCAGCTCAACAACTTTTGTTGACGGTACGCAGCCTCGGTCAAGTTCTAAACAACATCCTCGAAACGAGCTTCTGCCTTGGAAGGGGGGGTTTAGCCAAACATTGGGGTGCGGCCAGCCAGATGTTATTCAATGTAAACGGTTTGGAACAAAGTTCGTCAGAACGGCATGCTTGGGCTAAAATGAGGTCAATGTTTACTTTGCTCAAGAATCGGCGCGTGGGAGATGTCATACGAATTTGGAGGGCGGAGGGTGCTTGTAATGCGACCAGGTCTTCCGTGAATTTTGGTTAATTGGTACTTTAAATCTTACGTAACCTCTAGAGTTAAGAATGTAAGTGGTCGAGATTTTTGCGATTAGAAAACGTCGCTCAGGAGTGAAGCTAATGTGATCTGTTCAACACATGTCTCACAAGGGAACACCGCGAACTTGGACTCATCGATTGGAATGCAACTTTGTGGGTTTATAGAGTGACTCAAGACAAGAACAACGGTTGTTTCATTTGTGCCCTATCGCCCTTTAAGGGGGTGAAAACTTACCTCAAAGTCGAATTAGCACTTCCACTTTTTCAAAATGTTTCAAACAAAAATTTAATGGTGCAATAAGCGCTGCAAACTTACGCCAATAAAATTTTGAAATAGGTATGTTATTTTTCGTTCAGGTATTTTTTTTAACTATTTTCAAAATTTTGTTAACGCAAGGTCGGAAATAAAATTTTCTGCAGGTTCTAATTTTCTATTTCAATTTTTTATGTAATTATACTTAGTACTTATACTAGGTACTTAATTTTTTTTTCAAGATAGAGTCTACTGGGTAAGGGTCCAGGCGGCAACTGCTCAATTGATAATCTATTACTATTTTTATGCGGTCATTCCTAGAGAATTCCAAATATAGGATGCACGTAAATGTCGACGACAGTACTCCTCATGGACCGACTGTGTGAACCTTTTCCTGCCAAGATTTTGGGCCACTTATACCGAAGTGTAATTGCAGAGCAATAGGAAGATCAAGATTCTGCTTTCATATGCAGATTCAGGGAAGATATGTAGCCCTGCTCCGGCCTACAGTGCCTCAGGTGACTCTAAAAGGCCATATCTTCTCAGCACAGAGCGTTATGTTGTCAGGGTTGCAAGACCTTGCCAACCGCACACCTTCCAAACGCCCTCGAAGACCTCTGTTGCACGAATTATGGTCGAACCAGCACCCCCGAGACACCAAATTCCACTGTTTGAAGGCAAAACTGAGAATTTCCCACGTCAACCTCGCCTTGAGACGAGAAGGGAACCCTTTTGATAGTTAACCCTTCCAACTCTTTATGGGGGAATGGGGATGCTTCCGTCAATCAAAACCACACCGGTTTAAGTATCATTTAATTTATGGTGCAGTCACTGCGAATGGCAAAGTTTCTTGCGATAGAGTCTCTTATATGGTCTCAACTCTGATGACCTAACTCGAGTGTGCCCAGTCAGGTGCAATATTTAATATTCTGAGAACAACCTCTAGTGACCCTACTAGTCAATCGACAAAAGCAGTAAGTATAGCACTGAGCAGTACCTACTTCCTCAGAATACTTACAAGTAAACATATACTTATAGTGAATGGAGTTTCCTGATTTGGAATATATTTTTTAAAGTACTCATAGCAAGTAAGAAATCCTGAAAACTATAGCTGCAATGAATGGACCTATTTTATTCATGTTATTGAAGCGTACTTATTTAAGAATAATTGGCTAAAATCTGGCATCTGTATGTTTTTTGAGATGCTAAATCCCAATGTGATGTTATTTTTTGTGTAAAAAATTTCCTAAGGTAGCTCTCTTAATAAAAAATCGGTTTTTGGAGATAACTCAAAAAGGAAAGGCAGGTGAATTATTTAAATAGACGACTTCAAAGTTAACATGGGGAAACATGACGAAAACACGTACAATTTTATTCGAACACGGTAGAGCAGTCAATGTGAAGATCGTTGAATTGGTATCTTGCCCTAGGGGCCAGATGTGGCCCCTGGCAGTTAAAAAAACGGGTTAACATGGATTTCGAAGTAAATTGGTGCGAGGAGTCCGAAAAAAAATATTTAAAAAATTCTTTGGCCTTTCCTTTTTGAGTTACCTCCAAAGAGTCAATATTTTTATTAAGAGAACTATCTTAGTAAATTTGTTTACACAGAAATAACGTCATATTCGGATTCAGCATATTAACATACTAGTTTTAGCTAATTATTTTGAAATAAAAGGATTTTTACGTTTTTCCCGCACCCTTCAATAAAATTAGTAAAATAGATCCATTGCAGATATAATTTTCAGGATTTCTTAGTTACTATGAGTACTTTAAAAAAATACATTCCAAATCGGGAAACACTATTCACTATAATAAAATACGAAAACATGCAGATGTCCTAGTAACCGGAAAACCTAATAATGATAGTCTAAATTACTTACATTCAAGAAATTCTTGTACCAGTAAATAAACTTAGACTTGTTTAAAAAAATATTAATTTTCTTGCAAATTTAACTATCTTACACTAAATTTCAATCTATTTACTACTATAATAATGTATTATTATAATATATAAATAAGAAATGCTGTCAATATTTTCTTAGTAAATTTCAAAAGTGTCTTGACAGAAGCTTAAGAAATTTCTCGAAATCTGCTATGCATACGAAGCGTGTTACAAAAAATTATTTCTATCTAACGATTTTTAATTTTCTATAATAATGATTTTAATTATCATTCCTAAATACTTATGCATTATGGTACTATTTTTGTTTTTAATTACATTCAAAATTACGCTTAAAAGTAAATAAAATTCTCATTACTGTTCAGGTACTGGGACATGGTCTGACACTGGTACATTTACCTTAAGTAGCTTTCTAATCAACTCGACATATGAACGCAATTTCCTCCCAAAATTTGGAACAGCGCATTGTATGCGTTGGGCACATCATTATACATAACATTAACACGCTACACGCATTTCAACTTAATCGCTGGTTGAGAATTAGCATCGCCAGTTCCAGAGGACACGTTTCTGCGATATGAAACAGCCACGGAACAAACCCTCGAGCCCTGGAGGAATCGAAGGGTGCATGTTATCGTCCCCGCTTCGACCGTTATTTTCCACTAAAATCGTCGCAATGCACCTGCAGCGTGATTTCCCTCAAAATAGCGCCATCCTTGCATGCGATACAACCTACTTTCTTTGCGTGGCGACGACTCCGCGAAAAGGACCACGGAACGCAATCTTCTTACTGGATTTTCTCCATTTGCACCGGCGTCGCGTGAAATTTTAATATCGCGTTTATCCACTACGACGAACGACGGCGCACGTGCGAGTACCTACATCGGCTAGCACGGGATTTGCTGAAGTTCTGTTGTTGTGCCCGCGTGGACGACGCACCGGGGACTTAGCCCCGATAAAGTAATCACGGATTTATTGGACCAGATCGACCCGTTGTTCCTCTGTGTGTTCCCTGATCGAAATCAAATCCTACGAGATGTACCAAGCCTGGTCGCTTTTGGTCGCCATTGTTCGACAAGGAACAACGCGGCTCGATCCCACAAACGGTTATGGCCAACAATGGGTCCACAATGGAGGCCACGAGAATCTCCAAGGCAGACAATGTTCCATGCCTCTGTTGTAGACGCGTCGGTGGCTGGCAGTGTATACTTCTGATGCACCTCGGGAACCGAAGTGGACGGGACCACTATTGGTTATTCACGGGGGGATCCCGAAATATTCCAAGTTGCCCGTGATAACGAGTCCCTTCCCATGCTTCTGCGCCCGATAAACGGATCGAATCCCTGGCTGGTGTATGTAACGTCGCGCCGCAAATTGCAGATTTTTATTCCGCCGTTACTCGCGGGGGACTGTAACGAACGTTTCTGAACGCTTACGTCGATACTTGACACGCTTTCGTGCAGCGAGGCCTGAATTTATGTTCGATTGCTCTTTCTTGTTCGAACCCAGTTGTTAATGTGGCTCCGAGGGCGTGTGCAATTTGGTGGAAATAATTTAAACCGAATTGGAAAAGCGAAGTTCGGGCGAGGGGATGGGGGATGAAAATTTACAGTTTTAGAAGTCCCGGACACATTGCCGGCTTGGTTAGTGCTGTAATAGTAATTACTTGCGCGGTTATATGGATTATAATAATAATAATAGGGATTTTATTGCATGCAGAGTGAATAGCATGTGGCAAAAGAAAAACAGACATTATAATTATTATAAGACAAATTTTAAAAGGTTATGGTTTAAGAGTTAATATCTTTAATTAAGTTTTGGTTTGTTTTTGGTTATCGCTAAAAAAGAAACGGTAAATTGTAGTACAATATCTTTTATCCTATTCTTTGTTTCATATATTTTCATACCTTTTTTTGTTTAATAAAATATATATACGTGTTGAAATTATTATTTTTCATGTTGTCAATGAATATTAATTATCAGTAATGTTAATAACAGTAATTGACACTGATCGAATGTAACCCAGTCAAATTTTTTAACGACGATGATGGTTATCGGTAACCCAAATAAAATTCCGTCATTGATAATGGTTATTGATATCCAAAAATATTGTTAGTTGAAATCAAAACAATTAAAAATTAGTATTTTTTAATCATTTCATTATTTTAAAGAACTTTCTTTGAAATTTAATAACTGTTTCCCATTTAAATTAAAATGAACTGAAATTTAAATGACATTTTTCCAAAGCATGTTTTAAAATAACTGTTATTTTGGATCTCTGAAAAGAAGAAACAATAAAAGCAAAAAAGAAACGAGCAAAACAATTTACCAATAAATAAAATACCTTTTAAATAATGTCACCTACAAAACATCCAATTTGCCTCATAAACAATTATTTCCGTGCAGGTGAATATTTATCAGAGCCTCAATATAAATACATAGTTTGTATGGCCATGAATGTCATAATAATATCGCAGGAAAATCGGCACAAACATTCGCGCAACGCCTGCTGGCATTTTCGAATTTTCAATTCGATAAACCAGTCGTTGCAATATTAATGTTATAACAGAGGATTATTTTTTTTCGGACACGCGCGTTCGGCAAAAAGAGGCAGCGGCGGCGAACGTGAAAAACGTCTCTTGATAAAACACGTCTATGAATGGGCATGTTTTTTCGGGCGTCAATGGAGGGCGATAAAATACGAATCGCGATCTCCTACTTAAAGCCACCAGTTGACCATCAATATTCTCCCCGCGAATGGCCCCTCTGCGGCCCCTGCGCGAACATTATCTGCCATCAGCCTAAAAAATATCGTCCTACGATCCTGTTTTTCGTCCGTAATTACGTAATAAACAAAGGCCAACCGTCAGCCTATCCCCGCCGCAAAATACGCTGCCACGCGCCCAAAAGTTACGAGTTATTCGAAATGCAACTCTCAGCGTGTTGCGCTGCTGTCCCAGCCCCCCCATTCCAGCCCCGCTTTTACGCTACGTGATTTCACTTACCTACCTCTGAATAGTATGCAATGTTACGCAAAGCTTATTATGTAGAAAAACGATACGGGACGCGGGAATATATGTAGCGGAAGGAAATGCGATTTGTGCGTTTCTTATTCCGTGTATGCACCTTTTTCGATGATGCGCTTCATCCACTTTGCTCGATAATGTTTACCCGCTGCGGGATGAGAGGACGCTTCGTCGAGCAGCTTGAATGCACTTTGCGCAATATCCGCTTCGTGTAATAGTAATTGAAAATTGTAGGCTTTTAGTAGTTTCGCATCTTTTGTTGTTTCGCTGCACTTTTTCTATGTTGGATAATTATTGGTTTTGCTATAGAAATTTTAGTTATTTGAGGGAGTTTAATTCTGAAATTTTTGTCTTAAATTGTCTAACGAATTTTTAAAATTAAATTACGCGTGTTAGTATATTTATTTAATCTTTTGTACCTTTTATTATATAGGTGCTTGTAATTAATATCGATTATTTTGCAGGTCCATTAATTAGTTTGTTATTGGTGTTAATAAATGAGTTTTTATTTGTTATATTTTTAATGTAGTTATAGTGTTATATACGGTATTGCAATTTGAGTTTGTGCATTTCCTACAGGTGGAAAAGCCCGGGATAATACAGAGCGTAATAGACGAAACACCGGGATGATTGACAGCGCGAAATATTAAAATCCTCTCATGCATATCCGCCAAATTCAGAATCCAATTTAAACGCTTATCGCTGAGGTTAACCTGGTTCCTTTGAAACATTTCAAGACTGGCTGTTCGATTCAGCTTTTCTCTCGGTTAAATGAAAACTACCTCTGTATCAAAATTTCCACGTTGAATCGTAGCGATTTCCTGGCGACGTCCACATTATTTACGAAATTAAACTTTTTCTGGTTGTGAAACTCATTGTAAAACTGAACACGTTCAATATCAGGCTTGACTTTTCATTTCATTCTCCATTAACGATGACTAAGGCTGGGAAAATTTTTGTTTCGAAATTTAAATATTAAAATTTAAATTAAAGCTGTCATTGTAACGTATTTAAAATATTTTAAAATTTATCTTGAACATTCAAGTAACATTACTATGAGAAATTCTGTAATTATTTTGAATAATATCTAACGTAGGTAACGCTATTTCGAAACCACACAGATCTGACATAGACACGGGATTTGGCGATCGATTCAGGGTATCATTTGATAATCCAGAGGATTAAAGATCAAATTGAATTTCCCACCCCGAGTGTGATACATGCATACTGTAAGCTAGGGAATTGATATTGAAATGTAACCTTAATATTTAGATTAGGGGGTGCATTGTATCGAGCCAACAAATGCTGCAACATCTCTGTACATTTCCAACACGGCTTTAGGCCCCTAGGAAGTATATTAACAGCATACGCGTACAGCGTAGATCTGCTCATTAAACTGCCAGTATATAATTCTAAGCATTCATTAGTACGATGTGGGAAATTTTATTAGTATCAATGATTTTAATGAATACTACAAATATCAAGTTATAATTAAGTTTATTGTTTTAGTTTTACAAACACTCTGCTAGTTGTACCAAACAGTCTTCTTAGGCATTATCCGAATCCTTTGTTTGGTGGAATCTGAATACATACGTATACTAGAATAGGAATTAGGAACTATATTTCCTGTATTTCAACAACAAAGAGAATTGTGGAGTAGAAAACGAGAGTTTAAAATGAGACCACTCTTACACTTTCTAGGTTAAAGGACCTAATTACTGGCACCCAACCCAATTACTGTCACCTTAGCTATTTTACTTAAAATAACGAATAAATAAACGTGTCAGTAAACTAGCTTAAGGTGACAGTAATTTGGTTGGGTGCCAGTAATTGGGTCCTTTACCCTATCTTGATATTATTTTCCTGATTAATAAGTAGCAGCTTAGATATTAACATTTTTGAAGAATTCCCATGAAACAGTTGGAAACATAGGAATAGCAAAATCTTTGAACTTTGCCACAATGAATAAATATTAATTACAGTTTCTAATTGTACATTTTCTTATGGAGCGACAAGAATAATTGGTATTCTATTTCGGACAATCAGGAATGGTTGAGTGCTTTTCATAAATTATTCGTATAAACATAGAAATACGAGCTTTAGCAGAGAATTCTGTTTCGCCTGTCAGTATTTATCGTTTTCACGATTATTATATCGCTTTCAAAGTTATTATCCCTGGTACTATTATTACCAGCATAATTTCCACGGTTTCCCTTGAACACTTACCGATATTTCCAATTACGTAGTTCCACGAGCAAATGCTAACAGCACGCGAGAGCAACATGACTTATTAACAACGAGTATCGTATCCAACGTGGAGCAACGGGAAACCGTGCTGCGGCATTACTAACTTGAGTTCGCGAATTTTGAGGAAACGAGATACTCATCCTGAAGCCAGACGGTGTTTTCAAAGTGCAATCGATCGTGTTTACCAGGAACTGACGATTATGCCAATTACCGAAACGAGATACGACCACTATCGAAATTTTCGCCGATTCCTCGGGAGAGTCGACCAATCAGAACTGCCATGGAAGCTTCTCTGTTTACGGTTTAGTGTGTTAGTAATATATTGCACGAGATACACTTAGCTACAAATTTGTGTTAATTCCCACCATAAGTGTATTTATTATTTTAAATAAAGTGATTGTTTCTTGAAATTCTTTAACGTTTCAGGTCCAAACTGCCTTGACATTAAATCGAAGAAGCTTTCCTTTGTTGTAGGTGTGAGAGTTTCGCCATTCATTTTAAATAAAGTGATTAGAATTATTCTATAAATACGGTGGAAATTCTAATTTATAGAATTACTCTATAAATACGGTCGAAATTCTAATCACTTTATTTAAAATGAATGGCGGAACTCTCACACCTACAATAAAGGAAAGCTTTTTCGATTCAATGTCAAGACAGTTTGGATCTGAAACGTTAAAGAATCTCAAGGAACTATCAAACAACTTTGACCGAACTAGTGCGCCGACATCACTCTCGTTATTGGAATTATTGTATTTATTATTGTATACCTTTTACTTTGGTGTTTTCACCTATAGTATTTTCTTATACTTCTTCCCTTTGGTCCCAATCGATTTTGAAATTTTTAGAACATTTGTCAGATTGGAGAAAACGATAATAATCTTTGACCAACCCATTACTACCACACAAAAGTCTTTCCCTAGTTATAGAAGCACTGCAACACAAAATGGGGGTCTTTGGTAAAACTGGAGCTCAATAAACTTGTGTTGGGCCACTTCATAAGTAATTCCATTTTTTGAGAATTGAGTTTACAAGAATATTATTTATTCACTTGGTATAATTAAGCAGCTTACTTAGGGATCTTCCGACAATGTTGTATCAAAAATTAACGAGCGTAGATCGAATATTTAATTTATTATAAATATTTAAAGTAGCCGTGATGGGATTTTAAAGAAAAATTTATTAGGTATACACCTGGGGAGGTACC
Source organism: Andrena minutula (assembly GCA_929113495.1). Classification (NCBI taxonomy): domain Eukaryota; kingdom Metazoa; phylum Arthropoda; class Insecta; order Hymenoptera; family Andrenidae; genus Andrena; species Andrena minutula. Next base: position 44,336,243 of record OV815994.1, read on the forward strand.
TATTATTGACGTAAATTTCAGAGCTGGTAAAAAATAAGATCGAGAGAGCAAGTGGAAGATGTAGTTGAAGAATTTTTTCCAACCCGATCTAAGGAATGTCATAAAGAAGTCTGAAAGGATTTTAGATCATTAATATTGTAGGGTCATTAATCATCAGCAGGAATTTGTTGATTCTCACCTAGCTTACATAATACATACTATGTAGGCAAACTAAATTACTTGTCGGATGACCTAATATCCAACGTTCTCGACAAAGCAGAGGAGTTCGTGGTCCACGGCGTGGACTGTCACGCTTTAGTAGATGTAAACAATCCGTTTAAATACCGCGTCGATTAAACGAGCTCGTTGGCCAAGAGCAGTCCTGTCTCAAGCCAACTTCGATGAAGTGCACTCATGGCTGAAACGAACGAAACGAAGTCGATGAAACCGGAGATGCGAAACGTTCCCGGATAATTGTCGCCGGAAGGGTGCAAACCTGTATCGGCGCGGCGTCGAATTGAATCGCGATATTGGGGAGCTGATTGGTCCTTTGCCTCGCTAAATCGCAACGAAATTATGCATCAGATTGCGGGCAAATGGCGGACGAGACAAGGGGTTGCGATCGAGACGTGGCATTTAATGTGCAACCATGTTGATGTTATTATAATTTTTAACAATGAATGCGAATTATTGCGAATAATTTACACTTTTACATGTGAATCTGTGCCATATATGTTTCGGTTTTAATTATTCAAAAATAAAATAAATTTACAAACCAAATCTTTAGAACTTAATATCTACTAATAGTGAAGTCACAACTCACAACACGGATCTCATGCAAACTTATTTAAATGTCTGTACTATCTATAATTCCAAAGTTCTCTGGAATCTTCCCGAATACTCTATCTTTTTTCTCTTGCAAACGACACTGTGTGAACTCTTCAAACACACTCCAAATAGTTTTCAAAGATTAAACTGAAATACAAACTTTCATCCCCTTCTGAAACTTCACCTGACACACTTACTCACCCACTCAAACTTTCCCGTCATCGATCCAAACCAATCCACTAATATCCAGTCTCAAAGAACCCACTCTCCCCGATAAAATTTTATTCCACCCTTCCGATTTGATCTTCCCCTCGAATACTTGTCTCGGATAACGTTGGGAGGCTGCAAACAAAGAAGCAAGGCGAACAGTGTTTTATCACCTCTGCGTAAAGATGGGGAAGTCTTGTGGCGGGTCGTTAGCAAAACAAAAGCTGGTGAAACAAACGGATATAGCCACGTAACGGGCGCTTAAACCGTGACCACCCACGGTGCATCGTTTTCGACAACGACTCCGACACAGAATTTGGCGAGCGATTTTACTTTTACGTGGGTATAAATCCTGTCCCCGTTCCCCGGTTTTGCCCATAAATCGATACCTCGGCGAAACCGTTTCCCTCCTCGAGCTTACGCGCATTTTTTACCGCTGGCGCAGCGTAAACAATTTCACTGGCGCTTTCATCTTTCACGTCGGCGAGCACCGTTTATCGATGAATATTCGATTCTCGAAGGCGGATCTAGCGCCCTCGCGAAACGATCACACCTCTTCCGCCTCCGACGACCGCGGGGAAAAATATCGAAAGGGTGGCAAGGCTGTTTACGATCAAGGTAGCGTTTCATTTTTGACATTTTACCGATGGTAGAACCTGGGAATTAATTCTTCTCTTTGTACTTTTTTAGTGGATGTAATTTGTAATTGCGTTTCGTTAAGTTATAAGCTTCTCGTGATAAGTTCATCGTTATGTCGAATTATCGATAAATTAAAATGTGCATGTTTGTAAATAAGAACGTTCAATTTGGAATAATTACTGAGTGAATAGTACTTGTAAGCTGTAAGAACTGGAGCAGCTGTCGGAGGAGTATTGTTTCCACTCACACAGAAAAATACGATACAATTTGTCTAGGTAACGATATAGATTTCTACTAGTTGCCCACTAGGTGGAAAAATTGTCTCTAAGGTGGGATTCCATTGAGGCAACTGTTTGGCAACCAGCAATATCGTCACATCTTGTTTTCAGTGATTTAACTTATTGTTAGCTTCGATTCTCTGTATTTTTAATGTTTGTAATTTGGTGTTTGTTTGGTGTAAGGTTCACCTGGCAACTCAATTTTCACACACTTCCACTTGTCCAATTGTCTTGAAACTTTGTAGGCGTGCGTGGGTGTAATAAAAATACAGTTTTTTTTATAAAAAAAGACAAAAATGAGAAGGAAAAAAGAAAAATATAAAAAATCTACAATCATTAAAAACTAGAAAATAAAAATATATACATAAAAAATTATGTTAAACGATTTTACTAAAAATGCACTAAAAATTAAAAAATAATTCTATTCTTGTATAACAATTTCGATGGTGATATGTGACTTTAAATAGAATCATACAAACTCTGTGATTATCCTGTAGAATTTTTCAAATAATTGTAAAGAAAAAGGATAATCACACAGTTTCTATGATTTTATTTAAAGACACATATCGCCATCGAAATTGAAGTACAAGAAAATAATTACTTTTCAGATTTTAGTGCATTTTTATTCGCATGCAACACATGCAATCACTATGATCTTTTCTAGAAGAAAGTATATAATGTAAGGGTCTAACAGTCTTCGCGCTTTATTTTGCTGCAAATGTAGGATATAAAAAAAATATTTTATTTTTGCCCACTCCTGCCTCTGATATGCATTGCATGTTGCATCGTTGTAAAAAAAGGCCTGGACTATCGCCATGATAACTCCAAAGAAGATCATCCCAAATAAAAAACCCCAAGAACGACTTATATGTACATACCTATATAAGCTAGCACATCTGCCTCCTCAACTTTCGCTCGTTAATTGTTCCCCGGACATAGAGGTGCTATTTTTCACTTGCACTAGGTACACGTAGGAATCAATTCAAACAGCGAAGTCAGTTGAAGGATTCATTCGGACAAAAGTAGAACGAGGTACATTTGAACCAGCCATGATTCTAGATTTCCAAGCGAGCACTACAGCGAAGAGTTTCGAGAACAGGAGTTTCCCCGCGACCGAGCCGGTACTTCACTTCCAGCGCGAGTTAAATTTACAGCATCAGGATTGCTATTACTTCAGTTCCAGTGTGCCCCGCTATGGGGTTGATAATTACTTGTACGGGGGTGCTGATAATTTAAACGCGACACTCAAAGCAACGTAAACGTTGGAATGGACGACTGCGAATTCAGAGTTCTCTCTGAATAAACCTTTTCTTTGTCGACGTAAGACAGCGATAAGAGCAACGGTTGCTTATAAATTATTGTCACGGCAAATATACAGGCTGTTTCATAATAGATACTATAAAGTGGAAAGTAATTTCTCTTTGTGGAAAAGTATGTACCTATAAAATACAGGAGGAGAGTGAAATTGTGGCACAATAGTTCCTTATGTAAAAATATGTTGAAAGAAGAAAGATAAATTTTAGTTCTTACGAGGCTTCCTTTTGGAAAAGTGGTACTTTTGTAAATCTCTTTCATCTTTAGAAATAATTTTAGTAATGTCGGTCTTTTTTACGCGTCAATGGCTATGCATGAGTTTGGCGTATTTTCACGTGAGTATTTTCTAGAGAGCATCAGAAGTATTCCCTGAGAGTCTTCGAGTGTTTACTTTGATACCACATCGAGCTTGGAATTCACTTTGTGCATGGCTGCTCCAGCGATCCTTTAATCACGCAGTAATGAAAATTTAAATTTTTCTTCCTTATTAAATCTTCGTGAAAGTGTCACTAATGGATTGGCAAAATCTTGCTGCGCTCAAAGCGTTAATTAAATTACTTGAACGTGGGAAACGCCCTAACTATATCTTCCAATTACATACCTACATTTACGAGTGAAGGAACAAGCTCAGCTGTGTCTGAACGCTTTGTACTGTGTAAACTGCAATACCACTTCTCAATAATGGAGAGTCATTCGTAAAGAACGTTATATGCGATCAGACAATGGACAAGGAATAACCTACACAACAGTATCCTATCACGAGATCAAAGGAATCCGCCGAGTAAGACCTCAGTTTGTGAAAACAGGAAGTTGATATCTCCTGCGCCAATATCCTACCTTCTTCTTTCTCCTTCAAATCCACGTTACAAGCAGATTTTGCAAATACGATGGACAGATCTAAACAGATATAACAAAAGGTCTTCAGACTTTGTATATAAATGAATTTAAAAAGACAAGATTACCAACCAGCATAACAAAGCTTGAATTCTCAAGGAAATCCCTTTGAAGAATATTTGATTTCAAACACTGTCATCTTTAATTCTTCCTATCGAGCAAATCCATGGTCGAACTACGTATATTCGGACGAATTACAGTTTTCAATTAATGAAATTTGCTCGACGATAGAACAACACTATGGGCGCGCCACGTCGACAGTCAGCCACGGCAAGTTTAATTTGCAGCGGCTTGCATCTGCTTTGTTAACAAGCGCGCAAAATCAAATTAAGTCACTGCTGCTAATTTTCATCTGAACTTGTTACTACCCCGCGCAATATCCCCGTGTCTGAGGCCCTTACAGATACGATATTCCGTTATTCTACATTAATTTGCGACAAATTGCAGCGCGCATTGCCTTGCAAGTCTAGTGGAACTCGACAAGTCGATTTCAAATAATACGGCAAGTTTCTCGTATAAAATGTCTGTCCCTAGTACGTACTCGCTTGCCATGCAAATCGGATCAATTTAACAAGCACGTTGTTACCCCAGAAACATGAACCAAAAAGGAAGAGAATAAGATAAGTGCTACTTCTTATTTCAAGAAGGGAATGAGCAAACAGGAGGGAAGGAGCAAAAAACTCGTGCCTGATGAAAATTCCTCGAATCCCTCGTGAGGCTCCCGTGATTTTATGTAATTTTTACCCCACATAGAAGCTTCATTTACTGTCCGGACTTTATTAAAATTTTTTGCCCTTCGGTGAGCCCTACGGAGAAATTCATTAATTACGCTTCGAGGTATTCTTTACGTCAGCTCGCGAGAGCATTAACTGACTTCCTTCACGGGATCCCATGGAATAACCACGTTAGTGCGACCTGATTAAACTCGTCTTTGCTGGCGGAAAATGTTCTTCACGCAGACGACAACGACGATGTTCAACTATTTGCCCATGACAAGGTCGGGGTAACGAACCCCTGCCTTTTTATGGCCTGCCCTTAAAGCTGGCCTCCTTTTTCAACAACTGTAGTTAGTTGTAGTTAATAGGGGTCCTTTTTCAAGTGTAAATTCTGTATGAGAATTTTGGGATGAGAGTTTTCTTCAATCATGTTTAACATGCTCGTCATAAGAAATTAATTAGTTTGCATATAAAAACTAACGGTGACGTTGGACATTTTAAAAACCATTTACAGACCATTTTTTTATAAATCTTTTACACGAGTCACTCGAGAAATATTCACATATATTCTACCTCCTTTTATATTTGTTAACCTTCACTCTGTGGACAGGGGTACAAACAAACCCCAGGCTAATAAAAACGTATGTAAATAAAAAGTTAACGAATGGAAACTTTCCCAAGTATCTGTTAGGAATGCTATCTTTGATATTTTTCACACAGAATGTGATGCAAATTTCTTTGAAACCGCTGAATTTGAATGCAGTAGTATGCATTCATAGGCACTTGAGCGCTTAACCGTGTACAGGGGTCCATATGCACCCCAATAGTCATTAATCTCTAATAATGGTTTGATGCAGCTTCAATTCGGTCTTTGCTTACGTTTCAAAGAAGTAAGATAGGGTTTTTTAGTGAATTAGTGGTAAGTGTTGAGTAAATTATGTAGGACCACGGAAAAAGGGGGAAGTCTCGGACGGGACTCAAAACCCGCGATCTCTAGATTCGTTGCGCGTTGGCCAGCTGCCTTTGACCACCTCGGCTACCACCGACTCCCCTTAATTTTTGTATTTTAAATGAAATGGTTTAATTTTTTGTACAATTCTTCTTAAAAATTAATAAAACTTCACAAATACCTACACAGCTACAGTTTTTTTTTGTACATTTTGGACTGAAAACGCGTGGGGTCTAATTATACCCCTGTACACGATTAACGTTAAACTATTAGTACACAGAGTGAAGGTTAAAAAAATCGCTATCTCTTTTAAGAGAACATAGGACAAATATTATTTACAAATTACAGAAGTATCTCACATCAGGATGCCTTTAAAATCCATATTTACTGCATACTCTATAGTCTATTTAATACACGCCACAATACCCTAAACACATTTATCACCTATGGTCTCCCTACCAATAAATTATTAACGCAGGGACGTGCAAATAAACTTTGAAAACTCGCGGTGAAAGGATTAATCGTAAAAAGGAGCTCCCTACTAGGTGCGAGCATTCACTGCTACCTTTCCGGAAGACGGAACAAGCGTTCCGGGCGCGCGAATTTCCCCCGAAGCTGAGGCGAATTTAATTTTCCGTTATAAATCATGCAACGCCGCCTTCCTCGTATTTCCTCCCCTCTTCGATTGGTCAGCACGCTGCCACGGTTATTCAAAGCGGGCGTGCAGGGAGAATAAAACAAAATTCCTGCAAACAGTTGCCGCGGCGCTGTTTGCCGGTGTCCCCGACTTCAGCCGTTTTGTTCGCGGTGCCTTTATTGGATGTACACAGGAGTAAGCGGCACGAAAGAATATTACAAAGGTGGGATTCGACGGAGTGGTCTCGGCTCCATGCGACTGGAAACGGCGGGACAGGTTCTTTTTACTTTTGATGCTACGCGCGCTATTTCGCCTTTTTACTCCGTGCCACTGCTGCCTTCCCACCGTTCAAAGGCGGGCGACATTTTCCCTGACTTTCAAAGGATTCGTCGCTTCGCCCGCTTTTCGATATCACGATGCTGCTTCCCGTTAACTTCGGATCTGCACCTAAGCCCACGACTCAGCGAGCGCGTCGCCACCGAAACGCACAATTATGTGCAGTTTCGGGACTGCTTTTCATCGACTGTGACGATTAACCGCCATTCGCGGTTACGGTAAATCGATGTTTTGCAGTCGATGCTGGGGATTTTTGTGAAATTGCAAAATGATGTAGAACAGGAGAAATTATGGAGGGTTGATTAAGGGAAAAGGGGGACTTTAAAATTCACAATTGTTGTCCATTTTTGGTTCGGCGAGCTCTATAGGTGAATTTTTCTTGTTTATAATTTTCATGGCGCAGGGACAATGTCGCGTTATAAACATTAATTTATTCAACAAGGCCAGCCGATCTTAATTAAATTAAAAGAAAAACGAACCTCGTGTTGTCTGCAGTCTTTGAGATAAACATTTATTTATAGGAACTGTTTTCACCACAATCAGGAAAAATTGCAAATTGTAAGGGTCTCTATTTTTTAGATAAATTCGAAACCACCGTAACAATTACTTAAAGCCTCTCCTAATTTCACGTAGACTAGGTACGTAATATTTTAGTTCCATCAAAATTCAAGACATTGACTGCATATAGGTACTGCATATTTACTAAAACTTCTTGGACAAACGACGATGAGTAATTATAACTACTTTGGAAGTCGTGAAGTATATAGCCTCAAAATAAATAAATAACTACCTACTGTTACTATTATAAATCAGTTTTCCTTACAATTATTTTGCGTTGAATGTACAGTTTAGGTTCTATTCATGAACGTTCATTATCATCCACAATACAGTTCAATTCTTCTGCAGTGAATCATTCCTCCCGCGCACACGCGCTAATTATTCTCGCGTTAGCGAAGTCGGAACCAAGATGCGAGTTCAGTCGTTTGTGAAAATGGCAATCAAGCTACCTTTGTTCGAATGATGCACGATCTTCGGCCTTAATCAATTTGACACGCTAAAGATTAATCTGAAACTCGTTTACCTATGATTTATGACTTCCACTTTTACATCGTAGCAAGGTGAAACCGTAACAGAGCATCTGTCAGCGTCCAAGTTTCTTTATTCTTTTCATGAATGATACAAAACTCCGAAACTCCTTGGGTAGCTCAAATAAACACATCTCTACACTCTTGTACACTAACAAAGACACGTTCATTACAAGGACGTACTCTTTCAAGTTTCAAAACTAGATTCTCGTTTAGCTCTTGGTTTATTCAGTACTTTAGGGATTAGGAGGAAGTGAGGAAAGTGGGGTAAACTTAACTTTGAAGTGTGATAACAAAAAATCATGTGCATAGATCTATGGTCGATTACAAACTGTTGTGGTCCCATGTCACATGATAGTAACTCATTCGCAGCTCTTATTTAAGGGGAGGTTCTGGTCTAAATGTCGATTTTTTTTTATTTAATTTTTCGAATGCTCAACCTTTTAGGAAAACGTGTTTAAAAGGATTTATTGAAATTCGCAAAATTCCCGAAGTTATAGGCATTTGAGTAGCGGCAAATACATGGGTGACAACCGGCCACTCGGCGCTCACGTAAAACTTTATAAACGCGTTTTTCTCGAAACGGTGTTCTCAAAACGGTGGGAGCTGTATCTTCAAAAGTTATTATCCGATTCGACTGAAACTTTTTTTATTTTGAAGATTATTCTTTTTTCTAGGGGGGGAACTAAAAAAAATTACAAAAAGTTGAAAATTTATAATTTTCAAAGGCGATGAAAGGACGAAAAATACAGGGAAAAGTGATTTCAAACGTGAAGTGTCGTTATTTTCTAAAAAAAATGTAATTTTTGTAATTTTTTTTTAGTCCCCCCCCCCCCCCCTAGAAAAAAGAATAATGTTCAAAATAAAAAAGGTTTCAGTCGAATCGGATAATAACTTTTAGAGTTACAGGTCCCACCGATTTGGATCAATTTTTTGACGCTTTAACTTTAACGACTCCCCAGGGCTGTCTGCACTGATTAATTATAAAACAAAAAATATATTTCTATAATTTAAGACATCCTTAATACAATGCAATAAGTCCCATTAAATTATACACGCTAGTTTTCCTTTAATTAATTCCTAAAAATCACCTATTTTTTGGGGCTCTAGACCAGAACCTCCCCTTAAGAGAAACATTGATGGTCCATTTTGCCCCACTTTCTTCTACAAAATGAAGCAAACGAAAAGCACAAGCTAGTATATTGCAAAACAGACTTTCTATTTAGGGAAACCCATCGTATACACTATACAGCGTGCAGCGTATTTCATGGTAAATAAAATTAGGGTCGGAGAGATTTTATGGTTCAAAATTAATTAACACGATACATTAACTTTTTGTCGTATGGGGCATCATTTTCCAGAACAGTTAATTTGAAAATTTCACTACAAACCCCTACTATGCTACAAGCTGTGACCCATAATTTAATTCACAACATACAAGTTTGTATATGGGAGGATGGACAACGTTTTGTACACGTGACCGATAGTCCACAAAAAATAATTCCGCTGGAGTCTCCCAGACTCCACGTCACCGGTTAAGAGTTAAGAATCAATCAATAGGCAAGAATTGATAGTAACAATTCTGATACGGTATCATGCACACAAACAGTTATAGTAGCGGTTGGTAGTAAATTTTTTAAATTAATTTTTCTGGAAAATGAAGGTTCCTGTGACAAAAACTTATAGTATCATTTTGACTTATTTTGAGCCATGGAAATTAAAACTGTTTGTAGTGAATTTTTTAAATTCATTTGTCTGGAAAATGAAGGTTCCTGCGACAAAAAGTTATCGTATCAATTCGACTTATTTTGAGCCATGGAAATTAGAACTGTTCGTAGTGAATTTTTTAAATTCATTTTTCTGGAAAATGAAGGTTCCTGCGACAAAAAGTTATCGTATCAATTCGACTTATTTTGAGCCATGGAAATTAGAACTGTTCGTAGTGAATTTTTTAAATTCATTTGTCTGGAAAATGAAGGTTCCTGCGACAAAAAGTTATCGTATCAATTCGACTTATTTTGAACCATGGAAATTAGAACTGTTCGTAGTGAATTTTTTAAATTCATTTTTCTGGAAAATGAAGGTTCCTGCGACAAAAAGTTATTGTATCAATTCGACTTATTTTGAGCCATGGAATTATAACTGTTCGAGTACTCAAAATAAGCGAGCCAGGATATAGGGGAGAGTCGTGCAGTACCGACCAGCTTACAGTACCGACCAAAGCTAGTTCTCGCTTCTTCAACCAGATATTAACACTTTATTTGAATTAACCAATGGAAATCACAATTCTCTATAACCTATTTCGGGGCCATATTGTTTACTCCATTGCTCTCGATGTTCTACGGCATTAAACGCATACGTTGATATTGAGTGGGTTAAAAGTTATTTTTTAAAGCTAATATTTTGTTTCTCGTGTAAGTAAATGATTTTGTTCTATTATGTATACTATCTCTAGTCCATTAAGTTTAATAAAACGTCCTGATTTTGCAATATTTTTTCTACATAATATACCATGATCTAAAATGTTGCCCCGTGTCTGTCGTACAGTACCGATCATCCAACTGTCGTGCAGTACCGACCAACAGACTCTGTCAACCAGTAGAGAACAAAATTTTCTTATCTGTGCATTCAATCTGTTAGCAACTCAGATTAGTTTATAAGATGTTCATTTAGCCTTCCTACTACCTTTTCCCATAGAAAAATAAAGTAAATAAGGATAGGTATCATAACCTAACAAACAGGAAGCTAAGATTTAATGAAGAAGTTATCCAGTGTGTTATTTGCAAGCGAAGTTGGGCATTAACTAAATAAAAAATTATGTAAATAAGGATCAAATAAAAGTTACTTTAACTTTAGATTATTCGACGAACAAAGTTAATTTTTTTATTCGATGAGAATTTATTTGAAGAATAAAGTTAATTTTTGTATTCATTATTCGAAATTTTATTTAGATAAAAATTTTGCCTATCTCTGTTTGCAAGGAATCATTTTACAAGGATTGGGTGCAGCGTACCGTATGTGACGGTTGGGCACACGTCGAATACACAGATCAGGAGAATATGTATTAATTATCTGACTTGCGAGTTTGTACAAATAAAATTTGAAAAGAATCTTGTATTGTACTAGTTAAATGTCTTTATTAACATTGTTAATCATTTAGACCTAAAAATCTACTAATTTAATAGTTGGTCGGTACTGGACGACAATTTTTCGTTTCCTAGAAATTACAACTTTTTTACTTTTGCGAATTATCAATTCTTATTATTAAACTTCACAAAAATAGTTTCCCTCCTCTTACTAAGTTCTATCTACACTACAAATACGTTTTTGAATTTTTGATTTTCATCGACTCTACCCCAAGATATAACAAAAAAACTTAGAGCGGTCGGTACTGCACGACTCTCCCCTACTCGGTTCGAATAACCGATCCGAGCCGCGCGCTCGAAAGAACCGAGCGGCTCAAATGAAGCGCGCAGCTCGAATAACGCGTGCGGCTCCAAAGAAGCTACTCGAATATTCGAGTACCCGAACAGCTGTACTTACATGGAATCTTCCCACCCCAATCGCACCACGATATACATTCCCCGCTGTGTTTAAAGATCACGTTACCACAAAAATATCTCAATCCACTGTTTCAAGTCTCCTCCCCATTTGCCCCTTCCGTTATTTCCGACACGTGCACCGTCACGCCTAAACTAGACGCGTATCGCATAAATTTCTATTCGCGAGGTTAATTTATCATCCGGCTTCCCGTTTCAAGCCGCCGCGCGACGTCTACCCCGGCTTTCGACTCAAGGTTAACCCAGCGGAAGAGCGGTTGAAGAGCTCGAAAACCGTTTACCAGCGGCTGGAAACGGCAGCTCCCCGTTTCCGATGCTTGTCTCCTACTTCATCCTGTTGGTTTGTGAGCGAGGCGACACTTTAGCTCGGACTCGCGACGTTTCCGCTGCGATTTTAGAACCGCCTTCTTAACGCTTCGACAACTACGGCTTCGTCGGCTTCCCCTTATCCTCCCCCTCGTTCGCCAGTTCGCGACTGCGACGAGGAACGTTTCCACGGCACGACGCGGAATGCGCCCACTTAATTCGCCGACGAGACGAGGCTGAAGTTCTGCGATCGACGCTCAGCGTCCTTCTTTCCTCGTCCTACCGTTTCCTACTCGCGCTACGTTTCCTTCTTCGTCCTACCGTTTCCTGCTCGTGCTGCTCTTTCTGCTTCGTCCTGACGTTTGTCTTCGTTCCAGGGTTCCCTCTTCGCCCTACCCTTTCTTCTTCGCTGCATAATTTCTTCTTCAGCCTCACCACACTCACAAGGGGAGACATTAGAAACTGGCATAGCACTGAATGGCGTGCTCAACAATGGCACACGAGGTCGAGGAGAAACTGAGATGGAAATTACTCTCCCCGTGTCACCATCGTTGAGACTCGCGACGCGGGATCCTCGTTCCACCTGTGCGCGTGGATTCATCGAGAGCTCAGACTTAGGGGGCACGTAGGTATAATCAGGATTATGCGGGACCGCTCGCGGTAGCTCAGCTGGAATTTTTGGTCTCCATTTGCATTAGTGCCGGAGATGATTTGTGGGACCGCGATTAGCAAGTGACGAGTGTTTGTATAAATGTGATTGTGAGGAATTGCGCGGCTATGTGGAAACGCTTGAGTACCTAGAAAAGCGCTGGCTCGTGAGTGCTTCGAGTGTTTATTAGGCTACAATTGTGTAAAACTAGCGGTGAGCTTCTTTAGATTTAGGGCTAAAGGACTGTACTACGAATGATTCACATTCTTGGGGATCTGTCGCTGAGAGTAATCGAATATGGTGTCCTTTAGCCTAATTCCCAAGTGGAAAAAGTAATAATTCATTCACATGCAGTTGAAAAAATTTCGATATGTACCTGCAACGTTTCGATGGCCAGAGCACATTGGGCCTAATGAATAAAGTGTAAACAATTGCATTTTCTTAATATTTTACTAGGAATTGCTTAAATTCATGTGAATAAAAACACAAGCATTTGTTTTATTTTGTAGGAATTCCTAAACTGCCGAGGAGTTGCTTAAAGGAATCGCTTTTCCTTAATTTTTTAAGGACTTGCTTACAATAGAATGAATAAAAGAAGCAATTGCTTTTGATAAATAAGCAATTCCTTAAGAATTTTTAAGACTGCTGTACCTCATTTGCTTAAAGGACTAATTACTTCATCAGTATGTATTAGACTTATTAGAGAGAAAGCGTGTGAAGAAATGGTACATGAAGCTGTTTAAACGATAATTAATTGCAGCTATTTTAAATTTATAAATATATGTATTATACAGGGTGTTACAAAAATGTTTCCGTTCCTTAAAAGGGGTGATTTGTGGAGTGATTGCAAACGATTGCGAGCCGCGGTTTCACGCCCGAACGTTTCGGCTCATGAGCGGCCTACTGGCGTATTCGAGAAACTGTTCGATGGTCTTTCAACTTTTGTATAAAAATTAACAACTTAACAGATTCCTCGCTATCACTAATACCACTACTGTCTGACATGATTATCCCAAGCAAATAAATGCTTTTGTCCATCAAAATGTTTCATGGCAACCCTGCTCACTCCTGTTCTGCAAAGGCGAGCGCGAGTCAGGAGCACCGAACGCGACACGAGCAAGGGAACTCGACTGACAAGGAGAGGTTCCCAGGTGTCCGCCTCCGATTGCTTTGAATTTTGGATATGTTTTAGAGGACCGAAAAATAAGATATACGTGTTTTTTTATAGCGGTCCGTTTTCATATTTAGGGATGAAACCAACCCCCAAAGTTATAAGATTTTCAGGCCTTCATCTCCGATTGCTTTGGTTTTTGGATATGTTTTAGAGTTATGTCATTATGTCTTTTTATTTCGGCGTGTTTGGCTATTTAGGGGGTGAAATCACCCCTCAAGATTATAAGATTTTTAGCTGTTCGTCTCCGATTGTTTTGGCCAAAAACCAAAGCAATCGAAGAATGGCACCACCTATTCTCATAAAATTTGAGGGGTGGTTTCACCCCCTGAACATGTAAGCAAGCCAACATAAAAGGACACCTGTTTCTTATTTTTCAGTCCTCTAAAACATATCCAGAAACCAAAGAAATCGGAGATGAACACCTGAAAATCTTATAACCTTGGGGGTTAGTTTAACCCCCTAAATATGAAAACGGGCCGCTATAAAAAAACACGTATATCTTATTTTTCGGTCCTCTAAAACATATCCAAAATTCAAAGCAATCGGAGGCGGACACCTGGGAACCTCTCCTTGTGAGAATGAGAACTTTACTAGCAGTCACAGCTACCATTTACTTATATCGTCTAGCAAAGCAAGCAATTCCTTATGATTTTTATTCATATTAAAATAATAAATTCCTTTTTTGTTTAAGTAATTCCTTTTTAAACAATTGATTTTCCTAATAAAGAATTGCTTAGTTTTTATTCCTCATGCCCAATGGCTTGGCTCCAAATCCTGCAAAATTTAATAAATAATACTGGTCAGAATAATTACAGGATTCATTGTCGTCCCTCTCCTCTTTCAACCGTACTACTCTCTCCATTATTCTGGTCCACTTTCTTTAACTTTCTATACTTCTTAGTCTCTTTCTCCTAATTTTCAAAACAGCAGGAATGCTAAACTTCACCCACTCCTCGCTTAATTATTATAATATAATCTAATGGGACAACCACTGTTTCGAATCAACGCGTTTTTCAAGCGTCAAGAAAATTAATGCCGACGTACCCTGGCATGTTGATGATTCGCCACCGAGAAACGCGAGGAAACGGTCAGGAAAGGAGACTGCACCGTCGCCAATGAAATGTTGGAGGATTTAAAAGTTCGTCGAGAGGCCAAACTCTGCGGTCTCCAGGGAGGTTACTGTTCGAGCAAAACAACGGGAACGTTCTTCTCGTTTCTTTCCATCTTGCACTGTTTCACCCTCGTCTCTCTCTCTCTCTCTCCCTCTCTCTTTCTGCACAGACTTCCCGTTTGCAGACCTTTCTCGCGCTGGGTACAGGAGAATCGGGGAACGAATCGCAAACAGTTCGATTTTCGACGTGGCGACGAGGACAAAGAGGGGACTCCGCGTCTGCACGCGAGTGTTGACAAACCCGAAGTGGAAAGAGAAATCTATACACATCGATATTGACCAACTTTTCGCCCCGCGATGCATTCCACCCCTCCTCGTCCCACCCCTCCTTATACCGAGTGATTCTCGCCAAGAGTCTCGTGTCTTCCCGGCCCTGTCGGATTACCGTGTCACCGGGGGATGCAAACAATGCAGTCAGCATCGAAATCGAGGGCGTCGAGCAGTCGATTTGGCTGGGAATGGTATTCTCCGCGTGTCTTTTCGCGACGCGCCTCGCGCTCTTTCGCCGATTCTGACAATTGGAAATACAGTACCTCTTCGGCTGCTCAGACTGCGGGAGAATTCGACGAAAACTCGCGTGGAAGATCGTTGAATGAATCATAAGCGGAGCTTGCGAGCTCTCCTCCTCCCGTTCATATTTCTGCTACGATCGATTCCTTTTGAATAATGAATTCCCCGGTTAAAGAGCGTTTCACCGCGGGGAATATAAAGAGGAGCGCTCTATCGGGCGACCTGGGCAGAATACATGCTCCTGAGAAATGGTTTTGATACAACACGTTGTGCCAATGAAATGATGAGGTTAATTATGGAACGTTGAAGACTGATGAAGACAGTGGAGTATGTTTATCGTGGATAGGTTTGTGATTTGTTTTTAGAAGGAAACGATGGTAAATTCAGTGTTGAACGATTTCAGTGGGGATAAACTTTTTATTCTAATTTTTACTCTTTTTCATTTATTAGTATAATTGAAATCAATAAGTATTCTAATTTAGTAATGTTAAATTTTGGTAAGTAAAGTTAAAAATTTGGTAAGATAAATTTTTAACACTTTCTCCGGATCTCATTTTTTTTTAATAACTTGGATATTATTTAATATACAGCGAAACTGTTGTGGCTGAATAATGTCAGATAAGTAGATAAGTAATATTTGCGTAGAAGAGCTTTGGTTGTAACCTTATAACTGTAATAGTTTATACATCGTATTCCAAAGTCAAAGTGTTACTACCGCCCCTAGTCTATCCTATACATGTGTTATTTAATACGGAGTAAAACCTTGTTTAAATCCATGTAGAAAATAATTCCCTGCACCAACGTCGAAATTCTGAATATCTGCATAAAGTTACACTATGTAATAACCAAGAAGATAAACACATTATACAATATTAAATTACAGAGTCTAATGACTCTGTAATGACTCTGAATTTTATATTTCCTAAACTCAACTAACCAGATGTTCTCCACGAACCAAGGAAGCTCATAATTATTCCAAATGAAAATAGATAAATAATTTAAACTAAATCTCACCCACCACAAATACAGTGACATTGCAAATTCCCCGTTTAACTTGATTTCACCCGCAACCACCAAAGCGTCCCAACCCGACCGGGCAGTAATTAATTTTCACGACAGAATTCATTCCCCATCAGCCACGAATTAAATCGCGACTGCACAGCGCAGGAGGTGCGCATTCCGAAAGAATTTATTCGAACCGTTCCGAACAACATTTTCACCTCGCCGATTGTATTCGGCGCACAATATATCACGGTTTTCGGTCGGCCGATCTGGCGTTCGCGCTGAAACCGTCCGGCCCCTATCCAGCGACAGATCGACAGGGATCAGGCTTGGTAGCAGCCAGCATGTGCGCTCCAGGGGGATCGAACGATCGTTGGGGGCTGTTTCGCGCAGATGACTTCTTCCTTCCTGCGCCGCGTACTCGCGGATGCGGAAGTAAATCCGAAGTCGGCTGAACTTCGGATATGAGGTATGCGGGCCGAAATGGTTCCCGGGGGAAACTGTGTCGCCGGATCTGGGAGCACATGCCGAAGAGTACCGCCGACGAACTTTCGATATAGGGTGCATTGTGAACGATAGTGGAAGGATTCCGTGCCAGGAGCACCGCGCAGCCCAGGAGCATGCTAAATTTCGGCAACCGTGCACCTCTGGCGACCGAGAAAAGTGGAGCTACGGGTGCGACAGAGTATGCTGCGCGCATCGTCTTAAGCGTGTACAGTCAATTACTCCCTGGGCTGCTGAGAATATCTGCAAGAAAGTTGACGGCAAAAATTCTGTGGTTTTGAAAGAGAAATGACGGTGGAAGTAAATTTTCTGATTGCTTTAATAGTACAAGCGCTGCAGTGAGGTAGGCACTGTTGGTTATTTATATGTTTTAGAGAATTGCTTGTCGAGATAGGTTGCAGGGTAAACGCACCAGTAAATGAACACTTAAGGCTAATGAATGAACACTATTTTAAAATTATGTTTGCAGCGCGATTGATTCCACGTGCTGCAAAAAATGAAAAGACGTCTCTGATTAATTAGTTGCTTCTTTTAATAACTTATTTACTTATTTTATTATATTTACTTATTAACTTATTTACTTATTTATTTTTACTTATTTTGATAAAATATGTCCATTCACTTGTACGTGTTCATTTACTGGTACATACACCCTGTTAGGAAGAGGAAAAAACATAATGAGATTGTTATAAAGGGTATTATAGGGTACATTTGATCATTGAAATTAAAAATTGGAAGTAGTAACTCCAGAATTATAAAGTATGCAACTAGTGATCTTAGAATCTTAGAATTTGAAACTAGTGATTTTACAACCATGGAGCTAGTCAACATACAAATTATTTTAGTACGTACTTACAATTAGTTGTAACTCTCAATTTAAGAGACACGATATTAACGACCACAAACTCGTGAAGTCGAAGCTAGCAAAATAAGTTTTATATACCTTCAACGATTTGACACCTGTGTGTATAATTTAATTGAAACGAAACATACAATTATGGACCCTCTTTGAAGCAGTAACCTATAGCATGTACAATATTTTCAAGCATCATTGGAAATTTCAAGGAGTTCTACATAATAGTGTATCGTAGCAGGCTAACCATGAAAGAACCACAGACTTTTCAGACACCGAAAAAGGAAAGAGATGGTTCTTCCTAAGAATCCCAAGAAAATGTGAAAAACTCGTGGTTATGAAGATGGGAAAGACTTTGACGACCCGGGAAATGCGCGTCAAAGATTACAGGTAAATGACATCGCGATGGAGCTGATTAAAGAAACCGGAGGAACAGTGATGATAAATGGAGGAAGATTCATGGTTTGGTTAAAAAGCCCGTGAAGTTTAATAACTAAAAGAAGTTCAATCTCGATGTTACACGGTCCGATGGATCGTTTAATTTAAACTGTAATTACAGTTCAATTTGCCGAAGAAGATATTGCAGGAGTGTACATAAAAATACTTTTACAAATCATTTACAATTTTCACAACTGGGTCAGCACAGCTTTGTCCATTTAATATTTCAAGTACCTACAAACAAAATCTCGTTCCACCCGTCTATTACGCTAACTCCTTTAGAAACATGAATTTGAATTCTCACGCGTGGATAGCAATAAACTACTTAGCTGTCCACTGATGCATCGCGTATACCAACATGGTTGAACAAATTTTCTGACGAACCACTACATAACCCCATAACATCAACTGCCGATCGTACACAAGCGTTTGCATTTACGACCAATTTACTCAAACTCTGATCCCATTCAAGCAACACCCTTGTCCATATTACGGTTCCATGGCATGCAGCTTACTCTCCCCCAGAACTCCGCAACGATCGTTTGAAAACTAATTTGTACTCCCCCAGATGGCCTAACACAGAGACGTCGATTAGCCCTCAATGTAACGATCGAAATTGATTACGGGTCATTAAACAATATTATCCGTCGTTTCGATCTAACCGTAAAACCAAGACGCCCGCTATAAATCCAGCTCCGTTGACACGCCACCGGGACCAGAGTGTTAATTGTAAGCTCACCTACTGACCGAGTTGCTGAACATTTCCACGCGGCCCCCCCGCGCTCAAAACTGTTAATTACTGGGCCCCTGCCCCCGAAAGCACAATGTGAATTACAAGCGCGCCGTGTAACCCTCGTGTTCCGGCGCGCGTATCGCGCTGGAGCGTGCACATGCACGCGCTTCCCGGCGAAATGAAATTATAGCCGGTAATTTAGCCTCGCAACGGGCCACGGATGGCCACCCCGGACTGGCTGAAAATGTGTACACGTCAAAAAGTACGCGACAATTCGCAACATTGCGACCTCCCGCCGCGCCACTCTGGCGATTTACTATCCGTGGGAATTTTCATTTCCCGCACCGGAGGGCCACTTTCAACCCTGCAATCGCTTTTGACAAGTTTGACTGTCGAGATCATTTGAGAGGCTGCTTAAGTGGACCCGTTGCAGTGAAGTACGTACATATGTATGCGTGACCCTCGGGCACAGTAAAGTTTAAATCAAAGCGACGTTCTGATATTGTTGAAGCTCGTAAAGGTGGAAATAATTGGATATTCGTGGGATCAAGTGGGTTATTGATTTTGAAATCACTACAAATGCTGCACTGTTTTCTTCTGTCAAGGTTTTGTATTTTATAAATTCGGGATTGAGAGAAAGGTTTTTGATCGATTGAGGAGTTATTAAGTTCCTGTGAGAGAGGCTGATTTCTGTTATGTTTGTGTTGGATGAATCTGTGGAATTGAAGTATGGGAAGTGGTAATTATAGAATGGTCACTAGCGCCTTGAACAAATCATCAGACTACATATTTAGATTGCTCGCTATTTTCGATGATTCGTGCTTGTTAATTATTTGCGAGCAATTAGTTGATTGCGATTAGTCTAGAACGACATGGAGAATCTATGTAACAGTGAAACCCGAAAATTAAATGGAGCGTTTCAGTGAATTATGTATTAGGACATATTGACTGAATGGGAGGATCCAATAATTGCAGAAGATGGAAAGACAGTTTTTGGGTATGAGCAGTTCTAATTAAACATGTGTTGATAGCAGTGACGCGCTCGGGATTTAATCTTGGGGAAGCTGAGTTGAACGGATAAAAATATTTTTAATGCAAATTCGATAAAATTTATTAGGTGATTGCAAAAATTTATTTAAAGAATAAAATCCAATTTTCTTTTCTTTTTACAAACTTTGTAATACAAAGCTGCTCTTTGGGGGTGACAGGACTCTTTGCCCCCCCCCCTTCCTCTGGGTGCGCCAATGGTTGATAGTAAGACTCGAAACAGAAAAATTCCCCAAATCATATAACCAGTATTTTCTGATACAGATTGTTAAGAAAGGTGTTGAAACCTTTGATCGCTAAAAATTTTCATTCATTTTATAATTTTAATTACCTTCTAATTACTATAGTATTACCTTATAATTACCTTCACTATCTCTACAGTTTAAAGTTCTACATAAATAGCTGGAAATTCCGTAGAACCCGCCCATTTAATCGCGTTTCCCTTGGAAAATCACATCACTTGCCAGCTACCTTTGCTGGAAGCTGCATGTTGCGATTATACACGTACGTCAGCGGTGTAAAGCCCATTCACCCTTGTAGTTTTAACACACGATCCATTCGCGTTATCAGTGACGTATGGTAGGCAACTCGCACGAAACATTGTGTTACTTGCAGCACGATAAATTTTGCCCCCTTTCGTGACGGGCAATTTCAACTCGTTCGAGGAACGTACTGGATACACGAGTGCATTGATTGTAATTATGTTTAAACGTTATGAAAATACTGGGAAATTTTGGTGCGTTCTTTGAGCATGAATAACATTTGAAATGCGATGCAATTCATTTCGATCGAAATAAGTCGTAGCCACCAATGAAATTCATTTGAATTTAGGCTGAGCTCAGACGGATTATTTTAAAAGCTCATTACACTACAAAAATGGTTGTGCGTTGTGTCAACCACCGACAGCGACAATTTCGTGGTACAGTTTTTTGCCGGCGATAGGAAAGCGACAGCACAAAAACTGCTTTGTGGTTGTGGTGGGCTTCTAAAGTAGTCCGTCTGATCTCAGTCTAAATATATATTTGTGATTACATTCGCAAATTTGAAATTAAAATTAAAATGGTTAACTGAAGCTTCTTGCGTTGAAATAGTGAACGCGGGGTTCTGAATAAACAGTATACATACAGTAGCATTCTTAATGATGCCATTACATCTGCAAATAATGTAAGTAGATTTGCATAACTTCTTGATAGGGACTACGAAAATATTACGTTCACCGAGGTTCTATCAATATTATCATACTGTCAAAGTGACTGTTAATCTAACGCTCAATAATAGATGAAATTTATAAAAAATATTGGTCAACCTAATTATCATGTATTACCATCCTTACTAATATATAAAAGTGAAACGTTGTCTGTTTGTTTGTCCTTCTTTCACGCCTAAACGGCTGAACGGATTTCAATGAAATTTTGTACATACATTACATACGTGATAGATTAGATTATAGGTTATTTATTTTTTTAGGCTTTTTTATTTTGGAAACATCGTAAATAATTCCCGGGTGAAAACGGGTAACGGGTCAGCTAGTATTAAATATTTATCCCTCATCTCTACATCACAGTATTATTGGTATTAACCCTTCGAAAAATAGAATATCTCAAAACTTAACTTTCTATCTTTTCACAGATCTTAACACTGAGGTTCCTAGCCAACTCAAAATATCATCGAATTTATGGCGCATAACCAATCACGTTTAAGGCCCGATCTAGGGGCAAAATTAGTAGAATGAGAAAATTAGAATCAATAAAATCCAATAAAAAAGTTTCACTTTTTGAAAAGCGGTAAAAGAGTAGATAAAGTTTTCGTTATTCAATAGACACCTACACCAAATTTCGCTCACTGTCAAAAATTATATTTTAAAATAATTAGTTACAAGTAAATATAAAGAGCGGCAAAAATCATTTTTGCCCAGAGCGACGGAGGAGCTCAATCGGGCCCTGATCACTTTCCCACATTGTAAATTCTTACAGCCATAGTGTCAACTAGAAATTCAACACAGTGACGGATTACTAACTATTCTACATACCGATCACAAAACTGTCCATTCATCTATCCATTCGCGTTATTCACAACGCTTCCACTTTGCAGGCAATCTTTTACATACCTGCGTCATATGTATCGTACATATGTACGCACCGATATTATCTCTGTTCTGGTATATCATGGATGGACAGTTCCCATTCGGTCCCAAATCGATACGTTAATTGCACGCTTATCTTCGCGTATTTTGTCCAGCTGGCTATCATAGCACGGCCGTTTCAACGCGATGGCACTTTGATCGCAGCGACACGACAACCTGTTACCATTCGCGCGAATACCTACTCATGGCTTTCAACCGCAGGAAGCGCCGCGCGGGGGGTGGGACCTTTTTCGTCCGCTGACCAACGGACAAGTGACAGGCCCTCGTTTGTCATGGAAAATTACGTTTGCTTGTCACACGGTGTTTTCGCGGTGTTTAGGGCGGGAAATGGGGATATAACAGGGGCCTCCTGCGGATGGGAAAGCGCTTTCGGCCGGGGTTCCGTGGGTCTCGAGTGCAAGGGAAGGTGATCGAGCACTTGTCAGCCGTGCTTCAACCGCGGATGACGCGTTTCGTTAGGGGAGACCGACACGCGAATCGTTGTCAGGCGAAGTAGCGGTTACTGGCTATTCATCGTCACGTAGAACGGCTTCGTTGGGGAATTTTCTGAAACGCTGCCAAAGACATTGAGCTGCTTAATGAGACGGTTTCAAATACGGCCGCGCGCGTTCAAATGCGTGGACTGTTTTTAACCCTTCGTGGTCACACCTTCTTATAATCACAAATTGGTCACACGGGGTTCACTGTACCCCAGCGTTATTTTTTGAGTTACCATTTTCGTATTTTTGAATCTTAGAACTTTTCAGTGATAATTGTACATTCGTAATACTTATACAATCATGGTCTAATAGTCTTTTTCTAGATATGTAAATTTTTATATGATAAAATTTGTAGTTGAAAATGAGGGATTTTCCATGGTTGTGGGATAAACCAGATTTTTAAATTTTTTTTTTATTTTTTTTTCCGATAAATCCCCTTTGGAAGACATAAAGGTGCGATATTTCAAATCGAAAATTGCTCTTGGGGTACAATACACCCCGTGTGACCACGAAGGGTTAAGGATGATCAATGTGTAACGAAAAAGGTATTTTTAAAATCAGTTTTTAGCGTTTATGGAACCTGAGTTGTATATGAATTTGATATTTATTTTATGGATTGTTAAAAATAATCCTCAACACTGCTGCTTTAGTGCTTCACACAAAATTCCTATACTATCTTAATATTAAGTAACATTTAAATAACGATATTTATAATTGTTCTGTAGTAGCATAGAAATAAATCTCTCACGTTTCACGTTCCGTTTGACGAATAATTTCAATTTTTCAAGTACATCCAGCTTTGGTGTAGAGTCACGATCGTTCAATTATTTATTCGGATGATCCTTTGCACGAGAGATTGGCCAGATGATTACGCATGTTTCCACCCCGATGCGATTACCTTAATTTGCGAAACGATGCACGCTTCCCTGCACTCGCATTACGATCGGTTAATATTTCATTACGTTAGTTCGGTATACCTGATCACGTGCGTAATTATCATTACTCTGCCGGGAGTAAGCTTTACTCATCGATAGCTTCGCAGCCACCCTCGGCACTCCCCGTTTAACAGCGTGGCCTTATTCATCCAAGTTTCAATTCCTTGCGCCCCACCTCCAACGTCTTCGTTTATGTAACGCGGAATCGTTAGCAACTCGGTCGTGAAATGTCGCTATTGTCCCGATAACTTTTATCGATTCCATTTAATGACGTATGAATTCTCGTTACGCCCCAGCAATAAAGAATAATATTACATCTTGCGCCACTGTAATTTATTTCTTCAATGGGACACTTCTACAGGCTCACTGAATATAAAACTAATAATATTGCATCGAACGGTTTATGAGACGTGAACAAAGTTTGCAGTGATTTATTCTGTAGAATGTGCAACGATGGGATTATTTCTGCAACTGTCAGAATCACGATAAGTGGAGATCCATTAAGTGTGAATTTTCATTAACAAAAAGCTGCCTCAGTTTTCTTGTAATAATTCGTGAATCTGTTTTGGAAAATATTACGAATTTCTATAATCAAGGGCTTATGTGCAAGTATTTAAGATTCTGAATTGCTGAAAGCGTAACTAAAATAATAAGGAAGTCCATATGTCTCGTTTAAAACAAACTTGTTTGATTAGTGGCTCATCTGCCGATATTTACTTGCGGGGCCACATTAAAGAAATTGTTTTTACAGTAGGTATATATGACAATATGGTTTTCTTACAATATGGATGACACTGTCCATAGTTTTATAAAAAATGATTTTTGGATCTCGTAATATTTTTACGAACTGTATGCTACTGCATCACATCCTTGTTATTTTTTTTAAATAAACGCATATCAATATCATCTACTATGGATAGTATTAAACTTATTTATT
Source organism: Andrena minutula (assembly GCA_929113495.1). NCBI lineage: Eukaryota > Metazoa > Arthropoda > Insecta > Hymenoptera > Andrenidae > Andrena > Andrena minutula. The sequence continues at coordinate 44,360,546 of OV815994.1, forward strand.
TAAGTAAATTCATAGTATCTACAAATTTGAAGTCACTTATTCTTAGAAATTACGTAACTACTAACAAAATAAAATTCTATTCTACGTTTTTACTTGTTTTTCATTAGGAACCATTCTTTAGTTGGTTGTACCAAAGTTTACTGGTCACCCGTTGTACCGAACAGAATAATAAACATAATAACTGCAACAGCTTCATAATCTGAAACAGTTCGATCATTGTCAGTGTCACACTTTCGAAGCACACGTAAAAATGAATGTATTAACTTGACCTTACTGGGCAAGCATCAATCGAGAATGAGCTGTTTGAAGTCACCGTAGTAAAGGGATACCACAACTACATACACGTAGAATGGATTTCAAATATCTGACAAAGGACGAGACTTACCAAGTGGAATTTCATGGCTGGAACAAAGGCCACCTTGCATTAAACCACGCGGTAGAAGAATAAATACGAAGGGGTTGGAAAGTGTTGAGCGTTAATGGGACGCGAAAATTTCTGGGAATGTGTATATTGGAATTGTTCTTGGACTAATGAAGACGTTTCGTGCTTCCCTGCGTATCGCGAATAATGTGTTCTCGTGGAACGCATTATTGGCAAGTAATTCCTTGGCACAGGCTGTCGGTGGAAATATGGGAAAATTAGATTTCTCGGTTTCGGGATACATTCGAGGCTGAATACCTTTCGACGTCGATAACGTACGCGAGCCTCTATCGACTTTTGCTTCTTGCCAAACCGCAGATTCGCGTTCCGTGTGCTACTCGGTCCAATCGGGATCCCCCTGATCTTGAACCAACAGATACGGCTGCCATCGAAATTGAATATTTTGTTTCCCCGCGAAAACTCAAATACATGCTTCCGCATAGGTATCCTAACAATTTTCTGCAGGCACGTAGGTAGTTGTGGGAAATGCAAATGTATAAAATTAACATCGTAAGTACTGTAGTTTTTCCTATGATTGTAATATATTGGGCAGGAACCATATGGATAAAAACCAAACACACCATTTTAATATATAAAGCAGAAAGTGTTTGCGGGTGTGTCTGTCGCCTGAAAACTTTTGAACGGTAATTTCTGGAGTCACGAAATGTGTATCAGCTTATTATGACTAGCTAATTCAGATGAATTTGACTATTTTCAAAAAAATTTAAATATTCAACTTTTTTTATAGAATCAGAATCTAAATTTTGGAGAAGTCGAGTAGTAAAGTTAATAATATTATAGGGAAAGACTGATAAAACTACCCATATGCAAACTTACTGGACACTGTGGGATAGATATTTGTTTTTAATAGTGATTCGATAAAATTTTCACCATTTTTGTGAGAAGAGAGTTATCTCGGAAGTTGCATTTTTTGTCGAGTAGAGTATGAAAAAATAAAAAAGAATTAAGTGCAAGGTCGAAATAAGCTTCAGGTATTTCTGAAAATTTTCCACTGATTCAGATATAGTGTGTATATTATTATATATTATACTACCAGGAGCTTAAAAATGATATTTTTTCTTTACAAATGCTTATGATTCTATTTTTTCTAATAAGTAGCAAAATTTCATGGACCTACTGATTTAACCCTTCGTGGCCACAGGGGGTGTATTGCACCGCAGGACATGTCTTCGTCACTATTTTTGTAAATTTTTGGGCCTTAATAATAAAATTTAAAAATTTGGTGAATTTTAACAAAAAGAACCGCTTTTATCCGGAACTATTTTTTCAAATACAAATTTCAACATATTAAAATTTACATTTAAATAAAAAGACTATTAGAGTATGATTATATGAGTATTAGGAATATACAATAAATGATAACACAAAATGACGCTGGGGTGCAGTGAACCCGATGTGACCAATTTGTGTTTATAAGAAGGTGTACTGTAGAATTTGTGTTTATAAGAAGGTGTAGTGTAGACCACGAAGGGTTAAGATTTAAATTACAACTTCTGAATAAATGTGTACGGAACGTGACATTTATCATTAAATTAAACACTATTAAGTTTCTTGGTGATATGTATCATTAAGTTAAACACTATTGAGTTTCTTGGTGGAAAGCCTAAGTTTCTTCACGTAAAAATAACGGCGTGTATGTATTACGATTGTTAGTTACATGGGGTTCACGAAAAAAAGGTTTACGAAGAATGCTGTGATAAGAAAATGTCGAGCTTTATAACATTATTCTGTTGCAGCATTATTATTATTAGCTTTATTACCACCTGCGATATTCTTATTACCTACAGTGGAAAAAGATTCAGGGCTCTTTCACTCGTTTGCCGGTCTTTGAATCTTTCCCTATAACCTTCATGCGGGTTTTCAATTTTCTAGGAATGCCTCCATCATCGTCGCGTCGAGTTTATTACAGGAACGAAAAATTTAAACGATTTCTGCATGAGAGGGCACGACGATTGGTAAACTGCTTTTACAGAAAAAAAGACATATGGTGTATGCATGCTGTGGAGATTACTTTCTTTTTAGATACTTTTACCCCTGCCAGATTCAAAATTAAAGGCGAACAAACTTACCTAATAATGATTGGGACAAATTTGCGATAAGACAGATCAGTTCAAAACTGTCAAAACGCCAGTATTAACACTTTGAATGACGCAAAGTATGGTAAAATATTGTTTTAAGTCGATCAGGATTTTCCGAGCGATCGCTTCTATCAGAAAGGTTTTGTCCAACTTGACTCGCCTTTTAATAATAATGACAATAACACGAAAGACTTTAATACATCATTAATTCTTACAAGCAATTAAGGGATTATTGGATGAGTTTCTGCATATCTGCTCCTTTGAAAACTAATCCTAAGAACACATGCTAATTCTAATTCTAATTTCAATTTATTTATTTTCTATTATATATTCATGATAGTACTACCAATAGATGGGTAAAATTTTTCCGATGAAAATGTATCCAAATACGACTTTATTCGAGTTATTTCTAATTACCTATACATAATTATTTACATGCGATTAAAAATATCCTCGAGAGAGGTCGAGTTTAATTACATTTTCACTAAAAAAATCTCATCATTTCATTGGTAATACTTGCATAAAGATCTCGAACAGAGAATATGAAAATTCAAAATTTTATTGCTAGTAACTGTCAAAGTAAAAAGCGAATTCCCAGCTCGGTTTGCTTTCAATACTAACATTCAGAGACTCTAGAACAGTGCATCCGATGCTTTTCAGAAAATATCAACGAGACGATACGCCAAAGCCGTGTAGAGGTTCGAAATCCCTCGGCGTGGAGACAGGCAGACACGACGCCACTCACTGTTGAAATAAAATACTTCACATTCCTTATAGTGGAGATTCGCACGAATGCGTAGCACTCGAAATTCCTCGACTGTTTCCTCGTGCTTATCTATCTCCTTCGCTTTAACATCTCCCGCCCTACAAATTAGACTTTAGATGGAGAGTAATAAATACACTTGCGCGTCACGTAGCTGCTTCCGGGAAAGATTCCCCTTTCGTGCCCGCGAAAGTTTCGTAGCGCTGTTAACACAAGACACCATCCTCTCTCTTTCGTCTACCCTCGAGCAATTCGCCGGATTTTTACCGTATCCAGATTGCTCTTTGCGTCTTCCCGCGGGTCCACATCCGCTTCGCACATTCGTCTTGCTTCCCCAGCGATCCGACTTACCGAAAGTTTATCGCTTTCTGCTGTTTGACTCTCGCGTTAGCCAATCGAATTACTCTCTTCATTTCGAGCCTCGAGGCACTGAAATACCCCGACATTCTTCTTGTTTACTTTGTTTCTTCTCTGTTATACACTTCGGCTTCCGTTTTCTTTTTTCGATTCGACGAGTTACGAGAACGTTTCCCCTGGGCAGTTCCGTTTAATCTACTTTGTTTAGAACGTACATATGTCTTTTCTCCTACGATTCATATTTGTAGGGGGCAGGTGAGTTTTAATATTAAGTATTAATTGCTTCGAATTAAAGTTGGAAGAGGTAATTATTGGTTATATTTGATATCGACAGTTGAAATATATAATAATTGTAGTACTTATTGCAATTATTGCCTAAACTTAACGAACAATCACTTCGGAATTCTTCACGAGGGAATACTATTTCCATTTTTTTCTTTATAAATATTGATAAAATCTGCCATAACTGCCTTCAACTATTTCCTTCATATTTGAAAAATATTTAAACATTATACCAACACCGCCTTTCCATCGAAATACGTCAGAGAAGTGTGCGAAAGTTCCACTGACTTTCATAGCCATTTCTCTCGAAACCACAGTTACACAATTTCAATTTACTTCGACAAGAAGTACAATCTCCTTCTCGATTGCCTCACAATCCTCAACTCACTCTCTAGACCTCGTCACCTATCTCCGGAGACCCATCAATTTCCCAAACACGAAACCTCAGCAGGACGCCCATTGGAAGACAGAGGAGGAGGCGAAAAAAAATCCTTCGATCAATTGTTGTCCCAAAGCCCTTCAGCTGAGCACACCAGCTCTGATTTAATAAATCCACCTAACAGGCAGTCTCCTTCCCTTCTATTCATCTTACCTCCTCGCCTCTTCTCATCCTCAATCAGAAATTATTTAGTCAGCCACATTTCCTGCTTCCAGCAGACTCCCCGCAAACGAACCCGTATCCACGGCCCAGGCAGGTTCACGGGGTAGCCAACTCACCCTCCGCTATTCCTGTTTTCGTCTGATGGTCCTCTTGAACTCGATGGTTTTCGCGGCGCATGTGGAGTCCCTCATCCATCCTTGTCCCAGACCGGTCTGGACGAGCCGTGGGTAGACAAGCTAGCGTGTTTGCACTCAAATTAGAATCTCGAGGGCGTTCCACCCTCCCACGCATTGTGACACTAGGTAAACAAAGATGACGGTCGGGCGACGCTCCAACGAAAGGGAGAGTCGTTGCTGACGTCGTCCCACCCTCGCGGGCACTCCTAGCTCTCGCGCCTCTGCCTTGGTCGCGCCAATAGTGCCATATTATTAACGAAAAAGAAAAGAGGGAAAAGGAAGGCAAAGAAAGAAAACGAGTCACGCCTTCTTCAAGCTCTGCGTGCCTCGGGCACGCTTCTCTTTTCACATCGTTTCAAAGGGATGCGAATGAAAACTGACGCGGCGCTCTCTGCTGGAAGAAGCACTTCCTATCTGCTATTCAATCCCTCGCAATTATTACAAAATTATGGCGTGTGACGGCGTTGAGGTGCTGAAAATCTGCTATGGCTTTTTAGTTCGATTAATTCGAGTGCAAATTAGGTAATTAATCATTTCGTTGGGGTTAGTGTAGATCAGCAATAGTTTCTTGTATGATGTATGTTAATTTAAAATCAAATTTCTTACAATTATACGCGTTGTAAGTTAACTACAAGTAAGTTAACTGTAAGTTAACTACAAGTAAGTTAACTGCAAGTTAACTACAAGTAAGTTAACTACAAGTTAACTACAAGTAAGTTAACTGCAAGTTAACTACAAGTAAGTTAACTGCAAGTTAACTACAAGTAAGTTAACTGCAAGTTAACTACAAGTAAGTTAACTGTAAGTTAACTACAAGTAAGTTAACTGTAAGTTAACTACAAGTAAGTTAACTGTAAGTTAACTACAAGTAAGTTAACTGTAAGTTAACTACGAGAATATATAGAAGTTAATCTAATTTAGTGAGTGAAACATTTACATTTCCTATCTGCTATTCAAACCTTCGCAATTATTACAAAATTATGGCGTGTGACGGCGTTGAGGTGCTGACGATCTGCTATGACTTTTCAGTTCGATTAATTCGAGTGCAAATTAGGTGCTTAATCATTTCGTTGGGGTTAGTGAAGATCAGTAATAGTTTCTTGTATGATGCATGTTAATTTAAACTCAAATTTCTTACAATTATACGCGTTGTAAATTAACTACGAGAATATATAGAAGTTAATCTAATTTAGTGAGTGAAACATTTACATTTCCCTTCTGTAACTGCTAGTAACATTTTTGCCATTGCCCACGTATGTAGCAAATGCCCCACATTCTCTTACAAACAATAAAAACGCTGCTGCTGAATATCGTTTGCAAAGGTACCGATCAAAAGCACAACTGTGAACCGAAGCGGATACCCTCCACTGGAAATCAAGTGCTCATCTCTTTGTCGGCGGTGCAGCAACATCTGCTCTGTAAATGCCACGCTTCAATATTCCCCTTTTCTCTTCAATTATTCGCAATAAGTAGCTCATGTTTCAGCAGACACAGTTTCTCCAGTTTTAATGCAGAACCAATATCGATTAACCTGGCATGTATTAGCAGTGAAAGGCGTCCTTTAAACGGCCGGTTTCCATCAGCATTGAAAAAGCTGGCTAAGGAAAGAAATGAAATTTTATTTTCCGTCCTATGAACGCGGCACTTGCGCCAAACGCAAATGCCTCGTAAAAAAATCATTCAATTGCTTCCGCTGGCAAGAAGAATCAGTGGGTTTGCGATAAAAATTTTCTGGCATCTTGGTGCTTGTTTTATGGATACTTACCATTGAACGTCACTCACGTTCGTCGAACATATATGATATTACAATAAGTTATTTTTTAAATTTAATCGTTACAGTTGTTTCACACTAATATACTTTGTGTTTATGTATTAATTCGCGTATGTACGTCCCCGTCAACGGGTGTACTTTATTACACACTTAATCTTCTGTATAAAGTGTAGCTTCGCGCGCACTTAATGAATAAATAATTTATAGAGGAACACTTTGCAGTGAATTGAATATTTTAATACACGTGGATGCCGCGTTTATATTGTGCGGTTGGCGCGGTTGCAGTAAATTTTTAAAGAAATTCCACCCTGTAAATGTCGCCCTGGTGCTATGCGACATGGCCGTTGGAACCCCTCCAATAGCAATAAACGCTGCAATAATTTATTTCAAACACTATACGTTTTCGTTTTTTCACTATTGAGAACTTGCTTCCTGGTGTAGTTACTACAAATTCTACGAATATTTTCAAGCTCTCTGCATTCTGCTTATAACAACAAAATTCATTATATCAAAGCTTTTGAAGTCAATGCCATATAATTTGACAGGCACCTAGCATATTGCAATACAATTCTACTTTTCGTCACGTCAAGTCCAGAGAATAAAAGCAATTAACAGATTTCTCCTGAAAAATAATACAATATACCAAAATAAAGATCTAGACGACATCAAAGTAATTTATCCTTTCAACGAAGTAATTTACTCTTTCCAAAAAACATCAGCGTGAAAACACGCTAAAACCGTGCACGAGATGAAAACCTCTCAGCATGGAAGCACGCCGATGCCATTCAAAGTGTTAATGCATATTCGTAGCCAGTAATAATTCGAAACGCAGCGTGGACTTTGAATGATTGAAAACTCATACTACCTTCGCAAATAACACATCCTCCCACCCACATGTATAAACAGTTTGCAACCTCTCTACAATTTCTACTCAACTTTTTGTATAACAATACATACTCTCATTAATGCTGTTTCACACGAACCACTGTGTAACGAAGCAGACACGTTGCATGCCGATCTATCGTTTACACTATGAAGAACACGCAGGTACACATTGGCGTTCTCCTCGTCTCCAGGGGTTCCAGCAAAGATGTCGATTTCATCGACATTAGTAATACCGAGAAACGGTATCGTAACGGTCCATTGGCGAGCAATTTAAGGGCTCGCGGGTTGATGAGATACCACCCCCAGCCCCCGAGAGCGCATGACGTTCGCTCCTCGAGGGATATTTAATCTTTCGTTTAATTTCGATAAAAGCAACGGCACTGTGAGCCCTCGGCCTGGCGACCGACGATATCGAGGCATACGATGTTTGTTTGCTAATGTGCAGCGAGCATTAATGAATCTCGGCGGAACGAGGCTGGGCTAGGCGAGGAGCGCTGGATCGAAGCGGATATTTCTTTTTTTTCTCTCGTTGCTCTCCTCCTTTTCCCGGAATTAGAAACGCTGCACTTTGTAACCTATATTCGTGGAAACGAAGACCGCGATGTTGGCCTGCTTTCTTCCGCGGATCGACCTGCCAATCGAGCACAAAACCACTGACGATACCTCTCGTGGGCTCATCTCTGTTTGGTGGAGAGTGCCGGATCCGCGCGGGGGATGCGAGGTTAAAGTGGTGGAGCTCGGTGCCAGAAAGTATCGTAGGATTTTAGAAAAAGGTTTGGAATAATGCGAATTCTATTGTAAGAGGCCGCTGGCTTCGGCAATTGATGGAAGGATAACGCGCTTAGTTTGATGGGTTCATTGCTCTAGGATCGATGCCGATCCCTCGGGGGGCTTAACAGGTTCATCAGGCGGAAATCCTCAAGAGAAAGGCCTGCATGTATGGATGTATGTAATTTTCAAGCAGAACCAACGTATACTTGACGGGGGTGACTGCTTGATGAGGATGACAGGGCTGAAGTGTTGATGGCTTTCAAGGGCCTACGTGTCATAAGTGTCGTAGGATCTCTAGACTTAAAGGACTAGGGTAGCTTTGATACTTCATCTGGATGAGCGTCTTGATGGCGTAGGGTGTTGGTGGAGATAGAGTTTAAAGCGCGAATAATTTTGAAAATATAATTTAACGAAAAGAAACCGTATTTGATAGTTTGTATCGCGTAGGGTGGGTTAATTTTTTATAACTGGTAAAAACTGTTATTCAAATTATTTTCCTATTATTAAGGGGTAGACACGTCACGTGACACGGGCGATGCACCGCGCTGTAATACCGACAATCTAACCTGAAACATGGGTTTGGGATTTTTCGTTTTTCGTCCTTATATGAGCAGATTTTGGACTGGGCGAGGTCTCATTCGAAAGAGGAAGGTTTAATGCAGCGCGCTCTGGTCATCGTTTGAGTCACAAAACTCTTATAGTGACTTAAAAATACTTGGATTCTCGCGGGTATATTTTGTCGACTTTTGCTCTACTTTGAACACTCATATTATTAGATATCAACACAATCTCGTCGAACCATGACCAGAGCGCGCTGCACTGAACCTTTATCTTTCGAATGAGACCTCGCCCAGCCCAAAATCTCCTCATATAAGGACAAACAACGTAATTTCCCAGACTCATGTTTCGGGCCAGATTGTGTCAGTATACAGCGCGCATTACCCGTGTCTACCCCCTTTAATTCTTTTTACCACCCCTCAAATTTTATTTCTCACTTAACTATAAAAGTAATCATTGATTTGTTTTAAACTTATAAATGTATTTGAAAACCCCCGCTTATGGTACGAATTTTTGATTTTCACAAAGTCACCCTTTCTTACTGTAAGTCTCTTTATGCACTCGCTACAAGTTGGTTCCTTCAGCCATGCAGAATATTAGCATCCATTTATAACTCGGAGACGAATGGAATCGCGGATTTACGAGAAATCATAAAACCCTCCCTGGAAGTTCTCCCGCTGTATTTGAATAGAACTGACCAGCTACTCTCCGCATTTTACCTTGCATATATTCTTGCAAGCACATTGGACCAATCAGCAAATTAATCCCCACGGCGCAGCAATCTGAACTTGTCCCTATCTTTCAGTATCGCAACTTCGATTAAGTAGAATTACACTTGAAGAATTTACATCCACGCAGCGACGACATTCTTCTTTTCAATTATTCAATTAATCAATTTCTCATCGGCATCCTAATTAACTAACCCCCGGTAGTAGATATTCTACCAAAGGGACGGAATTGCAAGTTTTACTGAACCGAAACACGAAACTCTTTCATTCGTCAGATGCCTGTTTTAACCGATGCATCTACAATCTAGGCCAACGGCATACTTCCCTAGGCTTAATATTCCAAATTGCTACAACGAAGCCAATCTGACAAATGTGGGCACCCTGGGTCACGCGGGTAACTCGAAATTCAGAATAAACAGAAGCACTAAGGCGAATCCCACTTCCCAAAATGGATTGATGGGATTGCTCCGTATCTGGCAGGATTCGTTTCCTTCGTTCCTAATATTTCAAATGGCTGCCATCTACAGATGGACTATTTAACCTCCTCCACACATATAGCAACTATAACCCCCTGTGTAGTACAGACTTCATTCTATTGCAAGTGATTCAAAGCACATATCTAAAATTAATTTCTGTGTGCGCTGATCCAAGCAGCAGCGTTGTAAAGATTCATTAAAGCAGCATTACAGACGGCGAAGCTCGTGACACAGAGAAACTGTGATTTATCAACTCAATTTTTCGAAGCCCGCGTCCCGCCGGCTTCGTTTTTCTCGTTATACATCGCGCGAGCCGTCTAGCAGATTCGATTGTATATTTTACGACGACGGTGTGCGCAGCGATTGAATTAAAATCCTGTTTCCGCGGAGGAGAGGTCGCACGCTCGAATCCCGCCTCGAAATATTCATTTCGGTCTATCGCTGTGCGAGGGATGGCGTTTTTGGAGGAGGGATTCGGATTCGAAGCGTCGCAGAATTATGTTTCTCGGTATCGGCGAACGAATGAAATTAGAACTATTTGTGAAAAATGATATTAGAAACGGGGGAGTGACACGAAGATTATACGATTCGCTGGCACCCAGCATATGTGCCACGTATATTTGAGGCATTCAGAGCAAAAACGGACTAACTCACATTTTTTTTTTGCGAAATTGAGTTAGTAGTAATAGTGTATTCCAATAGACTGTAGGGATTAATCATATAAAATAGGGAAAATTATTTTTTTTCGATGTGGGTTAGCCCGCTTTTGCTTTCAATACCTCATTTTATACTCAAATCAGAGACTTTTGTATCGAAGACTGCCTGGAGGTTATTCTACCTATATGAAAAATTAGTCTTCGTTCGTATCTCTTTAACTATATAAAATAAGAAGGAACGTTAATAAGCTGACATCTTTATACTATACATCCACCCTCTATACAAAAATACTCTAAGTGGACATTCTCATCAGATTGCTAAAGAAATAGGTGATATTTAGGATTATTTTTTGGAAGAAAGTATACACCAAGCGGTTCAAAAACTTCATAGCCTTTATTTATTCGTTATTCGAGGATATGAACAAAAAATTATTTTCCTGTAGAGGTTCGATTTCTACGTGGATCTCAGTGCACTGCTCCAACAAAAAGAGGCGGCGATGATAACCAGTAGAAACATAGATATTCTTATATATTATAGCAATCGCTATCGTTTCAGCTTTTAAGAAGGCAAAAAAAGGAAAATGACGATGTATGTTTGAACAGAAACATGCTACAAAAGGAGTAATTCCTAAAAATGATAATAACAAAAAGCTAGGACCTCTATAATAATTATTATTATTATTATTATTATAATATATAAACGGGAAAAAAATCCCATAGTTTACAAGAGTAAATAATCGACGGCGCTTAAAAAGACTTAATACACTAAATTTACATCATAAATACCACTCGACACTCTGTATAACAAAGACCGGAACGAACTTTGAGAGCATCTAAAAGGATCCATGCCATTAAAGTGCTGATTAGCGACACCCATGGTACGATTTATAGGATCAACCGAGTAGTGAGGATACTAAATAGTCTCGGGACGAATAGAGGCCTAGATCGCAAGTGCCTTTGCGGTGCATTATAGGAAATAGAGGATACCAACGCAGAACAATCAATATGACCATTTAGAACGTTATTGAAGAACATCATATCCGCTATACGCCTACGATCCACGAGAGTGGGGATATTCAGGGAAGCCATTATAGGGCCATAGTTATAGTCGATACGGTCCATAGAAGTACCCAGAATACGAGCGACAAACCTCAAAAACTTGTGTTGAACCCTTTCAATCAAACTACTATCTTTGCCATGTTTCGGGTTCTAGATGACTGATACATATTCGATATTTGGGCTAACAAGAACAACATGTAATAGTTTGATTGCATCCATATTCCTAAAGTGTCTCGCAAATCTAGAAATTAATCCAAGGGTTTTTAAGGGGAGGTTCTGGTCTAAATGTCGATTTTTTTTTATTTAATTTTTCGAATGCTCAACCTTTTAGGAAAACGTGTTTAAAAGGATTTGTTGAAATTCCTAAAATTCCCGAAGTTATAGGCATTTGAGTAACGGCAAATGCATTGGTAACACCCGGCTACTCGGTACTCACGTAAAACTTTAAATGCGTTTTTCTCGAAACAGTGTTCTCAAAACGGTGGGACCTGTATCTTCAAAAGTTATTATCCGATTCGACTGAAACTTTTTTATTTTGAAGAATATACTTCTGGATAGGGGGGAACTAAAAAAATTCCTAACAGTTGAAAATTTATAATTTTCAAAGGCGATGAAAGGACGAAAAATACAAGGAAAAGTGATTTCAAATTTGAAGTGTCGTTATTTTCTAAAAAAATTGTCATTTTTGTAATTTTTTTAGCCCCCCCCCCCCCCTAGCCAAAAGAATAATCTTCAAAATAAAAAAGCTTTCAGTCGAATCGGATAATAACTTTTGAAGATACAGGTCCCACCGATTTGGATCAATTTTTTGACGCCTTGACTTTAACGACTCCCCAGGGCTGTTTGCAATGATTAATTATAAAACAAAAAATATATTTCTATAATTTAAGACATCCTTAATGCAATGCAGAAGTCCCATTAAATTATATATAGTAGTTTTCCTTTAATTAATTCCTAAATATCAGCTACTTTTTGGGCTCTAGACCAGAAACTCCCCTTAATGCCTTACCATTGCACAGTGATACGCGCGATACATTGCAGAAGCGTTGACACTCCAATATTTCTGCAATATTGTACGGTAATGTGGGTGCAATTTTGCTGAGGCGTTGCCACTGCAACATTGCACGGCAACGAACTTGCGATATTGCTGCAATATTTCAGGATCGTTGCCACTCCAATAATGCACAACAATATTGGAGCACTCCTGCAATATTGCAGTGCAACCTGCAACAACACAATATTGCAGCAACGTTCGTGCAATACTGCTGCAACGAAGTGTGCTGTAGGGGCAGTACAATATATGTAGTGATTCCTCAAATCAAAGTACGGCATTATAGAAACCCCTAGGTCAATAACCTCTGACACCTCTTTGAGAGTATTGCTCGCTAATTTATAAGGGAAATTCGCGCAGCATGCACCACGCGCGGCTCTAAGCACCACGCACTTGTATGGAGCCCTAATCTGTTGTTGCTGTGCCATTGCATAAACCTATGCAGATCATCTTGCATAATGACTGCATCCCGATGGTAATGGATTTTAGTATAGACCTTAAGGTCATCCGCATACAACAGAAAATTGGTTCCTGCAAATACGTCGACGATAATTCATTATCGAAGACCGATACGATAGTAGATTCAATTTCAAAGAAGATGCCACCAAGATTTTTGGAATCGTTTCATAATTTCTTTTGTTACCTATGCTGGCTACCATTCGGAAAATCCATGTTCGAGATAAACTCGTTTTCGAGTCGTTTTTATCGTTGGAGAATCAAAACCGTTACGAATTTTGTTCTATAACTTTTAATGAGTATTAAAGAGTATCAAATAAAAAAAATTAAAATTCCCCATAAATTTTCCCACCGCATGTACATACATACATAAATAGCATCTAAAAATCTGAAAATTCTGTACTTATTTAAAATGAAATTTAAAATACAGTCCACAGCATTTTCTTCAAACCTTCAGACACTTACCCAACACCTTTCTTATCAGACTAACAATTTCCTTTTGGTCCTACAGAAAACACTATGGGTCACTGCGCCCATTTAAAAATCACACTTCAAGCGTGCTAACACAGCTTCGAAGTCTGACAGGTGGCTGGGATTTATGGTCGCGAGGGCAGCATATTTCATGTCCGGTGAAAATTGTTTCGCGGTAAATGAAATCGATGCTACGCTACATATTTGCTCGCAGAATCGTCAACGATCCATTCGATCCTCGTTCCTCGACGTTGTCGAGTTACTTAACGATTGCTTTAGTATTTGTCGGGGGAATGAGTTGGTAGTGGTTGGCACACAACACCTTTATAGGGTGCGTTAATTTCATTGACACCGTGAGCACGACGGAACGATTTCCATGGCTATTTCAAGCGCGATTAAACGCGCGGGAAATATTTGCAGGGCAACAACACGCGAAATAAATTCACGCGGCTAGTATGTGCAAACAGAGCGCTAACGAAAGTGCCCCTCTCCGCGTACGTGAAAATTTATGTTGCTGTGTGCACTGGCGCGATGTTCTGTTTTCGGCAGAAGACAGAGATCAAGGACCATGTTTTCCCCAAGGATAACAAGAAAATAAAGAGCTATTGCTTGCTGCCTCGCGGTGGCGGTCCAAAAAAGACTGTTTCGCCAGCGACGAGGCCACTTGCGGGTCGCAGGCTATGTTTTCGCGCAGAACAGCTTGAAATACAAAGCTTTAGTCATAGTTACACGGTAATCGGGTCTGAAATGATGGGTTTGCGACGGGACCAAAAATCGCGTTTTTTAAAAAGTAGAGCCTTGGGAATTTGTGAAACTTGATTTCAAAAGGGACTCGTCACAGATTTTTATTTTCTAGCGCTTTGTGTTTATGACTGGCCATAGAATATTTCTTGAGTTGTAGTTGTCAAGTGACAGTGTAAATATGTAGGTTTAACGTCTGCATTTTTATTAATTTTAGGTTTCTTTTTAGAAGTGTGTCTGTGTCAGGGGTGATTTGACGAAATATTTTAATTTAAAAGATTTGAGGCAATTTTAAAAGTAGTTCAATATGAAAACTCGCATATGAGTTATTACTAATTAGCTAGATGAAAGAAAAAGGCGATTTTTTTTTAAAGCTGTCCCAAGCCTTTGGGCTTCAAGCTTTTTCATTTTCTTTCCCCCACAATTTTCGCCCTCAAAAATTTGCCCCTGGTCTGAATTATGTCTATAATTATATTTCGAAAGAATACTTGCAGTTAATATTCTTGGGTAACAGCATTTCTGTTTTCAACTTATTCCTCCAAAATATTATACTTCCCCACCCTTTCTATTTCAAGTTTATACCTCTTAAAAACCAAAAACGCTTTGATGATACACGAATCACAAAATATTTCCCTAGAAAAAATAAAAAATCCGAATTAGTCAGCCTAACAAAAAATACTACTTAGATGCTTCGGTTTAAAAAAATTGCCTTCGAAATCCGAAAAGGAGCACCATTCATTCACAGAACGAAGCGACGATCAAAGTAACAGCACAGTTCGAGCGATCATAAGCGTGCCAAAAATGCTTTGAAACCAGCCACATTTCTGTAAAACGTACCGTGCAAGAGATAGCGAGCCCATGGTCGCGTTAATGAGAGTCCCGGTCCCGTATAAGAAAAATAGACGTCGGGGATTATCGACGTGCAAACCGTCGTACCAGCAAGAAGATTATGCCAGTCGGACGGAAAATGCTGACTGTGTTGCGGAGCCTTTGGAAAACCGTTTTGGGTGGCTTCGGGCCAGTCGAAACTTTTTATATGAATCCGTCGACTGCCTGATCCGCGTGATCGCAATGTACCGGAGGATCAAAACGGATTATGCCTGAGAATGGCCGATGGAAAGAGTACGTTCCAGGCTGCTCGATGAAATTTGCACCGTTGAAGCGCAGGTTTTTGATGCGACGATAGCGGCCGGAGCCCCTCCTCGATATCCAAATATTTCCACCGATGGCCGTCCGGTCTCGTCGACAGAATGTCCCCCGATTGTTCAGATCTTTTTATGCCGCGCACACAAAAGCGGGCTCGACGATAATTTCGGATGCCTCGGTGAACTGTAATTTCAGCTGCACAGTGAATTTTAATCCCTCGCGGTGCCAGCTCTTTTCGAGTGCGAGACTAGATGGCGTGAAATTTTATTCCACTGCCTGTGCGAATAGGGAAGTTGACAAATTTTATTTCAGTAGACCATTATTGCCGTTGGGCAGAGCCGCCTCAGTTATACCCACCTATTGTTTTTTATTGGGAACTCGAAAAACGAAATGTCAGACCTTCGCTGAAAGGGATTATTGAATCTACAGGGCGATTCAAATGTGGCATTGCAAAATTGTGTGGAGTTCTTTAAGATTTAGATTTCCCTTCGTCCCTTTATGACTTTTTGACTGTTAAATTTGAAGAATAGTTACATAAATTAGTAATGTAAATATCGTCACACAATATATTGTAAAATTTTTTGTAAAATTATTTTTAAAAATAGACCGAACCAGTGCGCCGATAACATTTACTTTGAAGTTTAAAAAATTCTTCACGGTCGAAATTCTAATTATTTTATTTACAATATATTGTACATAGTAACAAAAAGGAGGTAAATATTCTGATGACTAAAACATTTCTAATAAATACCTCTCGTTCTAAACACGCTTTATATAATTCATAACATTACCATATTTCCTATTATCTCCAATCAGCAATGGAACTTCAACTACAAACTTAAGAACACCTTACTCTCTAATGGATATACTAGAACTTGCAAGCTTTAATACCTACACGATCGCAAAGGGTGCTTAATAAAACCCATCTGCAACGTCCACATGTTAGAACTTCGTGTTCACAAATAATGCAACAGCATTTAACGATACGGCGGGAGTTCCAC
This sequence comes from Andrena minutula, assembly GCA_929113495.1. Classification (NCBI taxonomy): domain Eukaryota; kingdom Metazoa; phylum Arthropoda; class Insecta; order Hymenoptera; family Andrenidae; genus Andrena; species Andrena minutula. The sequence continues at coordinate 44,377,015 of OV815994.1, forward strand.
TGCGCGAGAACGAAGTCCACCGCGGACGCATAAACGAAATCGTTAATGCCGAAACGAAGGGATTCCTTCGCGCGGATCAGCCTGTGATAAGGCAGCAGGATGTAATTGCATTAAATTCAGCGAGAAGTTTGAAAACTCGCGCTTAAGACAAGCAACGCTTCCCAGTTGAATATCTTCGTTAAAAACTTTCTGCAGGAGCCTCGTGCCCCCCTGCCCCCTGCCCACCTTGATCCCCTCCTCCTGCGGGGATTAGAACGGATTAAAAAAATTCAATTACTTAACGAGCAAGAAGATTGGACCGCAAAAGTTCAAAAGAAACAGGTTGCTGGCGTTCCATATTTCACGTCATATTTTTTAAAGGGGTTCAAAGTGAAACTCGAATATCGGGTCGAACGGGGTGATGCGGGAGTTACGACCTCCTGCTGCACACGGGAAGGAATATCTTTTCCTCTCCATGGGCTGCTCGATGCTCTGCGATTCATCTTTTCGTTCTACTTGGACAGCGTGACTTTAAAGGATGATGCAGCCACGGAAACCTCAAGCTGCCCTGCTCTTCGGCTTGCTGCTGTTCGCGTGGATGTCGGTTATATACTTAAAGTATTAGACACCTGAGATAGACACTCATATAGACGCCTGAAGGAATTTAATAAACATGATAGGATACTACATTTTCGTGCGCGGATGATAAGATGGAAATTAAGTTTCCGTTATATTTAGAATTGCATGTTCTGTGTATTTATAAATATTTATCTCATTTTCAATTTTATTATGCAATCTTATTCCTCTTGTATGGCATTTTATTTAAAAACACAAGGTAGGTAAGGTTACTGGTGAAATTAAAAAAGTCCACCTAATTTGTTGTTACCTTCTACAACACAGGCACAGTCAGATTCAAACTAAATCGATCACCTTATGTTTACTTTGAAAATAATCAGTTGATATTTGTGACTATTTACTAAAATTGCTACTTGCAATTTAAATCATGCAGTTTATAAGTCCACCTTAATTTCATCGTCTCTCATTTTCTAACCCTTCTCATGGAGTTGCTCTTTCAATATAACTATTTTATCACAGCAATCTAATCTCCCACTTGTTGGACTGTTTTTGCGTGTAAGCTTCTCGCCAAAATCATCCGGTATTTGACTTCAGAAGAAAAGACTCTTCTGCTCTTTGCAATAAAGTGTAAGTAAGAAAACTTAAGCAGACTCCGAGGCCAGCAATAGCAATCTCCCCAAAAATCGGTGACGCAAGCATTTCGAAGATCCTCTACCGCGTATTTGCATGCGCCGCGCAACAAAGTTTCGCAAGGGAATGCAACTTTGTATGCAAAGTATCGGGGACCGTTCAAAATTCATATCTACGTCATCGATTGGTAGTTCCAAGTACTCAGCCGCGTTCACTTTGCAGAAAGAATCATCAGACTGGCTTATTTTTGGGGATCAACTTGGAAGTACACTTTCAAGAAAGCTGGGGTTTCAAGAACTTGCACCGAATCCTTAAAATATAACCGCAGAGTTTCAAACTTTAATTCTGATCTAAGAATACAGGGTAGAATTCATTAAATATTTAAAGAAAACACTAACAAAATGCAGGATTTCACCTCAGTAAACGTTGAAATTACTCGTTTCATTTCCTTTTAATTTCGTAATGAAACCCAGCTTCGGCGTGCTAGTAGAAGTGGTCAACGGATGGTCAGGCAACGAGCATTAGCGGTAAAGCTCAGGACTATCTGTTTATGTATTCTGTTGTATAGCTTGGAGCCACCTCAGGAATCGTGTTCCGTTAAATGTTAAAAGTTAACCAATAATTCAGGTAACAATTAATCTCTTATGCATTAATTAGCATCGATAACTTTAAACACGTTGAACTGAGTGTTTCGTGGAGCAATTTCGGTATGAAAACTCAATTGTACAAGTTGCTTGCATCCATAAATATTTAATGTTCTTTGGAACGAAAATGTTTGTTAATTTATTTTGGAAAATTTACATTTACCATGTGTTCGTACTGTTATTACTTGGAACGTTAGCCACTATAAATTCGAGGATAAGTACTTGAATCTATTTTGTGACATAATGGATAGTAGAATTCCTGTAAATCTAAAATTCTACATATAGAAATCTGTGTGATATAATTTAGTGACTAATAAATCACATGAAATGGCCAGTTCATGTTAATTTATTGAACAGATAGGTTCTGTGTCTATATAATTTTGGTTAAATTCGGATTATTAATTCCTACGTACAGAAATATCGTTCATATGAATGAGTACTGTGCACTGGCTAATAATAATTTCTCTTTCTGTCTCCTATACCTCCAAAACATCCAATTCCTCTATTCCTCGCTGCAAAAAATTAATTCCACGCATCAAAAATAGTTTATATTTGAGAAAGTATATATACAAATTGAACTTCAATTCCAATTTTGAATTTAGTTTATTTCGTCGGAATTTAGATTTAATCCCGTTCAATAGAAAATAATTATAAATCCAATTTGTCACAATTACTCGAACACTTATTGTAAACAACTTCTGCGATTAATATATCCCGAAATTGATCCTAAACGAATCATAAGAATAGCCCTAATTAAAACAGCACGTTCTAGTTCTGGAGTCTTGCCACGTAATTACAGTATGAACTTTCGAAGAATTTGAAAATCAATCCGCTGGCTAAATGGTCCAATCCAATCATCCGCTTAATAAAACGGGCAGAAGTTTTGACGAAGTTATAAAACTTCTCGCGTGAAGAAATCTTCGGTGAAGTACAGCGAATCAAAAAATGATTGGTTAAAAATTTGGCCAACTCTTCCTTTCTAATTCCAAGACCAAAGAATCAAATACCTATGTTTCCTAATTATTTGTTTTTTTTTTACATATAATATTACTGTTTCATTGCACCATTCTATTAGTAAGTACCTAAACTCCTCTTCCTAAACGAAAAGTACTGCAGGCACCTTTCGTTAACCGTTCACTTCAAAATGTCATCGACTTTCCGCCTGTCTCAATAATTCCGTGATTCACTGTCAGCTGGCAAAGTGTCGCGGAAGTCATCAAAGGGTCTAATACGCCGTCGCGGCAAGGAAAAAGGCGGTTCCCAAGCGATGCAAATGCACGTGACACGTATGACACAGTTCCTGTCCTTTGCCTTCCCCTTCGCTTCGCCCCCGTTCTCCACTTATCCGCGTATTTGTCCATCTCGCTCGCGTGCGATGCATGGTTGCGCACATCTCCAACTTCGCGGTGGTAAAAATACGATTTGTCAGGGCGACAGTACGGTAAACGTGCAATGAAATCCGAGTTCGTCTGCTGCAGGCGCCGCCGCGTTTCTGAAGTTTCTAACGGCGAAATAAATTCCAGTGCCTGTGTTTCGGGCGAGCGATTTCTAGAGATGACGGGCAAGGATTGGCTGCATTGACGCGCGAAAGCATAATGATCATCCAATGAGAACTCATAGACGGGACTTGGGAGCTATTTGCAACATTCAATTAAACTTTCGGCGGCACGTCATCGCGCTCGAAGGATGCAACTCGGCGGTTGTGCCGACCGAGCCATATTTTGCGGAGAAGCTGGAGGTTATCCGCGTCAGAAGCTCTGCGAGACCCGCTTCTGCAAGTATTCCGTGCCAATTTCAATACCGCTGCGGGAAGACAATATCCGCGCACAAATTAAAGGCGAAGAAACGCCGTTTCAGGGGGCTGCGGAGATGAAACGAATTTTATTACTTTCCTTCTGTGTTGTAGTTGTGAAGCTGCTTTCTTATAGAATACGCTGTCGCTAAGGCTAGGAAAGGTTCGTTAAGGGGAGGAAACGATTATTAGGGAAGCGTAGTGGCGGCTTTAGTTTACCGTGCACCTCGCTCGAATAAGAATTTCGTAGCGTCCACAGTTTTATGTCAAGTGACTGTGTTAATGACAATTCAATTCTCTGTACATTTGGCGTGGTCTCGTGAATTCAATTTACTGAGTAACCTATTTCTTTGATGGTTTAACGTTTTAAGGTCTAACATGTTTTGATGTTTTATGTAATAGTGTAATACTTAAATTGACAAATGGTAGCTGTTAGATTTTTAGCAATAGGGGGAGTTGGGGCAATTTGATGTAGGGATCACCATGAAACATTAATATTATCTTGATATCACCTTATAATCTTATATTATCTTTCAAGATCATAGAGTATACTGTTTTGAGATCATTTTTTGAACTTCTAACTGTTTCTAAATATCAAGAGAATATTAATGTTTCATTGTGCCCCTTGCATCAAAGTGCCCCAACCCCCCTACTAAGAAATGTGAAATTACTTGAAAAATACTTCAGATTCAAATTGCACTATTTCATTAATGTTTTTCTCCCAGAGTTACCACTTTTCGCAATTTTGAAAAGAGTCATGACTTTCTTAAAAAAAAAAAATAAAGCTTCTATTTTGGAGTCTTCTGTAAGACAAGTGCATGATTGGTGGTGGAAAAATCTCAGCTGGTAGAAAATTTGAAAAGAAAAAATTCTTTAATGTCTTCCACAATAATTTTTACACCGCAGTATTCGGTATTAATATTTAATTTTGTATGTGTTGCAGGTAAGAAGCTTTTATAATTGACATCTGAATATCGCAAAACACCAGAAAACCAAGGCTGAAAAAACAAATGCTTCCTCCGACGCGTAAGTAAACTAAGTAGACAGTAGCCACTATCATGTACATTCAGCGTACAAATTTTGGATTTCCATCGCACCTCTATAATACACACATATATAACCAGCAAACACATAATTACACATCGGTTAATCGATCTACGATTTTGCCCAATTTGCAGAGGGAGCGATAAAGCACACACCCCAGTGTGATTAATAAATTAATAAATTCGTAAATCGTACATCGGTTAAATGAATCGTAATTACCTTAGTGCTGGTTTTCCCGGTAGCACTAAACGAATTACACCGCTGGTACTCCATAAACTTAATCGAACACAGTTAAACGCTCGAAAAGGTAAGTAGTTCGCCAGATGGGCTGAAATGGCCCAGCTATCTATCGGGCAGCGTGCTAAAACGCATTTGGCTCGTACTTACGTACCGCCGCGTACCTCATCCTCCTATCCCCGCGTCCCAACGATTTATAATGCTTCGACCCTGTCTCCCGTGCGCCGTAGCGGCGTAATTCGCAGAGAGCTCGTACAATTAGGGAAATGAAGACGGATCCGTATCGAATCCAACAGAATCGATGCAGGAAAATTCGGAAGGACCAGACCTCGCACGAAGTGCACGCCCGCGCGCCAATATAGGAGTCTCCGTTCTCCCTTGGTTCCGGAGCGAATCACATTTCATTACTGGCCGATTCGATTATGCAGATCTGAATTTACCGTTCCTAATTCGCCATTATTCGCGACACAATCCGCGGAACGGCGAATAAAAGCGGCCGAGCATAATTATATTTCTGTTCCCGCGCGCGACTCTCGCTCGTCGACTAATTCGACCTCCAAATTCACGGTTCAAAGCGGTCACCAACCCCTCCCGCCTTTTTTTCTACCCGCCCCTCTGCGGATACTCGTCGAGCACGGTTTAATAGAATTTTACGAGTATACAAAGTTAAGTAGGGTGGAAGTGGAGTTTTATCGATCAGGGGGCAGCATCGGCGGAGCCGTTTCCTTGTATTCCACCCACCATCCCTCTCGCGACCATCCCAGAATACCGTTCGTGATCGCGGACGGTACCGTGCTCCCAGTTTCGGTGTGTAATTATTTTTAGAACGAACCGACGAATCGACGCTGATAGGGTGAAAGAAACTTTTAGGTATCGCGAGACGCTGCCTCGTTGAGCATTAAATTCTTTTGTGGGATACGCCGCTGAAGAAGATAAAGGCGCGATTTGTTTGCAGACATCTTCTGCGTCTCATCGATGCTTCTGGTATTCGATCGTGAAGCGCTTCGAGCAATATTGAAACAAGCGATTCTCTTAACATCCACGGACGATTCGATGGAGTTCTTGGGAAATTTCAGGAAAGAAAGCAGATGGATATTAATTACTTCTGTATGTACGACTAGGGTTTGTCGGTTTTTAAAAATCGGGTTTAGAAACCGGTTTTTATTTATGAATTTGTAAAATTTGAAAACCGGTTTTAAAGTTTTAAAAACCGGTTTTTATTTATGAATTTGTAAAATTCGAAAACCGGTTTTAAAATTTTAAAAAAACCGGTTGTATATACTACTTAGAATTAATATGCAGAAATGAATTAATTATTGTAGTATATTGTAGTAGGTAACAGTTTAGTTATTACTGTAAAACTAATCTGCACGAGTTCATATTTTTTGAAGAAAAATACTAAAAAGAATAAAGATTTATAATTTCGTACTGTTGTAAAAGATTTATATTTTGTGCGGATTTTAGTTTAGTCTTTTTTCATTTGGTTTTGTACGCAGTCTATGTGATTGTGTTATATGCATTTTTATACATCCATAAATATTAAATGAACTCAAAAATTGTACGGATTTGTACGGATTTTAGTTAATTTAATTTTTATTTATTTATTTGGTTTTGTATAGATACAGTATATTTTATTTCATTATATTTTTGCAATTCCACAAATATTAAGGAAACTGAACATTATTAAAGTGAGTACGAATATTTATTTACTATAATAATTATATATTCTCTGTGAAAATTCGAAAACCGGTTTAACCGGTTTTTTGGGAATATTGGAATTCGAAAACCGGTTTTTTCAAAAGTGTTTTTTTTTGTACAAACCATATATACCTCGTGCAGAGGCTACAAAGGGTTTTTTGATTTTATATTGACCATTTTTTATCACACTTAGCTAATGGATCACGCTAATTCACTCTGATAATACCTTTTCTACTCATCTTATTATTATCCGAATGTTGAATTACATATCTCGTGCCGAATGCTACGGTGGAAAATTCAGACCCAGTATGATTCGTTTCATTGGGACTCCCGTTGGAACACAGTAGCTTGAATCCGAGGTAACACTTTCCCGCGTTGGAATCACAACGTCGCGCTTCCTATCGATTTACGAAATGGATCCCGGCGTCGTCGTCAAATCTTTATTTTATTATTCACGCGATCCTCATCGAGCGATATTGCAGGGACACTTCTCCAGGTCGATATCAATATTAGACCATCTGGCATTCCATTAAAATTCGCATCATCGAAAGCACTCCCGCCAAGAATCTATTCCATATTTCCGCGTTATCGATGGAAGACGATTCTCGCGTTCGAGCGGGCAACTATGCCGCAGCAGAACGTTGCACTCATTCCGAACAGAGTATTGAACACCGAAAGAATTCCAATTTTTGCCAAATCTCGTTCACCCGTCACGTTGCTATAACGGTTAATCGTACACTGTATGTTAAATTCATGCTGTACAATCGTTTAAATTGAATGACGAGGAAGATGTGATCAGAAGCGCTGACTACTGTCTTCGAGAAGTTCGGGGAACGAAGGGACTCGAGGGAAGAGTACTTAAGCTTTCGAGGAGATAAAACTTTGATAACTAGGCACAGTATTATGAAAGAATGACTGAGAAATTTCAGGGAATCTAGTTTGCACAGCGCTTAGTTTCACAGGTTGGGGGCTCGAGATGTATTTAAAATTAAAGGGGAATTGTATTTTTGGAGTTATAAATATAGCAAAATTTAGGAATTTTTTTTTAGAAACTAGCGATTCGATTCATCTGAAATTTGGATAATGTTTTATGTATTTTTGAAAAAGTTGCCGTTTTTTATTGATTTTTAATTATAAATATATGATAATTCCAATAAACGAGAGTGAATTTTAATTGACCGAACTAGTGCGCCGACATCACTCTCGTTTATTGGAATTATTCTATAAATACGGTCGAATTTCTAATCACTTTAAATAAATATATGAGTTATGCATGATCTACAAACACGCCGCGCAAAATTCGTTCTTCGTTAATGTGCATGATACTGATATTCCAGGTAATCTGAAACAGACAAATGAAACGGCGTTTTACTTTACACGTAGGAGTATTTACTTTATACATAGTAGTGTAGCTTCAGTTCGGTGAACCAGAATAAAACAAAAATTTATTGAGGTGAGTGATGAGTTTTCAGACTGGAAAGTCTGAACCTTTAATTTTTGCTATCGAATTCTGCGCCATGTTTTTAAGTAACAAAAGAACTGTAAGTATAACTTATCGGTATTCTGGGTTTTCAAACTGAAGGTACATATATGTATAAAATAAAACGCCGTTTCATTTTTCTATTTTAGATTACCTAGAAGTTACATGTCATGCACACCAGGGAATGAGGAATTTTGCACAGCGTGATGGTCGATCATGCATAACTCCTATATCGATTATTAAAAATTCTTCAAATTTCAGATGAATCGAATCGTTACTTTCTTAAAAAGAAATTCCCAAATTTAGTTATCATTTTAGTCCCAAATATAGGGTTCCCTCCTCAATTATGCATTTTGTGTCGGAGTTCTAATCCCACAGTTATGATATAAAATGAAACGTGTTAATTCCATATATCAAAGAGAATTAAAAAGTAATTTACTATATTACTGCTTTAAGACTTTGTTTTTAAGATTCGAGACTCAGGAGTCTGATATGCTTCAAGCGTTGTTAAAACATTTGTAGCGCACACACTCGCGTAGGAGAAACTTAAACTTTGAGGAACTTCTGACTTTTGCCTTCACAACATCAACGAGCCACGAGGAATACGCGTTTAAAATACGTCTTATCGGCGTCATCGCTATCGCGGTCGAAACAAAAGTCACCTTCTTGAAACTGCGTTAGAGCGGTGTTAGCGTTTGTCTCGAACTTCTAAGTATACAGAATATTTGACGCATGCAGTTAGGAAGGGAAGGGAAGTTGATGAACACTAGAAGTTTAAGTTTTAAGTTGGTTCTTCGCGTGGGATATTAATGACAGTGTATTTTTGAACTTTTGTAGCTTTGAAAATTTAATTTATATTTCATGGAAAACAAAATAAATTAAAAGATAATATTATCAATAATCTCTTCTTTGTACATTCGTCAAAAATCTTTTGTAGGTTTATTTACACATTAATTTACACTGCACAAATATCTTAGCATTAGTAGGTACACAAGCTTACTTAAAAGCAATTCCATATCATGATACCCATAATGAAAATTTATATAAGCTTTAATTTACGTAGTTTTCCTACAATAATATTTAGCACCTGTTGCGCTGTTACATTTTTTTTTAATCTTTTCGTTTTCGACGTATAGGAGTGCCATTTTCGAAATTTCTCCTGGAGCATAGTTGTTCTTAACCAAGTTTTAACACGTCGTATAGTGGAAAAGCGAGCTTACAGTAGGAAAATAGTTGCATGTATCATCTCGGCCCATATATTTATTTCCTATAAGATAAAATTTTACAAACTGATAAATGTTTTTTACTTATTTCGGCAATTTCTGGCCATTTCGTATTTTGGAGGGCCAGTCCAAATTTGGGGGGAGGGGGGTAGGCCCACCCGGGCCCCTACCCAGTTGCCCCAATGTGAATCGATGTTTGAACCCAGGATATCGACGTAAGGGTTGGTAGAAAATCTGCAAATGTCATGGAAAGAAGTGAAGCGTCCAAGATGTCGACGCGACGGAAGCACGATCAAGCATGACAACGGATAGATACCAGCTTCGCGTAAAAACGACGGAATGCCCATGTTTTTCCCCTATTAACTCCCTGCCCCCTCCGCATTTCGCGCTCGTTCGTCCGTTTTATAATACCTCACTGGTTTACGATCGTGCAGGCATCGTGTGCATAAATATTTTACGAGTATGTAAGTTTTTTATCGCCTCACTCGATACTTCCCCCACTACTTTGCATATTACACGACCAAGTAGTTCGTTATTAAGTTTCCTCGGCGAGACGGAGTACATTTTTATGGGTCGTCGAGATCTTAATAATGTCTCCCTTCTTCAGAGACTTTATCGAACCTTTAATTCTCCTCAGAATCTTCAACTGGGTATTTCGCGTTTAAAAAAATGGGTTATTAGGATATTAATTACCCTTACATCGGCTTCCATGAATTCTATCGAAAGCCTATTGGAATTTCTATAGAACCAGCTCGATTACTCAGTGACTAATCGAGACTTTTTCCGATATACCTGCCTACAGGTACTTCGCGCGATATATTCCTGGACACTTTCGTGCTGATCGAACACGCGAAAAGTTAAACTAAATTCATGTAAAGTAAATAGTGTATCATAGATGGCATTGTTCTAAATTATCAATTATTAGTTAGAAGAAGATGACGGATTATTTCGAATTCAAGAATTAGTAAACAAGTGAAAAACTTTATCCTCAGAAAACAGGTGTTGCAATAAATTAGCCCTCCTTATACATTTTTTAAAGTTGTATGTAAATTTCGTGTATTCAAATTCTTTTCTCTGTTTTATTTTCTTCTTACACATAATTTTTAAGAAAATTCTATATGCCTTTTTTGGGCATATATGTGTCAATTAGTGCATACATAATCATATACTCGGTAAAAAAAATAGTGTGGAGCAGTACCTATACTCTATAATCATTTAAAGCTTTTCCATCCACCGTTGTGACCGTCCAATGGACATGTATCAATTATTTCTCCGATTACAAAAATATCCAGTCTAGTCTGTCGAAGCTAACGAGGAAATTGTTTGCTTTCCATCGAGAATCCAACGTTTCATTTCGAAATACAAGCGATATATCCACTGCACTGGCTCCATTTCACATCGCTCGTGTATCCTCTCGTTCCATCTATTCTGTTTCAATTTGCCGGCGTTAATGTCGTTGTACTTATATTGCTGATACTGGGACGAAACTGACGTTAACTGGAATAGCTCGGGCGCACGCGTTATCTCGTCTGGTTGATTCGGCGAACGGAAGCCCAACAGCACGAATACGAGACTTCTCTCTGGCGCGGATCAAAACTCGCTATTTGGATCCAGCGGGGCTACAGGGCGAAGGAAATGCGATACACGCTCTCCAGGCTCCTCTGCTGGGAGTTCGAGCCTGGCGAAAGCCAGTCCGTGACTTTGAGATAGGAAAGCGCGACTCGTTCAGAGAGATGAAGGAGTGTTTGGAGTAGTGCATACATCTACGTCGCGTCAAGTGGGCCGGCAACATGTATGCATGCGTAATTCGTACCCCCTGTGCACACTCGTTACACCTTTTCCGGTAGGTTACTGCCGAGGACGAATCTTAGTCTGGCACAGACACTGAGAATCTTTATGTCTAATTTAACATAGATTTGTCTCGAAAGATCGGTGCCGAAGCGTCACCCTGTCCTCAGTTCAAGACAATACTGTGGGTACTTTATTTATAAGCAGGGATTGAAACGGTTCCGAAAATAACTGTTTGAAACAATTATAGGTTCTGACTGAAACAGTTATGAAGAACCGAAACCGATATCATAACTGTTTTAAACCCCTGATGCTCCTTCATCGTCAATTTTGCTCTATAATTAAATTCGTGCACACCTTGGAATAATACTGTGACCTAAAATTTTCGTTTTCTTCAAGAAGTGGAATTATACGTAACGTATCTATGTAATTTAATATCTAGGCGCGGGTGGGTCCAAATGGACCCCATTATCCACTACTACTCGAGGGTTAAGTACTGATGATCGTCGACTGCAAGGTGGTTATATATGGCACAGCTCATACAACAAACTCTCGTTGCAGCAAAGTTGCAGCATCGTTGCAGTGCAAGATTGAAATGTTTCGTTTCCTGTAACGTTTCGGGCAGTAGGGCCAAAACTATAAATAAGGTAAATGTCCCCATTACTGACCGCGTCCCCATTAGTGACCAATTATTCATTTATATTGTTTATTGCAACACAGAAAGCAAAATATCAACCAGAAAATTCAGAAATTATAATTAGAGGTATTTCATTTATAGTTGCATACGTTATTTAAGTAGCCGTACATTCATCTTTAAGTAAATTCACATGTAAATTTCAATGTGAGGTTATACTACAGATATTATTAAACTCGCAAATTTTACAATAAAAATACATGGACCCATCCAGTAACTTACTCAAATTAACTAGAAATATATACAGAATGATAAAATAAACGGAAAATATTCATTTTCTTTCATTATTGTAGCAGAGAATCAAAAGGTACAAGTTGGTCAATAAAGGGGACATCAGGTCCAATATAATTTTCACCATCATTTTTGTATAAATAGTCAAATATCACTCTAAAACTAATTTGATTAAGAAACTAGAGATTTCAAAAAATACAATGATCCATACTTTACTCAAACATTGTCCTATATTAGTAAAAAATTACTATTTCGAACCAGTCGCACTCTTAAACGGTCGCTAATGGGGACATTTACCTTAACTGTATTAATAATATAATAATGTCTGCGACAGACCCGGAATTATAGTACCTACTACAAAGGCCGTGATTTTTATTTTTTTCTGATAGAAAATTTTTTACCCCCAAGGGGATTCGAACTGGCGACCTGAAGCGTCGTAGGCGAACACTTTACCGGCGCGGCGCAGCTATAACCACTGATTGATAAGTCCGCTGAGGTATTCAAACTTATAGTTCTACCGTCAAAACTTTAAACTCAAATTATTAAAAAACGGAGGCTCATTTTGACAAACTCCATTAGGGTTTTGTAACACTACACTAGCGTAGGGTGGTTCGAAAGGTGATAACTTTTTTGAATAACCTAACATTTAAGCACAAAATATCTCCGTTGTTTTTAATGATACGAGAAATTGTCTCAAGAAAAAATTGATTGTTAGACAAAGAGGGCAACATATTAAACATGGTTGAATTTGTATTTTTATTGGCTATAACGTTACAGTAATGAAAATACGTCATCCCTTTAAAAAAACTATCGATGATCTTAAAATTTCGGGAAATATAACCTTGAGAAAAAATCGTCTCCGTCAAAATAATTGTCTTCCTGAAGCAAACATTTTTTTCTTTAGACATTTTCTCTTATCATTAAAAACAACGGAAATATTTTAGGTCTAAATAGTAGTTGCAGCAGCACTGCAGCAACATTGTGAAAACGTTGCAGCAATAATTCTATGTCCGCCCCGTGCAATGTTACAGCAACGTTGCAGCAACGTTGCGCTACAACCATGCATTAACAGTTAATTTGAAGTGGGTGGAAGTAGCAAGTGTTTCTTTCATGTTTCATTTCCATTCAAATTGTGTACCTCACATAAATGATCATAACTCAGCTTGCAGTGAAAAATTTGAGGCGACGTTTGCAACTGAATTGGGCTGCAGTTATGAATTACGAACATCAACTGAGTGAGAGGACTGAACAGACGATAACAGACTCTCCGTTAGTAATGCAGCAACTTCGCCACTTCCCTATTCCCGAAACAATCACTCTTCCATATAAAGTAGAATTTCGCACGCCGCCAGTCCAGTTACGTCGTCAACATAAATTACGGGCGCCCGACCCCGTGAAATGCAACAATACACGGGGAGCGGGAGCATACGTTCCGTTTGACGCTTGAATATAAATAATGTTTGCCCGGCATCCGTGGATGCGGGCCAAAAGGAAGCGAGCAAACAGGACCGCGGGTATTTTTCAAACGGCGAGTCGTCCGCAGCTTCGCGGCTCATATCTTCTTCATACGTCCATTCGCAAACATATATGTACATCCGTAATGACCTGGGCCCCGTGCAACCTGTAAACATCCATATGCAAATAGAGATTGTTCATACGGGTCTTGTTTCATATGGATAAAATGTTGGCCGTGTAGATTGGCCAGCGCCTCGTTTCTTTGCTATGAAAACTTGTCCATCGCTAGAAGCCCGGCGCTCTTCGGTGTGAAAGAGGGAAACGGAAGGGGACGCGACGCGAACTGATCGCGGGCAAAGCGAAGGAGGAACGAGAGGGAAACCCCGTTTCTCGTTCTGCCTCCGTGAGGGGCGAGATATGGGGGAGGGTTTAGTAAGGCTGTGGCAGGAATCTGGACCTGCGGTTTTTTAAAACCGACCAACCCACATTTTTTGCGAAATTGAATTAGTAGGAGTAATGTTTTCGAATAGACTGTACTGATGATGTAACATAGGGGAAAATAATTTTTTCTCAATGCCTCATTTATAGAAGGAAAATTGGAATTTGAGACTACGGGAGATATGTGATGTAAAGTGTAGACCATGAGTTTTGAGAAGGTACATGACAGAAAAGTGTATAATATTTGGTTTGAAAAGAATGTTTTTCCTGTTCGAGATGGAAGTGTCTGTAATCTGTTTGTGAAATTTTGGAGGCCATTTTTGCCTTCATATGTAGTTAGAAAAGGAGTGGTGAGAAGATTTGTAACATATCGGAGTTCTTTGAGTTTATTACGAACTTCTTCACTTCTCTACTTCAGTAGTAGAGAAAGAAATTGAATTCTAGAATGTGTCCAGTAGGTTTGCACTCTATTTTTCAAATGAAACTTCAGATATACTTTATTTTCAAATTTTCCAATAAAATCACGCGACATTGGATATGTTTCCATTTCGTTTCACTGAACCGTTTATATCCGCCTTAAAAATGCACTAACACAAATTTGAGAAAGTACCTGATCTTGAAATGATAGGAGTCCCCGAGGTTGAAATCAAATACACTGCTTTCTCCTTTTATACTCTCCCCCATTATTGAATGCAACGATAATTCTCTCGTTCGAAGTTAATGGATTATCCCGCATACCTATCTCAAGCTTCCATTTTCATTGTTAATGGGTCATATAAATACTGGAATGCTACAATTAGCGCGCGATCATTTGATTAGCGAGATGGACGTTGTTGGCTAAACATTCATTTAATATTCAATTAATTCGTCATCTGTTGTGGAATCCATTCGCCGAGCAAATAGTCGAAAGAAGGAAATTGAAATGTCATCGAATGCTCGTTAAGTATCGGGAATGTCGAAACTAGGTGGTTGTGTATGTCAAGATTGAAACTGCCTGCGCAGTTAATTATGAGTCAATCTTGCAGACGTTAATAATGTTTGTCGAACAAAAGTGCTTCAAATCTACGAGGCTACACACGATGTCGATCAATGGCAACGTTGAAGCCACATAACAAAACAAGTAAAAGGACTTACGGACGCTGAGTTTAATGAAATCTCACCTATTGTACGATCATGAAATCTCTGACGTGTCTTTGTACCCAGTTATGACAAATAGATTATGAATCTTGCAACGTCAAAGCTTTAGAACGTGCATTCCCCTTGCAGATAAAGTAGTTATTGTTCAATTCATTTCGCAGTCCCATGGAAAAACGGGAAGATAAACAGTTTTCCAAGCAATATTAGACACACTTGATTAAACTTTAAATATGTAACGAGAAACTGATTCCCAGAACGGAGTGCATTATTTTCTTGGGTGAAGTATGATGAATTGATTGGACAGTCTAAGAAGAAATAATCAATAACAGGACGAAGTAAAAGAAATTATTTTTTGTTAATATCGTAGCATAACTTTTTTATCTTTAGAACATTGAAATGAATATACCTAGACGTCAACTGGTCATTCCATTGATTAATGAGTGCGTCCACAAAATAGCGTGACCAAGTTATATCTTTCCTTCCACCGAAACGTAGGTGTGATTGTAAATTAGACGAAGAAAGAAGTTTCTATCGGCTTTGTTTGCCACGAAATCCCGGGGTCCATTTATTACAGACTTCTCTGATTATAAAGCACAGCGTAAAACGTTATTACAGGGGGTATTTTATTATCCATCGCTTCAAACACTGTTCCCCAGCCAAAATCTCGCGTGCATCAATACCATCGCCATTCCAGCTCCCATTTGCAGTCAGTCCAACGAACGCCGTCACTAATGTTTGCCTGGCTGATTGATCTTTGTTTTTCCAGTGGGTATTCTTAGATGTGTCATAAATCCATTCCAAGTAATCTAAGAGATTTTTATTAAACAAATATTCCCAGAACTTTGCTACAGCCCGAAGCACAGTTACCATAAACGTCACATTCTGCCAGTTATCTATGTTTAAAAATCTTTTACTTATAAGGAAAATTCGACAATTTTAAAAATCTGAAAATTCTGGTACTTTGATGAAATGTACTCTTAATGGTCTCAATGTGGTACCTATTTTTTGTTTCGGCAATGATAAGGGTCTAGGGGTGGAAACCCTCCCTCATAGAAATTGTGAGAAAGAATTGTTTATAACATGGTGGTAAAGTATGTATAAAAAAATTTATTGTAGAGGTGAATTATGAACAATAAAATTTCTGCGATATTGTCAGTCATTTAGAACCATAAAACTTTGTGTCTAACTTTTTTCTGTGTCTTTAAATATGCAGGATAATATGAAACCTCAATTTCTTTGAGGGATGCTTCCACCCGTAGAACAGCTACATTACTGGACCAGGAAATACCTACGCCATTGGGTCCACCTGAACTACATTTCTAGGAAGTATTAGATTTTTTTGACTTTTCGAGTTGCCAAACTTCCTTCCCCAAAGTTTAGACATAGTGTGACCGTAAATCCACATTTCCCTGATCCCTCCCAGTATATATAAGAAAACACTGCAAGCCCTTTCCTAAATTCTGCTCCCTCTCCTATTCTAAAAGTCTCTTGAAAACGCACATTTGTAGAGGTGAATTATGAAAACAACCACTTTACCACAATTCCGAATCAGAATTATGTACAACTCCAAAACTCTCTTCGCTTTAACATAATATTCGTCTATAAATAAAGTCCTTACACATAAACTATCTCCGGTGATAACAATCTGCGTAATCCATCGGTTACAAATTGTATTTCTCAGTAGTCAATCAGCCACCAGAAGTAGAACTACAGTAGAATTTCGTATAGTGGAACACTCACTATCCTCGTGGTGATGATTCTATCGTTTCAGAAAGAATAATACAAGTAACAATGCCAGAAATGAAAAGCAATCTAAATTGTTGCTAATTTTGTAGTACTCCCCCCATTTTCTGAATCATTTTTTACTTCGCTTCAAAACCTTTGATTAACGCGTAGATTGTCAATTTCATATAAAAATAACGTGAATAGTATTCATTTTGATCGTCAGAGAAGGATAGAAGCATTCCGTCTGTATCTATTTCGATTAGGGCTCTCACTATCCGGATATCCGGATACTCAGATCCGGATTTCGATTCGGATTTCGAGTTATAACGAGCAATCGGGATACTCGGATATCCGGATAGTAAGAGCCCTACTACCTACTATAGTCGTGTTCAGATTTATTGGCCGGTGAGTTCGGTTTCTCGAGCAGCGCGCGAGGAGAAATCAGCCACTACCACCTGACGATCATGGATTGGCAGTCGAAGTTGCTGAACCCCCGAAGGGTATGGTGGGGTAAGGGGAACGGTGCTCGACTCCGCCTGAACGATGCCGTGTGGCTGTTGTTTATTCATAGCGTAATAGTAGTGTGCGTTACGAATCGTATTGGCTACGCATAACCAATACGAGACGAAGCTGCGGCAGAATCCCGTTAGCCGCTGGCCAAGCCTTAATTCCGAGTATGAGTTTGTCGCTTCTTTCTGGCCGAAGGGGGGAGCGAGATGGAACGCTTTGCAAACCGGTTTTCCAATGCTCAGGGCACCGTACGACGGCCAGGCCCAGCCCGAGGGAGAGCGAGAACGTAGATAAAAGGAGCACCGAGGCAGGCAAGCGGTGTGGTGGGAGAATACCCCTCACGAAACTCACCGGCCAATAAAGCTGAACACGTCTTTAGGTAGGTACTAGGTATCCGGATTATCCGGAGTATCCGGATTGCTCGTTATAACTCGAAATCCGAAACGAAATCCGGATCTGAGCATCCGGATATCCGGATAGTGAGAGCCCTAATTTCGATAGTAATAGACATGTTCTGTTCGGATAATACAAAGTTCGAATGACAGAATACTCAGATATAGTCGAGCGATCGGATAATGGATTCTCTACTGTCGCCCTACAACATTAACGTGTCGCAGATGATCGAGACATCATGGCAAGGCTCAAGCCAGCCTCCATTCGCAACTTTGTTCCTCGTCCCGCGGTTATTGAGTCGCTGGCACTTACATATAGGGCTTTTCGAAGCGCAAGTATGTATATACCTCCTACTTTGTCCCTCGTGAACGGAACGATGCCCGATGAAGAGGCAGAAGTACCTGGTTTCGAGATCCTTTGACAGAACAACCCAGTCATCCGCGTAGTCTCGAGTGCTTCAACTTTGAGCGCACGCTCGTCCTGTGGCCACCGTGACCGGATAGTTTCGACTTGTTATCGATTCAGCGGATGAACTATTTGCTTGAAAATTCCGTTCGATCGTCATGCACTGATTTGTTCAAATGTTTCTGAGAGCGACTTCGTCGAGTACTCGGTGCTTTGTTCGCTAGAACCAACCGCGGTACTTAGTTGCTCATCCGAGCGTATTGTTTTGTTGCAATGAGCACGATGTCGATGAACCCTCTGTAATACCAGGATGGAGCAGTTGGAGCAGTGAAATTTTAGACTTGCAATAGGGTAGCAGGTAATATAGATTCGCTGACGTGTACTTTCTATCAGAAATCGTGCCAGCATCAAGCTGTTCGTGCGAGGCATCGGAAAGTTGTACTGCTTAAGCAGTTGGGCCAGGAAGCACATTGGAGGCGGTTTAAATTAGAATGCCGATGTTAATCCGACTTCCTTGACGCTTTCCTGCTTGGTAGTTTCTTGTGGCAAGATATAAACAAATCTTGATGCAGTTTCACCGATACTGTAATGCGAAATGAAACAGACGTAGAATTATGTGACAAGCTGGAATGATCGTGGGAACTAACGAATAATAATTTTTAATTGTTCCCATGGAGTAAAAATTCAGATTCCAAAGTGTTCTTGGCTGATCAGCTCCCTTCTCGATTTCTTACCTAAATTTGATACTATACGGAGAAGTTGATGTAAATCAGAGTAGAAGTAAAACAGAGCAGTCATTATACTCGGGAGAAGTCGTCAGATGTCATGACTTCAATTTCAACTCAATTTTCAGCAAATATTGTCTTAAAGCAAATATCGACCAGTTTTTCTGAATCAGTATAAAATTTTGAACATATTAGGCTTATTCCGATAAAATAAATAATATCAGTACACATTAATTTTAATAGCCATTTTATGTTAGTCACGAACTTAGTCTAAGCTTTCCCAAACATTTATTAAAACGTCTGTTTATTTATTTATTTATTATAATAAACGAAACGTAACAGTGGCATAGATATACCATTTCCAAACGATTTGACGCTGCACAAAGAGCTTGTCAGAACTCATAGTATCTACAAATAAAACAAAGCAGCCCTTATACAAATATATCCTTACCAGTTTAAACAGTAGTGTTTCGTGCAAGCTTTCGTTAAAACACCAGGATTATCCTCGTACTCTTTGTCCATTGACTTGCCTCAGTCACTACATAGCTGCAAGCCAGGCGTCGTAGCCCGCATAACGAAACCCTTTAACCGTGTCTCAAACGAGCCGTAGCTCTATCATGCTCCGTTTGCCTCGAGGATCCACTTAACCCCAAGAAGACGGGGATGAAGTGAATGGAATCGAATTGTCATTGCACGGTCAAACAGACGTCTGCATCCCTCGCTCGCTCGAAGGGCTTCGTTCCCTTTGACGCGAAAGTAGTTCAAGAACTGTCCAGATCAAACTCCTGGTGAACCGAGTCCTCCGAACATCGGTGAGCTACTTGCCGATGATTGGACGAACGTTCACCTACGATTACATCGAGCTCGACGTACAATTTAAAATCCTACACGCTACCTATCAGGCGATTCATTAATCCATACCTTGATAACCTGTATAATTGCGATATTACGTAGTGTATGAGCAAGAGAATTCGCCTAAATGAGAAAATTAACATGACAGGATATTAATACACAATTTGTGTAGATATGTTCTGTATACGAACAATCGGAAAAGAGGGGATTAAACACCGACTCGTGGATTGGTATCAATCAATATGGTAATCAGCACTCGGCTGATAAGGGACGGCGTGCATATATTGGTTATTATTATCGGTTTATTGATTTACCATCCTTACCCTGCCCTGTATGTAGTGATATCGATAACAACGTGATATAGTAACATTCCGGACGTTTACTAATTTTATTGAGGAGGAATTTATCAAGGATGCTTAACTATTGGCAGCGTAGTATTTTTTAAATGAGATTTCATGGTGGGAAGATAGTATTATTGGTTTATTGAAAACAGTGGTTTATGTTTTGGCTATAGTCGTGAATTAAAAATCTTAATCATTGTTTTACTGTGTTGCATTGAGCGCTATTGAATTTTTAACCGAGTGATTTTTTAATCGATACAGTTTTGAGGATGTGACTATTGCAGAGAGATGCAATTTCAATTGTACAACTTGAAAAGGATATTCTTAAAAGTTCCTTAAACAAGTTAGTGAAAAATTCTCCACCCTTTAATTGGCTAAACTAAACAGATAATAATATATCTTATATTTCCCTAATATAGAGATATTAAAAATTTATTCTGGTTCTCTATGTAACATTTAAAATTTTAGTCGCAGGGGAACAAAGAATGAGAGGCACTATGGTTCGCCATTAAATAAAATCAACTTTATCCAATTTCCAGAAATATGACACATTTTATCCACCCAAGTGTTGCAGGTGCATAAAAAGTTGAGATCAGTCCTGTGGGCATGCGCATCTACATATCATACGTTATGCAGTTTTGCAAGTTAATAGCTGCAATTAGACTCCAAAGTCAATTTACACAGAATTAAGTTAACTGGGCTTGCACCATTATGCCGGAGCCCTCCAATTACGCATTTTAGAGAACCAGAAGCATTTGGAGAAATTACATTCACCGTCGCTTTCTGCATCTCGTTCCACTGCCAGCGATAAAAACGACGGCCGATGTAACTGTTGAAGATTCATTCACTATGCTCGGACAGAAAGCTGTCGAATAAATCATTGACAACGATTCACGAACACTAAACACTTAAAACCCTAATATCCTGTATTACAGTACTGGAAATATTTACTGCATCACTCTCAAGACGTAGTACCTACTTAGGCACAATTTTCATAGCAATACAGATTTTTTGAATAACTAAATTTTGCAATAATATTTTTCTGATATTAATAATAAGAGAGGTATATATGATAAAATAATTATTCAAGGAATGCAATAAATATTTCCAGTTCTGTATATCTAATATTACTAATGAATAAAGAATTCTAATTTTACAATATTTACCTATGAACGAACATTTATAATCGGTCACGATTTCTTACGTGATCCTCAAATGGAAGATGTAAAATTGGCGGATCAATTAAGACGCTCATCCCTTGCAAATTCCGCAGGCTGAATGTAAATGACCACGCCAGAATTTTTATTTTCCCGTTCCCTTCCTACAAGCTAGTGAAAAATTTAATTTTTATTGCGGCCTAGCCAGAGGGATGTTCATCTTTATACAGTGGAAACTGTTGTTTATGATAAAACGTAAGCGACCACCAACACCAAAGTGGAACTACCCGCGATGGAATAATAAAAAAATATAGCGGTGCATTATTTTCGCAGGATAAAGTCACGATTTCTTTTTAAGACCGCTCGTAAAGCGACTTCTAATTTGTTTAAGGGGAATGAACTCCTTCCGCTGCTACTTGGCAGAAGGTTGTTTATCGTCTTCATTAAACGTTGTGAACAGCTGCAAATGAAACAGTGCGCGCATTTCGTTATCTGCCCCTTATATTGGTCGCATAAATTCTTATTCAAACTCGTGCAACGAAAATTCATGGCCCCTGTTAAGTGGAAGAATAGTATATCGGTTCACTCGTGAAGCTGGATTTAGATACTCAGCTTAAATTAACTTTAAATATCGTTATTTAAATTAACAAAGTTTCCAGGCCAAAGCTCTTCCGTTTGGAAGAATTAAAAATAACGTGAAAATGTTCCTTTTGAGAACAATGGCTGGATCGTTTGTTAGCTGGGAAGGTTTCACGGAGAGAAAAGAAAAGGTTTCCAATGAAAACGTTTATATAGGGGATAATCTTTTATTTGAGAGTTTGGAGATGGTTATGTTTAAGGGCGGACATACAACTAGAGAGGCTTAAAAACTGACGTCCTTTTAGAATTTTTTTAAAGAAAGTATTAACATTATCGCACCTATAATTTTTGCATTAATTATGTTACAATTTTGCCTATAATACTTCATTTTGGTATGTAAACATATTAGTTATACGATTATATAAAAATACAGTATTATTGCGGTTACCTCCAAATGCGTTATTCGCCACAGTGATTTGCGGCACCCACTCGGAATTAAACAGATTTTAGATGAAAGCAAAAGGCACATTAGTTTCTTAAAATATATTAATAAGTGCTGGTTTTGACAGGAAATATTGCAAAAAAAGTACATTTTTAAAGAAATGGCAGAACTCTAAATTAAACGATCAATTTATGGACATGAAATCTTACCTTTTTGTGGAATAAAGAAGGAAGTATGTATCAAATAAGAAATCCGCACTTTCAAAAAGTACGTAATAGTGTATGATATAGCCACGAAAAATTGGACGTACATCGGTCGAATAGTTTTTGATTGATCGTGGGTACCGTGTTTGAAAATCTGGTTTGGAGAAAAATCCATTTGAAATTCTCATCAATGTATGACAACACGTGAGCGTGTTACGTGAATTTCGGTCCCCAATTTTGGAAAACATTCTTGACATATCAAATACTAAAAATATGTAAAAAAAATAGAATATTAATCGCTTTGGCATATCTAGATGTGTCCCCCCCCCCCCCCCCCTTAAGAGGATTGACAGAATTTGAACAAAATCAACCGGCATTTCAAGACCAGTTCCTTAAATGTGAATTAAAATTTTTATTTTTACGAATAGACGGAAGATACAAAGGTGGGTAAATGGAGAATTCGGAAGATAAATTTTGTCCCTCCTGTGATTACAGAATCTTGATCTTGAATCTTGATTTTATGGATTCGCAATATATTTTCATTTTGTGAATAGAATGTTAACTACAGTTCCACATGGACAGATAAATAAACTGAAAGTTATCGTACATTATAGCAAATATATAACTAAAATATAATATTATGACTTTAATAGAATAGTTTTGCCTCTCAAGGGCGAAGCAACACTTTACGCATAAATATTATTAACAATATTATTCTAAGCTACGCTCAAAAAATCTGTATTACAAAACCTAGTAATTTCACTATTAACAAGTTCAATGTCACTGTGAAATTCACATTCTTAACAGTACTGTAAAAATTGATCATAAAATTTGTAATGCCCATTAATAGCCGAGTAGCATTCCTGTTTTCCCATTTCCTCTATTTCACAGTAAACAATTGAATCACAGAATAAGCTTATCTATTCATCGAAAACCAGTTGCAGTAAATAACAATACATCTTTGCAGAGTGAAAGTACAAAACGGGTTAAGTGCCAAGTAATAGTTTTTCAACCCTTTGAGAACGTGGGCTGAAACGCTTGTCCCAGGCCGTGTGCGGAAATCCTTTAATCTCATTTGCTTTCTATACTCAATGACCGCCCATCGGCGTTTCCCGCACAGAGTGCATGCACGGTCTGAATACATATATGAATTCATCACCCGCAAAGCGTTAATAATGATATACATTGGATTTGTGTGTCAGCCACAAAAGAAACAAAAAAATGTAAGTACTCAAGGAAACTTCTGGAATAGGTATTGCCACTTTGTTATTGGCGATGCCTAATCCCGAAAAAATCCTATTTCGCCTAATTTTAGTACTTCCACTTTACAATCTCCTCACAAACTTTCTTCACACTTCCACCACGCCAGATCAAAAGTCTTCTACTCTAAACATCTCTACCGCGCAATCAGAGCAAGAGTACATGTATCGATTATCACCACGCATTAATTAACATCTATTCTAAAATTCCCTATTTTTTCTGTGACCAACGCGTTCCCCGTACAACCGGATTTTATGTCCGTAATAACCAGCATTCGCGTCCCGTTGTCCGGCCAGCGTAATCCGCGTAATGCGAACCATTTGAAACTACTTACTGAAGAATTGATTCCGCGATAAAAACTTACAAAAATTCCTCGAAAATCCGAAAGAAACAAGAGTGGTTCACGAAATATTCTCAATTGTCGCGGCCTCCGTCCCTTGGCCAATGGATCAGCGCATCGTCGGCATTAAAGTGGCTTCTCGGGGAAGTGCACCAACCGCGTCAGCATGGAGACGAACGAGGGTATCTGCTTTTTCATGTTGAAGTCCTTGTCATGGGGCACGTGCGATTTGTAATCAATGGCGACGCGGCGATTGACGAAAGTCAATATGGTGAGGAGGTCGCGGGTTCGTCCGTTCTTCTCCAGCTCGTTGCAGAGGGCCTGTATGAACCAAGCGCCGGCGTCCGGATTCCTCCACGAGTAGAAGCCTGAAAAGCAGTAGGAAAACGTTTTCCGGTCAGAACTCCCTCTCGCTCTCTCCCTGTCTCTCTGTGCGCGCCGCTTTCTGCCACTGCAAATGCATTCCCGTACACGTGAGCACGCCTAGAACGAACGCCTAGCTCGCGATGCTTCCGTTTCCAACGGAGGCAGGGATTTATCGCGGATGCGACGTTTCCATTAAGGTGAGAGACGTGTCATTAGAGCGAACGTCGTTAATTGTGGGAGAAAATTTTTGCAAGTGACAGAGAGACGTTCCTTGGATTCCAATATTCTCTGCGGTCTCGATTCTCTTTAGTAGCTGCTTTGTTCTTGGAACGTAAAAGTAATTTTTGATTGTTGGAGATCCAATGTTTGATTTCGTAGCTTGGTTGGTTATTTTTGTATGTTCTAATATTAAATGCTCAGAGTCTGCCAGTGTGTTCTATGAGAAGAAATAAACAGCAAATCTTGGGAATACGTGGGTTTGGAAACGTTTTATTGAATTGTTGTAACAGGAAGATTAGACGCGGAATTTATAGTAAGTTTGCATTTAATATGCTTTATTTCTTTTTACTCATAGAACATACTCACACAGTTTAATCGTTTAACATTGAGAACTTTGCAGCAAGAGGGGTGCAGATTCATATTTCACACTTTTTGTAAAATAGGGCAAAGTGAAGGACCGAATTGTTGAATGAGAAACCCAGTAAATGACCGCATACTTTTAGTAAGAATTGCACGTATTAATGTTTGTTTAATACGCATAACTAAACATATGAGATATTAAAAGTGCAACTACACTCCATTTATAAACATATACAGTAATGCCTCGTTAGTATTCCGACGAACGGGGCTGGCGGCGCGATGCGGACACTATTTCCTTAAGGTACGAATACACGACGACACTTTTGTGTCTAGATCAAGTGTATACATCAAGTGTCAGCGTGGGGACAGTGTCCTAGACTCGTGTAGACGCTAAGTGTCTTGATCTAGACACTTGATCTAGACACAAAAGTGTCGTCGTGTATTCGTACCTTTGGAGTAGTATATGCTCTAAGACTATTCCGTGCAGCCAATGCCGCGAGTGAGAAAACCCCAGAGCGGAGCGAGAGGGAACGAAACAATTGACATGAAGTTGTCGTCGTGTCTTTCGTTCTCTCACTCTCGACCGAAGGATTCCAAGAAATGGTGGGGATAGTGAGCGGGATTATAACGCATGGTAAAAACGCGACACTAACGACGAATTACTGTAGTAATTTTTAAACTTATAATTAATATTTCTTTGCCTAATGGTCATTCACTGGTATGCGGTCAATTACTGGTTGGTTTGATGGAAATCCGATAATAAATGAGTGACTTATAGCAAACATTAATATTAATATTATTATTATAGAATATTTCGCCAAAAACAGAAGTAAAAACTTATCAACTAAATAACTACCATTTATTGTGTGAAAATATATACTTTTCAATTAGTGTTCTCTTTTTAATGTTAAGTCAAAGGAATAATTTTAAAAACAGTTTTTCTAATTTACTCGAAGTTGGTAAAGATGGAGCTGCACCCCACTTGTTGCAAGGTCCTTAATTGCTCGAATACAAAAATACGAGTCTTCAAGAATCTTGACTGTCTTGGCTTTCATGTTAAATTTTACTTTATTACAATGACGCATGCAGTGCTTCCCCCACTTTATGTGCCTACTCGAGTGTACTACTGATTACCTTAGGTATGATGCGAATGCAGAGTATAAGCTACAGATACGTAGGTTCAATTAATCGTAGCGTCTGCTTTGATCTGTCATAGGATGGGAACTGTAATATATAATTGAGTACAGGTAAACTGTAGCACTTTAGGGGGTGCATCATTAGAGGAAGGCTTCTTCCACCCAATATACCTCTTAATTAGATGCTCGGTAACACTGTCTCGTATTTACTAACTCTCAAACCAGCTTCTCGTCACAGGAACTCCTCGATTCAGGGGAACCTTTCTCTTGTAACAATGCATCAAAGAGAATGATTCATTTCCTCTTGATGTAGTTTATGTTTTCAAAGAGCTACGGATTAGTAACATGTTGCGTTTTATTGTTGTAAAAGAAATTTCGACTAACAGGACTGAAACGAGTAAGTACTCGAGGAGAAGCTCAACTGTAAGCAGTTAAGAAGTCAATTCTGAAAGACTGGAGAGATTTTGAGCCATGATTTACAGTTACAATTACACTGTCATCATTTTTACTGATATTTGTTTTCGTTCCCTGGATCTTATAATACGTTACTAAAGACAGTAAAAATAATCAAAGATTGAACAACTAAGTTTCTATTCTTATTCGTTAATCAAACAGGTATTTATTCGACAGGGAATTTGTAGCTACTCCATTTCATGTCGTTGTATTAAAAAATATTCATAGACAGTTTTCCAAAAATCGAAATCTTAAGCAAAAAAACATTTCCATATATTTTCTATTTATACTTCCATGTAGGTATGTATGATCGAGTTATACCACCAGCTCGATGACACCCTGTGTATTACATTGTCAATATATAATCGCTTCACAACATTTCTTACCCAGCTTTCCAACATTACGCAAGAAAATTTTAAGTTCAACGTCTCCACAGAGAAACCCATAGAACCTAATTAAACAATCACCGCTCACATTGTTTGAGTTTCCATCATCGGTGTTTGGCCAATTCTCCACAATCGTTCACAAACCCGACCCCCTAATCAGTTCGCTATACTTCTAATTTATATGGCGGTCTAAATTCACCACTTGAAGCGGTGATTCGCGTTTGCGGAACGCCCTCCGCTCGACCCAACCCTTAATGGTAATTCAACCCCTATTCCCATGCTCCCGTTTTTCCGGCAAATTGCGGGCGGGGAACTCGAACGCACAAGAAATCAGGGGAAAACCACGGACGGAGTTGCCAGATTAAACGGGTCTGAACGAGTTTGTACGAGCAGCACTCGGTTCCCAGCATCGCGTATTGTGGCGGCTCGATTGTGTTTATAAAGACGGGCATTCTCACGTGATGGACGGTCCTTGATGAGGTCATTAGTTGCTTTCGCGAACCGCGTCAGGGGTAAATATCGGCCTTAATGACTCGCTGCCTCGGCCCGCAGAAATAACTTGAAGAGATGGCGCCCGGATCGCGGACCCACACATCGTCGCGGAAACGCGGCGGGGTCCCTTAAAAACCACGAGCACTGACGCGAGAGATTAATCGTACTTTGAAAATGATTCCTACTGTTCCTAAGTGGCTACTTTTTACGTTACCTGCCGCGATGTTTACTGGCGACCGTGGGTATTCGATATCGTTTTCTTAAAACATCGGCGAGGATAAATACAGTCGAGACAATTTCAAAATTAATTCAATAGGGTAACTCACATTTGAGTCATTCCTAATTCGCTACAAAAAAGAAAGTGAATTGTTTTTACAGTTGTTTCAATCCTCTGTGTTTAAACCTCATTCAATTTCTTTCGGTCAAAATTTGCCCCAGAATTGACCACTTCCCAAAATTTGAGGCTCCCCAAAATTTCCCGCTTATCTGAACATCTTCCACGAATTTCCCTCGCAGCTTTTGTATTTCGCATCGTTAGTGTAGGGCTTAGTTCCTCGCGCTGAATATGCGAAGCCATTGCCCTCTGAAATCCGAAGACCGAAAATCTCGGAGACACGCGGAAGTTTCATTCCGTGGGTTATGAGGAATTGCACGTTAGATGGAAATATATTTTCCATGCCAGCGGAATCATCGTAGGAAGATATTTGCCGCCCGACAACAGGCGGGAATGGTAGAGACAAAAGGGGCGAGGACGCTGCTTCCAGAACGCTAATGCAACGCAGAGAGGGCGAATATAACATTGTCACTTTCCACGGCACCAGACCGATCGTTTCCACCGCAAAAAAACCTACTCCCGCGAACCAGCGAGATGCTGGGCATCCGTATCTTCGGATATCCAGCTAATACTGGCATATGTCTCCCGAATGGGGCTGTCTGTACAAGTGGCAGTCGCAGAGAGAACAGAGACCCGTCGATGCCACACCGCAAGCCATTTTTTCCTCTGTTGAGTGGCACGCAACTCGCCCATACACGTGCGAAAATTGCCAACCGTTTTTCCGCACAAAAATGCACGGTCACAGAAAGCTCTGCATCTCGATCAATTTTCAGAAAATCTGCATCGCATTTTTACTCGACATTTCTGACAAACTGGATTATATTTACCGCACGTTAAACCAAAAATAAGTTTTGAAAATTTGGAGGGACATGTAAATTTATACGGTGACAAAAATGAAGCGTGGACTTTCGTTGGAAAAAGGAATGCTACATTATGTATTCTGTTTTTGGAATATTATTTTTGTAACTACTGGAATTCATAATTCAAGCTTCTACATAATTCGAGCTGGTTTATGTTCCAGTTATCTGGAATTATAAAGGCTTTACTGTACTCAAAATTTCAAAATTTTCCTCGGAAAAACAGAATTCTGAAATTGTTATTCGAGACGGTAAAGATTAAATGAATCATTATCGCAAACAGATGTGGTTCAATATATTTATGTGTCATAACATTTATCTGTTGAGGGGAGAGAAACAGTCCTTTATTTTCTCGAGGGTACGAGAAATTCGAACACACGAGTTCCTTTTCACAGACTCAATCACAACATATGGTGCTTCAGGGAAGCCGAGTTTCGTTGCGTATAGTGACACGAACGGAGAAACTTATAATTGCGTGGGTGAGCGAGGAAGTTGAAATTAAACCCCGTTCGCTTTTGAAGAAGGAACAGAGAAAATGACATAACGAGGTTTTGCAAATTCGTATATGCCGAGTCGACAGAGGAGAAAGTGCTAGAAGGAGCATTTCTAAACGTGTCCTAATTTCCCAGACTCTGCGTCGCCTGAATCCTGCGTTATCCAAGCACTATACCCTTGTAATATTCTGTACCATCAAATCAGGTAATGTCCTACCGTAAAATGGGGGAACATTGGCAGGTTTTTGAAACATTTTGTTATATAATGTAAGAATTAACATGTTTACATTTGCTTTAAGGGGAGGTTCTGGTCTAGAGCCCCAAAAAATAGGTGATTTTTAGGAATTAATTAAAGGAAAACTAGTGTGTATAATTTAATGAGACTTGTTGCATTGTATTAAGGATGTCTTAAATTATAGAAATATATTTTTTGTTTTATAATTAATCAGTGCAGACAGCCCTGGGGAGTCGTTAAAGTTAAAGCGTCAAAAAATTGATCCAAATCGGTGGGACCTGTATCTCTAAAAGTTATTATCCGATTCGACTGAAACCTTTTTTATTTTGAAGATTATTATTTTTTCTAGGGGGGAACTAAAAAAAATTACCAAAATTACATTTTTTTAGAAAATAACGACACTTCACGTTTGAAATCACTTTTCCCTGTATTTTTCGTCCTTTCATCGCCTTTGAAAATTATAAATTTTCAACTTTTTGTAATTTTTTTTAGTCCCCCCCCCTAGAAAAAAGAATAATCTTCAGAATAAAAAAAGTTTCAGTCGAATCGGATAATAACTTTTGAAGATACAGCTCCCACCGTTTTGAGAACACTGTTTCGAGAAAAACGCGTTTAAAGTTTTACGTGAGCGCCGAGTGGCCGGTTGTCACCCATGCATTTGCCGCTACTCAAATGCCTATAACTTCGGGAGTTTTGCGAATTTCAATAAAGCCTTTTAAACACGTTTTCCTAAAAGGTTGAACATTCGAAAAATTAAATAAAAAAAAATCGACATTTAGACCAGAACCACCCCTTAAGTATCTCATCATAACATTGCATCTTTTGTGAATGCACTACAAGTGTCAAAATGCATATCATTTTTGTTCTTTCCTTCTTTAATACATCTTAAAAACCAGCCGGTACGGGGTAACATTGGCGCATCATATAAATAGCATAAACAGGCTAAGTTTTACTAATCTGAAGTCATTAAGATACATTGACAATTAAATTTTTTCATTTTATTTTATTTTTTACATCTCAACTAAAATCTAATTGTAACATTGGCACATCGTATAAATAGCTTTAACAGGTTAAGCTTTACTAATCTGAAGTCAGTAAGATAAGATATTACCTATGTTACCTATAATAAAATCTCGATCTCGAATACGAATTTATGCGAATACGAATTCATGCGTATAGCTGCCAATATAACCCCGGCGTATGCCAATGTTACCTCGTACTGCGAATGTTTCCCCATTTTACGGTACCTCTTAACATCTATATGTTCGCTAACTGAAGTGCGGTACCAAAGTAGTACCAGTGTAGTCTCCATTACAGTCTGACTCTAATCTAATTCAGTTTCAATTCCTCCCAGAACAAAGTTGCACTTTTCATTTTATAGGGAACCAACATTTCGTTGTTCGAGAGCCTCTGAATACACATTTATTTCGAAAGCAAACCAGCTTTCAAACAACCAAACTTTTTTTAATTGATTTAAAGCGACATTACTAAAAATTTTGCGTCACTCAAACTGTTAATTTGCCATAATGAATCTCCACGCGACGTTGAAAAATTCTTACGTCCCCGACAAAATTAAAGCGACGGGTTTAATCGTATCTCTTCGCCATCCGGCGCGCGGGAAGAAAAGATTCCGAAAAAGAGCTAGCGACGAGCCGACAGCCGTCCTCTAAAAGCAGCAGTTTCGCCGTGGAGTTTTTTTCTTCACCGCCGTCGACTCGCTGGTATTCGTGGCACTTTTCCTTCGGGGTTTCCTGCCCCGCGGAGGGGCACTTTGTTCCTCGTTATCGATCACAATAGACCAGGACGGAAGCAGGGCTTCTCTTAACGCGGCTGTCGACGATGTGCACGCGGCCTGGGTGCCGCGAGGGGCGAGAAAACCGTACACAGAGTCATGCGAGTCGGGGACAATCGTGCGGAAGCATTAAAAAACGTCGGCCAGTAGAGGTCTGAGCCAGTGAATCTCGTTACGCGCAGCTCGCCGATGTACTGAGTGCTTGGAAAGGAGGGTTCGAAATACTGGGGCCTTTCGGTACTCGTACAAATGACGAGAGGCGATCCGTTAGGTTCTCTAAAAGGGAAAGGGGTTTTTGAAAATTGTTGAATGATTGGAAAGTAGAATTTGATATTTTGGAGATGGATAAATAATTAATGAAGATAAGAGCTTGCAGTGATTTAAAATGCGATTCTAACTAAACAAAATTATTTTTGTACGTATATATACTTTTTGCTGAAATACTTATTGGTTTATTTGTAAACTAGCTTTACTACTCAGCTTCACACGAAATTTAGATTCTGATTTTATACAAAAAAATTTTTTTTTAGTGATAATAGTCACATTCATCTGGATTAGTCAAGCATAATAAGATAAGGCACATTTCGTGATACCGGAGTTTATCGTTCGAAAGTCCTTAGGCGACAGACAAACACACAAATATATTCGAAGCATTCTGCTTTATATATTAAGATATATTAAGATTTACAATAAATTCATTCATTATAATCTAGCAATATTAACTTTTATCAAGTACCTACACCTATATTTTTATTTACACACAATAACAAGCAAAAATAATTATAAATATGTGGAAATAACATTAAAAATAATAAGTGAGTAAATATTTTTGAAATATAGGTATATACGTGTACGAAATACTAATGACAAAAATAATTTTTCTTAGCTAGAATCGCATTTTAAATCACTGTGCAGCTGTATCGTAATACCTTATGCCACGTGAGGTACTTTTGCATGATATATGTGAAAGCGAAGGATAACTGAAAAGGATAATTTTTTAACTGTTAAGTCCTACTTTCGTATTGTTTGGAAGTTGCTGCTCAGTTCTTGTCGATTGATCACTCCATTTGATCCCATTTTGCTATCCGTAGGTATTTATTATTCCTCACAATTTAATAAGAAAATAATTCATGATGCACAAATATAGATATATATATTCTAAGGCTTTCGGTCCCTATTTGAACCAGTATAAACCCCAAAATGTTGCAAGCCTCTTTCTGAAACACTCTGCAGAGTATCATATTACTGTAATATTACTCAACCGCCAAGTGATTGGAGCAATTGATCCCCTAACTATATTTTGCACAGCGTAATGGCAGAAGCTCAGAGCCGCCTAGCGTGTCGAGTGATTTGCTACTGGATGCTGAAATAAACGGGCTGAAACCCTCAGGACCTATCTACCCGATACACTGATATTGATACACCAGTTCTTGAATAACATTACATAATAGATCGATAGTGATTATTCACTAATTCCTGAATGTATGTGCTTCAATCGGAATCGCGTAAATTCAGCATTGATTCAGTCGAATGAGAATCAGATTGGCGTACGGCTAACGGATCCAAATATTATATACATACATTTAACCTAATAGATTTCCAGCGATGTAACGAGTAATTATGACTGGCATTCGTCGTTGCATTCGCGAATCTCGAGTTAATGTGGATGTTGATACACAAAGAAACGTTCTTGCGCAACCGTGCCGTTTCATGATTCGCTTTTATCAGGCAGTAAACAATTCCTGCTGCACCGAAACGTGTAACGATAATGATTCGGCTGCCGGTATCCCATCGCTCTTTGACGTTCTTTATATATATATTACGTGCTTATATGGACATTTCCGCGTAAATGAATCGATTGTAGCAAAACAGAGAAAGGTGGAAAATATTTAACGCCAGTTACAATAACAATAACAGTCGGTGCCTGTGCATATTTTCGTTTCATTCAGCGCGCATACGAAAAATAACTGCGATCCCTTTACCACCGGAAACCTCGGGAATGTTATCGGATGCACACGTTAACAATCCGATTGTTCGCGATCCCGCTATCAAATTCAAGGCCTAGGTATACCGTATAAACAAGAATAACAGCGGCATTGCGCGTGCAGATTGGATATTGAAGACGCCTTTTAAAATTTTGAACAACCATTTATTATTTCGGCGAGAGCTCGCCGAAGCAATCTGTTGCGAGCGGTTGCGCGGTTTATGAATCTTTCGCGTTTCATTTCAGTGTCTGGCTTGTGAAAAATTGTACGGTGAGACTTCAGGGGTTGTGGAATATCTGCAAATGATGCTGCTCGGTTGTGTATACAGTATTTACTTTGTAATGCTTTGGTACTTTTTGAACCATTCGTGGGAAAGTATTTGTTTATTTAGTTGCAAAGTGAGTTTCTGGTTTCTAGAAAAGTATCTGCCTGCCCCATATGTGTAACATATTTGATATGCTTCATATGAAAAATTCAGAGTTATCCAGTATAATTTGCATTGGTGTATTTGTAGTTAATATATTTTTAGTTAAATTTATGAAAGAAAAGCACAAAGAAATTTTGCTAATGAATGGAATAAGATTTTACAGTTGAATCTATGCATAATTAATTAAAGATTATAATAAAATCGCAGGAACATTAGAAGAATATTAACTTATTGCAATTTCATTTGTGTAAATTAAATATTAAATTTGTATAATAATACTTTTTTAAATAAACTCTGCAATTTTTTAATTGTGTGTACCCAAAACAAAAGTATATATTTTCTAAAATTTTACGTATATTAATGTAAATTAGAACTGTGAATTCTTATTTTGAAATCGACTTTATATAAAAAATATATCACATAATGGTTGGACGAATACGTTTGTGAGAATGCTTTAAAAAATAGACCTATATTTCAAAGGAGTTACATCAACGTGATATGTAAAATTTAGTATTAAAATTGCTCAGCTTTAACTCCCTCTTGACTGTCACAGAATGCTTTCGAAATGCTAACGCACTTATTCCTCAATGAGATGCACGATGCACTGTTCAGTTAAATTTAATCTAGGGGCTGCTTCATTGGAGAACCGATTTATGAGCATCGTTTGACTGACATCAACATTAACACCGTGCCGTTGTGCCAGCTGCGCGCCCTGCAGTCTACAGAAATCCTCGCACGCCATTAACGTTGACAATGTAAACGTTTGTGCTGTGTAAGGATTTGCATAGTCACGTTATCGGATAATACTTATTGTAAGAACTCGACGTCAAATTACGAACTCTATACATTCGTCACTATAGACACATTGTTTCATAATTGTAGCACGTAAAATGCATCAGCGTGAAACGTTATGAGGATTTCACAGTGAAGTTGTGAGGAAACAATTTTCATCACGTAAATTTGCATTACACTTTACGAGTAGTACATTCAATGTGGCTCAACAAATTTTTCATAACTATGGAGACTGAAAATTATTATATTATTAGTTACATGACAGCTTAATCGACTAAGACAGTAGCACAATAATTGTCTAAGGATAAGGCGACCCTTGCCATTGACGCTCTTGGCATCAAGCGCCTCTATGTCCTGTATAGGCTGTTTAGTGCGTTCGGCCGCCCCCACCAAAATCCTCATAAAAACAAGAATGTTAGCTATTTTTATAATTTCAAAACTTAATAACATGAGCTAGAAAAGGTTTCACGAAATATTGAAAATAATCAACTAATCAAATTTCTGTAAACTACTGCGACTGAGTAAAACAGAAAAGATTTTAAAGAAGAAACTACTGCGTACATCTGTTAACGTACAGTTTCCCTTGGCCCACTGCCCCATTTTTAAAGTATTTGTTGTTCAGGGCCTCCTCCAGGTAAACTATCTCTATTATCACAATTTCTAAGTGTAGCTGTGCATGTAATTTTTGAATCTTAAGAGTTAGATTGAAAATAAACAAAATAAAGTAACTACTTAGGAACTGAAATTTTAATTAATAAAGCAATAAAGGTGGAATTACGCAGAATCAAATAAACCTGTATCTGGTATATTTCCTCGGAATAAAAACGAACCTTACATATATACAACTAGGAACAGAGAATTTGGTATGATTCTTGTAAAGATGCATGACTGTAATATTTGTGTAATCACAAAAATGTATAAGTGTTTGTTTAAAAAATATTTATGCGACCAAATTTTTCAAGCGCATTCTTATCACGGCAGATCTCTTCACCGCCCACGTTGGGAAACACTGTGTTAAATCTACCCAAAGAAAGCACGATATCATGTCACACGAATGAAAAGCATGTATCGCGCACCCATTATTTAAACTGTTATATTAACAATCCCACGGTACATTTATTGCGTCCGAGAATAAACGACGTTATTTCCCAGTCAATCGATTAATTATCATCCGTGGCTCGTTTATACTTCCAGCGATCGTTCACGAGCGGCCCAACTAAATCAACGTGTAACACTCATCGATGTCCATTTTCCCAGGCAATCGGTGCCGTTTGTCTCCCCCTTGACGCAAATCAACCAGCTAACGATCCGAAATGACGCGCAACTCGATATTTTACTCTGTCATTCCGATGACACGGCCGATGAGATCGATGCTCGGCCAGTGACACGGGCCAATGATATCTGCGACGGCGGACAATAAATCTGTCGTTCCACTCGTCCGCGGAACAATCGTGGCCCGTCAGCCGACTACGTTTCTGTTATGGATCGTTGCTATCCCCGTCTGTCCCTCGAAGAAACTGTCGAAACTAGACAATCGTCGAAACCACCCCGACGTCACGCTATCAACTACCTATTGGAGCAATTTTAACAGCCCTTCGATTACACCCCCCACCCCTTCCCGCCTCCAGGGATAATTAGCTTGACATGGTTGAACGTGGAACAATGAATTTCCACGCAACAAACCTCCCAGTTGAATTAAATTGTGTTATGAATGAAACCTCGATGCTTCATCCCCTTCCACTAATAAATTACAACCTTTTCGAAAGCATTCTGTCGAACGGGAATTGTCAATTCGTTCGATTCGAATTCGACGATCCATTTCAGCCTAGGGGAATGCGGTTTATTTCTGCTTACAATTTTCCACTGTCGTCTGCCTAGCCGCATTACTCCGAGACTTGTCAGTTAAGATAAGCAGCTTACAGGGCCGCGCGCAAGGGCAAGTATTTACGCGTTGCATCTGTGCATACAGCTCTGTCGGTGGTATACGGGGTGGGAACGGTGAAGGATTACGATCGAATTTCTGGGGACACATTAGGAATGGCCGTGAAATTGTTTTCTAGGGCTTTGTACAGGGTTTTAGAACTGTGGGTTTGGACTCTACTTACTAACCCTTTCACAGTGTACTGCGAGAGAAATTCGGGCATGTTTTTTGTATTTAAGGGGTAACACCACTGTAAATTTTTCGGAAAATTGATTTTTTTTATTGGCTTAAAAGATGCTTTGAAACTTCTAGAATATAGGGAAAAAACTGTATTAGTTGAAATAAATTTGTTTCCTTGAAATTTCGAGCTCCTCCCCAAGCGCGTCGGACTGCTTCTAAACGACTACCGGCGTCAAATTAATAGGAAGGTACAACCTAATGTTCTACCTTTTGATTTTTAACTTCTCTAATACACAACGGATGTCGTTAGAAAGTTGTTATGTTCAGATAGAAGCATTTCCAAATAAAAGTATGTTAGCGGCAACATTTCATTTCTTCATGTCTATAACACATTTCAAAACTTTAAACGCGTTTTTCTCGAAACATGATTTTTCAACACGGCACGCAGCATAACTCCAACAATTTTCA
Source organism: Andrena minutula (assembly GCA_929113495.1). Classification (NCBI taxonomy): domain Eukaryota; kingdom Metazoa; phylum Arthropoda; class Insecta; order Hymenoptera; family Andrenidae; genus Andrena; species Andrena minutula. Next base: position 44,413,890 of record OV815994.1, read on the forward strand.
TTCTTTTCATTCGCCCCTTTAACAATATCTTCAAAATAACATTTTGAAGAGAAATACGTACGGGATTTTCGATAAGTTAATTTAAACATTACTTATTGATAAATGATTGCCCTCTTTTTATAGAAAATTGAACGTTTTTCATTCAAATGCTCACCAATCACACAAAAATCAATATTTTTAAAATCCCCTACGTATTTCTCTAGCTATAAACATGTAGATTTAAGCCATATTTTTTTTTTAATTCAAATTTGCACCAGCTACACTGCGTGCCGCAGAGCGCTAAAACTTCAACATGCCTCACGAGAATGGCTTCAGTGCCGCCATTTTGTAATATTTCTCAATAACTTTTTTTTTTAATAACAAAATATGTGCTTAATAACGTCCTCCAGTATAGTTATTCTATTACCTTTCCTTCCATCCAAGAAAAATTGCCAAAAAACGCTATTTTTCAAGCTGTTACAGTGGTGTTACCCCTTAAAAAAGACACTTTGCTTGGTCATCCTTCGCCATTTTATTGAACAGTGGACAAGTTAATCTGATTTGTGGATTGTTGCATGTTTGACACACTTGGCATAAATGACAGGCAAAGTGCGGGTTTGAATGGGTCACTGGAGTGCGTGTAGTAATAGTAGCGTGCTAGAGGTGGGTATAGAGATTTATTCGTGGAATTGGGTAGTGTCATTTGGCGGCCTCGTCACGTCATTTGATGAGAGTAGATCGGAGTAATTGTAGAATAAATTTCGCTCGTAATGTAGGGTAAAGTTGAATCTGCATCGATTTAATTTGTTGTTAATCTTCGTTTCAAGTACACTGAAGATTTATTCGAGTCTCTATTTCTAGTACAACTGGCTTGTTCCATCTCTGCTCGCAGAAACATTTAAAGCGATATGTGACACACCCTGTATACGTAGTTCTAGTTCACGCTCCAGCTGCAGCCCAACTGTGCGATCGCAGAGGCGTAAATTAAGATGCCGCAGGCCGTCAGGTCGCGCTAATAATATTTCACGAACACTGCTTAATTACTCTGCAAGGGATTGCTGCTGATGGGAAAAATATACACCATGGCAGGTCAACTCGAGGAAATCGGCTTGGATCTGTCTAGCGAAGTTTCCCTGGCTCCCCGTCAACGCGAGTTCCCTTAAACCTCTTTCCTTCGTTACACAGCTTCGAAATGTGCCTCGGAAAATAAGCGGTTCAGGGCGGCCAAGTGTAAACGAAATTATTTATTCAGCAGCCTGGTAATGCTACGAAGGCTCTGCACAGATTCTTTTAAAAGTAGAGGGCATTCCATTATTCAACTTGATGGAATTCTTTGAGACGATAGTGCGGATTTATGTAGTATATATTAATGTTAAATATTTATCTAGTGTGATTGAAAGCAACTAAGATTCGTAAAATGTGTTATTAAAAACAATTGTAAATTTTAAAAGTCTTGCTTTTGACGCTTCGAGCTCGAAGCACCCGCCTGTACTGTGAACAAACGAGACTTGATAATTTCTGCACGTGACGTACGTCCAGCGTTTTAATCTTCGTACTCGAACGGTTAACGCTTTTTCTGTCTATTGGAGTAGAAAGTAATAAGAAACGGTATTAGAAAGTGTAAACAAATCCTAGGTGGAGTTGATGTTCTATGCTATAAATGCGAGGAAAGTATTCAATCATTTGTAGATGATGTCTTGCAATCTCCTTGCTCCTAAGACATGGTTAGATCAAACGTTACTCTATAATAGTTGGCCAAAGTGATGACATCAGGCATGTCGATGTGCATAAAGTGTGCAAAGCTACTTATTGTGGAGAAAGATAGAGAATTAATCGATGAAGGTCAAGTATAGTAACAGCATACTTGCTGCACCTCGCCCTTTACGAAATTAATAAAGCCGTTTAATAATAATAATAATAATAATAATAATAATGAATGCGTTGGACAAGAACTGAAATGCGAATAAACATTGATTTAGCTATCCAGACAATGGACACCTTTAGTCATATTTTCCCAATGGATTCTATTTGCAATGGCTGACACATGATTTGCTAAGTGGATTTAATGTCTATTACTGGTATGTCCGCGTACAGCATACATGAGAGAGCAAATAATAGGCTCTCCACAAATTGATTTTAGTTTCCCTCTGAATTTATAAACAATGTAGCTTATTACTTATGGTAGAATTTCCAAACTAAACATAGATATTTGCCAAATAATAGTTCCATCGCCTGTGATCATATGAATTTGATTTTTGTTAATGTTTTTTTTATGCAGACTTGCTACCAGCAATTAATGTAAAAGTTCTCTATGCCTCCATCATAAATGAAATGAAATTAAGGTTAGAAATGAAATTAACATTTAACTTTTAGCCTACTAATTAGGTCATTTTTCGTCCACAAAATTCCCATGTGTATTTAAAACTGTGTAATTAACGATAATTGAAGACAAACTGCACAGCTTTGCCCGCAGGATGTGCGACATACGACATAACAGCATGTTCATCCCTTACGAGTGCAATTATTTAACTTTCGCGACAAGTCACCTCGTTTTATCCAGTGCAGAGGTATTTTTAACTGACGAGTGACTAGATCACTCTCATAGGTACTCATTCAAAGACCAGAATAATGAATATTTCTCCCTACAAATATAGGAAAGCACGCAAGATTGACACTTGCATCCTATCTCGATAAAAATTAGGGTCTTTCCACACCAACCACTTTTGTAACTAAATAGTGATTGGTATCTTTGACAATTCACGCACCCCCATCTTTTCCTACTTTTTCAACATGTCACCTCTGCCAAGTGGTGACATTGTTCCCTTCACGATCCTCCTATTCCGCTACAAATTTTACTTTCACTTACCAATTTTTTCAGCCCCACTAGTGAGACCCCTTAAGACATTTCTCGTCTCCCTTCGCGACTTCTATTACCCAGTCGCGTTCCCACCTACGCTTCTCAAACGCTTTGCATTTCCTCCCGTACAGAACGGTCGTCTGCCCGTAACGCGGGGGTCCGTGGAACAATTTCTGCCGACTGAAAAAACGCCCCACGGGTTCCCCTGTCGAGCACGTACCAGGCTCGAGCATTGTTGTGCGCCCCCTCCCGCGCACTCGCGAAATAAGAAGTTCGTTCAAGCATGCGGCACCGGAAGCATCCACGCAACGTGCCCGTATTGCAGGGTAAACAGCGTGTGCACGCGCGAGCACGCGCCTCTACCTACCGTCGTAAGTGGAGTAGGCGACCAGAATATCCGCGTAGGAAGGGATGCTGTAGGAGTCCACGCCGTCCCTCTCGTGCACAACTTGGTTGCCTGCGTCCAGCCGCGTCCCGCGACAGGCCTGCGAACGGAAACAGAGAACGCGTAGGTGAGTGGGTGGTCGTGCTGCAGCGAGGGAGCCCGGCTCCCTTTGTGCGCCCGTTTCAGCGCAGGAGGGGGAGGAGTCTCCAGGAGAGGCATTGTTTTACTGAACAACGAAGCTCTTTCGATGACAACTGTCGTCTCTTCTTTCAGATTTTACTGCTCGACGTTCGGGCTTCACTTAACTTCACTTGGCAACTGTCGAGGGGGTTCATGATACCCGGCGGTGGGGAGCCAAGGCAGAGGGGGGGAGGGGGGATTTTCTGAGGCATGTGTCTTGGATACTTTGGGCGACAAAGCTCTGGGAGAAGTGGTTCCGGGGATATTGAGGGAGTGTGACTTGGCGATTGGGGATAATAAATTTGGTGGAGCGAGGAGGGTGACGAGATCTGGTGATGGGAGTTTGGGAGGAAGGAGACACGTATTTTGGGAGTGGAATAGTGGAATTGTAATTGTGGGTGTTATTGTATTTGTTGTGAATAAAGCGTTTGGTAATCGGATAAGGGATTAATTAACATTTCGTGGTCACGCCTTTTTATTATCACAAATTGAAAACGTGGAGTTCACTGCACCCCAGTGTCATTTTTGAGTTACTATTTTTGTATTTTTGAATTTCAGAATTCCTGATTTATTCCCTAATCTTTCGCACGCAATGGTAAAGCTTGTCATTTAAGGGGAGAAGCCCGCATAAATGGGTTATTTTTGTATCAAATTTTGGGATTTTTTTGCAAAGATACCAATGCGCTAATCCCTTCGTAACTTTAAGGATACTTTATTTAACATTATAAGAAGAAAACAAAATTTATAACAGTAAAATTATAATAAATACGAAAGAAATAGAGCAGAATCTGTAATAGGTTTTTTTTCGAGATGCAAAACGCCGCCGGTTGTAGCGTCTGTGGTAGTTATGTGAAGCAGACCAACAATTTGTTTTCAATTTATGTACCAATTTTAAGAATATGTACCACAAATAGTGTAAAAAATTGCATATTTTAAAAATGGCGGAATTTAAAAAATTTTCGCCAAAAATTCACGTTTTATTTGTTCACAAACGGTAGTTAAAATTAATAATTTGGTTAAACATATCCTTCATTCTAAAAGTTTGCAAAATTTGAAGTTGATTGGTCAACTAGTTTAAGAGTTATCTACGGCGCCAATTTTGAAAACGTGGTTTCGGCGCTCGAAGGCGTACTGACTCACCAGGCTATAGTATCGAAACGGAGTTGAATTTCGGCCTATAATTGTGAGAATATATTTTTGAAATATTTTAGAAGCAATTTATGGAAAAAATTTTGTTTTTTTTTTCGTTCCATTTATACGGTCTTATCCCCTTAAACTGAACCTCATCTCCAAAAACCGCAACATTCTAAAAATTCTCCCAAATTTATGCTCTTACTTGCAAATATCATTCGGTAAATAAATTCCCCAATTTATACCGCTGCTTTCCATACAGATTTTACATAACAGATTATTTATATCCCCGTGCAATTTTTTCTTCGACCACCCCGTTGATCTTCTGCCTTTTTATTTTCCAATCCTCAAACCGTCGCTCCTTCCCGGGAAGGAGAATGTCGCGCCTCGCTTGTCCCATGTATCACGTCGATGTCGCAACATTATCGTGCGAATACTGTCTGGAAAATTCGCAACGGCGCGTTAAGACATAGAAATTTATGGAACGGCTGGACGAGGAAGAACGACACACGAATTCGGCGGAGATGATAAAAAACGACTAGCGTTTCACGCCACAGGAGGCGCGAACAAAGCCGCTGAATTTTACATTCCCGCGGTTTGATGTTCGATAAAACGCGGTCTGGCCGCCGGTGCCAGATTTATGCGGTTTTCGGGCGAGCAGCTCGGGATTGAAATACAGATGGAGTCATTACGAAGCTGCATCTCAAGCAACAACTCCATTTTGAATCTCACGAAGAAAATGCTTCGACCGAGGTCTGTTCAATGGAGTGCAAAGAACAACACTGGCATGTTTCGATATCTTTTTCAATTTCAGAGCCATACCGATTTTTATGCGACATGGTGCATTAAGGTGTTACTTTCTATACACGTATCGGGTTTGATAAGCATAAAGATTATAATGTACTAAAATTTTTGACGTACAAAGTATTTTCCCTTAAAAGAAACTATGTGTGTTAAGTGGCAATTTAATTAAACAGTGAGTTTCACAGAAAGGAAAATAAGTAATAATAAATACAAGGGAAAAATACGAAAATAAATTAGCATAGGTTTTACTAAAGTATTTCTTCAGAATTCTCAGGTAGGCATTAGTCAGAATTATACTTCTTTGTTAATTAATATCTAGAGTATCTTGATACAAGTAAACCAGCCTCATAAATCGGACAAATCTTTCTACCAATGCAGCAAAGCATCTTTTCAAGTACGAACGTCAAGGACTATTTCTTCGTTCAGTGTCGCACTAATTGGCTACCACCCTGAGGCTGCAATGGCGTCTCAAGTAGACAACTCTCAAACTTCTGAATTTCCGTCTCGGACATGAGAGGGTTGCATCCACCACGTAATATCCTCCCCGAGAACCTTTAATCTGCATTTAAGACTCTTACTCCCTATCCGCAATAATAACAAAGATATATGTATGGTCCGTTTAAAATAGAGCAGCCTGTACTCGCTAGAATGATAATTAATATCATAAAGGAAACCGAATTAATCTGGCCTAGTTGGTTCCGCATATTCGCTTACTCTATTTTCCCATCCTCTGGGATCTTTTCTCTCCCGGCATACTTATCATGTACGTTATCACGTCCACGCGAAACTTTCTCGTGGCTTAACGTCACGCGTGGTACGTCCGCGCCGTAACACGTACTCGAGAGCTTGTTAAACGAGTTGAGAAGTAACCTCGTCAACTGTAAAACTCTTTCATGTCCCTTTGAAACGTCGTACGGATAATTAACTATGTCGTCTTTTCCACTTCCGTTAGCGCGCCCCGCCACTTCAGTTTTCACAAGGAGAACCGGAAAACCAGCGCGTTAGTGGCTCTTCCCACCCGGGACGACGAGGGCGCCCCCTCGATTCTCAACTCTACGTGGCCGATATTAATTTCATGCACAAAGGAACTTTAGCTGGGAAAGAATTAATGAGCAGTTTTGAAAAGCATCGGGATTTACGTGCACTTTCAGATTTCTGTAGGAATATATTTTCGAGTGTATTAGAATTTCTATCTGTTCGCCGTTGTGATAATATTCGATAGGATTTAAAGATAGAATATTCAATTTTGCGGATAGTAATAGTAACGAAAATGTTTATTTTTTTAGAAATTAACGATGGGATATGAGTAGACAGCAGAATAATATTTCTTAATTTCTAATTTAAACCCCAAGTTGCTTAAGGGGACTAGGCAGTCAGAAACTCGATTTTTTATTGGATTCTTCGAAAGTTCCACCCTTTCTGAGTAAAATACCGTTTGGTTTATATTAAAATTCGCAAAATTAAGAATTTTACAGCCGAAGAGGTCGAGCGCGCCATAAACCGTTTCTGGTCCCCTTAAGCTATTTCCCAGCTGATCGATTCAAATCGTGACTTTATACCCATTATAGAACCCATCAACGTATTAATAGGAAATTCCGACGTTATCAAATTATGTACATATTCCTATTACTGGAGACACGTGTATCAAATGATGAAATTGAAATGTATCTACTGGTGCATTATGTGATGAACCACCGAGCAAATGTTTTTGAACCAGAAACATTTCGGATTTTCCTTTTACAGATTATATTAATTCACAGTTTTCAATATTTTCGCCCATTCTCTTTGCCAGTTCACTTCATACGAAAATCCGGAATCAAAAATACCCGAAACGCCACAGGGGTATAACGTACGTAAATACAGCGCGTTACATTCGTCCTGCGATTTTAATTTCGCTCGGAATTCATTCGTCCGCGTGTTTATCAGTTTATATAAACAGGGACGTTTTATTCTGCGCTAGTCCCTTCTACAAAGGCTTCTTCACGTTTCGTAATCGACACGCGCGACGTTAATACTTGAGAATGTTGTTGCAGGCTGTTACAATTCAATTATATCGAGTGTAATGGGGAAGAATGAAATTGGAATGTTGCGCTGCGACGAATTCACTCGCTTGATTAAGGGGGCAACCTTCTGTGATTGGTAAAAAAATGATTTTTTTTAGGCTTAATCGATAGTAGGGTAATGGACCCAATTACTGGCAGCCAACCCAATTACTGTCGCCTTAAGCTATTTTACTTAAACGTTTATTTATTCGTTATTTTAAGCAAAATAGCTTAAGGTGACAGTAATTGGGTTGACTGCCAGTAATTGGGTCCTTTACCCTACGTCATGTGGAAAACATGTTCATAAAGCTTCCGGACAAAATTCGAATTCTAAATGCCCGTACAGACCATTTTTGTTGTGGCAAAAATTTTGAATACTAGTTTATTGCATTCTCTCGTCGATAAACCTAAAAAAACGGAATTTTTTACCAATTTTTTTTTAAAGTGTACGAGAAAATGTTCTGAAATTCGACACTTCTTGCGTTCTATCCCACCGCTTAAAAGCTCATCATTTTTGTAATATTGCACTTTTTCATCTCCCACAGCTGTGTCGATAGCATAATTTCGTACATAATAACTAATAAGGAACTATGTACCTATATGTTTTTTTTCATTGTAGTTGAGTGCGGCGGAACCCAAATTTTCCACCGTATTCACGGAATTTGCACCATTTCCCATTAAAAGAATAGTTTTTTATTTCTTTGGCACTTAAATCGTTCACCATCTCAGCTCCTCAAGTTTCATTTCTATTACTACTTATTCTACTGCAGGCCTGGGATTTAAGTGAACGCGGCGGCCGATTTTCAGAGGCAACGCCTCTTTTCTCCCACCGCTCGTCTTGGCCCCCGCGGCGGCCAAGGAGCTTCGAGCGCTTCAGGCCCGTACCATATAAACCGCGCGTAGCTCGGTTGATATGAGCTACGCGCGGTTTATATGGTACGGGCCTGAAGCGCTCGAAGCTCCTTGGCCGCCGCGGGGGCCAAGACGAGCGGTGGGAGAAAAGAGGCGTTGCCTCTGAAAATCGGCCGCCGCGTTCACTTAAATCCCAGGCCTGTTCTACTGGATAAACCGGTAGAAATTTAAAAGGAAACATATATAACAACGAAACCGTTAAATGTAGAGCAAAGTGGGGGGAGTTCTCCGCCCCTAAAAACGACGTTGTAGGACCTGGTTGGTCGAAACTTGAACAATCTTTTACACGAAAACGGTGGGTACGCGACACATGGTTCCTTTTACTCTTTTCATCCCCTTTTGGAGCAAAATTCGTGGACACGATAATTAGTCTTAAGTTTCAATTTTTTGGTGCATGTTTATTTACAAATTGTGACGAATTTAAGTGAATGGGTTTCTTTATAACAGCCACTAATTATTTTCCGTATAATCTGTATGGTCGAAAGAAAGGAAACGAAACTGGGCAAGAGAAAGGACGTGGCGCTTTGATGAACAGAACGCAGGATGTGAAATAATTTGAACGCGTGAGGCGAGGCAAAGGGAGAATAGCGAAGCCAGTTATACAATGCGCATAGAGACGGAATTTTCTATTGAATCTGTAAGATCCACCATTAGCGATTACTGCACGGTTCTCTTCTAATGAAAGGTCCGTTCCGAAAGGGTATCTTAATTGCTCCAGCGCGTTACGCGATATTTTTCATGAAACCGTCCATTATCCTGTGGGAGATACGAGTTTCACGGGTGGTCGGGACAGAACAAAACACATACACTCCTACGGGATTGCGCTGCAAATCCGTGAGAGATCATTCTGAAGGAGATAAATGGAAGACGAACCGGTTGGGTTAGATCGCAAAGGGATCAAGATTTACGTAATCACTGCGTGAATTATTATAAATCTTTCTGCTATTTCGTCAGCACTTGTAACATGTTACAATAATAAAGACGATTAATAATAATAATAATATTTATATTCCCGAGACTGTTTAAACGTTAAACCACTCTTCTAAAGTTTCGTACAGTAGAGTGTCAATTATCCGAACCTCGATTAACAGAACCGTTGATTATCCAAACCAGTGCTGCATCATTGCTATCCCCACCACTTCTTCGAACCAGTACAGCGGTACCGATTGATTAATTGAGTTTTGCGTAATATAAATTAACGCAGTAGTACCTACTCTTGTATTTAATAAGTAATTTTATGTGTAATTCCTATAGTTATAAAGTTTGTAAAGTACATGCATGCTTTATTTTCCCAACTGTTCGATTATCCGAATAATTCGAATTTCCGAACCAACTCAGTCCCAAGCAATTCGGATAATTAACGCTCTACTGTACTGTAGAACTGTAGCAGGACTTTGCTCATTTAGACAATATTTTACTATATCGATTGTATGATCCATAATTTTTTGAGCTACGAATAATAATGGAAGAGATTATTTCATCCGTTATTAAAAAGCTACAACGCAGTGTTTATACTACCAATATAACGTATACTGTCGATCTTCGTGCAGATAGTTGCTGAAGGAAATAAAATACCCCGTGATTGCGATTTCTAATGTCTACTGAGTACCTATACATACAAATAAATTTCGTCGGATTGTACATTTTTATAAAAAAGAACTATTATTATAGAAAATCGTTAAGCTTCCCAAAAAACGCTGAATGAGCCGAATAAAATTAAAATATCCTAATACAAGTCGATCAACTACAAGCAATATTCTCTTACTCGGATCAGCGATGACAAATAAATGACATGTGTGCAGAAACAGACAAAATCTTGATACATTTTCATGTTTATAATTTGCCATTGCTGTACTGGATCGACTTTGACGCTGCCGTCATATGAACACTATAGTCGTGTTCAGATTTATTGGCCGGTGAGTTCGGTTTCTCGAGCAGCGCGCAAGGAGAAATCAGCCACCACCACCTGACGATCGTGGATTGGCAGTTGAAGTTCCTTAGGATCTTGGTGAGAAGCTAGAGAAAAGTAGCACCGAGGCAAGCAGCAGGTGGTGGGAGAATACCCTTCAGCAAACTCACCGGCCAATAAATCAGAACACGACTATAGTAGTAACTCACCTGAATAAAGAACAACTTTGGTTTGCCAATCAAGGTGGAGCACTTGTCACCAGTGAAGTGGGCCCACAGCATCTCGACCGGATACTTGAAATCAGACGAGTGTAGAAAACCCGACTCCCCGTGCGACATGGCCACCACTATCAGACAGTCTGCATCCGTGTGGTCTTCCGCAGCGGCTTTAATGAAAGGATTAATTAATTCGGTGCGGCCTGTGATAACGGCCACGGACTGTTTGCCAGAGTGGCTAATACGGGGAACAATATTGGGAAAGCTAAATTCACCGCGCCATTTCCACTTCTACCGTCGAAATTCGCGTAATCTCCGCCGAATTCGTCCATCCCCTCTTTATATAATTTTCATCGCGTTGATTGAATCTTTCCACGAATAAATTCATTGGTATCGGTTGCCTCCTTGGTGTTTTGGAGATAAGTAGCAAGATAGCTTTCCAAGCTTGGGTTTCATTGAAAGTGGTGTTAATACTTTCACGGCTAGACGTCCGGGGCTTTATGTGGGTCTCGCTGGCCGTGGGGTAGTAAAATTGATTGTTAAGAACGTTTGCTTGCTTGTATTATGGTGGAGGGTCGGAATGTAACTTTGCAGGCACTTGGGTTTAGTGTAAGATGTAATATGATCGGTGTGTTGGTAATTGGTATAGTGTATGAGCTAATGAATTTTAGGGGGTGGGTACTTGGGCTTTGACTTCAGCTTTGAGGCAGAATTTTGGGTATATATAATTCTGTTAAATATTACCTATATTTAACTAACTGGTCCAAGAAACTTTCTACGTAGTTCGTGTTTGGTGTGTAGCCAATCAAATGCAAGGATACTTTGAACTGTGATAGCTGAGCTCTGAATAACTTTAGAATGCTCCAGTCGAAATTCACGAAACGATATAATATAGTTTCCATTTAAATGATGATGAAATTTCTTATTTAGAATTACCACGTTCCTAAAACTATTCTGTTAATAAAAGGATTTCTTTCACGCGAAAATTATTCGTCGCAAGTGACTTATCTTCATCTTTTGGAAGTTCGTTATTTACATGCAGAAGTGTAGATGAAGCTTAGTTATTTTAATTTTTCTTAACAGCAAAATGTTTGTTAATATTTATATCTGTAACTTAGTCTTTGTTAAGTAAAACGAATGTACCAAAAATGGTGAGTAAGAGATTTCTCTCATCGAAATTATTCCTCCCTTATTTCCCTACTGTAGAAGACGACTAAGTAGATACGCCCAATATATGGTCAGACGCCGATCACTAAGTAGTATATACGAGCTGTGCACCCCCATTTGAATGCTTTAACCCTTCAGCTACCACCTTAGTAATTGGTATGGACCCTAAGTTTTCCACTGATGACCCATCTCGGTATTTCGTATGGATCCTCCGTTATTCCACTGGTGGTCCGCCTCCGTATCTCGTACGGACATTGTCTTTCAAGCTGTTACCGCGTCAGTACCAGATACGCTAGAAATTGTCTGTACAGTGATGTTTCAGTGCTGAGAGCTCAGGTAGCAAACTGACGCTTTTCATTTCAGGGGTCGGTAGTTGAAGGGTTAAAACGAATTAAAAATACATACACCGACAATAAACAATTAATTTCAATATTACGAACACTTTACTTAAAAAATTAATTTCTTCTTTTTCGAAAGGATAATTCAATATATAGTTCCTACTTCTCACTCCCTATTTTCCATCATAACTTTGCTATAACTTTCCCTGCACATGGTCAGTTTACTCTTCAGAAGATGAGTTACAAACGGAAGCGTATGAACTATTTTTAAAAAAAAAACTATGAGTTTCCTACACCTTTCGATTATAAAGAAATTAATTTCATCGCATGATGTCCTTCCCAATGCCAAACACTTGAAACAAAAAGTCGTGCCCTTCTCAATTTATACAGGTGTTACACTTATCACAATTTGACATCCTGTATATGCAGTACACGATTAGCACTGCAACAGTAGGAGTCAAATTCAACGTTAATTTCGCATGTCTCACGGAGGCAAGGGTTAAACAGGATGGCCAGCGTGTCGCGTTATAGATTCGAAAGCCGTGTCGGGTTTCCGCACAACATTTAATGAAAGGATTAATTAATTCAGTCTGGTCCACAATAATGGTGACCGACCTGTTTACCGTGATGGGTCATAGGCAAGCAAATCAAGAGGTTAACTACGGCACGTATTGTTCGTTTAACCCCTCACCATTTCCGAACTCGCTGTTGCGTTTCCACGGGCAAACAACCGGCGGACTTCAAAATCACTTTTGCAAACGATTCGAACGCTTCCATCGAATCACGCCACGAACGAATCCCTGGAACCTTTCAGGCTGCCTTTTCAATCCACGTGCGTCGAGAAGAAAATGAAACTACTCGAGTCCATACAATTTCACAACCACTTCTTTAGTGTCGCGTCGCTTCTTCCGCTGATTTTTACTGCTGAAAAGGTACGTCGACTAATGGCATTTCCCTCCACTTTTTTAAATTCAAAATATTCTTCTGTGAAGTGAATACACTGTCTACAATATTGGTATTTGTTTTTTAAACAATTTGGAGATTTGTTTGTTGTCATAGCGTGCAGTTCTAATGACACAAGTTACTTTAATTGGCATTGCAAAAGAAAACGTCGATCTCAAAAATTCAGGTGGAATTTTTGGAATGTTGACCTTTTACCATACAAATACCATCTTCCTCTTATGAACAAATCAACCTCGATCCTTGAATAAGTCAACTACGAGCTTTAGACAAGTCAATCTCGATCCCCAAACAAGTCAACCTCGAGCCTTGGATAATCCCACTTCGAGCATTAAATAAGTCAATCTCCGGCTTTAGATAAGTCAACCTGAGAGTTTGGATAAGTCAACTTCGAGCTTTAGACAAGCGATCCTCGAGCTTTGTACAATTCCACCTCGACAATTAGATAAGTCCACCTTGAGCCTCTACCAAATCAGTCTCTAAATCTTCAACTACTATTTAAATCTCAAAATCGCTGGAGAATAAATTGCATATTAATCCGTGACTAATAAACCTGATCCTTCAGTTACTTAACAACACATAGAAAAAACACCTTCCACATCAACTTTCAAAACACGAATCTTCCCCCTAAAAAATTCTAAACAATTGCCAGCAGCATTATCCACGAAAAATTAAAATGAAAAGATCCAATATCCCCCAATAATTCATTTTCACGGAACCCTGCAGAGTATCACATCTCATGTGTGCCAGATCGATCCATCAAACTCCACAGCCAGAGAAACACCATCAGCAAAGAGCTTCCAAAGCGCTCGCGTCAAATGCTTACGCACATTCGTTTAACCAACGCAGTGAGTAGGGTAACTGTACCTAATATCGCCACTGTTCCTAATATCGCCATCCCCTGTATCTTGCAAAGTAAGCAGTAAAATTTATCGGTTATGCACTAAATTAGTGCCTAACCATATGTAGGAAGACATGCTGTAATTGCAGCATCATGTGATCACCGATTACAAAAGGGGAAGGATTTTGGAGAATCTTGATAGTGGAAAAATTTATTGGACTGCCACAATTTTAAATCCTATTCGAAGGAGAAAAGTCTAATAATTCCATGAATATAAGACTATCTACTAGAAATACCTGATTAATAATGTACTTAAGGTATGAAATCGATTCAAATATGTTCCGTGATGAAAATACTGTTTTTCTTTTAGCAGTATGGGTGTTCCGAATACCGCCTACCGGAGAACAATGGTTTCGATGTAATGTTTGTTACAGGTGGGATCACAAAATTTGCGGAGCGACCGAAATAAATTTTATTTGTCCAATATGTACATCGGAATGTGGAAAATAAAATATTTTAAAAATCTATATTTGTAAATTTCTGTTTTTCTAATATAAATAAAATCAAAGATAGATAAAAATACATTTATAGTGCACGAAATAATAAAATCACCTGTGAAAATGACTTAAAAACTCATATATACATGAATTAATCAATATTTCTTGAGTTGGCGATATTAGGTACACTTTTTTCAGGACCCGATTTTTGCATGTCTTACGTTTCTTGAGTCCTAATTAAAATTTTGTAGGTTTCAACGATTCTAACTTATGCTACATGAAAGATGAATAATTTCTCTTTACTTTGAAACAAACTGCATGTAAAAATATCAATTATTATTCAATTGGCAGCGATTTAATTTTTGCCTGGCGATATTAGGTACAGTTACCCTATACTCGATGCTCGGCTGGACGCGCTAATTAATTCAAACAAATCAACCTGGGCGGAATTAATTGGGAAACAGAAGCCCCGGCAAAGAACTCCGTCGAATCGTTGGCGGAGCGGCGTTGAAGGGGCGAAAGGTTACGTAGACGCTCGGAACACGGTTCCCTCAGCAGTCGGCAATTGCTTCGCGAGCGTGGGCAAACCCCAGCCCATTCCCCGCATCTAATAACCCGATACCAGTGGGCTCTCTTACCAACAATATCCTGTAGGAACATCCTCTTCCGCTCAAGGGAAGGCGGAATGCCCCCTTCAGCTGATCGATACACCGACTGCACTACAAATTCAGAAGTTTATTACCGCTGTCGGTTGATGGTTTCCTGGCGAATGTAAATCCAGTATATCCCGCTAAAGGCATCGGCTGCACGTGCGCACGCGAATTTGCACACACGCAAGTGTAACGTAGACGCGCCCGTGAGCGCTGGTACGTAGGCTCAACGCTAAAAGCAGCCGCCGAAATGCAACCCTCGGCATGAGGAAACGAGACTCCACGCGGCGTTCGATGGCCCGAGGTGCACCGAAAATTGCTGGCCAGAGGCGCTGTCGACGATAATGCTGGCGATAAATATTCACGATAAAGCTTCGGGATATTTTGCAGGAGTTTTGTGGTAGTGAAGGATGTTTGGGGATATTTGTAGGTGTTTGTCTAGAGTGCTTTGGAATGGCATAGGGATCGCTAATGATCGACTCTTTGAGTTTATAAATTTTTGGATTCTTATGAGGGGCTGTTTGTAAGGGGGCTTCTTGTGTGGCGAGTCAAAAAATAGAATTTTTCTTTTTTCAATTTTCTGCAAGTATCTGTTATAGAAAATAACTAAGGAGGGTCTATTGTATGGTCCTGGATTGGCTGATTGATGGTGAGTAAAAGTTTTACTGTGTAAAATGTATTTAAATCTTTAAACGCGATTTTCTTGTAACCATGTTTTTCGAACTGGTGTCCACGATATCTCAAGATTGACTTGACCAATTAAGGTCAAATTGTGCAGCAATCTTCAACACACGTGTGGCTATCGTCTCTACCATAATTGTGTGAAAATATTTAATTATTTTCATTTTGACAGTCCCAAAAAGTCGAAAAAATGGGTGAAAATCGAAACTCAATCTTCAAAGTGCCGTCATTTTTTAAATTTTCAATATCTTTCTTCCATTCTGGTATCGGCTATAGTCAAGCACATACAAGTAAGGAATCCTTTTGAATTTTTTATATCAGATAGATCAGCAACCGTCCAATAGTGGACACCGTATTGGCACCGCTTTTTTCAAAAGCAACTACAAATTGGTTTACTTGAGTTAATTTTAATCTTTTCGTGCTAAAAAAAATTGAAAATGTAATGAAGATATAGATAAGTATGTAGAAATAAACCGGGTATCAATAACTTTTACAAACTCCTAATAAAAAATTCCGGAAAAACGCAAAGAAAATGCTTCGTTACACTAGAAGACCCCCTTAAGCTACCTAAGGGTAATTTTGGCGATTTCTTACTTCCTCTCTTCCTAAGAATAAGGATTCGTAAGATTTTACATTCCAACTTATATTCCTTTATTATTAAGCGTGTGATATAGTTTTTTTAGTGCCCCCTTCAACTGGTGCGCTTATGCGGCGTATAATTTGCATAATGAATTCCACTGGCCCTGATTCCATTGGATCATCGAATTATAGTGACTTCATTTTCCTTGACTTGGAGAAGGAACAGAGTCGACACGACTCCCATTTAAATTGTGCTGTTGAAATGGTTTTACCAGAATATGACTGATAAAATATTCCCAAAAATACACATCCAACAAAGAAATTCGTAAAAAGACTGAAGAAATCATCAATCCGCGCCTCACGAACTATTCATTCTCAAACATGGTCTAGTATAAGAATTCTTGTAGCAGAATTACATGGAACAGTATGAAAGAGACTACATAATTTTTCGAAGACCTATAAATCAGAAAGGAAAAATTGTAAAAGGCATTGTATGGTGTTGGGATGTTCGACAAATGGAATGTTCCATGCAGAAAGATTACCGCGGTTGATTTTCAAATCCTGAAACGAAAATCTACCAGGTTAAGGGAGCATCAGCTGGATACACTCGATGCGTCGCTTTCATTCTCTTTTGGAAGTCGGTTCGACGGATGGCAAACGTTCCGATTGATCCACGAAAAACAGAACGCGGTCGTGTACGAAATTCGTCGAAAACGGAGAATACAATGACGCGCCGGCTCTAGGACCGTTTGCACATGGCTACGATTAAATTTTTGAATGTCTTTCAGTGGCTAGCTGGTCAAACAAACTGCTATAGGCTGCAATCCGTTTGTGGCGCGGGCAGGCGCATTCTGTTTCGAATAAGTGAATAAGGAAACGTGCTCTTAATGTCTAAATACTTGAATGCTCATACGTTGTGAAACATAATCGAAACAATTCGTGAGACAAAATTGTGAAACTTAATCAAATATCAAATTTTCATTTTTCTTTTATAAATTCCTTAAACTACATTATTGAGAATTCTGAAAGAATACGTTACTTCTGTATAGTAAAAGACACTAAAGGGTGCACTTGGTATTAATACATCACTTTAGTGTGTAAAGATAGTTAAAAAAAGAGGGCGTGCCGAATAATTGTTGATCCACTGAATGTGCATGATGCTTTGGATATATTTAGGGATTTACGTCTTTTAAAAAACAATGTTTAATGTTGAGAAAATTTGTGACATAAATATGCCTCCCACAGAAGAGCACGTTTCAATAATTATATGCGTATGTGATTATTTGTTGCTTAGCGTAATCGAAACACACTTTTGAATACTAATTTATAAGATGAAATATGTGTAATATTTGGCATATTGGTAGAAATTATCGAACTCGAGATTCTTTAATTTTATTGTAAATTGAGATCGACTACACCATTGTTTCGATTCTTCTTTGTTTGTTGATTTTGCTGTTTATTAAATTATAGCTTTGCTCTAAGTGTTTTAATAAGTTTTTATTTCTATTTTTGGCGAATTTTTCAAATCTGGGTCGTTCGTATTGCGCAAAACAGTAATGGGTGCAGATTCAAAATTGGCAATAAATCGCTCATTTGTTATCGGATTTCCATCAAACGTGCACCAAACGATGTGGATTTTTTTGTCACGTTCATTACACGTCGTAACTCAAAAACTGTCAAAAAATGTAGCTGCACACCTCCTGCTGCAAGGTCCTCAATTACAAATAAAACTTCTTTTTACATTCGAATATTCTAATTTTCAATCATATTCCTTGATTACACTATTATTCCATTACATGCAGTATCGGCAATCGATATTGGTGATATATTCTTTTATTCCATACACCATTACTAATTCCCTATCACCCAGTATCTCCAAACCCAGAGTATCGAACATTGACACGATTGAACAAATATAAGATAAACAAATTAAAAACAAAACAGTGCTTTCAAACACTGAAAAACAACCTTAATGCACCTTTTAATGCACCTCAGAGGCACCTGAGATCTAGGCCTTTATTTGCACCGAGATCACCCCAGTTTCGTCACTACTCTGTTGACCCATTGAATCGTGCCATGTGCACGGCTAACCAGTACTTCAATGATATTGACCCTTTTAATTGTACTCGCAGTTCGTTCCGTTCTCAATTATATAATCTATCTTGTTCCATCTTAGATGATAACTCTGTATAATAATAATATGTGGTATTCTTTGTATTGTGTACTCTTGTAAACTATGGGATCTTGTCCCGTTTATATATAATAATAATAATAATAATAATAATAATAATAATAACCTAAAACAGGTTTTGAAATCGCTCATAGATTAATCAAATGATCCATTCTCAGAAAACCGACACACTTAAATTACAAAATCATCCCCTTCACAGTGACAACAGACAATTATAAAACTGTCACCTTGAAAGTCACAAAAATCAATGATAAAAAGTTACCACGTTCCCACTATACTGACTGTCACCAAAAATTATCGCATCAAGTCGTTAGTAAACACCCCGTTACGCGGTTCTTGGCACAGGGCCAGTGTGAACAACCCTTAACGCGCTGCGAACCGCGATACGAGCAGCAGGCTGTGAACAGAATTATTAAATCGCGTCATGTATCGTTACGCGAGCCGCGAGTAATCGTTCAGAACGTTTTCACCTCGTCCACCGTCCACCTTCCCCAACCCCCCGTACCAGCACGCGTCGATCCCCGACTCTAAACGCCACCCGTATCGCCCCATACCGCGGCGATCGACTGGCCGCGTTAATCAACCGCTGGCTCTATTTTTCTGGCTAAATTAAAGACGCGACGGACACACCGCGCCGTTTTCTCTCGGAATATTTAACTGTTTACCATGCCAGCAGTGCCCCGCTCCCATAGCTCGTCTAGGAAAACGGGCGGCACGCTGTTTGTTGTGCAAATAAAAGTCGCCAGCGCCTGTTTTTTGCTTCCGATATCGAATAGGGGGAACGACGATACGCGTGCTGTCGCCGCCGCGTCCACCGGGGAGGTAAAAAAATAATAGTGTTTATCCGGTCGAGTTTACGCCAGGCTGTGGCGAAGGCGAAGGGGTGCGGGAGGGGGGGGGGGGCAGATTAAAAAATGACAGGTATCGTGCTTGTCGCCCCGATGGGGGAGAAATGAGAATTATCGATTTCACGGAGCAGCGAGTAAAAATATTGATGAAATAATGAATTCGTGGCCGCCCCAGTCCAATGAATGATTTATGCGATTGACACGTAAAACGTGGAACATGTAGGGACTACACTATTTTGTGGATCATTGCGCGAAATGGTGCATTGCTTTGTTTGGAGATGATATACTATGACTTGCGACAAAAAGAGTGTTAGTTTTATTTTATTATACAGGGGGTGTAATATGATACTTGAGAAATTGTTCAGGAATAGATTCAGGGTTAAAGAAGGAAATAAATTGAGTTTGTAGAAACGTACGACTAGTTCTTCGTTTCTAAGAATTGGTTCCAAACATTCTAATAGTAAAAATAAAACTTGCCTTTAGTCTTTCAGCTTAAGGGGAGGTTCTGGTCTAAATGTCGATTTTTTTTTATTTCATTTTTCGAATGTTCAACGTTTTAGGAAAACGTGTTTAAAAGGATTTATTGAAATTCGCAAAATTCCCGAAGTTATAGGCATTTGAATAGCGGCAAATGCATGGGTGACAACCGGCCACTCGGCGCTCACGTAAAACTTTAAACGCGTTATTCTCGAAACAGTGTTCTCAAAACGGTGGGAGCTGTATTTTCAAAAGTTATTATTCGATTCGACTGAAACTTTTTTATTTTGAAGAATATACTTCTGGCTAGGGGGGTGACTAAAAAAATTACAAAAAGTTGAAAATTTATAATTTTCAAAGGCGATGAAAGGACGAAAAATACAGGGAAAAGTGATTTCTAACGTGAAGTGTCCTTATTTTCTAAAAAAATGTAAGTTTTGTAATTTTTTTAGTCCCCCCCCCTAGAAAAAAGAATAATCTTCAAAATAAAAAAGGTTTCAGTCGAATCGGATAATAACTTTTAGAGATACAAGTCCCACCGATTTGGATTAATTTTTTGACGCCTTAACTTTAACGACTCCCCAAGGCTGTCTGCACTGATTAATTATAAAACAAAAAATATATTTCTATAATCTAAGACATCCTTAATACAATGCAACAAGTCCCATTAAATTATACACAGTAGTTTTCCTTTAATTAATTCCTAAAAATCACCTATTTTTTGGGGCTCTAGACCAGAACCTCCCCTTAATCCTATGTACAAAAGCTAGTTTCTCTGAAACAATATTTTGTGATTTGAAGTATTAATTTTTGTCTCTTTAAACATATTTTTAAAATTCTATATTTGTTAATTTTTGTAATTTTCTGTTTACCTTCTCAAACGATGCTAAAGACGACTGGTTTTAATTTAAAATACCAAATAAAGTAGAATTTGTTAGAGTCCTTCAATAAATTTGCAACATTTTTCACAATTAGCTATCCCAATACTTATTTATTTTACCATTCCTTATTCCTGTCTCCATTCTTAAAATATCTCTCACATACTACGGCAAGATGTGCAGAAGCGTTACATCTAGAGCGGTGGAAAAACAGAACGACATTGAAGGGCGTCGTTACAAGATAAATGGATGTACGTATCAGATCGATGATGGAGAATCCGCGACGCGGAGGATATTAAGGACACCTCAAGGGGCAGGGAAATTAAAGCCTGTCAAACCTCGTCCCTCCCTCCACCAAACGAAGCTGCGAACCCATCGCTTCAAATATGAAATCTTCGTCTTAATCACCACGGATTGTAAGGGCCTCGCTGCATAACATTTCGATTTAAGTAATCGCAAAGTGCCGATGGAATTGAATTGTCTCCTCTCGTCTCAGAGACGGGGAAATTGAACGGATCGCGTTCAGCTGCAGCTGAAGCTGCGGGGCAAGAATACAGGTTCATAAAAGAAGGTGATAAAGACGGAAAGGAAGATACAGTTATAAACTGAACGTGATGTATCTTGACGCATTCCAAGCAGACAGGGCCGAGGTGGGAATATGAAAAGTTTCCTCGCTTATTATAAAGTTTCGCGATCATTCGACTTTCCGCTCAGCTACGCGGAACTGTCTGTATTTTGCGCGATTGTCCCCGCTGGTTATATCTCTGAGGGAAACGATTGCCGCCCGAGCAAGGAGACGTTTAATGAGCTCGTTTCATTGTAAAATGTTTATGCAACTTCTCCGTAGTCTTATTCATCGGCAACATCATTATCCGCTTCGGGTCAACCATGCTGAAGGGGCACCAATATTCGACACCCTCTTCTGCACCTCCCTCTTCACCCCAGCCCGCGGAATTTCTCATAAAGATTTCTCCGAAGATTATTGGTACGCCGTGGATGGCATTCAGGCTTCGTAGAAAAATTTGCTAAATGAGGGGTCGTGAAACTCTTTGGGGGACAGCTCCGGAGCGTTTGAAGCGATCGTTTCGAGAGGATAGTGTAAGGAAGGACGACAATTTTGGTAGATTTGTCGTTGCGGTATGTTTCAGGTAATTGTTTCAGTCCCACGGAGGAGTTTTTTAGAATAAAAGCTGAGGGAGAAGATATAGGTCGCAGAAGCTCAGGTTGGAGAGTTCAACGAGTTTAAGTTCCAAGTTCGAACGAGTTCGCGTATTATAAGACCTAGTTTTCCCTCCCAAGTGTTGTAAAGTGCCGCCTTTATGGGTCAGTTATTCTTTCCTTCCCATTGAAAGTGAAAAATAAATGAAGGTATCGGGGGAATCGGTTGAAGGATGATTTCAGGGTATTCTATCTGATAATGTATTCACGACTTCGTTTGAATATCATTAATTGTTAAAGTGGATATAAAGTTTTAAGGTTATTCGTTTGATCAAGATAGGTTGACTTTATTTTAACGAAAATAGAATCTTATTATATACCGTTTGAGTTCTTGCATTAAAAAAAATTAATTAATAATGTTATAATACATATACTTATTGAATGTGAAACAAATATATCGACGAAGAGAATGAGAAATGTGGCGAAACTTAAGTATAAATTCAGTACTAAGAAGTACAAGTCGACCTGTTCAAAGAAGAACCATTTAACAATATTGTCTGACATAAATTTTATTCGAACTTCATAGGTAGTTAGTAGAGGTAGACTTTTTGTAGAGGAAGACCTAAGTTTAAGGAATGGCACTACCATCCAACGTGATCCTGGGATGATGAAGCCACAAAACATCCTAGAAGCCCTTTGTTGTTTTTACCATGAAATTAAAGAGTCGCAAAAATGTCTTGTATTTCCACTACTTCCCGTAATTTTCTACTACATTCTGAAAGCAAATTTGCGATCCTTCCGAATTTCAGACTTAATTTAATTAAATCTTTTTCTGAATTTTCCAATCAAATAATCGGCTCGCCTCCAACAACGATTTTCATTATATTGAAATGAACTCATGCAAAATGTAGAGAATATTCGTTTGCCTCAATGATTATGTTCTGTCATAGATATCAATTTCTACTAATGACTTACCAGTGGCGCGTACCATTGCGCATGATGATATCCTCTGTGTAAACGGAAACTTGTGGAAAAGTGCCACGTTGAACGTCAAATATTAAATTCGTTCTGTTATCTGTATTATTAACGGTACTGCGTTCCCATTATAATCTAAACGATATTCCCGTTAAAATTGCGAAACTCTATCTATTCCTGGTGCCTCGTGGGTATGTTGAGGCTCCAATATAATTATCGCGTCGTCAGCGTTGGTAGGAAATGCGAGAGATATTTCGATACTGCGTAATTACTTGAATGAAAAAGTTTAGAAATTGCCTAGGTACTTGGTAAAATATATTCATCAAAACGTTCACCAATAGTTTTATAACAGTTTATCAAAAGTACAATTAGTGTTGTTTTTTTTTGTACTTTGCGCACACGTGCTGAATAAAACACAGTTGCCTGACTCTGCACTGGTTTACACTACTGGTTTGACTATGTTACTTATTTCTACTTTTCTAACTGTGTTGTACGGTTTCTACTAGGGCTGAGACTGTTTGTTGAATTTTTCGGTATTCGAATATTCGAATACTTCAGTTGCTCAATTATTTGTCGAATATAATTCGAATATTTGAGTATTCGAATACTTTAGTTGCTCAATTATTTGTCGAATATAATTCGAATATTTGAGTATTCGAATACTGCTCTATTCGAATATTTGAGTATTCGAATACTGCTCTATTCGAATATTTGAGTATTCGAATACTGCTCTATTCGAATATTTGAGTATTCGAATATTTGAGTATTCGAATACTGCTCTATTCGAATATTTGAGTATTCGAATATTTGAGTATTCGAATACTGCTCTATTCGAATATTTGAGTATTCGAATATTTGAGTATTCGAATACTGCTCTATTCGAATATTTGAGTATTCGAATACTGCTCTATTCGAATATTTGAGTATTCGAATACTGCTCTATTCGAATATTTGAGTATTCGAATACTGCTCTATTCGAATACAGCGATATTCGAATAGTATTCGAATAATAACATTCGAATACTCAAATATTCGAAATTTTTTCGTAGCATTCGAATACTTGTAACATATTCGAATATCAACTTATTCGAATAGTCCCAGCCCAAGTTTCCACTACTTGGTTGGTACCAACTTTTCTTTAATCGTCTGTACTAATTATAAGTAATATTGTTCCATTCATTGACCAATTATCTTCATGCATTATCAAGTGCTGTCGATGGTACACTAATTTCGTAATCACTATTCTTAAATTATTCACCCTTACGCAATGAAATCTACAAAGTCACTCACCCTTAATTACGACCCACAAGAGACTCACATTTTCCGCATGAGGCGACAAATATACCTCAAGCTAACAAAGTCACCGCATCCCACCCTTTAACACCGTCCCATTGATCCGCGACAGTAAACGAAAAGGACCAAGTACCGTCGAATTGCGGGCGGGAGTTGCGGCGAACACGTTCATTGAAATCCGCCATTCCGATAATACCTTCCAAGGGCTTTTTAAATAAAACCTGGGAGGCGCGATTGTTACGGGCGGCGGGTGGTTTAAGGGCGCGCGATTTACGAGCTTCACGCTTCCCCGACAACGTAAGAACATCTTTGTCCAACGGCGACAAAGGCGTTTGATAAATGTATGTCGGACAGCGTCGCAACGACGGCTATTGTGTCAACATTTCAATGGATGAATATTAAAGAGGAGTATTCAAACAAAGTACTGGGCGCCGCGACTTTTCGCGGACGATGCCACGATGGTTTCGTGTCTCCGCCCTTTGCGAGACGGTTTACCGACGATTTGCTCGGGCAAAACGTCTGGATCTCTCTGGCGTGCGAATTTTATAGTTCCTTTACATGGAACGGGAATTTAGGAATACGTTTCGAGCGTGGTGGATGAAATACAGTTTTATTTCTCGAATAATTTCTGTTTATGCTTTGATTAAAGGTCACGTACAGTGGTCCGGATTAGAGCTGTACGAGTACTTGAATATTCGGGTAGCTTGAAATCCGAACCAATCCGGGACTCGGTTTCCGAGCCGAGCCAGGTACCCGAAAAAACCGAGCGGCTCGAATAGAACCGAGTACTCGAATTTTTCCAAGCTGCCCGAAAGAAACCGGGCGGATCGGATAGAACCGAGCGGCTCGAATAGAACCGAGTACTCGAATTTTTCCAAGCTGCCCGAAAGAAACCGGGCGGATTGGATAGAACCAAGCGGCTCGAATTTTTCCAAATAGCCCGAAGGAAACCGGGCGGCTTGGAAAGTAAGCGAGCGGATCGTAAGAAACCGGGTGGCATGGAATGAAACGAGCGGTCCGATAGAAGTTCGAGCAGATCAAAAACTATTTGTCCGATTTATTTCAAGTTTGGTATATATGTTCTTAATGATATTATCTAAAACGTAGCGTATCATTTTTTTTATACGATAACCCATTCGTATGTAATAAATGTTTTAAGTTTGCCTTGTTAGGTAAAAAATGAATAGTGATATTCACCTTGCTCTCATTTGTAGAATAAATTTTTTCTTCTCAAATCCGTATGCTACATTGTATATATTTTATTAATGAACACTAGAATCATGGTCTTTCTCATGTTAGATAAACCTGGGCATCATAATTTGATACATAGCTCGCCGATACATGTACCGTTCAAAGAAAGGGTGTATCAGTAGTTTGCAAAAGAAATAAAAAAATGTAGTCTGTCCCAAGTCACTTGTTATTTCCTAATAAATGTTAGAAGAACATTGCTCGTCCTGCAGCTTCAGGTACGTTACAATGGGATTGAAAAGTTCTTCGATTGTCGCGTAGCACAGTTCCGCAATACAACAATAGTTGAAATTGTATGGAAAAAAATATGGATTATGCGGTTTCATAATTATTTAAACATCCAGTTCAGATTTCACGCGAAAACCCGAATTTTAGAAAACATTCATATTTTTGTTTATAACTTTTTCTAATTGTTTAAACAATTGATAAAACCTTTACGCTTTGGTAGATCTAATTGAAAGAAGTAACTTTTGTCTCGAAACTTTTTTCTATCTCTTACAGTTTGCGAGTTATAACACGAAATCGAAAAATGGCCGAATATTCAGGGGTTAATTTCACCCCATTAGAGTGATTTTGGGCAGCAACAAAAAATTGCGTTGTAATCAGGAGGAAATCCCCTACATATTCACAAAGTTTCAGAATTTTTTGAATTTTCGGGTTCGGGATCTTCCCTTGTAAATCAAGATCGAAACGTCGAAAGCTTTTATTATCTATTGCTAAATAGCTTGTGTTTTAATGATTTAAAATTGACCGAACCTGTGCGCCGAAATCAAATAATCGTACTAAATATTACGGTCGAAATTATAATTTAAAAAAGTCATCGGAAAGTGAAACAAATACCAATACTATATGTCCCCCTCATGTAATATAATGTAATAGTATATAGTAGCATCTAGTACGTGCGTAGGGCTAACAGTACATTGTATGCCTATACTGTATGTTCCATGTATATAATAAGTAATGTATATGTATAGCATGAATATAGTGTGTATGTAGTATGTACATAGTATGCGTGCATCATGTATGAAGTATGTATGTAATCCAATGTACGAAATAAGCTACAGCGTATAATTAAGCTGTGCAAATGTTGGTTAAATACAATTATTTTATTTCTTGTAATTTCATACGCTCTTGCAGAAGTATTATTCCCCATCCTCATTCAAACGGATTGGTATTGCGTCCTTGTATTAATTAAATAAAAAAATGGACGTTGTTTTAGTTGTTTATTGTTTAAAATTTATTCGTTTATTTATTTACACCTAGACTGCGGAAGTTAATGCAAGTCTGATATACCGCGTTCCAGAGCACAACCCTAATCCCTTCAATACAAATTACTAAACTTTTGAATATAATGTAACTATTACACTTACATAAAATTTTTAACATAGGTATGAAGCTATTAAACTTTAAAAGCGAGGTTCAGCAACTTTTAACAATTACTTGAGCTAATTTGTAAACAAATTCCGTATATGCGAGAACCATGAAAAATACCCGAAATATGCAAAATTACAAATATATTTTTAAAATCCTCTTAATGTTGAAATATAGATCGGTCAAAGTCCCACTTGTTTAATCCATTACTACAAAAACATGTATTTGCATAAAATTCCGCAGTCTATATTATACCTATTTCTTTTTTTTATTCAGTTATACTTATTTAGCCATTAACAGGCAACACCCTTTATTAAGGTGTTACGCCAAGCTGAGACGCTCGAAACAATACTAAACTAGACGAATTCTTTTTACAGATACTATGAGATTGAAAATTATTTCGTTAATTCTTATGTGCAGAGCATGTATTAAGGGATATGTTGTATAAATATTATGCGCGCGAGCTATGTATCAAATTATGATGCCCAGGTTTATCTAACATGAGAAAGACCATGATTCTAGTGTTCATTAATAAAATATATACAATGTAGCATACGGATTTGAGAAGAAAAAATTTATTCTACAAATGAGAGCAAGGTGAATATCACTATTCATTTTTTACCTAACAAGGCAAACTTAAAACATTTATTACATACGAATGGGTTATCGTATAAAAAAAATGATACGCTACGTTTTAGATAATATCATTAAGAACATATATACCAAACTTGAAATAAATCGGATAAATAGTTTTTGATCTGCTCGAACTTCTATCGGACCGCTCGTTTCATTCCATGCCACCCGGTTTCTTACGATCCGCTCGCTTACTTTCCAAGCCGCCCGGTTTCCTTCGGGCTACTTGGAAAAATTCGAGCCGCTTGGTTCTATCCAATCCGCCCGGTTTCTTTCGGGCAGCTTGGAAAAATTCGAGTACTCGGTTCTATTCGAGCCGCTCGGTTCTATCCGATCCGCCCGGTTTCTTTCGGGCAGCTTGGAAAAATTCGAGTACTCGGTTCTATTCGAGCCGCTCGGTTTTTTCGGGTACCTGGCTCGGCTCGGTTTTTCGAGCCGAGCCAGACTCGGCTTGCTTTTTCCGGGTACTCGTACAGCTCTAGTCCGGATTGGAGCCGTTAGTGACATTTAGTAAAAACTCAGCTTTTAGAAAATATTAATAAATGTTAATAAAAATTGTAATTGGAAGGAACACTTAAAGTTGGACAGTTCTACCCGGCGTTGGTAACGTGGGGAAATGTAACAAGAGTAGTAAGGTGGGGTCCCATAGACCCCGCAATTAATTTAGTGTATTATAGAAATCCATGTCTTTGATTAAATTTTTATTACCCAAAAATACTTAACTAATTAAACATCTTTAATTTTCAACAAAAATGTACTTCGTAAATAGCTTACATAATGAAGAAAGTAAATAACACTGACACGTGTTTTTGAAAAGTTATACTCGATTTAAAATTTGGGGTCTGTGAGACCCCATCTGATCAACGCCGGGTTAAAAATGGCATTTTTCACCAGAAAGAACTGTCTCTTTTTTGAGATGCCCTGACGACCCTGTTTAATACTTTCTCTCCGCTTTTTTCAAACATGAAGAGCATTTTTTTGCGTTAAGAATTAACACCGTCAACTAAAAATTGCTGTTCATAATGTTATAAAAGGTAATAGTCAATGAAATCAAGAAAATTGTCAAAATTGTATACAATAGACAAGGAGTATCTCAAGTTTCAACGAGTCCCACATTCTAACCAATTTAAACATTTTTGATTTCCCCTTCAGCCCACTCTTCAAATTATTACTGTTTAAAACTGTCAGCGTTACGTCGTTTTACGTATAAAAGCAGATACTATATGTGTATTTTATCTACTATGTCAGTGGATTCTTTTTCGACTGAATTGAATCCTTATTTTTTTTAATCCTACTGAGATCACGGCCATTTTTTTTACCTAATTGTGCTCTCACTTCTTCAAAAACTCTGACCATGAACAAAATATTAAATCGGTGTAAAAATATATTACAAGTTTTTCATTCAAAGTACTTGCCTTGGATATCTCGACCTTTGCTACTTTTTTGGTAAAAGTATAAGTAGGTGTAGCGTCACAAGACATGTCCGTACACTTAACACGGTTCCCGGCGTATTTTCATGTCAATATTTTCTAAAAAGCACCGATATTATAGTGGGAGAGTTCCCGAATGTTTACTTTGAGCACACACGAAGTTAGCAGTTTGTTTTTAAAACTTTACGTCACCGAGTGTTAAAACAAATGGTTCGCGTGGATAAATAGAGTTAGAATGTCTACATATCTACGTGTCTATTGACTAATTTTCACCGCGCCGCAAAGTGTCCCATCTTCGGGTATAAATAATTGTGTTGAGCAAATCGCTGAAATAGCTGTTCCGCGTTTAATTGCGCGCGAAACCTTCCATTAGATGATTCCAGCTGATAATTATTTCGCCTTTCGAACTGTATCGCGGGTTTATAATAACTTTCGTTCGTTAGCAGGTGCACGGGAAATCGCGTTTTCGCCCGAAACAGGGCATGAGAGCTCTATCAAAGCGACGACGTTACTCAAATAATGGAAACGCGACTCGTTACGCGTAGACGGATGAAATGAATTATCGTGCGTATTATTCGTCTCTCTCCGTTGTTTAACGAGCGGGGCCCAGAAAAATGATTAAAAGCTGTCCACGCGTACGCATGAAACGTGTCCGGCGTCCGAAATCCGGTTGCACGCCAGGTGCTTCGAATGAAAATTTCGAGGCGGAAACGGTTCAGCAGATAGGTGCCCTTTTGTAATTTCATCGAACGATTTTCGCGCGATTGTACGGGGATACCTGGTCCGTGTCAGCTGCAAACTGACTGCTTTCGTTTCGTTTACTAAGTCACGTCTACAGCGCAGATGAGCAGGACGAGTCCGCCAGGTATAAAATGAATTTGGTAATCCACGTTTCAGCAGTTCGATATTTTATCTGCGAATACGCTTGGCGAATGGAAGGGTATCGTTGTTCGAAGGGAGAAATACAAGTATCAAAGATCGTCCAAGAGAGAATATTAAGGGAAATGTGGAGATTTATACACAGGAAAGTTTTGCTTGAATAAGTTCGTGGAACGATTCGCGAGGAGAAGGATGTCTGAACATCTTGTTTGGATTTGACCGCGTAAAGAAATGTTTCGGAGACAGTTTAGGACTTGGGTGTTTGTAAAAGACGGATATGGTGAACATAATTTCTGTTTTTACAAAATTAGTTATTTCAAAATTATCAATATGCGGACATAGACTTGTTCGCTGTCTCCCTCGCTTCGTTCAGGAATCAATTGTTTAGTAGACTGTTACCTCAGTAATTTACGCACCTTTGGTGCTGTGATTAGGTCTTTGCGCTCAGACTGTTTTGTTTGGTTTTGTTTATTTTATTTTACTTTATTTTATTTTATTGTATATATTTCTCATATTATCTTTATCGTTGTACTAATTTAGGTTTATACTCTGTAACTAAATGGTTCTCCCGTTGATATAATAATGTTGCCTGTTAATTTTTATCAAAGTATTCTAAGTGATATCCAGAGGCCAGCCATGTATAATAATACCACCTTCAAAGAACCTTGATCTTAGGCATTTAAGACATATATTCTAATAAAATGTATATCAGTTTTCATTTCAGTTTTTCATTTGCACTCGCTCAGTTTAATAAATAATAAATGTTAGGGAAGTTCACTTACTCGCTTTCAAAACTGTTCCAATAGTTCGAGTAGTTGGATCCGTGTACACCTTAACTTCGAAATCAAGGTCTCGCAATGTTTTCTGAAGGTCACTGCAATCCTTTATAGAGCCCGTCCTCGCTGGCATCTTTTTGAAATAAACGTGGTTGAAGATCAGAGCGACACCCCGTCGCTTGTGGTTCATGTTGTAAACTTCAGAATCCACATGGACTTCGACTCGAGCGGGTTTTTCAGGCACGAAGTCGTCGTACCTGAACAAACAACGCTGGGTTAGCTTCGAATGAATCATCGACCTAAGAAACATTTAATTACTAACACCACAAAGTAGTATTTATTACTGATTTATTTTATTTATTCCAGCGAAGCAACGACTGATTTCTATTTATTCATAAAAGGAATAATTAAAGCTAAGCAACATAATTAATTATGAAAAATTGTCAAGGTTCGAAAAGACCGAAGCCAAAAAATAACGGAACCCCCCCGAGTTTCGCGAGCCGGCGATTTTTATGCGACTCGTAAAATTTTGAATCTCGAAAGGGCGCGACGCGGTTGGAACACGGCCACGCGCTCCGAGTGCAACAAATAATAGCTACGACAATGGTCAGATACCTACACGGCGGTGGGCACTCCAGCTCAGAAACTTTTAGACGTTTACGCGACCGCGGGTCTAACGGATGAACGTTGTACCGCGTGTACTGCACGCGTTGTAATTATTTAGAGGAAATACGGCCGCTTGGACGATTTTAGGATGAGTCAGACTTTAATACAGTACAGGGTGTTCCTCTACCTATGGTTGATACTTTATGGAGTGATTATACAGGCAAAAATAAGACGAAAATCAAGAGTGACAAAATTGCGGTAAAGCCTTCGTTTTCGAGAAAATTGACTTTGAATTTCACCTAAAAAGGTACGCGTGCATCATAGGCAGTTGAGGGACATGCGGAGGTGAGTGGAACGTCCTACGGGCAGATGACGCGTCAAAATTAAATGTCAATTTTCTCGAAAACGGAGTCTTTACCGCAATTACATCACTCTTGATTTTCGTCTTATTTTTCCTATATAATAAACTCCTAGAGTATTGACCATAGGTAGGGGAACACCCTGCATAGTTTATGGTTCAGATTACTGTGGTGTGTGTAGTCAAGAAAATTTTGGGATATAAGGTAGATGTCCCAATTACTGCCAGTGTCCCAATTACTGCCACATTATTTATTTGATGTAATAAAAACGTAAAGTATAAAAAAAGTGTACAAAATATGTTATTATTAAACGGAGATTCTGATTTACATAAAAATAAAACATATAAAAAAATGAAAAATCATACGGACAAGACGATTTGTGAGGTGACTGTTATAGGTACAATAGGATCGCTCGCGAATTTTAATTAATTATTAATAAATTCTTCATATTTAATTCATAAAACTATTTTTTTTAATATAAGAGATGCTAAATAATATTATGTTTCAAACTGAGATGATTTTTAGGTTAAACAATACGTGAAATGATTAAATGAAGTTTAGTTATAATCTTAAGGTGGCAGTAATTGGGACATCTACCCTAGGTGCTGTAGCTTTGAATTTTATAATTTCGAATATAAAGTGTCATAATTTTAAAAAGAAACGCAAATTCAACCACTTATGATATATCTACTGATCGCTTGATAAGACGTACAAATAACTTTCGGATTACTGTGGTGTGTGTAGTCAAGAAAATTTTTCGATATAGGTGCTGCAGCTTTGAATTTTATTGAGGTGGTAAAAGTGTTTATATTATGATAATGAGCCTCGACTCCGATGGAAAGGTTAAGGAGATACTCTAGTATAACTGCCCGTTTTTCGACATCATCTTCGGGAATTTATTTAACAAAAACTATAAGTTTATACCGTCTGGCGTTTTGCCTGCATATTAAGGCATGTTTCAAGTAACACTTAGAATTTTTTCGAGCTTTTTTACCGCATATGTACATAAGTATAATATAATCGGTGGCGTAAGCTTCTTCATAAACATCCTTTTCTGACGGGCAATGATGACTGTTATAGTCACCCAAAATGGAAAAACTGAAATTTACTTTCTTTATTACGGTTTTCGCAATCGCTGGAACCACAGAGACCCGATAACAATGAAAATTGGCAAAAGCAATTTGAAAAAACGTCCTATTCTTCCCTAAGAATTTAGCTGTTTTCGTTCTGTAAAATTATTTTTTTACGTCTTAGAGACTTGTCCGTCGTGTAAGTCCCGTTCCATCGTTCAGTACTTTTATGGCAGATTCGTCGTTCGCGTGTTCGCGCGTTCCCCCCTTGAAATGGGGCGACAGCATTTATAAAGCCGTGTAAAGGAGAGCCCTTGCAGGGAAGTGCATTAGGCTGTTTCGTACTTTCCACTCACGTAGGTCTTCGTCACGGACGGGGGAATCTTGCTTAGGGCAGAGAATCGGCTGGCTCCCAGGGCGGGTGTGAGCACCACCGTCCATCGAATCATCCGACGGTCAATTTAATTTT
Organism: Andrena minutula; assembly: GCA_929113495.1. Lineage (NCBI taxonomy): Eukaryota > Metazoa > Arthropoda > Insecta > Hymenoptera > Andrenidae > Andrena > Andrena minutula. The sequence continues at coordinate 44,446,678 of OV815994.1, forward strand.
AAGTTAGATCGCAATCCCCGGCTAAAGAACTTCCCGTAACGGTCGTGGCCGTTTTATCGCGGAGCCATGTTGCCATCGCAGCCTCCCTGCAAGTCCTGTAACCACGCACGTGCGCCGATCGAACACCCGTTCCCCAAGAAATCGGGGCTGAGCACGATTACCCCTACTTTCGCGCCGGGAAGGAAGCGAAACTGCCCTGATACTTCGAGCGCGAACGTGGATAGTGATTCTGCTATTCGGTTCTGGGGAGAAGCGGGTTTGAGTAGAAGAGAACATTCTCTACTTATTCAGTAATTAAGGAGAAGGCAGGCTTCTGATATTTTTGTCTCATAGTGGATTCAGACTGACGAAGACATTTTTATTATATTTCGAAAATATTTGAGCTGGGTGAACAGAACTGTTTTTTTTTCTTTCAAATCTTTAGAATGGTAATGAAGGTGGGGTTGGAGTGAATCTAATTGTAAAGTTTCTGACAAGGGTTCAATGAAACTGTTAACGTTTTTAGATAAAAATTATTTATCGAACTTTTAAGTTTTAAGTCATATTTGTTCTGGTTTAAGTTAACTTTGTACAGTTTTAACACTTATTTTATGTTCGATTAATACAAGTTCTGGAGGATAATATACTTTTGAACAGATCTTTAAGGGAAAAATATAAAAGATAGGAATATTTTTTTAATTCGTAATATTTGTGGAACTGGAAACAGAATAAATATAGATGAGAAAGCAGGTTGTGATTTTTATATAACTATTTTCACCGAATGGTTTATGCAACATTTTCAGGAAATCTGTTTGTCCCAACATGAACTTTTTCAGGGCAGAATAAATGTCCCTGTTTAACTATAACATTTATCTACTTTCAAGAAAATACAAGTTTCTTATTTACATAGAAATGTATGGAATAAAAGTTTCAGTTAATTCACTACATTTTATAAAAGTTTTCTCAGAACAGAAAAAGTAATAGTCATAAAACTACAGTTATTTCATAATTAATTGAAAATTTTAACAGTTTCCTTAGACCCCTGGCTCCGGACCTGGGCGCTAGCCCCGCATTAACTGAATTGTATTTCGCATTAAGCGCGACCTAGTATCATTATACAACTCGCATTAACTGGAACTATTTGAATCGCACTATTTGAACTCGGATTAATCGCGCCCTAGCTGTAATTGCTGCTAATCGGCAGGGTTTCACAAGACATTTCATAGAACGATATCTACAGACGACATTGATTATAATCGATACCGCTCTCAGCGTTGGATCGCAGCAGAGCCGAATGCGGACCGGTGTCACTCGATTCCTCGGTGTTGGCTTCGCAGACAGTAAACGTATCTCGTTATACCTCGTCGTTGCCCCAGGGGAATTGTAATCGCGGTTCCAACGGCGAACGTGGATAAAGTTCAGCGGAGCTGGCTCCTCGGCCATGGAAAACTCGGGGATATTCAATTACCATATTTCACAAACTTATCGTCTACGTTAGCGTCTATTAAAGGCGAGAGCCTGAAAAATTAACGAGTCGCGTTAAACGGTTTCAAAGCGAGGCAGCTTTGAATAATTTCAAAAAAACACACAGTTTCCATTGCCCGTGTAAACACACAGCGTGTATATATCAGCTGAATCGCCCAGCGATAAAGGAAACTAAATAAAAGGGACGAAAACAAGCGGCGAACAGAAAGGAAGGACAAAACGCTACCAGGCCAGGTGAATCAACCTTTTAAACAGCTCGAGACACTGAGTTCCCCGATTCAAAGACTTCCCTAGTGAATACAGGCACGTTTACGAACTTATACCAGCAGATTCTATGCGCACGGACACGAATGACGGAACTCAGCTGACAAAGGCCACTGCAGTGTGTTTGCAACATAGTCATAATGGGGCGGGTCTGGCGCCTATTATATCGAGCAAATATTTATTAGGCGAATAACGAGTTACAAGGAATTGTCGACGAGTTTTCTCGGAACTCAAAAACATTTTGTAACTGTCGGTTTATAGTTTAATGTAAATCTTCGGATAATAATTAGTGAAGCTTTGTAAAATAAAAGAATAAAATAATTCATTCCATTTTAATGAGATTGCTAATTTGTTTATACGCAGGTTAGATTATAGGAGAGAGTGGGGCAAAATGGAACGCCTAACTTTGGAGTGTGATAACAAAAAATTCGAAGGAAAAAGGAAATGGGGCTTCCCTAGGAGTGTTAAGTAGACTTTAGGCTATAAGAGAATCAAAGACTTTGTTCAGAAATATATTTGGCAACGAAGAAAAATCAGATTTTCCGGAGGTATTGAAATATTTGCCTCGCATAAAGAGGGGGACACCACTGTAAAAAAATCGGATAAATCGATTTTTTGTTTTTTTCATTTTCTGAAAGAAATACGTTTCACGAATGCTCTCTCCAAAGTTCATGAAGAAATTTGTAAAATTGACAGAGATATAGCATTTCCCGTGAAGCGGTATCTATTGCGATATTAACTTTTTTTTATCGTCACGTAATAGACGTACCTATAGTCGTGTTCAGATTTATTGGCCGGTGAGTTTCGTGAGGGGTATTCTCCCACCACACCGCTTGCCTGCCTCGGTGCTCCTTTTATCTACGTTCTCGCTCTCTCTCGGGCTACGCCTGGCCGTCATACGGTTCCCTGAGCACTGGAAAACCGGTTTGCAAAGCGTTCCATCTCGCTCCCCCCTTCGGCCAGAAAGAAGCGAGAAACTCATACTCGGAATTAAGGCTTGGCCAGCGGCTAACGGGATTCTGCCGTAGCTTCGTCTCGTATTGACTATGCGTAGCCAATACGATTCGTAACGCACACTACTATTACGCTATGAATACACAACAGCCACACGGCATCGTTCAGGCGGAGTCGAGCACCGTTCCCCTTACCCCACCATACCCTTCGGGGGTCCGGCAACTTCGACTGCCAATCCACGATCGTCAGGTGGTAGAGGCTGATTTCTCCTCGCGCGCTGCTCGAGAAACCAAACTCACCGGCCAATAAATCTGAACACGACTATAAGTTACTAGTTTCTAAATATTTTTTTCTTTTTGAATTCGGATTAACGATGTGCCTAAAGTCGCGGTTAAACATGTGCAATGCGCGCTATAAAACACCATTACAAGGGTCAATTTTTATGGTTCGGCGCGCAACGTAGGACCTCGTACCATAGGAAATTTTGAGTGTTCGGCGCGCAATGCGCGCTGTTGCACATGTTTGAAACTCTACCTTAAGGCACTGTCAACGCCACAGGAACGATCTTGCCGCAATGCACATTTTGACGAAGAGTATACGTGTAAACGGATTTATGAATTTCATTGGAAAATTATTAACTACATATTAACTATATATACTAAGCAATACATTCATTTACTTGCGTTGTTTGGTTGAAAAACAATCCCGAAAACACCCTTACTTTTCAAACCATTACATTCGCCTCCCCCTTAAGTGGTGGAGGAAAACGGAACACCAATTTGTAAATTGCAACCTGTCAAGTTCGCATAAAGTTATAGTGGTTAAATTAAATATATATTTTTCTCAAATTCACATTCTATGTATATGCACATATATAGAGTGGCTCTTTCAGATTGGCTACCTTGATACCCCTGTTGCCTTTCCGCATACAAAGTGCATAAAAAATAAGTTATCTGTTTCGACACAGAGAACACGATGATTTAAATTTTTTCATCTCACGAACATTCCAGTTATAATTACGAATACAAAGTGTTATAATTTCAAAAAGAAATGTAAATTCAACCACTTATGATATACCTACCGCTCGCCTGACAAGACGTACAAATAACTTCATTACTTGTTTACCAAAACACCCCTGAAATATGGTTAAAATCTTAACGCCACCGCAATATAGCATTATAATTCACGTGTACGTGCTTCGAAACAAAGATCGAACCACGGGACAAATGTCTGCTTCCTTGTATGCATTGAAAATTTCCCTGCTCCTCCCTCTGTAACGACGTTGTCACCGCGAAAATGATGTATCAGAATTGCAATGCCGCACGGTGCACGCAACGAATTCCAAACTCGTCCGCGCTATATGCAACGTTACAACGCTATCGCATTTTTTTCCCACCAACGCACCCTCCCCCCGGAGCTTGTAGAGAAATATTTCCGTTGCAACGGGTTTCCCGCGGCCGGCACGCCGGGATGGCGTTATAAATACTAGCAGCTTCGTATTTTTCCCTTCTGATGATTACACACCGCGCGATTCGCGCCACCGTCCAGATGAGTAACCGCGACAGCGGACGATGCTTTTACGCTTCCGCATAATGTTATTCGCCGGCGACGAGGGAAGAGAAAAGGTGCCACTCGCGATATTACAACGGCGCGGATGCAAGCGGTGTTTTAAAAAGAAGAAGCGAGAATCAAGAGCAAGCTTTAATGTCTCCGGTTGAAATTGAGATCCAAGCGATGGATAGGGCTGCGTTAAAACCCGATCGAATCGAACGATTTATTAATCGTTGGATGGACGAGTTAATTTGGCGATTACATAGGGTTGATGTCCCAATTACTGCCACCTTAAGATTGTTTAACCTAAAAATCGTCTCAGTTTGAAACATAATATTATTTAGCATCTCTTTTATTAAAAAAAAATAGTTTTATGAATTAAATATGAAGAATTTATTAATAATTAATTAAAATTCGCGAGCGATCGTAGTGTGCCTATAACTGTCACCTCACAAATCGTCTTGTCCGTATGATTTTTTCATTTTTTTATTTGTTTTATTTTTATGTAAATCAGAATCTCCGTTTAATAATAACATATTTTGTACATTTTTTTTATACTTTACGTTTTTATTACATCAAATAAATAAAGTGGCAGTAATTGGGACACTGGCAGTAATTGGGACATCTACCCTAGTGGCATTTTTATATGAGCTTTGTGAAGGTTAGGGTGAATTGACGGGTAAGAGGAGAAACAGGAAATATCCATTTTTCGTGATTTTGCGATTTATAGCATATTTTGTTGGTCGTAACTGGGACTACAAAATTGTTGCATCACGAAGGGTTATAAAGTTCAAATACCACCGTAAGATAACGTTAAAGATTTGGTATAGGTAGGTACTGTTAAAAAAGGGAAATGTCCACTCTCCACTGGAACAAAATACGGAATGTCCACACTCTTTGCCTAAGCATAGGCTTCTGTCGAAACAAGAAATTATTTAAGAAGAAAGTTATATGAGACAATTAAATGAATTAAATCTTGTTTCATTACAGATGGATTAAAGTATTAGAACTTCATTTTCTCAATAAAACTTTTGAATTCTAAAATTCTTCAATTCTTGAACGCGTATTTTGGGTTTAAATAACCACCATGGATCTTCCACGCTGGAATTATGTATAATAAATATTGTTTTTCTCTATTTAATTTTTGAATGTTTTTATCGTTGTTAAGGCAGGATAGGTACCACCTTTGACTGCGATTTTGGAGACGTTTTTCATGAATTTTTTTGCATACAAAGAATGCGCAGAAACGAAATCGGTTTTAGTCATTTATTCATGTAACTTTAATCTGTAATTACACGTTTTTTGTAATAGAAAAAGTAAAAAATAATCTCTTGTAGGTAGCGCCAAAATACATTCCTTTGGAGGAACACCGTTAGACGGCATGTCAAATTCCGCTCTGTACGTGGCTCCTAGAAAAAAAACCAAAGAATGTTCCTATTAACAACGATATTTTTTAATGCTGTACGTAGGGGTTTTATGAAATTTCAATTTTTAAGAAAATGGCGGTCAATTTAAAAAATGGTCAATTTCTTAGGTCAAAAAAGTTTATAAAATTGTACACCAAAAAAATAACAACGCTAGAGCAAAAGTCCTACGTACATCATTAGATTATACCGCGGGGAAGAATTGTGCAAAGTTTCAAATCAATCCGATGAAAATTGTAAAAGTAATCTGACACGCCGATTTGAAAAACATCTGTATTTTGGCGCCACCTACAAGAGATTATTTTTTACTTTTTCAGTTTCAAAAAATGTGTAATTACAGATTAAAGTTACATTAATAAATGACTAAACCCGATTTTGTTTCTGTGCATTCTTTGTATGCAAAAAAGTGTTTTAGTTTTCAGAAAGTTTAAGGAATATTCAAACTCTTATTAATCGAATAGGGACAAAAAAATCATGCTTACTGTTGGGATGCTGAGAAGTTACTTAATTTAATATAGCATTACCACATTTGTTTAAACTCGTGCTGAGTGAATTACAAAGTAGTAAAAGCTTCATGATTTCCCGGCAGGTCTCACAAAAAGACGTTCGCAGCGTTTGCTTTACTAAATAAAAAGATCGTGCCTCGCAGACTCGTTGATTGCACTTTACTAATTGTTAGTCTAACCAAACTAAAGGATCACTTAAAACACTCCAGCTGGGGTTTAAAGTACTCTGAGCATTTCAAAGGAAAGAGAAGGGAGCGAAAATTCGCTACGTGCACCTTTGCAAACCTCTCGAAACTATCTCGTCGCGCATAAAACAGTCCGTCTCAACATTTTCGACTGTAATACCGAAGTTCCCGCCCAATACACACCCGCGCGCTCGCGCGTGAAATTAATTCCGCCCGTAGAAATGTTAATTCTCCGCAGGTAAATATGCATATTTCATGTCTTCGCGATGCAGCACTCCATACACAGGGTGTTCAAAAGTTCGTGGTACAAACATTTGATAGTATACCAGAAGCTAATGACAAATGCAGTCCCGAAAAACGTACATTTCATATTATTAGTTACACCTAATAATTCAGAAAGGAATTACTTTTCAATTAAAATAATAAAAGAACGAACTTCGTACGACTGATACTTTCAGAGATTAAAAATCAGTAATAATTCCTGCTTTCACGAAAATAATAAAATATTGCAAAATTCGACACTCTGTATTTTATAAACAAATTCGAAATCAGCAAAATGATGACTTAAACCCCCCATAATTTCGCGTAGACTACATAATATATCAATTTCATCAAAATCTTTGCCCTCGTTGTAAAAATTCATCGATTTTCAGTGGGATGACTCTGAATCATTCCTGCTATTTCTTCTCTATTACTAATCAATAGATACAGTTTTTGTTCTTATCAGTTAATCTCGCCTCTTGATTCTGTCAACTTACTAAACCTGTAAAAGCACACGTGACCCTTATCAAAAAATAAAAGAGAAACCTTGTGCTTCTGAATCTGTACTAAACAGTGAGTCATGTTTATCTACTTTGTTAGTTGTAGGGGAGAGGTGCTATAAAAGGGACACTTTTGTTTAGCGTACATTTCTGACAATGTCGTTATAGGTATTTAAAAAACAACTACATCACAAAAAAGCGTGTTTATTTCCCTTCAATAAAAGTATATTGCAAACTCATCAATTGTAATAGAAAATAATAAAATCTTCAATTTTAAAAAAAAGTGGGAAATGTCCCTTTTACGACTAGGTGGTTTTAAATGGGACAGTATAAGACATGAAAGGGGCACGTTAATAAAAATAAATTTATTAAGTATTACAATTTTGTAATTGTAAATCTTAATGATACAAAACAATGGAATCTATGAAAAAATTAACTCTTTGTACTATAAATCATCAATATTTTTGATTATCTTTATAGAGCGTGACTTATCATTAATGCTTTAGAAGCATTTTTAGTTATAAAGTAATATTTTTTATAAAACTTGTATCTTACAAACCAAGTTCAGCATAGGAATACCCACGAGTGGTAAATATAAGTACGTATACAAAAAATTTATAAAACATTGAAATAATAAAATACTTTAGAATAAATTGTATTAAAATAGGTAGGTACGTTTTCATATTGCAGATTAAAGATATAATTATTAATTTTCGACGATAAAGTTTGTCGCTACGAATGGACAGTTTATTAATTCTGAAATTTGATACAATAAACCATCAACTAATAATTGATAATTTAAAATAATGTCATCTATGAAAATAACAGATGATACACTAATAACTTTACAGGAAAGTAAAATATATACAGTGTCCAGCAGTACATGTGTATGGGAAGGATAGCTATGAAATGGTTGTCCCATTTAAGACTTGTTACGCTGTCCCCTTTAAGACTATAAGAGAGTTTAATATAAAATAACCGCAAAACAAAGAAAACAATTAATTAACCTTACCTTTTTTTTTTTATTTTTAACTTTGAACCTTGGCAGGTCCTTAAGCAAACTTTTGAGGCTGGCTATACAGAAGTGTGTTAGTACATGTGGACTAAATATTTACAATGGTTAAACAAGTAGTGAAAATATATACATGCTTATAAGTAGTTTACATCTAGTTATCACAGTCCGTTTTGAACTTTTTGGTCACATCCTATTAAAAACTATTATAATCTATTAAAGGCTAGCTTACTATCTAAACCTGCTGTAGAAATTAACCTTACCTGTTAAGCGTTTTCGTTTCAATTGAATACAGGCTATTTTAATGGTATAACACTTTAACACTTTGTATATATCTTGATCTCAGAAAACGACACAGAAAACCAATGAAAATTTCACTTTTACTGCCGCAAAACATCAACCGTGGATTACTACACTGTTGCCAGTGAGACCGCAGTGAACATTACGTCAAATGACTGTGTTGCCATAAACAGGAAAATAACTTGCATGTGTAATGCGTTTAGAATTTTGAAAATTCGATTTTTCCCTTTAAGACGTGTTTCTTTATAGCATCTATCCCCTACATTCAAATAAACGATGCACGTACTAGCCACCTTCTATGATAAACAACATTTTTATTTTTAAACACAGCAACGTTTGCTTTTATAATATTCTCTAACACATTTCTGTTTATGTTAATACGCATTACACGCGCGCGATACATTGCACGACTTCGCGAACACCGTCTATACTTGCCAAATACATAATCCAGGTGCTTTACAGTGCAGCCTACATCACGGAGAATTTTACGTTAGCCGGTTACTGTGTCGCCGGCGTTTCCTGGCAAAGTCACGTTCGTCTAAACCTGATACCTAAATGCGTGCCCTCTCTGCTTTCACTCGCGTGTCGGACGTGTCAAACGGTCGGTTTTTCCTGCTTTTCTACGCCGCGTGTCGACCAGAAGCTGTTACTCGACACGAAATGTTCCCATCGAAAACCGGCAATCGTGGTTTCGCGTCGATCCAACGTTATCGCGTCACAGGAAAACGTTCACCTGCCCAATCGATCTTGTTACGAAATAATAAAACGCCACTCACTTTGGTTTTTGAAACGGCCATCCGTCTACGTTGCTAGGCTGCAGCGTACTCGACGAGGATGCAATTGGATCTGCGATCTGCTTTTCGACTACTTCAGACTGCTCCTGCTCCATTTTGCGTCTATCCTCCACTATTTTCCGCAGTTCTTCTCTCACAAAGCGCGCTGTTTCGCCCATCTTGGGCTGCTTTTCAGTTTGTTTCCCTTGATTTCCATTCCACGAGGACTGTCTATCTTCTTGCTTCGGTTGGCTCTGGTCCTTCCCGCACGACGCCTCGGCCTTCTTCTCGCGATCGTCATTCATCCTGTGTTCCTGCTTGTGTTTTATGTCTGTGATCTGTGATTTCAACACTGAGTCCCTTTGTGACCGCTGGCCAAGTACAAACGACTGTCTGTGTAATAGGGAAACGTGCGGCTTTATATAGTATTATCTTATCAGAACTCGATAAGCAGTAAGAGCTACGTATCGATGGTATATCTGACTTTTTATTATTGAAGGATGTTTGCTGTGAGTGAGGTAACTTTTGGGATAGGAGATATGCGAGGATAATTAGTGTCTGGATGTATTTCTGATATGACGTACATATGTAAGCCAGGGAGCCAAAAAATCGTAAGTTAATGACTACGATGGTAACTACTTACAAGGAGAGTATTTTAGGTGTTCGCCTCCGATCATTTTGATTTTTGGATATGTTTTGGAAATACGTGGCTTTTTATTTTTCTCCGTTTTCATATTTGGGGGGTGAAAACTGCGTTCAAAGTTAGGGTTGAAAAATTATTTTTGTGGAATATCTCGAGAACTATTAGAGATCATATTTCGCATTCAAAGACAGAAAATTCGTCCATTCACACTATTCCCCTATTTCTAATAGTTCTCGAGATATTTCACAAAAATGATTTTTCAACCCTAACTTTGAACGCAGTTTTCACCCCCCAAATATGAAAACGGGGAAAAATAAAAAGCATGTATTTCTTATTTTTCGGTCCTCTATAACATATCCAAAAATCAAAATGATCGGAGGCGGACACCTAAAATACTCTCCTTGTTAGTAAACTTTACTATCTTGTGAAATACTTTTTTAATGCTTTCTGCTTCTGGCTTGAAAATTTCTATCTGTCAAACTAGCCTTTTGTTATTGAATGTGAGTCATCAAAGCTTCAATTTTTCATTAAAAAAGAATATTAGTAGTTTTATAGAGTCATTAAATTGTTTAAATTTAACTTAAATTTGAAGATATTTCGAGCAAATTCGCCACTCTGCGTCGCCTGTCCATAGGTAGTATCATCGTGAAGGTTTAATGGACAATACAGAAGTTTAAATTTTCAATAGTGTCGGGATAGTCTCAATTTGAGACTATGAGACTCTCAAAGCACGGGGCGAGTTGGACAAAACTTTCCCAGCAGAAGTGATCGTTAGAAAAACGTGATCGACTTGAAGGAGCATTTCCCCAAATCTTGTGGCAGTAAAAGTGTTAATCGAGCGAGTTACGCGGGTGTTACGGGAACTGTGCGATAATGGCAGGTGCGCTTTAAGGCGGATTCACACTTATCATATCGTTTCCTTGTTTTAGAGCAGCTCACACCTATCCGCGTCAGTTACTGCCACTAAAACAAGGGGGGCAGTGAGACTGACAGCCCTGAACCGTCGCGGAACTGATATGTGCGAATCCGCCGCTATGCGGTTTCTTGCTGCGTTTTCAGCCGACGGAAATGCGCGACCGCCCCAGCAGCTGGATCGAAACGATGCCGCGTTATTATTCGGATCACTCGGCGGCTCGAGTGGTCCTGCACGGTTTTCGAATAATAAGAAAACCGCCGGAAGTCAGCAGTATTTTACGCAGCCCAGCCCGCCTGCGAATAATGGCGACAAGATTTATGTACACACAGCTTCCGGTCCCTCCATAACTCCCCCAACCCCTCCCCACCAATTGCCGCGCGGCGGTCAAAGGAAGACCGATTATCATAATACACAATGCAGCCGCTGTAACGGTGGAAATAATTTATGAAAAGTCGTAAAAAGCGAAACGGTAGCGTCGGTTGCGGAATACATATTTTCGCGATCCTGATAAAAATGGCTTTTGTTTTCTTCGTCGTAGATTAGTGACACACGATCGACGATTTATCTGTAGGTAATTCTGCGTACCAACGAGACACAGCAGATAACAAGGAAAAGAAAGTAAACAAAGACAAAAGCATAGGCGAAGTTCAGTCGGGGACTGTTTTTCTACTTGACCTGAGACGATAACTTAACCTAGGCTTCAATTAGTACAAGAAAATTAATAAAAGAAAAGAAGACAGGACACACTGACCAGTTCGTAAAATAGGATATAGGTATAGCATTATAACGGATGAAGCAGCAGAAAAGATTTACAAGAAAATATGAAAGAGGAGAGACTCGGAAGTGCGCGGATTTAAGAAGGTAGCGAATTATAATAATAAGGGGCGACGTAGGAGAAGATAGCGCGAAGGTAGTTTGTATGATGACAAGGGATGAAAAGCATATTTTGCGAACGAGTAGGGTGAATTGGCCAGTGAATGAACAGGGAGCAGTGAATGAACAAATTGACTTTTTTCGTGTATAACAAGAATACTATTTCATTGAAAACAATGATCTTATATTTAGAATGAAGGAAAATTTATTGAGATAACGGCGATATAAATATTTTTTTAATCTATAAATGTGTTGGTCGCTTATTAATATTTTTGATTTGTGGTTTCGGGTGTTGCCATTCACGGCGAGAAACCTAGTAACAAAACACGTACGATGACAGTTAACCATTATATTGTGTAAACTGTGTTCTGATATAAATAAGTTTGTCAAGTTCCTATGATTATAATATATAGATAATATTTTTATATTCTTATGTTAGGTCCCTAACTTAGCTTCTCTTCTACTTTTGTAGCATTTTCAGCGATTTCTCGTCAGAAAATGAAGTATTATTCTTTGTGTTCATTCACTGGGTACAGGGTGTTCACTTATTGGGTATTTTGTTCATTCACTAGTATATTGGGCATTGATTACATTTTTTTATTTATTTCAAACACCGTTCAAGTAAAGAGGCACAAACAATTTTTTAGACATTTTTAAACCCTATTCTGTTACAAATTCTTGTTCCATTAATAAATTAGGACATTATTTAATTTTTATCGTTATTTCAAACTGAAAAAACGCTTAGCTGTTCATTCACTGGTCATTTCACCCTAGAGTGAGCATTAACCAGTCGAGAAGTTTAGACAGGAACGGAATTAAGGAAATAGGACGAAGTGAGCATTAATGAGCATTGAAAGGAACGGTAGTTTTTGGAATAGAATGAACTATTGCATGTTTCCAGATGGAAGGGATTGCATCAGAAGATAAGGGTGAAGTGAAAATATGGAGAATCGGATCAAGACAGTGAGGAATATAGTAGAGGACCATTGTCCTAGAAATGTCTTTAGGACCGGCGGGTGTAAGTTTCATGTTGTTGCGCAAGGTAAAGGTCGTTGAGAGAGAACGGTGAGGAGGTGCTGGCTGTAGAGGAGGAGAGAAATTTTGAAACAAGCTCTGGCGGGACGCTGGTATGAGGGAGAGAGTGAAGGAAGTGGTTGTTTATACGGTTAGGGTCGTGTAGGGGTGTAAAAGAGGTGGGGCGTCGTCGGGGACAGTGAAGACCGGAAGGAGCAATGTAATGCCAGAAGTGCCTGGTGGAAGTTGGCGCAGTAGACAGATGTAGAAAGAAGACAAGTTTTCTGCCCGAATTACGCGTGTATATACCTAGATTACGTAGGTTTTTGTAATTAGACCAGTGTAGTGCTCTGTGGGATGTTTTAAATTTAGCTAACGCTCTGTTACGCATCTTAATAAACCTTTGTACATTGCACCGCATCCACGGCGACGGGGGTTTGGTTATCCGGATTCGTTCAATAGGCGCGAATCGGTCGAAGAGTGAGGTTATATGCACATGGAGGAGGTTCGCTTGACCCTTTCGCTACTACGGGCGACTCTAGTCGCCCTCCACAAAACGCCATGTACATAAGGTAGTTGACCCAGTCGTCGTTCGGTACCCAGTCGTCGATCATTTGAATTAATATTGAGATTTTATAAGGTTTTTGAACAATATTGTGTATAGGACAAAATTGCAAATTAATATTTAAGAGTCTTTACCTACATATATCATCACAATATTGTTCGAAAACCTTATAAAATCTCAGTATTTAAGTGATCGACGACTACATCTAAACCGATCGGCAACTGGGTCAACCACCTTACGACGGGCGACTATAGTCGCTCGCTACAAGACCCATGTACATATAACAGGCAACTATAGTCGCTCTCGACAAAACTCTTTTATTTTCTCAAACTCTTCAACACTCAATGACGTTCCGCGATACATAGTACATAATACAATAATAATAATAATAATAATAATAATAAATATAATGGTTATAAGAATTTTAGTTCTAACTGTAGAGCTATTGTTGGGCGATTGTAGCTTCACTTCGGGTAAAGGGCCCAATTACTGGCACCCAATCTAATTACTGTCACCATAAACTATTTTACTTAAGCATTTATTTATTCGTTAGTTTAAGACTTAAGCATTTATTTATTCGTTAGTTTAAGACTTAAGCATTTATTTATTCGTTAGTTTAAGACTTAAACTAACGAATAAATAAATGCTTAAGTAAAATAGTTTATGGTGACAGTAATTGGATTGGGTGTCAGTAATTGGGCCCTTTACCCTAAGTGAAGCTACAATCGTCCAGCAATAGCTCTATAGTTTGAACCAAAATTCTTATAACCATTATATTTTGTATTATTATTATTATTGTATTATGTACTATGTATCGCGGAACGTCATTGAGTGTTGAAGAGTTTGAGAAAATAAGAGAGTTTTGTCGAGAGCGACAATTACTGTCACCTTAAGCTATTTTACTTAAACTTTAAGTAACTTATACTTAAACTTTAAGTAAAATAGCTTAAGGTGACAATAATTGGGTTGGGTGCCAGTAATTGGGTCATTTACCCTACTGTAATTGTTAACTGAGTGTCATTAAACAAGTGAAAATACATTTATACAGAAAGTATAAATATCTTGTTTTTAAGAAAAGTCCCTTTTTTCCAAAAGCATGTCAAGGTGGCGTTGGTCAGGCATAAGGCGTAAACCCGAACGCCAAAGACTGTCCACGCGCAATGTGTTCACTTTTGGCGTGAAATCCCGTTCAGTGGGGGTGCTCCGGCGGAACGGACCGCCGTAGCGAAAGGGTTAAGAGGAGACCAGTCAATATACAGGAGTGTCGAATTGAACTCATCAATGGGTATCGCTTTTAAGTTCCTACGTAGCAGATATTGATGCAAGCGCGACAGCGAGGGAAGATCAAGTACGGCGTAAGTTAAAGCGTGGTAACTGATAACAGGCCACACGCGGACGGATTAAGATCTCGTGATAACATACTTAAGTCAATAACCGTCGAAGATGATTTAGTGATACGCGTAGTAGGTGATAATTTGTTTGAGAGACAGAACAGTCATAAATTGAGTTGGGAGCCTCGTGTCTATATTGCTCGCCAAGTTCATACTAACATTAAAATTACCCAGGCAGATTAGGTGATCCGGATTACAGTACCTGTCAAGGAGCTTGGTGGGCGATATATTGCCAGAAATAACACACGAGTGCGGTTAAACGTTAATAGATTGCCAGCGATATCAAGAAGCGGGTCAGAGTTGTACATAATTGGCACACTATCACACACGATGTCAAAGCGAATACTGAACTTAACGTACACTGCAATGCCACCACCGCGAAGGAGTTGGTAATTGTTGCAGTGTTTTGTTTGGATTTCTGAGACGAATTGATGGGTCGCTTATCGCAGAGACAGAATTGAAGAGTCCTTGTAGAAAAATCCAATTTTCAGGAGAAAGAAAAAACTTCCTTGACTTTAAATTATTTCAGAAATTTGATTTGTTTTGGTTGCTAAATATTTTTAAGTGTACAATAACTTGTAACACTGTGAGTGTCAATCCTGTTTACCTATCGCTTAATTGGCTCGTACATTGTTTTCTACACAAGTGGCGTTGGACGTATCAGCGGTACAATATTTTGACACTATTGGTAACTTATTTACAAAGGGACATTGCATTAAAATTATTCTATACTATCGTAGTAGTAGGTACCATTGACACGTACAACATTTTCTGATAAAATTTTTGCATCCTTTTCTACAAGAACTCTGCAATTTAATTTCTAGGTTTGTGTACTGCGTTTCTGAAAGTTCACACGGGATGCACGGGGTGGGGGGGGGGGGGGGGGGGGAGAGAGGAAGTCGCGAAGTCTGTTATTTTTATGTAATATACGAAAGTAATATCAACGCGATAAGGGCAATCCAGTATTGAGAATATTTATGGACGCATGTAGAAATATGAATTTTAAATATTCTTTTGATCAGCATTGCAATTAGAGACATGCTGCAAATATATTTACAGAGACCGGTCGTAGGAACGTCAACTACTTTGTAGGGCAAAGGTGAGTCACTAGATAGTAGCTAACGGATGATTAATATTTTATCTGCTACCAACTAAAAATGAAGATATAATAGCAGAGTATAAGCAGCATGATTAAATATAATGCGACAGGAATGTGTATTGTACTATAATCAATTTATGACACACTGCATATCTATATCAAGGTCTAATTTTCCAATAGAATACGATAAATTTCCGGGTTCTACCTATTGGAATCAGGAGTCAAACGTGACTTCAACCATCAAAGATGATAACATGAGGCACATAGAAACATCCCTCAATTTAAAAAAAAAATTATGAAAAATGGAGATTTGAAACAATTGACTCCATGTATTTATACGAGACAATTTTCTGCCTTATGACTATCATACTCACATATTTTCTATCTTTTTTAAACTATCACTATCTCTAAACCACAGAAGTGTCTGGTCAGGAAGGGCTCTACATTCTCAAAGCTGACTTGCAAGTTCGATTGCTCAAACGATTTCACTGATTTAATCGTGGTAACCAGAACTCGAATGTCATAGAGCCGAAAAATTGTCGACTCGAAAATAGAAATTAGCCTGAACCCACTGCTATTTTCTGTTGCAACTGTCAGGCATACCTCGATGTCGCAAACTAATTAAAGTTCCTCTTTCTCTTCCGTTCGTTTCCAGACTTACAACATGGACGCCCAAGTTGGAGAGTCTTCGGCATGTGCCACGGCGTTACTCTGCGGAGTTAAAGCCAATTACGAGACCGTTGGCCTGGACTCGTCCGCACGCTTCGAGAATTGTTATTCCAGTTTTGATGCCCGTGTACCGTCTCTTATCAATTGGGCGCAGGAGCAGGGTAAGTAAATGCCCTTCCATGGACATCGACAACTAACGCGAAGGATTATGCGCAATTGATTCCCGTCGGGCGCGTTCAATTGCCACTTAATTGCCATCGTCGCACGGGCGGGCGACTAACAATCCACTTTATTCATCTATAGTCTACAACATGGCGCGTAATACACTGTGAAGGGTTCACTTATTCGTTCTGGGTGCCCATGCGCTGTTTACAGTTATAACAGTTTTGAATGATATTAACACTTTGAGTGGCGCAGGGTGTTGCAAAAATTCTATATCGAGTTAGTCAAAGTTTTTGCAACGGTCGCTTCTGCTGGGAAAGTTTTGTGTGCCTCACTTTGCGCCGAAGTTGGACATTAAATAAACAATTATATTTAAATAACCAATCAAATAAATTAAGTTAAAACAGAATTTTTCTTTTTAATCTCTCTTTTTGGTCTCTCTAATTTAAAATCTATTACCCACATAAAATACGTCATGTCTCGGGGTTATAATATGAATGTAACTAACATTTTAACAAAAAATACATATAAAAATTTTTACTTCCATTTCGTACCACAACAAATAGCATTGTTTCATAATCAGTGGAATACAATTTCAATTTCATGTAGAAAATTAACATTACACAAGATGGAATAATTATATTATTTATTCGATTGCAAAAGAAATTGAATACAGAGAAATGCCTATGTAATTTTCAAAAGATGATTTAATCAAGCTGATATCTTTTTTAAATTCACAAAGCTCGAAATTCGATTCACAGCTACAGAATAAAATTGCTGCCGTTACAATCAATGAAGTGTGAGTTATGCTCACATTACAGCAAGTAAAAGATGGCAAGCGATATTATCCGCGTATCGAAATGCAGTTGAATTAACGCCAATGCGCCACACCGTTCTTTCATTACCCCGTTAACAACGTCGTCGTAAAGTTGAATCCCCATAAAAAACTTCAAAAAAGTAAAAAAATACGCCAAGTACATGAAAAATCAAATAAATCACAAAAAATAGAAGATAATAATAATCACAAAAAATAGAAAAAGTATACAATACAAAAAAGATGTGAAATCAAAATGAGCTGCCAGTACATAAAGGTGCTTTCCAACTGCGCAAGATGACACAACTACATACACACAGCTAAAATGCTGTGGTCATACATTCCTTTACAATGTATTACATAATATTAAGCAGATATATTTTTATACAAATAAATATTTTAATACGAATAAATATTTTATTCAAAATACTTGGCGCTGCGCAACCGAAAAAATGTTAATTGCCTTAGTATTAATAATTTACAACTCCATTACAATATAAAAAACATATACATACACACATTAGAAACGCAGTCAGATTTATTCTACATATATTTACACACACACACACACACACGTACAAGAAAGAAAGAAAAGGATTAATGCAATTTATACATATTTATTGAGTTTAACAACACCAATTCCGGGCGCAGCGCCAAGTATTTTGAATAAAATATTTATTCGTATTAAAATATTTATTTGTATAAAAATATATCTGCTTAATATTATGTAATACATTGTAAAGGAATGTATGACCACAGCATTTTAGCTGTGTGTATGTAGTTGTGTCATCTTGCGCAGTTGGAAAGCACCTTTATGTACTGGCAGCTCATTTTGATTTCACATCTTTTTTGTATTGTATACTTTTTCTATTTTTTGTGATTATTATTATCTTCTATTTTTTGTGATTTATTTGATTTTTCATGTACTTGGCGTATTTTTTTACTTTTTTGAAGTTTTTTATGGGGATCTCACTTCTTTTTACAAAGATAATTTGCGTAGGGACTGACTTTAGATAATTTTTAATATTATAAATTACGAATTATCACGCGACAGAATTAAGGATAAATTCTAGATACAATTTTTTGTGATTATTATTGTCTTCTATTTTTGTGATTAATTTGATTTTTCATGTACTTGGCGTATTTTTTTACTTTTTTGAAGTTTTTTTATGGGGATCTCACTTCTTTTTACAAAGACAATTTGCATAGGGACTGACTTTATATAATTTTTAATATTATAAATTACAAATTATCACGCGACAGAATTAAGGATAAATTCTATATTCTACGTAAGTTTAACAACTACGAACAAAAACGATGTGCACCGGATTCCCAATCTATATGTATTAATATTATATGTATAGTACTTTGTGTACAATACATGGTGCACGAAGCAGCTTATGTCGCTGAAAGCAACCTTTGGCGCTGGACGTATTTAACATTGAAGTGTATTAACAAACGCAATTAACACCTTTCGAAGAAAAATATGTATGCATTTTTAGCATTTCGTGGCCAAGCTTGTTTTTCTACTTGTAAATCATCAACGGATACCCACGTTGTGCCCTTACCCCTTACCATACTCGTGTAATGACCATCGGCATTACTTTTACCATGGTGGAAAATCGCTGCCTTAAGTTTATAACAGTGATCTACCAATTGTATTTTAGTAGTAGGCATTGCTTTGACGTAGAAATTTTCCACTTTCGTTGTTGTTTCACTACTATCGTGATCGAACAAATGTAATTTTGCAATAAGAATTTGTTTGGAAGCAGTTATATCGATTTTCTTCATTGTGTTTGAATTATCACAATTATTGCAGGTATCTTTCAAATTTTTCCATCCTGTAAAATTGTATTTTATTATATCTTGAAATTCGAATGGTTTATTTTTTAACATCTTGGGTAGTGCAAGATGTACCACACAATTTGTACTGATAGTAGTACTTGTGTAATTACAACCTAAACATCTTAATACCGTTGTAATTTCGTGTTGTACTGCATTCTTAATAAGAATCTCCTGATCACAAAGAGAGGTAATAAACTCAGCTGCATCATGTAGCTGATTGTTAGCGTATTTTTCTCCTGCAAATTGCTGTAATGGTATTATATTTGGATTTTGATTCGATTTATATTGGTCCATAAAGACTTTTATAATATGATCATCTTTTTCAATCGAAAATAAGTTTTCTCTTATGGATGGACAATATAACATACATTGGATTGTGGCATTCGCATAACAAGACGCACCATCAGAATTCGGGAGACCTCTTACGTAGTATTGCATGGTATCCACGATGTGATCATCAGTATTCTGACATTCGGATATATTATAATTAGGTACTGCCCAAACAGCATCACGAACTTTGAGAACGCGGTTTTTAGAAATTGAAATAGTCATAAGATCAGGTCTATATTTTTTTCGCAATCTATTATACTCTATTATAGCCGATTCTTGTGCCTTTACGGAAGATGGATCATAATTGATAAGATGCAGTCCTTGTAATGTAGTCACCCGAGAAAGAGCAACGTAAATTTGTCCGCAAGTAAATATTGAATTACCTGCTTCTATGACAGCATTCTCCAAGCTTAGTCCTTGACTTTTGTGAATAGTAATACCATAGCTGAGGCAAATCGGAAATTGTTTTCTAATAACGAACGCTCTATCCATTACTTCAAATTTAACACTTACCCGTTCTATCATATGTTCTTGCCCCGTGGGTAATATAATTTTCAATTTTTCAACGTCGTTATCAACACCTCGTGTAACTGAAACAAGTTTAGCAATGGTACCGTTGACAAGACCTAATGTAACATCAATATTTCTTCTAATCATGATTTGCACTCCTGTTTTAACAATTACGACTCTTGCAAGTCCCGCCGTTCGGGAGCTATCCTCGTCATTATTGTTTAGTACCTTTGACACCTTTTTTTTCAAATACGGTGCACAATTCGTTGTATCATGAGCAATCAAATGTATTTCTTCGGATGGAAATCGACTCAGCATTGCAGCGTTCAAAACATCACACTGAACACATGTGGGAAGTAAACACACCGTATTAGATCCTACATTAAGCATGTAATCACTTAATTCCTTTAATCGGTCATTACAATTTGTCGCTTTGAAATTTAATTTCCTCGTTTCTAAAAGCTTTGTATCCGAAGCGGTCACTACTCCAGTGCGAATTCTCGACAAGATCTCTTTGTAAATATTATCACCCTGCTGTCGCATGTTTATTCTCAATTCGTCATAGCTAAACAAGGCAGACCATAAATTATAAGAACCTAATCCTCCAACATTTTTCTCTATACTCTTATTAGATAATTGTATAAAAGCAGGTTCTTCGTGAACAGGAGGAAGTTGTAATAAGTCACCAAATAACAGAATAGGTATTTTTCCGAACCAACCATCATCGGAATATGCAGTATCAAATATTTCTGAAAGTCGTAGATGTATGTACAGGAAAGTTACGTTAGAAACCATCGAAATTTCATCGATGATTAGTAAAGCAACATTTTTTAATTGATCTCGTACAATTTGAAGGGCTGCATCGCTAAGTTGCCTATACTGGGCTGTATGTCCATGTTCTACAGGTAATTGAAATAATCGGTGTATGGTAAGACCTTCGATATTAAAAGCTGCGATTCCAGTAGGAGCAGTTACTGCTGTGTCTTTTCCGATACTCTGCTTGATCCACTGTCTGATAGTTTTTATTAAAAAACTTTTCCCAGTGCCACCTTCTCCACTGACATAAAGTCTAAGAATGTTATCGTTAGACGTCAAGGACTTAGTAACTTTATCAAATATCCGCTTCTGATCATGGTTCAATTCCGAAATCATTTCTTGAAGATCACCACAGTCCAATTTTTTTTCCGTGTCTTTAAAGTCTTTCATGGCACCAACAGTTTCAATGGGGACACACTCTAAGGGGTGATCGCCTTGATCATTTTCTTCTTGTTCTACAGTATTCAACACGTTCTTTTCAATTTCTTCCTTTATATGATCACGCGCTTCTCGAATATCCGTTATTCGTTCGTGATACTGAACTGCATCTGTCAATTGTGATTCTAGCGACAAAAAAGATTCCGCATATGTGTTAAATCCATTTTTCAATTCGTCGGTATTTCTCCAAGGTTGGAATAATAATAATAATGAGAAATAATAATTCTCAGGTTGGGTTTGAACATTGTACTTATAATGATTGATAAGATACCCTCTTTGCCTTTTTTTCAAAAACAAAGATGCACGGATTTCATAGTATTCAGTTTTTTCAGACGGTCTAATTTTAGTAACGTCATACCACATAGCAAAATCGTACAGATGCATAGATTCTAATTCCTTGGGTCTGTTAGGATAGTGATCATCTATGAGGGATGGACAAAATATGTCTGTGGATTCACCTTCCAGATCCTCAATCTCTTTGCGAGTTTTCAATTTCCTACTTCTCAGTATATTTACATCTAACCATCTAATAGTAGTACTGGAGTCAGTGCCATACAATGATAATCCTAAAAGAGTATCAGCGCATTCAGGCGCTCCACATTCTCTATGATTTAGCATGCGCATTCCAAGGTTGCACAGCAGACTAGCTAATGACTTAGTAGAATTGATTGCTGCCAAAGTGTCCGTAGCGTAACTTTTTTCCGGCTTTGACACGTACTTAGTACAGTAACATGTTACCAACCCTGTCTTTTCTCCAATATATTGTATATCCATGTTACCTCTCCAAACCGTGAGAACGGGAGCATTATAATCATTGATACGTACTTCCTGTGTTGAACGTGGAAGATCATAGAGTCTACCTTTTGCTTTCAATTGTTTTCTAGCACCTATAGAAACAGCTACATCCCTTATTACCAAAGTATCTGTAACTGGACGTGGAAATGAAAATCTACATACTTTACGGAAGGAATTTTTAGTTTTTTTGTTGCGTAAACAATAGCTATTGCATTTATGCATTTGATGTGCAATTACACGACTATATAATTCTGGCGACACATGCGGTGAGGGCAATCTGCAAGTGACGTATTTCCTAATGAATCGTGCTACATCTTCCTTCGAAGATTTATCGATTATAGGAGCATCTTCAATCCAAATTAAAAGATGAAAATGTTGTGATCCCCTGCTTTGATATTCTCTGCGCCAAAAGTAATGTGTCACCTTGCCAATCGGATTGTCGGGCGAACAAATGAAATCCAGCATAGCGTGGAATGCATTATCTATAAATCGAGCAGTTGAAACGGGATCAGAAGCAATGAGTTCGTTCGGGGACATTTTAGCCACCGATGGGCCGTTTACTTCACGAAGATATTCTATTAAATCTGTCCATAGCCACTCACTTGGACTAAGCGTGAGGAACCATGTAGCTGGTCCATAATGGTGTATCATACAGTTCAAATCGTTTCTCGGTTTGCGCCAATACTGTGCTGTATTACGTAATCTGGAAAAAATAGTGTTCAAGTTTGTTTGTAGCTGATCTTTAGAGAGTTGCTCTAGAAAACCAGCTGCTGTATATTTTTCACGTGGATTTACGACGTTCATTTTGTGATAAATTCCAGCGTTCAATTGCCGCATATTGGTATCGTGTAATAAATGGAAAATATATTGCATGTTCAATCGAAATTGCGAATGCTTGGACATCAGTTTGGACTTGATGAATTCATGATCAGTCAAACGTACCAATCTTTCTTCATGCTGTCCATTCACCCCATAAGGATATAAATCTGGGAAACATTTCACATCTAAGTGTTCAGCACGATGGCCCAACGGAATGTCATGAACCTTAAGCATTTGATAGAGTGCGGTAGCAGATTCATTAACCCTTTTGTCGTACATTGGATAAATCGTAAACTGCTCATAATATGAATCAGATTGTGACATTTGTGTTAATAATGCACGTTTGTTATTTTCATCGATATTAAGTATTTCACCGTCAACGTCCTCGATAGATTCGTTATTATTATCATTGGCAACAACTTCTTCTTGAAATTCTGTATCTGGTAATTTGGCATTTAGCAATAAATCGTGCGATTGTGGTAAAACAATTTCTGAGTATAGAGGATTATTGGCTTTCAACCATACTAAAGCATTCCATACTTTCTTCAAGTCAACTAACTTTTCCCAAACTATTTTAGATTTTGTTGGAATGCCCCGCACCAATATGTATAATTCATGATTTTGATTTAAAGGTTCAGTCGAAGGACAGATTTTTTTTAAATTTTCTTGTAACGGCAAAGGAAGGTGAAATGTTCTCCCCTTTACTTTTGGAAACATATGTTTATGTGGCATATTTTTACGCATTACTGTATCCATTCTCACAATCGTTTGAAACGGTTTAGCTCTTTGAATGAGAATTCGTTCGTAATCGTTCAACACTGCTATTTCTGGAATTGAACGTACATCAAGCTGATTTAAAATACATTTTGGTGGTATGGAATCGTTGCGAATTTTATCGTGACAATATCGGCAAATAAAATGCATGTCACCAACTTTGTATCCAATATGATTTAACAATGTTTGCATTACATTTCCCTTATATGTTCTTTTAGAAATATCAAACTTAAGAACCTCTCTTTCAAAACAAAGTTTCTCGCAGGAAACGCACGGAATGCGTGGTGTGTCCATAGACCGCTTTGTGAAAGCTCTAAATGCTAAATAATATCGAGATATAATCTCTTCTTCGTTCAAGCTTATGTCAGTATTATTATTTTGTAACGCTTTAGCTTCTTTCCGAGCTTGCAGTGTTATTCGTTCAAGTGTTTCAAGGTCATTATCGTTTAAGGCTTTGTCTAAAGTATGTAATTGGTCTTTATAAATGTTCGCTATTTTGTATATCATTCTCTTCAAATGTCGTAAATCCGGAAAGTGAGGAGCCAAAATCTCAATGGCTAAAAAATTGGACTTACATAGTTTAGGGTTTATGTAACAACCATGAGAATGACCAAATTTTTCAGCATGCACTTTATTAGAACAGCTACTGATATGGTTGCTCAACTTATGTACCCTTTTTAATGAGCATTCTAACAATCGTTTGAAGAAATCCTGTAAATTATTCAGAATTTCAACATCTTTTGTTTTACAAAGATAACTACAATGCCACGCTTCTGTCTTCTTCTTCGATTGCAATACAGGTAGAACGTTTATAGCTTTCCCTTCCGAATTCAGTATGATTGATTCAGAACCGGTGAAAGTATGGTACGAAGTTTCTGCATAATATGATTCTGAAGAAGACGTATGTCTGGATTCTCCGCACAAAGCATTAATCCTGTCATCAACTTCTAAACATTCTGCTGCGCGCGTTAAGGAAACCTCCACTCTTTTTTTACAATCTTTCAACAGTTTCCTGATTTTCAAAATGTACTTTTGTCGAATATGAAAACACCATTTTATTATACGCTCAGCTTCCAATCTACTTGCTTCTCCGGACGGCATACTAATAATTTTTGAAAGTTTTTTGATATAAGTTTCTTTGTTATTTTTGGTTGCTATATTGTTATTTGTTACAGCAATATAACTATACTTTTTTATTATTTGCAAAGCAGCACGACGTTTTGCTACTTTATCATAATCATCTCTTTTCCGTATTTCATGATAATATACCTTCCGCTTTTTGGAGATTACTTCTTTATTCAACTGATCATAATTTCTTTGCTTTCCGCATTTCACTTCTTTATTTGCGTCATAATGCACTTTTGCCTTCTTGAGTTTACCTTCTTTATTTACCTGATAATAATTTTTTCGCTTTCCGCATGTCACTTCTTTATTTGCGTCATAATACACTTTTCTCTTTTTTACTATATCTTCTTTGTGTGTGTTATAATATTCATAATTATAAAGTTTTATGCTTTCCTCCCCTTTTTTACAATCTTTGCCTTGTTTCGTGTTACGCTCCCCTTTCTTTGCTTTATAAACAGCTTTTCTTTTTAAATTAATTTCCTCTTTATGTTCTTTATAATATTCATAATTATAAAGTTTTATACTTTCCTCCCCTTTTTTACAATCTTTGCCTTGTTTCGTGTTACACTCCCCTTTCTTTGCTTTATAAACAGCTTTTCTTTTTAAATTAATTTCCTCTTTACGTTCTTTATAATAATCAGTCATGTATTCATTGCTAATTTTTGGTTCCGAAACTAATGGTCGATCGATCTGAATTACATTTTTTGTACATATGGTGCCGTTTTTGTCACTATCACTAAATACTACAGTTTGAACAGGGAATACTTTATTATAATCTGTTTCGGTAGTAACGTCACTTTGACCAATTTTAAATGGTGGATAATTTCCGCAAGAGGGATTTTTATTATTTATTGTATTACCAATTGCAGATTCATATTCATATATACAACGTGTCAATTGTTGATCCTGAATGCATGGAAAATGTTCTATGCGATTAGATTGAAACATTTGGATCAA
Source organism: Andrena minutula (assembly GCA_929113495.1). NCBI lineage: Eukaryota > Metazoa > Arthropoda > Insecta > Hymenoptera > Andrenidae > Andrena > Andrena minutula. Next base: position 44,472,427 of record OV815994.1, read on the forward strand.
ATGTTGACGCATCATCGCATGAGTGTACGTTACCTTGTCAGGTAATATTTTGAATAATAACGAGACAGCAAATGCAATCGCAAAAACTCCGCAATCCCGATTGTTGGGTTGGGCTTGTACACGTGGAAATACAATAAATTCTTCGTCAATTGTACCGTCATGTTTGTTCAAAAATGGGTATAACTTTTCAAGAAAAATTTTATGATGATTATGCAATTTCGAGAAATTAAGAGAATCATAAATATAAACTCTTCTTTCATCATGTTTATAGAAGCTACAAACCCAGTGTCCCCCTGCATTGGTTTTAAAATCTTCGGTTTGGTGCAAAATCTGTATGTGATCCTGATTTTCAGGAACTGGTTGAATTGTAGCAGGCAATTGAACTCTCCACGTCTCGCGTGGTTTATAATTAGAATTAGCTTCTAATAATTTATGAAAATATTCGATATGATCATCTGCTAACCATTCGCCATTAATGATAATTTGCATATTATTAACACTGAGCGGTAAGATATTAATACTGCGATTAATTACAGACATGACGAATTATACTTTTATTTATATATATAATTTATATATTTTATATATAATATAAGGAGGTTTGATTATGATTCAATAATATATATAACCCCCATAAAATATTTATATTTATATATATAATTATGATTCAATAATAATATAATATATATAAGCGTGGCGGTTATGCGCTCGCGGATGACCAACTTTATTGAAAGTGGTTATACTCGAGACAAGGCGCACTGCAGCCTATCGAGTGATGTTGTAAATTAAGGCGCATAAGTATGCAGCCAATAATAAAGCTTACTCGGAATAGCGCACAGCAGCTGCTCGAGTGTACTTTATGTGTTTTTGAAATACTCCAACCTGTAAAAAAACGAGGAATTTGTAATAAACACTAATATCATACGTATTATTATAAATAAATGTAAAGGTCACTTACCAAATATAATAATAATATTTTTAATTCTGTTTCTCCTACTACGGAGAATATCTCCTACTACGGAGAATAAAATGTTCTTCCAAGGGTCTTGATACTAAAAAGATAAACATTTCTTTAAAAAAATTAGCAAAAATTTGCGCAGACTATTATTTAACACGTGTAATGAAACGACAATAACCTATTCGTTACAAATATGTTTGTTTCATTATGCGTACAGCTGAATTAAAATAATAATGTCTGTATACACGTAATGAAACAAAATAATCTATTCGTTGAAAATATGTTCGTTTCATTATGCGTACTGCTTAATTAATAATAATGTCTGCATACACGTGTAATGAAAAATGTCTGCATACACGTGTAATGAAACAATAACCTATATTCGTTTATGTTCGTTTCATTATGTGCACAGCTTAATTAATTATACAGGGTGTCGATTCATGTACTTGGCGTCGAGACGCTACCGCGTCTCTAGATAATAATAATAATAATAAAGCACACTTACATGTAAGAAAAGAAGGAAAAATGTTTGAATGCTGCGACATGCGTGTCTCTGCCGATATAGGGAAAAAAAAGCGCGCTACCCTAGGCTCACATGCCAGTCGGTCAAAACGAGCCCTCCTCGTACCAACAAAGTTTGGTTACCCCGTCAATAATTAATTCATCTACGGCCGATTCCTTCACCTTCAGTAATCTTCCAGTTAGAGTTATGTTCCACATAACTGCCAAAAAATCGTTTACTGACCGGAAGATTACTGAAGGTGAAGAAATCGGCCGCTACTCGACGTAAATTTTTTCTTTTTTGAGAACTACGAAAATAAATCATGTACACCGCATTGCCAATCTATAAAACGAGCCCTCCTCGCACCAACAAAGTTTGGTTACCCCGTCAATAATTAATTCATCTACGGCCGATTCCTTCACCTTCAGTAATCTTCCAGTTAGAGTTATGTTCCACATAACTGCCAAAAAATCGTTTACTGACCGGAAGATTACTGAAGGTGAAGAAATCGGCCGCTACTCGACGTAAATTTTTTCTTTTTTGAGAACTACGAAAATAAATCATGTACACCGCATTGCCAATCTATAAAACGAGCCCTCCTCGCACCAACAAAGTTTGGTTACCCCGTCAATAATTAATTCATCTACGGCCGATTCCTTCACCTTCAGTAATCTTCCAGTTAGAGTTATGTTCCACATAACTGCCAAAAAATCGTTTACTGACCGGAAGATTACTGAAGGTGAAGAAATCGGCCGCTACTCGACGTAAATTTTTTCTTTTTTGAGAACTACGAAAATAAATCATGTACACCGCATTGCCAATCTATAAAACGAGCCCTCCTCGCACCAACAAAGTTTGGTTACCCCGTCAATAATTAATTCATCTACGGCCGATTCCTTCACCTTCAGTAATCTTCCAGTTAGAGTTATGTTCCACATAACTGCCAAAAAATCGTTTACTGACCGGAAGATTACTGAAGGTGAAGAAATCGGCCGCTACTCGACGTAAATTTTTTCTTTTTTGAGAACTACGAAAAGAAATCATGTACACCGCATTGCCAATCTATATATATATATATCTTTCTTTTCTTTGTTTAATTAAAATTCCATATAACTGCCAAAAAATCGTTTACTGACCGGAAGATTACTGAAGGTGAAGAAATCGGCCGCTACTCGACGTAAATTTTTTCTTTTTTGAGAACTACGAAAAGAAATCATGTACACCGCATTGCCAATCTATATATATATATATCTTTCTTTTCTTTGTTTAATTAAAATTCCATATAACTGCCAAAAAATCGTTTACTGACCGGAAGATTACTGAAGGTGAAGAAATCGGCCGCTACTCGACGTAAATTTTTTCTTTTTTGAGAACTACGAAAATAAATCATGTACACCGCATTGCCAATCTATAAAACGAGCCCTCCTCGCACCAACAAAGTTTGGTTACCCCGTCAATAATTAATTCATCTACGGCCGATTCCTTCACCTTCAGTAATCTTCCAGTTAGAGTTATGTTCCACATAACTGCCAAAAAATCGTTTACTGACCGGAAGATTACTGAAGGTGAAGAAATCGGCCGCTACTCGACGTAAATTTTTTCTTTTTTGAGAACTACGAAAAGAAATCATGTACACCGCATTGCCAATCTATATATATATATATCTTTCTTTTCTTTGTTTAATTAAAATTCCATATAACTGCCAAAAAATCGTTTACTGACCGGAAGATTACTGAAGGTGAAGAAATCGGCCGCTACTCGACGTAAATTTTTTCTTTTTTGAGAACTACGAAAATAAATCATGTACACCGCATTGCCAATCTATATATATATATATATATATCTTTCTTTTCTTTCTTTAATTAAAATAAAATCTTCGTCAATGGCAAACCGTAATGATGAATCGATAGATCGATATTTTGACTAACAAATGCTCTTCGATCGTCGATTATCTTTTTGGCATCTAGGTCAACTTCAGAGGGAAGCTACTTTTCAAAATGTCTGAGAAACGTGATCTGCATCTGGAAGCTATGGACACCAACTCAGAAATTGTAAGTAATATTCGTTCGTTTTATTCGTGAGAATTTATTTTTATTTGTTAGTTTTATTCGTGAGAATTGATATATTCGTTAGTTTTATTATTTGTGAGAAATTTTTTCGTGATTCGTGAGATTTATCATAAAACTAACGAATGGGCATGTAAGCTACGACATTTTCAAAGTCATTGGTAGGCACTTTTCCTACATTAAGTCGACGTGCGTTACGAAAAGTAGGACGTTTCAATTTTCTTACGAATCTATCACGTTTCGGTTTGCCACGAAGAATAGCACGTTTTGGATTACACTGCAGACTGCAAAATTATTACGTTTCAGCGCGTGGTCAGTTTAAAAGAATTCAACTGTTTAAAATATTGTTTAATAAATACCTAATAATTCCATCTATAATAATCTCTATACTACCCAGTACCCAGCAAAGAATAATTTTCTCATAGTTCGGTTACTTAATTCTAAATAAAATCACGGCATCTACTTAAAGTTAAATAAAGGCATCTTATAGTTTAACAATGTACATGTTTACATATTTTTTACTTACAATTATTACCAACCATTCAAATTTGCTTCTTTCCATTGCTGCATATGGTAAGTACGTACTACTTTTCGTGAAAAATCACACAAACGTGCTAGTTTTCGCAGCGAAAACCGAAACGTGCTAGTTTTTGCAGCGAAAACCGAAACGTGCTAGTTTTCACAGCGAAAACTGGAACGTGCTAGTTTTTGTAAGAAAATTGAAACGTTCTACTTTTCGTAACGCACGTCAAAGTATAAGTGGAAATAGACCGTAATTCTATATAGCCAGTAAAAGAAAAAATAAGAAGATATTATTTGATAGACACGTTGAAGCATATTCTACTTGTAACGCCAAAGATTAGAAATAGGAAACACATCTGTGTTAAAATATGTTTCTATATATCCAATATCTTCTTATTGTATTACTTGTTATTGGGAAACCAAGAATTTCGATACGCCAACTAGTGACAGAAATTGAACTACTGCGGGTAGGCCGAAATATATACGAATATCAGTGTTTATATGGATATGTTGTGAAAAACAAATGTTTTTAAATTATTTTGAACACTAAATTTTTACTTCTTCGATTAATAAATACTTATTCGGAATGTTTGGTGGGATCTGGGCCTACTGGCAGTAGTTCGCCAACAGCGCTGAAGTCTAAGCCACGCCTCCACTTGGTTTCCCAATACAGTTATTACGGTTTAAGTCCACTGATACTTAACGTAGGCAAAGTGCCTATTAAAGACTTCCATAAAGTTTAAATTTTCATTTACGTTCAACTCAGAAGTTAGAATATGCTTCAATGTGTCCACCTAATATCTTCTTGTTGTTTTACTTACTATACAATTACAGTCCACTTCCTCTAATAGTTAACGTATGACTTTTTTCTATCATAAGCCGTTTTTATAAACTCTTGTTTCTTTTACTAATTAATTGTTTATTAATTTTTGTAGAATGGACAGGGGACTGCCTTTCTAAATAGTAAGTTTCATTAACAATTAACAATAAACCTACAGTAGAATTAAATTCATTATTTAATTAATAACAATAATAACAATTTTTTCTATATACATTTATTCAAATTTATATTTCCAGATACAGAGGAAGATAAAATAATATTAATCGCTGCCAATAATGTCAGTCAGTCAAACATACGCAACAGCAGCCACTCGGCTGTACCTAATAATGGCAGCCATTCGGGTATACCTAATAATGGCAGCCATATACCTAATTGCAGACATTCGGCTATACCCAGGGGCACCCAGCTGTCAGACGACGCGCTGTCGCTGACACTGGGTGCAACATCTATAACACCAACTCCATCACCGCAATGTCCAACAGCCCCGGCCACGGCACAAGGTATTAATTCTTATTAATTCTTTCATTAGTTTAAAAATTAAGATATATTTTCATAAGAAATATCCAAATTTGAGCATTAATTAATTATATTTATTTTTTTTTATATTTACATAACAGATCAAACAATAAAAGTGCCAATTATTTGTAAGTGCTAATTATTTTATATATTTTATATATACTACTAATTACAGGAGGATATGCGACGCACCGGCACAAGCGGAGTGGGGTGCAAGTGAGGGCCCAACAACAACGTTGGGCCGCTCTGAAAATTGTGCGCGACCAGGCCAGAAGCCTGCGCGCACAAGCTAACACGATACAATCATTAATCGTGGATCAGTGCCGTGGCCGGGGTCGTGGCCGGAGTCGTGGCCGGGGTCGCGGTCGGGGCCGTGGCGAACCCCACATGTAAACTGTATATATATAAAAGAAGTTCACGTTTCAATTTTTAATTATTTTATATTTTATGTTCGAAATTGATACGTTGGTCCAGGTGGGCGGTCCGAGGACGCTAGCTTCCATAGCGTCTTCTACGTGCTGCGTGGAAGAGGGTGCTTGAAGCCACTGAAGCGGCGGGCGTGCCACGGACAAGGAAAACTCTAGTAGTGTGCTCTTGAATCCTAAAGGTGAAGTTCCACGGCTCGTGGCTCGGTTCGTCGCTTGGCTCGTCCAGGTCCGGCGAGTCGACGGGCCACGCGCCGTTGAACTTCACCTTAAGGGTACAAGGCTACACGCACACTACTAGAAGTTTCCATATCCGTGGCATGTCCGTCACTTGATTGACTTCGAGCACCCTCTTCCACGCAGCACGGAAGAATACGCTATGGAAACTGAAGCTAGCGTCCTCGGTCCGCCCACCTGGACCAGCCTGAGTTAGTCTGTATCAACCGCACCAAATAGCGAATGATTATATTTTATTTTACTTATTTTATGTTTGTGACAAAATATTCGCTATAGTCTATACCTACCGTACCGTACGATACCAAAAATAATTATATTTTATGTTTGAAATTGATACGTTAGTCCAGGCTGGTCCAGGTGGGCGGTCCGAGGACGCTAGCTTCCATAGCGTCTTCTACGTGCTGCGTGGAAGAGGGTGCTTGAAGCCACTGAAGCGGCGGGCGTGCCACGGACAAGGAAAACTCTAGTAGTGTGCTCTTGAATCCTAAAGGTGAAGTTCCACGGCTCGTGGCTCGGTTCGTCGCTTGGCTCGTCCAGGTCCGGCGAGTCGACGGGCCACGCGCCGTTGAACTTCACCTTAAGGGTACAAGGCTACACGCACACTACTAGAAGTTTCCATATCCGTGGCATGTCCGTCACTTGATTGAGTTCGAGCACCCTCTTCCACGCAGCACGGAAGAATACGCTATGGAAACTGAAGCTAGCGTCCTCGGTCCGCCCACCTGGACCAGCCTGAGTTAGTCTGTATCTACCGCACCAAATAGCGAATGATTATATTGTATTTTACTTATTTTATGTTTGTGACAAAATATTCGCTATAGTCTATACCTACCGTACCGTACGATACCAAAAATAATTATATTTTATGTTTGAAATTGATACGTTGGTCCAGGTGGGCGGTCCGAGGACGCTAGCTTCCATAGCGTCTTCTACGTGCTGCGTGGAAGAGGGTGCTTGAAGACACTGAAGCGGCGGGCGAGCCACGGACAAGGAAAACTCTAGTAGTGTGCTCTTGAATCCTAAAGGTGAAGTTCCACGGCTCGTGGCTCGGTTCGTCGCTTGGCTCGTCCAGGTCCGGCGAACCGACGGGCCACGCGCCGTTGAACTTCACCTTAAGGGTACAAGGCTACACGCACACTACTAGAAGTTTCCATATCCGTGGCATGTCCGTCACTTCATTGACTTCGAGCACCCTCTTCCACGCAGCACGGAAGAATACGCTATGGAAACTGAAGCTAGCGTCCTCGGTCCGCCCACCTGGACCAGCCTGAGTTAGTCTGTATCTACCGCACCGAATAGCGAATGATTATATTTTATTTTACTTATTTTATGTTTGTGACAAAATAATCATTATAGTCTATACCTACCGTACCGTATGATACCAAATAATTATTATATTTTATGTTTGAAATTGATACGTTAGTCCAGGCTGGTCCAGGTGGGCGGTCCGAGGACGCTAGCTTCCATAGCGTGTTCTACGTGCTGCGTGGAAGAGGGTGCTTGAAGACACTGAAGCGGCGGGCGAGCCACGGACAAGGAAAACTCTAGTAGTGTGCTCTTGAATCCTAAAGGTGAAGTTCCACGGCTCGTGGCTCGGTTCGTCGCTTGGCTCGTCCAGGTCCGGCGAACCGACGGGCCACGCGCCGTTGAACTTCACCTTAAGGGTACAAGGCTACACGCACACTACTAGAAGTTTCCATATCCGTGGCATGTCCGTCACTTCATTGACTTCGAGCACCCTCTTCCACGCAGCACGGAAGAATACGCTATGGAAACTGAAGCTAGCGTCCTCGGTCCGCCCACCTGGACCAGCCTGAGTTAGTCTGTATCTACCGCACCAAATAGCGAATGATTATATTGTATTTTACTTATTTTATGTTTGTGACAAAATATTCGCTATAGTCTATACCTACCGTACCGTACGATACCAAAAATAATTATATTTTATGTTTGAAATTGATACGTTGGTCCAGGTGGGCGGTCCGAGGACGCTAGCTTCCATAGCGTCTTCTACGTGCTGCGTGGAAGAGGGTGCTTGAAGCCACTGAAGCGGCGGGCATGCCACGGATAAGGAAAACTCTAGTAGTGTGCTCTTGAATCCTAAAGGTGAAGTTCCACGGCTCGTGGCTCGGTTCGTCGCTTGGCTCGTCCAGGTCCGGCGAGTCGACGGGCCACGCGCCGTTGAACTTCACCTTAAGGGTACAAGGCTACACGCACACTACTAGAGGTTTCCATATCCGTGGCATGTCCGTCACTTCATTGACTTCGAGCACCCTCTTCCACGCAGCACGGAAGAATACGCTATGGAAACTGAAGCTAGCGTCCTCGGTCCGCCCACCTGGACCAGCCTGAGTTAGTCTGTATCTACCGCACCAGAATAGCGAATGATTATATTGTATATGTATTAATTTTCTATGTTCCTCTTAATTTTATTTATATTTAATTAATAAAAAAATATGTTTATATATTTTGAAGTGAAAATGATAGTATATTTTATTATTATTGTATTCTCCCATCATACCATTGTGCCTTAATAGGCGCATAATAAAAACTTTAAAAAATCATACCATTGTGTCTTATTATGCGCATAATAAATTTAATATTTTATAGTGTAATTGTAAATGATTTAATTAATACCAAAATGTTGTAAGTTTTGTTAAGATAAAAAGATACTTTTGTGTATCTGTACCAGTTTTTAGACTAGATTCTTGAGTACTGTGTACTCTTGCTCGAATTGTACACATAGTATGCTATACGATAAATTAACAAATTAATATAAGCATAGTAATTGTTAAGTTAATAAATCATTTTATAAAGGTAAAAGGAAAAATTCAATATTATTTGTAACAAGTTGAAAACAAAATATTACTAATGGAAAGCATAGTGATTAAAGTAAACAGACTAAGAATATTTAAAATATGTAAATTCGTAGGAAGTGTAAAATTCTTCAAAGTTCTGCAACGAAAGTGAAAAATACACGCATTTATTTACTTTTTTTTGTGAATGCCAATGAGAGTGTAGAAATTAATTAATAATTTGCGGATTTTAAAGTATTGCGTAAGAATTAAGAAAAATTCATACACTTCTAGAATTGCATTCGGAAGTATAGATTTTGAGCAAACCGGCTTAACTTTTCACGTTTATTTTATGTAAAAATTTATGGTTTATGGAAAGAAAACGAAATGAAATAATCGTTTGATATTACTGAATTTTTTTTTATTATTTAAAAGCACGAGAGCAATCTCATCACACACATCTAATCGTTACACAAATTAATATTAATATGGCCTTTTCCTACGGACCGCTGTACCATCATCTTCGGAATCACCATTGAAAGATAAAAATCTGGTTTCCTCTGGGTGTTCTGAAACAATAATTATTAAACGATACATTTTGAAATGTGTAGCAACTCGTAGAAGACATATATTATTAAACGATACATTTAGGAAATGTGTAGCAACTCGTAGAAGACACATAACATATATATTATTAAACGATACATTTTGAAATATGTAGCAACTCGTAGAAGACATCTTATTATGCAAACATACAATTTCTACCTTTTTATCCCATATCCCATAACCTTTACATAACAACTCTAAATTGCTGATATATAAATACATCAATTTAAAAATATCTGTCAATTTAAAAAATGCAATGCAATTTGTTACAATAATATATTAAATGCAATTTGTTACAATATATATTATTCTGTACATGCATGGTACAAATTTCCAGAAACTTATGAGAAAGATGCTTTTCTGTCGAACCTTCTTCGAACAACTTCCAAATCTGTGATTTTACATAAAAAGACTATTAAAAAATTTTGGCGACTTACCTTATTAATTGAGACAATAATTCAGTCTCCTATGTAATGTATAAAAACTCGTGAAATTTCAAATCGTACAACTTACTTTTTGACACTTAGCACTTGGTAGGTTATAAAATAAATAAATATGCATACAAAGATGGACGACGATCCCGAGAGTCGACGACCGAAACATGTGTTAGTAGTGAAGGTGTGCGTGTAACGCGTATACGTATTATGTTGACGAAAAATTCCTTGACGAAAAATTCCTTGACGAAGAAGAAGAAGAATCTTACCGTTTCCGACTAATCCATGAGACGATATTATGATATCTCTGATATGCGTGGACCGATTTTATTGATTTTGGTCTTATTCGAAAGCTAATATGCGGTTTACATAAGAAAAATGTCTTTAAATTTAGAAAATATTGCAGGCGTGATGAAATATTAATGTATAAATGTCAGAATTAGGTTAGAGTGTCTCCGCGACGAGTAAAGGTACACGGTAGCGACATCGACATATAGGGTGTTCTTTTTTCATGTACTTGGCGTCGAGACGCTACCGCGTCTCTAGATCAGCACTATGAACGTGCAACGTTACTTCACTGCGCAGCGAGTTACGGTTGGGAATAGAACAGGCAGTGTGCGAGGGTAATATATGTAGTAGCGTGGAGTACAATGATTGGATATTCTATGTAGAATCACAAAATATTTTGCTATTTCCTGTGCAAATTCTAATACTCAACTGCATAGCAGTTCTCATGTATCTTTGAGCTACAGATCCAGTGGGTGATTTCTAAGGGGAAAAATATGACTGCTATAGAAAGTGATTCCTGCAAAGTACAGATGTGGTGATTTTCAAAATTGTAGAGTAGGTATATGAGAGAATTGTTCAAACAAATGTTGTTCAATCTGAAGAGACGTTGTACATACGAAACGATTTTCTTTTGGGTAGGGTAGATGTCCCAATTACTGCCACTTTATTTATTTGATGTAATAAAAACGTAAAGTATAAAAAAAGTGTACAAAATATGTTATTATTAAACGGAGATTCTGATTTACATAAAAATAAAACAAATAAAAAATGAAAAAATCATACGGACAAGACGATTTGTGAGGTGACAGTTATAGGTACACTAGGATCGCTCGTGAATTTTAATTAATTATTAATAAATTCTTCATATTTAATTCATAAAACTATTTTTTTTTAATATAAGAGATTGTAAATAATATTATGTTTCAAACTGAGACGAATTTTAGGTTAAACAACACGTGAAATGATTAAATGAAGTTCAGTTATAATCTTAAGGTGGCAGTAATTGGGACATCTACCCTATAAACTTTAAGGGGATGTTGAGCTCAATTTTTCTGTTTAAATAGAATTAAAAGGTTTCAAATGAAATTCTATTGTGGAATTTTGAGACGTGGAGTTTCCGGGGATTAGATAATACTTCGCATACGAGAAAGTTTATTTTGGGTTTTTAGATAAAATACGAATGTAATTACACCAATTTTGCCTAAACCTATCACAAACCTGCCACAAAAAATGGTTTACCAGCAAATACCCAAAATTCTTTAAATCCAGAAAAAGCATCACTCTTTTTTTCTGTGAAAAATTTGGCATTCAACAGAAATATTTCTAATATCGCAAAACTATGTTACATTAAAAAAAAAAATTTCATCAATCTCAATTCTAAATAACTTGCCACTAATTCCTAAAACAAAGTACCTCCAAATTCAATATTTAATTTAACACCACAATTCCAAAGCTGCAAGCGAGGAGACCCACGGAAACAAAAATTCCAGCAGTCACATTTCCCTGAAACTTCCACAAAGTACTACCCTTTCCTAACGCGATACCTCGGATCCGCGTACGACTCTTCCAAATTACAACGAGAGAGAATTATCCTAATTTCGAGCAGGGTCCAAATTGAACTTCGCGGCTGCAGGCAGACGGGTCAGTTATTTCAACACCCTCGTCGGAATTCTTCCAGCTGGCGGGGTACGATGCCACCCTCGGCTGCAATTCCGATATCTATCGAAATCATCGGGTATCGTTGTAACCTACTGCACCCAGCGGGGAGCCCAGTTATAACTGCGTCTCATTAGACCGGTATCGAGCAATTAACAGAATTTCTCTGGCGCGCATGTACAGCTATTAGAGCGCCGGCAGTGGTTTGTCAGGGCCGGAGGGCAGGGTGTGGTGGCGGTGCGTGCAGGTCGTTATATTACGTGGGATCGAGTTGTTGTCACCGGGGAGATGTGATAGGGTTTTTATCGATTCGCGATTTTCCATTTTCCATGCACGAGGGACGACTATACGGGCATATAAACGCTGCTAAATTCAATTCGAAAACAGGGATGGTTAGCAGCAGGGTGAGGGGAAACGGCGGGTCGCTGGTGCAATGGAAATATTTATTCAAGCCATGGAAACGATCGTAAATAAGGACTCTTCATCTCCCGGTTTATTACACCGCGTCGTCGTACCTGTGTACGAAGGATTTCCCTGGAACTGTTCAGTGATTTCAATTTCCGATACATGTGTGCCCGTCCGCGATCCTTTGACTCCCGCCGCGGTGAATCTTCGCCGTTTTTAATTACATTTTTAATACATTTATGGCTATTTAAGCTTCAATTGGGAAGCACATGATTGATTAGGGATTAGTATTGCTTCTGTATAGAAATAGGAATTGAGGGTGTACGAGTATGCGCGAAATTGTATTATGGATCAAAGTGAAATGAATTTTCGTGTATAAATAAAACGAAATTGTAAAATAACTTTGTTCGAATGAGGCTTCCCTATTGAGATTATCGATTTGAAAGTGGAACTGACGTTTTAATCAAATGCATGTGTACTCGGTGGATTTTTAAACTCGATTTTCTCAAAGACAAAGCTTCTGTTTCGAGCAAAATTTATTCCGCAATTTTAATTTAAGGGAGATTTCTCAAGTACTGCCAGTGCCATTATGTACCACTTTATTTATTTTATTTAATCCACGTAACGTAGAAAGAATAGTGTACAAAAAAATTGTTATTAAATTGGGATTCTTCTTCTTCTTATTATTATTATTATCGTATAATATTCTTTATATGTTACGTTTTTATTAAGTACACTGACAGTAATTTGAAATTTTGAACATCTACCCTGTTTCTAGACAAATTTCAACATAGATTTCCCCGAAATAAAAGGCCCAAATAAGAAAATTATATTCCACATTTTCTATTTATGTATTTTTGCGCAAGAAATTACCATAATCTCAGTTGCTTCGCACCCACCCTATATACATGAGGAATCGCGCAAATATACGGGAGAATATCCATGTTCAGCTCAGAAAGTGCATAGCATGTATAAACCAATTCGAAGAACCGACAACAGGTAAAGCTGCGTTTAATCGATTGAACATGAAAGTAAGTGCTCCTCGGAGCCATTTCGCCATAGTAGCCGACTCAACCACCGCGAAAACTGTTGGATCATGTACCATGTAACAACACTGTACGGCCGTGTACATCGAGAGCAGTAATAAACACCACTGTACATAGCCGTGTTCGTACGTCTGGCTGCGCCTACGTTACGAGCATGAAAGCGCAAGCTGCCTTAGCTCGGTCATTAAGATGAATTGCCTGGTTGATTAATCGCCCGCCGTTTGCCGTTGACGCGCTCTGCTTCGTGACCCAACACGATCACGCTTTCTGCCCCCTTTACCCACGCAATTTGTCAATTTACAATTATTGCCCGCGTGTTAGATCATGTTCGACACGCTCACGTCGTCGCTACTCAAATCAGACAGGAGGAGGCTTGAAGAGAACCCTCTGAGGGTAGTTACTTCGAGAGGTGAAACATTGAAGGTTTACTAACTCACAAAAAGCATACAAATAATAGAAGCTAAGGCTAAATGCATAACACAAAAACTCTGTTATTTTAGAATTTAATAAAATAATTGTTGGAAAATCTTTTACATTTTTTTTTCATTTTATTGGTAGTGGGGTAAGTGAAATCTATGGAAAACAATATTTCACTTTGCTTTACTATTTTATAAGGAGAATAAGCTAAGAGAGGATGAAGTGGTAATTTTGTAGAGGTTTAAAGTAAAGAATGGAAACGAATGGATCAAGAATTTAACTAAGTGTTCTGCTTTTGTATTCTTATTTTCTGGTGCTTGGTGATTCGTTGCCAGTGCCTGTTACACACTTTTCAGTTAGTAGAAACGTGACGGGATTTAAGGCGACGTTAGATTTCGAGACGGAAGGTGCTGACTAATGACACGTCTGGCTAGTACGAAGTCCGAGAAAGGATTAAGGGAAATATGGAAAAGGTCGAGATTATACCCACTTTCGAAATCAAAGAGGGCAGGTATACGAGGCCTTCCCACTTGCCATAAACAGCTGGTGTGATTTGGTAGATAAATGTACGATATCCAGACAGATATTAAAGAAGATTTATGATACGAGCTCAATGTCATGATTTTATCTACCTTTATCAGGATATTATTTGCAGTGCATTTCTTCTTACACCTTTTTTCCATCTTTTTCTGCCTTCCTTATTTTACTATCACCATTTCTTCGTACATCAATAGCACATTGCAGTTACTTTTAATAAATCACAAAAAACACTAAATAATTCATATTGGAAATATTTTATCTTTGGAACTTATGTAGATTGTTTTGATGCTAGAATTTGTGTAACGGATATAAAAATTATTCACCAAACTATAGAAGATTAAATATCGAACCAAATATAGAATGTCTGTCATCTTATTAGATGCTGAAAATCGAGGCATTATTCGGGAATTTTTTTAAAGAAAGTCTTTAATCGATTTTTCTGAAACTTTCAGGATATTGTATTAATAGGTTAAGATAGCTAAAAAAAATTTATTAAAAAAGAGCGGCAAATAACGAAGTTATAAGGGTTTATGCCCAGTCCGTTGGCGACGGAATTGTTCCACTGCGGGCAACGTAGCGTCTTTTGGTTTTATCGGGCACCAAAAATCGAACAATTTTCGTTTAGTTTATGACTGTACGCACAAATCGTATACATTCATAATTTAAAAGATGCAAAATTGAACAAATGGCAGCTTCTTGAAAAAAGTTCCCCTTTTCCAACGAAATTTTGACTTAAATGTGTAAAAAAAGTTATTTATTTAAACAATATCATTATATCAATAGATACACAAAGCCAAGTCGATTGGTTGAATGTTTTTGGAGTTAAATTGCCCGCGAATTGTAAAACTGTCGTTTCGAGAAAAACACATTTCAAGATTTCTGGTAACCTGGCGCTCCATAGCAAAACCGACTATATTCGCTTTAATTTTTCGAATTACGTTTTGCGGCTTTGGGAGCATATTATCGTGATGTTCAACTATTGATTTATGCAAAAAAAAAGAAATCGATTTCTTCGACCCGCTACACCGGGCTCCCCCCTTAAGCCCATAGTCAGACTGAAAATGGTAATTTCTTTTAAGGACCCTTTCACACATGCAACTTGCGTAGACCACCAATATTTCGATTACATTCGCACATCATCTACTATGTTTCATATTTTTTTAACCTAGCACTATACCTGTCAACTAAATAGGTATATTAAAATATTCACGATACCAACCACGACACAGAAATATCCCGCGTGAAAAGTCCTTAAGATACTCATCTGTTTTCGGCGCACGGTTCGGTCAATTTTAAAACAATATACAAACAAGCTATTTAGCAATAAATTTATAAAAGCTTTTGACGTTTCGATCTTGATTCAGATCTTCTTCAGGAAAGTTACGAAAAACTTTTAAAATACTGCTTATGCTGTTGGAATTTAGACACTGTCTTGTTTGTATATTGTTTTAAAATTGACCGAACCGTGCGCCGAAAACAGATTAATTAATTTTTACGGTCGAAATTATACTTATAAATAGTCCTTAAGATACCCATCTCATTACGAACAACACCAAGCCTCTCTCAAGCTTCCTGCTTACCTCAAGGAATATTAAAAAAGACTGTCATCAGCAGAACACAAATTTAAACAACCAATCAAGGCCCCTCCCGCTCCACTCTTAAACATTGAATTATCGGCGCATCGATGTCTCGTTAATTACTTGTTCGTCGACAAATTTATCGTGCTTTCGCCGACAGTCAAGAACGGTGCGGAATCCTGGCAAATAATTATCATGAAATTAATTGAATCGATTATGCATTCGTGAAATGGACTATCGATTCAATACGTAATTTCGTTCGTGTCGTGGACCAGCTGGGATGGGGATTTTCAGCAGAAGTTTCGCGGCGCTCGGGCAGATCTGGCCCTCCGCCTATCCGTGGCAGGATCTAAAATTTGCAAATTCATCTGTCGAGTTTCCGGTGACGAAGACAGTCGTCGAATGAACTTCGGCCAATGGGCGACCAACTCCTCTGATCAATAATTCATTCTCATCATCGCAGTCACGTCAACGTTGATTGCGAGGGTTGACGTACTATGCTTTGCGGAGATACAGTGACTAATCTTATTTATTTAAGTGGCGTGTAAAGCGATATCTCCGAGGATCCGGACTACCAAATGTGGTCTTCGCTATCTATTACAGGGTCACACTTATTTGATCAGATTCAGATGGAATAATACTAAGGCATAAAAATGTGTTTAACATAGTTGCAAATCTATTGTCTTGTCTGTGAGTTTCATAACAGCAGAAATGCTGAAGCTCGCCCGTCCGCCAATTAATATTAATGATAAGAATATTAATATAATTTTTTAATGATTGAGTATCACACAAAATCTTACTATCAGAGATAGTTCAGTAAGACTTTGTTTTTGTAGAAGATCGTAGGTATGTAGATTTGATGTAACTATAGAGTTTCGGTGTTGTATATTTTTCTGAGTTCAAGCTGTCCTAAAGGGGGTCAAATGTCTGTTTTTAAGGATTTTTTTCGGATAGAGGAGGAGGTAAAAGTTGAGATAACGTTTGGATCGTATTAGATAAGCCAAGGTGACATGGTGACTGGGTTCAGAGGTCTGTGGGAAATGTCTAGGAACATCTGCTCAGCAGGAATCTCTTGGTCTATCAGGGATGAATACATTACATCCCTGAGGTCTTGATTTGTCTACAAGTCCTACCAGCTTTACTCCCTGCTGCGTTTACGACATCGCTACGTCTCTACAAGGCACTGTCTAATACTTCGTAATAGAGCTATAACAAAGTCCTGAATTTGGATGTTAAGTGGCGGTAACAATTCAGGTAGAAAGTAATGGGATCTTATTTTTTGGTTTTGTGCATTCTGTATTTGGAATTAATGAGAATTGAGTGAAGGCTGAGATACCAAACACGTCTAAGCTGTAATAAATAAACATGATATGTAGTATTTAGTGGTAAAGTTATAGCGAAGTCATAAGTTTGAAATCAAGACAGTGGGTATGATAATAAATGAATGATAGATAATAGTTAGAAAAAATTAAGGATAATAAATGATAATAATAATGAAACCATAACAGTGGGTAATTATAATTTTTTTTTTAAATATAATTTCGACCGTAATAATTAGTATATCTGATTTCGGCGCACAGGTTCGGTCAATTTTAAATCACTAAAACACAAGCTATTTAGCAATAGATAATAAAAGCTTTCGACGTTTCGATCTTGATTTAGATCTTCCTCAGGAAAGTTGCGAAAAATTATAAAATATTGCTTTTGCTGTTTGAATTAAGTCAACGTGTTACCGTAACACGTGTGACACGCGAGTCGGTTGGAATAAGACTGAAGTAAACTGTGTAACAAAACAGTGGGTAATTATGCTAATTAACCATTACATTTATGATACTTTTGACGATAAGAAGATTTAAAAAATGATTGAACTTGATAGAGTCGATCGGTTTTTGTAGTGATATGTTTAGGCTGTCTCGCTGGTGAATGTATGAAAGAAACAGTGTTCTCTCGTTGGAGTCATTGTGAAAATTATTATCGCTTCAATCACTTTTGTAAACTTTCTTATCCACAAAATCATCATAAATGTAATGGTTAATTAGCATAATTACCCACTATTATGATTTCATTATTATTATCATTTATTATCCTTAATTTTTTCTAACTATTATCTATTATTAATTTATTATCATTCATTCATTATACTGTATTTTTATATAATAAAGATAATTAATTTAGACAGACTATTTTGTCGTTCTCTTCCTCTCACTTTTTTCTTCCTTTCTCTCTTCCTCCTTTGTTGATTTCATCAGGTCAGACCAGCTTTTGGTAGAATCATTAATTTCCATTTTTGCCACCTTTGTAACACATGCTGTCTATATAGTATATAAAAAAATCTCTGCGATTCCATCATGAGTTGAACAGTGTTCCATGTGAGCGATTTTCATTTCCTCGCATTTCTTTCAAGCGTGCTTGCCTCGGTGCTCGAATCATGCTTACCTACTTTGATGTCTGAATGATTTTACGAGTTCGGTGTACATAGCTGTGCCACCAACTATGTGCTCTCGTACCTCGTGGTTACCTGGAATTTTGCAGAGGGGATTCAATCTCGCCGCGAGCATTTGAAATTCTTGTCTCGTCCACGGTCCTTCTCTAGGTCGTTGCGAATACTCGACGCTTATCCCCTGTCATCTTCTCCTGTTGCGTTTCATCTTTCGAGAAGAAAGTGCGCCTCATCTGTATGATTGTCCTATATGGGGCACTAGGAGGAGGTAGCTTCCGATAGGCGGACGTGAGAAGGCAGAAAGCCCGACGAAAGGCAGCTTAATGGAAAGCCTAGATACGTCATGTGATTCTAAATGAGATTGCGTCTGGCACCGTCGCCGAGGAGACCAACGCTTGTGCTTTATTGCAGCGATATTTTGTGGCGGAGACGTTGACACGGTGAAAATAAAACCTTGAGTAATTTCCACTTAGCATTACGAGCAGCCGCGCGTGGTGTCGTTCTCTTATGAGTGTATTGGGTGTCTCGCGGGATTTTTAAGGTAAAATTAAGGTGAACGTGTTGCGTAAACATGGGCACAGTAATCTTATATTAAAAAGTTATAAGAGATAGTACGAATGCATAAGGAATTATGGTTGTTTTGTGTTTCGAAATCTCCCTTGATCTCATCGATGAAATAATTATTAAATATAATTATTGATATATTATTTACTAACAGATAATATTATTCCTTACTTAGACTATAATTAGGGTGCCCTTTCGGTTTACCTTGGCAAACTTTCTAAGATTTATCTTTAAAGTTGCCAGAAATACATCTGGGCTCGCCCTTCAGTTTCGTTGTAGATTTATCAAAGAAAGTTTGTTGAAATCGACGTGCTTATTACTCTGGCTTGCCCATGAGGTATCAAGTAACTCGAAAGTTCTGACATGTAATCTAAAATTCAGTACACATTTGCTATAACAAATACCCTGTTATAAATATTTTGTATAAATGGTCTATTCTCAAATAACACTTTCTCTATTTCACATAGTTATTTCTTTAATAATTGGCGATTCACATACTGCAGGTCTTTAAATCTATTTTATCTCAAATAAAATTTAATTAAAAATTCGATTAGTAAGATTTATGCTCTGTTTTTCTTAGGATTCTAAGGGATTTACGGACTATGAATTATTAAAACCTATTGATATTATCAAAATGGCAGTATATACTGAAGAATTCCTAAAACTGAGAGACACTTCACAAAATAAATGTCCCCATTTAGAAAATTATATTATTTCTTATTATTTTCTCATTCTGTAATGTCTGTCTATTAATTCGGATAGTGAGAGTTGTACTGTATACAGTAAACTGTTGTATAAATCGTCAAATTAATTCCACAATATATTCCGAGAGGAACGTTTCCTAAAAAATCTGGCGAGGGGGAAAAAATTCAGAAGAAAGATACGCCTTCGACTGTCGTCGTATCCAAAGTGAAATGCGTGGTGGAAGCTCGTTTCCGGAAGTCGAAGTATGTTCAGCAAAGCTCTTTCCTCCACCTTCATCTTTTATCGCTCGCCATGTAAATCTTCCAAACATGTATTATCTCGGATCCAAAAGTGTGTCAGTACTTCGAAATTGTTCCTCCCAACACGCCCCCGCGGAAATGCACGAATCAGAGGAATCTCCCCGTTCGAGGAAGCGAGCGCTGTCCCTTTTTCGACGCGCCGTTAGCTCCCTCGCGAATCCTCCCATCCAAAGAAACTTCATCGTTCCTTTATTTTAATTTGCATGCAAACGCCCGCTCGCCAGTGTTTATATGTAAATTACGGTTTATCTTGTCGCCATCGCGTCGCGGAGTGCCGCTTTTAAAGTGCCATGGTCTCGAGATTTCCTTTTTTTTTTAGAGAGAGGGACCGAAAATATTGTCCCGCGCGGCAGAAGTGGCACTCGTATCGTTGCATGAACATTTATTCTTTATCCTTTGAATCGCGACCGCTTCCCTTGTGGAGGGTGGAGATTGGACGATGACAAGGATATAATAAAATATGCTCCATACTGAGAGAAAATTTAGGGTTTCGCGTGTTTTGGGAGCCATTTGGATTTGTAATGGTAGAGAGATGTAGGGTTGAGAAGTTTTTACTGAAGTAGTTTCTGTATGGCAGAAACTAACCTCATCTCCATCCGTTTACTACTTCCATAGTTATAATTTATTGAAAAAAAGTTAGCACTTACTTTCAAACAGTTGTAAAATCGACATTTTTCAAAATTTTCAAAAATCCTTCGAGATATGTTTATACATCCCTAAAGACTACAACATACTCAAATTTGAGCCACATCCGAAATGTTACTCCAAAAAGTGTCGGATTTCGCGTGGAATGTCCCTATTTCAAATAGTAAATAGTAAATACATACTCTATTTTATTTCAAATCATGCGTACAAAATAAAATATTTTGTTTGTTACAAAAATTTTATGAACCAGTATTTTAATTGAAGGATTCTGGAAATAGCGAGGATTATTTTCTAGAGCTGGGTAAAACACTATTTCAAATAATAAATAGTAACCTTCTGTGTCTTTGAAGGAGTAGGTACTTAATCTAAGCGATGAAAATTTTGAACATATATTTTGTTACAGACACATACTCGTACTTAAATTACAAATACTGCCATTGTAAGGAAATATTTGAAATACAAAGTTACAATATTTTAGTTTATGCACGAGGTTGATAACTGAAAATAGTATATGAAATATTTTTCTCCACATTCTGCCCACTACTGCCGCCTTTATTGGATATGGCTGTTTGAATTAATAACAGTGTCTATTCGATTTATTTAGTAAAGTTTATATTTTTCTAGTAGTTCGTTCCACAAATTCTCAATTGGGTTAGATAAGATCGGGCGACCGCGGAGGCCATAACACGATAATTTTTTTAAATAGTTCATGCAGATATTTTAAGAAATGTTATAAATGAAGTAAGTAAATACAATAAAATACAATAATAAAGTCACTGCAAAAACTTGTATCCATATTTCAATAATCTGTTTGTTCAAAACCAGTAAGTGTCTGGTGACGTATTTCTTGGCAAGTAAAATTATCGTGTATAGTCTAAGTTATAGCAGGATCATTATGGGAAAAGCGATTAGTGGGAATGGGGGAGTAGATTTATTTTTTGTCTCTATACGCAAACTGTTTCTTTGACCCATGCCACGGGCAAGTAGTAACGCCCAGTAAGTGGTCAGCCGAGGGTCAGTCGTTCGCGCGTAAACATACCTAACGCTAACGCTTCAAATCGGGTTACAAGTAAGTACACAATCATTAGTGAATAGCTGATTTTAAAATTGAACATAATTTAGGAAATAATTACTAAAATTCGTTGTCTACTTTTCGCAATGAGAATTGAGCGCTCATTGCCATTATTCACTATCTTTCGATTACAATTTGGTTACTTATATTGAAACAGACTACAGACTGAGTATTTAAAAATATATTTTGCCAGTTTAGGAGAGCAATGCATGCCTTTATATTACAGGAATTTTAATTAATACTACTCTATGACGTCATTCAGCACCTCATTCAGGTTCAGACACATTACCATGTAGCCCTTTGAATTTCACATCCAGTACATATTCCCCCACTTGTTTTTCCAGATACAAGTGTCTTTTTTGTTTAGTACATTCTTTGATTACACAGCTTTCGTACCTTTATCTCCTAATTGTAACTGACCACTGCCAGTGATAATCGTGGTAAACGTAATTTCATTTCTAAAGAACCAGCGGTGCAAGGCACTGTTTGCTACGAGCAATGTTAATTATAACAAAAGCTGGCGAAGGTACACGGATTTTATAGTTACCTTCCAGCAACGAAATGCTAACATGACATTAATAAGGTAAAAGTAAACGAAACAACTGCGGTGTCGTTGCAGGGCTTCATTTCCGCGCAGCTGCTGTTGCATGTAATCGAATTCGCGATTAAAGAAAGCGGCCAAAGGGGCAGCGGTTAAAAGTAAACCCATCTGAAAACGCAAAGATGCTTTCAGAATCCTCGCTGAAATAAAATTGAACCATTTTTCCAGCGGCTCGCCTGGGGTCACCTGAATTTACGATAATTGAACGAAAGCGAGGGCGCGGAAATTGCTTACGCAAAAGAAACGAAAGTTGCGTTCCGAGAACGTTGAAATTACAAAAGAGAAAAATATCGCCGTCCAACAGCCTGGACAAATTAAGCTGCCCGCTATTGTGGATCAAAAACAATCTCCGGCGTTAATATCCACCGCGTGGTTCAACTTCCCTTCCCCGCCGTCGTCCGACCAGAGTACGCGACCGCTGAAAAATTCCTCTATTTTGCGTGAGACCCAGAGCGCTTAAAAATAAATTAGACCAAGATTGCGGTGGAAGTTATGGAACCTTAATGAAACGATCTTGGTCGAATTACCAAAGAAGTGGCATCCACGAATCGTGCAACCCATCAGCTGAAACTGTGGATGAGAATATTTTTGTCAAATCAGTCGTTTTATCATTTTCTGCTATTTACTCACATCAGACGTTCTGTCAGATAGTTGGAGATGCATGTTGTTTGACTATGTATGTTCGGTAGTACCCAGTGTAGCTCCAGGCTAGAAATTGCGAGACATCGAGTCTATTGCAGATTTGATTGCAAGTTTCAGTTCCTTGCGTCTGAAGGCAACTATGGGCTTCGGGCTTTGATAGCAACTATAGGTTTCTTGGCATAATTGTTGGAGGTCCCGATGTTGAAGTCTATTCGCGGTGGAGCCTAAGATGGCGCGATGTGAGGATGAGGATTTTATGGAACTTGGAAAGAGGGATTACCGGATTAGAAGGAAATCTTGCAACGAGTATAACTATTGATGAGTAATAAAAATAATACTGTGAATAGTAAATTATTATCTACTAACAGGTTCGTCTATTGACGAGTGAAAATTCTGTAATCTCGAAGAAAGGATGTCAAAGGAAAGATTAATTAAAAAATTGTTGTTACGTGAATTAACAATTCGTTAGTGATCTTCATCAGATAATGTAACCCAAAGCTCGCGACTATAATGTTTTCATTCTAGAGGAAAGTAAAGTTATTGTTATCTCAGGAATATAATCATAATACATGTTTTTTATATTAAGCTTTATTTATTCAAATAGAAATCAAAAAAATAACGGTGTAAATAACCGTGTAGAGTTACATACATAATTTTGTACTTCGTAAATTCTTTATTAACTTTCTGACCACGACGGGAAACTAATGTTTTTTGTGGTACTGCCCGTCTTAAACCCGTTTTGCCACCATTTGCTAATTCATATCCTTCGCTACTTAGAAAATTCTTAAAGTTTGCTTTAACCCCTCAACGACCGACCCCTTAAACGACAATCGTCACTTTGCTACCTGAGGCCTTCGCACTGAAACATCACTGTACAGACAATCTCTAGTGTATCTGGTATTGACGCGGTAGGCCCTTGAAAGGCAGGGTCCGTACGAGATACGGAGGCGGGCGACCAGTGGAAAACTTTAGGGTCCGTACGAGATACGGAGGTGGTCGTTGAGGGGTTAAAGGTTTTCGCAACGTTTTGTCTGACGAATACAGGAAAGTATACATAAGATTGTACGTAAACGTCGCTACGTAAAGGCTGCTCGGATGATAGAACGCCCAGGTATTAGGGTATTCGTATAATGGGGGTTCGAATGCGGGAGACTCTACTGCATATGAAACCCATTACCACCGAGCAATGAATCCCTTTCACCACAAGTGAACTGCTCCATTCACTACCCTCAGAGTTTCCAGCTTGCACCTTGACACGCTTATTGAACATCGAGTCAGAGCCCTCAGAGCCCTACACAGGGCTCGTCTTCCTCCCTTGGTTAGGCTAACTCATAATTGAACCCATCTGTTGCCCGTACGATTCCGATCCTGCCCTTCAAAATGCCTGCTAATTGACCTGGCACCCACAGGGACACGCTGCTAGATAGTCGCCCGCCATGGCGGTGTCCGTTGGTTATGCTAAATCATAATTGAAGGCCTAGATGCCCAAGATCAAAGGATCCAGTGCTGCGCTTTGATGAAGGATCTTGTATCGACACACTCGAACCGATTAGCATCCAACCGTCGGTCCACTTAAGGTAATTGCTAATCCCCCGGAACACGGACCTCCGCGTGCCAACTTAATCTGTTAACCCGTCTCCAGTAGGGAGAGACTTTTGCCGGGAACTGCTAAGGAGATTCCGCGAACATCCGCTTAATTAAAATACAATTCTGAGCGAACGACGAAAGTATCCCAACGACGCCTGCGGAATTCATTTACGACCACGCTAACCTGACTCCTCCTCGTCCAAAAACTTGCTGGGTTTTGGTTCCTCGACGCTAAGGCATTTCTTTCCTCCTTCTATGGCGAGTAAAAGAGAATGCTTTTAATTAGGGAGATTAGAGGAATTTGGTCCGGGTGAACTCGGTTCAGGAGAAGTTTGTACAGGGTGTGTAGCTCGGCGATTGTTAATTGGTCCTTGGCTAGAGTCAATTTCAGTTCCAAGATACTTGATCTACTTTGCATTTTATTAAGGTTTATAGTGGTAATGATGACACTATGACTTAGAATCTTTGTTGAAAATAGGTAATATTGCTTCAAGGGGAATGTTAAAGATTGAAGGTTGCGTAGGCAGTCTACAGTCGCCGTACAAAAACAGATTGCAGCAATTCTTACTACTCCTCTGAGATAAGCTCTACCCATGCGTCATCGTCTTTTGATGGTGACTGTACAAAGTCCTACTGACCTATTTACACAAGGCGACGCGTTGATCGTCGAATTGCTGTGCTTCAGGTGTATCTGACTCGAATTTTTAAATATTAATAACTAGAAAACGAGATGCTCATCCCAATTTCGTTACTCTTCATTTTCGTCTTAGTTTGTCATATAGAATCTGTTTAAGTCAGCAGAATAATTTAGTGTGACGGATTTATGCAACTAGAGGAGTTTGAATTAGAAACAAAGATCCTTCTCAAAGATCGCGTGGTGGGGTTTTTCCTCCTTTTTCTTACCGGTGCCGGTAAAACATTAAATAATAGAATCTTCAGAATACCAGTGTTAAGTATTTCTATTATTTATAATATAATGATTTCCTTTTCCTTTTATTTTATCTGTTAATCTCTTTTACTGTATCCTGCTTGTTCTGGCAGAATATAACACGTTGCAAAATTCATCACGTGTCTATTAAACCAATCGACCTGTGGGATATTACCTAAGAACTGACCCTCCTCGCTATAAAATTACTCTAGTTTCTAACAGAATCAATCTTACTCCTACCTGATGCCAAACACCCTACAAAATCTCGCAAAGGAACGCAAAAACTACTTAGTAGTACAGTGCAGGTGCAGTGGGTGCACGATAGAGTCAAGGTGCCCGTTCTAAACGCATACTGAGTGATCCGTCAGCGAAGGGGAATGCTCGAGCTTCAAATTTTGCATATAGCTGGCGCCTACCACGTACAGCAGTATACTAAACGCATAGAGCGCTCTGCTATAAAGTTTGCAAGATAATAGAGTTGAAAGTTTTGCTTTCCCTAGAACCTCCATGTATACCCACGCACAAGACCGAAACAGTAATTAAGTTACAGAGGCAGTTCATCTGCCATCCATATAATTATCCCAGGAATATATACACATGTTTATAAACTTTCAACCATAGCTACCAGTGTTTACTTAAAAGAGTCTCGCTCTTACAAATAGGCATGTAGGGTAGACCAGGGCGAATCGGATCACTTTGTGTTTGACGGTAAAAAAACAATAGTTAAACACTAAATAACTATTTTTTTATAATATATTCGTAACCAGTAGACCCTTGGCTTCAACTTGAATATATCAAAATTGAAACTCAACATAAAATCTTTCATTTATAAATAAAAAACGAAAAAGTTTGAAATATCAGATTTGCCCTGAAATTTGGGGCGAATCGGACCACTCAGAAATTTCTGAAAGAACTGAAATTTTCATAACAAAATCTTTAGAATCAACTTAAACAAATCTAATGTAATTCATTCTAAATGTTGTGGATGGGACTCGGCGGATGGATAAGGTAAAAGACCCAATACGTGGACACGTCCCACTAGCTGGACACTGGTGCAAAAATACTGATTAGTACATTTAATATCCGCTTTATCCAAAGAAGAACTATTTTATTAAATTATTCAAATATTTAGTAAAATATATTCATATATATATTTGACTAAATATTTGAATAATTTAATAAAATAGTTCTTTTGCACCAGTGTCCAGCTACTGGGACGTGTCCACGTATTGGGTCTTTTACCTTACATATGCAAAACTTTTTAAATTAATCGCCTGCAACGCTATTACCCGCAGGTGTAATTTGCAATTTTATTGAATAAATCGATATAATATTAATTATTTTCGTATTCTACGTTTAGGCTGATAGTTGAAGTTTAAAAAAATCATTTTCAAGAAATATCGCACCTTATATCTTGGTTTTATTACACTTATTGCTTAAGTGACCGCCATTACCCATTCACCCCTACTCGTCTCGCGACGTGATTTATGAAATACTCGCGCTGGTAGCTGTTCGTCGGCAGATTCACAGCGACGGTGTCCATAATTCGACTTTTCTGTTCGCAGGTAAATCAACGGGGTTGGTGACGACCACCAGGGTGACACACGCGACGCCAGCAACCCTTTACGCGCATGCAGCCAGCCGTTACTGGGAGGATGACGGCAAGTTGCCACCTGCTGCGCGAACCTCTTGCAAGGACATCGCACGTCAGCTGCTCGAGGACGAGCCCGGTCGTAACATCAACGTACGGGATTATACTTTAGCTTAACTGGCCGTGTCACACGGCTGGCAGACTCTGCGCGGTCTTTACCTCCATTTTGTGGCTCCCGTGGTCGGATACGTGCGAGGATTCGCGACGAGTCTCTCGGGACTCGGCTGCACGAAACACAGAACTCCCGTAGAGATACTATTTCGCCACGTGATTGAGCGTAACCCGATAAACCGGAGAAGGCTGAATATCGAGGGTTGTGAAGTATGGATTCGGGATATTTCTTTCAGAGCTTAAAGCTTGTGTCTATGAATGACTGAGGGTGGTTCTGACGGGGTGGCCTTGATGTTGGAAATAATCGTAGAATTCGTATAAATACATCGAATCGATATGTGTAATAAGGCTAATGTGGCAAGGGTAGAGATAAAGTAGACTTATCGAGTCAATGGCAGTATTAGAATCGAAAGTAGTTTCTTAGATTCAGAAGATCAACCTTCAACCGGTAACGTCCCACTTTGTGACATAAACGGTGACGTGGAGTCTCTTAGACTTTTTCTTAATAATTTGACACTGTCAAATTTAAATTTATTTTTAACATATAGGTACTGGAGCTATATGTTAAAACTTTATTACATATTTAAAAAAATGCTTTTGTATGTTTATTCGAAACCACAGAGAGTTGTCTTTATGATACGATATATTCCATAAAATCGTTTAAAAGGAAAGTCGAATAAAAAGAAGGAAAGTATAGGAAAAATAATTCTGCAGGTGTCTTCCAAACTCTACGCCACTGGTTAAGGGGGTATAGGACTATTTAAATTTCGAAAAATCGATTTTTAAATAGTCCTATACCCCCTTAACCGGTGACGTAGAGTTTGGAAGATCGATTTTTTATTATTATTAATTCTGACGGTGCCATGTTTTGTGAACATTTAACAATGTACATATTGTGAAGAAATTCGAATAATTACGGAAATTATAGTGCTGAACGTAATTGAATGCACCGTCGAGTAACGGCCTCGCAGAGCGGTATTGGCGTATGGGACTTAACTTTGAAGCCGTTTACCTCGAAACTACATTTTCAAATACGGTGTACATCATACTCTTGAACGAATGAATATTTTCACTTAAAATTTTAACTGGAGCTGTAGAATTCCTTTCTCTATCCTGTGGAATTTGCGCATCAACATTGGATGTTTGTAAAACATTTTATAACTGATTAAAGATGTTTTTTCCCATAAAAATGTGGGAAAAAATTGATTCGTGTGTAACTTTGACAATTTTTGTTTAAATTCGCCCAGAAAAATTTCACACGATAACTATTAGTGTAGAAATTACTCACCCCAAAGCATTTTGCTTTTAAATGATTGGTTCACCTGGGACTATGTACACCGATTACAGCTACGTGAGACAATCTTTAGCGTCAAATAACTAGAATAATTTTTAACATTCTGACAATTTTTTATTTTATTTTAAAATCGTAGGTACATAAAAACTGTGAAAAGTGCCGGTCTGGTGATTATTTGGTATCTAAGCAATCCAACCGACAAGAAACCGTCGATTTTAGTTGTTCAATAGTCCTGAATGTTTCGCAATATATTCTACTTAAATCTTTGCCCAATTATAAAGAAATTTCACGCAAGTATTTCATTTCAAATACTCCATAAAACTCTAGATAACTGATAAAACAGTCTACTACAAAGTTATTACTTCCACTCTGTTCTTTCCATCCGAATCAAACTGTTATTCCACCAAAATTTCGGTTTCGAAATACAACGGGCAACAAAAAAGCCCACGGAACAAAAATGTGCAATAGCACAGATTACTGGCTCGCGAATGTTTCTGCCAGGAATACCGGAGCGAAGGATTCCGCGAATCCATTCAGCTGCGTACGAATCGGTGGCATCTACGTTTCAAAAATATTCAATGGAAGTGTGGCGCCGAAAAGCCAGAATTAAAGCGTATCGCTGGCGCGGAGGGGGAAGGGATATCCGAGCCGACAACGAAAACCGAATCTACGTTCCATCTAGCGATTTATTGACATTGTTCCGCAGCAGGTGGCGCTCGGTGTAACCCCACGGAGTGGGGAAGGGGGGGGGGGGGGGGAGGTGAACAAGGAAGCTTATCGAACTGAAAAACATTGCTGCGAGTCGAGAGATTGTTTTCTGCCCAGCACAGAGCCCCGGGAACGTCGAAATACTTGTAAGCATTCGCTCTGCGGTGGAGCCGCGGGATTGAATCTTGAAAATCAGAGGAAACGTCTCGAGTGGTCACGCGTCCGATTTTTGCGACTGATTTCTCCTGAACGGAAGCTCACAGGGGAAACGCACGGGCGATAAATTCGAAATTTCCGTCGTATCGCCTGCCGGTCTACCGATTTGAAATTTCCTTCTCGAAGGGGGGGGCTGTTCGGGTCGCTTTCTGTAGGAGAGTTTCGATATTCGCGAGGCTTTCGAAAGTCGGGCGGTAAGTTTCCGCGTCGCGTCCTGCGCTTTGGAACTTCCCTGTCATCGTTAAAACGAAGCCAGGAGGGGGATAAGATTCTCGTTTTCTCGTCCTTGATGGGACTCTCAATTGTACGAACAGAGTTGGTGGAATATCCAGTGATCGTAGATGACGTTAAAGAGCAGCGAGCCTCCTTGGGATGGATTGCAGGGCTCGATGCGAGGGAAGCTTCGATTTTGGGCAGGTCAATCGGTGTAAGACGACTGGCCGATGGCATTCCTAGACAGATACAATGGGGAGGGGAAAAGGTAGTGGTGCAGCGGCTAGGGCTTTTATGCGAAAGTTCCATGCAAAACTTTCTGCTCGTTAAAGTCCGGCCCGCTCGGAGTTCTGGGGAGAGTTTCCCCGCAGACAGAAGGAATTAAAGGTTCACGGGGATGACTTTCCTGGAGAATGGAAGCTTTCCAATCCGACCGACGGGGACTAGATCTATCTGGCGTAACTCGATCACGCGGAGTCTGCGACCGGTTCGTTCCTTACCTTTAACATTGTTTTTCGTCCCTCGATTCGTGAAAGTGATGGGTGCATGTTGAGCAAGATGTCTGGGGTAATTTGTAATGTAGCTTGAAAATAGGATTGTTTTGGTATTGGGTAATGAGTCAGGAATGTGATATGAAAGACGTTTGGGTGAAGAGAAGTGGAAATATGTAGAATACTAGCTGACCCGTTTTTAGTCGGTTTCACCCGGGAATTATTTATGATGTTTACAAAATAACAAACCCTAAAAAAATAAATAGCCTATAATCTAGTCTAGCATGTATGTAATGAGTATTCAAAATTTCATTGAAATTCGTTCAGCGATTTAGGCGTGAAAGAAGGACAAACAAACAGACAACGTTTCACTTTTATATATTAGTAAGGATATTATAGTCGGGTTCAGATTTATTGGCCGGTGAGTTCGGTTTCTCGAGCAGCGCGCAAGGAGAAATCAGCCACCACCACCTGACGATCGTGGATTGGCAGTTGAAGTTCCTTAGGATCTTGGTGAGAAGCTAGAGAAAAGTAGCACCGAGGCAAGCAGCAGGTGGTGGGAGAATACCCTTCAGGAAACTCACCGGCCAATAAATCAGAACACGACTATAGTAAGGATATCTGAAGTGGATGATGTCCTTAAGGGGTTAGGCCACCTTGGACGGAGCAAAATTGCAGTCATTTTCGGCATTTTTTTAGGACGATAATGAAATAAACAAGAAGTTTAATATGAAGTCTGTTATTATACAACTCTTGCCAGAAAAAATCGTATTTTTTGTTCTTACAAAATGGCGGCGGTAGAGCCGTGATACGCAAGATCTTGAGGAGCGACGTTTTCCACGATGTTCAATCTCACGGCTATACTGTTTGACTTAGAACAAAAAACCAAAAAGATTTATTTTCTGCACGCCTAAAACTAGGGAAGTACGTAGGGAAATCCAAAAATATTAATTTGTCACGAAATGGTGAACATGGAGAGAAAAAGTGCATTTTTTTTATAAAAGTATCAATTGCAAAAAATATGTTCAAGATATCGCAAAACCGCTACGTACTTCCCTAGTTTTAGGCATGCAGAAAATAAATCTTTTTAGTTTTTTGTTCTAAGTCAAACGGTATAGCCGTGATATTGAACATCGTGGAAAACGTCGCTCCTCAAGATCTTGCGTATCACGGCTCTACTGCCGCCATTTTGTAAGAACAAAAAATACGATTTTTTCTGGCGAGAGTTGTATAATAACAGGCTTCATATTAATCTTCCTATTTATTTCATTATCGTCCTAAAAAAAATACCATAAATGACTGCAATTTTGCTCCGTCCAAGGTGGCCTAACCCATTAAGGGATCATTCTACTTTGATCGGCCGAAAAATTGAGCTACATTTATAAGAAACCATAGCCCATGGGTTCTATGTAGATAATATAATGCACACACGGTTGAGGATGCAGGATTAATAAGCAAAACGAACTGGAATACTATATTTTACCTGAAATGGAGGAAATTGCGAAAATAGAAGGAAATTCGTGTTTGGGTAACTCCTTATGGAAAGTCAATAAGGTCCTTCAGACGGAAGGAGATGAGCGGTTGTAAAAATCGCAGGAATTTCCCTGAATGTATTTATGCAAATCGGATGCCTCGAAAAATTGAATATTTTATTATGTTAAGGCCCGGACTGCATGTGTTTCGCAGCAGCACGCTGTGCTGAATTTCTCGTTCCGTAGATCAACCTTATTAGCATACATGTTTTTTAATTGCTTGCTTAACATAGCAAGATTCAGGGGCGGGCACGGTGTATTCTGCCTTTCGTTTCGCAGAATAGTAAAATTGCAGAGAAAACTGTCGTTTAAAAATTGTCCTTTTAAAAGTGGCAACTAAACGAGACCGGAACGTAATGGTGAATAAATTTCAATTAATTTATCAATTCACACTTGGCACGTCTTATTCTTTCTTAGATATATAATATAATATTGAATATTGGCACAACTATTAGCATACATTGCATTAAATTAAAACATTTAAAAGAAATTAAAAACTGACATGACACAGAAGTTTAAAAAATATAATTCCTTAATCCAATAAATAACTTGTAATTCCTTCCGATGAATATTAGAAACAACCCATGGATTAATATAAAATATAAAACCAGTGACCTACTTTCCTCATCCACGATTGGGGAAAATCGGCGGAAAAGTTGTTTGAAAATTGCAGTCAAGTTTTTAGATACACGGATAATGGACCTGTTAAATGTGAAACGCGCGTGTACCAAACGCTACTTCATTCGTGATGAATGAGGTGAATACGTCTGTTTTATTTAAAAAAATGTTGGTAACATGTCATGCACGTTTGCTGACGTTGCAAATATAAAAAGCACGCGATGTAGGTCGCTTGTTCGCAATCTCCTTTACATGCGATTTCTATTTCGAGCACCTAAAAGACAAAACCTGCAATCACCGAAATGGAAAATCTCGCAGGCAACACGGGAGAACGTTTCCCTTCGGTTGACTTTGAAATTCTGCAAAATTGCTTCTGGGATCACGGTTCTCTGATGGAACACGGGCACGCGTATGAGAAGAACTTTCGAAAACCGTCGGTCTGAAAATGAAAGGCGGGGAACAAAGCGAGAGCAGCTGAAAATTTACTAGACCCAGCTGTATTTATAAGTTTCGCACGCGTTTCGCATTAAGAATTATTAATCCCAACTTCGTGGCGGGGAATTGCCGCTTTACACGCGCGGTTTAATAATTGTTGAAATAATTAAAAGACGAAGTATTCTCGAACGAAGTGGAATTAAATTATAACTTCCTAACACTGTTAACCGTGATAATTTTGGAATTATTAAAACTCACCGGAATTGATTCTTAAATTCACAATTTAAAAATATAGATAATGTGTTTTCAGTCGGAAATAAAGTGCGAAGTGTGTTTAATACGGTTTCTTGTGATGTGAAGCGTAGTAGAATTATTTTCTTAGGATGATTACTCTCAGTAATCTTCATTTATTCAGTTTTGGCTCGAGGTGGAAGGAAAATAAGGTGAATTTAATGCGGAAATTTTACCTTCTAAATACTGTAACCAAAGGATTCTGAATTCTCTAATCACTTCTCGTTACCACACTTTCGAAAATTAAAACCACATTTTTTTCACGATTCCCTGTAATTTTCTCAAACACTTATATACTGTCTTTATTGACTCCCCTCGGGGTTACAATCTCCTTAACCTACGCCTCCTATCACTCTCTTTTCCCTTACTCTACCTTAAATCTACCTTAAACTATCTTAAACTATCTTAGCCTATCTTATCCTATCTTAGTCTACTTCCACCCTTCCGCGCTCGCTCGCCCTCCACCTCCCGCTCCGCCGCTCGCAACGCGTCTCCCGCTCTCTCCCGGACCCCCGCTTCCGCTCGACTCCCCTTCCACTCTCATCTCCTCATCCATGCTCCCTACCCTCTCTCCTCTCCTCAATTCTTCTCATCCATACCTCCCCCTCCCCCCCATCATCTAGCACCTCCCCTGCCATTTCCTGCCACCCCCTCTCTTCCCCTAACCCCATACACACCTCCCATACGTGCTCCCACGTCTCTTCACCCCCTCTACACACCCTGCATATTCTATTTTCCTCCTCCTCCCAGTACCTCCCCCCCCTCATTTCATTTCCCAACCTAAACCTCGCAACCCTTCCCCATCTACTTTCCCCCCACCCCTTCTTCAGATACCCCGGCAACCCTTCCCCCTTCACCCTACCATACCACCCGTTGTATTGTGATTCCCCTATCCTTTTCCACCTCTCCTCTTCTTGCAATTTCCTTTCCCTGTTCACTAACTCCTCCCCTCTTATTCCCCCCCTTTCCCTTATCCCTTCCATCTCCTCCAGAGTCCACCCCCTTTCCTCGTAAAACACTTTCCTTTCTTCTTCCCACCCCTCCAAAGCCTTTCCCCTCTTTAACCTCCCCTTCATTTCTCCCCAACACCTCCTCGCCAGCTCCCCCCCTCGCCCCTCCTCCAGCTTCCTTTCAAACTCCCACGCCCTCATCCCTGCCCTTCCCTTCATCATTCCCCTTTGCACCTCCTCCCTCACCATATAACTCGGTGTACATCTTTCCAGCCCCATCACCCACTTCAAATATCTGTCATGTAATTGTTCCACCTTTCCCCTCTCCCTCCACCCCCACACCTCCGCTCCATACCCTACCACCGGCCACACCAACCTGTCAAAGAGCCATAATCTCCTTTCCCAGTCATTTCCGAACATCCTTTTCCCAATACCCCATACCTTCCCCAACACCGCCGCCCCTTTTTTCACCCTTTCCCTCACATGCTCCTCCTGACCCCCGTTCCCCATCACCGTGTACCCCAGATATTTGAAGTTCCTCACCTCCTCAATCTCCTTCCCCTTCCATCTCCATACCACCCTCTTCCATCTCCCCCCTCCCCTCCTACACCTCATAACCTTCGTTTTCTCCACATTGACTTGCAGTCCTTTCCCATCCACATACTTCTCCAGCTTCCCTATCAGTCCCTTCATCCCCTCCTCGTCCTCCGCCAAAACCGCCACATCGTCAGCGTATGCCAACGCATAGACCTTTTCCCCCCCTAACTTCACTCCCCCCCATCCTCCCTTTTTCAGCTCTTCTTCCATGTCTGCTATGAGCAGGGTGAAGAGGCTCGGACTCAGTGGGCACCCCTGCCTCACCCCTCTCGCCGTCCAAAACCTCTCCCCCTCCTCCTCCCCCACCCGCACCCTACACGATGTTTCCCTCAAAATCTCGTCACACCTCCCCACCAACTCCTCCCTCACCCCCCTCACCCTCATTGCCCTAACCAATATCTCCCTGTCCACCGAGTCAAACGCCGCTTTCATATCTATGAACAGTATTACCATTTTCCCCCTCTTTCTTCCCACTTGCCTGTTCATTAAATAATTTAATACATACACATTGTCCATACACCCCACCCCCCTCCTAAAGCCCGTTTGACCCGGTGGCAGCAGTCCTTTCCCCTCCACTTCCACTCTTAATCTCTCCGCTAACACAGAGGCGTACACCTTGTACGCCGTCTGTGTCAGCGTTATCCCCCTATATTCTTCCACTTTCCTACCCACCCCCTTCTTCACTACGGGTACAACCACCCCCTCTCTCCACTCTTTAGGCCAGCCTTCCCCCCTCCACACCTTCTTACATAGCCCCCAAAGCCAATTCTCCACTTCTGCTCCTCCATACTTCCACACCTCGTTCGGTATCCCATCCCCCCCCCCGGCCTTCCCATCCTTTAAATTCCTTATCACCTTCCCAATTTCCTCTCTCCCTATTTCCGCCTCTCCATCCTCCCTCCTCCTCGTCTCCCCACCCCTTCTCACCCTCCATTCCACCCCCCCCAGCAACCCCCTGAAATACCCGTCCCATTCCACCATTGATATTCCTTCGTTAACCCTCCCTCTCCTTTTCCTACCCCTATTTACCACCTTCCATACTTGCCCCTCCGTTCTTATTCCTTCCACTTCTCTCATCCACCTCTCCACCTCTTTCTTCCTTTTTTCCTCGCACAACCTGGCATACTCCCTCTTCCTCTCCTTATATTCTCTCCCATCCCCTCCTTCCCTCCTCCATTTTCTCAATTCTCTCCTTACCTTATTCTTCTCTTCTCTGCACTCCTTATCCCACCACCCTCCCTTCTTTGCCGTTTCCCCCCCCTTCCCCATCATACCCATCGCGCCCTTAATCCTTTCTCGCATCTCACACCATTCCTCATCTACTCCCCTCTCCCCCTCCCCCCTTTTCCCAAACTTCCTCACAAATTCTCGCCTTCCCTCTTCCGTCCAGTCACCTCTACCCCCTCCCCTCGCCCCTCTATTCCCCCCATTTTCCCCTTCCACCCTCCCCTCCCCTCTTAACCACACCACCACCGGATGGTGATCTGATTCCACCCTCTCTCCCACCTCCAACCTTCCCACTTTCTCCCTTGTATCCTCGTTCCCTACCACGTAGTCAATTACCGTATTCCCCCTTCCCCCCGTGAACGTCCACTCCCCCTCCTCGTCCCCCTCTGTATTCCCATTTAATATTCCCCACCCCCTTTCCTCTAACCACCTACACAGCCTCCTCCCTTCCCCATTCACTTCCTTATCCTTGGATCTCCTACTCCCTCCCCCTCTTCCCTTACCCTCCTCTTCCCACAATATCTCCCCTCCTACCTCCCCCGTTCGCGCATTAAAGTCCCCCCCTATCAGTACTCTTATCCCCACCTCTTGCTCTTCCATCCACTCCCCTAAATCCTCTAGCTTCTCTTTCAAGTCCCTATTCACATATACGCCAACTATTTTCCACCATCCCCTCCCAATCTTCACTTTCTTCGCCAGTATCCCCTCCTTCCCTCCCCCTCCCCCATCACCTACTTCCAGCTCCTTTCTCACCCCCATCATCATTCCTCCTATCGCTCTTCCCTTCTGATTATCTCTCCTGGCCCACTGCTTTTCCCAAACATACCCTCTAGGTAGTCTCCTCTCGACATATCCCCAATCTTTCTCCTCCACCCACGTCTCACTCAATACCATCACATCCCATTCCTCCAGTCCCCTCCAAAAACCTTCATCCTTCCTCTTTACCCCCGCTACGTTCCAGAACGCCACCCTCCACATCCCCCCTTCCTTTCCCCTCTCCTTCCTCCTTCCCCCTTCCCACTTCATTCGTTTCCCTGCCCCTCACACCATTTCTCCCTTAACTCGTCCCACCTTCTTATCTTCCCGTCCACCCACATTTTCAAATAACCCACCTGCACTTTCCTTCCCCCTTCCCTCTCCATTTGTGCCTCTCTTTCTATCTTCCATTTTGCCCTCCGCTCCTCCTCGGTGAGGTCGTCCTCTACCCTTTCCCTTCTTCCCCTCAGTTTTTTCTTCGCATCCATCACCTTCCTCTTCTCCTCCCTCCCCTCCAACCTTACCAGCACCATTCCACTCCCCTCCGTTCCAACTCTTCCTATTCTCACCACCTCCTTTATTCCCTTCACCCCCAATCCCATCCTTTCCCATAGTTTCTCTACTTCCTCCTTCACCTCCTTCCCTTCCAACCCCAACCCCCTTATCACCACATTGTTTCTTCTCACTTCCCTTTCTTTTTTGTCCTGCAAGACCTCTATTCTTCTAACTCTCACCCTCCATTCCTCCTCTTGTCCTTCCCCCCTCCCCCCCTCCCCCCCACTCCCTCTTCTTTCCTTTTCCCACCGCCCTACCTTCTCCATCACCTCCTCCATCCTCCTATCCCATTCTTCTATCTTCCCTAGCTTCTCCACCAGGCCTCCTCTCCTCACCCTCTCTTCCCTCATCTCCTCCTCCCATCTCCTCCTTTCCTCTCTCCACTCCTCCTCACTTCTTCTTCTGTCTTCCCTTTCCTTTTTCATCTCCTTCCTTTCCTTCCTCATCTCCTCCCTCTCCTTCCTTATCTCCTCCTCCATCATCCTTCTCTCTTCCCTATCCTTTCTCATTTCCTCCCTCATCCTCCTCATCTCCAACATCATATCCCTTATCATTCCCTCCAGCGATTCCTCTTCTTTTCCTCCCTCCTCCCTCCCTCCTTTCCCTCCATTTTCCGGTGACCTCCACGTCTTCGAGCACCTCTTGAATCCTCCTTCTTTATCCTGCTCCATTGCTCCAGTGTCTTCCTCTCTCTCCCTCTTCTTTCCCCCCATAGAGTCTAGGCTTCCTACGCTACTCTCACTGTCCTTTCTATATCTACCTTCGTTTGCCGTCTTTCCCATTTCTTTTTCTCCCCCTTTTTTCGCCTCCATCTCTCCTCTTCTTCTCTCTCCCCTCTCTCCTTTCTTCCCCTTTCCCACTTTTCTTGCCCTGATTCCCTTTTATCCTACCCTCTTATCCTTTTATCCCTTGTACCTTTGATCCTTTCCTTTCTCCTCGTCTTTCCTTACCCCTCTAGCCTTCTCTGTTTTTCAAATTTCCCGCCTTATCACCAGCTCGTCACTCCTGCTTCACTCTTCTCCCACCTGCGCCACTACCTGTCACACTCCGCGTTCCTTCCCGCCTTTTTTCGCCTATCTCCACCTAACCTCCCAAGCCTCCCTTATCCCTCCCGTATTTCTACTACCACCTAACACCGTCCCTTTCCCTTTATCTCCCGACCCTTCCTCAACTCCCCTCTGCCTTTCACTCCACTTTCCACTCTACCTCACCACCTCACTCGCCTTTCGCTCCAGCTACACACTCCACTCACTCTTACGCCCAGCTATCACGCACGCGACCGGAAACGGAAGTCCTCTCAAACACTTATATTATCCTCCATCTCTCATTTCACTAATAACTAACCAAAAGCTACATTATCTCAAACGCTTATTCCCAGTCTCAAAGAATCCATCAAATTATCGATAACCAGACCCGGCCATTCGAACCACACAAAATCGTTTACCCAGATTCGCGTAATGTGTAAATCCGTATCATCTCTCCGCATATTTCGAACAGTGGCGGAATTAACAGGGTGGCCGATGTGCAGTTGCCACCGGGGCGCCTGCACAGAAGGCCCCCCAGGGCCCAATGTTTAAAAAAAAATTATGAATATATCCAAAGTATATTTTTTCTGTATTATTACACTGAGCCCGTTTTTAGTAAACTACCGCTTTATTTTCTCTAAAAATAGGCCCCTGCTTAGAAGGCCCCCCTAGGGCCCTGTCTTAAAATAAACTTATGATTTTATCCAAGCACTATATTTTTTTTCTATACTTTTCTGTACACTTACCCCTTTTTAGTAAACTACCTGTTAATTTTCCCGGAAAAATGGGCTCCTCAGAACATTTTCCACCTGGGACTATTTTTTTAAATCCGCCACGGATTTCGAATAAGCCAAATTACATAAATTTAAATCAAGACTTCCCAAGCACGAATTTCCAGAAACTTAAGTATCGACGGCCAAAGTCACAAATGTGGATGACGAAAATCGTCGACAATTTTACACAGTGAACGCTAGCCAGTCTATTGAAACGGTGAATCGATTTCTGGCCTTATGCTCGCCGAACAGTCGAAGGTTAATACCGCGGATCCGATCTATCTCCGTGCTACTCCCGTCCGCCGATTGTGTCTGACTTTATTACGCGAAATCCAGTTTTATCCGTCCCGATAAAATACGCGCCAATGAAATCACGATCGATCTAGGTGGTGCTCGGCGGGGGCAGGCGTCATTTCGTACCGAAGGTGGTCCAGGACCCAGAGGAGCCGGATAAGGAGGGCAGGCGATTGGACGGAAGGAATCTGATCGAGGAATGGTCCAGGAACCACCGGTTGCGAAACGTGGCCGCGAAATACGTCGCTAACAAGGAGCAGTTCGAGAACGTGGACCCACGGAAAGTGAACCATCTGCTGGGTAACGAACAAAACCACGTTTTTATTGCGTTCGGTATTCAGCTTCGGCAGCACGAATTCGTTAGCGAACGAATTTGAAAATCATCTGTGATCGATAAATGATGTGTCCTCGAGGGTATTCGATAAATTGCAAATGGTATTTCGTGCAGCGTATTCGCTCGTTGATACCATGCGAATTACATGTGAAATACTTTTTTTATTATTACAACTGAAGAGGATATTTTGGGGTCTGTTTTAATTGGGACACCTTGTAGAGCATTTTATAGGGTCTATATGTAGCTGAATTGTCATTTCACTGTGAACACATTTAGTACTCCCGTTTTGTTCAGAATGGTGTTTTAAACAAGCTGTGGTAATTTATTTTATACCCTCAGGGACGCTCTCCGTATCTCTTCTTTCTTCCTTGCTAGATTGGGGCAGTCTTCTGACTTTAAGAAGCAAAGATACGGAGACAGTGTAGTTTAAGATCTTGTGGAGATAATTGCAATGAAATGAAATTTTTTATTAAGCTTTTCCCTATTCAATTCTTGAAATTTTTATGTGAATTAAAAAATAGTGTTTTAAATACTCTGCTATTCAATACTCAATATCAAAATGAACACAAAGAACTCCACCCAAGTTTTCAGTAATGTACCTGCTATTCATATAAAATAATGTTATCAAAATTCTGGAAATTTTAGACAGAATAGCATGAGTGGATTAAAAAAATGTACAAAATACAAAAATAATTCTCAATTTGTTCATTCTTTTGTTACAGCAGTATTAATTACCAGTAACTGAATTTTCCAATACTTGTCTTTGATTAAAAAATACAAAAGAGAGCGTGCATAATAGAATTTTAATTATTCTGAAGGACAAAGTCATTTCAATTTTATATTACAATGCATTAATAACTTTAATTACTTCGAGAAACATTTTTCCATCGAAATTATTTCAATTTCTGTACATTTTCCTATATCTTCGAATCCGCGGGCTTTTAAAATATTTATAGAGACTCGCATTATTAATAAATATTAAATATGGACGGGTAACACAGATTGAATAACATGATTTGTGCATCACAGTGTTAAACAATTATCGATCGTGCATGATTGCATTAATCCTTGAACACAGTTAGGTCGTAGTTAGTTCGCCCTAATTATAAGCGGTGTGACGTTTGAATTTGAGATTACAGAGGGTCTACCGAACGTGGCTGTTGATTCCCATCGGGACCAGCGAATAAGGATCGGTATTGGCTCCCAATTAATTACTGAAACTTTCTACTTGCGAAATTGACGCAAATGCGTGGTCAACCGTTGAAAACGCGTTGCAATTTGGCGACAAAGAAATAATGATCAAGGGAACGAATTACATTTTAGTAAAAGACACGTTTACAATTAATATGTATCTACTTACTTCCTAACTGCTGAATGTGACATTAGATTTTCTGCAAAATTCGCGATTAACGAACTGCTAATATCAGTAAATAAAGAAAAGAAGAGATACGACTTGCTTCTATCCACAATCGAGGCAATTAATTTCTAACATAAATAGGAAATTCAAACATTCATGGTGCAAACTTTGTACGCATGCAGTAATTATCAGTGTAAACAAGACTGTGTTAGTAAATCTGAATTGAAGAATGAATCGTTACAGAGTTGCGAGACGTTTCCTTTATGACATCGCTATTATGTAACAATTGAAAAGCATGATATAGTTAACATCCTTTGGAACTCGAAACTTCAGGTGAGGCGAGGCAAGGAGTTCACTATTGTTGTCGAGAAATAAAGGGAAGACTTGTGTTTCTGAATCTATTCCTTTCTCAACCAAGAATTCTGCTCAGTTATATGCATTTAAATAGGAGGAGGACAAATCGAACACCTTCTGCGATGAAGCAGCAAACTTTCATTTCACAATTCGTGAAAGTTTCCTTTTTCAAATGTACCATTACAAATTTTACTATATTTATTTTAATCAGTGCTGCATATATATAAATATTGTACCACGAATTATATCCACATGGGAATCAGTGACCATCCCTTCGAATTTTTTACTTTTCCTCAGAACACTTACAATAACTTTAATATTACCTTGGATTCGCAAACTTCTGATATATATTACTGTCATTAGAGATGATGTAGGATATTAAATGACGCGAGGTTTTGAAAAATTTAAACTTCTATATAGTCTATCAAACCTTCATAGGACTCCTATTAATGGGCAGACGAGGATTTTCCGATGAAAATTAGTACAAACACGACGTTAATCAGGACATTTTTAATTATAATTTAAAAATTAAACATCACGTATGACTAAAAATAATTTAAATGCGGTCATGTTTAGACTCATTTTCATCGGGAAAACCTAATGACCATTAGTGATACGTTCACGAAGAAATACTAGAGGATATAGAAATTCGAATTTTCATTACTGCGAGAGTAAAGAATCTCTCAGGCAGCGAAGTACAGGGCAAACTCTGAGCTCGGTTTGTTTTCAGAGTTAAACATTCGAGGGGGAGGGGATTGATCGAAATTATTCAGGCGATAGCTTGGTGACTCACTGTGAAACGGCGTTCGATGATTTCAGGTCTGTTTTCCTATTCCCACATGGACTTCGACGTCGATCGGAACACGAACGGAAGCGGCGACCCTTCCCTGGCCGAAATGACGATAAAAGCTCTTCGTGTACTGGCGAAAAATCCCGAAGGATATTTCCTCTTCGTGGAAGGTACGTAGAACAGCGCCAAGATGTGGGAAAATGCACCTCTGAATTTATAAGTGATTTACTGCCGATGTTGATTTACTGTTCCTCCATGTCTGCGATGCAGAGGGTGGGAGAAAAAAGAGCGACGAAACTTGTACCGAAAAATATGAAAGCGTTTTGGGACTATTGTACGCTTAGAATGGTCCGAGGCCAGCGAATTATCGCGATGAACTGACTAGAATAGAGCGCCTTCGTTGCCGATACAATCTCTTCCTGCTGGGAACCGCTTCCTCGCTCCCATTGTGGCTTTCGACAAGCGTGTCTTGTTTACTGTTCCATGCATCTTTACGTTTTCTGATAACTTCGATAAGCATTAGTGACATTTCTAAGATATTTTCTGAATTTCGTATGGTTGAATGAATATCACAGGAAGGCTGAAATAAAAATAATATATATATATATATTCTAGATCCCCAAATTAAGAAATGTTCAAATAAAAGTGGATCGTTATTTCATTTCCTCTTGAGATACAAAGACTTTAAGTTACACCTAGAATTATTCTAAATTGTAAAGTGGAGGACACTATGAACACGCAGTGTGTTATTATAAAATATAAAGCTATGTTTCGAAATAATTGCATCTCAAAAATGAATGGTTATAGAACCTGTTTTTATGAAAATATTTTTCTTTCATAGTTCTGTGGTATAGATCACGCCTGGTAATTTTTATAAAAAGAAAATCAAAAGGCCGTGACCGGGCACTTTGCAAGTCCACGAAATTAGACCACCCTTTTCACAATTGTAAACAAAAATACCAAAGGGGCTATGTACGGAAATTAGGCAGAGTGGGATTCCTTCTTCATAAGATACCTACTGCATGGCATTATCAATAACCCTACTATACAGAGTGATCTATTTAATTAATTCCACCTACATATCTCCTCCAATTGTCCACCAATCGATAGACATAAATTTTAACTTTAATTGTCGGAGTCAAAAGTCACTTCAAGTTCATATCATTACACATATCTAAACATATTATAACATTAGCTACACGATGGAGAAAATAAAAAAATATGCAGTTATGTGCCGAAAAAATCTTAAAAAATTCTTGCACTTTATCCCTTGGTACCATTCAAATTGCATATAAAATATTTTTGTGTACCATCGCAATCAGAAGAGATATTTAGGTGGCTCTATTTAAATGAACCACCCTATACAATTATAAGAAGCAATGCGCCATCCATTTTTTTGGTTCCAAAAGCCCGCTCATATTTCCTAAATGAAACCTACATACCAAAGTTTCCATTTCACAATTAAAAAACAATTATTCAGCATTCACTCCCTTATACTTCAATTCTACAACTGACATTCAATTTTAGCAAAAAGAGTCTCCGACATTCACAAGTCCGTACATATTGAGCCCGGTCCCGCCGCGGCCTGTAAACCCGGTGTATTCATTTTTATCATTTCGCAGACCACGCGAACACGCGTAATTCAAATCCTTCAACAGGAATACGATTGAACTAATGCTCCCAGGAGTATTCCTTTTGTGAATAGGGAAACGCGAGTTTCCTACGCGAAGATTGAGTCAGCGTTCCGTACTTTATAGAGTTTATAGCCACCCGCCTCCCAGTAACCTAGTATGTATGTATGTATGTATGTATGTTCCTACATCCCACGTTCTGTCGTCGCCGTCGTCGTCGGGAGAGGCGTTCCCTCGGCTCTCACGGAGATACATATTTTTTTCCTCCTCTTTTGCTTCGAGAAACTGCTGATCCAACCACCTTCGCGGTCCCCGCACCCTTTCTCTCTCCCATATTTCGGCGTTCGTACACGGAATAATAATTGCCTCGTTACTCGTTCACCGATTCTGCCATCAAAATAGTGGTGGAATTCGCTGTGGGAGAGGAACTGAAAAAAATAGATCGTCAGTGGCAGAGAGCGGTGATGGGTGGGGGATAACTGGGAATTGCTCTGCGGAATTTGGACCGGCTGCGATTTTTACGGTTCACCCACGGGCGGAAACGATTTTCCAATTAACATCGAACGCTCGCGGGGAACGCACGAAAGCATTCACGGATCGGGGAAGATCAAACGGTTTAGGGAAAACTGAAGTTCACATAATAAAGTGTTGCGATTCTTGTTTTTCTGTTTGTCCCTCGCGTGCCACTCACCTCGCCTCGGTGGATTCTCCAGCCGCGCAATCGCATTGTAACGTTTGCTCCCCGTAAACCAATCGGCCTTTACGCTGCCGAAAACTTCCATTGATTCCTCTGTGCCCGCGAAGGCAAACGATTTCGCTTGGTGAACCGTGGAATGGCATGCGTTACGCTATGCATCGCCAATGCAGGGTCATGCGCCAATCTGTTGTCGTAACTTCTTCGTTATCGCAGCATCTGGCGAACTGTGACAGAAAAATGTCACGTCCGGGCTCTTTGACGCGCGGAGATTGAATGGCACACTTTGAAATATCCGAAATTCAACTGTACGCGCTTCTTGCTTGACGAAAAACTGGGGTGGCATCTGAATGGAGGCGAATTTTAATGGGCATTGTGGGCGGGTAAATGTAAATGACAACTTTGGACCATCTTGTACTGTTCAGAAAATGAGATATAATTAAATGATAAAGTGCCATGTTGATAAATAATTATATAGGTACTATAGGTAGGGAATATTTATTGCATCGTTCTTAAATTTATGAAGCACGCAGAATTTTTATAGCAATGTGATTGATAAAATAATTCGTTTCTAACTTATTTTGGCCAAGATCGCGAGGTAGGTACATATTTTTTCAATAAATAAACTTTACAATAATATTTTCCCATTAGGACTATAAATGTGGTAGATATAAATTATAACTGATTTATTCGAGTGGTATATATCTGTTCATTTGTAAAAGTGTACCATCCTAA
Source organism: Andrena minutula (assembly GCA_929113495.1). Lineage (NCBI taxonomy): Eukaryota > Metazoa > Arthropoda > Insecta > Hymenoptera > Andrenidae > Andrena > Andrena minutula. The sequence continues at coordinate 44,517,373 of OV815994.1, forward strand.
ATCCAAACTTTCGCAATCAGAATTTCGCACTGATCTCCGTTTCTATATTTTCTAGTGACCCACTATTCGTGAAATAGATGACCTGAAAACTGGACGTATACCTATATCGAGAAAGATAGAGTAACAGCGCTTTTTCTTTCCAATGTCACGAAAAGATGCCTCAGGAAATTGTGGCTCATTCCTGTTCTCGACGGGGACACGCATTCAAGAGCATGAAATTTATGTCAGGGTATATGTGGCGCGAGCGGATATGTTTGAGGATGATGAATCTGTGTAACGAACGCTGCGGTCGGCGATATTCCTCGACATTGTCAACCGAGGACCAAAAGTTTTTGTAGTTTTCGGAGTTTGATTTACCTAATCTGGGGAATTTAAAAAAGGGGAAAGGACTCCTTGGAATTAAACTGGATTTAACTGTAACTGTGTTATTATTCATTATTTTAAAATGTAAAAAAATTGGGTGATCCCTTTTGAAAAACCTAATGATACAAAACTTTTAATGTTTGAGCAACGCATTTCAGGCTTTATTTGAAAAATATTTTTAAATAATTTTTTTAAAAAGTAGGACCGAAAATTACTTCTCTCGCACAGAAATGAAATCCTCGTTTCACTCAACACTTTTTACTCACATGCTTTTAATTCTTTTTCAAATACCGTTTTACAAATTGTAATGAGAATAACTTGAAATGCTCGAATGGCGAAATAAAATTTCACTCGTGTAACTGGAGAGGCAGAAATGTGTCAGTTTAATATAAATACTCTGGTACAAAAAATTTAATATTTTTCCCAGCCGTTTTAGTTTTTATTGCGCACTTGCTGTGTTTAATATTTTTTCACTTATAATTCTCGGGAATGTGAACGCGTACTGGATGGGTTTTCAATATCGTTTCGTAGCGTCTATTGAAAGTATGAAAAATTTTGAACACGTGTTGCATATTACATCGATATTTACAAAGCTAACGAAGTACTGAAATTTTAAGCGCGTCAACACCTGAGAGTTAAATCGAAAAATCATTACAAAAATATGTAAACACCAGTATTTACTCTTTCCGCAGCCAACATTGAATACTAAAAATAATATTTAAACGTTTGCAATTGTAATAAGCAACTACACCAACACAACTTTTGAATTTATTTGGTTGCTTTGCTTAACTTGTACCCTTTACACAATATTGCACCATTAAAAAAATATTCACCAGTGGCAGATTGGCCAGGGGGGCAACTTCTCCGACCGCCAGTGGGCTCTGTAGCCCCCCGATGAAGTGGGCCCCCACAAAAATTTGAATTCTACCGTTTCGCCACTTACGTATTTTTTAAAAATTTTATTTATTTCTTACAAAAATTAAATAACCTTATAGTTGTGGGTGGGCCCACGTTGTCTCCTGGCAACCAGTATTTATAGACCCAGGCTGCCACTGTACTTCACTAAAATATCCGAATAAACATCTCAATCCACCTACCATTAAATAAACACAAACACGATCCCCGGATCTCGATATATCATCCACAAAAAATTTCCATAGTCAGCATCCCTTTTTATTATTATTATTATTATTATTATTATTATAGTTTGACTCTTTATCTCTACAAAACCCCTCAAAACTTAATCCTCCATACACTCAACCACACTTTCTCCCTAAATTACCCCACAAAACATTTAATTCAATATACCTACTCCCACGTTTCTTTTCCTAATCAATCAGTTGCTCTAAGACTCTACAACCAGGCACCCCCCTAACAAATACATCGACACCTTCGTATCATCCCTCAACAGATTATCCTAACAATCCCAGTAGCCTCGACAACGCCCAGCCGCATTAGCCTCCCTCTGCCGGCGACAAAAATTCGAACATGACCTTAATTCGCGTGGTAATTCCAGCGTCGTTTAAAGGTCCCCGGAGTGGGACGCGGCAGTGGGGGTATTAAGATCCGAAGGAGAGATTTCTAGGAAGCCGCCGGTAACGAATTCTTATCCAGGGGAATCCGTGGGTCGGTGCGGTGTTATCTGGTCCCACTGCGAATTTCGGATTTTAATCCGAATAACCGGGGACCAGGTCTGACGAGTTACGTTCCTTCGCGGCGCTAATGCGCCAGACGTACTTTACAGCGGCAATCGGGTGAGGGGGCGAGCGAGCGCGCGCGCGCGCAAGCACCCCTGCTAAAGTCTCTCGTAAACCTTTTACAACGCGTTCCCCTGTTCCGGTTACGTGGATTCGAGGCGAGAAATTTTCGCGATCCACCCCCGAAACGGTTCGGCGGTACTTTGCAACACTTTTCGGGCGAGAAACTACGTGGAACGATGCGTAAAGCACCGAGCACGCGACGTAAATAGGGGAAAAAAGAGCATCGCTGTTTCAAAAGTAACGGGCAAATAAGGTTTACGCTTCGCGTGGTCCTCCCCCCTCCTAGCCCCCGGCCCCTCCCCGCTGCCTTTCCTTTTCAACTGCCGCCGAGTGCATAGGATTTAGAGACGCATATTTTCGCGATTCTCTTTTACGACGGTGGTGTTGATTTTAGTCATTTTGAACGGTTCACGGTGGCGGTGGTATTGTTTGTGTTTAATGGAAGGTGTGGGGGTAGGGGGAATAAATTGGGAACTTGTAGCAAGAGGGGCGTAACTCCGTTTTTGATAGTTTTTGAGTTATGACGTGTAATATAAGTAAAAAATATTCTACGTCGTTTAGGTGCAAATCCGATTACAATTTTTGAACCTGCTTGTTTTGGGCAGCTGGATATTTGAAAATAGAAATAAAAACTTATCAACTCAATAACTACTACTTAGTGTGTGAAAATATACAGTTTTCAATTAGTGTTCACGTTTTAATGTTAAGACAGAGCAATAATTTTATAAACCATTTTGTCTAATTTATTCGAACCTGGCAAAGATCGAGCTACACACCTTTGCTGCAAGGTCCTCAGATGGAGATTCAAAGTGAGTGACGTAATTAACGAGTGATGAAATATAGGGGTGTAAAGTTTGTCTTTTTTATCGCGTAGAACGTTACAGTTGGTAATGTCTTGTATTTTCGTAACGAAGTTCAAATTTCAGCTTGCAAACAGTTGCAAGCCCTTTGTGTTTCAAATAAACTGTCCACTTTCTTCGTCTTCCAATTGAGCTATATCACTACCTAATTTTATATATATTCTAGTGATTATGAAACTCAGAAATGCGTAAAATTTCGTGGTGAATAAACAAGCGAATCAGTACTGCAAAGTATGCTTTGTAAAACCTGCAATTCTGTTTACAAACCTCTAATATTAAAATGTTTTTTGACTTCCTTTGTTTACCGCAGTGACATTATGCATTGGGTTGTATTAGTCTTGAAGCGTTCGTGATGAGGCGGCTATTTAATTTTCCGCGTATAGAATTTCACGTGATATAAACAAAGGCACCTGCCTCTGAATATGAAACGAATTTTTCCTACCTTTCAAAGTTGCTCCTCTTTCAAAATCAGGTCTTTCCATATTTTTTAATTTCGAGCAACAACAATATCCTTCAATAGGCAGAACGCTCCACCTGACATAAATAAACAGAATTTCGTTTTAAAAACAATGAATATCTTCAATGAAGCCAGTTGAATTGTTTACAAGTTTAATGCAGCAAAATAATTCAATACGTATACCTTGTTACACATTTCCCCAATCTTCAATGACAAAAAATGGAAACTGTAGACGATGTCACATTAATGAAGTGGAGAATAACATAAATTTACGTACAGTTTAATTGGGTTGTTTATTCCAGCCATTTTATTCTTGCTGGGCCTTTTGTAGACAGATGAATAATAAAATGCCAGTTCTGTTTGTTTCCACTTGGATGTCTCATTGGTCGTTCGTGTTCCAATTTGTTAAATTGGTGCAAAAACTTTCTTTATCAGTCCACTGAAACACAAAACCTTAAAAATAGTACATTGATACTCGTTAAGTATGACAGATAACATCTCACAAATACTATCACTATACAAGATTTGGAAATGATAGAAGAGATTATAAATTCCACGTTCAATAAACTAAGCTTCTAACAGTTTGTTCACTACACTCAATTATTTTATTCCGTACGAGCGTGAATTAATAATCCGAATGAAAACCCGTTTTCCACGACGCACTGTAGAGCAGATGCGCGAATTCATTCTTTTTAATAATCCCCTCTATTCCTGTCATCGTGATTTTTATCTGCCGGCTCCTTCCTCTGCCAGTGCTTCTAAATATGTTGACGGAAGTGGCCACTCGACGTGGCAGAAGCGAGACGATAAGACATCGCCGAACAAGCAGAGGAGGAAGCAGCTACCGGGGCCAGTTTTTTTCAAGCTGCAACACGCGAACCCTTGAACGCCGCTCGCCCCAGATGGTACACGTTTCTCTGGTTTGCTTATTTTTATTCGCCATGGAATTAGACGAATCCCCCGACGAGGGAAACGAAATTCCTGCATCCTCGTTTCTACAATTTGTTCCGAATTTCCAGCTGCCCTTCGAAATCGCGGAATAAAAGCATGTCCGTAGGCTCTCGGCGAATTTGAATAAAAAAATTCGTTTAGAAATCGAGGAATCCTGCGGAGCATATTTTTCACAAATACAAGCAATAATTTGTTCGATGTACCAGTGGGAAATGGAGCTGAATCATTTGAATACTTCGCGTTTCATACAACAGTCATTCTAAACGAATGTTATGAATTCAATGAATTTTTCCCTATGATTTTTGCCCTTTCAACAGCTTTAAAAAAAAACCTTTCAAAACTTTTAAAATGTTAGAGGTTTCTCCACCATACAGAAGTATGTTTTCCAAAATAAAACGAGTTTCAATCGAATGCGATAATAACTTTTCCATATATCTGTACCTTTGATTTGAACACCACTGTTGGAAAAAAAAACAGTTTAAATTTTTACTTCACCCACGCTTTTGCCATTACTCAAATACCTAAAACTCAGGAACTTTTCGAATTTCAAAAAATCCCTTTAAATATTCTTCAAAGGTTGAAATCTCCCCCTAAGTGAGCTCACTAATTATCGTAAACTCAGATAAAAAATATCCAACTAGGACAGTATCACTCTAGCCACATTATTGAACGAAAGTGGCCAATAAATCAAAAAATTTTATCGAGTCTATCCAGGAATCATTGCCCTCGTCGCGTTATTAGAGCCACCAGTAAGTAGCATGAAAGTAGCATAAATTCCTGCGACAATCGAACAGCAGTAATTCGAGGGCAGAAATTGCTAGCAGGAAACGCGGCTCGGTCGGTGAAACATGGCCGAAGTTCGGAACTCGAGAGTCGCAGGACCAAATCGGTGGCCCGAATCTTGCCCCCTCCCCAACAAGGGGATGAAATGGTAGAGTGTGCTTGATGCGTTTGGCAGCTCCTGGCACCGGCGTATCGTTGCCAAAATCTGTCAGCTGGGGGATGCATTTTCCATCTGCCATCTAGAGAGCAACAGTTGTCGCGCACCGGGAAACTTCGCGGATCTAGATCTCGACGTCGATTACAAACTACTCGCGTCACAGCATAACCTAGCGAGATTGCAGTCGCGATCACGATCTTTGGGCAAAGTTTAACGGACGTATGGTCGGCCAGCAACTCGAGACGCTATCATCAGATAATGGAACGATGCGTCAAAACTGATTACGCTGACGACACATTTGGATAGATAAAGTCGGAATTTCCTTCTGCGTTAGTCAGTGCAGCTTTGTAACATCCAGGCACTTGCCAGTTATCGGTTGTCGAACCGGGAATCAGATTTTAACGTGACTTGAATTATCTGTATCATTTATTCAGTAGAGGAGGTGCCTATATATTTAAGAATGAGCAAAGTAAATAACGTAGTTTTATCCTAGAGGGTGGGAAGTTACTAGTTTAATAGCGATAAGAGATAGAATGTTTTCCTTTTTTTTTTATTAATTTGTGTATTATCTCCTAATGTCAGGTTTCATAGGAGCATCCTTGTTGTACCTCGCTCTTTGCAGTCGCAATAAACACGTTATTATTATTATTACATTGGACGCAATTCTTATTTACTCTAGAACATTGATGTCCGCGAAAGAAATTGCCCAAACTTGCTCAACTATCTCATAGATGTAAATTTTACTTGCACATCGTCAGCAAATCTCTGTTTAAGAGCGAATGGATCTGATTCCACGCACGTCCCAGCACGCATCCACGCATCCACGTTTCTCGTATTGATCCGACTATTCGGATCGCTTCTGAGTAGCTAAGCATCAAACTTTAAGTCGAACGGCTCCGGAGGAGTTTCCGTGACCCATTTGGCGGGTGGCCTGATAATTGAATCCGGGATTCTTGTGGATCGTTCTGAATAATTAGCGTTAACTGCGACGTTGGCAGCGCACTCGCGAACGCTGGGTCGACTCTAATGCTGATGGTGTTCACTTTGTATCTTCAATTGCGATCCGTCCCCTTTTTCTCTATTTGTTAGCAAATTAACAAATTTTATAGGAAAGATATCGTGATTTATTCTGCATGTTGTAGGTATATTATGTTTGGTTTTAAATTAACCTGTTAACTGGATAATTTCTGGACCAAAAATTCCTACAGAGCGTTTGAAAGATTATATTAGAGTCATTAACACTAGTTTAACCCGTTTTATCCTGACCGGTTACTATATTTACTGATTTTGTGCAGTTGAAATTATAAATTATTAAATTATCGTGATGAAAAACTCATCATTCAGGATTTGTATCATTTATAATATTTTCTGTTATCTCACCCAATGTATAGCTTGGGTGTTCCGTATCCTTTGTTACATTTATATTTCATTTGCAGGGTTCTTGATGAATATAAATGTTAGCCACTGTCGATTCGACCCATTGTATTTACTGACCGTTGCTTTCAGTTGAAATACATGTTTTTTTTTATGCCAGGAACATAACGTTTCACCTCATTATAACTAGCAAACACGTGCATGACGATTCAATGATGATGTTTAATTTTCCACAGGCGTATTTTTGACGTGGAACTTAAACAAAGAGACTTAAAACATTCTGCAACAGGGTTTTGTAATGGTGTTACAAACAGAATTATACAATATTGTTCTCTCTGAGATTTATAGTACATCTTGAAATTTAATACTAGGAGTGATTAATAAAAAAACCCATTGATCACTTCCAGTGACTTCAAGTAACGTATTTAATATAACTCGTGTAAACTGATTAAATGAATAACATGGACCTGTTTTGAGCTTGTATAGTATTAACAAGAGAACAGTTGACAATCTCTGATTTTCATGAGATTTGGCATGTGGCTGGGGAATTATAAAATAGTCACTACATACTTTACCTATCAACTGATATTTATTTTCATGGTGTAGAAACTATTCTCAAACTTGGGTATGAAAAGCCTATTTTCTTAAATTAGTCAACTTATAGCCTACGTTATTTTTTATGAAGTATGAAATATTTTTCATATTCAACGTCTTTTTCTGTTTCCATTAGTTCATGACACATTTAGCTACATAAATAGGTTTTCCAATCAAAAGTTTGAAAACAGTTTTCACTCTTTAACATTAACATGAGCCTACGAAAAAATATGTATCAAATAAACTCATTAGAAAATCAAGCACACAAACTTCATACCTCGTTTTCGTTATAAACCTCCTCATTTATACACCTACTTCATTTATAATTATAATAATTTATTTTACAAACGTTATACAAATAACATTAACATCATTTTAATTATATTAGAACGGTGCAAAAGTTCGTTCACTCAATGTTAGGTGATATCATGTAAACAGAAATGCCTTTTTTACTACACCTACTTTTACTTTTACCAGAAAAGTGTCAAAAGGTCATAGATAGTCCCCGGGAAATACTTTGATTAAAAAGCCTTGCAAGATATTTTTACATTTAATAAAGACTTTGGTACAATAAAGTGAAGCAACTTTAGCACTGACCCAACATTATTTTTTATAATATTTCCCTCGCATTTCTGGTAAGAGAATATACTTACACTGAATGTCTTGAGGCACACCATGTATTTACTAAACGTGATTTAGTGCAGGAGGCGCTTTGTCTGCTTTTAGGTGGTAGAATCGATCACGCGCATCACTACAACAATGCCTATCGAGCTTTGGACGAAACGTTGGCGCTGGAGGAGGCGGTGAGGGCTGTGATGAAGGAAGTCGACCTGTCGGAGACGCTCCTCGTTGTGACGGCTGATCACTCGCACGTACTCACGCTTGGTGGCCTCGCGACGCACCGTGGGAATCCCATATTCGGTAAGTGACGCGATAAGTTATTGTCTGACAACCTATGCCTTCCATTCTCTTCCAAACGAAGTAATACTTAATGGGCTCGCGTGATTAGAAGAACGTACAATTTTGAGCCAACTTAACTGGTCTCCATAGATAGCTGCTGCAAGAGATTTGGGACCGAAGAAGTTGGAATATATCTTTAATTTTCAAACGTAGTTTTCGAACTAGGAGTTCCACTTCACATTTGAGATAATATTGTTTTTATATAAGATTTCTGAGATTTTTAGATGTACTTGCCATAGGATTCATATATTAAAGTTGTAAGTTAATTAAATTTAAATATCCTCCTAACAAAATACCTTTTAACAATAAATTTATAAAATAGTATAAAATTCTATCTAACAATTTCTAATAAACTATCTTCTTAATCAAAAATAATTGGACAAAATTTTTAAAGTTAATTAAATTTAAATATCCTCCAATATTTGATTGCTTTCTATGGCGAACAATAATCCAAATTTAATGAAAGTCCCTTCCTCCATTTTATACAAAATATTCTCGAATGAGAGGATAATAGTTTAGTATGGGATTATATAAGATATTGAGGAAGTTGGAATGCCCGATTTATATTAAAAACGATAGTATTTTTTCAATACTAAGAAAATGAAATATTTTAATTTGATAATGAAATATTTTTAACTATATCATATTATTTCTTACACGTGGATGCATAATGACCAAAATACTCAAACCACAAATGACTATGTCCTATATTTTTTACTTATTTTTTCATGTAGAATCACCACCCTTTTGATTATATCACCGGTTACGAAACACCCTGTATACATATAGTATTTCAAATAACAATACTTATCTTTTTTAAAACACTTCTGTCTCTACCAAGTGAATATATCCAAAATACTATGTATAATAGCAGTGAGTCACAGATATACAGTCTCATGTGAAAAAGCTCTTACTATATATCAACTTCACCTATCAGACTATTAATCACAGATATGACCAGCCACTGTCATCCTGTTCATCCACAAAATTGCGATGTTCCGTGCACGGTAGCCACGGCATGATAACGTAGACACAGTACCTACGGATTTCTTGAAAATCGGTTAGCTACGTTCCTCTGCAGTCTACCCCAATATGCTGCAATCTCCATGAACAATTCCTTGCATCAGGGATCATCCTTTGAAATACAATCAAAGTGAACGTAAGGATCGTGCCTGGTACGGAATAACGTCGGGTTGGCTTCCAATATCGTGTCTCTTATTAACCTCGTTACTCCTTTGATTCCGCTTTTTCCTGGGAAATATGACGGCAAGGAAGGAGGAAACATTCCTCCGGGCACTATCCGCCTATACCGAGCAAAAACTGTCATGTAATTGACATTTTTCCCATATTTCGCTTTTACGTCTATCCACGCAAAAAGCGGGCAGAAAAAGCTTTTCCTGATATTAAATTCAACGGAAGACGCTGGGCACCACACGACAGAATTCCTTTAACACCATTCGCGATAGTCCTCGACAGAGGATTGGAAAACTCGTCCAATTTAAATACAAAAGCCAACTGGCTCTATTGTATTAATTCCTTAGCCAAATTCACGGTTTGCCCGAGGGCTGCTTTGGTTTACAAGAAATTGAGTGGATCTTCGAGGAGATTTTGATTGACACTATGAAAGATTATAAGTTCTATTGGCTTCCATCAGCTTATCCTTTACCGTCGCACAATTTAATCTCTTCAGTGTAGAACTTTGAGGATGAAGTTCACTGTATTATAATAGTGAGCATAAGTTGTACAAGATTGTTTCATTGATCGATACCTAAGGAACTATCGAAGACAACAAAGCAGATTATAATCGTTGATTAAGATGGATGACGAAGTGAATGAAATTGAATTATTATATGAGGATATTGCGAACCAGAATAGACTGCTTATTCGCGATTAAGTTAAATCAGGGACAAATGTAAAGAATATTCCTCGAGATAAAGACATTAAAAACCTGAGCCCCCATTTTCGAATAAATTTCTGATGAAGAAATAAAATATAAGAAAAGCCAATATCGACTATTATACTTGAAATAAAATTATTCTCTGTTAATATCAATAGGTCACGAAATGATTCCATAAAAATTATATTCATGGTGTTCCTTCGAGATATGTAATATTAGTTTAATATTCCTTCAGAACTAACATAAATATTTTGCCATATATTCTCGGATTAACTCCGCGAGTCCACTGTAATATAAACTGATCGCCAGTAATCCCCACAGCAGCCAATGTGTTAAACTTTTATCCCAGACTCGTTTACCAAGTTACTGTGTCTGCCAATAATTTTCTGACTCGCCGTAGCCTCCCATTGTAACGTCTGAACTTTATTCCAATTTCGCCGCTGCCTCTTTTGTTAAACTGATTTCATTAGAGCCGTGCCCGTTTGCCGCGAAAAGTAATAACACTCGGTAGCAATCCAATACAGGGGAAATGATTAGATACGCTGTTTCGTAGCTGCCAGCCCCCTTGCGCCGTCGCGTCGTAACGAGTCCTCCAAACCCGACAGGTCCTTCGTACCTCCTGATTCAATAACACTCAATCCCCCCGATTGATTTCGTAATCCCGTGACTCGTTCCCTGATTAAATTGGTCTTAACGGTCGCCGTGGAAAACCTGGCGGTTTTGAAATCTGAATCCAGGTCGCGGGGAGAAGGCACCGCGCTTCAGAAACCGATCGCCCGCAACGTGTGCGGTGCAGTAATGGCGGTCGAGCATTTAATTCAAAGCCAGCATCCCAAAGGTCACCGGTAGCCATTACCATTAGTAGTCGTGCAATTTTGATAACTTACAGTCGAAACATGCGAATGGGAGATAGAATACTAAATTACGAATGTTTGATATTAATGAAAGGGTTAACTCCTTAACACCGCGCTCCGATGCTGATGTATGAAATTGACTGACAGTAATAAAATTGTATAAATGTCTCATCAAATTTTTGGGGCAACTGCCTCTGTTCTTCTTCGTGTAAGATTTATTTTAAACAAAAAGAAAAGTAAAATATTTCTATTATTTATAGACTTTTAGGGACCATTCGTCACACGATATTAACCCTTCGTGGTCACACCTTCTTTTAATCACAAATTGGTCACACGGGGTTCACTGTACCCCATCGTCATTTTTTGAGTTACCATTTTCGTATTTTTGAATCTTTTAACTTTTCAGTGATAATTGTACATTTGTAATACTTATACAGTCATGGTCTAATAGTCCTTTTCTAAAAATGTAAATTTTGATATGATAAAATTTGTAGTTGAAAATGAGCAATTTTCCATGGTTGTGGGAGAAACCGATTTTTTAATTTTTTTTTTATTTTCTTTTTTGCGATAAATCCTCTTTGGAAGACGTAAAGGTGCGACATTTCAAATCGAAAATTGCTCTTGGGGTACAATACACCCCGTGTGACCACGAAGGGTTAAAAATAAATTTTGAAAGACTAGTGAGCGCATTTCTAGCTGCAAGAAATCGAAGTACATATTGTGCATTTTGCGTAGTAAGGAGAACAGGTAGAATCGCCAGCGAGGGGACACGACAAGGCACCATTCATCAAAGTCCCATCCGATTTACAGTTCCCTCTGACTTTACAACGACGCTTCGATTCGAATTTTTCCTCTCCGACACGCAAAGAAGGAGGATGTTTAACGGCATCGTATTCGATGCAGCTCGATCAAATTCAAATCTGCTCGCTATTGAAGTCGCAAACAGGGACAGAGCCGATGCGACAGGGTCAATAATTTATCCGTCTGCGACGTGTACGGCTCGTACGTGTTCATCGAATGACCGGAAAGAGCCCGGGTAGCAATCCAATACCGGGTAAGTGATTCGGTACACTATTTTATATACCCTCCAGTCACTTCTTCATCGCGCCTGGAAGGCTAGGGGACCCTTCAATTCCAAGGTCCCCGATTCAATGCGATCCAATCTCCTCGGACAAGCCCATGCGCTAGAATCGAACGTTTGTCCGAGGTTAAATCCAATCGCGACGAAATGCAAAGGATAGTTTTTGTGGCCGGTGCGTGAATCGTCCTGGGTCATTCGAACCCTTCGATCTCATTTTCCCCGTTCCCGCGGCCGCCTCTTTCGTTCCATCGATAATTCGATAGCGGGAAAAGGTCGCCACGCTTAATAGCGAAACCGTTCGATCATCTTTAAAGATTCAGGGAGTTTCGTCAATTTAACTGAGTTTGGGACAGTTGTTTTTGTTTATATGTCGTGGTTATGGATTTGGAAGCTGTGAAGCGGGGTGTATCTATGAAATGGTAAATGGGGTGGGTTGTTAAAGAAGTGTTAGTGAAGGTATGAAAAGGGAGAGTAAGATGCATGGTGTGTGTAGGATATTTTGATGTTAACTGGGTAATATGACTAATAAAAGAGGGACGAAGAAAATTTAGAAGGTAATTGCCTAATGAATAAAGTAATCATTTTTAGGTACCTATTCAGTTTATCAGTTGCTTTGTCTACGATACAACTGAGTTACCAAATGCATAATAATTTACACGTGGAACCATGGTATTTAATCTTCGTTGTTTTTGTGTTTGGATATGCAAAATGAATTATTTCAAATTATCATAGGTGTCGAGGAAAACAAAGGATTATTACTAGACGCAATAGGAGCAGTAACAAGGGAAGAAAACACTTGTAGAAAACACTGTGAGTGCCAAAATTAAAAAAAAATTTATCGGAAAGTGTTCTAAGGTAGTTGACCCAGTCGCCGATCGGTTTAGGCCTAGTCGTCGATCACTTAAATATTGAGATTTTTGAACAATATTGTGATAATATACGAGGTGTGTAAATAAAGTAATGAAACTGATTTTTTTTCAAGTTTTTATTCAAATATAATTACAATGCAATAGTGTCTCCTTCAAAATAGGTCCCTTGGGAAGCCACACAGCGCTGGAGACGGTCCTTCCAATCATCATAGCATTGCTGGAACTCGGATAGTGGAATAGTCTTCAGCTGGTCGGTTACAGCTGTTTTGATGTTTTCAAGTGTCCCAAAATGAGTTCCCTTGAGGTGATTTTTCAATCTCGGGAAGAGGAAAAAGTCACAAGGGCTCAAGTCTGGTGAATATCGTATTCACCAGACTTAATTGAAAAATCACCTCAAGGGAACTCATTTTGGGATACTTGAAAACATCAAAACAGCTGTAATCGACCAGCTGAAGGCTATTCCACTATCCGAGTTCCAGCAATGCTATGATGATTGAAAGGACCGTCTCCAGCGCTGTGTGGCTTCCCAAGGGACCTATTTTGAAGGAGACACTATTGCATTGTAATTATATTTGAATAAAAACTGGAAAAAAAAAATCAGTCTCATTACTTTATTTACACACCTCGTATGTAGGTAAAGACTCTTAAATATTAACTTGCAATTTTGTCCTTTACACAATATTGTTCATAAACCTTATAAAATCTCAATATTAATTCAAATGATCGACGACTGGGTACCGATCGACGACTGGGTCAACTACCTTATACGCTCATGGTAATTTTGTAGTCTAAACTTATAATGCAATTTCCTTTTGTAAATAAGTTACCATTAGTGCTGGTACATCCAACGCCACTTCTGTAGAAAACAATGTAAGAGCCAATTAGTTAAGCACAAACAGAATTGGCACTTACAGTGGTTGCAAATATAACTGAATAGCACTTTCAGCTTTCTCCACAACTAAGAGGTGGTACATACAGTTTTTTTTCTACAACCAAGAGCTAGCACAATGCGCATACAGAAATTTTTTACGAATGCAATTCTTTTTTTACTGAATATTCACTATATTAATGCAAAGAATAACAAATTTTGTGATGTATTTGGATTATTGTATACTTAAACATATTTAGCAATCAAAGCAAATCAAATTTCCTAGGTAATTTAAAATCAGGGAAGTTTTTTCTTCCACCAGATAAATTTAATTTTTAAGTACAGTAATTCGTCGTTATTGTCCCGTTTTTACCATGCGTAATAGTCCCGCTCACTATTCCCACCATTTCTTGGAATCCTTCGGTCGAGAGTGAGAGAACGAAAGAGACGACGGCAACTTCGTGTCAACTGTTTCGTTCCCTCTCGCTCGGCTCTAGGTTTTCTCACTCGCGGCATCGGCCGCACTGAATAGTCTTAAAGCATATACAGTTCTGTCTCTCTATAGTCGCGTGTGTCGGGACCGGGCGCGCGCAATTTGAGAGACGAGTAGTCTATTCGGCTTCCTTTGATTTCAACTTGGTCAGAGTGTAAGGTGCGTCACTATCGAGAATGTTTATGAACCTTTCTTCGGCTTTTTCTTTGACATCCGATACCCGATGCCCCGGCGCGGCAACTACAACCGAAGTAGTGGGTTAGCTTCGCGCGTATAGAGAATCCAAAAACGCGTGCCATTTGAGAGACAGCACTGTACTACTCTAAGGGAATAGTGTCCGCATCGCGTTGTTGTCCTGCCGCCAACCCCGTTCGTCGGGACTATTACGACGAATTACTGTATAGATTTCCTTGAAGAGCTGGGTATTCCTTAAAACCTCCCACCACTCAAAATACTAAATCAAGTTCATTCCAAACTTAATCAAAGTCAACTTAGTCAATTCAAAACTTAAGTATATACTCACAGCTCTGAAACACCCAGCAAAACAATCTGCATATCCCTCTTCATCATCAAATTCCACGATAAACATTGTCCTTTCCAGAGGAACCGACTGATAACACTAATTACGTGTGCGTCCCCTTTTTAACGGACCTCCAGAGCGGGTATTAATTATTAATGTCACGCGCGAGGGCAGTTTAAACGTCGTCGAGGACGGGGATAAATCAAAGCGCTAGGGAACGTGTATATCCGACTTTGCGATTGTTAGTGTAAGAATCAATGGAAATTCAGGCGGTCTAGACTGCACGGAACGTGCGGGGAATGTCCGATAACATGCTCGCCAAGCATGTGCCCGGATTTTGCATTTAGTAGTCACGATAGCACGGTACACGGTTAAATAAAAGAGGGATTCACAGCACGACCGCGGATAAATTCGTGTAAACACGATTTCCCGTCGCCCCATATTTTATACAGCCCCGCTGGGCCCACTAAAATGCTGTTATCGATTCCTTCGAGTCGTTAATCGCCTACTGTTTCGTTAAAAACATCGTCATATGCAAAAGAAAGGGGCGAAGTATCCCCTTTCGATTTTAATCTACATTCGCAGAATGGTAGCGCGCAGGTTACTTGTCAGAAACGGAGAATTACCTAATTAGTTTCCATGAAGCGGAGAAAGCAAGAAGTGTTTTCGAGTTCGAAATTGTACGGGAAATCATAGTGAAGGCTGTTCGTGGTCTTCCTTCATTTATTTGACACTGATAAGTGGGAAAATTATTATACTTCTATCTTTATTTCCATTTCTGTGTCGATTTTTGTTTCTTCTTGATTTTGATTTAGGTACGCTGATGGTTTTCAGCAGGCATCATTATCGAAATTATGTATTTAAGGTATTTCTTAATAAAGTGTAAGGAAATATGGAGACAGCAATGGAGTTCTTTATTTACGTGGAAATAAAAATAGCGAATATGGGTGGTTAATGGCAATGGAAGGGAACTAAATTTACTTTCCTAATGGAGTTTTGTATATCAGGTGCCTTAAAAGCTATGCATAAAATACGTGCTTTTGCACACTGAACTTGAAGCAATGTTCTAAATTATTATAGCGATCCAAGATGCGGTAAGAACGCAAAATCGAGTATGTAATGGGGTCACTTTCGGAACAGCACGAAATTATTAATTGTTACACATTCTCTCGAAACTCTCACGAACTTCCCACGAGGTTCAGTTATTCATCTCTGAAAGCGATGCATAATAAATCGTCGCGATACAATTGAAACTTTTCGGAAATTCAAACTTGCCCCCTGTTGCTTGCAGTATGCACAGACGCAACACAAAGTTTATTAATTTTTTATCGCCTTGCCCTGTTATTCATTACTCGAAAAGAGATTTAGACGCACGTCGACTGTATTTCGGAGTACAGAATTTATTAAAAATGGAGTCGAAACAATATTCTGCGTTTTTCCCAACTGGATTTCCATTAGTACAAATTACAGTGCACTGTGGCACGTTCACAAATAATAGATCTTTTATACGAACGTACAAATAACAAATATTTTTAAAACACATGAAACACAATTTCAGTATTCGCTAATGGACAACGAGACTTTCAAGGAATTCTCGTTTAAACGGTAAACGATCTGAAGAATGGCTACCTATATATAATTTTTAAAGAAAAAACAAATATATAAATTTGGTGAAATCCTCTAGTAGTCAGAGTAAACATAATACTAGAAGTGTAACGTCATGTTAGGATGTCAAATGTGTGTTTAAAGTCACGATGCAACTCATAGGGGTTAGATAGAGGATTGCAGGGAACGCAAACACTCAAGGAGTCTCGAGCCAGGCAAGAGTTACAGAGTATTACGGGGTTACAAAGAGATAGAGCGCAAAGTTGTAAAGTGCACGGAGGTGACGGAGATTACAATTTATGTTCGCGCCTGTTGTACACCTTACACTGTATTTTGGCACGTTATAAAATACTTTCATCTATCATATATGTATACTAACAATTTCTAAATAATTCATATACACAATCCTATTCTACAGAATTTTTCACTTATATATTTCATTGAAGTAAAAGCTTCAGATTTCACTCATTCATTTATTTATTTGTAGAACCAATGAAATATAATTTTACTACATAACTAACAGTAGAATGAAAATTACAGCAACGTAAATTTCAAACAAGAGACCAATATTCATTAAAATCAAATAGAAAGGCCACAGACAACAGGAAAATTAAAACGGAACAGTAAAAACACAAAAAAGGATATATAATAAAAAACCAGAAAACCAATAAAGAAAGAAACAGAAGAATGATCATCGGTGTCGTGCCCATCCTCATAAAGTACCGCGAGCACAGTTGCCCTCTTTCCACCGAAAAACCATCGTTCCGTCGTTCATCACGTCCAGAAATCTCCACCCAAGAAACAAAAATTCCCATTTACATCCGAGCTCTCTGCTACATCAACGAATCCATTAAGCGGCTACTTTATCCTGGGAAACGTATTAACGTTCCCGTACATTTCTCGTGGCGTCAGTGTTTTACCATGGGCGCGTCGATACGCAGCTAAAATGGCAATGTATCATAGTCAGTGGGCCGTTGATCTTCGAGATCCCGGGCAGCGAAATTTTCTCGCCGGCGTTACAGGGAAAATCAGCAGGAATTGGACGAATATTACGTTGTTTTTCGCGGAGCCACCGACGCGACAGGGGAAATAGGGTCACGCGATCCCCATCCATAATAAACGATAATGGACATAGGCGCGGACGTTGAATTGCATTCGGTAGATGTTTCGTAGGGGACACGCCGGAGGAAACCGATAAATTGTATCGCGTTATTTTCTATTTGTTATATATTCCTCGATTTCCGTTCTGCCCGGCATTGTATGAATATGGAGGGTTGCCATTTGCGCGACGTAACGACGGGAAATGGCGTTAAAAGGGACAAGCACGGAATCTCGTTAACGTTCGGCGCGACGTCAGGAGGTATAAAACACGGTGGGAAAATAGAGTGGACCCGTTCGGTTCGTCGAACGAACGAATATCGCCTTCGAACTTTCGTTCGCCGACCACCCACGGAAAATTGCGTTAAGCCACGATGTACTACGGTGGACAATAATGAAGTGCTGAAATCGATCCGACCAACAATTATCTACTCGCTTGAGGGACATTATTTATATAATCGACGAGCTTCCGGAGAAGGGAATGACTGGAGGGATGTTGGGATTTTTCAGAAAAATCAAGCAGCCTGGACCGTCGATTAAGCGAGATGGGATTAGCTGTTTCGTCGACTGGATCTTTTTGCGGAATGAAAATTTTATTCTTGTTTCTTGGGTTGAGAATAAACGTTTCGTGAAATCGCTTTTCAGAGAGGAGATTGGGGAGTGGAGAGAAGTTTATTTTCTGTTTCTGCAGGTAAATACTCCTATCAAACGACGACGGAGACCTTTTATATTCTGTATGGTCATTTTGTGTGTTTATAGTTCGTTTTATTATATGATGATAGCGTGGTTACTGTTTTGAAGTGTCCTTTGATCGTATGGGTTGGTGCAAGATGTTTAATCCTCGGTGGTTACACCTTGTTAAAATCAGAAATTTGTCACTTTGGGTTCACTGCATCCCAGTGTCATTTTTGAATTATGATTTTTCGTATTTTTAAAGTTTTTAACTTTTGAGTGATAATTGCATATTCGTAATAGGGCTGCGACTATTTGTCGAATTTTTCGATATTCGAATACTTCAGTTGCTCAATTATTAATTATTTGGCGACTATAATTCGAATACTGAAATATTCAAAGTTTATTCGTAGCATTCGAATACTTGTAAAATATTCGAATATTAAATTATTCGAATAGTCTCAGCCCTGATTCGTAATACCTATAACATCATGTTCTAATAGTTTATTTCTAGAAATGTAAATTTGCGTCTCTTTTGTTAAAATTTACAGAATATTTACAGTCTATTATTAAGATCTAAAAATTTACAGAAATATTGGCAAAGAGACACCGTGTCACCACGAAGGGTTAAAAATTGTGAAGTTTCTTAGGAAATCGTGTGTTTATTTTGTAACCTTTAGAGTTGTCATCTGTGACGATTAAAGAATTGGAAAGAGTAGAAAGTATAACTTCGATTCAATGAACACATGTCTTAAAGGCTGTCTCGAAATACTGCTGTAGCAACTTTAAACGAAGTAATGGAACACAATAGAAACTGTCGACGATACAGAAAGCTTCCGACTCTAAGAGGAATGGAGCTTTAGAAGGACAATAGTATGAAGCCAAAGCAGAAAACAATTCTACCGAAATAATATCCACTATATAAAAAAACACAGGATTCGGAAATAGAGGCACTTACAGCGTAAGAAAAAAGCCAATTATTTTTATTCTTAAAATACAATCAATAATTAAAATTAACGAATTTTTTGTTAAGTAAAATGTAGTCTGAAATTAAACAATGCTTTCTAATATTACTTTCTGTTTACTGTCACAATGTCTTCTTTATTCCGTCACTACCACTTGAATTTTCGAAATTTAATTGCCGAGCTATAGAAGAGCAACGCAAAAGAAACGAAGGATGTCAGAACTCTTCATACGAAGCACGCCAAAGCCACTCTGCACGAGAACAAGAAAAAGATGACCAGCGTAAGCAGTCTCCTCGTTAGTATCGGCTTGTTAAAAACACGGACAAAGCGTTTATTGGAATTTAACCCCGGATCTCTGAGCGAAACGCTAGACGTGATTCAACCCCTTGAAACTCAATAGTGGAAAGATGATACGGCAAATACGGAAGAGATATAGGTTTATTATCCTGCCTCCAAACTGTTGGACTTGTTGCTATTGCGACACAGCTGGTAATAGCTGCACATCCTTATGTGAACCGTTATCATCTGAAGTCCCACTTAATTCTTAATACACAGCGTAGATCGATGGAATAGTTAGGGTGTCCATTAAAATTGATGGTGCGATAAAATGTTGGGACGCTCGCTAATTTTATTCCTTTTGTGTGCTAAGTAAGTATGCAAAACGGAACAATTGGATTATTCTGAACCCTGCCTCGAGAAGCTTAAAGTTACGATATACTGCAAACTTCTTTTTATTTTTTGTCCACCTTTAGAAAATAATCGACCACTTGGAACAGAGGTTGCTGGAAAGCATAAATATTTTACCGCCATAGTTCAAACTGACTGGAGAAATGGAAAACTTGTACCACCTTCGTTCTTCCATCACTTAAAGATATCTTAATGATATTATGGATATATCGTTAAGTATCAATAAGTTATCGATAAGATTTCAATAATCGGTAGTCGTAACTCTAGTTCTATCACACATCTGGTTAGGTACACACAGGGTTGCGTATTAAAAAAAAACAGCTTTTGCAAAAGCGCAATTTCGTTCAAAACTTTGAGCCTCTTGAGGCAGGGTTTAGAGTTGTTTAATTTCACCAAAGGGAAATAAATGAGGTGACGTCACGGACCGAATTCTTAAATTAAAAAAAAATCATTACAGGGGACACCCTAACGTTGGTATTCTCAGTTCTATTTTATTTATCTGAGAGGATCGAGGAATAATTTCTGCTAAATATCTTCTTATCAAAAATTCTGTGAATGAAAATTCTTCGATGCCCAGATCTGTATATCAAAAAGAGTATAATATCGACAGGTTCATCGAATTAGTGAGGCAGAAGGCATTTCTGATAATCTCTAGTTAAAACCGTCTTAGATCAAGGTGGTGGGAGAATAAGATCGACTAACTTACTAAGTACTATTCTTTAAACTCTATAAAACTCTGTGAAACTCGCATAAACTCTATATTCGTTATATCCCACCCCTCATGGATTGATTATAGCTTTTGAAAGGTCCAAGAACTTTGAATAGGGAGCAACTAAAACTTTACCTACTTACTTTTGGCATGTATTGGCAACCTTTAATAAAACACTCCCTGATAATTTATTCTATGTCGAAATATACACCCACACTCCTAATTGCTACTCAGCTATTTCGATGCACCTGAAAGCTTCTTTCTACGCCCTTCGCGTACTCACTCTCTCTCTTTCGTAATAATCTAATAAACTCTCCTCCCCACAATATTCGATTACGACCACGGACCATCGATAACATGTAGTGCTAGAACACCCATGCTCCTGGACCTGCATTTCAAACACTTGTTCATCCTTCTAGCACGTATCATAAATATGTACCTGCATACAGAGGTTGAAATGCATCAATATTTTAACTTTGGCACGAATTGTCATTTAGAATGAAAAATGATTTTTGGCGTTCAGGTAGATTGAGAAGAGAGACAAATGTAAGTGATGTAAGTGATGTAAGATGTAAGCAGGTGGGCCTAGTCGTCGATAATTTGAATTAATATTGAGATTTTATAAGGTTTTTGAACAATATTGTGATGATATACGTAGATAAAGACTTAAATATTAATTTGCAATTTTATTTTTTACACAATATTGTTCAAAAATATTAAGAGTAGAAGTATCACAAGTGCGTTGGATAAAGATTATAATACTTTTAATCTCTGTGTTACTAGTACCTAACTAGATTATATTTAACTATTAACTATTAACTACTTTATATTTGAAACACTTAAACATTTTAATTTCCTAAATATTGAGAAGTCGATTGCTGATTACAATGAATAGAAACGGTAAAAATGTTTCTTACTCAATTTCCAAATCTCGACTACACACGATTCTTGGGAGAGTTTTCCTGAAGTAGCAAGTGTTTTCGAAATTAATTCTTTAAAATTAGTTTCATTCGTTCCCGCCGCGGCGAAAATAATTATTATAACGTGTACCACACAAGAAACCACACACACGGAGAACATTTTTACTCCCTGAAACTAGTTCTTTCCGCCAATCATCCGGCCTGGCTAACAGCCCAACTTTCGCTTGTTTAGCAGAAACTACTTACGCCCGTGGCTTTCGAACGGAACTTTCCACAATCTCTGATGGTCGTTGCAGCGTGCAAAAAATTATTTTCAACTCTCCGGAACTGCTGACACCGGTAGCACTCTTTATTCCCGCGGAGCGAGAAACAGTGGTGGAGCGAAATTGATCGGAGTTCTACACCATTGACGAGTGGCTGAAGATAAAGCATCGATGTTGCGCCGCGATAAAGTTCCTTGCGGCAGCGGGATAAGTTTTATCTCCCGCTACCGAGTAAATAACGTTTTCCATTTTTTATAAGATTTAAAGCCACCTACGGAGTCGACGGTGGAACTCCGTAAAAGGATTAGATGTCCGCCGCCGGCCTCGCGGCCCCAGAGGTAAGCAGCTCGTCAGCAGGGATTCTACGTAATTGATCTACCCCGACAGCGCTATAAATTGACGACGAGGAACTGACACCGCGACCCTCTCAGAGAAATTACAATCGCCAGCGTACAATGATACTTGAAAATTTTACACCGCTGTCGAGCGATCCTTTGTTACACACAGTCGCGCAACTCGACGCTTTGATATTTAACCATTAACCGATGACATAGAGGAGACCCGCAGAATTATTTCTCCTATATTTTCCTTCTTTTCATTCGATTATTTTTTACAGTGTGTCGTGTCACGAAGAGAACTTTCAGTGGTTTTTAACACAGCATACAAAAGTGTATTTTCAAATATGTAATAAAGTCAACAATAACTTCAGTATAAAAATAATTTTAGACTTGACAATGTGAAATTATTAAAGAGGAGTCCATAAAACTCCATGCCAACGATTATGTCACAAACGTCACAAGTTAAGGGTTAAGGCAATGCAATTCTGAAACTCGGAAAGTTGAATATAAGAAAAGCAAAGGGTCTTTGGTGTATTTCGAGAGAGGGGAATGAATTCTGCGCGGTAACTTATTGGAACAATCTTTTGTATCATCCAGGCAGGAATAAAATCTTCAGACACGTAGAACGAGTCGATTTATGACCAGACACGTAGAATGAAATGCTTTACAGGCGAATGAGGATAAGGTCGTGCATGATAGAGCAAGTAAAAGGAGGAGGCATGTATTATGCAGGATCGCAGTGGCGTGAGTAGAATATAATGGTCTATGACCAGGCAAGTGTCCAGTAGACCGAGGGTACTGCAACTGTACCAGTAGTCTGTGACTGCGTATAATCAGACGCGTGGGATAGGTCTGCGGGTATACAGATAAGCGTACTGCTGGTCCTCAGTAGTAAAAGTTGGAAGTAATGAGAGTATACAGGATGAATCATGATAACAATTTTTTTAGATTATACTAGGAAATTAACCTTATTTCGTATTAGAATCGAATAGGTTGTTTGGAAATAATTTCTTGGGTAAATTGACTGTTCTAAATAAAATAGTCTGCAATCGTGAGTTTTGAACGCAAAGGGGAATATTAAGGAATAATATCTTCGTTTTAGAATATGATGACGTGGTTTTGGGTTATTTTTATTGCCAATGGATTGTTTAATTGTTGGATAGTGGTATAGATTTATCTACGACTTGGCGAATGGAAGAGATTTCTAGGATGTTAGAAGTAATAAATGTTATAATAATATATTTTTATCAGATCAAACTTAGCTCTCCCAATCAAACAATCAGAGCCGGATTTACCTTTCAAGCCCTAGGCTGAATATTTGGTGGGCCCTGGGTTAAATGTAAAAAATAAAATGACGCTGATTTGATTTTTTTTTATAATAATACTCGTATAATCTAAATAAGAATTTAATTTCAAAATTAACATTGAATATCAAAACTAAACATAACATTAACATAAATAAACATTAAAGATACAGGTTAATAAAGATAATATAAAGAAATTCTAATTTTTCGAAGAAAGTATTTAGAATAAGGGGCCCCCAGCTAAACGGGGCCCTAGGCTTCAGCCTTGTTAGCCTATAGGGTAAATCCAGCACTGCAGACAATACCTACACGTGCATTAATAATCTTCCATTTTGCACAATTAAAGACACTCAACCTACATCACTCGAAGAAATAAAAATATTTATTTCGATTTACCTATTTCAAAAATCAATCTTCCCCAGCCCCGAAATTATGTTTACAATCTCAACGTGCATTCCAAGTAGGGCTGGGACTATTTGTCGAATTATTTGGTATTCGAATATTCGAATACTTCAGTTGTTCAATTATTTGGCGAATATAATTCGAATATCCAAGTATTCGAATACTATTCGAATATTTGACTATTCGAATACTATACGAATATTTGACTATTCGAATACTATTCGAATATTTGACTATTCAAATATTTGAGTATTCGAATATTTGAGTATTCGAATACTAATGTATTCGAATAGTATGGTGTGAATTATAAATCAAGTTGTTGTGGTTCATTTGTCAGGGTGAAATCTTGTAAGCTAATTTTGACCCACTTCACACCATACTATTCGAATACTGCTCTATTCGAATACATCGATATTCGAATAGTATTCGAATAATAACATTCGAATACTCAAATATTCGAAGTTTATTCGTAGCATTCGAATATTTGTAAAATATTCGAATATTAAATTATTCGAATAATCCCAACCCTAATTCCAAATTGCTCGTGCCAAACATAGCTTTTCTAATCAGATAACATACACAAGCATAACCCAACCAATGAGAACCATCAAACAAATTCAACTTATTTAGTCAACGCACTCACTATGACTCAATACCATTAAGATGAAACGGATCCATTCCAAGGAGCCCGCTAATAAAACCCAAAGCCTCGACGCAGTGCTACAAACTTGGAGATGCGTATTGTTGCATCTCAAGGAAACAGGCGTCATCGTGGACAACTTCGCCCAGATAGCTTGGTAGCCTGAACAAACTTCTGAACGCAACGCTCGAGAAGTTTCACTGCGTGCCTCCGGTTGTATCTGCATCTACGCCCTCCCTGCATCTTCCACGTTATAATTGCATCGTCGATTCGCCCTTGCTCCTTAGGAGAAGGAGGCGAGGAGCGAAACGAGGGCGAGGAAAAAAGGGAACGTCGCGTCCGTTGCTCGCCCGCTGGGAAGGAGAAGTAGTATCGCGTTCACGCGACCGGAATAACGAAATTGAGTGGATAAGGAGGCGGGAGGGGACTGGGGAACGAGATCCCAAGGACAAAGGACGAGATCCACGGACTCGAAATGTTTTTACCGCCGGCCGTTCGTTAGACCGGATTACTTTGCACGGGCGAGCGAGCTGGACGATGCAATTAAACCGGCCGCGTCCTCGATATAATTTATTCGCCTCAAATTACGATTACACTCCCCCTTCCACAATCTCCGACCGAGACTGCAGGTGGCGGAAAGATGGCGGAGAAAGGGTGCAGGCAGTCGAGACGTTCGAGGCCGATCAGCGAGGCTCGTTTTAAGAATTTAATTGCAATTTGCGGCACGCTGACTTCCTCGGTATCGATACGAGCCAGATTAAGCATATTTAACTGGCCGATTGAGCACACTCGCGCCGATTAGCCAACGGACGCGGGCAGGTACGAACTCTGCGACGGATTTAAGCCTGATATGGTTCGGTGCGTTTTTCGAGGATCGATAAATCGGTCTCTGTGCGGGCGTGAAATTTCGCAGAAGCCATGTCTTTTTTGCTCCCCCTTGGATCGCGTTGCGAGATTTCGAGCTCACACAGTACGATTTGCGTTTGAATATTGGGTGAGTGGAGGTCGGTGAGTGGAGGATAAACTAATATTGGATATTCTTCGGGACAATTTTTGATGGGTGTATAAAATGATGGGATTATTTTATTGGGGATGTAAGTCTGATGGTGGTGTATACTTATACCATTCGGTTTCATATGCACACTGAATGCAGTAGAAAATACGTTATTTCTATTGGTAAAAACGAATTAGTGTTCTCGGCGCACTGGTTCGGTCAGTTTTACAATTAAGCTAATTTGCAATTTTAAATTTTAATAATATCCCGACGTTTCGGTCTGTGGTTTAGACCTTTTTCAAGGAAAGATTTTAAAATATTGCTTTCGCTATTGAAGTCACACGTTTGATAAGGCGTGTGACTCGCGAGCCGGTTGGAACGTGACTAAAGTAATCATAACATTCAGGAGCATCTAAAGGTGAAGCAAACTGTGGTCGGAAGGAGTCAAAAGAAAGACCGTTAAAGAGTCAGAACATATTTAAAGTTATAAATCAAACGAACATTTTCCACATCACGACAACCGTCTGTATACCACTAATTGAAGTTAACGTGGTAAGAGCCTGAACAACACTAGAATGTATGATCAAATGATTACATAATATAATTTAATTATGTATAATTGAGTTGATATTATTAGACCAATTGAAAACGACCATTCCGCTGGAAAAATTACATCATAAAGCCCTATTGCTTTAATAAAGTTGCGTAGTAATCTTGTATTCTAGGTGTTTCATACCTAAGATTTACGCTTGGTTGTTTAATCATATGTAGAGTCTCCAGCAAAATTATCCAGGATATTATTAAAATTTAAAATTGCAAATTAGCTTAATTGTAAAACTGACCGAACCAGTGCGCCGAGAACACTAATTCGTTTTTATTATTAAAATACGGTCGATATCTAAATTACTTTTATTTCTATTGGTGTAGAAAAATGTCATCGACCATAGGAACAAAAGGGTTCGACGAGATTAAATGAGGCATTGAGAGCAACAATGGACTGCCCATATTTTTTTCGAAATTGAGTTTGGAGCAATAATGTATTCCTATAGGTTCTATTAATCATATAAAATAGGAAAAAAAATATTCAATGGGGGTTAGTCCGTTATTACTCTCAATGCCTCAAACTGTTGAAGAGTGAACAAAATAGTCGATCATATTACCATTCTACCAGCAGAAAATAGTACAGTTAATCGTCCACTTGACATTTACAGGGTGGGTACCAGATCGTAGTACAAGGTACTTAATTGAGGACAATATCTTACGTAAAGTTGAGACAAATATAATTTTTTTTGTTTTGAGAAAATCATATTTCAAAATACTATTAAGCGCACGCGCACTTAACACCGTTGCGATTTATGATGAGACGTTATAAATGCTATCGTATTTCCATATTAACAACCTGACTTCACGAGTACCAAGGTTTCAGAAAGTAATTAAAATTTATGTATTACATTATTTTAAAAGTCTTTTTGCTTAAACTATATTACGACGAAAACATATAACGAAATAAATTTAATCAATAAATGTGAGTTCCCCTTTTTTCAAGGACTTCTTGCCATCGTTTTACTAACTAGTTGGTGCCTCATTTGCAAAGTTATGAATTAAAAAATGTACTGGCTGCATTTATATTATTTCTGTCTGTATTAATATTTTTCTATTAACCCATTAGCTGCTACGATACCCATTTGGGGATTTTTGAATTTTACGTACACCACTCGGCGCCAAAAATATATTTGGTTCGCCTGACAGTTTAGTTTCGTTTCAAAAAACAAATTTGGCAGGTAATGGGTTAATAATAAGTAAACGAATCAGGGAAACTGACAAATGAAGCAGCAAATGGGACAAATAAATACAGTTTATTTATATTCTTAGTAGCCTATGTAACATTTACAGATTTGTTATATTCATGAAGCGTAGATTATTAGCACATTGGAATGACTTAAGCAGAAAACAAACGCATAAAACGTCACAGCTGCGTCGTATGAAATACGCCAAGACTTTTCAAATTACCTAATATTTTATTACATTAAAAACTACATGATCTCTAATTACAAATACATAACGCCCCAGCTAATTTCACCCGACGTTTGATTTTTCCAAACACTCCAACAATTTCTTAGTTTAAGTTCCGGAGAAACATGATACAAAGAATAAACATAACAGTCTTAAGAAGTTACTATTTACAAACCTAGTCATAAATAGAAATACTCGTTTTTAAACCGATAAACACCTTAACCAAATAATACACTCTTACTCAACGCAATTTTCAAACTTAATTTCCATTCGAGCGAAGCCTTGCATAAGAAATCAGCAGTCGTACTACGATTTCGTCCTCACTCTGTATAGCACCAATCGTCATCGTTCAATAGAAAATCCAGCTACTCCACGCCGAGAGGAAGCTGCTCCTCCGCTGGCAGTAGTGCAAGCGCATAATTGAGCCAACAACTTCGCGCTGGCCTGCGAGCAGTACCTACCGGGCAGTCCCGCGTCGACTTTCCGGGAAGCACGATGCTATCAAGAGATCGAGGGGTCGATCTTCCGTCCGTGCAACCGCTCTAAACGCCCGAACAGTGGATTTATGGCAGGTTTATACGGCCTTCTTAACCCTAACTCGGCCCCTAAGCTCGCCCACGGCTGCGGAACTATCGGATTAAGGCTAAGCTCTGAATCGTTAGCTAAGCTAAAATCCCTCCACGGGGGGCAACTATTCATCGTTCTCGTCGAAAAAGGCACGGCCGTGGCGTCGAATGCCACGAGGAAGCGCTGGAAGGCCGAGAGTTTTCGGGAAAACGATCCGTGTACACTGCTTTCCAGCTTCGGCTAATGGATGAAGGGGGCGCGGGGCCGGCTCCTGGCATCTGAAACTAGGTTACGGATGCTCATTCGCCGATGGAAGACGCGAGACCGGAAATTTTAACTTCCGTGCACGAGCTGTTTACGCGATACATAATTTTAATCGGCCCGAATTTCGTTCCGCGGAGTTAAAATGGAAAGTTCTTGCACGTATACTACCGAGGAAGGGATGTAAAATTCTTTTTGGCAATGGTGGTACTTTACGATAGCGAACGTATAATGTGTTCATAAAGAACTATCTTTTTTTGAGATATTGGTTGCTTGAATAATTTTCCAATTTAGATGACTAGCGTTGACTTTCCTGGAGCGAAGTGTTTCTGTGGTCTTTTGTATTGTTGGTCAATTCTGTTGTAATTTTAGACGAAAGTTAGTAGTTTTATTGACAACTGGGAAACATAGGTACAGAAAAGAAATTACTTTCATAATGATAGTATTTAAATAATCATTCAGGATTTAGGTACTACTGATTATGAGCTCATACAGTTGTTATATGAAAGCAAGGAGAAAGCAAATTGAAGTAAACCTATAATATTGTGATGAGAGTAGGTATGACTTAGGTAATTATATTTATTTGTCAGACTATAAATTGAGCTCCGTATTATTTGTAAAAATGGTACGTGACCATCATGTGAATACTTCACCCGAATCAAAGCTGCATTTCCAGATATCAACGATATTAATGATACCGCATGCAGGTTATAGGTACTTCTATCCCCAAAAACTTCATAAATTACACAAACCTGAATAGCTTTACAACCTCGTCCACTTCACATTTGGAACATTTGGAACCCAATAGTGATTGCGTAATTACTAATTCAAAACTATTGCTCACGGTGAATACCCTAAAAAGATTCTCTCATTTTAGCCCGTTGGAAAAGCTACTATGTATTTCAGTTGCCGAACTCCCAACTGATTCCCCATTAAAGCCATTTTCCGAATAAAGAACTCTAAAACTACCACAGCTCCAGAGACCCAATTCGAATTTCCCTGCGGTCGAACCGATCAATTATTTATTCATAAACCTTTCAAGATATAGATCAGCAAAAATACAATACTACAAAAGCGTGTTCGAATTAATACAACACTTGAATCCCTTATACACCTACATCGCAATAAAATCTAAAAAGCTGTCGTTTCACCAATCGAAATCGTTCGCATCCCGCCAGAATGGAAATCGATTTTTCGGCTGTTTTTCGAAGTGTCCACGACTTTTCAATGAATGCCACTCTTTCCCGCGGCCCCCGTATCCGATCAGATCGCAGTTGATCCGATCCAATTCGCTGCACCGCTATAGATCTGATTCATTTCCATGCCTCCCAATTTCTTTCGGATGGAATTACCTGGTCTGTCACGATACCGGTGCACCGAGCGGCTTAATGCGAACGAGAAAAATGCCCTTTACAGCCGGGTTACTTGGATAGAAGATCGAACCTGGGTTGGGGAGGGAGAGGGGAGGGGGTGTGATAGAAATGACATTTCGATGAGACACGAAGATTACACATGAAATATGGCCCCGCGTTGGCGATGCGAATACGTACGTATATATATCCGCGCGTCCGTTTCGAGGACGCGAATTACTTTCCACCAGATTCGTGTTACCCGGGCTTTTTTCGCGAGCTTGAGCCCCGACGATTTGCGAATTCGGGGCGGTTTCCGTGCAAGTTTTTGCTCGTTCGCGAGGATGAAGGATATGCTGAATTTCATTCAGCTCCTCAGACTCGACGCGCGGCTTCAAATTTTTTGCCCGCTATGCTAATAAGTACCAGTACGATAAAATTGACATTTGATAAAATCT
Source organism: Andrena minutula (assembly GCA_929113495.1). Lineage (NCBI taxonomy): Eukaryota > Metazoa > Arthropoda > Insecta > Hymenoptera > Andrenidae > Andrena > Andrena minutula. Next base: position 44,547,459 of record OV815994.1, read on the forward strand.
GGTGAAAATCTGGATCTGAAGAGGTAGTGTAAGTGCTTTCAAGAAGTACGTCGATATTGGTGGATTTTTTTAAAGTTTATGCATACATGAATGTAATATTAATTAATTATAATATGTTGTTATTATACCATTAATTTATGTTACATTAGTGTGCAGTTAATTAGAGGTGTACATTTATTTTTCTTTTGTGGTGCAAGGGCGAGATTCAGAAAGGGGTGGTTTTTAAAATCTTACCACACAGCGAAGGTGAAATGGAAAACGCGCAGGCCATTGGACCTGAGGGATTGAAACATATGCAAATATGTGGAGTAGAAAATTGAAAATGTCATGGGTTTTAAAAGGCTTTTAACTTTTTAAGGGTGAAGCTCATTTGGTAAATTGACGGTTCTTCTTTGTTTACTATGTATAAATATGAAGCTAATGGCCTAACTATTTCTTGACGAATATAATGAACACCTGTAAAGGGAAATGGTGGATAAGAAAAACAGAATTATTGTGTTTTGTTCATTGATGGAATTCGTAAAATTTTGTTTTACGAACCTCAGGGAATAAAACACCACAGAACATTAACTTCGTGATGTATAATTGTCTACAATAATATTTATGTTAATACTAATATAAATTAATATTAAAAAGTTATGAAAATTGTTTTAGCTACATGTTTCGTTTTACATTTCTTGGAATATTTAAATAGCTATCTGCACTTTGACATCCCTTTACGTCCCCTTCCCAGAAACCTCGGAAGTTTTCAATAAATCTACACTGCTCGGTCCCAGCAACAAGCACAGAAATGGATTTATCGACGTACACGAGGCTTTCAGTGTTGCTTTGGAGATTGAGTGGATTCGCGTGGCTGTAAAAATCCTTGATAATGGCTGGAATTGGGCAGAATATTTCATCTGACCGTCAAAAACGTCGTGCACGGAAGAGTTCATCTATAGGGAAGCGTGCGGGGCAATAAGTGTCAAATATGAATTTATTTCGACGAAAGTTCGTGAATAAATCTGCCAGAAGGAAGTTCTCGGCCAGCTATTTCCGTGGAAAACATGTCGACTACCCCCTCGCGAGAAATGAACCGAAAATCTCCCGATAGTGTTCCGTGTTATTTATAGTATTTATTTGTGGAATCACAAACAGACATGTTTTTACGATTTTTCAGATTTATCTACTTTTTGTCGCACCTAACACGATTTCCTGATTTTTAGATCTATAAACCTCAGATAATTCTTTTTTCTTCTTAATCTAGATTCCAGAATAAAGTCTTTTTAAAATCTCCTAGTTCATATTTTGCTCGCCAAGCTGCAATTACATTAACCAAAGTAAGACAGACTAATGTATTAATACATTCCATTCCATATTTTTTTTTTTTCTTATGAATACTATTCAAAGATTCAACCAGAGAAGCTTACATCCCTTTTCTCCTTTTCTAGTTGCATATACAACAGAAGATTCGCCGAAAAACATTTCGTTCTACATATACTCTCAACTTTGTTCACACTTTGAATGCTTGCTTCTGAATTGTGACTATAAATAATGCATCGCTTGGCAGGAATTTACCGTGCTACTAGTGTGCACTATACCCAAGGGCCGTAGAACCGGTCCAACGTGCAGCTTGTCGTGTTTACTGCCACTCTGGCATGTCGATGAAACGGTCACAGATTTTTTAAACACACACACAGACACACTACGACCACCGAAACGCCATTACCGTTGGAAACTACAAAGTGGCAAGTGCTATTTGGCGAGTGGAATAAATGCGAGTTCCTTCGAATCTGGAAGTAGCGGGACCGTGAGCGATAATAACTTCGAGGAAGTGAAACGACCTTACACTACGTTCGTGCACCGCCTCAGCGGCGGTTGGAACGCAAATGTTTTGGTTCTCGCCCTGTTTATTGCCGGGACATTCGTTATTTGTTTGGCCTTCTTTGAACCAGCAAATGTTTTCGCATAGCTGGGTACTACTTGGGCCGTAGAACTTTGCCAATATTTTTGATGAATGCGATACGGTCCGAGTTGTTGACAGGTGGGTACGATATTACGAATCGATTTAAACCGGTTGCGATACTAACAAAATCGGGAAGATATTTATTTTTTGTGAATAACAGGCTTTAGTGGATAACAAGGTTTCTAGCACTTGTTTTTGTTTGAACGGGTGGCGATATTATAAGTAAAAATACTGAATGGATTTTAATATTTTTAGATAAATAGTCTGATCTTAGAACAACGTTTGCTCTAATGCGGAAGGAAACCACTAGCGCATGTATCGTCACTGGTTGTTGATTTCGAAATTAAAATGTCAACAGATGGAAAAAATTATAAAATATTATAAAATGTTTGATAATTCTTTATGCTAAAGTTGACTTCTAATATTTTTTTGCCAGGTTTGGCGTCTTTATAACCTAAAAATGCAAATTTATTTTTATATCTACAAAATTAATAATAGCTAATAATAATAATAATTATAGATACATGCTCTTATTATAGAAATAGAAATTAAGAAGTAAAACAAGATAATTTAAATACACCTAAAACACTAATGACAAGTGGCACATGTGTTGGTAGCGTCAGAGGTGGGAAAAAGCTGCAGTCAGCTTCCCTATTATCGAATTTTAAATTTGGAAACCATCGATGCAATTTCGGGGGTAATAAATAAAACCTGTTGATAGCCCAAGCATTTTGGTATTACCTCTTCTGTCTCGTTCAACGAACAGTGTTCGAATTGGCAGCCTTAATAAACGTTGAACTATAGAAAAACTAACTTGAATCTAGGAAACATTTTCACACATATACCTATATTAATCCCCACTCATTTAAAACCAGTTATGTTGTTAATAATATCACGCATAGTATTCTTCACCAGTAAAAGGACACAAGCTTCTGCTTTACCCAGATACATACCATCGTTTTAATTTCAAACTTCCCCATATTTTACACCCTTCACCATTATTTCATATTATCTCTCCAAACATTATTAGCTCCCGTATCCACTTACGCATAGAAATTAATCCAGGTCCTCCATCAAATTAAAAGCCTCCCTTCCCTACTCTAACAAAATCGCTGTCCACAACCCACAAAGTAAAGAAACTGTAAAATAAAAAAATTACGAAAAATAAAACATGTCTACAATCGTCAGCACCGAATGCAGAAAGTCGGCGACTAAAATCGCGCTGCACAATTTTACATTCCTTTCCAGCCAGCCCCCTTGTTTCCATCTCGAACTTGTTATCATTCCTACTATACACCGGCTGGCGTAAGGAAATCCAAGCGAAAAAGAGAAAATGAAAAACATTCGCCGGGGATTCGCTGGGGGATTCGCTCGGGGATCCCCGAAACTTATCCTTATCTTCCGCGAGGTAATGACCGAAGCTCGTCTGTCGTCCGTGCCCGAGGCATTCCCTCGGAGAAGCCCTCTCTGCCCTCCCTTCATCTCCGTCTACCCCATCGTCTAGAAGGCCCCGTGAAATGTGTCCTCCTTCGTGTCCTATTGCTTTGGAAAGTTCGTGAATGCAGCCGTTCCCTCCTGTTACCCGCCCTGGTAATAAACATGCCACACCGGCGTGACAGCTTTATGACAGCTGCAAACATCGCTCTTCCTTCGCATCGACTGTCTGCACCCTTTCAACGGCGACTGTAGCGAACGACGCAAGCCGATTGAATGATACAGAAATTGGGCTGTGCAAGGTTTTTAGAGATCACAGGGTTAAAAATTAGAAGAACTTGGTACAGCTTTTATGAAGCACCTACCTAAGGTCCCTTCAAAGAACCGTGATTTTGGTACTGGTTTCTTTTGTTCGAAAGCTCGGAGTCACGAAATCACTAGTGTACACCAGAAAAGTGGCAAATGGTCATAGATATCCACAGGAAATATTTTCATTCAAAATACTTGTGATGTATTTTTATTTTTGATTAATATAATTAGAATTTCGACCGTATTTATAGAATATTTCCAATAAACGAAAATGATATCGGCGCACTAGTTCGGTCAATTAAACATAAATAAAAGCTATTGTGCAATTTTAATAATTATCAATTCCAACGTTTCGGTCCTTGGTTGTGACCATTTTCAAAGAAAGTTAGAAGGAAAAATACTGCGTTTGCTTTTATAAACTTAACACGCTTGCTGGAAACGTGCAACGTACGAGTCGGTTGAAACGTGACTGACTTTTATTTTTAATTACGACTTTGGGTCAATAAATCGAGCGAATTTTTGCACTGACCTACTTCATAGAGATCGGCAGTAAGACCTTGCGGAACAGACTCGGCTGAAAAGATCCTCTTGTGACGAGTTGTGAATGGGATCGCTACAATTTCAGCCGATTCTGCGATGTCATTGATTCCTTCCTATGACGCATCTCGCGGGGATGGGCAGAGAGGATTCGGTTGTTCGACATCCGGCCGAACTTGGGGCCGTTTTGTTGAATCCCCATCGATTTACGATCGCGGGGCTGCATCCCGGTGGCTGAACGCATCGGTGTCGCTGGGTTTGATGCGAGGGTGGAATTGGAACGAATGGTCGAGTGTCGTGCATCGTTGACGCGACGCGTCCGAGGGCCACGCTTCGGTCAACGGGATGTTTATGGTGGAGATAGATTTCCCCAGTGGGTGGGTGGCAAGTGGGTGGGCGAATAGTTTAATTATGTACGGATTGATTCGACGAATGGCCTCGCGAGTTATGGATCTTTGATTGCTACGTCCTGAACAGGAAGGAAGGTAATATGTAGGTGACATGAAATTGTGGAGATTAAAGTGTGCAGAGTATTGGTAGAATTTGGAATGCCTGTTGTGTTGTGCAAATTTTTTGAACATGTAAATACAGACACGTTAAAGACAATGCAATAATTGTTGCACCATTTTCGTCAGGAAGTACTGTAAACTGGGGGAACATTGGCAGGTTTTAGAAACATTTTGTTATGTAATGTAAAAATTAGAATGTTTACATTTGCTTTAAGTATCTTATCATAACATTGCATCTTCTGTGATTGTACTACAAGTGTCAACATGCATAACATTTTTGTCCTTTTTTTTCTTTAATACTTGTTAAGGTAGTTCCTGAATAATCTACTAAATTACAGAATTCTTTCAAATTTCGTACAAAACGATTTTGGAATACAAGAAACCCTTGTACAAAGTTTAAAATCGATTTACCACATAGTTATCGAGAAATTGTTAATTAAAGTTGATGCATTTTAACACAGTGGTATATGGCGAAATCAAACAAAGAGGGTTATAGTTTCAGTTTTTCTTCTGAAACAGGAAAACCATATTTAAAAAATGTACCAAAATTGGTACAAAAGTACATCGAAATGTCAGAAAATGAATTTATTAATTTCTGCAAAATTGACCACATAGTTTCTTCGTAAACGCCCATAAAAAAATAGGTTTACGTGCAAATTTTTGAGAAACTACGTAGAGCAGTGAACGTGGCAACGTCGCACAATCGATATGTTTAGACATTTAAATAGCGAACGAAGATTCAGATTCATATGAACATTTTTTCTGACATTTTGGTTATAAAAGACGCCCGAATGAATGCGACGTTGTCAGATCTGCTGCTCCAATTCACTACGCTATCCAATTTAATATTCCATTTTCGTATCACAATTATTTATATTAACATTGAACTTTTTAAAATATATATACATGATGTTAAAAATTATTATTATTATTTCCACAGTATCATACTACTTTATATTTATCGTTTATTATGCAACTCTAATTTGATTAACATAGTTGGTTAGGAACTACCTTAAAAACCAGCCGGTACGGGGTAACATTGGCACATCAGATAAATAGAATTAACAGGTGAAGTTTTACTAATCTGAAGTCAGTAAGATACATTGACACTTCAATTTGTTTATTTTATTTTATTTTTACGTCTTAACTAAAATTTAATTGTAACATTGGCACATCATATAAATAGCATTAATAGGTTAAGTTTTACTAATCTGAAGTCAGTAAGATAAGTTATTAATACGTGACAAAATTACCTATACGCTAGGTAAGTACCGCGGAGGGCGCCCGCCGCTTCATAGTCGCTTTTTTTAAAAGTGGGATGATTAATTAGTTAAAGGACAAACTTCAATATGGGGAATAAATCAATATTTGTTACTTGGTCATGTTTGTTTAATAATCTGAATTGTACCCCTCATCCCTCTCCAGTATACTCCCAATATTTAAAAAAAAAAACGAGAGTCGGCACGAGTGCTCCACAGCAAAGATACTTACCTAGCTTTATTCTCGATTTCGAATACGAATTTATATTTTCATGCGCATAGCTGCCAATGTAACCCCAGCTTATGCCAATGTTACCCCGTGCTGTCAATGTTCCCCCAATTTACGGTAGCAAAAACTATTAATATCGATGAGGTAGTAACGAGGACTGGTCCTGGGCGTGGATAACCGAAGTAACTTAGATGGAAACGTAAGGATTAGCAGGTAGGGAATGTTAATAGAATTTGGAAATCCTTTAGTATTATGTAAATTAATTGAAAACTCCAAGTGGAACGGGACACACATATTCGCGGACTGAAAGTAGCGGAGAAGTCACGTTTGTGTCCCAAATTGAGTTTACCCGGCAATTTCTTCTATGTATATCTATAGATTGAGAAAGTTTAGGCAGAGATTCAAATGAATCTTTGAATATCTACGAGTACGGAAAGCAAGAGTGACTTTGTGACTATTATCGTCATAACGTCACCCCTCAATTCAGGGAGGCTTTGTGACAACTTCAAATTTTATTTCTCACTTAACTATAAAAGTAGCTTCTTATATACCTACCGCAGTTCCAATCCAGCAAAATACAAGCATAGATATTTCGCCAGCTGCACAGCACGTGCATTCACAGTACCAAAGTCGACTAAATTCCAAGACAGCATTTAAATGTTAACCAACTAGCAAGTGTAACTACCCAGTGAACCTATAACCTTCATCACCATCGCCCGTATCAACACCATCTATCACACCTACCTGACCTCACTTTCAGAGCAACAACGAGATACCCAAACCGCCATAACACCCCCTTGAGCAGCCGTCAGAGAATCCGCAACAATCACGTGTAAAATAAGAACAGCAACTCGAACACAGGAAATAGAACCTAACGCCCTTTCAGCTACCATCTCCAGTTCACAAAAGCATACAACAATAACACAGAAGAAGACCCCCTGACGATTCAATTACCCCAACGCTTACAGCTCGTCAACCGCTACGAAAATAGCGGGGAAAACTGGAACGCGGATGACATCAAGGAATCCGTGTCCCGGCATAAAATCTGTCGCCCTCCCTCCCGGCTTCGCCCGCCCAGCCTTGCGTTCTCTAATTTAACTTCCAAGGAGGCAGGGCCGGGGAGGGAAAAGGGAGACGGGGAGGCGAGCTCGGAACAGATCCACTTTCGTGAGCCGCTGCCATCGCATAACTTTCGCGTCGGTGATGCGCTTTCGTGATCTTATATAGTCGCTAGTTAATGGCCCCGACTCGGACGAGCATGCAACCGGGACGAGGGCGAACGTCTTCGAGTGCGCCCCTGGATAGGGAGCGTATCCAAACTGATTTATAAACGATCGGAGCGGGGCACAGGGACGTTACCCAGCCTCGGTAGCCGAGCCAGTTTCAACGGCATTCCGAGAAGTTCTGGCCTGCCCAATGAACTTCTATCGCGCCACATTCCAGCCAGCCTCGAATATCGGCGAGAGGCTTATTGCGCGTTCACTCGCCACATCCGACAGCAATTGTGCCGCAGGATTTACGCTGATAAATCGTCCAGCAACCGATAAGCGCTCTTAAATCGCTCGGCGTCGTAGCGCTCGCTACTGCTAGCCAGGCTTGCCGCATTAACACGTCTGGCGTCGACAGAGGCTTGAGAAATCTATGGAGAACTGTCTATGCTAGGGGCATGATTGCTGGAATAGCAGATTATGACGGCTGAGTTTGCTGTTGGGCATGCTGGAAGCAGTTCACAAAGATCTGGTTTCCGGGGTATGAGTCGCTAGTGCTTTGTTACAATAATTAGACTTGTTCTTTTGATCCACATTGCGAAAGTTTAGGTCCTGGGGTGGTGAGAATCGATAGAGCTTCACGGGTGTGCGTTTTGTAACGGGCGATTTGGTAATCGATAGCAGACTCTTGCACTAGTTCGCTAATTAGTTAATAATGGCTCTTGGACTCTATCCTGCGCGCATGGTGGATGGTCAACAGGGTGAGCAGAGTTTCAGAAAATGCGAAGCAATATTGGACGAGCACTGAATCCCCTTAAAGGACACGCTTCTGCAGTTATCTGCACCAGGCGTCTACAAGACACAATGCTCTGTCGTAAAGATATATACTTGTACACATTGGAGAAACTAGGGGGAGCTTGAGGACACGTTTCAAGGAACATGAAAAGAGCGCCGGATTAAGCTACGTAGTATCTACAATGCTGGCAAAGCTTCGGGATACTTATCCCGACGGGCATTCGTTGCACTGGTGTCCTTTTTTAAAGAAATATCGCAATAAGTAGGGGAGAGGCTTGCAGGTTGCCACCCCTTAGCTTTTTTTATCATAACTCGTCATAAAATTAACGTATCGTTGATTTATGGTATAAGTTGGAAAGAGGAAGTGTAGAGCTACAATCCTGACCTAGAAATTATGTAAACTCTCGAAAAAGAAAAATTATACTGCAAATTTTCCAAAGTATCTAAAATTGACTCCTTGAAATTTTGGCTTGCAGGTTGTCACCCCTAGAAAAATTGCTGAAAGTGTAAAAAAACTCAAGTAAAAACCTGATTCAGAAAACTTTTCAAAATTTATTAAATTTTATTAATAAATTATATTATACAGTGGCCTTATTACGAAAATATGACTAAAATGCAATGAAAACACTTCACTTCAAACTCAGTGACAATATTAAACATCTCATAATCACGAAAAATGACATTTGCGTGTAAATAAGCGCGAAAGAGAGAGGTGGCAACCTGCAAGCCAAAAAAGGTGGCAACTTGCATTCCGACGCATTTTTGGAAAATATGAGAAAAAAATTGTCAATTCATGATATGTTTGGAAATCTGTTTAGTATATGTAAATTAGATGAAAAAAACAACACAGTACGAATAGTTATCTTGAACTGTCGATGAAAATGTTCAATTTACGAGCACAGGGAAAACACGCAAATTTAATAATTCAATTTCTTGACAAACACTATATTACCCTTCGCTCAGAAAACACAGCGTTATTGCGTCTGTCCGCTCCAGAGGTTAATAAATAGCGACATCTACTCTTTTAACGTCGATTTATTTCAGAGTTCAAGTTATGACACTGCTAGGAAGTCGAAATACAGCAGGGGTGGCAACCTGCAAGCAGTGGCAACCTGCAAGCCTCTCCCCTACTCATTTCAACGTCCTCTATGAAAAAGGACACTCGACGGAAAATAGTAAATTTGATCGAATCAGGCTTTCATTTAGTAATAAAGCAGGAACAATAGTTGAGGACTCGCTGATATCAGAGTGCTCGGAGTGGCTCTCTGAAAATGAACAATTCGCCCGCGAATATCGTTTATCGGTGCATTAAAAAGCTCGAACCAACGGCCGAACTTTGCGTCCGCGAGGCAAGCAATGAGGAGGAAGGCCTGATTTATTGGAAACTCTCCAATGGAGTGGTCTCTATTCCGATGTTGTCGACGGTTGGCGATACGTTGACCGGACGGTCGCTTTTATGAACGATGATCAAAGCTCGATGGAGGGCGACATTAAATGTGGGCTAATTAAATTGCTCTCCCGTTAGTATTTTGTTATTCCTGCACTAATTACTTGTGGCCTAAAACTGGCCATGGACAGGAGAGTTAAGGGAGGTGGGTCGCGTTTCCGGAGCACTTTCTTTGGCGCGAGCGTTGCGCCAGGAGTCTTGGCCCGATGCGCCGTATTCATTGGGAAATCCGCGGAAGGGAATTTCTAAGGAGCGTAATTTATTCGAAGCTTTCATTCGTTGACGGGTGGAACTCGTAAAACTGCGTGTCCCCGAGCCTTTCCACGGCTCGAAGGCCGCTTTATGGCTCTTTGCTCTCCTGTTCTCCTCGACGACGCTGAATGCGACCAGTGTCGCTATAAATCTACATTCCTTGCACTTCGACGTTCGACGATGTATTGATTCCACGGCTTTTCGTCCCGTCTTGGTGTTCACCTTGAACTTTCCCGTCACTTGCCCCCGTTTGTTAATTGAAAAAAGTGCTCGGCGTAGCTTCAGCGTTGGGGTTCTGATTAATTTGCTGTTGGTAGGGAAATCTTGGTAACTGGGACTAGGAAGTTTGTTTGTGAAATGATTTGTGTGGTGCTACTGCATTGTGCGAAAACAATGTGGAAAGTGGACAAGAGCTTCCTGTATTGGTGATTTAGCTTTGTGTAATTGACTGAGTTCAGATTTAGTTGTAATTTAGTTGTCTGCTGTTATTATATGTAAGTTCAGAATTACGAAACTAATTAGGTAGGTAGTGTAGGAATTATAAGTATTCTATAAAATTTGAATTATTATTTTTGAAATGTATTAACCACCAAAGGCAGGGAAGGTTACATTGGAAAACTACGAAGAAGAATATACTGTAAATTACGAACTTAATTCGTAATTTCAATCTTCCAGCGAAATAGTTCCCCCAGTTGTTTCCACATCTTTCACATTTTATGTGAACGCTGTTGAAAACTTTAGACAAACTATAAAATAGAATTCTTAACCCATATACGAAATGAGCCATTGTCAAAAATGACACTCGGAGTTCACTTTTTAACGACGACGTAAGTTTACAATAATACTTCGAACAAAGTAGAAACGTTTATCGCTCGCAATCTGCTGCGAATAGCTGGTTACGACTTACCTGTTTCATTGTTCAAATTAAATGGCAGGACTTGTCGTAAGAGTTAAGAGTCTCTGTGCCATTGACGATGCCCTATCGATGTAAGAGCTTACGACGCTATCTTCCATAATGTCGACGTCTTGTAAATGGAAAAGTCGATCCTGGATGATTGAACTCGTCCCTCGTAATGCAGGCGAACTATCTTATGAAAATTCAATTTTACTTCAAATAACGTAAAACTGTAGTGTTTCCAATTAATAAGCCTCTTCATTTTGAACTTAATTCGATTGAAATTAGATTGGAAAGTAAGTTATCAATTTGAAATTTCAAATATTGACGTGATAATGCGGTTTCAGTTCACTGTGGAGCTAACTACTACAGGAGGATATCTATTTAAAGCATTCAAACGGCCATTCAAATAATAGGGATGGTGGTTTAAGAATCAATAATACTGTTAAAAAGTTTATTTTTGAATAAAGGATATACAAAATCGAAAAGTGTGAAATACTCGTGAAGCATTATTTTTTAAGCAATCAATCAAAATCAATCTCTAAAAAAACATGGTGTTATTTAGAAAAAAGTGCAACTACGTTAAAAAAATTATGTTAAACAATTTTATTAAAAAGGAACTACAAATTAAAAAATACTTCTTTTCTTGTAGGTACCTACTACAATTTTGATGATGATATATGACTTTAAATAAAATCATACAAACTTTGTGATTATCCTGTAGAATTGTTCAAATCAATTGTAAAGAAAAAGGATAATTACAGAGTTTGTATGATTTTATTTAAAGATACATATCAGCATAAAAATGGTAGTACAAGAAAATAATTATTTTTTAGGTTTCAGTGCATTTTTAGTAAAATCGTTTAACATAAATTCCTTTTTATATATTTTTCATTTTCTAATTTTTAATACAAAATTCTTACATTCCTAATCTTTGGATAAATATTTGCATTAATAAATACGAGAGGTCTACTTACTCTAGAGCCTCGATTATTCGACTCCTGATAAACCGAGGTACGCTTAATCCAAGCCCTGCTTAAGCCGTACATACGCTTTAACCGGCAGCTGACAAAATATTTCAGGTGTTAAAGCTGGGTAGAGCATCCTGTACACTTTGATTACCACTATTTCTCGCGTTCTACGTAACGTCCTTCTTAAATATCGTAGGTTCTTTAGACCGAGAACAATTCTCGTGTGAATTCGTTAAATAATTTAACACTACGCGTGTTGGAAGTTTGCCTGGTTCATAGTTCATACCTACTTACTTGAGTGCATTCTGCAACACTTGGACTGCTCCCACAGGTAATATTTTCTCAAAGCGAAAGCATTTGCCATTCCCCACACGACCGCCATTAAAATTTTTGTAACTAATAAAAAACGTAGAGTGATAAAAAATTAACAGACTTATTTGGGCTACACAACATCACAGTGATTGTAACATTTGTTATGTAAATAGCATAGATACGCCTCTGGAAGTATGCTTGCAATTTGTGTTTCGAAATGAGTAGTAAATATTTGTTATAATGTTCTTGATATTATTTTCTCTGGAATCCACCACGCAACGCCAGCTTCTGGAAATTGGCAAATGCGTCTTAATAGATGTCGATGCAGCGTATACTTACCGAGCGTGCTTTTCCCGCATTAAAGAAACGTCCAGTGGCATCTTCGTTACATAGGTCCGCCAGAGCAGAATAGTGGGGTTCAAGCCGCGCTGTGGCCGGCGCCGTAATGCTTTATGTGATATAGTTGAGCCGATTACGTGGCGGCATTCTGCCATTAAATATTAATTACTGCGTTGAAACAATGTACATTAGAGAGCGGAGAGGGGGATAGAGGGGCGACAACGAGACGCTAAATACACATAAACACACGTACACACACGGTTGCATGAGCAAAGTGAAATGTAGGTCGATAATAGAAGCGCAGCTGCTGTGACCCAACAAAGGAACTCGTTTCCCGTCTTCTATTTCGAAGAAATTGCATGGCTCCACAAAAGAATCGGAAATGAGAGTTCGAAGAATCATCGCCATTCGCGATCACGAGTTCTGCAATTATTTGCGATACAAATGTCGACGTGATTGTTCCCCGCGAGAAATATGGAACTGTTATCATGGTAGATCAAACGGCAAGGAATTGTTTCCGGTTTTGTGAGGTGGTATGATATTTGTTGTTGAATACTTCGGGTCAAGTGTTGATGATATGATAAAACTTATTTGACGGAAAATAGTGTTTTTCTACGATTGGCCGGGAATGGAAAATTCAATGTAGAAGGTGAAGAAATTGAATGTTCTTTTATTAAACGTGCGTTAATCGAAGTAGTGGAGTACCTTGGGATTGTTTACCACCAAGGGTAACTTTGAACTCACAGGTATCTAAAAATGTCTTTGCATCTTCATTTCGCTGATTAAGGAGGTAGGTTACCCTCAACAGCCCAAAATCAGACACTTCTTCAAACGCATATTCTGCAGTAATAAATGAATATAAAGATAATTTTTGTTTTAATTTTGAAGCGTACATTGTGTTGACTTTAATACGCAAAAAGAAAATTATAAATATATTTATAGGAAAAAGAGTTATAAATATAAAATGTGAGAGCGTGTACGCGGTGCACCGTTTGATGGTGAATACGATTCCGCATAGGTGAATTACCTAAAACACAAAGGAAAGGCATTTTTATAATTTGTAACGCAGTCTCCATATTGCGCAGAAAGCAAACTTTTGACAAACAAATTCATACAATTTTTATGTTGACGTTTCTGATTTTTTAGGAAAAATTTGTTATCCTTTTTTAAAAATTTATATTGCAAATGTGCTTGCAATACATAGAGGGAAATAGTTCCCTGCAGCTCCCTGTAAATTTTCATTCAAATCGTTGGAGTGTTTTTCGAGATTTTATGTTCACCTTTTCGGAAACGTAGTTTATGGAAAATCGCGTTTAAACTTGGACATTGTTATCCGATCTCATATGCATGCTCTTACATTTTCTACTGTAATTCCTTCAATTTTTGGAATTCCGTGGACCGGTTGCGCTTAAAATACGTAGAAAATATGTAACTAGTAGAATATGCAAATGTCCTAAAAAAAATTCGAAAATTTTTAGGGAAACCTACCCCCTTAACTTCACACTAAAGAGTGTGCACCCTTGGCAACTCAACGTCATTTAAGCTCTCTTCCCTTTTCATTCCATTCCAAAACAGGAAACAATTTTCAGATTAGTATCGGTTTCTTCCAAGCAAATATATCATGGATGCGAAGCTAAGAAACCCATCAACAGAGAAGAAATCAAAATTTTGTAAACCATTATACCACCCCCATCACGAACTCGAGATAACCCCTGAATTTTCCCAAACTCCTGCTTTACACAATGAACCCACGGCACTGCTCGCTTTCTTCACACCTCACCACTCCATCTTGTGCTCTTAATCGATCCTTTAACTTCACCCTACACCAGCCACGTCCCCCACCACGTCGAACTAGAACCTCACACTTCAAAGGGATTTCAAGGATTTTAAACCGTTCCAACACATTGCACTGACACCCGTTACTTCGACAGATCATTTCCTCCATGAATTCCCCCAAATAACAGAGACGAAAACAATTAGCGTCGTCTGGCGCGTACGCACTGCGAAAATCCCTGGGACCTTTAAAGGGAAAAGGGAACGCAGTCTTTAATGCCAACGGTACATTTGCACGGTAAATAAACGGTTAAATTATACATTGTTAAACAACAGGCAGCGTGAAACGGCGGCGGTCTATTTTTGAAGGTTCCTTGCCGTGGGGTACGTGGACGCTTTTGAATAAAACATAGCCCCTGGCGGGCATGTTCTCGAGTCCATTCTTCCGGTTTCCCTGACCCCCTCTGCCTCGCGCCCCCAACTCTGCGTCTTCTTCTCCCACGACTTGGACTTTTTCCTCCTCCGCTACCTTTTGTCTGCAGCCCCTTATTCATGGAACGACTCGGGCCGGGTCGTCTCTAACAATTAATGTCTCGCAGCGCCTACGGGTTTCGTGGGCGATCGCAGCTTAAACGCCATTTAAGTCAGCCAGAACATGCCTGCGCGGAATTTGAGAAGGAATTCTTCTCGCGACCGGTCGCGGCAGGGAATAGTTAATGTGTTTAGCGCGAAAATCGAGGGTGTTTAAGAGGATCGAGGCGTGGGGAATATTGAGAATGCTTTAGCAACGCGGGCGATGGCCATTGCCCGCCCTCCTCTGCTTCTTCCTTCGTCGCAACCATTCTTTCCTATCCTCTGCTTGAGTTCCATGGAAGGGAGCCTTTGTTTCCCTTTTCTTTGCCAAGTTTGTTCGTTAAGGAGTGTCTTATTTTTTCTGCGTTCCTTAGTTATTTCTGGAAGATGCTGGGAAGTGGGGGCGAAGAATGTCGAAGATATTGTAAAAGTATGAAACAGTTTTTTTGCAGGTAAAACCGAAACTTATCAGAGTTATGGGGATGCTTTAGTCGTTGTACGTTTATTTCCTGGGTGTTGAATTCTTGGTTGAAAGATATTCCAAGTTTCGCGGATGCTTGTAGACTACTTTGGGTAAGAGTATAAAACATCTTATCCAAATTCTTCATTTTAAAGAAACTTTTCATTTCAACACTGAAATTCAGAGAATCTACAATTTCTCGTTTCACCGAACCGACCTCGCATTGTCGATACGTTCCGAGTCCCCAATCTCCAGCCGTCATTCACAGAGCTCATGTGACCGTATCGCTCGGTTTACGAAGAACGCAATTTTCCAGCAGTATTTGTAAAATTAAAAAGCTTCGGTTCTATATCCTCAGCTTCCATCCCTTCCGCCCCAATACTGTTCCGAAGATATCGTTGCAGTGGCAGTCGGCCCTAAAAGATCTTTTAATCGTCGACCCCTTTTATCCGACTCCACTTTTCCTCTTCCACCCTCCTCTAATCGGTAATGTACTTCTGATTGATGATTTCATCGCGTGCTCTTCTTTTTCTCCGCAGGTTCTGACAGCAAGGTGTCGGACGTTGATGGACAACCGTATACAACGCTGCTGTATAGCAACGGACCAGGGTACACGCAGCCAAGGAATATCTTACGAGAAGCAGGGAAGGATTCCATTCAGGTAAAAAAAAAAGAAGGGGGCCAGTTCATTTCCTCGCGCAGGAGGATACCTCGTCACTGTTTATTGGATCGGAAAATGATCGAGCGGAAATATCGGGGCCACGTTTAAAAATCCATCACGTTTTGTCGAGGGTTCATCGCGGAATATTCGATGAAACTCTTCGGACTTCATATATTCCGCCCCCTCGAATCCTCCTTGCCCCCCTCCCCTCGCCTAACCCTTTTACAGGCTCGCATATTTTAACGTTCCACGGCCACGACAATCGGTTTCGTCTTCCGACCTGATAACTTCCAATTTCACCGGGAGGTATTGATTATTTTATCGCGTGCACCTACACGCGGGTCGTAATTTCTTCTGTGTACCGCGGTTTACTGTGGGCTGAGTGTGATTAATTCGAGTTGCTGTCGAGTGAATGTTTGTATGAATGCGAAGGGGTAGTTCCGGGGAAGTTAGTTTTGAAGATGTTAATTAGATATAGTGTGGAAGGAGAATTCACTAGTCGAAGGTAGCTGATTTATATTCTTAAACCAGGTGTTTGTGGATAAAATATTAGCATTAACAATATAATGGATAAATTCAGGTTCGTTCTGTACTTTTCAGATTTGTTTAAGTTCATTTTCCATTTTCAAATTGTAAATACATAAGTCCAGTTAAGAAGGTACCAGGAATTTTTACAACTACGAAAAGAAATAATTATTGTGTAGGTACTTGGACACCTTCACCACCAACGCATTGTTTATTTATATAACACTAGTCCAGTACAAAAAGTTACGTGGACGCTTCCAGTGGACCAAGAAATAATTAAGAATTTATAATGAAAGTTGATTCCTGAGAAGAATATTACCTAATTATTACCTGTGCACAACAGTCAGCTGAAGTGTTAGAAACCCTCATCGACGTTTCAAGACAAAATTAATGGAGTCTCAATCAATTCCATCAAAAGTACTCTAACATATAATTTACATAATTATTTTAAATACTAATCCACAAAAGCTACAAAATCAATAATCCTTCAACTAACTGCACATATTTATAGGGTAGGGTGGGGCTAATAGTCCCGTTTTTCGTATAAACTTATGTAAAATTTAGTACTAACAATCTAGAAATATCTGGTGTTATTTTTTAAAAATGATAACTATCAGGCTTTACGTTCCCGAAGTCAATTTGATGATACTGTTATTTTTTGTTGAGTTATACCACAAAATGTTCGTCAATTCAAAATGGACATCTTGCTCCACGCACGGGGCAAGAAGTACTTAATGTCTTTTCGTGTAATATTAAACTAAATAAGTAAAAAACTCTTTTTACATCAACAAATATTTATTAAGCCAATTATTTTTGGTATAGAATATTGGAAGGAAAGCGTGACTTCTTTAACAAAAATAAAAATATACATCAGAGGCTCACTTTGAACTAAAAACTAAAAAAATCGCTCAACTAAAACAAAAACAGTATTTAAAGACTTTGAAAGATCATTTCTTTATACTTTGGCCATCTTATTATGAAAACAAATAATAATATATATATATTTTCAGTCTGAGGGACTTTTTGCCCCAATGGTGCTTCTATAGTTTATGCGATATTTACGGTAGAAAATATTAACATTAACTAATAAACAATATCATGTACAGATTACTAAAGGAACATAGAATCTTAACGTACTTACCCGATACGCTGATAAACTTTGGTTTACTTCGTAGAAAACAATAAAGACGACGTATTATTTTACTTTTTAACACGTATAATACCAAAGACGTCGTGTAATCCGAACCAACGATCAGAAACGACTGGCGACTCTGTGGTTACCTCCGTTTCTTTTCGCCTTTTACATAGTATACTGCGAAATTCGATACATTATTTAGGAGATTTTGCATTCGGGACTTTTTACCCGCCGGACATTTAGCCCCACCCTACGCTACTTGACAATCATTTACAGTCATTCTCTGAAAGGCTCATTCAAAAAACAACATTCCACTGTCCCGAATTATTTTTAATTACAGAAAATCACCATATCCATAATCATACCACCATTCGCCTATCACTACCCCATTCCTTTATTTCTCATTTTCAGCCGCTTGACCAGATCCACATCCACGTTTCATCATTACCCCCATTCTTCTCCCTACCGTTCTTCAATCACGCCAGTTTCCATCGTTCCGCGATATTAAACGAGTTATTGGGTCTCCCGGCGCTTATACTGATGGCACACAATTCCTGGAAGACTCAACTAGCTACAGTGAGCAACACAAAGGCGAAAGGGAGGGAAATATTAAAATCGCGATAGAAGCGTGCGAGCAATTATCATTGATCCGTTCCACGGGGCGCTCGTTAACGTTTGCCTCGGGTTTCTTCGCAGAGAACCACCCCTGGACAGCGACGGGGAAGGAGGATCCTTTCACCATGAATTGATCGAGAGAGTCGCGGAAAAAGACTCCCCCGTCGAGACGCGGAATTATTTGCGTTAATTAATTTTAGAAACGTTCAACCTTTGTGAAATGCAGAAAATTCATACGTCACCAGCCTGTTACCGCGTTCGGGCTGATTTCTGCAGCTAAAGAGGTTGCGATTTGGAGCCGTCGGAATAAACGACGACCCAATTTCGAACGGAGGGAGAGAAGGAACAAATGAGTTTCGTTTACAGAGGACCGATGTGAAAGGAGCGAAGGAAAAATGGGGACGAGTGGTGGGAGCCTGGGCGTGGAACAATGAGAGTTTTACGTTCATTAAAGGGATCGTTCTCTTCGCGATATAAAGTATATATTTGATTTTATTTCCACGTCTGTGTAACGCACACGAATATGTTGTCGGAAGCCCTTTGACAGCCAGAGAATTTCTCGCCTACCACAAATCAAGACGTCGATTTCTCTGTCGACACGCTATTGAGCAGGTACTTTACGACTAATGTGTTGGCCTCTGGGTCGCGTGTTTCAACTGGGAAATGGGTTACTGTGGGGAATATTTTTTTTTTCAACGAGCTCCGAGTCCTCGCCTCGTGTTCTCGCACGGTGAGATCGTGGAGCGATAACAGTAGCGTTAAGCAATAATCGTTTCGTCCTCGTAGCTCGTTTGCTGCTGGAAACTTTGGTGTTTTGAAGTTTCTGCCTCGTACTCGGGTTCCTTCAGTCACTTCGAGACGAACGATAGATTTTTACGAGTCTGTTCCCTCGAGATTTTGCAGTGGATACGTAGATTGCTGGATGTAATTACAGAACCGCCTACCCGAACGATTTTATCGGCTCTGTGTACTTTGAAAGCTTTATTAAGCTGTAGAGCTTAGGTATTGTGCATAAATATTGTTGTACAGGATGATTTAAAAGTGGCGTTACTATGCATGTACGTTTATTGTGCAATAGGAACTAAGAAAATGATTTTAGATTGTAAATTAATTGTTACAAATTATGTTAAAATATTGTGAGGTAGAAAAAAAGGAAAGGTTTCAGTTACTTACGAGCTACCATATATTTTATAGGACACATTGCCTCTTTGAAATTATTTGCGTGTTAGGTTGGTGGACATGAAATGTCGTTTCTCTGATTTTTTAAATTGGTGAGTTGATACAGTGCATTTATTTTTTTTTCTAATTAACGGATAGTTTCGAAATGTAGGAACTGTAAAAAGTTTCAACTTTAGAACTAATTCTTACAAAATTGGAATAATGAAATATGTTAATCCTTGGAATGGTGTTTTGAAGAAGCCACGTGTGTTTAAAGTTTTATTTAAAGAAACAATATTTCATATGCACCAACCTAATACTTGTATAAGTTTATTTAGCTGCAATCCAAATTAGAGTATTAGGTGCCCGTTTGAGTAAATCATCGTGTAAATTCAAAAATTTGACATGGGATTTTATCTTAGAGAGTAATATCAAGCATTGAGTTAACTTTGGCTCAGATCAGAGTTGTATCTGAATTAGGTTCCAGTTGGGCTCCACTATGCCCTTCCTGCAGTTGTCTTTTATATTCCTTCTTCCTTAAAAACCAAATAAAATTATATATCCAAGTTACACAAACTTACACCTGCACGCTTACACGTACGTAATCCAGAAATTCTTAAAAAGCACGATAAGTAAAAATATCCTAAATTATCCTCAAAAAATCTCTTGTCTCCTCGTACAAAATTTATAAACAAAAAACGAAGAAACATGGATAAGCTCTACGATCACAATCCCAGAATCCATCGACCTTTGCCTCCCATTATTTTCTTCGTGACTTCCCAAACTGAAACGAGCCACTCAATTTTATTCCCCTTCCCCGATCCACGACCGAAATAAAATAATCAGATTTAAAGCCTCCGAAACGACAGCCCCCATAAAAGTCTTGAATCTGTCCAAATGTATTCGTGCCTTGCGCCAGTAACCTTCACGATCCAATTTAACTCCACGTAGCTGCTGTTGCACAGAACGATATCTCTATCTCCCAACTACAGAAGCGCCGTTTCCTTTCGAGTAGAATTGACGAAGCCACGATGATTCTGAAAAACCGTCACGCGGGGCGTTCGTTCCGGGATAGGTGGATGATGGACGACGAGTGCGAGATATTCAAGCCTCCTCCTCAGCGCGCAATAATTCCTCGAGATATCTTTCCAGTGCGCCATAGATTTCGGGGACAATTGTGGAACGATCGTAAGAGGTCTGCCTCTCGCCGGGTTACCGGCTTCTTTTCCTCCAGCTCGACGGTTTACGACGGCCCCTTAACCTTTTCATCCCTTTCTGCCCTGCCACGGTGCTTGGATCGCAGCGGGATACGATGTAAATGAATTCTCCATTAATCTGAGACACTCTCTTTTTCTTCGACTGGGCGTTATAATCCTTATCTCGTTGCTGGAAAGGCAATACAGGGCGGCAATGACACGGGCAATAAAGCAAAGCTGTTGCGCGGGGAGTATTGCGAGGAACTGGGACAAGACGAGGAATTCGTGCTCCTTCGACGTGATCGGTGCAAAGAGGTCGAGAGGAAGGTGGAAGCTTCGAGGAAATCTTACGGTACGATCATACTGCAGGTTGCTCGTCTAACACTGACCCAGTGGGAGCCGTGTTATAAATTATGCGAAGTTTCTTCCACGAAAAACTGCGGGAAGGAATCGATGTAGGGCCTGGCGGGGTTAGACGGCTATTAAGAGCACGGAGAATTTGCGCCGAGGTGCTTCGTGGAGGGGTGAAGGACCTGGAATTAAATGTGTATGTAGAAATTAGATGTGAAGCTTGAATTGAAATTTGTATTAATATTATCCGGAATGGATGTCGAGGATCTTAATTATAAGTCATAAACCTGTCTCCGTCTAGACACATTTTATTACTAGCAAAAGAATATAAAAGAATCCTCATAACAGAGTTTACCATGAAAAAAATATAAATAGAAAACCATGACTATCCACGCAACCATTGCAAATATAAATCACGTACTCATAAAATAATGGCCACTTTCAAAGATATCATCCCATGTACAACTACAGAATACGATGCACATCATTACGGTTTACAATGCAAAAATATTGCTCAATCGAAATCAGTTTCAACTCACGGTTCAGTGCACCTTAGATAACAAAGAAGTAAAGAGCACATATTAATCCGATTTCCATCGCGAGATCCCTCCACGGTCACACAATACCACCCCGCGCAATCGGTGCCAATGTTCTATTCTACAGATCGCTAAAGCATCGCGCCCCGTCGGATCCCGTGGGCGTTGACGAGGAGCAGGTCTTGGCCCCGAGCCTGCCACTTGTCGATTTCAATTCGACGAATTGCCACGCTGCCGGGGGGCTTTGAACCCCGATGAAAGTTCCACGTGCATTTCCAAAGGTGCACGCCCGATAAAAATGCCCGCGCAGCCGCTAACGCCATAGCCCGTTACCCATGGGCAAAGATCCCCACCCCCACGCTCCCCAGCCACCCTCTTGCGCCGCGGGATGTACCCCTTTCATCTGATCGCGGGGCTGAACGTGCCAAAGGGACTGCGCTGAGTTTCAACCGCGCGTCGAAAGTGCCCTCGCGAGGTTCTTTCTTTTTTCACGCGGCAGCTGGAGAACCGTGGGGGCGAGTGGGCGGGTGGGGTACGAGGGGTCGCGAAAATCAAAGAAGCGTTCCTGGAAGCGTGGAAAAAAATTGCATCGCGGCCGGACTAATGAACGCGGCTAGTGGCACTAGCTGGGGATGCGCGCGGAATATCAGCTGGCCGTGTGTCATAATTACAAGGTCGAAATTGCTGGGTTGCGTAGCCCGGTTTCGGTAACGAGGCTACGGCCTGGAATTTCGTTTATGCCGGGAAATCGTGTTTCAGCCCGAAATTTATGGCGTGATTTATCGGCACTCCCTTCCGTGATTATCATTTCGGGCTGGATTTCGGGTGGGGGCTTTGACTTTGATTGTAAGGAATGGTCGGATGCAAGGTGGGGACTACATACCTGCTCAGGGTTTCAGATCGTTGCTATTAGGGGAATTCGTCATATCGTCGAGGAGGTATAAGTTCGGATTGAAATATAGTTTCCTTATGCAGGTATATATTATGTAGGTAGAGGATGGATGAAATAGAGGCTGTACGAGGCATACCTAATACTGTTTTGCGGCGAATGAAGACACTAATGATGGTACTTCCGTGTAATCTACATTTCACTTAATGTAGTGTGTAATAGAATAGAAGAAATTGGTGACTACAGAATTGTAGACACTGGTGCATATTACTTTACAATGTGGCGCATTGGTATAAAAGAAGCCTTAAACCAAATCTAAAAATCATTAGATCCCTCAAACTACCATTTCCTTACCGGCGAGCCAGCCTCTGGTCGGTTATCATTGCTTCTCGCCGGTTTTCACTGTTTTTTTTACACCGTACTCTCCCTCTTTCTCTCTCTCTCTATGTGTTTTCGCTCACGCGTCTCTGTTCTCCAATGTTTAATTTGAAACAAGGTGTCATATAGCTGCTAATGAAAATTTCAGTGTTTGTATTCCCCATTAAGGGGACTAGGCAGTCGAAATATCGATTTTTTATTGCATTTTCCGAAAGTACTATCCTTTCTGAATAAAATGCCCCTTGGTTTATAATAAAATTCGCAAAATTGTAGATTTGGCAGCTAAAAATGTCAAGCGGCAACCTATAGCGTCGCCTTTGCCCAGAAATTTTAAACGCGTTTTTCTCGAATATTTTTTCCTCTTCTCTTGTTCCTCATTGCAAACGAATGGAGGTTCAGATCGACTTGAAAAAAATTACAGGATGTGTAAAACATGTGTCATTTCGGACCAAACCTCTGATATGGTCCGTAAACATTCGAGATTTTCATAAAAAAATTAAGTCACCGGATTTTGGTAGCGTAAAAACAAGAACGAATTTTTCTCGGAAAAATCGCCGTTTTTCAGCCACCAATTGCATAATTTTGATTTAATTTTTGTTTTTATAGGTTTGGTCCGAAACTATGAGTCCAAAAAACAAGAATCACACCTTTGAAATCGGATTGCGTTACATTTTAAGACCGATATTAAGGGAAAACGACGGAAAAACGTTAAAATGTTTACACGTCTGCATTGCCATTTTTGAAGCACATATATATTTCTTACCATTTTTTTTCAATCTGTATGGTAATAACAAACATTGGATAAAAGGATAAATCTGGATTTGCTTTCATTTTTTTACAAATAAATAAGGGACAGAGTCCCTTTCTCACTAAAAACGACTGCCTAGTCCCCTTAAAGACAAAATTCTCATTTGAATAGAAATTACATATAAATTAAAACAATCCGAGTAAAGTCCTATTTAGACTCGACATTCTCGGAAAAATTTTATAATACTCTCATGAAGGTGTAACAAGAGACAAGGATCCTTAAATTTTCTTAAAATTCCTAGTTAAAGCGATCGCTCAGAAATGCTCAATAGCTTCGAAACGGTATTTTGCCAAACTTAACGTCACTCAAAGTGTCAAACAGTACAATTCAATACCCATTTAAAATCCCAATCTCTCAATGAAGGAACAAAGCAGGTTACCATGAAACCTGATGAATCCGTCAGAGTCGATGACCAGAAATCTCTTTTGCCTTTGCAGACGGCGGGTGTACCACGTGCCTGGGCGACCCACGGAGGAGAGGATGTCCCGGTGTTCGCCATTGGTCCGCTGGCGAATGTCTTGTTCTCCGGCAGCATCGACCAGAGCTATATACCGCACGCGATCTCGTACGTCGCCTGTCTGGGTCACCAAGCGAGCCGCTGCTCCCGAGATTCCACGTCTAGCAACGACACAATGAGCGTCCCGATAAGCTGTCCCTCGGCGGAGCCGAACAGCGCCGCGATATCCAGCGACGTGATGAATGACCAGGCCAGAAATCCACCCACGAAATCCGCCGCGTCCCTCAAAGCTACCAGACGCCGTTTGCTGGCCAGCGTGCTGCTGCCCCTTATCCTCGCCATCATGCCCTGCCCGTTCGAGGCCAGGAGTTAATGCACCGTTTGAGTCTCTTCCGTCGAACAGTTACCGGGCTACGTTCGACGTGGATCGCCCTGAAGAAGCCCCGCCTGACGATCGTCCGGGATGGGACAACAGGTGATCCTCGTAATCATTTCCTCGCTGAGACTCGAGGATTACGAAGCTCGTGCGTGGAGGATGTGGGCAAAGGATTACGCGCGTGAGCCTTCGCAGGGCTGGCAGGACGTGGGCAAATGGAGGGTCTATTAATACCTGTCGATGGAACGAACTGAAGATTGGGGATCGCGAGCTGACAGTAACGCGGAAATAAGTGGTATCTAAGAGGGATGGGGGATGAGACTGTGCTCGTCGTGAATTTGCCTGGGATGGGAATAATTTATCAACGACTGGATACGTCAAGCCTCGATCAAGGAGAACGCCAATTCCCCCCGCGGAAAATTCATGGTATCGCTGAACACGACCAACGCACGGATGGGCTCCTCGCTCCCTCTTAAAGCATGGCGCTGTCACGTCGCGTCTGAGGGGAGAATTAATCCCAAACCGGTGCTTCTTCCATCAGATGGCGTTACGCGGAACGTACGCGGCTAGGGGGAGCAGCGGGGGAGTATGTTCGGTTAATCAGCGTCACAGGTCCACGGATGAACTCGGATACCCGGCGATCCCGGAGACGTTTTCCCAAGCGCGAAACAATAAATTCGCCAAGCCAATCGCGCCGAACGTCGCGCGAGTCACGAGCGTTTTATGGGGGATTCAATGGAATGCAAAGTGGCAATTTCCCTGGGAAACACGGTAGCCAGGCGTTTTCTGACTCAATCAAGGGATATTCACTCAACGGAACCTTTTCGATCCTTGATCTCGGGCGTCGCTCTGTTCAAGGGAGAGTTAATGGCAGTTCGTGACTAATTTGGCAAAGAATCTGGAATCACGTGACGAGGCCGGGGAGATCCCGAGCGGATCAGAGAGAATTTACGACGATAATGACTGTCGTGACGCTGCTCGGTGAACTTTGCCGACTTTCAAAGCCCTCCTAGGATCTAAATGAGGTTTACAAGTGGCACGTGACGAGGATAATTCAGGCAATCCTTGCGCGGCACCGCGATGAATTCAGTGGTTCGATTAAAGCCGTGTTGGGTATGACGGGGAGAAGTGTTATGCGACGTTGGGGCAAAGTGTCGTGGAACTTGGCGTTGAACTTTGTGGAGTGAAATTCGATGGGGATGAGCGGGTCTTCAGTGTTTTTCGGGAAGATCCGTTTATGTATTAGGTGACAGTTGGATCGAAACTATGTGATGGCTCTAAAGACTCTGTTAAGTATATCAGTACAATATCAAGCAAAGGCACGAAGACGAAAGAAAGCTTGCTGCGAGCGGGCAATCGAGTCCAGTGTTTTGTACGATAAACATGGAAGTATTTTGTCAACGACGCAGGTCATTAAACGCTTCGAGGTTGCTGTAATAGAAGTTTAGTCTGACGCGTTCATCCATTTTCTCATTGATATTGTTCTATTTGTTAAAAGAATTTAAGGATCACCAGGCTTATCTGGTTTCCTAGAAGATATTTTCCATTCAAAGTACAATTTGAGGAGCCTCTCTCAAAAGGAATGATCACGGTCGAAAGAAACTCCTTGAATGTCAATCCTTGAGAGAGTCTGGGTTTTAATGTTTTTTTTTTTTTTTCAACAAACGAAAACTGCCAGCTACCAACTGCTTTAGCGTTTAGGGACAACCTCTGAAATTGTTACACCTATCAATCGAGAAAGCTAGCGCAAACTTGGGCTCCACGTAAGTAATAATGCCATCAATTACTTTTAGGGAGAAGAGCTTCTCCCACTTTTCGCAAAGTCACCAAGCATCGTCTTTTAGATGCGATGAAACACAAATGATATTGGGACACGTTGCAATGGCCCATTGCTGGGACTGGGGCTGGGACTATTCGAATATTTTACAAGTATCCGAATGCTACGAATAAACTACGAATATTTGAGTATTCGAATGTTATTATTTGAATACTATTCGAATATCGATGTATTTGAATACTATTCGAATACCAATATATTCGAATACTGATGTTTTCGAATAGTATGGTGTGAAGAGAAAATTAGCTTACAAGATTTCACCCTGACAAATGAACCTAAAGAACTTGATTTATAATTCACACCATACTATTCGAATACAGCAGTATTCGAATACTAAAATATTCGAATAATATTCGAATACTAAAATATTCGAATAATATTCGAATACTAAAATATTCGAATAATATTCGAATACTTGGATATTCGAATTATATTCGACAAATAATTGAGCAAATGAAGTATTCGAAAATACGAATACCGAAAAATTCGACAAATAGTCCCAGCCCTAGCAATGGGTCGTTCCGTTAACATTCGAATACGTTAAAACGAAGCTTACACACTGTATTACAAGAAAATTGAATTTAATTGAAATTCGTGATGATACGTTGTGTGTCATCGAGTTTCATAGAAATCCCTGTTTCGTCATTTTCATGAACACATTGTTGTTTTTGAAATAATTAAATTATGCTGTTCGTCAAAAGGAGCGTAGGAAGGATGGGAATGAAAATTAATTAGAACAGGTGACATCAACGAATGAGACTTAACCTTTACTTCAATTCACTTCAAATTAATTTACTATCTGAATGGAAGGACTTAACCCAGATCTAACGCAGACACTTTTATTTCGTGATGTGTTGAAGATAAATGACCTCAGAACGAGATGTCGTTCGTTTTTACTACGCGAAGTAGATATCTCTGGCATTTGTAACTGGAAGCAACGGCGATACTACAGCGGATTGAGATAAGGGGAACGCTCTGTACATGATCCATAAGATACGTAAAACTGATCGATGTGAATCCTGAGTTTCATACACGCGTTTGTCTCGTTCAAGTGATACGAGTTGGTCATCAAGATCGTATCAATGATGCCTCCGCTTGTTCACGTTGCATAGGCGATGGAATCGAGGGTCGCTGACGTAATCAATCCATTCCTGACTCTAGCAACAGGGGAATCGCTGCAGCAACTTGCAGTGTGCATCTCTCGTGTGCATTGCAAGCACAGAGTTTCAGGAACGAGGGTCGGTACTGTTGAGTGTTACAACTTCGTGCGCGATAATTAAAAAATTATTATTACTACCCCTACAAATTTGAAAGTTACAAGTACTATCATTATTGGGTTTGGAATTTATTTCTACCACTGTTATTATTATTGTTGCACTGAAAGTGGAATCATAATGTTACTCTACCATGGCCCGTTGTTTTTTTAAATAATACGAAATTGGGTTTGAAAATTTTGTTACAGCAGATACCTAAAGAATTTTTTAGTGCTACTTGTTAGATACTAATGATAGTTGTAACTTTCAGATTATTCCAGTAAATTAATCATGCCACAGGGTTTTATGAAACCTTCATACTCCAAGATTTAATCTCAGCTGCGACAAGAGCAGGGGAGAGATGGTGTGAAAGTGATATTTTTTTTAGGACCAGATAGTAAAAAACTAAGTAACCATTCTGGTTCTAATTGGTAAAATTAGAAAAGACACTTATCTGACTATAACTCTCTATATTTACCTCTTATTTTTCGCTTTTTAAAAAAGTGTATTTGTCTCTTTCATAAATTTTTTGCGTCCTATTTATAAATATAACAAAACAATTGAAAATCTGGTCTCTAGAGTTACAATATTAAACAGGGATTACTTTACGTATCTTTCATTGTTCTTGAATAAATATCAGTCCAGATGCAGTAATAAAGAAATCAGTCGTTGATAACAGCACCTGACAAAACGTTCCGAGAGAACACCAAAAATTTTACTTTGAAGCATGAAAAGATTCGTGGTTTGGCATGCATTAATGTTACTACAAAAGAAAAATACTTTCGTTGTGGGAATATTTTTTACGTTTTAAATA
This sequence comes from Andrena minutula, assembly GCA_929113495.1. NCBI lineage: Eukaryota > Metazoa > Arthropoda > Insecta > Hymenoptera > Andrenidae > Andrena > Andrena minutula. The sequence goes on from OV815994.1 coordinate 44,575,695, forward strand.
ATTGCAATGTCCCTTTCATACCACCTCTACCATGACAATAGACAATCATTCAAGCCTAACACAAACTCTGGCTGGAAGCTTGGAAGTGATCTCGCGAAGTTATTTAACTGCGAGACTTCGTCCAGGGAAAAGGACAACTCGACGAACTGAACCGTGAAGTTTGAAGAATGATCACTTCAGCCTGTCCCCAAACTTTCACGGGAAAATACTGGAACTCCTCCATCCGTTTGTATTGATTCCTTCGGCATTACCTTAAACACCGTCGCTTTCAATGCGCCTACAATGAAAACCAATCGACGGGTCCAAGTCAACCCATTACGCACTGCACTCTCCAATTCATTACGATTCGAACGTTTCTGCCCGCGATTTTACACATACCGCGCTAAAAATCCACGAAAGCATTGAAGCTTGTGTTAGGTTCGTGCTCATGAAATATTGCCTTCATATTCGAACTTCGAAGATACGCAACTTCTTTTAACTAAAACGCGGTAGACGCAAAGAACGCAAATTCCTCTAACAAGCTTCAAGCTGCAAGTCAGATATATTGAAGAATAGTCAAACTTTTCTTAGAAAGAATTTTTTTGGGCGCAAAGAGGAGTCTCGAAATCTCATAGCGACTACTATCTACGTATATCGAAGTATGTAATTAAATATAAAAATGCCAAGGCCCAAGAGAAATATAGTCACCCACAAATTTGTTTACGAAAAACTGGCATGTTGGTTCGAACACATTACGCCTGCGTCCTTATTTTTTCTATTCAAATTAAGGGTCAAGTAATCAAGAAGCAAAAGCGAGATAATGGCTTTTATAAGTAGTTATTCTTCATAATTTACGTGAAGAAATCTGTGAGTCACTGCATTTTCCCCAGTCACTAAACGAGAATCAATACAGGGTTCCCCGTTATTTATTATTATTATTATTCGTCTTTATTTCTCAGTAAATATGCAATGAAACAAACCAGTAAATAGTAATACATTAAAGCAGATGAAAGTAAAAGGCGAGGCTGCAGTACAATGTTGTTAGAAGCCTAACCGTGGCTACAAAAAAAACTAAAACTGAAACTAGAAAGCAAGAAAGAGAAATTATGTATCGTGATGATATTAGTAATTTATTACGTTAGAACTGCAAATCCACGACGAGATAAAAATATCGTGGCTTCGCGGTGTGTTTCCACTAATGGAGAAATTTTAATTTTGTCATAAAACTAGACTCTCACGAGACAAGTTTCATGATATATTTTTAAAAATCTCATCTCTCGCGACTTTTTCCATTCCCTGTCTCGTGTAAAATCTCCTCGTGGATTCGCACCTACACAATCCGACGAGAATCATCGCGCATCGCATATGAATCACTATATAGGACGCATCAACCGAAGCGAGTCAATGTTCATGGAGGATCGACCACTTTCGGATCGCCGTGCTTCGATCCTTATCCGTAATAGGTATGAGTTCTCCAGTCAAGTGGACCGAGCTCCACCGATGAAGCTCATCTATTTTCGTGCAGTATCGAGGGAATTAGAAGCGCGGATCTACCGGATGGAGCTTCCTTTGCCTCTCGACCCTGTATCGTTCGTTATCGGAGAGGAAGACGCGCGTCTCCGCCGTGGAGAAATGTCTTACGTTGCATCAACGTATTAGATTCCATTTCGTTCGGTCAAGGATCGTCGACGCGGATAAACCGTTCGAGGGAGAGAAATCCTCACGGTGATTGTCTATTTACAATGGCACGTGGAAGTGGGCAGGCTAACAGGACGTGTACAACCGTGGAAGTCGGGGGAAACTGTAAGAACGTGACGGTGTGTACAGTTTCACTAACGCGGATCGTGTGTGTACCCTTCGTTCGGATCTTTCTATTGATACCCCCCGGGGACATCTCTCAACGCCAATATTTTCCCAACTATTTCCTTTGTCCGATCCTTTTCTTTACGTAGGTATCGACTTATATATTACAAACACAGGGATTTGTTTTAGAAAATATAAAGTTGCTTCTCAAATAGTTTAACTTGGGCGGGAAGTCCAGTGGGTTTGTGTTATTGAAATTTCCGTGGCTTTGGATTGTTGAAACGGAAATTTGCATTTTTAGATACCTACTATTTACGTACTGTCACTTGAAGTGTGAAGCTTCCAAAATAAGTAATACCAGTAAGCCTTATAATTTGAAATTATATTTAAAAATTCTGCTCCTTGTTGATCTAATCTGGACGAATAGAATTTAATAGTTTCAACTTAACCGGTTAACTGGCAACGTATCATACATGATCAAAAAAAAATTCTGGCTAATTCTGTTATGTATCATATGTGATCAAATGGAATAACTTTTTGATTTTCAAATGATTTGAATGAAACTTTGAATGTAATGGGTTTTGGGGTCGGTCAATCTGAATTTGGCAGACTCATAATGGCCGAACCAAAATGGCTGCCAAATATTAAAATATTATCGGGATTTAGAAAAATTGTACATAGGGGTTTTTGGGGTCGCTGAATCTGAATTTGGCATTGGAATTTTTAATTTCAATATGGCAGACTCAATATGGTCGAGCCAAAATGACCAGCGGATTGTTGGGATTTGTATAAATTATTCGTACTGTATTCAATTATAGACTGCAATACTGCAATCGAATTATAGACAAGAAAACTTCACAAATAAAAATTTTTTAAATAAAAAAAGGTTTAGTAATGAATTGAAAAAACTCACCCCCAAATCCTATTTTTTAGGGGTTGGGGGCGTCAGATAAGAAAAACAACCTCCGGAATCTATTCAGCCACTCAAAAAACCCCTGTGTAGCAAATTTGGTGTGATTCACTTAATTTTTCGATATTGCCAGTTTAGGCACGAATAGTAAAAAAAGCCGTGCCAGTTAACCGGTTAAATAGTTCATCTTGCATGCTGCATACATATCTACAATCTTCTCGATATCTGCAATAAGCAAAGTTAAGAGTTACAATAGCAATGATTAATCATCATAAATGCACAATATTGAAGAGTGCAACGTCCCCGTACTCTTTCATAAAACCCAATCGTGCTGATCGTGTATCCTCAAACCAACAGAAAGATTTACAGAGATCGACGCAATTTACCGGGCGATCTCTCGTGCACACATGCAATAAAACCGTTCCATCCGCAGAAGTGAGCCAGTTATGCCGTTCAGAAAGACAACGAATATCCTTGCGTTTCGTGCGATCGTTACGAGGAACAGCGGTGTCGTGGATGCAGATATCTCGCAAGGATCGCCTTGTTCCTTTCTTACGACCCATTTTATAGTCCGGTGTTCTTATGTGTTGGTCATCGGGCCGATAGGTAACGTTTTTCAACGCTAATAAAAGCGTGTAGTAAAAGTGAGCTTCGCGACGCTATTGGCGGAGGCAGCGTAAATATGTTGTAAATAAGTTTTGCGAACGATGTTAAATCGCTGGCGTGCTGTGGTGGCTCTTAACGAACAATCGTTTACAGGGTGTAGAGAAATCGCTGGCATTGGTCTGACGTATTACAATTCATAGTCGCAATTAACTTCTTGAATGAAATATACTTATGGTATTTCTTTGGATCAGTGATTCTTTTAGATATTTGCTACCACATTGAAAATGCTGATAGGTCATTATTGTGTTATATTGTCGTTGTAATTATACATATTAATAAAGGTTATATAAGAAAGGTAGTAAAAAATTTTAAAAGCTTAAGCTTTGATTGAAACGTTGTAAGATGTTGCTTTCTGTTGTGATATGATTTTTAGGATGAGAAGTCATCGCTTTTAGGATTCTATTATCATATTTTAAATATATTGCTACGAATTTCGCGTCCACTAACATTTAATATGTTTTCTCGAGGTTTGGGTTATGACTTAGGTAAAGGTGCACAAATAAATAAACAAGGTACATAAATTATTTAGGTCTTTATTTCAGACCTAATTTGACATTGAATATAGATCTAATCCACACTTAAATTTAAACCTGCTGTTCGTTATAAATTTACTACATTTAGATTCCTTTACTTTACAATATTTCTTATTTGTAGCAAAAGCGGCTTAATTTAAAATTTACTAGGATTCAGATTTCAATTACGAAATTTTGATAACTTTTAACCCTTCAATGACAACCACTACAACTTTTTCAAATTTTCATTTCTTCGCGCGAGTAGTTGCAAGCATGTATAACAATTTTACAACATACGACACTGCCCAGAAGAATTACGACACCCTTTCACCATTATTTTCCATCCTAAATGGTTTCTCACCGTTCACGTGTTAAATAAATAAATAAATAAATTTTCCCAGAACTGCACGAATAATTGTTAAAATTTTTATATACATAAGATTTCTGAATGCTTCACAAGGAATAAATATTCAAATTCTCGGGTCCCGTCACTTTTATCTCAAACCAACTACATAAAACGAACACATTTGTCTTTAAATATACATGCTACCAGAGCGTCTCACCGTACACTTCGTTGTCCTAAAGAGGATTGAACTAAAAGTTAAGAAGCCCTGCCCTAAGCCTTTCTTTCTTCGCGACACGTGGTCGTATATCGTGGCGATAACAGCAGCAGGTGGATTCCGACAATTCGACCAATTCCAGGTCGACAAGGATCGTGAAGAAATCGATTTTCGCGGCCTAACACGGGTGGCTTAATCTGCGCCAGTAAATTTCTTGAAATAGGAAAAAACTCGAGCGACTCCTCTTGTCGGAAGATTTCGAGATAGCAACGGGGGAAATCGAGCGAAGGGGGCTCGTGATTGAATTGGAGCGTACGAGATAGAACTCAGCCACATATAACCCTCGAACCATTGTACCGCCTCCAAAACTCCTTCTTCCTTGTCGAAGTACATTGTGAACACAAAAATTAGCTTCACTTTCACCTTGAATTACAGCAAAAAATAAATCTAGTCGCTTGTTCGTAGATAACCATATCCCCTTGTGTCTTCTTCAATTAGGACACTAACCAGTGTTTTAATATTATACTGATCTTTCCCAAATGCTTTTAGCGAGGGTGGAAATAGAAATTTCGCAGGAAAGGTGGGTCGTTTGATTTTAGCGGGAGCAACGAGGTTGCTCGGTAGCGACAGGATTAATTATTGTCATGTACAGGTTGGAGTCAAATGGCGATCGTGAACACGTTGGCGGGAGAAAGCTGCCGAGCAGACGCGTGTCTCAGTCGACGTGGTTCGTGGCGACGTTTGACGCTAAAGGTTAATTAACTTCCGGTGTCCCGTGGGCAGCCGATGCTGGATCGATCTTTCCGTCTCTGGCCCATTCAGATTTCCTCCCCGGGGGGAAAGAAGATAAGCGCCCCCTTCGTTCTTATGGACGCTCCACTGATTAGCTTCCCACATCAATTTCCAGCGCTGTTCGTGCAATCAGAGGTTGAAAGCAAAAGTGACGAACGCAACGAGCAATAATTAAACGTAGATCATTCGCGCTTTCGATATACGGCGTCGTGGTTGCGACGCGAAGTGAAATGTGTTATTCAGCGGCGACGTAAATTGGAGTATTTGACACAATTTTTCTTCACTCGTTACTGCGCTCGAAAGGGCTTTTTGTCTACCGTGTGAGTTAAACATATTGTGGTTTCGCAAACTGTGAGGTAATTGGAGGGAAGGAAGGACTGAAAATATAACTACGAACATTGTTCACTGTTGTTCAGTTCTGAACCAGGTATTCAACACTTTTGCAAACGAATGTGGAGGATTGGCTTTCCATTTGTAATATTAATGAGTTCTGAATCTTTTTTGATTAAATTTGGTTACTTTCTGCAGAAGTAGAAGAGTCAGGTGAGGTTTTTTATTTGTATTTTTTATTTACTATGTTATTCTTTACTATTGTGAGATATTTCTTACTCTGGAAATTCAGCATTTCTTGAAAAGAAATCAAAGAGTTTAGAGGCAAATAGTACTCCATTACTGTTTACTTGAAATTAACCATTTATTTTAATTTCCTATGCAAAATATTTGCATAGACTTTTTGTATTCGCTGTTGTACTTCACTTGCATCGTTGATCTAAAATGAAGAAATCAAATTTTCCTAATGTACACATAAAAAAGAAGGCTGCAAATAGTTGATGAATTCTATACCTACATTCCTACAAATAAAATTACTCCCCTCAATCCTCTGTGGTTGAATTTTTAATCAGTATTGACTACACCCTTTCTGACAATTTGTGCAACTACCTATTCGATATCTCCTAAAGGCATTACCCATAAATAAATAAATAAATTATAAAATTGAACAAAAAGTAAAAGGAATATAAAACTTCCACAGATCGTTACCCCCAAATTCTTTGATCATCTATTCAGTAAATTACTTTTCGTATTAAAACCACAACACCCTTAGCCATGATCCCACACCAATTCCGGATTTGAGACGGTCATGTAATCCGAGGCGACAATAACGTCCCGAAATGGTGATAAAGTAGTCACTTGAGAAACTAAAAAGCTCCATCGCAAACATGCGACGAGTCTCCTCCAACTTTACGCAGTTAGGAGACCGATTTGTATCAATTAAGATGCTCTAAGGACCGCGGGAGAAGGTATTGCTCCGCGTCCCTCGCAGCTACAACCCGCATAGAGTCGGCAAAAGGAACTGGAACATATTCTTCCACCGTGTTCCTTTACCACCTCTATGCGAAGGTGTCAATAGCGACCAATGCACCGAACGCATTACTTCACACGTAGTTTAACGAGTAAACTAGACACGACCCCTCCACACCCCACAAACCATGATATAGCACAATTACCCGCGTTCGCTCTAGAAGCGAAGAATCGTGTTGATATCGACACTAACGGCTATGACACTGACAACGAGAAAAACCGGAAACGATGCTTGTTCTATCGCTCGGCACCATGTTCTTAGGTAAAAAGGGACAGATGAGTTTAGATGTTGGTAATCACGTTTTCTTGAAATTGTCTGTTGTACGTTGTGTTCACAGTATGCACGTGTATGTGTGTTGCGCGTGTAAGCGTGTGTATGATGGTCAGCGATAAATTATCACCGTGTGAGCCTAGTCTCAGCGAAACTGAACCTATGGTTAAGATTTTAGCGTCGCGAGTCGATTGTAACCGCGATAATCCGTGAGACCAAACTCCGAAGTAGAGACTCGAGCTCACAGATCTATATATATATAAATGAATATATATAAATATATTTCTGTAAATAACGTGAATACGAATTATTACAGATGGAATTTACTATAGATATCTGTATATTATTGTTTCATAAAAAAGGAATTTCGGAGATGTCGTTGATTTGTTTATTTCTTTGCCTTTCCTTGTGTTCCTTCCTCTCTTAGGTATTTGCACTCCAGGTGAGATGAAGTAAGAGTACTTCAAGGAAAGGAGTTTAAAATAATTTAAAATTGATTGCTCTGGATTTCTAGATCAAGATGGCGTAGGAAAAGTTAGCGTGGTAAGTAACATTGTGGTCATCGCTGGAAATGTGAACTTTGTGTCAGGAGAAGGTACATATTATGACTCCAACGACAAACGATAAGTGATTCCAAACTTGTATGACACATTTTAAATGTAATGTGGAAGATTGGATCAAAATGTTTTCTCTTTAATTTAAATGACATTATTTATTTTTATCAGAATAAACCTAATATCTTCAGAATTTTGTGTGATTCAGAAAAAATTGTCGATATTTGCTTTAAGACAACATTTGCTGCAAATCGGGTTGAAGTCTGAAGTCATGACATCTGACCATCTTCCCGGAGGTACCTGGAAAGATGGTTCGGGTCGTTGGCAGATACCACTCACATAATTATTCATGGACAAATTGAAAAGAAAAAACAAACTTATTTATGAATACTACAGATTTATTAATATTTAATTTGTTTACGCTAAACAAGTAAAGAACACATTAAATAAAAAGTGAACTACCCACTGACGAGTAGCAAAACAAATGAATACAAAAGTGAATAAATAAAATAAGTAAACGGAAATAATAAAAAAATAATCCCTTGCAAAATATTGTAAATTTAACTGATAGAATAAAAGTTTAGAAAATGAGTCATCTCTCACTCACAATGTGAAAATGAACCATTTATCTGAATCATAACTCGACCATTTCTCTTTTCTGCTGGAAGAGATGATTTTCTCTTTAGCTTCGAAATGAAGGGTTAATATGGCATCATATTTTCGTTGCATTATCCCTTAATACCTCCACTACCTTATTATCTAAAACATTAAACGGTAATTAACTTAGAAATATATGTTAAATACGATTCTTAGGGGTTGTCCTTAAATTACGTAAGGCTTTTTTTGGGTCGCGAATTTCTTACGTTTTTTTACAAGGGGGGTGGCAGGTAGCTTCTTACATAATATTTTTTAACCTAATTTTCAATGAATACAAATTCTATCATTAATGTTCCAGAAAAGTAGTTTTAGTTTAAATTTCCCGAATCCAAGTTAAATGAATTATATAAAAGAACTTTATAAGAACCTTTAAAAGAACTCTAATAATTGTAAAAATTCAATGTAAAAAATATTACGTAAGGAGCAGGTTGCAATATTAAATCTTACGAATAATTCTTATACTGGGGGAGGGAGGGGGAAGAAATCGCCAAAATTACCCTTACGTAATTTAAGGACGCCTCCTTACCTTTTATAGCTTATAAATCCAGGAAACACCGAAGGCAGCGAAATGACGTTATTCGTTCAACTGTTTGATGTTCTATTGTTCCGTACCTTAACGCGGTCTTACGTATAGACTTTGAAACACAGCGACTCGACCAACTTGTCTGCCCGTCCGACTCACCCGGATTTAGGGGAGACCGGGGCTAGTTGATACAGAGGCAGGTTGATCTCGACACTGTATATATGTAGCTCCATTTGAGCGAGACATGTGAAGTTTGTTGTTCAATTCTTTACCCCCATCTAGCGTACGTCCGTGTACTTACCTTGACGTTAACAATAATTTTTTAACTGTTTTCGTTTATAGAGAGAAGAAGCAAATAGTTTTGATACATTCCAATTGATCGTCCAAATATCATTTTTTCATTCATTTTGTATGTATTTTCTCAAGTTTTAGCCTACTATATATCAAAGAGGAAATACCAAAGTATATTTTGGCATATTTGTTATTAAGTAATTAATTCAAACAAAAAATGAAAAAGTTGAAAACAGAATAACGCACCAACTAGCCCCGCACTGGGTTAAATTGATACACTTTGCCTTCGTCCAAATAACATTTTTTCATTGATTTTGTATGTATTTCTCAAGTTTTCGCCTACTATATATCAAAGAGGAAATACCAAAGTATATTTTGGCATATTTGTTATTAAGTAATTAATTCAAATAAAAATGAAAAAAAATTGAAATCCGAATAATGTATCAACTAGCCCCGGTGTCCCCTACCCTATACTTACACCCCTACGATGCATTATTCTCGAGAATAAAAATTCTGCCAACATACCGTACTTTCACCTTCAGACCAGACAACCGCATTAGGTATAGAACGGAAGAATCCATCAGACGAGCTTTCGTCCCAACCGCCATCGCCGCCCGTGAACCAGCTGTAACGAAGTGCAACAGCGAAGAGCGTGATTAACTTAACGAGCAAACGTATTATAGGGGAACCTAAATACCGGTAAATTATATCGGGCGCGGTTCCATTATGAACCGGCGTTACTCGCAACCCCCGTTCCCCGAACGATGCATAATTCATTCGGGCCCCCAATATTCCGCGCTCACTCGTACGTCCACCGTGGTTTTCCACTAATGTACTATCGTACTTTAGGCAGCGCCAAGCATCGCCCGCAGATAGCGATCTGCGAAGTTTCGGACCGCGTAGTCATGCAACAATGACGCCAAATTCGCGCGTACACTTGGGCCAAAGTGTCTTAACCCCTCCGAGGACTTCTGTAGTCTCAACCGACTCCCACGCATTTCTGCATAACCTACAACTTATCGCTTGCACGTAATTTTCGCCACTAAAAATCCTCCCTGCTTATCTCACACGCTGCATTAATCATGGTGGAATCAATGAAAACAGTTCACCGCTATTTACAAAGTCACTTAATTCGCTCTCATAAAGTTCAAATTTTCTAATCCAGTTTTCCAGAAGTCACCTCGGGACTAGAGATGGGCAAAAAATTATTTAAAATAAAAATTTCGTAGACAAATTTTTATTTCAAATAATTGTTTGCCCATCTCTGCTCGGAGCTAATACAAACCTTTGTTCTTCAATCATGGATTTCTTGGAGCTGAAACTCCTAGAAATCGAGACAGTATTCTTCTAACTCCAATCCACTCAAGAAATTCGCTCGAAATCGTCGTGTAAGATCCTGCGCCGATTCCACGTGAACTGCGCGTACACAAATCACTCACAGCAGTCTGATTCCTCTATACCCAAGTTACCAGCAACTCGATTCTGCTCGTTCGCTTCCAATCGTTGGCACTCGAGTGCCAGCCTATTTAACTCGTCTGCACGGTATCAAGTAGAGCAGAGTCTAAGGTGGCATCGAGCCCCGCGGTTTGTCATTTGACTGGCGAAACACGTTCTGCCACTTCCGAAGCTGGCGGAATTCTGCGGTGGTATCGCGACAAGACGGCGGACCAAACTAAACCCGTATCGAATATGATACTTGGTAGAAAGTGTCTGTTCTAATCAGGCCCGTGTGCAGCGACGAAGAGGTTCCTGCTTGCGAAGCGGCGTCGTCGAATAATAGGAATAACACGCGACTGGATTCGGTGTATATTGGTGGCGGTACAAGGTAAGGCGCGCCGCTTCTGCCCCGCGCCTACGAATGCTTTCACAAACTCTGTAAACTACTCATTTCGAAGTTTCCACCGAACGACGGGGTGGCTGGAAGTGATAAACTCGTGACAGCCGCAACCAGGTATCCGTGAAATGACAGATCGCATGGATATAGGATTACCCTGTATTCCGCGAGTCATAGGCGTTTCAACGTTTATTGCTCTGATTGCGTTTTATTCGAATGGGAGGCAAAAGCGAGGCTGGGTTAATTTGGAGGCTGATGAAACGTCGATAGTTGTGGGAGATAAAAATAAAAATGTAAATGATTAATAGTATTCGCACGTAGAAATGAAGCAGTTCTAGTAAAGATTTTGTAAATTCGGATTTGATGGTTTATTGTAATATATTGATAAATTTTATAAATATACAATGCTGGACAAAATTAAACATTTAAACATTAGTCATTTTCAGATTGCTGTATCTCCCCGAAAAATGGTCGTAGAAATATGTAAAAAAAGCATTTTAATGCTGCAAGTTTCTAGTTTTTGAATCAAGGACTCAACGTTTCTTTTTTAAACGTATCTACGGGCCAAAAAATTGTTTTCGTGTAAATCCGATGGAGAGTTCTTATAGAAGAAACATTTCTCTTTAATTTTGTTTTCTTCTTGTTTTGCGGTACGATTTTTATTGACCGAGTTATTCGCAATCAAAGCAAAAAAGGTTCTTTTCATATTAACCGCCTATAACATGTGAACGCATGATCGTAGAAAAATTGTCATAAGTGTATTCTCAAGGCTGAAGTTAATCTAAAAAATATTCCAATTCCTTCTGCACTATTCAACTCGTTTCATAAAGAAATATGAAAAACCGAGTATAGGCTATTAATATCAATATTTCCCAATGTGGAGATAATTACGAGAAATCACGAGTTCCATAAAACTGAGCATTCCATACTAATAAAAGAACTTTATGCTACCTACTGCCAAGAGTTTCTACTTTAATTTATTTCAAACTCTTCTGTGTGCTATAATTAAAATCCTACATCCAAGCCTGACGTCACTCCGTAACTCTACTCCAGCGGAACTCAATCAAAGTTTTAAAATCGAAACGATTTTAATTCGCTCGACTGGTCTCAGAGTCTGATCTATCGGTCATTTGAATATTGGCAACGAGGAAACACGACGCTCCTCGTAATTTCCGTGGCTCGGCGGCCCTGGTAAAGATTACATCTAGAAAATGTGGCTGAGATTAACGTGCTCGCGACTTCATCAAAGAACCAGAAACGGTTTCAAGAACTCCGCAGATTATCCAGCTGCAAAGTTCTCCCCTGGTTAAATGGTCTGGCGCGAGTCCGTCTCGAAGGAACAATTACACTTACACGCTACCGCGGGGAACTACGGATGCCAGCAGATTTATGATTTCGATAAGGGAAGAAAGGAACGTATTGAATTCCGTTTCTTATCGACGAGTAAATTACCGATGGAATTTGAAGGATCGTGCACGGCGAACATTGTGAGGGAAGTCTGATAATTGCTGGCGCAAATGTTCATAAAAGTGATATCAAAGCAGAGAACTTATCTGCGAAGAAGAATTGCAAATACTAATTAGTAATTCTGATGGGAAGACAATTTGTTGTCTTTTATGAGGGATAAAGACGTTTAGAAATCATTTGAGAGACAATAGAAAGTAGACAAAGTACTTTGAATGACATAATTTCATATATGTTTATTTCATATAGCTATTTACATATCTAGAAAAAAGGAGAGGAACGATTCATTCAAATATTTTAAGTTAAATTTATTCTTAAATTCTACAAAATTATTGGAAGTTAAAGAAATTCTTATATCTAATTAGAGTATTTTACAATCTTAGCCATGGGCTCGGTTTTTATCGATTACCAGGTCTCGCCACGAGGAGGTTGCTGGGTTTCGAGACCTATAGAGAGATAGATGGAATCAAAGTGCCATCGATCTCCGTTTACACGAGAACCGTCTACTAAACTAAAGAGATAGATGGAAACAAAGTTCCATCCATCTTTTCACTTTAGATATAGAAGCTGGGGAACTACCAAGCAATTCCTCGATTGAAACAAATTCAGCAGGAAGGAAAGAAGGGGTGAGCATGCAATGAGTATTCGATGGCGCAGTTTCTACCACCCTGCTGTCCGAGTCGAAAGGGAAAAGCGTTCGGCCCCCCCCCCCCCCCCCCCCCGAGGCGATTCCTGTTGCTTTGAACGACTCCGTCAGGAACACACTAGGTGTCACCTGACTCGGGCCGGATAACGCGGAGATTGGATAACCGGCCCGGGTCACTTACGCAGGCAGTGTACTAAAAGGTACACCCTCTGCGCCCGAAACTTTTCCGTATTGAGGAGAATACCAGGGGACGGAACTGATCCATACCGATTCGATGCTCATCAGTCGCTTGCTTCCGGAAACCGAAGCGGCGGCGACCTTCTCATCAAAGATGAAGAGCCAACAACGGAACAACAAAACTAATAATTCAGGGACGACTTGGCAATTTTATATTGGGCCTTAAATATGTACTTCATACTATAATAAATTAACCTAAGGTCTGTATCAAATATATTGGCCGGTGAATTCGGTTTCGCGAGCAGCGATCGAGGAGAAATCAGTCACCACCATCTGACGATCGCTGATTTGTCAGTTGGAGTTGCTGGCCCTCGCAGGGTATGGTGGGGTAAAGGAACGCTGCTAGGCTCCGTCTGAACCTAGCCGGTTGGCTGTTATTTATCCTTAACATAATAGTTGTGTGCGTTGCGAAGCTATGCGTAGACCAATACGAGATGAAGCTATCGAGAACAAATCAATGTTCTAACCAATAAAGTATCTGAATTTTTTCGTTGCTAACGCACACCTATTCTGAGGTGTGTATTTCTACGCTGACAGCTCGGTTTGGCCTACATGTCAGAATCTTGGCATTAGGAAGGAGCACCGAGGAAAACAAACGGTGTGGTGGGAGAATACCCCTCCAAAACTCACCGGCCAATATATATGATACCGACCTTAGGTTTCCTTAGATGTCTTCTTTCACTATCAGCTTTCACTTGTTTCTTTTTAAATATATTATGTTATTGACTATCTCTCTCCAAAGGGTGAATCGGAAAAGCTGAAACAATCAACTACGTTATGTTAGTAATGGTGTGTTTGGGTTTTGAGGGAACTAACAAAATACTTATTCCCTTGGTGACGATCGAGATGATTTGGAACGACAGAAGAGCATGCACGAGCATACAAAACCATCGTAGAGATACATGAAAGAGAGCTGGAAATGTAAACCCATCGCTGAGATACATCATGATGTAAGGACTCTTGCGCACCGTTTTCAAATTAGCCAATAACGTGCTCTTCTCAAGATCCTTCATATTGGATTGTCAACCAATAGTATAGAATGAATTTGTCAACATTTCGATATGCGTCCGTACACTTGTATATACATTCATATACATACATATTTTAATATGGCGGAAATTGGGAATGCGCAGTAAAAGACGAAAATGAGATACATAAGAGTTGAAAATGATGTTAACATTTACAAGTAAAAACCCTTGGACTGTGAAATGATTTTCTACTCCGAGCGAATTTAATTTTGTTCTCGATATTTACACGTTCGATAAATATTAATGCTCATACATATTGCAAAGTATTAATTACAATGCTTAAATAATTTAATTTTTACTTGGACTCCACGACAAAAATGGACAAAATCTCGTTATAGAACCTTTTGTAACTAGAAACTGATCAATACTTCAAATATATTCACTTAACAGAGATAGCGCTCAATTAATAAAGGCAGAAAGCACGTGAATACACATTTATTGAAATCACAGAAGTGTCTCGCGCGAATGGGCCCTAACAGGAGGACATCGATCCAACCAGTCACAACTTTATGACTGAACATCGCTCACAATCGTCCCCCGACCACTTAACCTATGCCCGCCACTGAGATTGCGCGAGCATCGAGAAATCATGCCAAAATTGAACAAATACCTGGTGGCGTCGGTCATCGCGGATATCAGGGAGTGTGTGCGCGTCTCGAACGAGATATATTCTTGGCTGGGCGATATCGAGCATCTGTCATGGAAATTCCCCACGAAGACCGCGAGGGACATAAACGCCATGGAAGTTGTGAAGGAGCACAATGGGACCGCGGGGGAATTCTATATTCTTCTCCTGGAGCTGGCTTACGACAGGTTGTTTACCTCTTTTTCGAACGTGTCGCCGCGTGATTGCATACATTCCACCCAAGAACACCCGCGAGTGGACGAGCCTCCATTGTGAGATCTCATCGCCCATTCAATTAAAAAACGCGCGAGCTTTATGCAGCTAAAGGCGGGTTAGCACGGTTCGGTTTGGTTGAACAATGCGGTTAATTCGATAGAATTGAAACAACGAAAAGTAGAAGCTCTGTCAGTGTCTTTCAATGTTCAATTTAATAAAACACTTTGAATAGTAATTTACACTGTCTACTTTGCTTTCAATTTTGTTGAATCAACCAAAGTGAACCGTGTACATTCGCCTTAACGGTGTCGTCAAAGGGAGCAGGGGCCCCGAGCTTTTTAGATGGAACTCAATCGAACGTGTACGATGCACTTCGTCACCCTCGGGGGCCATTTCCAATTGAACAACTCATTACTTTCGTTTCGAAGGTCCAAGGCTGCCGCGTGGCGGAGGCGGATTAAGTTTCACAGAAACCATCTTGCGGATGGAATTTAGCTAGTTTACTTAAATACAAGGTGCTTTCGAATGGAGGGACAAAATTTAGTTAGCTTGTATGGAGTTATTTGATTGGTAATGAAGTTTTTGTGAACTGGGCTTATAAAAGTGTGACTCGATAAGATGGGCATTTATCTATTTAGTGTAAACACTAGCTTACCCAGGGAAATTCTGACTAACTAAATAATGAAGATCATTTGAAATCAGCTTGTAAAAAGTGGCCTCTGTTCCAGAATTCAATTCCTTCTACGCTTAATCGTAGAGTTCATGGATAAGTATCCCTTCGTGGAAGACTTCTTTAAGGAGGTGGCAGGCGTGAAACGACTGAATCACGTTTCATTGGCCAATCTCTTGAGGCTCGTTTGGGATCGGCTGAGAACTATGCCTGATTCTATTTCCCGTCACATGGTGAGTCAACGATAGATTAAATATCGAAAAGACAGTCAGAACTGCAGAATTTGTCTCCACGATCGTGAAAATGTTTAGGAAAGATCTAATATATCAACTCTTGGTTGTCACGCTGGGCCAAAAAGACTTACAATTTGACTTTCAGGTAAAATATCTTTGAGGAACCATTTAAATGGTACAACAGTAAACACGATGACACTTTAAATGCTAATTTTTAACGATGGACATAGTATCTCAGAATTCTTGTGACTTAATTTAACAGATAGTGTTTAAACAACAACTGGTTGAAAATCGGCTTGGGTTCGTTCGTTCGAAAAAATAGATATGACAAGGGTTAATGTGTTCGGTGAAGATGGATTCCTTGTAGCGATGGCAAGCACGAAACCGTTTAAACCAAGGGGGAACTATTAATGAAAAGATTAATCCCGTGAAAGAAGTTTAAACTGACTTCGGTAAACTTGGCTTTATACTGGGGGAGGTTGACACGGCCGTAAGACAAAGTTACGCTAATTACACGGCGCTTCGATGGCGCTCGGGAAATTAAGTCTCCGAACTATTCCACCCAAGAAATTTTCTTTGTAACGTTCCGTTGATTCGACGTACCGTGAACACCTGTACGCGCGGTTAAAGTGCTTTCAAGTCGAGCCCAAGGGAAACCCTCAAATCCACGTCATCGTCGTAACTAATTCTGAAAAGTATCAAGCCGCGGAAGCTTGACGCTGCACGTTACGCTGCCGTTTTATGCAGCAAAACACCGCGACCTGCAATTTCGTGGAACACGAATTTGAAAGGGATAATTAATAGGATAATTAATGCATTTTAACCCAAGAAATAGTATTCATCGTAGAAGAGATGTTTATTAATAGATTCGTGTTGCGAATGTTAAACGTTAATAATACCTAGCGTTAAGAATGTTAGTAAGTACTAAGTAGATTCTCGTCTACGATAAGGTAGAGAGTTGATGAAATTATATTTCACTTATTATGTCATTAAAAACTTATCCAGCGCGTCGAGTAGTTTATGATGAAGCACGTTCTAGTAAATATGCAAAAACCTTTTATAAAAAATATTGAGAAATTTTTTAAGCATAAACAGACGCTTTTTTCTTGCTTTTGAGTGTTATTTTAAGTATACCATTATATATTTAAAAGAGGGATAGAAGGGTATAGAAGAGTAGAAATATTGAGACAGAGCAAAATTATGTGCGAGGAGGGAGATGCGAACGAAAATGTAAACAAAATGAAAAATAGATAGAGGGGGCAAGGAAAAGGAAATAAACGAACGCAAACACGTGCAGCCGATTCTTAAATCTCACGTGCGACAGAGTAATCGTAAAAATTTTCTTGCTGTCCAAACGAAGGATGTTCTCCAAAAATAGGACGTCCACAGGTGAAGAATGGAGAGGACGATGCGCAGGAGTGCAAAGTGTCTCGCAGTACTCAAGCAAGCGGGAGCGTCAACTACTGTGAGAGTTGTGCGATAGCTGGCGATGCTCTCCTCCAAATGGTAAACGCAATCGAGCACACCTTCGCCGAGAATAAATTAATTTCCGTTGCTGTCGCAAAAAGGTATGCAGACTATAATGGAGATTGAAAAATGACGGTTCTTTGAAACAAAATTCATTTTACTTCTTTTAATGTGATGATAATTAGTGGGGCGATAAGTTTAGGCAAAGACTTGCAATTCTTTTTACAGTTGCTTTAATTATTGTGCTCCAAAGTCATTTTTCGCCCTATAAAGAATTTATTTTTATTTTTTATTAAAATACAAAAAGATTTAGCATAATAGGGTTGATAGTTTCGAATTACAAAAATTTATTAATAGAGCCTGCTTTCGCAAAAATGGATAAAAATTGCAAACTTCAACAGTCAGAATTTTTTACACAAATTCAAAGTCTACAAAATAGTGACTCAAACCTCTCTAATTTTCCATAACCTACGTCATATTTCAATTTCATCCAAATCCATCACATCGACTCCCTAAAGTAACAAAAAGGAAATTCATATTGGAATAATTTAATTCCAACCAGTCTTCTAAAAAATGAAGACGTCATTACATTGCAAAGCTCGACATTATAATTCAATCGCGAGTGCTACCATTTATTACTTCCTCATTATACTCTACTACACTCACCTCAGCAATTACTCTGCCATTAATACTACAAAATGTACTCCGATTTAAGATCAAAGGAGCTCTTGAATCTTCTCCAACGCCCCGAAAAGAATCCGTTCCACAAAACAATCTCCCACCCACGTCCCATACCCCCGGAATCACCATTTAGCTTAATAAATTATGACAACCATGTGAACATTTCGCTGCGAACCATCACGATACATCATCTCGTGCATTCGTAACGATCCCCAGTGCTTTCCGCGCAGGGAGGAATCGCGGAGCGATATTTACGAGAGGACCCAATGGTCCGTGATGAGCAGATTGGCGAGGGGTGTAGGGACAGACGTTGAGACAGCGTTGACGACAATGCGGGAGAGCAATCTCAGGACGGAAACCACTAGACGAGATCACGAGGAGACGATCCGGGATCTGCGGGCGAACTTGACGCGTCGCGAGAAACGGGCGGATGCTTTACAAGCTAAAAACTCGGATCTGGAGGACGTACTAGAAAATGGCAGGTTTCCTGGCTGGGTATTCCGTTTTAAAAGATGTCCATCAGAGCCACGGCAGCGTCTGTCGATGCTTCTTGCCGTTCCTTTCAACTCCCTCCATCACTTACGGCCCCCTTTTTCTCGCTCCTGCTCTCTTTATTCTTGAGTTTTAATAGCCCCGGTAGTAACAGACTGTTCCGCAGCGGAACTTTCTTTATCGATCAAATTCCAAATAGCCCTGGGACTTGGTCGGGGAACTCGGCTACACGGGAGTTAGGTACGAAGTTTCAGGTTAAGCAAATCGATACATAACGTCGGCTTCGAGTGGAACGTACATATGGGAATGGTCGCGGTCAAACAACGTGCGGGAAATTCGACTGAGAAATTTTTCCCTCCCCCACCCCCCGCCCGCTGCCGGACCATGGATTTGGCAGATGCGGCTTGTAATCGATGGAGGACGATTTATGAACGTCCCTGTAACAGATAGTAAATCGGAGGGATACACTTTTTCGGACACTGTGTCGCGATCGTGCACGTTTTGCCGGAGGCAATTGGTGATTTATATGCCGACCACGGAGACAATAAAAGGGATATTAGCTTATCTGGGCATTTTCACTTATTGCAGTTGTTTATCGTATTGTAGGGGGAATTGAAGGGTAGGGGGACAAACAAGGAATGCCACAAAATAACTTTATTGAGAAAATCAAGTTTTAACACTTTAGGGTGAATTGACCAGTGAATGAACAGCTAAGTGTTTTTTCAATTTCAAATAACAATAGAAATTAAATAATGTCCTAATTTATTAATGAAACAAGAATTTGTAACAAAATAGGGTTTAAAAGTGTCTAAAAAAATTGTTTGTACTTTTTTACTTGAACGGTCTGAAATAAATCATAAAAATGTAACCAATGACCAATATTTCATTTTCCGACGAGAAATCGCTTTAAACGCTGCAAAAGTAGAAAGGAAGTTTAAGTTAGGAACCTAACATAAGAATATAAAAATATAATCTATATATTATAATAATAGGAACTTGACAAATTTATTTATATCAGAACACAGTTTACACAATATAATGGTGAACTGTCATCGTACGTGTTTTTTTTACTAGGTTTCTAGCC
Organism: Andrena minutula; assembly: GCA_929113495.1. NCBI lineage: Eukaryota > Metazoa > Arthropoda > Insecta > Hymenoptera > Andrenidae > Andrena > Andrena minutula. The sequence continues at coordinate 44,595,249 of OV815994.1, forward strand.
GTGAATGGCAGCATCCGAAACCACAAATCAAAAAAATTAATAAGCGACCAAGACGTTCATTGATTCAAAAAATATTAGTATCGCCGTTATCTCAATAAATATTTCTTCATTCTAACCATAAGATCATTGTTTTCAATGAAATAGTATTCTTGTTATACACGAAAAGTTAATTTGTTCATTCACTGCTCCCTGTTCATTCACTGGTCAATTCATCCTAGTCCATCAGTAAAGAAACAAGATTCAATGAACTTAACTGTATTGTTCACTTACCGCCAGAAAAATACGTTATAAATCACAGAATCACTAAAAATGGAAATTCCCTGTTTTTCCTCTTACCCTTTATTTGTATTTCTACCAAGCAAACGTTCCCAAACCCTGAAAATTCTGATTCTCATAAAACTTCGCGCAAATCTATGTAGAGAATATTGCAGAATACACGGATCAATTTTTTTATATTTTCTCTGCGGAAATTTACTCTGAAGGGATGAAATCAGCCCCTAAAGTTATCGTGTTTTTTCGTTTTTCTAATATAACTTCGTAATGGTGGGAGGTAGAACAAAACTTTAAATATAAGAATTGTTCAGTTTTTTAAGTTCTATCGCAGTACCAAAGGAGAAATAAAGTTCGATGAGCAATGAGCACGGCTACTTGGGAAAAATTTTCCTGGCAGAAGTGATCACTCAAAAGAAAGCCAGGGTAGCTTAAAACCTTGCGCGACAAGGTGTTAAGCTCGAGGAACAGACGCCTATAATAACTTAAATATACTTGGACGTATGTACATAACATTCTATCAAGTATTGATTTACAGTGAAAGAGGAGCTGAGAGGGACACAGCGAAGGAACGTAATTCTAGAACTAGAGAAGAAGGAGCTGAAAGAGAGCCTCGCAGATGCGCGGAGACGGATGTCGCTTCTGGGTATGTAAGGGGAATTGACACACAAGACGACGCTCGAACTGTTTCGTACTTTCAAGCAGAAAGATCGTTCCTCTTTAAAAGCACGACGTCCCTCGTAAACTTCTCCGGGAAGTGTTACTCGGCGAGAGCAACGATCGAACACCAGTGATTTTAGTAAGAATAATCATACTCTCGGACGTTCATTGCAGCCGACGGAAATAACGTTTTGCAAAGTCAGGCGGAAGCAGTGGTCGAGAGCAAATTGGGGCTCGAGAAAACCGTGATCAGACTTCGAAAGGAAGTCGTCGACACCCGTGACGTGCGTCTGGAGATAGAACGACGTTTCGAAACACTTTTGGACGAGTCCAGGAGGGAAAAAGATTCGGTGAGGTCATTTCGCGCCCCTGTCAGCCGCCCAGTCACGATTTCTCGTGTTGTATAGTAAATCATAGGAAGAAAGTATATAGTCAAAAGCATAGTTATCTGGATGCAAAGTGTGATAACAAGTCATTCATAAATTTATGAATTACAAATCGTGAAAGTCGAATAGAAAGCTACAGGTGTAGATATTTACAATAGCTGTGCAAATATTTTTTAATTCCTGATGCTGCTCTTTTGTGGATATCGATATTGGTGAGCTGTTTCACGAAATGATTTCTTACGAAGAACAATCTTCCACAAAGCTCCAACGTTTGTGTGGCGACATAAAAAGTAAGGACACCAAGGTTGTGCATTTGAAAATTTAAATTCAGAAGTATCTGAGGTCGAAACGCACGTCTCTTCTTTCCTCTATCCTTCCACCTTTACTCGTCCCTAAATAATTGGTAAACTGTGAATACTGAAATGTATAATAGGAAGTAAATTGAACCAGGCTGCAGACCTACTTCCTCACAGAAATACAAGGAGCCTAAAAGTTTCGTTTACGTTTTGCAAGTCAGAGTCGCAATAGGTGAAGTTCGTACGAATGTTAGCGAAGTATTAACCTAATCTAATTGCAAAATATCAACAGGAGAACATGTGAATGTTTCAAATTATCATACGAATCAGTGTGCAGTTAATTACTGCAGAGCTAGGGGTGTTTTATCAGAATTGTGAACTGAATTATACATACATGCTATGGGCATGAAACAGAGTTGCTATACAGTGTATTGAAAATTGTGTTGCTATGGCATGTGCTGGCTATCATTACGCGCGAATGAAACGATGGAACGGGAAGAAATTTCATCGAGTTCGATCGTACGTTCGATCCTCTGAAGTAACTGCTGGTTCGCGCAACTTAATTTATTCCAAGACCCATCGACGCATTTGTTTCACCTATTTGCAACACCTGCTCGGTGATTAATTAAAGGTATTAACTGGCTGGTCTGTGCAGCGTGTTAACGACGCAGAGACGATAGAAATTACCCGGTGTTTAAACTATCGGTTCTTCGTGTAGGTGATCACGCCTCTCTGTGAATTAATTTGCAACTCGATTAAATTAACTTATGCGAATTTAGGCGAATTTACGATCTAACGGCATCGAGAATTATTGCACGGTTTATAGCCTGATCGTATTAATAGGAATCGCTACCATGTATGAAACTGACAAACCCACAATGTGTATCTGGTAATTTAGTTTCGGTTTTTGGGTTGGGATAATGATTCACTTAACTTTTAGGATGCTTGTGCCTGCAGAAAATGGGAAGCTACAATTTAGACAGGCATAAAAAGTCGTGGGAGTGCCATAAATTGATTTAGCTCGTTATCAGCTGAAAGTAGATATAATATAGGAGATTGGTTAGTTTTAGAAATTTAGCCGGCACACCTATAACTGTGGAAGATCGAGGATTTATTACCTTGTTGACGAAAGGTCAGTCGCAGCTTAAACTCCTTTCATCAGTTCTCTTCCTAGACGATGAATAATATACCCTCTTGAAATTATTTATCATTATTGTCAAACATATTTGATGAACATTTAAAATTTTTGGTTGGGAAATGTTGATATCTCAGGTTTACAAAATATGGAATACCAATGAGCAATTATAATAATGTCTTTAAATACTTACTACAAATGGTAAGAATTTGTAAAAATTTACGTAAGTACCTAAAACTATCAGTGACCGTAACATATCGAATTTACTTCATATTTATCACCGACAAAGCTATAACATTCAAAGATTTATATTCGATGTACCATATGGTGGTTTGATGAGTTTCGAAAACCAATGAATAGCAGGGAAATTCGAAAAGGTCGACAGTGAGCGGAATTTTACTTTAAAACAAAAAAATAGCAAATTATTTCGGTAGCCTAAATAGATAGCTCAGACAATTAACTCGATCGTGTAAGAAACTCGTCTTTATCCGCGCATTTTCAGATGAACGATGAGCATAGAAAGGAGATTGAAAAGTGCCAGGAAGAAATTGCATGGCTACGTTCGACATTCGCGAATCAAATGGATAACGAGAAAATCAAAAGCATCGATGATAACAATTCTAGTAAAGTGCCCCAGGGAGAAGCGGTACTATCGCCCGGTGATGATCCTGTTGCAGACATGACGCGACAATTGATTGCGAACCGTGAGAAAATCGAAATACTATCGCGACAAAACGAGAGGCTATCGAAGACGCTGCATCGACTCCGAGAATATCGTCTAATGGGACAAGCCGTATCGAATGTCTGCAAGAAATGACGAGTTTATGAAAATGAATGTTTGCTTTCTGAAAATGGCTGTTTTTGTGGTCATTATCAGAATATATATGTATGTAGAATGAACCGCCTATTTCTCCCATCAAATAGCAAGTCATACACTTATAATGCTTATTTATCTGTTGAATACAAGAATAATACTAAAAATGAGTTAAGTTAAAAGTTGCAGTGGACATAATGATTATCTTATGACTTAGCATTACAAACGCAGATATTAGCTTGTACATAAGTTAAAACGATTACATCCCTTGGAGCTTCATTTTTTTATTGCAACACTACTACAGAGTGGGTAAAACATATGCACAAACCCTGTGTACATTCTACTCGCGTATGCACATATGTACTCGAACGTGATTGGCTGAATCATCGATGCGGAACGTGCACTCAACCATGACCACGGGTATATATACCCCAGATTTTTCAGGAGCTAGTCATTCCTGTCCTTGAATCAAGGGTGACAACATGGAGTTCTTCAGATCTTTCCTTCGCGTCATTGGATTACTGGAGCCTACCAAGGTGGACGTCATTTCTGAACTTCCACTAGAGGTATCGCAGTTAATTCTGCGCAAGTTGGATCCTAAGTCCTTGTTGTGTGCAGCACAAGTGTCACGAAATTGGTTGGATGTTTGCAGGTCCGACAAGTGTCTAAGAGAATCGGCAAGAAGCTACATTGGAGGCATCGAGAGGCAGAGGAGAGAAGAGTTCCTGGGAGCAGACTCCCCAGAAGAAACGAGGATTACGGTACCGCAGAGGGTGCGTGGGGTAAGAAGGGCGCGTGAGGTAAGCAGGTTGCTACCCGGAAAAGCACAATTTTCGAGGTTTGGACCGGTTGTTGCTTCTGGAAGAATTCAACCCTCTCGAATGCATTCGCAGCGGACTAAGGTAAAACACCCTACAGGTGTGAGAACTAGTAAATGTATTAGGCTGTAGTTTAATAAATTTTATATTGACATACTTGCGCTTTCAAATGCATTTTAATTATTAATATTTCTAGTATATAAGTAGTGTGTGACGATTTTTTAATTATGTGACATATTGCATTAAAATGTAGTTAAATTACTTTGACGTACTTGGTTCTCAATTTTGTAGACAGTAAATAAAGCTTTTCATGCGAATGCTTTTTAATTTCTTAGTACCATTAATTAATAAAGGAAACTACATGTTCGAAAACTTACCACATGATAGTCATAAATACAACAAAGTAGATACCATGGGAGCATTGCGGTTATAATATTTATATAGGTATTTTATTCGCGCTACGAATTCGCAGTACAAATTTCAAGAGATTGCATTATTAGCGCGTGTGGGATACAGTGTGTAAGAGAGAGAGAGAAAAGAGAGAGGGAGAGAGAGCCGGTATGTGTGACAACCAGAAGGAGAATTGTCAGAAAGTGGATAGCGATTAAACTGAACATAGGTACATAAAGTGTATCACACGTTAATAAAAGCATTTTGTGTAGTAGTAACTTGCCTCACCGTAATTATATACATTCTATATATTACTCGTATATTATACACGTGCACCGATGCGTAACACACGTACTTGAACGTGATTGGCTGAATCATCGAAGCGGAACGTGCACTCAACCATGACCAGGGGTATATATACCCCTAATTTCTCAGGAGCTAGTCATTCCTGTCCTTGAATCAAGGGTGACAACATGGAGTTCTTCAGATCTTTCCTTCGCGTCATTGGATTACTGGAGCCTACCAAGGTGGACGTCATTTCTGAACTTCCACTAGAGGTATCGCAGTTAATTCTGCGCAAGTTGGATCCTAAGTCCTTGTTGTGTGCAGCACAAGTGTCACGAAATTGGTTGGATGTTTGCAGGTCCGACAAGTGTCTAAGAGAATCGGCAAGAAGCTACATTGGAGGCATCGAGAGGCAGAGGAGAGAAGAGTTCCTGGGAGCAGACTCCCCAGAAGAAACGAGGATTACGGTACCGCAGAGGGTGCGTGGGGTAAGAAGGGCGCGTGAGGTAAGCAGGTTGCTACCCGGAAAAGCACAATTTTCGAGGTTTGGACCGGTTGTTGCTTCTGGAAGAATTCAACCCTCTCGAATGCATTCGCAGCGGACTAAGGTAAAACACCCTACAGGTGTGAGAACTAGTAAATGTATTAGGCTGTAGTTTAATAAATTTTATATTGACATACTTGCGCTTTCAAATGCATTTTAATTATTAATATTTCTAGTATATAAGTAGTGTGTGACGATTTTTTAATTATGTGACATATTGCATTAAAATGTAGTTAAATTACTTTGACGTACTTGGTTCTCAATTTTGTAGACAGTAAATAAAGCTTTTCATGCGAATGCTTTTTAATTTCTTAGTACCATTAATTAATAAAGGAAACTACATGTTCGAAAACTTACCACATGATAGTTATAAATACAACAAAGTAGATACCATGGGAGCATTGCGGTTATAATATTTATATAGGTATTTTATTCGCGCTACGAATTCGCAGTACAAATTTCAAGAGATTGCATTATTAGCGCGTGTGGGATACAGTGTGTAAGAGAGAGAGAGAAAAGAGAGAGGGAGAGAGAGCCGGTATGTGTGACAACCAGAAGGAGAATTGTCAGAAAGTGGATAGCGATTAAACTGAACATAGGTACATAAAGTGTATCACACGTTAATAAAAGCATTTTGTGTAGTAGTAACTTGCCTCACCGTAATTATATACATTCTATATATTACTCGTATATTATACACGTGCACCGATGCGTAACACACGTACTTGAACGTGATTGGCTGAATCATCGAAGCGGAACGTGCACTCAACCATGACCAGGGGTATATATACCCCTAATTTCTCAGGAGCTAGTCATTCCTGTCCTTGAATCAAGGGTGACAACATGGAGTTCTTCAGATCTTTCCTTCGCGTCATTGGATTACTGGAGCCTACCAAGGTGGACGTCATTTCTGAACTTCCACTAGAGGTATCGCAGTTAATTCTGCGCAAGTTGGATCCTGAGTCTTTGCTGTGTGCTGGGCGAGTGTCACGAAAGTGGATGGATGTTTGCAGGTACGATAAGTGTCTAAGGCGATCAGCAAGAACCTACATTGGAGGCATCGAGAGGCAGAGGAGAGAAGAATTCCTGGGAGCAGACTCCCCAATGGAATCCAGTACTACGGTGCGTGCGGTAAGCAAGGTGCGTGAGGTAAGTCGGATTCGTAAACTAAGGGTGCTGCCAAGGAATGCACCACCCGTTAGGTTCGAGGCAGCGGTAGTTTTTGGAAGAGTTCAACACCCTCCAAATTTGCTTCAACGGACTGAGATAAGACCTTCTGTGGGTGTCAGGAATACTAAATGTATTAGAGTGTAGTATAATAAATTTTGTTATGACAAACTTGCTAATTTTATCTAGACTATAAGTATAATGTAGAGAGTTTATTTTCGTTAAGCAAACTATGTTTTCGTGTAGGTTGTAGTAGAATAATTGACTAAATAGCTTATCTTATGCAAGTGCTTCGACATAATGTTACAGTGCTATGCTATTTTGTAATAATAAGGTATTATTTTCCAACTTCGAAGCTATTTTTTAAGTCGGTCTGAATCTAGCGTATTGTTTATACATGTTTATCAATATTGATAGTATATTTTCTTCAGTATTTCGGGATAATCTGGATAAACTACAATATTTCGTAGGTTGATACAGAATTGCAAAATTTTGCAAGTGGATATTTAAATAATCAAACATCAATTTTTTTAATTAAGCACATCCTATTTAGAGATTACATATGTATACTTACGCGTTACATTCGTATAGTTTTAATTATCGCAAGTTCATGGATAAATTAATCAACGTAAACATAACAATTCGATGTCGATCAACCAGTAAGGGCATCGAGTTCCAGTTGATCGAACCATATTCTGTCCTCGAAAAAATATGTGTGTGTAAATATTACAGGCTTGCTAAAATTCCCAATCGTGAGATACCGTATATCATCTCCGTAAGGTTGCCAAATAGACGGATTACTCAGATGTTTTGATACAGGAACACTGAAAATTATATAAATTAATTCCAATTTAAACTTATCTTATACTACACTGTCCAACACGATTTTTGGTCCGCAATATCCGCCGGGTGACTCTTGTAGAGTTTTTCGTCCTGAACACAAATCCGCAAACCGTTTGTCGCAATCACCTTCAGTTTTTGAGAAATTCGATTTTAAAATATTTAAATGATCATAATGCAATAATAACTTATACCGTTGTATTCGGAAGGGTTCGTAGAATAATTTGACGCAAAGATCAACCGAGTAGCTATTACCGTTTCGACACAAAAAATGCTAAAATCTGAAAATTTGCAGTTTTCTTCCAAATCGAATTTTTCAAAAACTGAGGATGATAACGACAAATAGTTTGCGAATTCGTGTTCAGGGCGAAAAACTCTACCAGAAGCACCCAGTGGATATTGCGGAACAGAAAAAAAAGTTTCATTTTGTTGGACTGTGTAATCGAGTGACTGCATGTATTGCTGAATTGAAGAATTTAATTTCGAATATTCAAGAAGTTCAAGAAGTATAAAAATATTGGAATTATTTTCTGATAGTCGAGATAAGCCCACAAACCGGGAGTTTTATCGTTAAAAGTGTTTTATTGTTGGATAATTCAATATACATACCCATTACGAGCGAAAGACGTGTGCATATCCACCATGACGTTACGTATTTTGAGATCGGATCTTGTTTGTTCCACGTTGTAGGGCAATCCCAAATCTGTAGCGGTTTGTGGAAATAGATAGATATCCGGATCACCATGTGTTATACCCAGGTCTTTATTATTGTGTGTTACTTCTGAAGTCCAACTCAACGATCCACGGTAGTTGAACAAGTAGAAATAGATCGGTAGCTTAATGGTAACTGACATGACATATACGAATTTTATGATAGGATAGATGAAGTAAACGTCTGTTACGAAATTTGTATATCCTTGTATAACCTACAGGAATAGAGATCATACACTCAATTTAGATGGCGCTGTTGGTGTTATTGTTGTGAATGATTTCTATGAATTGAGCCTATCAGCGCAATAGTGGCTGAAATCACGGCCGTCTGTAGTACAGGCCGGAACATAGTGAAAATGGCAACGCTGTCATCAGTCCTATTTCAATTTTTTTGAAGTCCTTCGTCCAATCACAGCCGTCTGGTACCAGTCGGAACATAGTCATCGGACTGATAGTTGTGTTCGAAATGCGATGTTGCAACATCGTAGTGTGTGGTTTGTACTACAGACGGCAGTGCCTAAACCCAAAACGTTTGTTTTGAGATTTCGGTTAATGAAGTTATTAACGTTCTAAAGTCGCTGCTTTATACCACACTTTTTCATCCTTCATGTGATATTTACAGAATTTCAGAAAACTGCAATAAATGAATACACAATTGTGTTGATCTATAACTCAATTACCTTGTCTTTATCTTTTGGCATTTCCGTCCCCCAGTAAAAGTTCTGGATTTTTCTTGTCAATTTAGTCGTTTCACTCTCGTTGTACAAACCACTGTATTGCAATATTTGTGATATTATATGTTCTGAGGACGACGCGAATATATTGTACAATGTTTCATTCGTGTAAAGAACTGGAAAAAATGCATACAAGTCAAAATAATAAAAAATAACGAGCGAACTGTTACTTTTCTCTTTTCTTGGCAAAATTTTGATGAGTAAAATTATAAACAGAAAGACTAACAACATGCATTCTTTTCACTATACCGTTTGATTTCTTATATACACATCACATGCACTTGGCACATGCTTAAGCCATACAAAAAGCCCCAGATGTATCTGTCGCACCGCATACAGCACACTCTTGCAGCAACCTTGTAGAATTGTTGCAGTGCAAGATTCCAACGTTGCAGCAATAATTCTATGCCCGCCCCGTACAATGTTGCACGGCAACGTTTCAGCAATGTTACAGAAACATTGTACTGCAACCATGCAATATAGAAAAGTTACTGCAACATTCCTCCAATGTTGCCGCAATAAAGTGTGCTGTATGGAACAATACTGACGCATTCGACAATCTAGCATAAATATTATTTTCCCATCCAAACCACTGAATCATTCAAGTAATCCTATTACTTTTATGCTAGTAACGATTTGCCTGGTGTCGGCTTGTTTTCACGCCAAGGGATTCGCGTCCTGTGGTAAAATTGCCTTCAAAGGATGGTAAATATTATCCAAGACTCCCCGAATATTTACATTAAATACTTCCAAAATGTAACGTAAATTAGGTGACTAATTATACATGCTTCGCTAATTTTCAACCCTTACCTGCTGTTCCTATAAGCCCTTCATTCCGACAAACTCCACATATCAACGAGCTGTTCTTCAGTTTATTCTGCTGTAGAAGATTTGTAGGAGTGTCGGTTATAAATGCTGTCTTAGAGTCTGGTTCGATAGTGGGTGCCCACATCAACATTAAAAGATGCTCTATCTGCGTAAAAACTGAATCTGTTCGTACTAATTGCGAAGCTGAAAGCTTTCGTAAACAAGCCACTAGCGAGTGTGTGTTTTTAGTCGGGCAGTTGTACATTTCCCCAACTTTTTTTGCTTTGTCGTAATATGACGGATTGGAACGAAAGGCCCATGTAGAGATGGCGACGCCACTTTCCAAGATGTACCGATTGAATAAATCTGCAATGATTAATCATTTTTATATTTGTTCACCTGTTTAGGACAACACACTATAGAACTAATTTTGTATTCTCTGCTCCCGTGCATGACCTTTTCGTAAATCGCAAATTCTGATTGTGAGATCCCAGAAGCCCAACTCAGCTTTTGATGTTTGCAATAAATTTTCGCTCAACTCAAATGACAATGATAACTTCGAAAATAGAAAATATAGTCTTTTGAGCTTCGAACAATCTACAAGCTAGTTCAGAAGGGCCAGCTTATAAAAAATTCCGCACTGTACTCTTAATTTACTGAAGCTATCAAAATATCGAGCTACTTAATTTTAATTCCATTACATGTATGGCAGATTTCGTTAAAACTGTTGCCATGTAGGCACATACTTCACGAAAACTCCTCATGACTGAAAAAAATATCCTTCAATTAAGCCCGTGGTACGTAATGGCTTTTTTTGACTTGTGTTTCCTCATGACTTGTTAAGCTGATTCACGAAAAATATTTGATTTGTCTAATTTAATATAATGTACAGCGCGGCATCTTACAGCCTTACAATGAACAGTTTTTTCTAATTAAATCAAAACTTTACAATGATGCCGCAGAAATATAACCGGTCATACACGCGTGTGCAATGTAAAACATTTGAATATAATAAATTAAATTTATAATAGGCATATTTGTATGATCTTATTTTACATATTTTGTATTACTGATATGCGTAATATGCACCATTCCTAAGTATGTAAATATACAGGGTCATCCGTTAAAACTGCAACCTACGCGCGCGTGAACAGGTAAAATGGCAACAGCGCCTCACGGACGCATTCCACTACAACCATGCACCGGCCCAGCGGAGAACTGCCAGCGATCGCTGGTTACCAGTGATGTCCGAGCTTCGATAATTTTAGGATGGTCTCCTTCAAAATAACATTGCAAAGAGCTAGGTATTGGGAATTTTCCGGCCCAGGTAATCGAGCCGCGTGCTTCGTTTTTATGATCGGTTTACCACTCCCACCCCAGATTACTGTAATGAGGTTTGAAAATAATGTCGACTAATCTCGTACCTGTCTCAATTTAAAAACTTTTAGCTACGACAGGGTTGACCGCGGCGCAATACCTTTGTACGCAGAGATTTTTCGCCACTTGCGTGTAAAAGTCACTATAATGGCGCATCGTTTCAAGAAATGGCATTAACGGAAGCTAGTATGGGCGTGGCGTTGATTAGCTAAAATGATAAAACTTTCGGACACAAAAATTCTAGAAAAAAATTCGAACACCGCTACAATCAAAGACACGTCCGCTTAGTTACACGTTACGTCCGATCTATGCATGCACTGCATTAAGGATAAAATTATAAAAATGGAAACTAGAACAATAGATTCTGAAGTTTACAGAACTAACACATAATTGAATAAAAATTTAATTTCTCAATTTATGAAAGTAATGATACAGAAATAACTAACCTATTGTTTATCAACACCATGAATTTTAAAAAGAGCATTGAATACAGTATCAAATAAACAGTTTGCAAAAGTTTTTCACAACAATTGTGGTGAAAAAATGGATAAAAACAAATTAAGTAAACGCAAAATATTTTAAATTAAGTATCCATCATTAAGAGGAAATAATTTTTCCTCATTTTTCGGCACAGATTGCATTTCGATATCTTTTATTGCTCAGTTATACGAAAAAGGCCCCAAATTCTTCAACCCGGGGCGGGAAATTTTAAATAACTCTTTGCGACGATAATTTGAAGGAGACCATCCTAAAATTTTCGAAGCACGGGCATCACTGCTGCCTAGCGGTCGCTGGCAACCCTCCGAACGCCGGGCCGGTGCATGGTTGTAGTGGAATGCGGCCGTGAAGCGCTGTTGCCATTTTACCTGTTCGCGCGCGCGTAGGTTGCAGTTTTAGCGGATAACACTGTATATGACTATATAGGTATCCTATGTTGAACGAGTACTACAATGAACAAGGTATAGTACGAATCAGTCCGTTACCGCATACCACACTGTACATTGTATACTACAGTATGTATCCAACGTCCGGACTTTGAATTTAATAATTTATTCTGATGGAATGAAAGACAGCTAAAGGGAAAACATAAATCCATGACTTGACTCCCGCCCCCTGTTTCTTGTTGATCTAACGCTGTGGTTTCCAACCTGTTGGTCGCGACTCAAAAGTGGGTCGCCACGGTTTTTTTTAGGTGACGCTTTTTAGCACTTATTTATTTTAATATGGTCACATTGTCATGTTCTATTAAAGATGGAACACTGATTTTTCATAAATAAAAGAAAGAGGGTGTTCGCAGGTTCTTTGAATATTATTACAGCTGGTATCGGGATCAAAAAAAGGTTTTGGAAGGCTGACCTAAAACGTAATATCGAAAAAGGAGTTCAGAAAATCACTGCTGAGACAGTTCTACGTGTGTCCGAAACATGTGTCGGCCAGCATCTACTGTAAAACAGTCGTTCTCAGGTATACTAATTGTAAGATAGGTACCACGCTGTCTTTTTCCTGTCTCCCATTCCACCACAATAAATTATTAAACTCACAGTCCGGGCACTTCTGATGCATACTATAGAAAGGAACAAAGAAGGGGTACATACCTTTGGATTGTTTTGAAAGAGCGTGCAGATGAGTGGAGACGCTACCTGCGCTCTGACCAAATAACGTTACATCGTTTGGATTGCCGCCAAACGCGCGGATGTTCCGTCTCACCCATTTTAGAACTAATACCTGGTCCTTCAAACCGTAATTTCCAGGAGCCGCCCTGTCGCCGGTACTCATGAACCCGAAAATTCCTAACCGATAGTTACACGTAACAAGTACGACATTCTTGACGAGCAAGTAGTCTGGGCCATAATAGGCTCTACTTGAATTTCTTCTTATGAATGAACCGCCATGTATGAATACCATAACAGGTAACGAGGCGTTTTTATTCAGCTTGTAAAGGAACAAAACGTTTTTTCATCCAGGAATTAGTTTACTTATGGGACAATAATGGGATTTAGTTTCATGTTATCTGAAGTAATCTTATATGATTGCTTGCGATAAGATTGATGATATGTAAGAATTACGAGTTTCTCAGGTATGAGCATACATAGATAGAGTGGTAAGATAAGATTTTAAAATTCAAATTAAATTTAAAATTTTTGTTCTATGAACCTAAGATTTTAAAGTTAATATGGTAAGCTGTATGGTAAATAAAGTAAAATATTTATTGCAAAGATGAATAGCTCACCATCTTGCTCAAAATAAGTTTGATACGAATCATAAAATCAATCAAATGATTTGAGTACAGTGCAATGAATATTTCTAGTGCTGTATATAAATAAAAAGAGTGGAAAGTTGGAACGAATCTGTGCACATTAAAACGGTTTATGTTTTTTTTAAATGGAAATACTGTTGTTGTAAATGATAGTTCGTATGATTCAGATTAAAAAATTCTATGTTGTGACTAGAATGGGTTGTAGGAAATCAAAGTTTTTACCGTTGGGGTGTACGTGTTTAGGGACAAGCAGTCTTCACTCCCTTTTACGCTATCTCCAGATAATTGCGTGCACTCTTCACCTTCCGTTTGCGCGTCTAGAATTCCATCCCATGGTTCTTTTGGTACTGGATCTCTAAATCTTGGACCAAACAGAGTACAAATTCACAAATGTTTTTCTATATCTTCTACCATTATTGAAAAATAAATTAGAGAAATCAACGATAAACTAATTTTTCAGCGATAGGTACATTCACGCGTTGGTGTTGTATACCTGTCAATCTTTAAGGTATGACTATCGTGTTAAAGCTTCATAGATTTAATTCATTGCGTTACAACGTTCATCCAAAAACTACGATAGCTGTAATGGCAATCGAATCGCACTTACTTATAAAAAACGTAAAGAAATCTGAATGGTGTCAATGTATACAATATAAAAAATAGGTCAAAGCATGCAATATTAGTACAATATCACTTTACACAAAATAAACTTCCAGAAAGATATCTTCTAACAATAAACTGAAAATAAATTTAGGTTTTGTATGACCCCCGGTTATAATAGTTATTCGAATAACTTGCGCCCCCCCCCCCCCCCCCCCCCCATATAAGTTAAAGGAAATACATTAAAAATAGGTAATTCAGATTATATTTCTAACTGAATAATATTGAACAAAAAACCAAAATGTCGTGGCGACCACCCAGAAAACACTTCGCTACCCCCAAATGGGTCGCACCCACCGGTTCAGAATCCCTGGTATAAAAAATGTTTGATTGTACACTAATACTGAAAGTAAAACGTCTGAGAAATTACACTGTTGATTCTAAATTGCTAGCAACACTTAATTCAAATACAGGCCTAATCAGAATGAAACAAATAATCAGAGCTGCGTTAACTTTGATACCTTAACTTTCCAATTGGTGGTTGTGCATAAGGTACCCCAAGGAATGAAAGAATGTCTCTCCCATTACTTGCTTTCAAAACGGTGCCCCTGACAGATCCTTCGCAAGTGTGTACCACTGGGTTAGCTAGAATGCACGAAATACCTGTGGCCAGTAATGCGAACAGAAAAATAGCGGCCATAGCTGACGAAGCTACTGATGGCAATACTGTAACAACTGGCGGTGCGATGTTTTTAAGAGATTCCCTTGAGGATAGCTCTCTACCTACTTATGTTCTTGAAAAATGTAACGCAACTGCTCCGACATTGCAACATCGCGCCATTTTATAAACACTAAGTGATACGACCTGTGGCCGACCAAATTATGTCACAATTGTTTAATTATTGTGGAACATTAAGTTTGCGATAAACACTGTTCAAAGGTCGTAAATTTATGGCTAAAGTGGTTCTCAATTGCGAAAAAATATTTGAAATTCTTAGGCATCATTGTAGGAACACTAAAACATTAAAGCATTTATTTTATTCCTATATCCAACAATCAATCATTTCCTGAAAAATTTATTTATGAAGAATATTCCTGCGGCTGTCCCATTATGATCCATCATAAGTTTATCCACACGCCAATGTACTATTCTTCTATTTCTAAGTATTGTTCCCAAAATTCTAAATACGATATACAAATAATAGACTAAAAAATAGTAAAAACAATTTGTACCGTTTAACAAGTTCCAGCATTCTATGTTGTAATTTTTTTCGTAAGTGCATCAGTGCACTTGCAAAATTTACACATTCCACTTTTCTTTAAATAGAACCATACCACTTTTACTACATAAATAGATTCCTCGAATTATTATTAAATAGCTTAATATGTTTGTCTATGGTTGGTTTCAGACTTCAGTTGGAACAAAGTTACTAGAACCGCTTTATGTAGTCGTGAAATAGATAGTGTTTTATCTACAGCAAATACATCAATTACGACAAAAAACGGACGCCATGAGTTTAGAACATGGTTTCAAATACATGAACTGTCACAACACATGTCAGACTAAAACGATGCGTTTTTTATTCTTTTGTATTCTGTTATTGTGGACAACATGAAAATTTCCCTGTCATTTTTTGCGCACCCGACGTTCTACAAAAGTGAGAATGGACTTTATTTCTAAGCTGCCTTTGGAGTTGTGACAGTTGAGATTCCGAAAATTGGATTCTGAAGCCCTTCTGCGCGCAGCAGCCGTGCTGCGACAGTGGATCAAAGTTTGCTGGTCCGACTGCTGTTTAAGGAGGACGGCGAAATGGTACAAACTCCCGAAGATGATGGCGATGAAAGCTGTAGAACGAAATTTCGTTCCTTTTGAAATGGGGACAAGAGTTTCGAGGCGTGTTGCTCTCAAAGAAATGAAGATTAGAACGAGAAACTTACTTGACGACTGGAATTTCTTCGAAATGAACCGTTACATCGACGTACATAATGAAATTTCATAGCTGCTTCTAGACTGCCGTACATATGGGTTGTAAAACGTTTGAGACTGCAGTGCGTCAACAAACGTGGTGGGCTTTCGCTTAGATTCTAATTTTTAATAGAGTTTGTAACAACATGGAGATAAAAGTCTGATATTGTGAACTAGTTGGCGGTTGTTGTGTACAACTTATATAATCTATATCAGGCTGCTCTATTTGTACCATTTAACGGTACTAAATGACACTTTAGACAAGAAAAATAGTAATGAAGCATAGGTATCATGGAAATATGATATCTACATAACTTATGTACACCGAGTTCACTTGATTCTTGCAAATCAATCACACTTTGCTGTGAGAGTTAATTCGGCGAGATCAACTGAACTCGATGTGTCATGTGTATATATACAGGGTCATCGTTTAATCCTGCAACCCGCGCGTGCGCGAACGTGTAAAATGACAACACCGCCTCACGGACGCATTCCACTACAAACATGCACCGTCCCGGCGTTCGGAAAGCTGCTAACGACTAGGGATTGCAAATTTACCGAGTTTTTCAATTATCGGTAATTCGGTAGAATTTTTAATCAAAACCGGATTACCGGTAATTTATCGGTATTTTTTAAGGTATTGAAAATAGAATAAAAACTATAACAAAAAGTCTAATCAATCATTATAAGAAATAAATGCAAATAAAACTATTCTCCATTTATAATATTTTTTATTTATCAACATTTTTTAATAAATACGCACGCAAAAAACATAACTTATTTCAACTATCGTCGCCTAATCGCGACTTCATCTTCAGTGGCGGTTCCAGGAGCCTGTCTTGGGGAGGGGGGGGGGGGGGGGTGCGGGACGTGTAAAAGTAAATAACTATTATATATATATTTTATTATTCTTGGGGGGAGGGGCGATATTCCCATCGCCCCCCTCTGGATCCGCCAATGCTAATCTTCGTTGAAGACATTAGTTCGTATAAAATGAATCAACGATTTGGTCGTGGACAGCCCAGCTTGTCGCTGTCAACTGTTTCAATCTTCCACCACTCGCCGGTGGCCGAGCAATCGTGACTTGTATGTTTTACTTGCGCGGCGTAGGTACAAAACGCATATACGCGCTATATTGGTACATACATGTAATTTACCGAATTACCGGTAAAAAAGTGTCGAATTACCGGTAAATATTTGAGGAAATTTTCCACTGAGGGAATTTTCCATTTGCAATCCCTACTAACGACCGCTAGACAGCAGTGATGCTCGAGCTTCCAGAATTTTGGACTGGTCTCTTTCAAATTAACGTTGCAAAGAACTATTCAGAATTTGGGGCCTTTTTCGTATAACTTTTGAACTATATGAGATATCGGAATGCAATTTGTGCCGAAAAATGAGGAAAAATTATTCTCTCTTAATGATGGATAATTTAACATATTTTACGTTGACTTAAATTTCTTTTATTAATTTTTTAACCATAATTGTTCAAAAAGCTTTTGCAAACTGTTTATTTGATAATGTGTTTAACGCTGTTTTTAAAAATTACTTTGTATCATTACTTTATACACATAAACTCGCTCCATTTATTTACCTATACACGCAGCGAGGAAAACAGAAGTGCCTCGTGGATGGTGGTTCAGCGAGCAGGTTCTTTCTTGATGTGCAATGGACACATACCTGTCAAAAGCAATAAAAGGTGTGGGCAACTATGTAGGTCTAGTCTGACCTGGGCGTTCTTTGTCTCTCAAGTCGAAATCACCACTTTTGAAACGTCTAAACCAACACACACAAGCGTCTTGCGTTAGGACTTGCGTTTTTCTTTTGATTGAACTAGAAAAGAAGTACGTGCTGCAAATGCTCTTTATTTGGTTGGAAACTACACATGTTTACCACACACAAAAATATGACGCTCACTCGAAATCGCTTGACCATCAATGGCGCTGTGAAGGGTATTGTCATAGCAACAAAATAACATAAGAGGTTAAACATGCCCTGGCGTCCAGTACCATCCAGCGCCGAAATTAAGAATTATTAATCGGTACACCTGGTATACACGTGCACCGATGCATGACACACGTACTTGAACGTGATTGGCTGAATCATCGAAGCGGAACGTGCACTCAACCATGACCAGGGGTATATATACCCCTAATTTCTCAGGAGCTAGTCATTCCTGTCCTTGAATCAAGGGTGACAACATGGAGTTCTTCAGATCTTTCCTTCGCGTCATTGGATTACTGGAGCCTACCAAGGTGGACGTCATTTCTGAACTTCCACTAGAGGTATCGCAGTTAATTCTGCGCAAGTTGGATCCTCAGTCTTTGTTGTGTGCAGCGCAAGTATCACGAAATTGGTTGGATGTTTGCAGGTCCGACAAGTGTCTAAGAGAATCGGCAAGAAGCTACATTGGAGGCATCGAGAGGCAGAGGAGAGAAGAGTTCCTGGGAGCAGACTCCCCAGAAGAAGCCAGGACTACGGTACCGCAGAGGGTGCGTGAGGTAAGAAGGGTGCGTGAGGTAAGAAGGGTGCGTGAGGTAAGCAGGTTGCTACCCGGAAAAGCACAATTTTCGAGGTTTGGACCGGTTGTTGCTTCTGGAAGAATTCAACCCTCTCGAATGCATTCGCAGCGGACTAAGGTAAAACACCCTACAGGTGTGAGAACTAGTAAATGTATTAGGCTGTAGTTTAATAAATTTTATATTGACATACTTGCGCTTTCAAATGCATTTTAATTATTAATATTTCTAGTATATAAGTAGTGTGTGACGATTTTTTAATTATGTGACATATTGCATTAAAATGTAGTTAAATTACTTTGACGTACTTGGTTCTCAATTTTGTAGACAGTAAATAAAGCTTTTCATACGAATGCTTTTTAATTTCTTAGTACCATTAATTAATAAGGGAAACTACATGTTCGAAAACTTACCACATGATAGTTATAAATACAACAAAGTAGATACCATGGGAGCATTGCGGTTACAATATTCATATAGGTATTTTGTTCGCGCTACGAATTCGCAGTACAAATTTCAAGAGATTGCATTATTAGCGCGTGTGGGATACAGTGTGTAAGAGAGAGAGAGAGAAAGAGAGAGAGAGAGAAAGAGAGAGAGAGAGCCGGTTATGTGTGACAACTAGGGCCGGTATTCATAGTCGTTACTTATTCTTAAGCAAATGCTTAAGCATGCGTCATCCTCTACTAACCTAGTAGCTAGTAAAGGATGTCGAATGCTTAAGCATTTGCTTAAGAATAAGTAGCGACTATGAATACCGGCCTAGAAGGAGAATTGTCAGAAAGTGGATAGCGATTAAACTGAACATAGGTACATAAAGTGTATCACACGTTAATAAAAGCATTTTGTGTAGTAGTTACTTGCCTCACCGTAATTATATACATTCTATATATTACTCATATATTATACACGTGCACCGATGCATAACACGTACTTGAACGTGATTGGCTGAATCATCGAAGCGGAACGTGCACTCAACCATGACCAGGGGTATATATACCCCTAAGTTCTCAGAAGCTAGTCATTCCTGTCCTTGAATCAAGGGTGACAACATGGAGTTCTTCAGATCTTTCCTTTGCGTCATTGGATTACTGGAGCCTACCAAGGTGGACGTCATTTCTGAACTTCCACTAGAGGTATCGCAGTTAATTCTGCGCAAGTTGGATCCTGAGTCTTTGCTGTGTGCTGCGCGAGTGTCACGAAAGTGGATGGATGTTTGCAGGTACGATAAGTGTCTAAGGCGATCAGCAAGAACCTACATTGGAGGCATCGAGAGGCAGAGGAGAGAAGAATTCCTGGGAGCAGATTCCCCAATGGAATCCAGTACTACGGTGCGTGCGGTAAGCAGGGTGCGTGAGGTAAGTCGGATTCGTAAACTAAGGGTGCTGCCAAGGAATGCACCACCCGTTAGGTTCGAGGCAGCGGTAGTTTTTGGAAGAGTTCAACACCCTCCAAATTTGCTTCAACGGACTGAGATAAAACCTTCGGTGGGTGTCAGGAATACTAAATGTATTAGAGTGTAGTATAATAAATTTTGTTATGACAAACTTGCTAATTTTATCTAGACTATAAGTATAATGTAGAGAGTTTCTTTTCGTTAAGCAAACTATGTTTTCGTGTAAAGGATGTAAATGTAGGTTTGGTCGACTTGAGACGTAAAGAAGTTGAAATATAGTTAGGTAATTTATATAATAATACTATCACTGTAGTATTTCAGACAGATGACAGAATAGTTCCTGCGACCCGGGATGCACCACGGCCTATTATAAAGGCACCCGTTGTATTTCGAGAGAAAAAACTCTAACGGGATTTTTCGCAATGTACTTTCGCAATGTAAGATCTTATTTAAGTGTAAGGACTAGAAGATGCAT
Organism: Andrena minutula; assembly: GCA_929113495.1. Taxonomy (NCBI): domain Eukaryota; kingdom Metazoa; phylum Arthropoda; class Insecta; order Hymenoptera; family Andrenidae; genus Andrena; species Andrena minutula. The sequence goes on from OV815994.1 coordinate 44,615,696, forward strand.
TAGGTTGTAGTAGAATAATTTTTATATTGACTAAAGTCGTGTTCAGCTTTATTGGCCGGTGAGTTTCGTGAGGGGAATTCTCCCACCACACCGCTTGCTTGCCTCGGTACTCCTTTTATCTACGTTCTCGCTCTCTCTCGGGCTATGCGTAGCCAATACGATTCGTAACGCACACTACTATTACGCTATGAATAAACAACAACCACACGGCATCGTTCAGGCGGAGTCGAGCACCGTTCGAGAAACTGAACTCACCGGCCAATAAATCTGAACACGACTATAGCTTATCTTATCCAAGTGCTTCGACATAATGTTGCAGTGCTAAACTATTTTGTAATAATAAGGTATTATTTTCCAACTTCGAAGCTATTTTTTAAGTCGGTCTGCATCTAGCGTATTGTTTAGGGTAATTCCGGGAAACGCGACCGGGCTGGAGAGTTGGTCGAAACAGTTGATTTCTTGAGAATTAATTGTGCGGAACCTTAACACATTTTTACATATACACAGATGTAGAGCCTGAATATAGCAACTCGACCAACTCTCCAGCCCGGCCGCGTCTCCCGAAATTACCCTATACATGATTATCAATATTGATAGTATATTTTTTTCAGTTTTTCGGGATAATCTGGATATACTACAATATTTCGTAGGTTGATACAGAATTGCAAAATTTTGCAAGTGGATATTTAAATAATCAAACATCAATTTTTTTAATTAAGCACATCCTATTTAGAGACTACATAGGTATGCTTACGCGTTACATTCGTATAGTTTTAATTATCGCAAGTTCATCGATAAATTAATCAACGTAAACATAACAATTCGATGTCGATCAAACAGTAAGGGCATAGAGTTCCTGTTGATCGAACAATAATCTGTCTTCGAAAAAATAAGTGTCTGTAAATACTACAGGCTTGCTAAAATTCCCAATCGTGAGATACTGTAGATCATCTCCGTAAGGTGGCCAAATATACGGATCACTCAGATGTTTTGATACAGGAACACTGAAAATTATATAAATTAATTCCAATTTAAACTTATCTTATACTACACTGTCCAACACGATTTTTGGTCCGCAATATCCGCCGGGTGACTCTTGTAGAGTTTTTCGTCCTGAACACAAATCCGCAAACCGTTTGTCGCAATCACCTTCAGTTTTTGAGAAATTCGATTTTGAAGAAACTGCAAATTTTCAATTTTTATCATATTTTGTGTCGAAACGGTAATAGTTATTCGGTTGCTCGGTGTGTCCAATTATTCTACGAACCCTTCCGAATACAACGGTATAAGTTATTATTGCATTATGAACATTTAAATATTTTTAAACACCGATTAAATGGAAAATGACACCCGAAATGCACCCATTTTTGAAGATATCTTTTAATTTATTTCCAAAACTAAGGGTCTTGGAGAAAATCTGACCATTCCATGCGATGCAGCAAACATTTTTCCTTCGGAAATCATCACCAAAAGTGGTAAGTCTCGTTTTGTTTTCAATACAGAAGCGAAATAGTTTGACAAAACGCGCGGTGTCGACAGTGGTAATTATGTGCGTTAATGGGCAGTGGATCGCGCGCCGCCATTGACTATCACCATCGTCACAGCGCTTTTTTGCTCAACTCTTTCGCTTCTGTATTGACAACAAAACGAGACTTTACCACTTTTGTTGATGATTTCCGAAGGAAGAATGTCTGCTGCATCGCGTGGAATGGTCAGATTTTCTCCTAGACCCATAGATTAGAAAATAAAGTGAAAGACATCTTCAAAAAAGGGTGCATTCTGGGTGTCATTTTCAATTTTATCGTTGCTTAAACATATTTAAAGGTTCATAATGCAATAATAACTTATACCGTTATATTCGGGAGGGTTCATAGAATAATTTGACGCAAAGATTAACCGAATAGCTATTACCGTTTCGACACAAAAAATGCTAAAATCTGAAAATTTGCAGTTTTCTTCCAAATCGAATTTTTCAAAAACTGAGGATGATAACGACAAATAGTTTGCGAATTCGTGTTCAGGGCGAAAAAATCTACCAGAAGCACCCAGTGGATATTGCGGAACAGAAAAAAAAGTTTCATTTTGTTGGACTGTGTAATCGAGTGACTGCATGTATTACTGAATTGAAGAATTAAATTTCGAATATTCAAGAAGTTCAAGAAGTATAAAAATATTGGAATTATTTTCTGATAGTCGAGATAAGCCCACAAACCGGGAGTTTTATCGTTAAATGTGTTTTATTGTTGGATAATTCAATATACATACCCATTACGAGCGAAAGACGTGTGCATATCCACCATGACGTTACGTATTTTGAGATCGCATCTTGTTTGTTCCACGTTGTAGGGCAATCCCAAATCTGTAGCGGTTTGTGGAAATAGATAGATATCCGGATCACCATGGGTTATACCCAGGTCTTTATTATTGTGTGTTACTTTTGAAGTCCAACTCAACGATCCACGGTAGTTAAACAAGTAGAAATAGATCGGTAGCTTCATGGTAACTGACACGATATATACGAAATTCATGGTAGGATACAAGAAGTAAACGTCTGTTACGAAATTTGTATATCCTTGTATAACCTACAGGAATAGAGATCATACACTCATTTCAGATGGCGCTGTTGGTGTTATTGTTGTGAATGATTTCTATGAATTGAGCCTATCAGCGCAATAGTGGCTGAAATCACGGCCGTCTGTAGTACAGGCCGGAACATAGTGAAAATGGCAACGCTGTCATCAGTCCTATTTCAATTTTTTTGAAGTCCTTCGTCCAATCACAGCCGTCTGGTACCAGTCGGAACATAGTCATCGGACTGATAGTTGTGTTCGAAATGCGATGTTGCAACATCGTAGTGTGTGGTTTGTACTACAGACGGCAGTGCCTAAACCCAAAACGTTTGTTTTGAGATTTCGGTTAATGAAATTATTAACGTTCTAAAGTCGCTGCTTTATGCCACACTTTTTCATCCTTCATGTGATAATTGGTATTTACAGAATTTCAGAAAACTTAATAAATGAATACCCAATTGTGTTGCTCTATAACTCAATTACCTTGTCTTTATCTTTTGGCATTTCCGTCCCCCAGTAAAAGTTCTGGATTTTTCTTGCCAATTTAGTCGATTCACTCTCGTTGTACAAACCAGTTAGTTGCAATATTGGTGCTATTATATGTTCTGGAGACGACGCGAACATATTGTACAATGTTTCATTCGTGTAAAGAACTGGAAAAAATGCATACTAGTCAAAATAAAAAAAAATAACGAGCGAACTGTTACTTTTCTCTTTTCTTGGCAAAATTTGTATGAGTGAAATTATAAACAAAAAGACTAACAACCTTGTAGAATTGCTGCAACGTTGCCTGAAACGTGCATCAATATTTCTATGTCCGCCTCCTGTAACGTTTCGGGTAGTAGGGCCAAAAAGATAAAAATAACGGTATATATATTTACCGGTAAAACGATTTACCGGCAAATCGCGAGAAATACATAATTTATTGTATTACCGGTAAAAATTGTATGTATAGCAATGTAACGCACATATGTAGCGCATAATTCCGTCGATATCTACTAATTGTAAGTTATCAGTGAAAAAAAACATCAAACCGATTTACTGATTTACCGGGTTGCAATCCCTACCTAAAACTCTTACAGGTCTGCCGTTCGATTCCCGTTGGTGGAAAAAACTTTCTATAAAGAAACCACGGGCTTTTGTACTTCTACGTCGTGGAAACGTTGCTGCAACGTTGCCGTAAAGTTGTACAAATATTGCGGGAACGTTGCCGTTCATTATTTCAAAGCAACATTGGGTAATGGTATACAAAGTGGGCAACCTCACGGATTTTGACGACCTTGAAATATGTTGTCAAGGACGTCATTCTGAACAACTTTTTCCTCTAAACTTTTTGGCGGTCGACCTTAGTTTCCGAGATAATTGCAAAAATCTTTGGTAATTATTTAGAAATTTTCCATCCTCACCGATTTCAATGATTTTTGGATATGTTATCAAGACCATGATTTTGAACAACTTTTCCCTATACATGTTACCGTCGCACGGCAGTAGTTTCCGAGATATTCGCACAGAACATTGCCGAACGCTGTGCTGCTACGAACGCGTACGTATAGGTAGAATACAATGTCGACCTTTCGGTTGATTTATTCCGACGCAACGGACACAGCGATCAACTTGAGGTGGTTGGTCATCTGGGGGATGTGTTTATCCCTGTCTCTATCTACCTCGGAGCTCATGGTAATGTGATTGAAAAAAATTACATTCTTTTTGAAAAAAATTACTTTCTTTTTTCAATCACAGTCTAGAGACAAATATAAACACATCCCCCAGATGACCAACCACATCAAGTTGATCGCTGTGTCGGTTGCGTCGGAATAAATGAATAGAAGTTTGTCGCAAATATCTCGGAAACCAAGGTCGACCACCAAAAAGTTTAGAGGAAAAAGTTGTTCAGAATGATGGGGTTGACAACATATTTCAAGGTCGTCAAAATCCGTGAGGTTGCCCACTTTGTATACCATTACCCAACATTGATACAACGTTGCAGCAATAATTCTATGCCCGCCCCGTACAATGTTGCACGGCAACGTTTCAGCAATGTTACAGAAACATTGTACTGCAACCATGCAATATAGAAAAGTTACTGCAACATTCCTCCAATGTTGCCGCAATAAAGTGTGCTGTATGGAACAATACTGACGCATTCGACAATCTAGCATAAATATTATTTTCCCATCCAAACCACTGAATCATTCAATTAATCCTATCACTTTTACGCTAGTAACAATTCGACTGGCGTCGGCTTGTTTTCACGCCAAGGGATTCGCGTCCTGTGGTTATATTGCCTTCAAAGGATGGTAAATATTATCCAAGACTCCCCGAATATTTACATTAAATACTTCCAGAATGTAACGTAAATTAGGAGACTAATTATACATGCTTCGCTAATTCTCAACCCTTACCTGCTGTTCCTATAAGCCCTTCATTCCGACAAACTCCACTTATCAACGAGCTGTTCTTCAGTTTATTCTGCTGTAGAAGATTTGTAGGAGTGTCGGTTATAAATGCTGTCTTAGAGTCTGGTTCGATAGTGGGTGCCCACATCAACATTAAAAGCTGCTCTATCTGCGTAAAAACTGATTCTGTTCGTACTAATTGCGAAGCTGAAAGCTTTCGTAAACAAGCCACTAGCGAGTGTGTGTTTTTAGTCGGGCAGTTGTACATTTTCCCAACTTTTTTTGCTTTGTCATAATACGACGGATTGGTACGAAAGGCCCATGAAGAGGTGGCGACGCCACTTTCCAGGATGTACCGATTGAATAAATCTGCAATGATTAATCATTTTGATATTTGTTCACCTGTTTAGGACAACACACTATAGAACTAATTTTGTATTCTCTGCTCACGTGCATGAGCTTTTCGTAAATCGCAAATTCTGATTGTGAGATCCCAGAAGCCCAACTCAGCTTTTGATGTTTGCAATAAATTTTCGCTCAACTCAAATGACAATGATAACTTCGAAAACAGAAAATATAGTCTTTTGAGCTTCGAACAATCTACAAGCTAGATCAGAAGGGCCAGCTTATAAAAAATCCACACTCTACTCTTAATTTACTGAAGCTATCAAAATATCGAGCTACTTAATTTTAATTCCATTACATGTATGGCAAATTTCGTTAAAACTGCTGCCATGTAGGCACATACTTCACGAAAAGTCCTCATGACTGAAAAAAATATCCTTCAATTAAGCCCGTGGTACGTAATGGCTTTTTTTGACATGTGTTTCCTCATGACTTGTTAAGCTGATTCAGGAAAAATGTTTGATTAGTCTAATTTAATGTAATATACAGCGCGGCATCTTACAGCCTTATAACGAACAGTTTTTTCTAATTAAATCAAAACTTTACAATGATGCCGCAGAAATATAACCGGTCATACACGCGTGTGCAATGTACAAAAAATTTAAATATAATAAATTAAATTTATAAAAGGCATATTTGTATGATCTTATTTGACATATTTCGTATTACTGATATGCGTAATATGCACCATTCCTAAGTATGTAAATATGCAGGGTCATCCGCTAAAACTGGAACCTACGCGCGCGCGAACAGGTAAAATGGCAACAGCGCCTCACGGAGGCATTCCACTACAACCATGCACCGGGTCTACTGTGAAACAGTCGTTCTCAGATATACTAATTGTAAGATAGCTACCACGCTGTCTTTTTCCTGTCTCCCATTCCACCACAATAAATTATTAAACTCGCAGTCCGGGCACTTCTGATACATACTATAGAAAGGAACGAAGAAGGGATACATACCTTTGGATTGTTCTGAAAAAGCGTGAAGATGAGTGCAGACGCTACCTGCGCTCTGACCAAATAACGTTACATCGTTTGGATTGCCGCCAAACGCGCGGATGTTCCGTCTCACCCATTTTAGAACTAATACCTGGTCCTTCAAACCGTAATTTCCAGGAGCCGCCCTGTCGCCGGTACTCATGAACCCGAAAACTCCTAACCGATAGTTACACGTAACAAGTACGACATTCTTGACGAGCAAGTAGTCTGGGCCATAATAGGTTCTACTTGAATTTCTTCTTACGAATGTACCGCCATGTATGTATACCATAACAGGTAACGAGGCGCTTTTATTCAGCTTGTAAAGGAACAGAACGTTTTTTCATCCAGGAATTAGTTTACTCATGGGACAATAATGGGATTTAATTTCATGTTATCTGAAGTAATCTTATATGATTGCTTGCGATAAAATTGATGATATGTAAGACTTACGAGTGTCTCAGGTATGAGCATACATAGATGAAGTGGTAAGATAAGATTTTAAAGTTCAAATTAAATTTAAAATTTTTTTTCTATGAACCTAAGATATTAAAGTTAATATGGTAAGCTGTATGGTAAATAAAGTAAAATATTTATTGCAAAGATGAAAAGCTCACCATCTTGGTCAAAATAAGTTTGATGCGAATCATAAAATCAATCAAATGATTTGAGAACAGTGCAATGAATATTTCCAGTGCTGTAGATTGTATAAAGTACAAGGGAATGTAAGACATTAATAGGAATTCAAATGCAAATCTCGTTAATAATAAATCTAATTAATTCCATGAAAATTCTGGAAAGCATGCCACACGAAAATGAGTCTCAGATTTCGTTTAGATCATGAATATTAACAAATATTCAATATATACTGTTTTCAATCGATTGTATAAATAAAAAGAGTGGAAAGTTGGAACGAATCTGTGCACATTAAAACGGTTTATGTTTTTTTTTAAATGGAAATACTGTTGTTGTAAATGATAGTTCGTATGATTCAGATTAAAAAATTCTATGTTGTGACAAAAATGGGTTGTAGGAAATCAAAGTTTTTACCGTTGGGGTGTACGTGTTTAGGGACAAGCAGTCTTCACTCCCTTTTACGCTATCTCCAGAAATTTGCGTGCACTCTTCACCTTCCGTTTGCGTGTCTAGTATTCCATCCCATGGTTCTTTTGGCACTGGATCTCTAAATCTTGGACCAAACAGAGTACAAATTCATAATTGTTTTTCTATAACTTCTACCATTATTGAAAAATAAATTAGAGAAATCAAAGATAAACTAATTTTTCAGCGATAGGTACATTCACGCGTTGGTGTTGTAAACCTGTCAATCTTTAATGTATGACTATCGTGTTAAAGCTTCATAGATTTAATTCATTGCGTTACAACGTTCATCCAAAAACTACGATAGCTGTAATGGCAATCGAATCGCACTTACTTATAAAAAACGTAAAGAAATTTGAATGGTGTCAATGTGTACAATATAAAAAGTAGGTCAAACCATGCAATATTAAAACAATATCACTTTACACAAAATAAACTTCCAGAAAGATATCTTCTAACAATAAACTGAAAATAAATTTAGGTTTTGTATGACTCCCGTTTATAATATTATAATAATATAAAATAATTTATAATATTCGAATAATTTGCGACTCCCCCCCCCCCCCCCATATAAGTTAAAGGAAATACATTAAAAATGGGTATTTCAGATTATATTTCTAACTTAATAATATTAAACAAAAAACCAAAATATCGTGGCGACCACCCAGAAAACACTGCGCTGCCCCCAAATGGGTCGCACCCACCGGTTCGGAATCCCTGGTATAAAAAATGTTTGATTGTACACGAATACTGAAAATAAAACGTCTGAGAAATTACACTGTTGATTCTAAATTGCTAGCAACACTTAATTCAAATACAGGCCTACTCAGAATGAAACAAATAATCGGAGCTGCGTTAACTTTGATACCTTAACTTTCCAATTGGTGGTTGTGCATAAGGTACCCCAAGGAATGAAAGAATGTCTCTCCCATTACTTGCTTTCAAAACGGTGCCCCTGACAGATCCTTCGCAAGTGTGTACCACTGGGTTAGCTAGAATGCACGAAATACCTGTGGCCAGTAATGCGAACAGAAAAATAGCGGCCATAGCTGACGAAGCTACTGATGGCAATACTGTAACAACTGGCGGTGCGATGTTTTTAAGAGATTCCCTTGAGGATAGCTTTCTACCTACTTATGTTCTTGAAAAATGTAACGCAACTGCTCCGACATTGCAACATCGCGCCATTTTATAAACACTAAGTGATACGACCTGTGGCCGACCAAATTATGTCACAATTGTTTAATTATTGTGGAACATTAAGTTTGCGATAAACACTGTTCAAAGGTCGTAAATTTGTGGCTAAAGTGGTTCTCAATTGCGGAAAAATATTTGAAATTCTTAGGCATCATTGTAGGAACACTAAAACATTAAAGCATTTATTTTATTCCTATATCCAACAATCAATCATTTCCTGAAAAATTTATTTATGAAGAATATTCCGGCGGCTGTCCCATTATGATCCATCATAAGTTTGTCCACACGCCAATGTACTATTCTTCTATTTCTAAGTATTGTTCTCAAAATTCTAAATACGATATACAAAGAATAGACTAAAAAATAGTAAAAAAAATTTGTACCGTTTAACAAGTTCCAGCATTCTATGTTGAAATTTTTTTCGTAAGTGCATCAGTGCACTTGCAAAATTTACACATTTCACTTTTCTTTAAATAGAACCATACCACTTTTACTACATAAATAGATTCCTCGAATTATTATTAAATAGCTTAATATGTTTGTCTATGGTTGGTTTCAAACTTCAGTTGGAACAAAGTTACTAGAACCGCTTTATGTAGTCGTGAAATAGATAGTGTTTTATCTACAGCAAATACATCACTTACGACAAAAAACGGACGCCATGAGTTTAGAAAATGGTTTCAAATACATGAACTGTCACAACATATGCCAGACTAAAACGATGCGTTTTTTATTCTTTTGTATTCTGTTATTGTGGACAACATGAAAATTTCCCTGTCATTTTTTGCGCACCCGACGTTCTACAAAAGTGAGAATGGACTTTATTTCTAAGCTGCCTTTGGAGTTGTGACAGTTGAGATTCCGAAAATTGGATTCTGAAGCCCTTCTGCGCGCAGCAGCCGTGCTGCGACAGTGGATCAAAGTTTGCTGGTCCGACTGCTGTTTAAGGAGGACGGCGAAACGGTACAAACTCCCGAAGATGATGGCGATGAAAGCTGTACAACGAAATTTCGTTCCTTTTGAAATGGGGACAAGAGTTTCGAGGCAAGTTGCTCTCAAAGAAATGAAGATTAGAACGAGAAACTTACTTGACGACTGGAATTTCTTCGAAATGAACCGTTACATCGACGTACATAATGAAATTTCATAGCTGCTTCTAGACTGCCGTACATATGGGTTGTAAAACGTTTGAGACTGCAGTGCGTCAACAAACGTGGTGGGTTTTCGCTTTGATTCTAATTTTTAATAGAGTTTGTAACAACATGGAGATAAAAGTCTGATATTGTGAACTAGTTGGCGGTTGTTGTGTACAACTTATATAATCTATATCAGGCTGCCCCATTTGTACCATTTACAGGTACTAAATGACACTTTAGCCAAGAAAAATAGTAATGAAGCATAGGTATCATGGAAATATGATATCTACATAACTTATGTACACCGAGTTCACTTGATTCTTGCGAACCAATCACACTTTGCTGTGAGAGTTAATATATATACAGGGTCATCGTTTAATCCTGCAACCCGCGCGCGCGCGAACGTGTAAAATGGCAACACCGCCTCAGGGACGCATTCCACTACAACCATGCACCGTCCCGGCATTCGGAGAGCTGCTAACGACTAGGGATTGCAAATTTACCGAGTTTTTCAATTACCGGTAATTCGGTAGAATTTTGAATCAAAACCGGATTACCGGTAATTTACCGGTATTTTTTAAGGTATTGAAAATAAAAACTATAATAAAAAAAATTTCTAATCAATCATTATAAAAAATAAATGCAAATAAAACTATTCTCCATTTATAGTATTTTTTATTTATCAACATTTTGTAATAAATACGGACGCAAAAAACATAACTTATATCAACTTTCGTCGCCTAATCGCGACTTCATCTTCAGTGGCGGATCCAGGAGCCTTTCTTTGGGGGGGGGGGGGGGGGGGGGGACGTGAAACGTAAATAACTATTATATATATATTTTATTATTCTTCTTCTTATTATTCTTCGTTGAAGACATTAGTTCGTATACAATGAATCAACGATTTGGTTATGAACAGCCCAGCTTTTCGCTGTCAACTGTTTTAATCTTCCACCACTCACCGGTGGCCGAGCAACCGTAACTTGTATCTTTTACTTGCGCGGTGTAGGTAGAAAACGCATATACGCGCTATATTGGTACATACATGTAATTTACCGAATTACCGGTAAAAAAGTGTCGAATTACCGGTAAATATTTGAGGAAATTTTCCACTATTTACCGGTAAACCGGTATTGCAATCCCTACTAACGACCGCTAGACAGCAGTGATGCTCGAGCTTCCAGAATTTTGGGCTGGTCTCTTTCAAATTAACGTTGCAAAGAACTATTCAGTATTTGGGGTTTTTATCGTATAACTTTTGAACTATAAGAGATATCGGAATGCAATTTGCGCCGAAAAATGAGGAAAAATGATTCTCTCTTAATGATGGATAATTTAACATATTTTACGTTTACTTAAATTTCTTTTATCAATTTTTTAACCATAATTGTTCAAAAAGCTTTTGCAAACTGTTTATTTGTTAATGTGTTTAATGCTGTTTTTAAAAATCGTGGTGTTGATAAACAATAGGCAAGTTGTTTCTGTATCATTACTTTACACACATAAACTGGCTCCATTTATTTACCTATACACGCAGCGATGAAAACAGAAGTGCCTCGTGGATGGTGGTACAGCGAGCAGGTTCTTTCTTGATGTGCAATGGACACAAGCCTGTCAAAAGCAATAAAAGGTGTGGGCAACTATGTAGGTCTAGTCTGACCTGGGCGTTCTTTGTCTTTCAACTCGAAATCACCACTTTTGAAACGTCTAAACCAACACACACAAGCGTCTTGCGTTAGGACATCGGCACCGTAAGTTTCCGCAAGGATGCGACGGCTTTCACTCGCGTTTATCTTTTGCTTGAACAAGAAAAGAAGTACGTGCCGCAAATGCTCTTTATTTGGTTGGAAACTACACATGTTTACCACAAATAAAAATATGATGCTAACTCGAAATCGCTTGACCATCAATGGCGCTGTGAAGTGTATTATCATACCAACAAAATAACATATGAGGTTAGACAGTAAACATGCCCTTGCGTCCAGTGCCATCCAGCGCCGAAATGAAGAATTATTAACCGGTACACCTGGTATACACGTGCACCGATGCATGACACACATACTCGAACGTGATTGGCTGAATCATCCATGCGGAACGTGCACTCAACCATGACCAGGGGTATATATACCCCTAATTTTTCAGGAGCTGGTCATTCCTGTCCTTGAACCAAGGGTGACAACATGGAGTTCTTCAGATCTTTCCTTCGCGTTATTGGATTACTGGAGCCTACCAAGGTGGACGTCATTTCTGCACTTCCACTGGAGGTATCGCAGTTAATTCTGCGCAAGTTGGATCCTAAGTCCTTGTTGTGTGCAGCACAAGTGTCACGAAATTGGTTGGATGTTTGCAGGTCCGACAAGTGTCTAAGACGATCTGCAAGAAGTTATATTGGAGGCATCGAGAAGCAGAGGAGAGAAGAATTCCTGGGAGCTGACTCCCCACTAGAATCCAGGACTACGGTGCGTGCGGTAAGCAGGGTGCGTGAGGTAAGACGGATTCCTAAACCAAGGGTGCTGCCAAGGAATGCGCCTCCCGTTAGGTTCGAGGCAGCGGTAGTTTTTGGGAGAGTTCAACCCTCTCGAAATCTGCTACAACGGATTGAGGTAAGACCTTCTGTAGGTGTCAGGAATACTAGATGTATTAGAGTATAGTTTAATAAATTTTGTTATGACAATCTTGCTACTGCAGATTTTTTAGCTCTAATTAATTTTATCTAGTTGATAAGTATAATGTAGAGAGTTTCTTTTTGTTAAGCAAACTATGTTTTCATGTAAAGGATGTAAATGTAAGTTTGATTGACTTGAGGCTTAAGAAAGCTGGACTAGTTAGGTAATTTATGTAATAATAATATCACTGTAGTATCTCAGACAGATGACAGAAGAATTCCTGGATAGAGAACCACCTGAGTCAGGGATGTGATACCAAGGAGAGGAGCTCGAGATACACCACGGCCTATTATAAAGGCACCCGTTGAATTTGGGGAGATGTAACCCTAACGGAATTTTTCTCAATGTATTGAGGTAAGATCTTCTTTAAGTGTAAGGATTAAGAGATGCATTAGGTTGTAGTGGAATAAATTTTATATTGACTAGCTTGGCTTATGCAAGTGCTTCGACATAATGTTGCAGTGCCTTACTATTTTCTAACAATAACTAGGGTAAAGGACCCAATTACTGACACCTAACCAATTATTGTCACCTTAAGCTATTTTACATAAAATAACGAATAAATAAACGTTGTAAAGTCATACACAAAAAAATTATGTAATTCAACCTATAATCTATACTATAGATTACATACTATAGTTTATTTATACGTTGTTTTAAGTAAACTAGCTTAAGGTGACAGTAATTGGTTAGGTGTCAGTAATTGGATCCTTTACCCTATGTAGGTATTGAGAGTAGGAAATAGAGAATAGAAATTATGGAGAATTCATTTGTAACAATTTTTATTCAAAATTATCTTCCAATATTTTAATCTGGTTAATCTGGATAAACTATACTATTTCGTAGGTAGTTGATACGGAACTGCAAAATGTTGCAGGTGTATCCTATTTAGATATTACAGATATTTATGGTTTCGCGTTCAGCCATATAGCTTTAATTCTCGCAAGGGCAACGATAAATTAATTAGCGAAGACATAACAATTTAATGTAGATCAAAATGTTCGAAACACTAAATGTCATGGAGTAGCTGATAAACGAACATCATTCTTTTCGTGAAAAACCCCGTCTGCACAGTCGTTACGGGCTCGGTAATATTCCCAATCTCAAGATAAGTTTTATTTTTTTGGTACGGTTGCCACAGGAACAGGTCACTCAGATGATTTGATAGGGGAACCCTGAAAATGATACAAATTAATTTCAACTTATCTTATATAGGTAATCGAAAACTTCATTTGTTGCTTAAATGAAGAATTAAATTTCGAATATTCAAGGAAGTATAAGTGTATGTAAAAATGTTGGAATTATTTTCTGATAATCCAGATAAGGCCACAAACAATTCAATATTTATACCCTTTAATGGCGAAAGACGTCCATAAATCCACCATGACGTAACTTATTTGGCGATCAGATGTAGTTTGTTCCACGTTGAAAGGCAATTGCATACTTGAAGCGGTGTCTGGGAATAGATAGATTAAGTCATCACCATGCGTAATACCCACGTCTTTATTATTCTTTGTCGCTTGTGACGTCCAACTCAATGATCCCCGATAGTTGAACAAGTAGGTATAAAATGGTTGCTTGCTGCGTATCGCCAAAGCGTGTATGTATTGCACGGTAGGATAGAAAAAGGCAAAGTCTGTCACGATATTTGTATATCCTTGTATAACCTACAGGAATAAAAAGTATACACTGATTTTAAATGGCGCTGATAGTGTTAGTGTTGTGAATAATTTGTATCAATTGAAACTATCAGCGCACTAGTGACGTAAACCAAAAACGTTTATTATAAGTGTATGCCTGATGAAATTATTAACGTTCTAAAGTCCTTGCTTTAATTTGTATTGTTACGTACATTGGTATGATATTTTAAACAATATAATTGCTAACGTGTATATTATTAGTATATAATTGTAAATAGCCGAATATTGGAGAACTGGTATCGCGCGACGTAAATCAGCAAAGTTCTCAGTGCAAAATCACGCTTTTGTGCTGCCATTTTGTAGATGTTTTTTAAGGTTGCTGAAGCCACTATAAAATTAAAATTTTGGGTTAGGCCACTATGCCACTGATCACCTCAATTATATCCTAGCCATTGTTTTTAACATTCGTGTATAATGGTAATGATTCACTTCATCTGAAATGCTTTCAGTGACTTTTACTGCACTAGAATAATCGGCAGTATAAAGAAATACTAGTGGTTTTTATATAATAACAGAGATATGAGGACCATTTGTTTTTTAGCGAAAACCGCACTTTTTTATCCTTCATGTGATAACTGATATTTACAGAATTTCAGAGAACTATAATAAAAGAATACCCAATTGTGTTGCTCTGTAACCCAATTACCTTGTCTTTATCTGTTGGCATTTCCGTCCCCCAGTAAAAGTTTTTGATTTTTGTTGCCAACTCAGTGGCATTTCCCTTACTGAATAAACCAGTATCTTGCAATAGTTGTGTTATGACAAGTTCAGGAGACGATGCGAATATATCGTACAATGTTTCATTAGTGTAAAGAACTGAAAAAATGCATAAAAGTTAAAATAATAAAAATAACGTGCGAACTTTTACTTTTCTCGTTTCTTGGCAAAACTTTGATCAGTAAAATTATAAACTAAAGGACTAACTACATGCATTTTTTTCACTATACTCTTTGAATTCACATACACAAATCACATACATTTGGCACATGCTTAAACCATAAAAAATCTCCAGATGTATTTCTCATACTCTACTGACGCATTCAACAGTCTAGCATAAATATTATTTTTCCATTCGAACCATTATTCTTGAAATCCTCTCACTTTTAATATTACTAACACTTCGAGTGGCGTCGGCTTGTTTTCACGCCGAGAGATTTGTGTTCTGTGGTAATATTGTCTTCAAAGCATGGAAAATATTATCTAAGACTACCCGAATCATTACATTAAATACTTCCAAAATACAACATGAATTACCTGAATATTTAT
This sequence comes from Andrena minutula, assembly GCA_929113495.1. NCBI lineage: Eukaryota > Metazoa > Arthropoda > Insecta > Hymenoptera > Andrenidae > Andrena > Andrena minutula. The sequence continues at coordinate 44,631,113 of OV815994.1, forward strand.
ACGGACTTCGCCAATTTTTTATCCTTACCTTGCGTCGCCACAAACCCGTCATCCCGACAATTTCCAGTTATGAACGTGCTGTTCTTCAGCTCATTCTTCTCTAAAAGATGTATAGGAGAGTCCGTTATAAATGCTGTTTTAGAGTATGGTTCGATTGTGGGTCCCCACGTCGACCCTGTAAGTTCCTCCGTAAGCGTAAAAACGGAGTTTGTCCGTGCTAATTGCGAGGCTGAAAGCTTTCGTAAGCACGCCACTAACGAGTACGAGTTGCTAGTGGGACAGTTGTATATTTCCCCAACTTCTTTCGCTTTTTCGTAATACGATGAATTGGAACGAAATCCCCATTCAAGGGTAGCGAGTCCACTTTCCATGATGTAACGATTGAATAAATCTGTAATGATTAATCATTTTGATATAAGTTCACTTGTTTAAGACAATACACTTTAGAATTAATTTTGTATTCTCTGTCCCTGTGGATGAGTTTGTAGTTTCCATAACATATAATGCAAAGCACTGTTAGTTACAAAAGACAGTGCTTCAGAAATTGTAAATTCTGAGATCCCAGAAGCCCATTTCAGCTTTCGATGTGTGCAATACACTTTCGCACAACTCAAATGACAATGAATACCTCGAAAACAGAAAATTTAGTCTTTTGTCCCTTGAATAATTTGCAAGCTAGTATCAGAAGGGCGAACTTACAAAAAATTGCACTCTCTATTCTTAACCCTTTGACTACTGTTGACGCCTATTGGCGTCCGACACATGTTGACTTCCCGGTACTGTTGACGCCTATTGGCGTCCGACACATGTTGGTTTCCCGTTACTGTTGACGCCTATTGGCGTCCAAATCAAATTTCGATTTTTTTTTTTAATCTTACATTTTCAGTATTTTGAATATTTTAATATACTTTCTCAGAAATGCATGTCTTACGAAAAATTTCGCCGTACCCAGGGGACGTCGCGAGTAAATTCGTACCGTACCGTACGGCCAGTGCGTGCCAAAGTCTTCCGTAGTCAAAGGGTTAATTTACTGAAGCTAACTAAATAACGGGCTGCTTAATTTTAATTCCCTTATAAGTATGACATTTTTCGTTAAAACTTCTGCCATATACTTACTTCACGCATACTCCTCATGACTGAAAAAAATATCCTTCAATTAAGCCCGTGGTACGTAATGGCTTTTTTGACATGTGTTTCTTCATGACTCGTTAAGCTAATTCACGAAAAATGTTTGATTTGACTAATTTAATATAATGTACAGCGCGGCATCCTATAGCTAACGACCTTATAACGAACAGTTTTTCTTATTAAATCAAAACATTACACTGAAACCGGAGAAATATAACCGGTAATACACGCGTGGGCAATGTAAAATGTTTAAATATAATAAATTAAATTTATAATAAGCATATTTGTATGATCTTATTTTACATATTTCGTATTACGGATGTGCGTAATATACACAATCCTTAAACACGCATAGGTACATATATCACTGCATATGTATCCTATAACGAACAATGCTATAATGAACAAGGTTGTCAAAATTCGTTATAAGATACTACACTGTACATTGTATTCTACAGTATATATAAAGTTTCCGGACATTAAAATTAATAATTTATTCTGCTGGAATGAGAGGCAGCAAAAAGGAAAACATGATACCATGACTTGGCTCTCCTCATTTTTCTTGTGGATCTAAAGCCGTGATTCCCAACCTGTGAGTCGCCATTGCAATCTTTAGGTCCCGATTTTTAATACTTATTTATTTTAATATGGTTATTCTATTCATAATTCTATTAATAATGTCGCAGGCTATTTGGATATTATAAAAGGAGATCGCGACTCAAAAAAGGTTGGAGAACTGTGATCCGAAACGAAATATTGAAGAACAAGTTAAGAAAATACAGTAATTCGTCGTAATATTCCCAAAGAACGGGGTTGGGGGGGGGGGGGGGCAACGACGCGATGCGGACACTATTCCCTTAGAGTAGTATATGCTCTGAGACTATTCCGTGCAGCCGATGCCGCGAGTGAGAAAACCCAAGAGCCGAGCGAGAGGGAACGAAACAGTTGACACGAAGTTGCCGTCGTCTCTTTCGTTCTCTCACTCTCGACCGAAGGATTCTAAGAAGTGGTGGGGATAGTGAGCGGGACTATTACGCATGGTAAAAACGGGATAATAACGACGAATTACGTATGCCCGAAACTTATGTCGACCAGACTCTACTGTGGAACAGCCATTCTCAGGTATGTATACTAATTGTAAGATACGTACCCACCATGCTGTCTTTTTCCTGTCTCTCATTCTACTACAATAAATTATTAAACTCAGAGTCCGAGAACTTCTGATAAAATCTCGTAAAAAGGAACGAACAAGCTGTACATACGTTTGGATTGTTTTGAAAGAGCGTGCAGATTAGTGCAGACGCTACCTGCGCTCTGACCAAATAACGTTACGTCTTTTGGATTGCCGCCAAACGCGCGGATGTTCCGTTCCACCCATTTTAGAACTAATACCTGGTCCTTCAATCCGAAATTTCCAGGCGCCGCCTCGGTGCCGGTACTGAGGAAACCGAAAGGTCCTAACCGATAGTTACAAGTAACAAGTACGATATTCTCATCGAGCAAGTAGTTTGGACCATAATCGGTTCTATTTCCATTTCCAGTTTGGAATCCACCGCCATGTATGAATACCATAACAGGTAGCAACATGTTTCTCTTCAGCTTGTAAAGGAACGGAACGTTGTTTTATTAAGGAATTAATTTAATTACTAATTGATTACTTGCAAAACAATTGAAGATAACTAAGCGTTACGAGTTTTTCAGGTACAAGTGGATGAGCATACATAGATTGAGTGGTAATATAAGATTTCAAGGTTCAAATTAAATTTAAAATGTTTGTCAAATGTTTGTTCAAAATGTTTTAAAGATAATATGTGCAAGATGTATTATAAAACAAAGTAAAATAATAGCTCACTATTTTAGCAAAAATAATTTGAATACGAATTATGAAATCTATCAAATGAATTCGAGATCAATGCAATAAATGTTTCCAATACAGTAAAGTGTATAAAGTACGAAGGAATGTAAGACATTAATGGGAAATGAATGCAAATCTTATTTATAATAATTATACATAGAAATTTCACGCATTAAAATTCTGGAAAGCATTCTACATGAAAATGAATCTCAGCTTTTGTTTAGGTCAAGCAATATAACAAATATTGGACATAAATATACTGCTTTTAATCTATTACATAAATAAAAAGAGTGCCAATTTGGCACGAAACTGTTGTTGTAAATGATAGTTCTTATGATTCGGATTAAAAAATTCTAAGTTGTGACAAGAATAAGTTGTAGGAAATCAAAGTTTTTACCGTTGGGGTGTACGTGTTTAGGAACAAGCAGTCTTCACCCCCTGCCACGTTATCTCCAGAAAGTTGCGTGCACTCTCCACCTTCCGTTTGCGCTTCTCGTATTCCAAACCATGGTAGTTTTGGTATTGGACTGCTAAACCTTGGACCAAATAATGCACAGATTCGCACTTTTTTCCATTATTACTGTCATTATTGAAAAATAATTCAGTGAAATATGCAATGAATTAATTTTTCAGTCATTGGTACTTTCACATGTTGTTGTTGTTGTATACTTGACAATCTCTGTTATTTTCAAATATTCTGACCCAAGTTCTACTCGACAATTCATATCTTTAAATGAATTACAGTATAATGTATGACTACTGATTTAAAGTTTTATAAATTGAATTCATTGTGGCACGACATTCTCCCAAAAACTACGACAACTGTTATGGTAAACAAATCGCGCTTACTTATAAAAAGCGTAAAGAAATCTCAATGGTTTCAATGTGTACAATATAAAAAAAATATTAAACCATGATATACATTATATCACTTTACACAAGATAAACTTCCTTAAGGATATCTTCTCAGAATCTGCTGAATATTACTTTAAATCTTACATGTCAGAATGAAACAAAGAATCGGAGATGCGTTAAATTCGATACCTGAGTATTCCAGTCGGTGGTTCTGCATAAGGTATCCCAAGGAATGAAAGAATGTCTCTCCCATTCCTTGATTTCAAAACGATGCCCCTGAGAAATCCCTCTCGAGTATATGTCACTGGTTTAGTCAGAATGCACGAAATATCTGTGGCCAGTAATGCGAATAGAAAAACAGCTAGCATAGCTGAGGAAGCTACTGAGGACACTACTGGCATTAACAACTGGCGCTGCATTTTTTTAAACAGACAGATAACACTGCTGTACATTCAAAGTTCTTCTTCAGTGGCTTTTATCCTCTCTACCTACTTATGTTCTTGACAAATGTAACGCAAATGGTCAGATATTGCAGCATTGCCCCATTTTATAAAAACCAAGTGATACGAGCTGTGGCCGACAAATTTATCTTACAACGGTTTAATTGTTGTGGAACATCAAGGATACGGTAGATACTGGTCGAAGGTTGCAGACTTACGGCTACAAATGGTTCTCGCTTGCAGAAACATTTTTCAAATTCTTTGGCATTATAGTAGGGTTATACCTAATATTATTTCATTTCTATAACCAACTATGAATCATTTTCTGAAAAATTTACATATGAAGAATATACCTGTACTTATATTATGGCCCATATAAGCTTGTGCTGGGTTATATATATGGTTAAATATAACCATACAACGTTTACTACATAAATGGATTCTTGGAATTATTATTAGAAAGCGTAATATGTTTTTCTACGTTTGGTTGTAAACTTTCCTTGGAACAACGATACTACAATCACTTTATATAGTCGTGCCAAAGATAATGTTTTATCGACTACAGCAACTTCATCAATAACACTAGTTTACAGTTATTTTAGGCTTACAGGCTTTTATGAGATCACCCGATGAATACTTTGGTAACTTTTTAAAAAGACGACCCAACGTTTTTGGACATATCTCGCGTTAGAGTTGAGCAATTTAATCGCGACAACTCTTAAATTCAATGTTTTCCAATCGGACCAATAGTAATCGAGCCAAACTGAAAAAAAATGTAATGTTTTGGGGCCGAAATTGAAATCCAAAATTCACTGCATAGCCTGAAACCCATTGAAATTATCATGTGGCGTCCAGTTCCTTATTTTTTACGTCGAGTGCGCACCTTTACGAAGAAAACAAGCCCAACTTGAGCAAACTTCATGCACAAATAAGGAAGTTATGGGTGATAGAGTGAGAGTGCCTATTTTCATCTGGGTTGAAAAACTCAAATTTGGCAGATATCTTTCTATATATTTTAAAAACCACGGGTCTAGGAGAAAATCTGACTACTCCATGCAACAGATATTTTTCCTCAGAAAAACATCAACAGAAGTGGTAAAACACCTTTTGTTTTCAATATAGAAGCGAAAGAGTTTAGCAAAACGTGCGGCGCTGACAGTGCCAGTCACGCGTGTTACGCGAGTCTGTAACGCTGAGCGACACTGGACGCGACCTACGCCATTGCATATATACATATACACCTTATATATATATATCATACGTATCGGAACGTGATTGGCTGAATCACCGTTGCGGAACGTGCGCTCAACCATGACTAGGGGTATATATACCGCAGATTTTTCAGGAGCTAATCATTCCTGTCCTTGAATCAAGGGTGACAACATGGAGTTCTTCAGATCTTTCCTTCGCGTTATTGGATTACTGGAGCCTACCAAGGTGGATGTTATTTCTGAACTTCCACCAGAGGTATCGCAGTTAATTCTACGCAAGATGGATCCTAAGTCTTTGTTGTGTGCTGCGCAAGTGTCACGGAAGTGGATGGATGTTTGCAGGTCCGACAAGTGTCTAAGACGATCTGCAAGAAGCTACATTGGAGGCATCGAGAAGCAGAGGAGAGAAGAGTTCCTGGGAGCAGACTCCCCAGAAGAAGCGAGGATTACGGTACCGCAGAGGGTGCGTGAGGTGAGAAGGGTGCGTGAGATACGCAGGTTGTTACCCGAGAAAGCACCATTTGTGAGGTTTGGACCGGCTGTTGCTTCTGGAAGAATTCAACCCCCTGGAATTCTTTCGCAGCGGACTAAGGTAAAACTCCCTACAGGAGTAAGAATTAGTAGATGTATTAGGTTGTAGTTTAATAAATTTTATTTTGACATGCTCGCAAGTGAATTTAAATTATAATATTTCTAGTATATAAGTAGTGTGTAATGATTTTTTAATTACTAGACATATTGCATTAAAATGTAGTTAAATTACTTTGACGTACTTGGTTCCCAAGGAATGTAGACAATACCAGTGTCCTTTATACAAGGTGTCCCGCAATATGTGGAAAATATTTTAGCTGTGACTTTAGCACATCCACACAATGAAAGAAAGTCATATAAACATATGTACATATTTTATTTCGTTTTGGAGATATAGCGAATACCTACAGAACGTTGCTTGCCAGTGCTGAAACTGTTCCAGCACATCCGAGCAACAGCTGGACACATGCAGAGAGTAAGACGGTCATTGGTAAGACGTCTTGTATAAATACTTGTATTCAGCTGCGAGGTGGTCATTTCGAACTTATCTTATAAATGAATCTTGAATATCTTAAAAAATGAGGGCGAGGTAGCAGGCAGCTGTAAAATAACAACAATTTAGGTCATAGCTGCTTGCACAAACAACCGACGAAGTTATACGGAGGAACGAGAAGAAAGCGGATGCCGACGCCTCGAGTCGCGGCTGTCGCTATCCGGCAATAAGCTATACGACAAACAATAGATATAAACCGAAACCAAAAAGCAGAACACTATTCACTTACAGAAAAAGAGGGGACAGTGATTTATAATTAAGTAGATGTATGGACAAAAGACGTGTAAAGATACAAGAGCGTGCTAAACGGTCGAGAGCAGGTGCCTGTGTCTAAATCACCTCGAGCAGGAAAGCTCATTTGAAGTTCAAGTCACGGGGGCGAGTTTCTTATTGGTGCTCGATAGATAGAGAGCTATTCTCTCAGATAACATACATTCATTTCTAAAACATGCAATAAGCCCTGAGTTTAAAAGTAGATCTTTATAATCGTATCTTGTATTTGTAAGAATAAAAACAATTATATGTAACATCATATATTAGGGGCTGTTTGATTTTTACAATTCGTAGACAGTAAATAAAGCTTTTTATACGAATACATTTAAGTTCTTACTACCATTCATTAATAGGGTAGACCAGGGCGAATCGGATCACAGGGCGAATCGGATCAAAATAAGAAATTAGTCCATATTTCTTACATCGCGATAGAAATGAGCATTCCGATCCTTCGGAGTACCTCGTGCCCCTCTCCCGCATCAAACGCAATAGCCCGTCAATTATTTTAAGGTATTGTTTCGTGCTGGCACACGTTTTCAGTGAGGCGGACGCATGCAAATGTCACAATTTCGTACCGAATCTAACCTACGCAATCTGTAATTTCGTGTTTAAAATAACAAGGTAAGCTTGAAAGTTTAAATGTGTTTGTTATTATTAGCCTGCGTGGTGTTCAAATTTAGTATTTGATATATTTTAGACTATTATATCATAATATGTTTCTGTAATCTACTCACTTTTAAATCCTTACATATGGGGCTAATCGGATCACGTCATGTGGGGTGAATCGGATCAGTTTTTTCTTCATTCGAGTATTTGTATGATTATAAATATTATAATTATTTATATAGAGATGGTTCGTACGTACATAAAAAAGACCGATCAAGGATCATGGTGTGCAGAAAAAATGAGAGAAGCAGTAATAAAAGTAAAATCTAAAGAAATGACTACACGTAAAGCTGCAGAAATTTATGAGGTACCTTACACAAGTCTACAAAGGAGAGTTACTTCTTCGCAATGTGTAACTAAGCGTCGTGGTGGACAGCCAACGCTGGATCCAGAGACAGAAGAGAAGTTCGCTGATCGCTTAATTTATTTAGCAAGTCGCGGATTCGGTATTACACCCAAAAATGTCCGAAAGTACGTTTTTGATTTTGTAAGACATCATGGTTTCAAACATAATTTTAACACAGAGAAAGAGATGGCAGGGGAAGACTGGTTCCACAAATTTATGAAAAGAAACAAGAATATAACAATTCGAAAACCAGAGGGTCTATCTCGAACCAGAATTAATGGTATGGAAAAAGATAAAGTGGCAAATTTCTACAAGACTTTAGAGAAGGTCATCGATGATAATAATCTACGGGGAAGGCCCGAATGTATCTATAATCAGGATGAAACTGGACTACCACTTAACAACCGTCCTCCGAATGTGATCGCGGCAAAAGGATGTAAAGATGTAGTGAGCATGACCAGTGTAGAGCGAGGTGAGAACGTGACAGTTTTGGCCTGTATGAACGCCGCAGGACAATACATACCCCCATTCGTTCTTTTTAAGGGTGTACGTAAACGAGACGATTTTATGATAGGAATGCCTTCTGGTACCCAGATTGCTATGACTGAAAAAGGTTGGGTGACTGAAGAAGCATTTAAATTGTGGTTGGAACATTTCAATCGCTACCGCACAAAAGGGAAAGTCATTTTAATTTTGGATGGTCACTTGTCGCACACAAACTTAGCAGTGGTAGACTTGTGTGAATCTTTGGAAATTGAGATGGTTCTGATTCCCCCGCACACATCTCATGCTCTCCAGCCGCTTGATGTGTTATATTTTAAGCCATTAAAAACTTATTATCACCAGCAAGCGACGGTATGGCAACATTCAAATACGAATAAAGGAATCAGTAAAGTTGTCTTCGGAGGCTTATTAAAGCATGCTTGGAATTTGGCAGCTACAGTTGGGAATGCTACAAAAGGCTTTGAGAAGACAGGAATATATCCTTTGAATCCCTATGCAATACCAGATCGCAAATTTATCGGGAATAACACCGCAAATGAAGCATCTCAAACTCAGTTCACTGGCATGTTATCAACAACTGCTAATGCACAACCATCGACTAGTGCAAGCACTGAAGTCACTGAGGCCATAAAAGACATTCTTTCATCGCCTCCTAGGAGAACAACTGTCAAGAGAACTCGGGCAATCGCTAAACCAATTTTACATTTGACATCACCCGAAAATAAGAAAAATCTTGAAGAAAAAAAGCAGAAGAAACTAAAGGCCGAAGAATGTAAACTCTCAAAAAAAATGAAAGAAAATAAAAAACCCATTCGCAATGAAAAAAAGGATAAAGCAACACCAGGGATGAAAAGTAAAGGTAGAAACAATCTATTAAGACGGTGGCATTGTATTTATTGTGGAGAAAAATTTATTCACCCACCTGCAGAAGATTGGATTCAGTGCAACATCTGCGAGGAGTGGTGCCATGAGAGTTGCGCTGATAGAAGCGGTAAAAAGGGACAATATGCTTGCGATCTGTGTGCCAAGTAGTGTCAATTGCTCTCATTGTTATTGAATTATATTTTTTCAAGTTAATTCCAAAGATTTGTTATTAAAATTAGAGTTTTTTCAGAGATTTTTGGGTGATCCGATTCGCCCCAAGTTTCGGGGCGAATCGGATATTTCTCACTTTTTCCTTTTTTGATTATAAAAGTAAGATTTTTATGTTTAGTTTTAATTTGTATATATTCATTTTAAAGCCAAAGGTGTACCGGTTACGAATATATAATAAAAAGTTAGTTTATGAATGTTTGACTATTATTTTTTTACCGTCAAACTCAAAGTGATCCGATTCGCCCTGGTCTACCCTACATGAAACTACATGTTCGAAATCATGTCCAATGACAGTAATGGAATAAAGTAGATACCATGGGAGCATAGCAGTCAGAATATTCATATATTTTGTTCATGCTATGAATTTGCAGTACGAATTTCAAGGGTTTGCCACATTAACGCGTGTGGGGATAGAGAATGCATGAGAGAGAGAGAGAGAGAGCGATCCGATGTACGTAACAACCAGAAAGAGAATTGGCAGAAAGTGGTTAGCGATTAAACTAAACAGACATGATTTGTACCACACGTTAATAAAAGTATTTTGTACAGTAGTTAACTGCCGAACCTTAATTATATATTTATATTCTATATATTACTCGTACATTATATATATGCACCGACGCATAACACACGTACTCGCACCTGATTGGCTGAATCATCGAAGCGGAACGTGTACTCAACCATGTCCAGGGGTATATATACCCCTAAATTGTCAGGAGCTGGTCATTCCTGTCCTTGAATCAAGGGTGACAACATGGAGTTCTTCAGATCTTTCCTTCGCGTTATTGGATTACTGGAGCCTACCAAGGTGGACGTCATTTCTGAACTTCCACTAGAGGTATCGCAGTTAATTCTGCGCAAGTTGGATCCTAAGTCCTTGTTGTGTGCAGCACAAGTGTCACGAAATTGGTTGGATGTTTGCAGGTCCGACAAGTGTCTAAGACAATCGGCAAGAAGCTACAACCTGGGCATCGAGAGCCAGATGAGAGAAGAGTTCCTGGGAGCAGACTCCCCAGAAGAAGCCAGGACTACGGTACCGCAGAGGGTGCGTGAGGCGAGAAGGGTGCGTGAGATACGCAGGTTGTTACCCGAGAAAGCACCATTTGTGAGGTTTGGACCGGCTGTCGCTTCTGAAAGAATTCAATCCCCTCGATTTCATTCGCAGCGGAGTGTGGTAAAACACCCTACAGGTGTAAGAACTAGTAGATGTATTAGGCTGTAGTTTAATAAAATTTATTTTGACATACTTGCGCTCGCAAGTGAATTTAAATTATTAATATTTCTAGTATATAATTAGTGTGTAACAATTTTTTAATTACTAGACATATTGCATTAAAATGTAGTTAAATTACTTTGACGTACTTGGTTCTCAAGGAATGTAGACAATACCAGTATCCTTTATACAGGGTGTCTCGCAATATGTGGAAAATATTTTAGCTGTGACTTTAGCACATCTACACAATGAAAGAAAGTCATATAAACATATGTACATATTTTACTTCGCTTTTGCGACATAGTGAATACCTGCAGAACGTTCCTTGACAGTGTTGCAACTGTTTCAGCACATCCGAGCAACAGCTGGACACATGCAGAGAGTAAGGCGGTCATTCGTAAGACGTTTTGAACACTTGTATTCAGATGCGAGCTGGTCATTTCGAATATATCTTATAAAAGTAAGCAGATAACATTATTTTGAAATATACGAATTTGAAGGGTTTGCCACATTAGCGCGTGTGGGGATAGAGAATGAAAGAGAGAGAGGGAGATATAGAGAGAGCGAGAGCGAGATCCGATGTACGTAACACACCAGAAGGAGAATTGGCAGAAAGTGGTTAGCGATTAAACTGAACAGACATAAATTGTACCACACGTTAATAAAAGTAGTATTTTGTATTGTAGTTACTTTCCGAACCGTAATTTTATAAATATTCTATATATTACTCGTATATTATACACGTGCACCGATGCATGACACACATACTCGAACGTGATTGGCTGAATCATCGATGCGGAACGTGCACTCAACCATGTCCAGGGGTATATATACCCCTAAATTGTCAGGAGCTAATCATTCCTGTTCTTGAATCAAGGGTGACAACATGGAGTTCTTCAGATCTTTCCTTCGCGTTATTGGATTACTGGAGCCTACCAAGGTGGATGTTATTTCTGAACTTCCACCAGAGGTATCGCAGTTAATTCTGCGCAAGTTGGATCCTAAGTCCTTGTTGTGTGCAGCGCAAGTGTCACGAAATTGGTTGGATGTTTGCAGGTCCGACAAGTGTCTAAGACAATCGGCAAGAAGCTACATTGGAGGCATCGAGAGGCAGAGGAGAGAAGAATTCCTGGGAGCTGACTCCCCTATAGAATCCAGGACTACGGTGCATGCGGTAAGGAGGGTGCGTGAGGTAAGACGGATACGTAAACCAAGGGTGCTGCCAAGGAATGCGCCTCCCGTTAGGTTCGAGGCAGCGGTGGTTTTTGGGAGAGTTCAACCCTCTCGAAATCTGCTACAACGGACTGAGGTAAGACCTTCTGTAGGTGTCAGGAATACTAGATGTATTAGAGTGTAGTTTAATAAATTTTGTTATGACAAACTTGCTACTGCAGGTTTTATAGCTCTAATTAATTTTATCTAGTTGAAAAGTATAATGTACAGAGTTTCTGTTTATTCAGCAAACTATGTTGTCGTGCAAAGGATGTCAATGTAGGTTTGATCGACTTGAGACTTAAGGAAGCTGGAATATAGTTACGTAATTTATGTAATAATAATATGACTGTAGTATTTTGCAATCAATTTTAATATGCCCTCATTATCATCGTTTTTCATTGTAAATTTTTTAGATTTAATATTTTTAATACAATAAACATTTGCAGCTAATATCTGTGTTATGAAGAATGTGTTTTTCTCATATCACGATCAACACCGAATTTCATCGTTTGAAAAGGGAAGTGGTCTTAGATCGTCACAAGTATGCCTCCTCATTAGCACCCGAGGTCATATTGCGGTGTGTTCTGGTACCAAAATTGGATTCTCTTGCTACGAGACAGATTTTTCGATTTCATTGTTGTCTTAGACTGATCTCCGATCTCAAGATACTTGTTAGACGTGCATGGTTTCCATTTGTTTTCCTTCGATATGTCGGGTGAATTTGGTTCACTAAACATAGAATACATTAATTAGTCACACTTTCAAGAAGAGAAATTGCAATGCCACTCTTTTGCAAGTCATAAGAAATATGTGTAGAGACCAACGAATGCCCCTATTAAAAGCCAGACTAATCAACTCCATAAAATAAAGTATAGAACAAATTGATAAGGTACACACTAATTATGTACTTATGTGCTAATGTGCTAAAATTGAGATACATATTTGCTGAAAATGGAGTTGATCAGTTTGGGTTTTGTGAGGCTAAAAATGTAGTTCTCCTTCGTACCCAGTAGCACAGAAGCTGGTCCAAAGGTTAATCATACGATCAACCATGGTATAGTCCTTTTTACTACGCTGTATGTTGTACTGTGGACCAATGACTTTCGAGGACATCGGGAATATGTAAAAGTTATCATCTCTGTGCCCTGATTTTGTACGTGAATATTTACCACCTATGCGTAATTCGAAACTCAGTTCCCCTCGATATTCAAACATGTAGTTGTACACCGGTTTCATGTTATTATCAGGCTGCTGCACATATTCTACAAGCTGCGATTCTGGATACATATACATAAAGTCTGTCAGGATAAGCGAGAAATCTTCGATAACCTGAAATTTAAAAAAATATCAATTTTTAAACTGGTTGTGATTGGTGAGTCACAACTTGATGTAAAGTTGTATTTAACTACTGCGTACTTAGAGAATTATTTGTATTCAAATCGAAATTATGATTCATTGTATGTGCACGATTCAACCTGTTCTTTAATGATGTAAATAGAACAATTGAATATTAGTTCTCACATGCCCTACATTTTGAATGTGATACTTACGGTTTCTTTATCTTTCGATAATTTTTCACCCAGGTAAAACTTCTTCACCTTGATGGCCAGGTCTGTCACGTTCTTTCCTTTCAGTGGCAAATAAGTCTGTAGCAGTTCTTTGATCACCTCCACTGGTTTCTCCACACATAGATTGTAGAATTTCTCGTCCTCCTTCATTTCTGGAAAATCGTGTGATAGCTTAATTTTGTGATACCAAAGAATTACAATCGCTTCAACGAGATGTGCCATATTTTCATTTAACTTTAACGAAATTTGTCACATAGAAAGTTTGAATAAAAAAATTTTGCAAAATAAGCAAAATTCATTTATTAACTATTCTTTCTGCATGAAAATCTGCTCTCTTGAAAATTAATTAGCAGATGCTTTAATTCTATATTCTAATATCCCCCAGACGCCAACACAATTTAAATTAAAGTTACATACTGATTTCTCTCTATTCTTTACTTCCTGTATCGAAGACCTCTATACAGCAGAAGTACTTCTGGTCGATCGGCAAGAGAGCAATTATTAACTAACGAATTTTTGTTTCTTACTGATTGCAAACATCGACCCCTCGTCCTTCACGTTTCCAGTTATCATTGGGCAATTCTTCATCTTCCTCTCTCTTATTACCCTAGCTGGGCTCTCCGGTAAGATAGAATCCTTGGCTTTGGAGTCCTGGCATGGCCTCCATTCGATCGACGCTGCTCTTTCTACTTCGCTGAAAACGAACGGTGATTGTTCGACTAATTTCTTAGCATCTACCTTACGAAGACACTCGATCATCTTATGGGAATCGTCGGTGGGACACTTTAAGCGAGCCCCAAGTGACTTTGCTTTTTCGTAGTAAGATTTGTCGTTGGTGAACGCTTGTGGGCAAAGACCATTGCCACTTTGCATGATGAGTTGCTTAAACAAATCTGTAACAGTCAATGTATCATACATTCTCCAATGTTATCTACCTTTTACAGTTACTGATTTCATTGCTTCCTATACACAAGAATATGAATCGAAAATATAGGAAAACTTGTTTTGATTTAGAGCTTCGCTCCCAAGATAGACGACTGTGGGACGAATGCAAAAATAAATGTAGTACAGCTGTGAGAAAATAGGAAAATGTACATACCTTCGGACTTCTTTGAAAGTCCGTGCAAGTGAGCGCAGTCGGCACCAGCGCCGTGGCCAAACAGAGTCACTTCCTTAGGATCTCCACCAAAGGCGTGAATGTTTTGCTGGACCCATTTAAGCGCCAGCCTCTGATCCTTCATACCGTAATTTCCATCCGCCGCTGAGTCGCCAGTACTGAGGAATCCAATGGAACCTAATCTGTAGTTGAATGAGACGTACACGACGCCTTTGTCAAGTACGAAATCTGGCCCTGTTAAAACGTCGCTGGCATTTGACTCTAGGAATGCCCCTGTGTGTAGAAGGGCCAAGACGGGATACGGCTTTTCCGGTTTGGTCTGCAGCAAACAGGATCATATAAACAATGATTTACGTAATAATGTAATACCTTGTGACTATAATCGTACATGTACCACGCTTTTGATATCACATCAGCTATAGAGCACACACTGAGTGTGAAGACTCTAATATTTAGGAAATCTAGAATTAATTAGACAATGTAAATTTCTTGTATATTTACGTTTGGAGTGAACACGTTCAGGAAAAGACAGTCCTCGCTACCCTTCACAACGCCACGATCATTCTGTAAACATTGGCTGCCATCTTTATGTGCCTTGAAAGTATGGTTCCAGGGCTCCACTGGAACCGGACTTTTGAATCTGCGAAAAGTAGAGCATACTGTAATGAAAATATCTTTCAGGCACTAGCTCCTTTGAGAGCCTTTTTCACAGAGGCTGAACATAAAAAATAGGTCACTGAGAGTAACATTGTGCACTTTATTCACTGGTGAAGTATTTATTCTCGAGTGAATCGAACATAGATGATAGTGAGCATATTTTCAAATTGCTCGAGTAGTGTTGCACGGGTATAAGTAAGAGTGATAGTCGCTGAAGTCATTAATTTTTCTGCTTCATCGAAGAATACAGTGAAGGAATTGTATAAGTACATTCTCGAGGAGAAAGAATAATACTTCCTTCAATTTTGAGTGTAAGGGCTAACTTAAAAAAAAAACAATTTCAAACAAGGGTGTACACAAACCTGAGGTCACCAATCGGTGGTTTAGCGTAAGGTATCCCTCTGAACGCTATAAACTTGCGTCCGTTCCTTGCCTCCATTTCCTTACCATTCACTTTACCATCATGAGTTTCTACACACTTGGCAATACAGCTTTCGAAGCACAATGCTGCCAGAATTAGAAGAATGAGGTACTTCATCGTGGATTTCTGGTGCTCTGTGTAACGCAGCAGTAGCACCTTCGAACTGTTGAAGATACTTTTGATTCACTTGGGTGTCACTTATATACTGAAAAGCTCGCGGCAAAACAGAGCTGCTTAGCATTCGCGTGATAAAAACGGGATATCTCGTCATTTGAAGGTGCTTCAAAAATGGAAATTATATGTTATTGCGATGATAAAGTGTAATAATTATGCTTCTTCTCATGTTTCACTTCCGTCACTTTCCTTTTCTTACCTCTGGTTCCTATGTAGATACTGCAATAATGGGCTTGGATAATGGCCATTGAATAATGCAGTGTACAGAATAGTAGAGTTACGTGAAGGAACGTTATAAATAATTATTATTTCGCAGTTTCGGATTTCGTATTAATGTGAAGGATTTTTGTCAGGACAAAGTAGATACATTAATTGTTCCAATATGAAAAAGAAGTACCACGTTTTCAATTATGAAGCTGTTTCTCTTTGTTTGCTTTCAAGCGGAAAATATATCAAAATCAATAACTGTATGAAATATGCGAATGTATACATCAATATCTTCTTAAATTAAGAGAAATCTCCTTCTGTTTAATCAATTAAATAATTTATTCCCTGACTTTTCAGAAGGGCAATGTAATAGTAGTAGTGATAGGATGTGAAATACTATGTATTTACTGATAGTAAACCTTTTTAAAAAATCCTTTTAAATAAAGTGCGTTGGTGTGATTTATGGCACACTTTCATTATCTCATGGTAAATTAAGTGCCAAGTGAAATTGAAGCGTAAACGTTTAGCGGTCACCGTATCGGAAGAATTAGCATTTCAAAAAAAAAAAGAAAGTGCTACTACGTTTACTACTTGTCAGAAAGTTTCTCAGATTCCATCAATTATGTGCACCGCCCTTCGGTCAAATACACTATACTATTTCCTTTTAATGTCAAACATAGTTTGCATTTAATATCAAACACTAATTAGTTTAAAGTACGCGGCGTTGTCCGGGTAACGGTTTGATTGTCATAGAGTGTCAAGGGGGTGAAATAAGGGGGGAGGGTGGAATGTCCAGATTTCATGGTAGCCTATATTTTTCGCAGCAAAATTTGGTCTAGATCGATTAAATAAGCCCCTATATGAAGTACCCTATATATTATTCCTGGTCATAGACTATGTGTACCTATACGAAATTTCAGAAATATCCGTTGCGTGATTGTAATGTGATTGAGTAACACACGTCCAAACCCACTACACTTTGCATTTATTATATTAGAAGGAACTAGTAGGGATATTCTGACAAAAATACTGACAAACTTCTATAAAATAATCCTTCTTAATATTACTCTAGACATAACAACATTATTAAAATTTAGTTAGTCGAAATACATATTTGAGAATATCATTGCTGCACTAAAGGCTTATCACATAATAATTGTGTGCGATAGCAGTTATGTACAAATAATTAATATATAAACAATGAATGTTATACAATAATACTATGTACCGAAGTACCTATATTTTTATGTACTTGTCCTCGAATGTGATTGGCTGAATCATTGATGCGGAACGTGCACTCAACCATGACCAGGGGTATATATACCCCAGATTTTTCAGGAGCTAATCATGTCCTTGAACCAAGGGTGGCAACATGGAGTTCTTCAGATCTTTCCTTCGCGTTATTGGATTACTGGAGCCTACCAAGGTGGATGTTATTTCTGAACTTCCACTGGAGGTATCGCAGTTAATTCTGCGCAAGTTGGATCCTAAGTCCTTGTTGTGTGCAGCACAAGTGTCACGAAATTGGTTGGATGTTTGTAGGTCCGACAAGTGTCTAAGACAATCGGCAAGAAGCTACAACCGGGGCATCGAGAGCCAGATGAGAGAAGAGTTCCTGGGAGCAGACTCCCCAGAAGAAGCGAGGATTATGGTGCCGCAGAGGGTGCGGGAGGTAAGAAGGGTGCGTGAGGTAAACAGGTTGCTACCCGAAAAAGCACCATTTGTGAGGTTTGGACCGGCTGTTGCTTCTAGAAGAATTCAACCCCCTCGAATTCTTCCAAAATTGACTAAGGTAAAACCTCCTACAGGTACAAGAACTAGTAGATGTATTAGGCTGTAGTTTAATAAATTTTATTTTGACATACTTGCGTTTGCAAGTGTATTTTAATTATTAATATTTCTAGTATATAAGTAGTGTGTAATGATTTTTTAATTATGAGACATATTGCATTAAAATGTAGTTAAATTACTTTGACGTACTTGGTTCCCAAGGAATGTAGACAATGCCAGTGTCCTTTATACAGGATATCTCGCAATATGTGGAAAATATTTTAGCTGTGACTTTAGCACATCTACACAATGAAAGAAAGTCATATAAACATATGTACATATTTTACTTCGCTTTTGCGACATAGTGAATACCTGCAGAACGTTCCTTGACAGTGTTGAAACTGTTTCAGCACATCCGAGCAACAGCTAGACACATGCAGAGAGCAAGGCGGTCATTCGTAAGACGTCTTGAACACTTGTATTCAGATGCGAGCTGGTCATTTCGAATATATCTTATAAAAGTAAGCAGATAACATTATTTTCAAATATACGAATTTGAAGGGTTTGCCACATTAGCGCGTGTGGGGATAGAGAATGAAAGAGAGAGAGGGAGATATAGAGAGAGCGAGAGCGAGATCCGATGTACGTAACACACCAGAAGGAGAATTGGCAGGAGGGTTAGCGATTAAACTGAACAGACATAAATTGTACCACATGTTAATAAAAGTAGTATTTTGTATTGTAGTTACTTTCCGAACCGTAATTTTATAAATATTCTATATATTACTCGTATATTATACACGTGCACCGATGCATGACACACGTACTCGAACGTGATTGGCTGAATCATCGATGCGGAACGTGCACTCAACCATGTCCAGGGGTATATATACCCCTAAATTGTCAGGAGCTAATCATTCCTGTCCTTGAATCAAGGGTGACAACATGGAGTTCTTCAGATCTTTCCTTCGCGTCATTGGATTACTGGAGCCTACCAAGGTGGACGTCATTTCTGAACTTCCACTAGAGGTATCGCAGTTAATTCTGCGCAAGTTGGATCCTAAGTCCTTGTTGTGTGCAGCACAAGTGTCACGAAATTGGTTGGATGTTTGCAGGTCCGACAAGTGTCTAAGACAATCGGCAAGAAGCTACAACCGGGGCATCGAGAGCCAGATGAGAGAAGAGTTCCTGGGAGCAGACTCCCCAGAAGAAGCGAGGATTATGGTGCCGCAGAGGGTGCGGGAGGTAAGAAGGGTGCGTGAGGTAAACAGGTTGCTACCCGAAAAAGCACCATTTTTGAGGTTTGGACCGGCTTTTGCTTCTAGAAGAATTCAACCCCCTCGAATTCATTCGCAGCGTACTAAGGTAAAACACCCTACAGGTATAAGAACTAGTAGATGTATTAGGTTGTAGTTTAATAAACTTTATTTTGACACACTTGCGTTTGCAAGTGTATTTTAATTATTAATATTTCTAGTATATAAGTAGTGTGTAACGATTTTTTAATTAAGAAACATATTGCATTAAAATGTAGTTAAATTACTTTGACGTACTTGGTTCCCAAGGAATGTAGACAATGCCAGTGTCCTTTATACAGGATATCTCGCAATATGTGGGAAAAATTTTAGCTGTGACTTTAGCACATCTACACAATGAAAGAAAGTCATATAAACATATGTACATATTTTACTTCGCTTTTGCGACATAGTGAATACCTGCAGAACGTTCCTTGACAGTGTTGAAACTGTTTCAGCACATCCGAGCAACAGCTAGACACATGCAGAGAGCAAGGCGGTCATTCGTAAGACGTCTTGAACACTTGTATTCAGATGCGAGCTGGTCATTTCGAATATATCTTATAAAAGTAAGCAGATAACATTATTTTCAAATATACGAATTTGAAGGGTTTGCCACATTAGCGCGTGTGGGGATAGAGAATGAAAGAGAGAGAGGGAGATATAGAGAGAGCGAGAGCGAGATCCGATGTACGTAACACACCAGAAGGAGAATTGGCAGGAGGGTTAGCGATTAAACTGAACAGACATAAATTGTACCACATGTTAATAAAAGTAGTATTTTGTATTGTAGTTACTTTCCGAACCGTAATTTTATAAATATTCTATATATTACTCGTATATTATACACGTGCACCGATGCATGACACACGTACTCGAACGTGATTGGCTGAATCATCGATGCGGAACGTGCACTCAACCATGTCCAGGGGTATATATACCCCTAAATTGTCAGGAGCTAATCATTCCTGTCCTTGAATCAAGGGTGACAACATGGAGTTCTTCAGATCTTTCCTTCGCGTTATTGGATTACTGGAGCCTACCAAGGTGGACGTCATTTCTGAACTTCCACTAGAGGTATCGCAGTTAATTCTGCGCAAGTTGGATCCTAAGTCCTTGTTGTGTGCAGCACAAGTGTCACGAAATTGGTTGGATGTTTGCAGGTCCGACAAGTGTCTAAGACAATCGGCAAGAAGCTACAACCTGGGCATCGAGAGCCAGATGAGAGAAGAGTTCCTGGGAGCAGACTCCCCAGAAGAAGCCAGGACTACGGTACCGCAGAGGGTGCGTGAGGCGAGAAGGGTGCGTGAGATACGCAGGTTGTTACCCGAGAAAGCACCATTTGTGAGGTTTGGACCGGCTGTCGCTTCTGAAAGAATTCAATCCCCTCGATTTCATTCGCAGCGGAGTGTGGTAAAACACCCTACAGGTGTAAGAACTAGTAGATGTATTAGGCTGTAGTTTAATAAAATTTATTTTGACACACTTGCGTTTGCAAGTGTATTTTAATTATTAATATTTCTAGTATATAAGTAGTGTGTAACGATTTTTTAATTAAGAAACATATTGCATTAAAATGTAGTTAAATTACTTTGACGTACTTGGTTCCCAAGGAATGTAGACAATGCCAGTGTCCTTTATACAGGATATCTCGCAATATGTGGGAAAAATTTTAGCTGTTACTTTAGCACATCTACACAATGGAAAGAGTCATATAAATGTATGTCCATATTTTATTTCGTTTTGGAGATATAGCGAATACCTACAGAACTTTCCTTGACAGTGTTGAAACTGTTCCAGCACATCCGAGCAACAGCTGGACACATGCAGAGAGTACGACGATCTTGAACTTGAAATCAGAAAACTAAAAAAACCAATCCAAAAATAATAGAAAAAACCCCAAAAGAAAAAAGTGCTGCAAAACTTTCTACTTCCACGTCGTTGGCCCTGGGTAACGCCAAAGGAAAGAATAATATATGAATGTAACTGCTGTAATTCATTTAGGCTTGTTTAGGTTGGTAACACTGTTTTTGCGTAAAATTTCAATACTCTGACCGAAGAATCGTGATTAACGATATCAAAAACCCTTAGGAACAAGTTACAATTTTAAAATTTTCAGTGGCCATTGCAGTGGCCAGCCCGGCCCTCTAAAGGTTAACAAAAGTATTTTGTACAGTAGTTAACTGCTGTACCGTAATTATATATATATTTTCTATATATTACTCGTATATTATATACGTCTACCGATGCATAACATACGTACTTGAACGTGATTGGCTGAATCATCGAAGCGGAACGTGCAATCAACCATGACCAGGGGTATATATACCCCTAATTTCTCAGGAGCTAATCATTCCTGTCCTTGAATCAAGGGTAACAACATGGAGTTCTTCAGATCTTTCCTTCGCGTTATTGGTTTACTGGAGCCTACCAAGGTAGACGTCATTTCTGAACTTCCACTGGAGGTATCGCAGTTAATTCTTCGCAAGTTGGATCCTGAGTCTTTGTTGTGTGCTGCGCAAGTGTCACGACAGTGGATGAATGTTTGCAGGTCTGACAAGTGTCTAAGACGATCTGCAAGAAGATACATGGGAGGCATCGAGAGGCAAAGGAGAGAAGAGTTCCTGGGAGCAGACTCCCCAAAAGAAGCCAGGACTACGGCACCGCAGAGGGTGCGTGAGATAAACAGGGTGAGTGAGGTAAGGAGGGTGCGTGAGGTAAGGAGGGTGCGTAATACAATGGTGCTACCAGGAAATGCACCACTTGTGAGATTCGAAGCAGCTGTTGCTTTTGGAAGAATTCAACCCTCTCGAATTCTTCCAAAATTGACTAAGGTAAAACCCCCTACAGGTGTAAGAACTAGTAGATGTATTAGGGTGTAGTTTAATAAATTTTACTTTGACATTCCTATGCTTGCAAGGGTATTTAAGTTAATATTTCTAGTGTATAAGTAGTTAACTCCGTGAAATATAATTGTAGTATTTACTTAATTGTTGGAAGTATTCAAGGTTCTGCAAAATATTTATTTCTAAGTGTAGCTAAAGTTAGATCTACTGGGTGTTTATAAAAATGTAGGACATTTATTTCAGGATCAGTTCTATTCATCAAAATAATAAGAAAATTTTATATATGCATATGTATGTAAGATAATAAGTTTTGCAGTTATAAGCATTTCAATATTCCGTAATACGCCGCCCCGAAATGTCCATTAAAGGGCAACCGGCAGGTTGGCGTCTTCGCCAATTGGCCTATGGTATATACTATATTTTCATTCGTATCCTTCCCTTATCGCCTGTAAAAAACAAAGGCGAAATGCCAATCAATATTCGAGCTTATGTTTTACGAAATATAAAAATCCTATAATTGCAAAAACTGATCATTATTAGACAAACGCATTATTAGAACCGGCCCTGAAAAATGTTGCACATATTTATAAACGCCCCGTATATTTCAATATTTTTCAACAACCAAAATGACACGTTAATTCAAACTAATGATCATCAATTAATAAATGTTGTCAATTGTTGCTTTTGACTCACATTGTTAGCACATTTGCAAACAACTACCGCCATCCGGTATCACTTCCAAGAAAATCCGGTATCACTTCCTCATTTCCATAATTACCCTTTCTTCCTATTTACATTTCACATTTCACTTACAAACTACTTTTACATTCTATTGCGATGCGACTGCACTTTTAGCTTATTATTCCTGTCAACAGCAAACGTATTATTACCTTCTCGCAGGCCACCAGTGTTTAGCGACTAAATTTATCAAACTATCATGCTAATATACTTTCACGAGACATCATATCTATCGATGATACATTCCTATCGTTACTTCAATCAAAATTACCGACACGACCCTATCTTTTCTGCAATTGATACTACACCCCCAAAAGTACCACTTGGTTCTGCACCACCAACATGGAAGATAATCGATCGTAAGGGGTTAGCGCAGGCGCTCCAAAGCGGAGCATACACCGCGCCCCTGCTTAGAGACGAGAATACTGGCAAATTTGACCAAAACAAACCAGTGAGCATGGACACAAAGTAGCTTCCAGGAAGCTGTTAACTATTTCCCCTTTGCACCAACCATCGATAGTGATCTAGTCAACATGAGCCCTGGTCTTGGACACGATCCCCTTCCTTCGTACAATATCACTGCATTAGGTAAATTCCACTCTACATCTTTTCTCAAGCAATTTCTGCATGTCCTGTTTGCCTAATTTTGTTAAGGGTGTTGTTACCTTCAGGCAATACTGCGCTGTGCCTGTGGCAACAACCGCAGCACATACTGTTCCAGTTGGCGAACTTCTGTTTCGCATTATCCTATTCAGCGCCTTCCTCGAGGAGAGGAATACTGTTTATGCATTCCGTTCTGATAATTGGTAAGTTCCTTTGTGTCGAGGCAAACGTACTTAATCGCTACGGGCTGATTAATGAGTATGTAATACGATATGATTAATCGCAACTGGGTGCAGAATATGTTCAGGGTTCGAAGATGTGTATAAGATTCTGGGAATATTATTCTAGATTGTTGTTTGTGAAAGCTAATTTTTTAGATGGATCTAGTCTCAGATGATTGGCAATGTTGTATGTGTATCAATATACGATGCAGAATTCTATTCAGAATTCTATTTTGATTGGTCGATTAATGAAAATTTTATTTAGGAGATGTTTAAGGATTGCAGAAGTGGTGAGGTTGCTATTCTTTTAATTGTCATTCTTACATATAGATGCATTGAATGAATTATTAAAATTATTATTGATATGAAACTATTGGGTCCAAAAAATTTGTTGCCATTGTATTGGTGATCCTCGTGTTGTTAGCATATTCCTAGAATTTTTGGAGATTAATTTTTCAAGTAGCATTTTATGACATTAATCTGTCCTTTCAAGGGTTTATGTTGTTGTCTGGCTGGGCATGGCACGTTATATGTGCCCCTGATATTTTCTCTTGGAACTTCAGTTTTTTATTGTTGAACATTGGACAGCTGGTTTACATCGTGTACCAAATGAGACCTGTTAGATTTGATCCGGAATTGGAGGAAGCATATCATACCCTTTTCTACCCCTTCAAAGTAAGCGTTCCAAAACATTCAAATTTATATATTCATGTCTATTATCAAATCTATAAAGTAATATATAAAAATCTTTTTCTCATTTTTGCGACTTGCGCTATGAAAAATTAAGATGGTTGATGAAACAAAAATTATACAGAACGTTCCCTGCTTGTGCACTGTTTTATGAACTGGAATACATTCGTTTTAGCAATAATTCTATAAAACGATATTGAAGAGGGAACTTATTTTCTCTATCCAATAGGTATCCAGACTACAATTTAAAAGACTGATGTCCCCAGAATTCGCGTCCATAATGTCGCTGCACGCTGGGGAGGCGTACGCCATGCAAAACTTAACTCGGACCGACAGACTAGCCCTGTTGCTCAGCGGCAAAGTAAACGTTCTCAGTGATTCGAATTTCTTGCATCCCATACTGCCTTGCGAGTTCTTGGACTCGCCAGAATTTGAAAGTTCCAGGGCATCTGTCGACGACAAGTTTAAGGTGAAAATATCATTCGTATTCCTCGGAAGACTTTCTTCACAATTTTAATTCCGATGTATTTCATTTAACTAAGTCATTGATCTTTTATATTAAGCACATTTTTTAAAAATTATTTCCCCTTATGTAATCGTAATTCACATTGGTTACAGGTATCGATTGTTGCTGCGAGCTCGTGCAGATATTTATTTTGGCAAAGGTCTGCACTGGAGTACCTTCTTGTAAAGGAGACATACCTGGCTACAGTTTTGACAACATTGGTTGCGAGAGACATAGCAACAAAATTGTACGCTATGAACAATAAGGTAGCAGAAATTTTTGAAATTGTAGAACTTCTTCTATAATAACAATTCGAGTGGCAGACAGGTTTGAGAAATTCTCCTTTAAGTTAGTCAGGTCTTTCTGGCAATACCTTTGATGATTTCCATAAAGTGTCGACGTCAAAACACGCCAGAACCGTGGACAAAATGTAAATCCTTCAACGTGAAAACACGCTGACGCCACTTAAATTGATAATGCATCTTGAATTTCGTCATGACTTTATCACTAGACTGTGGATGTTTTTGCATGTATAATATATCGTAATATGAAACATATATGCAAGATATATGCAAAATACAAAGTGAGTCATCCAAAGTTGAAACCTGAAATATTTCTTAGAAATTGCTAATTGTCCTCGATTTAGGCATCTTCAATTTCGAATGATATTCAATTTCGTGATCTAACTGACCAGAAGTTCCCTGTGCCGTGGGATACATATATACAAAATTATTGACTCCGCCATCAGTGTTTGTCAATTTTTTTGTGCCTATGTTCAGCACGTAATGCAAAGTCACAAAACATATGAGAAATATGCACGAAATATGCAAATAATATAGAAAGAATATGCAATATGCACAAAATATGCATTATGCAAAACATATGCAATATGCATAAGATGCAAAATCAAAAGCATATTGTTGGATTTCTCTAATGACAAAACAAATTTCTGTCTAGGTCCCATTACTTTATTTTTTGCCTATAAAAATATGCATTTGCATGAACATCCGCAGTCAATTATCAGCAGTCTGTAGCTTACACTGTTTAATATGTATTAAATGCTTCTTATTTTTAGTTGTTTTGTCTTACATTTTATATAAAAATACACTTATACAGGTATAACATGTTACATTATACATGTATATATTTATACAAGATGAGGCACCTGAGACAAACCACCATTATAAAAAGTTGCTTGATTCTGGGGGAGTGCACATTGCGTGGTGAACAAAATTTTTTCTCAGGGGGTGGTGCTTAGGAAATTTGCCTTCATTTCCTTAAATGGATCTATGTATTTTTTAACAGCTACCATTGCAGCCCTTCTCAAGGCAATTGCAATGCCCATAGTCATTTAAGGTCACGTAAGGTTACAGACATAAGAACGTGTGGAAAATGAAAATTCATTTTTGATACTTCTGAAACAGAATATTCTCGGCTTTATTAACGGAGTCAAACTGAATTCGCCCTGTATATCGCGGTTGTGTTTTTGTAGCAACTACTCAAGGCACGAAGACTTAGATAATTAAATGATAACATATGATTTACGTAAAGATACTTCGTATCTGATAAAAATATTTTTCATCAAAACCACTTTTTGCAATGCAAATAATGGTAGGCTTTAAAGTGGCAGATTATTACTCACCTGTTTTTATACAACACAATTAATTTTGTTAAAATTTTGCTTTATCTTGACATTTGGTTAGATTGTTACAGATAAAGGGTCCCATCTGGACATAAGACTTCCTACTATCAGCGCAGGATTAAGCATAAGCGGGGAGTACAGGAGTCCAAGGGCGTCTAGGCAAGCTCTAATTCGCAGGAAAGATTCCTCCTTGTCTTCTGATAATGGTACTTACCATGTTTACATCCTAATATACGAATTAGTAATTAAAACTTAATGTCATTTTATATTTTTTTAACATTAACACTAAATATTCAATTGTTTTTCCATTCCGAGCATACTCTAAAAATACAAAGTTTTTCATTAAAATCACATTCTATCCGCAATATCCTCCTTACTTAAAATTAAATTATAATACTGTCAGTGTCCATAGCAATGTCCTTCATTCCAATAAATTTGAGTAGATGCTTATATTCATTTATTCAACCATAAAATACATATTTACTTTTATAAACATAGTGCCTCTAAATTGCTGTGCAACAGTGCACATCTATCCTTTACTTCTACATTAAAAATGGAACATCAATTTGTCGACAATTTAACCTCCTTGCAACTCATTACAGGGGTCGCAAGTGTAAAAGATCGTCCAGTGAACAATCTCTCGAAAAAAGGGGCACCGAACATGGAGCCCCTCCCTGAAATGCCCTCCTGCGACGACCTGGCCTCCAGCGGCGTGGAGAGTTGGCTGGATTCGTCTAGCAAGTACCACAGCTGCGAAATCGTAGACGAGGAATAGCAGGAGGCCTCGCTAACGCCGGACACCTTCTACGAAGGCGACAGCGACTAATAATCGGCGTTTACAATATGCTCTCGCATATTAAAAAAGACTGCACGTTTCCCAATCGAACGGTAGAAAACAGTTCGCCCGATAAGAACGAACTTCGCCTTTTAACAATTACGCGAAGGTGTTATGTAAAATATGCACGTCGCCGCACGTCGCCGATAACTGGTCTGTGTTTATTGCACGGTAAACGAGGCATTCCCCGTCGCTTATCGTATCGACACTTGCCTCGATTACAGTGGCAAAATGGCAAAACTATATCTCAATAGGACGAGTTTAAGGTCGCTCGAAAAAATGTGAATGGTAGTTAGATGACTGGTAATTTTTAGTTCACATGAAAGTGTGCGATGAGGATTGTTCCTCGGTGGCCTTAGGCAATTAGTTGACTTTGCTCGACGAAGCAAAGGGAACCACTGCTTTTGGTGCACGCTTTGTTAGGTGGATATAGAATTGTACAGATAGAACGCTTTTATAAAAAGTGTGTTGATACTCCGTCGATTGTTACTCGTAATACTATTTGCAATGTTACGTGATATTCTTTAGAGCGCAAGGTTTTCATACTCTAACAGTTCTTCGGGTATTGGTTTATTTGGGCATTGAAGAATTGGGAATGTTTTAGTAGGCTCAATGTTTTTAAGCAGTCTGGCAGCAGGATGATTCACGGAAGTGATCTATGTAGGATTGTAAGGGAATGTTTTAGTCTTCAAGTGTGGTACAAAGGATTATCTTATTGTTAGAAGTCGATCGTCTTATCATTAAAGATTATCATTATAGATTATTAAAGATAGTTAATTAAATATTAAAGATATTATTAAAGATAACATTAGGAGTCGATAATTTTAAGTTTGAATATTTATTCGAGGAGGTTGCGTTAAAATAGCTGTTATCCCAAAGATTGAAACGCATGGAATTCCATTTAGCAAAAGAAAACTATTCTTGACAACATTCATACGAATAATTCTGCTAAACGCCACAAACTCTGAAAACAGTTACATTGGCCACTTTAAGTAAATCAACCTGTACATTATAAGTTAGTCTGTGTTTCTGAGAAACGAATTAAGAAATATTTAAGCCACTTACGACAGTTACACTTATTTCTACTTGTTACTTGATCATTAAGCTTCTTCTGCTATGTCAATTAACAACCGTCATCACTGTGCGTTACTTATAAGTTGATAGAACTATAGTCGACATATCTAGTTCGAAGATAAGTAACTCTCTGTAAGTAGGAAGATTTTTTAATGATAAAGAGTTTTAAATAATGAGAAATGTTTCCTTTTATGAAACAAATGCGTTAGAGTAGAATGCACTAGATAAGAAAGAAAATATTTCTGTGAGAAGTGAGTGTCTTCGAAAAAGTATTGTATATATTACACAGTTCGATACAACGTAAGAAATAAGGAGAGTGAATCAGTCATGGGTCAGACACAGTCCAAAGATCTCATTTCAGCATCTATCAACTCCAAGAATCGCTCGATGAACAGAACGTATCGAAATCTCTGGTGCAGTGTTCAAAGACTATCCTATAAATCGTTTTCAATCGGTCTTTCAAAAAACTCAGCGCACACAGAACTCGACACAATGGTGAGTGCGCTTCAATCCGGCGTTACCTCGACATATGTTTTCATGTAGGATAGAAAATTCCTATAGTTTCGAAGGCAGCATTACGCTAGAAGGAAATTAAGTAGTATCTTAACAAACTACTTGAACTAACTAGTTTTCTCGAACATACCCGATATGTCGCTAAGAAAACAAGCACGTGTTCTAAGCGTTAGTTGCGTGAAGGTGCTTATCCAGTAACGAGATATCCACAGAACAACAAATCGTTATCGTGTAATTAAGGATCTTCGAATAATACACGTATTATATTATTCAACAAAGAACGTCCGCCTCTACACTGTTTCGATAAAGATTGTTTACAATATCCTAGTTATGTAATTTTAGTTCATAACATTTTGTACTATAGGTGACTTTTAAAAGTATTGTACGTTGTGGGCATTTTTTATGTTGTTAGTACTTTATAGAGATCTTAATCTATAATTACGTGTACTATACACATAGTTGATATAAGTTATTAAATAAGAAGTTTTAATTAAGATAAACAATGATCGAAATATCAGGATAAATCCAAGCACAAACGGCTTCGTATTTTACGACGCGCATTTGTAGGATGCGTTTTATTTTTTCTTAAATATTATACATTCGTTTATATTAAGCAGCTTTGAAGGGACATTTTATAAATTTTCCTGAACAGTAGTTTATTATTTATCAATAATAAAAAAAGTGGAATTGTTAGTGTTTGGTGATATATTTTTATTGGATATTTTAAACACATTGTAATAACGTTTTGTAAGAATGTATTTTTAAATTCTTCGTAGAAGAAGATGCTTGCCATGCAAGGTTCTTAAATGTTTCTTAAATATTTTTTCAAATTAGAGTGTTAAATGATTACTGTAGGTGCTATTCGTTAAGTCATTTATTTGGGACAGAGGTGTTATTGTAGAACGCTAGTTTATGATTTACAGTTTTCATCTTAGAAAGTATTTCACCGCAGGAACTAATGTAAATACATTGTTAATTTTGCACTGTAGCGTCATCGATGGCTATATGAAGGTTCGATCGAACAGATTCGAAGTATATAATTCGTAGCGTTGAAATACGTGTTTTGTACAGATTTTAAGTACCGTTTTCTTGTTAATAAACAATGCAATATTCAAACACGAGTTTACACAAAATCGTGTTATAAGTTATTTGTCCAAACATCATCGATTCACTCTGTGCTACTATGAAACATGTGATATCAACCTTGTCAAAGTTAAAGGTTGTTCTCACACATTTTTCTACTCAAGTGAAAATTTCATATGCGTCTGGCTTCGTGTTACTGAACCATCAGAATATCCTTTAAATGAAGGCTTAATATTAAAAACTCGTATCTGTTATATTTATCTACTTATCTTATATTCTACAAAATAATGAAGTATACATCACCTGAGTCATTAATTTATATTTATTAGAGTGGTAAGTTCTAGCAAATTCTTGTTTTGTACAGATGATAATATGCTTAAACATACCTAAATACTTCTGGCAAGTTATTTTAAAAGTCCACGTCGCACTATTACAAATCGATTATTCCCAGAAATATCCTTAACCAGTAGATGCTGATAATTTGAACGCTCAGTCCACGCTATGTGCAGAACTCTCCTAACTGTATCTCTCAACTATAGTCGATGAAGCCTAAGGGCGTTCTCAAGGAGTACACACTATAAAGGGTGAAAGACACCCGAGAACAGAGTGAAACATACATTTTCAAAAAATAGATTGAAAAGTCTGCAGACTTTTGCTAGAAAAAAGGTTACTAGAAAAAAAACTATGATGTTTTTCATAGAGTAGTGTTACACACTTAGAATATTCACTGTAATTAGAATGACAGAAAGGCTCCCAGGGTGGTTATTAAAGTGTTTCTCTCATTGCAATTGTTGCCTAAAAGATAGTTCTATATAATGAAGGCTTAACTACTCGTTATGAGTTCATGGCATGCGTCCAATGAGTTTTTGAGACATTTGCTTTGGATGATAACCAACTAATTTCGGTAATGGCCCATCAAATTATGCTGGGAACATTGCAACTTGAGCAACTATAGAATGACCCGCTGCTCCTATCCTCCTTGCCTAACCTTTTCGTATTATTTCCACGCGCCTCGCCGAATAAACTGTTTTTATGACCCGTAATACCGTTCCTTTGATACGAAGAAAGAAGCTGAATGAAATTGAAGTACAAAATTTACACAAAGACTTAAGAGAACAAATCAACGTTATTTTGAAATTAGAAAAGAAATATGTGATTATCAAAAGTACAAAATCGATGGAAATGTTTTAGGAAAGAGTATTAATTTGGAGATTTTGTTTTGAGAGTATCAATTTGATAAACAAATTGTAGTGGGTATAATTAATATTACCACATTACTTTCATAATATTATTTATTTTAAATTAGCTAAAATTACCATTATAGACGCTCATTTCTTCTTTTCTGTCCCGTCATTTATTCTTAACAGAAATTTCATCCGTGAATATAAGTCCACCTAGATATTTATTTAAAACATTACATTTCTCCTCGTACGATTAAATTTTGCATTGATGATGTGATACAAAAAATACGAAATAAAAGGATTTATTCAGGGCACATGATCTCCGTGAAACTCCAGACAATCTGGTAGATTAGGAAAAACGAGCTAAGGGTCGCAATTAACATTTAAAGTATTATCTCTTCGCTGAATCTTCTCGGAGGGTGTATTATCTAGCCTAACTCAGACAGACAGCCTCGAAATAGCACAGGCAATCGAAACGGCCCTGTACTGTACGGTGAAAGAAGATTGATCTGATGACGAATACTCTGGCTGGGCCATCTGTATGTGTAATTGCTAGCCAGTTCGCTGAAACGGCCTAATTATCGTGTCGTCGATTTTATCAGAGTAGAAACTTTCTTGTTTATTCATGTTTTAATGAGCACCTATCTATTAAACGTGAATTGCCTAGCAGAATATTTTAAATATCTAAATCCTTACTAGTTAATTCAGCATTTTAGATTTTTCTAAAATAGAACGCGGATTAAATTTTCTACTTTACTGGTGTAGCATTTAGAATTACGACCAATGTGTTCGATTACGACGATCGATTCCAATCAACAGGTGATTTTTTGAATCATCCTTTTATTCTTAGGATTACACAAAACGTATTGTGGGACAGTGAAGTCTGGTTTAACGATTGTCGTATGTACTCGACGGAGATCGATCGATTTCATGTAATCAGACGATAATACTGATAGCGAAAGGAACGTAGCTATCCCTGCCTATTTCATGGCTGTCTGGTAGTCAAAACTTCGCGTGACAATGGCCAATGAACTTAACCATGAAGCAGCAACATTCAAATATATGTAATGGCATATACGCGGGACGGTACTTACAATTATTTAGCGACAATTGAAATCACAAGCATTTGGAAAAATGTAAAAGAATAAGAAGATAAGAATTGAAAGAAACGAGAAAAATCCTTCCTGTGCTGGATATACAGAAAGAACGAAATAAATTATTATACTTTTTAAGAACTTTTTTATCGCCCATTTAGAAAGTACGATAGGAATTCGCATCAAGAACGTTATTATCGTTTATATATCTTATGCAACTTAACTTATGCAACCTAGAAGATAATAATAAGGAAATGGAATAACTGCATACTAAATTTACATTTCTTTCGGAATCGAATATGGATATTTATGCTAATGCATATTCTTATGTCATGTAGGCAGTGTTTCCTTTTTTTAATGGAATTCCGTCAAACAGTTGCTTCGTCATTTTTAATGAAAATGCATTTTTTATTTCACACAGTCTGCACGTTTTGCACTTAAAGTTTATAAGACAGACTGCAGAATGCGTGTGTTTTTTTTAGAAACATTTTCTGCCGGGCCTAGAAGTCTGTAGACGGCTACAGACTTCTAAAGACGACTTAACCGCTTTGTTCGTTTGGACGTGTTATGTCCTGTTGGTATTAGGTCACAGACGAGTTATCACGTGACGTGATGCCGTTCGTGCGATGCCACAGTTCGGCCACAGACGAGTAAACACGCGTCTTTTGTTTTTGCTTCGCGGTCACTTAGCCTGCTTCTATGGTGTGAAAATTAGTGAGAAGCAATTGTGCATGATGCAAAACAAAAAATATTCGCAAAGAAACAAGATATTATTGTAAAACTTCTGATGGACCATTATGTGTAACTCTATTGTTTGAATTCGATCTCACAAAAGAATGATAAATTCCAATTCTCTTGAAAACAATATGTTTTTCTTTTCCCATTTACCGTTTCCGGAATTTACTCGTCTGTGACCTTATACCAACAGTATCGGCGTCGCGACATAACACCTACGACGGAACGAAGTGGTTAAGACTGAGTATCGAGGCTCGAAGAAGCGCGGCTTCCTATGAAGACAGTATCCAAAGTTATTTGAGCTTCAAATAATTCCCGAATAAAGATACAAATGAAGTTGAAAAATTATTTAAAGCTCCAGATGAAAGGCCTTCAAATAAAGGAAGTATCTGTAACTGCCGTCGAATAAACTCTTTCATCCGTGGCGCTTCGAATAAAGATAACTTGCGTTATTTTTATTCGAATAAAGATAACTTGAGTTATTTTTATTCGAAAAAAGATAACTTGAGTTATTTTTATTCGAATAAAGATAACTTGTGTTATTTTTATTCGAATAAAGATAACTTGAGTTATTTTTATTCGACGACGGTATCTTTTATTTGGTACATTATTTAAATAATTTTTTAGGAGCTTTGCGGAACAACACATAACTCGGCCATTTTTTAATATTCCTGTACAATATTTATAGGTACAATATATTCATTAATATATACCCAATATATTCATTAATATGTGCCCTATATATGTTTATAAAAAAATACGCGTTGACGCGAAATATTCTACACAATATGATCATCCAACCTCTAGAACAGTTGAGGTCAGTTCGGCCATTAAGGAGCCCGACCTCCATGGTGTTTTCCAGAATCGCGCGAAAGGAGAGCTCCAACCCAATGTACCGCGGGTGTACATCGAATAGGGAAAACTGTAAAGCCGCTCCCTTCGAGACAATGTCGACAGCACGTGTTTCGCACCCACGCATGCTCCCCTTTAAAACACGCGTGACACCCTCGCAAGTTACTTGTGCTTCAAAAATATATTCAAGAATTTTAACGAAGTGCACAATAACACGAAGTAACTCACAAACAAAACGAAGAAAACTCAGGAAATTTTGATAAGGGTGACAAAAATTACATAGCATGAAATTAAAAAAGAGCATGGGACACGCAGATACATTGGGAAAATGATAGTTATACATATAGTAGATATATCAAACGGGAGATCATAAAAAGGATGAGAAAGAGGTACAGAAATAGGGTAGACGTTTATATGTAAACAGTAACGAAGAGTACCAAGGAAGAATATGTAGCCTAAGTGACAACAGCTTTAATAAATTCTGCAAACTGTATCCCTGCAAAACGAGAAGAAGAACCAAGAAGTTCGTAACACGCATTAACCAGAACTCGACACGAAACCCAACAAAAGAAAGTACAACGTAACGTGTACCTGTAACAATGTACCATAGAACGTGGCAAAAAAAAACTAGAAAGATACATATAAACGCCCGAAGAAAGAGCGACGCAGAAGGATATGTTGGCTGAGAGCAGGAAAATCGAAAGGAGGCTAAGCACCCAGGAGCAAAAAAAAATACGGAGCGCAAGACGCGTGGGTAAATAACATCCGAGGGGAAACGGGGAGGGGGGAGGACAACGAGGGGCACCGTAGAGGAGGGCAAAGGTAAACTCCTAAAAGGGAGAAGTGGCCAGCGGGAGGAACGCACGGTCGTGAAACAGAAGCCCGGTAAGATGGGGTGGAAACGAGTTTCGTGTAAGTTTCACGGACTGGTGACGAGTGCTGCCACCTACGCGGAGGGCGTGGCGCTAGTTCTATCGGAGCTTAGTCTAACGAGAGCTTTGGCACGCGTAGCACGACTCGGGGATAGCAGCACTTGCGTCGCTTCTGCCAGCCGCGTGAGAGCGAGAGAGTGACAGAGAGGGTGGGTAACGTCGATGAGCGAAAGATAGAGAGAGAGAGAGATAGATAAAGGGGGAGAGGGAGAGAGTGAGTGAGAGAGAGAAAGAGAGGGAGGAAGACAGAGAGAAAGAGAGAGAGAGTGAAAGGATGACAGTTTAACGTTGCGCGCGGCCAGGAGGAAGAAGGACAACGGAGGCAAGCGTTCGGGGGTGGAAGAAGGAGAGGCTGACGAACACGGTGGTAGCAAGAGATGGGTGTACGCGTGAAGCGGAGAAGCGGATCGACAGAGGAGTGATGTCGCGGAGATGAATGAACCGGCCGATCGTACGCGACACGTCGCGATGACATCGATAGTTACCGAACGGTGGACGCGGCGCGGGCTGGCGCCGCCAGGACGAAGGACGACGGAACCAGGATCACGGTGCTGAGGGCTTACGAGGGAGGACCAAGAGACTGGCGGCAGTGACCATGGCGCCCCTCCTCGCATGTAAACAGTGTTTCACGCTCGACGCACGCCTCGAGAGCAGCGTTCCTGGTGCCGCTACCGTCGTCCCTGCCGCAGCCGCCGTCGTCGTTCGCGGCGGCCCGAGCCGACACCGATGAACAGCCAGGCTGGCAGGATCGCAGACGTCCCGGGGCAAGACGGTATGGACGGACCAGACGAGTCATGATTCTCGTCCTGCTGCGTTGCCGTTGTCCTCGTCCTCGTCCTCGTCCTCGCCGTCGCCGTTGTCGCCGTCGTCGCCGCCGCCGCGCGAAACCGTGCTGCTCCGACCCAG
Source organism: Andrena minutula (assembly GCA_929113495.1). Taxonomy (NCBI): domain Eukaryota; kingdom Metazoa; phylum Arthropoda; class Insecta; order Hymenoptera; family Andrenidae; genus Andrena; species Andrena minutula. Next base: position 44,666,657 of record OV815994.1, read on the forward strand.
TGCTCGTTGCTCGCCGCCCCGTCGAACGTTCTATGCGCGTGCAAGACGTTGAATCGAGCCCCCGGAGCGACGTGCAAGCGTGATTGATGCATGACGCATCCGACCGCCACCTAACAAGTGGTAACGAGCGTGAGAAACGAGTACGTTCACGTTTCCGTGACAATGCCTATCGTTCGCGTGTTATCTGTAGCCTCGAGATCTTCTTTATTTTCTCTTCTTTTGTAGTCTGCCCTTTCTGCCCTTTCCTATTCAATCTCGTCCGTTCGTTTTTTCGATTAGTGAAGCGATGGGTAGGACCGTTGTCACAGCTTGACAAGAACACATGTCACCTGGTCGAACGTGGACCGTGAAAACGGCGCTTTAGACGAGCCTCGACCATCCCGTCACGTTTCTCTGGATTCGACGCGGCTAACGACAGGATACGTTTCAGACATGTGGAAAAGTTTCTTTAGATTCGTTTTAAACTCTCTTTCTGCGCTTCATTGATGACGCTTTTTTGCTGGTTGGAACGGGGGAGCGTATTCGTGCGGTTTTTGGAGTTCTGGGAATTGAAGCTGAGTTCGGAGACAGGTGAAATAGGGGTCTCGATTCTTGAATGGTGTTTTAGTTTCATGGTAGTAGGTTTGTTTCGATTGGATGGAGGGGTTAGTTGCTGATCGTTATTGTGATGTTTCGTTGATTCTCTTGGGTACGTTTTTGTGAACGAATAGTGGTTCCTTAATTGAACGTAGTGATGTTTCTGTCTTGTAATAGAGACGTTCGAGCAGCGGTGCAGCATTGTGGTGAGCATAAACAGTTGTAGATTTGATGGTGGCACGAGATTGTTTTCGTATAATGAGTCTTTTTAGTATGTATGGTTTGAGTTTGCTGATGAATCTGTAGCTGTAAGGTTATGACTCTTAACATAAAAGGAGAAGCCAAGTGCAGTTTGTACTATAGGATACAATTTCAGTTTTACTATATTTGAAATTCCATCTTTTATATTATAAGCTTTAGTAATACGAAGTTTATTCAATCGATTTTATTGTGTTAATTGTTCAAGTTCGTTATATCTTCGGGGCTACCAGCATTTTCATAACGGGGCTACCAATACGTGTGTACTATGAAAGTTCGTATGCGTTTCAAAGCTCGGCAGTCGACCACAGTCGAACTGGAGTGGACAGGTGGCTCTGTGCAAATCTTTCAAAGACTTCTGGTAAAATTGTCCTCCTTCCTTTGTTCTGCTTCCAGTTTCATCAACGCTCTCTTTATCCTCCAGTATATTTGATCAATATTGATTTCAATAACACCCCGTCATTTCCATTCAAATAAAATTTTTGTTAACACTAAAAATGTTACATTGAAAATTGATTCCCGCGTCATCAAAATTTTGTTAGTATCGCTGACACCCTATTTAATTTCATAATGTCGATACCAGGCACTATTTATTTTCGTCAATTGCAGAAGCGGGGAACGAAAATAAAACTTTTTTTTAGCCAGAAAACTATTTTCGTGACTCATACATGTTTAACTTTGATGGTTCTCGATTTAGAATTTGACCTGTCAAGCGCAAAGTGATTGTCATTTGCCAGTACATACAAAATAAATGAGGAAACTCATGGAACTGCTTGTAACAGTATTGCTTCTTAGCTCCACGATTATTTCTGCATATTCTTGTACCTTATATCATTACAAAAATGAAAAATGATTTCCTATTAAACGAGACTCAAAATAATAACATAACTGTCACTTTGGTTATATTCAACAAAAGTATATCTTGGTACTATCTGTCTATCCTCAATTGTCCTAATGATCCTGGTTACTTCCTTCTTTTATCTACAACCGCATAAATTATTTACCACGCGTCTGGTTGTCACATGTGAACTTAAGTCACGTCCCATGCGCTTGTCGCATTGTATCAACAACTTAGGAATTATTGACAAACTCGTCACGAACACCATCCACAACGAAGGGAGGAATTTCATTTCACTATGACAACTTAGGAAGTTAGTTGGAACAATTTAGTTATCCATTAGACTGGCAGGAGCGTACGTTGACAGATTCTCATCAAGTTAGTTAAGAACCGTACAATTTCCAGAATAATATACCTGAGTTACTTGGCCAGAGTAAACGGAAGCTTCTACATTCATTAATCTAATGAATAAAACACTCGAAATCGATGATTAAAGATCAGTTATATAAAAATAACACAAACTTTTCTATAGCTGAATCTCCTGCAATAAATTAAACACTTAACTCACGATACTGTATATCACTGCATTCTTACCAGAAGTTCGAAACACTCAGGATTGTAAACGCTGATCCTTTCGCGTTGATCTCTAGAAGCTTCCTAAATTCGTCGGTTTGGATTCCACCTAGCAAGGTTGCTTTCCGTTCCATAGGAATCGATACGCCTCCATAGAAGCAGACAGAAAGTTTCAAGCTCGGCAGAGGGTCTCCAGAATTGCAGGATCAGAGTTGCAGGATGATGTAGGGATTTAAGGGAGAGATACACGAGACAGTATAACTCATAGCCGTTCAGTTATACCATCCTCACAGAGCAATCTACCGTAACAGGCTTCCTATCGCATCCCATTGAATTCGCGTACACTGAAGGTGCTGGATTTTAAGAGTAACATCTGATTTTTTTTTAAGTTGAGAGGAAATTACCGAAACGAAGCAGTAGCGAGCACTTAAAGTCTAACGTCGATTACAGCCTCGCTGGAAGGAGGGGTGTAATTGATTTTGGTCTGTCGTGTGATGTTTCAGGCGAGCCTGCGGCTTCTTCGAGTTAAGAAACGAGACGCGATATGCAGTGACTCGCGCGTTCACGTGAGAAACAACGCGATCCACGCAAGTGTTCGCATGCTAACAATCGATTGCGGGGCTCGATCGGACGCCGTGACTTTGTATAATCGTTCGGTGAGGAGTTCGCTAGTGAAGCAAGTCAATTGCAATGGTGTTGCACGAAGTGATGACCTTCTGCGTTGCCGAATCGAGAGGAAGCTCAACACCTTTGTGCTGCCACACGCTGCTGACGTATACGCACAGAAGACTGAAGTGTATCATTCCGCATTCCAAACAACATATCGCTTATCCACCATAAGGTAAGGGATTCCCTAGAATTTTAGTGTTTTTAACGACCGTTTTAATGTATTCTATCGTTGACATAGAGGGTGATATCTTAAAGAGGGAAATGAACTATGGGTATACGCGAGAATAAGTGAAAGAAGCTAGATGATAACGAACTTCTGTTTCAGTACGGTTTGGGAATAAAGAAAAATAACTTAGTACAGTGAAACTTCATTTATGAATATTTATGTATTTATTAATAGTGGATCCGACTTGTGAAAGAAAATTACTGTTATAATTGAAGTATTTATTCAAGTATTTTATGTCCTCGCAGTGTAATATAAATACGAGTCTATTGATAATAATATTTTTGCTATCCTACATTGCATACTTTTAGTACTTACTGCTCCTTTTTTACAATTGTACAGTTTAATGATTTAATTTCTCTTAAACGAGTCCTAACAATCTTTAGTCGATACAGTAGCTATTGGATTCGCCAGGAATACTGTATTACTGCAGCGATAAAATTACGAGAACCACGATGTTATTCGTTTCATATGCGATTTGCCAGATTTCACGATTTTCGGTGCACTACACTTTCATTAGCTTCCTATACACAGGCACGGCAGTTCGATTTTTATTAAATTCCGCGGTCTCTGGAAGCTCTTCCAGTTCACAGAGTCCTCGCGTGCATTTAGGTATAATATCAATTTCCATTATCTGGCTTTATACTGTATCGATACATACATTCATCGAAAAATGAATTTTCATTAAACTCTTGGCTTAGGAATACACTAGCTTTCAGTAAATTACACACAAGCAATCAACTTCATAAATAATTTTCTACCATTTCCTTTTAAACGCACAATCACGAATGTGCCGTAAATAAAATAAAGCATCAAAATTTCCTCTTTGAAAATATATATTTTTACTTTAAAAAATTATAGTAATCTTATGTTCATCGATTAAATACTTTCGTATACAAACTGTTGTTACTTGGAATTTTGAAGAAGGTAAAACACAAAATAGAGATCCTTACATTACACACAGAAACTTTTTCCAAATGAAATATCCAAATAAGTGACACTTCTAATGAAACAAAATTAATTGCACCATTCAGGAACTGCAAATTACAGATAAAAAATAGATAATAAAATAAAGCATCAAATAATAAAATAATTTATAACAGATAATAAAATAAAACATCAAAATTTCCTCTTTGAAAATATATATTTCCACTTTAAAAAATTATAGTAATCTTAAGTTCGTCGATTAAATACTTTCGTATACAAACTGTTGTTACTTGGAATTTTGAAGAAGGTAAAACACAAAATAGAGAACCTTACATTACACACAGAAACTTTTTCCAAATGAAATATCCAAATAAGTGACACTTCTAATGAAACAAAATTAATTGCACCATTCAGGAACTGCAAATTACAGATAAAAAATAGATAATAAAATAAAGCATCAAATAATAAAATAATTTATAACAGATAATAAAATAAAACATCAAAATTTCCTCTTTGAAAATATATATTTCCACTTTAAAAAATTATAGTAATCTTAAGTTCAATGATTAAATACTTTCGTATACAAACTGTTGTTACTTGGAATTTTGAAGAAGGTAAAACACAAAATAGAGAACCTTACATTACACAGAAACTTTTTCCAAATGAAATATCCAAATAAGTGACACTTCTAATAAAACAAAATTAATTACACCATTCAGGAGCTGCAAATTACAGATACAATTATAAAAATAAATTTCCCTAATCTTCTCCCTTGCATCATTTTCGTCGTTTTCCGAATATCTATTCGCATCACTCGAGCAAATATTTCAAGTTAATTCGACCACAGGGAGACATAAATATTATAAATGACCCTGTAGAATTGTTCCCACACAATATCCTCGGCCAACAGCCGCACGATTCGCCTGAAAACGGACGCGTCCAGTCACATCACTTCCGACGCTCAGAAAGGACACTCGCTCTTCCTCCGAGCCGTGACTCTGAATTTACACCACCCGCGAATGTATTCCTCGGCGCAATCCATTTAACGCGCCCGGGAACCATGTCGCTGGGTGGTTTCCATCGTTTTCGCGGGTCGAGACGCGCGTCTCCTCGCGAGCACCAGAAAAGTCGAGGTCACGAGCCGCCGGGCATTAAAAAATTAATTGCGGCATGCGATCTTAGTGTATTACCATTTACCTGTTGCACGTTCGTGACGACGTGCAAAGAGACGTGCCGGTCGAGTCTCGCGAGCAACACGAATCGCCTCGACGACCGTCTCCATTCCGTTTGTTTCTTCCTGCCCCTCTTCTCCTCATTGATTAGCACTGTCGATCGACCTGGTCTCGGGGACGAGGCCCGTCGATCCTCGGCAAGTGGACACACCTGAAGGGAGTCCCGTAACTCGCCCAATCGAGCGATATTTGTTAATCGTTGCAACGCCATTACGGGACAAACAACGCACAGTTTGCTCGGTTAACATCGTTTGTGCGGAAGTAATGTTTGCTTTCGTCAGCGACCCTCGTTTTAAACGAGATTATAGGCTGCAAGGGCAAGGCTTTATTTTTACCCCCCTCGCATCAGACTATAATCCGAGTAATAACGCTTTAACCGAGTTTCTTCACCCTTTTGCTTGTGTGATGGAAAATCTGCGGCATCCTTGTCCTTCGCGTTGTGTTCTGGGACTTTTGATGATTTACTGTTGCTGAAGGGCACGTGTAATGGTTTTGGGTGTACAGTATTTTCTGGAGGATGCATTGCGCGGGAGTTTTCGTTCAAGTGCTACTTTTTTTTATAATACAAGGAGAGGTTCCTAGGTGTCCGCCTACGATTGCTTTGAATTTTGGATATGTTATAGAGGGAAAATTAGATATACGTATGTTTTTATTTTGGACAGTTAGCATGTTTAGGGGGTGAAACCAACCCCTAGTTATAAGATTTTCAGGTGTTCATCTCCGATTGCTTTGAATTTTGGATATGTTTTAGAGGACCAAAAAATAAGAAATATGTATCTTTTTATTTCAGCCCGTTTGCATGGTTAGGGGGTAAAACCACCCCCAAAGGTCATAAGAATAGTTGGTGCCCGCCTTAGATTACTTTCAATTTTGGATATGTTTTAAAATACCGAAACGTTAGAAATACGTGTCTTTTTATTTTGGCCAGTTAGCATGTTTAGGGGGTAAAAACTACCCCCCAAAGTTTATACGGGGGACAAAATTGTGCTGTGTAAAACTTTATATAAATTTAATTTGCTTCATAACTTGCTGTATGGACGATGTTCTTGTCGTCAGTCACCGCTATTAGGGGGTAACTATGAGGGATGGTTTTAACCCTTGAACATGTAAACGAGCCAAAATAAAAAGGTATGTATTTCTTATTTTTCGATGTTTTAAAACATATCCAAAATTCAAAGCACTCGGAGATGAACATCTGGACATCTTATAAATTTGGGGGTTGGTTTCACCCCCAAATATGAAAACGGGCTCTATAACATATCCAAAATTCAAAACAATCGGAGACGGACACCGGGGTACCTCTCCTTCTTAGTAGTGTTTTTTTTAGAAGAAACTACTAATTACTAATTTCAAATTGGGGAAGAATTTTGAACTGAAGGGAACGTTGGTGGAAGGGTTATGTAAAATTTTAAGTATAATGGCAGTGTATAAAGTTACCAAAATGTGTTATACTGCAGATAATCATTATTCATAATCAATGCGATTTTGATGTAAACACGTCACTGTATTTTTAGTTAAAATTTTAACTTACAAATGGTCGAGAAAATATTATCTCTGGCATATATTGTACCGAACGTTCTTACGAAATGAAGATGTATGACGTCTAAAGCCAGCTTTATGATTTGTAGCTGCATTAAATCCCGCGTGATTTATCTCCATAAACCTCCATACAAGCTCAGCTTTCTATTATAGAAATCTTTTATACAAATGCAATACTCAGTTTTACTTTGCAGCAGAAGAATTGTACTCTAGCTTTTCCTCGGGATTTCGACTGCAACGCTATTACTCAAGCCCAGCGTCACTGATATCGGGGCCTTAACGCCATCAACATTTACTTTACACACTTTCGCAATTTAAACGTTCTCAGAAACTCCGTTCCCCGAACTTTCTTTAGCGAATAAATATCATTTAGCTGAATGGAAGATCGCTTTTCAAAGGACACAGCCTGAAAAGCGAAACGTGCACCGTTTACGCGGCACAGCGTGGGATAAAGACTTTATTCAAAGTCAAGCGCGCACATGTGGAGGCCTGCCTACGTGTGCATGTCTAAAGGAACGACGCTCGCGTTTCACGGCGATATAAACTAAGCCTCTTACTTAAATTCGAAACTCAAACCGGCCTGGATATCCAAGTATCGGAAGTAACACCTGAATTCTACTTAAAAGTACATATCCGTGTTACGCGGAAAGCCGGATAAGAGGACATTTCCTCGAGGACATTTCGCCCTCCCGAAATTACAATTAGAAACGCGCTGCGAAGTTAGTTTCTACGGAATATATCAAAATGATTGTCCCGAAACTTTGGGAATGTGTGCAAGTGAACGCGGAACAACGCTAGTATGAAGTATGCCTGAAAACGTTTCTGCTTCGAGTTTTAATTAATGGAACGAGTGTGCAATAAGGGCGTTTTTACGCGAGACAATTTTGGTGATTAGTATTTGTTATATATTTATACTGTTAAGGAATTACTTAGTTCTTGGTCAGGCACTAATTTTTTATCAGTTTATGAATTAAATCGTTCTTTAAAGTTTATGTCAACAAATAATCTCTAAAATAAAAATTAACAGTTCAAAAATATTTGTGTTGTATGTGAAAGCTGTTAGTATTACGAGTTTTCGTGAAAATAAATGTGTAAGGTAATAAAATTCCTAAAAGTCCGTGCTGGAAGCTATCTCTTACTGATCGAAGTAAGAGATCAAATTACGTGATGAGAAATTTCTTAAACTAATTTCCATGCATTTTAGATGATCGAAAATTATCCCTCACCTGATCAAAAATTAGTTTCCATGTATTTTAGATGAACAAAAACTATTTCCCAGTCACCTTATTATTCCTTAGCTTATAAATAATTACATTATATTTATTTTCAACTTTCTTAATTTTTTCTTAAAGTTTAAACATAATTTCATCTTTTAGTATAAAAATGTCTATGATTTAGGTTTCATTACGTTAGAAATTAATATTAAAGCGAAAAGTTCTTTAAAATGATCAGAAACTATTTCCTTAACGGTATAGTCTGTCTTATTCATTTTTATCTTTTGAAAGATAGTGTTACCTCTTCCACGTAATTATCTACTTCAACTATTCAATGGTGTTACTAAATAATATTCGTTATACCTTACATACAATATCTAAATATGGCACTTCGTTGCCAACCCACATGTTCAAATGTTAAATTCTCATGAAATTAGTTTAGAAGACAATTATCGATGAAAATGTTCGCAAATGTTTGAATTCAGTTTCGATTTCTCTGAAGTATATTTATTTATTAAAACAAATAACTATATTTGTTTCTGCAATGTAATCTACGATATACTCTACAGTATTCAGAGTTACATAATGTTGTTATGGCGATTTGAGTGCACTAATGGTGTCACATGTAAGCGGCGTATTGCACAACACAATTGCGACCGTATAATTACTGTATGTGACATTTGCACACATACGGTTCGCAGTTGTTTTCGTTACTATAGATGGAACGTAATGCTGCTTCTAAACAGTCCGTTTCGCGTAGAATTGCAGGTCCTCATTACCACATTTCGCTCAGCGGACCGTGATTAGCGGCTTGCACCTCCTATCGCGAATTTCAATCGTTCAATTTGTGGGCTGTGTTAATTATTTTCCTCTGTGACAAAGACCGCCAGTTTTCCAGATGTATTTCTTCAGAATTACACTCCCTTGCTGTGGCAAACGAATGGACTTTTATAATCGAATTGGATTATAAAATTCTAAAGTATAATTTATCACTAAGTACTTCAAGTTTAATAATACTGAATAAAATTAATGAATTCCACATTTTTTACCTGCTGTACAGAATGACCTACCAGCGCCTCGAGTAATGTTCCTATAAACTGTTATGTTAGAGAGTGAGTGAAGGAAGAGAAATAAAGTCGAGGAAGAAACTTGTTGCTGGAAGTGATGTTCTGTTTACAGAGATCCATTGGGAGAAAAGAAAGTGACTTTCATGTTTGTAACTGCTAATAAATAATAAATAATTACTGTAGAACTTTGATTCCTTAGCACACTCGATACATTAAAAGTGAAAGAGACAGCACTCATCACTCAAGTCTCATCACTTTGAAGAGACAGCACCTAGCACAGTGGCGTCTGAAAAGAAACTTAATGTGACAACTGAATGTTGAGCTCACTATTCTGTGACAGCTCTAGACCAAAACTTTATTTGATCTCTGCAAAAGTTCTTGCTACCGTTCATCCCTGCAATTGTATAAATCGCTGGCTAATATCGTCCATTCTGTCCTGCAAGTCTTCTTTTCTAAAGACGACTTCTATTGTTGTGTCAACCCTGGCATCTTACTGCTTGCCACTGTAACGGAACTGCACTATTTTGGAAAGTCACCGTGTACCTGCAGAATTCCACTTTAGATTTGGATACTTTAAGAAGCCATATTTCACGACGGCCCAGAAGAAGCTATTACATTTAATTTTATTGTATTCCTTGCAATTGGCTCCATAACACATTCCTGGGAAATTGTAATTATAAATTATCCCATTTGGGAAACTTACATTATGGTATCTTCTACTAGATCCATCTAGTCAAAGTGTTACAAACGTTTTTTCATGTAATAAATGCCAAGTAAGTTATTTCAGAAGGCACTATTAACTAGTTTACTTTGTATATGAAAGCAAAATTAAGAAAAGAATTTAGTAAAGTACAATTTATAAAAGTTAGCGCTTCGACACTTTAATAAAATTTTCAACACCGGTTAAAAAAATGTATATTTTTCTTCGGTTCTAAAATATTTCCGTTTATACGAAAGAGTTAAAAAAAACATGTTTTACAAGTGGTATATTTGTTTTCTTGTTCGTCTGTCCGTGCCTCACAGAGGATAAACTGTTAGGTACTTGACGCTCCGCCCATGCCTCACACGGGTTAAACTGTCAATGGGTTAGTAAAGCTTCATTCAGAGTTCGATGTTTAAAAGTTTGACGAAGTAGGCGTTTAATGAAAATGTCACCGCTAGTTTTTACACAGAAAAGCACTGATTTCTATAGTAATAAAGATCCCCAGGCGCACATTGCACTCCAAAACCTAAAAGTACCTACCAAACTCTCTGAAAAAAGACTAAACACCTTCGAAAAGTATTTTCTTTTTTTTTGTTATTTTGAGCTTCCAAGGTCCATCAAACCATTGTACCTCGAACCTTTTGAGAGAAGCAAATCGATTGACGATCAGTTTCACCTGTCGCAGAGACGTTGGTCCCCATCAAAATTTAATTGGATCCTAGGATGGATTAATGAGCAATTAAGGCTTCGCGACAAACGAGGCTAATTCGTTCAGACAGGCGTCGAGTGTCGAAATGCCAGTGGATGGTAGCGTTCTGGACACACTGTCCAATGGAGCTTGAATAATTGCAACGCGACGCGTGCAGGCCAGTAATGCCACCATCATGCATCGACGAAATGGAAATAGAATGGAATGTAACGGAATGGAACGGACATCGGACGTATTCTGCGCTTTTGTGTACTCGCGTCGCAAGCAAATCGAGTCCACCCCCCACTTTTTATATTCAAAGCGCGAAACAGTAAATAAGGTAGTTGACCCAGTCGCCGATAGGTTAAGCAGGTGGGCCTAGTCGTCGATAATTTGTATTAATATTGAGATTTTATAAGGTTTTTGAACAATATTGTGATGATATATGTAGATAAAGACTTAAATATTAATTTGCAATTTTATTTTTTACACAATATTGTTCAAAAACCTTATAAAATCTCAATATTAATTCAAATTATCGACGACTGGGTACCTATCGGTGACTGGGTCAACTACCTTAGCGCTCCGTTTTTATTAATCTGCTCATGCGTTGTGACTAGTGTTCCTGATTTCTCGATATTTTTCGCATCTCGAGAAATGAGAAATCAAATTTTATTTCTCGAGAATTCTCGAGAATTCTCGAGAAATTAAAAAAAATTTTGAAAAATTTATATTTTTGGAATAGTGTTGATAATATTGATGTAAATTTTTATTCGTGTCCAACTTAGACAAAATTTGTGTAAATGAAAAAAAAAGGATACTAAATATAATTGATAAATTAATTTATTTAGTATAAAATGTGAGCAAGACGAAACATTACTTTTTTGTTTTAAAATAATTTTTTCAAAAACACAATGCGTCTAATGTCGCCTCAGCCAATCTACGTCTTTTTTGTGACAAAATCTGCGGCTGCAAAAAAATTTCTTTCATTTTTCATACGAAGAGAAAAGTTTATAAACAATCGCACAATTCTTCGTATATATTGCTAACATTTATCACTGATTGTTATATGTTCGCGATTAACACACAATTTGAACTAACTGAAAATTTATGTCTGAAAACAAAGGATTTATAATAATTTTCCTACACTGAAGATTCTCGAGAAACACTGTAATTTCTCGAGAAATAAGAAATTAGAAATTATAAAATTTCTCGAGAAATTCTCGAGAAGGAATTCTCGAGAAGGAACACTAGTTGTGACAGAATCGATGGTTTATTGCCTGTTCCAACAACTCTACGATTATAATAAGGGTTACTAGCATGTCCAAAATAATGTTTCCTATTAGACTTCGTACTCCTGTTTTCTGTAAAGAATTGCTTACGCTTTATTGACACTTTGATTTGTAATTTCCCGTTGATATTTTCATAAAGAAAGAAGTGGAAGATTTGAAGAGTAAGTATAATCAAGATGGCAAATTGATTTTTGTTTCTAAGAAAATGACTTTGAAAATCTGCCAAATCGTTTCGAAAATCCAGACAGTCTTGTTAGAGAATATATCTCTAGCCTGTTTCTTTTTACGAATATCGTGAATTTTTGTGTAGGTAGGTACTATTGCTGCATTGTCAAATCAGATAAGAGTTTGATTATACCTACTGGTTACTTTTCAGTACATTAGTTGCGAATATTGCTTTCCTTACTGTGCCAGCCCTTTTCTTTTCTCCATGCTTTCTCTATCTCTGTGAAATAAACGATGCTGGGGAAAACGAATTTACTACAATCTACCAGTATTCGTAGTCAGCGTGCCACGCGCTAGAAATTTAACAAGTATGAACTTAGTATATTTTAAACAATACATGTCAGAGGAAGAACAATTAACACTGAATATTTTAATAATATTTTTTGGAAGATTGCTTTATTCCTATTTTCTCCACTGCGACTCAAAATCATCTCAAACGTTCCCTATTTTTTTTATTAAACGATGTTATTCAGCATCTATCCTCTGTTTGTTTGTTTCTATGGTTTAAATCTGGCAACTCAACTTTAAGCCACTTCCAACTATCCAATTGTCTTGAAACTTTGCAGGCGTGCGTAATTTCGATGACAATACAAGATTTAAAAAAAAAATTAACCCGGAGCGGGTGAAAAAATTACCCAGTCATCAATAAATATAACCCATAAACACAAATCAAACGACTTGAAATCAGCCACTCGCGTTCTTTACGAAAACAACAAAAAACCGATGTATACATTGCGATTACCGAAAATACTAAAACTAAACTAAAACAGTAAAACTATAACTTTGCAGGCTTTCGTTGTATATCACCATCGGAATTATAGTACAAGGAAAGAATTATTTTTTAGTGACATTAGCACTATAGCGTTTAAGCAAACTGTTAAACTCTAGACAGCAATACAAGATATTTGTAAAGAAGTCTGTGCTGTGAAATGTAAATCCACAAACACTAAAAACTAGAAAAGAAAATGAAAAAATTATAATTAGATAAAGTGAAAAAATTCCATCGAAATTGTAGTATAAGAAATTAATTATTTTTTAGTCCTTAGTGAATTTTTAATTAAATCGTTTAACATAAAAATGGTTATTTATTATAATTGTTATTTAAAAATTCACTAAGGACTAAAAAATAATTAATTTCTTATACTACAATTTCGATGGAATTTTTTCACTTTAAATAAAATCATGAAGCAGGATATCTCATAACAGAATATGAATCACTTTAATACCGAATCAAGCGTCGAAATGAATTTGTTGTGACATATCGTGCTCCACAATTTTAATTAAACCGAAAAAAACACCATCGAAATTGTAGTACAAGGAAATAATTATTTTTTAGTTTTTAGTGCATTTTTAATAAAATCGTTTAACATAAAAATTTCTTTTTATATATTTTTTATTCTCTATCAAAGAATATACCCGTCGCAACGCATCATGTATCGTTTCATTTTCCACGATAAATATCCTGCAATATTTTTTCCACGCATTTACAACTTGACTCGTCTATCTTCCACACATCTATCAGAAGACTCTGTCCCCCTTTTTCTGTAATTGGCAGTTCACGCTTTCGCACTTCATCGAACACTAATAAGCCAGCAGGTCGAGTGGATTCAGCCTAAATTGATGGCTTTTTCAAATTCACGCGGACAGCTTCGTTGTCCTTTTTTTCACGCACTTGCAACTCCGTTATTCTTTCTTCCACGAGTCTGTGGGTACGATCGACCTTTTTGCAAGCGTGTAAAACTACGTTTCTCTTTTTCCTAAAACGGCTTGTTCTCACCTTTTTATTCTCGCTATATGAAGTGCGGATAACAAAAAAGACCGCCACGATTCAGCCTCAGCCTCCCATTTTTTTGCTTCAAGCGTGCACAACTGTGTACAGCCTTTTTTGTACACATCTACGTCCCTGTTTCTTCACGCGTGTGAAAATTGTCACGAAATTTATTCTCCCTTTTTCTCGGGATCTAGTTCTGTGGTCTGGTGGCAAAATGTGATGTGTCCACTTTTCGTCAAAATTGAGATATGTGCTTTTCCATGTGTGTCTAAATGAAATCTAAATGCTTGTAAAATATGACATCTCTACGCTGTGTAGTTTAGAAAAAAGTGAAATTCTACAGGGCATTACCTATTACTGGAGATTGCAAAATTGAACGAACTGGAAGATTTCAATGACGAAATGAATGAAAATTTATTAAAAATTCTCCGCTTTCCGTAAAAAATAGTTACTATTATTAGTTTCCTTACAAAAGTTACTATTTCCATGTTCAGTTAATATTTTGATTAAAATTTCTTAATAAATGATTAAAAAAATGAAAATGAATTTTTAAAATGGCTAAACTGTAAAATCAGGAATTACAGGACATATCAGATTTTGGCACCTGACCACACAGTTGTTCACATCTTTTTTGCTATAATCCAGAAGAACCAGAGCTGTGCAAGCTTGCCGCAACATTTCTTCTTCGCCGTAGGTAGGTATGTACAGTCAGCTGTGGCCGTTTTTTTGCAACCCGAGAGTGGTCATTATCTAATTGCTCAGCATTAATTTCTTTCATCTTGATATATGTCTAGTGACAAGATAAACATTAAGTTGTAAGGGATAAGTATTTTTGTATTTGTTCCCAATATGAATTTGAAGGGTTAGAACGTGTATAGAACACGTGCATACAATTCATGAAATTTGCTATTTCGAGACCTAAATGGGTTTCCATATAAATACTTCATGCATAAAAATACCTAGCGATGAAACAGGCGCTCTCTGTAAATTTTTCCTCTCTATTCTAATTTGATTTTAAGATGACACACGCCGAGTTACGTGGAGATAGACATCAAGATCCCCACTTTACTTTAGGTGGCCATTAAAAGATAATTAGTGATTAAAACTTCGTCGACAGGAATGCTTTTTCCGACACTTTACTCAATTTAATCTCCAGGAGATTTAGGCCCCGATTCATTAACAAAGGGATCATGTAAGGGTCGAGGGTTCTATAATTCAGAGATTATTCTTTCCAATCTCGTACGATAACAGAAGGAAGGACCTTTTTTTTACGTAAAGCATGAATGCCATCGTTGCTGATGGGGGAAGCTGAATTTCTTTCTGACTTCAAATGTCTGGCGGTGTACTAACTAGAGAATTACGCGAATTGCCTCTTCCATTTGGATAGCTAGACCTAAGAATTCCCAGTAACAGGTCAAATAGCTTTTTTCAAATGTTAAAAATCTCGTTTCATAAATACATCCATAGCAGATACTTCAATGCAATAAATTTATGTGGCGTTTTCTTTCTGCTATGATTAAACCATTGCACAAGTTGGCGTCCGGCTAACAAGGGACGTTTGGCAACCCGGAAATTCAGGAAATGATGAAACTTGGTGTGCAAGTAGAGTACTTCATTCTTAACGTAACCCTATTTTTTGTTGTTGTAATAATGCAATTTTTGGGGTGCTAATACCGTCAAGCAGATCTCGCATACCGTGGGTTACGAGATTTATCATTCAACAGTTTTTACCAGATTTGTCGTTCCTTATGTTACAGTTTATCCCCTGTTACAATAATCTACTGCGGTCTCCCCTACCTAAACTTGCATCCAAGATCAAACTCATTAAAATTCTAATCAATAACGTGAAGGAATCGTTATGATAACAGCACATTCATATATACCTTACTTGAAGTGTTATCTTAATAGGCCACTTTGACACCCACACAATAAATAAATAATGCGAGAAAATTTATAATGCCTTTGCATATACATGTGACATGACACACATGTATATTTTGCAAAGTCATTGTAACTTTTGACGCCATATTTATTTATTATGTGGGTCCAAAAGTGGCCTTTTAAGATACCACTTCATGTAACGAATGTGCTGTAATCATAAAAATTCATGCGACGTCATTGATTAGTTTTAATGAGTTTTACCTTGGATGCAATATTGGGTACGTAGTCTTGCTCAAATAATATAATTGAAAGCTGTTTAAACTTCATATAAATAATAATTTAAATATGGATTTAAGAAATCATTTTATTAATGAATACTGTTAAAATGGACTTCAAATTCGATAATAGAGGTTTTATTTGTTTGCATAAAAAATGTAACACATAAATTATTTACACGTATGAAAAAAGATTAGCCAGAGGTATTTCAGCACATATTTTCAAAATACAAAACCTTAATTTTAAGGGTTGGTGGTGGGGGTAACATGTAAAATATGGATTTTTCGAAAATTATTTTTACGCGGTTTTGTAGATATAAGAAAGCGATGCACCTTCTGTTTAAATTTCTTTTCGATATCTTTCTCCGTTCTCGAGATATTCCACGGAATAGAAAATTCTGCATTTTCTTCAAGGGGTGATTTCACCCTCAAAAATTGCATTATGGCACCAACAAAAAATAGGGTTGCGTTACGAATGAACTACTCTACTTGCACACCAAGTTTCATAATTTTCTGAATTTCCGGGTTGCCGAAGGTTCCTTGTAAGTAACATAGCAGCGGAATTTATTTGAAATGCGAGATAACATATGAAAGCATTTGTTTAATATTGTTAGCATTTCTGATTACGATAAACAGGTACACATTTAAATCAACAGTAATTTTAGCGACAGAAGTGGAAATGCGTGTAAACGTGTGTACCCTGTATCGCTAACTGCCGAAATCAATTTACGATCTAAACAATTGCGACATTTCACGATACGACCATACTGCGTGAATCGTTCACGCGATCAACGTTGAATCCACAAGTGGCTATGCAAGAGTAAATAACAGAGTATCGTATGCGACATTATATTTCCGAGAATAAAATTTATTGTCTCTTTGTTTCCTCATAGTGACAGAATTTTTCTGTATTTACTTTAACACAATTGCCTTCTGAGGCTTCAATTTTCTGTTCAGACGAATATAAATAATTGACAATTTCTTGTTTCGACTGAATGTGGAAACGCCATTTTGCTATGAATTCGTAGAGAAAGTTAATACAAACGTGTACGAAGTACGTCTTTGGTTAATCTACATGATGTAATGTTTGTGTACATGATGATCCGTGATTAGTGGTATTATAATAATAGGAGCCATTTTTATTAATAATAAAAATTAATATAAATATATGTATAATATACGCAAATATACGTATTCTGGGGAATTAAAATTTTTTTTTTAAAATTTATTATTCTTTACAATTTTATATATGTTATAATTTTAATCATGTATAAGTTCGTCTCAAAAATATGTATATTATATTATATTATATTATATTATATTATATTATATTATATTATATTATATTATATTATATTATATTATATTATATTATATTATATTATATTATATTATATTATATTATATTATATTATATTATATTATATTATATTATATTATATTATATTATATTATATTATATTATATTAACTATACAATATCAAATCCACGCAGTCCAAGAAAATCCTAAAATTTAATTCCCAAAAAGAAGTCCACAAGAATTCTAAAAAATCTCACCAACACACGTTGAAGCTTCGATAATAAATGACACGAGCTCCCGAACAAGCTCCAAGTTAAATCTTCGAACGAGGACGTCGAAAGTTAACAGGAATCGGCTGTACGATTCAGGATTCGTCATTACCGTGAAACTGCAACGACACGGGCGAGTGAATTCTCCGTGCCCGACCTTTGAATTTTCCAATGAATGCACCAGCTAGGACGGATAAAAACCGTCATTAGGATAGCACTGTGATGTAATACGGTAATCCTGAACCCAGCTGGATATATTCATGGATAAATTCGCCGTGGCGGAGAAAGCCAGAACGGAGCAGACCGCGTGGCTTCTGGCTGGAAGTAGAAAGGGTCGATAGCCCTGTTCGTACGGCGCTCGCGCCATCCGCATACCACAGGCAGTCGCGAGGGCACACGTACACACGCTTGCAGGGGGAGCTGTGTGTACACAGCCACCATGGGTTTCGGGATCGCTCACCCTCGTGGCTATGATGATTTTAATCTTTCTTAATCTGGAGTGCCTGTGCCTGTTTGCTGAGGGAGCTTCTTAATATCGAGGGGAGACAAGTGTCTAAATAAGGGTAGATAACTTTTGGTACTTTTATTTGACAAATCAAATGAGTAGCTAGCAAAGATGAGCTTTTATGCTCTCAGTTCTAGATTCTAAACTCGAAAGTCTAGATACACACTTGGGTGTAGACTTTGGATTCAAGATTTTCAGATTTGGCATTTGTGTACTTGGTACTAGAGTTTGGATTATAGATACTTGCTTCTAGGTTCTGGGCTCAGCATGCTAGGCTTTGGGTCGTAGGGCCTACAAACTGCAACATTCATGGGAATTCTGGACTATAGGAGCTAAACACCTAGTTACAGCTTGTAGGTCCTGGCTTATTACCTTTAGCTTCCCTCCTCTCTATCTTCTGCCCTCTGGCTCTCTGGCTTTCAGACTCCAGCTTCCAGATTTCACTTTATAGCATCTAAGTCCATAAGCTCCTATATTCTAGCTTCGACATAGGTCTTAGTCTCCATATTCCAGGCTCTAAATTCAAATCTCTATCTCCTTATGAATACTGACTCAGATGCCATATCTGACTTATGAATACTGTATACCGCACACCCTTCAACCTTTCTCTTACATCACACTTCATTACCATTATTCAGGGGCAGATTTATCAATGGCACGAGACCAGAAAAAAGTATCCAGAATTTAGCGCCAGGAACTCGACGCTAGTAAAGACCAACATACTCGATGGGAAAGCAGGGTCCTGAATCCTGATCCCCTACATAACTCGTGGCTGTAGAAGAGTAATCGCGAAGAGAATCCTTGTGGGAGGCAGTCGGGAGATATTAGTCAACAGACAAAATCCTGCGCGCTATATTGAGTTGTAAATACTACTTAGTTTCGGTAAATCGCGCTGGGTTCGTGAGACGAGTTTAAATAACAGAAACGTGTGACTACAATTTCTAGGGATTTCCCTGTAACTTGTATTACGATCGATGCCTTTGTATTTTCTTCCTTTATTGATTGATATCGTAAATTTTCTACTATACTGAAAAGAACGTGCTATTTGTAGCTTCTCTTTTTGCAAGTGTAAACCGACGTTTATCATTCTTAATGCCGTCATATTGTTGACCCATGGAGCCTTTCTTGCAGCATCACCTAAATTCATAAATAAGGTCTCATCAAATAAATAAGTGCGATCACAGATATGTACAATAAGATTTTGACCCGCGTTAGATTTCTCGATAACTATTAATGAATGCTGCAGAGCATTCCAAGTTTAGATGCTTTCTGACAACCTTTTGCGATTCAGGAGATGTGGACAGACCTTTCACCCACATATTTTGCCAATGAAAGCAGCAGTCAGCTCGAGTTAATTTTAAGCGATAAATGATGTCGTGTAGTCAAAGGTATGTGGCGTGTGTACCTCCTAGCTGCTCGCCAGTGTTTCGTCGGTTTAGAAGTTTCAGGTGGGAAATAAATGAATTATCGCGTGTGTACAGCGTTAACTCTAACAATTTAGTTAAACACGTTGTGCAATTTTACACTGTGTTAATGTGCTCAACGTGACGCGGTTGTTTTACCATAGAGTTTCACTGACAATAAAGTTTCGCGTCGAATCTAGAACTTTAGAATTTTTTAAAAAAGTTATAAATGAATTTGTGTATAAACTGTAATCGATGGTATTTTTATTGATATATGTAAATTATGTATGAATTATACTATATCAATTATTACAAGAACGCTGAGCCATTTATTTCCCACCAACCCAACAGTCATAAAATTTAAAAAATTATTTATCCATTCATTTTGAAGGTAGGTACTCGTTTTTAAATCCCCAACAGCACCATCGTGTTTCGCATTTTTCAGCATCATATTTGTTCTACGAAGAAAGTGTCATGCTCAGTGGCCAAAGCTTCCAAGAAACGACAACGCTTCTCGTGTCTTGCAGAAATTTCAAAAACGTCAAGGAGGTCCCGTCTTCTGTTACGGATCCACGACAACTTATATCCTCCGCAAAGACTTTTCCTTCGTATTTTTCTCCGCGGAGCGCCGAGAAATATTTCGTTATCTCACGAAAAGCGTTACGTAAAGGAACGCTGTGTCTCTGCAACAAATTTTTGTTGCGGGCGAACCTCACGTGTAAAAGCTATGCCCATATAGCAGCGTCCCAGTTCCTCTTCTCCGCAAAAGGAACACCGAGGATCCATCGAATATTGAATGCCGCTCAATTGATCCTCGATTCGGCTGCATACCTATTTCCCTCATTGTGCACCGCCCCTTCCTTACTTCCAAATCACCAGCCACGAATATTATCGTAATGACGTCGCAGGCATTTGAAAACCTTGTAGGTACCTTTAAAAGTTCACATTCTTTTCGCAGCGTGACCGTTGCGATTTTGATGGTAGTTTTTATTATATGAGGTGTAGAAAATTAATGATTATGACTTTCGCGGATGTATTGACACATTTGGGTTGATGGGAATTCGATAAATAAATCTGTTGTGAATTTATGGCCTTGAAATTTTTGGTATTAATCCACTTTTGGTGGTTGTAGTAGAGGCTGAGTTTTTTACGTCCACTGTGCGTGAAATTGGTTTAGTTTTAGTATAATATGTTAAAGGTATGGAGTTATAGAAAAACAGAGATGTTAAAATACGAATTATGACGAAAACGACCCCCCTTGTCCCAGATGTGGTTTGGAAGAAAAACCTTTTAATACTTTATTTGGCCCACCCGCTATGTAACGTGTGTTTAATTTTTTTTTATTCAGATATTAAACTATAAGTTATGCAATTTTGATGTCACTATAATCTCGATACTCTAAGAAAAAGGAAAAAAAATAAAAACTATCGTTAAGGAACTAGTTCTTGATCAGGCACTAATTTTTAATCAGTTCATGAAATAAATCGTTCTTTTCAGTTTATGTCCTTAAATAATTGTTTGAAATAATTACTAACATAAAACAGGATAATTCAAACTAGTTCCTGACCTGATAAAAAATTAGTTCCCATGTATTTTCAGATGATCAAAAACTAGTTCCTAATCACCTTATTATTCCCTAACCTTATAAATAATTAAATTATACTTATTTTCAACTTTTTAAAATTTTTCCTTAAAGTGTAAACATTAATTCATCTTTTAGTATAAAAAAAGTCTATGGTTGAAAGTTTTACTAGGTAAAAATAAATATTAAAGCGGGAAACTCCCTAAACTGATCAAAAACTAGTTCCTTAACGGTACCCCTTGCACAATTCGAACCCAATTTTCTTGGTTCGTAATTCAAGATGCTTGTACCTACATACTGCATACTCTAGGGCAGCAGTTGAAAATCATTTCTCCATAAGCAAAGGTACGGTAGTATACTACAATAACAAATACTATTCAGAAAAGGGACGAAGTCGTTCCTGCGAGTTCAAAATTTTACTGTTTAAAGCCAAGCTTCCCCTAAATACTTTAATAAATACTTTACCTTCTAAGGTAATAAGTTCTTATTATAAACCACCTACTTTATCAATCATGTAGTTTAAGAAGATTATTTCATAGGGTGTAGATTTGTAGGTGCTTCGAAAAATATTTCCTGCACCTTAATCCCACTTCCTGTCGTCACGGTAACTTCCACACAATTACCGAGTTCCCTCAGCAGAAGAGGCTTCGTAACCGTTCACGCATGCCCCGAAGACTTGTTGAATATCGCTTAATATCGCGAGAACGCGACGGCGAACTGGCGGGTGAGAAGAGCAGAGAGTGGTTGGCAGACAATTGAACGGGCACACGCCGGAGGAAACTTTTTTATGAGCGAGCATAAAACCGAGCTATGTACAACAGGGAGCATCAATCGCTCTCTAGGAGCGCGAGATCGATGGCCGCGGAACAGAGGAAGGGGGGGTGGGGGCGCCTTTAAAAAGTGTGAAATCTTCGTTCGTGCAAGCCCAACGACTTTGCAATTCTAGAAACACTTGTTGCCCCGGGTCGGTTTGTCAAGGCTGAGTCGAGTGTCTCGTGCGTGAAACAACGGCACGACGCGGAAATAGTTCCACGCGACCTTTCGACCCGTGCCTGGAATTCGTACGCGATCGCTTTCACGGGCGAATCGATCTCGCGTGCGCCCCAACTTTCTGCCCCCACGCTGCCCGCTTTCACGATGTCAGCCTGACATCAGACGAAAGTTGAAGAAAGAAGACAGCTGTGGAGAGAATTAACGTGACGGGGCTACTGTGTTCTGGGGGCTTGAGTAATTGTTGCCTCGGGTGTGTTGGACAAATGCTGTCGGGCAAGAAGATGCTTTTAATGGCTGACGACGTGTCTGCTTTTCGTGGGCAACCGATTTTTAGAGACTTTTGGGTGGTCCTTCTGGGGGCTTGAAAGATTGTGACAAGTCGTTGACTGTTTGTAGGACGTAGGTAACGGAGGCAGTGGGAGGTTTGAGGTCCTTTTTCTTTTTGTTGAACTGTTTATTGAAGTTTGCCCCACTGTGAAGAGGCTCCTTAATAAACAAAGGATTTTCTGAGACCTGACAAAGTAGATCATTTTTGTACATTTAAAAACTCCACTGCCCCATTCGCGAGCTTTTCTACAATGTAGAAGTGATTTCGATTTTAGGTATCTTTTTATAGGTGTTTTTATGACCAATCTGATTTACTGTATGTAGATTTACGCACTTAAGGGGTGCTCTAGTTTGACTGCTCGTTTTCAATGCTGTTCTCGGGAATTTATTTTACGACAACTATTTTATACGGTCCATAAAACACTTTTTAGCGGGTGTCTCCGTCGTTCGAAATAAAAAAATCAAAGTTTATTTTCAACCTTGGAAGTGGGACTGCGTTCTATATCTCAGGTATCCACAAAAAAAAGAAAAAATTAACAAGATGACGGCTCTTGAAACAAAAACAATTGATTTTGAAAGATATTTTTTTACTCCTTTGGCCTGAAAACAATATATATATTAACGATGTGTAATAGTTGAGTCCAAGTGGCGATCCGAACTTCGTGCATCCTCCATGTTAGATCGTTTATGTCGCACTAGATTGATTCAATTTAATATTAAATTGTAAACGGTGCTGTTTAGAGAAAAGTTGTCAACGCATAACTGATCCATGATATTTCACACTTAGGATTCCAACACTATACACAGATCGATAGAGCGTTGAGGACAATACTGGGTAGCTACTATATGAAAGAAGTACACTCATAAATGAAAAAGGAGAGGGAGGAGGAGTTTGAATAGAGATTATCTAAAGGGCTTTGAACAAACTTTCAAAGCAATTTCGAAATCCCGGTTATATCGGGAGGAAAGGTGGAAAAGAACGTTCTGTTACTTAAAGATTTCTGATCTGTTACTTACCTTGATTTCGTTTCCTTTGCTAACCGGATTTGTAAGTTTCCTAGAAACTTCTGCATTTCAGAACGTGATACCAATCTGAGAGAAGAGGAGCCGATATTGTTTTGGGTCAAGGAAGCTCGTGTTGATTCTCGCGAAACTAGTCTGGCGGAGTTTTAATAAAGGAAAAAGAATATTTCATGTCACGGTGGATAGGGATCTCTAAATCGAACTGCGTGGTAGTTCACATGTGTGCATTATATGTATATCATTTTTAATAATCTTCTGTACCCCCTACCCTCAAATGAAGTTATTAGTACCATATTTCAAGACTGCTAGTTGATTGCATTTTAATTATACAAATATCCTTTTTGACTGCTCCCTAGCACACTTCGTTGCAGCAATATTACAGGAACGTTGCTGCAATATTGTGTTGTTGCAGGTTGCACTGCAATATTGCAGGAACGATGCTGCAATATTGTTGTGCATTATTGGAGTGGCAATGAGCTTGCAATATTGCTGCAATATTGTCGTGCAATGTTCCAGTGGCAACGATCCTGCAATATTGCAGCCATATTGCAAGTTCGTTGTTGTGCAATCTTCCAGTGGCAACAATCCTACAATATTGCAGCAATATTGCGCGCACATTGACGTGCAATGTTCCAGTAAAATTGTACATACTATGATCCATAATTTCTAAATCTACTCTATCATTCCCCCTGAGCTTTGGGTATTTCCACCAGACTCCATGAAAACCTAGATCTATTTTCTAGAGATCTATAGGTCTTCTACATATAGATGTTCCATCAGATCCTACAAATTTTGCACCCTTTTTACCAACATTTCACACCACAATTTGTAGATCATCTCCATAAACCATAAATCTTCTCTCCCACCTCATGAACCTCGGTCTGCTTCTATCCTGCTTCATGAAAACGTAGAACTACTTTACTATACCTACCGCAAGAACCCTGACTAGCCGTTTATTACATCCTACGATTTTTGCATCCTTTCTCACATATTTCCCACGTGGTGGGTCATCTTTATCACGACCCAGGAATCCTGGGCAATCTATATTACACTCTGAGATTTCACAGTCATCCATACCCTGTACCATAAATCATCTGAACGAATTTGAATCAGAATCTATCGAAGTTACAACCTGTACATTGCGTCTATTGGGTATCACGAGTCCATTATCGTTAGCATCAAGTCTCCCGGGACCGGGATCACCTGCATCGTGTCCCATCAGTCCGAAGTCACCTTCTATAGAACCCTACAAGTCCTGAATCACCCCCACCAGGTCTCAAGAGCCTTGTGATTCCACTTCCATTAGATATCGATCGTAGACTTCATTTAGAGCAGCAAAGCTACTATTTAGGCATTGCATATCAGCGTTTCAACTTGGCAGCATCAAACAGAGCTTAGAACAAACCCTACATGTCGTTTGAAAGTGCATTTGCATTCCTCAATTGAGACACCCACGTAACACACGCTTATAGAGTTAGTCTCCCAGCCACCAAATTTCAGCTACCCTTTCTGGAATATAATATCGTGGCTTTATGTGCAAATTCCGGGTGGGGAATAATAAAAATAATTTTCTACGTGTAGCTGTAATGTTGCTCGCGCGACGGCAATGTTCTTCGCGATTTTTATCTCTGTTCACCGCTGCAATTTGGCCACAAATGCGTTCATCGAGTGCACACATCCTTCAACCGAGTGTAATTCAATTACACGTGACTTTAAGTGTGACTGGCTTCGAATACACACGGCTTTGTTCAACGCACTTGTCAGTGACGGGTACGCAGAGAACTCTTTAAAGCTTGTAATTGGATACATCGTTAAGCATACTTACTCTTCTCTCGTTGTTTCCGTTTGATCGTAACAGTAACACTGTTAAATAGCATTCTACCTCTGTAAAGCGGGGCAATGTAATTAATTACCATTAATCGATACAATATACTCTCGCTAACAAGTAATTAAGCTGAAGTGTGATGAATGTATAATTATTAATTAAAAGTTACTCAGGCATATTCTTCGGTATACATACGTATTATCTTTTTACATACGACGAGTCTGGTGACGTATCTAGTGTTTATTTTATTTATTTCACACAGATGGCCTCTAAAATAAGCTGTTCTCCTTAAGGAAGATTATAGTAATGGAAGAATGCATTAAAAACTGCCTTAGTTTCTTGTCAATCACTCTTACGTATCCCCAGTTATAACAATTTTCTTTCGCTTGAAAAAATAAAGGAAAAGTATGCCAAGGAGAGTTTGATACGTAAAGGTAAGGCAAATGGAGAGTAAGGGGACGATGAAAGCACAGTGTTTACCGATGCTTTGGAACGGCGATTAATGTCAGTTGCACAGAGTGACAGACACACAGCGCTAAGTGTTCTGGTAAATTACTGTCTGTCAAATAAAATCGAAACTGCGATCAAATTAAAATACTAGTTAGTTCTTTCGGAATCGGACATGGCGCCTTGAATAAATAATAGGGCGTTGATGAGTGCCATCCTCGTTTCCAGCTGCCTTGGCTTGGCAGGTATAATCATTGCTCTGAAGTGACCCGAGGTTTCATTTGAAATATTGGTAGCGGATCGTCGGGCCTCTATTGTTCATACATGAACTGAAATGTTCAGTTGTACCTACATGAGCTAAAAAAGAAATTTAATTTTAAGGTACCTGTGATGTACGCGGATAAGTAATGAAACGTGTGAAATTAATATTAATCCTGAACTGAATTGACTTCTGTGGTGAATAGTGCAATTTATTTTATTTATTTTATTTATTTTATTTATTTTATTTAACGTCTTTATTACTCAAAAAGAAGAAGAAACCTATATTACATTTGGCGTAGCCGATAAGGTAAAAGAGTAAAGGCGAGGCTGCAGTGGTAACACTGTTATGAAGCCTAACCGTGAACAATAAACTAAACTAATTAAAAATAGAGACAAAAACAAACAAACTTAACAAACTTAACAACATTAGAATAAACTAGACTAAGTTAACTTAAGACTTAAAGTATGAGAGACGCATTGATTAGATGTAAGTAAGAAAATTAAAATTAAAAGTGTTGGAGAATGTGTTGCCACACTGCGTGTTTGAAAGAATGATAAGAGTCTAATTGTCGAATAGTAGCAGGAAGAGAATTATAGTAATGTGCCGCGGTATAGGAAAAAGAAGATTTGAATTTAGTGGTGCGATGCGTAGGTATGGAGATGAGAGATTGAAAAAACTTCTATAAAAACTTTGTAAAGATTTACTTCAACACAAATTCGAAATTCAATTTAAAAATTCAATTCTGTGCTCAGTAATATCAAAGTTTCCCTTTTTTGTAGAAGGAAACGCTGAACGGGAAATGTTTCGTGAGACAGTATGTGCGAGACCATTATTAAGCGCGTGTTCATAATGGCCGTGCAAATCGTTTAGGCGATGACCATGACATGAAACCGAAGTCCTAATACTTCTGTTACATAAATTTAAATGTTCTTTGTCGGTTGAGTTTCTTTTAAATATTATAAGAAAAGATTGCTGTTTTATTAAACTTTCATATCATAAATTAATATTTAATAGTTTAATTGGAACGTGTTTGAAAGAAGATGATTAGTTTTAATTGTACTCTTCCCTTTTCAAGCTTTTACCAATTTCAAATGAAATTTATTAGTTCCATTTGTTAGTTATCATGAGAAATACATTACCAATAATTATAGCTCGACAAGTGCCATGCAACGACTTTATCACAAACACGTGGGTCGACATTAACTATTGGAAGTGAAATATTGCTTAGATATGAACAGCGTTACTTGTTCTGCTAAGGTAAATGGGTTAATGTTCCATGAAGCTTATTTTAGTTTGAGGGACACGAAGCTCGAAAATGATTCTTCACGGCTTCTTACATTAAATTCGACTCATGACATTTTATTCTTCCTTTCTTCCTGGAATAAAATCTTGATATTTTATTAAAGTCTAATTACCCGTCGATTGAGAAACATAATCATAGTTACAGTATCCCTCAGTTCGAATTCACTTTCAACTAAAAAATTCAGTTTGAATTAAACAGTTTCAGATTAAAGTCTCCCACCATACTCGTCAAAGAAATCCATTTATTCATGCGTCTATTTAGTGATGCGCATTTCACTTACCTTAGATATGCAAATTATCTTCGCGTGAATTATCTCTAAACAGGTGAACCTTATCAGGCTACGTGTCACCCCCACGAAAGATTAATATACGCCGCTGATCGCGATTTAAGTTCACGTAGTTGGAAGCTATAGTTCAACGGTTCTGGCAGACGGGAATAGTTGGGGCTGAATTTTATTTCGAAGTTACCGCCGATAATCGGAGAAACTTCGATAACTTGGAAGGATACGCTTGGTACATTTTACGTCGGAAAATTAGAAACTTCCGCCAGATCTTTCCGGGTACAGCGGGAAACATTGATTACAGTTCATCGTTGAAATATTGCCAAGCAAGCTTACGTGGTAAACAAGGAGTTAGGAGCGTCAGAAATTGCAGGAATTTCGTCTGTTGCCAGCGTAGTCGAAGCGAGGATGTGAATTTTGCACAATAAACAGAGGCTCGTTTGAACACCGGCAAATGCTGGAAACAAATTCCTCTGTGATTTATAATTGCTTCACTACATGTCCAATTTTAATTTCAAATACTGTTCTCATGTGAAAAATAAAATGTAGGTAGTCATTGCAGAAGCAGTGAAAATTCAGATTGCAATAAAGACTTTTGTCAATGATGTCTTGTTCCAAACACATACTTTCAATATGTGTCACATTATTGCTTGCAAATTTTAATAATTGGTATTTAATCAGTAAGTATTAAAGACGAGGAATTGAAAATGGGGAGTGACTGCTGGAAAACTGTAAAAAGTTGGTGCGAAATGTCTTCTGAATTTGAAAAATAAGAGCTTCTTCAAGTAGACATTCTACTTGATAGAGTTACCTTGCAACTTACAAGCTTATTAACTTATAAACAATAGGTTTCAGTGTTAAATACAGTATTTTAATTTCATAACAGGATATTCGCAAGGATTCCTCGCAATCCAATGTTTTACGCGTTACGAGAAAATCTCACGACCCCTTATTTTAAAGAATTTTAGTATCGATTAAGCACAGTGAAAATGGTATTTCGAATCTGCTTCAAACAATTGCATAAACATAGCAACAGTAGGTACAATTAACACTACCACGTCCCTGAGGGGTTTTCTTGACCCAATTGTATTTCCCTTTCTTTAACCATGTCTTTCTCGAATCACTCGAGTTTCCATTGTTCTAAGGACTCTTCTAACTTAAGGGTCATAGTACTTTTTTTACCCAAAAATTAAGCATTCTTTATGAATTTTTTTCTGCATGAAATTGAAACGGTATAAAGATGGGGTTTGTTGCAAATGAAAGATCACTGCTTGAAAGTATTAAAACGATTTTCATTAAAACACAAGTACCCTCCCTCCCCTCGCTATAGTCGCTCAAAGTTTGTCCTTCGCGGAATGAGTAAAATTGCGGTGCCATAATTTCCGTTTTCTACGCTTATCTGAAGCATAAAAACAAATGAAAACATTAAAATTTATTATATTTTGTAGTCGTTGACCGAGCCAATTCTTATATTTCACATTTAAAACAAAATGGCTGACTGTCATACCTACAATTTCCATGTCGAAAATCGATACTTCCAGTATATTCCTTTCGGTCCCCACGCGTCTAGAGCAGAGTCTGTCGGCTATATCCCGACTGATGAGTCTACCTCTGAAGGTCGTCCCAAGGCGAAACCACCGTCTCCTTTTCCTCCTCGATTCTTAAAAGGACAATCCACCTGCCCTCCACACAGTACTCCCATTGCGCGTAACCGTCTTTGGGATTACGGTTACGCCGCAGGCGACGGGGCAAAAGATCCCTTCTTATCCAGGAACGGGGAGGAAGGGCGGTTCCCCACGTTACAGATAGGATCATAAATTCCTCTGAAATCGAACCAGAAAGATCACCATACAACTCCTGCCAAAAACCCCAGCACACAAACGGAACGTTAACGTCTTTGCGTAAATTGTGTTTCTAGCATTTAATTAGAAAATTTACGCCAATTTTGTTGAAACGTATGCATATCGGACCCTACGCACCACAGATTTACCGGACGAATCCCCTTAAAGGGAGGTTCCGGTCTAAAAGTCGATTTTTTATTTAATTTTTCGAATGTTCAACCTTTTAGGAATACGTGTTTAAAAGGATTTGTTGAAATTCATAAAATTCCCGAAGTTATAGGTATTTTAGTAGCGGCAATTGCATGGATAACGCCCGGCCACTCGGCGTTCACGTAAAATTTTAAACGCGTTTTTCTCGAAACTGTGTTCTCAAAACGGTGGGACCTGTATTTCCAAAAGTTATTATCCGATTCGACTGAAACATTTTTTATTTTGAAGAATATACTTGTGGCTAGGGGAAACTAGAAAAAATTACAAAAAATTGAAAATTTATGATTTTAAAAGGCGTTGAAAGGACGAAAAATACAGGGAAAAGTGATTTCAAACTTCAAGTGTCGTTATTTTCTAAAAAAATATTTTTATATTTTTTTCTAGCCCCCCCCCCCCTAGCCAAAAGAATAATCTTCAAAATAAAAAAGGTTTCAGTTGAATCGGATAAAAACTTTTGGAGATACAGGTCCCACCGATTTGGATCAATTTTTTGACGCCTTGACTTTAACGACTCCCCAGGGCCGTCTGCAATGATGAATTATAAAACTAAAAATATATTTCTATAATTTAAGACATCCTTAATACAATGCAAAAAGTCCCGTTAAATTATATATTGTAGTTTTCCTTTAATTAATTCCTAAACATCACCTATTTTTTCGGCTCTAGACCGGAACCTCCCCTTAAGAGACGGTCATTTCCCACAACACGAACCACCACTCCTCTGTTCGTTTACAGTAGACACAGGGAGACTGTGGACAGCTGTGGAATTGGATTAGCCGACGGTATACATGAGGACCCCGCCAGGATTCTGCCCTTCGATCCCTCGAATCCCTTGGTCCAAATGGTCACTGACATGCCACGAGAGACAGCCTGGCTCCGTTTGTGTTTCACCGTTTAATTTATGCGAAGCGAGTGTACACCCGAAATTATTTCTTCTCTTCCGTGGCTGCTTGCCATCTGCCTCGCCCAAGATCGACAATTTCCTGAAGTGGAAGATACCTGGAAGAGAACCCGAATGATAGGAAACACCAAACCATGCGTCTTTGTATTGAAGACGTGATTGGCTAGGAATTAATTTTCTGATTGCTGGCCACTCTGTGCTTGCACAATTGTTTGGACTCGATACATTTTCGCTGTTTACTCGAATATTGACTCGATTCGGGGATGGCCTGGTTTCTTTCAGTCGAAGTAACTGATTTTTGTGAATCTCCTTCTGTATTTTTAACAGTTACAAGTTATGAATTTGTTGGGAGGAATGAAGATAATTTAAGTACTGTTATGGGGAGCAATTTAGAACGCATTGCAAGGTATTTATCTAATTTTTGGTGTCAGAAAGAGGAAGATTAGAACGACAGGTAGGATGTGAGTCAGTGGTTAGGATATCTTAAAGGCTAAGTCCTCTGAAGATGTTGATTCTGTGGTAATGCTTCCTGGACATTCTTCTTCCAACTATCTCCAAGAAGTTTACTAACCCAGGAAGATTAGGGATTGATCTTGGAACGTTTAGCTGCACCACAAACAAGACAACAGGCTTCCTCCATCAAACGATTAAGGCAACAGATGGTCCAAGGGGATCGTCTAAGGGATTCCGGGGAGTAAACAATGCTGCGAGCACAGTATTCTCGTATCACCGCGCTGTAATTCGCCCTATTAGCTTATGTAATTAGCTATTTTAATAAGGAACAGAACCAGGGATAGGATGTCAGGTATCTAGCTTTCTTGATAGTCGTATTAGACAACAGTGCTGAATTATTGTTGAATCTATTTGAGATAAGCAGAATCAATCACCTGAATGTCTTCGAGATAGCACTTGTAAGCCTGTCCATATTGGGACGCTCTCTTTGTCCTCCTATGTTAGAGAGAGAATGCGTCTTCTGTTCATCGACAGAATCTGTTCAAGTGGCCACTGAAAACCGAGATATTCGCGAGCCTCTATACTCGAAACGCGTGCTCCAAGCAAGCTTTTGAGCAAATAGTTTATGCAAACCCAATAGACTCAAGTACACATACTGTTCTATACTGTATAACCCATTTGGTTTCATTGTGTATCAAGTACTTTCGCTGAACATTACCCAATATTCGCCATGCGGATACCGAATTCACAAACCATACAATCCCTCGCCGTCATTATCGCATAAATAGACCAATAGCTTTCTTTTATATTCGTTTTTGTTTCTCTTTTTTTATAGTTTTTCATCTAGGGTAGATGTCCCAATTACTGCCAGTGTCCCAATTACTGCCACTTTATTTATTTTATGTAATAAAAACGTAAAGTATAAAAAAATGTACATAATATGTTATATTTAAATGGAGATTCTGATTTACATAAAAATAAAACAAATAAAAAATAAAAAAATCATACGGACAAGACGATTTTTGAGGTGACAGTTATAGGTACACTAGGATCGCCCGGGAATTTTAATTAATTATTAATAAATTCTTCATATTTAATTTATAAAACTATTTTTTTTTAATAAAATAGATGTTAAATAATATTATGTTTCAAACTAAGACGATTTTTAGGTTAAACAACGCGTGAAATGATTAAATGAAGTTAAGTTATAAAGGTGGCAGTAATTGGGACATCTACCCTATTATATACTCTTTATATAAATACCCATAATCAGAACGAAAAAATTTTATTTTGCTTTAAAATTGTGCTTTATAAAAATTGCTGTAACTGAAAATGCACTGAATATTTAGGCATGAAACTAAAGACATCCAACATATCAAGCTGTGATTGCGTTAAATGTTAATATTTATATTTACTAGTAAAAGTATGCAAGAATATATAATTTTAAATGTTAAGGTTTATGTAGGAAAAACCTCGCCTTGAAAATAAGTAAGTAAATCAATCATTATCTATTATTCTTTAGGAGCGTATCATTTGGAAATATATTACAAAACCGGAGCGTTATCATCAGTCTCATTACCCTATCGAGAAATTTCGAGCTTGTACCCTTTTCTTGGACGATTGATCGGTGCTGAAAGTTTTCAAGGTAGCCGAACGTATCAGCTAGAACGATATCCGTATGCTAATTAAGCGTAGCGGTTCTTTCGTGACCCGATGCCTCGGCGAAGCCGACACCATTTGTTCGTTACCGTTTCGCCTGCTCCGCGGGCTCGCCCTGCGCCCCGACGGGTCAGGGTAAATCATGTGACGTCATAACAGGGTGTGGTGATTTACGTGAGACTTCCACATTACCAGCCACCATTGCATGAGCGCGCACCGCGTGTCAGTGTGACGTGTCGCAATTGGGCCAACACAGAAGAGCGCTGGCCGAATTTTTCTCGCTGCAGAATTTCAAGTACGTACTCCTGACGAAACTGTCACGGAGTATCGAGATTTCCCGTTTCCATTTTTAAAGGGCAACTGCATGATGCTCGACGCGTTAGTAAAATAATTCGTCACCGCCACTTAATTTCCAGACACATGTAAAATTGCAGTTAAGACGCGACGGAAACGAGCATTTAGAATTAAATTACCGTGACGCTGGAACTACGAGGGCCACTTTGCTTGGAGGAATTTTTAAGAATAGCTGGCACGCTGGTGAGTGAGAGGGAAAAGAAAAAAGAATTGTGTGTTTTTGTGGAATGGCAATTTTTTTTTATTAAGTTTTTTTTTATTACTATTTACACGCAATGTACATAGTCTCATTTTGAGAGTAGTTTGATTTAAACTTACTTTCACTATTCCTGCAGAGAAGTTAGAAAATTGAAAAAAAATATCAAGCTTAAGTTACTTTTCATTTTCACAGTAATATTCTATTTTCCATTTTTGCGATATATTCAAAGCGTACTAAAAACGAATTAGTGTTCTCGGCGCACTGGTTCGGTCATATTAAAATTTAAAATTGCAAATCAGCTTAATTGTAAAACTGACCGAACCAGTGCGCCGAGAACACTAATTCGTTTTTATTATTAAAATACGGTCGATATCTAAATTACTTATTCAAAGCGTACCTATAAAGTGCAGAAAGGGTATAAAAGCGTAGAAAAATGTTAACGTACACGATTCACCGTTTGTCACTATAGCTCGAAGCTATCCGTAAATAACCAAGTAACACGAGTTTGCATGTTTACGACGTTTTATATCCCTTTCACATGACACTTCTCATTCCACGCGCCCTTTTTTTCTCAAATGTTCCATATCAAAGACTCTGTCGCTGCTGGCCACTTGGCACCAGCTCAAAGGGACGCCGAAAAAAAAAGAGGAGTGGAAAGGGAGGAAAGCGTGGCCGTTCAATTTACACCGCCGCGGACAGAAGATGTAACAGGAAAGAAACGTGTGACAGGGATGAGAAAGCGGGAACACACGACACGACACTTTAATAGCTTGGTCAATCAAAGAGCCGCTAAACTTTTTTGTTTGCGAGAGTCTCAGCCACGGAGAGATACATTTTACCCCGCTCGCGTCTCGCTTTCCACCCCTGCCGTCTCGCTGAACGCCGATGGTAAAGTGAAAGTCTATTTACAATGCCATCGCGGCCCTTAGGACGTTTTGGGACACGTCGCTGCATCGACGCTTAAAAGCTCAAAAGACGGTCGTTATTCGATTAAAGCGCGTCAACAGAAAGGGAGTTCAACGGCATCTGGTTCCGAGCGGAAGATTATTTCCGCTCGATTGAAGTTTACTTACCATTTCATCAGTAACTCTGTGGAGCTCCATTCCACGTTCCCAAGCTTCATTCTTACGTCTCGAATATTGACTGCCTCTTTCCCTCTTCTGTGAAAAGGTCGGATCTATTTCCTCGTAACAGTAGATATTTCATAAAATAAGAGTTACTTTTACAAAAATATCGTATGATTTTTCAGGGGACAAACTATCTTCGACGAAATTCAAATACAGTTCAAGAATTTATAAATCTTGCAATACCCCAACTCCCATAAAACATTGCTTCTGGACGTCTTCGTATTCCCTAATAGCCATACCAACGAAGATTCTTTTGCCCTCTATGACGAATCCGAACGAAAAAAGTTACTAAATTTCCTTACCCAACAGAATACCCTCTGCCATGCCACTGTCGTTGCGCATTCCACGAATTACATTCACCCACCCCGCCACGAGCGTGCACTGGAGCTTGCATGAAATTCGCCTGTGCAATTTAAGCCCCGGGCTTATCAGCGATTCAGCGAAGAGACACAACGGAGTCTAGGAATTTTTACAAACCGTAGTGGATGTCTGGTCTCTGCCACGTTCCATTGTGGACGCCCAAGTGTCCTACGCGAGTTCCATCGTCGTCGTTCCGACGTAAGCATCCATAAAGGCGTTAGTGTTAAAGTGGTGCTCGCGGTAGGTGGTCGGTGCTGAAAGGGGAGCAAGCAAATCTGTGTGCGGTCTACGACATGCACATGCCGACCGCAGACCTAATTGTCTCCCAGGCCCTGTGCACGTTGCATTCGCACAGACTGTCTTATCGTATGCATTTAGGCCGTCCCGGGCTCGCTAACGATCACTGGGAATGCAGATTTTTGGCCCGAGGAGAAAAACAGCGTACCTACTTCGGCGCCAGGAAGAACGCTGCCGCTGAAATCTCTGATAGAACCACGAGGACAAGGGGAAGCTACGAGTGTAGGTGATGTGTTTGTAGTTGATGTCGATAGTGTGGGTAATGCTTCTGCGTTTGAGGCACTCAGGAAATTCCTATTCTTTATACTTTTGTCAAACGTCTACATTTTTGGCGAAAATAATTATATTGACCCATGTGTGGGTTTGTTAATACGAGCACCAGTTGGTTTCAGAAGCGTTTTGGTGGAGTATGCTAGCAAATTTTTTGGGGTGCCTAATTAAGGGGTTATACCTAGTCAGGATGCTTATATTTTTACAGAACTTTTTGCACTTAAAACAGCAACATTAAGCTTAAAGAACATTTGGTACTTTTTTGTAGAATATATTTACGTTTGTAATAAAAATAGAACGACATCCGAGAAGCCTTTTTAAAAACGGTGACAAGATATGTCGGAAACTACTGCACCAATCTTTCTGAAATTTTGTGAGCTTATTTTTTATATAAAAATCGACTGAATGACGGAGGGATTTTTTTCCATTGTATAGTTTTGATTTTATTAATGGAAAATGGCCATTAGTGATAACCATGAAACCGTTTTTTGTTGATGTAATCGAAAGTATACATTGAAAAAAAATCCTTCCGTCATTCCGTAGATTTTTATAAAGAAATAAGCCCACAAAATTTCAGAAAGATTGATGCCAGTAGTTTTTGAGATATCTTTCTCACCGTTTTTAAAAAAGCTTCTAGGATGTCGTTGTATTTTTATTGTAAATGTAAATATTTTCTACAAAAAATTACCAAATGTTCTTTAAATGTTGCTCTTTTAAATGCAAAAAGTTCTGTAAAAATATTTGCTTCCACTTTCTAAAAAAAAATTCGCCTCTTTTTATCCTCCTGACTAGGTATACTTCCTTAAGTAGGTTAATTGTGTCTTGATCGATACTTCAGATGTAGTCACTTGCGGTAGGTGAAGTTAATATTGAAATGAAGGAAAGTTTTGCAGATGACTGGAGAGAAAACGCCCTTTGATGGGTACTTTTAAGTAAACGATATTCCTTATTCAGCTAACACTGACAAGATAAAGTATATTTCTACGTATTATGCATGCTTAGCGCACTCAATTCTATTTAATTGTCAAGTGTGAAGAAGTATATTGAGATGAATATAAAAATTAAATTAATATTGTATCGAGTTGGAAATATTTTAAGATAATATTTGAATTTTTTAAAAAGATTTCCACGTACATGTGTCACTAATTGGACAAGCATTTCATTCGAACCGCGAAATAAGGGCACATTCGTTGCGGATGACAAGAGCGACAGAAGAGGATGAGCGATTGTGTTATTGCAAAGCCACGCCAATAGTATTAGTCACGACGTTCGTTATACCGAAACGTTTGTTGCTGCTAACGAACGTTTCTTCGAAGGCTTAATTGCGACAGCAGTTTCGTTTTTCAGTAACAAGTGCATTTGTTGTTGACGTTGCTTGTTTGGACGAAACGATAGCCATTAAAGGATGATATCGTTGCGATTGCAATTACGAGTTTTGTAGAGAGGTTCGAGGTCAGTTTTAATCAGTATATTTGGAAGTGAAATTCTATAGTAACTTCCGCTGACTTCACTGTAGACAAAATGTATGGTGTTCTGTGGATTTAATAGAAAAGTAGCGCCAGTATAATAGTTACAATTTACTTCACGAATTATAGTACACATAATTTCTGGTTAGAAATGTGTCACTAGAAATTTTAAGTCCCTCAGAATTTGTCATTTACGAAATTGTAATACGAGAATCTGTAATTTACAGAGGTACAAGAGCGTTTTCTGTATTTGGAAATAATATTTGACACTGATATTTTTATTTGTTCCAATCGACAAATATGGTGACGTTATTTATTTACATCGTTCCATCAAATCCCATATTCACTCCTCATATTTTACATTCACTATATAATTCATTACAAATACTTCTCCGTTCAGGGTTAAAACTTGTTAACGAATTACAATTTGCATACTTTTGTTAGACATAATTTTATTAATGGTACAATGTTGACCCACCGTTGGTGGTATTTATGATAATGACGATTCCATTTCTCCTTGGCCCTTTATTCAATTGTTGATTCCAAAAGCAAAAGCGATTAGCAAAGCGCGTATGGATAGAAATATTTCTATTTTTTAAATAACACTCAGTCCTCAATTAATCAAGTTTCGAGCAATAACTTTCGATCTGAAAAGGTATCCCCGAAAAATTCGGAAGCTTCTCAATAACCTCAATAAACGTAGAAAGGACGACTTCTTTTCGCCAGAGTGGATGACACGAAGGGGTAGTAAAATGAGATCCCTCGGATTCTGTCGTTTCAGCCATAGAGAACACATCCATTTCGCCTTCTCCTCTTCCTCACGCTCTTCTTCTCTTTGCTTTCGCAAAACTGCCAATTGTACCCGACGCTTTGCCTCCTTTATTTCATTTCCTTTCGATCACAGCGCCGAAGTTCATGCCCGCGAATGTCGACGCGAGCTTATGAGGCGAGAATCGAACTCCTGGAACGACGCTCAAAAGCCCCGATAATCCTTTTCATTCGAGGATGGAGTAGACAATGAATATTATAAGAATTTTAATAATCAAACGAAAGAATTTCCTAAAATTCTGCAAACTATAGGTACGAAATGAATAGGTATTTCCCCCGAAAAGGAACAAAGGTAACTTCAACCTCTATAAGAAATATAATACTGTTTAGAGTCACCCCCATTTTCGACAACTTGGTTTGTGTGGATTCATTGAAAATAAATTCATGAACAAGAACTTAAAATAAATTCACTGTACTAATTATTTATTTTTTCAATAGCAATAGTGTGGAATCATCCAGAAATTAGATGTCATTTTATTTCTGAAATTCTTCTATACTAAAACGTATAAATGATTCATAGGAAATGTAAGCAACAGAATATGTAATCATTAAAATTTAAACAATCTGAAACTACAATGCAAGATTACTTTGGAAGAAATTGGGAAATGTTCAGAAGTAGAAAATAAAATTATTCTTGTTCTAAGCGGTGCAAACTACATTACGAATTTGTAATCGGTTTGAAACTAATTATTATAACAGCCCTTAATAGACTGTATCGTGCACGAGTCATCACGTGCATTTCCACTAAAATGGCGCCACGGGAAACCGTTGTGGGAATTAATTTTCATGAATAACAACGCGCCGGACATGTTCGAAGTATTTCCGACGCAAAATGCACCCCGCAATTTGTAGATAAATCGCTGTTTAAAGGGGCACATTCTCAAGGTTGCTCCCTCGTTTTACGGCGACCCTAACCTGTCTACATTTACGTGTAACTTTCGCCGATTACATCTCTTGAAAGTCTAAAAATATATTAGGTCCTTCAAAGGCATAGTGTGTAGCAATAACTTCTAAATTAAGTAGACAGATTAAGCTGCCCATATGGTAGTCGTATAACTTTTTTTAGAAGTAGTTCTAAGAAACTTTCTTATCTGACAAGGAAACAGTTCATCAGCACAGTGTTCATTAAAGATAATATAAAAATTCTGGGAAAATCTTTCCACACGAGAAAGATGGTTATGCACTTACACTTGCAAGGGAAATAAGTCAAACTATGATCAGACACGCCAGGACATATGATATTAAATGATTAGATTCTAGGAGAAAATCATACGATGTTATATAAGTGTTTTTATTAACCTTTTTTAATAACGGTTTAACATTTTTCATGAAAAAAATTGAAATACTTTGAGTAGAGTCAAAAAACGTTAATAGCTGTCAAAAATGTATATTTTTATGCTTTTCCTATTGAAACAGAACCACTGCAAAACTTCTTTAAATAAAAACGATAATATTAAAACAACAGAAGTATCGATTTGATTGAAATGCATATTCAAGAAACTTCCCAAAAATTACAATAGAAGCCCAATAGTGGCATAGAATATTGCAAAGCAGAATACTGTTATAAAAGCAAGCGTGAAAACGATTTTTCAACCAAGGAAAATCGGTGCAAGTGCTACTGTATCCCCGTTTTCATTACATCTACGTTCACCCTCGTTCGCAGGAGGCTGCACCCGCGGAAAAATAGACCAGAAACGAAGAAATTCTGAATTGTAACTTAAAGTTCCGGATGAGAAATCACCATTCCCGCGATAGCGGCCCTCCAGAGTCTCATTTATTCTTCCGCGCTGTTGGTAAGAATCAGCACCAAACATTCTTGCGAAAATTCATTTTTTGCCGCCGACTGTTCGTCGTTTGGGGATTAATTATAACGGCCCCCGAACGGGCAAAATACTTGGACCGTGGTTACTCCGCCACCCGACCTCTTTCATCGTAAATCTTTTCAAACCATACTCTTTCTGCCTTTCTTTGTTTTCACTTCCCTTCTCGAATCTTTACACATTCCCTGAAACTTTGTCTACACTTTGAAGAATATTAGACTGTTGGTTTAGGGAATAGTTTCTCTTTTTTTTATAGATGCTGGTTAACTATTCAATTACTTCTCCAAAGTTACAATAAATTTTGTGAACCTATTGAATTTATCAAACTTCAGTTACTTTCTTTAACTAGTGTTATTACAAATCTTGATGCATATTGTGCATTAGTCTCCTAGTTACCTCAAGCTGTGAATTTTATATATGTCGCGGGACAATTCTAAAATAAGACTTCGTGGAAAGAACCTTTACTTAGTTATGAGGGATCTGTCATGAAGGACAGACTTATAAAGTCTGGCCATAGACAATCCGTTTACCCTTGCTCTCAATATACCCCGCTCTTCCTCCAAACTTTATTATACTCTCCATTTACCCCACATTTCATATTAAAACACATACACGCCATTTTGAAGATTATTACGAGTAAGAATTACCGAGATTAACGAAACCTTCGTAACACACCACAAAGTCCACAATTCCGTTTAAAATTCTCAATCTACATCACTGTTTACACTCTAAACAAAGGATTAAAAATCCTTTTCCCTGAAAAACAGGAAACCCCTCACACGTTGAAGTTCAAAGAAGAATATTAACCAAACATTTCAAGCCCATTCATAAACATTTATTTTGATATAATGAGAAAAACACTTTTATTTACAGTTTCTTACCCTCCATATACCAGGCAGGGAAATAAAAAAAGGCTATGCAAAACAGTAGGGATTAAGGGTTGCGTACATGTTGCCGGCAGATTTGTGACGAAGGGGAGCGTGCATCCGTAAATTGTCGCCCCGGTAGCCCAGAATCGCATTCACTTTTACCCAAAGTCTCGCGCTTAAGTTCATGTTTTCGCGTCTGATACGTGCCGCTGGCTGGCCCCTGTAATCTCTTGGCACTGGCGAGGGAAGGCTCCCCGCGTTCGTTGTGACGTAACTATAATTTAGATACGTCCCGTTGGCACGCCCGTTGACAGTCGTACGCTTGGTCAGATGCCAAACGTCTCCACGTATGGGGCAAAAGGTTGCTCCAAGCTCCCCCATTTTCCACGCCTCGGTTAACTTCACCAAATACCTTAGCGTAATGGTCAGCCTGGATACCTCGATGCTGGAGAGTCCTTATCTTTTTTCCCTTTTACCTTTTTTTTTGCCCAACGCCTCCCGCCGAGTTTAATTCTCGTCGGTGATCTACGATCTTTCTGGAGGTGATCTACGATCTTTTCGACACCGTTTGAATGCGCGTTGAGTCGGAAAAACAGGTCTGCTATGTTCAATGGCGAATTGTGAGACATCTCTAAGTCACGAGGACGGGGAGGTGTAAGTGAGATGTCGGAAGGAGATAATTTAAGCGTGGTTTTGGGTAAGGGGTCATGACAGTGTAGAGCCCGGAAAGGCAGTCTGATTTTGAGAATTTTTTATGCGAGTATAGTGAATGGAATACAAAATCTGTTTGAAGGGCATCATTGTACGTACCTTGAAGGATGATAACAATTTTTTTTAAATTTTTTAATGCAAAATGGCGGCGTCACAGCTCAACAAAAGAAGCTTCTTCTGAAAAAAACAGTGTTTCGCGGCTGGAAAGATTTTTTCTTTGATTTTTCACCTAGAACAAATAACCGAACAATTTTGAGTTCAATATGAGATTATCTCGGCAAGTACACGAGGAAATTAACAAATACTAATTTTTGTAAGAATGCTGATTGAATAAAACACAGAACTACCACAACCTTGAAATTATTGAAACAATTTGTTCAATCACCCACCATTCGTACAAAAAACTTATCTACTTCCCGAGATAATCTTAAATAGAACTCATAAATTTGTGGTTTTATGTTCTAGGTAAAAAATTGAAGGAGAAATCTTTCCGACCGCGGAACACTGTTTTTCAGAAGAAGCTTCATTTGCGCCGCAATAGCTGAACTGAACTAAAGCTGTGGCACCGCCATTTTGTATTAAAAAAATTAAAAAAATTGTGATTACACTTCAAGATATGTACAACAAAGTCCTTCAAATAGATTTTGATTTCCATTCACTATACTTGCATAAAAAATTATCGAAATCAGACTGAAGTTTCATCAATTTTCAAATATAAGATTTATATAAGTGTACTTCATTTAACTTATTATGTGCGTGTCGATTATAATAAAATAGAGGTAGAGGGAATATATAGCTCCAAATTAAAAAATGTATATGGCATTGGAAGTCCCATAACTAACACCGTTACAAAAAATTAGAACAGTTATAATTTCGAATCAAAGAATTTTTACATCGAAAATTAATTTTAACGTTCAATATCTGGAAATAAGATCTACTGCATATTTCTACAGATTCTCTGTCTGTTCAATGAATATTAATAAATCTCTGTTACTTCTACTAAAATCCATTTCCAAGTCTTATCGGCAGGTGTCACTAAGACAGAGAAAATTTGACCATTAGTGATTTAATAGTGGTGTCGAATGAAATTCAAGGTATTCGTTGGAAATATCTTATGTATTAATTTTGCAAGAGGAAATACCTACACCGTTCTGCAAACTTCACATTAATGTAGATAGCTAAAAGCAAGCGCAAACATGATAAATGCTGGATTTCTCATTTGCCCCCCAGCAACTAATACTATACATTAATGTATTCCACTGCATTTGATATACATGCAAATGTACTCATTGTTACTTGCTCGATATTGCGTTTCAACAATGTTACAAGATTATGCACGCCGAATAATTTTGCCACGCTCACGTGCTCGAGTATTAGAAGCGATGGCGGTTTTAAGCAGCCAGGCGATTTGTACTACTTATGCCACGAAGTAGAGCAAGTCGAAATTTGGGCAGACACAAAAGATCCACGTACCGCGCGACACAGATTCCGCGGAACCTGTGTACATTCGTATAATAAATAAAGCGGCGAGGTTTCCGCTCTATTGCATACCATCCAGTGCGCAGTCTTTTTAATATTCCACCGAGACTCGTTCGATATTTCAGTTACTCTTTCCTATAACAAAGTGGATATATTTAGAATTATTTAATTGACCCTATTAACCCGATTAAATAGATTTAAATATGCTTCAATTTACTTAATTCCATTTTAAATTGAATCAGCACATAACATTTGACTAGTGCAAATTAACGTATAAGTTAATATACGTTAATTGAGAATGAGAATGTACTAATTCCTCGTAATATTCAAAAGAATTTTTCAGTGGTTCGTGCGCCTAGCTTACCATTTTATAATTCTAGAAACTTTGCTTCAGAAAAAGGAAGGAGGAAACTATAAATGATGGCGTAATAATTTCTTCCGTGGACATAGAGCGTGGAAGACCAGCACATTTCAAAAGTCAATCGGTACAGATGCACGTACTTAACATGAAACATGAAGATCGAGCACGATGGCAATAAGTCAATCGTTGACAATAATGGACGATCGTCCTTCGAGGGACAATTTGTCTGGAAAGCTGACGGCCCGGCGGTAGTTTGCGTCCACCGAAATTGTCCAAGATACATTCACTAAACATTGTGTATTATTTATACACATGCTTACTAAAGTGATACAGAAAACACCGAAGCTTGTATATCGACGCTAGAAACAATTTTATTCTCCGGTTAAATGGAAAGCTAAATTAATCCATTTCACAAGAAACAATTAAATTGTGAAGTTAAGTAGTAAAAAACATGAGAGCCATAAATATTCAATAAACTCATTTCCTCCTTCACGATATTTATATTACTTCACTTGAAGTACAGAACGATTGAACTATTACCCCAAATTTCTCTTACCCAAACAACCATGCCCCTATTAATTCTAATAAAAAAGAAGTGACCCCCTCGTCCAGTCACAGTGATTCATGCGATTGGACGAGAAAGAATTTCCAGAAAATGAATCGCCGTTCGTAAAAATGCCTACGAAATTGGTTCCCTTTTTTCGGCGAGCGCCTATTCAAACCTTTCCAGGGGTTCGTGTATTCATTCGAATTTAATGCTCCCGTTGATCGATCGTCTCAGCCGTGGCGAGAGCAAAATGACGCAACGAAATCAACAAGACTAGCCCAGTAGCTCTTCGGACAATAAAGCTTTGATTCATCGTGCCTGGCGATTCCAGCGCGTGTATTCGATGATCTATCCGCTAACTGGTGCCAAGCTTTTTTTACGGCTAGCACAACACGTTCGTTTAGAACCATCGCGCCGAGGCTTTTCTTCAAAATGGCTGGAGGCGAAGAAAATAACGAAGAGTGTGTGCCGCAGCGCAAGATGAAGTTAATGAAACAGATTTTAATGATTTACCAAAAATCGTGTACCGTTAAGGAACTAGTTCTTGATCAGGCACTAATTTTTAATCAGTTCATGAAATAAATCGTTCTTTTCAGTTTATGTCCTTAAATAATTGTTTGAAATAATTACTAACATAAAAAAGGATAATTCAAACTAGTTCCTGACCTGATAAAAAATTAGTTCCCATGTATTTTCAGATGATCAAAAACTAGTTCCTAATCACCTTATTATTCCCTAACCTTATAAATAATTAAATTATACTTATTTTCAACTTTTTAAAATTTTTCCTTAAAGTGTAAACATTAATTCATCTTTTAGTATAAAAAAAGTCTATAGTTGAAAGTTTTATTAGGTTAAAAATAAATATTAAAGCGGGAAACTCCCTAAACTGATCAAAAACTAGTTCCTTAACGGTAGTATTTGTTATCGCTGTTCCGAAGCTTTTGTCGCATTTTAGACGCGAATTGCGTTTCGAAGTGTTTTTGCGGAGTTATAAAACGGTGTCACAGCCTTTAT
Source organism: Andrena minutula (assembly GCA_929113495.1). Classification (NCBI taxonomy): domain Eukaryota; kingdom Metazoa; phylum Arthropoda; class Insecta; order Hymenoptera; family Andrenidae; genus Andrena; species Andrena minutula. The sequence continues at coordinate 44,710,896 of OV815994.1, forward strand.
TTCGACTGGACAGAATCATTACGAGTTCGCGCTCCCAGTGTTACTGGTTTCTTTCACGTTCTATCGAGCGTACGCTTTGGGAAACGGCCCCGTGGAATAGTGATGATAAATTTTGCCAGTTTGGATTTATTTGCTTCAGAGGAGAAACCCTTGTACTCGGGTCGCCTCGGGCGGAGAAGTGGAAGTTTCAAACGAAGTACGAGTATTGCAACTTTGCGCAACTTCTTAGTATCGCGAAGGGGTGGTCACTGGGTGATAAGAAAGGATGAAATAAAGCGAGAGAAAAATTCTTCGTAAAGTTTAGGTTAAGGTGTCACCAAATTTGAAAAATTATTTCCTACTTATGCTATCATCTGAATACATAGAAACATTTAAATTGTCATGTTTTTCAAGTTTTTGTGCCAAGTAAAGGGGAAATACTTAGTATTTTTAATGATAAGAAATAATAAAATTTGACCTTCCTTTTATTCCCAAATTTGTTATTCTATTCAAAGTATGACAATAGTTTCTGCTGCGTCATATCACCATTGAGAAGCTCGTTGGAGGCTCATCTTTGAGGATGGATGAAGTGAGCATGAATAAAAGTATCATTATAGTGATCTACAATATAGCCTTTTGTTCGTTTTCTTGGCAAAATACTCGGTTTCTGCAAAAAGCAGATGACATACTGGCATTGTTTGTACCAAAGAATGAAAACATTTTGCGAATACAATTCCTCTTTGGATCTCCTTTTTGCTTGCTGCGTACGTCTCTTTTGCAAACATTCCAACTTTTCACAAAGATATTCATAAGTTCTTTGAATCGAATGTTCCAGTTACAGTTACAATTTAAATAATCCTCCAAATCGAATCAGTTAAAGAAACTTCAAACGAAAAGGTTAATTTAGAATTACAAGTTTCAGGTAGTTTATAATTTACGACACAATTTCTAACGATGCACAGAGTTTCGCAACTCAATTTCAGAAGCATCCAATCTCTTAAATTCGTGTTCAGTTTCTCTTAGGATTCTTTCCCTTGAGATTTTTTTCAGAAGCTTGTGGAAAGTGGAGGTGTCAGTGCCGGGCCTGGGGACATCCCCTGAATTTTGCAAACGGTCTGCACAAACCTGCTGCATGAGGCATGGAGATACGCAATGCAGGGAGACTGCCCACGCCCTTGATTCGATAAGCCGACCCGCGATATTTTCTGTCCTAAATTTAAGGGTTCTCGTGGGTTTACGAGACGTCAGACGCCACTAAGAAGCAAGGGAAATCTTTACGTCGTAACTACGGGCGGAAATTTCCTTGCGCATAAATAAAACACTTGACAGGGTCAAGATGGAGAAGCACGCAAAGGCTGAGCCTGGGGAACAAGTAAAAGATCAGATCATAAACCCAGCACATGCCACAGTTGTGACTCGAGTAGTGAGACGTGATCAAGTGTCAGAGTTTGGAGGAAGAAAAGGCTTCTTTGTTGAGCTTCTGACACAATCATTTACCCAAAAAGCCACTTAGCTGGTGCTACTAACAAAGATTGGGAAATCTGCATAGCTTGCGGAATAATTTATGAAGATCATTGAACTGTTGTACATTTTAAGGTGGCGCGATAGTATGTAATTACATTCCCGTTCGTAAGTCACTGAACACTCGTTCGTTTCCAGCAAACTGCTTATATTGCCATAGATACAAATTTTTCAAGTGACTTTATTATATTATTTTGTTATACAGAGTTATCCACCTAACCCAGAACTGCCGCGCGAGAACAGATGCCTTGCGTGGCCTTTCCCCGACAATCACCTCAACATTTATCATCCGACAACAGGGGAGAACGACGCAAAAACCCTCAGCAAGCTGCTGGTACCTCCAAAATCCAATTTCTTCTTTAGGACAGGGACTGACTACTTTCAACAGGGACTGGCTCAATTCATCTGTTCTCGCGCGCGTTTTCTGGATTAAGTGGATAACCCTGTCTTTACTTATTTTGCTTTTAATAATCTTCAAAGACCTGTATGAATCATTCAAATTGGTTGGAAAGTAATAATGAAGTGTAATCATGTTATAGCCTAAGTAGAAATAGATATATTGAAGTATGTACCTACTTTGGATAAAATACGCATCAGATTGCAAGATATTGTGTATTAGGGTGGTCCTTATTTTTCAATTTTAAAATATATATTGTCTGACCCTCTTAAAATCTTGTATTTGACAAAAAAAATATCTCCGCGTTTTTTATTTGTATATTTTGATATATAAAGGTCACTCAAGGACTTTATATTTCGCATGTAGAGGAGACCGGGGCAAAATCGGGACGTTAAGAATAAAATCTCATAACCTTGACATTATTAAGTAAAAAACAAATTGGGATTCATTAGAATAAACTCTGTTTTAAATAATAGTACATATCCAATTTGTTTAATAGAAGGAAAAATACAAAAAATAATGATTTAAAATATGACCCGTTTTTACGATTTTACACCGTGACCTGGGTAAAACCGGGTACCATACTACTGTGCTCCGATAGAAAGATGAAACCCGAAATGTCAGGGGGGCGAGAGGGGTTCTTCGCTCGCATTGGCTCCCGCTGCCTGTGCCCCGTTTGCTTACTTTGTATTCGTCGACGTTGTCGCGCCAGCCAATAGGGATATACCATTCGGGCCCTGATTCGGACCCTAGAGTTTCTCGAGTCTCATCTTTCCATCGGAGCACAGTAGATACTGGCCCTAGCACCTATAACAACGAAACTCATCAAATTCTCAGTCGCCCAACCAGTTAGAATAATCTGTAAAAGAAAAACAATTTTTTTTTAAATTTATACCAAAATAGTAATATTTCATTGCCATTGAGCGACCTTTAATCCTTAATATATTTTAATAAAATTTTAGACAAAATTCTTTTGAAGAAAGAAAAATTCTCTTCTGAGAGAAAAATTTAATTTTTTACCTTCAGAAATTTTTTTTAAGAAATTTAATTTTTTACCATGCATATAAGGAACATCCTACTGCGTACTGACTGCATTTGAAACGTGCACCTGCTACTCACCGTCGCTATACTTCTAAAAAGATCCCGAGCAAACGCCCCGAATTACCATATGACATCGAAAGTCCCATAAACCCGCGCGAAAAGCCGAACGCGCGGTGTCGCGTGCCGCAGCCATTGAGATTCAAGGTTCCGTTCAACACGTAATTACGCAGGATCTAGGTGTCGCGTGCATCTCGCGTGTCCGATGCTATCGAGCGTCGATGTTCCGCTAAGCGTATCGAGGGGTTGGTACCAGTGATGTGCTCGAAATGGGAAAGATCGTGGACGCCTTGGAATGCTTGTCGTCAGCTTTTGATAAGCTCCTATTAATTATATGCGTCCAGGGCGATTCCGACGCGGCCACCCTCGTTCTACTGTAACGTCCTTGGCTCGATAGCTGGAGGTGTGCTAATTGGAACCGAGATATTTCTCGCGTGAGCGCGTACAAGAGGGCCTGGGCTGCTCGCAAGGGCGAATTTCATGACGGCAACTACCACTGTTCACGGAGGTGGCTGCTCTAATTATCTCGCCATGGATCTCCCTCGTTTCGTCTCAATTTAATGCTTTACGCAATTACGCGATACGCATGCTAATACGACTTCCGCTACTTTCAAGGCTTTCCACTTTCACGGCGGCGTTTCCTGCGGCTTAACCTGGTGTAGGTTCCGTTGTTTCTGTAGTAAGGGTTGGATGTGGCGGGCTGTAAAGGGTAGATCTACGTACCGACAAGGGGATACGGTTTTTTAATTCGATGAAAGTTTAGATGAGTGTTTCTAGCTGTGTTCCTATTAAGTTCTTTGTGGTTCTGTTTAGCACGTTGCGTGCGGGTGACGTGTACGGTCTCGTCTTGGGAAATCTTCAAATTTGCAGCGTATTTCGCCATTCTGCAGCTGTTTTTGTATTTAACGCGTCATACCTTTTTTATAACAAAAATAAAGTATTTTTGGATAAAATGTTATAAAATGTCGAAAGTTGCATAAAAGGGTGCACTTTATACAAAAATATATTTCCGCCATCTGGTAAGGTCAACTATTTTTGGTGCAGCACGCAACGGTTGTAACGAATATTCGAATACCAGAGATTTCAAATAATTAGGAGTGTTCGAATATACGGAATGATCGAATAACTGACAGTACCGAATAGGAATTTCACGATAAAGTGAAATTCTTTTCATATTGGATTTTATAATGATTTGGTTTTCAAACGATGGAACATTATTAACTTTTGGTAAATTTATGCATTTTGAAATAAAAACAAACATCAGTTATTAGTAATATTATTATTATTTTCATAATAATGAGTGGACAATCCCGTCTGAGTCGATCAAGGGCCCACTCATCTAGGCTCACTCCCCTCTCGCTGTGAACTGGTGACAAACAGTATAAGCAGATTTTTTGTTGGAAGCTAAACCCCATAAACGGTTTTAGGGGACTATAATATTTTTATTTCTTCCCCTAAATTTATTTTTCGAAGAAATTATTAGTAACTATTAGAAATTATTCGAATAATTACAGCTCTATTTTTGTTTTTAGTTCCTGATTTTTAAGGGAATTGGAATAATCATCGTCTATGAAAAATGGACTCTATTTTCGTGGTGAGTGTAAAATTCTAATGTAATTAGTGCACAATACAAAATAAGGGTATAGAATGTGCTAGATAAAATCTTGCACTGGGTTAGGATTAAAATGGTTCACCCATGAATAGTGATAGCGGTTCGAAGTTACTCTTGCAGAAAATGTGGTGAGTCTATGTGGAGGGACCTTCAGGCTGAACTATCAGCCAGGAACATGAGCACACCAGGACCTCCTGTATGAAGCGGGAACTTCCACCAAGTGTAGCAAATTCAAAGTCAATGCACAAAGAACTATTCAATTTCACTTCGCTCCATTTCCCTGAACTTCAAAACTACCTTTAGTAACAACACAAATCAAAACACTGATGCGAGACTTACATACGCAATAGTCACCAATACAAAAAACTGTTTGTGAAATTTTGTATCGATGCCTAAACATGTACAGAGTGTAAAAAATCATATGTCATGGTTCACAAGGTGATTGTACACCTGGTAAAAAAATATACAGCACAATTGACCTTCACGTTGAAATTCAGGGTCAATTTTTTTATTATAACATGTTTACTGCTATGATCCAAAAAATATTTCTAAAAATGAACGACAAAATGGTTCCTTTGACACTTTTTATGTTCCCAATGAGTGGACCACGTTAAAATAAAAAAAAAATAGATCTTGAATTCCGAGGTGAAGATCAATTTTGCAGTAAATTTTTTTAACAGATCTCCACCGATCCAGTGATGTAGAGACATCTGTGTGACCCATGACATATAATTTTTTACGTCCTGTACATAAATAGCAGAATCTAAAAATATTTTAAATTTTCTGCATCTCCAGTTGAAAGCCGCAATAATTCCACAACCGAGGGATTCCAATGAAAGAGCGAACGATGGTCTCCCACCGATAGAAAGCAATGAATGCGCCTGGCAACTCGGAGCAAACGCCAGAAACTGCAACCCTCGCGCCTAATCGATTACCGCGCGATTCTCCAGGCCCGGGCGTAATTAATGAGAAAATATGAAGCCACGAGAAACATAACGGTGTGATAGCTCAGCGGCGTTGTTCTCCCTCTTCATTTGCACATCGTCGGCGTGTCTGATTGCCGGCGTGCACGATAGGATATTTATTGCGGCTACGGTTTACAAATGACATGCAAATTACGCGAGCGCCCCGGGATGTCTGAACGAGAACGAGCTAGCATCGGTTTTTCTCCTGCGAATTATCACAGTATTGCCGGCAGTGCATTCGTTACGTTTATGGTTGCAGTGACAGGAAAATGCTGGACCAATATGGCGGTGTAATTTACGTTGGGGACATTCAATTGGATCGAATAAGTTACGTGAATGGGATCACCATTTCAGAGGGTAACAAACAGGGTTGTACAGTTGTTAGAGACTTCGCGATTTTTCATTCAGCAGAGTTATGGAGGAATGTGGTAAATGCGGTTGGTTGTATATTTTGGTAGAGGAGGTAGGGTAAAGCGGGGTAATTCCGGCCACATAAGCAGTAAATGCTATATAATTTGAACAAGTTACACATTTGTTATTTTTTTATATTAATTGATAGTTTGAAGTGTCTAGTTTGTATTAATATGACCGAGAAAGCATAAATTTACGTTGTAATAAAATTGGGAGCAATAACAAAAAAATAGTCATTTTGATTTTTCTTTATAAAAGAGCTAGGAAAACTGTTGACTTAATAAAAAATTGTATTATTTTTATTGTAAAATTAATTTGTACATATATCACAAATATATTCTTCAGGGGTATCCCATCCTGAACATTCTTCATGTGCCCATTGACCACATACTGTGCACCGGAACCACATTTCATCATATTTTCCGAATTCTTTGCAAAAGGAGCACATATCGTGTCCTACTTTTTTGTAAAAAAATATCTGAATTGTACATGGCATATACGCCAGAAAAAAAAACAATGTTAAAAGCTGCCTGGAATTACCCATCATTTTTAGCCGGTATTACCCCACACCTCATGTTCAGATATTTGAAGTAATACACTGAATTGAATTTACATATCACCAAAAACCAAATGTGAGTTTGAAAGTAGAAACATTCCTCTATTTAATAAGATTAATATTAATAATTCATATCTATTCCATGTACTAACTTAGCTTGCTTAACAGTCGGCCACTGTTATAAGATTACGGTGCGAAATGAATATTCCCGGATTTGTTTGAAACAAAGACTGCTATCGTCATGAAAATCATGAATATTAGCTCGCTGCATCATTAACAGATGGTAGTACCATACAGAGTCAAGTTACGTGGTTTTTATTTAAAGAAATAGAAGTGACCGAAATTACCCGCTGGCCGGAATTACCCTGCTTTCCCCTAGTAGTTTTGAGAGTTGTAAAATAGAAAGCTTTAGGGTATCTATGGGTCGTGGGACGTTTCTGATATTTAGGGCACCTGGGAGCATTCGAACGCATGGGACCTGTAAATGTCCTGTAATTTCTGAGAGCTCTGGGACCTATAGAACTTCTAACACCTGGGTTCTCGAGGAACTTTACGTCTCCAAAAATGTTTCAGGCCTCCAGAGCCTTTAGGACTCTAGGGTCCAGACTAAAAATAGAAAGAGAGATATTTTTTAGAACTACCCCTTGCGATGTCTTTAGTACTTGCACCAGACCACATCGGCATCTACCCTATCGAGTTCCACAGTGAGAACTCGACTCCATCGAGTTTCATGGATATCTAAACTGCGATCCATAGGTCTATGATACCTACCATATACCACGTTCTAAAGTTTCGGAGTTACATATATCTAGGTCTTCATGTTTATGATCTATTGCACAGGCTGTAAAAAGATTATATGTCATGGTTCACACGGGCGATTCTGTACTTCTGGGTCGGTGGAAGTCTGGTAAAAATATATACCGCAAAATTGACCTCGACTTCGAAATTGAGTGTCAATTTTTTGTTGTTGTAACATGTTTGACTCAGTAAAATTGGAAATAGTGTCAAACAAAGTATGTTCCAAAGAATGTTTCATACAAAGAACGACAAAATGGTTCCTTTAACATATTTTATACCCCCATTCAGTAGAACACGTTAAAATAAACAAAATTGGATCTTAAATTTCGAGGTGATGATCAATTTTTCGGCAGAATTTTTTAACAGACCTGCACCGAACTAGAGAAGTAGAAAACTCCTGTGTGATACGTGATATGCCAAAACTCAACAGTCTATAATCTTCTGTATAAAATACAGATATTTATAAATAAAAAATCAGTATTGCATTTTTACCTATAAATCGTCCTCATAAAATCCAGCCAGTTTTACCCAGCAAGTCACACGTCACGAATACATTGCTCATGGCATACGCAAACGAAAAGCAGCGTGCATTATCGAAATCACGTGTCATCAATCACTCGTGTGGGCACCCTTTCCACAACCGTCAGGTAATTAAACCACGTGACATTCGTAGCTGTTAAATTATGATTAGCGATTAACCGATTCAGCGGAGGAGAGCGTGACACACGAAATTCTAGTGAAACATGAAACATCCATCACACATTATTATTTGATTCCAAATCATATTGATATAAAGCACTCCAATGCGCACAGATATCAGAATTGCAAGCAACAACAGTAATTTAAAAGCACATAGCAAGCAAGTAGAATTCTAGCTTTACTTTCTCCGCGCTCTGTTATTACCTTCATTCTGACTCTCAGAATTATAAATTGTAAACAATTCCATCTCTACCGCTAGAATCGCTACATCTTTTAATAACCCACCCCACCGCCGTGCCCCAATATTTTCGTTTCAGCCACCCACTCGACCCATCTTTTATTAAAATTTCATTCCTTTAACCAACCGTTTATTATATCTCCGTTGGCAACGCACCCCTCGGCTACGTGGCCGATATAAAGGAAGCAGGGGAACCAAGAGGCAATAAGTGTGCTGCCCAGTCGCATATATCTTGTCACGGTGTCCTTAGACACAGGAACGCTTTGCCGCCGGCCGATAAATTGCGGCTTTCGCACAGAGAACAACACGGTAGTGCTCTTAATCCTGGAAACTCCCAGTAGACTTTCGCCAGCGTTTCTCGGCGGAAAAACTTTCACCTGGCACGTACGATGACGTAACACGATATTCCAGCCGTTGTTATTTCATTTCGACATAGCAGCGCCCCCGATCCTCTGGGGTATTTCGTTTCACTCGTCCCCGCTGAATTCAATTCTCTTCTGTTCATTAACGCCACGAGCCTTTTCCTATCTGCACAGCGCTGGGCTCGTATCGCGTGTACAGCTCGACAGGAACGAAGCTGGGTTCGTGATTTCGTTCCGCAACTCGGACCCATCCCCAATTTTCTTCCCATTTTGTCGCAGGACGATGACGTTACTCCAGGCACCATCAGTTTACTGCTTTTGAAAACTCGCAATTACTTTGTGGGTGTGAAATTCTTGAAGTGTCAAATTCCTTTGAGTTTTCGACTTGATGAACATCCCTTGTTAGAGTTTCTTATATATGTCAGAATGAAAATATGGCACAATTAAAAATAAATAATATACAAATTTTGCCATTTTTCAGGTAGCACAACTATTCCCTTTGCACAATAATTCCTATTTTTATTTTTATAATTAAGAGTCGCACTAACATTACACCGAAAGAAACAGAACTTTTGTGTTGACTTAAGAGGCACTCAGAACCACTCAGACAGCACAACCGAATAATTCAATGAAAGCTTAATGTCAACTATTATAAAATTGTAGAAGTCTTACTGAATTCTGAGCTGAAGAAAGTTATGAATTTTAAAGCGACGATCTCGTTTCTCTCCGCCGTATTCCATCCTGTTTTGCTTCAATCTCCATTCTTTATCATTCAGATTCGTCCCTCAGCCGCTTATTTCGCGAGCTGCGGGGAACGCGTGGCCGAAAATAAACGAAATTATCGCTTAACGGAGCGATTGTGGCCTTAGCGCTAATTCGGCACGTGGCAGGCACATCTCTAGATAATTCGATATTACCGTTCGATTCGGAGTATTTCCGTATGGGGCCCACTGGCTAATCCGATTTCGCGTCGACAAGATTGCATCGTCTAGCCGGAAATTCGCCAGGGCACTCCAGCTGCCGGATTTTGCGATCCGGTCAATCTAGCGTAAACATTATTCCGCGTCGGTAATCGTTTCCTCGTTAATTTGGCTTATTTCAGGATCGAAAATACACCGTGACCATTCTTCGTTTCCGTTTAATATAGTTCGGTATAGAAAGTAGAATATGGAGTAGAGCGATGAAACAGAGTGAAGCTTACTTGACAGGATGCAATTTTGGTAGACAATATTGAATGGAAATAGTTTGATCCGAGGTCATGTGAGATGAAGAGGGTGGTAAGGCAGTTTGTGACACTTTTATGGCTGTTAAAAATATGGATGTATTAAGTAAAATATTTGGACAGCAACTTTTTAACTCGTTGACAGGTATACGAATTTTCTAAAAGTGTTTAGCTGCTGGTGTTTGATATTAGTGGATGTAAATTGGATAATTTTGGAAATAGGTTCCTAGGTTCTGTCAATTTCCAAGCTGCTTTGCGTGCTCTGTGATTATCTATATCTGGTACCTCCGCTCAGGTAGGGAATTATTAGTCACCAAGTACAGGGGTCTGAATACTTAATTCGTTAATTAAAGAAGAGTGGGTGTGCCACATGGTATTTAAATGAGAGTCTGCTTTCCTGTTGATGTTACTAGAGTATACTTCGTTGTTGCTTATTTTTTAGGGAAAATATATTTTTGTCTTAGCTACTTTGGTTTCACTTTGGTGTCATCAAATGATATTTTGTATTCTATAGCCTCGTTACTTTTTATTACGATGTGCATATTGTGTCTATTAATTACATAGGCTTCTTTTGAGTTATAGATATCTTGACAGTTCCTAGTAAAATCATTAACGGGATCTCTGTTTCTTCCTTTAGTATCATGCACATATTCCTTTTAATAAATGTTGCAAAATTGTTTGATATGACAACATCTCATTTAACGTGCTTACAATGCATATTAAATTATATTACTGCGAAGATGGAAACGAGAAAATATGGAACGTAATTGTTTCTCGATTTATTGACGTGTACGTCACAAAAGACGTTGAGTGGCTGCTCCTTGTGCGACAACAGATTATTTTAAACTGTGGAATCGTTTCTGGTAGCTTTTATTCGAACAGGATTTCGCCTACCTACTTCTATTATCGATTGCCCGTGTTCCTTGTTTTCCCTTTTTGGTCGCTGGATCCACCGTAGCGTTTCCATTCCTTTTATTGACCCACTTTTCCAGTCTGCTCCCATTACTTATTTAAAAGTAACACGTGGCCTGCCATGACTGTCATGGTGTTTTTTTCTCTTTTTCTTTTTACTTGAAAACAAATCCAAGCCAACGCGTTGCGTCCTCGTGAGTGACAGAAAGCACTGAAATTCTGCTGCAGTGTGTAGGTAATCGAAAAAAATAGTCGCACGATCAGAATTGGAACGTCAATTCTGAGGGTTTAATTCCGAGATCTGAGTATTTGATTCCTCGAAATGTTTTCCTAAAAATCGAAAATAAAATTTCGTAATTCTAGAGTCTGAAATACTTTGAAGTTATTGTGTTTAATATTCCCTATATTAAAAATGCAATTTAAGGACACCCTAAAGGACAATTTAAACGACAAAGGATCAATACAAAGATTATTGCATTAAACAAAACATATCAAGCTGTACAACACATCGTAAACCAAACTCTAGGTTGTTAATAACCCATACTAGTGGTTGATGCGACACTAAATAATCGAGAAAAAAATATTCCCTGTATCACTTTTCCTTGTAATTCTCTATTTCTATTCCTCGTAATTCTCTATTCCCAGCCCATGTAATTTATTCAATATTCCTTTTCTCACTCAACAGACTATAGTGAAGTTATTATCCACCAGTTATTGAGTTGACATTTCCCGTCTCTCCCAATTATCATTTTCATATTCGCAATACCCGAAGCTTATTATAAAACTTTATTGTCAGCCGGCCACTAAATTGAGAGATGTCGATAAAATTAGATAGCGGAAAGAAACGCCACTTTAACGAGCTGTTCATTGACCCGGAACTGGAAATGTCACGGAGGGCTAGGTGAACCTTTTTACCCAACATTTCTTGCGCAGGTAGGATTATCTGAAAAATGTGAAATCATGATCCGTATAATTAAAACCCATTAGTCATCTGATTCGTTACAAAATGAAACGGTATCGTTGTCGATCAGTATTTAGAGAAGGATTTATTCGATAATCACTTTAATATTAAAAATAAATATTAAATATTTAGACAGCAATTTTTTAATTTTTTGAAAGGTATATGATTTTTTAAAAGGGAATAGTTAGCTGGGGTAACAATTAAACACTGGTACGATAAATCTTATTAAAATCTATGAATGAATTTCCTCTGGTTCAACGCCAAACAACCGTTCGAGCCCCCTAAGTCTGTGTCATAATCAATAATTTCATTATAACTGACCAAGTGCAATTTGGCAAATGACTTTGCCACTTTGCTGGGAATGGCTCCCAGTCAGGCGACATATGTAAGTACTGCTTTACTAGCGTTCTCCATGGAATGTTCTAATAAGAATATTTTGATAACGGTGGATTTATATGCACCGATTTTTTGTGGAGTTCGTGGCGTGTTATAAATTTGAATATTTTTCAGTTTATGATTGACTATGTAGTTGTATATTTCCACTAAATCAGGCACAATGTAACTTCTCATTTTTTAAATGTTTCAGCACCATTTTGCTATTTATCCTCATTTTTATGGCGATTTTAATCAAAGAGCTGATCTTCTGGAAGCAGTCTTGTGAAATTCATGACTTGAATAATATTTCATATCTGCGTTCAGTTTCCCTTAGTTTCCTTCTAGTTTATTTCCAATCATGTCTTTCGATGTAGGCAGATTCTTCACTCAATACTAAATTTAAAGAACAACCTTCGCAACTAATCTTCAATGTACAAATTTTTCCGAAACAAAACCTGAACTCGGCACGTTAGTGTCAAATTAAATCGTAAAGATTACTCGAAACTTGGCGTACCTCTCATAATTATAATACTTTCAGCACTTGAGGTGACATTAAACACCACATACAAATAGAATATAGGTACTTCCCAACATCTTATTATTAAATTTTTATTACACTCACATAATATACATGTTATACGGAATATAAATTGGGAGGAAAAATAGAGGGAATAAAAAACGTAAAAAGGCGAGGTTCAGCTTCGATAGCTGCTTTTAAACCTGACCTCAAATATCGCAATTCGCGAGTAGATCCTATAGGGAAGGATGATTCAGGAGATAAGTTTTGACGGCAGATTTGAAAGAAGGAAATGTAGGAAGTCCGCAGAAATTTTTGGAAAGTGCGCAGAAGTAGTGAAGCACAGCCACAATAACAAAACACGATACTTGCTTGATGTGCACCACGAGTATGTAGTTTTGAATTAAAATGGATATGGAAGGACCCATTTCTGCTTCCTCCTGACACAACTGGATTCCCGTAATAGCGGCGAGGCGTGGTCATATTTCTTAGCAGAGTAAGAAAAACGTAGACAGGAATTATGAATAGATTGGATGCGGGAAAGGGTAGTGTTGGTAAGACAAGGGCGTAAATAACATCCCCATATAGTCGACCAAAGAAAAAAGTAAGTGACAAGGGAATGTTCCCTACCCAAAAATTCTGATATTAATGAAACTTCGTGTGAATGTAGAGCATATTCGTGTATGCAAGGAGCAATTTAATATAATGTAGTTCTTAATATAACTTTATTTTTCTTTCGATAGAATGCTAGAAAATAAAATTATAATTTAATTTATATATAATTTAATTTTTAATACAACTTTATTTTTCTTTCGGTAGTATGATAGATCATAAAAGACAGAACAATTCTTATATTTAACGTTGCATTAAAAAAAAACATCAAACGGGGTAACTTTAAGGACTGATTTCACCCCTTCACAGTGACTTTCCCCCCAAAATAAAATTGCTCCTCGCATACTCCAACATCCACATTCCCACAAAGTTTCATTAAAATCAGAATTTTCTAGTTGCGAACATGTCCTTGCTCTTAACCCTTCTTCGAATCATAACAGTATTCCACCTCCCACTTCCTTTAAAACCCACCAAGAAGTGTCCATTAAACCATCAATTAACAAAGTCCCCTGGTCTAGTTCAACTACCCCTAACGTGCTGAGGGTACCACGCCGCGGATCAGCCTTTCGTTCGCGAAAGCGGGATTACGTAAAGGCGATGGTCCGTGACCCAACGGATTTAGAAATCACCGGTCCCGGGCTATCTCGCGTTCTCGATCAGAATTCCGCGCCAGCAGCCTTTATTAACAAATCAATCAATCGCCGGCGTAGTCGCGTATCCGTGTCGGCCGAGCAAACGATATCGTCGTGGCATCGTTGCTACCGATAACAAGAGCCGGCGCGGCGGAATCGGTGGCCGAAGCCTCGTCCCGAACGAGGATACGGTTGGCGTACGTTCGCCTCCGGGCCAGATAAGATCGTTCGCTTCTGGCTGGTAGGTGGTCCGATGACGTGGCTGATTGTAGGCCAGCGCCGTTATTTCGTGGGGCAGATTTTCTAGCGGCCGCCAGAAAATATCCTGCAAGATCTGCCGACCCGTAAACTCGGCCACTAAAACGCTTCGGGACGGAGCCCGAGTCACGCAGCCTTTACGCGACCTCGAAGATAATAAAGTTCTGCTATTGCATCGGTTGCTGAGGCGATGAATCACGGATAGATGGGATCAAGGCTCCGTCCTGGGATCGATGCCGACCAGCTTTCTCGTGTTTTTCACTTTTGGATCGTTTGCATGGATACCAGCCTGAGCGAGTATTTGGTGGAACGCTGGGATAGTTTGAGAGGGAGTGTGTGTGGTGGGAGTTGAAGCTTTGATGAGAACGTTGTGTGCAGCCGTGGGGCAATTGTACTGTTGGACGCAAGGAGGGCCTCAGGACACTCAGGCTCTTTTTGGATAAAACGCGTAACTAGATTCGTCATTCTTTTATCGCAACTTTAAAATTGATAGAGCTATGGTAAATTCTGTAAATAGATATTGGCCAAGTGACCCCATACATGATAAATATGACACGATCTGTGACTACTATATTTTTTCAAATATTATACAAATATTAAATAAATAATAAAAATATAGTTACAAAGTACTGAGCGGGCTATAATTCAAATTAATTTCACTGAATAATTTATTATATATATAGTCCAGTTTGATAACTATTGAATGTTCATTTAATATTCACTGCTCTAAAAATAGAATTATTCACGCCCTCGTCGACCGCGCATTCCTTTTTCCGTGAGAAATCAACGAATCGGATATTTTTTTCTACTTTCCTCGGGGACAGTTATTCGTCGGATTCCCGTGAGCCCGAAGGAAATTGTTGAAATATGCAAATCCGCCAGTGTGTATCACGCGGATGTACATACAGGTAAAATGCCAAAGACGAAAGCTATGTAGCACCTCGAGTAGAACAGCTGGGTTGGACAGAGGCGAATACATAGGCTCGTCTATGTATACGTGTGTTCTGGAACCACAAGGATTTAGGGTACTCTTACGATGCTTTCAACCTTCGATCGATAGCGGTCGGCTCACCCTGGATTCCAGTGCAGCACAAAACTCGGAAGGGAAAGCGGCCTGTTTGGCCGACTCGATGACTATTGGCCCCCGCAAAAATTGATATACTATGGTTAAAAGAACCGTTAATTTTCAGATATTTTTAGATCGGTGCAATAGTTCGTTTGCTTTATTGAACCGAAGTCTGTATTGGAAATAAAAATATATTAGGTACATGTATTTTTAATCAAAGTATTTTCCTTGGGTATCTATGACCTTTTGCCAGTTTTCTGGTAAAAGTACAAGTTGGTGTAATAAAGAAAGTCATTTCCATGGATCTAACAACACCTAACAGTAAGCAATCGAATTTTTTGATTGTCCTAATAATTTGGTATGAGTGTTCGATTAGAAGAATAAAACAAATTAATGCTTTCGGCGCACTGGTTCGGTCAGTTAAAACTATAAAACTGACCGAACCAGTGCGCCGAAAGCATTAATTTGTTTTATTATAAAAATACGGTCGATATTTATATTACTTTGTTCGATTAGAAGGCAAAAATTAATGTAGGCCCAGTTGGTATATTTCTTAAGTTCCGCTGTTTTCTTATGGACTTATCTTTGATTCGTACTGATACAGTATTAGCCATGTACTAACAAGTGATCCTTATAGGGTGAAGAGAATGATCTCAAAACTACTTTCAACGTTTCAACCCATAATTTGTTAGGGCATCTTTAAAACCTTCTATTTTCTTCTAAACCTTCCTCTTTCTTGTGTGATACGTTTTAAGTTTATACTATAGGTTGCTTTTTAATGCATCTTAAAGAAAATTATCAATTTATAAGCTGGAAAGTATGAAGTTTCATTTTATTGAATCTGATGTTGTCCTTAAAACCTTCTTAATAATAGAATTTCTGAATTATAGTGTCTTCCCTGCACTATTTATTTTTGTTATAAGTGACCATGTTATAAGTGTTGCAATTAATTAAGTTTTATTTAATTTTTATAGAATTCTTTCGGTCACAATTTCCACTTATGATTTCCGAGACAAAATCAAGATGAAACGTGCAGCATTCAATATTTATTTAAACATATCCGGGTCATGGTGACAGTTCTGGCAACAAGTGTCAGAAATGCTTTCCTAAACTTGGTGGAGATTACGTTCGTTCAGCATCAGCAGCTGTTTAATACAATTCTGAGCAATCTAATTACCTTTAAAGTTAGATTATTCAATGGAAACTCCTCGCCTTTCGGAAATAAAACCATTAAGGAGCAACACCAACGTCTTTAGTAGATTCGCTTTATTGAACGTTGCAACTTTTTGGAATTAAATTCGTTGTTGGTAAATACAGCATAATTTAGTTAAAACAATTATCTAAATTCTTTTGGCATGAATAACTACGCAGATAAACTATGCAGATCTCCAAATTCTATTGCGCATTTAGTTGATTTCTTTTGGAACTCAGTATCCTCATTTAACCACCCATATCAATGAGGAAGGCAATTAACAATTCTCATTAACTTCTACGTATATTACATTCATTATATTTCCTTTTTGCTTATTTAATTTTGCTCATTTGTCCTCTACTGTTTTCCTTTACTGTCTCTGTACCAACTGGTTTACCCGTATAAATAAATAAACATTGACGTCGCCAAAGCCACAACTTTCAAGATAACAACCTAAAAGAAACATCAGAAACTTAAAATGCAAATTCGGCCCTTTAACCAATCACGGTCCGCACGAATCGCAGATGTCGCTCTATACATCATCAACTTAGAATCTCGTCTAATCGAGTTCCAAGTCCGACGAGGGGCAAAATAAAGTCTGTGTCGCTCCAATAACTTTGGCACAATAAATTGATACGACCGATAAAATTCATATTCGGAGGAAGATAATGCGACTGAATCGTTTCCGTCCTATTTAGAAAGAAAAATATTACCTACGTGGGCATGCGGAGAATTCGGCATGCAAACTCCGAGCGCTGTTTACTTCGGACCCGTGGTGGGATTCGAATACGATTCGGCTCGTAAACCCTCCCAACCTGCTCGTAAAGCCCTGGAGAATTGTATTTCTCCTAGACAGCGAGCCTGTAACAATTCATAGTCACGCGACTGGCTACCAGCTGATCATTTATGAGGAGCTGCCCCATATACCGATGTAACGGACTGCGTATAACTCGAGCAATATCTTGGAGGATACGCCGGGGTGTAACTGGCTGTTGCTTTGCAGCTAGGTAATGTAATCCTTCGGCATTGCTCAACACGAGAGCGAACGAAATTAATTGGGCCGTTGCATGGAACGCGCGGCTGCTACGCCGTCCATTACATGCTTACGTGTTATTAGGTCTATTTACCCTTTACCTGTAGCTGATGTGGACGTACAGGGTGTCCCGCGAAGTAACGGCCTCTTGTAGCCTGCTCGGTGGGCGATTCTGTAGCAATAAGCTCGTGTGCACAGGGGGTGTATTCCCATCCCTGTGCGAGACTGGTGTTGTTTAGGTTCGGTGGAAAGTGGTTCGCTGGCTATCGGGGATAATGTGGGTTGTGTATGATGCTTATTTTGCCTCCATTGTAGGTATACTATGAGAGTTTTAGGCTAGGGGGAGGGAGGATCACAGCGGGGAGGGGTATACATATCAAGTTCATTGGAGAGAGGGTGCTCTGGCGGGGAATCGGAGTGTCGAATTTGTAGGAGAGGGGGTGCAGTGAGGCGGGGGAATCCTCGATGACGCTGCGCGCGTAATATATGATGGTGGGGGTAATTGTAGTGGGTGGTGGGGGAATTGTAGAGGGCACTGTGCATCATTTCCTGTCGTGGTGGGGGGAATTGTAGATGGCACTGTGCGTCACTGTTCGTGGTGGTGGGAGGAATTGTAGATAGCGCCGTGCGTCATTTTTTGCGGTGGTGGATTAGTAGAGGTGTGGAGCATGTGTAACACGCATCTGTAACACGTAGTCACAATTTTGCCCACATTGAAAATAGAATTTTGAAGATTTTGAACTGGTACACTCCTATATCATAAAATAAAAATTCAATTAGAAGTCGTTCTAAAGTAAATACTTACTTCCAAAAGAGATCATCTGAAAAGAATTTGTACTCCGGAAGTTAAAATGTTGCCTGACGATCTTTTCCGAGGTACCTATGCCCACAGTGGTTAACAAGAGTGATGAAGTATATAAGACACACAAGTAGTGTCGCTCCTCGAGTATAGCAATATCTTGAAATGCGTCTCGTTTATTGCGCAGGCACAGTGATGTCAAAGGGCAGGCAATTTGCGCAATGAAATGGCGGGAAATGTGTCAAGAGTGTCGAATCCAGACGTAACGAAATTAATACCGCGCTGCAGCGACGGAGCGCTATAATAATAATTATTCAAGAATGCGGGCGAACTGGGTGACCGTAGCAACACCCAAGTAATTCGCGAATAACTTTTATTTTTGCTCCGGTGCAAACCACTTACAAACTACTGGTGAGTGGCTCGTTAAATGTTCACGAGCACGCTGCGTCTGGTAGATACGCCGCTTACTGTTTGATGGCCCAGCCCACCCCGATATAATAGAACATCTGTATATGTAAATTTGTCATACTAATACGCACGCACTGTTTACAAGTGTAATTCCATGATCGACAATGCAGACGATCGAGGAATTTGTGATCGTTGCATTACTGGTGGCCCTATGTAATTTTGAATATGTACTACGAAATAATTAGGGATCTACGGTATTTTTGTTTTTTAGTTTTCAAGGGTTGTGAATTACATTTTGGTGCTGTGAATATAATTTTGTACAGATACGAGGAGTATTGCATATTTCTATGGTACTTGTTATATTTTAGAGCATGCTATATTAACAGTAGTGTGATATTTATTGTGTAGTCTATGTGAGGGAAGATAATATTATATGTCGAATGGTAAATTGATGAGTAATTTGATTTTTAGTCACTATGTGACAACTATTTTTCACACGGCTGCGATGCTAGTAATACAAAGTTAACGGATAAGAATGGCTAAAAATTCTTGCGTTACTATTCATACAGAATTATGAAATGAAATACGAAATGAAATCTATTTATAGAAACGGAAGGCACAGTGATACCATGGCAATCCCTAGAAAAATACATAAAAAACTATTCACTCATCCATTATTTAGTAACAGAATATTTTATACAACTACGATATGTTGGAATTCCTAAGCTTACGGTTCACTGTTATCAATCTGATGAATAAACAATTAATCCCACGAATATGAACAGGGAACTCTGGAATATGAATTCAATGCAACCAGTCGGCCATGATATTCGTATTCAAATCACAGTCGAAAGCAGTTGGAGAAATACGTAATTCCCATGCAGTGGCCGAAAGCATGGTGAAACATACGAGAATATTATCAAGGGTTAATCGCGCCACGTAGTATCGTTTATGTGATTCCGTATCGATCCATTACTCATGAAGTAACTGATCGTTACTCGTTTCGTTTCAACTGAATTCCTTCCCATTCAATGAAACTCCTTTCTTATTAAAATTAAGGGGTTTCTGTGGATACGAGCATTGCTTGCTATTTATGTGGCACGTAACAGATCGATAAAAATCTGACACGAATCCAAAATTGACTGGTTTAGATTTACAGAAAATTATAGAAACTTTAATTCCATGTCGTGAAATTTCTTTGATTTCTTTGAAATATTTTATGGTTGGAAAACTTCATTGAAGTAAGAATATTAGAAATATGCAAACTACTGTGTTTTCAGTTATAAGAAGTTGGAAGTTATGTAGAAGTTGGAAGCAATGTAAGAATCTGAGATTTTGAAAGATATTTTTATTGACAACATGCGCTGGGACACTTTTTTGAACTTCTTAAAGAACTTCCTTTGGAGTTGCTTAAAGAGTAGAAACGTGTAACACACGTTCTCACTGGGAAACTTCGCACATTTCATAAATATCCATAAGGCGAGGCCATCTGGATAGCGAATCGATTCATACGTGTCGTCAAGTACAATTTCAACAGGAACGATTATTCTGGAACTTCAGTGATTTTCAGGATCAGCACCCACGACTTACGAGTGTTCATTGAACCTGATGATTCTGCTGAAAATTCTGGAACGTGTTGAGATATAAAATGACATTCTGATATTTCTGATGAATTGTATCCACGAAATAATTAAATTGAGCAATTCCATCAACGAAATATGAAATGTTTCATCAGACTATATTACCACTACAGTGCCGGACAAAAGTATTGGAACACCATTTAACAGAATATTTGAAACTTTTTTAAAATTGGTCCAAACAACCTGAGTATTTTTAACAAGCTAAAAGGATGAGTTTAGTAGCCGACCTGTTTCGGTGTTTTTAAAAAAATGCAATTGATCGAAAAAGCGAAAAAAATAGTGAAGGTCGCAATTTTTTATCTGAACTTGTGATGAAAATTTTAAAATCCCGTTTTTAGATTTAGGTATGTTGTATACCTGAAAAATTCATAGAAATCTGTTGGTGCGGAAACGCGCGGCAGGCATCGAAATATGGAAAAATTTTAGATTTATTTCAGTTATAGGTGCAAAAACGTTTTTTACCACTTTTAACTGTAAATAGCTCAAGGCTACTGTAACCGATTTCGATGAAATTTTTTTAAAGGGTGTCGCAATACTTTTACCCAACACTGTATATATTTGTACAATACTCCTCCTCTTCAATTTATTTGTATTTTCATCATGATTTTTGGGTCCTCCCTCAATTCACAGTTCACACACAGTTGTCTCAAAATTCACATATTTCTAAATATACATACCTAAGTATTTTATAGGCGTAATTTTCCTTAAACTACGTCCGAGGCACGTGAGACTAAAAAACTTAAAGGATAAACGGCTATAGATTAAAAAAACTAAACATATCTCAACATCTCGACGGGCCATCAGCTAAAGTCCACGATACCGTAGAGGCTAATTCTGTTTACTCAGTTCTAACTGGCTTGCAAATCGATCGCGGCAATATTGCGAACTTATCGTTGCCCATCGATCAGGGCGTAATTGCATTCTTGTTTACGCATCCCGCGACACGTGGGTAAGGGGTGCAAAAAATATGATCTGTTGACAGTTCGAAAGTGCATAACGCGATCTCGCACGATATGGACGATCGCGAAGATAGACGTGAGTGTTTTTCAGCGGCATGTCGACGAATGAAATCGCCATCGATTCTGTCCCGTGCCAAACGCGAGAACTCGTCCATCTGCCAAGCGGATTCGAATGCAACCGTGTAATCAGCGTCGAAGAAGCAAACTTAATACGGACGCTCGGTGTGATTTATTCCCAGCGAATTAGTATTTATGTTGAGGAGATGTTTCCCGCTGCGTTGATACCCTTTCCATTTGGCATGGATCTGAATTTAATTCCTGCGAAATTTATGGACTGCGACACTTTGTCACTTAGCTATAGGAGTAAATTATAATATTCTTCTTTTCTTTTGTAAATATTATAAAAAATAAAAAGTTTGTAATAAATTGTTGCAAGTACGGATGGAGTAGCTTTATGTGAATAAGTTACATTAGTGTGTGAAGAAATCCGTCGACAATGTGATATAATATTAATAGTACATTATTGTACAGTAGATGTTCAAATTAAAAACAAATTTTTTTTAACTTGTCAAAATTGGAGGACTTTTCAATGTCACATTGTGATATACGTTGAATGAAAAATTTGTGAAAATAATAAAAATAATAAAGTGTGAAAATAATTTCACTTGCGAACCGCCTACTTACGGTACAAGAAATTAGAAGGTGTAAGGTTCTTTTAGGTGTTCACTTTTAGCAATTAGTCCTGCATAGAAGAATAAACGACAAAGGTGTATAATGTTCGCGATGCGCGCAGCCTTCAAAGTGAGAAGTTGATCGAAATTCCTGTCCCCAGTACCATTAATGGTACTCTTTGACGAATTTCTGTGAAAATCAATAGCCACTTCGTGACTAAGTAAGCACCTGAACACAGTGTGGCTCACTTTGTCACGCGGAACTATTGAATTACTATATACCTAACTACTAGGGAAGATCTTTGTGTGAATAGCATTCTTGCCTTGATGTATTTCATCCTCGAAGTACTAAACTGTTGCTGGTTTGTTGATATATTAATATCTACAGAATATTTTCAAAAATATTACACTAATATTAATATTCATTTAAATTACAGATACAATTTTAATTCAGAATTATATACTTGCAGAACATTTCTTCTTTTTCGTCACAGAAAAATTTTTGTACCATTTGACAATTACATTACCAAAACCTCTAAAAGTAAAAGGGGATTTTCAAGTCACAGTAAAAGCGAGATACAATTTCAAAATTTTCAACTGAGGAAAGAAAATTCTTTACAAAACAATATTCTTATTTCCTCCGGTGTACTTATGTGTAAAAAGTACCAATAACAAAAATATTTTTGTATATAAATACTCTAGAATTACACACTCAGTACAATGACACAGTCTTTTACAGTTCCCCAGGAATCAGACAGCGTGAAATTGTTCGTGTGCCCCATAAAAATCGTTTCCTAAGGACTCTTCAGGTCAACCGAAATTATCAGATCTGATAGTATCTGAAAACTTCCAGCCGAAAAGAAGTCATAGCCCGAAGTAGTCGTTTCAAAGCAACGACGGGGTAAGAGCGACCCCCGGTCGTTGTTGGAAATTTACGATATTTTAAGCTCCGGGCGGAACGTAGCGTGATTCGCAGCAAGTCAAACAACAACTCGTTCAATAGACGTTGGAAGTTCTGTTTGAGCTCCTCTTAAAACTGCCAGTTACACCGCTTCATTTCCCGCCTCCTACCCTACCAATTTGGACCCTCAAATTCAACTCGCTCAAGGCGGTGAACTCCTGGCCCGCGATTCGAGCGAACCTTAATCGGGATTGAATCGATATAACTTTACGCGTTGTCCTGCTATCACGATGATCATTCCCACGTTCAGTAATTTCGCTTGGGGGCCGTCCAAGATGGCGTGCTTGCCACGAGAAAGCAATATGCCTGGAGCCAGGGGTGCATTGGCGTGCTTCCCTGCTACGATAGGGCTGTCGAAATTTCATGTTGGATATTTCAGTACCAGACAAAGCCAGTTTCATAAAGTATATAGTTATATAAGTATACGAAGTTTCTTCCTTGAGTAAAAAATTCTCTAGAGCGCCAAGAATATGTACCAACTTTTAGGGGGATTCATTCCACTTAATTTGTAAGTACAAACTGAATCACTATAATGATTGTTAGGTAAGACAATGTTATATAGCACCTTCAGCTTCTGATAAAATATGAAATCGGGGTAAATAAGTTCTAGTTGCTATTTAATTACTAAGTAGTTATAGTAACAACTTCTAGTTATAGCTAGCTAGTTGTAACTAGCTTCTACTTTAACATATATTAATTATATATTAAAGTAGACTATTCTTAGTATTTGTTAGAGTGGGCCAAGACAATTTTATAAGCCTCAAAATTTTATCAGTAATTTATTAAATAAACTAGATTTATTCTCAATTGATAATTAAACCTAGATTATTCCTAATGTTTCAAAATGCACTAAGAATCCCATTAGAAACTGATATTTTGCTAACATTTTAAGTCACAGATCTCGAATTAGTAGTGCTTCGTTACCATTTACCAACGCCAAACTCTTCAAGGGAACAATCATCTTTTTTTTCAAACACTGAAGTTGCCTTGTTGCAAATAAAGCCTCCTTCTGCTTCACATTTACTACCTTCTCAGTTGAATATGACATACACAAAGCGAAGTACTCGCGTCCTGTTCCAAATAGGAGGCAAGAATAAAGAGGAAACACGAATTAAAAGTAAGAATGAAAAAGTACTAGCATTAAAGACTTTCATGCATATTTGCTTCAAATAACACGCAACATTTATTCAGCCAGAACCGTGCAGGGCAAAAGCTGCGACGGCGAATGTAAATTAGTCCTAACGGAGCTCGAACGTTAATTACAGGGGCAGGTGAAAACCGCGCCAGATATACCACCCCCACCCTCACTATTTATTTATTTACACGAACTTCGCCACGAAGTGGTTCGCTAGCCATTAACCCAGGTAATCGTTGCTCGATCGAGAATTGCTTCAGCTATAAATGCTGGGCCGACAATTTTACTGGCTGGCTGAAGGTAAAAGCTTCGTCTTAATGTATCCCCTGTTAATTCGATGCTCCTGCACTCTGTGGACTCACCGTTGCATTAGTTCAATTAGCCACATTGTTTAAGTTACATTTAGGAACGAAGTGCGATTCTCAACACTTGCTTTTAATTTTTTATCTAAGTTTGTCGTGTGGATAAAAATTAGTCCACGTATGTGGATGTGCCTAGTATTGCTGACCGAATGATTATACAGAGTATTCTGCTTCCAACGATCCATGCAAATATTGTTGAGATTGGTATTATGAAAGAAAATTTCTTGTGGAAATTGAAACATTTCCAGAGAGTTTTTGTGAAGCTTTCTAGAGTTTCGAGGGAGTATATCCCGAATCACGCTACCTATAGATTTATTTTCATTAAAAATGTAGATGTTTCTAGTGTTTTTAATGATTGTATTATAAGGAAAACAATAAGAACTTTTTTTCAGTCATGAAATGAAATTGTTGTGAATTCCAAGCATGGCTGCACACATTCAAAGGTATTTCACTAACCGATAAAATAATCTTCTATATTCTTCACTGACACCTCTATAATACCACATAAAGGACTCTATATAAATCTATTGACAGAATTAATAGTGACTATCAGTTTTCCGAAACGACCCCACCTATGAAACATCTCCTTTCCAATTTTATATAAAGTATGCTTTAATACCTCCGAGGTCCACATACATCGATTAAAATGGGACGTCTTTTATTCCTTGCCTGACCCACATCTATTCCTATCGGAAGCAGCCTGTCACGGTTGCAACATAAACCTGTAAATAATGGCGTAAGCTATATAGTTCCTTACAACGCCTATGCAGGCAGGGACGCGCTCGTTGCCCAAAGAATGGCCGTACGTGCTGCATAGAGAGGCGAAAAGAAGACTACTCACTTGTTTCGCGCAACGCGTGCCTCTCCTTCCCAATGAAAGAGCCGTATCTTTCTCACCTTTAGAATAAGAAAGAAACTGGAGGAGACCTCACCTCAAAGTCCGTGGGTAGCAGTTTCCTGGAAAGAAATGGCGGAGTCATTCAGGCGGCATCCCTTAGAAAATGGAGTAGGTATGTTCGCACGTCCGATGTCCATGCTTCAAAATGTAAATTTTCCAGGAAGAGTCTTTGTTACGCTGATCAGTACTGACAATTTCAGGTATTCGATATTCCTTCGTAGTATTTGCATGTGATATAGCTGTTTGGCTGTCCAGTACTCTTGTTAAATAATAATACGTAATGAGAATATTATACATACCTATGTATAGTGTCGGTTGGAGAAGACTTGAGTTGAAATACTGAATAATAGATTTTTCGTAATTTTTACAAATTAAGGGGGGTATAATTGAGTTCGAAATTGAAGGAGTCGATATTTTTTTGTTTGGGACTGCTGTTTATTTGGAAATTTATAGTGCTTTTTTTAACATGTTCTGTGTCACGTGGTCTACCGGTGGCCCACGATATTTATTGGAAGTGAAAGTTTTATTGAAGGGAGAAAGTTTCTCAATTTAGCGTCAGGATGAAAATAGAAAAAAGCTCCAAGTATCAAGTATATAACACGACTACTATTTTTCTATAATATTAAATAACGCAATCTACTTTTTTCGTTACACAAAGATCGGAATTTTTACCATCGAATGAAATGTATTAAATTAGTGGTAACATAATATGTTTTCGGCGCAATGGTTCGGTTATTAACACACACACTTAAACGCCGAAAACATATTATATTAATAATTACGGTCGAAATTATATTAATAACTTTTAAAATTAGTGGTAACATAAATTCTTGCATTCTTAAATTACGACGATATGCAGTAGTTAACTATTTTGGTATAATTGCTGAAGTTCATTTATATGATTTATTGTGGTTATTAATGAAACTATAATTTTATTAAAAAAGGAAGAAATTGTATAATTTACATATACATACATTCTTCTGTATGTCTCAAAATTTGTTTAATGACCCACATTTTAATGTTCCCTCTTTCAACATAAAATTACACTCATCAGAAGCAGCTTCTGATAAAGAAGAGCTATTCCTCACGCGACACTTGATTAACAAGGTTCCCGTTCCGGCTGTCCTGATTGAAATGCGAGTTTCCAAGTCTTTTACGTATTTACAAAAACACGTCGGGTGTGCTATGTCCTAAGAAATCCTGCAGCATTTACTTCCTCGAACTTCTGAATGGAATAGTTCCAACTCTAACATTTTTCACCCAAAGTTGCCTTCCCTACAACTTTGAAGTTGCAGGCGAAGAAACAAATGTGGGGATTTTATTTTTGTCGAAATAAAAATCTTGCTGCTCAAATCGGAATCAATAAATCAAATTAGTACTGCCTGCTTGTGTATAAATTTTTAATTGTTTAAAACATTTAAAGAAATCGAATGAACCATTAAGTTTTTAAGTACATAAATTATGACATTGATTTTAAGTATAAAGAAATACAGGGAAGGTTGAATGTTCCGCGTTTCTGGCTGCAAAAATCTCTAGCCACCGCCAGATTGAATGGTTCGCCGTTGTGCTGGGCAAATGAAATATACGTCTGGATCATTCCCAAGTTGGATCAATTGTTGTAAGACCGCGGTTCCCGATGGAAGTTGCAACTGTCTGTCGGCCAAATCTTCCTCGTCAATCCAGTATTCTTCCAACGAAATCAATTCGTGGGAGAGATTTTCCGATACGCTAGTTGCTCTATCACTACATGCAACCTTTCGCGTTTCCTCGTCCACCGCTAATGCGAACAGTAACCGTTTCTTGTGAATAATAACACACAAGATTCAATTATCTCCTATGCAAATAACACAATTAAAAATATTTATTTGACTTTTAAGGTTCTTCCTTTCCTTGTTGTTTATTTATTTTATGAGATTATTAAATGAACAGTAAAAGTATGTCAACTTTATTGAATATTACACTTAAGGGAAAATTTACTTTCAGAATTTGAGGGATGGAAGGTGTTACCTAAGACAAGCCACCTGAATAACTTCTATACTTTTTAAGATGGGAAGAAATGGGCGAGGCAAAAGTAATTTTGTTACAAGAAGCTCATTGCAGGATGGACAGAATTTAATTTTTTCAAATAGGGCCATGTAGTTTTGAACATCTAGCCCTATCCTTTTAGGCCCCCATCCCTAAATTTTAGGGGTTGATTCTGCACGCTAAAATAAGACTAAAATCAAGAATGATGAAATTGCATTTGAGACTTGGCTTCTGAGATATTAATTCTTGAAATGCACGTGAAACGCGTCTGAGACGTGGGATTTAGACTACTGCCGCCGCGCAGTAGTACATAGTTAGTCAGGTCAGGCACGGTGAGGACAGTCATGCCGTAGACACCTAGAAACACTTGCTGTACGGCGTTGTATGACATCACTTCGAATATGAGATAGATGAGCCTTTCTACGTGGCTACGGCACTGCTCTCACCGTGTCTGGCCTGGCTGACTATAAACTACTGGTGATGCGCAGTAGTATAAGTTCCTCGCGTCAGACGCTTTTCACGCATCTTTTCAAGAATTAATAACTCAGGAAGGAAGCCTCAAATGCAATTTCGTCATTCTTGATTTTCGTCGTATTTTGGCCCGTAGAATCATCTTCTAAAAGGAGGATAACTGCAGGTGCGTCGTTGGAGCAGAGTTCGGCATTAACTATATACTTTTTTAGTTACTTTAACTTTAGATTATTTTTCAAATAAAGATAATTATTTTTATTCAACGAGAATTTCGAATAATGAATAAAAGTTAAAAAAATTATTCGTCATTTGTCGAATAAAGTTTACCCGAGTTAATAAAAATAAAATTCAAGTTAATCATTGAATAAAAATAATTAACATTATTTGCCAAATAATCTAAAGTTAGCTCGCTTTATCAAAGTTAACTCGGGTTAATTTTATTCGACAAATGACGAATAATTTTTTTAACTTTTATTCATTACTCAAAATTTCATTTAAATAAAAATGTTGCCCATCTCTGCGTTGGAGTCGCAAGAAAAATGAGGGCACAGAGAAAGCTGACCTTGTTGTCCCATTTAATCGTTTCCCTCCGTCATATTTTTCTATCCGCGACGAGGCAGAAGCCACCTGCTCTAATTTAGCTTCGTACCCTGTATACTCCAACAATTTTCATCCGGCCACTCTTTCATCAACCCACACAACACTGCACAGCTATATAGTCGGTCGTGTCTCCAGCGTCCTCCGTGATTCGATTTCCCCTACTGGGGTGGGAGGCAGGTGGGTGACGATCGCATGAAAGATGCAACCAGTGCGATTCATTGGTCGGCCGTATCAATATTTACGTCGAAACGCTGGCTCCGGACGCGTCGATATTTTCCACCCGTCGCGAATCGAGATTTAATGCAATTTGTCCGCCGCCCCAACCGTTTCTACGCGTTTCACCGCTCTTCCGACGGCGTTTCCTTCGCGAGACGGTTCACACGTGCGCACACCATGGAAAACTTCGCCCATTTCCATTTCAATTTGACGAAGTGACGGGAATAAGACGGATTACCAGGGCACGAAACGTTACGAATAGCGTAGTGGAAAGATTCGATTGGACTGCGACCTAGGTAGACGACTACGGAGTTCACATTCGATGCTGCGGGGACTGACGCCTTTATTGTCGTGGGATTTATAAGGCGCGATGAGATATTATGGTAAAAGGGGGTGACCGAGTTGGTTGCGGGGAGATTAAATTTGGAAATCGCTGTTTGAAATGATGCTGGTTTCGGGTGGAAGGTGGATGGGATGTGTTTGAAGTAGAATGTGGTGTTGTTGCTTGCAGAAGCAGACGCAGCGAATAACTTGAGATTTACTCGAGTGGTCTGTGAAGGACTATTCGTAAGGGTATGAACAGCTAAATGTGTTTTTGCCAGAAATGGACAAACATTTTATTTAAATAAAAACTTCGAATATCGAATAAAGTTAAAAAAATTATTTGTCACGTGTCGAACAAAGTTAATCCGGGTTAACTTACGTATGAAAAATTCAGCTATTTTTAAAGATTTTTCTGCGTAGATACAACATATAATGCAATAAATCTTTTTGGTATTATTAACCTACTCTTATATTATACAAAAATATTTAAAAGAATTTTATTTTTTTAATTTGTTTTAAAACTTTAAAAGCGATTATCTGAAAACAACATTTTTTCAACTGGTGCAGGTGATTGCAAAAAAAAACTATTTTACCAATCAATCTGAAAATTTTACAAGTTATTCAGTACATCAGCTATGACCAAGACTACAGAAACCTTTTTTGATTAACCATTTCATACTTTTTACAAGGAAAAATGATTGAAAAATTCACCTTGTTTCGACACTTAAACTTCAAACCTCCGTCATTCTGTTAATTTTTTATCATTACAAATAATCCTGGTTCCGGCGATAACCACACTCATAATGATTACAACACACTTTGAATTTTTTTGTTTTAAATGCATCGTTCTCCCGGAATCACCTGCACCAGCACTACTTAAAATAGATTTTTTCTACTGTCAATAAGTGTATTATAAACTAGTAGACGAAACATTATTTAGGTTGGACATTCCGTTTATTAAAAAATAAATCCTAAAAAATTACAATTTTTTATGACATTACAATGGACTGACATCTTAATTGATTTATCGACTGAAAGTTTTACAGTAATGAGATTTTTTAACTACGTAATTCATTTTCAAGGATGTTCTTCCAAAACTCTAATCACACTTTCTTAAAAGCTTCTTAAGCATTTTTCGTAGCAATACACCATGGAATAATATTCTCCGAAAACTCACTACAGACTAAAGATTAACTAACAAGGTACTTATAAAAAGTGGCTAAAAATTAACTCAAAACTTACTTTCACAACGAAGACACCTTAAACCTAGAATCTTATTTTTAATAAATTGCCAAGTAATTCGAACATTATAGCTGCAATGGACGCAACTTTGGTCATTGTCGATTCATTAGATTAGCATTTCACTTTTATCGTAGAAGACTAGAAAGGAGTAGCACCACAACAGTCTGCAAAAAATCGATTGTTCTTGGCTCAAGAAATTCAGCTTTGAATGCCAAGATCTTGAACATCTGTTGAAACGTTTTACTCCTTGGTATTTTCACCTAGCCATTAGTAATTGCTTTCTTCGTTTTAATTAATTGAAATAACTTCTGGACACGATTACCAGTAAAATATAAGAATACAGGTACTCAGTTATTACTTCATATTTGAATCCTAAGTCATTTAATTCTCTTACATAACATTCCTTGTTGCTATGAACAGTATATACACTGCATCACTTGTTCACTTTCAATTAAACTGAATATGTGATTGTAATAGTAAGAGAAGTAACGCAATGTACTTTGCACATAAAGTAGTCTTAGGGAGCAAACTATTTGACCTATTTAGAGAGGGCCTATTATTAACGCTGTGATCAAGTACCGAAACCATTAGATGTTCGCCTTTCGTGACTAGGAACACATACCCAGTGTTTCATGCTTTTATCTCTAATCTGTTTGCGGTAATTACGATAACAGTTAGCGAATTACCCAAAGTAATTTGCAGGAAAGCGTACTGGGTATGGGCGATATGTGAAGAAGATATGAGGATAATCTTCGTAAATACTACATAAGGAAACCGTGTTTCACGAAGGTTACGAAATCAGCAAGAAAATTTTAAAATAATTTCCCTTTTACAATATTTAACTGAACACCCTGTATTAGTAACAATTTTCCCTAAATTGTATTATGAATTAAGAAGAAGAATGGTCAAAAGTTTTCTCAAAGGATATGAGAATACCGTTTACTGCTTTCGACGATAAAAAAAAAGAAAACGAATCCTATTTTCCATGTCTAAAAATATAAAAAAAATTGTGTCAAAATAAACCCAAGGTCCATATTAGAATTACATAAATAAAAACCTGTCTGGGTCAAAAAATACCCAAGATCCGTTATAGCAGGGTCAACAGCACCATCAACTTCACCCTCTACTGCTTTTACCACACCATTATACCCCCGTGCAGCATAATACCTCACCTTCTAGTACATCTTAAGAAACCTATATCTCTGTGAATGTTTCCCCGAGGAATTAACGACGCCGTAACGTGGCTGTTGCAGTGGAAGAAGGTGATGGCCCGTGCCACGCGCTCGCGACGAAAAATGGCGAACACGACTGATGCCCCTTCGCCCGCGAGCAGCCTTTTGTCGTCCACCACGGCGACCCCGTTCACCAGCCCGACATCGACAACCTACTCCACCGAGGGCTATACAACCTTCAATTACAGCGGCCTGCCCAGCCTTGCTGGCTACTCGTTGGAGGACGTGAATTACACGGAGTTCTGGGTGGACGTCTGGAATAGCACCGAGGCCAGTAACGTGACAGAGCGGTTAAATACCACTGTACTGTCATCGGGAGGTGGCTACTGCGACGAATGGGAGGCAGCGCAGCACAAACTCTTCCAGGTGAGCGCTGATCCACCTTCTCGCACAGTTCCTGTAGAGACAATGAGTGTAACGATAGGTATGCCACAGAATGTAGTTAGAACGGTGTACACTGTGTTCCCTGTGGGATAGGATTAGGATTGTCGCGAGTAGTGCTAGAAGCAGATACTATTTGGTCGAGTTTTATACGAGTACTTCGAAACATAGTAGTGTTATTTGTAATTAGAATTGACGAGGTACGTAAGGATAGTTAGGAGAGAGTATAGCGTGTTAACTAGGAATAGATTTAGAAACGTCACGGATAGTGTTAAGGATCGAAGGAAACGTGGCACTTGTAAGTAGAGTTCATGACTAAGAAAGTGTGTTTGTGATATAAATGAAAGCTTCATGGTGGTAAAGTGGATCAGGTCCTCATCTGATGATGTGTTCTTTAATATTGTTATTTAGATGAATTTGTCAAATGAATTTTTGGAATTGTTAAGAGTAAGGTGAAAGAATCTCTGCTGTAATTTAAAAGATTTTACATGAGCATCCATTTTTCTTTTTATCTTTCCAAATTATTGCAAAATTGAAATTCATAATACAGTAACACAGGCAAAATGAACGAAAAAAATAGTATAAATTACTATAATATTTGTACCTGCAAACACAAATAAATTGTTAGAAATACGAAAAAATGTGTCATATAAAGAATACATTCGTCAATATGTAACACATCACATTCTTCAACCAGTAAAGTAGTTTTTCAAATTTTCATACGACTACCTGTCACATTAAATTAATTAGAAAAATATTCCACTGCCATTGGTAGATTTACATGAACACGATTCAGTGACTGATAACAATATCGTGTTACGCGTTTATCGCTGCATCGCGAAACTCGCACCGTTCTCGTTGTTTTATTTAACCAGCAATCGATTTAAATGACAAGATAAGACGTTAAATACACGTGACAATAGTTGATCCAGCATAGTATTAATCGACGCCATGCAATTACGAGCGAAAAGCAATATTTTTCAACCTTCCATCGACTAAAGCATAACTCTGCAGAGAATATCCTACAGACCTACACTAAAACAATTTAAAGTTCACCGTCGTTTTAAAAATAAAGAAAAAAGATCGCTTGCCCCGACTCTGCAAGCTACATTCTGTATCCTACACATAAAAGATAAGAATTCTATTCAAATTTTCGGGTGCCACCGAATGGTGGCTATTCATTAAAATTCCAAGAGCTCGGAAGCTTTACTCCTACGTAACAGACATTTCGTTAAATTCGGTTGGAATTTCGGCTGCACGAGATAAACCATTGTCGTCGCGTGGAATAATCGTCTTCCTCGGCGATAGATTCATTTCTGGAAGATATTCTAGCGCGAGAATTATTTCAAATATCTAATGGAAAATCTTTTCACCGTGGAACCATTTAGATGGAAGAGTGGTGAAGCCACTCGAATATTAGGTAACGAGAAAATTCGTATAATAGAATTCTGTGGGGTTGGAAAATTCGTTACTGCCTAGAGGCAGGCCTTACGAAAGCAGAATTTACTGTTAAAATAAAATCTTCACCTTTCTATAGCATCGTAAATAGAGTGGATGTACCAGTAAATGAACACGTACCAGTGAATGGACATTTTTTATTAAAATGAGTAAAATAAGTTATTAAAGTAAGCAACTAATTAATTAGAGACTTCTTTTCACTTCTTCCTTCATATCCAAACAATTTTTGCAGCACGTGGAATCAATCGCGCTGCAAACATAATTTTATAATAGTGTTCATTCATTAGCCTTAAGTGTTCATTTACTGGCGCGTTTACCCTATCTAGTTTACCCTAATATTCAAGAGGCTGTAGCTGTAAATTCACAACTTTCTATTCCTCCAGTATTTTTCAAACACCGTCAAATTATAGTGTTCAACAGTTACTCAAAGAAAAAAAATATTCTGTTCCACGAGACAAAAGTGGTGGATTTCACAAAATGCGACACTCTCGCTTAAAAAATCGATTCTTCAGGATAACATGCTCCAACCTTCTGCGCATTTCTTGAAAATATCGTCACGCATCTACCTCTCATATCACCCCAGCACTCACACTGTCAATCCCAGTCAGAAACACTCTGATTATGACCAGAGTGCCTATGGACAGGACCAACTCTTCCTCAGCATTCAAAGACAATTGTCTGCAAAACGAAAGCTTGTTTGCTTCAACAATATTCCACAAACTCAAGCCATCTGTTCCCAAACAAATGATTCCCATCGTGGTTGCACGATCAACAAAGCCCCAGCCCCCCACATCCATCATAACTCACAATCAGTGCAAACTCCATCAGGAGACACCAGTAAATTTCTCCGTTGCAATCGAAACTTTCTCTATCTCGTTCCACGATGCGAAACGAACTAATACACTCCCCCCCCCCC
The DNA here is from genome assembly GCA_929113495.1 of Andrena minutula. Classification (NCBI taxonomy): domain Eukaryota; kingdom Metazoa; phylum Arthropoda; class Insecta; order Hymenoptera; family Andrenidae; genus Andrena; species Andrena minutula. Next base: position 44,745,010 of record OV815994.1, read on the forward strand.
CCTGCCGTAGATGCTCACATTGGAAACCGTTTCAATTTGCGTTTTGTCAGGCGGCGAATCTGTTCTTCGCGGCTGCGTTTCTGGTGCCGCGCTCCTTCAAGGCCTCGGTTCTGGCTCTTCGCACGTTTCTGACGGCTGGCTTCATGCTGGCCGCCCTCTGGGCTGGGATCACCATATGTGCCCTGGACGCCATGCTATGGTGCTTGGCCCTAGGCCTCCTGAACGGCATCCACTCCCTCATACTAGCCTGTCGATTTCTGCCGCCCGCGCTCAGCCCAGAGCTGGCCGAGCTCTATCTGAAACTCTTCAAGCCGTACAAGGTCAGCAAGAAGCACTTCCAGGAGCTGGCCAAGGAGGCGAGGATACTCAAGCTGGACTCCGGCCAGACGTACGCCACGGAAGGCGTCACACCCGCGGACGAACGGCTGTCCATACTCTTGCGCGGCAGGTGAGTGTCCCAAGCGGTCGTGCTACCCCTGCGAGATAGTCGTGGAATCGATCGGGGAGACGATCGAAGGTATTAACGTGCTCCGTGAGCGGCTTTCGTAGTCATTTCGACGCGCTCGGGAGCTCTTTTTTCTGCCTGTGCTTTCGTCGTTGCTTGGTAACGTGGTTTGCGCTCCCCTTTTTTAGGGAGAGGGTTTAGAGGCTCCGAAGTGGTAATGTGTAGCTGCGTAGAGGGTTGTGCGAACGGGCGTTGCGATGTTAAGTAGTGTGTGTAGTGGATGATGAAGCGGGATTTTGAAATTTTATGGTTATTGAAGTGGTGGGTAATAAGGAACTTGGAAACAACCGCGTAGAGTTACAACTGTAAGAGTTGTAAGGTACTAAACGATAGAGCTAATTAAAAAAAATAACTTTTATCTGAAAACTTATTTTCTATCTTAGTTTGCAAGTTATATCTAAGACAAAATTAAAAAATAAGCGGATTTTCAAAGATCAATTTCACCCCCTTAGAGGGTAAATTAAAATTGCGTAATACATACCTATATATTCTCTATATATTCCCAAAGTTACATAATTTTATACATGTTAATAGTTGGGTTGATGGAAAAAATGAAGAAAAATGGTGAAAATTTGTATTTTAATTGTGATAACGTCAGATATAAATGCTTGACAATGTGAAATGTATTTTCTATTCAAATGTTTGCACACATTAATATCCATATATCTCCATAAAGTCTCGTACCACCTGCTTACGTAGTTTAAGTGCATGATGTTCGCATGGTGCTTTCAAAGAGAACCTCGTCCATTGTTGTGGGTTAAATACAGGGCGTCCCGCGAGATAAGCGACATCAAAGGAATACAGCAATACAAAAAGAATAGGTTTATCTGATGGAGGAATGGAACAAGTCCCAAAGTGTATACAATCTCTCTCTTATTCTGAATGATCTGCTGGAAAAGTTCGTCGATTATCTCGTGGATCAACCTACATAGATACGCCAGAAAAGAAAAATTCTCAAGTCCATTTAATTCCAGTTGCATTTGTAAAATAAGTGAAATCTGCGTTCTAAATTAACATAAACAAAATTTCAGCCCGATAATATAAAGAGCTCGATGTCAATGTTTAATCCACAAACTTTCGAACTGCAATAAAATTACTTAAAATTATTCTCCATTGAGTTTTGAATCTTCAACATAAGTTCTCGACTTTTCCTCTTTCCTGGCAATCGGAGAAGCTTTTCCTCCGCAAGAAATTCGCATCTCATCGAACATCCTGTTTACACTTCGCGTACAAAAGATGTGCACTCCTTGCGAACGCTGCATCGCGTCTATAGGTACAGGATGTTTCATAACGTGTGTGCACGACTATAGAAGTCAAGTTTGCACAAAAAATAACGTAGGAAATTTGTATGTAGTCGAACTGACTACCTTGGGATGCAGTGAAAGCCCCTGAACGTCTTTTTATTGCTGTTTTGATATATTCCAAATTTTCAAGACTTACTCTAATTCACTGGCAACCTATTTTACACGTTGCATGATTATGTTAATATTATCCCAGATTGAACTGTAAACCACAGACTTCAATTAATCATCCATTACAAATTCCAGTAAGTACAAATATAGAAATCCTAAAATGATAGTATTGTCAGTAAAAAAGTTAATTGTAAGGAATAACACTAGTAGTCCACTACTGCTATGACTACCACTCCTAGTAGTTCACTACTATTACTACTATTATTAACAGTTCACTACTACTACTACTATTACCCCCAGTAATTCACTATAACTCTGAGTTATACAGCAGAGTTACATCCCGGGTTATTAAAACCCAAGCGCGTCTGTAATTAGAGGACAGCATTATACAAAACAAACATTTACATCAATCACATTACACATTTCTGTGTGCTACACTCAAGCGCGAAACTATGCCCTCATATTACGAAACATCCTGTACAGTTCCATGTAGCTTATCGAGAGTGCAGTTTACGTGTGAACTTGCTGTAACGAGTGATTGTTGGGAGCGCAGGCTAAAGGTGACTTGCGACGGGACTCACTTGCACCACATCAAGGCTTATCAGTTCGTTGACTCGCCTGAATGGGAGGCCATGCACGAGAACATCGACGACGTCTTCCAAGTGACGATCAGAGCCGAGGAGTCCAGCATGTACATCTGTTGGACCAGGCTGAAATTGCTCAGGGTACTCAGGCATAGGCCGCTACTTAAAGTCGTCCTCAACACCCTCATCGGTAAGGACATTACGTCCAAGTTGTACGCCCTTAACGAGCAGCTCGCTGGTGTCGCCGCGGCCAGTGAGACAACCCAGTCGAATCCTTACAGGGGCGTCGCGAGAAGTCTTAGCGTCGACGCTGTTAACACTGAAACTGCCGGAAGAGTACGCTCGACGACGTGGACCGCACAGAGGAGGCATAGTAATCCCCGTAGCGACAGTGAGTGTTACCGTTATCTCTCAATCGCTCACCAGTTGATTTAATTGTGAAAAAAAAATCGTCTGGAGAGAAAAACCGTTGATACGAATATTGGAGAAATTGGGGGAAGCGAAGTGTTAAATTCTTTTTGAGTTTTAAAAGCATGTTTTGTGGACTGCATACAAATAAAAATGTGATGTTGTTTGAGGTGAGGATTATGAAAGTTTTGTGTCAAATTGAATGCACTTTTTGGGTAATAATGTTCGGTTATAAAAGGTATTTAAAGGACTTATTGATTTTGCATATGAAATCATACAAGATTTTCTACTTTTATAGGTTTGTACTTCTATTGAAGAGTCGTCAATAGCTGACATTAATTTTTTATTCTAGTTTCAAGGGAAGACGCAGGGAAGGGTGAAACTACTCATGCAAAATACAGTAAAGGTTATACTTTTAGAAGGATTAAAGATGATTCTTCTTCTAAAAAATAAAAGAGAATTACCATTTTCAAATGATGTATAATTGATGTACCTTATGATTATTATTTTTTAATAACATCGATTTTTATTATAATTCATTCTTACAAAAATACTGATGACTCTTCAATAATACTATAAACCTTCAAAATAGTAGAAAATCGATCTTGGATAATTTCATACGTAACTCAAAAAACAGTCTTCCTTAAGAAAAGTATTTGTATTAGAAGAAAGTAGAGAAGAACTAGACTTTTAAAAAAAATTTCGGGTATTTGTTAAGATCTGAAATATGATCAAAATTGGAACTGTAAGATTTTTTCTCCAGACGCAAAATATAATGGTAGTCGAAAGAAAGTATACAGAAATTATTTAGAAGATATTTTAGACCATACAGTGAATTACCCACACGAGAAATTAAACTTTTTTCCATCAGCACTGTAATTTCGATTATTTACTGAGTAATAGAACTGCTTCCAACTACAGGAACATTATTTTTATAAATTCTTATAACAAAATGAAATATAAATTTCTCAATAGGAAATATCAGGTCATTTCGAACATTTTTGCGTATTTCACAAGACACAGTCATGACGTTCTATGCGTTTATTTTCTGCTGATACCATTCTAACGTTCATTCCATTTTCGCGCACCAATTCAGTGTCAGCATTCAATCAGTGAACCGAATTTAGAGCGAGTGGTCGCTAATTTTAGACGTATAAATATTTTATCACCTCAAATTCAATAAATCCGCAAATCTTACACAGACTTCCCACTAAGGATATTAATAAATTGTATTGATTGAATGATTTCCTTTCGCGCGAGACTTTTCGTTCCTTTGCTAGTCCCGCTAAAATCGTGGACGGAGACGTGCCGTCGGTGGACGTGGTGTCTCGATCGATCAGTATCGAATAGCAATTACGCGGGTCGCGTGTGAGATATGGCGAGCTGACGAGCGGCGAAATTGACTGTCCACAGGGAGTTCACCGTCCCGGTACTCGCACCAGTACTGGGCGCCCGTGGTGGCAAATCACTTCCCGCCGACTTCGCCGTTCACCCAGGGCCAGAACCTTGGCTATTCGTTACTGCCGCAGGGTGTTCAGTTTTCACCACCGCCACGGGCACCCCTACTGTCGCATCAGCCGTTGACGCGGCAGCGTAGCGGCGGCACGAGCGGCGATTACACCCTGCTACCTCAGACACCGAAGCTCGAGAGGAAACGCTCGAAAAAGGGGACGAGGGAGGTGAGTACGACGCTCTTCCGCTAAAGTCGCTACACTCTTTCGGCCCTTGGCCGGCGGACGTTTATGACAAATGTAGGGGCGGGTGGTGGCTGGGTCGTTTGGAACTCGTGGTGGCTTTTCTTCTATTTTTTTTTAGGAGTAAAGTTTTTGGGGGAGCTGCTGAGAATGGTGAGATTTTAATTATATGATCTGAGAAGAAATTAATTTTTGGATCACTGAGGCATTTGTATTGTACATTCTTTTTGTTTGTCTTGGAATTTATTTGACTTTTTATTTTAACTCTTTAGCGCCCACACCTAGATCCTGTTGAAGGAAAAATATCCCGTTTTGTTTTTATCGTTAAAAATGGTCTGAATTTATATATTTTTATACAAAAATATTTTATTTTTTTCATTTATTTTTTCAGAGGTCCAAATGCATAAAACCAAAGAATACAGGGTTCAGATAGGTCCAACTTTCTTCAGTGAATAAAACTACGCTAAACGTGTATCACCTAAACTGTTGCAAACAGCCAAATGCGAATGCACACGGCGAAACTGTAAAAAAAGGAATGTATTATATATGATACGTTTGGCGCTAAAGGGTTAAGGGAGAAATAGGCGAATTAACAATTCATAGATTGTTTTATATAGAAATGTGATTTATTGATCTTATTGTTAAGAGAAATATGGCGAAATCATTATCCTTTTTTAATGAACTAAAATTAGGTAAAATTAGGTAAGAGATTCTGTACAAGTTTATTAGTCCTCGCATTTCCTTTTTCCATCGCAACAACAATTTTCCAGTGACTGCTGGTACAACAGTGTACCACTTGTACTTACATCACTTTCTTAAACCCCCCTTCACTTTATGCATGAAACTTACTACAACAAACATAAACTACAGCAGTTAAAAATGTCCCTTTCTTTTCCCCTGCGTATTCTACAAATCTACAGTTTCATAAAATTCAGCGTCAAAAACTTTGTAAGTGTTCTCTACCTTTCCGTCTATTTTAAAATTCTTTAGCATAATTCACAAACCCTGTTACACTTTACACCAAAATAAACGCCCTTTGCTTCATATGAAACTCATTCATCTCACTTGCAACAGCACGTCACTTAACAATGAAGAGCAAGTATTACAAGTCTCGGAGAGATTACCCCGCTTACATAAAAATCACTTCGCATTCATTCTCGCACGTTCCAATCAATCATTACACCTACTTATAATAAACCACACTCTCATCTGTTCAACCCCGTCAACGCGAACGCTTCATACTCCCCCTGTCTCAGCAAAAACTGTCTAGCTCCAGCGACAGGCGACTGTTTTCGCAAAAACGTCGAGCAGCACCGATGTTCAATAGCCCGAGTACGTTTTACATGTATCTCGAGCTTTTGTTTGCCCCTCCTTTTCCGGTCTGACGTTCAAGCAGATTGCTTCTGGAGTCGCGACAAGCTTCGTCGCTTCTTCCCTTCGCGATCGGGCATGATTAAGTATCTCGCAACGAAGCAGCTTTCCCCCCATTCCTTCGTCTTCGACCAGTCGATGTGAAAATGGCACCTTGGAGCCAAGAAGAGGCGACCACGGCGGAATTGCACCGCGACATAAATCACAGAAGAAGAAAAATATCGAAGAATATATAGTAGAGAGTGTTCCAATATTATGGCACAAGCTGCAACTTGTATATTAAAAAAGTGATCGAACAGCTCTTTACTATTTTGCAATACCAGGATTCTCAATGTGTAAAAGTCAAAGTATAATAATGCACAAGCAATATGGAGCAGATAATTGAGGAGGGGGAAAGCAAGTGAATGATGCAAATCTGCAATATTCGCGATAAAATAAAATTTAAGTTCCAACTTGTATGCCCTTTAGGTCGTTATTACTAATAAAAAGCACTGCAGACGTTATGATGTTCTTTTAAAAGAAACTGAAACAAAGAAAAACAAAGAAACAATTGTATTTACAGGAAGCCATCCCATGACACATTTTTTATTCTCAATGAGCTATTAATCTTGCAAACAAATAATCAAAAGCACGCGTTCCGAAATTACCCCTCAATATTTTCTGAATTCGGAATTTTAATGAAAGCGCTTATACACTTGAATTTCCAATATCACGAAATTGAAGTTTCAGATTGCAAAACGATGAGGCACTTTGTTATTTCTTCCGTCACCTGGCATTTTCATGCTCCAGCTTGTTCCATAATTTCGGGACACCCTGTGTATACGTACGTAGATGTATCGCAGCGGGAGAACTCAATTACCACGCGTACTCGAGCCAGAAAAGTGCAACCGATATTGAGTTACCGTGGGCCAGCTTCACCGACACGCCTGAATAGCTTTATTCTTGACCTCGCACGCAAAAAGTGGATAACAAAATGAACAGGGACGCGACTGTTGTCCACTCGTGAATGGAGCAGCTGCCGCGAGAAGGGCTGGGAGAGACTCTTCTGGTCACAAGTGTCAGAAAACTAGCTTCCTCCTAGAGACAAATGACGCTGGCTTGGATGCGTCTAGCTGTCTCACGTTCCCCTCTTTTGTTCTCTGTGGAGATTTTAGTAGTCGACGCTTTAGCTCCAATGCTCTGGCCATTTGTACGCGTATCTCTTTGTCTCTACTCCTAGTTGCATAATTATTAAAATTGGAATACGTTATCGATATTGAAAATTGAATTTTGGTGGAATGTAGGATAATGCGCTGCCTGGAAAATGAGGTCTTGATTAAAAAGGGTGATAAAAGTGTTGAAATGATCTAATACCGAACAGATGCTTCAAATACCTAGTTCAAGTAATTGGGATATATGAAATCAAAGGTACCATAGAGTTAACGTTGAAAAAAAATAAATTCAATCTACTTCAGATAGGGTAGATGCACCATTTGTGGCCACTTTAAGATATTGTACCATTTTTGGCCACTTCTTAAAAAATATAATATTTTTCCGTGTAAGCAATAAATGTAACCTTATATTTCGAGCGGTATACTAAACAAAATATTTATGATGTGATATTCTCCACAAAATAATGATCTGCAGGTAATTTAAAAATAAGATAATTATGCACATGGCCAAAAACAGTGCAATGGCCACAAACGGTACGTCCACCCTATCAATTTAAACAAAGAAAAAGGAACATCCTGGAATGTAGCTTTGTGAACACCTCTCTATAGTCTCTCTGAAAGTATCTCTATACAATTGAATTTTGGTGAAATGTAGCATATGCAACCTGGAAAATGGGGTTTTGATTAAAAGGGGTGATAAAAGTGTTGAAATATTCTAATACGGAACCGATGCTTCACATACCAAGTTCAAGTAATTAGGATATACTTATGACATCAAAGGCACCATAGAGTTAACATTGAAAAAAAAATTCAATCTACTTCAGATATCAATTTAAACAAAGAAAAAGGAACATCCTGGAATGTAGTGTTGTGAACATCTCTCTATAGTCTCTCTGAAATTATCTCTATACCCCTGAGGACTACCACACGAGCAACTTCTGCAACTCACGACTCCTGTTTCAGACATATTCACTTGACAGATACAGAACACTAATGCTATACTAATAAAAAAGGAACGATCAGTGGGAAACGATTGAATTAACCTCAAACGCCACTCAGAACTCACGAAACTGTTTAACACAGTTCAATCTCCAACCACCTCCTCCCCCAATACATTCAGATAAACTCACCTCTGTTTCCAATAATTCCTCAACCGACTACCAACACACCTCCTCCCAAACGCAGAAAATCAGCCGAAAATAAAGGCAATCGTATCGCACGCATCGGTTCCTAAATCGACGTCTGACACGAACGATTACATTCCACTTACATTTGCTATACGCCTCCCCCATGAACGTTCGCAATTTAAACCCGCCATTAATCACAATTCCCTCATTCGCATTTAACAAAACAGGAGAAGAAAACTTGGAACAACGCAGAATAATGCTCGCGTAATTATACAGAAGCCTGCACAATTTCAGACTTGCGTAAATAAAATGCTTATGGTTAAACAGAATCCAAAACGTCAAAAATGGTCGCTGGATAACAAACCAAACGTCCCACCAGAAAATTGCATGCCAGATTCGCTGCACGCAGACCGGGAAACCTGCAGAAATACTCGTCGCCCGACAAAAGATAATGAGATTTGATAATCCTGCGAACGAAAACAAGGGCACGCTTAATCGCTCTTGCACGGATTGGTAGCAGCGCGTAATGGGACGTTTACACGTTCCTCGCGGAGCGGAATGGCGCGTGCCTCGGGCGAAATGTCAAATCCCTGGTCGCCTATTAAACGCCTGTGACGCCGAGCAAATTTGTTGTGGAAACATGATCGATGGAGGCTGATAGGGCAAAAGACCGCGTCTTTAGTATGAATGTTAAGAACGACACGATCGCATGTGACGCTGGAATATGTCAGTGCACACTCGCGTGATTAATACGCTTTCGCGCGGAGCACTGGAAGTCCTCGAAAGTAGAGGAAGAAAGGGTTCTACGATTTTCGCGAAACTGGGAAAGATTCAGCGCTGATCGCCAACGTTGCGCCTCGAGTAGAAGAGGCACGGAGCGTTTCAATCGGCAAGGCTAATTTGGCTTGATAAGCAGAAAGGGTAAGTACAAAGCGGTGGTCCTTGATACAAGAGATTGATAGGAAGAACACGAAGAAAGGGGCTGCTGGTATCAGCGTAATTTTTGCGCACGACAAAGCTGATAATTTGGAGTAAACACGACACAATACGGGAAGATGTACTGCAGTGGATAAAGGGAGCAGTGTTCTTAAAAAGAGATTTGTTGGGAGTTAAGAAATGTCATTTGTAAAGATACCCTTGTTGTTAAGAGTGTATCATGAATGAAACATGAGATATTTTATGCGATTAGTGTTTGTCAGATTTTGCAGGGCCCTTAGTAGTTCATGGTAATTAACTTTGCTCGTGAAAACGTATCGGGGTTTATTTCGGAGCACATGCAACGTGGTGTAGCTTGTCGATATGAATTTCTGGGATTTAATTAGCAACTTTTGCAACAAGAATTGAACACTTTTTTGTTTTATTTACTAAAAGGTCGTTTGTTTGTGATAGGGATGCAATAATAATTTCTGACGCTGGCTCACTCAAATTATGTTATTGAAACTCAATGAAATAAAATGAATAAAATAATTAAAAAGTAAATATATTTTCACTATGGTTTTGGTATGAGTTTATTGGCTATGCACCTAAAAAAGTTAAGTCCATTAAATAGTGTAAAAAAGAAACGATGGCATAAGAGAAAATAGCAACTGAAACGAGTTTACAGGGAGTATTAGAAGTTTGAAACAAGTTTAACGAATTCAGGTGTGACGGAATTTTCCCTTACACGCTGCGTTTAGAACTACATGCATACATTGTTGATGGCGCTGGTCGATTTTCCAGCAAGGTAACCGTTCCCCCTATGCGCGCCACACCTTCCATTATAAAGTATTTGGCGACGAAGCCTGTCACCTAGAAATGACAAATTTCTCCAGCTATTCAGGAACAATCGTGATAATACTGCTCCTTTGGCTTTTAGCTGCGACCTTTTCCCACGACACCTTGGCAAATCGGTGTCGAGAATCTGACATTATTATGTTGCAAAAAGAATTTTATAATTTGGGGTTAAAGGTAAGATTATTAAAAAATAAGATGCATTTTATTTTGTTAAAATGGAGGTTTGAATTACTACAGATGCATAGAAACGTTATTGTTTAGTTACAACAATTTACTAGATTTTCAGAAAACTGAAAATGCAAATAAGTGAACAATCAAAAAGCACTTTCTCTCTACCCACTTACATATATGCAAAGTTGAGTTGTTTCACGGTGATTTACGTATGCATTGAGTGGCACTTGCAGACACTTGATAGCAAATTAATGACAGGGGGACTTAGGGCGTATTAAATTCATTGGAATTCAGAAAGGTAATAAGTCATGAAACGATTACAGAGCGTTAATGTATATTCTGCGGTAACGGGTACCAATTATCTATTTCACTTCGCGACAGATCCGTGCACTAACGACCCTAACAACCACCACAATCAGTTTTGCATAACATCGTTATTAAGTACACACGTATGCAGCACAGTGTGACCAAAGATGGGGGAAGGATAGAGCAATTATCTCGGAGCGCTTAACGTAACAGCTGTGTTTGAATTTGCACTTGAATTAATATTACAATGTGTCTAAGTTGTTGCTAATTACGCTCGTCTAATTACTTTACCATCAGCTCCGGATGGGAATAAATTTCGACTGCAACTTTTAGAATATCGAGCATTACCGAAATGCATTATGGAATATCCTGCGCAAACTTCCACATCAACATAACATAAAACAAATAAAATAAAAATTCTGCAAGTTTAAAGATGCCTTCTTAAATCCAAAATGAGTTTAATCCAATATTAACAATAGTTTTTCTTAAAATATTCATAATATTTGAGGGATGCCACACGAGCAATAAATTTCGACAGTAACTTTTAGACTATCCAGCATTACCGAAATGCATTATGGAATATCCTGCTCAGACTTCCACATCAACATAACATTAAAAAAAATAAAATAAATATTCTGCAAGTTTAGAGATGCTTCCTTATATCTCAAAGGAGTTTAATTCAATATTAAGAATAGTTTTTCTTAAAATATTCATAATATTTGAGGGATGCCACACGAGCAATAAATTTCGACAGTAACTTTTAGACTATCCAGCATTACCGAAATGCATTATGGAATATCCTGCTCAGACTTCCACATCAACATAACATTAAAAAATATAAAATAAATATTCTGCAAGTTTAGAGGTGCTTCCTTACATCGCAAATGAGTTTAATCCAATATTAACAATAGTTTTTCTTAAAATATTCATAATATTTATAGTATGCCACACGAGATTCCCCCTTCAACCACCGCCCGTAATTTTATCCACGACAAAAAAAATTGCCCCGCACTACTATACAGCGTCCTGACCAGGACTCCTTTGACATTGTTCCAGGTGACGTTCGAGACGCCCGTATGACGGTCGCTCGACGGGGAGGGCCCTGCCAGCGTGCCTCTACTTTCTCTATCGCCGCAGCGTTCCGCCTAACCCCGTCGAGACCTCGTCAAGCTGAAGCAGCTTCCACGGTTCGTCATCTGAAGCAACGTGTCGCTGCGTTGTCGAGCTACCAATCGCACGGCCTATCAGCCGACAGAGCGTCATGGTCACGCGACACCACGAAACATACGGACAATCTGAAAGCGGAGCGAGTGGGGGGGAGGGGCCCACCGCGCGGGGCCCAGTGACAGTGCTCTGCGGACTAACGACGGCCCGGTCACGGCCGGGACTAGGGCCTCGTTCCAGTCGAGTCCCGGCGTGACGCGCGACCACGAGACACATGTTCATATCCCGCAAGTGCTACGCCTTACACGCAGCCCGCGCCTGATACGCGCGCGTACCTAATCAACGCCGCGTGTCCGCGAATCGATCATAGTGAAACGAAAGTGCACGGTGCCCCCGTAACGTCGATTGTCCCAGAGAGCGCGTCCCCTTCTTCTTCCTCTACTTCTCTTCATCCTGGGTCGTGGCGCTAGGTCGCGGCGGGAACGTCGGGGTGCGGGGGGAAACTAGGACGAAAGGGGGGGTCGAGGGTTTCGCGATCGAGGCGAAAGCCAGGAAGGCGGGAGAACGGAGGCTCCTCGAACTACACGCTCGATTGCCGGGGAACACCGAGTCCTCTGCTCGAGTCTGGTGCATCGCAGGAGGAGAAGGGAGCCGAGACCTCGCGGCGGATGGAATGGGTTGCTTTAATTTCAGATTTCGGCGGAGGATGATTACCTGCATCCGAACCGAGCGATCGTTCTTCCGTTTTCATTTCCGCGGGGGAGCACCGCCCTCGCTGTCGACGCTTACTTCATTATCCTTGCTTTCGCTCGCGATGGATTGGTTTCGTTGTTCGTTTACGCGGCCGACTCCTGTGGATTGGCAACTAATGAATCGAGTTGAATGGTGGGATCGGTTGGCATCACACCCTGAAAGCATACGTTCCGAGTCTTTTGTTTGCGATTCGCGTCGCTGAACGGACGGCGAACACCGGGGCAATTCCGTAAGAGGCAATTTAGTAGGTTATATTGTATACTTTCGACGACGCCACTGTGTACACACCCTTGCATCGACTGTGATTATAACGGATATAATTGTTAAGTCTTTCAGAGAGAATCGAGATGATTTAATACAGGGACACGACGCACAGCGAATTAGCGGATACAGAATGCTGGGGGATCCTCGTGTTCGGTAAGTTCAGACGTCTGACAGTTGTTTGGTGTTTGTTTTTTGCGAGTAGATCAGCAGAAATTGTTTTTTTTTAGGAGAAAGGTGTATATTTATTTACTTTTTTTATGGAACCTACTAAGGTACTAATTTAAAGGAAGCTGTGTAAACGTAGGTCCATGAATTAAATTCGTCTAAATAAAGTATTTGTGTTCTAGTACTGTGAGTAAAATTGTGGTGTAAAATACAGAGGTTTACTATTTAATATCTCTAAAATTAAGGATACCATAGGAATTTTTATTTTACTTTAAATACAAATATGTCACCAGCAACTCTGGGAATTTATTAAATATCAGGACTTTGTTGTGTCCATTTAATAATAAAAGTCTCCAATTAAAATTAAAAACAAAAATTTCATGTACCTTTTAGATTCGGAGATATTAACCTGTAACGTCCTCGAATTTATACTTTGTACATTCCATTGAACTTAACACCATTGTGATGCATTGGAAAAATTCTTTATTAAACATTGCTTGATACATGTATCATATTTGAAATTCGATATTAGTATAGTGTGTCTTCGCAATATCATCATGAAAAAGGGTTTAATAAATGTACATAAATCAGAAGGTCTTCGTTATTGCATAAAATACTATTATATTACAAAAATATTATTGTATTGCAACCAGGGAAGCACAAGTCACTTGCAATGCTAGAACGGAAAATTCCATTTCACGATTCCAGGACGAAATTGATTTTCAAATCTAAATTTATACAGCACTGCATTACAAAAAATTCTCGTTAACAGTAACTTCTGTCATTGAGTTTTCATTTCGGTTGAGCGACTCGTCTCATTAAGCAACATCGTTCGCCATCGGGAAAACAATTCCTGCACTCGGCAGCGTGGCGAAAGAAATCGAAAGAGAACTTGAATGGAATCCTCGAAGCGTGTCGCTCGACGGAAAATGTAACGATTAATTTCCCTCGAAGGAGAGCGATCGTTTCGACGTTGCGTCCTGCCGGATGCTCGTCAGACGTCCTGAACGCGACTATCGATCCCGAGGATCCGCCATCAGGGGAAGTGCACATTCGAGGAAAACAGAACGAAAGTGGATACGTAACAATGCGACACGCCGCGAACGCAACGCGGAATTTCGAATTACAAAAGTTACAGTCCGCAGCCGAGGTCCGGAGCGAAACCAGCGCGGGAAACAGCCGACGGCAGGAAGAAGGAACGTAGAGGGGGCGAGAGGAGAAAAATAAACGTAACGAAGGAACGAACGAACGAACAAATAAATAAATAAAAATCCGCGAGAAAGCGCACGATGAAAGGGAGCGTAATCTCCAGACGTAACGCAATAAGTGCTTCGTTAAATTAAATTAAAAAAAAAACCTGCAATAAAGTGCTTCGAAAAAAATGTAGTTGATTACGAGAGGGTTAAAGAGCAAAGTTATTATTAAGGCGAACTAAGATCTAATTAAATTAACGTTGCGTCGCGTGTTATAAATAGGAGTATACACGTAGCAAGGGAGGAGGCGAAAAAAAAACAAAAAATGATAAACAAAACAATGTGTGTTTGTATGTTTCTATGTTTATATAATCCCCGCGTGTGAGAGCGAGGCTGTAGAAGATCTAGAAGACACACAAACGGTCGTAACGACGAATTGGAAATAAAAGGAAGGGATGAAAGGAGAATTGGTGTGGTGGCGGAGGACCGTGATGCGGCAACAGGAGACGCGAGAGCTTGATATATCGACAGAGATCCGGAAGCAGGTGCGTGTTTAATGTAATAACGATCACGGGGCGTGACGTTGGTTGTAAACGCGGTGCGTTGTGCTGACAGGCATTGTAGCGAGTGTAGTCGTTGACGTTGGGTCACGTTCGTCGGAAAATATATCTCGTACCTGGTAGAACGTTTTTGCGACACAGTTGATACCCCTTTCGTCTTTTTAATTGAAACGAAACGTTGACACTGATTTCCACTGCTGTGAAAATTGTAAACGTAGGGAGATGGGTCGAAATATTTGATGTGGAATTATAATTACAGAATTATCTGTAATTATCATTGATAATTAGGGTTCGGTATGTGTCGCGAAATTTTATTATATGATTTGGAAAGAAAGATTTGTATACAATGAAGTATGAGTTTTGTGATCCGTTTTGTAAATTTCCACTTGCAAAAGTATGTCGAATACGCGAGGGGAAATGGCTTTCTACGTAGTTTTCTTTTTTAAAGGAATTTGATTGAGAATTGGCTAAATAACAGAGCTACGAGAAAATTGTTTTCCATGGGTTCGACTTAATTTTGAATACAGAATTACTTCATTTTCTTATTTAAAAATGGGGCACTTCAAACATATACCTATTGTAGACGAAATTGCACTTTCTTTTACACGATGAATCCACATTGCGACATTTTTTTCGATTATCTTGAAGTACGCATATGTGATTACGATCAGTGTAGAAGTAAATTCCAAGATGTGTAAAATCCTTAACTTTTTCTTTTATTTACGTTCGTAGTGTTTATACAAGGCCATTAGCTAACCAATAACGTGTTCAACCAAAAGCGTCTACCATTTAACTTGAAATTTAAACTCATTTCCAGAAAACATTAACTAATTACTTTCATAACATTTTTATCTGTTAACACCAGCTAACTTCATACCGATGCGCATAGTAAGTAGTTAATAAACCTAACGAAGGTAGATACTTCTTTAATCAGGCCACTCATCTAATATTAAGATAAACTAAAACTTATCACCTTCAAGTAGATACCAAAAGAAATAAACAAAAGGCTCGAACACCATTAATTAATTTATATAAAAGATTTCAGAGCTTGTGTTCATAAATTTTGTCTCTGACTGATACGGTGCGCTACTAATGTACCGGCTGACAGAAATTAATTACACTGGAGTGGAGATTCTCACGTAAAAAGGCCTCTTGAAGCTTGGGATCGTAGATCGCTTTTCATTCTTACGCTACCGTGTATATTCGATATTTAATCGCGTAGGAAACTAAAGAGTTCTCGATCGTTCTCGATCGATTAGCGTCACTATCGAGAGCATAGAATCGTAATGTATAGTTTCTATGACAATACATAAGTGGTAGAGACCTCAAAAATCCGATTCCCTCTGCCGTCGCCGTGACACGATGGCGGACATATTTATCATACATATTGACGCGCTTATATTTTTATATATGTATAGTAAGAGGATTGTAAAATAGTACTGATAGTATTGTACATAAGAGACAGTATTACGTGTCGTGGTAATTGCATTCGAGCACTTTCAAACTTTCATGTGTCGCTAGCCGAATTCTTAATACCTATCTCGAGTATCTCGAATATCCATCTTGTAGATCGTTTTACGTAAATCGATTTATTTTGTCAGTAATAGTGGCTCTTTGACTGGCATCGCTATTTATTCCACGATTTCCATTTGCAATGTGTAATGTGAAGTGTGTTTTTTCAGCAACAACAAAATTATCCAGTGTTAAATACACATTTTAAAATTACTATTACGTTACACTAGGCATCGAGGCTTCTTGAATCGGTGTCTTGCAGAATTAATTTTCGTCTCGTAACACATTATTACAAATTATTTCAACTCTCATGGAAACCCACAAGTTCTGATCAATGTTGGTTCTGAAGCAGGAAAATATAATATTCATAACAAATTGTAATTTTCGATAATTCGAATAAATGTAATTGAAACGTAGCTTTAATACTTGTTACTTTTCCATAGCTGGTTGACAAAAATTAGACGAAATATAATATATAACTTATTGAGTGGTTTCCCTATTAGTAATCAATTCTGAGTTCTATTGCATTGAATGAAACGATTTGCATCGAAACCACAAAAAATCATCCATCCTTCGACTTCTTTGCCTGCAAAAGGATCACGATAATATTAACCACTACTAGGAAACCACTCAACAAGTTACATATTATTTCGCTTTCGGATCACTAACAGTTATCACTGACCCCCAGACAAAGTTGTTCACAGGACAGCAATTAATTCACTAGCACACTGCCAGTCAAAGAGTGAATATTGGCCGCAATAACCAATACGCTCGGTGTTGGTGGGCAGCAGTAGTAGCGGACCATACTCGTCAGACACAAATCCAAACCTTTAAGCCACGTCCCCGCGTGATCAATACTCTCGGTACGAGGGCACAATTAAAGTACTTCAAAAGCCTCCCCTTTCAAAAAGACATGCACTTAAAACGTGGTTTAAGATAGCAGCATACGAAAATTATGTTTCATTTCATTCTGATCATTCATATCAAATTCCGAAGGCGCCTCAAGTAGGTAAAAAGAACTCATATCCTCTATAATTATATATTAATATACACGCACTTAACAATTCTACTTATCCCATATTACTTTTTATAACCACTCTAATTATTCATTATATTACGATTGATCGTTCATCTTATTTTATTATCACAAACCTATTTTTATGCAATCACTTCATGTTATCAATAATCCCTTTCAATTAACACTCCCCCGTTCAAGCGACAAAATTTCCAAGAACTTTGCTACACGGGAATCGTGCTTGTTATAGTGTGAGAAATAATGATCCACCTTCGGTTCCGCGAAATCAGACGTTTCAGGGGATTCACAGTCGTCAGCAATTATGATTCGGGTAATGAGGATAGAATATGATGGATACGCATTACACGTGTCCCGATTTTACGAATTCGTCGATATTGGCATGAAACCAGCTGAGCGGCAAATATCTGGCTTGACTTTAGGCCGGGTTATTTACATACGAATGGAGACCGTGTACCGAATGCATTTGCCAAACATTTTTTTTCTACTCGTCGGGCACGCTCAATATTTTCGACATCTGCAGGGCGATCGTACAATCTGCCGCGTATAATGCGAACGGGAACACGGTCGTCGTGGCAGCTGGTGATTCATGGAACGTGCAGCGAGCCGTTAATTGTTTAACCGATAATACTGTTTCCGGGCAATACGGCAGGAACGTAATTAACGGTGGAAATTGGCGGAGTTTTTGATGCATCCTTCGATCCTGCTTCGTGGATTATTATAGTAAACAAAATATGCACAGGAAGCTTCGTGAAATTGTGACGCTAAATCTGCTTCTGAACATGTACGTGTGGTCTCTAATTTTAGTGGCTTCTGTATTCCCTTGCGGAAAAAAATGCAGTAGCATATAACCAGTCCTTAACTTTCGTGATACTTTTTACGTATTATTTCGAAGAGGACTTGAAAATTTTTACTGTTTTTCGCACTGATGACTTCGAAGACCATACTTTTTATCGCTTTTTCTATTCTTATATTTATTCTATGTGTAGGTTTTAATAAAATTAGTTAATATCATTGTGATTGTAAATTTATGATTGTAAATTTATGTGTAGTTTTTCATTTTTGATTTACGAAGTTAATTAGAAAAATATTCATATTGCCATGAAACAAGTCTTCGACTGCCTTCCTTTATTATTATTAAATTAAGCAGAAATCGGAGAAGAATATTATTTTTAATATTGAATACATATATTCAGTTTTTATTAGTCTTATATTTGTTCGATATGGTTTGGGAAAAGTAGAGTTACATATAAAAGCACTTTATAATATTTTGATCAAATAATAACGAAAGTTCATCGTACATACGGCTCTCTTGATCCGTAACCGTAGAAATTGTTATTTTAGTTTGAATCGACGGTGTCAAGGAGACACCGATAATGCGTATCAAGTGTCAGGTCTTAGTTCATCCTTTGTGTACATTGCTTACCAACGTACCTCATCGATTTTCGATTATCACCGCCTCCCTCGATGAATATTCCTAAAGGGATTGAAACGAATCGATGGAAACGATTACAGAAAGCGTTGAAAAGTGGCAAGAAGTGTTCCCTGGAAAACGGACCGATTCCCTAGTAGCGACTTCTCGGAAAATTTCCTGTAAAAAATCTTCTTTATTCACAGAATCCTATGTTTTATGAAAACAAAAGAAATTAAAAGCGTTTGAATCCATTTTTTCATAAAGTATTTCCACTGTTCCTCATTTCCCGTGTTATCTTTGAATGTTACAATCATAGTGTTCCATCAGGCTTATTATAAAAGAATTCTGTTTTTAAAGCCAACATATACATCTGCAAATTTATCTCAATGATCAATTTCATATCACTACTTTATATGTATCAAAAGAGATTATTAAAGATGTACCACAATTTTTTTTATCAAATTATGTGGTACGAAGTGAGTTTCTGTATTACTCTGAAAAGAAGACCTTACCCTCCTTTTAAAGGGGAAAAGTAAGGTGTAATCTAATAATTTTAAGTGGAATAGTTATCTAATTTTTGCATGATGTTCCCATCAATTTAAATAACATTTACTCGAAAGAATTTTTTAAATAACGAACGTCTGAGAAATTGCGGGAAGATATAGCTTCAATCATATTGGTTTGCAGAGCGCGTCTGACCACAGACGAACCGTCTTCCCTAGCTGCCTCACGCGTTGCTTTTCTCCGGCACGTCAGTAGTACGAGTCAATCATATCTCTCTGTATTTACTGTATCCTTTGATACTTGCATTATTTTGAAAATTGTTTCGAATAAAAGTTGCTTGGATTAAAAGGAACTTTATAAATATGCACAAAATGATCATCAATTCTGCTTAAGAT
Organism: Andrena minutula; assembly: GCA_929113495.1. Lineage (NCBI taxonomy): Eukaryota > Metazoa > Arthropoda > Insecta > Hymenoptera > Andrenidae > Andrena > Andrena minutula. Next base: position 44,764,469 of record OV815994.1, read on the forward strand.
TATTAACTGTGCCACAGCTTATCCTTTTAGGAATACTGATAAACTGAATTTCCTTGTTCACCAGATAATTTTAAATCGTTTCAAATTATTTCCATATATACTTAACACAAAGTACTTTAGTTAATAACTACAAGACGCCAAGGACGCGCCAATCGCTATGAAAAATAATTGTTAATTTCACTGCAAGTGGACTGCAGCGAATTTCAGAAAATGAAAGACCTCGCTGCGAGGAATTTAACTTAAGTTGGGTCAACCGGAATTTCCAGTGGTAGAATATTTTATAATCAGTCTTTATTAAAATTCATTACACTTGAGACATGCTGGAGATCCTCTTAATTTGAGAGGACGCAAAGAAAATAATTAAAAGCTATTCAACAACGTTTTATTCCTATTTACTCAGAGATAATGAAACATTATTTTACGCTGGCGAATAATATTATTTCCACTGTGTCCAAGCGCAATTCTCCGCGGAAAATTACAAATGGACAGACTCCAAAGAGCCATGAATCTCTTAGAAGATCATTGAATATAAGAATTGTTTTTGACAAAGCAACAATTTATTTAATTTAAACAAAGAGCAAACATTTATCAACAGAATTCCCGTACGTGCGTGCACCAAACTAATTCATTTCCCAAAAGTCGTCTACCACCATTCCAATGACAGTTGAAAAATGAAGCCATAACGTAGCTGCAAAAGCCCTCCCTCCATTCTTCCTTTGGAATTCCCATCGCGTGATTTTTCTGCGTAAACGAAAGTAGCCCCGTCGGCTAGAAGGAACATTTTGCTTAATCAAATCGTATTTTCCGACGAACCGCGGTGGCCCACGGTGTGAGTGAAACCCCAAAGAGTGTCTTTACCGACGTTGTGTTTCGCGTTATCGAGAGAATCGCGAATGAGAATGGAAAGATTGAGGCGTGCATAAACGTGAGAACGAAAATCCGCACGAATGAACGAACGAATGAACGAGAAGCGAGAAAGAGTAATGTGAACGGCAACAACAGCACTGTATATTATTACAATTATTTATTATTACGATATGTTCGTTGACTATTATGTTAGAAATAAAAACTACATTGAGAAACCGCTTGTGAGTAGTCTCTGATTAAACACACCCTTTTAGATCTTCGCCTATTTTCTTCGAGCTGTAGCTCCTTCATCCCCCTCCTGCTACCCTCCACCCCTGTCACCGCATCCTCCAGCTTTCTCGTTCCGTATGCTTCGGGGAAACAACGAAATGGAAGCGTAAAGGGCACTCGAAACGGAAGAAAAGCGGAACAAGAGGCGCGGCTCGAAGGCCCGCTTCGAAACACAATATTTGCTGTTTCTTCATCGTCCAGGCGGCTCGAAAACGATTTCACGAGAGTTTCGAGTGCCCGATCACTGGTATTAAATTCACAAGTCTCGACTGCGACAGGGAAACGAGACGAGTCTTGCGAATACATTCGAAGGGGACTGCAGAATGCCGTCGAGGTGGAAGGCGAAGCGTCGAGGAGGTGAATATTCTTTTCAACCAATTCCGTTCACGAATTCCTGCTCTGCTTTCTAACCTGGATGCTTGTGTGTCCCTTTTTCCGCTTGAATTTGTGTTTTGCTGGGAGGGAATTGTTTGCTCGAGGAAGCTCATTAAGGTATGTATATGTTCAAAGTTAATTTGAGTAAAGGTTAGTGATTGTGAGATTAGTGAAGACTTTGTGAGGATAGGAAAGTGTATGTATAATTTTGTTACGATTCTCAAGTTTAATCACGAGCTTATCTTATGAAGAATTCGGAAATTTATTCTATACACAAGATAAAGGTGTCATCGATGTGTGTAATTGAAATTAACAAAGGGAGATTTTATGATGTGTGATAAACTATTAAGGTAATAAACATGGCCTTCTTCAACAACAGAATATCGTCAAATGTGATTTATATGTTTGCAGTATAAATGCATGCTTCAAGTATTTGAAGAAAGATCGGTAACCTTAGAATTAAGTGATGGGTATAAATGACTTTATCATTCTGAAGTCTCTTAAAGGCTTCAAAGCTTATGGAATACTTCCTTCCTGCCAGGAGCTAACGAAGTTTCGTGCTTTCTCTCTGGAAGAGTAAAAAAATTTAGGTTGCCAGATCGAATTACAACAAAATTGAAAACTGAAAAGGGTCTTCGATGTAGGGGAACGACGAACAAAACCAACGATGCTATGAAATATTATTTTAAAATGCGTTCCACGTGAAGTATGAATTTCGATCCGCGAATGTTTACTACAAACATAGAATTAGTTTTTCCTAGAATTTTTATTCGAAGAATTATATTTATTACTTACTGTCCTTTTTCTACAGAACAGTCTTATGAAATTCCAGTTATACATTTTTTAACGGTATGCGTTTACATTCTGTCTCTTGTCCCTTTTTCGTAGACGTTTATTCTGCATACATAGACCCAACGGATTTAAAATCGATAGCTCAGATCCGCGCTCCGCCATTAAGCAATGGGAAAGATCACGTTTTCACGAAACAATGCTGTACGGGAAAACTGGAACGGGAGAAAATCAATAGCATTGTTTAAAGAATTCCGCTGGGTTCGTTCTATTCATGCGGCATTTACTCGCTCGGATACCATTAACTGACAGATGGTCGAAAGCAAAAGCGCAGTGCGAAACAGACTCTACTTTTCGTTTCAGAATCTGAACAGTTTGGACACTAGTTGAAATATTATAGAATGGTGAGAAAGTGTAAAAAGTGAAAACTACATTTTTTTAAAATAATACTTTGTGTCCAATTAAGGCACAAATGTTTTGATTTAGGTAACTCATAAAATTTATCAATTTTTTTACTAATAAGTACAAATTATTTTAACAAAGAATTTTCTTCAATTTTAATAAATGCGATTTTGGTATTCTCAATTATATTCTTTGATTTCGGAAACCCTGATGATACATTTTTACTGCTATATTTTATTTCACATCACTTATTTTTTAAATTATTTAGTGCAACGTGTTCGAATATAGAGCTTGTCTTACGAGCTCATGAAGAGTCCAGGGTTTCTATAGCCTCCTCGATTCGAATTGAACGTTTCAATTGGATCTGAGCTCGTCTAATGCACCTCTCTATAGCGCAGATTCCTTCATTCGATTTATGCATCCACTCAGTCGCTAATTTATTCACTTCTTCGTTCGTTTACTCGCACCTAACATAATTTCTCGTGTCTTTCGTCGTTCGTAAGAAACCTTTCAAACGGAGATGTGTCTTTAGGAATAAGAAATTTTGAAGAATGCGCTGCGCAGTAATTATTTCATTAACATTGATAGACATTACTGAACTACACCCTTATATATATTAACTCTTTATTTATATTACAGGTATTCGATTTGAAGAGCTGAGAAATTTTCTTCTCACCGAATGAAATTAACACTTTGAGTGGCGCAAGGTTTTGATACATGCCTCTACAAGTGCGCCAGGCTTTTCTTGCAAAATACTTTGGATGGTTTCGTAAAACATCAACGCGGAAACACACCGAAACCATACACAGAACGCAAATGTCCCGGCGTAAAAGCACTCCGTCGCCACTCGAAGTGTCCAATTACATCTCTTTACTATGTTTGTGTGGAAATATAACACTTTTATTATCCAATAACTTAACTAGCAACAGTAAAACTTACAACTACAATAATAAAATACTGCATAATAAATAGTCGTTTTTATCGTTGTCTATAACTCTGTTGATGACACTTGTGTCTAAAACACCTCTCACATATTACACTTGCAGAGTTATACCTGTCGTAACATATAAAATTTAATTGAGTTTCCAGGTTCGCGCAATCATGACGGCTTTCCATTGCAATTGCGTGAATTCAACTGTTCGTTCAAATCATAAATTTTGATTAAAATAAACAAATGTACCAGAGTGCTACCCCCACTATATTATGTAACAGCCACGAGTGATCAGCTGAGGATTTTCCAACTTTAGCACAATATGTAGAAAAATGTTTTAGTACTATTTTTCAAGAAATTGCAGGTTCAATGAAGTAATGCACAAGTGGCTTATCAAACCAGAGGTTAAGTTTCTCTTGGACAGCATTAAATCTTGTTGACCGACCGAGAAGTGTTTGCTGAAACAAGTGGACCACCCGGAAGAAAATAACACTGAGGTTTTCGTTCGATAAACAAAAAGTGAACTGTCTTTACTTTTCGATTTATCCCGACTACGCAGTTGATTCACTTCTGTTGAATGTTTTCTTGATAGACCGTGGAGGGTTCAGGCGACGTCCAGTTTCCCTCCAATTGTTGCGTAAATATCGTTAAATTTTCATAAATTTTCGTGGGTAAAAGTATGTCCATATCACTGATATTTGATTTATTCATAATTTCTGTGTCCTTATCGTCGTCAGATCTCGATATTTTGATGTGCAACTTTGGGCTCTCTCCCTTGACCATCTGCATGGATAAAAGAACATATTAAACTAGAAGAAAGTTGTGAAGTAATCTTAGAAAGAGAGTGTGGCATTATTTAATAGCAATTTCTCCTTGAATGATTGACTGAAGCTGTATAAAAATTTCTGATGATACATATTATGAAACTTTAAGAGAAGTCCGTAATAATATGAAAAGCACACGGTGGCCAGAGATTTGAATATCTCATTCGTGTAGTATTTGCCAGAGAAATTCCTTGCGAACGTACATTAAGCGTGAATGCATCTCGTAAACTGAATATAAAGCAAATGTTGATGCATTGTATGCTCAAGGGGCATAATGAAATATAATTGAAAATTCCAGTGCAGGTTTGAATGTCTGAAATTCTCGGGTTAGAAGTAGATACTAACGTCACATAATTCACAAACAAATCGGAGAAATATCTTAATAATGTACATATTAAAACGTTTGTCCCTTCTATATTTTATATTATATTCTATATTATTCTATGTGGTTATTCTATATTCTATATTAAGTTAAGTTGAAAAACAATCGCGGACTGAACTTCGCCTTTGCTTTTTGTCGTTTTTTACCTTCTCTCTGTTGGCCTCTGCTTTGTTGTGCAATAAAGACGTTTAATAATAAAAAAAATATATTTATCAATGAAGATTCAAAACATTCGATATAACTATTTTTAATATTTTTCGAACACAAGGTAGCATTCTTTAGACTCATTTGAATGGATTAATAAAGTAACGAATCGTTGTGTGTAACACTTACTTTTATCTGCACCTTTTTATTATTAACGTTAACTACTTTGGATTCGAATTCTTCCTCGTCGTCTATGTAATCACTTTCACTAGTGAACATTGGGATCGACTCCCTTTCGTAGTTCCTCTTCCTGTCCAAGTAATCATTATGGCTGTATTTATCGTCACTTTTGGGTAACTGGATCACTATAGTATAAGGTTTATTCTCAACGTGACCATCCAAGTCTTCGCTTGCAGAATGATACCTGATACGTTATCAAAACATTAAAAATTTTATTGCTGCGACATTTCAATTTTCTAAATTTTAATTCACAGGGGGTTTTGAAGGTTGAAACTGTAGTTAAATAATGTGTCATTTATGATACTTGCATCTACTGTATGACAGCATCAGAATATTCCATCAATCACTTCTATTATTTAAACACTAGTAGCCATTTAATGCAAAAAGTTCAAAACGCCCAAGGACGTAAACAACTGGTCCCCAAGTTAACGAACTAAGACACGTTTCACATTAAAAGAAAAAGGTGGTAAACGAAGATAGAAGGGAAGGAAGTTCAGCAACAGTCACTCGTGGGTGGTCGTCACGAAAGCTAATCCCGATTAATAGCAGGAGCAGAGGGCAGGCCAGTGATTTTCTGCCATGAAAACACGCCGTGACCGCAATCTTTCCGAATGGTCTCGAAAGATAGAGAATAATACGAGCGACTTAACTGTTACGCTCCATTAGATGCGACCCTACGAAGGGCTGCAAAATACCAGTAGACACTTAATGCCGTGCAAAGTGCGAACGAGCTACTATCGATTTCGCAATAGAACCCGCTCCCCGCGTAGGATCTCTTTTCGAATACATTAGAGAATTCATGGCAAGTAGATGGTTTTCGATACATAATTTTTAACTAATAATAAAACGTTCTCAACCCAAAAATTCGGACTTTAATGAAACTTCCTGTGAATGTAGAATATATTGGAGTATGCAACGAGCAATTTCCTTCTGCGGAAATTTATTCTGAAGGGGTGAAATCAGCCCTCAAAGTTATCGCGTTTTATTTTATAAATCATGCAAATAGGAACAGCTCTTATATTTAAAGTTTTGTTCTATCTCGCACTGTTACAAAGTTATATTTAAAAACACGAAGAAATGTGATAGTTTTAAGGGAAGGTTTTATCTCTTCAGAGGGAATTTACGAAGAAAAAAATGCTCCTTGCATGTTCAAAGATATTCTACATTCATAAGAAGTTTTATTAACGTCCGAATATTCCGGATGGGAACGTTTTCTTGTAAGCTGGAAATAACCTAGTTGAGCAACTTATTTGTCGCTGAACAAATAGTATTTGTAGCAGAAACGGGTGTGACTCTAGGGGAATGCGATTTCGAAGACACTTCTGCGTGGACATTATCCATTGTGAAATGGTACAGAATGCTGTTGACTTTGTCTGTTAAGCTCCACTATCGTAAAGTTTAGCAGTCGTTTCGTACCTATAATATCGTGGCCTGTGAGAATAATAGTCCTCAGGCGGTATCCTCTTCGAATGGTAGAACTTGGATGATCTGTGACCTGTATACCATCGTGGCCGACGCCATGGTCTGCGTTGATAGTACTTGTAAGGTCTAATCAGTTTATGAGTTTCCCCAGGTTCGATTACCTCGAGCAGCAGGGTAACAAGCACGACTAGAAAGCAATGCTGGTGAAGCAAGAAAATATTGATTTCATTCATGATAAAAGCAATACGATAAAAAACAGTACTGTGTTATATAATATTGAGCTTGTACTATTAGATAGTTGCTAAACAATTCCCTGTAAATGGTTCGTGAATTCCACTTGAAATTACCTATAATGAAACTATAACAAAAAAAATTGTCAATAAAACTATAACAATCCTACTTGCCAAAAAACCCACAAGTTCGACATTTTTAAAAATATAGATTATAATTTTTATTTTAAGTAATTGCTATATTGAACTAAAGAGGATTTTGCATTAACACCCTATTTTATCATAAAAAGTAACAAATATATTTACAGGGATCGAAATAAATGAACCACTCTGCATATAAATGCAACATTTCAAATTGACTTTGGCTTTACTTTGTCCTGCCTTTCGACTATATTCCGCGATATATTATCATGCCCTGTGGTTTCAAACCTATGCACCGTATGATTTTCTGAGAAAGTAACTGAAAGGTCACAGTAAAATAATAATTCTTAATCGCATTATCCAGACTGTAAATTTACCTGAGTGGTTGTAATTGTTTCGCGAGTAAATGTGCAACATAGTATGTCATTTTATTGTTGTTACCCGCGTGGATGTGCAGTAGAATTTTTACTCGCGAGCGATAAGTTAAATAGGAATACTTTAAGCGCCACTAACTTTCCGGTAATAGAAACTTTCCACGAGTTTAGCTGCTCACTGGAATCTTATCTTTCATGCTATTAAGACGACGGCGAATCAAATTGGCCTATCTGTCACGAACGTTTCCAGGAACAATTTGAGGAAATCTTGGGAGTCAGTGAAAGTTGTGGGGATCTTGAACTTGGTTTACATTGAATAATATGCTGACGACTGGTCGTGTTTTTTATAGGTAGAAAATTAGTGACGGTGAAAAGAAATTTTGATCGGTAAATGGTAACGAAAATAATACACTTTTACAGAAAGAAGTGTATTTGTATGCATTGTATACCTAAAGGTAGAGGATAAACCAGGGATACTAACATGATGAGTAAAGTTTTGTAATTAAAGTTACTTGTGCACGCACAAAGGTAATAAACTTATTGTTGTTAAATATTCATGTGGTTATCTCTAGAGTGAGAGGTATATTTATTTTTTTTAGTAAATTTGTGTAAAGTATTAGCACATGTTAAAATAATTGTTAAATGTAACACGTTAAAGTAAATAAGAAGTGTGTAAATATTTTATTTAAAAAGAGTATAGAAAATATAAATTTTAGATATTCAAAATTAAACAGTATTTGTGTAATTTTTATATGGTTTGTCTTAAAAATTATGATATTAAAATTAGAACTGCTAAAATAGATTCCAAATAAATTTTTAAAGGTAGTAAAGTAATTTACTTGCTAATATAAACCTGCTTTCGATTATAATCGTTCATACCCACATAAATAATCGAATTGTTAGCTTATCGTTCCCTTCATATGCCTCCTGTGCTATTTATTACATTTACAAACACCTAGGAAATATGCTAAATAGCCAACAAATCTTTGAACCGAATTTAACCACAATTCCAACAAAATCTATCCACCCTTCAATTCCGCTAATAACTTTAATTATTACTTCCGCAGCAGTACAGCATAAAACGTGATACCTACAGCATTTTATACGTAAAACATTTTACGTCAAATGACGCTCTTAATCTTACACAAATGTCACGATAAATGGAAGGGCGTAAAAGTTCATGAGAACAAGTTTCTTTACTTTTCAAAAGATTCTATTTGTATTACACGTTTTCATTATACATGAGGGAAAAAATGGAATTATACGAAATGATTCTTATTTCATAATTTATGAAAGATTTAGTTTTCAAATCTAATATTTCTAATATTATATTACTAATATTTCTCTGTGTATTTCGATGATTATGAGTCGAAAATTGGTAACGAAATCATTATCACTGTTCGATAAATAAATTTTGCAATAAAGTTTGTATTGCTAGTTATCGAAATTCTACTCGCGTGCAGCGAATTTCTCTGGAAAGCATAGATCGCCTTTGAATTTCCTTCCAACTTCGAAAATCAAACGGCATCCACCGTAACGGTGTATCGTGATAAGCATCGACGATGCTATCAGGCCGAGAGAAATCAGAGTTCACAGCATCTTGAAGACGCACCATGGGATAAAAGAGAAACGGAGCAGAGATACGTGCACATGTGTATATAATTAGAAGATATTTCTTGGACAATTTTGCTTTCTTTTTGTGTCCTAAATACAAAGTATTTTGTTAGACAGGGATACGAGAATTTTTACCTGTACAAACTAAGGTAAAACCTTAAACTGGACAAAATATACATTTCAAATTTTATATCTACTGTTTTATATATCTACTGTTAACCCCCGCGTAATTTGAAAAAACTGTCATTGAAGAAGGCAATCAACACCTTGACAATACAAATAATATATAACCACAATGTACGATATAAACTGTGATCGAAAAAAAAACTACATCTGTATTACTTAATTTGTTGGTGTAATAAAGACGCATTATTATTATTAGTATTATTATTATTATTATTATTATCACTACTGATATTAAACTACTTACTCTTCTAAATATATTCATACCGAAAATCTTGACACTTCACACCCCGTCAGATTAATCTGTTCCTTTCTATATTTACTACAACAGAATTCACATTTCCAAAACTCACAACGCAGTGCAACAAATATATTGACTGTAAACTTCACTCGCACTTCACTGTCTTAAAACAATTGCAATTCGATCAGGTGTCGTTAGGGAAACGAAGAGACAACTGTTGCCATATTATGCGCATTTCTGAGCAAGGTGTCCACCGTCGTTGACAATTGCACATATAATATAACGTCCACGTGCGTTCACTGTCATAGCATGATTCGAAAGTCTGGACATCGTAAACGTCCTTTTATATTTTCCCCACTCTGCTGCATGGCAGTGTCGTCTAAAATCGTGAGAACGAATTCTGGTTGTATGTAGAATTCTTCTTCCTCTTCTACGTCGCACGATCTCAATTACGTCTTATTAGCCCTTTTTTATCTCGACTAAATCTCGGACGCCGCGATTTAAAGTATGCTGTGCTGCTGCTAACGAAATAATGCCCAGGAAGCTTTTTTTATTCTTTGTGTCCTTTCTTTCCTTTTTTTTGTAGATAGTATTTGAAAAAATGTTGTATCTATTTACTACAACATGTTTTAAGATATTGCAGGAACTGTTTATTAATTGTGTTCTTTAACAATTTGTAAAAGAAACAATTGATACTGTTTTCTTTTCGAATTATAAATTAATTCTTTGATGATCTGTAAACTTGTAAAATGGGTGGCAAATTAGAGGCGCTATGCATTGTGAAATTTTTTTTCATGTTTTATATAGAACTTAAATTGATTTAGATACTTAATTTACTTAAATTGGAGAGCTCATTATATTCGTTTCGTGTTTGCAGTAATGGAACCATTTATGTAAATCGTAATTTGTCAGGAAATGGAAAGGTAGATTCAAGAGAAATTAACGAAACTTCAAGATGTTTATATAACGAACCATTATGTGCTATTGTCAAGAACCCTCTATTGTCCACTTTGTCCTACCATTACGAATTCGCTACCCGCTTCTCTATCCGCCATTCCATTGTCACGAGTATCCTATTGTCAACAATCTCCTATTGTCTTCAAAGTCTGACTCTCCCCCAAAATATTTCCTGTCTCGTGCAATTCATTGGATACACCAATTTTTCATTATCCACGTGTACCTATTTGTAATATACTTTAACGAATAAACGTTTTTAAATGTAAAACAAAACGTTCGAGACAGCAATTTCGTAGTTCTGGCGAGTATTGGAAATGCAATTAAATCAATTAATCTCGTTTGTATTGGTTAGCGGAACAAATGTAAATTCGATATTCCCGGTTGCACTGGCGAAGGTGATTTATCTGGAACTTGAAAGAATCATGTTGCTGTTTGTTTGATAATGACGTGTCAAGTCTACACGGCGAACCGAAATCACTCTATACATCATACTATAAATCATTCATCGTGATGAACATAAATCATCGTTTGCATCGTCCACGGCACAATTTATAATTTTTCTGTCAAACATGGTTCCATTTCAGTCTCATCGTTAATCGATAAGGATACGACTATATTTATTTCCTTTACTATGTATGACAATTTATTCACTTTTTACACGACAAATTGTTTAGTCATTATTATACATTTTTGTAATTAATTAATAGATATTTTATTTACCTTACTTTTTCACAAATATTTGTATTGTAAATCATGGTAATGAATTATACAAAATTCCATTGAAATACTTTATATAATTTGGTACTTCTGTTAATGCATTATTTTTGTATATATTCTAATTTTCTCTCGGTTTATGAAAATAATACGCTAAAGTATAATTTATATTGCATTATCATTGCATTCGTGCTATGCCTGATTATTATCACGTGCAATATGTACGCTTAGTAATGCTTTAATCTATGAATTAATGTCACTTAATGTAAATAAGTGTATAATTTTAATTAAGGATGTGTATGTTTGACTGATCGGTGCCCATATTATGAGTTAATAATACTATGATCTATAAGTATGCACTACTTTGAACCATTGCTTACAAAGAATTGTCTCTCTTCGAGACTCGTGTAGCATATCTGTTAATACGAAGAAGTTGCCCAACATTTCTTTTCCAATAGAGACGTTCAATGTGACAAGAATGTTACATTCACTGTACATTTGTATCAATTTAATTAAATTTCCAATAATGTTAGAGATAGGTAAGTATTACATAATTGCTAACAATTTTTAACAGCTCGCTGCGAAGTCAATTTAAAATTTCACACTCTAGGCGAAGTCTTACCAATTTTTCCAAAAAGGCAAATTCTTCCTATCAAATTAAAAAACAAAGCAACTTCGTAGGAGATGTATAGTTTCGGAGATAAAAATTCATTTACATACCCCATGTCCGGAAAACTGCGAAAAACTTGCAAAATTTCACAGCCTGTATTTTTTAAACAAATTCGGAATCAGCAAAATGATGACTGAATCGATAATCGATTTGGCATGGAATGGCTTCTACGTGACTTAAAACAGCATTTCGCCAAAACACGCTCCACTCGAAGCGTTAATTTATGCATCAAATAATTTGCCTTAAAGTCTAATGGGTCACGAAAACACGGCTGGAATCGGGGGAGCTGGTAATGGATGAAACACGGTAGGTAAGCCCGTGCCGGATACGGCGAAGCGTTTTCATTTCCGTTACGTCTGCCGCCGCCTTCGCGATTTCAGGAAGACAGACTTTAATACCGAGCAACTGCGCGCGGATAATAAAAGGATCAGCGGGAACTGGGACAACGTCGGTGCCAAAAAGTTTGATGGGATCGAGACGCGAAAGACAGTCGCCCCCGCCCCTTCTGTCCGTAAATCCGAAAACACCCAACCGTTGCAGTCCTGCTTCGCGGAATCCAGCGGCTGGCGAGGACGTTGCACAAAAGTGCAATGCGCTGCATCGTCCCAAGTTGCACCCGCCTTGACTTCTCTTTGACTTTCCCCATCGCGCGTTCGCAGCAAGAGAAGCGCAAACTCAGACGGGGGGACGAACGACGGGGAAGAAGAACGTGGGAAGGTAGAGGTAAGGAGGAAAAAGGGAAGCAATTAAGGAGCGAGGATAGAATTGCTCGCAACTGACGACACGTTTTGTGGACGCCGCGCTGAGCGTCTCCTGCTGTTCACTGCCACGCATTAAGGATGAAATGGGACAGCTTTACCTGAAGGTTCTAATTTGAACGTTGCGCTGAAGACGCGGAACTGAGCGTCGAACGACGTGGAAAGTAAGGGAGAGGAGAGAACGCTTTCCTCTGGAGACGACTGTAAACGTGGAGAGCCAGAAAAATTGTAGACACTTGCGGAAATGTATGTGGGGAGATCGTTTTCTGGAATTTTAGGTCTATTGAGTCGATATTATATAGTAGTTAATTTATAACACTCAAACTTATGTTATGGTAGGAATAGTAAAGAAATTAGAGGAATGAAAAATTTAGTTAGAATTTTTCTACTCGTTTCATACTTGTTTTATTGAAGCTCTTAAAAGGTTTCAAGAGACAACTACTCACAATTACTCACGAGGGGAGTACATTAAGTTCGGGTCACCGATTGTATTCACATTTTACATATAATTAGTACAAACCATGTATAAATACATATTAAACGTACAGAACACGTTATTCAAAATTTTTTCGAGAAAGTCGAGTTCCAAGTTTTGCCCTTTTTAAAACATCGATATACTAAATTTCCTTTCCTACGCGTATATACGCACATTTATTAATTTATAATTCTTTTTGTTTTCGCTTACTTAAATCCATCTCGTACATAGAATCTATCGAAATTTTGAGTAGTGCGCTCTGTACGTTTAATATATTATTTTGCATCGAGTACACTAACTACATGCAAACTTTGAGCCAAATTGATGATTCAAATCTTGGACGCTCCCCTTTTCAGACTGTCCATTATTCACGGAATACATTGCGTACAAATGTGTGCATCCATATACAATACGACGAGTGGTGTACGCATTTAATTCGATATGAAACGATAAAGATTGTAATGTTGGTTAACAATTTGTGGAAGTACACTAACAATAAGTCGAACGCTGGTAAACGTGATTTCGTCCCGATGTCCCTGCGAAATTACTTTTCATTCGATCTCTTTTTCAATGGCAACGAGATGGTGACACTTAATTAAATTTCCAGCGATATTTGTTCAATTAAATTGAACAGTATGCAATCTTGCATTACATTTAATATTACCTCCGGATATAAAAATTAACTTTTAAATTTAAGACTTGATAATTTAAGAATTGAAGACTTTTGAATATAAGACAGCGAGCAGGTCTGCGCATTAAATTAGAAATGTAAAACAAGAATATTAAGTAGCATATCGAATGCTACTAAATATGGAAAATATTCTCGCATAAATTACACTTTTTTAGAATACATAGATTTCTTATGCATTACATTATTGAAGACTTTTAAACCTCTAGATGCTGAGATTTCAATCTTCAGCACAAACCACATGCGGAAATCATTAATTACATATCGTTAATCATACTAAGTGAACGCCCATAGGCGGTCAACGCACGAACTACTCTTTTTAATGAGAGCCTTGTGTGTGCCTATAGCATCCAAAGTGTTAAAAGAAAGTATGAGCAATCGATGAAACTAAAATGTAGAAAACGCGAAATTAACACATTCAATTCATCACAAACTGCGTCACTCTCATTCAGCAGTTGAACCAAGTTTTTATTTCTCCAGTAGAATTTAATTTAACACTGGCAATTATCGATCCTTCGATTCTACGTGAAAGGTAAAAACCATTGGCGCCAGCTGACGCCTGTTTTTGCACATCTCGCACGGATTTCTGGTAACATAGCCATTGTAATGCGACCACCACGGTCGATACTCAGCATTCGTAACGCAATCGGCGATAATTATTGTCAGGAATGCTCTACAATTCATTTTATCGCCAACAAAATACAGACGAAACCACAACGATGTATCGTACGGATGAAAGATTAATTTGATATCGTAGAAACGTGGAAAATTTATGAAACGCTAACAACGAATATTGTTTTCATCAACGTCGCGTATAAAAAGCAGTATAAACATGTATAAACAATTGTACCATTGAAGCTTTGAAGGAAGCATGTCGGTCTGTTTACAGGTTTTGGACGCTTCGAATCAAAGTAATTACTGGGTATGCTGATTATAAATTACGTATAGTATAAATCCCACTTGCGATGGCTAAGTAGCCATTGTAAGTACAGAGCCTGAGTAAGATTGGAGTTCTTTAATCAAAAAGAAAAAAAGGATAAACTTGTATAAAAAAGTGGAAGAGACTTTTCGTCGACGTAATTCATAATACTTATACGAAAAGTAGCATGGAAGTTAATTCTTAATCCACATAAGTTATGAAGATAAAATTGTTGCGCTAATAAAATTTAATCAGATCAAGGTCCCTTCTTTTCTTATTTGCATCTTTTTTCTACAGTTCTGATTTTACGTAATTAAGAGGAAATTTAATCCTTTGCACTTTTGACACAATGGTACTATTATAATAAAAAAAAATAATAATATGTCATATTGTTAATAATAATACATTATACGTGAAGTGGATTGTATTTTGGATAACTGTGATTCGATTAATGAAATTAATGGTAACTCGACTAAACAGTAAATGGACTGAGGATTGAACAGAAGCTAAGAATTCTGAGCATAGTTCCCTCCGTGAATCTTTCTTTTTCTCATTTAATGATCCATCTCTTCTTACAATTACTTCAAAGTTTTGATTTCAGAATTTATTTCCTACTTCAGATTATACAGTCCCATCTTGCGGAATTCCGGTGAATATTAAATGAACAAGAAATTGAAACCATAATAGTAGCATAATGAGTAGAAGACAGAATTATAGAACCACAAATGCAATTAACGAAGTGCAAAGGATTCGCCTTCAGCCTCATTTCTAGATAGTATAACAGTCGGTGTGTACAATTTGAAAACGTTCATTCCGAAATATTCAGCCACTCCGAAGAAAAAAATTTAAATCTTTAATTGCCTACATTACCCGGCGTACTAATTTCCATGTCTTCCATCGTGTATTGTTCTTCGCTAACCGACTATGAATTTCAAGCAGCGATCAGAGTCAAAAAGAAATTTTCTATCTATATCCGACACCTTATAGCATCGCCATTTTTAACAGACGTGGCATTCAAAACACACTTTTTTCCAAGTTTTGAAACGAATTCGATGCTCTATGCACCAGCTCTAACGACAACACAGACTTTCAGGAAATTATCACTTAGGGTAAAGGACTCAATTACTAACACCTAACCAATTACTGTCATCTTAAGCTATTTTACTTAAAATAACGAATAAATAAACTACAGAGTAAGAATTACACAATTCTTTTTGTGTATGACTTTACAACGTTTATTTATTCGTTATTTTAAGTAAAATAGCTTAAGATGACAGTAAGTGGTTAGGTGTCAGTTATTGGATCCTTCACTCTATTTATGAACTCATTTAGTGCTACCCCATCGTGTAAGTTGCAACTACACATAATAAAGTACACTTTTATCCTGGCTATTCTAATACCTGGTCTTTCAGAATTCACCGTCTTTATTTATAATTACCCAATTAATCAGGGATTAGACGACAACCATGCTGATTTTTCTTTGATTGTTGCACTGATCGTTAAGCACCATCGCGATGACGTATCGTGAATAACTCTCGAAGTCTTATTTCTCAAATTCGAGTAGACTCTGCAACGGGGTTGGGCAACATGGAGCTTGATAGATTATGTCGATCAAGAATGCTCTTCCAAAATAACATTGAGTTCCTACTCAATGGAACTTCAGATATTATTTGGAAAAGTAAACCGATCTTCCAACCGAAAATGTACGGATTTGTAGCGTAAAGAAGGATCACACTGAGACTTGCCTATGCTAGAAACTTTTCTAATAAAAATTTTTGTGGTAGTGAATAAAAGAATGAGTACTATCCACAGAGAGGGTGCTAGCTGCGTGTGATTTAGGAACATCCAGTATAATGAGTCTCTTTTTCCGAAAATTCAAAAGTACCAATAGATAAGAGTTACTTGATCAAAGTAGAGCACATTACTGTACTAGCAGTGTAGAACTTGAACACAAGCATTGTATGTAAAAAGATGTCAATGCTTGACCAAAAATCAATCGATCCACAGCTGTGCCAATGACATTGTTTACACCTGGGATGAAATAAAATTGATATCCAGTGATGTAGTTGTTAACGATAATGGAATTCTAGAGATGGTTTCTGTAATAGTGGGAATAAATCGAGCATCTTACAAATTCTATAATCACCAAGACACCCTCTTAAATGAATAATTCAAGGAACACTGTCTACAGGGAAAAGTCCCTTCCATTCTAATTTTCAGTCATAATTGTAAACTGGTTTCCATTTATAAAATAGACCGTCATAAACAGAAAATCATCAATGGAAGACGAGATCAAAGTGATGGCGCCACACGACAAGCTTAGAATTGTTTCTGGTGTACTCTTTACTACTATACCTACTGTCTAACCTGATACATCCATATTGAGATATCTTCTTTTATCTGACTCCTATAAATCGTTCTTCTTTTAAAGCGACCTTCACGCATAATTACATCCATCAACTTATTAATAACTGGAAGAACAGAAATATGTACTTCTAAAAATGGAAGTTCGAACTTTCACCGGTAACTCGTCCCGCTACTTTACATAACTTTCCAAATGCACATAAAACTTATTATACTTATGTCATACCCTTCTCCCCTCAAGCACAGAAATTGAATAACTCATCACTCAGACGACTCGACGACTCTCCACAATCCAAGTCTTCGAATTCACGTTTTAACATCGAGCTACCGCAGTTCGTAATTGCTTTGCGAAATAAATTCAACATCAAAGATAGAAACAGCTTGGGAACACGAACGAACATAGTATGAAGTCCATTCTAGCCTTTCCTAGCAGTCCTAAGAATCAGACCCTGGTGGCTGACAAATAGGATTAGTGTTCCATCCCGAATCCTCGGGATTCCGTACTACGCGCTCGTTTCTTCAGGCTCGGTGCAATCGGTGGGTTTCACCTCGAGCCACCAGTCGTTGGGGTAGTGGTACTTCTGTAACTCGATGCCCTCCCTGGGAACAGGGATCAGCCGACCGCCAAATTGTTTCGCTGATAAGGGAGGAATGACGAGTTGAGGCGGGAAGCATTGCAGACTTGGGGAGAACTCGCAATCTGGAGGCAGCACTCTTCTCGTCCAGCCCACTCGCCTTACCATTTGCGTCTGCAAATTGGAGAAGGTTCATAATAAGTCATAAAATACTGACACAAGTGGGAAGGTGGACAACGGGATAGTGTAGGGAAGTGTGGTAATATTTATTGTAATATTATTATGTAATCGAGCATGTGCCTGGGTCGAAATGTGAAGTGGAGTTGTTGAGTTTTAACTACAATCGTTTAATTTATTATACAGTGGCGGACGAAAGAAAGTTTACAACTTTTAAAATCCCAAAACTTTTTTAGAATTGCTGCAAACGGCATGAGTTTTTTTTTAGAAGCTAGAAAGACTATTTAGTTTGTCAAGTGACGTGTTTCGTTGTTTTGAAAAGAAGTCAATTGGTCGGAATACCAAAAAAAATAGCAAAGTACTTTTTTTTTAACTTTTTGTGAGCCTGTAATGAAGATTAAACAAAAAACGTTTACAGATTGCTGATTTCGGGAATTTCGACTTTATTCTGCGATCTTTAAGCGTTTATATCTCAGAGCAACGTTAACCGATTTTAATGAAATTTTGGGCATGTATGGAACTTACATCAATCCACAAGCGGGTGTTTTGAATTTTCATTACAGGCTCGCAAAAAAGTTTAAAAAACGACCTTTACTATTTTTTTCGCTATTCCGACCAACTGTGTTTTTTTAATCCTTTTAGCTTCTCAAAAAAACTCATGTCGTTTGGATCAATCCTAAAAAAGTTATGCGATTTTAAAAGTTATAAACTTTCTTTCGTCCGCTACTGTATGTACTGATTAATCTCCTTTTTCATTGCAGAATATTAATTTTTCTCTTTTGTTCTTAATTTTCATATATTAATCTTAGAAAAATATTGCGACAGATAGTACAGTACACAAGGGAAGAACCCTAATCTGAAAATTCAAAAAATTATGAAACATAGGGGATATATAGAAGATATATAAATACGTATTACAACTTATAACACAACCTCAGAAAATAGCCAGATTTTCAGAAGTCAATTTCACCCCCTTAGAGTGAATTTGGGTAGCAAAAAAATACATACCTATATATCCTCTACATATCCTCACATATTCATAATTTTTTGAATTTCCGGTTTGGGAATCTTCCCATATCAGTACATTGATAAATGAAGAATGCAATTTTAACTGCTAATAATCAGTTACAAAATGATAGAAACAGTGTAATATCACATTGGAAAATTGTCAAATTACTTTAATCCTTTGCAGTTAGCCTGCCTCGTACAGTAAAGGAAGTCATACAATAGAAAGGAGGAGAATTGTCTATTGTTTAAAGATTTCTAAACATTCTCAAATTTTAAACTTCCTTCGTTATGAAAGTATGTTATTTGGCTATATTTCGCCATTGACGTTTTCACGTTCTACAATTTTATCACTCTTCAAACAGTTACACCGTCATAAAATCTCGCGATGTTAATAAAAGAAAGTACATCATTTCATTGCCAAAAGCTATACCCAGCATCAACTTTCCATTGTCCTAATTACATCACGTAAAATTCACGACTCCTCGTCGGATTTATAACTCCTGGTGCGTAGGTAACACTGCAGCGTTAAAATTGCAAAAATAGTACGTTCAGGAGACATTGCAATCTTTAATTCTACGACATTACCAGTAATTTGCGACCAGCACAGCCAATAGAAATTTTTTACCATTTTTCGGGATTCAGGCATTTAGAAATGAAATAGAATTTTCATTTCTTACATTTTCATTTGGAAAAATACGTACTCCCCGTGTTCAAACTAAACTTACCACTGCGTCCTCCTCGAACACCACCACTTCAACTTTGGGCGCATCTTCGCCGACCTCGTGCTCCTGTATACGATACACCCCCGCGGCGTGCAAGTAGGTGGCGCTCAGGCCAACTTCGCGAAACGCTTTCGTGATCAAGACGTCATCGCGTAGCGTGTCCACCAGGCACAATTCGACCTTGCGCGCCCAGGGTAGCGCACGGCCGATGCGAACTTGACCCCAGAGTCCTCCAAGGCACAAGAAGTGGACGATGCCCAACTTCTCCAGCACCAAGTGGGCCCTAATAGGATCACAGAGTCTGGCTCAGTGAAACTCGTCATAAGAGAAACTGTGGGCAGTGAAAGTTACGCTTCGACCGAATCCAACGATTCGCCACTTGGAATTTGGAAGGTACTTTCGTTGATCAACGTGCGACCTGGTTTCACTGTCCAGGGGATCCACAAATTTAATAGATGGACCAATGACGAACGGAGAATGTAGTGGAATAGTTAAGGGAGATGGCCAGTATCGTAGAAGAGCTTTCGTGAGTATAAGATCGAATTCACTGAGGGACTGTAGGAAGGTCGAACGTAGAAAATACCATGCAACTGGATATCTTTCTTGGCGGAATATAATGATGTGCGATTATGTGTATGTGATATTAAATTAATGTTTTCGAATTACACTTTATTTGATTTTTGCGTGATTGAATACAATTACTACCAATAACATATTCTTCGAAAGCCACTTTGGTTTGTATGGGTTTTAACACTTTATTGGCTGCTCATAAGTATGCCTAAGTTCAGTACTTTATCCTATTATACCGCGAACAAGTATTGAAATTCAATATTTACTGCTCTAACTACCAGTACCTAACCAAAATAAATGGAAGATACAGTTTCAATTATCTAAGAATTAGTAAGTACTTCAGAAATTAGACACACATAAGTTTGCTCCAATGAAGTGAGGAACTACTATATTCTGAAACAAGACAATGAAAAAAAAAACAGTTGATGTGCACACAAAATAAAAAGAAGAAAACACTTTATTCAAGCAATGCGTTACAATAGAGAAGACAAACAGCGTGCAATAATCGGAACCCAGGCTGAACTCGCTACAGCAAGTCATCTCCATGCGATACTCAAGATCATGATCCACGCTACATTCAGATACGAGGACTTATCTACAGCCGGGAGTTAGAATTCAACCGTATGGACCTGTAGGCAAGCTCGTGCAGCTTCTCCGTAAATTCTTCAGGAACGCTGCATGGTTGCCGGGGCGCATCTTGCCGACTGAGGTTGTACCAGAACAGCACTACCATCAGAAAGAACACCGCCAACGCTCGTAGCGGAGTGATACGAAATCGCCTGCGTGACCCAAAGCTCATGCTGGTAACCTTGAACACAAGGAGCCATCCTCGTCAGAGCCGAACGTTTCTGTCGTCCTTAATCAACAGGACGGGATTTAAACTAAGCATGCGACCCTCGATCAGCGAAACGAACGCACTGTTCATCCACGAGCATCCGCCAATGAAGCTTTCAGCGAAATGGAGGCACAAGGCAGATCATCACACGCAGTGTCCCACATCGTGACCACTCGTCATTGCGTAACTGCGAGGAACGCCGCGAGCGAAGGCACCGGGACGCCGCGTGACCGCGTCGCGACGCTTTCAACCGCGACGCGTAACGGACACATGACCCACGTGTTCACCTGGCCCGTCCGAAATCACGTTTCTCGTGACACCGCTTTTTTTCGCACCCTGATCCGCTACACCACCGTCACCGAATATTTGCGATTCCACCGTATCTAGCCCCCACTCCTCGGCCTTAACGCTTCATAGAACCGGCAACGTTGCAAGCCGATCGATTACTCTGCCTTACCGACGGGCGACCGTTGATCGGTGGCGCCACTGCTGGATTAATTACGGCAAACTTTCAAAACTAGAGGCACTAGAGGCACAGTAAAGGCTCTAGACGCTGTATAATGTCTGGTATAGACTATGGAATCTGTAGAATCCATGGAATTCTTAAGATGTAGAGGATCTATAGAATTTCTAGCTTTGCAATGAGAAAAAAAGGATATATTTATAATTCCCGGAGTCGCCGTTCTTAATTGTAGAGTGCGCCACAAAACAATCGACCTATCACGAAGTCGGTAATTCAGTTTGCGTGGCATATGCTCCCGTAAGATGTCAGGTCTGTCCTTTAAACCCTCCGTGCTATTATCCTCGCGCCGCGAGGAAAGTAGAGTATGAAAATAAATGCCCGGCGGTTTCTTTCTCATGGGTGGAGAGAAGTTTATCATTTTGATGGGTGGGTCGTCGAGGAATCTAAGTTAACCGACGCAGGGAATGGGAAACGCGACGCTGGGGACTTTCGTATTCGACATTGCGGTTCGCACGTGACTACCAGAAATAGTTTTTCGCCCTTTGGAATCTTAACGGATCGACGCCGCTCAGATTTCCGTATTCCTTTTTCTCCCCTATCTCCCCGTATTTCCTCCTTTCCCCAAAAATAAGTCCCTGTAATTCGTTATATCTCATAAATCGCGGCACTTTGAACTCTTTCGACGATTACGTAGATGCGTTTGGTGTCCTTGGAAGAATTGGGGGTGGTTCCTGTAACGTCCTGAGATATTCTCGATTCCACCTTAAATTTGCTAATTCGTTCAATATTATAAACTATTATTTTTCATCATAACATAAATAAATAGTTAGAAAATTCTTTCTTGTATGTATTCCTGAATAATTAGGAGATTATGTTTTTGAACAGTTGAGGGAAACGAACAAATATCAGGGATGGAAGAAAATATTATATAACGTTTTTATCCGAATGCCTGATTCGTATCGCGTGCTGTAGCTTCCGCACGAGTGACTTGTTTAAATGGCCCGCGCATTTATCGAATAAAAATCGCTTAGGGTCAAATAGATTTGAACAGAGCGGCAGGGTTAATGCCGTACTTCCAAATACCAGACAGATCAAGCAGAACGGAGGAAAGTTTCATTTATGGCAGTGTTTCAGGAAGAAATTGCTACGAAAGCTATTAAACATGGATGTATAGAATAGGTGACGCGTTACGTGTACGCCATTCTTGTGCAAGAAACTACCGTTAGATAGATGAACGTCAATTTAATGGAATATTTGCCCCTGCAGAGATCAAACGCGCTGTCCGTCATTAAGAAACTATGTAGTGTTCTGTCTATACAGTATTCTTGCACTTTCATACCATTGTTTTTTATGCGTGTCTATGAAAGGGTTAACATTCTTCGCTGTGGCAGCTTCCGTCATGAGTAGTTTCGTAATACGTTATATTCTTTTTCAAATATTGATTTTATCAGGGGGCATTTAACGTTTAATTGAACTAATATTAGTTGACTGTGTAAGATTTGTCAGCTGATTTCGAAAGAAAATGAACATGTTATTGTATCTAACTGGTCTACAAAGCAGAAGAAAGACCTGACCATTATCTTAACTTACTTCGTACTAAAAATGTTGTCCCTTGAGAACGAAATACTTCAGTGAAAGAATAATGAATTTTACAAGCAGAAATATATATTACTAATTTGCAAATACTCTTCGCAAAGGAATGTTAAAGACCAATCACAAGCTATGTACCTAGGAATTCCTTTTAAAATTAGGGTGCATCTTAACTTAAAGTAAGAATTAACTTAGAAAGTTAACTTAATATATATATATAATAGCATATATGTATAATTCAATTTCGTTGAGAAAATGGTTAATTAAAAAATTATATTGTTATAAAACGATCTACCTTACATTAGTAAGTATTTATTTCACACGCCCAAGGTAACATACTTTCGATGTAAAATATGCTGCGGCATTTAATTGTGTGTAAATCGCCAATCCCTCTTTTTTTGTAAACTATTGGTGCACATATAAAAAGAATGTACCTATATCTTTCACTTTCCATAATTCACACATAAGAATTTATTTCAATTCCCTTCCAAGTTACATCTTCAGTGCTTGCTGAAGAAAGCTCTGAATGTAATTCCGAATGCACAAGGTCATGGTTCTGCCTCAGCGAAGAAGCTATTCGTGTAAGTTAATTATGACCTCGCGTTCGAAAAATCTTGGAAAGGAAACTTTTCTTCCTGACAGTTTCTTCTGAGGTAGGTTCCATTTGCAGCATGACTGGCGTCCGCAAATTCGTCAACGCGGGAATAGGTTTAAAAATAAGACGTACCCCCGAAAATGTGGCGCGCTATTGGCGTTTCTGCTCATTAAGATAATTGAGTGGAGGCAAGGCCTCGCCGCGATAACTCATTCAGAGGCGTCGTTCCCTCCGAAAAAGTAAATACAAAGAGAAAGAGGAGTACAAGAGACTGCGTGTTCGCTAAATGAGTTCCGCGAGTAACAAAACTGTCAGATAATTCATCGAGCTTACTACTTCAGCCCATTTCTCGCGACGTATTTACGCAACGACAGTTTTATGCGCATATTTACAATGAGTTTAACGCTAATTTTCAGTAGAACTTTCAGCGAGACTATTGTCATTGGAATTAGTTATCTATATAATATTTAATACTTGCCCAAAAATTAAGGAATTTTATAAACAAGCAGGTACCTAATACATAACTTTTGGTTTCATATAAATTCTACTATAAACATTAATAGAATTTTTTCATTCTCCAGAACTCTCTTATACCTTTTACATAGGTAGGGTAAAGGACCCAATTACTGTCACCTTAAGCTATTTTACTTAAACGTTTATATATTCGTTATTTTAAGTAAAATAGCTTAAGGTGACAGTAATTGGGTTGGCTGCCAATAATTGGGTCCTTTACCCTATCGTAATGTAAGAGTAATTGCCATTTTCAAGCAAAGCACGTATCTATATATGTATATAATATAAAAAAAAATCGTCCCCAAATAGCTAGAATTTTCTAATCTCTGTACGCCCCTTAAATATTGAAGAGACCCTCCACCACACCATTTTCTATTCATTAAAAATCAACTTACCTTCAAATAAGACACAAATTAAATATAAACACTGCACAAAGTTGAGCAGAAATGCGCTCTCTGCCGAAGGAAAGGTACAGTTGCAAATCCTTAAACACATCCCCATGATCATCCCCTCGAGACACTATTTCACGTCCCCGAATGATATTAATTTACGTTCCCCGGAACTCGAAGGGTTCTTCTATTCACCGAACTGGAGCGCTTCACCGTGCCGTAAGTGGACGTGGAAAGAAAAATTGCGGTGAATGTCGTGGAACCGGGCGGGACCGTAAAACAAACGTTTCGACGGGGCGCTTTTCTCTCCTTCTAATTTTATCTTGCTGCTTCCCTCCGTGGTCCTTTGGCCGTGTATTTTCGTAGCACGTGTCACTTACGTGTAGGCCACCTTATCTCCGTAGTTAACGAACACACGAGCGCACTTGGCAATCTTTCGAACACGTGTACACGCTTATCCCTCTTGTTTCTGTTCTAATGCTTCTATCGCGCCACGCGATTTCTACAGCTTGGGCGTAAGAAAGTTTCACTCGCAAAAACGTAATAAAATACAAAGTTCGAGTACGGCGTAGGAGTGCGAGTCGAAATTCTGAAATTGTCATGTTTCAATATTCAAGTCATCTTAATATATATAAAATAGAAAGTTGATATGTTTGTGTGTTTGTCTGTCGCCTAAAAACTTTCGAACGATAAACTCTCGGCTCACGATATGTGTTTCTAGAATGCCTGACTAGTCCCGATGAATGTAACTATTTTCACAGAAAAATAGAAATAAAATAATTTTTTTATAAAATCAGAATCTAAATTCCGGGCGGAGACGCGTTGTATAGCTATTTTGTGTTTTTATATATTTGATTTGGAAATTTTGACCCTTTGGGTAACAAGCTTTCTTAGAGAATTTTGTTAGTCATAATATAAGAACCTATCTATTTGATAAGGGCTTTATAGCAATTCGGTTCAAAAAAAGTTCACTTATCACCACACTTTGCATTTTTGAAATCGAGGGATTAAGAGGAAAAAATTGCATTATTCAATATGGTCTACCTTCCTATGACATGATTTCTTTCTTTTGAGAAGAATGCAACTGCACACTTTTCTTAACCCGCTGTGGGCACACTGCGTCGTTTATGTCCGGGAAAATTGCCTCGTTTCTTAAACTTCCTTCCGAATTTGTATTTTTCCGATATTTTTTATTAATTGTTTAAACATTTGACTCAAAGAACCAGTCTATATTAAAGTACAGACTTGAATAAGTATCCCATAATTTTTTCAGATTTTATGAAAGTCAATAACAGTAAAAAAAACAACCATGAACATAAACAATCCAGTGTGCCCCCGGCGGGTTAATGAAGTCCAATAATTTATTTTAAATAAATCCATTCCTCTACTCATCCTTCATATAAAAACCCCAGCCCAATTATTAATGCCACCCTGCACAACTCTAACAACCAATAAGCAAAATGAGCTTTCCTTTTATCCCGAAACTTATCATAGCGCTTGTCCCGCGTAAATGGATAAATAAATAAAGCTCGTTACATTCGGCGAACTTAATGGCCCCCGTTCCTGGCCACCATGTCACGTTCTTGTGAGAAAAAACGCGCTCATGACTGGCGGGATTATAAAGGTTCGCGCAAGTGTCGATTGATTGGCGCATTCCTTTTTAAACGACTCTACCGTTTCCTCTCGCGCCGCTAATCGCCGTTTCGATTTTCTACGACGGCATAACAGCCAGCCATGTTTTTCTGTGATAATGAACTCCAGCAATCTCGGCTTACAGGCGCAGGCTCGCTCTTTGAATGTGCCGCCCGTGGGGAGCAACAGGGGCGTGCTCCTTGGTCAACGATGCAAAGTACGACAGAAAACCGCGAGCCTCGATAGCGGTCACGTAGAAAGTCATAAAAATGATTTCCTGTGGAAAGCGCGCGTCCCGATGGTCGCCGGTCAGTATATTGCCGGTGCATCATCGCCTCCGGAACGAATTATTATATAGGGGGATTGAATTTCGCTGGAATATCGCGAATTTATCGCGCGAGTGAATCCGATAAATGCTTGTTGAACGTTGACGAGGCAGTAGTTAACCGTTCCAGGTTATTGAATCGGTGTTGTGATCCATCAAATGCTGCAATTCGATTGAAAGTTATTCAGTAATTAGCAGGGAGAGGAGGAGACTGGAGAGTTTCGCGAAAATTAAATTCATTGGTATATTAAAAGTTGAAAAGTCGCGAGAATTTTTTAAACTCTGATTTCTAGTAATAGGATGAAGTATATTGGATGTAGGGTAAAACTATACGATACGCCCGACTTTTAAAGAAACATCTATAAAACCAATATTTTTTAATAATTCTTTAAATTTTTTTTGTAAACACATTAAGTGTTCATTACTCTACACAACTACACCAAAATTGTGAAACAAACATAACTGGAAATAACTGTAAATAATCATTTTCCAGAACCTTATGTGGGGCGTTTTGTAACACAGTCGTTAGGTAAAACGCCCCACCTATGCGACAAAACTCCCCGACATAAATAAGTCAAAATTTGCAAACTTACCTTGTGTTTGAGACTGCATTTTGGTTGCAATTCAATGGTACAACGATAAAAATTTGTAAAAACACGTGGCATCTCAAATTTTGACAACTTATCTTATTTAATACTCGTCAGGTTATGACCTGACAGTAAGCTGTCAAAATTTGCAGTAGATTGCATAGTGAAGGTAGCGATTGACGAACGAAACATGGGTTAGTTTCGCCCGTAATATAGTCCTTATACTTATGTACCTACATTTACGTGACGTTTGTGTTATCCAGGGAAAAGAAAAGAAATATACGTTGCTCGTGAAAAATCTGATTTTGAGGTGGGGCGTATTGTAAATTCTTTGCTGGGGCATTTTGTTAATTCTGGAGTACAAAACGCTCCGGCTTCAATTTAACAACAACGTAGTGGAAAAATGTTTGGACAATAACGATTTAAAGAGGTTAGTCTGTCTAGTTTCGAAATATATGTGTCAATTTATCTCAAAAACAATAGTGACTTAGAAAATTGAATTTCTCACATACCTACTCATCGCAAATTATCTGAAGGCCGAAAATATAAATTCTTGTGTATTTTTTTAAAAGTCGTAATATTTGCTCGTATTTTTATTGCGGCAGTTGTGACCGACTGAGGCAAGTTTGAATATGATGATCGCGTCGTTGCATCTTGGTTTGTGTGCGTAAAATAATGGTGGGGCGTTTTGTCAAATGGGACGTATTGTATAGTTTTACCCTAGGTTCGAATCTGACTGAATAGTTTCAAACAGTTCACGAGTGAGTTTTGAGGCGAATCGAATATTACTTACATTTTGGTTTTCTATTTACAGAAGATAGATTTTAAGCTTGGTTTTATTTTTTATTATTAATGTTCAAGGCGAAGGGGTACTAGCTACAAATATATAATACACAACTAAGTAGTTTCTTAATATTTATTATACGTTATAACTCAAAAACTGTAAAAAGTGAAATTGCACTCCTCTCGCTGCAAGGTTCTGAACTGAAGATCGTCCACCATCGTCCACGAAACTACGCGACCGCCCGTCGAAAAGTGTCCGTACGTCGATCAACAGGCTTTTTATGACGAAGGGACAGCCCTGTGTCAAGAACAAGGGAGTTTCGTGGGAACGGGATAAGGTGGTAGCGCGAAAGGTGGCCGGCGCCACAATAAATCCGTTATCCGGGGCTATCTTAACGACATTGTTGTCGCGTCTGACTTTAGCCGGCTATAAAATTCGGCCTGGTTTAATGTGAAATAAATGAACAAATTCCACGGATGCCGCGTGTGGTCAGCTTAGCCCAGAGTCGCGCAAGGACGAGCCGTTTTACGAGCTAAACCCTCTTTCGCTATTGTGTCCTGGCTGCACGGAGCTCTCGCGTACACGCCTGCAGTTCGCTTTCCGAGGGAGGGACCCTTGGTCGTCTTTTTAAAAAAGCACCGCCTTTTTCTGGTCGTGCCTGGCCACGACTCGAACCGTGCAGGCCGTTTACGCGTTTTCCATTCTCTTATCTAGATTTCAAAGCGGCCACCTCTCTTCTTCTGGACAACGGAGCCGCTGGATCAATTCGGCGAGATCCCCGGGGGGCGAACTGGGAGGGCAAGTAAGAGTGGGTCCCGAGGCACGTGATGAGAAAGCTTGCTCAGTTAAATTGTACGTATTTGTTTGCTGGGCAAAAACGGATGTCGGTTGTTTAAAGGCTGGCGCGTAGGTACTTATACGTGCTGGGGAAGTTTACTCGGATAGAAAGGGGAGCAGTGGAGCAGTGCAGGAGGGACTTTACGTGTTAACTCGTTAACAAGGGAGATTAGTTGTCTTATCGTGTGAGGATACCTTCGCAGTCAGCAGGAAGCGTTAACCTGTCGTGAAGATTTAATAGTTGCACCCCTTTGGAAGGAGTAGAGGTGGTAATACGATATAGGTATATGTATACAGCACTTGTCGAGGATAAAATCAGGTAATGTGCTTGATGCCTCTTCCCTCTCCTTACTAAACATCGCTTTCTCAAATTCAGGATACACGAGTATTTAATATGAAATTATCTACTTAGGAACCGCGGACTTAAGGGGAGGTTCTGGTCTAGAGCCCCAAAAATACGTGATCTTTAGGAATTAATTAAAGGAAAACTACTATATATAATTTAATGGGACCTTTTGCATTGTATTAAGGATGTCTTAAATTATGGAAATATATTTTTTGTTTTATAATTAATCATTCCAGACGGCACTGGGGAGTGTTTAAAGTCAAGGCGTCAAAAAATTGATCCAAATCGGTGGGACCTGTATCTCCAAAAGTTATTATCCGATTCGACTGAATCCTTTTTTATTTTGAAGATTATTCTTCAGGATAGGAGGAACTGGAAACAATTACAAAAATGATATTTATTTTTAGAAAATAACGACACTTCAAGTTTAAAATCACTTTTCCCTGTATTTTTCATCCTTTCAACGCCTTTGAAAATGATAAATTTTCAATTTTCTGTCATTTTTTCTAGTTCCCCCCTAGCCAGATGTATATTCTTCAAAATAAAAAAGTTTCAGTCGAATCATGAGCGCCGAGTGGCTGGGTGTTATCCATGCAATTGTCGCTACTAAAATACCTATAACTTCTGGAATTTTACGAATTTCAACAAATCCTTTTAAACACGAATTCCTAAAAGGTTGAACATTCGAAAAATTAAATAAAAAAATCGACTTTTAGACCGGAACCTTCCCTTAAGCGCTCCTCTGTCTTTACCAACGGTCCAGGGTTCAGCAGATCCAAACCTACTAAACAAAGGCAACCAAGAAGCCGTCGCTCAACAGAATTCCTCCATGTACCAAAAATGACTAATAAGCGTCTCCACCTCCTCAACCCCCTCATTCCTCTGCGCTGTCTCTAGCTGATCCTCCCCCCTTCGATTTCGGGGAGTCTTTATTGTCCGGCAGTACTTATATGTCCCGTGTCGATATTCCTCGGGGGATCGAGAAAAACAACAAGATTGATCACGGGGCACCGAACAGAGGCAGATTAGTGGTTTATCGGGGAGTGATCTTCCAAAGAGACATCGAGTGTGGGAGGGTAGGGGGGTTGGCCGCTGGGGAGGAAGGGCTGATGGAGCAACCAGGAACGCGAGTTGCATTTCAATGGGCCCGGCGCGTACGTAAAAGTGTTTCGTGGATTCCGGCGGGGTAAAAACCCTCGGCGATGACCGCTCGGACCGGGGCCCCACAAAGGTGCCGCCATTTCGTGCCGGCCCCGGCCATGGTGGTACCGCGCGCGCGCCGCACCCCGCGGAATGCTCGAACACGCCGATTTTTGATTCCAACGAACGCGGAGGTGTGCGGATACGCGAAACCTTGGCCATTTTGTAATAGGTCAGTCTTCGAAAATGTGCCCCGCGTCAGTTGGGGGAAACGCAACGGCTGAAATGAGGTATCTGGCGGTAGTTTACGGTGCGAAGCATTATAATATAGTGTATTAAACATGGGAGCAGATGAACACACTTTTAGAGCTTATCCTACTTATTGTTAGTTAATTTGAGGGTAACAAACGTCGCATATGACCATGGCACCACAATTTTACAGATATAATTTATTTTCTATAATTTCTGTAAAACGATAAGATACCACTAAGAGCATTCAAATGAATACTTTGTACAGCTTTTCTTCTTTTACTTACTGTCGAACAATGTTTTCTATTTTATACTGAAATTCGCTTTTCAATGAATCACAGATAAATTAATATATACATATAACACTAGCGTAAATAACCCAATTTTCTTTTCTCTTTTATTTAATATGATAAGAGAATCATGTATGATCAGAGGATAAAGTAATGGTAGGTAAATAAAAATATCGTTACTAAATATGTGATGAAATTTGTGATTAAAAATTATGTAATTAATTCCTTTGTACGGTTATTTTTTCAATCGGAGCTTTGAGAAGATTTTTAATATTCTGTATGTATTCTTAGTCGTTAGTTTACAGAACCTCAACGATGTGTTTGATACTCTCCGAACAATAATCTGTGTACCAATTCATTTCGAAATCGGCAGCTATTAGAGCAGATAGATTGTTAACGGGTACAATTACGGCAGGAAAAAATGGTGATCAATTGAAGCGCAATGACGCGCACGGGAAGTCATAGCGATGTCAAGTCAGCCACATAATCGCGACACTATTCAATTACGGTGTCATAAAGTACGCATGATGGCCGGAAAAACGGTCGAAGGATCGTTAATTGCTTTCGCGATGAACGAGGAATTAGAACGTTGCTTATGTGCTTGATTGCTTCCGAAGCTGCCCTATAATTCAACGCCCTTTCGCTTTTCGCGTATACTCGTCGATTTAAATGTGCAAGAAGCTAATAAAAGTCCATGTCACATTCTCCTACGTAATTAATTTTACGTCGCTCTTGATTCATCTTATCGCGAATGCAATCGGAAACGATCTTTAATTACTGGCGGGAAACAATAATTCTCACAATTTTATTATACTTACGTCATTTTAAACAATACAAATTTCATAAGAATTACTAAGAACTTTCTTGAATTAAAAAGAGGCAAATTTAATCTCTCAATTCCACAGAATTTACACAAAGAAATAAACACTCATTCTCGAGTAATTCCTCGTGAAAAGTGAACGATGTCCTACCAAGTAAATGGTCGCAGGTGATATTTCGTCAAATAGACGTTACAGCACAAATTCGCTAATCCAGCGGTATTCCTTCACGCTTCTTTACTTTTAAATCACTTGGAAATTAATTACGAACTTCGGACGAGCTCGTCGCACAGGCGTTCAGGCTGGGTTACGTGGGAATCCTGAATACTTGATCGAAGAATTCCTTTCGGCGGAACACGCTCCGCCGCTCCCATAACGCAATAACGCAGATGCAATTTGTACGTTTGTTATTTCGTTCACGCGCTACTTGACCTTCTTTCCCGTTGGAAAACCGTGATTGCCGTCTCTTCTTGGAAACTCGTCGCGCACATTGCGGAAAACTGTACTGTTATTGTCGAGCGGAAAGTCGGCAGAGCCGCGGGAGCACTATTCCACGCGAATGGAAATATAGTACTCTGTGGGACCTGGTTCACTTGCAACTAGTACCGAGGAAACTGGGACACCAATGTGGCATGCCTTTGCAAATTATGGTGTCGTCAATTCAGACCCATTTCTTTTGTGCGAAACATCAACCGGTGGATGTTTGCATGTTCAATGGAAAGGAAGTGGAGGAAGCCCCGCAGCGCGTTGAATAATGTAAGACAAATACAGGAAATGTCATTCGTCCCTAGCTGATACACTCTGCGCGAAAGCTAGATCTCACTTGTGCACTACTATCACATATTACATCACGAATAAGTAACATAGTTCCGTCGTAATGCAGATAGCAAAACTCCCTCGAGTAATTCAGCCTCGTCTGTCCCTTCCTCCTCGAGGGTCTAATTTCCATAACTACGAACTTGCAATGCCATCAAGAATATCACTCGATGAATTTCCAAGAGCCTAACTAACTCTGTCAAATCCATAAGAATTACTCGCCGAAGTGACCGTGAGTCCAGAAAATCAGTCAAGGGTCTAGGGAAATTAAGTTCCTTCCGTTCAGTTCCTTTCTTCCCCGAAAGTAGCGTTCACGTTGTCTCCTACGTCGCACGAGTTTCTTTCTCCCCGCGGCATTGCGCGCGGTCACCAGCGCGCATTCGTAAAACGCAGCCCGCATGGGACAAGAAAGCCAGCGAGCCGACGCGGCCTGTCCACGGTAACAAATATTAAATCGTCAACGTACAAGAAGACTAATTTGGGACGGCGGAGGAATCGACGCCGCAAACGGCGCGGCGGCCCCCGCCGTGCTTCTTGCCCGTTTAAAACTTTCGGCATTACGAGGGGCGGAATGCGTGTAACTGCTGCCCTCCAGCTTCCCATAGGGCCCGCGGAGCCTTAACGAACCGAACCGGCGCGGCGTAAAGTTCGCCGAGGGCCCCGCGGAACACGCTGACAACGCGAAGGCGAACCATGTGGTCAATGCGCGTTAAGCGGCTCGCCGGCCGGCCGTTTAACGTTCCCCCGTGGATATACGAACATTCCACGGTTATTCCGAATATACCAGCGGCCGTTTTTATCGCCAGCGTAACTTACGACGCACTGGGGGCGATTTCGGCTACCAGCCGCGTCTGGCGCGTTCGTATTTTCCCGCGGCGCGGGCGGCTAGCAAAACGCGAACGTCGTCGCTCGTTCCCTGTCACCTCGTTCCGGTCGGTTATTTCTCGTTTTTGCGAGGTTGTTTATGGTGCAGAGGTGAGGAGTGCGCCGAGCCGATGAAATCGATGCCTTTAGAACAGCTTCAGAGCTCGTTCCTGGGTCGTTGGTAAACTGTGGTATCTCCTTTTGTAGGCGGTTTGGTCGTTGGAGGGGCCTGCAAAGGAATTTTATTCATAATTGACTTGTTTTCAACGGTTCTTGCGAGTAATTTAGATAATGGGGAATGGGTTTTGGGTGACAGTTGTGGGGATATTGGAGGAATTTCATTGTTTTAGAGCTGACTTCTGGTGAAGGTTGTTCAGGTACTGGCTGACTGTGGCGCCACCTTTGTTGGTGGCTCGGGAATTGGGAGAGATTGGTATTAGAGGGCAATCGTTGACTGGACTACGGGGCCAGTAATGTACCTACATCTTAATAGTTGAAAATATATGAAACTGTTTATGTAAATTGGTAGGTTTCATTTTTCTGTTTTTCTCATACTTTGTCATCTTATGTGTATGTACACTTTTCCCACACTTCGTCAAATAACTCAAACAAAGATTTTTGTCATCACTGTTTTTATATAGTATTGAAATTCAGTGAACTGATATTAACAGACAGTTGTATTATCTTTGCAAATTACTTGATGATTACAAACTGTTTTCGAGGTACGATGTTCAGCTAAGAATGAATTAAGAATTCTAACAAAAGTGATCTAATTAGCTAGCAATAATAATAAAGAATTTGCTCGGGTAGAACAGATCTATGCTCAGAATACTCCCAAGACACTAAAAAAGGACAGCTTTCTGTAAACAAATTTATATCATAAAATAATCCACATATTAGTTTTCATTCGTCTCGTTACCAAATGTTTCCCAAATATTTTTCATTCGTCCTAAATTCCCAAAATTTTTCATGATATCACGTTGCCGTTTCCCTATTATCACAAATTCTTCGCACGGAATTATCATATAACAAACACATCGACACAAAATTCGACCTACGAGTGCGAAAGCTACATTTACGTATCTCCGCAATCTTAACTTTCGATTAATCCCCGGGACCGAAAGGGCGAGAGAAATCTGCTGTGTCAAACAGCAGGCTTACAAGCGGTACAAAGTTAAAGCACGTCACGAAGCAACATTCAACAACTGGCGTCTTCAATTAAAAATATTCGCCGCGGGACGTTATCAGTGAAAGGATAAGCAGGCACCTCCGAAAACATCGGCACGCCTCTGATCAGCGCCGCGAGTGGTACACCTTCAGATTGCAATCGAAGGGAAATAAATTACGCGTCTGGCCCCGGCGCATTTGTACTTCTAACGAGCGTGACAATGTCGAGACACCTTGCGCACTTTGATTCGGTGGCAGTCAGCTGCCCCAGGGGCCCGTTGCGCCACTTGTCAATCCTTCTCGGGGAAACGACAGCCCAGCGACGGTAATCTATGCAAGACCGCGCTCGCCGTTGCCCGAGAGACACCTGTGCGCCCGGCTAGCGCGAAGAGTCGATACGTGAAGTTAAAACCTCGTTAAGGAAACAATTTCCCGGCGACCCAATAAAAGCTGACGCAACCGTGGCGCGTTCGGTGCTTTGGGAAAGTTTCGGGAACATTCAGGCAGCTCCATCCGCGTCAGAAAACCGGTTGAAACTGGAGCAGCGGTCTGAAGACGAAGAAGGTGTTGACGTCGGGAATGCAAGATTTGACGGCTGAGCTTGACGGAATGAGTAGAGTCATAGATTCTGCTATTAGACCCTAGAAAACATTTCCCAGATACTTTATAAAGAATTAATATTTCCTTGTCACTTGTACCATAAACAGAGACGTAGACGTAGTAGCCCTCAACAGTATGCTAGTCAATCGTTAACAAATTAAAATTCCCCGCAAGCTCTGTGGTATCAACAAGTGCTGTCCCCCCCTATTCCACAGAGAAGCCAAAATAAGTGGAAACTCGAACAGAATCTGAGCCCTCCGTATTTATCCCTAATCTCGAATCTCGAGGCTACACTGCTGAAGCTCACGATCGGCCAGGTTCCATTCGTGCCCCTTAAATCCGCCATCCGTGCGGCCAACGGCGCAAGAAAGAAGGGGAATTCGCGCGTTTCAGCAGACGGACACTGGCAGCTAATAAGACACCAGTAAGTAGATCCCTCGGTACGATAGTCTCGTACGTGTCGATAGAGTTTTTTGCGGGGCGCGCAGCCGCGACTTTCGATGGTGACTTATGAGACAGTAAATCTTTCGCGGTGGATACGCGGAATTGGTATCCCCCGGTCGAGCACGAGTGAGAAATACTTGGGATTACTGGTCCGATCGGTTCGATAGCCAGGCGTCTTCGGCATCCGATGGCAAAAGCAAGAATTATTGCTCACTCTGGCCTGTGATCGCGGTCCCCGCGTGTATCCCCCCCTGCTCGCGGGTCTCCTAGGAAAACCCAGCAGTACCTTTGATTGCTTGTGAAATCAATATGGCGGCGACCATCAATCGAGGTAATTGACAAGGTAATTGGCGCGAGTTTCATACCACCGCGTACCGGCGCGCGCAACACACGGGAAAAACTGGCAGCCACGAAATAACGCATATAGGGAAAGTTGTCGCGCGACTTCGGGACGCTTCTGCACGTCCACGGGGTCCTTCCTCCTTTTTCTGACCCCCTTCTTCCTTTTACTCGTCTGGCTTTTTTCTCTGTTTTCCCTTGGACGAGGGCAGACACCCTTCGCTGCCGTGCTTGGCGAATGTGCGAAATGCTGTGGGATAAGGAAGGTGCTTACGGGTCAGAGAATTTTGCCTGTATCTAGCAATGGTAAAAGGGAATAGAGAATTTGTATTAAGCGAGATAGTTTAGACTGTGAATTATTTTGGAGTTATAAAGAGAGAAGGTTTGTGTTGCATAGCTAATCAGAAACACTAGTTTCCTTTTATTTGTCGAGAAGAATCTTGAGATAGTTATTTTATCATATTATACTTTAGAATGGCATCTGCTACGAAAGACAAACATGAATATTATAGCTCGAAAATGTTCGATTCTTGAACTCGTTTTGAAATAACATTATTTTTATTGCTTGAAATAGTAGTACGCTCTTGCAAACTTTGTTCTATGGATTTTTTTAATGCTGTGCGTGTAATCACACGTTCATGGTGGAGGATGGCAGGCATTAATCTTCTAACTGGTCACAATGCATGTAGAGTGAATGTACCAGTAAGTGAACACGTACCAGTGAATGGACATTTCTTATTAAAATGAGTAAAATAAGTTACTAAAATAAACAATTAATTAATTAGAGACTTCTTCTAGTTTCTTGCTTCATATCCAAACAATTTTTGCAACACGTGGAATCAATCGCGCTGCAAACATAATTTTATAAAAGTGTTCATTCATTAGCCTTGAGTGTTCATTTATTGGTGCGTTTACCGTAATAATATCCAGTGTTACACGATGGAACTACCCACTTGCAATTCATTACTCTACAAAAATTTCTGCATACGATCATACTTAATCCCATAAGAGAATCTCCATCCAACCAGAGAAACAAATGACACCTATAATGAACAAACTAAGTAGGGGAGAGGTGCTATAAAAGGGACACTTTTGTTTAACGTCCATTTCTGACAATGTCGTTATAGGTGTTTAAAAAACAACTACATCACAAGAAAGCGTGTTTATTTCCCTTCAATAAAAGTATATTGCAATCTCATCAATTGTAATAGAAAATAACAAAATC
This sequence comes from Andrena minutula, assembly GCA_929113495.1. Taxonomy (NCBI): domain Eukaryota; kingdom Metazoa; phylum Arthropoda; class Insecta; order Hymenoptera; family Andrenidae; genus Andrena; species Andrena minutula. The sequence goes on from OV815994.1 coordinate 44,801,343, forward strand.
TTCGATTTACAAAAAAGTGTGAAATGTCCCTTTTACGACTAGGTGGTTGTAAATGGGACAGTATATGTCATGAAAGGGACACGTTAATAAAAATAAACTTATTTAGTATTACAATTATAATTCTAAATCTTAATGATACAAATTTTCATGATATAACGCTTTAACACTTTGTATATACCTTGATTTCAGAACACGACACAGAAAACCAATGAAAGTTTCAATTTTACTGCTGAAAAACATCAACCGTGGATTATTACTCTGTTGCAAGGGAGACCGTAGTGAAATTTACGTCAAACGACTAGGCACTAGTGTTGCAATAAACAGGAAAATAACTTGCATGTGTAATGCGTTTAGAATTTTGGAAATTCGATTTGTCCCTTTTAAGACGTGTCCCCTTTATGGCACCTATCCCCTACTTAAATATGTATATCACACGATTAAGTCTCTCATTTTCCTCTAAATCATAAACGATAAGGCTAACTGCATCTGCACTATCAGCGCAACCCTGAAAACTGCCAGCGATACCTATCAGCGTCCTGCCAGTCACCAAAGGAAGACACGGCAGTTACACTGGTCCCAACGATTTACAGGATGCAGACGCCAAAAGAGGAAGCATCGCCGACCCCTCCATTAATTGACAAAGCGGTGGGCAACAATCCTGCCCGAACGAAGCAATTTCATTTACACGCGGCAGTGATGAATCCAGCGGCAACGGTCGCGAAAAAGAGGAGAAAGTGAGGGAGAAGGAGGAAGAAACGAGGATTTTTCTGCGAGCATTTACGAGTCGGCCCAAACCAGCCCTGACCCCGGAAGCACGGTTTAATATCCGCTTATGACGGCTATGTTTCACGGTCTGAGACACCCACTCGGCCCCATTCCGCCCCATCAACCCCCATAGTGCGTTTAATTTACGTGTTTTCGCGAGTTATTCGTCCCCCACCTCGGCCAACCCCTCGTCGAAGGGGGTCGGTCACCATGGCGACGCGGAGTGCTCCGACGCCCAATCGTGGGGCGCCTGCGATGTCGGCGTCAGCCCTACGAAGCCGTGGAAGACGATAATAATTGATGGCGAAAGGGGGACAGAGGCAGAGGGAAACGACAGAGGGACGAGCGAGAGGGCGGGGAGGAAAGGGGCGCGCGGGTGGTGGTTTTCGTTCTTTTCTTCCGTTCCGTTGAGATGGGGTGAGCTGAATCGGCGCCCTCGAGATTTCTGTTATTAAGCGGACTGCCCTCCAAGTTGGCTTTCATTTAGTCAGGTAATGCCGTAGTTTAGAGAGGCTGGATCGCCTCCTCTTTTCGATTATTTGTTTACTCGAGCAGATAGGTTAATTGTTTCTTCGTTTCTGTGCAGAGGGTTGGGATGGGCTTGAATGAGAATAGGTGGAAAGGGAGATGGTGTGTTTGTTTGAATTTTGAGCTGAGGAGGTTTATAATATTGTATTGCAATTATATAATGCAATTTGAGGGGAGCATTTTCGTGTAGCGCGAGCTGTGGCTCCACCTTTTGGTAGACTGTAAGATTCGGAAGTAGAAAATGAATGAATGAATGAAAAAAATTATGTACTCGCTAAATACGTGTTTCACTATATTTTTGATAATCTTTGCAATATGAAGCCGTTTAATCTTTGAATATCTAAATTCCCTCATTACCCATTATTTGGCTGTATAATCTATTTAATTATCTATTGTAATATCCAGAAAAGTTACTTTAATCCTACATTTAGAAACTGATCACACAATAAAGAGACAACCATGTTAGAATTAAAAATAATTTCATAAAAAAGAAATAGTGTTTTAATGAATTTGATAAGCGTATCTGCAAACTATTCCTCACACGATTTATTACTGTACCACTGCTGTGGAGCAACGTGGAAAAGTTTCACGATAAAGCAACACGTTTAGCAAATAAAGTAACACTTGAGTCTTTTCCACGCGATTTACGATCTTATCGTCTATGAAATGTTAAATTTCCTTCCCCAAACGATTACCTAAAGGTAAAACGTTTTTCTTTATTTATTTTAAGTCTGCCAACTTGTTTTCGTTGTAACCACCAACTTTTCGTTATCGATGTTTCCTTATCAACTCCAGATCGTTAATTAATATTGCCTTAATAGAGTCGATCGTAATTTCGACGAACGGGTGACTCACATTCGCGCATTTCACGCACGCTTCGAATTGGCAACGAGTCAAGGAACACCGAACGCATTTGCACGCACTGCAGTAGAAGTGCTTTAAGTGCACATTGCGACGCGAATGAAGCAACACGGCTCCAATTGCGACAAATACTCGTAAACGTTTACATATTTACTATTTCAAAGGATGAAAGTAAATTAAATAATTAAAATTGGAGGAAGTCTCAGATTCTTCAGGATTAAATTCGCAATAAAATAATACATTGCAGGTGTAACTCAGACTTAACTTAAATATAGCGGATACTCAACTAAAATCAATTCTAGTCCCACTCCAAATTTGATATCATAGACTTTTACATAAACACTCAAAGGAAATATTCAGCAATGAACATCATATTTCGTGCGCAATTTCTTTAAGGAGGGAGACCACTGTCAGAAATCTGGAAATTTTTTTTTTTTACATTTTCTGAAAGACGTACGTTTCAAGAATGCTCTCTCCAAATTTTATGAAGAAATTCGCAAAATTGACGGAGATATGGTGTTTTTCGTGAAGCGGTGTCAAACGCGCGACTGAGCCACGCGGATCTTTGAACGCGTTTTCCTCAGAATGACATTTTTCAACCGCGTTGACAGTCTACAGAGAAAACTATACGTCCAATTGACATGAGCAAGGACATTTATTGTTCGGAAAACCCGTCGCTATTACGTGACGATCAGCTTTTTTCAATTTTCGACCTGCTTCTATTTTTTTTAGCAACATTTGTCCAATTTTGTACCTCGAAAACAGGACTTTTTTTTCAGTGGTCCGCCATTTTGTTATTTTTTACAATTTTGACATTTTCTGATCGTCACGTAATAGAGGCAGGCTTCTAGTTTCTAAATATTACTGTTTTTTTGAATTCCGATTAACCATATGGCCTGGGGACTGTCAACGCGACTAGCATGTTTTTGCCGCAGCGCAAATTTTGACGAAGAATATACAGGAAACGGATTTATGAATTTGATTGAAAAATTTTTTTCTTACCTTTCGATATGTACACTATTAACTATACTAAGCAATACAGTGATTTACTTGCGTTGTTCGGTTGAAATAAATTCCCGAAAACACCCTTACATTTCGGACCGAGACAGTGGTCTCCCCCCTTAACTACCTATTTACGACTTCTAATTTTTGCCAAGCAGAACTATAGCTCCACAGTTACGCTCGGAACAGTGAGATCTCAAAATCCCAGCATTAAATCAGGCATCCACCTGAAGCTAAGTTAAGCCAAGCTATGCTATGCTATGTCTAGCTGTGGTATAAAATATAAAAACATTTCCAACTTTTATTGGAAACGGTTCCATAAGAATGTATTGAAGCTAATTTTTTAAAACAGAACAACTTAGCCTCCAACTATACCCCGACTTAAAGCTTCATCCCATGTTAAATGCCCACAGAAATCTTACTGACTCACATAATTTCACTAAAATCATCATATCGATGCGCGTTACGAAGAGTAGCATGTTTAATTTTTTTTTACAGAAAACTGCATGTAGAAAAAATGAAACATCCTACTTTTCATAACACGCGTCGACATGCTTTCCTCCTTAGCGACCCAGTATGCTCATCTTCCTCGCTTATCGACTTGCTATTTTACACATGGCACTACATTTCCAAAATCATCTGCCACCTTCCAAGCAGCCTCATTAAATACAGCCCCATTTCCAATTAGCCACCGAACGTGACAAAGTGAAATTCACGTCCAACTATCCCCCATTCTCTCTAATTTCACCGTTCGAACAAAATGAACCCGATCTGCTTCATCGATGCAGACCACAAAATTAGTCGTTTCCTAGTAAGCTCCCCCGCAATCGTGCGCCCGGCGTCATCGATCTAGTCTGGAAAGTGTTGAGGGTGCCACGTGCAGGAGGAACGCGCGCGCTCCCGGCCGCCTATCAGGAGTCCGGCAGCGCGGTCCGCCGCGCAGGCGCACACGGCGGCTCTGATACGGCGAGTTGGCGAAGACGGAAAGGGACCCTCCCGCGGCTGCATACCGCTCGACCAAAGTAGTGCAAACAGAAGCTGAAGTATCAGCACGCCCGGCACGCTACTTACTCCGCGAATGCAGCCGAAGGAACTGGAACATCGTGCTGGCTCCCGATCCGGACCCCGCAGTAACACGCATGCACCAGCACAGAAACAAGCCCGATCGCGGCGCGTAACAGCCCCACGGCGGCCTACGGGGGCTAGGGAGAAAGAGACGCGGGCCCCCGGATCGCGAGCAACCTGGGCTATGCAACGCTGAAATTCCGGCGACTTGTGGTGTCACCCGCTGAATTCCATTCGGCCGGCGAAGACGACCGGGGCCGATTTCCTGCCTCCCCCGTCCACGTCGTCCTTTTTCGATCGCGTGATACGTTAACGAGACGACCGCTGATCGATGCGTCGGAACCCCGATCCCGCGAGCTTCGAAACGGTGATCGCCGATCGAGCCGCAGATACGGCTTTGCCCGCTGCCAGCGAGCTTCTTTCTTTTCACCCGTGCCCGCCGCATGGCTTTTCTATTCTCGTGGCCCACTCGGCCGCCGCGCTCATCGCTTCGCAGTGTAAATCCTGCTAAGTGGATTCTTCTCTTTAGATTGCGCGGTTGCGAGGTCGAATGGGAGGTTTGTGGAGGATATGTAGTGGTTACTTTCAGTTCTTGTGATATCAGAAATGATTTCCTGAGGAACTTGAGCTTCGATAATTATTTCTACCAGGATAAATTGATAAAGCCACGGGGAGTAATTTTTAGCAGTGGAGGACCGGTCAGGGTGTCAAGCTACCCGATGGCAAGTGGGCCCTATGGGTCTCCTTAAACACTGTAGTTACTACAAAATATATATTTACTTCACAAGAATGTTAAGTGTACTCTTATCGCCACTTAGGTATTTTTTGAAAATTTTATTTGTTTCTTATAAAAATTAAATGATAGCCTTATACTTGCAGGTGAGCCCCCTTTGTCTCCTAGCAACCAATATTTGTAGACCTAGTCCGCCACTGTTTTTGGAGTATTGATTCCCATGGAATTAACCCTACCACTTATTCCAGTCTTCTTTGACCCAGTTCAATTTTCATTTTTGCTGAAATTTCCTCAATTTTAAGAACACAGGCTTTTCAATTGAGCGCTGCATTTTCCTTCCTTCGATAACTAAATGTATAGCTAAACTTAATGCCATGCAGGGTTAAATAATACATGTCCTCAGCATTTACAAATCTTCCTCCGAAATTCCTCAGAATTTCTTTAAAAGAACTTCGAGCTCCCCTATCCCTCAATGTTTATGTTTTTGGGAGTTTAGACACCGTTCGCTATTCTGGCCAAGAGAGCCAACAAGCGCGAAGTAGCGCCGATTCTATCTGGCTTAATCGGTAACTGATCGCATGCAAATCCACGGCGTTTCTCGCACGAGAGAGCCGGTGGACGGGCCGAGCGGGAGGAGAAAAAAGAATGTTTCCCTGGCTCTCGGCCAAAGAAGCGAGAGTGGTGATCAGCTGCGCGAGATAAAATCTTTACTTCTTTCCTGCTGTCCCTTCGCCAGGCCACGATCTCAATACACGCTCGCTCGCTCGCTTTCAGCCTGGGCCGACAGGCCGGTCGGTCACGATCACAGACGAAACCGAGCATGTAATTGTCTCGTAAATTCCGAGTATCGGTTTAATAGAATATAATAAAAACGGCCGACGTACCGATGAATTCGAGAAATTTGTTTCTTTCCCCTATCGCGTATGAACCAGTGTGCTCGCGGTAGGTATACACCGCAGAGCAAATGGGGCCAGTTGGCGATGGATAAGATCGCTGAATCAGCCCATAATGGCCGGGAAACGTTTTTAATTCGCTCTTCGAAGAGCGTCGAAATTGCTGCAGTTTTGTGAGTGAAATGTTGAGAAAATGGCTAATGTTTGAGAGGGTACTGTTAGTTTTGATTATTATTTTGTAGTAAGGAATTGGGAACGATGATGTGCCTTCATTGCATTTTGTTAAATAGAATGTGATAGTAGGTCGATAATGGTAGGAAAGTATTTTATTTCATTGGAATTCGTCATTTCTTTTTCTGTGATTATTGTTCCAAACGAAAAAATTTCACGAATGTTCCGGTTTAATTCCTGAATTTGTTTGGTTTTGTAGTTGAAGTAGAGACTTTCCAGGTTAATTTATTTAAAAAAAAAGGAAATTTAGTGATAATGTACATAGTGAAACAGTCATTTCATATTTCTATATATTTTTTTTTTTTGAAAGTAGAATTGTAACTATGATGATTAGTGGAATACATAGCTGAATATCTATTTTGAATAGCTACATTTAAATATTCAAGGAAAGTCTTTGACGTCAGTCATACACTCGAACTCGATGTCTTCTCCGTGAATCTTAATTATTATTGACGTCAGGTGTAAACGTGCGCCTTCGTTCGACACGTCAGTTTGCGCAGATGTTCTCGGCGGCGATAATCCCCGCTATAAATATTCGTGCGTGATTATCGGACGTGTCACTGGAAAATTGAATCGAATTCGGAGAAGAAGTATCACCGATACGCGTGGTAATCATGGGCAAAGTAAGTATTTCAATCGAATTCAGTGCTGTTTGAGAAATTAGGAAAGTGGGTAATGGAAATTGATTGGTAAAATAAAAATTGTCATTTTGAAGTCTATTACGAATTTCTGGTAATAATTTATTCAGATCTAAATATTCTAAGTAACTATATTGACAAATAGAAGTATCGATTAAGGATTTTAATTTCTTTGTTCCATTGTAAACATTCCTTAAACTAATTCTTATGTTTAAGATATGAATGAACAACAATGGAATAAATAATAATTATATGATTGTGGTAACTTTAAACGTACATTTGTTAAATCAAAGAAATTCCAGTGTGCATAACGTATTTTTATTTATTTATTTAATATATCATTTTATTTTGTTTCCTTATTCAACTACTTTAGGATTTCCAAACCGACAGTTTCAGATACTTCGAGCAATGAAGCTTGCAGTTTTCGCAGCAGTAGTGCTGTTGTATCTTGCGCGAGAGAAGCAGGATTATGACTTCGACCCTATCAAAGTTTAAATCACTGCCATTTCTACTAGCAAGATGACTTACGTGGAAACTTACGAGGCGCCTAACGCGCCAAGAATGGGTTCTTATTCTGCTTATAGTCGATTGCTATGATTTTGTATATACCGTTGTATATAAATTGTATATTTTCGAGCAAATAGAAATCGTATAAATTTGATCGAAACAAACGTCTACAATGATTAACGTATTCAACGAACTCAGGACGTCAAAGCTGAACTAAATGTGACGTCAAGAAATGAACACTATATGTATAATGCACAGTAGTGGATCCTAATAAAAGTGAATCTCATATAATAATCTATACTTATATAATCGTTGTGTCACTGATTCATCACCGTCCAGCCCAAATCGCTGACCCTAAAAATATGAAATTCACAAATTCCTTTTGCGACGTAGGTTCTCGATAAGAAGAGATTTTTTTAAATTCCAACCCGAGGGGGGTAAAAAGGGGTGAAATATGTTTTCTCGTTCTCCTTATTATTTCTAAGGCCCGATTAAATATCAACTTGGTATTTACTTAGAAAGATTACTCACACAAAGGTCTAAAAAACAGATTCAGCCTTTTACCCTGACCAACCCCTCAGAGGATGAAACGGGGTGAAATATATTTTCTCGTACTCCTTTTTATTTCTAAGGCCCGATTAAATATAAACTTGGTATTTACTTAGAAAGATTACTCACACAAAGGCCTAAAAAACAGATTCAGCCTTTTACCCTGACCAACCCCTCAGAGGGTGAAACGGGGTAAAATGCTTTTTTCACTAGTTCCTTAATTTCTCTTAGGCACGATTAAACATCAAATTGGTTTTTACTTCAAAAGGTTACCCACACAAATGCCTAAAAATCAATTTCAGAATTTTGCCCCAATCCACCCCTAAGGGGGTGGTGAAAAAGAGTGAAATGTATTTTCATAGAGTCCTTAATATCTCACAAGCCCGAAGCAAAGCGCGGGGATATTTTGCTACATAGTAATTTATGAAAGCAACTATTAATATTAACATAATCAATACAGGAAGAGAGATAACCGTAGGCCTCGCGAGGACGCGTCCATTCCCGTTTACGTGCTTCCACCGTCATACATCAATGTCACACGAGAGAAGGGTGCTGAAATAGTGCGACATTGAAGCTTTGCACGCGGATGGACATACGGTATTCGTAACATTGTATGCATATCAGACAGCTGGGCAATGGGCGAGGAAACATACCCTTCACAATGACCGCCATTGCACTTCTACTTCAAAACTCTTGCAAATTGCAATATCCCGAGACATCTGGATCCTGCAACTGTTCAACTTCTGGCGCACCTTGGACCTCCGCATATAAGATTCCTAAAAATTCACGGAACAAACACACCTTGCCCTTTGTCCCTCAATCTCCCATGCCCACAAAATTACAATTCCACTAATTCTCCTCAATCGAATCACCCACAACCCAAAGAACCCCGCAATCTCCAAACATCAAACCTCCGAACTTGTCTCCTCCACCGAGTTCCATCAAAATCTCCTCCATCCAACCTTTCGCAGAAAACACCAAGTCCCACGTCCAAATTCGCTCCCTCATCCAAAGCTCACTGTACCACGCGCAACAAAAACATTCCCCGCCCCGTCTTTCGCCCCTCCCAAAGACAAAGCTGCAGAAGCTTCCAGGCTCACCCTCGCTGTCCACTCGATCCGGCCACCGAAACCCTCCCCGCAATCATGCTCCTCGCGAGAGCTCCGTGAACCGTTGATAAAAGCCTCGCAGGGCTCCTCCGTGCTCCTTGCCGAGCCCCGAAGAATCCAGTGACCTTCATCTTCGCGCGGACCCCACGCAAGCTGGCCAGCGCTCTCCCACGAGATGAATTTATGAGCAGGGAAATAGAGAGACAACCGTGTCCTCGGCGATGGCGGACCCCGGGGTGGATGTGTACCTGTTGTGTCGTTACATAAGGGAACGGCGCGTGTACATGCGCAGGACGGCCGTGTATGGGGCAACCGAGGGAGCCTCATAGGCGTAGATAAACGGCTAGATAATGCGCCACGCTGACAGAAAGTCTCCCCGTAGCTACCTGCTCCGCGGGATGCCTCGTGTGTCGCGGGACGATCGTCCCCGATCGCTGCCGCCCTCCTCCCCTTCGCCCCCACCACCACTATGGGACCGGGCCCAGAATCATCGGTGAATTAGGGAGCATGATTCGAGCATTCCTCCGTGTCGCGATCCACGACGCCGCTGCCGGCTCGTGGTTATGGATTTTCGGCTCGACAGAGCTGGAGGACCGGAGGGGGTGGGTTTCTACGAACGTTTCGTGATTCCGTTGTCCTTTTTCCGTTGACTCGGTCTCGGTGGCTGTAATTGAAGGCTGGGACATGCATCTGACGCATTGTGGAGGGGGATGAGCGTTCGATCAGCTGCTGTGCGAATTTTTTTCGATGATGGGGTATGACACTGGTTCGAGAGGCTTGGGATATTGGAGTGAGTGCGTTTTGATAGGGATTTTGGGAGGGGAGTTTGTAATATTGAAATGGTAGAGAAGTATGGAAGTGTGTATCGGTATGTTTTAGTGGCATGGTAGTGGAGTGGAGATTAAATATAAATGAATGGGAATTTAATTCTAGCTAACAAGGGGACTGCACAGGTTATGTAATCGGTGCTGGAATGAGACTGGATTCACATTGTAGTACACACCTTGTGTTACAAAAAAGGGGTTTATCAAAATGGGCCTTCGTTTTCGAGAAATTTGAGTTGAAAGTTTTGCAAGATACTAGTATTTCATCATTATTTTGTTTCAATAATGATGTTAATAATATATATTATTACAATAATACTGCACACAAAGTACAAATATAATACAAGTGCAGATGTAATATAAATATAATTGCTTGGTAACAATGTTTGCGCCACTGAAATACTAATATCGCGCAAAATTTTGAACTCAAATTTCTCGATAACGAAGGCCCATTTTGATAAAACCATTTCGGTTTTGTAACACTAGGTGTGTACCAGAGTTGGGCAAAATGTAATCTAATTACGTTTTACAATTTACAATTAAAACGTAATTGTGCAGTTGATTACACATTATTTTCTGTAATCGTTAATTTAGGTAGTTGACCATTTGGTTGCATCAACTACCTAAATTAACGATTACAGAAAATAATGTGTAATCAACTGCACAATTACGTTTTAATTGTAAATTGTAAAATGTAATTAGATTACATTTTGCCCAACTCTGGTGTGTACTACAATCTAAATCCAGTCTCATTCCAGAACCGATTACATAACCTGTGCAGTCCCCTTGTAAGATAGATTGCAGTATAACAGAACTTGAAAGTAATTTATTTTTAAATATTTCAAGGTGCCAGAAAAACACCAATTTTTGTATAAGAATTCTATTCAGTCCCTGTACACTCCGCTTTCAACTTTCCCAAAGCGGGTGCAAAGGTAACAGAAACATCACGTTTTTAAATTAATTGTATACCCTACTGATCCCATTTCGATAGGAAACACAACTTCAAAACCACGTTCATCGGGCCACTGCTGTTTGTAAAATACGTGGCGCCTTCGTATCGAAGATTTACAATATTGATTTCACGCACGAGACATCGGAATTCGGTCCTCATGATTGATGCACGATGACAAACGCGACAAGCGTACAAGATGTCATACCTGTGACTTTCTACTTAATTACGAATGCGAAAACGAGTCCTGTGGAACGATCGCCCCCGGATCACACAAACGTAGCGCTTATTTCCGGGGGTCACGATGACAAGAAAACTCGTCTCTCTCGTTATAAATATAGCTTTTTGAAATTATAAACGATGCAGGAATTCGTGAAGTGTTGGCACGAGCATCCACAGAGTTTAAAGTTATACGATTGAGAAAGATGTATACATATGCAAATGTGACAACATCTAAATAGAACGACGAAGCTGAATTCATTTTTGTTCGCCTCGTTTATTCCTCCTTCGGGTGATGTAAGATTAATCATTTTATCGAAAAGGTTACGTGGTATGCGTCTGTTTCCCTATGTAAATAAGACTTATAAAATATTCAGCTCTGAAATTTTGCATTCGAGTATTCATTAAAATCAGAATTTTCAAGGTGGGAACGTTCACTTCTAAGAACGATACCATTATTAATTTCCACTTGCAGTATATACAGTGCCGGACAAAAATATTGGGACACCCCTTAAAATAAAATAACGTTTTTAAAATTGATCCAAACGACTTCAGTTCTTTTAAGAAGCTAGAAGGATTAGTTCTAAAGATATCTTCCAGCTTCTCAAAGAAACTCATTGTCTCAATACTTTTGTCTGGCACTGTAGGTAAGAAAATAATTATTTAAACTAGTTTTATTCTTACATATACCTAACAGAAACACATACAAAATCTTCAAATTCCATTTTCTCTGAAAAATTTCAGTAGTGCACCCCATACGTTTAACACGCAATTATAATTATTATATGTACGCACACTAACTGCATTCAAAACTGTCAAATAGGTGATACAAATCCTCCGCACCACCATCCCCAGAGCTTTCCAATTAATCGGCGCTCGTTGAGCGTGATTTTTCGCGCCTCGAGCAACAGCCACGTTCCCGGAACGCCTGTAAATCGCGGAGCGTCTCGGTGGTGAACAATGCGGAAATTAAAAACTAAACGCTAAGGCCGAGCGAGCGCGGATCCCGTCCGGGACACGGCGATCTCGTTCGAGGCTCACCTCGTTGTGTTTTTGCTCTGCATAAATGATGAGCTCGGGTATTTTAATGAAGACATTCCACGGGCGCTCGCCGGCTCCTTGGCGCACGGCGAGAGAAAGAGGAAAAGGCCAACCTCTGCTTGAATAGACACGTTCCTTGCCGCGCTTTGCTCCGCCTTGCTCTATTGGCGTATTGTCAGGTGCGCCGTGCTACCGTGGCCCCGTTGATCACCCGATCACAATTATTTCACGACGATCCTGCTCGCTGCTCCCACCGAGATATGTGACTGCGCAGCGGGGAATTTCTGCAGCTTCCTCCCATCTTTTGTGGGGAACTTTTCCTGCTCGTAAGGCCATAGTGGAGTGCGAGAACTTTTTCTGTTATGGTTTCGAGTTATCGGTGACTAGTCAGTGATAGGAATTAGGTAGGAGTGACTTGGTTGGGAATCCTGTGTAGAGACCAACCTAAGCTCTCAGTGTTCCGAGTTTAATGCAATTAGTGTATTGAGATAGTTGGACTGAAGAGAAGCACTTAGACACCGGGAATAAAATTGCAGCTGTAGTAATAGTAGAAATAATGTAATGGTTAATATTAGCAGCATATCCAAATTACTTAAGGGGACATTCTCATTAAAAATTTTCAGAAAATTGACTTTTCTACATATAATTGAGCAGTCAGAGCTAAACGGTCTAACTCACATTTTTTTCGAAATTGAATTAGTAGTAATATCGTATTCTAATAGAATCTACTAACCATATAAAATAGAAAAAAAAAATTTTAATGTGGATTGGCCCGTTGTTGCTCTGACTGCACTCAATTGTAGTATAGTATCTGAAGAATACTCAGTAAAAATAATAAGACGAAATTTGTAACGGTATAGATTCCACAATGATAGAAACAACGACTCGACCTCCAAACGGCCACAACGTACCTACACTAGTATTTAATGAGTTAGGTACCTAAAAAGATTCCAGTATAAGTAAGTACTTCCCCTGACTATTATTCTGAACAAAACCATCAGCCAACATAGTTTTCCAATAATAATGGCAATAATAATGGAATAATACTTCCTCGCTGTCATATGAAATATCTTATTATAGTCGTGTTCTGATTTATTGGCCGGTGAGTTTCCTGAAGGGTATTCTCCCACCACCTGCTGCTTGCCTCGGTGCTACTTTTCTCTAGCTTCTCACCAAGATCCTAAGGAACTTCAACTGCCAATCCACGATCGTCAGGTGGTGGTGGCTGATTTGTCCTTGCGCGCTGCTCGAGAAACCGAACTCACCGGCCAATAAATCTGAACACGACTATAGATACACCGATTACTAAAAACAGAGCTGCCGTTCGGTTTGACATTGCCATTCGAAGCGACAGAGATTCCACTTGGACGACTCATTATCGATTACTCTGCGTCACTCTATTTAGCATTCACCCTAGTCCAGTAAAAGTGGCTCGTGGCATTAAGATACAGGCAACATCTCGCTCACCGTCGGAGGAACGACTTTTTTACAGTCACTTCGTGATTTTCACGAATCACAATGCACCTGCCCTTACTCGGGTGGCTGGTTTTATTGGCTCGACGCACCCCCAACGATACATTCAACGACGCAAATGAGACGTGACTTGAAAACTAGTAGGGGTCCCGGCAGATCGAACACGTGCACCCAGTGCACCCACTTAATCGTTATTCCGATGCGTTACGGCTATTAGCGAATAAACCAATTCTGCCTGTCGTTTTCAGCGTGGAGAATTGTGGGGGCCTATTGTTGCTGGCTACTTGATGACAAAATTTTTTTCCTTCCGCCAGGCAGCACACGAATGAATTTTATTGAATCTTTCATTTGTCATATCATTTCTTCGAGTTTTTTATGCTGCGCGGTTATAATCGAAAATGATTGAACATATTCTCACTTTTATTCAGTTTTGACAAAATTATGAAATTGATAAGTATGTTTGTCAATTTCTTTGCTATTAATATTTGTAATTAATGTTTCGTTGGGTTTCTGTGTATCTTCTTAACTGTATCATTAATGATGAGTAAATATTTATGTACACTGCCTACGTGTTGACACTCTGTTTTGTGAAAGAAATGAGTATGATGATTGATTCTTGTAGTTCTAACGTTGAGCTCCGTGAAATAAATATCTTTAATATCTTTGTTACTTTGAGATAACATGTTATATTATCTATATCTTATATTGCAGGTGTTAATTCAGGAACGTTCCATATTCAGAAATTCAAATTATAATGAAATGAAATTGTTATGTACCGATTAATTTATATGCAATCCTTAATATCCACTAATGTCTTAAAAACAGAAAATTAACTCAAACTATTTTCTTAGAAAATTAATATTCCTCTCTAGTACCACTTTGAATGATCACTGTTAGACAATTTAAATACAAAATAATCCTTAACCCTATGTGCTGCATTAAAAGCTGGGCATGAAGCAATCAATTATCTACATCATAAATGAAACACCAACTATTAACTATTACCACATTAACGTCACATCAAAACACTTCACCGAATATTGCCCAAGAATTCCTTCCGTTTAAAAGCCAACCGCCCCTGTTCACCGAAGACGCCCGACGATCCGGAAGTCGCGGTTCTATCAAAAGCTCCCACCGGCTACCGGTTTTCTGCGACTGCACGCGAACAAAAAGGGAACCGGGGACCGCGATGGAGGTAAAAAAAAAGCAAGCGAGGACACGGAGGGGCGGACTACGATATCGGGAAGGTGGACGTCGTGTACCGCGTACCCGGGACATCGTACGTCAAAGGTTCGAGCCCGTGGGAACACAAGGGAGAGATGCCTCCAATACCGAGGCGATGCCGAACCGAAAGTGTTCCTGCAGGTAGACGACGGCGGGGAACCTCTCCGATGGGTGGCGAAAGAGGAGAATGGGTACTAGGGAAATTCTCCTCCGAGAAGGGAGTGAAATCGGTGAGCAATTGAGAAATTTAAATGGTAAACTACGCAAGTGCCGAAGAAATCGGTAGTTAGTTTTCTAGTGAAAAAAATTGTAAATTCCATGCTGAATGCGGTGGCAAACGCTGTAGGTGCTAGAATAATCTAAATCATAAGTAAATCGTCGCTGTGGTTGAGAAGAAAATACTGAAAGTGTTCACTTCTGGCATCATTTACCATTTCAACTCCTCGATGTAGATGTCATTAGAAGGGAATGTAAAATTGAACTGCAGAACTTGGGAATTCTTTAATCTGTTCTACTTTTATTTCTGTAAGAAATGCTTCATTGAAACTTACATAACTTTAAAATTCTTGATACGTTTAAATGTAGGTATTCCTTTCATCAAGGAGGCAAGAGCATTAGTAGCACGTCTCCTGCAATGTGTAGAAATGCATTCCTCGCAAGATCTCGCAGATCATATGACAAATTAGGCTTAGAATCTTGTATCTTCTCTCTTGCATCTATCTTCTTGTAATTGTTTAAGTGGGATGTACATTCGCGTGTGTAATAAACAGGCCCGGCGCGTGGGATTTTTCTTGCGTGTGCGATAAATATTTGGGGCCTTTCTAAAAATATGTTTTCGAATTAATAGCGAATAAAAAGAACAGGAAATAAAAATCAAATGAGAGCCGTTCTACAATATAATCTTACTTATACCCTACTTAGTTCTGTTTATACAAATTTACGTTGCTTAAAAATTGATCTCATATTTTTTTAGGCCTTTTAGACGTTTCTTCTCTTGCGGCGCCTTTGTGCATCGCGCATGTTCACACGCAACCATGAGTGTATGGAAACAGAGGAATATATCGATAGTGTTTTAAAAAGAAATGAAGTCTTAGGAACGAATAACGTTAATTATTATCTGGAATTTCAACTCCTGAGAGGGCCAAGAACTAAATAGAGGGGGGACAGACGGGACGGAGAAGAAGAATAGAAGGGGTTAGGCATCTGCCTCAGGTGACACAGTCGAAATATGCCCGTCGGCATTCCTAGACGTTTTTTCGGTCTTTGTCAAGCATGGCGTCACTGTGTCATCGAGACCGCGGCGATTCGAAGTCCAGACGTATGTAGCTTTTGGATCTCTTCGATCATTCCAATCTTCGAACCCTGTTGATCTGATACCCACTGCACGATAGGCTTTGGATACCGAAATCATGTGACTAAGATCAGTGGAGGTGCTTCAAAATGCGTTTATGATTTTTATGTTGATATTACATAGATCTCAGGTAAATCACCTGAATACTATAATTGGAATTTGTAATTCACATGATACATACCTACTCATTATAATAATAAAGAATCTCGTGATTTACTTTGTTGGATAATTTAAATGTCCTTGTAGAAAACACTGTAAGTATCAAAATTAAAAAAAAATTAAGGATTTTGTCGAAAAATGTCACACTTGCCAATGGTTATACTGTAGGAAATGTATAATTTGATTTTTTGTATTTATAGTGTTTTCTACAAGGAATCTTCAATTGTGTTTGTTTAAAGAGTCTGTGCACAAAACTTTATAATATCTAATGCCTAAATGTTTTCCGTTTTCCTTTCATATTCGTTATGTATTGTGAAACGATTTTATTTATGTTTCTATACCTTTTTATATTATATTACCTAAAATAATTCTCTCTCGAGGGAATGAAGTAAAAAAACAAGAAAAATTTAAAAAATTATACACTTAAATGAGGCTGTTGACAGTAAAAATTTTCCAAATACTTTTGAAATATAACCACTTTGAAGAAAGTTATATACGTTTCAATAATATATTGCTTTACTCGAGAATTTATTATCCACGTCACCATGGTCCAAGGAAGCGTAGCTAATTCTATATAATTGTTTCGGGCACCGTGGATCATCTGCAATGGTGACAAATAGGGGAAAGGACGGGCAGGACGTAAGGTTGGTAAGGTAAAATTAATATTCATATTCACGGTTGGATCATTTGTTCCCCTGGTGCAATATCAATAACCTGACCCTACTAGTATCCCCCTTGCAGGGGTGCCACTCGCGAAAAGGGGACGCACTCGGTATTTAATTACCGCGAATCGAGGGGCTGATCCACGTACAAGTGTGCGGTGGTTTCGTTATAAATTGTTTAATGTTCTCGCAAACGATAGCCAATTCTTCTTTAAAGAATCGCCTCAGAACGAATAAAACAGTCTGCGATTATTAAAATACATCAAATTGATGATAACTACTTAATTTCTTTTAATCTTCGCAAAGCAGAAAATAAACATCGAAAGATTTTCTAAACAATCTTCCTGGTCGCTGAAAGTTAGCCACTAAATAGTTCAGATTTCCTCATATTCCACAAAATGACCTATAACAATACTTCTTTATACAAAATTCACAATTTTCTATTTTTTATAAAAAATTCCATTCGCACGATACATTATTTGTCAAAATTAAATAATTCACTTTTATTGAGTTCATTATCTGCACTCCAATTCCACTTAAGTAGATTATAGTTTTCCGTTACATTCAGAACCAAAGAATTGGGGGAATTCCATTTCAATCGCATAACTACTTAGAGAGATAGAAAGAGAGAGAAAGAGAAAGAGAGAGAAAGAGAGATTGTTAAGTAGCAAACTGAGGCTCGTAGCACGCGATTTCAACGTCCATCGTCAATTGCTTCAGAGACCATCGAATCCACCCTGGCGATAAGTATTCTCGAAAAAGAGAGCCAGGAAGTCTGCTACCGCGTACACGTTTCTCGTGGTCTGCCTCACGTGGCCCTCACGTGGTTTCCTGCTCGTGGTTTTTCCATGTCTAGCCAGCATATGCACGATTGCGTAACAAAACACACAAATCATTCGCGCGACAGAAGAAACAGAACAGACTGATTTATGTTCGGGGAGCGATGGCCTATCTGCATTCGCCTGACGAAATGCAGTTTGACCCGCGGTAACGAACGGACTGTCACTGGGGCTGAGGAATGCGTCGGTTCAGACGTTGGACACGACCAACTTCCAATGGGACACCATCGTTTCGACAAACGATGGCAAATAAAAAGCCACTGTATTGCGACGTGATAAAAGCACGACAAGGAATAAAATAAAAAAGTGCACACCGAGCCACGTGTAAGTGACCCCCCAAGTCGGTTGAATATTCTCAGATAGGTGCTCTGTAACGACAAATTTGCCCACTTGCAGATTTATTTTAACATTCAATTTATCACACAATTTCAAATATGAGCAGAACATAGGTGAACTGGAGGACCATCTCGGGAATACTATCTCTAGCCGCCCGTGGCATTATTTACAAGTTAAATAAGAAATTGATGCGCGGAAGGTAGAGGAAAATGGTCACCCTGGAAAATAACTACGTGGGACTACATATCTGCATTTTTTTAATATCGCCGATACTTTTGTTCTTATTATACTTGTTATTATTATATTCGTTCTTATTCACCATCGTGAAACAGCACCACATGCAAATCCATCCGCATCGCACCAACCACCTCGATTATCCTGAGAGTCACGACGCCCTTTAAAAGATCGTTCATGGAGCAACGCACCCCGCGACATCAGCATCGCTCAAAGGATCTGCCCGTACACGCGCATGCTCGAGCAATAAAAAACAAAGCGATAACATCCTACTACCACTGGAAAGCATCGTTGAAGCGGGGAAAAGGGTCGATCAAACGAAGGACCGCGTTCGAATTTAACCTTGCACCTTTAATCACTCCCGCTGAACAGAGGACGAGAAAAAGAAAAGGGAACGAACCGGCATAAAGGCCGAGAGGCGAGCAGCGCAAGCTCGGTAATTAAAACAAGATGGAACACCTCGGTCAACGCAATAAATCTCACCATTTCCCATTCCCTCCCTGCTTGTCCTCCTCTACCCCTCCTCCACCCCCTCACCCCCCCCCCTGTGCCAGCCACCTATGCTGCTCCCCTGCTTCGGCCCCTCCCCCCGATATATCTTCAGCTTTCCCCTTATCCGAGAGATCGGGACTAGCCCCTTCGCGACGGCCGACGATTTATTTTATTATTTGGTAGATTTACTGGCGGCTACCGTTTATTGGAATCCGCGTCGATCGGAGATTATGAGCCGAGCCGACTTATCCAGATGCACGTCTGTCCCCGGTGCGTTACGAAACGGGTAATTACCGTCGACGGGATGAGTTATCGTTGTCGCGCGAATCCGGCGGCGTGTCGCGTTCCGCGGGATACTTGCTCCGCGAGCGCGTAAGTGGATTTTGTTGTTTCGCTTTATCCGCGCATACCGCGCAACTGGATCGACGTATCGAGATCGCGGTGATGCCGATCACGACGATCGGTTCGCTTTAATCGTCCGAGTCGATTGCTTCTGTGGAAGCGATCGATTAGTGTCTATTAGATCGTCGCGCGGGCAAGGGTTTGCTTGTCGAGGACACGTTTCTGATACACGACTGGGTAGTTAAATTTATGGTATATGGTGGAAGCTCTTTTAAACGAGCTCCTCTTACCTGGATACTACACTATTTGAATGTTTCAATATTCGTGTAGGTGCAGTATTTAATTTGGTGTATTTTATACTTTATATATATAAAATATATAAATATAAATATAATATAAAATATATATAAAAGTGAAATGTTGTCTCTTTGTTTGTCTCTCTTTCACGTCTAAACGGCTGAACGGATTTCAATGAAATTTTGAATATATATTATATACGTCCTAGATTAGATGACAGACTATTTATTTTTTATTTTAGGCTTTTTTATTTCATCATAAATAATTCCCGGGTCAAACCGGATAACGGGTGGGCTAGTCTTTTATAAATGTTTTTGTTCGCAATTGGAGATAGTATCCATGTGATGAAAAGGTGGGACAGTTTTATAAAAAGTTTTCTAATTACCAGAATGTACTTGATGAAGTGTTGAATATGTGATGGGAGAAAGGATATTTAGGAAGTACACTGAAATATCTGAAGACACAATGTAATCACAGGAGGTGGTAATAATTGTGATATAAAAAACTGATATTAAATTATTCTTTCAATCCCATGAAACCTATTTATTTGATACCTAATGAGATTATATCTTTATGATATTCTATGTATCTCGAGTAATGGAATTGAATATGAGATTAACTGTAATAAATTAAATTTGTGAAAACCCTTTTTTGATTCAGCCGCTAAATGGGTTTGGGATCCTTAAATTATTGACCAATAAACTTTTAATCGTGTCTGACTTTATTATCCATCATTCCTCTCATTCCAAAATACGTGAAGATCAATATCAGAAACTTAGCATTCCATTCCCCCAAAATATGCACACTCGTTGGTTATCCTGTATGTATTTCCACAATTTTTATCTTGTTTTTAAATCAGCGTTGTCTCTGCCAAGTATATTTCCAAAAACTACCAACGCCTTATTTAAATAATTCCACTGTTTTTCTTTAACTTATTAATTCCACTATGACGCTTTTGCAGCTTCCTCTCAACTTCTTCATCCTCTCTTACGAAATTCCTTTAGCTTTATCACTTATTCGAATTATATTTCAGATTCCGGTATAGGTAGAAATCTGACAGAAAAGTAACTGCAGCAAGTCGTTCCCAAATTTCCAGTTGAAATTTTCTGACATTGCAACGTTTCCTTCGCAATGCAATGTGATTTCGTTAAAGTCGAAGCTCAGAATCGTCATTATTCTTTCCGGAAATATCTCCAGCGATCTCATTAAAATTTCTCGCCACCTTGCCCTTCCGTAGGTCCGCTCCCGGTCCATTTACATTCGTGCCGCGTCCAATCAGGCTACACATGTTTTACACGTGATAACAACGATCGTCCGAATCCTAGCGACGCCGTTTCCCCTAGGTGACGAAGTTAATTGCTCATTTTCTCATCTCGTTAACATTACCAGCGGCAGGGTGACGCACGTGTAAAGGAAATCGCTCGCTGATCGGGACACATGTCTTTTGACCTTTCTCATCGCCATTTCGAATATTAGTTCTATGTATGTACATGTGTTCCTTTTGAAATATCTCGCCTGCTCCATTAATTTTGCCCTATGGACGTTAGTCACTGTCGATTTTCAGATCTACTTGTGAAACATGGACACATTTTAAGGACAGTGAAAACAGTGCCATAGCTTGGTCATTTTTTTAGTAGCAGTGACGCACTTAGGATTTAATTTTGATGGGAGCCGAGTTGAACGGATAAAAATATTATTAAGAAAAATTGATTGGTACAAATTAAATAAAATTCATTAGGTGATTATAAAATTGATTTAAAGAAGTAAATAAAGTTATCTTGGCCCCCTGGGTGTGCCACTAATGAGTAGTAATCATTAGATATAATGAAAAGAAATTTAAAGATTCCACTTGTCCTTCTCGAGAATATTTTAAGTAACTTGCAAAGATCTCTGGTAAATCCTTTATCAAATTCTTAATCATATCCTCATATATCAGATTACAGTGTCAATCATTCAAAGTTTATTTTTTTAAATTAAAAACCTTTTTGTGATAGAAGAAGAAGTTTTACTTTATAATAATTAGCATGTTTCAAACATTGGATTTGCTTGATAATTAGCTTGTGCACTATTGGTAGATGACAATTGATTTTTACTTCAGTTGGCGAGTAGTGACTGAAATCATCGTATCTACTTACTTTTACTTTTACTTAGTATTAAAAATAGAAGACACCTAAAACATATCCTTGGGGAAAGTGCTCCCGAACCTAGCAAAATAGTACAACGTTTTCCCTCAACGAAAACGAAAGTTCCACGTAGAATTCCAGAAGATTAAACTCCCCATTACTTCCTCTTATTACGTGCTCGATTAACTTTCCGACGTGAGTGGAGCCACTAAATTCAGCGGTGTGTAATTAACCAGCAGCGGCGTAACGAACCGCAGCAGCATAAAATTCTATTTTCTCAGTCAGGTACGCCCCGGTTCTGTTTCTGCCTTATCTCTGTAATCTCTACATTATTAACGTAATCGTGGATACGGGGCCCACGTCCACGGGGCGCTTCGCGTTTCTCATGTTCCTGTGCAGGAAACGATTGCAGGATATACATAGTCGGGCTGCAGGAGACTCAAGGCATGGCAGAATCTCGTCATCGCGGTGAATGCAGGCAATTGTCTTCGATCCTTGCCACTTTATTACTAAATCTAGTTAAATACTTTGGGGGATCTATGACACGACCAACCGTCAGGATCCTCCGTGTAGTGACTACCCGGAAAAAGGGGTCACCACCTTCAATGGAGAAGGAAAAGGAAAGTGCGTTTCGTCCCGGGCCCGCCAGAGGACTCATCAGTAAGGCTTACTTGGCGGGACCCTGCCTTAGACACGCTGGGTATCAGGACTAGGACGGAACTTGTATACAAACCGGGAGGGACCACGACCACCGGCGAGAAACTCTCATGCCTCGTGGCCCTCTGGTGGAGCGTCGGTACCCACAACGGATCCCTACAATACTAATCCAATCAAATCGTTGCAAAATATATGAAAGAAACTTTGAAATTGCTAATATAAAATTTACTCATGAAAGGGTAAATCCGGGGGTGTCGGTACGGCAGGGGAGTTGGTACAGTTACTATATTTCAGACGCTATACGTAAAAATGCTTCAAAGTGCAGACATATTTGTTTCACCAGAAGCCAAAGAGGTGAATGAATAGCGTTATTTCGCTTCCCTCTGTACATTTCTGAATTGAAGGCTATAAAATGTAAATATTGAGGTGATATTAATCAAACGCTTTTTATCAAACAGCGCTGTACAAAATAGTATTTAGAATTAGTATTAACTTTTAAGTTAATTTTTGTTTAATGTTACCCTGTGGGAAGTAGAGGTCGTAGAATTATGATTAAGAAGAATGGTTCACTTTCAAATTGTGGGTGAGGGATGACTCACTTTCTAAATTTTTATTCTATCAGATATCTTTTATTATTTTTGTTATTTTTGTTTATGTATTTTATTTGTTCTCCTTTGTATTAATTTGCTTTGCTAATCGGCAGTAGCTTGTTCACTTTTTATTTGATGTGTTTGTTGATGATTTCTACATATTGAGCGTAAACAAATAGAATTTCAATACATCTGTAGTTATAAATAATTTTGTTTCCTCCTTTGTTATTTTTCTATGAATCATTATGTGGGTCATCTATCGCAAACAGGGCGTCCCATCTCTCCGGGCACCTCAACTTTAGTTTTCAACTCGATTTTCAGCAAATATTGCCTTGAAGTAAATATCGAGCAATTTTACTGAATAAGCACAAAATTCTTAAAAAATTCGATTTATTCTGACAAAATAAATAACATCAGTGTTAGTTTCAATATCCATTTTATTTAAGCTGCAACGACAACCCCGGATCTACCCTTATTCATATCACAGCACTCACGAACATCACCGTTCGACTAAAAAAATATTAAAACCAGATCTGATAACTGCACTTCGCTAAAGTATAACAACACTTAGCATTGATTCGTTCAACGCAGTTTTCACAGTATCGAAATTACCACAAGAAACTGTCGAAAAGTAAATAAGAAGGAGAAGTGGGACAAAAAACCAACACGTACCTTCTGATTGAAGCCATCGACTCATAAGAGGGAAGCGAGCTTGCAAAGTGGTCGGGTGAGTAGTTAATTTGAGAAAACGCAAGAATATAATATTAATGCATCATTTATTTAACACCTATGATGACGATAACATGAGATGGATACGATGCGCTTAAGGTAGAGTAATCCGCTAGGCGAAATGACGGTGTGTGCGTTGCGTGTGTTCACGATGGATGATTACCCTTCTGAGTGGGTGGGTGGGTGTGGTGGGGGGTGGGGTGGGGTGGATAATGGTGGTGATGTAAAGAATAATTTGTGACGTTTCGGGTAATAACTATTTTAATTTGCTGACTCGGAGATATCTCAGAATTTCTGCAGCGCCCGGTGTTATGATACAATAATAATAATAGTAATATATATATATTTATAATATATATATATATGGCAAGATCATTGGTCAATAAATATTTCACTTACGTCTGCAGCTAAATTCACCAAATAATTAGCCCCTCGATCATACTTCCCGGCTTCTCATCTCCCTCAATAACTTAGCTATCGCGGCACATCCGATTAATCACTTAATCCTCGTGGTAAACGAAAATACACTCTATAACGATGATAATATTATTCAAGGAACATGGACCACTCTCTCGCTCTCTATCCCCCTATTTCCCTGGCCGTCGCTGCGTCTGTTTTACCAGCGCTCAGTCGAAATGGACCCGCGGTCGTCCGGCAAACGAGAAGCCCCCGATCGCGTGGCGATCGATCCATCGGAATCGCAATTATTTGGGAAATCTAGACGCGCGTTTCGGTGGCCTAATCCCCTACACTCCTATACGAACTAGAGGCTCTCCTCTTCCAGCGGCCGGTCGGACGTCAGTCGCTACGAAGGTAATAGTGCGCGCAAAGTATACCTCTAATACTATTCCAGTTGTACGCTAATAGTAGATTCCTTAAAATAATTAGGTAACACTATGTACACTTGCTCGACCGCGTCGGTCCTCGCGTCCGCGCGGTCACATAACAAAGGTCCGTTCTTCTCCTCCCTCACTCGCCTGTTCGCCAGGAGCCCCGACGGATAGATCCCCTAGCATGCTAATATCACGTTAACGTCCCCTAAGTACGCCCGTCTCCTCTCGTTGTCCCTTCCTCGATCATTGCACGCCCGCCATATTGTCGCTTCCGTTCGTCGGTGTTCCACGTCCCTCGCCGTGTTCCTTTTCCACGTCACCTGGCGTTCCGTAGTTATCGAGCTCGTGTCTTCCGCGGTCACACCCGACGGGGTGTCGCGAACTAGTTCGGCCCACGAGACTCCGGGGCTCGCTTCTAGAACCAGTAGAGGTCTTTGGGATCCTGCACCTGAGACTCGAGACCTGGAACAGCGAAAACGGAACGGGGATTCTTAATGTGAACGCCTTCGAACGCCTCTTGACAGCGAAGAGAACGACGTAGCTAAGCATTGCGACTCGTCCGAAATAAGGAGCTAGCCTCGCGGTACGGAGTGATTTAATGCGGTTAGTTTAAAGCCGTCTCTTGATGGAGGTCGTTTCGATGGAGCGAAGAAGAGTTTCGGGACGCGACTTATCTGGGAGGTCTATTCACAGCAACTGCGTGGTACTTATGTATACACAAGTGTGATATGTTGAGATGTGTCTGATCGTGTTCCTGACGTTGACTCGCGATGCTCTGCCTACCGGGTGAGCTTCTCCCTCGATAATCTTCATCTAACATTCCCCTGATAACCGTGTTCTGGGAGCTGACTAGCCTACCACTTGGGTTGCCTAGAGCCTTCGAGGTGACTGGAGCTGGAGGTGCGTAGGAATATTCCGAAACACTCGGGGATCTTTCGAATTGAAAATGCTCTGCTCGGATGTCCAAAGGGACTCGCTGTGGCTGAGATACGCGGTACTTGAACTCGGAGACTTTTCCCACCGGCGACTGCTCTGATACTTGATGTGCATGCTCACGGTCAATCATCAATTGGACTGGAACGACACCACTGACAATCCCCGCGGGATAGGACTTTCACGCACACGACAAGTAATTGGTTACTCGGAGAGGTAGGGATGACTTTTTCTTTCCGGCGGCCGGCTCATCGTTCATCGAAATTTATAACGCGGCCAGCCCGCGTAATAAAAGAAGAGTCAACGTTTTGACGGATGCGAGGGTGCAGAACTGGTGATGGCACCCGCTGAGCGACACGGACGGACAAACCGACGGACGGGCCGAGGGAACGGACGGTTCCGAACGGACGAACGGACAGACGGACGGGGGGACCAGCGGAATATGTCACGAGATCGACCAGTTAAGATCTCATGTTCCTTACAACGGTTGCACGCATGCGTCCATGGCTATCTTCGATCTTGATATCTCCGAAGAGGAGCCCTGCGGATCATCCTGGTCCTCGAGGTTATGTACATACTCTTCGGGGATCCGGCCGTCCCTCGAGAATCATTCGTAATTAAGGGGAGGTTTGTGGGAATTTGTTCGGCCTGAGTAAACGCGAGTAGTCTTGTGGTGAGATGAGGATGTGTCGCGATATTTTTTATTCAACTGCTTCTATAGGATTGTACGCTAGGGTGAACGCACCAATAATTGGACACTTAAGGGTAGTGAATGAACACTATTATAAAATTATTTTTGCAGCGGGATTCACTCCTCGTGCTGGAAAAATTCTTTGGACATGAAGCAAGAAATTAAAAGAAATTTTTGATTAATTAGTTGCTTATTGTAATAACTTATTTTATTCGGTTTAGTAAAGAATGTTCATTTACTGGTACATCCAGCCTACCTCTCATAATTTTCGAATTAGATACTGGTCGGTATTAAAGAAATTAGTAGCTTCGTGTTGGGTGACTCGGTTTTATGTGCCACCTTGCCGTATAATGTCACTTTTAAAGACTTTTCTATTTTTAATTTCATTATTAAAATATAAGAGCTACATATCTGCAATTATTAGCCAATAAATATAATTAATCATACTTCCATATAGTTTTATTGTTTTAACTGTACCTACTTATGCTTGAGAGATATCCTGTTTCAAAATTAACTGTGCCATATTACACCGAGTCACCCTACGTATTTAGATTTTTCAAAAGCAAATCAGATTCATTTCTCTTGTATCCATCTCTGTGCTTTTCGCAATGACAAAATGGGAATATTTTAGGAATTTACTGACAACTTCTTTGATATTGATGATAGATACATCGCATTAGATAATTTTTTGATTTTTGAGTGTCTAGTAATAACAAAGGCGTTGCTTAATCTGCTAAGAGTTCCACGAAATTAAATTGCTTCCTGTCAAAAATAATTTTAACACGCATCTCTGAGCTATAAACTTAAGAGAATGCTGAGTATTAAACAGCGGAAAAATTATGGCCCATTAATTAAGGCCTTTCTACACGAGACACTTTTATAGCTGACGAACTGTTGTTTAAGAAACATTCTCAAATTTTCTGTATTTTTGGAACCAACACCACCTCCGCCAAATTAATATATGCGAACCACCAATCGTGAGTCACAAAGGTGAAAAGGCTTTTAATCGACTGCTCTCCGTATCGGCGAAGCTTCGTGTTGCAATCGAAGAAGATGGACGTTTTCGAATATGTACTTAAATTCATGGCACGTGGTGCGCTCGTCACGGACGATTAAGTTCGTATCTGTCGGCGCACACGTGTCAGCACGTGGATCTACCTGCTTCAAAGTCAGCAACGTGTGCCCCCGTACGTTACCATATTGGCGCATGCACGCTGAAAGAAACACGGGGAGGAAGCACAAAAGATTTGATCTTACGGGCGGCGACGGGAATGCGAGGCGCAGTTTGATAGAAAGTCAGTGGACTGGAAAATGATGCTAGAAATACAGTGAGGTAGGAGGAGACTTCGACGAACCGATGATGTAAATTGAAAGGCTCGATTTTCAAACACGAATTCGCTTGAAGTTGGCCAAATTCGATGGATTGCTTCAAACGATTCGAGAGGTAAATGTTTCTATGAGTACATATCGATTTAATGTAGGTATGTTTTTAGAACAGGTGTCTTCAAATTGTAATTTTAAATATTTTGAATTTCATGTATGAATACTTTAAAGCGGTATGAAGCATTAATAGTGACAAATAGAAACTTGAGCACAATTTAATTATGTGAATTTTATAACTAAATTCTAATTAATTAAATTAGATATTAAATTAAATTTTAATTAACCAACAGAATTGAAATTCATAACATTTCTGAAAATTATGGATATTGAATATTGTCACTTTTATACTTTAATTGGAATTTCTGTATGTATATAATGTGCACACTATGCACTGCACAGTATTTAAACGACTTTTCCACTATGTGTAATATTTGCATGACTTCTATAATAGGTCTGCACCACTGAAACTACTAGGTACACTTCCCACGGGATCTACACCCTGTGCAAATAATCCGAAAACTCTGCAAACACTGGATTAGTCGACGAACGACCCCTGTGCAACCAATTGAGCGAACCATAATCGTGCCTATGAGCATCGCAGTTAAGATTTTGAATCAACTAAAAGTGGTTAAATACTAAACACAACAATATTTAAGAAGGTATGGTTAATTACAGTAATGTTACTTTTCAACGAACATTACACAGTGTCGATACATTTGATTCACAAGAAAATCCAATTACGAAATAAAATTATTCTTCCATGTTTGTCTAAACATCGCTTACGTCCCAAAGTTTCATTTACATCTAACAATCTGTCTTTTACATGTATCTTTCAATCACCTCTTTAGTATTTCATTTAACTCTTATAGCTTCAAACACATTAAATTACTATTATACTGTATTTATTATACTCATCTTAAATACATTAACACATTCATCAAACCAAAAATTTGTTTTCCATCTAAAATCCCACCCACCCTTCTATTCTCATAAAAGTATACCTTACGTTTAAAAATCCAATAAAATTCCTCACCATCTATGAATATTCCCTTTTCAATGAAAATGTTGATAACCCTCTATTAAATTATTGGCATCTTTCAAATCACTGGGATCGTTAAAAGTAAAAATTAAAATCACAATCACGTCGGTCACGTAATTTCCATTATTGCCAAAGGGCAAATATAATAATTGATCGTTGCGGTGGCACGCCTAACAAATCCCGTGTAATACGGTCTGCTCCAGACGAAAGTGGCGAAGCCCCCTAGCCATAATCGACGTGGGTCCTTCCGTATAAATACAAGGGGGTGACTCGGAAGGCCAGCGGATACTGGGCAATATTGTCCACGTTATCCAACACACCATTTACCAGCAACACCCTCGTCCATTTTGTTCCAGCATATTGGTCTGGCATACTCGGCCGTGAAAACGTAATAGCCACGTATACGCGGCTGGCATAAATCGCCCTGACACTTATGGTACATTATTCGATGGCCGCGGCCCTCCGTATTGAATTGGGGATGCTCTCTCACGGAGATCATGATCGAACGTTTAGCGACTCCCTTAACCGAGACTCGAGAGCGGAGGTGACATTTAAATCGATGAAATTGTAGTCAGATCATTTTTGTGTTTGATGAAGATCATTGATCGACGGAAGTTCTTTTTAGTACCTTTAGTGCTAAGAACCACGATATTTATCGGAGACAAGATTCTTATTCAAAGGAAAAAGGTATTTCCCAATTCAGTGTCGAAATCAAAATTTGAACAAAAGAAAATAAAATTATGAAGAATGTAACGTAACTGCTATTTAGCTATAATTGAATATTGCAATCTAATTTTCTGATTACTTTTTATGATTCTACTAAAAATATCAATTTCGACCATGGCAAACATATAAATTTCCACAGTTCATTTCATTAAATAATATTTATTTGAAGAATGACTTTCTGTATATCGTTTCACTTATAATTACTTTGAAAATAGTTTTAACATCTGATTTCGCTTTGAATAATATTATTGAATTCAGATAATTTCTTCTAAAGAATGAATTTTCTGAGATAATCTTGGAGCTATTGAGAAAATTTAATTAAAGACTGGAATAATTTTAATACTATATTTTCCTTTCGAAAGACTTTTTATATTTACGATACTCAAAGAAAGATTTTAAGTTCTGAGTAAAGAAACAGTATACGATGTATGTAAAAAGTAGCATATAATTCACCGACCAATTGTTAGCAAACAATAATCATTTATGACTGAAGAATAGGCGACAGAGTGTTTCCGTTTGAAACCTCAAACGCACACAGTCTGGTGAATACAAAGTTACAGGCGAACGCACCTGTTATGAATGTTCAGTATTCAATATCGCGATATCAAAGAGCATAGCAAGATGATGGAAGGAGAAATTCCCTTCGGTGTTCCCGGCAAAGAAACCGGCGCACAAAGTCGACGGAAATTCGGAGTGAAACGCGCCCAAGTCCGAGAATTTTGCAACTCGGTCTTTTCTGTTCCAATGTAAACTTAATTACCTTTGCGTTTTTTCCTGGAAATTAATGAACATTAGCGATAAATCTTGGCGTCTCTGTGTAACACTGTACGAGTCCCTCAGTGTTAACATTAAAAGAGTTGCGTTGGGAAATGAAATATTTCATAATGATTTCATTGCACTGAGAAATTTGATTGAAAAAAATTCAGTAGCTTGAAATTTTTTACTTTTGTTCCCAGTGCGTAGGGATAATTATAAGTATTGAATTATTCTGACTAAATTTATTTGAGGAATCGACTAGCAATTCAGAAACACAAAACTTTCTAGCAAAATTTTACTACTCTTTGTACTTGGCATTAAGTAGTATTTAGTTAAAAATACAAAAAGAAGAAATAACTTTTGATTACTTCCATACATACACAAACTGGAAGCTCGCAACTAAAATGTAATTCAAAATTCTCAAAAGGAGAAACAAAACTCGGTTGAATGTACTTCTCTAAAATGAACAAAAGTGCTTGAATTTTAAAATTCCACCCTCATAATTTCCATTTGAAGAGAAAGACCCCCGCCCCCGTCGTTTTCGGTCGTCTCTAACTTCGGGTGGCAAACTCAACGTCAAAAGACGAAAGCTGGACGTTGGGATTAAATTAAATCGAACACCCCCGCTCTAAAAAGCGAGGATCCGACCCCAGCGACCCGTCGACCCTTCCCCCTGTCGGGGGATAGGTATTGAAAGCATCGAGATGACCCTTATCAATGGGGGTCAAACCCCTCGTAGTCCTGAAATCCAATATACTCGTGGTAAAGGAGAGCCCCCTACTTTGATTCGACCCCGTCTCGAAACTCGTATGCACCGATGAGCGGATATTAATTGGAAATTAAGCCACCAAATCCTTGTGTCTTCGACGTTTCCGTACGATATTGCTCGGGTCCTTTATGGGACCTGAATTGCATGCACATGAGAACAATGATTCGTTAACATGGTCAAAGTAATTGCTACTTCATTGAAAGTTTGTTAATGACTTATAGCTTTGGAGAGAATATATAATTCAAAAGCAGAAAGAAGGAACTTCTTTCATGTCCTTTGATACCTTTTAATGGTTCAGTACTTTATTTTATAAGTTACTTGAGTTTGAAGTATATCTACCAGGCAGCGATGAACACTTAGAGAGAATCAGTGACAAAATCAATGAATTATGCGCTCTTGATATAAATATAAATATTTTGAAAAATTCCTACAGCAGGTGTACCTTAATGGTCACATTACTTCTCATATACGTTTAAGTATTTTTATTTGCAAGACTCAAAGCAGGTACTGTAGAACTCATGATGAATAATCTATGTTGAATTCTAGAATGGACATCTGTGAATAATTGCTAGAGGTTACATATTGATGAATTTAACTTCAGAGTAAGAATAACTTGGTAAATTAAACTTGAGTGAGAGTGACTTAGCTTACATAAATAAAATTTTAGAGTGCCTCTGTCTAGAATTAAGAGATTCAAAGTTAAGTATCTTGCTTGGTACCTTAATTTATACCACCACCTGCACTAAATTTAAAAAGAGAATTTTAAAACATACAAGCTACAAAGACGTGAGTTCCTGATGAACTATTTCCCAATCTCAAAGATTGCAAGGTGGATAATAACAGCTTCACGTGAGGAAATTCAAAAGTTTACAAATACATGGTTCGATAAAATCTCCCACCCTCCACACATAAAGTCTTCACTCTCCGTTAGCGATACACATTAACTTGTAAATTATTTCCCCCGTGTGATACAATTGCACGAACATGAAGAGGTTTCGAAAATACGAATGCTCAACCCCTGGACATGTCCAACATTGCTCTTTTTAGAGCAAGTGGAGATCAGAACTCTATTTCCAATATAGCCACCCAAACACCCAGTCCTCTCTACGAAGGATCCTAAAGAAGAGGAGGAAGCGCGGATCTGACCTGCAGAGGTTAAAGGACGAAGAGGACGTGCGTTCGCCGCGGAGTGTCTCCTAGCCGCGAACGAGCCGACTTCGAGAGATCGATATAACCGCCAGCTTTCGACCACTCCCTCCATCCGGCTGGCTGACCAATCGAGGCTCGCTAGCCATCCCCGGCTAACCTGGTGTCCCTCTTTTCCATTCTCTTCTCTTTTGCTCTCACCGACCGGGCAGAAGCGGTACACAAGCGTGGATTACGTGACGTCAGCGTTGCGACGCCATTTTCGAGGCGCGTGCCAGAAAGCCCCGTCGGCCTGCACCGACTCCGCGGATCCAGAATATTCTCCGTAGAATGCCCCACACGGACGAGAATTTATGGCGAAGATTCCCTGAATTAATTCCCCCGGAAATATTGAGAACACCGGCTGGGCCCCTTTCTTTGTTTCGCTGGCGGCCGCTTGACCGACGCGACGCTGCTCCCTTAGTCAATGATGCGAGGGAGGTTGCTAATCGAGATCACGTGAACGATCGATACGGGCGACCTTGCATTGGGGATGATAGCCTGGCTGCGTAGTTTACCTCAGATCCTGACGGAGCATTTTGTAAACGGAGGCTGTTTTAAAACAGGGTGTACTGCGGAAATTAACCTGTGGACGATGGATGGGATCACGCGTTGTATAGAGGGTTGTTTTGTTGGCGTGCACCTTAGAAAAAGGTTTTATTTTATATTGAATTTTTAATCAAGTGTCAATTAAAGTAATTTAATCAATTCCGTAACTGGGGCAAGTTATGCAGAAATCTACCAACCCTCAAACTGACAAAAAATTATTTACTGATAGTGCGGATCCCGTAATTTTGTGTTATTTATTTTGCAGAAAGTTACTAACATAGAACAACTCTTACATTATACAATTAATATAGCTACCAAGTCATAATTCCATTTTACGCTTAGAAAAGAAAAGTACAGAAAATTTAAAACAATATTAATTATCCTACTCACTAATAAATAACCCTTTATAGAACATTGTAAACCAATAACAAGAAATAAAATAAAGCTACTTTTCTTTAACAATTACAATCTTCAAAGTAAATTTACTCAACAACTTGGCCCAACTGAGCAACAAGTAAGGCAACCGTGAAATATAAACAAAACTCTATAAACATTATAAAACTCCATAAACAGAAAAAAGTATTTTGCTTATTATCCATAATTATCGCTAACAGGGAAAAATTCCATTCTAAGAAGTTTCATTATTTAATAAATTCAAAAAACTGTTCAACACGATAAACATGAGCATCAAAATTTCCACTGTGTTGTTTCTGCTCTTCTACTGTTCCGTAGAGCGAAAACTAACTTCACTGAAGTGGCTGCACCTTGGAGGTAGCATATTTCACTCGTAATCAGCAAGATCGTTTGACAAAATACCGTGGACGGAATTCAATTTTGCATTCGCAGGGGGATCTCGCGTTTGATTTAAGCTGTTCAAGGTTCGCGACGTCGTGGCGGCTGCGTGTTCGGAAGCAATAGATTTCGCGATCCCAGTTCGTCGCTCTTCCGGTTCGGATAGCGAATCTCGCTCGTAAATTCGTCTCTGTTCGCGGCCGCTGGGAATTAATGCTCACCGGGGAAAGATAAAAGTACGCGAGCAGCATTAAATTAACATCCCCGGGCCCAGTTTTGCCGTGTTGAGCGTTGCTGCGCGATTTCTTCGTTGCCGCCGCGCATTCTTCCGCGACTTTTCAACTTCCTGTTCAGGGAAATGTCTGGCACCAGCGTTTCTGGCAGACAACGAAATTATTCTTCTTGTATCTATTGATCGATGTGGTGGATTAAATTTCTGAAAATTACTCAGTGCACTTGAATCAGATCACTGTAAGCACTGACAAATTCGATTGTATTTTTCGCCTGTTGAAATAGTTAGGCTTGATTTTCCCATGTAACAGTGTTAACAGAGATGCAAAGTAATGTGTTTTATTGAACCTGTTGCCAAGATAAGGGAGATCAGAAGTTTGAAAAAGTTTTCCCACTCGATGACGATTATTGAAATTCGATCAATTTCAAGCTCTATTTCGTTGATCGACAAATTTGATTTCAATATTAGTGACACCAGTTTATGTTTCTACTTGCAGAACGCAAAGTGTGTGGAATCTTTCACTATTCCACGATCGTAAATGCCAAATATGTACCTTGTGAGAAAGTTACTTAATAAAAGCAGAAAGTAGTAAAGAAAGTATGTATTACACAATTTTCTTCACGAACGATTATCAAACAGTGTTTAATTAGATCATTTATGCATTCAAACATTTATGCATCCAAGAAACTTTATGGCATTCCGTTTTGGTTTTAACCCCTTGTGTTTAAAGTATGTTCATTTCGTCGAATTTTGTGGAAATGAAGTACTGAACGAAATACTGATTTTGAGATTTGCTATACTTCCATCAGATTTCTATTCTTCGAATTGAGAACTCTGCAGCAAGAGGGGTGCAGCTCCATATTTGACAGTTTTTGAGTTATGATTATATGTGAAATATATGTGAAAAATTGGTGCACGTTTGATTTATTGCAAATTTTGAACGTGCACCCATTACTATGTTGTGCCATATTTTTGTTTTGAGCAGCTCCAGATTAGAAAAATTCGCCAAAAAATAGAGCTAAAAACTTATCAACTCAATAACTACTACTTATTGTATGAAAATGTACATAAGTATATTTAGTGTTCTCTTTTCAATACCAAGTCAGAGCAGTAATTTTGTGGAGCTGCACCCCTCTCGCTACAAGGTCCCCAATTGCAATCGATTCCCAGAAACCCCGTATACCGTGAGAACACAGAGAACGCGTAATTAGGTACCATTGCCCTCCCAAATGAATATCAAACTCAACATTTCCTCACAAAAGATCATTTCACTTAGGTACTATCAGAAAACTGCCTCTAAAAAAATCCTTCCCACCTCCGCGATTTCATCGATCAATTCCATCAACAAAAAAAAAACGTTGGGTATGAAGGAAGCAATAAATGAAACGAGGAAGAAGGAAGACCCTGAAGGATCGCGATGGCGACTTCCGTGGTCGCATAAATCATCCCGCGCGGACGCGTCGAATTTGTCGATACCAGCCGGTGACGGGCAATTACATTAATGATTTCCCAGAGGCAATAGACAGCCGTGAGGCGAAGGCAGTGGGGAGGGAGGACGGGGGAGTAACGGGAGGCATAAAACCGCCGACAGAAACCGTCACGCGGTGCGCCATGACCATTTAGAGTGCCCGGCGTCGTCGGACGTCACCCGGTAATTGCGATTTATTTCTCTTAATCGCGCTTAAACGGCAGCCAATTTATGCCGGCCGAGTTAATTTTACGCAATTATATAATTACCAGGGGGGCTCGGGACACCGCGCCGCGGCCTAATCGGGGTGCCAAGCGGCGTTCTAATGGCGGCACTTCAGATTCGAAGACGCTTCGCTGGGACGATTCGCACCGAAATTACCGTCTCACCCTTCGAACGGCGAGTAAGTCCTTTCGAGGACTCGTTAAGAGTCTCGACGCTCGCCGAGGTGGTCGGTTTTATCGGCGACAGAAGCGGGAGGATTTCTAAGTGCAGCACGACGATTGAGGGCGTCATCAGTTACCTTTACGTCGGGATGAGAGGTAGACCCCTTTGGATTTGTTGCGATACGAGGTGAACTCTTCGATGGATTTTATTTATTTTATGAGGGGATCAAGTTGTTTTAAAGGCTGAGGCTAATAGAAGGTTCATAGTGGGACCAGAATGAACAATGTAGGCAGAGGCGGATTTAATACGGCGGCTGATGAGCAGTTGCCGTCTAAGTCCCTACGCAGAAGGTCCCCGCAAGGTCTCATAGCAAAAAAAAAATTATGATTTGGTATAGATATCCAAACTCTAGATTTTGTTTTCGTAACACTACACTTGGCCCGTTTTCAGTAAATTATCTCTTCATTTTCCCGAAAAATGGGCCCCTGCCCGGAGAAAAAAAAAATGATGCGTTTAACCAAACACTATATTTTTTTCTGTACTACTGCACTTAACCCGTTTTTAGTAAACTAGCTCTTCATTTTCCTCCCAAAATGGGGCCCTCAGAACGTTTGCCACCTAGGTTTTCTTTCTTAAATCCGCCACTGAATGTAGGTACTATCATTCACACGACTGTGTTAAATTGCCTATACATATACCTATTTATGTTTCGTTTTATGGATGTTGAAGAAACTACGTGTCATTAATGGAGGATCAAAGAATAAAATTTTTGTGATCTTGAATGACGTCTGTTTATGTTTCGGGACTGATTGTACATAACATCCCTTTGTTGCTTGAAGTCGGGAGATTGCTTAGGATATGTAGATCACACCAACGAAACGAGTACCTAAAGTCTTTCATTAATGTCACATGTATAGGTACCTATTTATGTAAGAATACCACTTTTAAACTTTTGTGGGATCATGGCTCTGCAAGAAATAAGTGGATAAGATCAGTGTTTAAGAGTACTAGGCAGTCGTCCATGTCTAAAATGAAGCACTTCTGTTGCAATTAATTACAAAGAAACAAATTAAAACTGAGACTTTTTCTTTGGCATGAAGTTTATTAACATCATAAGCTTTAAAAAACTTGTTTATTTAGTAAAAGAAGCTTCTTAAAAAAGTTTCAAAACAAATTCGAGCATCTTCATACAATGTGTAGTTTTGAACCAAACCTAAATTAAAGTTAATGAAAACTCTTATTCTTTAAGAAGAGAAACTAAAACGCCATTGAGACCCCATTGATAAGGTTGTACCAAGCCACAAAAGTTGAGATCTGAGTTTGCGTAATTAAGTGGACTAGGCAGTTGAAAAATCGATTTTTTATTGCATTCGCAAAAGATTCGCAAAATTATTGATTTGGCAGCTAAAAAGTTCAAGCGACAACCTACAGCGTCGCCTTTGCCCGTTTTTCTCGAACTCTTTTTTCTCTTGGTTTTACCTAGTTGGGATTCAAAATCAAAAGTAACTTACACTAGATAAAATCTACATTAAAAACCAAGATTTAAGAAGATCAAAAATCGAAAGAAGAGAAAATCTAAAGCTATCCAGAAGTCTGAAATAAGAACGAACCGCCCGAGAATGTTTCCTACCCTACTTGATTTGCAAAAGAAAATCCTCCGGCAGCTCGATTTGCAAGCTGTTTTACCCGAGGTTATTCAGAAAAACAGGGAGTCGATCGCGAAATCTCTAGAAGCACCGAAAATTAGCGTCCCTCCTGCAGCCCCGGAATAAAATTTACAGAAATCTGGATCACGGCACACGGCGGCGTGGTTTTTCAGCGAGCATCTCTCCGGAATCACAGAATCGGTATTCCCTTGAAACGAGAAAGCGGACGGGGACGCAAGTCCTTCCTTATTTATTCATTAATTTCCAGAATCGATGTTTGACGACGAGGTCGCGGCTACTCGGAACCGGCGAGCGTGCACCAGGCGTCCCTTACGGTAGCACACGCCAGTTAGAATAGTGAGCGTTGCCGGCATTCCGGCAAGTAAATTCTTGAAAACTCGTTTGGTCGGTCCGATCCGCGAGCCAACTCTCAATCTGCGCCATAAAGCAAAGCGCGCGCGTGCGAACGTGAGCGTTTCCTAAATTGGCCCTAAATCCCCTGCTCATTCGTTCACGGGAGTTCCCCCGCTCGCAGCGTCGATATATGCACGTTTTCGGGGACTTTCACTGTGAACACGGTCCGCGGGACTTTCGGCGCGGACCTCGCGAAAGTTTCAAATTTTTGTCAAAATTGAACGTATATTATTTAGTATGAATCTCTTTGGTTATTCTTTTCTGTCGAAATAGGAACGTTTCTTGTGGATTTTTAAAGTACGAAAATATTTGAACTTTTGTTTTATTTTTGCACCGGTTTTGAAACTTCGTAAAATTTTGGTTAGAATTATTTATTGTTAGCAGTTCTTTTCTAATGTTTTTATGGTAAAATAATATTTTCTGGTGACTTTTACGAAATGGAGTAATAAAGAAACTAAGTAGAAAGGATAAAGTATGAACGGAATCCCGCTTGTAACAAATTGTCAAATTGAAATGATCAAAATGGCTACTGAAGGAGGGTTGAACTCATGGCGCATGGAATCGGTAGCAGCGAAAGGGATGAGAGTGCGAGGCGGTGGTATCGATTTCCAACCCTTGACTTCGCCATACATGGAACCAAAACGTGGCACACCGCGTCCTCTCCCTTTCTATAGGGAGATCGTCAATCCTTGTAGGTATACTATATCTAAAAATATACATGTCATTTCAGAAAATAAAAACTGAAGAGTTTTTCGTCCTATTGAACGAAAGTCATCCCTAAAATATTTATATAAATCTTGTAGCTAAACTAAAATCTGTAACCGTCCCAGAACCTTTTTCTCAAACAATAAACTACTTAATCATATTCGTCATAACAGACTGCAATACAACGACAACCCCTTACATATATATCAATCAAAGTCACTTGTAATAAACAAATGATTTCCAAACCAGTGACATCGAGCCAAATATTAGTGTCCTACGCAACCCTCGCTTACAATTATTTAGTTCCAAGTGCACCAAAACTTATTGCACCAAAATATGCACTGTGGTCAGCCACCCTGCTCGCAATACTGCAGCTCAAGCGTTAATTGCACAAATACGCTGTATTATACACAGCAGAAACCATTGTCCTCCCTGTAATAAGTCATCTCATTTCACCAGAATTAATTAAAAATGTACGTAATGAAATCTACATGTCAATTGGTTTCCGTGATTTCGCAAAATTCCCACGACCTACTCGCAAACGAATTTGCCGTGACGCCGCTCGCCTCTTCTCGCTCGAAACGCAAATGCAGCGCACGCGAGTTTGAACGCAGGGTGCAGCTGCAGCATGCCGTGAAAACACCACGCCCATCGGTGATTGCAGAGACCACTCCCATCTGTCTGCACCTCGCTGCAACCAGCACGCCTTCCGCTTTCACCCCGAAGCCAGTCTCACGCGATTTCATCCGACACGTCTTTAGCTTTTGATGCAGCGTTCCGGCACGTTTAGGAACTTCCGCGCCTCCGTTTCACCTTTATCTTTACGGTATTCCCCCGGTTCTCAGGGGCTTCTGGCGCTCCCTGAACGGTTCACAGGACCCAGACAATGGAATGCGCGGGAGATTCGAACGGAAGTGCTGACACTTGTACCCTCGGCCCTCTGGAGTCTTTGAGAAGCTTAGCTGAGGCCGTGTTAGCCCATTTAATCAAGGTCAATGGCGCTGATGCGAGCGATGAAATGCAAAACGGCACCTTTAACAGTAGGTGGTGTTACTGTACAGAGAGAAGGACCCTGGCAGGCGGTGCAGGTCGCCGCTGAGACGATTGGTTTCACACGTATTTTTATTATAGGCGGAATCGGCCACTTCTACTTAGTACTATGCACACAGACAGGGGTTCAGGCGGTGTTAGAGGCGGACTGCGTCGCCTGCCAGGGGTCTTCTTTCTGTGCAGTAAGAGTATCTCTAACTGTGTGGAGTCTAGAAGACTCCTGCAGAATTATTTTCCCCATATTTTCCTTTTTTCTCATTCAACCTTGCTTTAGAATGTGTTGTGTCGTGAAGGCAACTTTCAGTGGTTTTGAACAAAATATGTAAAAGTATCTTGTTGTTAAAAATAGATTTAGACTTGAAAGTGTCGAATTATTGAAGAGGAGTCTGTGAGACTCTATGTTACCGTTTATATCACAAAGTGGGACGTCACCAGTAGGGAATTCAATTCCGGGATCCCGACT
Source organism: Andrena minutula (assembly GCA_929113495.1). NCBI lineage: Eukaryota > Metazoa > Arthropoda > Insecta > Hymenoptera > Andrenidae > Andrena > Andrena minutula. The sequence continues at coordinate 44,840,786 of OV815994.1, forward strand.
GTTTTTGGATTCTAAAACTTCCGGGATTTGATATATCAAGTTATAACTTATCCCGAGTAAATTACTTTATGAACAACTGAAAAATATAAAAATGGAATCCAAAACACAGCCGGGATCCCGTGATTGAATTCCCTACTCACCAGTTAAGGGTTAAACTGTGTATCCACCTGTGCGTGGCTAGACCAATAAGACGTTAACAGAAGGCAGAACAATAAGAGCGAAAATTATATAGAACGCATGTTAGCCTCGAAATTTCCAACCCCCAAATGTACCTACCACCGTCTTCAGCCTCAACTGCTATTATTTACGCTTCGCAACATTTCTCCCACCCACGTATTTCCACAATAACTGCCCACTGTCTTTGACTCCTGAAGGTTCCATTTTCACACGTTCGCCAGACGATTCAATAGGATCCCCGATGCTCAATTTGCTCCCCTCCTGCTAGCCTCTCGACAGAGATCAAGCGATCGATAGTGACGCGATCCCCTGCGATCCTCGAGCGCTCCCGGAACCGTGGAAAAAAGGAGAGGCGCACCAGCGTCCCCGTTTACAAGGGGAAGGGTACGCGTGGCTTTTTATTCGCGATTTACATGATAAATCTCGTCGGAGGAGGATCGACTCGACATCAAAGTTGGAAGGCCGAGGAGCGGCAGAGCGAGCGGAGGCAGAATGGCGCGCAGGTAGCGCAAGAAAGGTCGGTCGGCCCCTCAGATGCTCGCAATTAATAAGAGCTTAATGGGGGCCGCGGGCCGATATAGCGCTGCCACGTTCGGGACGGCGTTTCTTCGTTGTTCTCTCCCACCGAAATCATCGATGCCGACGACAAAAAGCCACGGCACGGCCGTAAAACATTTCTCTCCGGCCGGCGGAGGTGCTCGGGACACGTCTTTGCAAAAAGGGCCGCTCCTTTCTCTAACCCCCGCGGCTCCCCGGTCGAATTATATAAGACGGGGAAAGCCTGCCCCTTCTAGAGAAGTAGAACGAAGTCGAAGAAGCCGAGGAAGAATTCGAAACCGATCGTCAGACAACTGCAGTAATCCGCAAACGTAACTGCTCAGCAAACGTTGATTCTTGCTTCCCTTGTTTCAAATTCGTTGGGCCCTTTGAATTTAACGCGGTGAGCAGCTTGGTGTATAAAATAGTAATTAAAGGAGGACCGAAAATACCAACGCGTAAGGAACATATTAATCTCAACCTTTCTTTCCACCACAGTGAGCCAGTAACCCGAACCAGGGATCTGTTTCCCCAGGCATCGAAACAACCACCATTCAATATCCGCGACTACGTGCTAAAGTAACCCTAGCGGTTCTACTCACCAGAGAGGGGTGGGTAAGGGCCGTGAGCGTAAGGGGGTGCGGATGAAGCGTCGACGAGCGACTGCGACGGCGTCGCCGACGTCCAGTCCTTGTAGGCTGCCGCGGCGTGCGCGTGGTGCGCCGCATGGTGGGACGTATGGTGGCCGAGTCCCCGTGCACCACCCAACAACAGGCCACCGTAACTCGTCACGGCCGCCATATTATGGTGGTGATAATCGTGCACAGCCCTGTAACAAACCGTGGAAACCGTCCGCCTCTTAATTCTGTGCTCGATCGTCGGGACCAGGAGCAGCGGGAGTGTAGCCGACGAAAATTAATAGACAGGGGCTGCGCGAAGGTAAATAGGCAAACGAAAGAGGAAGAGAAACGAGACGAGAAATAGAAAGAAAAGTGGGTAGAGACGAGAGAGACAGAGAGGGAGGGAGAGAGAAGGAGGGAAAGAATTCTCGATATCGTGCCTCCTCTCAAGAACGGTGACAGACTGGTAATTTATACGGCGGCCGACGCGAGATCAGCGCTAAAGATCTTTCCAGCAGGGGTACCTGCTCCCGACGGTTTTCTGTATTTTTCACGTCTCGTTTTCTCTTTGCCTCCGATCCTTCTCCCCCTCTCCCACCCTTCACCATTTAATCTGCCTTCTCATTCTCGCGCGTGCTCCGCGCCAGTCCTCTATGTCCCTTTCCTCGATTTCGCCCGATTTTTCTCCCATTTCTTTCCCTTCGCCCCCTTTTCACAACCTCCTCCTCCTCTTCCTCCTCCGTCTCGCCGTTTCCCGTCTCGCGCGCGCCGCGACATTCATTTCCGACGGTTTATCCCGGCAGGCTATCGCGTAATGAGCGTGTCCCGCCTGCCGGAGGTGGATTTTAGGAATGCGTGAAGCATCGGCCGCATTATCGCTCGTTAATTGAACGGACGGCGCACTCGAGGATCTCGCCGATTTATCATGGCCTGGTTTCGCGCGAACCGCCGAGCTTCGAGCGTGAAACCGTGCCGAATTTAAAATGGAGCGCGCCGACGTCCGAGTGCGCGGATTCCTTGGGAGAACTGGGCTGGTTGATTGCCGATAAGCGGCGCTGGTAGGGCTTCCTCGCGAGGGGCCGTTTTGTTATTAGTGGGCATAATTTAGGGGACGAATTGAACAAATTGGAATAATGAAAAAAGGGCTGTGTGGAGGTAGCTCCTGTCTGGACTTGGCTTTGGGGTGTACAGTTGCGCGTGGGCTTTTGTTACTTTTTGTATGGCAGGCTTGGATGATGTAGATGGTTCTGTAACACTATTTTTATCGGGGCTTTCGTTCTTCATAGGTAAAATTATTCATGAACAGTGAATAAGTATTTCTGATGAGTGAGAGTTTTATTATAAGGGGACCTACAGTGGCGGATTTAAGGAAAATGGCCCAGGTGGCGATTGTTCTGAGGGGACCACTTTCAGGGAAATGAAAAGGTAGTTCGTTAAATCCAGTTACATAAGTGTAGTAGTACAGAAAAAAAATATGGTGTTTGAATAAAATCATAATTTGAAGATGGGACCTTGGGGGCCTTCTGGGCAGAGACCCAGGCGGAAAGTGCTCATCGACAGCCCGTTAAATCCGCCACTGGGTACGGAAGTATTACTATTGATAGTTCCAAGCAACCAGTTTGAAGTACTGTTGTAAAAAGATGAAGAAGTTTGTAAGCAAATGGAAAAATGTCCATTTTCCTGGAGAAAGGAGAAGTTTAGTTTTCATTGATCTATTGAGACTGTGGATGCTTTCGAGAGAATCCTTGGAAATGAATAGAACTAATGTCGCTTCTGAAGCAGTGACGGAAGTGAGATTAAGGTTACCATTTCCATGGCATGAAGATTAGGTGGCATAAGGAATCGTAGTACACTCACCTGTGGTGGTATTGTGTGTAATGTGGGTGCCATGGGTCCGTTGGGTACTCGTAGACCTCGCCAGGGTGCTGGCTGTTCCAGAAGGACGCGGGGAAGTTCCTCATGGACATGGGAGATATATTTTCTGGAAAGAAAGGAACATTGTTAGTAACACGCTACATGTTTGATACAGTGAAGATTATTTCGTCAGGATTTCTATCAAGATAACTGCCTTTCATAACCATTTTAGGAGAGCATAGAACAAGAGGCATATTATTCACTTCTCCACTTAAGTCATTACAATTTCACGTTACATGCTTATGTAAATTTACAAAACTATCCGAGCATTTCTAACTTCTTATTCCGCGTTCATTTATGTAAATTGTTTTAATACCACGGTATCCTACTTGTTTTGCCCTTAAAAGGCAAGACTTAGCGTGCTATTCTGCACTTAAGAACCTCAATCTCTCCATGCATGAAATGCAATCTTCCTAGCATAGGAAAATCTAGTACCTCCTCGTTGCTATTCCCTAACAGTAATCCATACACATCTTCAAATTCCTTCCCGTGTAAATATGAACAGACTTGACCAAGTGGTGTTCGACAGAAGACCCGAAATCGAAAGAAAATCAACGCCCAAATAAATCACGATCCTCTCTTAACATACTCGGACGGTGAATCATAGAGTTTCCGCGATGGATCTACGATCGATGGCCCTGAGTCTTCACCAATCGACAGACTCATCGACGCAACATTTTCTGCCAAAGAGGGGCCGTCCCGAGGAACCGCGGTGGAATGTTTATTAAAATATTTGTATCGTTTCCCACGGGCCAGAACGCGATTCTTTCGTGGGCTCACGATAAACGAGTAGCCGGATCCCACGGGATCGAACCGCGCGACAGAAAGGTACCGCTCGGTTGTTTTACAAGCGACCACTCCAAAGCCAGAAGCTTGTCGTGTATCCTCCCGCGAGTCTCCGGGCCCTTGGTCCCCGGGATTCCTTTTTCTCTCTCGAATCTCCCCTGGCCAATCCAAACACACATATTCGAAGGTTGAACCAACGAGGTCGAGCCAGCCGACGATTTATACTTCTAATTCCTCCTCTCGCTCTTCCTCGATCTCATCTCCGCCACGGTCGCTCTTAACTATCCCATGGAAAGCGTCTCGGCCGCTAATTTATCCTGGGACCACGAGCTCCTATTATCTAGAGACGCGGTAGCGTCTCGACGCCAAGTACATGAAAAACACCCTATATATATATATGTCGAACTGTCGCTGCCGTGTACCTTTACTCGTCGCGGAGGCATTCCAACCTAATTCTGACATTTATTACATTATATCTCATCACGCCTGCAATATTTTCTAAATTTAAAGGCATTTTTCTCATGTAAACCGCATATCGGCTTTCGAATAAGACCAATTTCAATAAAATCGGTCCACGCATGACAGAGATATCGTAATATCGTCTCATGGATTAGTCGGAAATGGTAAGATTCTTCTTCTTCTTCGTCAAGGAATTTTTCGTCAAGGAATTTTTCGTCAACATAATACGTATACGCGTTATTATACGCACACCTTCAGCCAAAACGAACTAATACATGTTTCGTTCATCAATTCCTATCTTCACTAGGCAAATTTCGTTCATCAATTCCTATCTTCAATATGTGCAATCTATTCCAAATTTTGACAGCTTACAGTCAGGTTATATACAAAATTTGAGATGCCACGTGTTTTTACAAATATATATTATCGTTGTACCATTGAATTGGAATCAAAATGCAGTCTCACATACAATTCCATGAACCTGGAAACACGTACAATTCCATGAATCTGAAAACACGAAAATTCGTGCTAAATCTAGCGATAACCCCTTTAAGCACAGAAATCTGTAAACATGAAAATGAAAATTGATACTAAAATCAATTAGAGTCTAATAAAACGCATGAATTTAGCAAACATAAACAAATTAATTTAAAAAATACTATTCCATGAAATATACTCAGAAAATGACGTTATGAATGGAAATTTTAATTTTTTAACCACGAAAAACATTTCTCGATTTGATAAAACAATTCATGAAATTGTGCGTGCTTTCAGTTTCATGGAATTGTACGTGCTTTCAGATTCAAGGAATTGTACGTGCTTTCAGATTCATCGATATGTAAATTTCAACAGCTGATAATTATTATGCTGTAATTGTATAAAAAAAGTAAACAAATTACGTCAAGTACATGATACAAATAAATCACAAAATATAGAAAGTAATAATAATCACAAAAAATAGAAGATAATAATATCTTTGTAAAAAGAAGTGAGATCCCCATAAAAAACTTCAAAAAAGTAAAAAATACGCCAAGTACATGAAAACATGAAAATCACAAAAAATAGAAGATAATAATCATTACAAAATTAAAAAAAGATGTGAAATCAAAATGAGCTGCTAGTACATAAAGATGCTTTCCAACTGCGCTTTAGATGACACAACTACATATGCACAGCTAAAATTCCATTACTCATAATGGCTATTTATACAAAGAAAAAATGTATTAAATAATAGTATGCAGATATATTTTTATACAAATAAATATTTTAATACGAATAAATATTTGATTCAAAATACTTGGCGCTGCGCAACCGAAAAAATGTTATTTGCCTTAGTATTAATAATTTACAACTCCATTACAATATAAAAAACATATACATACACATACTAGAAACACAGTCCGATTTATTCTACATATATTTAATTCTAATGCCATACGTAGCATATGCACACGCATGCACGTACAAGAAAGAAAGAAGAGGATTAATGCAATTTATACATATTTATTGAGGTTAGCAACACCAATTCGGGGCGCAGCGCCAAGTATTTTGAATCAAATATTTATTCGTATTAAAATATTTATTTGTATAAAAATATATCTGCATACTATTATTTAATACATTTTTTCTTTGTATAAATAGCCATTATGAGTAATGGAATTTTAGCTGTGCATATGTAGTTGTGTCATCTAAAGCGCAGTTGGAAAGCATCTTTATGTACTAGCAGCTCATTTTGATTTCACATCTTTTTTTAATTTTGTAATGATTATTATCTTCTATTTTTTGTGATTTTCATGTTTTCATGTACTTGGCGTATTTTTTACTTTTTTGAAGTTTTTTATGGGGTTTAACGTTACAGGTGTCGTCTGCGTTGATATCGTTTGGATAATCCCTCATTCCCTTTCATTTTTCTTCCTTTTTTTTTGGTTGATCTTTCGATCTTGTACCTACTTCATCGCGCGCTGCAACGTTCCTGGAACCCGGCGGTTCCGGCTGGAGGTCGTAGTTTGAAAATTCAATATCGTGCAAGTAGAATTTTGTGTGTTGAGTTCTTAGAAGGGGGTGTTTATCTATATATCGCTGTATCTATATATAGTTAATTTTCTGTTTGTTTGTTCGTAATAAAAATTTTCAACGCTGCACGGATTTCGTTCAAATTTGGCACATATGTTCTACAGGTATTTTCTACACTTTTACTGTTTTGCTTTTGTAATTATAACTCGCGAACGACTTACTCGATGTAAACAAATGTGGACTTTTTTGCCTTTCTTACGAACTTTATTAATGCTATCAACTATTTCACCGTCTGTAATACTGTCCCTTTTATTTTAAAACTTGCATTAACCCGGGTAACACCGGGGTTTTGATACATCCAAATTGATCGTCCAAATAACATTTTTTTATTCACTTTGTATGCCCTTTCTGAAGTGTTCGCTTACTATATATTAAAGAGCAAGGACCCAAGTATATTTTAACATATTTGTTATTAAGTAATTAATTCAAATAAAATTGAGAAGAAACTGAAAACAGAATAACTTATCTACTATCCCCGGTCTCCCCTACTCCTTTACATTAAATGAAGATTTCACTTGCTTTGCGGACGTGTTCAACGTGAACATTGGTGGAGGACGATTACCAAGAGAAAGACCTTGCATATACGAAGAAAGTGTGAGTGTTCAAAAGGATAGTCATCTACAGAATTCATGATTTGAGTGTTAGTAAATGTGCTACATTGCTTCTAGTAAATTATTTTGTGTAAACAATTACTTTGTGTAAACAATTCAAAAGCCAGTACCGACGTCTTCACCTGTGTATCTCATAAAACTTAATCTTGAAATAACCTGTTAACGGGGACCAATTACCAGGTGGTCCACCTGCGCATAAATGTCACTTAACAGTATGTCCAAATTTTCCAGGCTTTCCATTAAAAATCTAAAATCTATCTTTCAGAATCTATCTTCCAAATCTACCTTCCAAATCTATCTTTCAGAATCTATCTTCCAAATCTATCTTTCAGAATCATCCTTTAAATCTGAATAAGCAATACCCAAGATCCTTTCAGCAACATACAAAAAGAAACTAACTAATTTCCATTAACAAACAAACTCCAATTAATTTATCCCATGAACCAATAAAAACTATTTATTCTCCTCGCGCGCCTAATAACAGTCCCACATTAACCCACATCACACCTTCATTTTCCATAGAAACCCCCCCATCCAGTGCCTCCACTCCCTTCCCCGCAGGAGCTCCGTCTCGTTTCCGTTTCGGCGGCAGTCGGCGCGGAAGACGCAAAAATTCGAATCCGGCTCGCAATCTCCGTGTCCCCAGAGGGCCCCGGAACGATACTGTAATCCGATTGGGTATCGGGTCGTCCCGGTAACAACTGACCCGCGACACTTCGAGCATAAAGAAGCCATGGGGCCGCATTGTTTCCCACGCGTGGAATGTCGAATGGAAGGAAGGCGAAAGCGGGGTAGGAGAGGCCGGAGGAGAGGAGTTCTCGTTGGCGACGAACGTGTAAAATATACTTTCTGGCTAACGCAGGGGGTTCCGACCATAGTTAGCCGCGGATTGGCCGTGCGCCGCGGCGTCATCCTCCTACACACGTATCAAAGAAAGATTGACTAACTATCGCGTTAAATATTGCGATTTGCTTACGGGGGGGAGAAGATGCGAGATAGCGGCGGGAACCGGCCTCCGCACACCTTCGTCCTTCGTTCCGCGTCCTTCGCCCTTCCGCCAGGACCCCTCTCTCCCTCTTTCCCGCCGCTGCGCCTCCCTCGTTTCTCTTTCTTCTCTCTATCCCCCTCCTGTCCCAACTCCCCCCCGGACCGCCGGCCCCGCCGGCCACGGCCGACTGTCCTTTATTTATTAACGCAATTAAAGAAACAGAGTGTCGAGCGTCCTACGGCCGGCTTTCTACTGTGCCGATGCCGCGGGCCCGCAAAGAGGGGGCGGCAGGAGGGCAGCCAGGGAAAGGTAGGATTCAATTCTATGCGAGCCGAGGCTCTGACGGAACACGAAAGGGATGTCGATGCCGAATTCACGGGAGAACACGCGACAGCTTGGAATCAGTTACCGCGATTTCTACGCTCACCGAGGGAACACCGCCGGTGATTTGCTTGAGTTTAATGGTGGATGCTTGGGACCTGGGGGTAGGAAGGTATTTAAGTGGTTAATAGACCTCATGACAGGGAAGAAGAAAGTTGTAAGAAATGTGCATAGGTAGAGTGGTCAGGAAATATTCTTCGGTAGTCTGTACCTAAGTCAATGGAGTTCCTCGACTGATTATTGTATGGCGAAGAATGCCTGGTATTCCAGGAACTCCATGTATCAAGAACTAATGGATGACGTCAAAATGAATATTCAATGAGTAATAGATCTGGCTACGGAGTAGTTGCAATTTCTTTGCGTGTTGAGTAATTCGAAGAATCACTGCATACTACTCATTACTCCCCATGCGACTTCCTCAATTCTGTTACCTACTGGACGGCTACCGAAACATCGAGTTCCTTTCTCCAAAGGCACAAACTGAACTGACCTCTCAGTCACTGATCTTTAAAGAGCGACATACATGTTGAGATCTGTATCGATACAGATAACAATGCAAAAACTCAAAATGGAGCTGAACCCCTTTTGCTACAAGGTCCTCAGTGCCGGATTTAAGAAAGAAAACACAGGTGGCAAACCTTCTGGGGTGCCTATTTTTGGGGGAAAATGAAGAGGTAGTTTACTCAAAACGGGCCAAGTGTAGTAGCAAAAAAAATTGTAATGTTTTGATACCTATACTGAATTGTATTTTTTTTGGAGTTGGGGCCCTGCGGGGCCTTCTGTGCTGGGGCCTAGGTGGCAACTACTCATCAGCCGCCCTGTTAAAGTCGCCACTGAAAGTCCTGAATTCTAGATATTCGTATCAGTTACACCATCGAGGTATCGACGTCTCAGAATATTAATATGCAGACGACGATACCAGCTGATACCAAGACAGTCGAATACACATTGAGCTTTGCATCGCTATAGTGACACTTGCAACATGTATCGATATAGATTTCAAAGTGTATGGAATCTTTAACAGTACTGGATAGCTACAACAATGCTGCTGCCCTTTCAAAAATGCAAAGATCATTCCCCAAAATTTAAATACACTAAAACTAGCATCATCCTTATCTATCCTCGCTAACATCCGCATCAAACACTTCACTGCTGTCCCTCGCCACTATACAATCCTAATGATACAACGGATATTGCTGGCTAAGCATAGGGGAAACGATCCCAGCACAAATTTGAGTATTTATGTATACCAAATACTACTTTTAGCCTAAAAACCACCGAGAGAAATTTCAGATCTCTACCGTTATCTCGTTAAAGTAATATGGTGATAACAACCCTAAACTTTACCATATTTTTGCTCAACAATCACATAAGATATTTGAATGCTTCAAAATGCATGTAGTAGGTACATTTGAGCTCTACCACATATATTTTCTCCGAAATTGCAGATCAATCATTAAGGGTGGAAATAAAGCAATCAATTTTTTTGAGTTTTCTCCCCATATCGTCCTAACGAGAAGAGGTAGAAATCTCAAATTTCTCTAACTGTTCTTTTAGGCAAAAAGCATTATTTGATATACATAAATACTAAAATTAGGGCTGGGACCGTTTTCTCTATGCTTACTCAGCAAGATCCTTTCGCAGTACAGCGGCCCAAACATTACATGATAATTAATTTTTCCGGGTCCATTCATTTCCGCGGTTCCTCCAGCCATGATTTATTCTAAGATCCAGCGGCATCGATCGCTCCACCTAGCGCGCGATAGCCGGATACAAATGTGGCCCGTAAATCTTCGCGCGGGACACCAGTCGCTGTGTTTCATTTCTGAAGCCCGCGAAAAATAATCGGCTGACACGGGTTGGATGAGTTTCTCGCGTCCGTCGCGGTGCTCGGCGTCGACGCGTGGCGCTGGCGCCGCGCCAGAAGGTGCCTCTATAAAGACGTCGCGCGTCGCGATGGCGCGATTCGTCAAAACGTAACCCAGTGCAGATTGATGTGGCGGTGCGACCGGATGGCTCGTTATTCCGATTCCGACCTCGCACATTGGCGGCGGCAGCTAAAGGAACGACGCCTCTGAACAAGGACCGCCACCTAATGACGCGTTCCGGTCTATTTTCGATTTTTGCGTGTTCAGACACGGCGCAGCTTGTGCGCGATCGGGATAGTGAGACTATTCGACTTAATTAGCGATAACGATTTAAAAACTTTTAGATCATTCCACAGATTCAAATCTAACACTACTTAATTTTGTATACAGTGGAATCTCGGTAATCCGAATTTTCCTTAATTCGAAGTCTTACTCTGTAGAATTTAAAGCTGTATTCTTCTTTTAAAGTTAATATTTTTCTTCTTGCAAGTAGATACTAATTTCTGTTTTGCGAAGAGTTTTGTTGAAAGAAGAAAGGGCCTAGAAAAAGATAAACTTTCAAACCACTTTCATAAGGTGACCACTTTTTGGTAGCTTTCTTCCAGCAACTGCACTCGAATGGCTACACTAAATAAAGATATTATCTACAAGCACCTTTCTTCACGTCTAGTAACTCCGTCATCCATCACCAATTAGAACCGCGACGGGGCAGCGGAAAATTCATTGAACGCGAAACGATATCACGCGCAGCAAGATACTCAATTAAGGGGCGCATTAAAGTGCGCGGTGTCATAGATTACACGGCAATTTTCATCCGCGCGATTCGCGGATCGGGGCGAGCACAGTGAAAAAGCACGATCATAGGCCGAAGATGGTATCGCGAGTGATCCGGCGGCAGCGCCTTTGAAGACGCCAAGACGTCGTGTAAGGGCCGTGTCAAGTAATTGCGTCTCTGTTGCGCCGCGTCGCATGGCGAACGGGGCGTTAATTTGACGCCACCGAGTGGAACGACGCGCTCAATTTCCCGAACTCAACGTTACCGCCGTTCTGACGTTGTATTCTCACCAGAGCGACGAGCGCCCACCACGATAACCGTCCCCTCCTCCGCCCCCCTTTCGCCAGCCACGGCGGGCGTTCCGAATTAACCCTTTGAACGGAACTATGCGCGCTGATAAACGCGCGCGATTTTTCAGCTCCAGAGACTGAGCGTCGTACTCGTCTCGCGACGTCTTCCTTTTTCGAACAGAGAAATGACGGGGATCATTTTTCTCTCGCGATGCTTCCTTGCGAAGGGTAGCTTGGAAGGAGGCAGTGTTAGCGGGGAGATACCCACACAACACCATAACATTGCAGCAACGTCTCTGCAATATTGCGGTGCAAACATGTAGTCCTGCAACGTTCCGGCAATGATTATGCAACGAAATGGCAAAATTGTGATAATGATCCTGCAACTCTTCGGAAATATTGCGGTGCGAGATTGCAATGTTGCACCGTATCATTGCAGGGAAGTTGCAGGTAATATAGGATGACTGTTTATATTAGATTGTGTAACGTACGATGTTCGTAGTAATTTGTAATTAAATAGTGATGAACCAGGGTGACAGAGGCATTACGCGGACTCGGCATGAAGACTGTAAAAATCTAATGGTAGCTCGCTAAACTCTACAGTCTACACCCTTTGCAGAAAATATATATCCATATCCCAGTGCATATGTCAATAGAACTTTACACTAATTTTCCAAGTAGGCATGCACCAAGCAGTAACGAATCCCTGGGAGAACGTATCCAATTCGCATTTTCATATTTCCGCTACGGCTACGCAATCTGATGGCGAAAATTAAAGCAGTCAAATCGGGTTAGCTGTCACATGTAATTGGGAGTATTGTAAATTTCGACTATTTTATGATCGATTTTGTCAAATTTAACAGACTACTTAATGACAACAACATTATTGCACTATTTCAATACTTATGTGACACCAGTCCTGTAACGCGATTACGGAGCTTACTTTACTAGATGGCGCTGTCACAGTATTTCCCAATAGCTACAAGAACGTCCCCAAAGCCATCGTCCAGGTGGATATAAGCTCTCCGAAGGCGGTGTCTTCAAGAAGCCAGAATGATCGTTCGTATCAGCGAGCATTCGAGGGCAAAGCGTTTTATCGTTCCCCCGTATCATTCCCCTCGATCCCTCGTCCTTTTGCTCCCGGTACCGGCCGGTAGCCGAGGCAGAAGCGTCGCGGATGCAATTTCTCCGTCGCAAGAAGTGATTCCCCGACGGGAAGCTGGGACGGAGGGTAACGTGCTACCAATTTCCAAGCGAAATTGCGATTTCGAGCGGTACGAAACGCGACATGAGACCCCCCGCTTAATCTCTGACGTTCTTTCCGCCACGCGGGCGGATATTTGTGTCCGCGGTCACATCGCCTCTTTGTCCGACCGCGCGAGCCACCGAGGGCTTCTTTTAACTCATTAGCCGGTGAAATATATTATCGGCAGCCGAGCGAAGGAGGCTAATAACGTCTTTAGCCTGGTTACCCGGGAGACGGCAATTGATAACTCGGGAAGGAGAGTAGCGTGATTAAGGGCCCCGCGTATCGTCTATCTAGGCGCGCAGCAGTTCTTTGATCTAACCGTTGAAATTATATTCACTGCCCAGTTCCTGCTTGATAAGCGTGTCCGCGACGATAGCGGCGACGAGGCTCTCTCTGTCGTTGTCGTGCTTCTCTTGGCTTCTGCTATCGCCCTGCTCTTCGATTCGGAAACTCAATCTTTGTCGCGCAATCACCGTCGTTGGAGTTTCTTCTTTAATACAATGTACACTCTGGATGGCTATGAGAGGATATTCGCGAGGAACTTGGGGGTTCTTTGATCCACCGCTGAAATTACATTTAATATCCATTTCATTTGCATATCGCTATATTTCTATGGAGTTCTTCTACTGCTTTTGGTACCCGGTTCGACAGGCTTTGCAAATGTAACCATGATTCTTTCTGCCTTGATCGTGTTACTCCGCGATAATTTTAGCTTATATGTAATTCTTTTTGTAATGCTCATCATTTTAAACTAAAGCATAGCATTCCCATTTAATAAAAATAATACTAGCAACATAATATCTTTCTTTCTTCGCAGAGGTTCCTCACCACTCACTTGACCAATTGAAGTAACAAATCTCCAAGCAAAACGCTCCTTATCACGAAACTATTCGAACCAAGTAGCCAACGTAGCGCAGCGAAACACGCCCAGATGAAGCCTCCCAGCTCGACCGCAAACACGCGCGGCGCCGCGGGCTCGAACAATCCCCAGCCCTTCTTATCGGCGCCTTCACCCTCGATCCTCATGGAGGGTGCGTCTTTGTTCTAGCGGTGAACATGTTCACCGTTTCAGAGGCGTTCACTCCTTGTACGTACGGCATACCGCGGCTAAAACTGTCTCCTGCCCCCCTCCTCGTTTCCTCCCCGCCTCCCTCCTCGCCTTACGTTTCCGTCTCTGCTCTCCTCCCTGAGTCAGCCTGCATCTCGTAGCCCGTGGAGCATAGAAGCTCTTAATTTACCTTTCCTATGCCGTGAAAGCGTGGTCGCGATGAAACGGCCGCGGGGAGCGATGAAGAGGTGACGCTGAGGAACCATGGGGCCAGCGGAGCGAGGGGGGGAGGGAGAGAGGGAGAGACGCGCACGGCACATAACAATTAGGTCGTGTTGTCTTGAATTCTAAGCAGGCTAGTGAACTGATCCTGAGCACTGCCGCGAGAGATAAATGCGGCCTTAAACGATACCGATATAGACGGGCCTCGCAACGCCGATCGCTTGCCAAACCCGCTCGTGCCTGACAACCCCCTACCCCCTTCTGCCCTTTCTCGTTAGCGGGCCGTTTCTTTCGGGTACGAGGAGCTGCGGCCCTCCAGCGGGATGATTCCTTCCGTTCCGGCCTATCGCTTTCATTCGACTCCTTTTTTGGAGGTTATGAATGCTCCCCCATTCTTATGCCGGCGATATTATTTTGTGGGTTTGTTTTTTAGCATGGTACTTGGGTTTGTTGTCTCTTTGCATGGCTCCACTTGCCTTTATAAGGGGTGGTCACGCCGCGTTGGTTCCTTCTTCATCGTGGTTCTTTTTGGTTTTCTTCTTGTACTGATAACTCTAGCCTGCCTTGCTTCTCGAATATTCCAGTTTTTATTGTTCGTCAGAATCTTCTATTTACGTATATTCATTTTAACAGCAGTCATTCTGTTAAAAGCAGTCACTCTTTTTTACGTTACTAATTTTTACCCCCTTTTTCTCGTCTAAACATTTCTTACTTTATATCTTCACCCACCTTTATTATTTATCTATCTTTGTCATTTTTCTTCATTTTTTTTTGTATTTGCCCTTTTTAACTCTTCTAAGAAAGATTTAACCACCCTTCCCATCCCTCTTCCGTCATTTAGGGCTCCACTTCCGGTATCACATTCCTTCGTCATCCGATCATTCGCCTTTCACCTAACTACAACTCTTCCATCTCTTCACCTTCAACCCCCGAAATCTGTACCACTTCTTCACCCACCCCTCTTCTTTCACTCCTTTCCCGTTTTACTTCATCCTCGCCCCATCCCCTCGCTTTCGTTCCCTATTTTTTTCTTTCACCAAACTCCCCTACAGCCTTTCGTATTCTCGCCTTCGCTCGCCCTGTCTCTCGCGCAGCCTCCGCTCCTTCTTCTTCGTCTCCTTCCACGCTGGCCGACAGCGAGGGTTTTAGGTCTCCAAGTACGACGACGGTACAATTGTTACGTGGCTTGTTAGCGTTGTCGCGGGCTAATGGCGCACTTTATTATCGGTCCCCGCTGGCAACGGCGTTGCATCCGCGGTGGACGCGCTTAAATCACCGCGCCTTTGATGCATTAGTCCCGGTACACAGGCCGGCGCTGTCCAATCTTCGACGCGCGTGCTTCGATGAGGCATCGAAACGGGATCGTAATTGGAACGAACCGAAAGCCCGGGCTTTCATTCTTCGCGAATCGAGAGGCCTGTCGGTGTCCTTTGCCTCCAGCGTCAAGTGATAATTCGTTTCCGTGAACATTTGTTCCTTAACCCTTCGGGTCTCTTTTTACCCAATCGTGTTCTCGTTTGTTTAAGCCCCACTACTATGTCCCTCGAGTCTTCTTCGACCCACTCTCATTCCACTTTCTTGGAGACTCGAAAATTAATTAATCTGTTTGTTTTCCCAACCATCATCTATGTTAATATTCCTCAACACTGATGAGTATTATAAAAGTCTGGACTTTAATATATTTCTTAGAGCAGCTAATCATACACAAAGATATAGTTTCAATTTACCCATCCACCCTCCCTTCTTTCATCCTCCGTCATAAGACTGATACAGTTAATTTGAAACGTTAATTTTATAAGTTTATGATACCTACAGTTGAATTACTGGATTTATCGTTCTCTTTGAAAACCAGTATCACAGGTTTGACTAAAACAACTCACCCTTCAATTTATCGTGTGCTAGTGCCCTTTGAAAGTGTTCCTCCACTTCAGACGCCGCGTCCCCTCGGTAGTGAGTGAAGACCACGCAATTTGCGTTCACGTATTGCGCTCTGCTCTCACCATCGTCCGAATCTTCCGCGGCGGTGCCAGTACCTACGGCTATGACAAAATGAGCAGGTCGAAGTTTATCAGAATTTAGTGTTTCTGTCATGTTGGATTTTAAGGGAATCAAATAGTTGCATCATTTTCTTGGCAATTTTTTAGCCATGAGGATATTTTATGATCGGTCAAGGAAGATTGTAGATATTTTATCAGTGAATGCCATTGAGTTTCCATTATGCATAACACTTTAAGCGAGAGATTATTATGAGAATATTTCATAATTACATCACAAATATCACATTAAAACATACTACTTGAAACGTAATATTCTGCATAATTGTTTGTAAATACCAATACTGACATTTCAGTTTTTATTAAATTTGTTACATAAAAGAGAGTGTCTGAAAAAAACTGCGCGAGTCAGACGAATAACACAATCTACTTCGTTTCACAGTCTGTCTTCTGGCGTGTCTGATCAGATACCTACTAAATCTCCTGCACCCATAAGTAGAAGAGCCAGAAACAGACTGACACTGACAACTTAATATGTACAACATAGGGTAGATGTCCCTATTACTGTCAGTGTCCCTATTACTGCCACTTTATTTATTTTGCTTAATAAAAATGTAACGTATAAAGAATAGTGTACAACAATAATATTATTATTAAATTGGGACTGTTCTTATTATTATTAATATTCTTGTTGTACACTATTCTTTATACGTTACATTTTTATTAAGCAAAATAAATGAAGTGGCAGTAATAGGTACACTGACAGTAATAGGGACATCTACCCTACAATCCTTTCCTACATTGCAAAAATAACGTCCTAATTTGCCAACTTTCTACATTGAATAATTTCATTCATTATGAGGACCTACAACTTTTTAATGAATCATAAAATATCCTTCAAATTGAACTCACATGTATTCAGGACTACTTTATTACATACTACATTCTCGAAAGTATTTATTATCAACAATGTAATAGATGCAAGTGTTAACACATTTAATATACAAAATTCAAGGTCTTATTGTGTTTATTTTACTCCGCGGGAGCGATAGTAGTTGCAGATTTCGTGAAATTTTTGTTCCAACTCACCGTCCGTCGATCTGTCATCGTCTAACGTTCTCGACGGCTGTGAAGTGGTCGTGGCAAGGGGTGGCCGTGGTTGAGGTGTTGGCCGTGGTTGGGGGGTTGGCCTTGGTGATGCTGGACTGGGTGCTGAGCCGACGGAACCGGCGCTGCTGGGCTGCCCTTGAGGAACACTTCCGCCAGCGCCGCAGATTTCAAGACCCGCCGCCTCTAACGATCTTTG
The DNA here is from genome assembly GCA_929113495.1 of Andrena minutula. Taxonomy (NCBI): domain Eukaryota; kingdom Metazoa; phylum Arthropoda; class Insecta; order Hymenoptera; family Andrenidae; genus Andrena; species Andrena minutula. The sequence continues at coordinate 44,858,084 of OV815994.1, forward strand.
GTGGACGTTCAACTGTTAAAAGAATATTGCTTCCGTTACTTTTCCACGAATTCTTTCGTGGGTAATTCGAATTAAGAATATGTAGCAGATATAAACGAAGGAACCTTAACATTTACGACTTCACTCTTAAAGAATCTGTGAGAATAGAAATTAAAAGAACACGCTGGTAGAATTTCAAGCTTAAAGAATTCTGTATGTATAGTATTTCGAAGCTATGTTATCGACATGTGTAATTATTTACAATGTGTCTCTTTTAAGTGTTTCGTGACTTATGTCCACTTAATAAATGAACGCGAGATAAACGTTATTAATGATACAATGTTTACAGACGCGGTGATTAAGATAGCGACGGTTTGAGCGGAATACGAGGTGTTGTTTTTACGGATCTTGATAAATTTCGCAATGTCCTTTCACTTAACGATTTTCACACGCTTCTGCCGCGGCTATGCACGCAATAATTATCAGGCAGTTGTGATATTTGCAATTATCAAAGTTCGAGTAAGTAATCATTTTCAAGGTGCGGCGCGTGCATTCTGACCTCCTGTGTTTATGCAACGTGTAGCTGTAAATTATCATCGACTAAGGCCTATTTTCAAATAAATAATGCCTACTGACTGTAATTGAAAAAGTTACTTTCCAACCAGAAAACGTTTATTCGTATGTCATTCATTAATTGCGAATGAATAAGAATAAGAATACTTCAACCTTCAACGTTCATATTGTATTATAATTTCAGTTCTTTTGTAATCATTCATTTTCTCGTTGAACATCATCAATTACTTTTTTCGTTCATTCTAACGTCTCTTCTACTTTATCTTTTTACCGCGCATATTCTCTAAAGAAGAAAAGCGGCAGACTATCTGTCTTTATAAATTTCTTTTTCGAAACGAGAATATTCACTGTATTACTTTTATTTAAAAACCGATATGTCACTAAACACTTTATACCAGAATAAAATACAACACCTCACAAAATATACAGTTATCGGAATTAAACTATAGGTCTACCTGACTCACTCAGCCTTCTAACGTAAAACCGTTAAAAACTCCATTCCAAATTCCACCAATAACAAAATCATCCAAATCCTCAACAAACATATCCCATCAAAAATACAAATAAAGCGAAAAACCCGCATTAATAATAACTTAGATGGTCCTTCTCGTCGAAGGTTCAACCACCATACCCAACCGCAGCTCTCCAACCTATTTCACCCTATTTCCCTAATCATTCCATTGGACCATTCAATGAAGACCGACAATTGCATGTGCCAACCACTGCCTCGACTCGCGGTAACCACCGGCGGGGATGACAGTGATATCGACGTCGGGTCGAGGTCACGCCAAAATATCGCAGACCCAGCAGGAGCGCCAGCAACGAAATGCCTGTCGATTAAACGCTTCGATATTCGACTGGCATCGGATAATTCCAAGGATTTTCCCACCCGCTAGTCCCCCTCTCGTCATCCCCCCTGTCTGCCCGCCTCGTCAACCCCGCGAATCCCACCCTGCAGGGCGAGCGCGGCGTCTGGGTTGACGTTTAGTAGGTAAATCGTACAGAGCGAGGCGTCCTTAGAAGAGGGGTTAGCCTCCATTGAGCACATACCGACGCCAGGCGTCGGCGTCCATTGTGCGCCCGAGCCCTCCCACCCCTCTCCCACCCCCCCCCCTCCTTTCTCCGTCGGTCAGACTGCAAATAGCGCGAGAGCTATGCTATGCACACTGGCATCGTCACCACTGCTCGCAACGAGACCAAATAGGACGTAATGCACGCTATTCATTAGATCCTAGGGATGCAAATGCCACGCTGGGTCATGGCATTCTCCTCGAATCTTTTCGGCCGCGTTACGGGCCGCGTCGCGATACGATCGTGCCCGCGAGCAAGCCAACTATTCGGCCAGGGCGGATCGAAAGATGGCATCGGGGCCCCGAGGACGCCTCGAGTCCGAGCTCGATTGAGACATTCCTCACCGCGAGTGGATTTAGATGACTGTTGTTGTCGTTCCCAGCTAGCTGGCCTCTAGTTGCGGTCCTTTTCGGGGTGGTAAGGTCGTTAATGTGTCTGCGCTACTTTCGACGACTGTGGAGGATCATCGGAGAGATGTGTATATAGATGATTGTATGAAGTGCATGAAGTGGTTTAATGGAGGTTGGTCAGCTAGTTAACACTTGTCAGTGTATTCCCATAGTTTCTTAGTTGCCTGAAGATGCACGGACTGATTCAAGTGACTCGAGCAATGTAGCATTCCCAGCCCTTGCATCAATTCTTGAACATTCTAATTGATGAACTATCCTCAGTCCCAATCCCAGAATCTGTAAACACTTATGTCTGATTCGTGACCACCATCAGCCAAATTCTACTTGAGTTCCCTACGCCTCAATATCCTCAGTATCACTTCTAATTCAGTGATAGACAAATTTCTATCTCCGTGTGTCGCCATGTCCAAGTCAGCTACATCTCACAATCCCTGTGCCAACGAAAATAAAACTCATCCTCCTCATCTATCACCAATGCACACACTCCTGGGACTCGAACCCGTTGCGAAACTGAAACCGCACCTATCCTGAGCAACCAGCTTCCTACTCCCAAAGCAAACAAAGCTTCCCAAATACCAGCTTCTAAATTACACAGCTCCTGAACCCTGTTTAATTCCTTTAAAAGCCTCTCCCTCCTTCAGCCGCTGACACCCAGACGCGGAGGGCTTCGCGGAACACGCCGAGACACCCGCGAGCGCAGACAATTGATGTCAATTGCGATTCAAGCTCAACGTTCTTATCATGCCTCGATCAATTCCACCGAGACGGGTCTTGCAAAGACTGCGTGCCACCTAGGTGAAACCGTTAGCTAGGTGCACCAGCTCGAAAGCTGGATGAGACAGTCTATCCGCTTGCCTTGGCGCCGACTCATTCCGCGCGTATAATCCGCCTCGAGATTATTCGACGCACTTGCAGGAAATCGGCCGATCATGCCAGAGGCTACATAATTTTACCAAGCGTCCATGTTGCCCGGTGGCTATCGATGCCTGGTCGTGTCGAGAGTCGAAGGTCGGCAGATTGACGAGCGATCGAAAGTGAACGGCGCTTGGTATAGACGGGCTAATACAGGCTGACAGAGGCTGTGCTAGACGATCCTCGCGCAGTACTCGTGTGGCTAGCGATGATGGCCAGCTGAGAGAATTACTAGCGCGTTTTAACGACCATAGCAGAGATTTCCCGCGTGGCAGATGTCTCCACTGTCAGACTTCCGATGATGGGGTGCAGAGATTGGCGGATAGAAACGATTGTCTGCGTTCTTTCTGTCTTGACGGAGAGTAATCAGACATGGTCGAAGCTTGAGGTAGTGTGGAAGGATTAGGTTGGTGTATTATTGTCCGAGGTCATAGGAGCTGCTGTAATAGACGACGCCTTTAGTTACTGTTTGTCAGCGAGTGTTATAGTTCTGTGTGTCTAAAATTGTAAGGACAGGTGAGAGATACATTTGATCTGCCTTGATCTGCAGGACTATCGGTCGCACCACTAGGTTTTTAAACTCATACTATTTTGTGTTGTTTTTCTTCCCGTGTTCGCTGTTAGGAACTTTAAGGCCATTTCTGAGGATCTACCTCTGATTTGTAAATTAAAATTATTTAGTATCGTTTGTTAGGTCTTAACAGGAGAGTTCTAGTAATGTGTTTTACTAATGGCGAGACGCTCTATAGTCACAAATCTAGAGCATTAATATTGTCCTTAATATTATCCTTAAACACCGCAAAGTAGAAAATTCTTGAATATTAACTAATGTAGAATGTAATAAATGCTACGAGGATAAAAATAATCAAACCACATTGCCACCATTTTCTCTATCAATTTGCATCCTGTGTATGATGTTTCTGTTTTCAGAATAAGCGAAATCCAGGCCCGTGAATTAATTCCGCTTCCTTTGACGCGCGTGTATTAGTAGCAAGATAAATCGGGGAGACGGACGCGGGATCCAGGCGATATTCATTATACCTAGAATCCTATCTAACGCCATTGGCCAGGCACCGCCGGTACATCGATCCTCGAGATCGCACCGAACACGATCGTAATGATCCAAGAAACCGCGTGCTGGTGTGCGCGCGCGGCGCATGCCTGCTCGACGCGATGATAAAGGATGCGCGATCGTACTTGCGTGCACAGTGCCGGTAGCCATTATTGTTGCGCCAACTATCGCGTATAAATCTGTCTGATGGGCACGCATGAATTATAAGCTAAACGCTGCTGAATCCAGAGACCAGTAGGTACGATTGGTCCTCGCGAAGGTGGGACTCAAATTCCTTCATGATAGAAGGTATCACTTTTGTTCGATTTTTGGGATCAAGTGTTTGCATTGTGGAAGTGTTTAGCAGTCGGTGTTCTGTTGACTTAAGATTCAAAATACCTACGTTGTTAAAATGCGGTTGGTTGAATTAATAGAATTTTGGAGGGAGACTGGTTATGGATTTTAAAGTTTGTGCTTACTTCTTCTGAAACTTTTGAGTTCCAGATAGAGTGTATTTAGGTATATTCAGCTTCAGTTTATTGGAAATTCAATAAAATTCGTTAGGTGATTATAAAAATTTATTTAAAGCACAAAATCCTTACTTTTCAAAAATCGTTACTTTTTAAAAAGGTCCTTTGGGAATGCTTGCACTGTTTTAGTGTACCACTGTTCAACTTATCTTGAGATACCTTTTACGTCAACTTATCTTGTGGCCAATACCTTCCATGGAAGGAATTAGTTATACAAAAATACGACGCAAATTTTCTAAAGAAATGCCCTTGCATTTCGATTTATACTTAAAGCTACCACTCTCTCAGAATTTACCTAAAATGTATGTTCATAGCTAGGTTTGCTTTTGAAATCACTAAATGAAAGCAATTAAATCTAAAATATTGATTGTTCGTCAAGAAAATCATCTCAAAATAATTATTAATGGGTTATATATAATTATATATTCGTAAAAGTGTCAGAAAAATTTAATATGTAGGAGTGGAAGTCAGTGAAGTGCCAGTTGGTAAGGCCTGACGCGTGGAAGCGTCTCTCCCCCGCAAAAACTAGACAATTTATAAAATGAATTGGACTTTCAGACTCTCTAATGAACGATTGGGGTCGCTTGGGGAGATATGTGCGTGGTCGTGCAACACGAACGTGTGCCCGAAGCTCATCATTCGATGGCACGATATACGCAATTGCGGTTGCGTATGCGTCGCGGTAGCCATTACTGTTGCGCAGAGTTCTGCGAGTGAAACTGGTCAACAGATGGGCGTGCATGAAGTTAAGATTAAGCTTAACCTTGGCAGATCGACCTGAGGAACGTTCACGGTCCATTTCTCGGTCCCGATGCTTCTAAAAGAGTTTATATTCTATTAAGAAGACTGGACGCTACTGCGATTTTTGGAAAAATAACTTTGCGGAACTCCTCGTTTCAGTTACGAAAAAACTCAGTAGTGTCTAACTTACTATCTTGTACACTAAATTAACTGTCTGATGATATATTACTCGTATATATAATTATATTAAAATTACAGACGTTATTAGTGGTTTCATCTTTCATATATATCGATCACGTCCCGATTGTAGGGTTAATTACTCCTAACTCCTGACTTGCTCAGAAAGAACAACAAGATCTACGTTACTCTAAACTCCAAGCTACCCCACACCTATCAGCGAGAGAAATACAGTGTCAGGTATTTGGGACACAGTCAAGTGATGTGTAAAGCGATACCCTTGAGATCACAAGGCGCCAAATATGTTTTGCGCCACCCCGACAGGGTCGTACAAGCCTAAAACGTTTACTCACCTTGGCGTACCAAAACTATAGTCCTAATTCCCAAAAATTGTATTATAATGTAGAATGCATACCAGAGTTCTCGACCCTCAACACCCTTATTATCTTTATCCCCCATTACTTTTACGACCACCCTACACTCCCCCAATTTATATACTCCCAAGTTACAGCACCCAGCATCATGTAGGAAACATTGAACATCAAACAAAAGGCGGGATATCTGTTCATCCAGAGGAAGTCCCACAATCTAGGATTGCAAGCTGCGAGACTCTTCAGGTCTGACTTACATCTCTGTTAGGTCAGGACTAGGTCGAGGTTGGTCGGTTAAACCAGGCAGATAAACAATCGCTGAGGTGACGACACACGCTCTTCTGCAACGTCGCATCTTTCACGAGTGGCTCACAGATGTGAACACTTGGAAGGCACGCGGGAATAGAGGAACTCTTTCCTGGCATTTTGGCGGGAGAAAGGGTTATCCTGGAACAGTGTTTATCGATGAGGTAGTCAATACTCATCGATCCTTAGGAAACGAAACGCAAGGAGGCATCCTTAGCTGTCTTCGGCAGCAAGTGGACTAGATCGTCTCAAGCGAAAGCACCACGATAGTATTACCGCGACGTTGAATTGTATACTATACTAAGGTAAAACTATACAATACACCCCATTTGACAAAACGCCCCACCATTAATTTTAGCACACAAACAAGGATGCATCGACGCGATCATCAGATTCGAACTTGCCTCAGTATTATTATTGCAACAGTTGTGGGCGATTGAGGCAAGTTCGAATCTGATGATCGCGTCGATGCATCCTTATGTGTGTGCGTAAAATATTGGTGGAGCGTTTTGTCAAATGGAGTGTATTGTATAGTTTTACCCTATACTCTGTGACAAATTTCTTAAACTTCCTTGCAATCGTCTGCACTCGGGGAGCAGGCTCGAAACAAAACAAAGGAGAGCCGGTAGATCGCCCGGAAAAGCACCGTTCGCCAAAACAAGCGATATCCAACCCGTCCAACAAAGTAGCCGCGGTGTTCCGGCCGTGTTTCTCGCCCCCCTAATCAGTTTGTCGTCTCCGCGGCCACCGCCGCCCGCCGTTGACAAGCAACCTTTTGGCGTGTATATCGAGCCGACCGCGTACCCCGCCTAACCAATTACGTCCATACATCAGCGGTGGGTAGCAACGCACGAAAATAAGCCGGACGGTGATGTATGCAGTGACTGATGGCGGCTGGCGGTGGACGTGTGGGACGAAAGGAAAGCCACTCGCGCGCGGCTGCTGCGCGAATATACAGCGCGCTGCTACGCCTTCCGAGATGTTATCATTATCTACTATAATAAACCGGGGCCCCAGCATTCCACGGGGTAGTAGATCACCAGGCCTGATCCGGCAAAGAGCGAGAACCGTGGGTTTTGCGGGGCGAGCGATGCCGAATGATGACCGCCGACATTCGGGGAACGTGCAATTGATCATGAACTTGAGCATCCCCGTCAGCGAGAGACCCGCTGCTCCTAGCTCCCTTCGTTCCTCGCCCACCGCTTCGCCGACTTCCGTCGCCACGCTGTCTTTTTGGCGGCAACGTCCGCGAAACCGATTTTGGCGGAAAGCTGGATAGCGAAGGGCGAGAGGAGTAGGTTTGTGGAGACGGGCAGAGGGGTGGTCTGGGTTAGGTGGGGCGGGTTTACGAGGTGTGGTGATGACTGAAGGTTGGAGTATTTGGGAACTCGGTTTGGTTGGGGATGAGTGTTTGAATATTGCGGTGTGTAAAATGAGATCTAGGGAAAGTGTGTCGGTGTTTGAGAAGGTAGTTGCTAGGTTTTTGAGAGTCGGCCGATTTGATTATCGACCAGATTTGAAGTGTAAGAAGTTTCATATGTTAAACGTAATGTTGTGTAGTGGTTGGTATCTGTTTTCAAGGCATCATGTTTAAGATAGGTGAAACTTGGGATATGGATGTAATTGAAACGGCTCCAAAAATAACTCTTTCAAACTGTTAATGATGTATGTATAACTGAAACAGTTGGGAAGAACCGATATTCTGAATAACTGTTCTAACGAACCGAAATTTCTTACTATATCGATTTCAGTTCCATGACTTTTATATACCGATTTTGTAACAGTAATATTGATATGTATCGGTTCCGAGAGTTCACTGTATAACCGTTATGTAGAACCAGAACCAAAACTGATATAAGTTAGAAGCTTTTTCACTCGATTCTTTCAAGATTGTTTCAGTTCTTCTAACTGTTTCGAGAACCGAAACCATTTTCAACCCCTGCTAACGTCAAATGATGTCATATTCATCTCGGAATTTAAGGTTCAATCATTCGGTACGTAGGTACCCAAACTTCTATCGCTAACTATGGTAAGGTGATACATGAAAAACACAAACTATTCAGTAACATTATGATTACATCTATTAGCAACAAGAATGTTCTAACAAATGCAGTTTCCACTTACAATACCGTTCACCCACTACAAATTCGTGCCAACACCCCGGCTCGTCCAAATTTCCCACTTTTAATACAAAAAGAAGACCAGTACAACCAAATCTATCAAACACCCCAGTCCACTTACAATAAATCCGCGATTCGCTGAATATTTCCTCAAAGGCCCCAAGGAAACGCGAACCCCGCGCACAAGGTATTCCTCCATTTCCCCCCCTCCAACCACCCCTTCCGCGAAGGCCAGTTACATCGGTTCAATTAAACCGAACAATAATTCGCACTCGTGTTCGCGAAAGAGGATGAAAAGAGGCGAGCAAAAGTATCGGCGGATTAAATCGGCGAGTCTTCCATAGATTACCACGCTGTAGCATCTAGCGTTGGCCGTACGACAATGTGGTAATTAATCGAAGCAAGCCTGTCCACGACGGCCGCCTTCTTCCTCCTTTGCTTTTTCTCTTTCGCCCGGAGGCGTGCTGGCTTCCTTCGAAACGGTCCACGTCCTCGACATCTCGCGACCAACGAGCAGCTCTAGCCAAGAGCTGCTCGCGGTCTTTCAAAGCATTCCAAAGCGCGAGTGCCTGTTCCTCCCGTTCCCCTTCGCCCTCCCCCCGCCCCGCCGTTTCATCCCCCCTTTCGATCCTCCACCGGTGTCGAGTCACTTCGCGAACCTAAGGCCGCGTCTTTATTTGTTTCCCTTTTGTCTTATAGATCTCTGAATCTTCGTATCGCGCTCCCTGCTCCCCCTCCTTCGCCCCATCCACCCCCACACACCAAAAATACTTAATACCACGATGATCCGCGACGTTGATTCGGATTTATGCTCCTCGCCAATGGAGGAACACTGGTCGGCTTTCGCCATGATCAGAATTCTGTGTTCGTCACGAGCGTTGCTTATTAATGTTCTTGCTCGATGGCGTTTGTATGTGAAGAAGTATTTGGGAAACTTTCTGTCATGCCTGGTTTTTACACGCGGGGGACAGGATGAGTCGTATTGGTAACTCAGAGGGGGATTAGAAAGAGTTAGGCACAGTTAATCTAGTTTAAAGTACCTTAAAGGTGTGTATGGACGTCGCGATAATTGGTGATCACTTTGTGAACCAAGGAGATCATGTCGAGGTAGTTTCCAGACTCGCCACTCTGCGAGCCGTGCCTGGCGGGAAATCCTAGCGACGTCGATATGTACACACCTTAACAAGTATCGCGGGCTATGCGTGACTTCTCGTGTATGAGTATAAATAGTTTTCCGTTTTCCAATTTTTACAAACAATGCAGCATGCGTTCCACGGAATCCGGCGCCGAGCTTTAAGAGGACGACGAAAAGGTCATAGTGAATTTTGCGGGGCCTTATGTATACATATTTATTGTTATAAATTTCGTTAAAAGGCCCGGCGGTCTATGAAAAGTTCGTTGCAAAATTCGCGGAGCGCTATGCATACCTAGATATTTATTATTCTAAACTTAGAAGTAGGTACAAGATAAATACGTTTTTTTTTTGTTCGCGCACAATTTTGGAACCCGATCCTGCAAAAGGTCACGCCGGCACTGACTACGCCATCCTAGCCAAAACACTTTGGAACCACTGCATCTTCTCCGTTGCTGTTGGATATATTACCTATATATATAATAATATATTTATCACCCTTTTAAAGGCAGGCCAGACTCGATATTAATACTATACAGGGCCTTCGACTATTGGTGGCCATTCTTTTAGGAGGTGATTCTTTAAGCCAAAATAAGATGAAAATTCGACTATTGGGGCCATTCTTTTAGAAGGTGATTCTTTAAGCCAAAATAAGATGAAAATATATATATTTTTGTTTTTTATGCCGCGCTTTGTTTTCGAGAAAATTGACTTTGAATTTTAGCGAAATACACGTGCACCGACGTACTTACATACCTACAGTTTTAGGCATCTGAAGGGTACGCGGAGGTAAGGGCAAAAAGTAGAATTGATTCTATATTTTCGGCGTATTTTGCCTGTAGTATAACTCCCCTAAAAAAATGACCATCAGTAGTTAAACGCACTGTATAGTTCAACCTAGCCCACTGTTTGTGAAATTTGAATTTTGATATGCAACAAATAGTTCTTGACTGTTCCTTTATATTCTATAAAAATCACATTCAGGTATATCTATTTCATAAATTTTTCAAAAACACTATTTTACGTACCATTTCATGTTTAAACCTGTTTTCCTCGAAAATACTAAAACTGAACACACAATATTTCTACACTAAACGATCGATACACTTACATATTGCTCTGTGCCTATTATTATTTACGTAATAAAAGCATTACTATTACTCCGCCCCAAACAACATTATTAACAACACCAAAACTTATGCAACGTTGAAGCCCCACAAACCACTCATCCCACGTCTGTCCGACACGGTCCAATCTCCTCGCGAGCCATCAAACTCGCTAAAATTTCTCTGTCACGTTGGACGACACCATGGCGGCTGCCGAAAACCGTTGTAAAACCGGACAACCCCCATCGCTGCAGAGCAAAACGGACGACCGGACGTCGGGCGAGCCGATTCCCACATCAATTCAGAGGCGAACCGTAGTGGAACTCCGTCAATCTGTTCGACAAAAGGCGGAGTAGCCGCTGGAGAACGGAAACAAGTGGCGATACGAGAAAGAATGGCGAACGGCGACGAAAAAGGGATGAAGAGGAGCGTCGACCGCGAAAAAAGGAGCGAAGCGATGGGCCGATGGAGGGAGAGGGGGAGGAGGGGGTTCAGTAACAAGCTACCACGGGGTATCTTGCAATTTGTTTGCCGGACACGGCCATTCGTCGACACGATTCTCCTATCTTCCACGAAGATGAGAGGAGTCCGACTCCTTGCTTCTCGGCCCGCAGATCTCCGCCGCGGCGCTGGATTACGACTATTGATAAGGCGCCGGTGAACGAGTTCCCCTTTAGTTAAGCTTAGTTCATTAGCAAACCAGCCAGGTGGACGATGGAGCGATCCCTCGTTCGCCCGACAAATTACAACGAGATCGGCCCCCGCCCCCTTCGCCCGTTCCCAGCCACTTTGGGGACACCAGAGAGCGCGCTGCGCGCCGCCGCCTGATGCGCGGGGTGGACCGGCGACATTTGCAAGTCGAATCTGCCGAGTTCGAACTGAGGGCTGGGAAACTTCGGTGTGTCGGGGTTTACGATACTGGGAAGAACTGAAAGTTGTAATCTGTGGGGTGATGGGTGAGATGCTTCATGTTGAACTTTTTGAGAAAAGCTCGGTTATTTTTCAAAATTGATCTCCATGTTTATGTTTATAGGTACTAAAAAAGTGAATATTTTTAAATTTCTGTTTTAAATTTTTTATTAAATTGGCACTACAAAATGGGTTCAAAAAAGCAAGAAGGCTACTTCACTCGCACCCTCGTTGCCAAGGTTGTTTTTGCATTATTATATTTTCTTTGCCGTCACCCCAAAGTTGACCCAACCCCCCTCCCCCACGTTGACATGAATTGATTATTTATTACTTTGGGGAGTTCTTAATATTGTAAATTGTTATATACAGTGGTAATTCAGAAATGTGGAGTTCAGTGATTGAAGTGTCGATGTTCATTCTTGCACACCATAAAGTAAAGTAGCTACCACAAGAAATTGTCCATTGATATTTATCTCTTGTAAAAAACTTTATGTGATATTATTCAAAAATATTAACGATACTTTCATTAACATATTATTTGCAATAGCCTTGTCAATTCCCATCTGTTCCTACCTATGCCACTAAATCCTCTTTTACCAACTCTACCTGACCAACTAACATTCCAACATAACACCTATCGTAACATCATAATTCCGAAACTACGGCACAGCATAAAGGTCGCCCCACCATTCGTCTTCCCCTTTCATTTCAATCTTCTTCCTCAAATTTCTGCCCATGGCAATAACTCTGTGTCTTACCCTATACCATCAACCATTGAAACGAGCAGAAACGGAGTCGCGACATCCCAAGAATCCGGCCAAAGCCCGATGCATTAACACTCCCACGCGAGCCGGCCGCGGTATCAAGCGAATATCTCGATCTGTCAAGCTGGGACGACTGCTATCCGGCCGTTTTTCGTCGGCATTGATATTAGCGAGAGCGATAATAGCACCGACAACTAACGTGCCTGCGCCAGCGGACACGTGGCGGCCAAGTTGGACGCGCGGTTCCACGCGTCAACGAAGAATCGTTGGACTTCAACGCGGCCCATGCGGCATTCCGCGCGCCCTCTCCGCTCTCTTATTTCCCAGTAGCGTAAATTGCGCGTGTAAACCGGCGCTATGAATTTCACGGTAACATAATCGTAAAGCTGTTAAATAGAGCGAGATTCCAAAGGGCGTCGAGGATCGCCGCGCAGGCTCGCGCTTTTCATAACCCATCATTTTTATCATATTCTCGCCTACCACGGGGCTAGGTTTAATTAATCGACCAGCGCGGAAGGCGACAATCCGAAGGGATTAGCGTCGTACGAACGTCTCAGAGAGACTTTTCCTCGAATTTCGTGGCAGGTTTTGTGGGAACCGTCTAGACAGGAAGGATGATTCGTGGCGATTGGAGTGAAAAGTTGGAAAATATTCCGCGATATTAATATTGGTTTTAGTGACTTATAAAGTCTGGTGGAGAGACACGTTCCTGGATACTCTATGGTGGACGGGATTTCTTGAGTATCTAACTGAGTTTACTAGACTTTTTTATGATGATGGCGTGTGTTCGAGACAGAGATGGGCAAATATTGTTTGAAATAAAAATTTGTGTACGAAATTTATATTTAAAATAATTTTTTACCATCTCTGGTTCGAGGTACATGAGCAAACGTGTAGTGTGGCTTCTAAGAGAACTTTTTTGGAGTATTAGCGATATGCGATAGTTCGATGAGTGTTTTATGACTCCCATGGAAATTTTTATGACTTATTTGCCAATATATCAAAGTTAATCTTCATCAACTAGAGGTCAATAGTTAAATATGTTTGTGCATAGATCGTCTATTTTGAATATGTAAGTATTACTGAAAGTCAGACACACAGAGTTATCTAATAGTATAAACATTTGTAGTACCTATATTAAATGTCTATATTTCATCCAGGCCCGAATTATTGAAAATTAGGTAGCTGCCTAGGGCGTACAGTTGACAAAAGGCCCAAAATGGTCTTCTCATTGTTAGCATTTTTTAAAATAAAGTTTCAAATTAAATATTGCAAGGTGTAGGATAAATGTTTCAAGCTACGAATAAAAATGCAGAGTAAGATCATCAAAAATGAGGAATTGACAACAAAAACGGACTAACCCACGGTTTTTGCGAAATTGAGTTATTAGCAATAATGTCTTCCAATAAAGTCTACTAATCATATAAAATAGAAAAAAAATTTCTGAACGTGGATTAGTCCGGTTTTGCTTGCAATGCTTCAAATAAAGGCCGCAATGTGACAAGTTCGCCTAGGGCGCAAAAAACACTCGAGCCAGACCCGATTTCATTACATAACCAAAACGTGTAGAATATTATAACCAACCCTTAAGCTTCTACTCAGGAAACAAAATAACCCAATCTTGCACTTCCTCTCCAAAGCTCCCACAATTCCATTTCCAAAACCCCACCTCTCCAAAACCCGCACAAGACCAATCCCACAAAGTCCATCAAATAAAATTCCCAATCCCCCCATCGATCCTTCCTTCCCACCGTCACCCCCTCGCTCGCTTCATCCATCGAGCGCAATCGCGCGAACTTTAAAACGCGGCCGTCGGACGTCGACAAACGAGGGAGCCCGCTCCGATAAGGGCACGTTCGATCAGCCAAAAAAGAATTGTGTCGGTATCCCCCCATTTAATGTCCCTCCGCCTTGCACACCGTACCAGCCAGGTATCTCTGAGTAATATTACCGCATCGCGATATAAATGAAAACGTATCCTGGGACACGAGGGATCAGGGCGCAGTGGCGCGGCAACGCGGGGACTCAGGGCCCCGCGGGGGCCCGCGCAGAAGCTAGACGCTATCCAGGCCACTGGGCAGCGGAGGGGCGCGGAATAGGCGCGTTAAAAGCCATGGAGGCCCCGAGAGATACCGGCGAGACGAGGCCTTTAGTGTCCTGTTATCAGGCCCGATCCGATACGGTCACCAATAACTTGGGCTACCTACCGCAGCGCCTCGCTAAAGGTTATGCTCCCGCTGGCCCGCAGCCACCGGCCCGTCGGACCGTTTGCCAAGGTATTACTACACGTACGTGCACGGTCCCTCGGCTCATTGAAAGTTCGCGCCGGCCAATAGTTGTCCAATAAAAAGCCGCTCTTTACATCCGCGCTGCGTAACGCGCTGACCAGCTATAACCTGAGATGCATAACTTAATGCACTTTATCGGGGACTCGCCTCTCTGTTTGCTGACCAGCTGACGGCGGCGGCTCGGCCGTTTGAACGATGACGCCGCGACGCGTGGATTACGCTGCGACAGGGTGTTCTGGGTTGCGAGATTTGTCGGAGGTTGGGAATGGTTTCGTGGCGTGAATTAGGTTGAATTTTATAAAATAAGGGTTTATTAGCGGTGTGTGGGTTCTGGAAGAGTTCGTGTCAGAGACTTGGGTGACTGATGCGAATCTTTTTGTATTATAAAAGATAATTTTGGCAGTTTGTTTGTCTCGTGGTAACGTGTGGGTGTTTTTAGTATTATTCATTCTAATGTGAGAGCATAATTTTATTTGTTAGCTGAAAGATATATCTTTCTAGGTTTCCCACAAATGTATTGAACATGCAGTAAGTTGTTTGTATTTTAGGAAGTTTTCATTCTTTCGTTTTGAAAGGATCAAATTATGAAGTTTAAGTCAATTATTGTATGGTCGACAGTATTAATTTTAACTAATCGTATATAGAGTTTGTCCTCAAGTTGTACAATCATGTCAATGCGTGTCACTTCAAATATAAATGCAACTTTAACCATTGCGAAGGAATCTGTTTTTAGTCCACGAATATCGTTTCTCTGTCTTCTTAGAAACAGGATATATACTTCATGGTTAATCAACTTTTCAACAATGAAGGACACTTTGCGGCGCATTTTCACGGTGAAAAGCAATTCTTCTATTTCGGACACTTTGAAGTATCTTTGTACTATCTTAGGACACCAGTTCGAAATTTCCAATTCGTCCTGGTAATTTAGACCTGATTCCTCGAGGGTCTGACAGCGTGACCATCGGATTTTCTCGCTTTGAAATAGATCCTGTTATTTAGCTTGACTAATCTCGGCGCCCGGGCTTGGGCCATTGAAACATTCAAATAAAAGAAGCTCCGCCCACAACAAGCACCTTATACAATGGGGAAAAATTCATTAGAATTCCACTTCGAAATATTCAATTTTACAAGTTCGTATAAACACTGACGTCACGACGATTGAAAATTTTTTTAACGACGGACAATAAATTATTTATAACAATACAGACGTGGGACTTAAGACTCCAACATTGGGATTATATAATTGATAAAGCACATTCAAGATTTATCACTCCTTAAATCACTGCCTCTACATTTCTATATATTTAATTTTCCAAAAATTAACTGATAAAATTATGAGTAGCCTAAAGTTACTTCAAGGAATAAAAATTTAAACGTCCAAAATACTCCACCTAAACTTACAGAACTTTATTTAAACTTATTCAACTTATAGAAGCTTAATTCTATTAATTCAGTTTCAAGAAAAAAACAATAAACCCCATTCAAACGATTCAACTCCGAAATTTGGATAAAATTAAAAAATTGAAGAGCCCTTATAGAAAACACTGTAAGTGTCAAAATTAAAGAAACTCTTTTTATGGACTCTTGAATTTTTAATCCAAAGTAGGTATGTACATAGTCATCGTAGCAGCATTTCACAACTCACTTAATTGTTTCCTTATCCGTCGACAGAACGCAGAGACGACAATTACACGGCGATACGCGAAACCTTTCATTTCCTTATGACTTGTGCGCGATATATGAATTCCTGTCTGACATTTCATTGCATCAAACAGTGGCCGAACTACTCTAGGAATTCGACGAATGTCCTCCGCGGCTCGACATGCGTGGTTTTCTTCATGGTTCGCCCGACTCGCCGTTTCACCGTGATTCCTTTATCTTTGTGCCCGCCGTGTACGAGCCATTTTAATCTCTCCGTAAAATTTAGCCGGTAGTCGCGGAACTTTGTACAAGCACGCGTATCTTCTTGCTAATTCTTTTCCTCGTTGGCGACATTGATTCTTTCGTGTTAACCGAGAAATACAGCTCATTAACTTGCTCAAAGAAGGTTTATAACTTTTAATTAGGAAAATCGTGGGGTTCACCAGTTTAATACAATACAATTAAAAGTTAGAAGCTGAGCTGTCCTAGCCATTGCAGTATGTCGTAGATTGCAAAATTAGTTATTGGAAAATTTTCTTCGAGCAGTGTCTGCTGATTTGTGGAGTACCACGGAAAGAAAGTAGAACTGTTACCAAAATATTTGTTACAAATCCTAATACAAATTTTTCTCTTAGCCACACCTTCTAATTAATCTACCACGATAATCATGAATTTTATTCTATCCTCCCACAAGTCTAGGTCAAAAAGCAATTCCAAGCTCACATTGACCGAGGGTATGTGTCCCTATGTGTCCCCATTTACGGTGCCTTTCTATTGAAATTATCAATGAAACAAAATCCATGCATAAACAAACGTAAACAATTTTTTTTTAATTAAATTCAAATATTCACGAACACGATTCAAAGTAAAAACGATAATTTTAATATGTCATAATATTATAAGTATTTATAAAAAAAAATGCGTAACACGCTTTCAGTGAATTAATAGAATTTCACCGTATAAAATACATAGGTGCTATATCCTAAAAAGGTTTAATGTAATTAAAAAAAAATCAGTACCTACAAACTTATTTGTTTTTATTTTTAAATTAAATTCCGTAATACCGACAGATTCTCAATCTTATCTGTAATACGGACCCTCGAAGCCGGAAGCGTGGTGTTCGTCATAACCCCACTTTCCTTCCAAGCTCCAAAAGTGAAGCGCGTAGGTAGCACATGTTGTGTGGTTCTTAATAAATTTTCATATCAAACATGAATCATCCTCCACAAAAATACGTTTTTATACAATAAAAATATTTACAACAAAATAGCTGTAGGTAATCCTATTTCACAAAAGCTAGGTTAGGAGCGACATGCAAAGGTACCGAAATGTGGACAGGCTCCGTAATAAGGGCAGGCTCCTTAATTGGGGGGCACTGTATTACGGACGACGCAGTTTTCAGGGCACCGTAATAGGGACAAAAGCATCTGTTTTTGTTTAATTAAATACATTACAAAACTTTAATTTTTTTACTTAAAAAAAGTCCTTCATAAAGAAGAATTGTTCACCGACAGATATTGATTTTCAGAATATGAAATTCATGTATCAGTACTATTTAATTAACATATGATTGCGTAAACTGGCTTAAACCCTCCGTAATTGGGACACATACCCTACGACACATTCAACCCCTGCATAAATCTCTTCACCTCTAAACCGGATAAAAAAGTCTAGCCAGTCGTCTTCGAGGCAAACGATCCACGCGATCGCGGCGACGGCATGAAAATAAGGTCGAACGATTATCTCGCGCGCGAACGGGACGAGCGTATGTACCAGATAGAAGCAGGTCGATTGATTGCCAACGAACGTGACGCATCGAAAGAAACGATCGCTGTGCGCGATCCCCTTTCGAAAATAATTCCACCGGGTCCGCGCGACACTTAAATACCTGTCATTCGTTACGTGGCCCGACCAGATTGCCCGCGAGAATGCGATCCCTTGCACCGCTGGCCGTGATTCGATTAATATTGAACGGGTGGCTATAACGCGACCGTCTATCCGCCACGGACCAAGTTTCCCCCGCATAGCTTCGAGACCTCTCTATCCCACATCACCGGCTCTTGGTAATCCCCGCTTCGTTTTTCCTATTTTTTTTATCGCTGCGCGGTATTGCATTAGTCCCGATGCAAGTATATTGAGGACGCGCTGGTTCGTCTGAATGCAGCGAGGACTCTTATTACATTGAGTTCTGGAAACCGCTCTAGCGACTTGAGCAACTGACCAGTGGAAGTCACCAACGAGCGTACTGGTTTTACTGCGGAGGCACAGTTCCATTTGCTAGACTGGTGATGATTTAGTTACTTGGAGGTAATTAAAATGGGGGAATAGGTGGTCGAGATGTGAAGGGAAAGGGGGGAGAAGAAGCCGATGTGCTTGATTAATGGAGGTTTAATCATTTGACGGTGTGATGTTTCAGATTTTTCTTGATCGAAGATGATCTTGTTACTTGAGGGGTTGAAGTTTTAGGGATCCTCAACGATGATTAGCCTTTGAGAGTCAAAGTCTGATTGGGGTGTTAAGGAAAAGATGAATGAAGCGGTTTGCACATGTGTTGGACGAATTTATTTACATAGTTATAGTAATATTGTGTATAAGTTTTTGCGGGGTTCTTTAAGTTGCGCGGTCTACCATGGCCGAATTGCAGGCGCATGAGGACTCTGCATTTGGTGTGCGTCTTTTATATTTTTACCCATTCGTCTCCGCCGATTGCCATGTGCGTGGGTAACCTTCACCAAAAGCATAGTAATCTGTAATATTGTAAGCTTTACAATAACAAAGACCTGCAAAGGGACTAATTCGTCTGGCTACTTGCTAACACAGCAGTCTTCATTGCACCACACGAATCTAATTGCTCACATCAGTTCAAATTACGCCATTTCGTCAAACCCAATCAAAACGAACCCCCTAAAACAAAGTCTCCTTCTTCGAATTCAAGACGTAACTCAAGAAACTTGGCGATTTTAGGGGCAGATACCTATTCTCCCTCATTACCATACAATACCTGCAATCTGTCAGAAGAAGCTCCTATAAGAGCTAACACCGCATTAGATACCTCAACCAACCTCCACTCCAATTTTCCCTGATTCCATCAAATACTCTTCCAAGCACCCAATACTATACCTCCAAAACAAATAAAAAAAACCCACTCGATATATCAGTTGTAGGCAAAAAAAAATAGTCCCGGGCGATGGGACTCGAACTCAAGATCTCTTTTCCGAGCTCTACAAATACTTAAACTAACCTGGCGCCACCTACGTACCAATCGCACCATACGCCGTTCACAGTATACCTTACAGAAGCATCTTCTCTACTATCAAACAACAAAAGAATCAATATAGTAGACGACTCCTCGAGTGAACCAGACCCGAAAAAGGGCTTCTCCAAAATTACAAAAAAAAAATGATGGGAAGAAGACAGCGCAGGATGCTGGTCGGGTATCGAGGATGTATCGGTTCGAGGATTAATCTCGACATCGGCGGAGCCAACAGGCATCGGCGATTGGAATGCGATCCTCAGAAAACAGAGGTGGCCGGTGAACGCAGTGGCACGGAGCCGTAGCCCCCTTTAGCGCGTGTCGCAAAGAATGGCGTTCCTAGACTAAAAACGGAACAGCGGCAAGGAATGTAACGTTGCAGCACACCTTGCTCCCGGGCCTGTGACACGAGTTCACACGGGGACGGTACAGAAACGTGCGTGCACGGCCCAACACAGCCGACGCGATCTGGCCTGGCATGCGTGAGATATGGCAATGCCATGCCGATAATTGTCGCACATCCCAACAATTCCTCGACCATCCGTCCTGCCACCACGCTGTATCGCGTTCACGTGACGTGTTACTTTTCCTTCTTGCGCGTCGTTTTTACTGGGCGCCGCAGGACCACTTTTCGATGGCGCTGCGGGCGCTTCACTGTTTTCAGAGTAAAGAGGTTATGTGGCACTTTTTGGAGAAGCTGGACGGGTTGTATCGAAGCTTTCACGGTTTGGTTTGGTATTGATGGTGGAAGTGATGTGGGGGAATGGCGAGGAACTGATCGAGTTGTGGTAAGAGATACTTTTTAGAGTAGAGTAGTTATTTGGGGATTATAGATAGGAGATTGATGCAATGAGGAACCGTTGTGCAGAAACTGCGCTGGATGCATCTCTGGGTTGTTGAAGAGTGGGTAATAAATACTATCTGTTCTATATATTTTGATGTTTCGTCATTATGGCAGTTAGTTTCGCCGGTATCTGTTTAGACTTTTGAGTATTGCAGAGTAGTGCAAATGAATACATTTTTAAACAGAACTGCACAATTTTGTCTACCTATCCAAAAAATTCCACCTAAACTAACTGCTCACAGTAGTATAAGCAAGAAAACATTAACTAATTTGAGGACTAAATAAAATAATAGTAAAATATCCAATATATGAAATTCCAAGTGTAATTTAACACAGCATTGGTACTTTCACTTAAACTGCAACACAAGTCTAACATCTCTGGAATGTATAGGTACTTATACACCAAAGTATATTTATTAGAAACAGTCGAACTGAAACGCGAGGTGTAACCAAATATGTATCACGATTAAACACCATCTGCAATGTAGCAAGCCAGGATCTACGTTGCAGAGTAAACTGGCCGCGATGTTAATAGCAGAAATTTTCCTCGTAAATCTAGCACAAAGCTGGGTGTAGTTGAATGAAAAGGACAGCTGCTTGCGGTCCGATTTTGGTGCAGTTCGCTGTAATCCGACGGGTCATCCAGTGTGATGAATTACCGTCAAGGATAGCACTGTTCCCTAGCTCCTTCCTCGTGTTTGATGTTCGTGTTCGCCTGATTCTAACCTCCCGTTTGATCTTGACGCGCGGATCTATGTTGCCAGGGAGATATTATCGTGCACCTCGCGTCACTAGGATTATTACGGAATACGGGATTATTCCTCAAAGTGCTTAAAATAATTCCCAATCCACTTTATCTTTCATTCGCATTTAATAATAAATTTTCCAGTTCTGTAGTGCGGAGTACTTGATACATTGCTTCAGTAATGTTAGATAATGACCCAAACGTAGTTTAGGCAGTCGATAACTTGAATACACTTCATGAATATAGTAGAATTCGTAATTTGTAGAATCCAATGAAGTGAAATCTCTTAATTTGTTATTATTTTTTTTATAAAATTACTTTTTATAATTATTTAACTTCATTGATAAGAACCAAAATTATCCTCAACGGCTAAGAATTAAATTACGAATTTCTTACCATTAAAATCGTTATATTGAAATACAGTGGCAACCTAAATTAAACAGCACAATATCTGATTGGAATCCCTTTCCACCACCCCCTTAACGGCTGAATCAGTAGGGAAATCGGAACACGTATTCGGGGACGCTTAAATATCGCGCCCAATTGAATGGGCGGGCGGGAAACTTAACTAGGCGGTCACAATGGACACATAAATCCTATTTAACAAATTCGCTCGGAAAATGGCGGGTCTGGCTGGCAGGTTGCGCCGTCTCGGTCTTTCCAGGCACACGAAACCGAACTGGGCAGCTGCTACAATAGTCGCCTGTGGCGATTAATGGCGTCCGGTCGGTGATCGTAAATAACAATAAACCAGTTTACTCGAAGAACCGTCGCGTGGCTTCCGCGGTTCTGGGAAGCGGTTTCAGTCGCCTGCACTTCGTCAATGCGGCTGTGACGAGCGGCAATTAATTTCCGCGGACATGAATCGCGATCCGCTCGCTCGAAGATTTTCCAACGGGGAGCAAGGTAGGGGCGAACGGGGGAACATTGAGGTTGAAGGAGCTTCCTTATTTCATTCCCAATGCCACGGAGGAAAAATCTGTGCCGAGACGTGAATCACCAGTTCCGATTCAACGGGGTTTTGCATTTTTCTGTTCCTGTTCTCGAAGGTCTAACACGGGTAGAAGATGAAAGGGTGTTTTTCTTAGAGAGCGCGGTTTACGGTGACCTAATTTCTCGCTCTGTTACTGCGACTTGCTGACACAGTTCAGGATATTACTTCCTTTCTTATGAGTAGCGGAGGCAGATTTTTAGGAGGACGACTAAAATTCTGTGCTTCAGAGCTGTTATAGTTAGCTCATTTAAGGTGACACTTCTGAAAGCACACTTAGCAAGGTACTCGGAACCTAAATACACAGCCTCCAGGATAAAGCTTGCAGCTATTTGTAGTGACCACTGTATCAGCTCCGTATCAAAACCCTCCGTCCTTTCAATATTCCCTATTTACATCACTATCAAACCTATCGCCTACATCACACCTGCATAAAAGAGGCAAGTGTCCTCTTCAACTACGTAAAATAATTCCTCCTCATTTTATTCACCAGACCCTCAAACTTCTCTCCCACTAAACCTCCACAAATCACTCCCAAACGACGTCCAGTCAACCCGTCCCTTGAAATTCAGCCCCAACTCAGCGGCGATCTGGAAAAATGCACGGGTGACGCGGCCATGGAGAGCGCGCAGACATTCAGGATGAGGGAAAAAAGCGAGGTGAGAGGCGTCTCGACGGCGGGCGCTCTCGACTCGCTGGAAACTGGCCCTCGAGGAAAAGCTCGTTCAATTCAATTCTAATGGGCGAATAGCTGCATTCGCGATACACCGCTGCGCCGTCGATCCGACAAGTCCGTCCGCCGCGACCGCTGCCTCTCGCCAGTCCTTTCGAATGATGAGAGTATTCTCACCACGTTTCCCGCGACAGCCGCGGTATTACGGGCCTTCAAAGTGCCGCCGTCGGCCTGGCGTATCCGTTAATATAAATTACACCCACACAGGCGCGAGCAGCGCGCGCCGAGGCCAGGCCAGGCCAGCATTGAAAAGCCAGCGTCGCGGGCAACGCGTCGACGTATTACCAGATTCTTAGGAATGCTTATAATTTTACGAGCCTCCTTAATATGCGCTTAGCTTCTGCCGCGGTAGCCTCGTCCCCCGCCGCCAGCCCCGTCCGCTCCTCTCCGCATGCCAGGCTACGACATTTTCTACTTAACCTTTGAACCAAGATCGTTCGCGCGTAGCAGGTGCATTCCACCTTGCGGCGCGACGATCACTCGAAAATCCGCTCCGCGGAAGGCGCGGTCGCTTCTTCTTCCGCCGAGGGAACGTCTATATTGGATACGGCTGAGCGAAGAGGGATTCCGTCGAGATTGCACTTTCTGCCGCTATTTTCTTTTTTCGCTTTTTAATTTCTCGTCTCCCGCTTGGAGGAACGCTCGCTGCCACGGGGCACGGCGGGGCAAGCTTCTGAGTGCGGGGGATGCTTACCGCGCTGGGGGGTAGTATCGGTGAGGCTGAAGCTTCGCTTTCTTTTATGGATTCGTGGAGTAGTCGAAGCTCAACGTGAGATTGGGAAGATTGATACGGTGGCGTACTGTTTAGATTTTTGGAAAAAGATGCAAGATTAGAGTAAGGCAAGGTTTCCCAAACTTTTTGAGCTCACAGCCTCCTTTTTAAAGTTTTTTTTGTTCAGCGGTGCCTTCGTGGACACTGTTTTTATTATCTTAAAAACTTTAGATTGCAAATAAACAAAATAGAATACCTAAGTAGAAACTGAAATTTTAAAGCTATTTAGTAAAATGTAAATGTTTGTTTAATAAACGTTTAGGCGGCCAAAATTCTCAAGCGCATCCTCATCGCCCGCTTGATCCTCAACGCCCCTATTGCTTCTAGACACAGCAGCGCCCCAGATCTCCTCAGCGCCCACGTTGGGAAACACTGACCTAGGCTAAAAGGTATTTGAATCGATAATAAAAGTATTGGTAGAAGTTTAAGTCGTGTTTCCTAGGTATTTCTGCAAAATGTTAAACAAATTTCCCCCAGGAATTTTGTTCCTTTTATTCCATTATGCCACTTATACTAAGTGGTTCTATTAAAACAATTCGTATTTGCATCCTGTGCACTGTCTCTGTGTGTTTCCGTGTTGATTGTTAACTTTTAAACCAAACCAAACAAACAGTTCGCTTTCTACGCTATATAGATTAATTTTCATTAAATCCGCCCACTTCGACATTATAGTTCAGGCCCACCACCTCGAAGCATACCAACTATTCAAGCTTGCGAAACACTCGAGGGGTAAAATTTATAATCCCCAGTTTCCCGATTTCTCGGGCGCGCTGCATTTTTCAATCCTCAAGGTGCAGAACCAGTATGGTACGCGAAAGTGACTCGGCTCGTTCATGAGACAGGTGAAGGGCCACGGTTTTTTGCCCTGAATGAAACTTCCCGTGTCGCCATTTAAGCGCACTTCGTAATCGTCGAATGCACGATCGCGACCAGTCGTAATTACATTAATGCCCTCCCATAATTACAAATCTTGCTCGGCGTGCGACGGTTCCCGATCGGACGGCTAGCGTATCCGCGAGGAAAGTTGCATCCATGATTGCAATTAAAATCTGCAACTGTCGTGAACGTATACCATGTGATGCAAAATCGTTGATCAAATAATGTGAAACGTGCACAAAAGTGTTTGGTAAATTGTGATAGCAGTGTCTAGGAAGTAGGGTCTTTTCTGGATCCCTTATTTCGAGGGAATAAGAAGATTTTCTATTAGAGACAGTCAGTAAGAGAGATTCTCCAATTTATTTTGTTGATTTTTATCAATTAGACAAGTGTCTCGATTATTATGTTGCAAAGTAGATTCGATATTTGTTTCAATCAGTTGTGTAAGTAGGTAATATTAATTTAAATATATTGAAACATAAGTAGGGACTTTGTAAGTTAAGGACTATTTGATAAATACTTGGAAAAAGAAGTAAAAAAGTTGAGAACAAAATGGTACCTACTTGTATTAAATTGTCAGTTAAAATAGTGTTTTCATGGCATAAATGAATTTTTGTGACCAATCAACAGTACAAAATATGGAATCGAAGAATTATGAAGGTAATGTGTTTATAAGTTATGCTGAAATAAAAATGAGTTAAGGGTACGAAAGGGAAACGTAATTGTATGAAGACGTTATGCAATGTAACACTTTCAGGAACTGATGAATAATGAATCGACGTGACATTCCTGTTTTTATCGGCGCAAGATATGACGTTGAGCGATAAAACCAGCGCTGGTAGAACGTATTTGTTATTTATGTAAGCGTTCAGGCTGTTGTAACGCGCATCTGGTCTCGCTAAATTCCAAGACCGGCATAGGTGTTAATATCTTTGCTGAAAATGCCTCTACAATTTCGTGAACACGAACATGAAAGATAAATAAAATGCTGTAGCGCGACTGAAATATTTATGTATCTGAACGAGAATAGGATAACCTTCGCGGTAATTCAGTGTTTTATTTGCAGGAAATTCGTAATATTCATCATTCAGATAAACTTAAAAATCAAATATTACAATTTTGGGCTTTTGATAGTAGGTACTACTCAATTAGAGAAGACATACTTTGCTTTAATTACAAAATATCATAGAAAATAATTGAAGAATTATTTGTAGAAAATACTATAAGTGCCAAAAATCAAATTCTATATTATAGTACCTATTAACATTGGCACGTAGAATATTTTCTGACAAAATTTTCTATAAGGACTCTTTAATTGCTTATTATCATCTGCTCAAGGATCAATTCCTAATTTAAATCTCAAAGTTGTTCTGCCTTCAAGTCTTCGAATGTTCCCATCATCACATTATATTAAAAATCTAAATACATCTATACGTTTGACAATTGTATCACAGAAGCAACCAGCAAAAAAACTTATCGTCAAACACAGACTTATCAAACATTTACCTAATAATCCTCCAGCTTATAAGAATTACTAATCAAAATATAACAAACACTACCACCATTGTATTGAGAAGTCCTATTCTTCACGTCAAACACTGCCTAACACCGTTTAGAAAACTTATCCCGGAACGAATACGTCTAAATCCCAGTTTCCTCTACCGCCTGGAAGTCGCCGATAGCCATCGAAAATTTCTCACGCCGCGGCGATATGACAACCAGACTGGACGGTTCGATTCGAACAAGGATATTCGAAAGCACACTACGTTTTCATTAGTCACGAAACGCGTGGGACAGAGAGACGCACACACCGGTCGTGGCCAGTGTCTCAAGGGTTGACTCAACAACTGTCGATTCGTCACTGTCAGCTAGTGCAGTGTCACGAGCTGCTCGAGATGAGACGAGCGATTGTGGGAATGAAAAATGATCCGCGAAAACCTTTGATATTTCGTCCGCTATTCCCCGGGGAATACACGAAACACGGGGACGGGTTCCTGGATGCCGCGTGAAACAAAACCAGTATCCATTATTCCTCCTGGAGGAGAAGGATGGGTCCTTTCACCTCTCGGGTCTGGCGATCACGAAACTATAGGTACAAGACAAGACTAGATCACGTGCGCAAGTAGGTATCACCTATATTTATCAATTTCACTGAATAAAAAGTTGTTAATAATTAACTGAATCAGGGAAATTAAATGTTAACTAAAATTAGGTAGATATTATGGAAGAATCTTGCCCTATAATATTGTGCGCTCTGCGTAGGAGTATGAGAACTCAACAAGTCTGACACACAGTCGAGTGCGCAGGCTCCGTGCAAATCGATTTTCTCGAAAATGGAGACTATATAGTATAAAGAAATTTCACTCCGCATTTTCGACTTAGGTACTTTTGGTCGACGAATCGCCCAGTTTTAGATCGTGCCACATATTTCACAATAATCTAAATTCAGTAAAGAAATTAGTAAATTAAGCAACGAAGTCCCCCAAGTTAATCCGAGCCTTCAATTATTTTAAGCCGCGTGTACCATAACTTTCACACGCCGCGACGTCTCCCGCCGTTTTTGACCAGCGGCCGTCATCGCCGCTGTCGTTAAACACCGTGTATTACACGGGAGCCGACACGTTGAAAAGGGAAACGCGAAATCGCGAGCGCGCTACGTCCCACGGAGCATTATTCGCCGGTTGTCAGTTAATTAACGGCTTAATTAATCGCGTATCGGCATACCAGCGGATCCTTTCTTATCACTGTTGGGAACGGTTGATTTACAAGCGGCGCAAGTCGAAGACAACGCACCGCGCGCACCGGGCATTATACAACTCTTTTTAAGGCGAGGGGCCGCGTATGATGTCTGATTATCGTTCTGCTTAACGATCGTAATTAAATAACCACGGGATGGCTCAATTATCGTTAATGCGGCCCCGATGTGCCGCTTTCCTCGGCCCCCGGCGAAAAGAAAACGAGAGAACCGAGTTTAATTAATCTCCAGTCCATTCGTTAAAACCCGGAAATGCGACCCTGTTCCCTTGTAATTGTCTTAGTTCGATCGTTTCCTTGGCTAATTGAAATTCTTACCTAACTGCCGCTGGTGCCATCGTGAAAGAAACTCGTTCGACTCTATTAACCGATACTTAATTAATACGTCACAGACGTAGCGCGATTTTGTGATCCTTTGGGCGCAGTTGTTCAGACAAAGTGGCTGTGACGGGGTAGTTTCGTGTTAATGCTTGTATTTAAATTATATTGCACATTCATATTTGTGAACTGATATTTTCTCTTTGATCATCACATTTGAAATATGCAGGTAGGCATATGTTTTATCCTTCTTATTTAGATATATTTTTGGATAATAGAGAAAGGTAAATGAATGTTGTATGTTGAAACTAAATTCTGGTAGAAGAAATTGGTTTAAAAAATAAATAGTCTAAAAGGAAATTTCCAGTGGTTAATGGCTTTATGGAGGTGTTATTTTATTTTCGTAATTATTTTTAAAATTGCATCATAATTGCAAAATTACATCATTCAATTTATGTGAAAAAATAATTTAATTAAAGTTTGTTAAGTGTTTTTTAAATAATTAAAAATCGCACTAAAAGTTTATTTTAAAATATATATTCGATGTTTGTCTTTGAATATTATTTATTTGCAAATCATTATTTTTCATTATAATTAAATGTTATTTCATTTCTTTTAGAATAAATTTAAATTATTGGAGATTTACGCATTTATTTTATGTTTTATTACAAACAATTTACACAATTTGATGACCTCGGGCCCAAAAAATCTTAATCCGTCCCTGTCTATAACTTGTATAAACAAAATATTGTATTGGCGCCAAAGTTTTAAATTGTACATAACCTATGATTGGTGATTTCCAATTTCTTGCGGTACGTTAGATTGTTAATGGTATTATTTTTTATTACATAGAGGGAATTTGAGAAAATCCCCGTATTTCAGTATTTATACTATAGTTGTGTTAAGTCATCCTCTATTTGTAATGAAATGTTAATAAAAATGTATTTATCACTTGCTCCGAGTTGAGTACTAAATCTAGCAACCAAATGTTCGTAGCTGCGGTGTCCGAGCGGTTAAGGAGATGGACTTGAAATCCATTGGGTGCTACCCGCACAGGTTCGAATCCTGTCCGCAGCGAATCTTTTTTTTTTTTTAAATTCTATTTTAGACTATCTCAAATATTGTTTACCACATACTGTATAAGTTTCTTATTTTTTAAAAGAAGAATAATAAATAAATTACCCTATTACTGCAAACTATATAGCGTTCGGTACCTTCCATCATTGAAAGCTTTCCTTATACGATACGAAGTATGCACTTGGACAAATTTTCTGCACGCTTTTATTCTTCCACTTTGCATACACACTCATTATTCTTGTTACACTAATTCCACACAGGTGAAAATTGCGAATTCACCGTTGAAGAAAATTCCGCAATGTGCGGCTACGCTCAGAAATGTATACTCGCTCGGATGTATGGGATACGCAGATTTTACCAGCGATTAGCAAGTTGTAATTCGTCATCGCACCTACGCAATGACTGTTCCGTTCGGGGGAGATTTCACGATGGTGATAATAATTTGCAAATGGCACGCAGGACTCGATAAATCCTACGTTGACGTTGATACATTGCGAAGGATACGATGTTTCTAAGTGAAAAAAGAAGCATTGTGGCGGCGGATAAGGTTTAAAATTTTCGAAAACGGTATAGTAGTTTGAATTTACGATAAAAAAATTGCATTTGTCGGTAAAATTCGTTCCAACAGTTCTCGAAGTGAGTAAAAGGGGAAATAAAATGGCTCGATTTGTGGAAAATTATTCAATCGATTCCATTTAATGCTCTCTCTTTTATCAATGTCAAATGAAATAAAATATCACGAGAAGTGGGACAAAAATTTCGAAATCAATGCAAATCGTAATTTCCAAAAAAGCAATGTTTCCAATAATTGAGGAGCATGCAGCAAGAGGGGTTTTTAAAGTTTTCACAGTTTTTGAGTTATAACTTGTAATATACTTAAAAAAATATCTACATCGGTTGGTGCACATTTAATATAAATTCGATAACATATTTTTATTATAGGATATATTCTCGCTAAAAATAGAAATAAAAACTTAACAACTCAATAACTATCTACTACTTACCGTGTGAAAATATATATTTTTCAATTAGTATTCTCTTTTTACTGTTAAGTCAAAGCAATAATTTTATAAACTATTTTTTCTGATTTACTCGAAGTTGGTAAGGATGGAGCTACACCCCTCTTGTTGCAAGATCCTCAATTAACGTTATTCGCCTTAGTTCTTATCGAATCTCAGTATTTTCTTCTTCTAAATCTACCACAGAAGTCTCAAAAAACACTCATAACAAATTCTACAGACATTCTGAGTTTATACGATGAGACAATTTCTCTACCAAAGGAAACAAAATTCTCCACACTAACAAACAAAATACAAAACGAAGTTTAACTTAGCACTTCTGCCAAAATATCCACGACAGTGAACAAATACACACTACACACTGCCTACAATCTCCAAATGACACATATTTCTCTGGAATAAACCCTGCAATGAAAAGTACTTAGAAAAACCTGTAACTGGAGTAGAAGATTAAAGATTTCAATGAAGAATAGTAGCATATCAAACCGTAGAAAATGCTAGAAACCCTCTGTTGCCAGTGGGAAGAGACGTGAATGACGAGGGCGACAGAAACCATTTCATAAAAATTCCTGACCCTCGCCGTGTTTCTCCCGTTTCTGCCGTCTAAACTCCGCGTAATTGAAGAAACAAAAGGGGGCTGCAATTATGCCTGGCAATTACGCCGACGCGAGCGCGCCTGCGCGGAGCAGAGAAGCATGGCCGCGCGCGGCTTTCTTCCACGCTCGACGCGACTTTTTGATGAAATTATTTCCTCTGGCGGGGCAGTAGACCTGTCGTAAATGAGCAGCGAGACGATGTGAATTCGAGTGGGCCGGAAGCGCGCTTCGCGTCGCGAGCAAAACCCCACCCGCTTCGGGGTGGAATCGAGCGGATTCTGCTCGACGTCCAGCGCAGTTATAGGGAATGATTCTCTAACTCGGCAATTATTATTTCGAATGAGTGGTAAACTGCTTGCTTTATGAAGAACAAATTTTTGATAAAAGTTAATATGTTTTAGCCAAAAGACTTTCTTTGGATAAATTGAGAACCTATTTTCAATAAGAAAATGAGTCACGATACAATTTTGATATCCGCAGTATTCAAAATAAAAGGGGGGAATGTTTTCCAGTTTATATGAATTGAACTTGTACATATTACAAGATTTACAAGAGAGGCTTCTAATTACAATATACGATTTAAAAATAAAAATAGTTATGAAGGTGTACCTGTCGGTATGATTTTGATCAAATTTGTGCAAAATTTAGTTTGCGTGTGTAACTTACAAAATTGTTGGTCAATACCATTTTCCTTCAGTTCTCACGGCTATAATGATTTTCGTTTTGCAGTAAAAGCCTTCTCATGTAAAATCTTTCATAACACGACACCTTTACAACTCACGACATTTATAACTGACACGGAGGTGAAGAACTTATTTTGATACTTGCAAACGTGACTGAACTTTTTCTCTCAAGTTACTAATGGCAAATAATAATATAATCGACGATCAGAAAATTTCCTTCGACGTGATTTCACAACTATTATACAACAGACTCCTGGTGCAATCGAAATGGAGAAGCCTCGAGACAAATGGTTTGCAATTAAGCAAATAAGTAATCGAAGCGTCTGTAATCAGCGTTTAGCAAGAGGCTTCATAGTACGAGGAAACGAGGGAACTTGTTAGATGATACAAGCAACATACTGTCGTCTTATGCGATGCGCACAAACGACAGGATAAATATGATGATTAGGAAACTCTTAAAAGCTCTTATGTAAACAGTGGTATGAAAGATGTTAGTGGCAAAATTATTATTAGCATAATATAGATGTATTATTAGATTATAAACGCTAAGAGGATGAAGAAATATGGAAACAATTTGTATAACTTGTAACCTGAAAATTATTAAGTTTCAATTCATGCTTCAAAAAGCCAGGGTCGGTGCTAGGGTGCTTGGCGCCCTTACAATTATCGCGAAAAAAGAGCGGCGTCTACAGATCTCGTCGCAAACAATACGTCGCTAAATTTTTCCTACACAATATACATTAGGGTGGAGTGAATTTTTTTTTTTTGACAACACTATGTTTAATTTTTGACCCTATACTAAAGCATCATGCATACCA
This sequence comes from Andrena minutula, assembly GCA_929113495.1. Classification (NCBI taxonomy): domain Eukaryota; kingdom Metazoa; phylum Arthropoda; class Insecta; order Hymenoptera; family Andrenidae; genus Andrena; species Andrena minutula. The sequence continues at coordinate 44,889,644 of OV815994.1, forward strand.
AAAATGAATAAGTTATTACATCATCCTCAGGTGGGGTATGTTAAATTAAAAAATACTTATAGAGACTTTATAAATTCTTTACAAATAAAGTATTCTGCGCTTTTGTTAGTGTCCTTTCTCGCTCTAGCAATTGTTGATTATTAGTTCTAATGACTCAACGTCGAGATCAGTTATATTGTCCGATCCGAACTTGTTCCACGAACAGCGATGGAGGGAAAACTGACCCCCTCCCGACCTTGAGTCAGTAGAACTAATAATCAACAATTGCTAGAGCGAGAGAAGACACTAAGGAAAACACAGAATACTTAACTTGTAAAAAATTTATAGTCTTTATAAGTTTTTTTAATTTACCATGCGCCACCTGAGGATGATGCAATAACTTATTAATTTTGGTATGAATAATGTTTTAGTATAGGGGCAAAAATTATACACAGTGTTGGCGAAATTGTCAAAAAAAAATTTACTCCACCCTAGTATACATACCTCGGCTTCTTAGCAGTTAACAGACCCGTTTAATAAAAGTTAAAAAATCTCCTTTTTCTCCGAAAACACAGAACGCCACTGACGTGACTCAGGATGTTAATAAATAATCCTCGGGTTCTCGAAAGAACCGCTTACATAGTGAAAATTAAAAAAGTCTCCTTTTACGTCCCAGGTGCCCCTTTCGTTGGCGCCCTTGGCATCAAGCGCCCCTATGTCTCGCTGCTTAATGCAATTTAAGAAGACTAGGAATTATTAATTACTGCCAATAGCGGCATAGAAAACGACTTTTAGAAGCTTGAATACGTCCCCAAAACCCCAGAAATCACCTTTCTCAGAGTCTACAAAATTTAAAAAACAAACTATGTACATTTGAATGTTTCTCGAAAACTTCTCCAGCTCAATACCGATTTCTACGCAGAACGTATGCAGAAGCACCCCAATAGATGTGAATCAAGCGCGTTACCGATAACAACGACCACAGGTTTAGGCTCCACCATGTAACATTTCATTCGAAAATACCCTCAAGGCGTGGAAAACGGAAGTTATTTACGACACAGGCTAATGAAGATACTTGCTCGCGTACCCACGACGCACAGTGGCGAATTTCGCCGAAAAGCTGGCCAAAAATGAATCTGCAATTCCCGTGCAAATTATTAAAATATTTTATTGTAATATAACTCTAAGAAGCTAAAAGTATAATTTTTTAACGTTTAATGTTTAATTTGTTGTTTTAATTATAATTATATTATTAAAAATATTAAAAGTATTCTGGTTTGTAGGTTTTAGTCAAATAATTACGCAGTCATTACTGAAACATTAGTATTTGTATATATTTTAACATTATTATATTGCATACTTATACATCTATATTTATACAAACATTTGGTACATAGCACTGATGATCAACGAGATGCTTTTCTTGCGGAATTTTAAACGTTAGGTATAATTACTAAGTGGGAGCTCAACCGCAATTTTGTCACTATTAACTTCCGTCTTATTTTGACACGTATAAATATCTGCTGAAAGTGCTATCTGTAGGTGAACAGTGCATGTTTTATGTATAAATGAGTTTCATTGCGCGTTGTAGCATTCGGCACTTCTGTAAATCTTCCCGAATACACCTTTACTTCCGAACTTCTAATTGCACAGTAATTCAATTATTTATTGCAATGCAATCACTTGCCTTCACTCCGATATATAATATACAGGATAATATAACAATATAACGTTAAAAAATATAATTTCAAACAGAATTATTTCTCTCGCATGCGAACTTTCGCCCCAAAATAATTTGATAGGTGTTATATCTTCATTAAACTTATTTTAATTCTAGAGTTTGCTAAATTTTGAGTTTATGATAGTTGAGCCACACTGATATCAGTTTTTGATTTTTGTTATTAATTTTTAATCCACAATATTTTTCCAAAATACGTTTTTTTATTAACTTTTTGATTAAAAAATATAACTTTATTTTATTGTCTTATTCATTTATTGTTAGAACTTATAAGAGGACAACCGGCCGAAAACCTATTAGTGAGGAGATGCTTCAGATCGCTCGAGATAAATTAGAAGCAGGACTTTCAACAAAAAAATCGCTGCAGAATTGGGAACACCGAAAAAAATTAATTATAAACTATTAGGCGTTTTACTGTATTGCCCGAACTATATACTTATGCAGGAAAATAAAACACTTCTTTGGATATTTCTCGTTGCGTTCTTTTGCCCCATAACATGCGAACTTATGCCCCACATATCGGGTAAAAGTTCGCATTTGATACTTTTGGAAATATTTATTTTATATAAGTTGTGACATGTAAATTTACATGAAGTCACTGCCTATCGAATAATGATTATCAGTGTAATACAAAGGATTTTAGAGAAGTCTAAACTTTAAGTGCGCACTCTTACCCCACATTACTCTACACAAAAATGAGAATATTTGCCAAAATAGCAATTTGTTGCAAAAAACTGCAACGGGGTCTTAAAGTGCATACCTTGAGCTTTCATTTAAAAAAAAGAATGGTGCTTGAGCTCGCTTGAGTTGTAACTTTTTGCTTAAGAATAAACAAAAAATGAATATGCTTTCAGTACTTGTTTATAAAAACTTTTACAGACTTCACATTTAAAACAATAATAGTGTATATGATACTACACCACAATATATAATGTTTATTTTGATAGCTGGACTCGATAAGCTGAAAATAAATCTCAAAGTAGACCTTTAAATTTCGAGCGTCAACTTTGAACTGACATATCTCAGCAAGGGCTGCAGTTTATATATTTACATTAGTAAGAAATTATGCACAAATATGTCATAAATAAATCGCACCAATTGGATTTAACAAATTTAAAACTTTTACATTCTGATTTTTGGCCAGCTTTTCGGCGAAATTCGCCACTGTGCGACGAGTGGCACGCCGCAGTCCACGTTTCCTCGAGGCTCGCCCGGGCACGTTAGAAATCAAACCCTCCCGACGAATTAGCATATATTTTCTCTCGGCCAAGATGACCGTAAAGCTGTCAGCTATCGCGGAAATCGCGGGGAACCATTGTGCAGCCGTGGACAAATGTCCCGTGTCGGGCGAAAGGGGCAAAAAAAGCCTGTGGGGGAAAGGACGATGGAGAAGAAGAGGAAGAGGAGGAGGAGGAGGAAGTAAGACGCTGCAAGAAGGATGCGAAAGCGCAAATAAGACGTCGGTCGCGTCGTTTAGTCGATCGTGGAAGCGAATCGGAAATCGCATACGGAGAGACCCCTGGAGAGGTTTACGACCCTCGTTATCCTCTTTGCGCACTCATCAAGCCGAGAGGAACGCTCCGCCGGCATATTTGCGAGGGAATAAGTAAGCTGTGACCGTGCACGCCCGACGATCGCGATCGCCGATGCGGATTCTCCGTTTCCGATTCACCGTTGCACCGTCCTGTTGCGTGATGTACTGAAATGGAATTATCTCGATCCCTTCGATTCGATCTTCTCCCCCCGCTACCCCCGCGGTGTTTCGTTGGCCGGTGACGTCTTCTTTCGTTTCTTTCGGCCGTTTCCGCGAACGGGCAGGCTTTTGCGCCGCGGACAAGGAGATCGGATCGCCGAGATGGTACGAGGAAGTGATTAAATTCAACTTCCCTTGTTCTTCTCTTTTTTATTGTTTTTCTTTCTCTCTCTGGATTATTCCATGTCCCTATGTGCCATTGCAATTGACGCGAAAGGGAATATTTTAAGAGAAATATCAACCGAATGCTGAGTTCTTTTATTTCTCTTTTCTTTGTGCTATGATTATCGGTAGGTACACTAAGATTACATAATGCTACCATTTACACGCCATTTAACCTTGATAAAGAGCTCTTATCAACGTCTGTGCGGAATGAAATATAGAGCGGCTTGCATGCAACACGCTTCACACGCGATTTTCAAATATGTGATTGTGTTATCGGTGCTTATTAAATTCTCGGACCGTGGGTCTGTGTAAATATTGTTTCGGTTTGATAGGATTGGTTAAACGATGGTATTAATTCTTGTGATTTAATATTTCACGAGGACGAACATTTTAGAGTGATAGTTGATGAGCTGTGATCTATAAATATTAACTTTTGTGGAGGACACTTGGATTTTAACTCACATACAAAAACTGACAAAAATAATCATAAATATAAATAGAAATAACATTAAAAATAATAAATAAGCAAATACTTTTCAAGTATAGGTATATATATATATATATACATGAAGAAATAATAATAAAATAATTTCGCTTAGCTAGAATCGCATTCTAAACCACTGTGCAGCGTCTGCTGCGTTTATAAGCAGGATGTCTCGCTTTCCAAGCCGCTAACGTCCATGCAAACTATTTTCAAGTTTTGTTTAGAAAAATATCCCTCGAGGTTCATCCCTCAAAATTTCATCAAAATCCGAGGGGGACTCATCGTATGGTCTCCTTGTTAGCCCCCCAAGGAGAAGCCTTTTCATCGCTTGAATATCGAAGAATTTGTCGCTCCGCTTGAAGCAGGTCGAGCGAGAAGACATCAAAGGATTCTTCCTCCACCCCGCTTCGACTCCGCCTCCTCCATCCTCCCTCCGACGTAATAATCATTTATTATCCCGCCAAGTAATAACCAGTATACAGCCATGTTATGAAGTTGCGAAATTAGGGCTTTGTTTAAAAATTAGCTGCCCGCACGTTTACGCGGCCTTATCATGAACTTTCCACCGGAGGTCCATGATTTGCCTTCTTCTGCCTCCTTTATCCCGCAGCCGCGAAGCTTCGCAGACATTTCACGGTCGAAGTTCTTTTCCCTGATGTGAAAAATTCAAATATTTCGCAATTTAGTAGCGTTACACCTTCTTCTATTCTAAATATGTTTGAAACTTGACTGTCTTTAATCTTCTGGTACTGCGATATTAAAAAACTGGTCATTAAAGATTGCATATAAATTAAGAGGTATATTTCAATGTCACTTCTTTATTATTTTATTATAAAATAAAGGTTTGTGATTCCTATATTACAATAGTAGAATATAGAAGTTTTGTCACTATCAGAATGTTTATAGGTATGTTTGTGTTTGTCTGTCACCTAAAAACTTTCAAACAGTAAACTATGTGGTCACAAAACGTACCTCAGCTCATTATGCCTGGCAAATCCAGATGAATGTGACCATTTCAATAAAAAAATTTAAAAAAAAATCAGAATCTAAATTCCAATCTAAACCGGTAAGTAAAGCTAAGTAGTAAGATATAATCAATTCTTAACAACTCATCAAACTCCTAAAATTTATTACATAGGCACCCTAACCCAAATATCCAAATTTCGTATAAATAAAAATTCAAAGCAGGTCAGACATAATAGCAGCCACGCCGAGCCTCGCCCATTCCGTTACTTGCATTACGAATTAAGGTAAAAGACCCAAGACGTGGACACGTCCCAGTAGCTGGACACTGGTGCAAAAGAACTATTTTATTCAATTATTCAAATATTTAGTAAAATATATATATGAATATATTCTTTTTTGGATAAAGCGGATATTAAATGTACTAATCAGTATTTTTGCACCAGTGTCCAGCTAGTGGGACGTGTCCACGTATTGGGTCTTTTACCTTATTCTGCTTCTGTGTCATATGTTTAAAAAAAAGAATTAAGACGATTTATTATAATTATTATTATTCAATATATCCGATTTCTTTTAATTCATATCTGTGCAATCATTTTTGCACCAGTGTCCAGCTACTGGGACGTGTCCACGTATTGGGTCTTTTACCTTATTCTGCTTCTGTATCATATGTTTAAAAAAAAGAATTAAGACGATTTATTATAATTATTATTATTCAATATATCCGATTTCTTTTCATTCATATCTGTGCAATCATTTCTGCACCAGTGTCCAGCTACTGGGACGTGTCCACGTATTGGGTCTTTTACCTTATTCTGCTTCTGTATCATATGTTTAAAAAAAAAGAATTAAGACGATTTATTATAATTATTATTATTCAATACATCCGATTTCTTTTCATTCATATCTGAGCATTCATTATCACCACGTGTTCGACAGTGACCGCACCGACGACGGTCGCGCGAACCGCGTCCGCGCTCGAGTCGTCAATGAAATAGCTGCGCGCGGCATCGCGAGACGCGCGAAATTGATGAAAGTATGCGGCGTCCGCGCATTCCGCGGAAGTTTCGAGTTCTGACCAGCTTTGGCAGGCCGAAGAGCGAAGTGGATGCATCTGCTTGGCCCGCCGATAACGCGCCGTGGACGCGTCGCGTCGCGTTCGCCCTCTTATTAATGAGAGGACATTCCCGGCGAGCCGTTCGGGAACCACGTTCACCGACGTGATTCCACCGAGCGAAAGGCGAAAACGCGAAGAATCCGCGGATAGCTGGTCCTGAATGAAAAACAGATGGTGACACTGACGCTCGGAGATCCCGCTTTTTCACGCGCCACCCCTTTGATCCTGGGCCACGACGACAACGAAGACGCGCGCCGCCGTCCCCTTTTTGCTTTGATTTCCACGCGAAACCTGGCAACGATGACGATGATTTTTGGCGGCACGAGGGAGGAGACGATGACGTGGTAAACGAGGGTGTTATCGAGGATGTTCCTTGCGACTCTTGCCTGTTTTATATCACTAAAACTCTTTTCACGTGGGCAATTTTCCTGGCTCGTCGCTGTTATTTATTTGATAGAGATGGTGCTGGTTTGAAGAACATAGGGTAAAGTAGAATGTGTGAATCATATTTTAAATGACAGCTATGAGCTAGTTAAGTGTTTCAGGTGAAAGGTCATTGAAATGTCTCCTACAATTAAGTTTATGTTTCTCGAGATTATAAACCCTCAATCACACTCAACCTCCTTTCATAATCAAATGGATCGAACGACGCTTCTGCCACAGAGAGTCGTCGAATTTCATTTCCACAGGAAATATGGCGCGCGAATTTTGCGGCACACTTGCGTCGGATTCGGTACAGCCACTCGACAGGTGACGATCTCAATTGAGACGATGATCACACGCGCGATCCCTTAATTGTGATCCAGGGGCGCAGGTGGCTCGAGAGCAGCACGCGTGTGCTTCCGCCGTGGCACGCACAGAGGTGTGTCTCTATTAACCCCGGAAACTAGAGAGCCGTGCAAAATGTCTGGCTCGAGGGAACGCTCTCTGTATTAGCTCGTTTTATACAGACGCCGCGGCTTCTATCAAATTAAGTTCATACAGGCTTCTCGCCTTCCACTCGCTCCCTCTCCCTCCGCCCCGGGATCTCGAATCTTAGCTACAAAGTTCCCCTTTCGATCGATCGGCTCATTGGCTGCGCCGTTTAATCAACGCGAGCCCGCTGCTCCCCGATAATGCACTTCCTTGAAGCTTGATACGCTTTGCGCGAGGATCTTCGCTTAATTGAGTTTTAACGTTGTTCTGTGCATGCTGCAGTCGCTGCTGTTGTCAGTAGTTTAATATTTTATAGTAGTTGGGGTTTTTAACTTTAAACCGACACTGTGACACTTTTATAACATATATGAGAGTCTGAGGTCGCGAGCGAGTCGAAATTTAAATTTGAATAGTAAGTATTTAAAAATTTACTTCGCGTTGTAGATTTTTTTGTGGGGATTTCTCTTTGGGTATCTTTAGGGAACTTGGAAGTGAAAGCTTGATATTCTACCATATTGGCAGAGAGAAGATTCTTATTGGGACAGTTTGATGTTTGAATTTTATCACTTATGTATTTTATTTTTTATTGGTATTTATTTTTACTCTGACTTTCTGCTTTTGGTTGTTCTTTGATGTTACATTTCAACAGCTGTGTTATTATTAGCATCATTTTTACTATTATATGTTTCTTGGGCATTTTTAGTTTTAGGATCTTGAGGGACCTGATATTATGGCTGATTTTAACAGCGATGAGTAAGAAGTATTTACGGTAGGAGAGTTATTGCATGGAGGGATACATTACTCTACTTTTAAACAGTGCTATTTTTATGTATTACATATCAAATTTTCGTGAACTATACCTACATTAATGATTTCGAGAATGTATGACAAACTGATAAACAGGGGTGCATTAAATTTGGGAACTGCAAAAGTTCATTCGACGATTCATTTAAACCTGGGAAAAATAGCCGAATACTCATAAAAGTGTGTGATAGTTCAGGACAGGAATCTGAAAAATTTCGCACGTGTCTCATTTCTAGGATTGATATGCACAGAGATTCCCTCAGCCAGAACCCATGCATGAACGTGTAAAAGTCACGCGACTAACATTTCACTTGGTCTAGCTGGGATCGTACACATAGGTAAATAATTGATAGCGCAGGGGAGTTTATTCCCCTTTTCATTTCCACGGCGAATTTAATTCTTTGCAATTCAAATGGATTCTGCAATGAGAGGTAGAACAGTGCATAGTAAGTTTGCGTTTTATGACTGTGAACTGTGAGGAAAAGATGCCCAAGTAGTGAAATCAACTTGAGAACACACGTACATAATTTTGGACCAAAAGTGAATTGATCGAGATGAATGCAATTAATGTTATTAAGTACCTACATATTGTCTTAAGTATAGTAAATGTATTTGCAAATATGTTCCTATTTCTGGGATTATAATTCATTTTTCTATGGAAATTGGGGTACCTATATGAAATTTTCGAATACCTAATTTTGTGGCACTAAAAGTGGTATTGTATTTTGGTAAATCGTAAAACTGCAAGATGAAACTAGGGTTATTATTTAGTCCTGTACTACAAGAGAAAGAAGCCCAATTGCTACGCAAAATAAATCAGTTTCTGATGAATCTTAAGTGGTAGCATATCACACTTTAATTCCTAAATACTTAATAATAATAATAATACTAAATAATTTCTGAATAATAAGTATCCACAAGGATATTCCTTCCACCTCCAATTCAACATGTTAATATTTTCCACCACAGTCTCACAATCCATAATACATTCAAACAGATTGTGCAACACAAGCATCGCCACTTTTCACATTATTACTGCGGTACATGTGATTATAGATTCCGTTAAAGCAGAAATTCCGGTTTCTTATCAGTCACCGCAGCACTCAAGTAATTTCAGGAGGACTCACTTCGCATACGATTGTACTTTCGCTGCTTCCAATTCAAATGCAACTACAGTAAGAGAAAAAACATACCCGGTATTTCAAACTGATTAGAAGCCAACACTTATTGCTTCGTCGGAAGAATAAGTATTTGCAGTATTATCTAAATATTCAGCGACAAAACAATAGAATTTCAGTCAACCTGCCACGACTGGCGTTGACGTAGGTGGTCCTCTTCGTTCGTTAAGGTACATTGGATAGATTCGAAGATAAACAGAAGCTACACCTCGAGTAACACGTACGGAATTAACATAGCTGAGCGCGGTTCGACGTTTAAAAGCCGATCGCATTTCCATACTGGTGCCATTCGGGCCCATATCGGGCCACAGTACCTTTCGCTAACACGCTCGTCTATATTTGCCCTCGGACCTCTCGAAGACTCATTTATATCCTGTTATCTATGCCATCTATACGCGCTGGGCTTTCTCCGTGTTTCGAAGGACGATCCTCGCGCGCGAGGACCTCTTCCGCTGTAACTGACCACCTTCTCTTCCCTTTGATCGTTTTTCACTTTGCTTTCTTATCTGACGCCACGTCTCTCCCATCAATATTAAATTTCACTCCTCCGTTACACGTAGAATGTAAATTATATTATTTGCAGAAAATGATATAGCATTTGTCGGTGACCAACCTGAGTTTTTGATAAGTTTCTATTAAATAGAATTCTGAATTATTGTTGTGGGTAAAGTGAATGTTCTTGATTTAATATTTTTTTAACTTTTGCGCGTGTGTGTTACATGGAAGTTGGTGTTTATGTTAATTGTGTTTTATTATACTGGATATGTGTATAGTATATTGTTTATTATTAATTCATATGTAAGCCGTATAGTCCCTTGTAACATATTTTACTTTCGCACTTTGTAATTTGCGACTTATGTATGAATTTACTCGAATTTTTAAATATCCGACACCCCGCAATTTTCAAAAAATTCGAAAGCATAGAAAACTTTTAATATCTATTACTTTTCGCCATACAAAAATGTAATTGGAGCAACTATTAAAAATAAAGAATTTCACTTCCATATAATGTCGTAAAGGTTTAATACAGATTCTCGTTTTGCAAAATGAAAGGAGAAACTCGTAATTAATGTAAGAGCACGGAGACTAATAAAAAACAATTCCCTAGTCGGGACCAAGCGAGCGGCACAAATCAACACCGTCGTCGCGTGCTTCCTCATTAACCGATGCAAAAGTGAATTGCGAAACGGCCAACTGACGACGATTTATAAGGAATTTCGGGATTCGAGATTAGAAGAGATGCCGTTGCAGCCGATGAATCACTCCAAGTTCGCGGACTGCGATTCCCGGCATTCAAAAGAGGCGTTAAGTGATTAAACGACTAGTTGTCATCGGTGACATTAACATATTGCGTTCTCCGCGGCTAGAGTTAATGAGTTGTATCCAAACTACCGGCTGTCATGTAGAAAAGAATTATATATGATGGGGCGACAGTTCGCTGGGTGAGCGATGAAAGTGATCTTTCTGGCTGCGAATGAGATAAGAGATACTTACATTAAATTCTTCTTCACTCTTTTTCCAATAGCGATTTAATTTTGTCCGTTAATTTAATAGGAATTTGTGAATTAAAATGAGACTTGTTGTTTTACTTGTGATAATAATGGATGAGGTTTTAAGGGTGTGTTCTCGTGTAATCCCTTAAAAATTTAGGAATTTTTTTAAGGAAAATTGGAACACATAGGGTAAAAAATCTTTTTGGTATTGATTTATACATATTTTAAGATAATAAAAAAATCATTTTTTATTGTTTTCTCTTCGATGTAATCGCGTGAATAAATAATTATAATTGTGAAGACGATACAAAGTGACGGCTAATTTCACTCCTTCAGAATGAATTCCCGAAGAAAAAATATTGCTCCTTGCATACTTCAATATATTCTACATTCACACAAAGTTTCATTATAATCAGAATTTTTTCCTGGTAAGATAATTGTATTGTGAAAAATCTTTGCTAATTTTTAAGTACTTGTATCACATTCCCACTTTCTTCTATTGCATTTAAAACTATTTTCACTTATTATTACATAGAAAAATCGTTGTGAGAAAATTTCTCAGAAACAAGCATGGAAATTTGCCAAAAGGCATGAAGAAATTTTAATCATTAGAGCCTTCTGACAGAAGACGCTTCTATAACTGACTTTCTTTCTGTCTTTTTGACACTAGTAGTACCTACCTATGCCAACTGAATGTACGCCATACAACCGTCCTGACCCACGAGAATATAAAACCGCCGTTAATTCATCATTCAAACACCCGAAGCTCACTTGAGGCCAGGCCAATCAAAGACCGGAGCAACAAGGTTGAAAGGATCACCGCGAGGAACAAGAAAACGAGGGAAGCGTGCAGAAAAAGCGGAAGAAGGTGGAGGAGCTGGCAGTATTTCCGCGAAAGCTCGTCACCGACCGCGGGGTGAAACTTTCTCCCGCGGTCGTAGATCCTCCGCAATGTCTGGAAACCGATACATACTTACGCTTCTGTCGCAAAGCGGACGGGTTCTTGCGGCTCATCGACTGTCTGCTTTCCGCTCTCGATCGGGATCGACGTGACTTTCGGGCTGCGCGCACGGGAAACCCGAGAAAAACGAGCCGCTCTATAAAAGCTAGTCTCATTATATGAGCTCGCGTTACCGCGGACAGTCGTGGATCTCTCTCTCTCTCTCTCCCTCTCTCTCTCTCTCTCCGGGCCCCTATTCATCTCATTCTCTCTATCCCTCTCTCTCTCTCTCTCGCGGTCTGTCTCTGGCATAAAATACAGCTCGGTATCGTAAAGCACTCGGCGCGCGGTTACAACCGCTTACAAATGACTCTCTTAATGTCCGCCGGCCGCTGTATATATTTTACAGGGAGTTCACTCTCGTCGCTATAACTTATACTTTCTGCGCCGTCTGTGCGCCGGGGCAAGAAAAATAAGGCGATCGGCGCGGAGATCCGTTTTCCATCTTACGCCGTGCCCGTTACACGGCCACTCCGGTCGCTTTTTCAAACGAATCTATTTGACCGCTGGAACGCGCACGCGCGAAAAACGCGCCGTTTGGTTGGTCGACGGGGGAGCGGGCTCGACTCGTTGTGGGACCAGCGCGCGGCGCGGCGGTCAACATCCGTATTACGGTGGACAACATCCCTTCGCGATTACAGATTAGTGGGATCGGGTAATTGTAAGTGGGATTTATTTAGATTAGTTTATTTAGAGTATTAGGGAGATTAATTTATTGGGGAGTGTACTGGGTGTTTCAGGAAGCGTCGTTAAAATTTTGGGTGTGAGTTGACTCTAGTGTTAGAGTCAGAATTTTATTATTGAAATGAGAAAAAAATTTGTATAATCCGTGTGATTAGAGTAACGTTATAATACGCGTGCATAATGTCATTTACGAGTAAGAATTCAACGGATGGAATTAAAGTCACTGATGTGTAGAATAGAAAAATACATTTTTATAGTTACTATTTTAAATTGTACGATGAGAATTATGAGTTCTAAACGGCGGTCTTTTAGTGGTGCTTATATAGAGAAAAGGTTACCACTCGCGTGGATAAATGTATGAGGATTCGGAATTGCAATTTTTGGCGGGATATGTGTACGTGATGAAGTAAGTACCTATATAGTAGGTTTAACAGCTTTTCCAGTTTGCATATATAGTCCATAAAAGCGAATAACGTTGACGAGCGAGGGCTCTAATTATTTTATGGGCGCAGTAATCTCATCGTCATCGGCATTCTTAGATCGTGAGGAAGAACTCCGTTAATGACATAGTAAGGGATACTGTAAATGAGACAAAGGGAAACATTGCATAGCTCGCAATGTTTCTATTGCAAGCTCTGATCAAGAAAAATAATAGAGTAACCCAAAAACATCTTAATTATCATTAACTACGATCGTCACTATTTAGTTAGATCCAGGAAATTAGCAAAGAAGGCCCCTCAACTCAAAATTCAAGTTTCATATGAATCCATTTCACTTTAAGATTTATCTATTCTCTAAAATCCTCTAAAAACACGTATCTCTCGTATCGACTTCTGAGGAGAATTGAGTCAGTTCAGTACAATTTTTGCATAGTTGGAGGATTAAATCGCAAGTGACAATGCTACCGATGCAATCGAATTTAACCGTGGCTGAATGGTGAATCAGTCAAGCGAGCGGGCCAGTGACTTTAGCGCACGTAAATATAGAGACGCTGAGCGTGGTTCGTCGGCGTCGTGGCCCGAAGAATTCGCAGGCATTGTGCTTTAGCGCCGAGCCGAAATCGCCGCGTGCTTTTGTGCGCTTTCGTTCGTTTTTTCCCGGCATACCCAGCTCGAGAAGCGCGGCTCGAGCTGGAAAAATAACGGCGTGGCGCTCTTGCTCTAAATCCGACGAACGGTCGCACGCCGATTCGGTTTCTCTCGAATTGGGTAACGATAGAGCCAAATACGCCAGATAGAGACGTGTGTATTCGGAAACGGATATTGTGCTACCTTATGTTACTATTTTTAAGCGATTAATCACACAGAAAATCTATCCAGGGTATATTCTTGTAATATTTTGTTTTTAAGAGAAAAAATGTGGATTTTATAGTAGTGAGGAAGAGACGAAAAGTGGAAACGTGCTTTTTGAATGAGACATTACTCATTGATTTATAATAGGGTAAGGGACCTAATTACTGACACCTAACCAATTACTGTCACCTTAAGCTATTTTAGTTAAAATAACGAATAAACAAACTATATAATACAATCTATAGTATAGAATATAGATTATAGGTTGAAATACATAATTCTTTTTGTGTATCTCTTTACAACGTTTACTTATTCGTTATTTTAAGTAAAATAGTTTCAGGTGACAGTAATTGGTTAGGTTGTCAGTAATTGAGTCTTTACCCTTTGCTAAAATAAAGTACCCTACCGCAAATTGATTGAATGTTTACTTTCATCAGAATCCGTGTCCAGAAAAAACACTTTTCTTTACCCGCCACACTAGTCTAATTACTAAATACTAACAATTTCTGAAATGAGTAGTTAAAAAAGGGTATATGCAGTTCTTGTTAAACTTGACGATATGAAGGTGCAGTTAATATCAGAGAAAACACATATATATATAAGAAAACAATTGCCTCTTTTTTCGTTTTCCTTTACCTATGCTACCAAATCTACATTTTACAAATAGCTGCCCTTGGGCTGTCCCTTTCTACAATAAAATAACCCGCAAGCACAATACTATATTCTAAAACACCTTTGAAAATGTATCCTTTACCCGCACCACTCCTTGACAAGGAGTCAACACACTACCATGGCTTAGTTAAGCAGCCATCGATTACAATAGTTTTTACAATTCTCCTGTCAGCCCTCATGACCATGAGAAAATGAAAATTCCAGCTGCAATTCTGTAAAACAGGTGCCAAACGTGGAAGCAAAATTCAGCCACGTGAGAATTAACAAGCTGCATTATCTACGTTCAGATTTATCGCGGCATCGGGATTTGAAGGAGTACACCCGATTGTAGCCGACGAAAACAATGACACAGAGGCGAAACGTTTCGATGGATTTTATGAAGCCCAAAAACCAGTCGCCGTCCCCTGGCGCTGCGCCAACCAGCCAACGGTTTATTATAGTTTTGTTATGACAGCGGGGCGTTTCGGTAAATTAATGCTGAAACAAATGTATCTCGTCCTAAGAGAGCGGCCGGTTGTGCCTCTAATTGAATTGGTAAACACCATAAGTTAACCGGTAAGTAGTCATGTCGGCATAAATCACTTTCGGAGGATCAGCTGTCACCGCGGGAGCGATGAGTCTGGGTTAAACCGGACGGGCATCGATGAAAACGACGATCGGGAATGCCGTTATTCTTGGTGCACTTCGAGGGAACTTCATTTTCGAAACTTTCTTCTCTCACTTGGATTATAAATACGCTGACTATTTCGCACGCAGTCAATTTGCCCTGGGAAATACTTGAGGCAGCTCAGCACAGGTGGAGTTGAAACTGTCAGTTTCAGCAGAAAAATAAATGGTTTGGAAAAGCGAAATTGTATTTGTTTCATCGTTTTTTGTTTGTAGGGAATTTGAGAATCTTAGTTCTGGAAATGCTTGGTAGAATAGAATACGCTGGTTCATTTAAAATAATATGATCCTGCTTCGAGAATAATTCTATTAGTAAAGGTATTAAAATGTGCCAAACTCTGGTGTGTTTCATAAATGTTTTAAGCAAAGGCAACGGGGACTAATAGTTTCGTTTCTTTAAGAATTCTACTTTGTCAATGTATTAGACAAAGAGGCTGGAGGGGTTACTCATGAAAAATACCTGAGGAAATTACATATATGTACATAAGAAAGCCACAATTATACAAGCATGTGGCTCGATTGAACACTACTTCTCTAAATACAAGAAACAATACACCTCCTGGAACCTCCATCGAAAGACACATCATCCACCCAGAAAAACTCAACCAACTCGTTCCCCAATCCCTCGAACTAGAACTATAAATATTCAAATACGAATAATTTCTTCGAATATTCTAATAATCAGAAGTATTCGAATATTTGAATAATTAGGAGTATTCAAATATTTCGAGTGACCGAATTTCGGATTATACCGAATACGAATATGATGATGAAATATTTTTTCACACTGTATCCTGAAATTCTTTTCATATTGGCTTTTAAAATTATTAGTTTTCCAAAGTTTTTCAATATTCAAATATTCGAAAAAATTATTCGAATTCTCAGATATTTCCATTTCCCAAAAACTCAGCTCCCTCTCAGCATAATCGGTGGAGCCCTCGCGATCAGCCACCAAATCTTCACCTAAAAGAAGGCCAGAAAGAAGATGCACCCACGTTGACGACACAACGTGATGCATCCGTGACGATCGACCCCGCCTGTCGAATTTCCATAACCGCGGACGCGATTCCGTCGAGACCAATGGATCCCCTATCAATCCATTACGTGCGCGCATATATCAGGGGGCGGTAAAAACGCGGGACGCGCATAAAATGCGGATCATCCTTCTGCTGGGCCGGCAGGGAGGGAACGTGCGCGCGTTGCGCGGCGCGCGAGCAACGGGCCCTGGCCTCTCCGATAGACATATTTTTGCGAGGCTAAATGGGTTTCTTCGGAAAGTCAGGGAGAACACGAGGGCAGCAGCTGGCCGGCGATGCGACAAATCATACCTGCCGGACAGCCTACACGCTGCAGTCAGCCGTGCTTGCACGCGTGTGCATGCCGATGCAACCGCCACAGGGAGAGCCAGTGGCGTAACCAGGGGCGGCTTTCTAGGAGCTACGGGGTAAAAAATGAGAAGCTGGATGCAGTCTGCTTTGGTGATATTGGGGTTGTTAATGCTGACTTGCAAGGAAACGTTCCCGATCGTACAATTCTGATTTCAATGAAGCTTGCAAGGGGCAATTTTTTTTCTGTGGGGGAACTTTGAAATCATCCCTTATAGTTTTCACGAGTTTTCGTATTTTGAATTAATTTATTTTTTGGGGGATAGTGTGATAGAGCATGACTGAACGATTCTTATATTTAAAGTTTTGACCTCTTTTGCACTGTTATAAAGTTATATTAAAATAAGAACACTGTGATTTTAAGGGCGTATTTCACCCCTTCGAAGTGAATTTGCGCAAAAATAATAATCTGCTTTACATTTACACGGCGTTTCATTAATATTAGTATTTTCTGGTTAGGAACGTTTCCTTATTGATAAAATTGGGGGGTTGGAATTTGGGGGTGCTATTTGTGTTGGCTTAGATAGGGGGATGTAATTGTTCAACGTGAGGATTTGGAAAATGGGGTCCTAGAAGTTGCAGTTGCTGAGTAATCGGGTGGTTGAGTGTGAAGATTTGGAGAAAAGTACGTACTATGTATACCTACATGTAGGAATGAAGGAAAATTGCCAGTAAATTTCGTCATGTTTCAGTATCTCACTGGACAACTCAGACACTATAATATTGATATCGTATCATTACCCACGAATTAATTAATGAATTTGTGATGTGGTAATTAAATAAATGAGGAGAAATAAAATGTCCAATGTACATGTAGCCTTTCACTCGTTATGCAAACAGCTCCACACAGTTTCTTTTACGTTTCCACTTTTCAAAGATTGTTTATGCTGTCATTGTAACTGCCAACTGTTCAAATTAAATAATGTTAATTTCTCCCAGTTTTTAAAACGAAACATTTTCTTTACTTTATTGGCAATTATACGTAGAGAGTAAAAGTTACTTTAACGTTTCAGCTGACAGTGATGGAACTGTACGTGTGTTTATTGTGGGCGTGGAACGTATGAAAGAATTTTAACGCAGTGGGGTATATTCGTTCATGGAGTCCCATGATGAACAATGTTTCAAGTTTCGTTTATGGGGGGACAGTACTTAATTAAGTGTAGTCTGTGTGGCAGAAACAGTATAATAAATGTTCGATATCAGGAACTTGGTTTCTTCCATCAAATGGAAGTTAAAAAGTCGATGCAATTATTTCGTTAAGGATCATTTCCGACCTTTGCGAATGCTTTCATATCCTTTCTATTCGATTTAGATTTATATAGAGGGCTTCAGTATTTAAAATAGTGTATATTTGTGAAAAATGGCACCTTTCAAAGTGCTAAAAACATTGAAATTACAAGATATTCTAGGAGAATAAAAGCGTAGCGATGCTCGTACAACACAAATGTGATGTTTAAAAACTCTGGATACTGTAGGTAGGGTAGACCGAGGGCGGTAGTAACACTTTGACTTTGGAATACTATTATGCAAAAACTATTAAAGTTACAACAATATTTTTTATACGAAAATTTTATTTACTTATCTAACATTTATTGAGCCACAACAGCTTCGCTGTTTGTCAAGTAATATCCAGATTATTAATACAAAATGGGAAGCGGACAAAGTGTTACAACCGTCCCGACTCCACTGCATGGAGTCGATAGTAGCACAAATTTAACTTTACAAAATTAAAATATTTATTAAGTTTAATTATAATAGTAAGTGGAGAAAAGTAAAATGTATAACCAATTTTGCGGTATCGCAGTTGTGACAGAAATAGAAAACGTTTTGGCTGGTACATTCTTCATGTCATCAATCCTTACATTCAGTACATTCCACCCATTTTTCATTTGTTTGCTTGTGCTGTGTTATATTATTCCATGCCAACAAGACAATATTATTCATCTTCTTTGTCACTGTTCGGTTCTGTCGCGGTACAACCGACCCCGACTGCCAATGTTACAATCGATCCCAACCAGGCTTTTGAACTTAAATTTTAAATTTTGATTAACGAGACATTTGAAAATGATAACTAACGATCAGTATTAGTTTAAAAATAGCCAGATTAAATATTAAAAAAAAGAAAAAATACGCACTTGCAAAAAGAGTATTTATATTACAATTTTAATTCAGTAAGAAAAAGTTACTTTAGGGTATCGAAAAGTCATTTTCTCCACTATACATGTCTATTTTGTATCTATACTGCTAGCAGCTACAACATGGATGTATGTATTCCAAATGCCATTCTTCATCATATATCCAAAATTTGTGTTTTGAGATATTTAACGTGATACAATCGTCCTCCTGTTACTATCGCCCCCAGTCTACCCTACTCACTGGAGCATAGATGGGCAAAATTATATTCAAATAAAAATTTCGAATATCGAATAAAAGTTAAAAAAAAATAATTCAGTATCAGTCGAATAACGCTAACTCAGGTCAACTTTATTCGACGAATGAAATTAATTTTTTTATTAGTCGAGCGTTTCAACTTCAGCATCGAATAAATTTCTCAACCATAACTTCAACTTCAACTTCACCTTTAACTTTATTCAAAATCGAATAATTTTCCGTTCTAAAACTCTGCACTGTTATAGCATACTAATCCATTCTACAAACAGTGCTCACTGGAATATAATCCTTGTCCATTCCCCACACAGTGCTCCCCACAATAAAATCACTACTCAGCCACCCTCAACACAGAACCACGAATTAATAGAACCAAAATAACACGCACCATCCTCGAAACGATTCTCCCATCCCCTACAGCAAGAAACCAGATCCAAAGAGAAACTACCCAACCCACGCATCGAGCCCCATCGCGAAACCGAGGAAACGTCCAATGAAAGAGAATCATAGCCCCCGGCAAGAATTCCGCGCAGGAAGCAGGAACCGCGGCGATGCTAGACGCGCGGCGTCCAATCCGCGTGGAAGATAAAGGGACTCCGGCTCGGCGCGCGCGGGAAAAGAAGCCTCGGAAAGGGTTACGCGGCGGGGGGAAAAAACTCGCGGCAAGTATTTTTGCGGCGAATTCCTCGGGACCAGGCCGGCGTAGCCGCGGAGCGTAGCCAGGAATAAATCATGGAAAAGGCAGGGAAAAGAAAGCCCGGCTGGCTCGCGAACGCGTCGCAATCTGGTAGCCGCGGGTAGATAGCGAGCGAAGGGTTAATAACTTTCCCAACTTTTCCGCGGTGCCATTAATTAATCGGATGCCAGGTAGCCCGAGGCTACCGCGGCGGAGGAGACGCTTCGTTCGTTTACAAGAGAAATAGATAAAACCGTGGATACGAGGGACACGCCGGGGACCGTGCGGCGGGCAAGGGGGCGGGGGAAGAGGAGCAGCGGCGGAGTGGGGGGAGCGCAGACGGTTTGGGGAGGGGGGCAAGCAGAGGGAGTCCCAAGGAATTGCTGGGACCGTGAGTTCCGCAGGGTTAAACAGCCGGTATTCCAGTAATGGAGGCTTATCGCGTGCTACCGCAGAAGTCCGAGTTCGAGGCCTGCTGCGGCTCGCCACGGCGTTTATTAATTCGCCACTTACCGCGCATACCCGGGGCTTCGTTCTTTCGATATCGATGAGGAATTAGTCGCGTTTAGTCGGCCGGTGGACGATCGGGCCGCGACCGCGGAAAACGGCCATGGAAACCGAGCTAAGTCGTAAATAACGCTCGCGGCCGTGAAGTGCATCTCTCGCTGCAATTAATTGACTCCCCTCCCATCGGGCCCTTCCTCCCACCACCACACCTCCCTCCCCCACCATCGCGTTGCTCTTCTTTTCCGCTCTTTTTGCGTGGGTAGATTGTTCCGACGTCCTCGTTATACGCGCCGCCGCGGCTTTTTCCCTCGCATCGCGGCGTGGAATTAGGGGTGGCGCGGTCTATGCGGGCCGACGTATATGATCGTCTCGTGGAATCTCTCGGGCGGAATGGTTTTTGCGGCACCGGCTCCTTTTGGGGCCGCGCTCGCGAGAATCGAAGGGAACTGATGAAGTGGGTCGGAAGGGGAAGGGAATGTGTAACTGTTTGTAGTTATCAGCTGGGTAGGTCTGAGTTAGGTGAAAAAAACGGGACACGTTGGTTGTTTTGAAATGGCGTTAGATCTCCTTGTTTGAAAAGTGGTTCTATCTCGCGGGAATTATGACAAATTGGATAAATGTTTGGTGCAATGGGCTGGTTAGGTGTAATTTCAGGATTCCATTTATATTGCTTGTGAGGGGAGAGGTGGAGATTTGATTGTCACTTTCTCAAATTGCTTGCAATACTTTGATGCAATTTTGCTTATTTTTTATCCGTGTGCCTAATAATGTCATTTCGATGTTGTGTATTTGTCGATGGGGGTTGAGGGAAACTGAATCGGAGCAGAGAGAAAGAGAATTCGTTTTTTTATGATAAGTTATAATGAGCAGAATTTAAAGGAAATCGTTGGGAATAGGTATTCGAAATAAATTCATATCCTTTTAACGTTATCATGTTGAAATCTATGTAGTATGTCGTAATTTCTTAATGATATTCCGCATGATTCAGCACGTAACTACTCTTTCGTTAATATGAAAGGAACGGAAATCCGCGGTAGAATGTAGAAATAACTATTAAATAGTACAAAAAAATTAAAATACAGTAGGTACAAACAATAAATAAAAATTTGCAGGTCATTTAATATGTGCAGCTAATTGGTACCCTCCCTTCAATTTAAATTTATGCAACAGTTACTTAATATGAGAATACTGTTTGCAATGCTTTATCAGCTCTTGCCATATCTAATTTGTGAATACACAAATTCGTAAAATATAAAACACCTACAGAGTACCTCAGTGTCATTGACCAATTCACTACCACTTCAGAAACATACTATTGTTTATAGTATTTTTAATTGTATAAAAATAGTAAAAGGAATTGATCTTCTCAGGAATTTTTGACGCACAATAAACTGAAACTTTATCAAGAAACAGTCGGGAATACTTTCAATTTCAGACTCGGAGAAAAAAGAAAGAACGACCCGCTTAATTTTATTAACTTCGTTAACCACCTGCCCGGTGTCACACAATGACACGTGCTTCACAGAGGTATATTATTTGGACTGGTAGGCAAAGGCACGTCCAGCAAAACTGGTCCTGACGTCTGGCACAGCTGACGTCTCAAAGAGATCCCGACTCAGTGTCGATCTCAGATCAGATCCAAGATATCAGCGGAACGATTTCTAATTAATTACGATGCAACAGGAGCACGACACGATTGATTTCGTTCATGAAATTAGTAATCATTAATTTAACCCTCCGTGATCTAGTACGTTCGTCACTTTTACTTTAATTTTAATACGTGTATCCCTGTACGAGCATAATCAGAAGTCATGAAGGTGTTATAATTGAAAGATATTATATTCTTATTACCTAAGAAAAGTCCAAAGCATTAATTCTCCAGAATTAGGTACTTACTACTTAGAACTACCATGTGTAAAACTCAGGCGGTGTCAATATTTCAAAACCTGCTTATATTATAATATTTAGCAAGTTTTACTTAATTCTAAACAAAGCACACGACGTGTATAAATTTTCATGTTTGCAAATTGTTTTATATCAAAATGGTTATATTAAAATTTTTATATCAAAATAGGCACTCTAGAATATTATGCCTAGAACTTAGGCTCGATTCCATTTAAAAGAGCTCATTCACATCACGATCTCCCTTTACGAAATTCCGAAACCCAAATATTTGATTACTCAAGCATTTTTTAATTTAGGTATACTGTTTTACATTCATGCAATGGATTAGTTTCTGCGCACCGACACGTTAAAATATCCCCCATCATGTTAAATTAACAAAATAGTAAGAGGAGAATGCGTAACAACAAAATGGGACTCACCATCTCTCAAATTCATCGAATTTCCACAATACCAACATTTTTCACAACGCCCATTGTACGTTACGTCCCCATTACATGGAATTCTTTTGAGCACGCTCGCGTAATAGAGATTTTTGGCCAATACAATCACCGACAGCAAGGACCATCGTTCTTTCGCTAACGATTTTCTGGCTCATATCGCGCCGTCAGTGAATTTCGGGAGTGAACGGCAGCGGAAACACGAGAGGAATTTGGCGAGCGACCGATGAATCGCGTGCCAGGCCAAAAATTTGTCGCCATGCTGTTTTCGCTAATTAATCAAGCATTGTCAGCGATTTGTCTCTCCACGCTTTCCTGCCATCGTTTCGGGACATCCGCGAGCATTGTTAGATCCTTCTACTAATAAGCTGAGAGAGTTTGATTACTAAAAATTGCATCGATGCTTCATTTTTAATTAAGTCACAAAAATTGACAATTTCAACAATAACACTTAAATCACATCAAGATTCATGCTTCCATCCTTTTTGCACCCTCATCAGAATCTTCATCCTTCAATTCTATAATCAATTTGTCGTCACTTAAATTTGTTCCATTAGTCACAAAAACGCAACAAACAATTTTAGTAAAGATTAAACGTCTTCCCTCTGAGAACTGCGAAATTAGCACAAAAGCACCACATCCTTCAGTTACTAGTGCATTTTTCATCGCGATTCCCAATTCAAGGCTGGCACCCAGCGGTGGCATTGGAACGATCTATAGCATTGAGATCGTCCTAGATCGTGCTCTCAAGCGGCGGAGGTTGATCGAGGTTCCCTCAGCTTCCTGATCCTGATACCCACTGACTCTACTTTTTCCCCCCTCTCGGAGCTGAACGATTCTCTTTTGTCCTCCGCTGGGCAACAGGTTACTCGCTATCGATTCGATCTCGCCACACTTCCGGGAGCCTTCCTCCGTCTACAATGGACGAGGAGGCCCTCGACGACTCGCATTGTTCCCTCGCGTCACAAGGATCTCAGGTGCCGATCCGCGGCAAGATTTCTTGGCATTAACGTTCGACTGCTTTCGCGATTCCATTTGGACTATCATCATCCCTCAACATTTTCTTTCCCATTGGAGACCGGGTAATTTATGTGATGAAGAAACACGATATTAAATTATCAACATATACCACGATTAAAGTGAAAACTGATGTTTCATCCTTCCTCAGTGTTAAATTGCTACATAGCAGAAATAAAAATAGAAGAATCACTAACGATAATCGATAATGGCTCCCCACCGTCTATACACATCCTTCATAGCTAAAAGATTGATAACGAAGCTTAATGACAATTCTATCAACCACAAATTATTATCCCAATAGCGAAAATTTGACCAGTACAGTGTCATCGAGACCTCGCCGCCAGGTTCAAGTGGCGGCGCGAGGGAAGCATCGGAAAGTGGGGGCGAAAAAAATTCTCGGATATCGGGAGAACGGCTCGCTCGGAATTGCAAATCGCCGACCAGATGGACGAGCGTTTGTCCGAGGGTGAAATTCCGCGGGCACGGCCATCCAGTCGGTCGGCCAATGGAATAATATTTGGGTTACGCAAGCAGCAGCGCCGCGTGTAGGTGAGGGAAGGAAGGAAGGAAGAGCCGGGCGAAAAGGAAGGGCCAGAAGAAGAGGAAGAAGAAGGAAGTGGCGGCGATGAAACCGCCGCGTAGGGCTCTTTATACGCCGTCTAACTGTCCTTCGTGACAAACCACGGACGCGTTCCTTCGCCAGGCACAGTCATTGAATTGTAGATTTGTATGGACAGATGGACACGTCCGTCGACAAACTTGCAGTACTTACGAGCAGCAAAAACCGACGGAGGCCCTGGAAATCTTGCGATCGTTTATATATCGTCGACAGATCCCGGGAGACTTCCGTCTCTGTTCGCCTTCCGTTCCTGATCGGTTCGGTTCCATTCGGTTCCATTAGCGCGGCCACACGAGCCATCGATGCTATATAGTGACCACTTCCTGTCGACTATTGGAGGATGAAGATCGATGGCTTCGTTAAGTGGAGACTTTGCTCGATGAGTTCGTGGAAATCTATTGTTATCGAGACAGATTTAGCTGATGATAATCTTGATATTGATTTCTTGGCTAGCTCTCGGTCGACTGATTCACTAATCCGTGCCTCGTTTGTTGTTGTTTTTAGCTGGCCCTTCGGGAGGTAATTTGTGTATGGTGTGTGACTGAAACTTGTGTAACTTTAACGGTGTGTGATTAAAGAGTTAGATAAAATGCGGGATGGTGTCTACTTGGAGGTTGCAAAGCGCTAAATGTTTTTAATGATAGGTACCATCATTGTTGCAGTAATTACTGAGAGTTTGACTAGCCATGTTTTCCATTCGTATCCATATAGTACATACTAACGCCATTTTGAGTTACGGTGGGAATTTCGCAACTTATAGGGTTGGTCCCAGTTGAGAGTCTTGCAGGATCTCAGAGCTGTGGAGTTAGCTCAGGCTTCCCGAGGTTGCTCAGCTTAACTAAGGATAAATCCCAGGCTTTGGGAGGTCTAGTACTACCTATTACTATCAAGTACAACACTCCTTGTTCAATTTAAACGCCTGAAACTTGGTTTAAAGTATAGCCCTTGGCATCCTCATGAACGCATTTGAGAATTTAGTGGATTGAATAAGGATTCTTCGAGCCTTCCTTGACCAAAAACTATCCTTTTTGTAAGATGAACTAGAGAAAGCTTAGTTAATATTGAAAGGTAAAGGTCTCATCAAAAATTGGATGAATCTCTTAAAAATAAATCAATTACAGGCTTAAACAGATCATCTGCAGCAGCCCTGACTCAAAAAAGCTCCTTATTTAATTTACGGACTACTTAAACATAGACCAAATTTTCCTCTGCTGTCAGATTACCACCTATTCCAATCATTACAAAATTCTATATATCATACAAAATTCAACAGATACTTGAGAAGTCCCAAATACAATCTTCAAATATGTTTGCTGAAAAAAAACAGTTATTTATGTAAATACGATCCGACGAGCTGCCCAAAAAACAGCAGGCATTCGTTCATGACAATGAACATTGCAGCGTCCGTTAATCCCATTATTTATTCACGTCACACGCCGTGAAGAGCGAACGAGGAGGACGACAGGACTTTCCCATAGACCTGATAGATAGATCGCTAAAGCATCGATGGAATCGTGGCCGTGACGTACTGTTTACAAGAACCCATTAACTTTTACCAGCGTCCCAGCTCGGATCACGTGCTCCTCAGCTTCCCAGTACCCGAGGCCGTTAATCTTTCTTGATAGAAGCTCACGATTTGGGTGGATAGAGACAGCCCGCGGCCCCGTAATTGTGTTTAAATATACTCCGCGTTGGAGTAAGGAAGAATTCGAATCCGAGCGAGGACGCATAAGGTTAATTGTGATTTGTGGCACTAGATTGTTGCAAATAGACGTGTAGACAGTTTCTTGGACATAGTGGACGAATAAAGATGTCGCGGGGAGTTTGCGCACGGCACGTCGAGAAGAATCGTAGCGAATTCTCTGACGTGCCAGACTACTTATATACTTTTCATCGAGCGACCTGTTCTTAATTTTAGTTTTGATTTTAAATAGTAATCGTAATATAGATTGGCAGCCGGGGAAAATTTAAAACTGAATAAGTCTAATGACAGATTGCGGTCGTCTTGTTAGATACAACTACCTAATTCTAAGAAATTTCAGTGAAATTATTGTATTTTTGTTATTAATCACTCTTGCAAGTTTATTGCTTACTTCGTAAATTTATATTTGAATGGAAGTAAATAGATATTGAATTACTATTGAATTACAAGTAACTATATTTTTTTCTTTTCCTTAAAGATATTATCTTGAAAATTAAATTGACATAATAATTCATGGATATAGGTATCATTAATTACGCATAATTGTTTTGCGCGGAGCATTATGCCAGTCGAACTTAAACGAACGTCCATCGCACAATAAAAGAAATTTACAGAGCTGCAGGTGCTACCGATCATATGTGCACGACCTAATAAATTCAAGGTTACATAAAGCGATACAATGAGAAGTGCAGGATGATTTTCTTCGTTGTGCGTATTATTGGTAGCCAGTGGGAATAAATTTAACACAGACGCCAAGAAGTCAAAAACACTTTCCATTTAATTAAAGTCGTTTAATTAGAGATACGTATCCGCTTGAAGGATGATCGGTAGAGAGCCAGAAAAAGGAACAGGTGATCAACCGACCGTCACATATTGCAATGGGATAGTCCGGTTAATTAATCGAATTTTTTCTAGCTAAGAAGCGTTCGAATCGATAAAGCATATTCACTATGTTAATATACTCATTTTATTGCTTCACGTATAAGAAACTGTATGATGTAATAATGCGACAGTAAGTGTGATAAGAAAATAATAGAGTATACTAGAGAGGGCTAAAATAAAATTTGGATAATAAATCTTCAATTTTTAAATTGCTTGGGTTAATAATAAACTGCTGATTGAACATGTACAAAATATTGCAATAGATATATTAAAACATGAACTCAGTTTTTCTCACTCGTTAAATAGATTTTGAATAAAACTACAGTCGTCTTTCAAGTACGAAGCAGATCGAAATTTAAATCATTTTTCCCAGCATCACATTCAAATTCATTTTATTTATATTCCAATTCCTGAATAAAATTATGCCCACTTATACGAGCAATATAATTTTTTTTACTGTTCTTCTACTGTTTCCACATTATTCACTACAAACCAGACCAATCGACCTCAAACACTATAAATATAAACTACGAAAAATGCTAAAATCGTTTACCCTTTACATATGGAATGTCTCAGTATTGATGGTGTAACCGAGTAAATCGAAAATATAGAATAAAATTTTTTCATTTCAGGCTTTATTTTTTGCAGTTTTATATTTTATTTTAATTTATAAACTCACTCTAAGCAGACTGAGGTAGATAATAGCACATAATATTGACAAGGAATCGTTAAGTGCAGATGTTAAGTGCATACGTACCTACTCAAAAATATTCAAAGTCGATTTTCTCGAAAACAAAGCCTCAAATGAAAAAAATTTATCCTACATTATCGCCTTATTTTTTTCATGTAGAATCACTCCCTCCTCGGTTGTACCATCAACACTGGGACACCCCGTACTACTCGCCACAACACAAACAATAACATCCGACGTCACTCGAGTGACCAAAAGATTTTGTTTACATCCGCCAATTTTTCCCTTCGAAAACACAACACAACAAAAACACAATCCATTGCAAATCCCTTTCTCAGTTGACCTCCAAATATCTCTATGACGCGAGATAATCGTGTCCGCCGAAAGAATCCCAGTGTCGTCTCGTTAACGCTCACACACGACGGTCGCGAAAAAGTGAGCAACGAGACTTTCACCGAAACGTTCGCGAAATCGAGGTGAACCCGCTTTACCGGTTTCCGCGAAAAAATTCATACGTGACCCGGCCGTGATCAACGGTTGTGTGGCGGGCACCAAAGTGGCAGCCGTGCGCATCGGGTGCCAGGCAAAGACACCGTGTGGACAATCCGTTGCTCATCAAGCAAAAACCGATCGGACGAGCGAGGTAAAACCTGATCCGATTCCCCAAAGGCCGCTGGGATGATTTCGAGGCAGCAACACGCTGCTGAGGATCGAACGGCGGCCGAATAGTGTTAGGATCGAAGTCTGACGCAATGTTTTGCGGAAAACGATTATTTTTAGAGAAACGAGAAGGAGAAGCTCTGAATATTCACTCCAATTTGCTTCTACGGAGATACTGTTTGAGAAACTTGGATTAATTAAAAGGAAGGGAGGTTAAAGTAATCGTACGCTACTTGGGATTGTAAGAAAATGATGGCTAATATTGGAATATTAGTTTGAAACACATTGTCTATTAACCTTAGTAAGTATGCATGAGTTCATGATTTTGTTGAGTTATCGCGAGAGAGATTAAGACATTAATTTTAACCTTAGATTTAGAATTCAAATTGTATCATTCAACGATTTTTATTCTATTTCAAAGAATATGAGATTTGTGAGAATTTTAGTAAGACCAGATATTTCTCCAACTGCTAATGGCATACAACAAACAGCAGTTTATCTGAAGAGTTAATAATTTACAGGGCACAACGTTACAATAATTCTCAACGTATATTCCTCCCAACTTAGTATTCCAATACCAGTAATCCCTTCAATTACTTCAAACCCTACGTAAAACCTCCTCATAGCGAAATAAATCATCGGCTACCACTTCCAGCACCTTTACGCTACATCAACACCAAAATCACCAATTTATGATACCATCAAAGGGCTTTAAACAATCTCCCAAGGATCGCGAATCGAAGAGCTTAAAAGCCGCATGCTCTGCTAAGTCATGCTCCGCTTTTCAATTTTAATTAATTCCTCCCGTTATCCACGAAGCCCACGAACTACCTCAGGGAAGTACCCCGAAAAAATTCCACTAAAGCCCGAGCCGATGTACCTCCTCGTCGAGTATCCTGCATTTCGTTCGGGAGCCCTTAATTCCGCGAGAATCTTTTCCAATTACAGTTACTCGCCCGAGAACTGCGTTAAACGCTGAAATACGCATCGACGGCGACGTCGTTCGGCGGAGGGACCTCGATCTTTACTGTCGACTCCTTTGCTCCCGCATCGACGGGCGGCAGATAAAAAATAATTGAAACTGCCCGGGCCCAGTTGCGCGGACACGCCCCGCGGGGATGGGAAGCCGCGCGGCGGACGGCGTAAACGCGCATGTTGCGCGGGACGGGGATTCCCGCGAATTCGTCGTAATTAATTCGTTTTTCCGTCGGCGGGGCACGTGCACCGCGGCGACGTCGGCGCGAAAGCGCCGCGAGGCTCGCTGAACGCTTCAACGTCGGAAGCTGAGTCAGCTGCCGCCTCAGAGGCCGCGCTAAGAACAGGGACTTCCTATGCTTGGCTGCCTCGGAAAAATGCTGTTGATCGCGTGGTCAAGGGGTTAAGTAAAGACGTAGCGCATCGTGCGTGCCTATGGGAACTCCCGATACGAGGCAGCGTTTAAATGTACCGCTTCTTTCGCCGCGTTTTATGGTCACGGCTGCGCAGTGGCGTAGGGAGTGGAGTGCGTTGCACGAACGCGCGTCGGGAAGCTAGGGGTATTTTTTTTTCTGTGGGTGGTTTAACTGCTGTGGTGTGTATGAAGATCCCACGAGGTTCCCTTGATATGGCTTGAAAGACCAGTGTTATTATTAATAAAACTGAGGATTTTGAGAATATTAGTGTGAAAGAAGTAGCGAAGTTGCGCAGTAAATGGTCAGAATATTAAATGGTTCAGTAATATTTTGGAATAATTTTATTACTTTGCTAAATAGTTTCCTAATGTTCAATTCAAATTTACATGGTGCCGCTGCGCGTTCTGGTGCGAAAATTAAAAGCAGATATAGGTATCGGATTATCTCTCACATGTAATATAATTGCCAGGACCGTTTTAAATTATTTAAAGAGCCAAAACACCGAGTCTAAAAAATAGTGAGTTTTCAAATTATCGTGAATATCTACGAAACTGCAAAAGATATAAAAAAGAAGATGAATTCAAAGTTCCATGGTTTGTTATGTGCTATAAAGTGGCGATAAAGAATTAACGAAAAACATTATTTTTTAAAATTGATATATTGTAGGATATTGGCAGTCATAACACTTTGAATTGAATTTTTTTCAATATCTTTTACGGTTTCGTAGATATTCAGGATGATATAAATAACTCATAATTTTCTTGCGGAGGTGTTTCCACTTATCCTAGGCGGCGTCCTCACTATTTACCAATTAATTACTAACAAACCCGTCCACAGCGCGTCTCCACTTTCCCAATCGTCGCGCGACACAAATTCTCCCGTCCTACCCCTATTACACTATTTCGCGTTCCACGTCAATTACCTCTATCTATTAATGAGTCAATTACACACCCGGAGGGTAAACAATTTTAATACACCCATAATTAACGCGCCATGGTACCAAGCACCGGCGGTGGCTCGCTGGGAGCCTTCCAGCGGGAACGAATTCCAGCCCGAGGAAATTACAGGAATCGCAGAAACTCTACTCTTGTTAAATCGCGATTAAAACCAGTATACACGCTTTAAGCGCGCCCGACCCGTTAGCGGCGTCGACCTGTTCCCCGACAGTCGAAATCGTAATCCACGCTCGAGCGACTCGCGCGCCCGCCTCTCGATAGGTGGTCCAAGGGAGAGTTCAGCTCTCACGGATTTCAGTTTCCAAGTCGCGCGCGTCGATCAGCTACGCGCATCCCGAGAAACCACTTTTCATTAAGGGGAGGGTGGGTGGGGCGGGAGGAGGGCGACGAAAAAGGAGCAGAAGGTGGAAATGAAAGAAAGATAAAAAGAAGAAACCTGCTCGCGGTTTTCCAGCGGCGTTCCCGAATCGATTGCGCAACAGAGTTTCGCGCGATGGTGCGCCTTATAGGAAACGCAGCGGCGGTCTCCGAGAAACTAGTCCGTAGAAATTTATTCCGACGAAGCGAGAACAACAAATTACTGGCCGTAATCGATCTTTGCTAATACGACGCGTCTGGAATGCCTCCGCGAGCAGCTCGATCCCAGATCCAGAGCCGAGACCGTTTTAAGAACACCGGCAGCGCGCGTTGATTTACGCGAAAAATCAATCATTTCGTTCCGCGTCGTCCCACTTTCGCTGGAAAAACTAGATTGCAAAATGATATTTTCAATGAGACACTGTCGGGTAATTAACATTCCGAGATTGTAGGTGGATACACGCTGAGGCTTGTTTGCCGATGATCGAGAATGCAAATAGCTACTGTTCAGGATCCTGGAATGTTTTTTATCTTTTGTTAATTGATCGCAAAACAGCGGTTAGAAGATAAGCCGATTTGAATGATGAAAGTGTAAAAATGGCACGTGTTGTGACTAATCTGGATGAAAATAGAGCGTGAGCTCATGGTTGTAAAAATTGTTTCCGGATATCGATTTATTATGAATATCGATGAGGTTCTGAGAAATTAAAAGTGGTTTGTCGTGGTTTGATTAAACGTCTGATAGATTGCTCACTAATCTAAATTAGTAGCCCCGGTGCCTCAGCCTTCAATTATTCCGCTTTCAATGGAATCGCGAGAGGAAGAAAAAGTCAGACGTGAATCACTCTGACCAAAGTTAGAGGAGCATCGTGTAGGGTTAGTCCGTTTGACTCAAGCATCGATCCTAAGTATCATTATACTTGAACATTGACTATATTTTCAAAATATTACAATTAATCGCCGCGTGAACTTTGCAAGCGTTAAAGTGGGTTTCCACAAGCGTTCGAGAACTGTTCACGAACAGTGTTGGAATTGAATTTCCTAGGAATCGTCTGTTCGCGAACTGTTGGCTAGTGAGGATGAACTTTAACCCTTCAGCATTATCTTCCTGAACACTTAGTCTTTGCAGGTATCAATTTTTATAACCACACCTGCTTGTTAGTCAAAATCTAGGGGTGAGTAGGGTAATTGCGAACACCTAAGCCAAAAAGCAAACAAAACGAAAACTATGTGAGAAATGAATTTGTTTATTATTTAAAAACATACTTAAACTATTCATCTATAAAGTACTATGACGAATTGTTGAAAAATTATTATAAAAATCAACTTTATAGTGCAAAAGAAAAACCCTTGGTGTTCGTGATTACTCGACTGCCGTGGGGTAATCACGAACAGAGTGCTAAATATCGTAGAAGTCCCACAGAAAGCGCGATTTCAATGGTGAACCCATAAAAAACGGTGCTACAACCTATACCTAATGTATTTTTGAAATTTCTCTTCTTGTGCGTTAGAAAAAAAATGCAATTGGTCGGAATATCGAAAAAAATAGTAAAGGCCGCTTTTTAAACTTCCTTTCTGAGCCTGTAATGAAAATTCAAAAATCCCTTTTGTACATTTAAATAAGTTTCATACATATTGAAAATTTCATTAAAATCAGTTAACGTTGCTCCGAGCTACAATACGCTTAAGGATTCGTTCGTCATTACCCCACAGCATCAAAAAATAAAAAGGAATTTATTTCAGGGGTTAGAATCATCATTCAAGCCACGCCTTGGTTACAAAATGTTGGTGAAAAAAGTGCTTTATTTCAACAACAAAAAAATCCCAATTGTATCATTAATTCAGCAGTAATTACATGCAATTGAAGATGGACAAAATATTACTTGAAACATGATGAAAATAATAAATTGTGTTTATCTTGACTAGCATGAGTGTTCTGTATTTATTACTTTCTGCCCGGCGTTGGATACGACCTGAACTATTAGCTAGTGGAGAGGGAACATCAGTTTTTATTTAATAAAACGCCGTAACCATCGCGTTCGTGATTACCCCACTCTCCCCTAATACTGCATGTTACAACAAATTAACAGTTTACTCTTCCTAAACATTATTAAACCCCAAGCACTATTTCCTACTTCCAAGCACCCAGTAAATAATTCCCAAACGTTACTCCGACACCCTCAAATTTCCTAAACACTAACCCTTAACACCCAAACATCCACCCTAACGCCACTCCCAGAACCTCTTCCACCTTCCTCCACAGTCTACACACTCCACCTCGCACGCCCACAGTATACAAAACTGAACGCCCCGCGTCCACTACTAAAACCTTCAAACACAAATTAAAAGGCAAACCACAGTAAGAAAAGCAATCCCCGCGGGCTCACGCGGCCTAGCAATAGCCGTCGTTCCCTGCGGGCCCGACGGAGGACCCCGTGCGCCGCCGGGACTGCCCTCCGCGCGATTTTACGCACGGGACAGGTCGTGCAGCGCGGCAACTATGAAATTTCAGCGCGGCCGTTACCGCGAATTCATTAAGGAACTTTTCTCGGCTGCCGCGCCAGGCAATACCTGCATATTAAGCGTAATTACGCTCTCTGCCCGCTTTGTACCAGAGCCGCGCACACATGGTGAGCCGGGTGTGTAATATCGACGAGCACGTGAGCGCATGCGCGCTACATAATTTTACGTGCAACCCTCCCTCCCACCCCGTCCCTCCCCGGCTGTCTCCCTCTGGCCAGAGAGCAGAGGCTTTTAAAGCCCTGAACCTCCGCGTCTGCCTACCCGCGGGTAGAAACGCTTCTCCGCGTTTAATTTATGTAGGAAGCTAGGAAAGCCGGCGTGGAAAAAAGTCCGAACATGTGACGCCGCAAAAACCACGGCTGCCGTTATAATTTATACGCTAAAACGCCGCGTGTACGGTGCGCGCACTTTCTAGCCACGGGATTTCGCCGTTTCGTGAGCTCTCCTCTCGCGCACCGAGGCGGGGGCCCTCCTCGCTCCCCTGTCACGTGGTAGCCCTCCCTTCGTCGCGAACCACCGACCCTCATATCGTCCGCGTTTCCGTGGAACCCGCTACTCTCTTTTTTTTTCTCCCTCGTCCGCCGCTTCTTTTTTCCCCCCGCCGAGCCCCAGCGACGTTCGACACGGAGGAACGAGAGGAATGCCGGGTACCACGGGGCGAATGGTAAAAGTTGCCCGATACGTGTTACTTAACGATGCTAGGAACGAGTCTGAATGAAGCCAGCAGCTGAAATCGAAACCGTTCGCCCGGCTGAATGAGACAGCCGCGAGATGGAGGAAGCAGGACTGAACCACGATCACTTCGTGTCCATCATGAATTATTTCCACGGTTATTTCCAACTCTTTAGGTGTGGGAATATGTCCCCTGAAGGCATGATTATAGTATGGCTGCTGAGTGTGTCGGTGGTTAGATTGATGTTATGTGCTGGTTTCGTTGTGGAGTGTAACAAAGTGGAGGAATTCGACCTTCGTTGATGCTGGCTTTGATAGATAGAGAATGGGTGCACACAGAGTGGAAATAATGAATAGGTTGCACACGGAGCAAGAAGAAATGCATCGTTTGCTCTAGTGGAGGAAGTTGGGTGTTGACGTAAAGAAACTGTTGTGGGGAAAGTTAGAACTACATACGGAGATAATTTAGGTAAGTAAATTTGGTAAATAAGTTATTAATTTTTATTCTAAATTCTTGTGTATTGCAAGGGAAAGAAAAATTTGGCTAAATTTAAGGTAAAGTCATTTAATTTTTAAACCTCTAATTAAATCTTAATGTAATTTACATTAAAATAATTATGTGATCTTTAATTTTCAAGGAAATTTAAAATAAAAAAATTTCGATAGTCATTGAGAACAGCACGACGATATTAAAAAAAAATCGCATAGCATGTCAGTAGATGATAATAACAGCTGCCAGGAGTGGAACAGAACTCTGCATAATCTCAGTATAAATTACTGTTTACTATCTACTAGCTAACGTCTATTGACAGCCACCTAATTAAAGCTACTCAATCTAACTTATAATCCAACCAGTAGTGATCCTGCCTAAGCGAATTTGACATTCATGATATCGTCAGCAATATACATAACGAGTTCCTAATCTGTTGTTAAAACATGAGTAATTATTTCTCGAATATTCAAATTAAGCTTAAGAGGTTTGTAAAAGAACCTGCATAGCGCCACTGATGAGGAGACACCCAACAAATCAAAGACCCGTGAGCTCATACACTCGAGTTTTGATTCCCAGGGAACTCTATTGCTCCCAATTTCTCCGGCGGCACTTAATCTATTTTAGATTTCAATGTTTTCGTGAAGAAGTGAATTATGGGACAGAAGAAGACGAAGTCGACGGTGGAACTTCTTCCTCTGCAGAGCCGCGCGACCTCAGACGCGCCACGTGATCGTCCCCCTCCCTCACCGTTTCATTCGTTCCTTTTTTTTTATTATAAAAAACGTCCGAGAGGAAGCGAACACACGAGAAATGGCAAAAGAAACGGTGTTATAAATAAAACTGAAACTCAGCGGTACATTAAAGTACGTGTTTTCTCCGCGCGTATCCACCCGTTCAACGCAGCGATTTATCCGACAATCAAGAAGGCAGAAGGTAGAATAAAGGCGGAGAGGGACCAGCGTGGAAGCCGCGTTACAAAGAAAATGAAAAGCCGACGGCGAAGAACACGCGCGTTCCCTCCGCGAATTACCACGCTAATCTGGGCGATCAAAAGAATAGGAGGAACTGGGGCAAAAAAGTTTAGAATATAGAGAAATATCAAGGAGTACGCGCAAGTTTTAAATTGCAGGCTTCCTGTGTGAAACTCCGGCCGCGGAGCACGCCGTTTCAGCGATCAAAGGAGTTGAAACATGAATGAGAGCTTGGGGAATGATGTTAGTGCAGTCTATATGATTTCTGGAATATTTAACTGATTACTAAATAAATGGAAGATTGGCAAGAATTAATTTTATGTGATAACGTGTGTCTTAATCGTAGGGAGGATACACTTTAATATCATTAAACGTTTGACTGTAAAATTTATTTGTAATTCTTGCATAGTGTTATGCAGGGGTGCACAATTTGAAGTTCCTTAAATAAGGTTTGATTGTTAAGGTGTATTTTTAGTGATATATAGGAACTGTCGTTATAAATTGAATAATATATGCTGAAGGAAGACAAGTTGAGTATGCTATGATAGTATATGCAAAGAAGAACATGAGTTTGAAATACTAAAAATACTTCCAATGCTATCCAAAAGATAATGAGGCAATCAATATCAGTCCACCTTATGGATTACGTTGAACTGATGTACGCTCACACCTGTTTGTCTAACGAAAAATTCAACCTCACACATACACCACTCTGAAAAGCCAAAGAACATGTACATATGAGGCAGTCAGAGCAACAACGAAATAACCCACATTTTGTTTGAAATTGAATTAGTAGCAATAACGTATTCCAATAGGCTCTACTAACCATATAAAATAGGAAGAAATTTTTTTTTTTAATGTGTTGGTCGGTTGTTGGTCTCACTGACTCATATATTTACAGTGCTATTCAAATGACCAATTAACCACTACTAAATACCAACTATTTATTCTAATAAGTCCTCACACCTAAGTTGACAAAAACAGACGTATCCATATGCTCCTTCACATTCAAATTCCGCCATTTTTCTTATCCCACACCTATCAACCTTCCCTCCACCACCACATCAATGTTGCTAACGTCCTCAAGCATCCATTCCCGGACCAAATCAATCACCAGGTTCCCAAAGAGGATCCATCATCATCTACCCCTCTCCCGACGTCCGCAGAGATCGCATTTCCCCCGTGTCGGTCACAAAACCGACAAATCGAGCCGAATCGCCGGTGCCAGGGATCGACAAACGCCCCAGTGTCCCAGATCGATCGTCGAACGGTTGGGGGATCGGGATGAAATTGGCAAACGAGGTCGTCGCCTGTTGGAGCAGTCGAGACGGGCCAGAGGACCTCTCTGTTTCCCACAGACCCCGAGACGCGGGCTGTTCCGCCGCGGAGGAAGAAGCGAGGAGGACAACGGGAGCAACAAGACCAGGCGGAAGGGAAAAAGAAATAACGAAAACGGCCGTGGCAAAAGGCTGCTTTAGCCTGGCCAGATCCCGCCTGGACGATAACGGGAGGACACATCGCCACCTCGGCGCGACGATCGTAAAACTTGGTCAGGTAAAGGCGCGGCCCGTTTGAGACCTGCTGCTAGAAGGACGGACGGGAGCTGGTTATAGTTTAGGTATTATAGTCAGGACGACTGCTCCTCTCGTCGGTCTATCGCGAGGGGTGCTGCACGTACCGTACGTGTTCCCTTCGGGGTGGTCCCCGCGACGACATCGGTTCATTAATCGGCCAGATACCCGAGAAAAATGCGCTTTTACGGCCCCACCTCTTCGGTGGGGCCCGATCGTGCAGCCGTGCTGCGCACACCGTGACGCGAGCTACCCAGCTCTGTCAGCAGCTGCCCTGCATCTTCTTTTGGTCTTATTGCAGTATCAGGGGAACGATTGCTGGACAGATAGCAATTGCACTCGGGCGTTTGGTTGACCCTGTTGGATGGTGAAGAGTCCAGGAGTGAGTCTTTGCAATTTGAGGTTATAGGGAGCTTGTAAATAGTGCAGTGTGTTGTATGTGTTGGAGCATGATAGCAAGATTGACTTCAGCGACCAAGAAGTTTTAAGCTAGTCATTATGTAGCCCTGGCGTAGCGCATTCTCCATTTTCCTCTCTTCATGCGTCGTTCGAACTCGTTCGAACTTCGTCATGTGGCTTTATCTTAGAGCATATATAAGTACATGGAGGCTTAGAGCATGTACACATGGAGGTTTCATTGCCTAAGATTGACTGCCTCGAAACTGTCCGGAACATCACGCGAGACAGAATGACATTTGCGAACTGGTGCGAGAGAGAAAAGTATAGAGTCCTATTCGACCGTAATGCGCATGCGCCGATATTTTGCGAGAGAGAAAGACGTGTGAACAGGTGCCAGAGAGAGAAGAATAGATCCTCAATCGCCTGTCATTCTCTCTCGCATGATATCGGCGCATGCGCATTACGGTCGATTAGGAACTTTTACTTCTCTCGCTCGCACATGTCTTTCTCTCTCGCGTGATATTGGCGACAGTTTCCAGCTCTCAATGCGATCTACGTGTATATATGCTCTAAGGGTTTTATAAGCAATAAAATAGTCATTCACGTTTTAATTTTTGAAAAATTTACAGTCGAAATTCTAATTCACTTTATTTAAAATAGTCTTGTGTTACGTTGAAGTCAAGCCTAGCAAATTTTATCCCTTACCATAAATGTGTGACGAATCTTGTGGCCAGGAGTTGATTTGATTTCGCAGGTTAAAGATATGTGACTTTAGATGAACGAACGTTTTTGGTTAGAAGTGACACGATTATTAGGTTTATGGAGCAGTGAGTGGAAGTCAAGTGTTATGGCAGCAGGCGTTCGTCTTTGGTTTTGCGTTAATGAGAGGAACGAGTGGAGTTTTTTTTAGGTCGATGCTTCTGGGAGTCTGTTAGGTCTGTCCCTTTTTTGCGGTTGTTAGGGTGTGAAATTAAAAGTAGATAAGAACTTAAGAAGCATTCGAGGAATTTTATGAAAGTAAGAGGGAAAATGTGGCTCTTACCTTTAATCGTGTAGAAATAATTCGACAATGATTTATTAAATTTTAGGGTGTTTGCTCTGACTGTACTTGAAATTTCAAGCAACTAAAGTATTGTATTTAAAATCCTTAGTAACTCGCATTCACATTTTGAAATAAATATGTTTGAGTTTCCAAAAATTTCCAAACTAATTTCTTTTAATATTAACGTGCATTTAAGCATAGATAAGGCAGATGCACTGACGGTAAATAACAAATACCTTAAAAAATTTACAACATTAATATAACTTGAATCCTCTTCTAACTATTAATTTAACTAATAATTCTGAAGTAATACATAATAACTTTCTCATCAATCATTTTACAGTATCGCCATTAGAGTACAATGCGCATACGGTCAGACATTAATAAACTACAACATGCTTACTAAATTATTAAATGGAGAGGGCACAAGGTTGCTATTTTTAATAACTACTAAGTTCCCTGAAATTTTACTAATCAAGAGAGCAGATCTCTCAGAGAGATACATCTTTACGGTCCGCTTCTTCGATAAATTCTAATCAGTTGGCCACCATCTTGAGCTTACACCGCCAGTTCTACCAGTAATTAACTGTCGCCCGTTAATTATTAAAGGCACGGTCAATCGTGCATATACGTACAATCCTCGCCAGTTTCGAGCTGCCCAATTATATGGGAAATGATACTCATTCTATCGCTCATTAAATTTTACACCAGGAGAATTCCCCTAAAAATACATTGTCGGCTTCTCCAGACTCCATTTGATTAATGAATCCGAAGGGGAAACCGGAAGTAATGCCGCGCTCTTTAACGCGTCAAAGTTTGTGATTTCTTATGTGTTTTTAGGGTGACTGAGATTAATGTTAAAAATCCTCTTCCGTTTCTTCTATATCGGTACATGTATCGAGCAATGTCTACAACATGCTTTCTTTCTCTTCATTTCCACAGAAGAACATAAGTGTACACGAGTTTCCCACGACGGTCTCGTAAAAAGAACGATTTTATCAAACGCGGAATAATTGTAATATCTCAAACTGGGTACATTACAATCAGTAAACACATGCGCATATTTTACAGACTCGGGGATGCTCACAGTCGAAAATTTTGACGGATTTATCAACCAAACACGAACACATACGCGTACACTACATACTTTCCAAAAATCAAAGAGGCAAAAAATTATTTGAAATAAAAAAATGTGTTTACGAAATTTGTATTTCAAATAATTTTTTTTCCCATCTCTGTTAAAAATCCTATTTGGGAAAGAAATAATTTTCCCCAAAAAATTATTCCCCATCTTTACCTCATCATATTTTATTCACGGAATATCACACCACGTATTTTGAGGCCCCCTGCTCAAAATCACGATAGAAGCCACGGTCATCAGCCGGGCGCTGGTCACACACGACGCGGCAACCCCGACGCTAAACGAGGCCCAATAAAATCTGCCAGACCCAACGACGACACGGTCCTTGACTAGCATTCCTAACGAGGACAACAGTTCATATAAAATCTGGTCGGGGGTTCGCGCAATAAAGTCATAAAAGGGGGACACGCTTGGAGTTTGGTCCGTTAAGACGGAACGATGTCCCCCAAAGGCTCGCGGGCGTGTATTGGCGTTTCACGTGGGCGTTTCGCGCATATAAATTCCTGCGAGCGTGTGGAAGGGCCGGCAAGAAATTAGTCAACAAGAAATCGAGGGTGGAGGTTACGTTGGGGCCCGTTTGATCGCGACGCGAGACCTCGTGTACAAAGAGAGAAGACAGGTGCAGAAGACCCCTCCGCTCTCGAGCAGAGGCAAGAACGTAGCTATCCTTCATTAGCGCTGTCGTTACCGGGACGCCGTTTCTTCGGATACGGGGGACAGTATCAACGCCGAGCTGTATTTTTGCGGTTTGACGCGGTCCACTTGAAACGTCGCAAAGAGCAACGCGCGCATCGTTATTGCTATCGATGAAAGGGTCGTAATTAGCACAGAGCCATTAGCGAAGAATTTTGGATGTGTTCCTGGGAGTCTGTCAATTTTTGTCCACTTTCAATGTTTCCTGGAAGCGCGAGGATATGTTTGATGCTTTCAAGGGATCATGGGAATGAGTTTGTGTTCTGGAATTACTTCTTGGTTCTGAGATTAATTCTGAGATTAATTTATGTTCTTTGGGTATGATTGATTGATTTCGTGGAAGTCGAAAATATCCACAGATTTACGATTAATAAAGAAGGAAGCTTTGTAACTCCGAAAGAGAACTCTCTAACATTCATATTCAAAGGGTGCAAAGTGCATTCGAACGAGGGAATTCAATCCCAGAGTTCCGAGATCCCGGGTGTTCTTTGGATTTAATTTTTATATTTTTCGGTTGTTCATAAAGTAATTTACGTTTTTAAAAACTCTCGAAATTCTTGGGATAAGTTATAACTTGATATATCAAATCCCGGGAGTTTTAGAATAAAAAAAAAACAGCCGGGATCCTGGGACCGCGGGATTGAATTCCCTAGTTTGAACTTAAGCTTGAAAAGTCTATTTAGCACAATTTTTCGTAAACTAGAGACAAAGAGGAAAGTTGAATACGAAAAGTAATTGATATTTCGCGGTCAATAATATTCCCAGAAGAAAAATTCCGTTATCTATGTTCGATTCATCGAATCGCCCAAGTGAAGCTCGGCGCAGCGGTATCGTCGACCAGAACGTTAAATCAAATCCTACCGCGTGGCCTTTGTTCCCGCGCAGGTTCGCGCGCCGCGCGGACGCGAAGAATTAACGATCCGTCCCCGCTAAATATTACGAATCGGTTGTTTTACATGCGGATCTCGGTGTTCGCCGACGCGAGCGAACCCCAGGAGCCCCGCTGCTATCGGCATTTAGCGTTCTCGTCGCTGGCGATGGTAAGATAACAAACGGCGAAGCGTTAAGCGGGCAACCACCTGAGCAGGCGGACCAGGGTCCCCGAGGTGGTCGTGGAAGGCGCGGGAGTCCCATCACGCGATAAAAATGATTAAGATCGAATAACGCGGGAGTCCGCGATGCCATTACCCCACGATGATCTATCGACGGGCTTCCGTCCCTCGTATTTCTCCCGCGGCGATTTAAACGGCGCGGCCGGAGGGACACGCGCGTGAAAAATAACGCGCCCCCGAGTGGGATTTTAATCGCGTGTCGCCACTGATTTACACTGCCGCGAGACTCGCTGCGTAAATATTAATAGGGCTGATTAAGGGCATCGTGGCGATAAAATTGTGCCGAGGTGAAACGAAGCTTTAATTTGGAGGAATCAGGCGATGTGAGTGAAGCGGAAAAGTGAGGTTAGGACAAGGTTTTTAAGATTCCCCAGAAAACGTTAAAATAGGAAATTTAGATGCGAATTAAAGTAGAGAAGTACCGAAGAAAAATTGTGAATATTAATAATCACTTGAAATGAAATAATTTTCAGGGAAAAATACTGTTTGGAATTTGGAACCATCCAAATTCAGCAGAAGCTAATAATAGGTTAAGTTGAAAAACAGTCGCGGACTGAACTTCGCCTTTGCTTTTTGTCGTTTTTTTTACCTTCTCTCTGTTGTCCTCTGCTTTGTTGTGCAATAAAGACGTTTAATAATACAAATAATAATAATAATAATATTAATAATAATAATAAACACGCTTTTCATCCTTAAATACACCACCACCCATCATATTCAATCGAAAGCTACTAATACTCCCAAAAAAGATACCATCTTCCCAGATCTACGTCCACCCTAACCATCACTGCACATGTATCACGAATGAAGCGTTCAGCCACGATCAATGTTACTACATGGCACTAACAGCGCGTCAGAGCAACCCCCGATCCCATGAAGGAAATCACCCAGAGCACAACTTTCCTGTCCCCAGCAACCGCGCGAGGAAAATCAACCCCGCGAGTGGACGCAGTCTGGTTATCAAGAATCTTGCGTCCCGAGGCAGAGATCGCGTCTGAAGCACCGTTAGGCCAGAGGAGGCGAAAAACGCCTCGTCTCCGTTCCCTCTCGCGCGTCCGTCGGTCGCATTCTCGACGATCGTCAGATAACGGAGGCGAAGCGTTAAAGCTCGCGGGAATCGCGGACGCGGGCAAGGTCGAGATCTCGATGCACGGACAGGTTTCGCGAGAGAGTTCTGCGATCTTCACCTACGGGCAACTTTTCTTCCCCCAAAACGCCCCTCCCCTTTTGCCCGGGGAAGTTGAGGACGCGGCGGCGGACGGGGCAGCACGGCGACACGAGTTTACTTTTATTTAAACGTTCCTTCCTTCCTTTTATTTAGGGCCTGACCCAAGGGCGCTCATTTTGTTCCTTTGCCGGCGCTGACCGGTGTCCACCGGCTCTGAATTAATAGCCTCGCGTTTTTCGCCGTGCTTGGCTAATATACGCTCGCGCTCGCGCGAACGCGTTTCTCTCTTTCTTTTCCTTCTTCCCTCTCGTCGTCGTCGTCGTCGTCCTGCTTCCCTCGTTTTTCTTTTCCTGCCGCGGCCACCTTCCCTCTCTGCCGTGTACGCACTGGCTCTATACGCCCCGACGGTTACACCAGCGCGTTAAAAATGCCCGAGCCGTTTTCTCACGCCGCCACGAAGCTGCGTACGTGCTTTATTACGTAGGGCCTGAGACGGTCTCTTCTTCTCGCTGGGTAACTAGCTGGACATGATTTTGCCGATTTCCTTTGCTTGGGGTTATATGTTCTTCTTCTTGTCTGAACAGGTGACTTTCTCAGGGCGTGCATTGATGAAGGTTGATGACGCGAGAAGCAAGTTGAAACGGGGGTGGGCATCAGGAGAGGACTTTTTTTGTTACTGTTGTTGGGTGATCGTTACGCGTGGCATCATGAGACATGTGTAGCAGAGTAGTCGTGT
The DNA here is from genome assembly GCA_929113495.1 of Andrena minutula. Lineage (NCBI taxonomy): Eukaryota > Metazoa > Arthropoda > Insecta > Hymenoptera > Andrenidae > Andrena > Andrena minutula. The sequence continues at coordinate 44,932,644 of OV815994.1, forward strand.
TAGGGAGTATTAAAAATGGATGGAATGAGATTTCGTCTAGATACTATTTTTGCATCTTGCAATTTACAATTACCAATATTTGTGTTATATAGCACACTCAACTTTTTTGGAATTCCACTATCACAGAATTCCTTATCTAAATAATTTCTTACTTATTTCTTGACAATAATTTGTAAACTTTTTTACTTGAAAGGACCTTTTCGCAGTGCCGCATTAAGGGGGGAAGTTTCCTAATACCCCTAAAAGAAGAGGCTTTGAAAAAAGAAAAGAAACCTGAATTTTATTCATTAAATAAATTTTTATAATCACCTCATGAAATTTATTGAATTTGCATTAAACATATTTTTATCCCCTCAACTCGACTCCTCCAAGATTAAATCCTGAGTGCACCACTACCTTTCGTATAATAATAAAATGAGATTAGAGGAATTAAGTTTATGGTTTTCATGCAGACAGGAGAAGAATTGTAGGGAAGATACTGAAGAAGTTTAGAATCATCAACTATTTGATAGTAAAACTTGTGCACTATTTTCTAATTCATGTATACGTACTGTACATATAAACGAAAGCATAATCTTATATAGCTGCAGGTACTGTGAATAAATTCTAAAAATATTCTTAATGTTGTGGATAACGTAAAATACACGCGTCATTTATACCCCCCTGCAACAGTTAGGTACGTATACTATCAATATTAACAACAATATTCGCCACGCAGTGTTCAGCTCACTCTATGAAGGCTCTCCTAGAAATCTAACGTTATATCTTTTAAAGAGTACAGGATATATCACATTCCTTAGAATCAACAGCCCTATTAGGCCAGATAACCACGACGACTAGCGTCAAAATCGACACAAGAACTGCATAGAAAACATTTAAAGATTTACCTCTCTCCCACATTTATATTTCAAAATTCAGCGAACATTTCATCTGGTCAACTAAAACCCAAGTGTCCACTATAAGGAAACCCGCACGCAAACTCTAATCCAGGTCAAGACTCAATTTGTTGCGCGACACGTGATGGCGACAGTGTCCAAAAGTTACTCCCGATACTCCATCATCCTTTCCATCCCACACTATGTTTACAACTCCACCAACATTACAGCGCGGCCAACGCTAAACGGATTAAGAATGCTCGGCCAAGGGAGGGTGCTTTCTCACGCGCCCGCGCGCGCAGTACCGAAAGTGATTTGTGCCCTCGGTCGTCGGGACGCGGTGCGCCTCTTCTTTCTGGAGGGCGTCCAACTACCACTACTGTCGGGCCCCAGCGGCGGCGTTCAGAAATTTCTCTTCACTAGTCCTCACCGTATCAGCGATCTACGTCGTTTAGATGCAGTTAGATCTCCGGGACTCTCATTAGCATATTCCCCGCTCGTATAATTTACCGCATGATAAACAGTTTAAGTAGGTAAGCAGCGTGATATACCTCATCGTCGTCCCGACATTCCTCTCAATGTCGGCTAAGTAAGTAATGATGGCAGTTGCTTATTATTTATCGCTGCATCGAGCTATCGGTTTCGACGGTGCGCGGCTCAGCTCGATGAGAGCCCGTGCGTTCAGGTTCATTCGCGTTATGCGTTGACGTTTCCGCGACTTTCGTCAGGTGGTCAGTAGGAGGAAGTACGAATGCGCTTGCTGAAGGCCAGGCGGTAAGAGTGTGTGGTGGAATGAGAGACATAGCGGGGTCTCCTATTGCAATTCTCTGTGAGGATTCCTATTGTCTTGGTGGAACGGGTGGAAGAGATATCTGTGAAGAAATTAACAGCTCCGTGAGACGACAGGCCTATTACGTGTGGAGTGTTTGAGCAAATGATTAGTGGAATGAATTTGGGGGACACTGGGGTGCACTAGTTCGTTCTTTTGGGGATTTTTAAATTTTGCAGGGAATAGAGGTTGAATTAGCTGAATATGTTTTCTTCAAATTCATGGCTGGGTAAATAAGCAAAAGAAGAGAATGAAAGTCTGAAAAATTTGGCGCAAACACTTTGTATAATAGTGTGTTGCAATTTAAATGTTTATCAGTTTTTTGTGCGTCGACCGTATTAGTGAAAGTTCAGAAAACTCCTTAGTTGGGTAGATTTATTTTTCAATAAAATCGAAGAAACGTGGTCTGTTGAAAATTGCATGGAGTCTGTAGTGAAGTCGAAATTCAAGGAACCTACTACTTTCGAATATATATATTTTGAAGCCACCTTCAAATGGATGACTAAATTTCATAAAACATGCAGTACAGATAAAAGCCTTGACAGAATTCGATATCCTTCAGAATCTTGACGAAGACATCGAAAATAATCTCGCGAAAGGAGGCACGAATGTTCGCCAAACTGCGAAGGTAAACGCGGAAAGCGAAGACGGTGGCGAAAAAGAAAGAATGAGAAAGTAGCCGGGGTACAAGTAACGAGAAAAACGGTACCCGACACCCCATGGTGTACGGATGAGTTCACGGGAGGGCAGAAAGCACGGCTGACCTGCCAGCAGACATATTAAAATGATGTGGAGAGGATACCCGAGGTGAAACTCGCAGAAACTCTCGTTCGGTCCCTTGTCTGCCGAACTATTTCAGGACGCGCGGCCAAAAGCGGGAATTCAGGGACTGTCCGCAAAGTAAAACACTTCGGGGCCTCCATCCTACTGTTTGTAAACATCTTGTAATGAGACCACTTTTGCTGAACGACGACCGATGAAAGAATGCCTCAGTGACAACTTTCTTGGGAAACGTGTCCTTGTCTACGGGCGGTCTTTGCAAGCTTTGACAATGTTCCAAAAATTCTCGCTTTTTAAGATTCTATTGGGACGTGTTTCTTGGGTCGATTGATTTGAAGCATGTATTATTAAGTGATCGATCAGTTGACATTGTAGAATAGGTAATGTAAAACTATAAGTTCCTTGGGTGAGTAGGAGTTATCTAAGGAGATTAATACTTTGACTGGCGTCGGCGTGTTTCCACGCCGAGGGATTTCCATCCTGTGGATATATCTTCCATATTTTTTGGAAAGTATCGACAGTATATTTTTTCCTTTAAAGATTTTATTTGCCTATATAACAATTGTACACAAAAATATAAACATATTAATACGTAAAATATTTAATAATTTTGCCTGCAGTCTTCAGTAGTACATACTTTCTAGAAGTTTACCTATTATTACGTCTAATTTTATTCCCAATAACTATAAATATATTGTATAATATAATATACGAATTGCGGTATATTATCTTTCTGTCAGTTACAATATTCTTAAGACTCTATATAGAAAAAATACTGTCGAAACCTATTTTCAAATCGAAGGCAACTCTGTCAATAATAAAATGCCAATAAAAAATCATCAAAGTGTACAATTTTAAAAACTGTGATCAACAGAGCAACATTATTAAAAACGGAACTGTGCTTGTACCGTTCACAACGTCAACAGTGTCCCACAAAAAATTTTTGCTAATGAAAATTTCACTTCACTCGACGAACCCCATAAATTACACGTCAAACTATGAGTTTCCAAACCCTTGCAGTTTCCAAACAAACTCCACTAATTTCTATCCAGTACCTTCGAAACAATTACTATCTCTCGGGGTGAATTTCAACGGTCCTGATGTATCCTCGATCGCCGTGATATCGACGCGAGAAGGATCTTCGGTATTAGCATGAAAATTATTGCGATCGACCAGCGAGAAATTCAGTGCATTCGGTGACTTGAAATACGCAGCACCGAAATGCCGGAATTCCTACGCCAGTTTTGCGTATTAGCACTGCATCGTGAATTTCCCACATTGCAGTCACTTATGTATTATATATTACCTGTGTGTATAGTAATGTGTGTGTTGATTTATTTATCTGTTATTGAAATGCGAGAACACATAAGATAGTCTTGGAAATTAGACTGGGTTATTGTTTAGTGAGGCCCATTTTAAAATTGCACGTGGCACATACATGTGATGGCGCCTCTTTTGAGAGAAAGTGCACATAGAAACATATAAATCTTTAAACAATGCAGGTCTTTGCATGATACGTTTCATGCGTAATGAGATTAAAGGAGATAATACCGACAATGGAATACTTATGAAATTCCCGCGATAGTGACATGACAAGTTTTCCGCCTTCCTTTAATAACGACGGTCTAATGGATTTGCTAACACGTGTTACTTATCATTTCCCCAATTTTCAAATAAAAATATGATGATAAGCATAAAAACAGCCGTATATTCACAGTGCTTTGAGGGATTATTACATTACTATTTTAAATTTTGTAGTTACTACTTTAGATATTCCATGCTTATCTTCCAGAAGACAATCGGATTGAATAATCATTCTTTATAAGATATGATATCTTTTCAAACGAGTGTAGTTTCGAACTCTAATATGAAATTAATTCAGATAAGCATAATCGAGAAGAATCAATGACTAGCTACCAACCACAAAATCTCTCATGCTACGTTTCTCTTCCACTTCCAATACTCTTTTTAACATCCAACCAATGGTACCAAAAAACAGGGTCTTCAAAAGCTGTCAAACAATAACACAGACTAATATTCCCAGAAAACTTCACTTATCTATGCAAACTTTTACTCAATTTATGTATCAAACCTGCTACTAAACCTTCATTACTCAAATCACCACAATCGAAGCTTAAATCACAAAAAAAGATTCCTTAGAAAAGATACTTAGGTACCTATTATGTGAAAAAATATATATATTTTTTAATTAGTGTTCTTTTTCCAATGTGAAGTCAAAGTAATAATTTTATAAACAGTTTTTTCTAATTTAGTACAAGTTGATAAAGAGCTGCACCCCTCGTCCTACAAGACCTTTTATTCGCCTGATGACCAAAATGCTACCAACTAAAACAATACATCACCAAAACAAACGACGACTCTCCACAGTTCCAACTCTTTTCGCCCCAAATCTCAGCTACTAATTTAATCGCTTTGAAACATCAATTTAAATGAATCGAAGCTATATTCTCGACCCTAATTTCGCGAACAGGTTCTGTTCAGAGTCAGCTCGCATTATCCAAACGAGGAATCATTGATAGAGCAAAATGACGAGCACACAGCATCCAAACGTTTTGTCCCCCCCCCCCCCTCCTTTCCATCATGCTCCGATAAATGGAGTTCTACTGTATCTCGTTATCCCCGAAAACCGTCGAATTTCAAGTCCGATGTCGGGTTCGTCGAGTCAGTCAGCACGGTGGCCGTCGTGGTCCTTTTAGAGGCGGCGCGCGCTCAAACGCGACCAGCTTGTAATCTCGGGACGAGACAAGCCGCGCGATACACGTCCCGTATGACAGCACGTAAGGTTATGAATAATGTGTCAGGAACGGGATCCTGACGAGCCGTTGACGTCTAAATCCCCGACGATCGCGCACGTCCACTCTCGCCGTTCCACTGCTTTATACTACAAATTTTCAGTTTATTCGGTGAGTAGCTTGTTTGGTGTCTTATGTTAGACTTTAGAGTATTACAAACTTTCAAAGAATTCATATGTCCCGAGGGTCTGAAGTTTGAATATGTACTACTAGAGTAATTAAAATATTAAAATCTTGATATGCCTAGAAAGTCTTAAGTTTGAATACTACTGGAGTGATTCAAATTTTAAAATCTTGATATGCCTCGAAGATCTTGAGTTTGAAGACTACTAGGGTGACTAAAATTTTTGAAATTTTGGTACATCTTGAAAATCTTGAGTTTGAATACTGTTGGAGTATTTTTAACTGTTGAAGTCTTGATTGACGTCGAAAGTGTTGAGTCTATGTTTAGTTGTAAGGAGAATAATGTATACATAACGGAAAAATTAAAATCCACTTGTATTTGTGATGGGAATGATTGCATCAATTTGTTAATCGACAAAAGATTGTGGTAAGGTACGATTTGGAAAAGGGTAACAGTAGGAAGTAACTTTGGAATTAAATATCTAGATTATGGCATTATAAATGTTTTTAGTTGAATGTACTATTTCAGAGTTATGTCGTGACAGTGTTGCTTGCATACTGTGTATCAGTAATTTTTTATACAACACGTACAATAGGTGTAGTGATAGAAAACGGTTGGCAATCTTTCCCGACGGTTAATATCGATTTACGGAATTGGATTTGACAGACATCAGAGGCTGGACGCGTTAAGTATTATGATACGTTATTTTAAGATTTTAGTGTTTCAGGTAGGCCTGTAATTGAGGATATAACTGAGAAGAAAGTAATTTTTTATGGAGAAGTAAGTTGAGACTATGACAGAAGTGTTTGTTTTTGTAAAAAAAAACTTCGAATGTTCATCGAGTCTTTGTGTAGGTACTGCGCTAAGAATTACTATAGTACATTTTTCTACGGACTTATTTCACGGAGGATAGTTGTGTAAACACCAATGTAGGTACCATTATCAACCGTTTTACATGAATAATTTAGAATGAGATCCAGATAATTCAGTTTGGAGCACCAATAATCCCACATAAATCCGTATTAACCTGACAGCAATGAAATTTAAATATAGAAATGAAGAAGAATTTTGGATCTTCGAAGTCAGCTTGAAGAAATTTGAAATTCCTTTTCCTAGGCGCAGATCCTTGCTTACGAACATTTTATCTTCTACTTTCGGTTTCTTTCTCTTTAACAATCACACCTATTCACAGAACCAACAAGTGGTCCACCCTATAAAATAACTGAATAAGTAGAAAGACACCTATTTTTGGTATACAGAGTAAAACAACAGAGCCTCGTATTCTCTCCCATTTCCAGCAATATTATCGCGATTACAGAACTCTATGTGCACTATGGTGAGCAAAATTGGAGCAGTTAAGAAGCAAAGAAATTTGGGACTTGTCTCTTGCTACGAGCAACTCAATGGTACATAGCAACTACTTCCTCAATTGACAAGAACTCCGTGGAACGAGACAAAGTTTCACTCTTTGGTGGCTAACCCCTTTTTTCTTGAAGGATCACATCCCTCTACATGTGCTAAAAAGTACAGCTATTGGCGAGGATTATACAGATACTCCTTGCAAGAACTGAGATGCATGGAAAAGCTACAAAGAAGGAGAAGAGCAGCCGTTTGAAGTCCGAGCAACCCCACCAAATAGCTTTCTCACTTTTCTGTTGTTCAACTCTTTGAATTTTGCTTGGACTGCCCATGCATCACTCTAGAATCTAGATGTGTCAAAGAACATCTTTGCTCGCGAGAATTACATATCCTCTTGGACGCACCAAGAAACACCCCCCTCAAGAGAACGATGCATTCCTCCGTGTATCTCCGCGATCTCTCTGGATGCACCAGAAACTATCCCAACTCATGAGAACTTCATATCCCTCTGCACACGCTAAAGAGTATCCCTGCTCGCGAGAACTTCACATCCTCCTAAATGCTCCAAAAGTATCTCCCCGCGCGAGAAGTACACATCCCTCTATACCCCCCAAATTTGATCTCAGCCTGCGAGAGGTACACACGCCTCTATACACGCCAAATTTAATCTCATCTTGCGAGTAGCCCATATCCCTGTCTATACACTAAAAAGTACCCCACTCGCGAGAGCTACACATCCCACTGTATCCGCCAAAGAAACACCCTTCCCCGCAAGAACAACGCACCGCTCTGGATAAACCAAAAAACACTCTCGCCCGCAAAGTAAGAAGAAGAGCAATTTGCACTCACCCTCTCGTACTGATGCGTCGCCGTGGCCGCTGAGAAGGATTGAAAAGGCGCCTCATGCGGATTCGCATGGGCATGGGTGTGCGGGGCCGTATGAGAGTGGGTCGGGTGCGGCGGCGGCGGTGGCCTCTGATAGAGGTAAGGATAATATTGATACATCACCTCGGAACAGCTCATCACCCCGCCCGGGCCCGGCACCCCAGAGCCGGCCTGCCGACTTGCGTACCCGAACGTCGCACCACCCGTTCGTACACTATCCCTTGTTTCCACTCTGTCCACTCGCCTCCTACCCCTCTAGTCTCACCTTGACTCGCCCCTTAGTCGGATCGGTCCTTTAGGCGATCGTCGAACACTACTTAAGCTTCTCAGATACGTCGATCTCAAGAACCTTGCGTCACGCTGAGCAGAGCATCCTCACTGTGTACCATTCGCCCATAAACACCTAGTCAAGCGATAGTCAACTGTTGTCCCGCGTTTGTAGTGGCTCTACTGCGTCGGGGATGATGACGTTTGAAGGTCTGCAGGTACAGAATGTTCTCGACTACGTTACGCTAGTTTTCGACGCATTGTCAACGTTGTTTGGTAGAGGCTTTAGCGCGACTCAGGAGCAAGGTTTGTTATAGCGTCCGCTGAAGCGTTGGTTGCTGATGGTTAACACAGTTGTTGTCATTCACTTTGATGCAGGCTTGATAGCGAACGCGGGATTCACCAACGGTTTTGAGCACACTTTTGAGATCACTGAGTAATTGGTCGGTTGATGGTGTAGTTGTCTCACTGGCGGTCACGTGTAACACTGATTCCGCTGGGAAGCTTGGATGTCTACGAGTCCTTCTGCGACGGAAATGACAACACAACACGGGCTCGGATTAGCTACAGCTGAAGTCGAGTTTCTTGCGATCAGTTGTTCGACCAAACACGCTACTCGCTAGCAAACGTAGGCTCTCTCTTGGTCGATGTTGTTCCTCAGACTACCAAACGTTCACTCGAGTTCCTCGAAATAGCTTTCTCCTATAATCACTGTCGATCCAAATCCTCTTCCTCAGAACAAACAATCCTTGATACAGTCCAACCACAGATCACTAAACTTCTACTACAACGAGCCCCAAAACTCGGGACACCAAATTAAAACCTGCGTCACTATTGCAGACACTGGGCCAGGATAGCCTCGGACACCTTTCCTAGGACTGAAACCACCAAAAATCTCCGGTCCTCGTTGGAGCGAGATGTCGGGCACCGCCTACCAATCCTCGTCACCGACCAAATCCCCCGCGATCGTGGCATCCAGGGGGCACAGCCAAGTTCAAGGGCTCGACGTGTCCAGAGGCCGATTAGAGCTAGCGTGGCGGTGTACACCTGGTTCCAGGGAGCTACCCTCGCGGCGACGAGACGTAACCGGACCGTATCGTGGCTGGTGATGTGTCTCTGATGGGCAAACACAGACTGAACCCCCCGGCCTCGTGTCACCCTCACCGTAGACCGGTCCGCCGTCTTTTTCCAACTGGTCGCGCGGCGGCGCTCCGTCTTTTTCGCTTGCCGCGTGTTCTCTCCTTCCTAGCGAGGGGTCAGGGCCTGCCTCCCCCTTTTCGTTCACCCCAAAAGAGGGGCTAGCGGGAAAGGAACCGCCTCCTGGTAGTACCACGACCGGCCAATCACCGCGCGGGAACGGCACGTCCAATGAGAGGACGGTTGCCACTCCTACGCCCAGTCCTCTCTGTATTGATCCCACAATGAACCCGACTGCAGTCGCGGTATTAAGAAGTTCCTACTCGGGTTAAACCATCCCCCTCCCTCCCTCCCACCGCCAACTTCGCCAACCTCCTCTTCCGCGCGTTTATCGCAGACCTGCTCTCCCTCCTGCAGGTCTGCCTCGGCCAAGCTACTCCGTTTCCCATCTCCTCTGGCTACTTCTTCCCTCTTCACCCATTCTCTCTCACTTCCTCTCTCTCGTTCTCTCCACTTTCTCGCCCCCCCCCCCCGTCGCTCCCTCTCCCTTTCTCCGTCTGTAGGTAGCTCGGTTCGCCACCCTTTCGCCGCTTCCAACCCCAAACCCGGACGGCCGCGCGCATAATGAGTCTTAATTAACAGTTTCGCGGTGTTTTGGGAAGCTTAATTTGCCGCGCCGCCAGAGCCTCGAAGGAGAGACGAACGGCCAAGGCTTCCACTCGGGAATTTTCTCGCGTCTGACCGGGAAAATCTGGCTGGAGGTGGCACTTCCGGTGACAGATCGAGTTCCGTAACTGATCTCAATTGGATGTGGATGGGAATGGAGAGCGTGGCCGTTGTGGTTGGTGGTTATGATCTCGCGAGTTTCTAGGTTTCACTGTGTATAGACGTCGACTTTCTTCGAATGACGATTTTGAGACTAGGCCTTTAATTTTGAGGTTTAGAGAATTTTCATTTTTGGGTTTGATTGTTTATGCTTCGTTGAACGTTAAGGGTTTGAGGAACAGCTATATTCAGTTTTTATTTATTTAAAAACACGAACTGGTATTGGTTTCTAAGAATATTCTATGTAGTAATAATAAAAGACTCTGACTATGTTCTAATCTGCTTACATAATTAGAAATATAATTTGGTTGTATATTATTATAGTTACAAGTATAGCAATTAGATATCTACCATTTTGCATCTCTGGGTATATCCTACATAGTGTCGATGCGCTATCAAATATATCGAAAAAAAAATACCTTAAGATGAATAATATTGTGTATTACGCTATACTACGGGGATATAATAATAAACTCAGAAACAGGAGCAGCTGAAACACTATAAATAGTTCAGAGTTAGGGGAGGGTTGCCTATATCGCACCACTTAGGACATTTTACGTTATATTTCATATTTGGTACTAATTTGAACGCAAATGACTATTGGATATTGTAGCTTGATCTTTTAGGCACCTACTATTACATGCTTAACCTTTTGTTCTGAACCAATTAATTTGTTATTAATCTTTTTGTCACATACCTACTGTAAAAGGTACGATACAACAAGTCTCCTAAATCGCATTTCCACTAAAAATAGTATCAATAACAAATAGTGAAGAAAATATTCAACATAAAGTAATGATTATTATATAGTTAAACATAAAGTAAAGATTATTATATAGTTACATATACATACGTATATGGATCACACACAAGCCGCAATAACCTATGTATATGATATATGTATATAACCTATATAATATACGAGTTGGCAAATCTTGCTGGTAAGATTGTAGTGGTACGATTTAGGAAACATGATCAATTTATTTATAACTATCAATTTAAACTTTATAATGAATGTAATATGTACTTAAAATGAACATAAAATATTCTACATTAAACCCGTTTTCAGAAAAATACAAAAATGCAGGACAAAATTGCATTATTTGATTATTATCAGCTAGAATAAACTGGTAAAAAGTTACATCAATCATACCTATTTTTTTAAAATGTTTATAGCACGCACAAAATTGGGTGTAAGCTCAAAAGATTTTATTTCCATTTCTTATTTTGCATTTACTTGATATTTTTATCATCAGATGTCATTTTTATTCATTAATTACTGAGAAATTGCTGAGGTACGATTTAAGAGACTAGTACGATACTGACGACTCTTCCTTACTACCTAAAGCGGTCTGTTGACGTTCAATATAATTGCGCAATATTCAATATTGCACATTATTATTGACCGTCTGTGGATCATATTGGAAGGTTGCACAATAAAATTGAAAAATTGGGCAATAACATGCAAAGGAATATTCAATATTGCACAATATTATTGACCGTGTGGGGCACACAGTAAAATATTGTGCAATATATCGCACAATAATATTGAGCGTCTACAGACCGCTTAACACCTAATCCAGTACAATTATATCAAAACACCGTCTGAAACAGGACTGCAGAAGACAGCAAATCCACCCACCTATACAATAACCAATTTCTTGCAACCTGTAAATTTACGATTGTATTTAAAAATACAATCTTAAAAGAGACATAGAATGATTCTCCATTCATTCAACACCCCATCCCATGGCTTCCTCGCAAACACTCTTAACCCCGCCATTCACCCTGCATGCCCAATCGAACAAAAACATTATTAATAATTCTAGCCCCGCAGCAATTTCATCGAACCACATCTCCACCAAGCTACAAAATTACACCAGTTATTACAAAACTACTCGCAGAGCCACAAACGCCACACTCGAGGCGCGTCCACCTCTAAAAGGACTTTCCAAAGGGCTAACTCGAGAAACCGTGCAATAAGAGACCCATCCGCTACCCCTCTCTGTCTACTTCTGTCCCCGTCGTTGTCCATTATTCGCCCGGGTGTACGTAACCCCCGCGAGGGGGTGAAGCGCGAGGAAGCATATTTCAGACGTCTCGTCCCATTCAGGCCGAGTCGAAGGGGGAGACGACCCCGTTCAGCAATATCGCCGGACAAATTTAATGCCCGACTATTAGCAGCGGGGTGCACCTCCCACATTGTTCGAGTGGCCACGTGCAGGATGACTGTTTCGCGCGGAGGAGAGAACGTTTGATCGGCGAACCGGGTCGCCTGGTACGCGGAGGATCGTTCGGGGTTGGCGCCCCCCTCGAGGCCGGATCGAAACTGCGACTGAAAGAAAAAAAGAATACTACGCATCGTGTCACACTTATCGGGGGTTTATTGGATTTGGTTGACGCTACGGGGCGCCCCGCACGGACCTGCCGTGTTACACGCGAGATTAAGCGCCATCTACGACGCGATTCACCACGGTCAAGTGTCCCACTTCCCCACCAATGCTGTTTGCTCGCGCTGTTTTCGCGTATAATCTGATCTGTATAGAGTTACCGGCAACCCTCCAAGCGAGGCTCAGCCCTTTTTGATACAGTGCTGGATTTAACGTTTTAAGGGGGTATGCAGTTCTCATAGCGAAACTGAAAAAGCCGGCAAGGAGAAGGAAGGCAAAGTTCCTCACTCTTTCAATCTTATTTGAGAGAATTATAGCCCGATTGTCAGGTTGGAAAAGAAAGGGGGTTGTTTGAAGAACGAATTTTGTTTGTCTTACGTCGAAATTTAAGGAATTGGGGAAGTCCGCGGCTTTGGATAAAATGGTGCGTTTACTGAAGCGTGAATAATTAAATACCTATGTCGCACTGAGAATCACGTTACTGGAAAACTGATTTACCGATCAGCTTAGAACTTGAGCTGTATCTAAAATTAGTATGTCCTTTTTAATCAACGTCTGCATTAACTCAATATACTAAAACCTTTATTTAGTATTATAAAAAATGTTGCAATGGTGTTAATGAAAGTACTGGTAATAATTTTAAATGTCTTGTTAAAATTCATTCGAGCCATTGGATTTCTTATGAAAAATGATGAAACGAACCTATTTGTTTTTAGTTTTTGTTTCTAATTACAAAGTAAAGCGCAACCGTATACTGTTTCCTTAATACTTAAATAATTCCGTTGGGAAATAGAATAATAGAATCTCCCCAGTTATATTCAATTAAAACGATATCGATATAATTCTTTCACTTAATACCGCGAAGAATAATTGACTGATGAAAAAGGCTGAAGTATTTATTGAATGTCTTGTGATGCTGCAGGTGTCGCGTCGAGCTATTATAAATTCAACAATATGGCCTGGGGATTTATCATAGAGCGCAGTTATGCGGGTATTGTGTTAAATATGGATCTTTGAAGTAATTACGGCATGCTTGGTCGCAATTTTCTCCGATGCGTAAACCGTGTGAGCGAAGGTCACCTTAAGCTTTCCTGTACGTCCAAGAAGAATGACATACCGATCGCATATTTCTCTATGAAACGCATTAATAATTCATGCACAATCGATTGTACGGCGACACATTTTTCTTCTCGCCGGTGACTGATAGTCTGAACATCAATGGAAGGTAAACTCATATTTATAGTCACTTTCATATGACATGAAAAATGTATAACTTGCCATTGGGAAAGAATGAAGGTCGTGTTTACAATTAAAAATGTATTAATACTTATTAAAATTCATTCGAGCCATTGGATTTCTTATGAAAAATGATGAAACTCTTTTCTTCTTCGCCTACCTATTGCATCCATTACGTATTTCCAAGAAAAACGTTGGTCACCTATAATACGAACATTCCGTACACTTTCTATATTATTTATATCTTCCTAGTGAGAAAGTAAATGTTTCTTTGCGCGTAGACTCTTCCGTTACCCTGAGGATTTTAAAGAAGTCTCAATTTACTAAAATTCTAAAATATATGAAGAAATAGTAAATGAGAAATTTAAATTCCCAACATCGTCAGCTCAGGTTTAATAAATTTCGAATTTCGACACGCTCTCATATCTGCAAAACGTTTACTGAATCCTTTAAATCCATTTTGCCAATTATATTTCTCACTCTACTTAATTCCGCGTAAACTTCTGTGCCCAAATATGCCTAAGAGACAAACTCCCAATGAAACCTGAAGAGAAAAATTTTCGACTTCTCAATTCACTACTCCGTTGCTGCGGGCCACCCCTCTCAGTTCCTCAAGAGGAATGTCTGCTGAATGGGAAGGAATTCCTCTTCTCTCCGATGAGAACTGCTCGAAAAAATGATGTTCCTTGGAGATACAAATATTTGTGTTCATCGAAATCGAACCGGCGCTATACCGAGGCGAGGTGTGAAGATTTCTAGAGCCAAGAGGAACAATAGATCATTACCAGATTAAGTTTGTCGAGGGGGGTTCGCGGCAGCGGCATAGAACGCATCCTCGCGACGGGGAGGGCAAAGCGCAGGAACGGGTGGGAGAAAGAAATGGAAGAGAGACAGCAGATATCCTGGAATTCCCTAATTTGCTATTTCGGCATTCCGGGCGATCCGTGCGCCGAGCTCGTTCGTGGGACTTGGCTCGTGAGAGGCTGTTGCTGATCTATCAAAAAACGCGATTCCGTCGGCTCCTTCTTCTCTGCCGAGCCGCGAGAACGACCAAAGGACGAGCTACGGTCAACGATGGGAACCGCACGACCGGTTCGGATCTACGATGAAAACCCTTCAAACGGAAGGAATTCCTCGCTTAGGTGAGGCTGACGCCACGATTGACCGAAAATTATACTTTCGTCGTACCAAAATTTCCAGTCGATTGAATTAAAGTGCAGGTTGGTGGAGAAGTGGGGTGAGGAGCAGGGATTGTAACCCGCCGGGAGCCGGTTACTAGTAACATAGGACAGTCTAGTCTAGACAGCCACTTAACGTACTCTGGTCATCCGGCCGAAAAATCGAGTAATCTTTATGAATTTTTTACTCGATGAATAACAAATATAATCGTGCAAAACTTTTTACATATTATTCATCTACTTGTGCCCTGCTCAATTTTTCGGCCAGATAACCATAGTACCCCCTTATGTGGCTGTCTGGACTAGACTGTCCTATGTTACTAGTAACCGGCTCCCGGCGGGTTACAATCCCTGGTGAGGAGTGGAAGTTTGAGGTATAATTGAAATGATACGTAAATACTGGAGGTTATTGAACCATAACAAAAAGGTGACACTGCAAAAACAAAATACGTTAACTTACATATTAGGAACATCGTGATTGCGTAAATAAATACTTTGCAATACCTACCGTAAAGAGACAACAAGTTTTGAAAGAACTGATGTATCGTTGGTGAAACTATTGGGACATATTTTTGATAAAGATATTATGGATAGATGCATGAAGTTTTAAAATATTATGAAAATTTGAAGGTACATATTTGTTAAATAGGCTATTCTATAATATTTGTGGATAGTAATAAATAACTTACCGTCTTGCAAATTATGTGACGCCACAAACGAGGTTTAGAGTAGACGGATCATACAATGCATTTCTCTTCCCCGGGTTTGGGGGATCCCAAGATCTATTACCATTTTAGTATCACATACAACGTTACCGGGAAAGTCTCGAAACAGATTGTAACGCTACGCGTGGTAGGAATTAGAGTTGAACGCGGGTAAAATTGAAAGCCAGGAAGCATAGACGAGGTATAGGATAGAGCTATCACCTTATGGATGTCCGTGTCGCCACCCAAACTGTGTTACCGACCTATAATTTCAGGACTGAATGTAGTGGCATCTGCTCATGAACAGCGCAATGAGGAAGATGACTGCAACTTTTTCCCACCCGTGACGCCACCAGCACACAGTCACATTTATACAATACAATACACGAATGAAAAATTCGCGCGCAAACAATTCACACATACGCACTCAGGCACATCCCAGTACATACGCTAGTGGCGCCATCTGCGCCGAGCTTTGCGTCATCTTCCCCATTCCCTTTCGACTCGGACATCAGGGTTGTAGGAACTGCGCCATTCATGCTCACCTGTAGTCTTTCCTTCTTTCCTGAATTTATTTCAATCGAGTGATTGCTTGGCAGTTCCCTAGATTCGATATCTAAACCGTGGGGATCGATGGAACTTTGTTTCCATCCATCTTTTTGGTTTAGTAGCCTAAGGGTTTCATGTATAGGAAGATCGATGGAACTTTGTGATTCCTTCTATCTCTTCACGGTTCTCCAAGCGTAGCAACCTCCTCGCGATGAGAGCTGGTAATCGGTGAGAACCGAGCCGATAACTGCTATTGTTAAATATTCGTAGAATGTAAGAATAAAATATGTAACTGGAAGTGTCTGTAAGAAATAAAGATGTGTTGTTCGATTATTCCTACCCCAGAATATGAACACAGTGTTAAGAGAGGAGGGTAAGTGGAGCTTGGAATATTTCGGCGAGGGTGCCGGTACTGATGGAACGTTTATCAAGATAATAGTTTTTCAAAAACTTCGGTTTTTAAAACTACTTAACAAAAATGATTTTGAGAACTTCTACACTTTATAATTCCTTTATAAGAATAAGTTCTGAACGATACACTTGAGACTTACAAAATCTCAATTCTGCGGATCCTTTTCTATCCGTTGCACATTCAAAAACATGTGACGAAACGGGAAGCAAGACTAAAAGGAATGGGAAATGATTGAACAACAGGTTATAGGAGCTGTTTGTTTTCTTTTATTTTTATTCGAGCAATACGTGACGACGCAACTAGTATCATATCTTGATCAACAACGAGACTTACAAGTAGTTACTTTGTAATCTGGCAAAAATACTTTTAATCGTGATCGTCAACGTTACTCCTAGTTATGTAAATTTCGTTTAAAACGTTCTCTCGAATTTCCATTTCTGTCGTTACACTGCAATAAAACCTCTGACATGGCATTTTAGCTATTTTGATCTTTTTATTCAGTTGCCTCATCCGAGTCGGAATTTGATGAGGATTCAGTTTCTTCCATTGTTTCCTGCACTTGTACGTTGCCTAAGCGCCCCTTCTTTTCAGACGGTCCCATCTTTTTCCAGTTTTCCGTCGATTTGGATGGTTTCACCTTGTCCGAAATCTTGGAATTTTCCTCCCCTGATTTCTGCGCCCTCCTTTTCTCATTCTTCCCTGACCTCCCTTTCTTTTCTTCCTCCTCGCCGTCGAGATACTCGTCCCACTTCGCTATTCGGGCCTCAATCTCCGCGTCAGTTTCTGAAACCCTGTGAAACGAATCGATTTCATGATGACTACAAACACCTCCTCAATATCTCAATCATCAATGTCTATATTTTAATATTAACCCTAAAATAGTACACATGGATCGACTGCCTATGGTCGCCTTCTCGAAACTACTTAATTAAAAGTGTAAGACGATCATCAAGGTCTAATTATTAAATTAAATTTTAAAAACTTTTATTTTCTTCCTAAAACAAAATTGGAAATTATCTTTATGAGATATCAAAATACACAACATGACTCATCAGTATTTAACAACACGAATGTGTAGCTAGACTTCGACGGACCCATGTGCGTCAATTTGTAGCGTTGATAGAATGATTCTTAATTATTCTGAAGTGAAAAGAATAAATTAGAAAACGAAAGTTTAATAATTTGTATTTGAATGGAGGTTCTTGTAGGAAGCATATAGTGGCTCAAGAGTTGAAATGATTGAAGAAGAATAATTAAAATAGGAATATATAAATTATATGAAAGTTAACTTCTTACCGTGGCATATTACCAAATTGGTACTTAAAATATACTGAATTATGATTAAATTATTATTACCTAGTCTTTCAGTTTCTTGATAATTTATAAATTGATAAAAGCCAGGATTCATTCTTACCGAATAGAAAAAATTAGTTATAAAAGTACACGATATTCTTGATGAATTCTTCAGTCACATCACACATACGCTCAACATAACTTTAACTTGAGAAAATCAAGCTATAATGTACATTTGGAGAATGCCAAATAAAAATCTGAACACTTTCTACCCATGAAACCTATCTAATTTCCATCGTGATGATTAATAATTACAAAACTTTGAAGCCAAAGATTAACTACCATCTAGTAAAAGTAAAACAATATTAAAAGAAACACTTGCATTGAACGAACTAAGTACTCACTGCCATTGCGGTAAGCGAAAAATTAAATTCGGTCGCTAAAAAATTAAATTCAAAACGGCATCACATATTCAAAATCCAACCGCGATATTCTGTAAAGTATTCTGAAGATCCAGTCATATGAAAAAATTTCCCAAAGTATTTAAAAAAATATCTTACCATTGCCATAAACACGATACATACTTATCTTAAAGAAACAAAATAAAATGAAAATAAAAGAGAATAAAAAGAAAAAGTATAAAAAAGACTTGTTCGAAACAGTGATAACAAAATTTCCGTAGCATAAAAGGTTCTATTCCTAGATAATATCCCTAGGAAATGCCCTTCAACGCCTGCGTCGGTAAATCAGACTCGTGATGGTTGAGAAGAAACTGAGCAGCTGAAGAAAACCACGTTAGTCGAAGCCGACACACGGTTAACAGCCGACGACGTCGGTAAACGAGTCGATAGAAAGGAAAGCAACAGATAAACTCACTTGTATTTGGTCTTCCCATCCCAGATTTCAGCAGAAATCTTTCTCTGACTGAACCAGCGGCCGTTCAGTAGCTGAACACATGCCTGAGCTTCAGCAGGTTCACGGAATGTTACCTGTGCAACGCCTTCAGGATGTCTCTGCAAGCATGAAAAGGAATTTGCGTTTCAATCTTTTGCAACCGACCGCGATATGGATTTTAATTAAGAACCTTTAACTCTTTGAATGTAATAAATTAATTAAAAAAATGTCCTGCACTAAAAATACTTCCCCCTCTCCACGTTGTTCAGTGAAATGTATCGCAATAGTATCTTTTTTTTGTATTAGGCAAAATTAATGAAGTGGAATAAGAAGTAAAAATTCAAGTTGCTGTTGCATGTAAATTTGATCTTTTTGGTTCTGGCTTAGAGTCTTCGGTTTTGCTCTCCTGTTTAACGTAATATTTTTTAACACGTTTGCAAATTGTGTTACATTCGTAACTATATCTGAAATTTTTTTTCAGTTTTTTAGATCCACTATTTTACGAATATATGCATACTTTTGGCAACCGGTTTCTGTTCGAGGTTTGTACAAAAGAGGGAAGACGTCATTTTTATTTGCCAAAAAATCTTGGTCCCCTTATTTTGCAGTTTCTTACATTCCCATCTCAGATTTTCGTTTCGTACAATCGTTTCCTTAACAAAGCACAATTTTTTCCATGCCTTATTTTAATCTTGAAATAAAACCGGTAAAACGCATGCGCCAGTGCAACAATAGCTTGCGTAATGCAACAACGAATGTTCGTCGTCTTTCCCCTTTCATTACGCGCGCTTTGTTGCACAGCGAATCTGAGTGCGCCCGTTTTTACGACTTAAAGCTGTTTGCGTCGCCCACAGTTCCCCATAATACTTTCCTCGTCTCGACTTAAACCACAATTTATGGACCCTCGGTTTGGACATTAATTTCACCGTCTGACCCCGTGTACTACATGACACTCTTCCGTTCCTTTGCCACGCTGTGGCTCGTTAGATCAATCCATTCGTCCTTCATCTTATCCTTGATTTACTGCGCGATATATATCACAAATACAGGCGTTTCTTCAAAATGAAAAACAATTGGTTTTCTTAAAGATATAACTGAAAATCATCTACAACCTTCTGCATGAAATCTTTTGAATCTCATTCCTGCACCCTTCTGCGATTTCATGTTTTATAATTAGAGAAAGGAGAGTATCCTATATTTTAAAAAATTGTCAAACGCTAATTCAATAATACCAGAAAGTGCTTTCCACTTATTCACTTTTCTCCCACCACGTGAACAATAAATAGAACGAAAGGAGAGCAAAAAGCGAAACAAGAGGAAGCAGGCAAATTTAAAGGCAGCAGGGAGAAAAATAGGGCGACACGATATTCCCCGAAGTAGGGGCAAACAGTGTCAGCTATAAAACGGTCCTCAGCTGTTCGTAAATTCGGGCCGCACATCGACGGTCTTTTGATCATTTTTTCATCGACCGGCTTTTTTACCAGGTTACAAAACTGCCAGGAAAATACGGGGGACACGACGTTTACGGGTAAATTGGCCGCCACAAAATTTCCTTTTACGCGCCGCTTTTGATCTCCGCGCCATGTTCCCTGTGCGCGCGCGTTAATGTTACCCAGAACTGCGTGGCAGACCGTAGGCTGGAGAAGACGATGGAATTCACTTTGACATTGAATGGATTCACGGTTGAGCCGCGGCGACTGGGAGTGTCTCGTTGCGAATTTATGGGGTTAGGTCATCCCCTTTCGAAAGTTTATTTCCGTCGGCCATGGAGGACCTTCACGGCAACGTCTTTGTGGATCTGGTGTATCTTGCTGCTGGACACCCATTGTGCTCGACTCTTCCGTTAGCGGAACCGATCTTCCTGATTGTTTATAGCGGACCCTAGTGACCAAAGGGTCCATCCGTAGCGCGAAATTCAGTGGAACTATTAAAAATAGCATTCTTCTTTGCACTATTTATTCCTTTATTTTTCTTGGGCGAAGAGGATCAGTTGATACGTGATCACTTAAGTTTGCATAAAGCTAGGGGTCTTCGGTATTTTAATACATTAACGCATCGAAGTTTTATTAGGAAAACTGATGCTTTTAGATTCAAAATTATGTATTATTGAATTTGGAAATAGATGTTATAGAGGGTAAAGGACGCAATTACTGACATCTAACCAATTACTGTCACCTTAAGCTATTTTACTTAAAATAACGAATAAATAAACGTTGTAAAGTCATACATAAAAAGAATTATGTAATTCAACCTATAATCTATACTATAGATTACATAGTATAGTTTATTTATTCGTTATTTTAAGTAAAATAGTTTAAGGTGTCAGTAATTGGGTCCTTTACCCTATTGAAGTTTAAAGAATTGCAATGTAAATGCTTTTATAATATTATATTAAAAATTAGGTATCATTAAAGGTGAAGGTTGTTTTATTTTTCAAAGGTAATTTCATGGTCCCTTCGTAAATTTTTATAAAATTCTCTGCAGTGCTTTGTTACTACATTGACTGAATTTTTTATTCATTTTGGACCGAGTCTTTGATATTGCATTGCATTAGGACCACTTACTGTGGTAATCGATCATCCAATATGTCGAGTAAGTAATAAAAAGTTAATAAGACAGGAGACAAAGGAATGTTTAATATTTGTCAGAGTGGGTGATGCAACGTATTGAGAGGAATGAGGTCTCCACACTGCATGCGCCAGAGATGGGCGATAAGACGATTCTGTTGTATGGAATATTAAAAATAAATGCTTTTACAGATGCATCTACACATCAACGGAAGTAGAAATTTTAACTGAAACGTGGAATTCGATTTAAAAATTTGTTTTCTGCTCCTAGATATTGGGGTCAATGAGAAAACGAAAAGTTTGAAAGAAATTGCATTTATATTGCGAACGAACTTAATATATTTATTAATGGTACCATCAAAATTAATATATGACGATACTAGATAGTAAAAAATTGAAATAAAATATAGAGTAATGAACATACGAAACCAACAACCATTTCTATTTTTATTTTAAATAAATAAATAGTACTTACATCATACATAACCACTTTCCGCACGTCACCGCATTTTAGGCACTCGGATCGAATATCTTGCTGATATTCCAGCAGCAACGCGACTTCTTTGTCAAAATCCTCTGGGGAGAACAGATTTTTTATAATCACCACTTTCTCGTGCTTCTGCGGCTCGCCCAGCATACGTTCTGGCCTCCAATCGAATAACCTGTGGCAGAAGGTTAACATCGTATTAAATTTATTCTATAAAGCGACCAGAATCACACAAATTTGTGATTTTCAATGTTTTTCTTTTGTGTCTAATTTAACCCCTTAGTGACTGCTTCTTAAATTCTTTCAAATTATAAATATACCTAATTCTTAACTATATAATTCTATATATTTTTAAAATGCAGCCATCAAATATTTTTATCAATAATTGAAGAGTCCTTGTAGAAAACACTGTAAGTGCCAAAATTATTATTTTTTATTTGCCAACACAAACCGTTTGGAATACATACACGAATAAAAAATGAAATTGAATGATTTTTAATGCGTTTAGATTGACAGGTGTCTAGTATAAAAATACAAACCATTTTTTATTTTATTTATTTCAGTATCTGTTTGTCATTTAGGCGCGGCTCAACCACCAGTATTAAGTGCTCGTTAATTTAGAATACTGCGATGAAGTAACGTAGAAGGAAAGGAAATTTATATTTAAACTAGGGATACGAATTTTCAAAAGGACAGTGTTTGCATGGATGGAACAAGATGACCTGCATGCTAATCCAATGAATATTATGCGCGACGATTCATGTGTACACGGTACGTGTAGCCTTTTGTAAATCAGGAGGTGTGAACAAGAGATTACACTGACGTGCAACGATGTTACGGTGCATGTGCATGAACACTAACAATCTGTTCTAAACTTCAGTTCCCTATATTACATTTTTATGCATAAGACGTTCCTTAAATCACCAAAGGACTGTGCTGAATAAATGACAAACTCCGAAAGAGAAAAGTAACGATCTAAAAATTGGAAAATATATTTAATAACTTTTATTTAGTGTTTATTATCCATAGTTTTCTAATATTCTGTTTTCCCTGGTTACAAGTTAATTTCAACTTTTGCTTCTAAACACGACCCTGTTAAAGATTCAAAGCCAAAGCTTGTCTGAAGCTTATCGAAAAATTCAAATCTTTAAATAAAGCTTCCATTTTCTAATTAACAGTACTTGTGATCGATTCTTGGAGCATTAAATACTACATTGCTATGGAACAGAACTTTATGAAGTGGCACGTGTCAGGTTACAAATTCGTCTCTATTGTAACAATTGGTCTCGTAGTATATCCAAGAAATACAGATCACAAGCGCGAATAAAACGATGATGGATCAATCTCTTTCTCAGCCTGTACCGCGGGCATAGATCTGACTTCATCCCCTCGTAACGGCACAGCTCAGTTTGCTGGGAGAATTAATGAGCCGTAACATTTCGCGGCGTCGTGTGTGGTAGACTTTCAACGAGCTCTGACATTATGGGAAGCCTTAACACATTTGTTCAACATCGCATTACAACTGAAGCGTTTAACCTTTTTGCAGCGGAGGAAAACACGAGTTCTACTATTATCTGTATCCACGAGCAACAATAAACATATCTGCACGTCTTAATCGCAAATATCTGTATATTCAATATATGTATTTCACGATTAAATCTTCATAGTATGAGGACCATTGTTTTCATTTTAAAACTACTTGTTAATTTTGTTTTATTTAAAAAATATTTACAAGCGATATGAGATAGCAGTTGATGGGGTTTGAATTTTTTTATTTTAAGGTCATTATTTGTTAAGGGAAATTATTTTTTGGAAGACATAAGAGTTGTATATTAAATTATATACGAAAGCATTAATATTTAATGTGAGTTTATAGTAACTCTAGACTTCTATATTTTTGCGGCTGCTATATTTTTCCTTGATAGCATTATTCAATAAAGATTAAATAGCAGATGCTGTGTTTTGTAATAACGCTTTTCTTTCTTAATATCTGTCTCCTGAACAAATCATTGTTCCGCTCAAAGTGATTTATATTTCATTCCCTTAATACGCTAAATGATTATACGTAAATCTTCCTTCTTTTACAACCCTCTCAACTGCACACTCGTACCTCAGTAGCTCTGAGGCTTTGCAAAGTGGTGGTAAAAGAAACTGGGGTTAAAGTTTTACAAGCAGTAGAATATGTAAAGTGGTTCTAAAAGGAAGTTTAAAAATACATCTTTCCACGTGTGTATATCTACCTATCTTTAATACTACAGTTTGTTATATTACCACCACCAGTCACTTCCATGCCATCCCCGTCCCTGCGCGACATATATACAAATTGCAAGCCCCTCCCTATGAATCATAATACACATTATTTTCGTCACGATGCACCTACCAAGCTTTCCTTCGCCCGTCACCGTACACTAAACCCGAAATAAAATACGTAGGTACACTCCGGTACATCAGACGAGCGCTCCAACGCTCATCAATCACCAGTTCTACCGCAAGAATCGTCCGCCCACACCTCCGTCACGAACAGAGCTGTTGTATGCGTACACACAGTAACCCCACTGTACATATCGGTAAATCAAGTATTACATTCGATCGAACATAGCATTTCACAGGTACTACCGGCACAGAAAATTACGACATTGACACTGACAATTAATTACGTGTTTAACCCTCTACGGCGCAGTCAATTAAGCCGATCAGAGGCCGGTACAGACAATATCAATTAACTCGACGACACGGCATCGTCGTCGGTTAGAACGGCCTATCGTGTCGGGGCTCTATTAATATTCAGTGATTTCTGCCATAATTAACCGGGTGTGAAATCGACAATGATATCAATGGCGAGCCACGCTGCTGCACTCAATAAAGTTCGAGCCGCTGTTTCTTGCCGTAGACGCGAATGATAAATCGATAAGGTGTCGCCGGTGCGCGGTTTATTGGGCCTGTTCCTGCGGCCGGGTTATTAAATACGATAATTTTCTACCGTACCAGATTATGCTGATAAATGGACACGCGTGGAACACACCGCGTAACGTGTACAGGGTACACGCAATAAATCTCTGTCGTTGGGGAGGACATTCTTCGGGATAGATTTACGGCGTTAGGCTGACGAGTTACCATATGTGGGAGCTATTTCTCCATCGCTTCTTTTCTTCATTATTTATTGGGTGAAGGATTTATTCACAGAGCACTTGTGTGCTTATTGACGACGAAAATTCGAAGTGTGATGGGATCTGTCTGTGCTGAATTTTGTACTGAATTTTTAAGAATGAGTGGGTGGGTATATATTTCGTGGACTTGTTTCGTGATTTATATTTGTGCCTTGTGGCTGGAGCTTCGTGGGTGGTTTTAGGTATGCCTTTCAACGTGACAATTGTAAATAATTGTAGTACTGATTCGTCCTTTTGCTACCTGATAAGTGTCATAGTTTTCGTCACGAGGAATTAAGTGAAATTGTGAGGTAAAGAATTTTTTTAAGTCGAGGCGCAATTCTGTCCTCCTTAGTTAAAATGTCCTATCTAGCACTTTTTAATTTTTTTAGATATGTTGAAACATTTGTAGTTCCACGCGTCTTTTATCTTTTAAGTAAAGTTAGAAAACTCTACGTGCGTCGTAAAGATTTATAAACAGTCTAATGTATTTAACCTAACTTCTTTCCAAATGGTTAAAGAATCTTATCTAAAACAATTAATTAATTGTACGTTAATAATATATTACCTACCGGTATACCGATTACAAAAAATTATATTAGGCTGGTACGAAATAATGACAACATGTTTTAATTTGTATGAAAAGAAATAAGTACGGTACAAAGTAAATGATAAAACTAAAATTTTAACGGTTGTTTCAAAATGCTAGATAGGACATTTCAACTAAAGAGGGCAGAATTATTCTTCGATGTCTATTGCAGTGTGTAGAAGATGGAGGTATTTAGTGTTTTTAAAGAAGGAATTACTGGATATAAGGAATTGGAGAAGGAATTTGTAATGAATCAATTCTTTATCGTGCTTGTTCTTTTAAGGAGCCATGCATACCTGTGAGGTCTAAACACGCATGTATTTTCAGGATTGCTTTTTGAACACTTTCTTAACCCTTCGTGGTCACACCTTCTTATAAACACAAATTGGTCACACGGGGTTCACTGTACCCCAGCATCATTTTTTGAGTTACCATTTTCGTATTTTTGAATCTTTTAACATTCAGTGATAATTGTACATTCGTAATACTTATACAGTCATGGTCTAATAGTCTTTGTCTAGAAATGTAAATTTTGATATGATGTTAAAATTTTTTTATTTCTTTTTGCGATAAATCCTTTTTGGAAGACGTAAAGGTGCGACATTTCAAATCAACAATTACTCTTGGGGTACAATACACCTCGTGTGACCACGAAAGGTTAAATAAACAGTTGTGTATTTGAATGTGTATATGTTAATGTCCTTGTAGGCTTTTTGCAATGCAATATATAAAAAAATAAAGGAATTATGGGCGATCTATTGGCAGCGTTTTTTTATTTAAGCATTTTACGGTGGCCACTGTAGCTTTGACCTGGTTCGTCAGAAATAAAAAATTAGACCAAATTTAATTATTATATTACATTATCTACTGCCCGCCCTAAGGTAAGATAAACTGCACCATATGAACACTTAAGTTATAGAGAAACCATTGGCTGTACTGTTGTCTTCGTTTCCCTTAACCTCATTTGAAAGTAAAATGACAGAGTTTAATCATTCCCTGGCAATTCGCGTAGTTAAAAAAACAAGCTACTTTTGTGAGAGAATAATGCTCGTTGATAACCCAGGCGATGCGAACACGAAATACTCTGTTTGGTCATCAATGTTTCCACAGAATGCATTAATCAGACTCCATATAAGTTTGAATTGTAATTTATGCAACCTGTTGATGTGAAAACAAATTTCCCTTTACTAGCTGTACCAGTATATTACTTTTGAAAAGAATTTGCATAAATTCCCTATTCGCTTCATGTAACTTCAGAAACCCGAAATTACATAACGATAAAAGTTCTGTTTCAAAATCGAAAAAATAACAAAGGGGACGCCTGCGTGTCGTACATATTATGTTTATTAGCAACGAAAGTATATTACGTTGTGAAATATCGCGAAGAGTAAATGTTTGTAATGAGAGAAGATTGCGTGGAATGTTATCTCCTTAATTTGCGAATGAGATCACAGTGGGATCTCAGGTAACCATGACTCACACTCCTATTACAAATTTATTTTTCACGAACGACCAGCATAACACATTTTTAATCCAATTTTTAAGCAAAAAGAAGTTTCAATGAAGCGTTACTATATTAATATCCAAAGCAATATTTATTAATAACAAGAGAAATTGTGGTTACAATTTACAGAGTCTGCATAATTATCAATGCAGAATGCGTCGTATAAACTAAATACGAAATTTAAATATGCACGACAATTTGATATGTTTGGAAAATTTACATAAATTCATGAATCCAACAATAACAGAATTTAAAAGCAAGAGAAATTATAAAAAATTAATATCCAATTTTTTAAGAAAAAATATCGCACTGTACTTTTACTACATTCAATTACATTATGCAATCACTCTTTCTCGACCTCATTCAATTAATTCCCCCCACCAAGTAAATATTGCTGCAACAGCCAAATTATCCCGATGACATCAGCACGTCGCCTGGCGAATTGACATTTAAATCACGAAGGGGGGGGTTTCTCAATGGCTTTCCCCGGCGCAATTACACGCATTTCGTTCATTCAAGGCGAGCAAATGACTAGCGTTCGAAAATAAGCACGGCGTCATACCGAAGAGCCGAGCGCCGAAACAACTCGGTTGCTTCCAGCCCGGCTGTCACGCTCGCCGCGTGAAACGCGGTCTCGATCCAAATTGCACGCACGCCTGGGGGGAGGGATCAGGAAATCCTCGTGCAAGCGAATACAGCTGAGTCGAGGGACCGTGTATGCTGAAAGCGTGGGAACCACCGGGGGGATCGACAGGGGAAGCCGATCGACATTCAGGCCAGAATAGAAGGAAATCGTCTGGATAGGAAACGAGATAGCGATTCGTGTATGCGAAAAGACCGTTAGAACGAAGACTTCCGGGCGGAGAACAGTCGAGGTGGGCCCTGTTCCTTGGTTCGTTCGCAAATAACTGGTTTTCACGAAGTCCAGGCCATCGAACTCTGGGCTCTCGTCCTACGACAGACACCCGTGCGCGCCGATGAAGACGGCAAACGTTCGAGTAACCGATGATCACAGACACCATGCACGGATAAGAAACGTGTTCACCGTGTACCCGTGGATTCCGGGGCGATACGCCTTGCCCTGGTCTACGCTGCGGTGAACTCGGAGCGATGGAGACTGTTTAAATACCTCGTGCAACGGACACGGGGTCAGTAATTCAGTACCTAGCACTTGCAATTACTCTCTTTCCTTTCTCAATTTAGCTCAACGATTTCACTTATATCCCACGCTATATGAAGAAATCGCGTCGAAATATAGATATTAGGTCGGTGCAAAAGTTCGTCCGTTTTATTGAACCAAAGTCTTCATTATGAAGGTAAGAATATGTAATAGGGAAGTTCATGAATTTCATTAAAATCACCTCCACAGTTATTCTACTATTTTTGGCCTATCGTCGTGGGCGTTATTACTTAAATGAAATTCGAAAATGTAGAGAGATTTAATTTGGTTTGTACCGTCAATGTATGTTGGCATGTTACGTAAGAACGCCTCTGTGAATGATTTCTAAGACGGTGGATAGCTTAAATGCATTTGCAAGACTGGAGAGCGTAACGAAGGAAATACAGTCCTGCATCGACCAGTCGCGTATATCGCGAACAGATAAATACTGTGCCTTTAACGTTTCCGCGCGTGCTCTAGAGATACGTTATGGTGTATATGTCTGGCTGGAGGAGGAATGCAACTCGACATGAATATGCAATACGGTGAGTTTAGATTGAAATACTTGGGATTACCGTTCGATATTCTCTCTACTGAAAATCGACGAAGATTCTGGATGGTATTTCAATTTTCCGAGTGTTCTTTATTAATATCAGAATTATAACTCCTTCAGAAATGTAGAGAATCTGTTCTTTAGATTTATTATATTTTTTAATTTAATATATTAATATTGTTATAAATTTATTACCACTAAGTATAAGAAATAGTACTAACAAAGAATGTTATTTATTTCGCTGCCAAAATCAGTAATGGAATTTTTATAAATTTGGAGTTGTGTTTCGTTTTTACCCATTTATAACGCAGAGAGAGGTAGAGTAATATTTAATGACTGGTGGTGAATGCTTGCAACCAAATATAAAAACCAAATGTATTTCGTGCAAGGTTGCTTTGTTTTATTAATATGTAGGTCAACGTGACCTTAACGATTATTTTGGAGTATTCATCGAAACCCGGAATGGTTTTGTCCATACACCGAAAATAAACAATCGCAGTAATCAAACTAAAGCCTTTTTGAGAAGTTCATACGATTTTCCCTGTTCATTGTTTGAAAGTGGACAATCAATTTTATAGGAATCTGCTCCATGTTTATTAAGCATCGCTAACGATGAGAAACAACCTTCTCTGTTTCATTTTTCCCCGCCAGAGCAGACCTCAATGAATTCATACGTTATCTCACAAAACAATTCAAAACATTTTCACGTCCTACAAAAAGAGCATTAAACCCCACTAATTTTCCAGCGACAAAATCAACACACCCTCATAAAACTGTCTCCTGTTTCTCTCTAATAAATTTAACAAAAAAATGCACTCGTAAATTCTTCAAGCTTGCGCGAGGTAAATGTTTTGATATGACTTTATATTTTAAACGACTTATCAAGAAGTTAATGTAAATGCTAATATGTTTTAGCCAATAATTCTCTAGAAAATATTTTGATTTTATCGCCCGGAGATGGTTGCTTCTGAAAGCAGTATCTATAAATATTTTTCTGACGATTGTGATGAGTGTTATACGCACTAAAATTTATACCAAAACGTTGGTAGATATTTACAGAAATTTCGACTGTCAAAGCTTTGAGAAGTTTCAAATTAATTGAGGCTTTTAAAAAATTTCAACATATATCAACACTTTTATTAGTATAACATCGAGTAATATTTCAAGTGATTTAAAACAAAATAACGACTGCATCCATTAAAATCTTGCAGAAGAATGAGCTCGCATGGGAATAAGGACGTTTCGACACAAGTCACTTCTGTTACTCGTAACTGATATTTTAGATACAATCACGCATTTTCTATCCTCTTTAAACCAGACCTATCTCTGCCAAGGGAATTTATTTCAACTACCAATCACGAACCACAACCATGCCACATATGAAGTCCCCCCAATCATCAATCCCTAAAAATCAGAATTCTATTATTCAAGTTTCCAAGTCTCTACTATCAACCACGTACCTAGGGTGAATTAACCAGTGAATGAACAACTAAGCGTTTTCTTCAGTTTCAAATAACGATAAAAATTAAATAATGCCCTAATTTATTAATGAAACAAGAATTTGTAGCAGAATAGGCTTTAAAAATGTCTAAAAAAATTGTTTGTGCTTTTTTACTTGAACGGCGTCTGAAATACCTAATAAGTGAACACCTTGTACCCAGTGAATGAATACAAAGAATAATACTTCATTTTCCGACGAAAAAACGCTAAAACCGCTACACAAGTAGAAATCTAGTTTAGGTTAGGGACCTAATATAAAGAATCTAAAAATATAATCTACATATTATAATAATAGGAACTTGGCAAATTTATTTATATCAGAACACAGTTTACAAAATATAATGATTAACTTATCGTATGTGTTTTCTTACTAGGTTTTTCGCCGTGAATAGCAGCACCCGAAACCACAAAACAAAAAAATTACTAAGCGACCAAGACGTTCATAGATTAAAAAAATATTAGTATCGGCCTTATCTCAATAAATTCTCCTTCATTCTAAATATAAGATCATTCTTTTCAATGAAATAGTATTCTTGTTACATACGAAAAAAAGTCAATTTGTTCATTCACTGGTCACTGTTCATTCCCTGATCAATTCACCCTACAATTCATATCTAAACAAACAAAATCTATATCGCTATTCATTTCTACTTATCTTCACTTTTAATCAATAAAAAATCTCCACTAACCACACAAACAGCAAGCCAGAGTCCACTACACCTGACTGTCTGACCAGTGCCGGACTCTTACTACTTAGAACTAGATAAACCTAGTCGTCGCCCATACGCTCGAAAGATCGCGACCGATCTTCGCGTAGGGATGGAGGAAAAGAATCTGGACCATTGCGAGACAACGTATCACATGCGTCTGCCGAGGCGGGGTAGGAGAAACCCGCGTCTTTTTGCTCGTAACCGAGAGGAAAGTGGACGCGTGCAAGAAAGTGCGGCGGTCTGATGCGCCAAGACGCGTTATATGTTCGAGCTGCAGCGTCCCGACGTGAGTAATCGAGTCGTGCAGCTGCTTTTACAGGGACCCGCCAACGCCAAGCAGTCTGGCCCGCGTCGAGCATGGTCCAGAGGCTTCGTGGCATCCGGTTCGAGCCCGCGAATATTCCACGTTCGGCCACGGAACCACTCGAAATCCATCGATTTCCCAACGAAGATGTAACGACGATACCAACTGACTTGAACCACAGCATATGTTTGCATCACTTGAATTCGTTATTGCATGGAAATGCAGAAAGTTTAAGAACATGCAAAGCGACCACTAGAATCGATTCCTTGGATTTGTTATACTAGAAATGGTTGGATTATTTATCTGATAGAAGCTCCAGCTGGGAATACCCGAAAGTTTTTGAAACGTCGAGGGTCTATCTATTTAAAAAAATAAAAGTAGAACGCGAATTTTTATGCACAACTCCTGTACTCGGATAAAAAAGGCAACAAAAAGTCGATTTTATTAACAGTAAAACAGTGCACCGTGTAATTCGTAGTAAAACTGTATGAATTCAATTTTTAGCAAATGGCTGGTTGCATTTATCAAACTGAAATGCAGCCTTCATTTTATAGATACCTATACGATCTTTGCTTATTTTATATGCTTTTACAATTTTATAGAGGTTGGGAACCCAAAAATTTACGTATATATCTGAATACCTCTGTTACGTTTGAAGTCAGGCAAAGGTGGAAGAAATAAAAGATTTTCGATTTAGCTAAAAGATATAATAATAAAAATACCAGTTGTTTCATCACCATTTCCACGTTTCCAATATAATCACTGTGTTTCTAAGTGAAACCTCCAAAACTCACAGAAAAATAATCTTGGTAGAAATGATCCTTCTGTTATCATACTCCTCTCCGTAAACTCGTAAGAAACTTTTCTCCCTCCGAGAAAGTTTCGAAGCTTAAACGTGACGAAGGTATTGAAGTGTACGTTTCCTTTAAAATTCTGCATAGTTCGTAATTTTTATTAGAGACGGAAGAAAAATCTTTTGGAAAGATAAAGTCCATTAAGTAATGTCTGGCCAGGATTATAAGTTAATGTGGCTCCAAAGCGTAAATCAATCCTCAAAGAGCAGCAAATTGTATTTGCTCAGGCTCCGAACGTAACCAGAGGTTTAATAGTAAAAATAGAACCCACGAATGAAGTGTACGCCTCGGTTCCCTGGGGCCTGGGCGGTAACATATGACACGCAGTCTCGCACGGCTACCAGCGAGGAAAGATGAATGAACAAGCATGAATGAAAAGAAACGACGAAAATGGTCTAAGACGCGATTTCACGAGGCGTGTCGAGCGTGAGAATTTGCTCTTTTCACGGATTCCTCAGGGCCTAGACGATGAAAAAGCTGACAAGATTTTTCTTTGATCGCGGCTTTGTTCGCGACCGTGAAACGACTGGGTGCACTCTCCTTCATGTTTTCAGGGGATGAAGAGGGTACGTAAAGAACGAAACGAAAATGGAGAGCATATGAAATTAACCGTGGTTAGGAAGATGGAGTCGCGATTATGCTTTAGCAAAAAGCTTTTTAGCACACACTCGTGGAGAAATATTCTACAAAATGGTAATGGGAATAGTTTCTTTATCAGTTTGTGATTGATTGAAAAGTTTTCTGATCTGCGTTAGTACATTTAGAGTCTTATGTACAAAAGAAACATGCTCGATTTAATGCGAGAGATATGAAAGTTATAATATGAACAATTTAGATTAGAAAACTAATTTTTAATTTGAATACAAATTTTGGCCGAGGTCATAGTTCATATGAAAAGTTTCCGTAGGTGCTAATGTATTTCTGCAAATATCTGTAAGTTGATGAATGACGAATTGGTGGCATTAAAAAATGGCCCTTTTTAAATTCCATATAGAAGAATAGCCATTACAAGATATTATACTATCATTTGTCATGAATATAAGTTTCATATTCCCTGCTTTATGATCTACCTGTCGTTTGATATAACTAAGGTAGATAATAAATTTTTTAAAGAAAGAGAGCAATTTAGTTATGTCGTTACAGTACTTACGATTGGTTAAAGACTAATAAAACATGATAGAAGAAAGATATTCTACGAGTAAGATAATTTATGAATGCAACTTACTTTTCCTGCCACTTTTTCTGCCGGTCCTTATCCTTCTTTTTCCGTTTCGGTTTTAAGGCTGGGTCATACGCGTCACCCTTCATTTGAAACTTTGCTCTCTGAACAGACAGCGTTTTTCCTCTGATCTGCGACTTATCTAAGATCTTTAACGCCAAATCCACTGACTCGACCTGGAAAAAAAGCAACGAAACGTCAGTTAAACATGAAGATGACAGCTACTAAAGAAAGTCTAGACAATGAGAGTAATGGACGTATTCTTCTATTTTATACTAAAAGAACTTTAGAAGAATTTTATACTAGAGAACAACTGTATAGTACAGATGTAATAAAAGAAAAATAATGATATCTGTTAAGATTCTTAAAAGTTAACCAAATACAAAATTACCAATATCTCGAAATTTTCAAAATACCAAATATTTTCTCATCAAATTTCACGTTTAATTTCATATTTATATGCATATGAAATTCATATTCATATCTATATGAATATTATTTTCATATCTATATGAAATTTATATTCATATCTATATGAAATTTATATTCATATCTACATGAAATTTATATTCATATTTATATGAAATTAGTACGCACATAATAATATGCCTGAAGGTGAACACGTTTATTTTTCATATCCATAATTTGTCTACTAAATTATTAATCGGAAGTGAGCTGTGATTCAATAATGAAGCAAGTTTGCATCGATACTAATTTCCTGCTTTTAAACTTATACTGTTCTAAGTATAACAAATTCGATTGCATACTTAAAATTTCTAAATTTATGATGACACAGATTCTGTTTTATACCAGTTCACTATGAAGAACTTGATGGAGTTCTCTTGAAATATCTGTTTTATTTAATACAGTTAGTCAATCACTCTGCATATTTACTCATTCAATCGAAGTTCTATAAATATTAACTTCTTAACTCTATCATGACGTCTTGCTGCATTTAGCGTCTCAGATTTGTCATAATGATTGACGCAGCAGGGCGAATATATTACACCAGATATCGATTTACTTCTCTTTATTATTACAGTTTTCCTATCAGTAAAATTCACACCGCGCTACATTTTTTGGCTAACTATACGAGCCTTATGCAAATCACTTAGCAGTCAAAGCCAAGCATTCGGTAAAGCCTAGTTTGCCAGCAGTTTACGCCCGACGATATTAATTAATTCGTCCTCGCCGCGCTTAAATAAACTGATGCCCATTTACCACTTTGATGCATCGAAATCAAAGCCTAGAGCGGAATGCCGGAGCTTCTGAGTTAGCACGCGAAATCGCTAAACATTTAATACACTTTAGTTATTAAGTAACCAAGCTGTTACAGCTGTTACACAAACGAATGTAAAGTTTAGTCAGTTCACCGAGATACAAGAGCCACGCGGAAGAAATATCACGAAAAGAAGTACAAGACTTGTTGAAAAAATTTCTTAAAGTGCAAAGTTAATTGAATGTTCCTATTTTAAATCCAAACTGAGCTCTTCATCCGCGTAAAAGTCGTTCTTAATCATTTCGTGGAACTAAATCACCTTTTCTACAAGAATGAGTGACAGCAAAGCACAGAAGGAACAAAACTACATTACAAATTAAGCAAAATCTGAAGAAACATGGTTTCAAAAATTCCATCATTCAAAAAATCATATCTAAAAATAAATATCTTACTTTCTCTTTTGGCGAAGCAATTATCATATTTTCGTCAAACTATATCCCTACCTAAAAAAAAAAATAGAATTTCGACCGTATTTATAGAATATCCAAAAAACACAAGTGATATCAGCGCACTTGTTCAATCAATTAAACATATAAATAAAGCTATTATGCAATTTTAATAATTCTTAAATCCAACGTAAAGTTAAGAATTTTTAAAATTTCATAATAACTTCATTTATATGTTTAATTGACCGAACAAATGCGCTGATATCACTTATGTTTTTTGTATATCCCTACCACCAAACAAGAAACTGAAGAGAAGAAGCACTGATTCATAAGTAACTGTAAATCTGAAGAAATCAATGCTTAAAAATATCATCCCTCAAAAAATCAAATCTGCAAAACTCCCTCGTTTCCCAATTTCTAAACCAGAAGGTTCTCAATTCGCTGAACCAGATCATCGCCCCGAACAGAAACATCGCGTATATCACGGCCGTAATTGCCAGCAACAGGGAATCCAGTTACAGCGCATTAAAACAGCCATCAGGCACGATCCGAGGCGTGCAAAAATACGCGACAGGCACGCACTAGAAATAGTTAACGCCAGTTAATATGTTCGAGCAGACAGAGCCGGTAGTTCTGTCAGATTTATTTCCAACCTGCGCGGCTGAGCCGCTATGGCGTCGTGGCGCTTTTAACCATGACTTCATATCGTTTACGACAGGACTGGCAAAGAGATGACCATGTCAGATCACGGGCTTGAATTCTCGCAGGATGCATATTAGCCTGCCACCTGCTGTTGCACAAGCCCTGTGTCGCGAATAAATCAGCCAACGGTTATCCCCTTGCCTGCCAGTACGCTCCGCGGGCAAGATATCGAGCTGCCTGATGAGGTTCGTGTTCGTTCGCCTCCGATATCTCACGTCGAAACGGTGGAAAGTTTCAGCGTTGATCTTCGAGCTATTTCCTGGCTAGGAAAATATGGGACAGAACGGAACGGATGAGTCGTGATGGATGAAAATATCGTCCTAAACCCGAGGGGGTTGGTAATCCTTTGGTAAGATGAAGGCTTAATCTATTCATGGGAGAATTGTGGTTTGCGTACCACTTGGATGCTCATTTGTTTGTGGTATGTTAACAGTTTCGTCAACTATGAAATTTTATAGGCGAAGAATATGCTTTGTAGAAGAACTCAGCTTGTAAAGAAGGATATTTAACGTGTTTCTCTATTTCTGTTGAATGTAGGATGTAGAATCTAGTTTCCATCTATTTGGTTTCTATGATGTTAGGCGAAACAGTATGGACTCAATGGCGGATGTTTAATTGAAACAGTTTCTATGGGCAACCCTGCACACGTCTCTAAGCCATGTTACTGAGTGTTTGAATACCTCCGAGAAATTCTGAGTTGTATAACATACATCATTTGTGCATTTTAGAATTTCCAAACAAATCTGTACTGGAGGCAACAAACATATGTAGTTTCTCTGCTTAATTTAAAATTGCTTAACGTAAGTTGCATTATAGTTTAAAACAGCTGTATATTTTATTTTATTTTATTTACCGTCTTTATTTCAACAATTTATCAAAATATAGATCTAAATGAAAGATTCATGGTCTTACGTTCACTGCGGTTTTTTCCGTATTTTTAAGCCAAGTGGAAAATAAGTAGACACTTTACTTGCAGATACTTGTCACTCGGTTCCTTCGTTAGTTGCAAGGAACTTATTCTCGCAGCGTAAATATTGTCCTCGATTTGTTCAGGATTTGCTCGCAATACACGTCTCACATCAGAGAACAGCTGTGGCAATTATCTCGATTACCAGGAAAGACATTCTCTGATCGGTCTACGCCCATAAAAATTCTAAATACAGAATAATTCCGCGGCTCCCTGATAAGGTGTCAATTACTCATAATAACATTTTAAATATTTTGTACGAGTGACAAGTTGATGAATCAGATAAAAGGAACTTGACGGTCATGAAAGTCGTAAAACGGCGAAACGTTAACTGACTTCTGATGCATCTCTCGTATTCCCTTGCGTTTCTACAACGTGTACGGACAAACAACTGAACTTTCACAATTGACGACCAAGCGGTTTCTGTGCAGGGCACAGTTTCTCGGTATCCCGTCGAGCACGATTTCCATGGTTTTTTGGCGAGTCCCTGCTCATCGCGGAAAGAGTCATACGAACGACGTGCCACGACTAAGAAATAGATAACGTCGCTGGCTAATAAACGAGGACAAACCGTGTACATCAAACGGGTACGCTAGACTCGGCTGTTGATAAGGATCTTTTACGCAAAAGTGAAATTCTGGGACGTACGCAGTTAAAACCCGATGCAAAAATCTAGAATTTCTCAGTCACGTTATTTGCGTTTCGCGATATTAATTACGTACGAATTTTAATGGATTTTAAAATGCTGGTTATACCTACTTGATTCTAATGAATTTTTATTAGAAAGAAGACCTTCGGACCTGTTGATTAATGTTCATCAATTCTGCTAAATTTTTATTGCGCGGAGAAATTTGAAACATTGGAATAATACACATTTATTTATTTTTTACAGGTAGTAACCCTTTGGTATATTATAATAATATAATACGCCACGAGTTGAGGACGAAGAAATAAAATAACATTAAGATAAAATTTAAAGTACAAAAATAACCAAGAAAACCGAAAGAGATGAAATAACAAGTGCCAATATTGCAATTTAATTATTCAGAAGACGGAGAACTGAATTTCTGAAAGTAGATAAGAAAGTAGCGCAAAAGTCAATGTTATTTCAGTATCTATTAGCGATTCTATTTACCGTGAATTTTAATACGCAGATTTTAGAACCTGAAGAAAAGTAGAATATGTTCTTTTTTATTTTTTCCTCGTCTACTGGCTTCCTGATTAGTTTAGCCTTAAAGAGAACCTTACTCATTTGCAAGATATGGTAATAGTTATCTTCGTATCTCAAAGGGCCTTTGCGTAGAAAAGGAGACTATGCTATTATAACTTATAAGATACTGCCTTCTATAGTCTGTAACTCTTGTTAGCCAAAACTTTTCCTTTGACGTCCACAATCTCAAATATATTCCAATGCCAATATATACTGAACCACTGTGTATATTTTAAATGAAACTGCAGAACTACGTGAACGTGGATTTTCAGCAACTTGAGTACTCAAACCCAATATGTCGTTATAAAAATAACTTCCATCAGAAATCAGTAATTTCGACCGACTATTTGCTTTACACTGTTGAAAATATTTCACTTCTGTTGATACAATATCCGCCAGATTTTGCAAAAGTTTTATAAGGAACCCTTAGATTTGCTATTGAAAATTATTTTAATGAGTAATAATAGCTGCAGAACTCCCTTAACTTTATAATAATAATGGTTTAAACAGCTGAGAATAAGGTATGGTTGACATCATGGATAGTTTGATCAGTTTTACCATTATTCCATGTTCACCTTCTAACTTTAATTCCCAACTTTCTAGCTGGTGCGCTGGTGGTTACTTTGCCTATCAGCGATGTAAAACTCCCGAGAACCAAGATTATGCAGACACAGTTCGTAAACAAGCAATGTCGTTCAATGGTTAAATATGCAGATTTAGTGGCGCCGGCATGGACGATGACGTAACAATACCCAACGAGTATCTCTTGTAACGATGACCTAAAAAATATTCTACCGACTTGCTCATAAAGCCTTGTGAAACCCATGGGTGGGAACAATTCAGGCTTCCTTCGTGTGATTCATTCGAAGCTAATTTTGATACAAGTGTCATGTACGTGGATTTTAAAATTCAAATATACCGTAACTGTGAGTATAGCATGTCAACTATATATGCAAAAATAAAAGCAAAATGGAAAACTGTGTGGTAAATATTTCTGTAAGGCTATGACTGAAAGTTATATGAATTAGAAAAATAGCGAATTTGCAAAGCGTTGGTAGTGAATGGTGAATTATGATAGTGGTAAGACAATGAATTGCAAAATTAAAAGCAATTTATCCTGTTGAAGTTGGGAGATGTAGCAATTTTGGATTACATAGTTTGATATTTTTATAACAATTCTATTATTATAAAAATATATATTATACAATCGTTATTAAATATTCTTATTACAGCGTATGCAATCATGTTATTAGTTCAAAGTATTGTACTGGCTTTTAGTGAACTATGATTCGTAGGAAGCAATGCTTGGAATGCGTTTTCTGATCCTGATCAAGTAATTCTATTGAACAATTGAACACTTATTGAATTCTATCATACAACGAAGATAAATGGACAG
The DNA here is from genome assembly GCA_929113495.1 of Andrena minutula. Taxonomy (NCBI): domain Eukaryota; kingdom Metazoa; phylum Arthropoda; class Insecta; order Hymenoptera; family Andrenidae; genus Andrena; species Andrena minutula. The sequence goes on from OV815994.1 coordinate 44,971,726, forward strand.
GGAGTAGATCGATCATATTGATGTCATTAATGCAAATCGTTGGCTTCGGGTACGTATGATACTAAAAAAAGAAGGTGAGTACGAACATGGGTGATAAAAACTCTGAATATAAAATTGTCGTAATTCGAGTGTTTGATATTCAGATGTACTCATAAATCACAAACTACATATACAAGAATTTAATAATTTCCTGAGTCCTCCCTCAGTTCCTCTGAATCCTCGAATTCACATATTTTAATTAACACAAATATTTCTGCGAATCAATTTCTTTTGTCCGGTTCATAGTAACTCAATATGTTTGAAGCCAGGAATATCTCAAAATTCATTTTTTGTTATAAACATGCACAATAGAGTGGAGCGAAATTATGTAGGCAAAAATTTAAATTTGAATTTTCAGTTGGCCTGGGTTGCGGGATAATTGTCTTTTGATTAACCAAACACAACTGTAAAAAAATTTTGGAAAAATATTCATGTTTACAGGTTCCTTTTTCTTTTAAAAATGTAAAAAATAACATTTTGAATCTTATTTTTTACATTTTTAAGAGAAAAAGGAACCTGCAGACATGAATATTTTTTAAAATTTTTTTACAGTTGTGTTTGGTTACTCAAAAGACAACTATCCCGCACCCAGGCCAACTGAAAATTCAAATTTAAATTCTCGCCTATACAGTTTTAATTCGCCCTAATGCACAATTATTACTTTCAGAAATATAACTTTCTTAATCCTCCTTTCCGTCACTTCCAGATTTGGAATATTCATGCTTCCAATCATTTCCAACCGAACAATTCCTTCACACTTACTTCTCACGATTAAAAAGGTAACGTTCAATACAGCTTCCTATCAGATTCCCTTCTCGCACGGTACTGTCTCCAAATGATCAAAAAATAAACAGTACAAAAAACAAACAACCTACAAATCAAAAACCACCTATCTATGAATCAATCACGCAGTGGCTGTTTGTTTTTATTACGAATCGTTTATCCACTTTTGAGCAAAGAGAGAATATAATGACTTTAGGAAAGTAGATTCCCTTCATTGAACAAGAGAGTTTCAAGAAACTTATACATTTATAAATTCTACTGACTAATTTTATAGAATTTCTCTAGATTTATTTTGCTTACGTTCGATTTTTCCTGCATGGGTATTTTCCTCTTATCACCTGTTAAAACAATTATTCCCCCTTTCAACGTACTTATTCACTGTCGAATGTACATGTTCCGAAAAAAAATAATACCTAGTCGCTATTTATGGCTGCATAAAAAACTGAGCAGTCTGCTCCATTTCGGAATGCAGCTGCTCGAAAACTGGTCCCCGAATTACGTGACCTCAAATATCACTGGCTACCGAAGAGGAATAAAACGAGGCCGCGGAATAACAATACGCAGTTCGAGCCTGACCCACCCACCGGTTTATCGTCATATTTCCACCCACGCTGTGACGTACGATCGCGGGAGTATAATATCGGTGACCGTCGACAGGTAAAAATGGGGGGATCGCGCCACGCTGAATGAGCCCACGCGCCCATCAACGGACCGGATGCCTGCCCCCTTCGTTTTCTATGGGGTGTATTCGGCTTTTTGTTTCCCACCTATCTCGCCGTTTCGTTTCCACCACGGCCAAGTGGGCATAAACCGATTCCCCGTGTATCGTCTGACCGCCCACCAGACGGTGTCTGCGCCTTCGTTTTATCGGAGCGCTAGGACTATGGAGCCACACCGCAGACAAGGTGCGAAACTGGCGTGCCACTATTTTTAGGGGATCCTCCACGAGTCTGCAAGCAGAAATGGCATGTCGCGTGCGACCAGCGTGTCAGTTTATTTGCGTTGGCCCTCAAGGTTTGTATAGTTTCGCGGAGGAAGCCTGACGTCTCTCGGCTGAAGCGAGTTCCTGTGGTGAAGGAAGTATTTGAGTGGTCTGACTGAGTTATTAGGGGCGGGCTGAGGAAACTTGAGTGGATTAGGGGGAGCTAAGAACTTGACAAAGATTTCGTAGTACGGATCGAAGAATTTGAGTACGTTGACCTGGGGATTCGAGTAGCAGAGACCCAAAATAAGTTATTAAAAAAAATTATTTAAATGGAAACCAGTTATCATTAAATTTCAAAGAAATTTCTCACAAAATAAAATGATTAAAAAATACTAATTTTTATTTGTTTTTATTACAACTAACTAAATTTAAATCTCCTCTATCAAATATTGGTATTAAAAAGGTAGGCCAGTTTTGAGAAACCAAAAGATAGAAATGTGATGTAGATTATAGTAATTGTAGCTATTTAGACAGAATTCCAGTTTTCCTAACAACAGTCGAATTACCTTCTCTACATCATAGTTTCTGCGCGATATTATTATGCAAACAGAACTCATAGAAAATTAAAAAATAGTATCAGATGGCATTGTGTACCGCGATTGGTTTAATTAGAAGAGGAACTGGATACACAAGATTACCATCAAATTAATCCATGTTTGTTAGAAAATGGTGGTGAAATCAATACACAGAGTATCCTTCGAATATGATATCAATAATATCGACAGAATCTATTCGATCTCCATTGAATTCAAATAAATCTCCATTATACCGTGATATGTACCTACTGTGTTTCGCTACTCAAAACCGTATTCTATTGTATGCAAATTACGCGAAACGCGTTATGTTTCCGTGCAGTAATACGTCAAGTCAACATCACGGCTTGTTGTAAAACATCGTAGCAGGCATTGTACGTGCAATTTATTTCGTCCCTTTTCGGGAACGCGATACATCGAGGAGCAGAGTTTACAGGAACTCGATGGCGCTTTTGGAAACTACTAATTATTCTCTCTCCTATGCCCTGATGTATTCCTCATGGAATATCAAATGATTTTTCGGTATTAATTAACTGCACAAACATTTTAATTATAAATACCGCCAATATTTATAAAATATGTATCGTTCAAGTGGCTTCATGCAGCGATATTATGTTACTCTCTGACCGTAATATGTAGGAATTCAAATTATATGTCCTTACCAAACTTGGCATGTCGATTAAATTTATTGAAACGGAGCGACGAGCGACTATTTGAATGTGATAATTGAAAATCAAACGAACGATTTTAATATCGTACGCATGGATTCCTAGAAGATTATTCCATATTTTTCCTTTTCAAAATATAAAGTAGGTACTTATTCTGATCAAAATGGAGAGGAGGCAGCATTTCTGAATAATTTGAAAGTAATTGAATTTTATAATTGTATTATTCTTTACGAAACTTCTAATATGTTGAATGAATTGAAACTATTAAGTATTGCAAGAGTATTCGATATATTAATGGGCATTAAAGGCATTTCAATAAGTGATCCATCATTTTGATAAATTACCTTTAAGTATCTTTTAAGTAATCAAATCTCAATACCACTTGCTGACCATCGGATGATCACGAGCAAAAGAAGTCTGAGAACGGGAGCATTAAAAAAAATATTTGCAGTTCAAGTACCATTATAATAAGTTTATAAAGTAATTGTAACTCTTAAAAGGTTTCCAAAAATAGAATTAAGACGTACAAATGCGAATTAATATTAACCATTACAAGTTACACTTTGCCTTATATTCAGTTGAATCTCCTCTCTATTCGGGTTCAGATTTCACACATAAAGTTGTAATGGAAAGAAAGTTTAACGTGCAAAAGGTGTGAATTCATTTGAAAAATAGTTATAACGACACTACTCTTTGAACGATACTTTCACTATGTATTCTTCAAGTCTCGAGAAATATACCTATGTACTTGTGAACGCGCTTTTATACTACCAATGAAAATTGTTTAACTTGCCACATGCGAAAAGGTAAAAGGACATTTGTGTCCATACTTGGTCAGCAAATATTTTAAACCAGCTTCTTGCACAGCTCGTTCTATTTCAACCTCTTTATTTGTGGTTAAACGATAATATTCCTTACTTATGACGCCACTAGTCAAACACTGAAGTTTCTGTAATTAAGCAAATGTCGACAATGCGGCGATTCGCGGGGCAAAACAGTTGACCTGAGAACGTCATGCTTTGAAAGACTGGCTGTGACTCTTTGTAGACCGATTTCAACGAAATGTTTCTCTACAAAGTTTTGTACAAACGTACAAAGCAAACTTCGAACCCGGTTTGTTTTCAAACTAAATATTCTCGGATTCTCGGAAAATACTTTCAATGTTTTCTGGAAAATATCCACCTCGAAAGGCAAAAATTATGCACAGCATGCAAATCCCCCAGCGTGAAAACCCGCCCACTGTTGATTTCCATGGGGATCATCAACAAACCACCGCCTGAAGCTTATAATTTTTCTTTAGACCGCTTTCAATAAATAAACCTTTAGATTTCTAAATTTCTGAATGATATTATTGTCATTAGGAATTATGTAGAGTAATAAGTGAAACGTGTTAATGATTTCGATAATTTAAACGTGTTAATTATCTCGAATGAATCTACCTAACATTATCTTCCATCATAAAATGATATTCAAACGACATTTTTAATAGATGTCCCTCTTGTAAAAGTTTTCGTGTAAACTACAGGCCTCTCGCCCTCTAAACACTTAAAACCGAAGCTGAAAATCTAAGCACTGTATTGATTTGTAGCCAATAAAGAAATGTCAAGTATAAAAAATGGTAGAGGAATCAGTGTTCGAGCGGAGAACCAGAATACAATTGGAATTAACAAAGTTGATTTCACAATCTTTGTGTGAGAACTTTTTTAATTTTTTTCGCGAATTAAAGGTACACTTGGAATTAGCAAAGTTGATTTCACAATCTGTGCATGTGAACTTTTTTCGTGAATTAAAGGGAATTAGCTTCTTTCATACATGAGTCATGTTTATGGGGGGAATATGAAATGATTTTTCGGTATCGGAAACGATGTTTGGGCAGGCACGCAATATTGAAAATTAACTGCACGAAAACATTTTAATTATAACTACCGCTGATATTTACAAAATATGTATGGTTCAAGTGGTTTTACGCGGCGATATGAGGTTACTCTCTGACCGTAATATCTCGGAATTCAAATTATATGCCCTTGCCAAAGTTGGGATATCGATTAAATTTATTGAAGCGCACCTACGAGCGACTACATATTTAAGAGAAAATAAAATGTACGATTTGGGGATTCGGAAAGTGACCGTCATACGTACATGGAGGACGTGTTTACAAACACCGCTTGGCGAGCGTCGTAAGGTTCGATACGAGACGTATCCTGCGCCACACTGCTTGCCAGCTTCGGTGCTCCTTTCCTCTACGTTCTCACACTCTCTCTCTCTCTCTCTCTCTCTCTCTCTCTCTCTCGGGCTACCGCTAAACCTACCGCGATCAACTACTACGCTAAGAATAAACAACAGTCACACGGTTCGTTCAGACGGAGTCGAGCAACGTTCCCGTTACCCCACCATACCCTTCGGGGGCCCTACAAATGTAATCAGATATCCGATTTCTTGTGATAAGCTCCTAGAGTTCTTAAGGTCGAGTTCAGATTTATTGGCCGGTGAGTTCGGTTTTGCGAGCAGCGCGGGAGGAGAAATCAGCCACTACCACCTGACAATAGTGGATTGGCAGTAGAAGTTGCTGGGCCCTCGAAGAATATAGTAGGGTAACGGGAACGCTACTCGACTCTGCTGAACAAAGCCGTGTGGCTGTTGTTTATTCATAGCGTTGTAGTGATCGCGGTAGGCTTAGCGGTAGCCCGAGAGAAAGAGTGAGAACGTAGAGGAAAGGAGCACCGAGGCAGGCAAGCGGTATGGTGGGAGAATATCCCTCACGAAACTCATCGGCCGATAAATCTGAACTCGACCTTAGTATCGACAGAGGTCTAAATACCGTGTTCAACTGGAAATAAGTTATATTTCAGGTTCGACAGGCCAATAAAGACAGGCATTCGTTGCTGAACGAGCTGCCCCTGGTTCAAATTCGATACGGTACGATATACGTCGAAAATTGAAATTAAAGTGACTCAGAGGGAAATGGCAAGTTAGAAAATTGGTAATATAATTTGTGAGTAACAATGTTTAATCTCTAATTCGTGGATTATAATTTAGAAGCAATACGTAGATCTGAACGGAGTTATGATGCTTATACTTTTATTAGCGGTTCAATATATTTTAAAGGGTAAAAAATATTTTATTATGTACTTTTTTCTACTTAATCGTCACAAGTATAATTTAAGATATGTGGAAGATTTATATGCTAAATAGATTTAAAAAATCGTCAATTTAATTCGACTACCCTTTCGGGACGCATTAAACCTGTGAAATAAATGAAAACAGCCTAAATTATACATTCCCAGGAGTAAAATTTTCAATATTGAATTTCTAAAATATCTTTTCTCTTAAACAAAATTGCAAAATTTATTCTATTGTCTGTATGAACACAATGGTGCTTTACCCGCAAAATAAAATAAAGGATAAAGCATGAAAACCATTCAAAATAAAACAGGATTCAGCGTTGCTCGTGTTGGAGCCATGAGAGACATTTCTAAATTTATAGGACACCCTGCCATTTGATCGCTATTATTACGTCAGGATTAGCGAGCTCGACATTTATAGGTTAACGATCGGTCAGCAGACGCCTGGCTATCGACCCCCTATACTATTTTTATTTCTTATCATAAACATCGAAAACCCGAACAGAACTAGCCTCGTGAGTTGACCCGTTTCTGCGGTCGCTGCGCGCCCAATTGAAACTGGGCTACTACTGCTGAAAGTAGCGTCGTTTCGCAGAAAGCTTCACCACTATCGATACCATTGATGACGAAAATAAGTGACAACCTAGTGACGACGAAAATAAAATTCGATGTGCGAAGAAAACAATGAATGCACAATTTCAAAATGCTTCTGGCTTGTTACAAATTATAATTTCCACAGACCAACGTATTTTTGCAACAGAAACTTACATAAATCTTCTCCTAGTATAAAATACAAATATTAAATAAATGTAAATATATAAAAATTTGATATTTTTAAGTTACAGAAAGGTGATGAAGAGGGAGTAATAATAAGTAAATACGAGCTGCATAATTTTTAAATAACAAGTAAATATTAACTGTTAAATTTTTAGATTCGCGATAAATCAGAGTGATAAACAGGTGGAGATCAAGATAATATTAAATATGTCCTATACAATCTTACATTTATGCTTTATTCGACAATCTCAAATTAAGATTTTCTTAATGACTATCAAGTTTCCCTCATCCTATTCAATTTGCTCTACATCAATACCCCTAATACCCTATTCAATATCTCTTTTTGTCTTCGTCACCCTGATACCTAAAAACAAAACGATTTTCTCATTCCATTTCAAAATCTGAATTACCTACCAAACAACACAAAAACTATCAAAATTTAAACTACTCCCATGCACGTAATTAAAAAAATTCACTTACGTAATTCAAATTCACTTACAAAATTTTGATAGCGTATACCTCGCCACAAAATCATAACTTCTTTACTTAAGAGCTTATTTCAGATCATATCTCGTAATACCTTCGCCTCGTCTCTCACGAAATCTGCCAGACTGGAGCTCACAAAATTACTGTGAATCCGTGCATCCCGGCTAGAAATCGCATCTTCTTAACGAACCGTTCGCCATGTGGAAAAGACTCCGTTCCGACGCAAATATTTGACTTCAGGGAGCAGAGAAGCGCCGCGCTTCCAGGCGAGTTCGAAATTAAAAGGCGGCGCGGCGTTTTCAAGCTCGAGCGATTTCCCGCGCGTGACGCAACCGGGGGCCACGCGTGCAATCCTGGTGATCTTACTGTTAAGACCTAGATCTCGTAATCGGACCACCCAGTGCAACCTTCCGCGGTCACTTGCGTTACGGCAATTGCTGCATCGCGTTAAATCAGATGCACTCGCTGACGCATGCACGCGATCAGCTGGTGCATATAGAGTGACGATAATGGCAAAGAAGTAACGAGTGAAAATCGACGATGCCCCATTTCCCAGTTTACTTTTCCTCTGTTAATTGAACCTTCGTATAACCGATTTTGTTTTAACTGACCTTAATATTTATACCTAAAACAACACAACGAACGAATTGCTGACCGAAAAGGCCCGCATGAGGTAAAGCGAATTTTTCGTTCGGTATTTAAAAATAATAAAGTATCCCAGAAAAAGCAATTCATTTTCCAATTTAATTAATACGGTCAGGTGTACGTGGAGTGAATTTTTCAGCGCGTTTAATTACCATTGCCTCGTTAAGAATGCGAAGAATTGCGCGCGATATAATTTCGTGAAATTAAAAACGGCCCATCGCCAGTTTTATGGAAATATTTGAGGGAGAGCGGAATTAAAAAAATTTAAAGATATATATATTTAGTACTCAGATAAAAATATTTTTCCTACAAAAAAAGGATAATATCAGGAACATGAACATAAAAATTGTATTAATTTGTTTACCAAAGTTTTGCTTCCTGCACAAGATGGAGACTGTCTTACAGATTATAAAAATTCCTTTACTTTGTGTTTTAGATAATTCACCCCTCTGGAATCGTATTCGCCATCAAACGGTGCATCACCTACACGTTCTCACATTTATATTTATAACTTTTTTCCTATAAATATATTTAAAATTGTCTTTTTGCGCATTAAAATCAACGAAATAACGCTTAAAAATAAAAGAACACTTATCTCTAAAATTATTAATTTATTACTTCAGAATATGCGTTTGAAGAAGGGCCTGATTTTTGGCTGTTGAGAATAACCTACCCCCTGAAGGGTTAAAATCACCCGTTGAAAAAATTCAAAATTTTTTCCGTGGAATATCTCTAAACCTTTAGTCCCGATATTCCAAAACAGAGATAAGCACTAATACCTTGCACAGAAAACAACAAAGTAAGTAAGAACTAATAACTCAATACTGAGATTCCAAAAGTTATGGATACGTAGACTGGAAACATATCTCTCAGCAACGATACTATTCTCAGTCATTGCAGAAATGCAGTGTCTAGTAACATTCCTAAATCACGATCGAGAGGCAGCGTCTACCGGAAGTTGCGACTGGACTCCATGCTTCGCGGAACCGTTTGCTTCTCTAAACAAAGGCGAGGGGGAAAAACAGATACGCGGGAAGGGCTCGAACGAGAGGCATAATGGAAACTATAATAATGGCAAAACTCGATTCTTACGCTTGCGAGGACTCTGGAGAAAATAGCAGACTCGTGTAAGTTACGAGGTATTCCAAACAGAACAGTGAGGATCGTCTGATCTTCTCGCGCTGTACGTGTCGCGGTGGTGCAGTGTAAACCCGCCCAGCTGAAGTTTACCGTCTTCTCTCTGTATGCACAAGAGCATGCAGTTTTAGCTCGTCTGGTAAAGTAAATTATGGCCACGGGGTTGAGTGACCTTCGTGCGCGTGATTATCAATGGATCCTCCCCGTTAAAATAAAACTTTATTTATTTCTTCCTGGGACACCGTCCGCCGGATATTTACAGCCTGATGTATTGGCGGTCTGCTTTGCAGCATATTCATGGCGCGATGATTCATAAACATGCAATTTTCTCATTCAAGAAACTTTTCGTATGCCGAACTGAAGAACTTTTCCTATGTAATTTCGAGAAAACGTTTAGTGCCAATTTCTCATTTTTGATGTGACTAGGGTGGAGAACTTTCTGAGGGGAAGGTATGCGGGGTATTTTAGAAATACGTAGTCTTATCTAGAATTAAGGTGAGCGCTTCTTCTGTTCTTGCCACGATGAAAGAGACAGGCTGCATATGAGAGGGGCACTCACAAGGGTACTTTGGTAACCCGAAAATTTCGACTTTGCAGGTTTGTAGGGGACCTCAATAAAAATATTAGACAATTTTTTTCTGTTACTTTCTGATTCTTCATGGTAGAAACGCCCCTTAAAGATTAATGTGTGCCTACATCTTGAAAGCTGTGATACATATAAAACAATTTTTTACAATGAAAATTGAATGGTTTTGTGTAGGTCTATAAAATATGGAATAAAATTGTTTAGAGTATGTAGGTCGAATGAAAAAAGTTTTAAGGCTACAAAAAATCATTCTTAATAGGATATTTGTTCGATTTGAAATTGTTATATGCACTAATGGTTACAATGCAAATATGACAGTATTCTCTGCCACTGTCCTAATAATTAACAATATACGCAAATTGTGTCCAATATAATAAACCTTGAAAAATTTTTCGAAGACGTGGTATACAAATCAAGGCAACATGGCTAGAATTTCCCCGAAGATTTCTGGTAGCTCGATACGATTAATTTCAAGTGAATGCTGGTCTTTATTAATAACTAGCCTTGATCTATTTAAAGTAGATCGAGGATCAATTAATCGCGAAACAGCGTTCTGAAATATGCTCTAAATATCCCCTTTGCTTCTTCATTAACTCTTTCCATTTTTACCTTAATATTTCTTTAATCCCACATTTAGTTTCACACATATGCAAGCAAGGCACAGTAACATAAAATCTAGCCAACATATGTTTCACACGCGTGCATGAAATAAAATTTACAATTACTTACTTCCAACCTCCTAAAAGCATAGAATACCTATATCAATTTTTAATTCCCACTTAAGCTTTCTCGGTCGTGATGTAAAAGAGGACAAACAAACTTGTTGCATTACAGATGGTCTAAATTATATAGCAGAAAAAGAAAGAGAAAAAAATATACGAAGAAGAAGAGTGTCGAAACACGTCGCAAGGCAGTCAGATGCACCGATTTGGGTAATTAGCGAATGTAGTAAGAAATGTAATCAAGGTTAACACATGGTGCATGTGTCAGAGCCCGCTGGTGCAGTATTTGGGGCAGACATTGCGCAACGGGAGATTTGCACGCAACGAGACACTTATTAAGCACGTTTACACACAGTGAAACCTCTGTTCACACGCATTGCCGGAAAGAAAAGCTCGCATGAAGCGTATCTGTTGAGCGTGAACTTCTTACAGCACGCAGTGTTCCTGGTAATACTAATAACGAGGGACTTGCAAGGGGAACAGAAGCTGCACGCCGCAACTGCAGCTGCGTTACATCCGGACATACGGGGAAATCGTGTCGTTTGATTTCAGTGGGGTGCGATTGGAAGAACAGAAGTAGTAAAAGGGTAAGTAAAGATAATAGAAACACGGTAGAAGTGTATGTAGAAGTAATAATAGTAGTAAAGTTACAACTAGAAGTCATAGTAATAGCAAAATTACAAGTTTTACTGGAGGTAATGAAAGTAGTAGAAGTAAGAAAAGTAACGCAAGTGGAAGCAACAAGTTCTAAATAGAAGTAAGTGTAGGTAAGTAAATATGATAAAAATAGTGGAAATAGAATTACCTAACAGAAAAAGGATTTTTTGAATAATGGAGAATTTAAAAATCTAAATTAAATAAAAAATCACAGATATAATAGAAAAAATGATTAATAATTATTCCATGAGAGCCTCTTGGTTTGTTTATAATTTCCATACTTAATTTCCACCATCCCCGCTTTATATCGCTGCAATTATTAATACCTTTATTTCGTAATGAATAAACAAGAGGTAATGTCATTTTAAGGTTGATCAATCTTTAATCGGTCAAAAATTTAAGCGTTTTAATAGGCTAATTATTATTTATGAGCACGCGTAACGGTGAGTAACGACGAGTCGGTAATTAATCACATAGCGTTTTTACTCGCAAAAGGTCGTGGCAAGGGCGCGATAAATAACCGAATGTAAAAATTGCCAGGGAGAAAAATTTTAACAAGATTCCTCGCTACGCTGGTACCGATGCTCGTTCAATTATGTGAGGGTTTAATTAACGCAAGCCAATATCAATCCTGTGAACCTGAATGTCAATCATCTCAATTGATGAAGCCAATAACAGGTTGTATTTTGTATTAGTACGTCGTTGTTAATTAATTGTTTCAGAGACAGATAGTTCTATTTAACGTATTTAAGCACTATGAGCAATACCAGCCAACTTACGCTTGTACTAAAATTAGTTGTAAGATGAGGAAAGATACTCCAACCACTTTCAAACATGTTAGAAAATCAATTTATCATTTCAATTCATACATGAATTTTGAAACCGTGTCAGAAAATGCGTATCAAGTGACCTACAATGAATTATATAAATTGCAATACGATTAACTAATTAGATATCTTTGAAATTACTAGGTTACTAGGTATTATTAAAAAACTTTTTATGTCTTGCAGCCAGTTCTATCAACTCTAATTGTAAGAGTTTACACTTATACATTACTAGCTTTACTACCCGGCTTTGACCGAAATTTAGATTGTACTTTTATAAAAAAAAATTCAATTTTTGTGTGGAAATGGTTACATTCATCTGGATTAGTCAGGCATAATGAGCTGAGGCACATTTAGTGATCCCAGAATTTATCGTTCAAAAGTCTTTAGGCGACAGACAAACACACAAACATATAGAAGCTTTCTGCTTTATATATTAAGATTTGTATCCTATGTATTGCAGATTGTTTATATGTTACTAGGTATACGAAAGGCGTGAAAACGGTAATAATCACAGCTCCTTAAAATAAAATCACGTATTCGTGCAAAGAGCTTGTCAAAACAATACTTTCAAATAGGAAATTTTAGATAAATATTTATTATTTGTATATATTTGATTTGATAAGAGAATATTAAAACAATATTAAAAGAATAGTTCGAAAGGCACCATGTATATGAACTAAATCGTTTCTATACATATGAATAAAAATCAGAAAATTTTCTCAAACAAAATACGTAAAAATAAAAAAAAATGGGACATCGAATTCCACAATCAAGATAAACTTTACGTTAAGCTTTTAAATTCGACGGTTCAGGTGCATAGATTCTTCTGTGAAAGCGGTGACAAGTACTTCGTTTATAGCCAGCACTTACACGTGACTGGCTTATGTCAGACGATGAGGCCCCGAAATACCATCAATCACGAAATCAATTAATACGAAGGCAGTGTACGAAATCTTCGGTATTCAGTACTGTTTTAACTGAACGTGACATCTCTGTTGGCAGATGCAGTTAGCGAATGTCTATCATCGTTAAGAAGTTGGCGAGCATCCAAATCTGTCACCGATGCACATTAAAGTTTCCTCATTGCCAGTGTGCATGTGACTACGACAAGTGGTGTAGCATTTTCTATACTTAGGTATCTCGTTGTTTTGGATATCATTAAGCATTAAACGAACCGTCTCTATTACCTCCTTTCACTAGAATTTACGTAACAGTGGATGTAGAATAAAACTGGAAAGAAGACAGTATGCAAACACGTTGCTAATTTCTAGCAGACACTGGGGAAATTATTTTCTACTTGCATATAATACATTGTAAATATTGAACTAATGATAGAATATGTTTCTATGCGAGCTATGAATATTAATTCCCAAATGTTCGAATTTACTCGCGTATTGGCTACGAATATCAATGTAGACCGCATTGGTGTATAAATTGAATCATATTTTGAATATTATATTGCATACCAATGCTCTAATTAGAAGTATCAACGGCTGGTAAGATATTATTTTCAAATATCGAATGTTAAATTGGAACAATTAATTTGATCTTCGGGCAAAAGGTTGCCAATGCTTTTGCATTAAGGCTGGTCGGTTTTTAAAAACGGGGTTAAAAACCCGTTTGGAGGGGACAGATAAATTTGTAAAATTCGATACCGGTTTTTAAATTTACCACAAGTATAGTGTGGTAAAAGTTTACTGTAAAACTAAGCTTCACGAGTTCATATTTATTGAAGAAAAATACTAAATGAAATAATGATTTTTGATAATTGATTTATCAATGATAATTGATTTATAATTTATATTTTATACGGATTTTAGTTATTTTAGTTGTTTTTTTTTTATTTGGGATTGTTATGGAGTATATTTTATTTTGTTATATTTTCTACTTAGTTCCATCAATTTTAAATGAACTAAAAAATTGTACGGTTTTTGTTTTAACTATTTGGTTTTGTATAAAAAGAAACATATTTTTGTAATTCCACAATTATTATAAAAAAACTGAAAATTTTAAAATCAGTATAAATACTTTTTTAACCGGTTTTTGGAATACTAGAATTCGAAAACCGATTTTTTCGAAAGTCGATTTTTGTATAAACCCTAGTTTGTATTACTGATCTTACGAAAATCTTATTTATATTTCAAAATACCACGCAGCAGCGATCGTTACTTATCACGATTACAACAAGTATTTATTAAAAATTTATTACGCGTGCCCAACGATCTATTCAAGTGAAACCAATGCTTCCTGAGAAACACATGTGCCACGGCACATCATTTTATTAGGAACTCCACGGAATCGATAGCAGAACGTGCAGCCACTTTTTTATCAACGCTTCTTCCACCGTCATTTACGTCATGTGCAATTAATTGTTATCCTCCATCGTACTTCTTGCGAATTATGTAACTTTCTGCTGCGTCTATGCCTTGGTATTGATTATCAGATATAGAACCGATAACAAATATAATACCTCAACCATTAATGCAATTGCACAAATGAAAAGTAAAATTTCTAGAACAAAATTAACAACTTTTTATTTTATATCTGGGAAAATATTTGTTTTTTATATAATCTTTTTAGGGCGCTCCACGTAACGCAAACAAAATTGGTAACGATTTCTTTTATCGATAATAATTTTAAAATTAACTATTATTTACTTTATTCTAAAACGTTGGCAATGATTTGAAATGCATAGCGTTTACCGTAACAGATTTTTGTGAAGCTTCTTCTACCTAGGTATTCAAAAAACTATTCTTGTTAACTAGTGAATTAAAATTATATATTATAAATACACACACCCACACATAAAAATGTGCGATTGGTAGTTTTTCATAAAAATACAAACCTGTAAGCACTATGTATTATACATATAAAACAAAAGGGGAGTTAAATTTCACCTTTTTATCCTCGAGTTTAAAGAACAATATTGTCTTCAACAGTCCAATATTGTGCTGCCCGAACAACTACCAATGATCAGTGGTAATCACTATCATTTCTTCGAGATAGCCGGTGTAACAATAATTACAGGGTTAGTGTCAATGCGTACATGCAGCTGCCTTAAATGGCTATTTACAAAAGAAACAAAACGTCCTTAAACATATGTTCGCAGGTGCATGAGGCCGCAGAAGCGTGTTTCCGCATCCTCGCCACCATTATCCAATTACCGAATCGGACGTACAGAATCTTCTGTACGTTAGAACGTGATTTAAGAAAATTACACAACTTCGTGCGGTGAACGGTTTACTAACGTGGATAATAGACGACGATAGCGTTCACATTTTTTATCGCGTTAACATACTGTGATATTATAGTAACTCCACTTGAGGGACGTAAACGAGATATTCCGAAAAAAATTTGGAATATAAAGTTTCGTCTATTCTGTTTTATGTATCAAGTTTTTTTTTACTAAATGGTAGTGTGGTTTCTAAAGGACAGCTTTGTAATCTTTGAAGTTTTCTCTCTGATTAGAATTAACAATTAATATTAATCTTCATGAGAGTCTTCGAACGATTCGTTTAAAATTAAAATAGAATATATTCTGCTTAATGAAGATTCATATTTATATATTTATCGTTAACGAAATTCTTGAATGAAAAGTCCCGCGAAAAATGTTTATCAGAACATTCCTCAACCCTACAACCATTATCCAGTCGACAATCACGAGTATTTCGAATGCAGAAATGATTTGAATAATTAGCTAGGATGCCACGCAATTATTCACTTCGGCGCATAATGCGCCACAATCAATTATGCAAACATTTTTAATAATCTGGAGAACTGCATGGGAGTCAGCATTGATTCAACTATCGACGGTTAATTGCATCGCAGGACGCTATGAAAATCAATATGCCGCATTCTTAACGTGTCAAAGGCAGCTGAAGTATGAGGTATATGATGAATCAACATCAATTTCATCCGGCAATATGTAATTTCATCTTTCGATAATAATCACATTCTTACCTTATTTAAGCTAATAAAGCTGTTACACACTATACATATATTTACATTTACATCGAAAGCTGAACAGAAATCAATATAATGCAAAAGTTCCATAAAATGCTTCGGATAACAAGAAAACCGAATAATACATTAATCTCTAATATTTACTACAATATTCTTTCCCCATTTGTCTGTTTTAAGTAACCGTTCTTAACGATTTCCTCTTCCACCAGTTTACTTTTTCGGACCTGCATCATAAAACGAAGTTGGAGCTACAAAGCTTGGCATGAACCGCCCATGCTTCTGTTCCACGAATACTCAATACCTGAAGATCACTTGCAGATAACAGATTCAACTTTGCAGTTTACAATCAATAAGTCATGTATAAAAATTCATTCTTTTACCAATTTTCGTTGATGTTATACATTTGCGATATACCGAAATTCGGCTCCATAAATTTACGAAATCCTTCGACATAATAAAATGTACACAAAATAGCTGGTGTGTCCCTTTTCGCTCTCAAAAACAGTTGCACACGTCTGCATGTAAGGTAGTTGACCCAGTCGTCGATCGGTACCCAGTCGTCGATCATTTGAATTAATATTGAGATTTTATAAAGTTTTTGAACAATATTGTGTATAGGACAAAATTGCAAATTAATATTTAAGAGTCTTTACCTACATATATCATCACAATATTGTTCAAAAACCTTATAAAATCTCAATATTTAAGTGATCGACGACTACGTCTAAACCTTTCGACAACTGGGTCAACCACCTTATTCCTAACATCAACGTGAATATTTTAAACTTCTGATATGACGAGAAAATTACAATAATATAAAATTTTACAAGATATAAAACGCACATTTGTGGGTTCCTTAAAATTCCGCATGAGAAGCTTCTCATCGTTATGGTGCTACGTTACCCGCGCGAAATTGGGACCACGTTGCCACCATTATTTTAATTGCATCCTCGTGGAACAGGTATCGCGACGTATCATGCGCGTCGTTGCGCTTCAGAGACACGACTATCGGCGAAAGATGATTACAGCTCCATGCTCGGCGGATGTATCGATAAAGGGGAGGAACGAAGCTCGCTAGACGAGCACAAGGTACTAGTTAGATTAATTTATCTAAATGAGGAGATCGTGTTATCATTGAAGCATTCGCTCGTGCGCTGCTACGCCTACGCAATTCACCTTCGGCACACGTTAGGCCTGCAATTCCACGGATGATTCATTCGGTGGCATTCCAGCGATCGGTGATGCACGTTGGAAAATCGAATCGATCGATGGATTCCTATTTACGAACGAGGATCTCATTTTAAGTGCGGGACTAATTACAGTTTATGAGTGGTTTGAAATGTTTGAATGAACATGCTCGTTCTGATAGGAAAGGAACAAATATCGATATCCCCATTGATTGAAATGGTAAAATTTTGAAAAATATTGGAATTTTTTGTGTTGACCTATTGTTGATTTTGAGTCATTTAAAATTTGGTGGAATATATTGCTAGAAATTAAGACCACCTTTTCCACCGATATATCACGAAACAACTAAAATTACCATTTACTATGTTCATCTATAGATAATGGTCGCCTAACTGCGCGTAGAATCAGTCATTAACGATCGTTTTATGACGATGTTAAATTTCTCAGGTGTATAATTTATGTAAGTTAAGTAATAAAACGAAGATTGATGAGCAATAGAACCTCGCTCATACGTTCCCGGATCGAAAAATATTAATTCAATCACAAGGAAATGACATAAAGCAAATATAATAGCAACAATATCCCACTAGGAAAATAATAAAAATAACTAACCGAGAAGCTATCTGCAGCAATGTAGACCACTGAACCTTCTCGTTATATTAAAACCAAAGCAATGTTACAATAAACTATAGTCATATATTATCAAGAAACATTTTCAAGAAACCTTAGCTTTCGATCTATTCAAGATTAGCCCATATTATTTTCAATTCGACGAAAGAAAAATCTATCCCAGATGCTGTAGTTATCAGAACCGCTCCTGCGAACGTATTCTTGTAATAATCCAGTGCAAAATGTATCGCAGATGTGTACCTACTTTTGTCTGGTGACCACGAACGTCCAGAAAGAGACCAGCGCAACGTAATTATTATCGTTTAAATGGAAAACATGCTCGCGCAATTCCCTGAACCATTACAGAACGACAGAACAACGATCTAGATTCATTTAAATTACATTGTGCGACGTCCAGTCGTTATCTGCAGACATGGTAGCGCAGTCGCGATAAGATACCCATTAGCAATTATGTATCCAGATCGATTAGTTTGTTAAAGAGGGACCATCTGATCAGTCGAGTGTTCTGGTCCGCCTCTGCTGGCGTATCTCATTGAAAAGCAGCTCGAGTGGAACTACTCTGATTCACCTCACTCGAGCAATGTATTTTGGGACACGTGCCCAACCGAACGATAAATGCCACACATTTTTCTTTTACCTTCTCTATATAATTCAACATTGAAGATTCATCGAATAACTCACACTTAATCTCGAATGTCGTGATCTAATTCGTCCATAAAATATAGGAGTAAATTATATAGGAGTAACCCAAAATTTGGACCGAGTGGCTTTTCGTCCTAATTATGAATTTTAATCCCTCTATTGATAGATACGTGCAATCGAATATTTCTCTCAGTAGACAATGTTATTGAATTATTCTGACATATGTAGAATCATCTACGATTCTAATATTAGAATGGAGCGTATTAGTGTTTTGATGTAATATGAAGTCAAATCACAGAATAAAATTTTTCCAGTCCCCAATCTTCGAATCCAATTTTGTAGTTTGCGATGGTTGTAAAAAATTAATATGGTCCTCCCTCGTGCTTAAATTTCCTACCGACATGATGAAAAATTGTGTGACCACGTCAATTTTCCCAACCATAATGAACAAGGAAATATTAAATTGCTAATTTGCGAAATTCTGTGAACCTCATCAGCACTATGTTTTGTACTTCGAAATATTAAAACTGGTAATAAGCTACATAAAAAAAAACAAGACCATTTTAGCCATTATTACTTTCACGTCAGTGGATTTAAATATTTCAGGATATTAATCAGAATCTGTCGCATTGCCATGCAATATCAGTTTTCAGCTGATCTCGCAGAACCATCTTGCGGTGATAATCCCAGCGATGCATTATAGAAGAGCAAGGCCGATTATACTTATCAGGATGA
This sequence comes from Andrena minutula, assembly GCA_929113495.1. Classification (NCBI taxonomy): domain Eukaryota; kingdom Metazoa; phylum Arthropoda; class Insecta; order Hymenoptera; family Andrenidae; genus Andrena; species Andrena minutula. The sequence goes on from OV815994.1 coordinate 44,990,851, forward strand.
AGTCGCTGATTACACGACCGTCGAACGAGAATTAATATCATGCCACGGGAACGGCGTAATTTACAGGGAAGATTAAATTACCGAAAAGACAGGTTACACGACCAGTTATGAGGTTCGTGGGGTCAGTTGATATATCGAATTCCCATAAATTCTTTCTTCCTTCCGGCACCATCACAACGACGTATAATAGAGTCTGTGCACAGAAAATATCTATGTGTCCACTATTTACAAGATTAAATTCGCTCGGTTTATGCTTCAGCGAAATAAAGAACCAAAGAGGGTTGGACAGTGAGAAGAAAACGACTTTAATTTTTCTGAAAATGTATATAAAACATGGGAAACTCATAACGCAACTGAGTATAATGGAATCTTGTTTGACAAGTTATATGGAAGGATTAGTTTCATTCAATTAAAGAATTAATTCTGTGTGCTAGTTCTGAAACAAGTAGTTCTGAAAATTAATCAACTACTGTTTCTGAGATTATGCTGCAGGGAAAATAATTTATTAGCATGAAATTTTTTAGTACTGCTGTGTTTTACATTTTTAATGTTAAAGCTTCAATTGTTTCGCAAAATTGGTAAATTTGGTGTTTTTATTTTTAATTATGAATTGTAAGTTATATGTAACAAATTTGGTAAAAGTCCTTTGAAGTAACTGAATCTATATTATATTCGCATTGACACCGAAAGTATTATAGTTTCTTTGAAAGCAGCAGTGGCAAGAGAGCATATTACTAGAAAGGACCACAGAGAAGCTCACTTGCGTTTCAATTGCATCATAATTAATTTAACAATGGAAAGAGTAACAATAGAATACGTGTACGAAGGCTCAAAAGAGAATAATAAAACGTCGTATTATTCATGAAGGAATAGCTTTGTTTACGTAGACAATTAGTGACGACTTCAAATGAAACTTAATGTAGGTACGCACAATACAAAGAGAATCGAAATTGAAAAATTACATAATTGAAGTTACATTATAACAGCGAACAGTTTCAAGTGGTTGTTTTTCAATTATCGTTTCCTCGAAGGCAAAGTGTCAATGAAATATGTAATAATGTATGCTACTAATTAGAGTAGTTTAATCCCCATCAAACAAAAATTTTTAATAACATTTCTCCACGAAGATATAAAATAAATGATATTCACGAGTATGAAAATTTTTCACAGTTTATCATAAAATTACAGCATTGTACAAACAGAATGATATCTACCTGCTACCATTAACCTACATTTCTATACGCTCTTAGAAAATTTCAAAGAAATATCAGAACAACGTTACTCCACTACTAACATCCAGGGAAATAAGCATTTCCCCAGTTAAGCTTTCAAGCTCCCACGATCTTCCTACTTCCACACGTCAAAAGAACTAAATAAAATTCCAATTAAATTCAAATTCCTCTCAAATCCTCTATAAACAATTACCTCTTTGGAACCCAGTCATCATTTAATTTTGAATTAATGCTGCAAATAAATTCACTAAAAAGTATTAATTAAGCGCGCCATACGTTGTTACAAGAAACATGCAGCATCTGGCTTTAAAATTTTTATTATTTCTTGCCGCCCGCCAAACAGGATTATAATTATACCCATTTACTGACGACGTACCCGCAGAAATGTATTCCCATCATACTTCTTCCATAGACAGGCTAAGTTTCTATCGTAACCAGCTGGAAATATTACTGAAACGATTAGGCCGATGTCGGAACTGGTTAACGTCGCGTCGATCTTGCACCTTGACACCTGCGCATCTGGTTAACATTTTTCCTGGCAGCCATTAATTCGCGGAGAAATTCCGCCGCGGTTGTTAACTGCGCGATCCGACGACGACTGTGCAACACGCCAGTAAATTATTGATACGTGAATTCCAGTTCTACCTGAACCGACTGGCATCGACCGTTTCAACACGGTGATCGTGTTTCCTTTCGCGGAAAACGGTCAGAGAATCGACCCCGGCAGCAAAGAAGAACGCATCCGGTCGGGTATCCGGCAGCGATGCTCGAGGGATCGTGCTTGTCGCTTGGATTCAACTATCATTTAATTCTTCCCAGACGCGACTGTTTGCTCGACTCTGTTGCTCGCTGCCGATTAACCACGTAGCGGTTTCTTTCCCACGAGCTGTTTTGCGGTCCACGGACGGATAGCGATTTCATTCTTAATTGGTCCTGGGGATTAAGTGGATTATGTGATTACTGATTTTTTATTGGGTGCTAAAAAACGTATCTTGAGAATTTAACAGTAACGAAGAAAATTGGAGAACACCAAGCACCTGAAATTTGTAAAATTTAGCACTGTCGACGTAAATTTGTAAAAATCAGCACATGCAACCTTGAATTTAAAAAATTTTATATCGACAATCCTAAATTCGAAGAAATCGATACGAACAACCTCAAGCTGAGAGAATTTCATACCAACGATCCCAAATTTGTAAGATTCAACGCCAAGGCCCTCGAATTTGGAAAATTTAATATCACCCAACTTTGTAAAACCCAACATCCACAAACGGTTTAAGTTTTAAAAATTAAGATTACTTTAGAGGATTCGTAGAAGTCAACAGCAACGACCACAAATTTCTGAATTTGACACAAATCTCTAATTCATCAAAAGCAACAAAGAGAAGTAAACTTTCCGGCTAGCCGCAGAGACCTTTTAAGAGCCATTAATAAATAATATTTTGCAGTAACAGTAGTTGGCATTAGATCCTACTAATCCAGGATTATAATTTCAGGCTCTAACAAATATCATTTTTTTAACACAGTGTTCGACAACCTGGTCACCCTCCACGTAGTATCCGCGCTATCCTTGTACTTATTACGATGCTATGTAATTTCCAACGACGTCGTCGTTCAAATTGCAAAACTGATTGTAGTGTGTGATAAAGCCTGAGATATACTCCAAGTAGATATAAGTGAAATAAAGGTAATGACAGCAGAAGTGTCAACTCGTGAAAGTTTGATGAGCCTAGTCATTAACACGCCACTGTGCGTTCCCAACTGGGTATACAGTGATGGGTTGTATTCCGGCGACTTTAACTTCGAACTTAATTATGCAGTTACCAAGCTACGGATTTGGAGTACTAATTCCCTGTCACGGCTGATAGAGTAGCCCAAAATGCAAATACCCCATTAGTTATTAGTTGAAGATAATCCTCCCGCGAAACTACACGTTATCATCATCTTTGCGAAGCGAGGCAGCCAGAAGATATGATTAAAGTTTGATTTTAAAAGGATATTCCGATAGAATGCCAGCTTTCGTTTGCCATAAGCTAGCTGGCAGCTTTCTAGAAAAACTCTCATCTACTTTTTCCTCTACGAAGTTCAATTTTACTGTTTTAACCCTTCATGGTCACAAGGGGTGTATTGTACCCCAAGAGCAATTTTCGATTTGAAATGTCGCACCTTTATGCCTTCCAAAGGGGATTTATCGCAAAAAAGAAAATAAAAAAAAATAAAAAATTGTGTTTTTCCCACAGCCATGGAAAATCGCTGATTTTCAACTACAAATTTTATCATAGAAAAATTTACATTTCTAGAAAAAGACCAGTAGTCCATGGTTGTATAAGTATTACGAATGTACAATTATCACTAAAAAGTTAAAAAATTCAAAAATACGAAAATGGTGACTCAACAAATAACGCTGGGGTACAATGAACCCCGTGTGACCAATTTGTGATTATAAGAAGGTGTGACCATGAAGGGTTAAAATACATTCGTCGCTGAATTTTAAAATGGATCTGCTTTTGGAAACTGCCCGAGGTTTCCTGTGTAAAATGTTAATACAAATCCGGGTCGTTACTCATAAATGATTTATAATACCTACTCTAAAATAGTCGGATTGAAAATTTCATGAGACGAGACGAGTGGAGTATTATAGAAATGTATTCTACTAAAATAACTATATAGCTACTCTGATAATAATAGATACCTTTTTTGTAAAAACTTGCAATGATACATAAAGGAAAATGTAAAAGATTCACAGGTTGTATTAATCCCCTGGAGCTTTCAAGTGCAAAAACGTTCAGAAATACTCACGAGCACTCTGGGTAATGCAAATGCGAAAACTGTTATCTAACTTTCGTTCTATTCTGATCTTAAATGGCTTGAGGAATCCTACATGAGGGAGTTTCAAAGAACTCAGGGTAATCTTCACACTTTCTCCATAATTTTCGGGTCTCTATAAAACCAAACAATTTATCGATTCTCGAAAGATATTCTATAAATACTAAAAACCTCCACTATCTGAACTAACAATTCTGCTCACTAGCATGGATTAATGACAAACATTAATATCTGAAATACAGAGAATTATATAAAGGAACGATTTCTTACAAATTGTACTCTTTGAAAATTGACTTAAATTTCAATGCTCCCATAACCATTTGCTACTTATTCGTCGTATTAATAGAAAAGAGTTAGCATTCTCCTGTGTCTTAAACCATCTAACATAAACCTCCTCTGGCCGTCACGAATTCTTAACAAACATTCTCAATAAAAACATTTTTAATTCCTCTAACCTGCCCAATCAAATTCTAAGATCTATTCCATTATTATAAATACCACTATTACATAGGTACGTCCTCTTTGACGCCACTCTTATCGTCATCAATTCCACATTGCAATGCCCTATTTGAACCTCCTTTTAACAGTCACAGAATAGAAAAGACAAGTATAATAAAATATTCCTACCGCTGAACATTTAAATATGAATTAAGAGAATGAATTATTTTAATAATCATCCAAAAGCTCGAGCTACCTGAAGGAACGTCTAGAAAGCGTCCAAGCGCTGACCGCTGAAACTGGTTCGAAAAAAGCGCTGGAAAACACGGACCGAGCGGGAACCTTTGCACGTCAGTCGGACGGGCAGGCTACAAGACACTTCGCTTATCTTCGATCGCGTAAAATAACGTTGAAATCTCGCCGTGAGCCGATAAAAATTTCAGCAAAACTCTTGGTGTGAAATCGCGGGACGGGCTCGTTCGCCCTGGATTCATAGCGGCCCCGGTTCAAACCCGTTAAGCGAAAAAAGGAATGCAACGAGAGAGTCAAAAGAACCGACTGTGCGATATCCACGGCGTAATGCAGCTACGCATCTGAATAAAGGCGGATTCACACACATCAGTCACGCGACGGTTCGGTGCCGTCTGTGACAATGGCCCCATTGTGTCAGTGTCAGCAACTGACACGGGCAAGTGTGAACTGCTCTGTTCCAAAACAGGGAAACGATATATTCTACCACTCTCACTGAATTGTCACAAAACTGGTATGTGTGAATCCGCCTTAATCGATCTGGCGGGCAGCCACCAGAAAAGAAATTGCGTATTCTTTGCGCGACGCGTGACTCACCAGAGATGCACCTTTAAATTTATTTACGCTACAGCGTGTGAAACGCGGCTTTCTTGGAAATGGCTCGGTGTAACTGTACACAGAGAGCATTTTGGTTTTTTTTTTGTTTTTAATAAAAGCGACACGGGTGCAGGAGGACTCGTGGTTTCTTGCACGCGTGAGTCGCTGTTGCGGAATTACAGAATGTGAATGGAAGCTTAAGGGGGTATTCTACTGTCACGGTCGCAGAGAGGAAAAATTGGCCCAGCAAGACTTCTTTGAGGAAGAAGAACGTATTCTCTGCGGACCAGGTGCAGCAGTTGTAAGTAGAATTTTCTTTACTAGAACTGTTTGCAGAACGCGTTTTTCTCAAGAAAGTGTTTTAGAAAATGATCGTCACTACAGTGGACGCTCGATAATGAGCCGCAGTCGGGGCTCTAGAGGCGGGGTTTTCTCAGAAGCGGTATATTAACGAGAGCCAATGTAACGCGCGCTCTCCCCATAACTCTCCTGTTTTCTTTTCCGTGATGGCTGCCCCCTACCAGAATACTCTTAAGGTGCGTCACACTGATGTGAGAAAAAGAAAAAACACAATCACGTATATGTATTGCTTGCGAATGGCTTGCGAACTCCAGTGTGGAGGCACCATTAAGGGTTAGCATTCATTGGCTCGCTGAGCGTGAGAGAAAGGGAGGTGCACACACGCGTGCGAGTAATGCGTGTGAGCTGGGGCGTTCCTAACGGCACTTTAAACAGCGGCATATTATCCAGCGTCCACTGTATATCACAAATTCTACTTGACCGATTCGCCCCATCTTGTGCAAACATCTTTGGCAGATGTGTCGCTATCATGCCCAACAGAATTAGGCCAAATTATTCTTTTATAATATTTTTTTAATTTTGTAGCCCCAAAAAGACGAAGAAAATCGCAAAACTCGACATTTAATTTTCAAACTGCCGCCAGTTTAAAAGTTTTTGACATTTCAATCCAAATTTGCTACTTGCGATACTCATGTCCGAATAATTTCAGAATCTCTTTAGTTTTTTTGATTCAGATGTACAGAACGACCAGAATCATGGCAACAAATCGAGAAATTTTTATCGAGGTGCTCGGCTTTCATGAGCTGTGGCGCCATTTTTATTTCATATTTTCAACCAAAACATTTTTTATTCATAGTTTAAGGTATAATAAATTTACAGTAAAAGGTTCAGCATAAAAATCTTCCATTAAGTCCATAAAAAAATTCCTAAAAAGGGTTTAAAAAATCGCATGTCACAGTAGAATACCCCCGTAAGGCCCTTTGAACCATAAGGTCATTCACTATCAAGCTGCCCCATATTGCACTCAGTGAGCATGAAAAGCTTTGAGGGGCAGTAAGAGAACTCCATAAAGATAACGTAACACCAGAGATACGGCGAAATGAATGAAGCAAGTCCCGGTACTGTTATTCAATTCGAAAAAGGGGATCGAAATCGCGCGTTTCATTTAAACTAAAGCGAAAACCTTGAATGCCGCACTGTGTTACACTATTTTCTCAGAAATCTTTTTCCATTTTACGTCATTAACCTAAATATCGCTCGACCTCGTTTCCTCTGAATTCATAATTTACCAACGCGATTTATCAAGGGACATGCACGGAACAAATTTTTATATTTCAATAATGCATCACATGTAATACGAATTTACTCAATGTACAGAACGGGCTGGTAGTAATTTTAACGCCCATAATTTACTTCGCGATCCCCATGATACTATTAATCATTGCCCAACTGCACGGTTTTATATCTCAGGCTGTTCCAAGCGGTGCATATAGTGAATAACAGAAATTTAATTTCGAAGCCATCAATTTAAGATTTATTTTCGACAGAGTGCCATTAAAAATTGAACGTGTGAAGAATGAGAAGGAAAATACCTGTTTTCACGCATAAAAATTGATTCCTTAGGGTAATTCCGGGAGACGCGGCCGGGCTGGAGAGTTGGTCGTAACAGTTGATTTCTAGAGAATTAATTGTTCTGAACCTTAACACATTTTTACATATACACAGATGTAGAGTCTGAATATAGCAACTCGACCAACTCTCCAGCCCGACCGGGTCTCCCGGAATTACCCTATATACGAATAACTTCATTTTATTCGAAGATTATTCGAGAAGAATCAATGTAATGCGTTTAAAAATGGTAACCTTGCGTCACCATTCGAGACAAATGTTACATCATTTCCACAGAAGGAAACCTTAAAGACGACTTCACAAATTGCTTCACCCCCAGAAATTACTGCCGCGTTGTAATAAGGGTCGCGAGTTATAAAGTTATAATAGCGCTGTGATAATAACGCCAGCTGAAAAGGTATAACAATACCGTCGTTAATGAACTTCGAAGTATCGCGCGCAAGAAGAAAATCAATCAACAAACGAACTTCGCTGGATATAGGTACCTACCTATTAGGTACGAGCGAACGATTACTGGCGACGTTATTCACTTTTGTTTCGTTGATTACTGTGGGAGAATTATTACCGTTAAGGAACTAGTTCTTGATCAGGCACTAATTTTTAATCAGTTCATGAAATAAATCGTTCTTTTCAGTTTATGTCCTTAAATAATTCTTTGAAATAATTACTAACATAAAAAAGGATAATTCAAACTAGTTCCTGACCTGATAAAAAATTAGTTCCCATGTATTTTCAGATGATCAAAAAGTAGTTCCTAATCACCTTATTATTCCCTAACCTTATAAATAATTAAATTATACTTATTTTCAACTTTTTAAAATTTTTCCTTAAAGTGTAAACATTAATTCATCTTTTAGTATAAAAAAAGTCTATGGTTGAAAGTTTTATTAGGTTAAAAATAAATATTAAAGCGGGAGACTCCCTAAACTGATCAAAAACTAGTTCCTTAACGGTAGTACGAAGCTTTTATTAAACCATTCATCGCATAATCTAGCAATCATAAATGACTACACATGACACGTGACTGCTTTGAAAATGATTTGAAAACATGAAATATTCGAATCTCGATTAAAATCATCTCGTTAACATTTTAGAAGAAAATATTCTGGATAGTTACTGGTTTAGACTTTATTTTGAATAAGTATTTGACATTTCTGTGCAACGCCCCGTCGTGTTCGTGCGTTTCAACTTTAGTAAAATGAATTGGCTTCCTATACAGGTCACGAAATTGCGCTAATCCAGTTTCGACGACGTTCTTTCGCTCTACGTCATCCTGCTGCGACAAAGCGCATCCATGTACGCGTTGAAGTGGAACGCGAAAACGTGCCTTCAAAGAGCCACGGATTTTACATTTAGCTGGGATCATTTAATTTTAAAAAATGGGTCCATCGAGTTAAACGATCGAACGCAACGGCCCTCGAGGATTAAACGAACGCGTCGAAAACGCTCTTCAGAACTTCAATACTGGAATGCTTCTCGGCTAGTTACCAGAAGAGCCTTGACGGGCTTGTTAAAGGGCGATCTTTTTTTCTCTTCAGCGACATCGAAAATAATAAGATGGGCTCTTTCAACTTCGCTCCAATAGTCCCCCCTGTATTCTGCAAATTGCAGTTGTTAAGGTGCGTTGAAAATCCCATGGAAATCTTCTTAAGCAACGTTTTCGAAAGAAATTCTGCTGGTATAAATACAGCTTACATAACTAGGCAGTTTCTGAAGAAAAGTGGAAAAGCAAGAAATTATATTATATAAGTACACAAATATTCCTGGCTGGTGAAAGAAATTTTGTTAAATATTAAAAGTAAAAGTAAACTTAAAATTCGATATGGTGCTCAGAATAATTACAGGATATACCTGATATCTAATTTTGAGAAGAATAAACGAAATATCGAAAATTCAGTAAATACTATAGAAACAATTTTTTACAAGTTTCAATTTATACAGTATAAGTATTTTTCACAGTATTAACTACTTTACGTAGGCATTCCTCTAAATATGTATTTTGTGAAATGTGATAGCTGGCTTATGTTTCACGATAAACTTTGATCATAGATAAAGTAAAAGTTTACAGATATTTCCGAGCTATTAACGGAAATGTGGTTGCAAAATATGAACGATAAACACTTCGTGACTAAGCAATTTTTTAAAAAAAATGTTATCTCAACTGTGCATAGAAGTCACACGGAACTTCGGAAGTGAATATACTTATTACTTGTGTTCAAACGATTGGAAAACCATCAAGGGTTATCAATTCTACGATACCGTCTCGTTAAAAATCAACAATTTGAAAAAAAATTCAATAACAAAAAATGTGCCGATTATTACTTGCGAATACATCAACTGTCATAATTTTTATCAATGCTAACTTCATTATAGAAAATGATGGTGAAATAAACTGTGGCTGAAGCAATGCCTCCAGAAAAGTCAAGTAAACGTACTGTATGTACGCCGGAACACTTTGCAACAGCCGAGAACAAAATTTTCAACGTCAGGAGCAGAACTAAAATAAGGAGAAAAGGATCGTGGTGAGTGAAGCAGTAAAAGGAGGTATGAAACGTCATCATCAGTGATGCTTTTAAGGAAATAATCGTCAAGCAAATTGGATTTTCCACAGAAACACGATTTATCATAATAGAAACATATTACTGAAATATCGTGAATTATTATATTGGGTTGCAGTAGAGATTTTTGTGCACCCGTTGCCGTTTTGAAAAATATAGTACCATTTGATTCTAAAGACTTAACAAATGACTATAGGGTAGATGCACCATTTGTGGCCACTTTAAGATATTGTACCAGTTTTCGCCACTTCTTAAAAAATATAATATTTTTCCGTGTAAGCAATAAATGTAACCTTATATTTCGGACGGTATACTAAGCGAAATATTTATGATGTGAAATTCTTCACACAATAATGATCTGCAAGTAATTTAAAAGTAAGGTAATTATGCACATGGCCAAAAACAGTGCAATGGCCACAAACGGTACATCCACCCTATTATCACATTATGCGATGAATACAAAATGTTATGGAATTATCTACTTGCTACACGTTCGCTACCACATGTCATGTATTTTTAGCATCCGTATGTTTATTGTCTGATGCCAAGCTAGTGCTACATACACATGTCATTGAGTATTGTATATAACCGTGCTGTCTAAGAACAAGCTAATGTTACTCGCATTCATGTCATCGAAAGCTTTGCATTTTACATCGACAAAACAAATAAAGCCCACAATTTTTTAATTACTAAAATCAGATTAGTCTAAGAAAGCATTTAAACTTCACCAGTGATTGAACTTCATCTCCTTCCTACTTAAAGATACTTATAATATCGAATGAGATTATTCAAAAAGTGATCTGATCTGTGTGTGGTCTGATCTACAAGGGTAGCAACCACCTTGAAGTATTATGATTTCCATAGATATATTGATCTCGTAAACGTTCCCAAAGGCGAGATCAGTAGATCCCTTAAGGGGTAACACCACTGTAACAGCTTGAAAAATAGCTTTTTTTGGCAATTTTTCTTGGATGGAAGGAAAGGTAATAGAATAACTATACTGGAGGAAGTTATTAAGCACATATTTTGTTATTAAAAAAAAAGTTATTGAGAAATATTACAAAATGGCGGCACTGAAGCCATTCTCGTGAGGCATGTTGAAGTTTTAGCGCTCTGCGGCACGCAGTGTAGCTGGTGCAAATTTGAATTTAAAAAAAAAAATATGGCTTAAATCTACATGTTTATAGCTAGAGAAATACGTAGGGGATTTTAAAAATATTGATTTTTGTGTGATTAGTGAGCATTTGAATGAAAAACGTTCAATTTTCTATAAAAAGAGGGCAATCATTTGTTAATAAGTAATGTTTAAATTAACTTATCGAAAATCCCGTACGTATTTCTCTTCAAAATGTTATTTTAAAGATATTGTTAAAGGGTCGAATGAAAAGAATGAAAATTGTTGGAGTTATGCTGCGTGCCGTGTTGAAAAATCATGTTTCGAGAAAAACGCGTTTAAAGTTTGGAAATATGTTATAGACATGAAGAAATGAAATGTTGCCGCTAACATACTTTTATTTGGAAACGCTTCTATCTGAACATAATAACTTTCTAACGACATCCGTTGTGTGTTAGAGAAGTTAAAAATCAAAAGGTAGAACATTAGGTTGTACCTTCCTATTAATTTGACGCCGGTAGTCGTTTCGAAGCAGTCCGACGCGCTTGGGGAGGAGCTCGAAATTTCAAGGAAACAAATTTATTTCAACTAATACAGTTTTTTCCCTATATTCTAGAAGTTTCAAAGCATCTTTTAAGCCAATAAAAAAAATCAAATTTCCGAAAAATTTACAGTGGTGTTACCCCTTAAATACTTCAACGACAAGCCAATAACCTAGGGACATATTCAGTTACATAACTATTCGAACATCATTACTTGACCAAACACACTTGGTGGTTGGTAGTTTGCACCCTCAGAAATATCATTTTACAAGACACTCGAGTGTATCTGAAACTAAGTGCTTACATCTCTAGAAACTACAATATCATAAATAAGGCACCACAAAGTGTCCAAAAGTATATGAAGATGATCAACGACCCCAACACTTCACAAATAGTAGATATCCTCTGAACCCAAGTCGATTGCTGCGACTTCGAAGAACCGCCACAACTTTATTTCTATCGCGGTGGAACCACTAAAACCTGACGAAATAGAGCCGCCATCTCGACCACAGGAAACTAAACTTAGGTGTAAACCCACTTCGAAAATACCGCCGCGATGGCCAGCCATGGGATGGCCCGGTGCCAATTACATAGACGGACGTTTGTCTGACAGCCGCATCTGCCGGACGTTCGACGTTCAATTGATATCGCCTCGGCGAACGACGGAATACGGGACGTCTCGTCGAGCCGTTCCCCGTCTCTTCCAGGCCAGACGTGATCGGACGTCGCTTTCGAGGAATTACGCTCCAGGAGGACAATTCCGTGACTAACGAAGTCATCGCGGAAAATCGACGTCCCTGACGGGTGGGCTTTTCTGAAGGGTGGCTCGCGATCGGATTTTATCTCGCTGCTCGACATCGTTTCGTATTAGCGGCAACGATCGTAAGCATGCTCGTCGACATCACCGGACGTGTTGGATAAGGAGTTTCCGAATCTCTCATCTTGAGTCTTCAGATATTCGTTTCAAATTTGTTTAGGGATATTGCTCGCGATAATGGATAATGGTAGGAGGCTATGTGGAACGCGTTTGTGGGTGAAAGAGGGCGTGCGCTGAGGGCTATTAATTAGGGATCGCCTAGCATTAAACAGGAAGATGAAATTTCTATTGGTTCGGGCGAAGTGGAGGTTTGCTTAATTTTATGTGATATTGCTGCAGGCACAGGGTTGATAGGTTGGTTATTAGAAACTGTTATATTTTATGTTGATTTTGAATGAAATTTCATCGGTTATGATAGAAAATAGCTACTTAGTGGGTTAATTAGATATTCTGATAATAGAGTGGTTACTGGTTGACTGTTTTTTTATTTGTATTCGCTGAGATTAGTACTTTGAACTCTTCCCCTTTGAATTCCTCCCTCTCTGGTCTCTTTGGATTCTAGAGTCTAGACAATCTACTTGCTTGGTTGTTTTGATCTATCTGTTTTATCTGGTCTCTCGAATCTCTCTGGTCAATCTAATCTGTCTGATGTATCCGGTCTCATTAGTCTGCCTGATTCTCATGGACCTCCTGGACTAGCGTTCAAAATCTAGTGTCGAGGAATTTCTTACAAGGGACCACCGTGAACGCGAACTCACCGATTGAAACGCAATTTTGTGACTCAAAACAGGAACAACGGCGTGTTTCATTCGGGCCCTATCGCCCTTTAAGGGGGTGAAAGCTAACCTCAAAGTTAAATTGGCACTTACACTTTTTCGTGTAGAACTCTCAAAGTACAACAGACAGAAAGAAATGTTTCAAACAAAAGTTTAATGGTGCAATCAGCGTTACAATTTTGCGTTAACAAAATTTTGGAAAAAGTTTTTTTTTTGTTCAGGTATTTTTCTAAAACTCTAAAATGAAAGGCCAGAATGAAATACACCATTGTTCTTGTTTTGAGTCAGTCTAAAAACCAAAAATTAAAGTTGCATCCCAATCGGTGAGTCCGATGGTTTATTCTAATGGGGTGAGTCTAAGTCTAAACTTTAGATGGCGCTAGAGCTTTCATTCCAACTATCTCTTTAGCTAAGTAGTCTAAGGTTTCTGTAAAAGGAAGTCGATAGAACTTTGATTCCTTCTATCTCTCTAGGGACCTCCGCTCGCAGCTACCTCCTCGTTATGAAACCTGATAATTGATGATAACTAAGCTAATGACTCTGAACTTTAAATATTCGAAAGGTGTAGGACCGAATGAAACTTTAAAAAATTATCTAAGAAAATATAGAGCTTGGAGTATTTTAACATTATCTGAGAAAGATTGTAATATAAAATGTTTCAATAAATGTATTTGAATATGAATCCATTGCTGCCTTCATATGAAATAAAAACATGACACTTTGGCGTGTTGTTCGCCTCCTACTCTCTCTGCCCATGAATATAGAGTTAAGATAGAATGCTAGGGAGAACTCGGAACATTTCAGTAAACTAGTGGAACAGATAGAACTTTGACCATTTTCAGACTTCTATCTATTTCAACTTTTTACTGAAATATTCCAAGTTCCGTCTAGCCTGACATTGACGTATCAGAAGTCGTGTTGAACTTAGAAATTTTTTGCTGAAGTATAAGAATAGACGAAAGGTGGAATATTTTATTAAGATAAGAGACGAGTTTCGCAGAATACTTTAGTAAAATGTCTAATATAAAATTTGGTTAGTTCTTCATATTCTAACATCTTCCTGAAATATTTAAAATTCCCTTACCCTTGCATCTTGGTAAAATATTCTGAATTCTATCTACTGGAATATCTTAATACTTTGAGCTATATCCACTGTAAGATTATAATTAAAAAATAGACATTGGAATATTTCTAAAAGAAAGTAGTACCTAGGTACAGAATATTAAATACTTTAAAGTATAAGGAGGAGGTACTAATAATCTTCGAGACAGAGTTTGTCGAAGTACCTCTCGCTGACACGATGTTGAAAGTGCAATTAGGAGTGTAATTTGCAAGGAAGTGACATTTCTGTTTCCGTGTCGAAATTCAGAAGAGCAGTAGTTTTCGTTTACGTTCCTCGAGGGAGCCTCATTTATCAAGTTTCTTATTATCATCTATCTCGTTTACCATTTACTTATCAACCAAGAACCCGTCGCAGCCGTAAATACGATGTATCGAATCGTGGCGCGTTTAATTATCGACGCAGCGTGTGCACGAGCCCATAGAGGCGAAGTCACGTTGCCCGAGGCTCTGCAATTTATGTAATTAAAAGAAAAATAGAGCTTGTTAAGGCGTAAACTACAAGCGCGCAAAACGAGAAAAGGAATCGACGGGGCAAGCGCGGCACCTGAGCGAGCCGGCGACTCATTCAGCGAAAATCAAGTGAGATGAAACGGTTTAATTAAGACAGAACACATACTCGATCACGAGCGAAACGAAGCAAGAATGCTTCATAGACGATTGCGTGTGCATAATAAGAATACACGGCGCTACGTGACAGTAAATACGAATTAACTACGGAGCCTCTCTGTTCCTCTGGACCCCATCCAGAGATGGAAATGAAAAACGCGCGCGAAGGAGAGTATTTCGCTAGAATGCAAACGATGATTAACGACACCTGCGAAAGGCACGCTTCATGAATCTCGAGAATGCCCGCTGGAAATATTCGGAAGACTGAAATATCTTGCACGTTCGAAATAGCCTGGAACGAGGAACGCCATTGATTTTCAGATATTCGCTGCGCAGAACAAATGTTCTACGTTTAGTTGCAATCGATCTTCATGAAATTGACGATCAATCGATATTGGAAGTTGTGCGAATATTTATAGGCAAAAATTGCGATGCAACACTGGCTATTTGGAGTATATTACGAATGGGGAAGTTATTTTCGAGCATCAGCTTCGATGAGATCATATCGTTTGTCTTCGTTGTTACGAAAACTATCAGGTTTCGGTTTTTGCTAAGAAAACTAGCACGTTTGGGCATTTTCTGTTTGTAGCGATGAAATGTAGTACATTTGGGTGGTTGGCTACGAAACATTGAGTGTGTCAATTTAAATACCGATGCGATTTTTATTTAGTGCTAGGGTAAAGGACCCAGTTACTGACACCTGACCAATTACTGTCACCTTAAGCTATTTTAGTTAAAATAACGCATAAACAAGGTATAGAATATAATTTATAGTATAGATTATAGGTTGAAATACATCATTCTTTTTGTGTATCACTTTACAACGTTTAATTATGCTTATTTGAAGTAAAATAGCTTAAGGTGACAGTAATCGGTCAGGTGTCAGTAACTGGGTCCTTTACCCTATGTCGATAATTTATTAAACATTAAAATACTGTATTTTAATTATGTAAATTAAATTTTTTATACATGTTTCCTTTCGGAGATTAAATAATAATAATAATAATAATAATAATAATAATAATAATAATAATAATTCGTCTTTATTCACCACAGATTACATAAAATATGCGATGAATGGGCGAGGTTCAGCATACCTGCTGTTTTGCAACCTAACCCCAGATGGAGTTATTATTTATTAAATAATATTTTAAAAAAGTTGAATTCTTCGATGCAAAATGCATTTCAATATTTAAAATAACCACGCGCCGAAACGTGATAGTTTCTGCAGTATAGGTAATCGAAAACGTGCTACTCTTCGTGGCTAAGCAGTCAAATATGGTAGTTTCCGCGGTGGAAGACCAAACATACTACCCAATATTCATCAGAAACGATGAAACGTGCTTCTTTACGTGACAAACTGAAACGTGTTGTTTTTCGTAAGAAAAATGAGACGTGCTAACTTTTCGTAACATACGTCAATATGACAGATGTTCGCTTCATTCCAAATTTTCTGTTTATATTTTTCTCTACAAATACATTTCCCTGAACTTCGTACAGCTACTTTCTGTTTTTGAAATATGAAGATTGCGCGCGAGAATGCTTCATATAATATTTTTCAGCGTGTATTGTTTATTTTTGGATTTTTTTATTGATCTCTTTTCCTCTTAAAAAAGTTTCTACGTGAAGAAACAAATTTAAAAATGTACGGTCAATTGGGTCAGTGTGTTGTAAGTTCAACAGAACTTTATTTTAGAAATATATTTTATCTATTTTATCACACTTACATAAAAATTACGGTTACGAATTTTGTTCTGGTCGAAAAATACGTTAAAGAAAAATGTGTATATTCTTTTAGCAGGAAGATATTATGAGATGTTTAAAAGTGTTGCGAATGTTAAAACACTAGAACCAAATTAGCGTTTGTAAGGCTACCTTAAATCAAAAATCAATTTAACCACACGAACACATGGCTACAGTAATATCCATTAGTGCCGCATGCTAACCTTGTAAATGAAACTAAACTTGTTCATATCACACATCAATAAAGGTTAAAAGCTAATGTAATTTATGTTTTAGCATCTTCCATATCAAATAATGATAATCGTAAAGACAAATTCCATTAACCACTACAGCGTAAAAACTACAAAATTCAATTCCCCTGATATACTACTTCTATTAAATTTTAGATCATGCCATAAGTTCGTGCCGCGGTGTGTTTATTATACGTCACGACACGTTTTCCAAACACAGAGCGATAACAAATCGATGCATCTTGTTTATAATATTATCTCCGTTCTTTGTTTTCTTTCCATAAAATTTCCATATAATTCAATAGTATGTTTGAAATATTGATGTAAATTCGGCACAAGCTTATTGGATTACGAAATATGTAATATAATATAATAAAATATTTCTAACATCTAAAATTTTATTATCGACTCCTTTATATTATTACTGTAACTCTTACATTTTTTTGATAAAGCATACTGATTCATTCAAAATGTATATGCCTAAAATATGAAAAAAGCACACGATTCTCTGAACTTCCTGTTTGCTAGATTTAAAGTGTTTTAAGAGTAAGCACTTGATTTGTCGTAAAGAAAATATATACGACCGAAGAATGCGCGTTATTCCACCCCTCTGTATGCACATCTATTTTTAGCACTTTTTATTAATGCAAAATACTCGCAGACACCAGCACTTATAGAGTGGGTATTTGAGTTCAAGGACGAGGAAATAAAGATAAAGATAATAATATTTGCTCAGCTGTTGCCAGGAGGGAGGCACGAAGACGTAGTTTACCGGAAAGGCCACATTCTAGCGTCTTCCTACACGGAAATTGCGAATTGCAACGGTGTCGTCTCGAACAACGACAGCTATCATATTTGCAAAAGTTAACGGGACTTTTTTCCGCCGTGTGCAAATGGCTTCCAAAAATAGATTTAAAAAAAGTGAGATAAGAAATTCCTGCAAATGCAATCAATCAGCCACATTCCAATCGTAAGACTACCTGTCTTAGCTATTAAATTGACTATTCCTATTTAGACTGCAATTTATTATATCCTTAAATACCACTTTGACACCATTAACCTTGGGTGCCAGCGCCTAAAAGCGAATTCACACATATCAATTCCGCCTGTATCAGGAATTAACACGAGCCAGTGTAAAACTGCTCCATTCCAAAACAAGGAAACGATATTTTTTAACACTGACGCTGATGTCGCTGACCCACCACGGAACTGATACGTGTGAATCCGCCGTAACTCATCGCTAACCGGCCTCGAGAATTAATTTTCTCATTTAAAAAAGTAGAAAGAATTATGTAATAGCTGAAAAAAAAATGATTCGCGGACATATGGATTTTTTGGCAAACAGCTTTTAGTAGAAATAAAGATATCCTTTTTTATCAATCAAAATTTCTTACTCTAGGTTTATTAAGTATGTACAGTGAGTGTAGTTTTATGTGAGATAAGTGAATGCTATCTGTATTAAGCAGTTATCACGTGTAATGATATCGAAATTTTAATCTATTTAAAAGCGCAACAAGTTCTATTGCACATGTGATAAAATGATTTTTCTGAAAAATGGCAGATCGAAACGAAAAATTGTACTCCACATTTTCGATTCATACCGATATACAGAATCTTCTCCTCGAAAATTCAGAATTATCACTTTACGTCTTGTGTAAATTTTGTGAAAAGATATAAACACGACGAGTCCACGAATTAAATCTAAACAGGTGCAGTTCCCTGCATTTTTCCAGAGCAATATCTTTGAAAAAGCTAATTAAATTTAAGATGAGTTTCCAAGGGGCTCGATATCAATTCGCGCTTCTCGCTGCCGTTCCTTTTATATTCATCTTCCAACCGTTTATTTCGTACTTCCATGCCACCGAACTCAGGAATCATTAAGATTCTTTAAAAATTCTAAAAAGAATTGTAAAGATTCTTCGAATCGTAATGCATGTACGTTTCATCGAACCTAGAAGCTGCTCAACGACAAGCACCAATTCGTAAGGCTCTCTCTCGTTATAGCAATTAAAATGCTCTCGAATCGTTTAAACGCCGCGCAAACTCCCGACCTTCCCGAAATTATGCAACCCGCGTATCGCTGCAATTTACTTAGAATAATTGGCGTCGTTCTGCCTCGCTGTATACAATTACAAATTCACGCATCCTTGACTGATGGTAAATGCCAGATCGAGCTAGTTCAACTTCTTTCGCATTCAATTCTGATCGCTTGCTGGATGATGTAACGTTTCAACTATTCGCAATTGTGTAGACAGCATGGAATCGATATTATACTTTCTATTATTGACGCTATCCGCCGCTGTCACGTGTACACGTGAGTTCACTATTTCGATGTATGTATTAAGTCGACGTAAGATTTAGTAAAATTTTTTAATAGACTGATAGTTTGTTAATATTGGAACTGATTTATTCCCTCGTCTTTTATTAATTGTTAAGACATATAGGAAATTTATTCTGCGGGTAAATAAGTTGTAAAAGATAATTGGATAATTTTCGACAGAAACATTTGAGAGCATTTTTTGATCAACTATTATAGTGTGTAAGAATGGGAATTAAATATTATTTCATATTTATCACTGACGAAAATGCTATTGCAAGATTTTTTTACTATTTGCAAAATGTAATTTTATCACAAAGGTTGCCCAATATCAACGAATAATTTGTGTATTTACAAACTGTAATCAGCGAGCGTAAGTTTGCTCCAAAATGAGCTGCAGATAAGGTGTTAATGATGGGACTGTTTATGTACCATCGTTTGAAATCGATTCGCTCGCGAATAAACGTTGTCACTGTTGCACAAGTTTGACTGTTTTGGTTACCCTCGCTGGAGTTGCAAATGATGTTAATCTATGAAACACTAAGCTAAACAAAATATTACAAATTATGGCTTGATAACGACTTTGTCGAACTAGCAAGGCTAATATCGTCGTAGGAACATTTATGCGTCAGTTAAAATTAGAATGAAGTAGTTCGAGTTTGAAAATTAACTATTCGTATCCTACTGCCTTTGTTACTCTAAAAAATATAATTTTCAAGCAGAATAGACTGTATAAAAAATTAATATGGCTCTGAAGTTTTTATAACTTCCAATAAAGAGAGTAAAGTTAAGTATTCCGTATTATTAAAAAAAAATAAAGAGGTACTTGACTAGAACATTTCAGCACAAATTACCAAGAATAGGGTAAATTTCTTCTGTAATAATATTAACACTAAGAAAAACAAATTAGTATACTATATAACGATATAAGAAATGGATGCTTTAACATAAATAAGCTCCAACTATAAATTCAAAACAGAAGAGGTAAATTTCATGTCCAGAACTCTATCTGCAAATTTTAACTGAACATATTCTGCCACAAGGACCCAGAAAATATAAGAGAAACCGCCCAATTCAGTGATTCCCAGCCTGTCGGAAGTGTTTTCTGCGGAGCGGCCACGGTTTTTGGTTATTTTTAATATTATTAAGTTAGAATTGTATTCTGAAATTCTTTTATACCTTATATGGGACTGCCATTGATGTTTGGTTATTTTTTTAATATTATTAAGTTAGAATTGTATTCTGAAATTCCTATTTTTAATGTGCTTTCTATACCTTATATGGGGCTGCCATGGATTTTTAATTATTTTTTTAATATTAATGAAGTTAAAATTATATTCTGAAATTCCTATTTTTAATGTGCTTTCTATACCTTATATGAAGCTGCCATGGATTTTTGGTTATATTTTTAATATTATTAAGTTAGAATTATATTCTAAAATTCCTATTTTTAATGTGCTTTCTATACCTTATATGGGGCTGCCATGGATTTTTGGATATATTTTTTAATATTATTAAGTTAGAATTATATTCAAAAATTCCTATTTTCAATGTGCTTTCTTTACCTTATGTGTACCGGTCGCAGGTTATTTGAATATTATAAAAGCGGTCCCGACACAAAAATGTTTGGCAAACAATGACCTAATTGCTCACGTGTTATTACAGAACACGTAACTAAAAGCCTCACTCTTCGTGTACCTCCTAAAAACCACGGTTACCCATTCTTTCTTCTCTCTTCAGGCAAGACAGTACACTAATTACAGGTACCTACGCATTCTACATGGGAAAGTGGCGTCTGTTGAACACAACCGGCATGACAAATTTCCAGCGATACATTCGGCGAAACAAAACCCGGGAGAGCTTGGAAGGAGCTGTTTCTCGTTCCAATTAGGAGCAAGTCGAAAACACGGACACTTTGTCGGCTGTTACCGTTCTGTTCGGTTACTTCGCGGGAATATTAATGATTCGGAGATGGTACTCATCTACATCCAGGCTAACGCGATTCCTGATGCTACGCGGATTCTTGGTACCCTCGCGTTTCATCCCGAGTCTACGATTCATCTGAAAAGTGCAAATGAAAAATCGGCAGCAGCGATACTGCTCGGTATATTCCCATCCCATGCAGATCCATCTCGTTCCGAACTGAATTACCCTCCTCATTTTCATGCTAAAATTATATTACTTCTGGCGATGCAAACTCGATATAAAGGATAAGGGGAAAAACATGGAATATCCATTTTCCGTGATTTTGCAATTTGTAACATATTTTGTTGTTGGCAACTGGGACTACAGAACTGTTGAATCACAAAGGGTTATAAAGTTCAAATACAACGGTACTGTAACGTTAAATATTTGATATAGGTACTGGTTAAAAACGGGAAATGTTCACTTTGCATTGAAACAAATTACGGAATATCCCCACTCATTGCTTAAACAAAGGTAAAACAAGAAATTATTTATTATTATTTAAATTCGTTTAACCTTGCTTCTTCACTGGCAGACTAAAGTATTCAAAATTAACTTTCTCGATAAAGTTGTTTTGTGACATTCCCTGTTTTCCCCCCTTTCCCTTCATATTGGAAGGGCCATGAAGACTTGAAGACCGTTTTATTGCAGTCGATTTTGCGGCAGGAATACTTGAACAACTGTCCACCATAGGTGGACAAAGACAGTGTCTTTTGTACCCAAAAGTAGCCATGAAATCTTCTGTACAGTTATCCTTTTCACTGTTCACGAATTCCAGAAAAATACGCGGGAAGAAAGTTAACGAAGAGCAACGTTGAAAGTGTGGAGCAATTTGTAACCAAAGAGCGTGTCACGTTTGCTGTTCCTTTGCCATTCTTTACAGGAACGCAATAGCGAGGGAGTAACGTCACTGGTGACGAGATTGATATCGCTTTTCTTCATCGAGGAGATAGAAGATATGAATTCTGTCAATTTTTTTGTGGTATTTTGGTCTGATTCTTGGGATACAAGTGGCAGTGTTTGATTATTCTTTATGAGAGCTTTTTAAATATGTACAGCAATCGCAGAATTCTCTTTAGAATGACGAATCATTCTAAAAACTTAAGCGGGAATCCTATTTTTTGGGATAAAACCGTAGCAAAATTTGAGATTTTTTTTAAGAAACTAGCGATTCGATTCATTTGGAATTTGTGCCATGTTTTTAGGTATCTTTGAAGAAGTTGCAGCTTTTTTTCAATTTTTAATAATAAATGTCATGCGATGTTAAGTGAAGGGAAAATAATAAATTGAATATTCTGTATACACTTCAAATTTGTACTTTCGCAATATGCTAATTTAGTTAAACGGAATTAAATGTTCACGTACATTTTGCTCAAAAACGGACGTGGTGTGGTATTACTCGATACTCACCAAGTATTTCGCTCTGCAAATCGAGAAAATTAAAAATAAAATTGATCAATTTGCCCGCTTTTTACGGTCCACTGCTTCGTCCCAGAAGAATTACAGAAACAAAGAGGACACACTGTCGCAATTTACGAGTAATTAAATGCTTTTACGCAACTGCAACGCGATAATGTCTATGCCAAGCAATTACGAATTTGTTGTTTTAGCGGCGTATGTAAGAGCGTATATTGGCCGCTATTCTGTCAGAGCTCTTTCGGTAGAAATGTTAGACATTGCTCCCTAATGGAAATAATTTTTCTTCGTAGCGGGAATTTTTGCGAGACCGGAGAAACGCTAGGCGAGGACCTAAATAATTTTCGTTGTTTCCTAACTGAAGCTTCTACAGCACGGATCCATTACACGTGTTTCTGAGCGCTCTTACGTATTAAATTTATTATACTGAGCTGGCATTAAGCTCGAAACACTCTAGATCCCAATTTATAATGGAAATATTTCCTAAACACATTTATTCTATAAAAACGACGCAAGGAAAAAAATATATAGCCGCTGTGGAATTAGGGATTCTAAACGAAACTCTGCCATATTCTTTTGAACGTTATCTATTGTGATTCAAGAGCTTGGAATGTTTAGAGTCATTTGTTATGAAAGAGAAAATTAATTTTGAATATTGAAATCATAATTGAAGCTAATTCTTTGACAATAATTGAATTGCCCTTGCATACTTAAGAAAGTAGCTCAGGGATACAGAGGTGCCCTGAATTATTATTAGATAAGAGATACAGCAATTTTCCCATTTTTTTGTAATTATTTAGATATGTCAAAGTAGAAGATAATTCTAAAGCGAGACTTAATTGCTTGGTAGTTAATTATTGAATTTCATATCACCTAGAAAATTAAGAAATTCATTTCTTTCCCGCGAGGAAAAGCTCTATTTTTAAAAATACTGTACTATTTTGTTCAGAATCTGGAATTCAAATGACCTATGCTCCGCGCTGGAATTTAAAACTTGACTGTTGCTCCGCCCTAATTTGCATCATCTTTCTACTTTTGTAATATTAATTCCTCTTCTGAAATATATTCTTACCACAAGTTACAATACTGAAAGTTCCCTTGTACCAATAAAAGAAATAGGTGCATCGTCAATTTTAGCACCAAGAGTCACTTTTCCAAGACGAATCTATTCAACAATCGTAACAAAAACGACCAGACAATAATCGCTAAAACTAAAGCTTGAAAATACTAAATCAACACACTACCACCTGGCAATTAAAAATTATCCTCCACAGCTCCATAAAAAGTGCAATACTACTACACATCTATAACTATTAACACTAGAACAACCAACGATTGACGTATACCTACTTCTACCGAAGGGGTCAAAATGACTTATTTTTTAACTTAACTTATCTCGGTATACGTACGTATACTACATATAAATTTTAAAGAACAAACAAACGAAGATCAAAACTATTTTACAGAATTAATTATTTCCATATTTTAGAAAAACTCATCCAAAATTTTAGCAAACGAAATGTACTGAAAATGAGTAATGATTATAAGAAATGCCAAACAAGTCATTTTGACTCCCCTTGGTAGATCTACTGTTAAAAAACACATCATACTTGCTTGCCCCAATTTCTCAAGCACCCATCAAAGTAACCAACTGTAATCACGACTAAATACCAACAATAATCTCAACACCACCAACAACATCTCTAACCCATCAACCTCGCCCCAAAAGACGCAACCACCATCGGCAATCAATACGACATAAAACACCCAATCACAAAAGCAGCACCGAAAGAGCGGTCACAATCGTAAAACCAGATATTACCCCAAGACCCTCCACACGGAAACGACCCCAGTTTCCCGCATAAAGGCACAACATCTCGGATTTTGCCGGGAAGTGTCGAGCCCCGTGATCCAATTGTGGACGGGGTCGAGGGGGCCCGCGAAATTCACGACAATCCCGTCGTCGAGTGTGAAGAATCCCAGGCCAGGGCGTTTGACGAACGAAACGAAACGGAACGTACGCGCAGCTGGCCAGGAGGGCCGTGAAAAATGCCGGGAGATCGAGAAAGTATGCGGCACACGGGGGAAGCGCGAGAGTCTGGATCGAAAGCTCGCCTCCACGTACCTTGGCGACGACGGGCGGAATGGAAGCGGCAGCTTCAGTCGCCCGCGAGCCTCCACCGTGGAAACTTCTGGCTCGCGCCCATCCGGTGGGAACCTGCGTTCATCCGGACACCAAACGTACAGATCGCGATCGATCCAGCGCGCAGTTAAATCATCGACGAGTGATCGTGATCAAAGATCGGTGGCGTTTCACACAGGTGGCTCGACTCCTTTGGAACGATAAGGTCTTGATGCGAGGACCAAAGTGTGACTCGTGAACGAGGATGAGGACGATTCTGTTCGCACCTCTGTGTCTGTGCACTCACGACTTCGGCGAGTAAATCGAGACCAAGTTGGAGACCATGCGGCTTCCGTGCTTGATTCTGGTCCTTTGCGCGACAGGTAAAGCAACCGGCACTGTCGGAGGCGCGGGTAATTTTAATCCGGCGCTCCTGTCGAGGGTAATTGGGAAATCGAGTGGAAAACTGAGTGAACCAGCGCGTGAACAAAAAGATCGACGAATTAGGGATTTAATTTTGCATTTTTGGGGATTTTTTTTTATTGCACTGTTGGCTGAGCTTTAGATTGAAGTCATTGAGATCCGTCGTCAGTGAAAGGCAATAGAAAAGTTGGTAGAAGTGTTCGTTTTATTCGGGAAATTAATTTCAGCGTAAGGTGTATTTGCGACGTGTAATGCGGGAAGGTCCTTTGAAATTGAGTCTTTTCAACGGAGGTCTCAACAGGCTGGTACGAGAAAGGGGCTAATTTTCAAATTGTAGGGGAAGAGGTGTTGTGAGAAAAGTTTCTGTCCTCTCGAACGTGGAACAATTAAAGAGATACAACTAACAATTAAGAGTATTTGCAATTTCCATTGCAATATAACGAGATATATTAAATATTGGTTTTATTTTTAACACCCGAAAAAGAAGAAAGGACGTTTACCCAGAATAACAAGGTCAAGAACAAATATGAGGAAATTTAAAAGCAACATGCCACGATATTGATATAAATTACAGCGAACTCTATTCAACAACATTTAAACACAATAGTAAATTAAAAAATAACAAAATTTCTTGCATCCACCCCGTTTTCAGACCAACAACCCCTTTCACGTTTCACAAGATTTAATCATTTGTAACGAGAATTATTTCCTCGGAGAATTCCGTTGGCACGTGAGAACAGAGACCATTTAAACTTCTGTGACAAATGCACTTCAATTTGCAATGTCGTATCATTCTTTCACCGTGGATGAAAAATAAAAGTTTGGAAACGAAATAGTTTCCCAGATTTTTTATTCGATACTGTTTCCAGATTTTAGGGGAAAACGTCGATTCCCCATTGAATATTTAACGAAAAACTACTCGGGAAAGGTAGCACAATTTTAGCATTTTTTGACATTTTATCGACGACACAATTTATGTTTCACCAGGTACAATATTCAAAGCATGGAATGCCAAACGATATATATGTACGAAATGCGGTTATCGACGGTTACACGCCATGTTAATTACTAGGGTAAAAATAATCGTGACTAATTATAGTCGTAAGAGAAACCAGAGATTTTGATAACGCGGCTCAAAAGATCCTTATCACTGTGCTGCAAAGTAGTCGGAGTGCTGAGAGATAATAGAGAGAACGCAATGATATCATGATTGAATGTAACGAATCAGGTACCCAGAAGAATTCGCATGCTGATAATTAAGTTCTGCTTATCAGTACATTTTGCAAACTCGATAGAAAAGAGGTTTTATGTAACATATTGAGTGTAGTAGACTCAAATCTACTAAGTAATAAATGAACATTATAAATTTACTCTATAGTCAATTGAAGATAAGAAAAATTATTCCCATTGCATTTATTTAACAGTTCGCTAATAAATATTATTTTGGGGGAATTTAAAAAAATTATTCACTTTTACCTATTTTGCAACAATTCGTTTCCTTCCCTCCAGTAACTCTTAACGCAATAAATTACAGAGCCAAGGCTCGTCTATTTGCGTATGCACTTTGTCTTTCAACCATCGCCACAGTAAAGCCCGTTTATTTCAACGTCTAAAAGAATGGGAAGAATTTTGATTCGTTGACACGTGAATCTAAAATATTCGATTACATAACCTGACATAGGCCCAATAAAAAATAAGGCCACGTATGCTATTGAATACCTAGAAGTCCGAAGTGAATAGATCGGCCATCTATTTTCGTTAGAGGGTGCACGAATCTGCACGCAGAAGGCCAGACAGGATGGTATTGGATCGCGTGGCGAAAAGTAACGTAACCAGAAAGAAATTTTGATTGATAAAATTATACGCGAACGATAAATCCCTAAAACTTATTACAGTATTCTTAAAACTAGATTCCTAAAAACGATACTTTCATTGATTTATTTTTTATTTTTTTAGTAGCAACAGCTACCATCAACAACCTTTCACAGGATCTCAATTTTGATATAAACATAACTTACGTAGTACTTCACTGACCGCTCGCCAAAAATTGCACCCGCGATAAACTTCCATCAGATAATAATTGCGCAGAGGTTGTGACAAAAATCTCCATTGCGATCGTGAAACAATTACGCGTAGAAAGTGCACAATTTAGCCTTGTGCTATATGTATCCTACGTTTCTTTCTCGAGCGGATGAATGAAAGTAAAAATCGTGGGAAGATACAGCGCTCGCATTATTCACGAGCGCGGCGTGCGCGCGGATGTATGTACGTGAATTCTGCACGGCACACGTACAGCGACAAGGGACCTAAAAATAACGAGTCGCTATAATATTTGAACGCTAATTAACGACGCCTTCGGGACTGGTGTAACTCAATTATCAAAGTTCACCCACCCACCTACACACCGGCGAATTACACGTTCGCAGAAACGCGTAACGTCGATATGTGTCAGCCGTTTAAACTCAAGCTGATTTGTAAATCAAGTATTCTGGACATTCGTTGATACTTGAATATCGACAATAAACAGAGAACAGATTTATGGCGTGATAATTATACGAACACGGCAGAACCCGACCAAGGCAGTGTTACTTTGGTACTCTTGGCAGAGGGATGTGACAGGTTGAACTATTGAACTGAATTTTCCCAAAGTTTTGCGGAAAGATTGGACACGCCACTGGGAAACACTTCGAATTGACTGTTTCATGGTTAATTTTGCGATTAATATTGACTTTCCTTAATATATTTCCTAATAAAAACTTCATCTTCGTAATAAATTGTATTCGTGTATGTTCGGAGTGGAGTAATAATTGAGGATAACGCGATAGATACTGTGTCCTAAATTCTATGAAATTCATACGAGACCGTATTTTGGAAAGAAAGTTGATTTCTGCTTAAAATGTTTTTTTTTTGTTTCTTAAATATGATCACAGTAGTATAAAAGTAACGTATCATTTTATTTGGAATTGATTTTGAAAAAGGATACTGCAATCAGCGTAAAAGCAAGATGGAGGTACATCACTTTAAAAAATAGGATGGATATAGAATAAATACAGTACCATTGTGATGTATGAATACGAAGCGGAGGAATTTTATTTTAAGCAGAGGATTCAAATGTCAGCAAGCTAAAATTCTTCGACGATAAATCGCAGATAAGAGAAACGTGCAATATTATTTGGAAATATTGTATTGGTGCCTTGACGTTTCTAACAATTTGCATTTATAAAGTATCGACACAGAGAATCGAGATATTTCCGATGTGAAATATGTCTCGCTTCATCGTTTATCTATACAAGCCTTCGAATCTTGATTACCCTCCCACCATATCGAATATTTGCAATTACTAAAGCGTCAATGAAATAGTAAGGGAAATTTCACTCCATTCCCACCATAAACGCTGACACATTACCTCCAAGTTTATTTTAATCCCACATGGCTGGTCATTTTTAAACCAATAAAAACTTCAAGCTCCACTCGAATCACTTTAATTCCATTTGTCCCACGTTCCTACAAAATTTATTACTTCTTTCCTACGCAGAGGTTTATGAGCAAAGCGAATGGAGAACAAATTGAATAACTGGCGATTAATATTTAACAACTAGTATTTAAAAAATTCCTAATAAGCAGATAAATTTCGTCTAATAATTCTTTACGAGCTACAGTATTTAACAAAATGCTCACTTTCGATTTCAAAGACTCAATTCGTACTTCCCGATCTAATAATTATTTGCTATTAAACGAGTTTCAAAAAAGGTTTAATACAGACTTAAGGGAGAAGCCACTGTGAAAATTTTTTTCTTTCGATTTTTTTTTATGCATTTTCATAATATTTCGGGTCTGAAAAATATACCTGCACAATTTCAAATAGGAACTCGAAAAATTCTGGGAGCTACGGAAGGTTTTGTATAGGTAGCGCAACGCTCAGATTCGAGTGCAGGCATAGGTAACTTGGTGTCCATCGCTTAAAAGTTTATGTCCAAAAATCCAAATGTATCTAATAAGAGGGATTATGAGCTTGTATATTGTTTAAAACTAGGTAGAAAATCACTGACCACGATGAGACCGTATACAGTTGCGATCTTTGAGTTGCAGAAAATAACTTCTGTCGAAACTTTAGACGCGGGTATCTCGAAACGATATTTTTCAAAACGGACGCATTAATAATTCAGTCAATTTTTATCGGATTCACTTGAAATTTTCAGGGAATATTCGTAATACAATTATCTTCAGTTAAGCGTACCAGTTTTTTGATCGAATAATTCATTTAATAGTAACATTAAAAAACATGTTGATTTTTTATACTTTTTTGTCAAGATTTCTTCTTAAGTCCGCCATTTCTTAAAAAAAATAAATATTTTTTTAAATCCGTCCGCTTAACTGAAGCTATTGAAATATACTTTAATTTTTTAATTCGGAGCAAATTTTGGAAAGTTATTTGACCGCACGTTTTGCAATTTTTTTTACAAAGCCTAACGTTATCGTATGCTGTGTCCATACTGCAGAATTTTTTTTCAATCTGGCAATATAAAATATTACTTAAATATATGTATTTTCAGTTGGTAATAAAAATTTTTCGTAGAAAGTTACATTTCATTATAAAAGAATGTCTCGAAAATCTTTATTTTCGACCGTCACAGTGGCTTCCCCCTTAAAGCACATTCAGATCATATTTTCTAGATCACACTGACAGTATTCCCGGAGTGTTTCCGAATATATATTCACAGCGAGTTAAGTAAATCTTTCTCGGCATTAGCGATCACTCGGAAAGGCCTACCAGCTCGAAACAATATTCCATCAAACCTTGCACCAGTATTAATACCCTAACTGCACCTCCCTTCTAATTACCAGACTTGCAAGTCCCCACCACCATGCTTTCTAACAGTCCAACTTCCTACGTATTTTGAGAGCATAACCACTGCCTACAATATTCCAACCCCAATTACCAAACGAATTAGTAGCAACTCATGATTGCCATCCACGTTTCCCAAACTTCGATCTGACTTGGGACACGCCGGGTATCAACCCTTTACACACCTCTGCGGAGTAGACAGAGGATTTCCCCTGGTCTAACCCCGATTCCCAACACCCTCGCTCTCCATTAAGCCTGGGTGGGGCTGTCGCGTTCACAGAACGCTCCAAGTCGAGCCTCTTGCACAGCTTCAGCGCTGGTGAGCCAGCTCAGGTACCCCGGGATCGGGAGTTCCCGTCTTGAGGACATACTTGGCGGAATGATCGCCCATGAAACAAGCCCCAAGCCCAGGGGACGGCGCACAGTGACAGTGAAGAATCGTCGATTTACGAGCAAATCGTGTATAAATTCGCCAGCGTATAAATGAGAATTCGACGTCGAAAGGAACGAAAGGATCGACAGTCACATGCGAGCGTTAAATGAGAATTCGACATCGAAAGGGACGAAAGGATCGACAGTCACATGCGAGC
The DNA here is from genome assembly GCA_929113495.1 of Andrena minutula. NCBI lineage: Eukaryota > Metazoa > Arthropoda > Insecta > Hymenoptera > Andrenidae > Andrena > Andrena minutula. The sequence continues at coordinate 45,021,309 of OV815994.1, forward strand.
GTTAACGTTTATTATATCCGCCGCTTATTTGACATAATATGCCTCGAACCAAAGGGCCATTTGCGCATGGTGCCAGCTGAAACGCGAATTTACATTGAATGTGCGCAGCGTGCGTGCCGTTCTATAGACGGTAGCGCGTTCGACGCGATCGCGACTGAATCCGCGAAAAAATGAAGCTCACGTTCCCGTAGTTGCGTCATTTATGACCACCATAAACGTCCACTGAATGCTTTCCAGTGAATGCAAATCTTTACAGCACTCGCGTTTTTTCGTAGCGTTTGATACGCAAGGAATAGCTTTGGTTCAGACAGGGTAGTGTTGGGGGGGATGACTCGACGGAATTATCCTGATAAACAGTTTTTCTGGAACGATTCGTCGTGAATTTAAATGAGTCAGCGATGGAAATCTCGAGACGCATGAATAAATGAACGTATATGATAAGGGGAATAGAGGACTAAACCTTGTCAAGGTGTAACGGTGCTTGCTTAAGGATAATGCACCAACATGCTCGTAACTTTAGACTGCGAATATAGATAGGGGACTTTTAAACTAAATGCGATTGAATAAATTGCCATTTTTCTTTAAACTGGGCAGCATCAATTTAGCTACTCTTGCGTACATATAGAAAACAGCTTGGTGTTTCTCAAGACCCGAGTGAATTAAAGCAGCAAATGCTAAGACAACCGCGCTATACATTCCAAATTGAAAAAATGGCAAATATTGAATTTTCCTTAGAAAAATATTTTACATCAACTGTATCAATAACACTGCGGTGGTGAAATAATATTCCAAACTCAAGTGACCATTTTGCCTCGCGAAAATACTGACCCAACAAAAAGCTCTAGACACCTCTTCTAAAAAAAGCTTTCATTAGAGATTTGCTAAATAACTTTGAAACGAATGACAGAAAATACTACCACAGAACCTACTCAGACGTGGTTTAGGTTTCCTGAAAATAGCCGAAACAATTGGCGACCTAGATCAACGCGCCAGTATTCCCCTAGGTTCTTCCTCCGCTGATAAACGAAAGGGGAGGATGCACCGTGCAAATGGCACTTCAAGTTTCCACCATAGCAATTACCATACGTGAACACGGCACGGTTACAGCCGATGCACCACATAACTTTCTCGGATGATGTCATTCACAGTCCACGGAACGAACGGACAACATCAAACGCATTGAACTGGGTTAGGAACACTTGGCGATACGCGGAAGTTTAATTCGCCTTAACACTCGAGAGCGAATACCGTAAAAACCCTCTTTCAACGCTATCCGTGATCCACTTTCAGGAAGTAACGACCGTCCTCTTGTTTCACTGTTATCATCATCGTCGTTATGATTCTCATTGCGATCAGTTTTTACTGCTGCCTGACCATTTAATGACTTGGGCAATTGCCATTAATATCTCAGCGTCACTTGGCAATTTTCAGTCAAATTGTGTCGTCAATATTTCTCCTGATTTGAAGGAAAAGCTTCAGCAACGATTGCAATAAATTTTCATTTTTATAAATTTGAATATGTCAAGTGAAAAAGTTACTAAATTTATTTGTTTCGTGAGAAAACTCCTATTTCCCTTAATTTTAATTGGAGTACCCTGAAAGTGGACACTTGTATTTTTAATTGAAATTCTGAAAATTAATTTATTTAACTACAGATTTTATCACCACCCGACTGTATTTTTGGTAAATTCTCAGACACTTCTTGCCACTTTAATATTGTTTAGTAAAAATTATTACAGTTACCACTTACTGACTAATTTTGATTTAAAAAAGCATTCTCTGCGAAGCATAAAATCAATTTTCTGTAATGATACGCCTTGCGTGCCACATATCTGTGTAATATCTGGTTTAGTTGCAGTTGGTTGCACCAGCGGTACAGGATAAACTACGGGCCATGCATTTCTGTTAAGACAGATTGCCGTACAACTATTAATAAATACCAGAGACTATTAACCTTCTTAGCTGCGGGCGCCGCGCGTAGGAAAAATATACACTTTCACACGATTATTAGACACCACTGGCCAAATCTCGGGCAAGCAAACCATTCCTTCTAAATAGTTTCCTAAATTTCAACCGCCATTATGATAATAAACTTAACATACATTTCCCTAAAGAAAATAACCAGCAGACATTCGCGATATTATTAAAAAATGCTCTGCAATCTACTCCGTTTCGTAACTTCAAAAAAAAAAACATGCAACTATATAACGAGTTGACAGAGAAGGCAATATTCCCAAGTAACATAACTTACTAAAAAACGAATATTTCATCACAAATACCGTTGCGTAAAAACAATTACTGTCGCAGCCGGTATCGCGATTCTCGGTTTTACAACCATATCGACGCTTTTCTTCAAGCACAACGCTTGCAAAATTTATTCTGTCTGCATAGTGCAACTGTTCATCCGTAAAACACGGGCACCGTTGCATAATCTTTGAACTGGCGTTCAAGGACGAGAAATACAAATGAACCGACTTGTAACGATCGCCGCGGAGGCTCGCCTAGTATTCGATTCGATATTTTATTCGATTTCCTCCGATTGTCTCCATAAAAGGAGAGGCGCAAGATGAAAGAAATTATTGCAGGCAAGAGAGCGACCGTAACACTGAACTACATAGCTTGAATGCATATTACCAGCGGTGCGTGACGTAATAAATTTGCTGTGGCTGATACCTGACTGCATTCACCACGGCTGCCATTGGAAATATCAATTATTTCAACGAAGTAGAAATCGTATAAATATGAAATGTTAGTTTAATGCTCATCAGCTGCGTTTCCTTCCGCAAGGGAAATATATCTGTGCAGTTACCCGCAAACAATATTCACTCCCCGCATATGTATATAGTATTTAACATATTTAATCAATGTTAAATTCAGAATTACCAATTCAAATTCACGTTGGCTATCTACACCTTGGTGAATCTACTTTTGGTTAGCTCCATTTACCAAAGAAATTGTGAAAAGAATTTTGATAGAAAGATGGAATGAATTAAACGCGGGCTTTTTAAAAACTGGGCCAATCTAGGGATAATATATTAAAAGTTCTAATATTTTGTTAATTAATTTATGTTAATTTATAAACACTGGCTTTAGGCGAATACTTTTGTGCGCCTTCTTTGCTACTTTCAAGAATAAAGATACTGTTTTAAATGAAGTGTGTATAATTTTTTAATTGGAGACACTGTTCTGGAATATATTAATCAAGGTTTATATTAACGTGAATGGGAATTGGTTGTTCTTATTTTAACATTTAAATTTCGTTTCGAATAAGGAATGAAAAATCGCGAATAAATTCTCAAGGTTAATTCGTAAATAACGATTAACGATTTTATTCAACGAAAGACTATTAATTTGTCGAGAATAAATCTGTAACATTATTCGAGCCAGATTTATTCGAATAAGAATTTATTCATTAGAGCTGAGCGACGAATAAATGTAATGAATAAGCGGCATGAGGGTGAGGGACACGCTTCTCGAATACAGTATTGTCCGGATAAGTTGATAATTTCGGGTTCCAGAGAACATCTTTTATTGAGGATAGTAGACAAATTTCACACCTCGGATTTTACGCTTTATTGAGTTTTATGGCTATCAACGCTCGAGAATAGGAGACAGAGAAGACAAGGATAACACTAACCAAGGGAAAAAGTTCCACATTTCTTATCAGATCTTCACGGAAGTGACACCAATCGATTCCTTGTGTCTTCCGGGTGAAAATGATACCAAACCCGACATAATTTGGGCGACAATCAACATCATTACATATAAAATCAATTTACAGAATTTAAAGCTAACTTTGCTAAAAATAGCAATCTATACCTTCTGACGTATACATATAGTGGGTGGATACTTTTGTGAGTAATTATACTCCTACAGGAAAAGTAGCTTCTGTGCTTGACAACTGAAATTGACGAGTACCTATTTCCTAAACGATTCTAATGCCAGCAATAACACCAAAAGCGAAATGATATCTGTTATCTTAAATTTCGATAAAACTACACTTATACATACAGGTTGAAAACCTAACTCAAACAGTACTTACATACATATATCGGAACTAGAAATTTGCCGAGCGGGACTTACTGACAGAAGAGCCACTTAAGGTGCAGTGAAATGTTATCTATATGTACTGACTCCATAATAGGTAACTATATGTTCGAAGCAAAGGCTGCCAGTTTTGTAGGAGCTCACGAGAAATATTGTGAACCGTCAATACCTGTGCCACTCTTTGATTTATCGTAGTCTGACCAAAAGGACCCTTCATCGATTCTCGCATCCAGCTAACGAAGTCCTTTAAATTCCGATTCAACTCCATGGACCACTTCAGCTTTTGAAAAGAACCAACCGGGAAGTCAATTCAAAGAAAAACTCGATTCGTCGAACTAAACCGCGTATGTACTGAGGCATTGGGGCAGCCATTGGTTTGACTTAGAAAAATACGATTTAGTTTGAAAACAACCGAGCAGCCATAAGAAAATAGTAGGGTAAACCAACCAGTGAATGACCGAATTGTTGAATGAGAAGCCCAGTAAATGACCGCATATTTTTATTAAGAATTGTACTTATAAATGTTTGTTTAATACGCATAACTAAAAATATGGGATATTAAAAGTGCAACTACACTCCATTTATAAACATATAATAATTTTTACATTTATAATTGATATTTCTTTGCCTAATGGTCATTCACTGGTATGCGGTCAATTACTGGTTGGTTTACCCTATAGTCATTTTTCTTTTTTAAGTTTTATTCTCTTACTGCGTGGATTGTTTCTAGTGATAAGACATTTATGTACCTATATTCTATGGGACTAATACGTAGATATGAACGATTATAAAGTGTAAAGCACTTTTTCAATGCTAAAGACTGGTGTATAAAAATATTACATTTTTTTCATGTCGGTAATACTTAGTTAGTGAGTATTTTGACGGTGTAAACTTTGGAAAGTGAAAACAAAGCTTCAGAAACAATTAGTAACGATTTGAAGCTTTTACAAACCCAAATTTTGATAACCATCCCAAATGTAAGCTTCCTTATTTATGTAGCACTACTCTACCTACAGCAATGTTCCCTCAAATACTTAATGGGATTTAAAAAATAAAATGAATACATCGTTATGTAAAGGGGTACTAAAATTTTTGTTTTTTATTTAAATATCTCCTATATAACCAGAGTAATGAGAAATGCAAAAGTGAAGAGAACAAACAACGAACGTCTCGTAATCTGCCTATTAACCAATTTTTTGTACCCCATTTTTCGACATCTTCGCATTACACAATCCCTCTCCACCACATTCACACCTCCAAAAGTTTAATACCCGAAAATTTTGAATAATTTTCCAGGCATATCAGCCGCCATAATCCAACCGTACAATGTCAGTACTAATCCAGCGGTTGCGCGTGAGCCAGTAATCCATCAGCAAAATGAACGCGTAAAACGTTTCGCCTGCCCCATAGGGTTCTTCCGATTGAAAGGATATTGCTATTATTTAAGCGCGGGCATGGCAACCTGGAGGGATGCTCACTTTCACTGCAAAGACAGAAACGCCACCCTGGCGGTTCTCGATAGAAACGGGAAAGATAGGATGCTGAGAAAATACTTGATGAACGATCAATTCAGTAAGTAGGATACAACTCAATACAAAAGTCTTATACAAGTTCGTTCTTGAAATATAAAGCCTCGTTATGAGGAAGAATGATTACAAATTCAGATGAAATATTTGAAAATATTGGGAACATAAAATAAAATTCCATTCAGTGTGGAAAAATTATGTGTCCACATTGGTCACTAGCAGAAAAATAGAATATTTAAATATCATTTCAGCTAAATTGGAGAGATGGATCGGTGGGATATTCAACTGGCAAAAGATGGCTTGGGGATGGGGTGTAACCGGCGAGGAAATGGTTTTCCAAAATTTTGGCAAGCCTCAATCCGATCAGACGAAGCAACAATATGCGTGGCACTGCGTCACGATCGACCCTACCCTCAAATACAAATGGAGTCCACGAAGCTGCGTGGACCGGAAGTATTACATATGCGAAGTGCCAGCTGGACGTATAGGTAACATATCAAATTTCCGTTCCCGAAAAAAGCTGATGCTCGATTTTAAAATTCGAATGCTATTAAAGTACCATTCTGCATTAAATATTAAGTTTCGTGGGAAGAGAATCAAGATATTATAAGTTTTTGGAGAAGCTATTGGAAGTTGATAAGAATTGCAATTTATTTGATATCTAGCCAGAAGACGCAAGAAGACCACGGATCCCTACGCGCCGCAAAACCAAAGATTAAAGCCTCGGAAGAAAGGCAAGAAGTATTCAAAGGAGCTGCAGAAGCCGAACAAACAGAATAAACCGCGACCGACACGGAGAAGAAATTGGGCGGAACAGAATGCGGACAACTACTGGCTGCATGGCGTGAAGCTGGGTTCAAGGCCACCTTCCAAGTAAGATTTCTTATATCCTTGTGTACGAAAATACGTTCGTGAAGTGTTGCAAGACCTGGCAAAAATAAGTTCCATTTCACATTTAAAATTTAAAACATAAAATTTAAAATTTAAATTTTAAAATGGAAATTGTTCCATTCTATCAAACCGTGCAATGCTATAAAGTATACGGTATCAATCCAAGACTTAACCAAAGCTATACTTTCATTTACACAAGAATAGTGACGAAAGAACTTTTATTTTCAATTGAAATAAGTACGATTTCAATGAATTATTTTGCATCACAACTGGAAGTAGAGCGTGGCACCTTTAAACGCGAGGAAGTGCTGAAATCTATTAATTTATACAGTGAAAGATTTAGTAAGAGATCTCTCATTCTGTATTGCTCTTAGTTATTCAAACGACGTTGTGTTTTAACCTTATTTCAGTCGTATATTTTTTCAAATATCAGAATTGAGTCACCAGCCTAAAGTAAAAGTGACGGCAATCTTACTTTGGATCTCAAACAACCAACAATCTTTCCAACCTCGTGACACAGGCAAAAGTATGTAGCTAATGTTACCGAAATCTTTGTTCAGCAATAGAGTGGAGCCAACGAGGAACCGAATGCGGCATCGCGCTAACAGAACTCAACCGAATTCTCCTGCGCCAAGGGTAGCGCAGATCCTGCCACAAGGGCGAGAATACCGAGCGTTTCTGGGTGACGGTCCTAGCAATGGTCCACAGAGTCTAACGGGCATCAGCGGGGCTCTTTCTCAACTTCCGGGCAGGATGAACGACTTGGCGAGCGAGGAAGTAATCCTAAAGCCATGAACAAACGTTGCTCGCGGTGCAACGGTATTTCAACTCTTTACTTGATACTTGAACCATCGATACTAACATCCTAGAACCTCTTGCACACGTTCCCTTCTCCTTTTACATTCTCTAGAGATACGGAAAGTTTTCGAATGCTATTTATATTATTTAAATCGTCAGGTTGTACGACCACGGATTTCTTCAACGACCTCCTAATTCACCAAGTGAAGAGTTAATTTTTAAGAGTTTCGTTCTTGTGAATAGTATAAACGTTGCCAACAGTACGGATGCCGTTTTAGATGTTATTGAAAACCGAGCACAGACTGAAGTAATTTATTCACTTAATATCGGCGACACAGTCTCTCATGTTCCTCTTTTTCCTCTGGATAGGAGTTAGATTCTCGAGGTTAGTGTCTAGTTAGCGACATTACCTGGAATCGGTAGATTAATAACTGTAACGTTGATGTATCGTATATAAAGCGTTCAGATTTCATCGACCACTCATTCTTCTACTTTATCTTATTTAATTAATGTGCATGAAACGTGGGGGATCGAATTTACTTCATTTTCGAAACTGTTTTTCTCGAGTGTATAAGAGTACGATGTTTACAAGCATTTATGATAAAAAAAGAACAATTCGTATTAAACAGAATTCAAGATATATAGACTCAAAATGAAACCTTCGCGAAGTTCGAAATTTTTGTTAATCAATTATTCGACTTCATTAAGTTACTTTTCTGTCGTGGAAAAGTCTACTTAGCGAAGAAATCCTCCTCAAATGCCTTTGATTTCTTACCACGGAAAAGTACTTTACTTCTCGCGTTGAATACACGTTTAGAGTAACAATGTAATGATTGTAGTAAATAATATATCACGAGTAATCGAACTGCTTGATTATTAGTAACTGTATCTCGACTAAACTTAAGTTTCCACGTCATCTTAAAAAAATATCATCCTGTGGTTGGTGTGTCTATTAATATTTCTCAGAAAATCAGAAATTACATTCGATGTTCCCCAAAATATCATTTAGTAAGTATTATCGATGTACCGACAGATATTCAAAGATTTTTATTTTTTATGTTTTAATTTATCTATATTATATAGATAAGTACGATAGAATAAAACTTTTTTACTCCTACAACGTTTCAGGATTTATGTTGATAAGGCTATATTTTAATTGTAAGCCAAGTATTTCTAAAATATTGCCCGATGTGTTTAAATATCTTATAAATACAAAATCCTATTCGAATGCATGTAAACACTGCTGATGCATATATGTGTAATATCCTAACAAACGGGAAGAAATATGGAGGCTCTACATATCTACTATTATTCATTATACTGCACTGGCAGACGCCATTCAACTCCGATTACGACAAATTAATCCATCGTCCGTAATAATTTATGAGCTACTTTTGCATCGTTTTGTTTGTAAATACGTCGGCGCAAAAGTCGTCGACGCCTACTTTCTGTATCTAACGTAATGTACATGGTATTAATAAAAAGTGTACGTGAAATCAGCGCTGCAAAATATAATGCTCTAATATACAGCAACGAAAGCTATATAGCTCCGTAAATATTTCTCTGAAGCCTTTAACACTAAACGTACCGGTAATTTACACATACCTATTCTTACCATAAAGGGTCATTTGAAAAGATGTGCAAAGAATTTTTCTCGGTAAAAAATAAGCTAAGAGAAAAACGTAAAGCGAGAAATTTAATAATAAGATAATATAAGAATTTACAGAAAGTCAGATGAGTGGAAGAAATTTAAAGTAAATTTTGAAAGGGGTCATTTGACCCCGCTTGGTACGTTTAGTGTTAACTTTCTATTATATTATAGTTTCAACATTTCTTTCTCGAAATATATCACTTGTTCCGATAACTCCTCCAATCAAACTTTCTATTAACGAAATAACGCCATGCACGCGATATTTCAATATTCGATATATCGTTTGTAAAATAAAAAAATTCAAATAAATTATCACTCACTTTTATGTAGATACAGAGTGCGTCGCCCTTTGGCTGCCCATTGGAGTCCCTATACAACTTGATCCTGTTCTTCCCCTTCTCGTCCCGCGCTATGAGGCCGCATTTATTGAAGAGTTCCGTAAGCTCCTCCATAGTGATGTCCAATGGTAGGCTGGACACATAAATAGCAGTATTGTGTGCTTCGTCCACTTCGAACCATGACGGCGGCTCCTGTGCTTTTCTTTTAGCTTCCAGCCTCTTCTTCTCCTTGTCAACTTTCGCCGACTGCTGAGGTTCCTCTGCTTCTGCCGTATCCGCTGCATTTGGATCCGAGAACCCATAACTCATCTGATATCTCGCCATAAAGTCATCGTCAACCTGAAACACGAATATTTGCGGATATTCTAAATTTTGGTTTTATATCTGTGGAAAACTGATTGATTACAACGAAATTATAAAGAACTCTTTCTGTCCGTAATGGACTAGAAATGTACCGACTAGTGGCCGACTAGTTATTATGGATAAGTTTCCGAGTAATTGCCAAAAAAATTGTCGGAATGTTCCAATTTGTTGACATTATTAAACGCAAAAGATGGTCCTGCGTAGTACGCAGTATCAGGTGAAACAATCATATGAAAGCAAAATGCTGTGGGTTGAGTAATTTCTACACCAAAATCTACAACATGGAATTTTACAGGCGAATTTAAACAAAAATTGTGACAATTACACAACGAATCAATTTTTTTCCCACAGTTTAAGAGAAGAAAATCGTCTTTATGTGGAAATTCCATGTTATAGAGAAAGGAATTCTACACCTCCAGTTAAAGATTCAAGTGAAAAAATTCATTCGATCAAAAGTTATGATGTACAAAGTGGTGTACGGTGTTTAAAAATGTAGTTTCGAGATAAACGGTTTCAAAGGTAAGTCCCCTAAACCAATACCGCTCTGCAAGGTCGTTACTCGACGGTGCACTCAATTACGTTCACTGCTATAATTTTCATAATTATTCCAATTTCCTCATGAAACTTTGTTGTAAATGTTCACAAAGAATCACACTTTCAGAATTAATACTAATATATCAAAAGCTTTTTCGAGATTTCAATACTCCTGTACCCCCTTAAGCCGATTATCTGTCCACTTTTGTAATCGACGAATAGACGGCCAAAACCCTAGTCGGTACATCTCTACCAAGGACACACCTCACCTTCGGAAACCAAGCACTTTTCTCCTTGTCCCAAAAGTACATGCTGCCGTCATTGGGGTCCGTGTACGTATGGGTATCATTTTCAAAGCCAAATGTTCCTTCTCGAGGCTGAGTCTCCTTAGTGCCTGAATCATCTGCTTTTGCTTCTTCAGTTTCCTTGACTACCCAATCGTTCTTTTCTTGATCAAATCTATATGTTATGTTGCTCGTTGGATCCTTGTATATATAGGACTGACCATCGAATTCATACTGTTTCTCAGGCTCCTCTGTTTTCTCTGGCTCTTGACAATCAGCCATCTTGATTGTTAACGATACTTCATTTGAGGAATGCTATAATAAACTTTATGCAGCACCTGTTTAACACAATTATGAAGAAGTATTATTTAAACTGGCAGCTGAAGCTTGGACTCTGGCAAACTACATATATTTCTGACACTTGTCAGTGCGACAGATAAATACTACGAACAAACAAAAACCACTTGTTACTTAACAATGCCGAATTTTTAAATAGCCAATAATATTCGAACTATACTGTTATCATACAGTAACTATTTCCTAACCTTTCAGTACTGTTACGAATTATATTATAGCTTGCGAAATAACGTGAATGTTTAAACAAATGGGTTGTAGTACAAACAATCGGAGATTTAATATCGAGGGTACTCTACGGAAGCGAGAAATTAGAAATTAAAATAAGCGATCGCAATCAGTCATACAATAGTTGAGGTTAAGTTCAATGTACTAAAAAAATAATTTACAATTAGAATATTTAAATATCATATTTTATATTAAATGGAATTATCTTAGTAACACCGTTTACTTCTTTACGACTTTCCTCGATGCATGACATTATTTTCTAGTACACGTACGCTTAATTTATAGGTTAGGTATGTATATTCTACTGAAAAATCAGCGTTATTAAAAAACGTACCGCTTAAAACTTTGCCGGTGCTTCACACTATTGTTAACTCAGTTAACACTTAATTACACTATCAAAACTGTAATTCCTATGCTACGAAACAAACATTGGGTTTCACGAATCTGACAGCAACACGCTTTGATACACGTTTGCGACACTACTGCGCTCTGGAAAATTTTTTGAAACCACCATTCAACTTTCCCGCCAGTAAAGCGTGCGGAAATCGATATATTTTTGAATTCGTATTTGTGAATTTTTATTCTACTATCGGGACAGTGTTGTAATAAATAATACGTAGAAAAATTAATTTTGAAAATATAATGAAAGTCAAAATAATTTTGCTATTATTACAGAAGATATGTATGTACAAATTTACATCTCATTTGTGAAAGAATGCATTAGCATAAAATTACAACAAAGTTTGCAGACATTTGCTCTTACTATTCGCTGTATAATTAATATTCGTATTAGAGTATCATTTGTAGTATAATTAGTAACAATAAACCGAGAAATATAGTTTGCGCTAGTTTACGTGGTTGCTGCAAATGGAGCACCTCTTTTTATGCAAAACTAGCTTTACTACTCGACTTCGCCCGAAATTTAAATTCTGATTTTATAAAAAAAAATTGTTTATTTTTCTTCATCTGGATTAGTCAGGCATATATAATGAGCTGAGACACATTTCGTGATCCCAGAGTTTACAGTGCCAAAGTTTTTAGGCGACAGACAAACACACAAACATATAAAAGCTTTATGCTTTATATATGAAAATTCTGTTTTTATTTAATCACATCCTCCTTCTTCGAAAAATGCATAAATTATTCCCGTACTCTCATACAATCTTATTTTTAAAAATCCACTATCCTACGAATTCACCCACATTCTACTTAAAACGTATCCTGTGAACAAATATCCTGTAACAAGCTTCTTAAATTCTATAAAACCCCTATCCAATGATTTCTAACAAACAAATCTCATCAACATCTCCCGTTCAAACTCACTTCCCTCTATTACAATATTTCCATAATTTCCAGCTACTATAATAGAAAAATATGGCAGCCATACAAATAAGCGTGCGGCAACAAGAAGGCCCTCCATATCGACGTATCAAACATTCATCCCTTCGCACTTCGGACACCCTCCATCCGTGAAACCAAACTCCAACCCCGGAATTATATCGTGAAAGCAAACCTCTTCGCTTCAACCTCCCCTTATCATCAACCAAAACCAGAAACAGGCTCCAGCACCGATAAGAAGTAAATGGCCACGGTGGCAGCACCGATGTTCTAAAGGGGAATGAAGGCATTCATGGTCAGACATGGGTGCACCAATAGAGCCGTTGAATATTGGATGACACCCATAAGTCATGGCGCGCGAAGGGGCACATAGAGCGCAGGCAATAGTGTATCGTTTTTAATTTTCACGCGGAACACGCTCGAACGATCGTTCCCATTCTTATCGCTGGGACAAGCCGCGTTCAGCCTGGTTGCCATTGGAAATTGATTTCCAGTTGCCAGGCAACGTTGAGTCCAAGTCGCCACCATGATAGGCCATGCCTGACCGGCAGTTAGTCAGCTGCAAGTATCGCGGCGCAACGTTCAAGCATGGGCCTGTCGGATCTAGAGACCATACCTGGTAAACGTTCTATGAAACTGCACGCAACACGCACAATTTCACGCACCTGCTCCGATTTCCGTAAAACCCACGCTTCATTCACGAAAGGATAGCACCCCTCGAACCACTTCTCTCGAACCAACGCTGTTATTCTTCTCGCACGACGCCGGCGGACCGGCACTCGGCCGACGCGTATGCGATGCACCTTGAACAGCCTGCTTTAGGAAAGACGCAACTGCGGGGACAAATAATTCATTCGATCGAGCAACTTTCTTTCTGTGTCCCTGATCTCTTATTAGCCTGGTCAAATGCACTGAGCTGGTGTTCTCTTTGAAACGGATACTTGCGAAGCGATGTTTATGTTCCTTGGAATATTTTTACCGGTACAGGTTACGGCTTTAAGGGGGTGGGTTACCCTCAACAGCCCAAAATCAGACACTTCTTCAAACGCATATTCTGAAGTAGTATATCAATGTAGAGATCATTTTTGTTTTAATTTTTAAGTGTCGGTTCGTTGATTTTAATATGCAAAAAGAAAATTTTAAATATGTTTATAGGAAAACAGTTGTAAATGTGAAATGTGAAAGCGTGTACGCGATGCACTGTTTTATTCTGGACAGGTGAATTACCTAAAACACAAAGTAAAGGCATTTTTGTAATGTGTAAGGCAGTCTCCATTTTTTTCAGGAAGCTAAATTTTGATAGACAAATTAATACAATTTTTATGTTGATGTTTCTGATTTTATCCTTTTTTGTAGGAAAAATATATTTTATTTTGTTTTTTAAGAATTTATATTGAAAATGTGCTCCCAATGCATGGAGGGGAATAGTTTCCTGCAGCTCCCCGTAAATTTTCATTCAAATCGTTGGAGCGGTTTTCGAGATTTTATGTTCACCGTTTTGGAAAACGTAGTTTCTGGGAAATCGCGTTTGAAGTTGGACATCGTTATCCCATCTCATGTTCAGGCTCGTACATTTTTTACTGTAATTCCTACAATTTTTAGAATTTCGGGGCCCGGTTGCGCGTAAAATACGTAGAAAAGATGTAGCTAGCGGAATATGCAAACATCCTAAAAATCAATTTTCGAAATTTTTGAGGGTAACCTATCGTTAAAGTGGAATTAATCGATGTTGGATATTAATTTAATTGTATATGTTTATTCTTTGTAAATTATTATAAACCTCTGGCTACTGTTCCATTAAATTCAGAGAGCATTTGATGATTGTCTTAGAGTGTAACAGAGAGTGAACTTGTAATTAATAATATATCGTTATATTGACCCTTGTTCTTTATGAATGAAAATATGTATTATGAAAATTGATTAGCGTTAGGAGCATCTAAACGGGGAACTTTTCCTTCAATTACTTACGTTAACCATATGGACCTACAGGTGACAGAAATTTCATGCATTCAATCTACTTATGTAGTGTTTTTCATCGGTGAAATTATTGTATCATTTCTGTACCTAATATATTATTTTCAATTGAAAAATAAAATAACTTGTGAACGCATTCACTGCATTAGTACACATAAAATCAACGTAATAGTGTCATGCGTAAATGTTCCACATACATTGGAAAAGCGGAATTATCTGTAATTACATTCCCCCCTGCATTTTTTATGGAAATGTGGGTTACACTGTATATAGGAAGAAAATTGCTCTCACAAAATCGCACCTAATGATGCGAAAGCAACTGAAAGAATTGCTGCAAAGGAGAAAAGATTGATGGACTTAAAAATATATATTAAATATGTAATATAATATAATTAAAATTGACAAGAAAATGCACGTATCTTCTACATTTACTACTCTATTCGTATTAGAAAACGTATTATTTAAGAATTGGTATCACTTTTTACTACCACACTTTTATACACAGCACAGAGAAGCAAAAGCTATATCTTCAACATACAAATCACACAAAATGCACTCTCTCATATATTATATAAAATTCTGAGATTGCTTTTCAATCCTTTGATATTCTTTTCTGACTATCTTGAATATAATATTATTCATGTGTATGCATAAAACATTTGTAGAAAAGAGGGAAATGTACGGAAGCAAGTTATCTCCTTATAGATTTTCTGTTTTCTTTTAAACTATTTTTCTTCTGAACCAACCAAAAACCATATTTCAGTCAATGACCCTTCAATGTTAATATATCATATTGAAGTATTCACGGGAAAACAGTTCTCGATTATTCCTGCTCTACGCGATGGTAAATTAAATATTGCAATTGATCTGATTCACTGCCATATACATTGTATGTAATACGTTTTCATGACTAACGAAACTATGTTATTCACGGGTTAACGACCCGACGCAGTACCAGCGGGTAGAAAATGAGCGCATCGATGGTATCGGCACTGTGAATTTACCATCTCGCATGTCGCGTCTCAAAATAAGGACACGTTCTACATAGAGGAACCAGGGAGTAATAACTTCAGTCGTTCTGCACTGTACGTACAGCTCCACGTTACGTCGCCACACTTTTTCAGATACAGTCAAAATACTGAATTATCACGTGCATGTGTAACGTGTGAAATGACGCTGGAAGCGTGCCGTTTCCGGTAGCCACTTAAATACCTGCACACGAATCAATTGTAGTGCAAGATTGGGTCAGAAGATTCATTACTCCATCCGCTGATTTATTTCCTTTCCTTTTCTATTATAATCGTATGAAGTGGAATTCTCGTCAAATTGGTTTTATTTTCTACTAGCTCACCCGTTACCCAGCTTCACCCGGAATTATTTATGATGAAATAAAAAAGCATAAAAGAAAAAATAAATAGCCTATCATCTAATCTAGGACGTACACAATATATATTCAAAATTTAATTGAAATCCGTTCAGCCGTTTAGACGTGAAAGAAGGACAAACAAACAGAAAACGTTTCACTTTTATATATTAGTAGGGATAACCATTCTGTATAGAGCTTCTTCAATATAACAAATTGAATGCTTTTAAGAAAACACTACATTGAACTTTTTTTTATAAGAAATATGACTATTTATGAATTCAATAGTTAGCAGGAGTACTTATATAAACAAATACTTCATTTCTTGTGTTTGGAAAGCATTTAGTGACATTTATTCAGTTTCGAAAATTACAATCAGTATATGTATGTTAGGTTTAATGATGTACTTCAATAATACTTCCAATTTTGAAGCATTGGGTCTCTGTAAAGTGTAAAGTAATATTTAAAAAAAAAAAGTGAAAGGGGTCAAATCAGGTGCAATCATATTTACAAGTACCATTTATCATTCAAGGTATTCTTATAGGATTTAATACTATTTCCATTGAACCTGATTGTATCACATCCCACAACTTCAATAAAGTTTCATTAGCCCCTCCTTATTCACTACCACTCGCACAAATATTACACGAGGAACAATATTTGAATAATTATTTATGTATAAAGCAATCTAAATCGAGCAGGTTTGAATAAATTACTAAACAGAAATCCATTCACTGATCCGGAATAAATCCCTACTGCTTATTCCTATTCACCACTCACTGCCCCAACCGGCTAGCTCTATTTACCCCTACTGGAACGTGTTAAGCTCCTCGTTAAAAGTCTGTTCCGCACGCGTAAATTTTCCCCAAGTAGAGACCACGAAAACACGGCCTGATAGCGTAATTGGCAATTAAAGTCAACGCAAATAAAGAGCACGTTCTAGCCGAAAGATGAATGCGTCATGAATTATGCAAAGGGGCGACGTTTGAACTTTTGATAACAAGAACATAAACGTTAGTGTTGCTGAGGATTTACACCCGTCCCTGCATCATTGACCTTTAGAAATTAGAAACTAAAATTACCGCGTCTAGTCGAACGGCCAGTCTTTGAGGCGCTGATACGATAATTTCAACGGTCAAGCAGATTTGCCACCCCACCCTGTGGCAATCACAGATTTCCCAGCCCCTTTCATTTACGACAGTCACGACCACCGAGGTCGGCCTTAAAAATTCATACGTATCGAAGCTACATAGCCACAATCGCTACATGTCACGGGGGAATACAATTGTGAATGAAGCACAACACCCTCCAAATCTGCTACCTTAGCTCCCCTCCATTCCAAATTTCTCCTGACGCGTTTCAATTTAAACGCGCGTCCGTATAATCGTCACCCCGTTACGCGTCAAAAGGGATTACAAAAATTAATTTCGAAATTCATTTTCGTAAAAGTAGGTAATGGAATTTTTTATGGAAATTATCGCTGCTGCGTAATACTGTTCACGTCAGCCCGATGGAAATTGCGACTTTCATTGCATATTAAACGCGAGAGTTCATCATTATTTTGTAAGCAGTTACGATGCATGGCCGAATATTTTCCATCGAATATTTTTCATCGCTGTATTTGTTAATGAATTCGAAGGTAATCGCTGCGCGAAAGGTTTCAAATGGTTTTGCTTCTAATCTTTCGTGGTAATAAAAGAGTCATAACTAGATTTCTTTGATATCGTGCACCTAAGTAATATTTCAGTTTGTACATGTTAAGTCGGAAAAGCGTTGAAAGTGGCAGATTTGTTTTATTTATTATCCTCTGTTCTAATGCATTCTTATTATTCTTGCACTGTTTATCAAATCCTCAGTACGATTTATCTTCTTTAAAATGAAATATATTATTTCTAACTTCCACAATGTTCTCTTACCGTTGTTAATTATAGTAACAGTATGACGGAGTACAGTTTTCATTATTCACACGAGTTTTTTGCAATGAAACTTCTCCAATGAAAGATTCAGTAACAAGGGAAGTTAGGCAACCCGGAAATTTAGCAAATTATGCAACTTTCTGTGCAAGTGGAGTAGTTGATCCGTAACACAAACTTATTTTTTGTTGATGCCATAGTGCGGCTTTAGGGATGGAAATCACCTCTTGAAAAAAATGCAAAATTTCCTTTTACGTGGGATATCTCGAGAATGATCCGAGATATCAAAAGGTAGTTTAAACAAAAATTGTATTTTTTTTATATTTACAAAATTGTGTAAAAATAATTATCGAAAAAGTCATACTTTTCAAGTTATCTTCACCATTAATCCTGAATTCGATAGATTTCTATCAACCAAATGTGTCTTTAGATTACAGTTTTTCATTAATAATTCATTTATTTGTAACGTGATTAAGCGAGAGCTACTCTTAGCTCTGGATATTTCAATTTTAAAATGAATACCGAATGAAGCTCAGAAATTTCTCGTTCACAGTAACTAATTTCGATGGAACTTCGCGTGGTTGACGTGACGATTCTAACATTAGGAAAATTTATCTGGATTTCTCCTCGACTCACGGTTTTTCCACGACGGGCATTTCGTGCTGGACACGAAAGAAAGCGATTCGCCCAGTGATACCGTGTTATCGCTTTAACCTCTTTAAATAAATCATTGGAGATTTAACGTGTCCCTGTACTCTCATTAACGACCATAGCAAACTGCTAGATGGCAGATATGCAAAATTTAAATTTGGCAAGTAAAATTAAGTCTGTCGAGATTGCGAGTGGCAAGGGTAAGCGAAAGGCAGTCGTGTCATTGTTTTCAACGAAATTAAACGTTTTCATGTGAGACACTTCTCTGGCTCGCGACTAAGATATTTACGAGAGACAGTGCTGGTGTAAAACAAATAGAGGGAAATAGAAATTGTGCGAATGAGCTTGAAATATCAGTCGTAATCCAAGAAAATGTCTCGTTTGAGAAGACCTTACAGTGCAATGTGCAAAGTCATTGCAAATCCTTATGAGAAATTTTGGCAACATGAACTGGAAATTAATTTAGAAATAGTAATGGCTTGCTATTTTTTAAACCTGTAATACACCTTTATTTTGGTTATTAAATAATCCACTTTTTTGCATAATAATTTTTTTCTATCATTGTAAACTAATGAGTACTATACCCCTGCCATAATAGTAATAATAATAACCCCTACTTGTAAATTGTCAATTAAGTTCATGTGTTTGATTATGAAACTTTTAAATATTCTCTAATTTTATTTGCAACTGTAATATGTATTATGTAACTACATATATGCAAATTACGATCTGTAAAATTTATTTCGAGGTAGGTACAGATGTTCAACACACAACTGGAAATTAATAATATTGAAATATGATGAATTAGAAGTGTTGAAATCTAATCTAAAGTTTTTGTAAAATTTTCAGAAACTGGCGCTGTGTTTACAATCGGTCGTAGCCGATTTGCAGACAATATAGCGTCGCACTTTTTCATACGCAAGGACACGGTCATCTCCATCACATGTGGTGACGAACATTCTGCCGTAATTTGTCGTAAGTACCTGAATTTCCCTAAAATATAGCTTTAAATATAAAGGTGGTCCTTCTTTACTATGTCTTTACCACAAAATAAATCAAAGCCCCAAAATCAGGTCTTTCCTTCTCAAAAATATCTTCCACTGAATATTGAAAGAATCAACTCAAAAAGTTTCATATGTTTCGAAAATCCATTGTTCCTTTATGTAAACAAAAAATTCTATCGAGAATCACTGTAACTACAAACCCACTATAACTCCATCAATGTTACAAAGTTAAGTGTGTCGAGCACTTTACTTTCCACTCACGTCAAAACAATTCTTTCTTCCTTGAGGCTAGTTTATAACCCACCTGTACACTTAATCCCGGTGACATGACTCAATTTCTTTTCCACGTACTTACACACACCCGCGAAAACTTTTGCAGACTACATATCGTGTGTTCAATGAATGTCTAATGCGTTACCTTATCAATTTGAATGCGTGGTCTTGATTCTAACGGAAATCAATAGGTGGACACGTGAATGATGGTAATTGTTTCGATAAAACGGAAACACGTGACCACGTTAAATCCTCTTTATTATTTCTTTTCTTAACCAATACTTGCGAACTAATTTCTTAGTACATTAAGGGAAATGAAATTTCTATCATTTTGCAATTTATATCTTGTTTTTTAAAATATTTATAATGGGAGTCAAAGTTCCATTTGCACCCCTGTAGCACTTACAATTAGACACATTGAACGTGGAATAAATATTTTTAAGAAAATATTACGTTTCAGAATTTTGTTTATTATTTTAGAATTAAATATAAGTTATATTCTTTCTTTATATCTGAAACATTTCGTAATGCCTGGAAGTTTCGTAGGCTCTTGTCACTGCGTATGTTGTGCTTGACGATTTATATGGGCATGATAAGGGTTATTAAAGCCCAGGCTTATTTTTACCCTGTAACAGAGTTTACAGACCCTTTTTAACTTTTACTTGCATGCTAGTACGCTCGTACATACTTCACCTACGTCACCATATTATCAGGATTTATAGGAGGCACTATGCATATAGAGAATAGTAATTATTAATAGAATGTTTACAATGAACACAAGCAACACAATTCTCTAACTATTATATTTCACTTTGTGTACCATGAAAGTACATATTTATACTGATCAATAGAACCACTGATTAATTTACTATTAACACCATTGTATTAAATTTTTCTCTATCGAAGCTCCTTTTTCCAAAATCTTTATTAAAGTCAAATTCCAAATTAATAGGATTCAGAATCTAATTCAAATAACAATTCAAAATCGGGGATTGCCATTGTTACATAAATATTTCACGAGGTGAAATGTTGATCCGTCGATTTCTGCGTAAAATCGCGGGGATGGTAACACATTCCCATGATTTGCAGCTTCTCTATCATGCCTCGCGAAGAAGTTACAGTCGACCTGTGCTTACATAGGGACAGCCACTGTCCAGTAAATCGATATGGCCACGCAATGCTCGTGCACGTAAGATACCTATACAACTAGACTCTATATACTTTTATTATCAACAGTTCCAGTTAATCGCGGAATTATCTGGACACGTGAGCTTTCTCTTCGCATGAAATATTGTGCCGGATTATATATTATTATACGGCGTATAAGGTTTTAGTAGTCGGAAAGCGTGGAGAGATAAAGAATCTACTGTACTTAAGTTGTTTACAATGTTTCATTTTTCAGACTTATTAAATGGATATTTAAATTATTGTGGAATAGGTACATTAAGTAATAACTATATATCACTTCTCCTGTATTATAGCTGTAGTATTCCTTCATCCTTATAAGTAATTATCGTCAGATAGGTGCTAAAAAAGAAGAAAAAGATTCCACATATTAAAAATAAAAAATTTGTTATTCTTCGCCTCAGATTTATTAAAATAATTTGATGCGTCTTGGAGTAATATGTAAATTCATGCATTTATAGGTACGAGTATCAAAATGTGGCAGAAATTCCATAAAATTAAATGGACCTTCTATCTTAAAATGAGAAGTTTGAAATTACAAATTTGTATTTGCTTTCAGAAACTGGTAGACTCTTCGTTTTCGGAAGCAACGATTGGGGTCAATTGGGTCTTGGCCATAAGAATCACATTAGCAAACCATCTTGCGTGAAAGGTTTGTATTTCTTCTGCACAAGTAATCTAAAATTATTTTCTAACAAATATGATAAGTCTAATTTTGAATAGGAAACGTGTAGCTTCTTAAAATTCCTTCAAACATTGAATTCAAGTCTCAAAAATTCGTAAATCCTCGAAATTTCAGAAATTCTTAGTTACTTTAAATTCCCTAAATTTACGAAATTCCTAGTTACTTTAAATTCCTAAATTCTGACATTTCCAACGTATCTAACTTCATACACTTCCATAAATATTAAAACCTGAATTTTTAATGCACCTATTCATGGTTTTCAGTTCTGAAGCCAGAAAGGGTCACACACGTTGCATGTGGTCGAGCGCACACTCTAATTTGTACAGGTAAGATATCCTTTATTCGCGTTCACAGTATGGATGCCAAAAGGTTTCTAAATACAGGAACTCCGTATAATTACATGCGTGACATTGCATGTTGCAAGCTCTTCTATCGCGCCAGTCATTCAACTTTCAATTTAAAAATAGCTGGCCAACGGTGCTATTCCTTTCAACTACAAAGGCAACTATTGTACACAAGAAAATTAATTGACTCACCGTTGCACGGGATCGTGTTACGTTAAGTTGTCTAAATTACGCAACATAAGTTTGTACGTGTATATTACTTTTACGACGAAAAAGGATATAATAGAAATGAACTAGGTATTATTATTTTATTATCGGACATGCCGTTTTATAATAACAATACTGACAATCATTGCCCACTGACCGCGATTGCTCCATTCCCCCCCTATCACGAATAATAATAAAAATTGTGAAGCATAAATTTTAAATTACTGTGATTTAAAACAATATTATTTTTAATGTCAGATGAATAACTAAAAGTTATATTATAATTTCGAAGTCAAATAATTTTATAATCTATTCTTCTGATAATAAAATTTGGATAAAGTATTTATTAGATTTCTGAAGTAAAATTAATTTCGTTAGAATTAAAGGAATACATAAATTAGTATCCAAGAAAAGTTACGACTAAAATTGTTTAGGTAAAATGAACGATTATGTTTATGAGTAACTCATATATTTATTCTTATTCTACTTTAAAAAAAAATTTGTCTTGACTGCTAACACGTTCCATACGACCATGTTTTTGCAAAGCCTACCATCCGATAAGATTTGTGATCGGATAACGTTGTTCCTTAAGGACGGAAAATCATCAGCTACGTTTTAAGAAACGAAGCATGTCACGACCGCATTTTTCATTCGAAAGATCTCTATCTGTCATTCTGCGCGCTTACACCACATTCCGTGACACCCTTACTTTCTATTACTAATTACTCTAATGCTCTTCGAATTTTAATTCTCTTATCCGACGCTTAATCTCGCTTTAAGTCAGTAATTACGCCGATATCAAATTGGAAATCTTTGCAATTCTTAATCTCCTTGTACTAGATTTCGTAAGTCTTACCTTGAAAGGCTTTAAAAAAACAAAAACATATATTTCTCATTCCCTTCAAAAACTGATTGAAGAAGTACTCTTTGCTGGAATCCTTACATTTCATTTTCATGTTTCCATGCACAGAGTGGTATTTTTAATATCTCAATATAAACAGAAATCACTCCAATATTACAAATACCAGTAATTTTCGTAAAGGGTATGTGAGTCAATAATATAAATTAATAATCGTAACGCAGTGGATACTAATTTCAATTTTAAACACAACTTCTGTTTAGAATTATCGATAATCTATTTTTTACTAGCTCCGCGGTATCTTTTCCATCAAAATTTAAAGTACACTTCTACAGCATAGCTGTCGCCAAGTAATGGCCTGCGTGACTTTTATTCCTTCACCGGTTTAGATATTTAGATAATTCTTTCTAATCATCGGAAGTCAACCTCTGTGAAAAATCGTCCACAATCTGTTCAATCATACCTTCGAGTCTCGAAGACGCTAAAGTAATGTTGTTTCAGGGTCACAGAAGATTTTCGCCTGCGGCAGTGACCAGGAAGGGCAACTAGGCCGAGGGACTTCCGCTATAGGAGACAGCTCGAGTACCCCAGTGCTGGTGTACGATTCAGGACGGGCTGGGTCCAAGATAGTTCAAATCGCAGCTGGTTCCCATCACTCGCTTGCCCTCACCAGTGATGGTCGTGTGTTTGCATGGGGCAGCAATCTCGAGGGTCAGTTGGGACTACCTGACGTATCTGGCTTGGTGAATAAACCAACGAATGTGCACATCCCAGAACCTGTAAAACAAATTAGCGCAGGCTACTACCATTCTACGTTTCTAACAGGTAATTCGCTAATTAAAAGTGTGATTTCTTGATTAAAATACTTATATCTCGTTGCTACAATTAAACGTCTGCCTTATAATTATTTAAAACACAATAATTAACAGAATGTGACCAATTAATTTAAGCTATATCCTATGGCTTCTCTTTTATCGAGAAGAACGAAGTTCAAAAATGAAAGTGCAAAGATTATGGAACAATTAGATATTAATTTTACCAATAACAAAGTAGAATTTTTTGCATTTCGTATATACGATTTTTGTTCAATTTTTAGTGTACGATATTGAGTTCAAATAATTCTGTATCGCTACATTCTTTGAGGTATAGTGTGTGTATCGTGATTTATTCTAGGTATAGTGTGTGAACTAAAACTTAGCTTGTTCGCCATTACCACTTATATTATAGGACCATAAAAATTCTAGAACTAGGACGATTTTTATGTCCCGTGTAGGAAAATGTGACACCGTGTTACAACTTCCGGATTTGAAATTGTGTTTCCAGAAAGCGGGCTGGTTTATGTCTGCGGCGAGTCGGAAAGTGGAAAATTGGGGATCGATGTCAAATTTTCTACTCAAGCTGCACCGAAACAGATGCAGTTACCTACTCCTGCCGTGCACGTAGCGTGTGGTGGTCATCACACTATCATATTGGCTGGTAAGTAGTGAATAATTTTTTGAAATTTATTCGTGCAACTTAAATCGTAATTTCTAAAAATACCTATTTTCTGAATTTTCGAGCCGTAGTTTTTACTTGCAACTATGCATTTATTTTAAAAATAGGCACTCGCCAAAATAAACATACTTGTAACTTGAGAGTAAATCGGGAAAATAATTAATCTAATGTAACTAAACGTAAAATGAAATGCTAATTTATTAGAATATATATAGAACGTTCTTCGAGGATTGATGAATAATATTTATGATCCCTATTATTTTATAATATGTGCAATTGTAGTTTCTCTAAAGACGAATCATGTTTCTTTTCTATAAGTTTATTTGTTCCAAACCGTACACTTTTTTAAATGATGAACAAAAAAATAAGTAACTAAGTAGATCCTTATTGTCTTTCGTCCTTTTAGTGGGGAAATTACGTCTGAATAGATCATCCACATAACAAATAATCTTCACGATACTCTGTTCTAATTTGCAGCAAACGGAAATTTATATTGCACCGGAAGTAATTCGAGTGGGCAACTAGGACTGGGAACGAATGTTGGAGAACTTCACAGACCAAAACTTCTTCCACGTGGCGCGTTACAGGATGAAAGGGTTACTCAAGTTGCTTGCGGAGAAAGTCATACTGCCATTGTCACTGGTAATTAAAATCAGCGTGCAAATGTTTCCTAATCTTCTCAACAAAATTATAATTGAAAAATAACTACAATAATACGTGTGATCTGCTCAAGATGAACACTAATGATCTTTATCTTTAATATAACTTAAATATTTTCTAACTAAATATTTCAAAAGAAAACACCTTTTTTCTATTAAAAAAAAATCTCCTCATAAAATGTTTTGGCAACAATGAAACTTTTAAAATATAATTAGCCATATTTTCATGGCAGAATCTGGAAAGCTCTTCACGTGCGGCGACGGAAGGCATGGAAAATTGGGATTAGAGGAGAACGAGAACAATGTTCACGAATTGACTTTCGCTCCAAGATACAAAGGACTCATTGTCTCAAACGTAATTACATAATCAACCCGCTCACATACACTTTTAATTAAGTAATAATCAATGACTTTAACGTTCAAGGTTGCGTGTGGTGGCTGTCATACGATCTTGGTCGCTCGGAGATATAAAAGGGAAATGGAAACAACGCAAACGGTACTTATATCATTTTCTAAATATTCTCCAATTATTATTTTGTGGTAACTATTACAAAAACATGGGCAAAATTCATATTCCTACGACGATAAAAAATTCCACCAAATATCCACACATGAAAGCACGTTCCCTTCGAGAAGAAAACACGAATCTTTGCTTATTCCAGGAGAACAGTCAGAAAATAAATTCTCTGCCGCCATTAAAGCTTCCTGTAAATAAACTGCAAAGTGAAGTTCGCGAGGAGAAAGTGAACACAAAGGAGATCCAGCAAATGAACGGAGAAAATGAATCTGCAGAAATGACAAATGCAACGGCTCCTTCGGCAACGATAGAAGCAACGATAGAAGATGTGACGAATAAACAAGACACTGTCACCAATAATGCCACCGATTCCATGAACAATATAAAGAAAGCTGATAGTCCCGGGGAATCTCCAAAAGTTACTCCGAAGAAAATGTCATCGACCGTCATGTCGAATGAAGTGCCATCGGAAGTGACGTCAGAAGAAGTGCCATCATCTACAGACGAGCCTCAAGAATCCAAGGTAATGAATGGGAACAAGGAACCGGAAGATGACAGTGAAAAGCAGAGCATGAAAGTGGATGCAGAAAACAATGTCCAAGAAGTAAACAAGCCTGAAATGATGAATGGTGAACAGGACGAAAAGGAGCATAATAACGAAATGGCCAAAGAGACGGCAAATAATAATACAGAAACTAAAGAACAGACGAATGAAGAAAATGGCACAATGGATAATAAAGAGAACGAGCATGAGGAGGATGAAGCAAAACCAATGAACAAAGAAATCAAGGCCAATGAGAGTGTGAAGGAAGAGGCTAGTCCAGAGAAACAAACGTCCCCTTCCGGTTCCACACCTCCGCCAAAACCACCGAGGCTGAAACCCGGAAGCGGTAACAATTCGCCAACAGAGAGGGCACAATCCATAGAAAAGGAAGATGAAAATGTTGATGCGAATATGGCAGAGAAGAAACCTATGGCTGGGAAACTAGAAACGGCTAACAATAACGAATCAATTCAGAAACAAGAGTCTGTGTCAACGAAATCCTCGACGAAGAGTGTAAGGTCCACAAGGTCTAGAGTCGATGTGAAAGAGACGATAGAAATTGATAAGGAAAATGATAAAGGGAAAGACATTGAAGAGCATGTGAATAATGAAAATGCCCACGATGACGCTGATGTGGTGCAGTCACCGGCGCCAAAAACTGGTAAGAGAAATTACATGGTAAATAGAATGTTGAATACCAATTTAATCTATTCTGTAAAAAACAGGACGTTACTATTGTTGAAATATTCGTGTATCGTAACTACGATCTTCGTAGATTAATAAATTTATTATTTTATTATTATGACATGTAAATACTAAAAATTTGATGTTATTATAAAATATGATAACCTGTTACTGTTCTCAATTCACAGGGAAAATGTCGAAAATGTTTAAAGGCAAAAGGCAGCAAGCTGTGGAGAATGGTACAAAGGCAACTAGTAGTGTAAATCATAAACCTAAGGTACGCAAATTACAGTTCATATTTATCGTATAGGTTGACTCAAAATTAAAGTACTAACTGAAACATGTAAATTCTTCGTACCAAATGAAAGTTAGAAGTCTCATTTGTAATTTGAGGTTTCGTTGCCACCATAAAAGTAATTAAAATTCAGGAACCCACTTCCTGCGCGCGCTATTTAAATACCTACCAACGACACACGCACTTATACGCGAGAACAGTGAATTTAACTTCAGTATTTTGTGTAATTTAACCAACTTTCATATGTTTGTCATATACTTACCCTAGATTTTCCATTTATTCTGCAGTTTAAAATAGTATTCCAGATTTCGTTCTATCAGCTTAGATTTACATAACGTGCACTAAGACGTGAATTCTTAAATATTAATGGCTCATATTTAAAAATGAAGCTTCAAATTATAATATTTTGCATATTTCGATTTTCCTCGTTATTTCGCGACTTCTTATACACTACCGTAAAAAATTTTGGAAGCACTTTATGACACGATATGATATTAAAATGTTTGAGAGTCAAAGACACTGCAATCACCACTAAAAGTGTTAACTTCGAATTAGAAAAATATTTCTCAAGTGCTTCCAAACTTTTCGCCGGTACTATGCACAAAGAAACAGTTAATTTCCTTAATAAATTTACCGTGTCTTAATTCCAGTCGAAAACCTGTGCCATCCTGTGATCAAGGAGCCTCCAAAGATGTATTGTATTCCACTACATTTTTTACATGTGCGTGATAAGTGTATAATCGGGACCAAGGAATCGAGGAACGATTTTATTTATAAGTCAAAATACCCCCTCTTCCCATTACCCATAAAATTCTACCGCGCATACAACTTTCTAGGAGAGTTGTGTTATGATTGTCAACTATTTCTCCTAATTTCCATAAAATAATTCTGGTTAAAAAAAGAGGATACCTCGACGCGATGGAAAAATTCTCCCGATGTATTTTACTTTAAAACTACTTGTAAATACAAGATAAACTGTGTATGTAACAGGGAGTGTGGTTTCACGCAAATGACTGAGCTCGACATGGAGATAAAGGAAATTAGACTTACATAACTGTAGCCTGAATAAAATTACCATTAATCACGGTGACGACATTTTGCGAGGCCTTTAGCTTATAAATTGTAAACAATACGGGGCATTCTTTTGTATAATCGCTATGTATAAATAAAGGTGAATAGTGGGAATCTTGGTAAAGACTAATATTCTCGAATTATTCAGAAAATACAGTAATAAAGTAGCAACCTTATAATTAATAGGACAATATTAATATAAATAAAAGGAATGGAAGGAATTAATCAATGCAACGAATAAATATAATTTAAATCTCACCATGTTCCAGGTAGATGTGTGACACTCGTTATATATTTAATTATTAACCTGCTACAAGAAAAAATTATTTCCAAGTCAAGATAGAGTTTCGAAGGACAACGTAAACTTATTGAACCATGAAAGACGGACTTCCACAATGTCAAGCATTTTTCTTGCAGAGAGTCGTCAGCGAATCAAGATTTGCCGCCGAGATGAAGAAGTTGCGCTGTTTCAGGTTGTACCGGGAGAATAAAAATTGTGGTAAATTGTCGGACAACACGTACAACCTATTGGTCGATCGGTCGATGGACAGGTCGTTGGGAAAGACCATCGTCTTATTGTCTTGCGCTACAAGTTCTGGAAAAAAAGCAATAATTGAACGCTAATATGGCGAAGTATTGTATTCTGTGCTAGATGCCCGCAAGATTTCTTAGAACACCGTTACATCACAATTGATCGGTGCTGTGTAAAGTAATCGAAGGCTACGATTTTCTACGACAGATATCTTTGAGAGAATGAATGATGAATACAAAGAAACTTGAATTTACAATGTAAAAAGGTAAAAACGGATGTGAATTTATGATGACAACTGGAGGCAGATGTTCAATTATTTTACATTAATAAAATACGAAAGGGTGGAGTACAGGATATGGAAATGTGTAGGTGCAAATGAATATTCTTTCAATCTGGAAACACTACTTGGTAATTATGAAAAATAAATCAATTTTAAAATGATTTTATACAAATGGAACAACGAAATTGATATTTGATGAATTTCGACAATGTAATATTGATAATAACTTTTAACTCCACTGGTGCAATGAAGAATTATTATTATTATTCAAAATATAGGAGCAAATGGATAATTATCGACTTTATACTACTGAAATGTATATAAATGGATGATGTTCAAAACATAAAAATGAATAAAAAAGGTTCTTTTAAAAGTTATTCCTGATTGCCACAAGTGATTTCTAAGAATAAGGAGGTTCGATTAATTAGTATCTACTTACTGAAAGTATCTGGATTCAAGTGTTCACTGGTGTCCCAACAAGCTATTCCATTCCTATTAACTTGAATGAAATAATCGATACCAGTCCTCTCATCGATGATAGACGATGGTCCCTGTGTCTGAGGGCCCTTGACCCCCTCGATATGGAACGCATAATAATCGCTGGCCTTCTTCAACGTGGAGTCCTGCAAAACCTCTGTAGACACTGAAAACTCATTGATGCCTGACATCGCGTGGAAATACAAAGTTTTGTATCCATCGCTTCTTGGTGCCGACAACGACATTCCGAAAACACCGTCAGTCCATTGGAAGTTGTGACCACTGATGTTATAATTGCCTAAAAATGAATTCTTATTAATTTCCTCAGTACTAAATAATAACCGACTTCACTGGAAATTGTCACGTGAAATTAAAGAGAAACTTTTTCGAACGAGGTGTATTTTGTAAAATTTTATCTTTTGTACATTCGATGCTTATGGAAATCTTGAGATGCCCTCTTCCAATACTACACAATAAGTTCTGATGACTTATAAAAAACGTCCAGGAAGCAAGGATAGTAAAAATATAAACTTTAAATTAAAATTAAATTATACGCAAATTCACAAAATTCTGAATTAAATTATGAACGGTGCTAAGCTGTTCTAAGTAAAACATATTTCGTTTTAAATATTTCCAGCTGAAGATATTGGAAGTGTATAATTTCAGATGACATTTTCCGATGACTCAATCTGTATTTATAATAAAACGAGCAAGTAAATGAAATATTGTAGAAAATAGATTGTAGAAAATACACAAAGAAAAGGGAAAAGAACTTTGTAATATTTGTCTCGTCGAATGTTAAAAAAAAAAAAATTCCAAAGCATTTCGTATAACTTATTAGTAATAATTAATTACACTGTGTATTATAAAAGTGTGTCATTCTCACATGTTCTCTTTTTACATTTTACTTGGAGCTTCCAATGATATGAAATGAGGATCTGTTCAAAATAAGACATCTTACCATTAAGGGGGTCAAAGTGGAAGAAATTGTGCGTGATTCGCCATGAATCGTTCTGAGCCCAACTGTAAACTACCATACCATAACCGCCCAAATCCGATGTATAAACGAATGCATTATCACAATTATTCGGATCGACATCAACGACTAAGTCTGCGAAGAAGGAATCAGCAGTGGTATCTGAATCTTTCAGAGTGTAAACTCTAATTATCTGCAACGATAAAACAGTCATTATTATTAAGAAACAATAGATATGATAAATAAATGAAAATGTTGAGAACAATGCGACAGAAGACATCAACTAACAAAAAGCACTTTCTACGTATTTATTCAACATGGGAAATGAAATAAAACTTAAGGTAAATAAAAAATTATTAATTAGACAAGCAAATTTCTTCCGTTACCTGATCGGTTTTCAGATCGATCACAATGATTCTTACTGGTTGCAGGACAGTGGTATTGCCTAGAATATCATCGATACCAGTATCGACGCCCCAGAGTCGACCACACGCATCAGATCTAACGCGGAAAATACTCACAATACCATTTCCATAAGCGTTGTTACTTTCCCAGCTAGGATAAGGAGTCAATTTCGGGGAGTCTGTGTGGAAACAATACTCATTAATCGTACAATATCACTGCAGTAATTTAACGTTACTACTATAAGGGTGCTCGAAATTTGAGGGACAATCCCAAACATGCAGTATCTTGATGCAAGAAGACATCGAAAGTTCCTTTACCGTTTTGTGATCCGAGGCTTCGTTCTCGAGATATGAACAGTTGAATATTAGCGGTGGAACTTCCAGGCAGCGCGGTTTAAAGCCGAAACAGCTGAGCACGGAGCAGTGTCTCCTCGCACACTATCGCGGCCTCACCTGACTCACAATCAGGTTTAAACTGCACTGCCCGCAATTTCCACAGCTAATATTCAACTGCTAATATCTGGGGAACGAAACCTTGGATTCCAAAACGGTGAAGGACTTTCCAAATCTATTTTTCATAGTAAGAATTTTAGTTAACTTAGTTAACTTATGTAGATTAACAAACACCTCTAAAAAAGCACATCATGAAAATTGTTTACTCTTCCAAATATTTCACTTATAATGTATGTATATTAAATCTGTATTATTTCTATATACATATGTTTATGTTTTACATCACAACAAATTTTCCGTAAATGTGCTTTTAAGTCACGATTCTTCGTTCTTTAAATTGACTTTAGGTATCCATTCTCGATGCATATAGGGGCTGCTATTGTATCATATGGGAATCTCAGAAATCATTTAAATTAAAGTTAAACTTTGCAGTTTGGCCTACGTACTCCATCTGTCACCCTTTGAGATATAATTCAGATTCGACGCCACGCCATTCTTCCATCGTGGCACAGTGATAAATATTTTATCTTCCAAAACATTGATGCCAAGAGGCATATTATTTTCTGGGATGTAATTTCCACTAGCACATAACTCATCGCGGTAACTCTTATTTGGAAAGTTGAAGTCGACGACGTCCCAAAGGTAAATTGATTCAAATTCGTGGCTGTTTGCCAAGCAGGCAAACGCGATCAGTAAGAGCCACCACATTGCTGGAAAAATGGCCATGTTAATACTGGAACAATATTTCAAGCAGCAAATGAAAATATTCGTACTAAATATATTTCCTAAATTCCACCAGGATTAAGTTTTATTCGATTATTACAAAAACCTTCGCATCTTTCTCCTTGACGCCACGCACAATTTGCAGTAACTAATTATCTACAGACGCGATAGCGTCTCGACGCCAAGTACATGAAAAAAAAAACACCCTGTATATGTCGATGTCGCTACCGTGCAGCGTGCGGACCAATTATGCTCAACAATGGAGGGGGAAAAACACCGACAGGAGGTAGTGGAAATGGTGTGTGAACTGAAGCCAGCGTTCAGTCCACGCACACATTACCACTACCCCCTGTCGGTGTTTTTCCCCCTCCATTGTTGAGCATAATTGGTCCGCACGCTGCTACCGTGTACCTTTACTCGTCGCGGAGACACTCTATCCTAATTCTAACATTTATACATTAATATCTCATGATGCCTGCAATATTTTGTAAATTTAAAGAAATTTTTCTTATGTAAACCGCATATCGGCTTTCGAACAAGACCAATTTCAATAAAATCGGTCCACACATGACAGAGATATCATAATATCATCTCATGGATCGGTCGGATCCGGTAAGGTTTAACATTTTTCTTCTGATTCTCCAAGCCAAATTTTCGTCCACATAATACGTATACACGCGTTACACACACACCTTCAGCTAGCACATGTTCGTTCTTCTTTCGCCGACTCTGGGGTTTATTCGGCAGGGATCGTCGTCCGTCATTGTACATATACTATTTTGAATTTTATAACCTACCAAGTGATAACTGTCAAATAAAGTGCGTTTTCCGAATTTGAAATGTCACGAGTTTTTACACTACATAGGAGACTGAA
Source organism: Andrena minutula (assembly GCA_929113495.1). Taxonomy (NCBI): domain Eukaryota; kingdom Metazoa; phylum Arthropoda; class Insecta; order Hymenoptera; family Andrenidae; genus Andrena; species Andrena minutula. Next base: position 45,054,102 of record OV815994.1, read on the forward strand.
TTATTGCCTCAATTAATAAGGTAAGTCGCCAAAATTTTTTAAATAGATTTCTTATGTAGAGTCGCAGACTTGGAAGTTGTCCGGAGATAGTTCGACTGAGAAGCATCTCCTTTTGCACAAGTTTCTGGAAATTTGTACCATGCATGTACAAAATAATATATATATTGTAGTAAAAAAATTGCACTGCATTTAAATTGTCAGATATTTGTATTTGTATACCAATAATTTAGAGTTTTTATGTATATTATAGAAATGAAGGGGACGCACAGGATTCCGATAAAAATGAAGGGGATGCACAGGCTTGGATAGTATAGAATTGAAGGGGACGCACAGGCTTCGATGGATAGAAATGAAGGGAATGCACAAGCGCGGAGGTTGTCCAGAGAAGATTAGATAGATAGACCGAGCATCTTGCACCACACAAGTTTCTAGAAAGTCAAATCACAAAAAATAGATGATAATAATAATCTTTGTAAAAAGAAGTGAGATCCCCATCAAAAACTTCAAAAAAGTAAAAAAATACGCCAAGTACATGAAAATCACAAAATATAGAGGATAATAATAATTACAAAATTAAAAAAAGATGTGAAATCAAAATGAGCTGCCAGTACATAAAGATGCTTTCCAACTGCACTTTAGATGACACAACTACATATGCACAGCTAAAATTCTATTACTTATAATGGCTATTTATACAAAGAAAAAATGTATTAAATAATAATATGCAGATATATTTTTATACAAATAAATATTTTAATACGAATAAATATTTGATTCAAAATACTTGGCGCTGCTCTCCGAATTGGTGTTGCTAAACTCAATAAATATGTAATAAATTGCATTAATCCTTTTCTTTCTTTCTTGTACGTGCATGTGTGCGCGCGCGCGTGTGTGTGTGCGTGTGCATATGCTACGCATGGTATTAGAATTAAATATATGTAGAATAAATCTGATTGCGTTTCTAATATGTGTATGTATATGTATTTTATATTGTAATGGAGGTGTTGTAAATTATTAATACTAAGGCAATTAACATTTTTTCGGTTGCGCAGTGCCAAGTATTTTGAATCAAATATTTATTCGTATTAAAATATTTATTTGTATAAAAATATATCTGCATATTATTATTTAATACATTTTTTCTTTGTATAAATAGCCATTATGAGTAATGGAATTTTAGCTGTGCATATGTAGTTGTGTCATCTGAAGTGCAGTTGGAAAGCATCTTTATGTACTGGCAGCACATTTTGATTTCACATCTTTTTTTAATTTTGTAATTATTATTATCCTCTATATTTTGTAATTTTCATGTACTTGGCGTATTTTTTTACTTTTTTGAAGTTTTTGATGGGGATTTATTTGTACAGTCAACCCTCCTATAACGCGGTACTTTCATAACGCTGAGCAAAAATTGCGACAGTCTTCCTATAATGCGGTACTCTCATAACGCGGTACGAATTAATCTGGTTTGTACTAATTCTGAATTTCTTAAAACGCGGTTTCTATATAACACGGTACACAGTCTCTATATAACGCGGTACGAATTAATATGATTTGTACTATGTAATTCTAAGTTTCTTATAACACGGTTTCCATATAACGCGGTAGAAATTAATCGCGTTATAGGAGGGTTGACTGTACTCATTAAAATACTTTTCTTTGAAAAATTTGAGTGGTTAAATCGATCGTTTTCAATCCCCCACATGCTACATCTTTTTCAACCCAACGTATTGTCAAAGGTATATTCGTTTAAGAGTTAAAATGATACAGCCATATACGTGTTTCAGGTTTTGACATACACGACTTTCTATTCGCGCAAGTGTTTTCACAATCTCCATTCGTTATTAATTTGAATATTCTAACATCTATCGTTGCAATACAATTACGTCAGAAACGATGATCCCATAAATAATTCATAAACATATTAATAATCATGCATTAGATTAAATTTTCTTCTAGGATGTTTCTTTTATATTACAATCTATAATTTTTTTAAATAAAATTTGTGAGGTTGATGCGAATGAATCGAAATTTTTTCAATACAATGCACTTCATATAATCCAATAAAAACTATTTATTTTCTTAACTAACGTATTAATATAAATAAACGTGAAGCACTATACTTCTTCATATAGTTTCAATTTTCCCTTATTATTGTTCTAAGTAAGATATATTTACGTATAAGGGCAGAAAACGTTCTGAATATTTAATTCGTCTGACAAAGAATTCTCTCCTAATTATAAATATTATAATGTCACGAAAGCTGAATCCCTTGCAGAATAAAATAAGTCAATAATTGAATTTACCATTAAATACGCTAAAGTAAAACGTACGATGAACACAATAACGTAAGGGAGGGCATTCTAAGTGTGCCATTCCGGTTTTACTTTAGAAGCAGCCTTTTAAAAGCAATACTTTTAAACCTGTTGCGAAAGATTCTGCCTGATGCCCTGAGGACGTAACTGTACAGTATTCTGTGGCAAACGTCTGCAGGCTCGATTGAACACATTAAAATACTCATCAATCCGTTATTTACATTTTCTGAATCGTTTCCCTTGCAAATATTTTTATACTGAACAATATTCTTATAACTGATATTTCTTCTTTTAATCAATGAATATTAATTAGTACACTGATTAAGCAAAATATTCTCTTAAAAAAATTTCTTAAGAAAAAGACAGAATTATATTTTCTGTCTGCGAAATGTTATAACATACGCCAAAGTCGATATTACAAATAAACATATTCACAAACACATATAGGTAGATATTACTCTTTTAATTATTTTTTATCCCTTAGCACATAAAAACCAATCTACAAGAAAAAATAAGAAACGGTGACATCATGATGTTTTGATGCTACTACAGTTATTTCTCATATTTTGATTGCTTCAATGTCATAAAATATCGACAAGAAGCACGAAAACAACACCGATCGAAGAATAAAAATCACCACCTCGATTTTATTACAACTCCTAGAACAAAGTAATAAAAACTAATAGATCCTTTAACTACTCCATCTCGTAGTAAGGCAGAAATAAGACGAAAATAAAGTAATTGGTCAACTATAATTAAAATACTACTACATGGTTTCGCGCTAAGGTGCAATTAAACAAAGATTAATGGGAGAAAACAGCCGTACTCAAGGATACCAAATTACCATCTTTTGTATTCCATTTAAGCTGAGGTCAAGAAATTCTGCTTGATATTATTAATGGCACTGTATTCAGACATTTACTTGCTGTTACTTTTCTGTTACATTTAATGATACTTTGATGTCACTTATTGTTTCGCTATATTGACTTACCTTGATTTGAAAATTAGGCTTCGTGTGTTCGACTGCGAGTCCAAGGTAGCACCGTAGTGGTCGAGGAAGAGTCAAGAACTGAAGCTGGTTAATGGTAATGTATCCGCAGAGACAGTAGTATTCGTTGCTCGTACTCGAGGAACGAATTGGCCTTCCGCTGAAACAGTCCGAGCCAGAGTGTCGCTTTAGGTCATGGTGGTATAATACTTTTATACACAGTGAAATCTCCACACGTCTGCCCACGAGGTGCAATTAAAATGGACGTGGAAAGTAGAAGCCCTTGTTCGTTCTGCTATTTTACATAATTATGCCTACCACTGAAACTAAAATGATTGATGACACTTACATTTATCGAAAATTGCAGGATTTTAACAATACACTGTTGAATGACAACAAGCTCAATCATTGAACTTGATACTTTTATAAAATTAAAAATTGAACGACGATGCACGAAAATGCACAGGTTCGGAATTAAATAATAGGGAAAAATTCGCATAATAATTTCTATGTTGAACTATTTCTATGTTGAAAATATTCTTTCTGGAATAATGAAATATTTTTCAAATATTGTATACATACTTGATAAGGTGAGTAAAAAAACTTACCTATGTTTCAGGGTTAGCGTTATGTAAACGATTATCGGAATTTCTAAGTAGATACCGTTATCGCCAGTAAAGTGCTCTTTACACCTACGTGCGTTACGAAAAGTAGCTCGTTTCAATTTTCTTACAAAAAGTAGCACGTTTGCCTTCGTTCTCACGAAAACTATCACGTTTCGGTTTTCGCTGCGAAAACTAGCACATTTAAGCGGTTTGCCACGAAAAATAGCATGTTTCGTCTTTCGCTGCGAAAACTATAGTCGTGTTCAGATTTATTGGCCGGTGAGTTCGGTTTCTCGAGCAGCGCGCGAGGAGAAATCAGCCACTACCACCTGACGATCGTGGATTGGCAGTCGAAGTTGCTCGACCCGCGAAGGGTATGGTGGGGTAAGGGGAACGGTGCTCGACTCCGCCTCAACGATGCCGTGTGGCTGTTGTTTATTCATAGCGTAATAGTAGTGTGCGTTACGAATCTATGCGTAGACCAATACGAGACGAAGCTACGGCAGAATCCCGTTAGCCGCTGGCCAAGCCTTAATTCCGAGTATGAGTTTCTCGCTTCTTTCTGGCCGAAGGGGGGAGCGAGATGGAACGCTTTGCAAACCGGTTTTCCAGTGCTCAGGGAACCGTACGACGGCCAGGCGTAGCCCGAGAGAGAGCGAGAACGTAGATAAAAGGAGCACCGAGGCAGGCAAGCGGTGTGGTGGGAGAATACCCTCACGAAACTCACCGGCCAATAAAGCAGAACACGACTTTAGCACGTTTGAGTGTTTTGCCACGAAAACTATCACGTTTCGGTTTTCGCTACGAAAACTAGCACGTTTGAGCGGTTTGCCACGAAAAATAACATGTTCGCGTTTACCCCGCGTTCGCAATTCCCGCACCCTCCCTTACTTAAATTATGTAGATTAATATTTTCATATGTGTTGTCTTTTGGAGATTAGATGGAATTATTATTTATTAAACAATATTTTCAACAGTTGAATTTTTTTAAACTGCCCACGCGCTGAAACGCGATAGTTTCTGCAGTCTGCAGTATAATTCAAAACGAGCTATTCTTCGTGGCTAAACCGGATAATATGTTAGTTTTCGCCATAAATTCCCAAACGTGCTATTATTCGTGGCGAAACAGTATAACGTGCTAGTTTTCGTCGCAACAGTACGAAATGTGCTATTCTTCGTGGCGAGGCAGTCAAATGTGTTAGTCTTCGCGGCAGAAGACCAAACGTGCTAATATTCGTCAGAAACAATGGAACGTGCTTCTTTTCGTGGCAAACCAAAACGTGCTACTTTTCGTAAGAAAATTGAAACGTGCTACTTTTCGTAACGCACGTCGACACGATCGACGCAATTTCTGTTAATTGTTGAACCCTCGTTGTGTTGCATTTCCGTAAAGAATCGGAACAGTTGAAACATCACTACATAATATGCGATTTAAAGAGTTCCATCCGGTAAACGGAAACGCATTCAATAGCGTATTTCATGCATAACGTTTTGCACACGCAACACTTCATTGTGAACGTAATTTTCAGCAGCAACTCGTAATCATAATGAACATGTTTACGCGAGCATAATTAATTTCAGTGCCTTTGGAGATGCAGGTGACATTTTGATACCTATATGCTGCACTATCGAATTCTCATCCTTGTAATTAGAGAGAAATAAAAGTTTAATAAAGCTACTTTTACGGTGTAATATAGTAATTTTTGTACTATTTTATACGTGCAAAAATATGGTTTAAATTTTCATGCATTTTTACCTGAAACATTTTTGCAATTTCGTAAACTATTGCGTGATTCATGCGCGCAAATTATTGAATGGCAACAAATTAAATGGCAATTTAGTTCTATAAATACAAATATTGTAGTTTAAATTATACTTTGAAAAATACTAAAGGAGTAAAATAAATTAAACTAAATGAAGACAGTAATTTTTCAGAAATGTTTAAAACCTTCCCATATTCTGTTGATTATTTCTGTTTCCTTGACTTTAATGAGTTTCAGCATCAGTACTTTTTTGTCGAACTCGACATAGTCGAACGAACCATTTAAAATGGTCTTCTCCGTGAAATCAAGGCAACCAAATCAAGTGAAAAGCAGAATCGGTTTCCGTACCTCATCTGGTCGTGCCGTGACAAGAAGCAGAACAAGTACTGTTTGCATTTAATCACCAGTGTCAACCAGAAAATAAATAAAAACGTAGCTCTCTTCGTTAATGGAGCTCGGTGTACCGACGTTGGCCTTGAGTTTTGAACGAGGATAAATAAGATATTATTTAAATTAATACATATCGCCACTACGAGAATCATTGACTAGTGTATTTTATCGAAATAAATTTTTAACAAATTTCTTTTGCTTCATTCACAAAAATCGTAAAAAGTTGTAATAAATCAACAAACTGTAGATTATGTGGTAAGTAGTTATATTTCGGACTATAGTTTGAGAAAAAAAGGTTTTATATTTTAAACAAAATTGTGCTCTTAACAAGAAAATTGTAACTTTTACAATTTTGTTATTCATACCACGTATTTGCAAACTTGCTAAAAAAGAATGCATCATATTACCACCAGAATTTTAAACTCAATTATTATTGTTAACTCACAAATATTCTAAAATCCAAGCCCTCGGTGTAATTACAAATAGCTTGTAAAATTTTTTATTATAAACTTTGGTTACAATGAGGAAACCGTTCGAAAAACTTGAATACACGTAGTGGTACCCATCATTGTCTCCCTGGAAGGTAATAACCAATATCCTACTTGTTACCTATGTCACTAATTGTTTTTACGAACGCAAAAAAGCATTGCCAGTTCCTGGAACGTATAGTGGTTGTAACTTTTCACTCGATTATACAACGATTGTTAGACGCAAACTGCAAGATTATCGGAATTTCTAAGTAGATACCGTTATCGCCAGTAAAATATATTTAACCGTAGATGATTTCTTGGAAAGTGTTCTCTTGTAGAAAATCACGCAGATAATTTTTATCTTATTAATAATTACCTTCGGTTTTATTAATGCTAATTTCTCTTCATAAACAGCATGTCCTGTATTGTCGATCGACATTTTGCGTTCCTATGCTTGCATATCTAATGAAAATCAATAAATATATAAGATCGATGCTATCATTAATACATATTCATCAAGTTTTCCAGATTTGATTTACGTATTTATAGAAAACGTAAAATTTGTTGTCGTCTATTACCATCCATCGCCCAAATATACAACTTCATGAAATAATTTGGTGGAGAGGAAGAAAGTGTAATAATAAACGAGTCTGTCTTATTAAATACCAGATATCTTTTTTTAAATTTCTTGACCACTTCACTGATCAAAATGAATTATGGGAAAGCAACAGTGTGGTTTATTCGGGATCGAGACAGGTAAAAGCAATTGGGTGGAGTGTTTAAATAAAATTAAAAATCATTGTACCCCGATTTAATGCACAGCAGGAATATTGAAAAATAAAATTTCTGTTTTATAAAATATACGATCTATTTATGTGTTCGCATGCAAACGTTACAAGGCACTTCCATTACAATAAAATTGTCATTTGGCAGTAGGTAACATTCTTCAATTCTTTGAAATCATCCGTATCAAAAATATTCTTCTAAGCGAATTAAAATCTCTCAGGGTATTCCTTCTATCTAAGAATGCCTCCTTCATGCGTGAACAATAGATATACATACTGATCAAATTTGTCAAACGTGAATGACCAAATACTCATTTCTTTAAAAAACGTGAAATCGATATGCTTCAAAGAGAAACAACGATTCGTTGAATGTCATTAAAACCGTAGATGCAATGTAATAAATAAGAACGCGGAATGATCTCAGTATCACTTATATGTACACCTAATTACTCTATGGAAATTCGATTGTTTCTAAATTTCATTTCGGTATTTTCGTTCATAGCTTTTAAAAAGAAAATTCTCAGCAAACACTCCTTTATTTAGAAATGGTTGCAGTCATTATTTATAGTGCCGCCTCTGCTTCGATGTCCTTCGGATTCTTCTCCATTTTGGGAGATTTCCTGCAAGAAATATAATGCTCTCCTTAGTCGCGATAAAAATGATTGTAGACGATAGATACAAGCGGTAAGCACGATGCCAATTAAATGCAAATATCTGCGAAAATTTTACTCACTTTCCAAACTCTTCGCCATCATGAAGAGTCTCCGGAAGTGTGCATCCAACAGTTTCTGGCAACAGAAGGCAAAGCATGGCACCGACAAGTGGCAGGGTTCCAAAAATAAACGGTGGCAGCCACGGTTGAAAATGACCCTTTAATGGAACATTAAAATATTAATAACAAAAATGTTCAAGCGTAGGTACCATATACGTAAAAGCGTTTATACATGTAACTTTATGCCTCTATAGACTAAGATTTTCAATTATTCAAAATTTACTTTAAAATTATCTAATATTCATCCCTCTATAACCCTTAACTATTGGTTATATGTAACTCCATGTATTCTGCCGGGAAGGTGTAACATAATTATTTATTTCACTCTCTATATAGGTACATAAATATAACAAATGAGGGACTTAAAAAATATAACTGCCTATCACAGTCATTGAGACATCTAAAGATCCCTAGTTAGAAAATGAAAATCCCTTAAAAAATTATTTTAGACTCATCATCATCAAAAATCATCAGACTAATTTTAAAATATCGAAACGATTTCTCACGAGAAATCTGTGACTAAGTAGTGCGAGTCTCGTGTGTTTTAGATAATAATAAACCTGAAACAATTTTATGCGAAATATTCATACCTAAAAGTTTATAAATCAAAAGAAATTTTGCATTGCTGTATTCTTAAACTTCTCATTAGCATGGAACCGTGATCTAGGCTTCCTAATCCTGCTCCTCCTACTTCTTCTCCTAATTCGAATCTCTCTATCACTTATCCTAGTTGACCAAGCTTCACCAACGTACGCGTTTCAAACTACCAAATACCTTCCAACATCGTGCTATTCCCTCCGAACTTACCAAGGACACCACGAAAGGCGCCGTGATGGATCCAATTCTGGCACACATGCTGCTGGTGCCCACACCTATGTTTCTAACAACCGTGGGGAACAGTTCACCAGAGAACAGGTACACCGTGGTGAAGGAGACCGACATGCCGACGATGGCCAAACAGACTAGAATTAACTGAAGCCACTCGAGGCCTGTAAAAAAGAAGAATGGTAATCAGCGCAAGAAGCGTGCCCTAGTAGCATTTCTGGTTGGCCGCAGTATCCCCAAGTTGGGAATTAGGGTAAAGGACCCAATTACTGACACGTAACCAATTACTGTCACCTTACACTATTTTAATTAAAATAACGAATAAATAAACTATAGTATATAATCTATAGTATAGATTATAGGTTCATAATTCTTTTTGTGTATCACTTTACAACGTTTATTTATTCGTTATTATAAGTAAAATAGCTTAAGGTGACAGTAATTGGGTCCATTACCCTAGTTGTCCATCAGAATCCCTACATTAATGACTACTAGGGTGGTTGCATCTGTCAGCAACTCCAGCGTGGCACAGTCGGGGAGACTGATCCTTACCATTTGAAACTACGATGAGTAGGAGGGCAGCGACGCCAGTGATCGTGTTGCTGCAGATCAACGTGATCTTCCTGCCGAGCCTGTTCATGGCCCACCAAGCAACGAAGTTCCCTGGTATCTGTATGGCCCCCGAGACGGTGAAATTCAGGAAGATATCGCCACCGACTTGTCCTATGTACTGCGACATCCCGAACAATCCCATCCCGCAGACCAACCAGTTGAAGAAGATCGACAACGACTTTATCCTCATGTTAGGGGTGCGAAACAGATCTAGGAACGACGCCTTGTGATCCGATTCCGACCGCTTGGAATTCTGTGGAGAAGTGTATCGATTATTGGTGAATGAGGCGTGGCTGCTTCAGCATTAGAACTTTGAAATAAATCTGAAGGTAGGCTCTTGCTACGCCTCGCCTCGGCGCAACTTCTTTTCGCACTCACAACTACTTAGGCTCGCGTTTTCGTTCTTCCGGTTTTTTTTCCGTATCTGAAGTTCATGTGTTTGGTCAGTTGCTCAGAGAACCTCTTTCTTCCTCTTTTAGCGGTCACGGAAAGCGATGGCATTGCATCCACTCACACGATGCCTCGCCTCACTTCCTCAAAATATTCTCGAGGAAGAATCCTCGGCTCGCAGTCAAGCCGGGGCGAGGCGCAGTGTAAGTTAAATTGTCAAAATACGTAAGAAAAATATAGAAAGAATAAAATGAGCCGAGGCGAGACGTAGTGAAAGCCTACCTTAACAATACAAGTAAATTGCTATTTGAATGGTCGGTTACTTCTTACGACATACTTTAATTATGTTTCACTATATTACGTTTCTGTTATTTAGCTGCGGTTTCTCGCACCTTACTGGTTTTTCGCAAGAAATACTTTACCTGATGCAAACAATGTTGCCTAACCAGCTCTGGAATGTCCTTATTTTGTACCCTATTTACGTTAGCCGCCTTTTGCAAGATTTTGCAAGCTGCCCGTTGCTTTCCGAATGCTAGCAACCACCTAGGAGATTCAGGTACGATCCACCAGTAGCCCAGCAGGATTATTGAAGGTAGCGTGATTGCGAGTTGAAGATGCTGCCAGTGCCGGAAGAAAAATGCGAGTCCGGCCAGTGACATGTGCCCCAAGCTAAATGGGATTTGGTAAAGTACTGTAATAGCCGCCCGCCATTGCGTACCGACTATTTCCATACCTAGAAAAACGTGTACAAACACACTTAAATATCTTCGCATATATACAATAAAGTACCTGCGCTACTCTGATAATCGGAATTATAAAATCATTGAACAGTGTTATAGAAGGTTGGGACCTGTTAACACTATCGAAAGATTTTCAAGCTTGTAATAATTGTATTCAATATTAACCCTTCGTTGACAAACCTCTTTTTTCGATCAACTTTGACACACCTGGGTGGCTCGTACCCAGAGCAATTTTTGAACAAGTGCCATTCTCACCCAAAAAATCCAATTATTATGAAAAAAATCATGGGTTAATTTCAAGGTCTCTAGAATGTATTCCAATAATTTTTTTATTGAAATTTTGTCACAGCTTTTGTAAAATAATTCTAGATTACCACATGTCGAGAAAAAGCAAAGGAAATTTTTAAAAAATTGTAACTTTTACAAATTTAAATGTTAGAAGCTAAAAATCTATAGAGTTGATGTTCGGATATAATATTTGAAGTGAAAAAATAGTTTGTAAGTCGGTTTTGAAGAAAAAAGGTATTTATTTTGCATATAAAAAGTTCAGAGTGTCAAAATCAGCTTATGGGTGGCACACACCCAATAAGTCAACGAAAAATTAAGTTTCGTAAGTTTCACTTGCAAGATCATGTTATAAAAATTTAGAATAACTTCCAACGGTTTATAGTTCATAACATATGCGATAAAACATTTGAAAATATTCTAATTCATTTTTCATTCAAACTCCAGTCGTAATTCAAAATTTGGTGTATTTTGTTAGGTCGCAAAAGTTCGATCTCTTTAATGAATTAAAATCCTTAGCAAAATTAAGAATATACCTCCTACGTTTTTTAATCATAGTTTTTTCTTCGGCTATCTATGAACTTTTGCCGCTTTTCTGGTGGCATTTGTAAAGTACAAGTAGTTGTAATTAATTGTCTGACATTACTTAACAGCGAGCGAAAGAACTTTTGCGCCAACCCAATATTAATACGACGTAATTATTACTTACAAATAACGTAACTAGTAACCATCGTGCCTCCAGTAGCCAAGGCGCTGAGTAATTTCATTAACAATAATGCCGGGAACCACGGCACGACGGCGCATCCGATACCGGAAGCCAGTTGAAGAGCTACAGATACCAACAATGGCATCTTTCTACCATACCTAACGATGCAACAATTCGTACACTTTAATCGCATGTAATATTCCCACGTCCACGATACTGTATTTATTTATTTTTTTCAAGCACTGAACGTTTCTGCATAAAATAATCAATATTGTCTGTACCTATCTGCTAGATTGCCAAATATAATATTGCCCAAAAGCACGCCGAACATCAAAATAGATTGCTGGATATTGGCGTAATGTGTTCGACTGCACACTAAGTTCCACTGAAATAACATAATTTTTAAACAAGAATTCATTTAAATCGGTTTACACAAGTCTCTTCTGCCACTAAACAATTGTAACGTTAAAAAAAAAAGGAACCTTTAACTGCGTTACAATAGCCATCATGCGTGCAATTCAGAGAAAACTCGCTTGCCATATCCATGCAACTATTTTTATAGTAAGGGGGGATTTTTACAATTCAATACACTTAAATATTATGTTTCATTATCCTGCGACGGCGGTTCGAAATTATACCGCCGATAGTGATCGATATTGAATAACAAACGTTCTTTAAAGAACACGATACTACTTCAACTATACAACATTTATTTCGTACACTTTGATCAGAGACGCACAGTGCGGCACGTAATGGACAAAGATCGAAATAATTGATATTTAATTCTGACTACCCTATATAACCGTTAGTCCGTGATTAAGGAATATGAATGTAAAAGATAATGCCCCAAAAATCTAATACAGTATGACTAATTATCATATGTTTGTTATAATCTAAAAACTAAAAAGTTAGCGCCTTTGTGTATTATACGTTTCTGTTTATGCTTGTTTTTTAAATAGTTTCTGTTATATATTAAATATAGATAATTGGAACAATAGTGTGTATAATTATAATTCCCAAATAAAAAAATCTTTTTTTTGTTAAAAAAAGGAATTTTCATAAAAAGTGTTCATACAGTTTAATTAATTCGTACCACATTGCCATGTAATTTTTATCTACTGCAAACTGCTGCATTAAAAGTTGTTTATTTTTCTATGTTGTGTTGAAAATAAAATCAATAAAATGATATGTTTTCTTATTTATTTTTTATATGTACCTATATTATTTATTCTTTTTTACTGTTTTGATAATACTAATACTGCCTTTTATTATTTGATAATAATATTTCAATACAATTACCAAATTTATGTAATAAAACTTAGTGAACTCAGAGCGACTATTAATATAAAACTCTGAATTATTATCAATTCATATATACTCTTATATTTTTGTCCGAAATCCCCATTCAAGTGCCGCACTGCGAGAGGGGGCAAAGGAAAATAGCATTGCTCCCTTGTTTCGCGTCTTCGTTTACCTCTATCTCCACCGTAGGTAACTTACTAATAAGAATAGAAATAGTGATTAATGAATGATACTAACCGAACGCTTGCACTTACCCAACGACAGTTGGTCAAACGTTTAAACCTGTTCGCATAATGTCCCCATGGTCGTTTCGTTCTGTTATTATGATCGTTAAACGTAAAGTCCGCGTGCTACTCGTGTGCATCGGTAATTTACGAAAAAAGTATCAAGCGACAAAATCATTCTAAGAATAATCTATTTTACTGCGTCACTGTAATTCAAGTCAACGATTACCGCCGCTTCCGCACGGGCCTCCCACAGACACAGATCTCGAAGGGGGTTGAAAACATTTACCTGCGATATTATCGTCTCCGTGAACGTGCTTCTGTCGTACTCCCACTCGGTGCACTCCGCCAGTGTGCCATTGACTTGGACCATACACTGATCGGACCGCGAGCGGGCTGGCGCGGTGCAGTTGTAGCTCTGATATGGCGCCATGAAGACGATGGCGAGCTGGTGCCAAGCGATCGGGAACTTGACCAGGGAGATTGCCAGGCAGACGTATATTTGCCATCTGCCAAGATCCCCGATAGCTTCCTGCACGGCATCCACCTCCTCGCCATTGTCGACATCTTCTTTTCCATTCGATACTTGCTTGCCATTCACTTCCGCTGAACAATAAGAGACGCCTTACAATTAGACACTTATATTCATGGGGATTCGACGTGTTTTGGGTGCATTATACTTTCTCTACGAACTCGCGCACAACTTCTCAGCTTTAGTGTATTTTCTCCAAGGCTGGGGGGAAATTTGAAATAGTTTCAGACAAAATACTAAAATCTGAAATATATTTTCATAAGTAATTAGGGTAAAGGACCCAATTACTGGCAGCCAATCCAATTACTGTCACCCTAAGCTATTTTACTTAAACGTTTATTTATTCGTTATTTTAAGTAAAATAGCTTAAGGTGACAGTAATTGGGTTGACTGCCAGTAATTGGGTCTTTTACCCTACTGTTTGATAATACTATTTCATTTAATGTTTCAATCAAATACTATTTGAAATACTATTTTTTTATGGAACTACTATTTCACAGAAAAGTTTATTTGACAAATCCTGCATCGCGCGAAGAAATAAAAATATTTATTTCTATTTATCTATTTGGAGATCCTATTTTCCGCAGCCCTGATTTCCTCGACTCTTTGCTAACCTTCAACTGATAGGGAGAAATATTTATTAGTAGGTACACAATTGGGGGAGGAGGTTATTGGATTGGAGGCGATGGAGAGAATAATATAGGTTCACGTAGTGTTTGGTACTTTAGTACCAAGGTTTATTTAGTTTTATGTATGTGAACGGTAAAAATTGCCAGTAGGGGATATATTTAGATTATGTATCTTGAGCTTCGCTTAATCTTTAGAAACTGAAGATTTGGTAGGTGCCCGAAGCTTTATTTATAATTTATTAATTTAATTCGTAAGGGTTGAGGACTTAGTATTATGAACCGTTGTGACGCAAAAATGTCGCGTTAATAATAAGAAAAAGCAGGAGAATAAAGTTGGTAAACTCTCTAGCGAAGTCGATTTTCAAATCTTTCAGAACTAATTCCGGATATACTTCCGAAAGGGACCGGGGGCGGGCTGGGAAGGGGGTGTGAACCCTAAATCTAAAATTGTAGCTTCGGGTATTTATTAGCTTCTGAAATTTGAATAAAAAATTGTTAATTTTTTTGGAAATATTTATTGGACATTGATGCAGGCCTCCCTACCCGGGAGACCCTGCGTCCCCCCATTTTCCACTTTTGAAATTTTGTAATGACAGTCTCATTTTTAGCATCGCCAAACTCACATCGGTTACGCGCCCCTCGCACCAATCTAGCCCCAACCAATACTAATACGTTGTGTCCGTATAAGTCAACAGAAATATTGTTAAGAGGAGGGACCGTGGTAAAGTGATTAAAAGAAAATCGGTAAAGTGTACCCTTTTATGCACAATTACCTCTGTATCTTTTGAACACATTAATTGCCGAAACTAAAATTGTATATTTTGGGTCTGTCCACACCCATGCTGATGTGAGTCCGGCGATGCCAAAAACGAGACTGCGGTTACAAAATTTAAAAAATTAAAAATATGGGGACGGAAGAGCTTCCGGGTAGGAAGGCCTGCACCAACGTCCCAAAAAAATTTCTTTTAAAAATTAACAATTTTTTATTAATATTTCGGAAACTAATAAATACCCGAAGCTACAATTTTAAATTTAGGGTTCACATCCCCTCCCCGCCCCTCCCATCAAATTTCATCTCGATCGGCCACCGGTCCCTTTCGGAAGTACAGCTCTAGTTCCAAATTTCCAAGATCATTTTTACGTTTTGACGATCATCGTAACGCGACGATGTGAGAAAAATAGTGTATGTGGTAACATCTATGGACGAATTTAAATGTATTCTACGACGAACCACATTGAGCATTAAGAGTAACAAACAGGTAGAATACTGATTTTTTTATCGAGCCTTTTGCAACTTGTAGATACGATCAAGCCTAATTGCAAATGTTTGCTTGTGTGAGCTGCATCGTGACGGAAATACAAAACTACGATCTTGTGTCGCGTTACATTCAAACGACTATATATATTCGAATAACAATTTTTATCTCCCAATTTAAATAACTGAAATTAGCGATGCAAATTATGCGTAGCTTATTATAATGCATTACACACGGCGAATTTTTCTTCAATAATGAATAAATTAACTTGCGATAATCAATGCTCGTAGATTTTCCTAGAATCTAATTTACAATTTTTCCACATATACTGCATATATTACATAGAAAAACACCACAATATTCTTACACATTTTTCTAAATAATATTTCACACCTATTTGAACATTCCCATTGAAAATGGAACAAAGCAATACGTACTCTATTCGACCCCGTTCCACGAGAAACCGATTGGCAAAGACGCATAAACATTTTAATACCTTAGTTACACAATAAAGATAAAAAATTAAAAATAACAGCAGAACTTATATTTTGGGTTTCCATATCGTAACCTTAAACGCTGAATGTGACGATACCTGATTGCACGTCCTGCACGATTTCGTTCCACACTTTCTCGAGGATTAATTTGCGATGACTTGCGCTTCCATCCCACATTACACTGTTCAGCTCATAATTATCCATCTTTTATGAATTAACTGTCAATTCAGACTTTATTCAGAAGAGACTTGCTCACGCTTAACGTAGAAACCATACTAAAGCAGGCGATAAAAACTCCCTCCTGCTAATTCTATTATCATAGCGTCGTTTGATGCGTTTCGCTCGCAAACACTGCTTATAGCGCGAAAGTTATTCGAGAAAGTTAATCTGGCATATTCTATTTCTTCCAACGCAGTTGCGTCCCCGGTAAACAGCAAAAGGAAATGAGTCACTTTTCTTAATAATTGCGTCACTTTGTCCTTTTGTCCATGGCAGTCATTGAAAATTTTTGAAAAATTCTCCGCCAAATGGAATGGCATTGTTCTTTTCTGGAGACGTCGCTACCAACGTGCCACTTGACCGAATTAAGTCGCGATTGTGCGCGAAGGAAACATGCACTGAATGGAATTTAAATAGGCGCTAAAAATATAAATGCGAATATCTGTCCTCGCCTAGTCAAGGCATTCGCTTATGTATGTGTAAGGTGGTAGTGAATTATCCTGGGAGCTACTGCTTGTGAAAATAATCGGCGTTCGTGGAACATTATTTACATACTATCTTGTAATTTGTTACAGTAACAACGTTTAATTTGATAAAGTTTAATGAGCGAGTTTACCAATGCGCACTTGTCGGAAATTAAAACTCAAAGAGATATTGCTTTATCAAAATGTAATCGTTTAAGAAAATTGATATTTGATTTATCGAGCTGCAACGTGACTTTAATAAACAAGCATTTTGGAAAGAACGTAATAAAACGTAATAAACTGGTACCTCGTGTTGTGTGAGTGATGATAGGTATTTTAAAGCTGCAAAATCAGGGATGTTATTAAATGTATTTCCAGGTGAACTAGTTTAGACTTAAAACATTAAAGAGTTAATTTTTACAATTCAATTGAAATATATTTTTCTTTTTAAATAGTGGTGCTAAGTAGGCTCATTTTTCAACTTAAGTGATAATTTCTCCAATGTACTAAGTAGTACTAGTTTTCAAATTCAGTAGAAATAATACTAGATGTAAAGTACATACTACTATATAGTGGTTTTCAATTTCAACATAAGTAAATATAAAGAACAGATAGGTACAAGTTTCCAAATACAGTCGAAGTATAATAGTAAAGTACTACTATAGTAGCTTTCACCTTGAGTGAAAATAATTATAAATCACTACTACCAAATTTCCAATTCCACAAATGTAATCAGGGCGCATTGCTATTAATCCTCAAATCCAATAAAAGCAATCATACAGCACTACTGCTGGTTTTCTAATTCACTGGCAATGATGAAGTACAACTATTAGTCTTGAACTGCAGTAGCATAGCATGGACATACAATTAAAATCAATGAAGGCGTACCATCAAGCATGGTAAATAAGAATAGAGATTCTTTGACGGTAAATATACATCTCAAACAATAATGATTGCGAAGGCTAACTCAATCTAACAATTAAGAGGGAAGAAGATTGCGATTAATTGTCGCTCCAACGACTTTAACCTTTCCTCTGAACTTCTTCCGAGCGGCGGGTCAGACAACGCTGCTCAATTATTAATCAGTTCTCGATATGCACAGTGTGTTTTATGAGTACACTGTTTTAAATTAATAAATGCAAAATTGTCAGACATTTGAATCGATGTCTCAACAACACCATCGTATCGGAAGCAGCGAAACAATGATTGATAATAAGATGAGCATAGAAATTGTGAATACTGGTTTGGCAATTATTTATTAACAACCTATCTGTGGTTCAATAGTTAACAAGCTCGCGACAGTATTATCAAAGGAGAAAGAAAATTTTAAGGCAAACGCGCTTGAAATAAAAAAACTACAGAACACATTATTTTATGGAAATTGCATAGAAGTTTTTCGTAAAGTTTATTATAAACCTGAAGTGTTCTGTATTCCCTATTTGGGCAGAAAATAATCACTTCTGAAATTATTGTTAACCAAATTATATAACCAAAAATATTGTTTCATGATATTAATGTTTATCTACTATTTTTATTTACTTATTTATTTGATGTGAAATCACCTTGGGGTGATTAGAAACTGGAGCTGTAAAGAATATTCGAATATTCGGAGTGATTGAATTTTGGATTGTACCGAATATGAAATATTTTTTCACACTTTATCGGATAATTTCTTTTCATATCGACCTTTAGAATTATTTGTTTTTCAAACGATAAATATGGAAATTTATTAATCTCTGGTAAATTTTTAGCCTCCTACAAAAATATGTTTATATTAAGTAATGTTTCAAATTTTATGTTGAAGATGAAGTCGCGTAGATCGACTGCGAAACAGAATTTGGCATTATTCCAATTGTTTCGAGTAAATGTAGACGTCTGTAACATATGTATGTATTTATCCGAATGTATTCTTTTTAGCATAATATTTTATTTAAATAATAAATATTCATTGCTATACCTAACAATCTATGTAGTATACACACATCAAATTATATGGTGTCCTATCTACTGTGATATAAGTATATAATATTAGCTATTTTTTAATATATTTGAAATCATTTATTCTTAGAATGTTCTATTTTTATATGTTATATATTAAATATCCCTGACTAATTTTGCCTCTTCTAAGTAAACCGTAGTTCTTGTTACATATTTCTTGTCACTCCAACAATCTTTTAAGTTTCTTTCAACTTTATTAAAGTTTAAGCTGCTCTTTTGACTGTACCTTTATTTGTAAAAAAATTCGACTGAAGTCAAGAAGCCCATATGTATGGACACTTTTTTCTGCCAATGCGTGTACACCACCACACATGGCGGTCTCGTGTTTCCTCTGTGAACGTGAATGTTGAGATTACGTGTTATATAATCCTCGCTATTACGCGTACAAGTTTAATAAGACGCGTAATAATTGATGCGCGGAGAACGGCGCAATTTAATCGAATCTGTTTAATTCGCGATCAAGCTGAATTATTACGTAACCACAATGTTCAACTTATTCGTATGTCTCGTGCGCATCTTCAGAGATTCGAGTTTAATTAAATTGCGCACTGCTGAAATGAACAGGCAGCTAGTTGGTAACAGTAATTTGCATTTAATGAATAAATATTATAAAAGCACCAGCGGGAATAAAATATTTTATCAATACATAAATACTATATTTATATTGATTTCCGTATTGTATTAATATAGAATATAGATGGAGTTATCTATTGATTTATATTGTGAATCACAAATAATTAACATGTGACGTGAAACTTATTTAATATTAATATTCACTTTATAAAAACGTTAATTATATCAACGCAGACTTATCGCCAACTGTGCAACTCTTTTATGACTACATTTGCTCCTAAAATTATGTATCACACCTGCAACGTTCATCAATAATATGCTCGTTGATTTATTTTTTTACGAACAGCTGTTTACATATATAGGCATTATGAAAGTTAAATTCATCATGAAGGCGATGGCAGAGCCTTTGGGGACATGTGCAGTACTGCCTTGAGAATATTTGCAATTATGTATTAGTATGCTATGTACTTAGATCGTAGCACATTGTACAATTAGAAAACTAATTTTTTCCGTTTGTAAAAACATTGCATATTGGAGGAACCGGTTATCAGCCTATGAGGTGTCAAACACCAGAAATATTCTGATGTATAATCGAGGAATATAAATCGTTTTTATTTGGGTATATGTACCCATTAACGAGATGAAAGATAGTTCGATTGCTCTCATTCAATTTATATCCCTAGCCAACAAGAAACTACTTAATATATTAAAAGCACAACTAAAAACCGAACTATATATTTTAAATATCAAACCTAATAATTTACCATCAAGTATTCAAAAAATTCCAAATGTATTTTTACAATATCCAACTATATACTTCTATCGTTAAACGCATAAATGCCATGGTTCACTCAAAATCAGTTGCAAAAATCCCAGATACAAAATATCTAACAGTAAAATATCTTTCTGTCACGCACGATAAAATTTTTCAAAATTTATGCGCATAAAAAATCTTAACTCTTCCATACTATAGAGTATAGATTTTACAACAAAAAACCGTCCCCAAATTTTCACAAAATTAACACCATCTGAAAGAAATCCTAGGAAAACTCACTTCAACGAAGAAACCAAACTGTCATGATAAACAATTAACCCACATCAACGAATAAAAACTGCACCCGAAATCGTGAACTTCTCTCGTCTCCACTAGTTTTACGTACGTTTCGAAATTCTTCGAATTTCATCCACTCGAAGGACCCAGAGCTCGTCTAAATTTCGTCCACTTAAAAGTGGCAGCAATTAGCTCAGGTGGTCGCTTAATGAGAAGTTATAGAGAGAAATATACGGCATTTATAATTAAACTGTTTGCTCCGTACCGATTACCGTTCATTTACGTTCGTCCACGACAAGGACTGTCGTCGACGGCGACGTGGACGTCGTTTCCTTACGCAACAAGTGGGTGTGCGCCGGAAGAAGACGCCCGATTGGTTGATGCCGCATGCGCTTATCAAACAGCCGGTGCCTTGATACGCTCGTTTGCACACGTTTCGCGTGTCAACAGTATCGCGCAAAAACGGGATACGTCATTTACGCGCGCCGTCCACGGTCATGAATACAGAAAACGCTCGCGGGCATGGGAAACCAGAAGGAAATGATAATTATTATTTAGCGCTCGCTGATGCGGCGCGCCACAAAGATGTTAATGAATTGGATGAAGTAGCTTGTAGTCTTAGTTGACGCCCTCTTTCGCGACGCTTTGTGCAACGATAGTTTAAGATTTGCCGAGCCTATAGTACTGTATGTAGTGCAGTAGGTCTCCGTTTATCCGATCATGTCGGGGAACATGACGGTTCAGGTAACTGGATCTATGTTTTACTGATCGGATGTTTTACTTTGCAGCGATGCGGGTCCGTATGATATTTAATATTTCTTTAATATATGCGGGGTAGAGTGTCATTATTGTGCAAGAGAAAAACAAAGAAAAAGTAACAATAATTAAAGTCGGTGAGCAGGTTTAAACACTGCAGACTCATATGTAGCGTAGTTACAAAAGTTTTTCGAGTTACTTGTTAAAAAAATAGGTTCATCACGTAAAAAGGTCTAGAGAATCGCTAAGACGAATCACAATGTTGCAAATGCGATTTACCGAGTCAAAGAACTCGAGTTGATAAGAGTTCAGCAAGATATTGGGGCAAAATTCTACAGAGTTCTATGGTACTTATACTAAGATATCGTATTGGCAATTTCAGCGGCGCGAAATTTTTAAAAAGCCCCTTTAAGTCAGCCAGGCTATTCCAAGCAGTTGTTTTCGAAGTAAATATTTGGGGGCTATCGAATAATATTTGGAATATTTTCCAAAAAATATCGACGTGAAAATACGCTGACGCCAGCCAAAGGAGCAGTCTTGATTATATACCATATGCCTTGAGAGGCATGGGTAAGGTGTCTAAATATGCAGTTGCTTTTCAGTTGCACTTCCAAAATTATCGTTCCCATTGACCCAAAAATCTTCCAACCACCCACATGTCAACAGTTACAACTAAATCGTCCACATTTCAGGACAGAAAGAATTCAAGAAATTAAAAAATTAAAAAATTGATGCTTGATACACAATAACAAGGTATTTCAAAGAACTTTCTTCGTTAATTTTATTAATTGTATTTTGCAAACCAAAGGGTCTTTACCCATGGAATATATAATAATTATAATTGCAATAATAGTACCTAATAATATTTTTCATATAGAATCGCTTTCTTTAAAACCAAATCTTTTTTCTATAAAATATTATAGTTAATAAGAATCATAGCCATTTTATTTTTTTACTAATAAATTATTATATTCTTTGCCATAAAGTCTCCAGTTTCCCAAATCTTCATTTTTCCCGTCTTTCCATTACAACATACTTTTATAATAAACATTTCTTCATGCAACATTCCCGTCGCTGTTAAATAATCTCACACTGACCAGCAGTTTTCGCCAAACGACGAATAATCTCTGGTTACGAAGTTCCCTGATATCGATATGCTTAACGTCACACGAGCTAGCGTTTATTCTCCGTCTGCTATGTAAATTAAACCGATTGAACTCAACTTGGGCGAACTTTGCCCAGGCAAAATTGAGTAAAGCTCCCTGACGAGTCGCTCATAGAGTTGTGCAATTAAAATAATACCGTTCAGAGCACGATTCCTTGACAGTCTTGCCACATTCTCATAGCAATCTTAGAGTAAACGATGCACGGTGTTTAAAACAATTGAATACCTGCAATAGATATAGTAAACGGACTCATTACCCATGCCTTCAGTTATGTATTAATGACCAACAACAATAGACAAGGTGTAAAATGCACGTTGCCGATGAATCATCCTGCAGAAACTAAACGAGCAGACCTTAGACGCGAGAACAAAGAATTTTCCCAAGTCGACGGTGAATTAGGTAACTGCTTTAATCTCCTCCGATCCTACTTAGACTCGCATGTCCCGGTAAATCCAGGACTTCCCCGCGTATTTTCCTCAAACGTCGACTTTCGAGACATGCAGGAAATAATTACAAGGGCAGACGGCAACAAATTGCGCGCCTCAACGATCCATCGGGCCGGAATATTCATTTCACTGTACAAGTAATGGTATTCCCAATGCGCAATAGAGTGGAGAAATATAATCCGTCAACGGTGTAGATATCGAACGTATAAAACGCACGAAAGCGCTAGAAAATATTTATATTATGCATTAAGCACGCAATAAATGTGAATTTCGCAAATTCGTGCTCTATCTCCTTTCGTTCGGTTCGTTCGATTGCTCAAATGACGATTGGTCAAATGACGATAGTTGCGTGCAAATAGTGTTTATAATTACAAGATTACATGACGCAAGCAGGATAGACGGAGATTCTTATCTGCGCAAATAAGATACACGCGTAAATCACGATTTACAAATTCGTGGAACTATTTGTGCAAGTGTACTGCGTCAAAGAAGATGTATGGAGGGAACAGTGGAAGGAAAATGAGCAATCGACGGAGGAAAATACCAGTTTTGCTTCTGACGAAATTATTTATCGGATGTATCGCTGCACTCATGCGCACCATTACCGTCGAACAGAAGAGATATGGTTTATATCGTCGCTGAGAAGGAACTAATTAACGATGCGGGGATTTATGACGGAAAATGAATTCTTAGAATCTTTCGATAAATTCAATACACCAGGTTGGTAGGATTTTTACCAATCATTATAACTGACAAATATTTTATTAAAAAAAATACTGAAAGATTATATTCAATACTTGGGAAACTTTTCCGAACGATGCTTGATTCGGTTTTGTGATTTACAAATTGAAGAAGAAATAAGGGTGACTGTCAGTAAATTATAAGTTTCCCAATCACTAATTTAAAAGAATAATTGTGGGATAGCTTCCTTGGAGAACCTTTTAGATTAATTATTTCGAGTTTTAGAAATTTGTACAAAATAAAATTTATTCTTTATGATCCATAACGACTATTTCCTTGGAGAACCTTTTAGATTAATTATTTCGAGTTTTAGAAATTTGTGCAGAATAAAATTTATCCTTTATGATCAATAACGACTATTTTATGTATAGTTTTTAATATTTTTTTTTTGCGTTATGGTTGATTGAAAAACTTGCAAGGAGAAATATTGAATAATCTTTTCCTGTAATCATAAAGTAGAAATTCAAAACTCTGTGATAGTGTTATTATGGGAGATATTCCACGATGGTACAAAGATAAAAACGAAACCCTAAATTGCAGAATGTTCTAGAAGTCAGATAAATGTTTTAACAAATCCATAGCACACGCATTTTTATAGAAAACACAAGTACCCACAGGAAGTGATCGATCAAATCCAAGATACCAATTTAATGGGCTACGCTTCATTCGGTGATAAGGCGAGTTCTCACGCTCGTTGCAAAGTGAATCAGCTTGGCTGTCGTATCTGGGTTGATGGAACACGAATTGACAATGAGCGCACAGAATGAGAAAGGAGCTCGTCTGAAATAAATGCGTGGCTTCGAATGGCGAAATAAAAAATTTCTGGACCTCATTTCTTTCGTGGACGTCGCAGCCTTGATGTGCTTCACATTTTCTTTCTCTCCTCTACTTCGCCGCTATGGTGTTATCGACTTTGCGGCCTTTAAGCAAGATGTGGCACAATGCCATTATTTAGAATACCTTCCTATGTAAAATACATCAACAATCATCTTCTGAATCCATAACTCGAGCTTAGAGTGACTATAGCTTAGGCAACGATTTTCCAATTTAACTTCCCCAAATTTATCTACTTCGAACTTAATTACGTCACAGATGAACACATCAGATTTTCCAAATTGCATCAGGAGAATATTAGAAAATAAAATGAAATCTCCACAACTTAGGCACCCCTTTTGAAATTTGCAGAAATTATAGTACACTAAAATACTTTAATTTCCATCACGCCATTAAAACATTCATCTCAAATTTACCCTGTCACTCCAAAACATACAGTGACACCTGAAATTCTCTCCAATTAACTTCTACACATACACTCCATTTGGCAACAGAGTGTTTAATATCTCCAACAACTATCCCCCATTAAAAGCCATTCTGTAACGAGACGTTATGCAAAGAAATTCATGAGAACCTGCGCAACAACCCACTATAAATCCTGAAACCGTAATACCAACTCCCGACATCGAGAGATCTCCAATAACACGCTCGATCATCGATTTTTAACTCGCGGGAACGACGATAGTTTATTAAGATAATGATACAAAATTTTCGTTTCCTGCGAGTCACAGCGATATAATAGCGCCGCGGTAGCGCCTCGCCTCGAAAGCCTTCCCCGGGAAAATTGGGAGCAGGATTCTTCGGTAAGCGTTCGTACCGTTTCACCCTTTATTACGTTTAAGTATAGCAAGTGACGAGGAAACCAGTTTCCAGCAAAAAAATTGATCGACAGTTCATGCGAGCCGTGAAATGTACGGTAACCTCGAGACAGTAGAAGCCAGCCTTCATTCTGGAGCGTGCAACTTCGCCAAGCCATCTTGGGAGGCACGAAACGAACCGCGAGGCTTTCTCGGCAAAACATCTTCCCTCGGCCTAACGTAGATTCTCCTGCGACGTACACAAAACAGTCGTTGGTTCTCATGTGAGATGTGCACGACGTTTGTCTCGTTCATTGGGGCGTTGTCGCGCGCGCAAATCAATTTTGTCGGCGAGGTCAAGGAGTCCCTGGAGGGGGCCTAATGAAATTGCAAAAGCAACCTACTTCTCGCGCGAGTAATCCTCGACCGAAGAGTCCTTCGCAAAAATAGATTTCAGAGAAAGGGAAAGGGAAGGATTTGGAGAATTTGTGGAGGTAATTGTTGGGAAGATTTTTTGATATTTTGGGGAGGGTGAGGAAGCGAGGGGTGAGGATTGTACTTGTGTATTTTTGATTTTGAAGATTTTTTGTTAGCTGCAGATTATTTCACTGATATATTTAATATTTGTCTGTAAGGTGGAGGTATTGAGTGTTAATCTTGGGTAATTATTTTAATCGATGGATATTATGAAGTAGTTAGTATTTAAATTGGCAATGTATCTGTATCGCGTTTTCTAAATGTTTTAGGTGTACCTACTCTCCTATCGTCTGCCATTCTCTATCGATTGTGTTACCTGTTATCGGAAATTAATATTAAATAGACAATAAGTTGACATACCATAATTGTTGGTTTGCGTATTCTTCATATCACTGTCTGGATGTGCAGCTATTTCGTTACTTTGCGATAGGTTCACGTGTAATTTCGTTAATGTGCTATCTGTAACATATGAACGGTGGATAATCTGTCAATTTTTTGGTTACTTGAGAAATTAGATTAATTATAATTTCGAATGTTCCAGAAATCGCATGAAATCTGTTGCATGAGTATTGCAGTATATAATCTGGGTAAAAGTGATTTTTACCGCTTTTATATTTAATTTTAAATAATTATTTTAAACTATAAGTTTTGACAGTGAGTGAAATTTTTTGTAAGTATCTGTTGAATAACGAAAGCTTTTTTTTAAAGATCTTTAATATAGGTACGCCATTTCCCTAGTATGATAGTAATTAAATGAGTGATTTAAAAACAATTTATAAGTTTGATATTAAATTCAACCATGTATTATCTACATTTATACCGCTTTTTCAAAAAATTTTACTTTCAATTTCAATTTTCTCTGTCTACCAATTTTTCTAACCCAAATTTTGTCGCTCATGCTAGTTGCCCTGCTTCCGCCCCCTAAATTATATAAAAAATATTTTTTTAAACCTCAAACCAGCAAGTAGGGTAATTTTGGGAGAGATGCCGCACTTTTATGCCGGATTGATAACGTACTGTAACGAAAGGTACCTAAGTCGACTAAATGATATTTTTAATATTACAAATATAGAAAAACTATTTAAAAATAGATACCGTGATATCTCAACGCAAATTATTTATTTTTTTATGACAAATCTGATAATCCAAACCTATTCGTGGGCTTTTTACTCTTTTCACACATTTTATTTTTATTTTATGTGTAATAAATGTGGAAGAAAGAAAAAAAGACAATTAAGTTTAAAAAAGCAGAAATAATATCTGTACCTATTTATTTTTTCAATTTTATTTGTATTTTATAACTGCATGAATTAAAAAAATATTTCATTTTACTTTGCTTTTACTACTTTTCTAAATAAAAAGTTAAAATTAATAAATTTAAATGGAAAATTAAACGTTTTTCGAAATGCGGCACCACAAATATGCGTGACAAATATTCAAATTTTGATTTTCTTTAATGTCAAATCAGGGCAAGATGTTCAACTAATAATATGTATCCTTGGAAAAAAAATTCATTGCAAAATTTAGACACGGTGACAATTTCGCATAAGGTGCGGCAACTCTCCCACAATTACCCTATCCCTTAATCACGCA
This sequence comes from Andrena minutula, assembly GCA_929113495.1. Taxonomy (NCBI): domain Eukaryota; kingdom Metazoa; phylum Arthropoda; class Insecta; order Hymenoptera; family Andrenidae; genus Andrena; species Andrena minutula. The sequence goes on from OV815994.1 coordinate 45,081,300, forward strand.
AACGAACGTGACCAGCGCCGACGTTATTCCCGCCTCGTAGGACAGCCATGAATCACCGCGCAAGCGTACTCGAACGTTAAGGATCGCCAAGGTGCCGAGTGAACGATTATGCATTCGAAGGTTCGCGTGTCCCTCTTCGATTGCGATCCCAGCGTGGCCGAGAATCGCGGTCGAGACAATGTCTCGCGCGTTATTTAGAAGGACAGAACGCGATGCTGTCGAGCCGCCCGCGTGCCGCGAACAGGGGGAGAGGAAAATCAGGTGGGAAAAAAAGCGGGCGAAACGCGGCTTGGCGAGCAAAGAAAATTGCGCGAGTTTGAATACCTGCGCCACGCAATTGCTTCTAAAGCAGAACTGCGCCGCTCGCTATTATCTCCGGTGATTACTGTTATATCGCGCACCGAGGATGCTAATTATGATTAGACTGGAGCCAGTCGAAGATCCCAAGCGGCGTCGACCGTGCAACGCCAGCCGCCAATTTGCCATTTTTTATAGACACTGTGTAATGCCAATTCTGAACGCAAAACTGGCGAGCGAATTTTTCACGCAAGCAGAGAAACGAGCTTCGCTCGCGAATCCGCAGTGCCACTACGGGAAAAGAAAATGTGAAAAAGGGGAGTTTAATCTGTGGTTCGGTTACGTTTTGCGGCGCACATAATTGGTATGAAGTAGTACGATGTGAACTCGACATCTTAACGAATGTACTTTATGTAGTTTAGGTTGTTTTTATTTTTCTCGCGAAAAGTTCATCCGGGAAAGTTGGGAACTTTCTGCTGGGTTGACTATTTTTTTTTGTGGTTGGTAGGGGGCGTATATTTCATGTAGAAATTGTTGAAGAACTATGTACTTATGTGTAGGAAGAGGGATTTGTGTGTGGATCCTATTGTGCGTGTGCAAGGAAGGGAGAAATAATTAATTATCTCGAGGGATATTAGACGTCAAGGGCGTCCGTAGACTTTTTTCTAGGAGGGGGCAACTTTGGGGTGATGATGATGAAAAATATAGTAATGAAAAAATGAGTTGCCTGTTTGCTTTTTTGAACTCATTTTGTAGTGCCAATTTACTTGAAAATTGAAATCCGAAATTTAGAATTATTCACTTTTTTAGTATAAACTTAATAAAAACCAGTTTTTAAAAATAAGCAATTTTTTAAAAAGCCAGACGGGGCGACCACCCCCTCTGAACACCCATGTTAGTCGTTATTCCAACTGATTATAACAGCATATTTGGATGGTTGGCTACGAAAAATAACATGTTTCGTCTGTCTCTGTGAAAATTCACGTTTGAGTGATTTGCCACAAAAAGTAGCATGTTCCGTTTGTAACAGCGAAAAGCACATTTAGATGGTTGGCTGCGAAACATCGAGTGTGTCAACTTAAATACCGACGCGATTTTTATTCAGTACTAGGTCGATAATTTATTAAACATTAAAATACAGTACTTAAATTATGCAGATCAAATTTTTTCATATGTATTTCCTTTTGGAAATTAAATGAAGTTATTATTTATTAAACAATATTTTCAAAAGTTGAATTCTTCGAAGCAAAATGCATTTTACCCATTTAAACTGTCCACGCGCCGAAACGTGATACTAATTAGATTCTGTAGTGTAACCCAAAACGTGCTATTCTTCATGGGGAAACAGGATAGTGTGTTAGTTTTCGCTGTAAATTCCCAAATGTGCTATTCTTCGGGCGAAACAGTATAATACGCTAGTTATCGCCGCAAAGTACGAAATGTGTTATTCTTCGTAGCGAAGCAGTTAAATATGTTAGTTTTCTTGGCGGAAGACTAAACGTGCTAATATTCGTCAGAAACGATGGAATATTCTTTACGTGGAAACCGAACCGTGCTGATTTTCGCAAGAAAAATGAAACGTGCTACTTTTCGTAACGCACGTCGATATGAAATGAAAGACTTTTTTTTAAATGTACTAAAATTCTTGTGGCTTGAAAATTTCCTCTAAACTCTGATATAAATATTAGGGTGATCCTTATATGGATGGTAAAAAATTAATTTTTTTCAAAATTGCTTCTGACGCTCTCAGAAGCTTCCAAATAGTTTAAAAGAATTTCCTCTAAAATTGTATTAAAATATATTAAGGATTAAAGGTCACTCATTGGCAATGAAATATTACTATTTTGGTATAAATTTAAAAAAAAAATTCTTTTACAGCTTGTTATAACTGGTTGAGGGACTGAAGAATTGGATGAGTTTCGTTGTTATAGGTGCTAGGGCTAGTATCTAGTATGGTACCCGGTTTTACCCAGGCCACGCTGTAAAATCGTAAAAATGGATCACATTTAAATCATTATTTTTTGTATTTTTCCTTCTATTAAACAAATTGGATATGGTACTATTATTTAAAACAGAGTTTATTCTAATGAATCCCAATTTGTTTTTTACTTAATAATGTCAAAGTTATGAGATTTTATTCTTAACGTCCCGATTTTACCCCGGTCTCCTCTACATGCGAAATATAAAGTCCTTGAGCGACCTTTATATATCAAAATATTCAAATAAAAAACGCGGAGATATTTTTTTTGTCAAATAGAAGATTTTAAGAGGGTCAGACAATATATATTTTATAGTTGAAAAATAAGGATCACACTAATAAATATGCATCTTAATATTAATAAATTCTTCCAAGAATGCCCTATTTGAACAATAATATTCTCACTTTGCGAAACAACATCTCTCTAGAATTACAAAATTATTTTGATAGGCCAGTTACGTCGGAGGAATGTGTCAAAGAACTTGATGCAATCATAGATAATACAGTGAGAAACGTGGGTGATTAAACGCCCTCTACTTGTTGACTCTATCTTTTTTTCTGAACATCGAGGAAATCTAGAGACGCGGTAGCGTCTCGACGCCAAGTACATGAAAAACACCCTATATATATATGTCGAACTGTCGCTGCCGTGTACCTTTACTCGTCGCGGAGGCATTCCAACCTAATTCTGACATTTATTACATTATATCTCATCACGCCTGCAATATTTTCTAAATTTAAAGGCATTTTTCTCATGTAAACCGCATATCGGCTTTCGAATAAGACCAATTTCAATAAAATCGGTCCACGCATGACAGAGATATCGTAATATCGTCTCATGGATTAGTCGGAAATGGTAAGATTCTTCTTCTTCTTCGTCAAGGAATTTTTCGTCAAGGAATTTTTCGTCAACATAATACGTATACGCGTTATTATACGCACACCTTCAGCCAAAACGAACTAATACATGTTTCGTTCATCAATTCCTATCTTCACTAGGCAAATTTCGTTCATCAATTCCTATCTTCAATATGTGCAATCTATTCCAAATTTTGACAGCTTACAGTCAGGTTATATACAAAATTTGAGATGCCACGTGTTTTTACAAATATATATTATCGTTGTACCATTGAATTGGAATCAAAATGCAGTCTCACATACAATTCCATGAACCTGGAAACACGTACAATTCCATGAATCTGAAAACACGAAAATTCGTGCTAAATCTAGCGATAACCCCTTTAAGCACAGAAATCTGTAAACATGAAAATGAAAATTGATACTAAAATCAATTAGAGTCTAATAAAACGCAGGAATTTAGCAAACATAAACAAATTAATTTAAAAAATACTATTCCATGAAATATACTCAGAAAATGACGTTATGAATGGAAATTTTAATTTTTTAACCACGAAAAACATTTCTCGATTTGATAAAACAATTCATGAAATTGTGCGTGCTTTCAGTTTCATGGAATTGTACGTGCTTTCAGATTCAAGGAATTGTACGTGCTTTCAGATTCATCGAATTGTAAATTTCAACAGCTGATAATTATTATGCTGCAATTGTATAAAAAAAGTAAACAAATTACGTCAAGTACATGATACAAATAAATCACAAAATATAGAAAGTAATAATAATCACAAAAAATAGAAGATAATAATATCTTTGTAAAAAGAAGTGAGATCCCCATAAAAAACTTCAAAAAAGTAAAAAATACGCCAAGTACATGAAAACATGAAAATCACAAAAAATAGAAGATAATAATCATTACAAAATTAAAAAAAGATGTGAAATCAAAATGAGCTGCTAGTACATAAAGATGCTTTCCAACTGCGCTTTAGATGACACAACTACATATGCACAGCTAAAATTCCATTACTCATAATGGCTATTTATACAGAGAAAAAATGTATTAAATAATAATATGCAGATATATTTTTATACAAATAAATATTTTAATACGAATAAATATTTGATTCAAAATACTTGGCGCTGCGCAACCGAAAAAATGTTATTTGCCTTAGTATTAATAATTTACAACTCCATTACAATATAAAAAACATATACATACACATACTAGAAACACAGTCAGATTTATTCTACATATATTTAATTCTAATGCCATACGTAGCATATGCACACGCATGCACGCACGCATGCACGTACAAGAAAGAAAGAAGAGGATTAATGCAATTTATACATATTTATTGAGGTTAGCAACACCAATTCGGGGCGTAGCGCCAAGTATTTTGAATCAAATATTTATTCGTATTAAAATATTTATTTGTATAAAAATATATCTGCATATTATTATTTAATACATTTTTTCTCTGTATAAATAGCCATTATGAGTAATGGAATTTTAGCTGTGCATATGTAGTTGTGTCATCTAAAGCGCAGTTGGAAAGCATCTTTATGTACTAGCAGCTCATTTTGATTTCACATCTTTTTTTAATTTTGTAATGATTATTATCTTCTATTTTTTGTGATTTTCATGTTTTCATGTACTTGGCGTATTTTTTACTTTTTTGAAGTTTTTTATGGGGATATACTTTACAGACACATGATGATTCATTGCGAATGCAAAGGTCGATACGTACTACTTAACTGCAATAAAAGTATGGACTTTCAAACATCTAAGCAAATTAGATACTTACCTACATTAATTTAAAATAAGCTGCAACTTTTGGAGCACCTACACTTCAGGTGTAAGATATCAATTCCATATTTTCGAAAAAATTTAATATTCTTAATGCAAAACATACTTGTCAATTCTTATTATTGACTTATATAATAGCACGTTTATCAACAATAACTTAACCGAAAAAATAGCAAAGAATGCCACGTGGCGTCACGAATCATCAGTGACTCTACAAGAATGTAGTCATATCGTGTATAAGAATTACATCTGGAATTACAACTCGATGCCCTTATCAAATAGACAAATAGCTGATAATAATAGTCCCATGATTGCAAACATTAATTAAGAATAAATAAATTGTCATGATAAAAAGTTATGACAGTGTATCTGAACACTAAAATAGAAACCTTGAATAAATATTTATTTTCTATTTTTGCTACCTAGAAATACTAAATGGTACTGAGCTGTCTGTCGAAGATAAAAAATAATTATAAAAAATGGAGACTCATTAACGTTCGAAAGATTATAGACATTATTGCACCTTTTTAATCTCGATATCTTAAATTGAGCCTTTTATCGTCATAGTAATAAAACGCATTGCACTTTCGTTTATCTTAATCCTTAATAGATTCACTACAAAGAAGTAAAACCGCGATCAAGCTACGCAATTAATCCACTTGCTCGCTTACCTACCTCCATAATTCTACTCCTCTCATAAACTCATCAAGATAAGGCGAGAACTTCACCGGACGTCTCCATTGAAATAATCCAAGATCTGTACAATCTTCTAAATTCCCAATTTACACGGAAAAACAAAATACCTAAATGTCACTGCTTCGCGTGCCTTGTTAATACCTACTTACCTATATCTTCCGATTAGCAAGGCACTCCAAGAATATTCACCCCGAGTATATAAGCCATTTCCCCAGTTTAAAGAGCCTTCGTAGATATTCAAGAGCAAAAGCCACGCATTAAGAAATAAAGAAATAGTTCACGATAAGATATATGCGCACAAATTAAGATTCTCTGGGATCAACTTGACAGAAATGAAAAATTAAAATCCTCCAAGTATAACTATTCCATTAATGCAAAGGAAATTGAAACGACCGTTCGCAACATTTAATTTCCCTGAAAATTATAAAGTATTTTATTTAAATTTATCAGGCAACGTGCCGGACGAGTTCAACAATTTTGCCACCATTCGCTGCGCGAGAAAGTATTCTTCGCAGTTCGATAAAATTATCGTCCGCAAAAGAATCTAATAGCAAGTCTCAGACAAAACAAACACACGAGGGAATCATCCACTGATAGTAGGAGCCGACTCGCCGCTTGTCTGGATTATAGCCTCTAATCAAAACGGTCTTCGTACTTTAATCGCCACACGCCACGCATCCATCAAGTTCGCGTAGCCTGTTCGCTCCGGATACGAATTACGTATACACACGTGAATATTTATGAAGGAAGGGGAATCGATAGTATCGAAATCTTTAACCCTTTGTTTTCCATCCAGTTCCTATAATTCTGAGACCTCCTCAAATCTATTCCTTGCTTGTTAATTCTACGCGATCCTGCTCTGGTCTCGGGGCTACAGAATTCTGTGTCGAGGACGAGTCGACTTTGTTGCAGTTTTGGTAATAATGGAAAAACGTGTGATAAATAAAAATTATTTGGGGATAGAAATGTCGTCTAATGCTGGTTCATGTTTGACGTTAGTTCTGGACTAATTCAAGCTTGCTGATGTGAGTAGAATAAAGTCGTGGAACCGCAAAATGGTAACTAATTCTGCAGGAGAACGATAATAGCTTCTGGTTGCAGTACGTTATCGATAAACACGATGTCGTTATACGCCTTGTGCTAGTTTGCATATTTGAATGGCACACGCGCATTTAGAGATAGCGAGCATCATTTTGTGCAATTTTAATGTATGCTGCTCCAAATGATTACAAATTGCGCGTCTGATTGATTCTGCAAGATTAATGCTCTTGCTGATTGGATTTTGAATTGTTCAATCGTTTCCTCGTTTGGAGCTACTACTTTCCTTTCACTTTCGACTTATTTGCTAATGTGAAACTTAAATGCGGAATTATACATCTTCTTTGGAAGAAAATTAGAGAAGAAATTGTGTAACTTTTGGACGATCGTAGCGTGAGACAGAATGCTGGTGTTTTTAACTTCAAATTGGTAAAGTTTCAATTTTTATGGACCCACTTTATTGGTATGGAAGAAAAAAATAGTTATGTTACGGAAGCCACTGTTGAGTAAAACTCTACACACTCTAATTAAATATTAAATAAACTTTAACAATTTTTCTCATTTAGCAGAACACGTTATTGTAAAAAAAAAAACAATTATAAACAATTTTGGGGAAGGATTATTTTACAAGGTCCACCGATCCCGAGATGTAGATTTACCACTAAAGGCAGAGTCCATTATAATATCAGAAATAAAAGGAAATAAATATATTATTTACTTTTCAAAATAACGGAAAATATAAAATTCTTGGAAGTGTCCCAAAAATGTAACATTGACAGAAAATAGATCAATGTCGTGGCTTTACGTTATCTTAAACGACTAATTTAACTTTTTCGACGTAACTATTTTGAATTTGTTCATTTAACAAGTGCCATTTCTATTCAGTTTCTTCTATGAAGCATCTTATAGCCATCATGCGTCGTATTTGCAACGCGATGAATGTAACCACGTGTAAGTCGTCAGCGTGAGACATTGATAAAAGCAAAAGTGCCGACAACACGTTGTAAAGTACCTACGCCGCGGCGGCCGCCGTGTTCAATTGATTCCAGTAAGAATGGAGCAATTTTGACGTGTGTTATCAGTGCCTCGATTTCTATTACTCCAATTTGAAGATTCTGTAATATATTAAGAAAGTCCATGAAAAGTTTGTTGATGTAAAGAATTTTAGCTATTTTATTTCCACTCTGTTGTACTAGAAACAATTCGTTATTATATTATATTTCTCCACTTGTTATTATATTTCTCTCCAGAATTTAAACTTGGAAAAAATTCCAAAAAGACCTAAAAGACTTCGAATTTTAGAAACATTAATAATATACTCTGGTTGTTTCCTAATTTTTATCAACACAATTTATTTCTTCCACAATAAAGAGAGTTTTATGAAGTTAGTCACTTTGTTTCCAAAATGCCTACACCGATTTTTTATTTCACATCTTTACTGCAGAAAATTTATAATACTCATTAAAGACATTATTCTATTAAATACACATTATTTCCGTCATTTCTCATATTACACTCATCCTTCTGAACTACTAAATCACATTTTACTTACTTTCAGCTACATATTAAGAAACTATTAATATCAAAATAAAAAGCACATTACATTCCTAATAATATAATTATCAACCCACAGCGTTTCCACGTTACTTCGATAAAATTCCAACCTTGCGATTAATCAAATATTATTTTACGTAAATTTAACAATCTTTATCGCTCCAAACCCTGTCATTTTTATTTCAGCCTAAACTGGATTAAGATAAGATTTGCAATAACATCGGAAATTTTTTTTGCGTAACTTATTACACCCGACAGGCATTTATTATATAACTCAAAAAGCTGAAAACGAGCACTTTCTTCCGAGCGAAAGAATTTCAAGAAACAGTTCGATGAAAATCGAGGAAGAAGGAAGCTAATCTTCTCGAGAAAGTCCACGCGACATTGAACTTCACCCACGGTTGAATTTGGCCACAGTCGCTGCAGTCGGATCAACTGCGCATATTTTTTGGCCCGTCCTTCTGTTAACGCACCAAAACGCCTTTCCGGCTAAAAAAAATCACCTAAATAACCTGCTTTTCAACTGCACATGCTGCATTGTCGCATTGCATGAGAAATTCTTATGAAACCGTAACCAGACCCGATCGATAACAAGTTAATTTCCGACTATTATTTTAATTACAGTCAGATGATAGTCACGTTAGAACGAGGTATGAAAATTGAGAGAAAGCGTGGAAAATTGCAGGAAAACGAACAGCGGATCGATATTGCGATCCTGTACATTCTAAATGCAGAAAGAAAGGAAACACAGGCTGGAAATTTGCGGTTCTTTGACGATTGATTGAGCACGTTGATTGATTTAAAATCTTTGAGTCGAGATTTAATTAATATTTATAACGCTAACAGAATTTTCTTTCACCAATTATGGAATTCCTGTTCAAAAATGAAATGCCTATTTTCTTTTTCCCTTGCGTTGCTATCTTAATTCAGTGCATGCCGAAGACTAATAAATCTCGGAATCTTTAGGGAGGAACGTCTCCCGTGGGAAAAAGAAATCGTTAAACCGAGTAAACTTGGACCGCGTGGAAATTTGGCAAGTCGTTCATTCGCGCGCAATGTGCACAGAAATCAAGGTTTCTGTTCCAACACACGACGAACGCGTGTCAGGATGAGTGGGCGTCGAAATACCTTTCAAACCGGCACGTGTGTGGAATGATTCATGCAATAGTTCCCCGACGATTTCGGGTTTACAGACAGGCATTTTACGGGAAGTTAAGCGTCACGCTCTACAGGCGGAGATGCAGCTCTCGAATGCAACAGAAATGCTTTTGTGCAAGGAAAACGAGAATTCAAAAAAAAGGTTGAAGGGGCAAATAAATCATCGAAGTGGGCATGCAGTTATACTTAAAATTTGCAAAAAGAATTAAACAAATTTAAAAATTGAAGGTGACAAAGATGCTTTTGCAAAATTAATTTAAAGATTAAGAGGAAAATATGAAAAGGGAAAGAAATGATCGAATGGTGCATGCAATTGTATTTAACCAAAAAATTGTAATATGTTTAAAAGAATACTTTTAAGTGTAGGAATATTTCAAAGCAGAAATGGGAATTAAAAAATCTATCTCCAAGATCTTTCCCTCCTCCTTCAATTTAGTCCACTTTAAGGGCACAATTTTAACAATGGATTGTCAGAGCAATTAAGAAGAGACAGCATGTCAAATATTTTCCAACGAGATCCCTATTCACACTAAACTTTGCGTTAATCTTTGAGTGATCTTGATGCAGTGGTGGATAATTCCAGTGATAAAATTAAGCCACGAACAAATAGGTAATGAAACGAGAAAATTAGGACAAGAATTTGGATTAACGACAGCGTTCAAAGAAACATTTACGCCACGGTTTATAATAAGCATATTTTTAGTGGGAACCTATTGTGCAAACCCAATTTTTGTACTTTTTAAAAACCAAAATTTTTCACAGATTCTTGCAACAAGAGGTGCACACAACACGCAAAGTCATAAAATTTCAAATAATAGCACTGCTATCACGCACTTAATGCAGTTCGTAATACCTTTATTTTTTCATTTCCAATTCTCTGATAATTATCACATAAATGGCTAAAATACTGCGTATAAATGCGAGAAGGATGTTGCGATGCAGTTAACGCGGTATTTTGCAATGAATTAGTATTATTAATGCAAACAACAGGTCTCTGATTAACACTGTTGCTCAACGTAATCCCCACACATTTCCCGTCCGTGTGTGAAACTTAACGACATAAATTGTCAGATAAGGGATAACGTTACGTTGATCTCGTTATCTTTCCAACCCACAACATTCAGCAGGCATTAAATGGATTTCGAACGGGCAATTAATGATTGCCTAATAGGTTGAAAATCGTGTTTGATAACACCTGACCCCTTTCCCCGGGGTGTAAACTCCAACGAAATGGAAACTTATTCTTTGACAAAACAGTTTGAACGTTACTATCTTGTCGCGAGAATAATGCAAGAAAGTAAGTGAAACCGAAGCACGCATTTTGAAAATAGATCGATGTGCCTCGTGTTGGACTGGTGGCAACCACGAGCCAGCAATTTATTTAAATGTACCTGAATAATACTAGACACGAAATTCTAAACAATTTGTATTCAATTAATTTAAAATATAACGAGTCATATTTTTACTCTTGATAATGGAACTCAAAATTGTGTTTTTGATAGAGGCTTTAATAAAGAAATATTTCTTCTGTTTTTCTCAATCTAATTTATTCAAGTCTTCAGGGGTTGAAAGTGGTAGAAAAACAGGTAAAAAATAATTGCAAATTTCGTATTCCTGGACTTCTTGTAAAGCACCCTTTGTCAGGCACGACAAATTATTTTTTTTTTGAGAAAGATAGGACTGCACCACATAACACATACCCTCAGTCTTATTTTAGACTCCTTGCTGCACTTTCGTCGCGAAGGAATTCCATGAAAACCGAAAGTAAAAACAGAGATTCAGAACTGCAGCTCTGCTTAGCAGATTAAAAATAATTAAAAGGGGAATCTAACAAAATGCAGTAGAACACTAGACAAAGTAGCTTAAACACATATGTTCGATAAATCATGAAATCTGCATGTTTAAAAGTAAAGCGTCTCGCGTCAAGATTTATACCCCTAAGTTCCACAAAACTAAAAGCATCCAACCTTGAAATAACACCTAACACCCAAGTGTCTACTTCCGCAATTTCTTAACATTATTTTATTTTAATCCACAACAAACTATCTACATTGTCAAGATTCCCTAATTCACTTCCCATCCCACACGAATCATAATTAACACAGTTATTTAAAAGAACCCACCTCATTCATAATACCAAAACAAAACCCTTACCTTTCCTTCCCACCGCGCCAAGCCAGGTGTTCCCGTGATTTCCCCGCGATCACGCGCGACTCCTCCGATTCACTGTCCCGTCGCACCCCGTGCAATCGATCTCGTTCGCCGTTGAAAACACCGTGGCTCGCGGTGCACCTCCACCCCAGAGCTCCAAAGCCCAGCGAACTGCTGATAACCCTCTCCCCCTTGTTCTCCGAGAAGTGTCAACCCCTCGAGTACTCCAGCCGCCTCGCAAAGTTGCAGGAAGGGTTGAAGGAAACCTATCCGAGCCGACAACCAATCCCCCAGGATCGGTCTTGGAAAAGAAGGCTTTGCTATCGCTGATGAGCAATCTCCTTCAAGAAAGAACAGGGAGGAATTGGATAGCAGGTGGGATCGAGGGAGGCCGAGGGCAGTCAGCGGGTGTCTCTGCAGAGGGTGTCTCTACTTGGCTATCGGTGGATTGTTTCCCGAATCGACGAAGATCCTCAGCGAGAGCTCTAAGAATGGAGTGGTAGCGTATCGGCCTTGCGTCGTGCGCGAGCTACGGCGATCGACTGAAATGCGATGAAAAGCGTTTGCTCGCGCGTGTTGCTCGTGTGGAACTGACTGGCCAGCTCGCCGCGGCTCTTCGACTTCGTGGCCCGACTGCACAGACGTGTATGCACATACGTGCAGCCCCCGCGACGCGGCCGCTGGCGTTCCTCTCGTTCCTGGCCGGAGGACCAGGGACGAGGCGGCAGGTGGCGATGGTCATTCCGCGCGACCTGTTACACATTTTTAATCGAACTAGACTCCATAAAGCTGCACGGGGGCTGCTGGGCCCCCGAAGAGGCTACGGATTTAGCCTGGCCTGCCGAAGGCTTTTTGCCGCCGCGGAGTTACCGACCCCATAGACGGTCGGCTACCTCGATGGCGAATCGCGGATCCTTTTCCTCGGCGACTGGACACCGCGGGGTAGTTAGCTCGGTGAAACGACCATATTCGCGGGTATTTTTTAGCGGCTGATTGGCAGTTGTTGGGTAGAGAGGATCTGGCGCCGGGAGTCTGATACCTGACGGGTAGATGAATAGCTGCCTGGCGGTTGAAGTCACGGAAAAGTGAGGAGAAGCTTCTAGCGGCTTTCGGGATCTTCTTTTTAAGCCTCCGTGATGGGAAAAGAGTTTTCTCTCAAGGTCGCTGCTTCAGGGTGTTCAAGTTCGCGAGGCAGGCGAGGTGAATGGACCCATTACTGGACGCGTAAGGGTGTAATCAGGTGGATGTGGGTATTTCTGATTGATGCTGTGAGGGGAATTGTCAAGGACGGTGGCGTTCTTTGTTTTTATAGGAACGTGGTTTTTGAACGTGACAGGAAGTTTTTTGTTGGGTGATACGGTGAGATGTGTATTTAGCCAGTCTTTGGTCCCCTTTAAAGAAGTAGTCATGATTATCAGCGGTTATCTTGTATCTTTGATTAATTCATATTTTGATTGTAGCTTTCCTGATAATTGTATAATTGCGTTTGTTAGTAAATATATTTATGGCGGGATGAGCTTATTATAGTCACGGCGATGATTAAAATTATACATTATGTTTATCGTGTTTGTGTTAAGTTGTCGAAGAAGAGGAACTTTTTTCTCAATTTTGATGATAAGTGTGTCTGATTTTTGTTTTAATGAGTGAGAGACATTTTCGTATTTTGTTAGATAAAAATGGAACAAGTTCAATGAATCCATATGAAGTGGTTATGAATCAATTCAATAGGGTTGTCCAATTTGTATTTTTCAATCTGACAGAATATTAAAAAAATGTTTACAATATCTGTCTAAAAAAAAAACTTTATTTCTGCTACTATCAACTCAGAACTAATAGAAAAGTCGTTGCCCACATTTTTGCATATTGAAAATATTCACAGAATCCAGAGTCCCAATATTTCTGAAGAATTGGGAAAACCATGTCTAACCACCATCCAAACATTCTGAAACTACTTAGGGTAAAGGACCCCATTACTGACACCTAACCAATTACTGTCACCTTAAGCTATTTTACTTAAAATAACGAATAAATAAACGTTGTAAAGTGATACACAAAAAGAATTATGTATTTCAACCTATAATCTATACTATAGATTATATAGTATAGTTTATTTATTCGTTATTTTAATTAAAATAGTGTAAGCTGACAGTAATTGGTTACGTGTCAGTAATTGGGTCCTTTACCCTAATTCCGAACTTGTAGCCTACCCTAATTCCCATGTAGTATATAATCTATAGTATAAATTACAGGTTAAATTACATAATTCTTTTTGTGTATCACTTTATAACGTTTATTTATTCGTTATTTTAAGTAAAATAACTTAAGGCGACAGTAATTGGTTAGGTGTCAGTAATTGGGTCCTTTACTCTTGTATATATTTATATTTTTTTATTTTGCGCTTACATCTACTTCTTATGACTCACGTTCTCCCCCTTTTTCTGCAATTTTATTCTCCAATTCGCTTCCTACTTAGGTTCCTGAGATGGTAACAGACAACAAATATAAAACACACAAAAATAAAAAATAAAAAGCGACCACTAAGTACATAAAGATACGAGTAATCTTCGAATTCTCAAAATTTGTTGAGATTATTGTTTTGCCAAATGCGTATCAAGTGAATATCGGACTTCGGTTAAACTGCGTTATTTTTTTGATCATATAAAATTAGATTTCATACATTTTTCCTGATAAAAACATAAATCCATCATTCTTCAGCTGAATTAATGCATAATCTGACATTTTTTTTAAATCGCGACACGTGTCTTTTTCCTTACAACCACAGATGTACTTTCTGAACTGGAGATTAACCAAACCATTAACAAACGCCACAAAGGGGTATCTACACTTCCTCGAGCTATCGTTACGCTCGCAGGAAATTATAGATATCTGCCGAATAGTCGGTACAAACACGAAAATGTATGCATTAACGTCCATCGCGCCAGCGTTTGAGGCACAAGCATTATTGCGATGCAGATGTGCCTCCATTAACCCCAATTAACTCGACACTCCTAAAACTACGTATACACGTGCGCGAAGAACAAGAGTGCAAAACGTTTGGAATAATTTCCTCGTGCACCGCCGCGCAAGTGGCTTGATTGTTACAAGTTCGCTCGCTACGTTGCATTAATCGAAGAAACGAGTCGATTAGCAGATCCACTCTATGTAATTTATCGATGGGATCGTAGATGCGAGCGATGATAACAGATTGGAGAACTACCTACGTTGCATTCATAAATCCCGCCGCCTTTCCTATTTACGGGCCGCTGTTGCATCCATCCTCGCCATTACTCTATTGCATCTAATGGATTTCAAACGTAATGATTTCCTCGGCCACTATGTGGACGAGGACAGTTGATAAAAAATATATATTTTCAGTTACTTCAGTGGATCTTCCTGAGGAATGTACTTAGGTAGCAAGAGCGCCAAAAATGCGTACAGTGGTTGACGCCAGAGTTGGGCATATATTAAGTGAAAAATGATTTAAATAACGAATGAAATAAAAATTGCTTTAAGTTTAGATTATTTGACGAATCAAGACGATCTATTTATTTCTTCAAGCTGGGTTGAGTTTATTCGACACAGGACGAATAATTTTTTAACTTTTATTCGTTATTCGAAATTTTATTTAAATAAAAATTCTGCCCATCTCTGAAGTTCGAATAATGTGATCTGACTAAGTTTAGAAGAATTTTAGAATATAAAACTATTATATAGTGTCTTACACGTGACAAAATGGCTGAGAATAAATTTATAAAAAGGTCCTGGAAGGTCTATAACAAAGATGAAATGAATGAGGAAGATAAACACGTTTCTGATAGCATTTTCCGTGCATAATGCCAAACCTTAAGGAGAGGTTCCGGTCTAAAAATCGATTTTTTTTAATTTCATTTTTCGAATGTCCGACCTTTCAGGAATACGTGTTTAATAGGATTTGTTGAAATTCGTAAAATTCACGATGTAACACCCAGCCACTCGACACTCACGTTAAACAGTAAACGCGTTTTTCTCAAAACAGTGCTCTCAAAATCGGTGGAACCTGTATCTCCAAAAGTTATTATCCAATACGACTGAAACTTTATTATTTTGAAGAATATACTTCTGACTCGAGGAGAAACCAGAAAAATTTTAAAAAATTGAAAATTTATAATTTTTAAAGGCGTTGAAAGGACGAAAAATATAGGGGAAAAAGTGATTTCGAACTTCAAGTGTCGTTATTTTCTCAAAAAATGTCATTTTTGTAATTTTCTCTAGTCTAATCCACGAGCGAGTTTCACGCCCTTTAATAATCTGGCATTGCTTTTTATTGCAGACCAATGGTTTAGGTGCTACAGGTTCCTCCGATTTAGATGAATTCTTTGAAGCCTCAACTTTAACGACTCCCCAGTGCCTTTTGCAATGATTAATTATAAAACAAAAAATATATTTCCACAGTTTAAGCCATCCTTAATACAATACAAAAATTCCCATTAAATTATATATAATAGTTTTCCTTTAATTAATTCCCAAAAATCACCTATTTTTATGATCTCTAGACCAGAACAGCCCCTTAAATACTACAACCCACAGAAAGCAAGTATATCTGAAATAGGTATGCTAAGAAATGGAAATGAAGATCGTTAAATTACTTATTAGTAGAGCTTCATACCAGGTTAATCTAACAAACACTAAATACTAAAAAACTCGCTTCACTTTAAACCACAGATATTCAATTATCCAAACTTATTGCTCCCGACTAATTCAGATAACCAAGTTCCCATCGTATTCGTATAAAATTGGCAGAAAGGCACACCCCGCTACAGCAACCACAGACCAACATTTTCTTCTGTCTCTCAAGCACATCGTTAACACAAAACAGTGTTCTAGAGTCAATTTGTTTCAATCATTCTGGGCCACGTAATATCTCTACGTCAAGGACGGAAATTCGTGTGACCATCTGAATCATCGTGACGAAAGTTTAATAGCCCCGTAAGTTTTAGAATCCTCCTTGCTGGCGTGTAGGATGCCAGTTAATGCAATAATCCTCGAATTGCCACTGTTTAAACGACGTTGTAATCTCCGTTAAATTGTTTAGACCGAATCGACGCTTGCTCTCCTTTCCTGAACATTCGTTAGACAGCAAAGAAGTACGCCCGTTAAGTTCTACGAAGGAACTGTACATTGAACTTTATATTCTACGGCGCAGCTTCGCCTTGTGTAATTCTGCAATATACATATCCACGATAACGAAAATTTCATTCTGCTTCTCCATCCATGGCCCGTCATTGATAATATTCTATCTCTTCTTATCTGGCGACAGATAATCGATGATGTACACGCGATGAACCCTGACTCTGAGAATCCACGTTTCATCATTGCGGGACGAAAATTCTACTATTAACAGAGACGAGCTGGGTGTTCTAGTGCTCAACTTTGGTGGCGTTAACCATTAATGAGAAAGACTTGAGGGCCTTCTCTTAATAGTCTCGTTGAGCCAATCTATACGAAAGAAGCGAAGAGATAAACACGAACATTGGAGGAACCATGGAGACAGAAATTTGTTGGGATGCTGGGCTTCCTTTAAGCCCATTCCACGCGTGAGTTAACGAGCTTTCGGTAATCGCTACGGATTTCTGTAGCTGAATATTTGGGTTAGGGTGTTTGTCCAATTTCATTTCTATGCGTCTGTTCCTCGGCGAGGATATCTAGTAACAATAAGAAAATATTCCTGTGCTTCGATGTATGTGAATTTATCGACTCGAGTAGGCACAAAATTCGCTCTTCTGCATGAATACTGAATGTTCATATACAGGGGCGCAAAAAATATAAACTTTTGGAGTTCCCAGGCGCATTATTGTGAGGGCTCAAAAGAATAAGTTGTGTGAAATATGTAGATGCAGGGTCGGCGGAACCCATTATGCAAGTTCTGCAAAGGGGGCGCTAAAAAACTATATTGCATGCTTAATAATAAAGGAATCCAACATACACAAAATGTAATTCTTTTTTTATTTTACCTCATAAAGACAAAACAAATTAAATAGAAAAAATTTAGGTGCAAAAATTTGAGGGCGCTAAAAATTTTCTTGCATAAGGGTGCCAACCATTCTCATGCCAGCCCTGTGTAGATGTGTATTTATAGGGAAGAAAATAGCTATTACTCCAATAGTTTCTTGCCTCCTTGGTGATACGTTCATGTACATTAATTTTGTGCAATGCAGATTAGGGTGGTCCTTATTTTTCAACTTTAGAATATATATTGTCTGACCCTCTTAAAATCTTCTATTTTACAAAAAAAATATCTCCGCGATTTTTATTTGTATATTTTGATATATAAAAGTCGCTCAAGGACTTTATATTTCGCATGTAGAGGAGACCGGGGCAAAATCGGGACGTTAAGAATAAAATCTCATAACTTTGACATTATTAAATAAAAGACAAATTGGGATTCATTAGAATAAATTCTGTTTTAAATAATAGTACATATTCAATTTGGTTAATAGAAGGAAAAATACAAAAAATAATGATTTAAAATATGAAATATTAATTTTTTACAATATATATAAGGGCCACCCTAATACAGATGCTCATGTTAGTTTTATGTTCTAAAGAAAGAACTATGTATATCAAATGGGAGCCCCACAATTTTTTCAGATGCCTTCATATTATAAATTTTTTTAATATTATGAGTTTTTATATTATGAATTTAATATTTGAAAAGTATTTTATTGTGCAAATATAAATACTTAGGCTGTTTTTTTTATATTGTTGAGGGTGAGGTTTACTGAGAGTGAGGCCCCAGCTTACATCTAGTGCGCCTTCTGGCAAATGCGACCCTGTCACATGGAAACACGAATATTTTAACCATAGTTGCTTATTTCAAAGCGAATATTCAATATTCGTATACGAATAACACACCTGTGCGGTCGGCATTGCGGTAATCGTGTGAACAAAGGAGAGAAAACGAGCTGGAACGACTTAATTTATTCACTAAATAAAAAATGTATCTTCAACGCGTGCGGAATAAGATGGCGCGAAGTATTTTTCAAACAGACTTTCCCAAAATGTATGACAAAAGAAATAGAAGAAATCTTAATATATAATTAAGCAGAAAGTGTTTGTGTGTTTGTCTGTCGCCTAAAAACTTTCAAACGGTAAACTCTGGGACCATAAAATGTGTTCCAGCTCATTTTGCCTAGCTAATCCAGATGAATATTACTATTTTCAGAATAAAATAAGTGATTTTTTTTTATAAAATCAGAATCTAAATTTCGGGGGAAGCCGAGTAGTAAAGCTATGCATTTTGTTCTGAATTGTAAATCAATTTCGCGAGGCACGGGACACGGGTATTTGATTTGCGAAGTAAACGTGTTTAAAGACGTGAAGTAAACACGTTTTCATTAATTTCTTCAATACTAGATTTGTTTATTTCAATGCTGTGACTTTCTTATGCTCAATAACGGAAGTATGTATGAAGAAATTAATATTATGATCCATATTAAAAGATGGCGTGAAAGTAGGCGTTGTCTTCTCATACGTTTTATTTATTTTACATTAAAAGTGATGCAAAACAAAGAGGTATTGGTGGCATGGCATTTATCACTACATCGTCATTACCAGTTGCGTTGAATGAAGAAACTTCCATCGGCCGCTCTCTATGGTTTCTTCTCTTGCAATAAGCCAGCTACTGATAATTGGCGGAGCGAAATTATCAGACGGAAAAATACTCCGTGTTATACCAAAAAATGAATTCCTGGCAATTAATCTCGAACTAACTGCTTTGCGGGATCTTCCCCTTCATGCCAAAAGCCAATAAATGTTCTGTTCGGTCATCGCACTCACGGCGATATGATTGGAAATTACCAAGCAAAAATAAAATAAAAGGATTAATTCAACTCTTTAAGTTTCTTCGAATTTTGCGGTGAACAATGAAAGATACATGTGGGTACATTGTACGCATTAAGCAAACCCTAATTGGGGATAGATTTATTAATTGACGAGGTCTTTTGTATTCATTGAATAAAGAAGGGGAAAAGGTGGTTACAATTTCTTGAAATTTCATAGGTTTTAGGGATAAATACACGTATGTATAAATATTTGTTATAAATCTCTTTGATTTATGTACTACTTCAAATTGAAAGTTCACTCTTTCACTCAATTTTGTTACATAGAAATTATTGAAGCAGTAGGTATTAGGAATTTTAATTACATAGAACTATAATGTAGGAGCCATTTATCCTCTTTTGTTTCATTTATTTATCTTAAGTAGTAATCGAGAAAAAAATGTTAAAAAAACGAGAGGGTAGAGATCTGAAATTTCACGGAATGTACTTACAATTCCCCGAGTGAACAATTTTTAGTAAATAATAACAACCAAATTTGTCATGGGGGCCGTTTTGCTTGTGCTTATCCTGCTACACTCTTTATGAAAATATGTACAAATTGTGTTTCCATAAAAATCTATTATTAAATGGAATTATGCAACATGTTTCTTAAAATTAGTCGTAACATATAAATGATTTCAATAAGATTTCTTTTTAATTCCTACTGCTCGTAGCATTGTAATCTTATTTTAGACTCAATCGATAACGTTGGGTGTGACATGAAAATGGTAAGGGGCTCGCGAGCCCCCCGAGCGTGTGGCACAAAATAATATTGCGTGACAGATCTATCCTGTACACCTGGTCTGTGGCTCTGGCATCATTGGGTGGACGTGGGGCTGCCATCCATCCGGGTTTCCCCGGATTTTTCCTCTTTTAATTTTTATTTCTTGATTACGGTTAGAGTCTACAATTTGCAGAAAATTTAGTCTTGGTATATCGCACCTAATATAAGAAATAGTTAAGACTGTCCGGTGTTTTAATGCTCTTTGTCCTAGACTAGTGATTTTACGGTTGGCAGCCCTAGGTGGACGCCTTTTTTCGGGCAATGTATGATATCGACCTCTGTAGGATGAAGCTCGAAACAACAGAGGCGTGAAAGTCGGTAACAGATTCCAGCATGTGAACATTTTAATTAATTTAATGCATTGCTATACGGAATTACAATTTCACGTAGCATTCTGAATTGGGCAGTTACTCGAACGCCAGAATCTCTAAATCAAATGTAAATAAATTCAGAAACTAACAACGAAAATTTCATAACGAACGTACTACTTACAGTAGACGTATGTCAAGTCTGAGTCTGTAATATAAAGAGTATTTTATAATTAGGCTGGAAAAGCGTTTACACTTTGTATTCAAAGCTAAGCTACTTTCAACAATTAATGCAACAAGAATGACAGATTCAGTCGAATGTATATACATCGTTCAAAATACATGTGAAGTTCCATCATTTGGAGCTGATTTCAGATAAATAGATATTACCTACATAAATTCACGTTGTAGCACGTGAATTGAATTAAAACGCTGGTAGAAGAAAAAACCTCTTTCATGTCATCGTGGATTTATTTAAACAAATTGTTCATACTAAAAACTTACAGCAATATTTCAATTTGTGTATTTATTTATTCCCAAGTCTATTGTTATTTTAGCGTAAGTAAATTTATCGATTTCTAATGCAATTTCGAAAACAACGTGTAGGGGTTACAGTTCCTGAATTTCAGGTGTAAAGTCTCAAATATATACACATTGTACAGAAATACAATTATAAGTTAATACTAAATTTCCTTCGTTCTAAATTTCTCTATTGTGTTTACATCTTGTGCAGATAATTATGCACAATTCGAGCTGTATTCAAAGCCAAAGGGAACTGATATGTCGTCTATTTACAATATGAACACATATTTGTAATTCTTTAGTTAGAACATTAACCAATCTGCACACGATCCTCTGCGCTGTACATAATGGATGAAAAGTTATCTAAAAAGAGCCATCGTAAACAGAAGCGGGCCTATCATAGGCTCATTAGGGACATGAACATTAAATGCTGTGATAATCCTACAAAGGTTAATATTTAAATAAAACAATTAAATACTTTATAGAAGCTCCTAGTACCATGAAAAAAATATAACAAAAAGTCTATGTTTTCTTTTATAATTTTTCATAGTACGTGATGATTTGTAACGCTGGTCTAGTAACTGGCTTTCAAAGAGTAGCCTTACAGAATATTATAGAACCACTGGTAACTCAATATGACATAATAATGCTGCCAAATAAATCGTATTGTTTTATCGAGTTTCACTCAGTTGAAGACGCTATATCTATGTACGACAAAATTCATGGGCATAGAATTAACGAAGGAAGCGTACCATTATACGCATCGTTTACAGAATCAGGTATATAATTTGATCCTAAATTAAAACACATTTTATTACATTTCTAGATAAATTCAGATACCAGAAAAGATATATAATATTATTTCAGTTCCCCAGTTAGATCACCAGCAATTATCGTCCAGCTTGCCTCCCGGTCTTAAATTGATAGAAAATATAGTAACCGAAGAAGAAGAAAAGTTTTTGTTGAGTACGATTAACTGGAACAATGAAGGTACAGTAGATCTCTTAATCTTTAGGAGAAATATTACAGATTATTAAATATAAGTCTGTAATCAGGATCGTCCGACTTGAAACACAGGAAAGTTAAACATTTCGGATATGAATTTAAATACACTTCGAACAAAGTGGACCCCGATGAACCAATCACGCCTATTCCTGAAGAGTATAAATTTTTACAAACATTGTTAAAAAAGCATCACGACGTGCCATACGAGTACGATCAATTGACGATTAATCATTACCTACCTGGTCAAGGTATACTCCGAGATATTCACTTTTCAATACGGTGATTTTGTAGAAATGTGTGAAATAATTCTAATATTTTACATTTTAAGGAATCCCTCCACACATCGACACGCACAGTGTGTTTGAAGATAGTATACTATCTCTATCGTTAGGTTCGGCATGTATCATGGATTTTAAATGCGAGAACGACAAAGCCACTGTTCTTCTACCTCCGCGTTCGTTATTAATTATGTCAGGGGAGGCTCGATACGCGTGGTCGCATGGAATTTGCCCCAGACACAGCGACGTAGTAGAAACCACAAATGGAATTACAACACAGGAACGAGGAACAAGGGTGTCGTTCACATTTCGAAAAGTGCGCAGAGGTGATTGCTGCTGCACTTTCCCAGAATTCTGTGATACGAAGCAAAATTGCGCTGCTACTCTCATCGATGACAAGACAGCCACAGGGATAGAAAACTCTTATGTGCACGAAGTGCGTGGTATAAAGCATGTTCTATATTTAATTTCACTTTATTCGCAGGAAATTAACTGGTAAATTTGTGCACAGGTTTATGAGAAGATTTCAAACCACTTCGATGAAACGAGACATAGACAGTGGCCCAACGTGGCAATCTTTCTCCAATCCTTAAGTCCAGGCGATATCCTATTAGACGTTGGTTGTGGGAACGGCAAATACCTTCACGAAGAGAAACATGTATTTAAGGTACGCACTGCTTCTCCGCTTTGTGTTCCTGTTGTGTAAAAGAAGCACGTAATAAAAATGGGTAATATCGTAGGTAGGATGTGATCGAAGCGAGAAATTGATGAAGATATGCCGTGAGAAAGGATTTGAAGGATTCCTATCGGACTGTTTATACTTGCCGTACAGAGATAATAGTTTAGACGCAGCAATAAGTATAGCGGTAATTCATCATCTTTCGACTCGCGAAAGAAGGAAACGAGCAATTTCTGAGTTGGTACGAGTTCTCAGGCCGAGTGGAAGGTGCTTAATTTATGTATGGGCGAAGGAACAAGAGAAGGATTCTACTAAGACGGCTTATTTGAAATATAACACAAGTAAAAAGGGAAACAAAACTTTGTGTACACAGAAATTAACAGAATACGGTGTAACGTTACCGGTCCACGAAAATCGTACGAAGTTTACATTTACGGATATGCTTGTTCCATGGAAGAAGAAGGGAGGAGGAGACTTCCTTAGATACTATCATGTTTTCGAAGAAGATGAATTACCACAGTTGTGCTCGCAAGTGGCTGCGTGTAGCATAAAAGAGGTATATTACGATCAAGGAAATTGGTGTGTAATTTTACAGAAGAGATGAAATAAACTGAGTAAAAAGGAAAATGTCTATTAATAACCATGTGTACTTGAACATATTTATAAATATTAAAGTTAGAAAAGAAATTAAGGAGGACAAGGAGACGAAAATAATGCTTTAAATGATTTTACCTTTATTGGAAAAAGAACAAAATACATGGATTATGTGTATTCTATACAGGGTTTTATATATTAATAGTCCCTGATACCTAGTTTCATCGTTATAAACATGAATAATGCGTAATTAGACAAGACAAGTGCACTGTACAAAGCTCACTCTGCTTGACTATTACTCGCTATTGTGCTTCAGTTGTATATTATATTTAATAGCAATATAGATTATTATTATCCATAATAATATTATTATTATCATCTGCATCAGTTTCATTAATATTACTATTGATATTAATATTAATTACTTGTATTAGGTATCGTTTGTAAATATATTAGCACACCTTATTCACAAAAGAATAGTATCCCAATTACAAAATTAACGTGCAACGATAGTTGTTTCCGAATTGTTATTCGCAACGATTGTGGCCAGATCTTGTATCGAGTGTAACTTCCTTTTTTCTGTTAATGTCAACAGTGTACATAATATATACAACGACTGACAATACTAAACTATTAGTAAAATTGTTATATGTTTTCAATTGGCGAGTGCTTGGTTTTGGACAAAGTATACTGTCCATTCTTCCATAATTCATTCAAAAACTTATACAGGTCCAACTTCCTCCGGATCATAGTTTTTTACTCTTTTGTTGTACGCAATTATTTCCTAAACGGTTGAATTATTAAATATGGACTTGAAATTTGCTTTTAAGAATGCGAACATATTTCCTCGCTCGCTTAACGTCATACTCACTCTTTCATATCTGGCTCTGTCTTCTTCTGCTATTGCCATATACTTTGATTTAGTTTGAAGATCTGTACTCATCCACAATTTACCCAACTCTTTGGCAATATCACCCACCCCCATTTCTGGATGTAGTTCCCTCATCTTCCCACGTAATTCTTGGCAAAAATAGAAGAACGCAGACCTGAAACAACAGTCGTCAGCGAAACATTCAGCTGATTTAAAACTCAAACACGTACAGTGCTCTTTTAGGCGCATCTTTGTCCCTGTATCTTTTTGTTCCCCTACGTGTTGGCTTCTCCGCCTCTTCATGACCCACGTAATGTCTCTCGTAAAAATGCATTTTCTTATTGCAATGTGCCCCGTCTTCGAGATGTGTGATCTAGTAATTCAATATAATCCTATTAACGTCTAGTTCTCCGTTATACAAATTCTCACTCGCGTCTCTCGTGGACTTACCTCGTTCTTCACCGGTACCGCGTTTATAATAAAATTTTTGCTTTGCATGTTCGACCATTTCGCCTGATTGTTCGAAACGTTCGACACATTTCCAGGTTTCATTACCGGCTCTCCGCCACACTCTATAAGTCAATTGATCGGTTGTTCATGAATCCACAAGTTAATGTAACTCTCTTATATTTAGATTCACCGGTATCGTACTTTTATATGTCAATCTTATTGATTAATGCGACTTGGCGCACCTTTGTGTAAATCTATTGAAGCATACTAAGATTTTACCTGGTGTCATATTCGTTTGACCGACAATCATTGTGTCTCTCATTCCAGCATTTAAAGAATTATCACCAGTCTTTGTAAGATAAACATTCTTCCTGTCAGTCGATTCCATGGTTATAAAAAGCTTGTGTCTATAACTCTTTGCTCAAGGTAACAATAATCTTTTCGAACTTGTAGAAATCTATACATAACATATTTATTGGTTTTGTTTTATTAGACACTCGCGAAAGCTTCGGAATTATTCTACTTCGTTGCGATAGTACACAAATAAACAAAATTTAATAAAGAGGTAACATTCTCGAGTATTTAAAACGTAAATTTGTAAGCGTATAATCTATCGTAATTGACGGCGCAACCAAGAAATTGATGACTACATGAAAAAAGAAATTTAGAATGTAGAATAAAGTTTTATTATACGAGGCGTTATTCCTGAGGTAAACGGCTTCGAATATTCTTTAAGTGCGCTTGCACTTTGTGGCTTGAGTCAACAGGCCTCGCTCGAAGAACTACTTAGTGTGTTTATATTTACAAATATCGCCATCAGCAACGCCTTCAGAATTGTTAGCTTGCTTTTATTGATATGCGCTCGCGGTTTTTATCATTCTATCAATATCGTTATTATCCAAATACAGTTTTTATATTACTTGCACAACAACTGTGCCTCTGCGCAGGGGATAGAATAAACAAAAGTTTCAGGGATTCTTGTCCCATGAAAATAGAATTATTCAAAGACAAACACCTTATTGCATATATATTTAATTAGTGAATGAAGAAGGTAGGAGCACAAATATAATTTATAAGAGAATTTGTAACAAGTGCATAGTTTGTTAAAATATCGACGCTCTTTCATTTTATTTTTTCATGCGAAATCATTAATTTTCTGGTTAATCTATATCAGTTCCAAATTTTTTATATATGATTGTGTCTAATTCTATAACAGCCATGGAATATGAAACGAAACTCACCACAAACGTTTATATAAAATATACAAAAGTCTCTTGTCATGACCTCAATAAAACATTATGAATAATTTCCACACGTTCTGCAGAAGAAAAATTAAGGAACTGAAGATTTCCAAACACAAGAATAATTCGCTTATGAGTTAGATTATAAACAAAAATGTGTAACATACTTTCTCCTATTCCTCCCTACATCAGCTATCAATGTCATAGAATTACGAATAGAAAAATATAACAGCCTTTTATCCGTGTCTATTTATTAATATCACCTATGTAGCGACTTATACCGAGCTCTTGCAATTAATCAAATAATCCTTTACAACATTTTTCAGCACCGCACGCACACACACAAATATCACTGTTCTAAGTCCTAGCAAGCGCAATTTAAATTACGCGTCGCGTATAATAGAGGTGGCTTTCAAACATACATTCAATGATAATAGTTTCGCGAGACCGAAACGAAAAGCATCGCGAAAACAACGAACTCCTTCGTTACGATAGAAGTTGGGGGAAAAAAAGGTATGCTGACCGTGTCGCATACTTTCCCGAAAAGAGGGATATCGGAGGAAAATATATGAAAGCCAGACGAATTAATAGGAATAAAGAAGAGAGAAATAGCTGAAGCGTTCGAATATAACAGAGATACGAGAGTAATGAAAGTAAGGGGCGAATGTAACAGATATTTACCTACAGATGACGTACAAAGGCAATCGGCGCTACACAACAACACAATGTAAAAGCTATCTCTAGATGCACGGCTCGGAGGACTCGAAGAGTGGCAAACCGGATGAAACTAAATTCAATATGCAGCGGACGGTAATAAAGTCTTACCAGCAGTGATCGCAAATGTTGCAAATACAAGTTGATGGAAAACGGCTGCAGGCAACGCGAAACGTAATTTATTAAGCATTGACTCCGCAGATCGGTCGTATCTGGTTGTATCTATACGCATCTATCCGTACACATCACACTACCGTGATCAGCATTACACACGGGACACGCACTGATACTTAAACGCGGGCAATTGAATGTTTTGCTAGACGCTTCACTTCAGGTGTCTTGAAATTCCGGCTATTCGCTGGTTGTAATGCTCGCGATGCTCGTTAGATATCGAGGCATAGAGCGTGGATTATCGACGACAGGAGTCGGCGCTAAAAAACAGATCGTATAAACCAAGCTGATTGAAGCAGATATGACCGGGTACACGGCCGCTTGTGTTGGTTTGCATATACGTGCATGAATGGACTCGCGGGCGCGCGCGTGCACACGCGAATTGGCTTGATATGTTTGAAATGGACTTTATTTTTATGATGTTTAAAAATGCTAGTTTAGTTATTAAGCACTTGGTTTTGTTTCTATGAGTTCTATTGTTAAGATGACGGTCAAATTTTTTAGATTCTGGGAAAATCTTTGCCAAATGAAGAAAATATTAAGGGAAATTCACAGGTCGAATGTTTAATATCGGACGGAATCCTATTGATTGAAATAAAATTGTGAATACGATGATAAAGCGATAAGCTGGAAGTATACATTCAGGATAATTGAATTTACGCGCGTTTGTGATAATTGAGAACGATGACAGAAACTTGTCGAACGTATTTCAGAATTAATTGTTGCTCGCGCTATACTTTTGTTTAATAAAATTTATGTGTGAAACGCGTTAGATTATCAGAAAGATTATTAATAAGTACAAACAATTTCAAAGTACATTTTTCGTGTATATTTTCGATGTTATACTTTTTTCGGAAACAATAAATCTGTTACATGTAAATCTAGTCTTACACCTTTATTTGGTTACATGTAAATGAGCATTTTTTAGCAACACGCTTGTCAATACTCAATACATTTTTAACTTGTTTTAAAGTTAGTATGTATTAATCCAAAAAATTTCAAAAATTCAAATTATTCTATGTAGCGTAATGTGATCGATTCTTAAGTACATAAAATATCGATTAAAGAAATGATATTTTCTTGTCAAGTATCGATATCAGAAATCGTTCAGGAACAATACACAATTCTAATTGTTTAAATTATAAATGAAGGAACGACTGATTTATACAATTATTAGTCATAAATATCAATTTAATATAATATAGGCAAGTTATACTGTCGCCTGAATTGAAGGTTATAAACATTTCAAACATTTTTATCTCGATTAACCACGTGTTTACAGTATAAATAAATATACAAAATCATGAAGGAATCTTTACTGTCAAATTGCGAAAGAAATTTCGTAAATAAAGCAGTGGAAAGAGGAACGGTATGATTTTATTGATGCTTATTCCTTTATTTTATCGAGCGTATATGCTTAAATATATTCAAATTATTAAACATTTTTTAGCGACTGGATGGCAGGAACTTATTGGAAGCACGACCCGTGAAAATTTATTTCGGATCGAATTGGGGTAATTGCATGGTCTCGTTGGGCCAAACAAGGTATTTTCGAACTTAGAAATTTAATAATTTTACGTAAATTAGTAATTTAACAAAATTATATTATAGGGCCGTTGCGCAAGTAACGTGTGATATTCAACAACCCAAGACCTCTCGTCCCAACGAAGGAATATTGCATATAAATGTCGAGCTTAATCCAATGGCTGCGCAACATTTCGATGGCAGTAGACAATCCGAGTCATCGATATTGATTAGCAGGCAATTGGAAAAATGTTTCAAAGATTCAAAGTGTATAGATTTGGAATCTCTGTGTATCGTAGCTGATAAACAGGTCAGAATTTATTTAAGGAGGATCCAAAAATATCTTACAAATCACAAATGTGAAGAACTTTATGTGAAATTGAACAAGTTATTATATATTCTTGTATATAGTAAACATTTCATTTGCAGGTGTGGAATTTAAGAGTCGACGTTAATATCATTAATCACGATGGAAATTTAATCGACTGTGCGTCCATTGCCACACTAGCAGCTCTTTCACATTTTCATAGGCCAGACGTAACTTCCACTGGCGAAGATATTATTATTCATCCTTTCTCCGAGAAAGATCCATTGCCCTTAACGTTATATCATTATCCGGTTTGTGTGTCTTTTATAACATACGAGAGGTGAGTGTTTGGAAATTGTCGAACTAAGGAAGCAGCAATTTAATAATACATGTTATCTTTCTAGTGGAAACACAATTCTGGATCCCACATACCTAGAAGAAAGAGTCGGTGTAGCTCAACTCACGCTTGGTATAAATTCCTACAGAGAAGTTTGTAGCCTGCATTTTAACTATTTGATGAAAACCTTGACGGTGCAGGATGTAATATCGGCAGTGTCCAGTTACGCAGCGAACTACGCTGCTGAATTGATACAACAAATTAAGGAAGCAGTAGCTCGCGATGTAGAAGCAAGGTGAAATATATACTAGTTAATTGTTTTCTGATTGTTTTAATTATGTGTCTGAATTGCATAATTTTGAAAGTTTTTGTATATATCCGCAGGTATAAGAAAGATAATCGCAGTACAATTCGTTTTAAAGAATGTATAACGATGAAGAAATTGACTACGATGAACAGTGATTGTATTAGTATTAAGCTGCGCAAATGGGGTAAACTGGAAGAAATGGAATCCGATTGTAAATATTGTAGAAATTATCAGATTTTAATATTCATTAGCTGACGTTGTTTAACATTTATCACCTGTTTGTAAAACTTGTGCAGATGTTTGCAAGGAAGAGGATGAAAATACCAAGTGCAGAATTATAAAATCTGGAGAAGGTTCTGCTGAATTAATAATGGATACAGTAAGTATCCGTTTAATTAAAAATAAAATGAGATAGATTGAATTTAGAGTTACTTTACAAATTATTTCTGCAGAGTGTATCGGTTGGCGACGGTGGACCTAATACATGGAATGTATCAGAATCCTCGGAAGACGAAGGAAAAACTGATATTGAAATTACAGCTGAAATAAGGAAAGAGAAGAAAGTGATAGAAAATATAGGTATTTATCATAATCTGTTTTAATTTATTTTACTCGTTTAATGTGTAAAATATAGAACACTACTCAACTGTTCCCATTTTAGAACTAAGCGGAGACAGCGAAGAAGAAACCACTGAAATGCTCGACTCGAAAGATATAATGCAATGAATTGTAAATTAATAAATAATAGCATCAAACGAGAAAGCAATTGTGTGAAAGGATTTGATTATTCTCTTTACGAAATTACAGATTAAAACATGGGGTAAGTAAACGATACTTTAAAATGTAGTGTCATTCATATATTTTTAAGTGTGTTTTATACATAGATCTTATAAAATAGCTATGCCTATTAACAAGTAAAAATTCATACAGTTGTTTTTGATATCACTAGTAAAATATTACAATAACAAAACTCGTGAAGTAAAACCTAGGACTATGTAGTATCGTTACTTAAACCATTCTTCTGATCCAATTTATTCGCATTAGTTTTTACTGTGTAAATGAAGAAACTTAATGCTTCCTTTTCGACTACGGGGATGGTTTTAAAATGCTTCATTAGAGTCTGGAACAAACAGCAAACACAATCATAAATAACATATTCGTGTATTCCTAAAATCTGTATATTCTTTTAGTTTGAGCTGAACGTTATTAACACATTCCTGACCGTTGACGTGAAGTCACGTCATTTCAAATTCTATTCCTAGTTGCCACAGACGTGAATTCACGTCATTTCAAATTCTATTCCTAGTTGCCACAGACGTGAATTCACGTCATTTCAAATTCTATTCCTAGTTGCCACCAATATGAATTCACGTCAGCTTTAGACTTTCATTACTTTCGCTGATACTCAGTATTAGAAACATAAAAACTCTGCCGGTCACGAATGTGTTAAAAATAAAAAATACAATTACACGTACATCCGCTAACTGAGCTTTGTTTAAACCTGGACGCGTAGAAACTTTATAATGCCTCTTGTATCGCCTTAGTGTACCGACTTGTAGTTGGAAAAGATCGACCTCTGGGAGATCATTGTCTGTCTCTCCGGAATCTTCTTCCGAATCCTTGCGCCTGCGTTGCTGCTGTTGCTTGGATCTTGCACATTGTATTACTTGTTTATGATAATCACAAATGTATATATGACGTGCCTATTGAGAAATCAGATATAGCATATGAGACATACCCATTTAATCATACATATTCAAACCTTGGTATTCAGAAAGTTTCTTTGAAAGATTGATTATTCATGGATTATTAGAAAGAAAAGAAGAGAACGCAAATGCGAGGCACAGACAGAGCAAGGTGGAGTTCGTACGGAGCCAAATAGAAGATAATTCGTTGTGTGAAAAAGAGGATAAAAATAGAATGGAACTTTTCGTACGATGTATTGCATTTAGAAAATAGATAACACCCAATAAATAGAAATTAAGGGACACGTGTGGCAATCTGGCTAGCCAATGTACTTGGAGAATGTCCAATACGATTGCAACTGATAAAAATTGAATCGCACGTGAAACTGTGTTATTTTATTTTATTTTAGCTAAACTGTCTTCGATATTTATAACGATGAACGTATAAGCATACGTTTCTGCATTCAATTTTATATGGACATCCAACGGATCTTTAAAATTCCTTAGGAAACATATACGTGTAAAGACGATAACTTATATTTTTGGTTTGAGACTTTTATAGGCCACACAGGGCGTTGAGAAACATCTTCGATGTAAGGAGACACTAATGACAGTTAATTATACATATATATTGCTAAGACTTAACGAGATATGTCTTGTACTTCTATGACCTTGTTCATTACTCACTGACTTTAATCATCCATGATAATCTGATCGCTATGAATACCAAAGTTCCATTGCACTCTACATAAATAATAATTTAAGTTTTTATCAGCAGTGCATGATATTTTAAATCGCATGACAGATCGGACGATTGCAGGATAAATATAGAATGGAGCCAGTGCATAATATTTAACGTGACATTTTGCGGTTATTAATCTTACCACTTGATCGAGATTAAGTTTCAATCGCCGCTGAGTTACAGTTTTTTGAATACGTTTGCTGTAAGAAGCGTTGCCAGCTGGCCGAGTACATCGTTCACCCTCATCTAGAAGGCAACAAATTTGATCAGCAGCTCCTCTGGAATCTTCTTCACCGGTACTGAATCCATTCATTTTTTTTTATTCTTAACATCAACTAAATTGATATGAAGATTATGGTAGAACTTTAACAACCTCGAAATGTCACGACGTATCTGTTTGCGTCAAAAAACGGCGTGTCCCAGTGTAAAATGCACTCGGCGATGTCTGCTTTTCGCGTTCATAATTTCCCGTCGGGTTTCATTTGTTAATCACCAGTTAGTCGACGGAACTCATCACTGTTCCCCCTCGCCGGGCAAAAAGGGCTTTTACAGCGCGACGTTTAACCCGTTGTTTAATGCGAAGATTCAAGCAGACGAATCGATAATTTAAATAGCAGAGTTTGCGTATTACGAACACTCCGACGCTAAACGGCGCCGTATAACGTATCACTTTCTTTCTCCCGAACAATTTAATGTAACGAATTATCTTTACGCGTCCGTAGTAGCGGCTATCTCATTGATCTCGGCGGAATGCGAACGTTCGACTCTATTTCGTGGCAATACGCTTCTGTTTTTACAGATTTCTTTGAAGCTCTCTGGCATAACACTTCACCCGACATCACCGCGTTTTGTTATTTACACAACTACATCGATTCACACGGTGCTGCGCCGAAGTATATAAGTGTATATATATATATATATGTATGCGCACATACGCAATACGCGACACGGTCCGACTTTGAGAAATTCCTGCGTAGTAGGGACATTCAGTCCCACCAACCATGGCTATTATTATCCAAAGATGATTAAATAATTTTATACCGAGACTAATGTTCCTTATAATTTATCAAATTTGTTGTGTTATATTCTTTCAGTAGAGATTTTATTTTTTCTTCTTTATTATAGATGTATTAGTTTTTTACTTACTTTATTTTTCAGCCGAATATAAACAGAAGGAATACGATTATTCGAGTATATGATTTGTATTAATAAGTTGTATATATAATATTGTGCAGCTATGAATAAATCGTAAGAAGAATACTATTAATATTAATCATTTGTAATAAAACTCCGTAAGACTTCTAGTTTCTTCGTATTCGTATGTTGTATGTTTAATACATATGCGAGACCAATAGGAGATGTTGTTCTATCGTATAAGATTTAGAAATTTGATTATTTAAAACATGTGTGGGTGGACGAACAAATAAAATTATTAACTTACTATTTCGAAAGATTATGATAATTCTAGGTTATGAATAATTAGTACATATTAATTAAGTTTCCGAATTCATATTCGATATAAAATGTATTTACGGAATGCGTAATGTAATTTAGTTATTAGATTGACTATTTTATATAAGTTATATGTATTAGAAGTTATTGTTATTGAAGCATACCATTCGGCAAATTTATTCATGAAATTTGTATCAATATATTTACGAAACTTTTAAATATCTTCTATTTAACAAACGTGAATATAATGTGCACCATTCTGCAAGTTACTAATTGGCTTGTAGTCAAAAGACATATTCAAACACGAATTATCTTAAAAATTAAATACGCATATCATAGATTACATGATTCAATAAAAAGACAGCGTTGATTATGTTATAATTCTTCAACAGATTTATGAATTTCTACAACGGAATATATTTATTTGCTTTATTGACAGGAAATATTTCGAGTACTGGTTGCGTCACGTTGGCGATACTGTAATTTGCGCCTTAACATTCAGCTTGCAGCACCTAGCGCCATCTATAATAATAATAAACCATAACCTTAATCATATAAATGATTTATCTAGGAAAAGGGATTGCCGTACGTGTTGAAAACGGAGGGCGAGCTTCATTGCCTAAACATACGTTTGTCCGGTTAGATAAACTGTACATTATTTAACAGAGAATCAACGATACGCCGTAAACGATTTTCCACGCACAATTTTTCCCGCCCTTTCCACCAGCAGACATTTTATTGGGGGGGTAAAAAGAAACGCTTCAAAACATAAAAGGTTGACGCTGATTGGCTTACTTTTTGCGGCTTATCTGAAATAAGCCAATGGTAATAGAGATTTTCCCCATGCACTTTCATATGCCGCACAAGTGGCGTGGGGTCGCGATATTCGAAGCTGAGAATCCTTTTAGCTGTAGAGGACCGTCCAGGTAAGAAAAATCCAAATATTTTTCTTTCCAAGCGTTGACAGATTTCAGCGACTAACAATTGATCAATGGGCTACTACCGCCGTATGATAATCGTGATACGAGCAAATATTCGATGAAGTGCTACTGTGCTGCGTATCGTGCATATACCT
Source organism: Andrena minutula (assembly GCA_929113495.1). NCBI lineage: Eukaryota > Metazoa > Arthropoda > Insecta > Hymenoptera > Andrenidae > Andrena > Andrena minutula. The sequence goes on from OV815994.1 coordinate 45,115,736, forward strand.
TTTATTTCTACACAACCGTCATAGCAAATGGCTGCCCGGAGATGTGTTTAGCAAGAATGTTCTGGTGTGCCTTGTTATCGTTATGTGCTGATTACGTGAAGAAATATCGCGTGACAGTTTTCACTATCGTGAAAACACAGATAGTCTAGATTTGGAGCATGAAACGTCGGTGTGGTTTGTGTTACGGGTGTTTCGTCATAAATCAACCGTCAAGGCTATATAGCCCGCGTACGATCGGCCTCTGTTTGGCTACTTGCGCCATGCATTGGCATATATGGGATCTTGCACTATAGCGCCCGTCATGGTTTTATAACGAATAATTTGCCACTTGACGTGTAGATTACGGCGGTGAGCGTCGGGCAGTTAGAAAACCTGTGTTAAATAGGAGGGACTTTTAGTCATCAGTTCGTTATCTATGGCGTAATTCACGATATATCGCGATGCGTTCGATTTCCCGCTCGCCTACAATTCTCCAGGCATTCGGAGCTCTGGGATGCACGTAACCGATAGTTGGGTATTATTTATGCTCCGTTCGGCTAGAAAATATTTCTTCCCTTTTATTTTTCGTTCTCTCGTTTACGACGTACCCATCCACCGCGGTTAGCATACGTTGATTTACGTTGTTTTTAGTAATTGAGCTAGTGGGTGTTAAATGGGGGGGAAAAGTAGGAGCACCATGTACAGCATGTTTACGCGTAAGCGTCTGTTTTTGCTGTGTGCGCCATATCGTCGACGGGATGTACGCTGTGTGCAAGGCGCCAAAACGATACCTACCATTTTTTTTCTTTCCTTCATCGAGTATTGCTGCGTTTGTACATTTACGATGCAATCGTCCCGTTGGTCTCTGAAATTTTTCGACGTGGCCTCCCGTTTATATTTTTTATTATACATATTATGCTCGCCCATTACATTGGAAATATACGAAGTTGATTACACATAAAATGGTGGGAATATAATCAATGTACGGTAGACATGTTTGTAATACGCAAACGTCACCATGCTTGTTGTGTGTGCGTAATATGAGGTTATATGTAGCCCTGTAGAGATGTATATGTGATATTTTATACTTATTCGTTTCTTTTACTTGTACTCGTAATACGTTATCGCGGCCACGGGTTTTTCTTCGCAGGAAAGAGTATATACACATTTCTTTTCTTTGTTGTGCAGTAGTAACTGTACACCATATTTAACGTATTTAGAATATCTGAAATCAGAATATTACTGGTTCTACGACTCCCAGTGTAGTGCCTTTCATTTGCAATTACGTATTAAAAATTACTAACATATGTGCATAAGTTATTAAAGTTTTACTCTATCTTTTTTTATATTGATCAAATTTGTGAATTTAATGCCTGTATAAAACTTAAACGTTCTGCTACATATGTGCATTCAATTTGTTCAAGAATGATTAAATTTATACGCGATAGCTGGATTCTAGATACGAGATGCTCCGAAATATTTTTCAGCTAACCTACAAATTCTTTCCATTTATCGAATTACATTTCTGAGCTGTCTGCTTTCGTCACAGAAAGCTTGATGTGACGTGCATCGATAGTTATAGTGTAATAATCGAAAAGTACTTTAACCATTGCTCTCACGTTTCAAGATCGATGATGGATCACAGATAAGACTCTCATTATTCACGAAGCGCGATCGTTTCGGTAAATAAAGTACTCCGATACATTTTAGTCGTACAGTTCGTACATAGGTTATGTCGTTGCTCCAATTCTGAATCTGCTCCATGGAAACTAACCAAGCATTTCTACGCTATAAGTAAATAACTCCAATATTCCATTAATGTGTTAATTCTAAATTTGCCAAAGATACTTTTTCCAGGATGTACAAATATCGAATTTATGTCTTTAACACAATATGTATTACGAAATCGTGGCAAATCAATGCGTTGTGTAGATATACATATATATATATGTATATGAAAATGTGGTAGTGGATTTACGTATTACGAAAATGTGTACCAACGTCCATACACGAATGTATGGAAATTTTATATCGTAGGGAGATCCATTTAATATTGAATACGCATTAAGAATGCTAATGGATCGATATATCGGGACAATGCAAACACTAATTGTGAAAAGATTGCACATACATTATGTACCATAGCATAAATAGAGCCGGCGTTTGCCCGGTTTCAAATAACAACAAATTTCACGTTTTCCGTGTAAACGTAATTACTTCGCTGGTAAAGCAATTTTTTACGCTGAATAAATTACATGGATAAATTGCTAAACACATGTGTTACGATATAACTTTAAAAAGTTTCATTTGAGAAGGGTGCTCCGTTTGAACTCCTAATGATAAAAGGGAATTCGCATAAACGAACAGTATACAGGATGCTAATTTATTCGATGTTGAAGTTAATGCTGTTAAAGTCAATTATGTCAGTATTAGTGATGCAGTAGAAATTTTAATAGCAATTACGGGATCAGTATACTCATAATTTCCTACAAACCTAAAGCAAGTATATACATACACAGTATTTTGTATTCTGTGTTGTAAGTGCCAGATAATAGAGAAAAATAACATACAAAACGGTGTTTCTACCGAACTTTGTATATTATATTATTTTATTCAAAATGTTTACCTTGTAGAAATTTTAATAATTTATAGAAATAGTCCCAAAAGGATTCAACGATTAAAATGATGTTTTTCATTGTCTCGATATTACCATTAGAATTTATTGGTATTTTTATATTTGTACGATGTTTTCCCGATTAAGGTTTTTCTCCGACATTCGTGCTTGGAAATTATAATTATCTTTCATATTTTTAATTAGGGTGTTTAATTATAATCCGTGGATATAATATTGTCTTCCTGTAAGGTATAGCAAGATGAAAAGCACATTTATTCGATACACCAGTCGAATCTCTATATCCAATTTTAAAGACAAACCACGAAATGACAAAAATCACAAAGCATATTATTATATATTACTAACAACTGACTATATTGCACTATATTGACTATGTTGCATACTATTTCTATTATTTTACTGAAGGTGCGTTAAAACCAAACGAACGAATGCTCGTTCGCTCCACACATCGACAAAATTCATGTAAAAAGTTGCAAGTGAAGATTGCCGTTTACACTAAATGAGCCCGAATTTTGTCGAAGTGTAGGGCGAACGAGCATTTGTTCGTTTGGTCTAAACGCACCTTGACACTTTTATACGACCTCAGTGCGATATAAAAGCAATTTTCCTATAAGTACGACACGTTACGTGCATTAATAATCGATTATCGAGTATCAACGTTTAACTACTGTTTATATATGTTATACAACTTACACGTGGCTGCTATTAATATGCTGGCTCTGTTGAAGTTATGTAAATTGTACGTAAAATTGTTTTATATATTGTATGCTCCGTTTAAGCACGTATAGATCATTATTTTTTTAAAGTATATATAGATACAAGAAATGGTTGAGATAAAATTTAATTTAGAACGGGAAATATAATGTTGATATTTTAGAATTTTTTGAACTTTTTCTGTGACATTATTATTCTACGTCGCTGTTATTGTGTGTTTAAAATACAATTATGTTATTTAGTTCAGGGAATTATTTTTTAAAACAATAATTACATAGTTGAGGTAATTAAATAATCAGCTCAAATAGCTCCACAGAAATATCACGATTACACAGTGATACTAGTTTCAATACTGTTAAATCTAAGCTCGGTTTATAATACAGCATTGTTAGCTTATATACATTTTGCAGTATTTTATTAAACATATTAATATATTTTCAAAATAATTATCTACAACAATTTAAATTGCTTAGAAGGTTCTCCACTAAACGATTGGTGAAAATACAATTCGTTTGCTTCAATAAATGTATCTTGAAACACATAATACAAGGATAATTATAAACTTATGGGGTTACAATGAAGATAATGGCATTGAAATCTTCACAAGTAATAATCTCACAAAAAATTCAAGCCCAATATTATATTTCTCTCTTGAAATTAAACCACTTCAGCATCGACAACTTTTTTGTACCTCCAATACTTGAAGACATGATTGCCAGCGTGTACTTAAGCCGATCATAATATATATACCGGGTGTGCCAGAATTAGGTGGTCGAATTGTATACAAAATCTTCTCAAAATAACAACTTCGGTTAACAAAGTTGGTAGATTAAATTTGCCGTGCTACGAGTTCGTTTCAGTTTGAACGAATTTCGATTTCAATTGGTCCCGATGATTTGTTAAAGCAAAAGTTCTAAAAAAAAGTTTACCAATATTCAACATGAAATAAATTACAAAAATATATAAATTGCTTTTCTTGCAACCAGGGACGCAAAATCATTTTGCCTAATCGTTTTTATCCTAGCCTGGTGGATGAGATCAGGAGAAACGCAATGATAATGCACAAAGTTGATTTTTTATTATTATCTGACTTCAGAGGCATATTTCGAATATTTTACAGAGGCATATTTTCGTAATTCTTCGGATATATATGAAATCTGTGTACGAATTTATACACAATCGTAATAATGCGAATATATTTCATATCTGAAGTAAATTAGCCCGAAAATCATGTTTCCACGCAGTTGGAATGTGTTACTCGAGATAAATATCAATAAAAATGAACATTTTACATCATCTCTGTCTTGATCTCCCCCAAAACGCTGAGGAATAAAACGTACATAAAAAAGGACAGAGTGATTGCAATTTTTTCTGCCAAGAAAATCCATTTTAAAATTGTTACAGTAATAGTTTATTCCTCTTTGAAAATTGACGTTCTTTTATTTGCAACTTTCTTCCGACAAATTATCAGCAACAACTGAAGAATCATGCCGACAATACAATATGAATTTTATACATAATATTATAGGTACAAAGGAAGTTGCTTCCAATCTTTTATACAGGTACAATAATTAAATTACTCCGCATAATTTAAAACTATGCAAATATATCATAACAGGGTTTTATTAAAAATAAAGAACTGTAGTTCATAAGACCCTCGTTTGCTTTTTATCTCGCGTTTGAATGGAACAAAGAGAATTTATGCAATTTGCAGAACTCTACGTTTCTTCAGCCACTAAAGGGACATAAGCATACGTTTTCTTCACGATCTCGAATAACTTTTCGCCGTAGTTCCTATAAAATATTGAAACAATTAGCGTCGTAAACGTGGAAGGAAACGGTATATGACCCACTGGCGGAAACTAAATTCTTACCTTGGAAAGGTTAAGCCTTCCCTTCGAATACAATAGAATGCGTCGTATTTCAGATTTTTCGATACCTGTGCCTCAGGTAGAGGCCATAACAGAATATTATATTCGTTTCCTGAACGCTTTTACGTTCAAGGAACATTTTTGAATCGTACACGTACACTGCGATATTTCCATTCCTTTGTGCAATAACGCAGTGGTGATACTTAATTTACAATTTAATGTTGTATGCTCATGTAGAGTACACACCTTTAAATCACAAGACTGGAAAGATTTAATATTTCGTTTCAGCCTTTTTTCTTTCAATTATTGTACAGCCACGTGCTGAAATTGTGAAACTTATAGCATAACTGTGATTTAAACGATTTTGGTTGTCTATTGCTTCGTGAATAATTTGATAAATGTTAAACGAATATTATTTATTCTATAGCGATTCAGACTTTGCGTGATTTAACCGTAAAAGATCGGTTTCTTTGAAAGAGCCATGGCATCACGATTATTTTACTGGTATAAGACATACTTTCATATTTCCGTGGACCATTGACCCACATAAGAGTTCCTGATATTTCTTGATTGATGCACGTGCCTTTAAAATATTTTAATTTTCGTACAACTTCATGAAGTTTCTCATACTTTGTTAAATAATCATAGGAAATCTTTACTTATTACAGAAATCAAAATTAGACATTATTTTCAATTTAGAAACTTTTTACCCATGAATAATATTCAGAGTATCAATAAAAGTAAGACAAAGTTGGTGAATAAAATTACCTAGTTTCGATGGTTTATCTTACGACAAGTTTTATAGGTAATTTTTTTTAAGAGACAGTAATACTGATAGTAAAAACAAGATTTACATAGTTTTACTATACTTGAAAATGACCACGTCCAACGCTCACAATTTATGAAGTTCAAAATTTTATCTGACAAATTCAAAATGACTGTTACAATCAGGCAACTAGCATTTACCACCAAGTTCCTAGCGCGTACAATAATAGTTACATGTCATTACATAAATAATAATTCCCCGCCGATTTGTCTATTGTCATGCAAATAACTGCGGTGCTAATTCTATTCTACATTCTATTCATTCATTCATTCATTCACACGTGATGTACAGGCAGCAAGCCCGCGCGAAAGATAAAATTACACGCTTAATTCATTCGGCAAAAATAATTTTCGATAACATTCGAATATTCAGAAAGCACGTGCGAATATCCTGGGTCGTGTTCTATGGTCAACGTCGGCTTTTAATACGAACGAACCCTGTACAGGCGGCAATATAAGCAATTGTCTACAATCCCTTTTGTACGGCGACTTCCCATTTTCCTCTTTACCTGTTCGACCGGTTTTTATTTGGGCAATATCGATATTATACTATCCCTGCCCAGGTATGTGGGCGACGCTAGAAGAATGTTTACGGTAATTGCCGGAGCTAATCGAACCTACCTTTACGACGCCGAAGCGTTTGCCGGGTTGGTGAATGGCCCCGAAATATAATTCGCCTGTGTAATTTTCCCCGCCCGAAATACGCCGATGGACGCTGAAATAGGGGATTTCGACGTTGAATTACGTTTACATTTTCACGTCGAATTACTTTTCGGTATGGATATTTAAACAGGAGCGGAGATTTAAAATACCGTAGAATTTTCATTAACGGTACCGCCATTATCTAAATGTTCTAGTGGTTCACTATTCTATTACTCGAACCGAGCATGTGCTTATAAAACGGACAATCTCTTGTTGAAATCTCTTCGTGCTACGAGAAAGTTACTTCTGGTTAGATTTTAATACGAAATTGGCAGTATACACGTTTGTATTTAATAACGATATTATTGAAAACGTGTGGGGTCAAGTATAGGAGCACGAAATCAGATAATTAAAGAATATTGACAGGGTGACATGAAAGTGGCGAGAGAATATAAAACAGTGGGGTCATTTGTGTTCGAAGAATTTTTTTTCACGTTCAAAATATAAATGAATTTGTGAGAAAAATTGATTTGTATCTTTAAGTCTTTCTTACAAATTACAATAATCGATTGGGGCAAAAAGGCGTGTATGTAAGCTTTATTTTTATTTTTATTGTGGATTTATAGACGCGAGGAAATTCGGTTTTGTGCTTCTTTTGAAATTCATTTTTGTATAAGTATTAATATTTTCAGTAAGGAGTTGAATTAATATTTGTAATGGAATAGGATAATCCTGAATTCAAATTTCATTGAGAAATAAACGTTTGTATATTTGAAAAACTGTCATTTTATTAGAAATACAAAAAATATGGCTTTCATTAATTTAGGAAAATTTTGATGAAATACGATATTTTACGTGTTATCTTGCCAGTGTATGGACAAATTCCGTTATCTATCTGACAATACATTAAACGCGTACCCACGCAGATTTATGTTAATGGAAGTCGGGTTACAATAGAACCTCACATTTATTTAACCAACTGCAATCTAATTTAAAGATGAAAATCTTTTAACGTGAATTATTGAAATTTTCTGTCTAGAACCATTATTGCAATGTGTTGATAAAAATTGACGATACAAACCAATATTTTCATCGGTTTCACATAAATTTTACATACCATAATTTATTAAACTGTAAAAAATCCCAACATATAGTTTACGTTACAGCTCAAACAATGTACAGTTTCAGTGTTAAAAAATTAATTATCTCGCTCAGTAATTATTTCACATTCCCGATAAATTCAGTCGGCCAGTGTAACATAAACCTTTAATAGCACATCAGTGTCTAATTTAATTCCGAATAAATTTTTGGAATTCCTATACGCTGCTTGTATAACTCCACGGTTTCGTAAAAATGCTCGAAAAAGCGTTTCTTTATTCGCTGTATAAAAATCACATCAGAACGCACTGCTAGCGAAACATTCCGTGCCGTCTAATATTACATACGACTATCCCCCGAGGATAAGCATCTAAAAGTAAAGAAATTAACTTCAGCTTCAGCATAGCGCATTATTATTGCGTAACTGTTTTACGAAATACTTTCGCGGCATTAGCTTTGTCTAGCTACAAATTTTACAATTCGGAAGATACTATAAAAGATTATTGCAAAGCTATTAAATATTTCGCTGTTAACCATATATCGGTGCCTTTGCTTTTTGTACCTTTCAAGAGCCAACGACTACCGTGCAAGGAGTATTCCTTTCTCGCAAGGATGGTGAACATTTTTTACCCGTTAGCTCTTGAATGCTTTTTGAAATCTTTCATCGCGACGTTTAAAAACGTTCCCGTGAAATTATAAACGCAACTCGGAGAGCAGTTTCAAATATAGGAATAATAAAATTGAAAGTGATCTTGCGTAATACCGACAGGCACGTTCGACGCTATACATACATGTATCTCGCAATTACCATTTATTCGACGTCAAGAAGAAAAAAAGGGCAGGGTGCTATACATAGGCACTGCGGGCAGCTGTACGTGGATTCGTCCGTATATAACGAAAAACGTGTTTTTATGCAAAAAGGAAAAATATCAAATGTTTCGTGTTGCGCCTCTTTGTACAGGTGCATCGGATAAACGCAAATATAACGCTCTCGCACGTATGGCGTATGAAGTATGCATGTACATATGTAAACCGTTTGGCATTGGTCCATGGTAGATACATCACGTTCCTTTTCTTATGCTGTGCGTTTAAATTTTGTATCGACGCATATTTTCGAGTAGTGACATGTTCGATCGAACTTGCAAGCAAGCGGCCAATGAAACGGAAACGAGCTTGCCTTTGAGAAACAAACCGCCTGAATAACGAGACTGTGTATATCTTGCTCAGAACATTTCAAATAACAAATCACTAATTGTTGTCAGCAGCTATTTATCATTATAAATTAACTCTGAGGCTGTAATACATTTACTGTGCTGTAAAAGTGAATTGTAAGTTCGGTGTATATTGTTTCTGCATTTTTTGTAGGTGTTCAATATTTACTGTAGCAATACAAAAATCAGACTGCTGGCATTTTTTAACTGAGGCCTGTGTATGCCGAGATTATTAATGGTACCAAGAAATCTTTTCGAGTATCTTAGAATGACAGTAACTAAAGGAACGGTAGAGAGTATGAATTATCTGGCAGGCATTACATATTTTTTCTACAGTGGAAACGATGTAAATGATTCGCTGTTCTAAGGTTAAAAAGGGGAAAGAAGTCATTTGAGCCAAAATGACCCCAGTGTACGGTTCTAAGGTTAAGAAATACGCGAGAAACGAGTTAAGCGCCAAGATTATACGTAGAAAATATAAAAAGGAAGGAATTTTGCTTTATTCAATTTTTAGTCGTTTCATAGAAATTATTTCTTTCTTTAATGGATGTTCAATGTCGATAAGAACCATAGTGTATTCAGATCTAGTAGTTATTCCTTCATCTAATAGGTACCTTATGTGGAGAATCTAGCGAATTTTATAACGTTTGTCAAAGTACGAATAATTACTAGCAATTTCAAACTACGGGAATATTCAAAACGAGATTAATAACGCCCCTATCAAGCAGTGTAACCACTACCAGCATTCTAATATCGACGACAACTCAGCAATCAAATTGTGATACGTTTTATTTCGTTTCTATACACGAAACGTAGGTATAGATTTACCATCAGACTTCCCCTGCTGAATGGTACAAATAAACTCTATCTCTTTGCATTTACGAAGAGATAGTCCGTTTCGAAAGACGCAAGCTGCGCGACCATTACAATTCTACACGTTCTACAACTTCTATCGTTTCTCAGAAAACGTGCCCGAACTTAATCCCAGGAAAATTTTTGATACCTAAAGTTCACGGAGGGTTGCGCAAGAGATAGGTTTCCCTCTGAATAAAAATCATTAATATCATGGTTCTAATCTCGACGTCCTATCATCGAATCATTCAGTTAGTTCTCACACTGACAGTCTTTCGGAATCGCGTGTTTCGCGGGAGATCGGTTCGTTTCGGTGGGAATCGGCTCGCTTCGCTCGAGCGAGCATCGCGGTACCAACACGAGCCGCCGGAGAATTTGAAGCCGGAGCTCTCTCTCTCGTTGCCTGCTGTGTGCCTTTTCTCTTTCGTCGTATGTTTCTTTTTCCCTCTCTATCTCCCTCTCTTTCTCCCTCCTTTCGTCATCGATGCCTCTTTTTCTTGCCATTCCACCATTTCCCTTGTTCACCATGGTGTGCCCCTTCTTGCATTCGTTGGTTCGTTCGTTCGTTACGTTGCCTAGCCCTGGGAATGCGCGGTCGCTGTGCCTCTCTCTTTCTCTCCCTTGCTTGCTCGCTCGCTCCCTCTCTCCCTCCGTTTCTCTCTCGCTCGTTCCATCTCTGTTTCACTCGCTCACGCGTCTTATTGACCCGGACCCGGTTCTCTTCTCCTCTCTCACTCTCTTGGCCCTGTCTCTCTCTCCCTCCCTCTTTCTCTGTCTCTCTCCCACTTACTCCGTCTCTCTCTCTCCCTCTATTCGCCGGGTTACCCGCCTCTTGATTGGGGGTTGAGTGGGAAGAAAGGATGCCCGATGTACAAATCCTATGATATACATTTTCATTTTGTCTTTGACTGTGCGTGATTCGAAAAAGTCTGAATTGCAAAAGGTTTTCGCGGGATTTTACGTTCCTTCCTACGCGTTAGACCAGTTGTGCCCTGTTTGACGTAGGACACGGCAGCACGCGTTGATTGTTCCCACGATATGCTTTCATATTAATGGATTTCATCTCTGCTCTGACATTAGAGACTTTTATGAAGTATGCATAGGAAATTTTTTTTATTCACGATCGCTTATATTGCGCGTTATGACGCAATATTGTAAGAATGTTAGAGAATATGGAGTGAAAAATATGATTGCTTAAATTATCTGTAGATTAATTGTTTCTGTACCATAATATGGTAAAATCAGACTCGTTGAAGTAAACTTGGTATCTCTAAAATGGTTATAAGGGGACTAATGCTTATTTTAATTTATTCAAAGTGATTTATGAATATGGATTATGGAGTAAATTGCAGTATGAATGGTAAATATGCCGATGACGATATATATTTTAAAAATCGAATGCAAAAGGTATTCGCTTAGTTTGCAATGAAAAATTGATAAAATTCAGGGATTTAGTAAGTGTATTTAAAGAAGATGTATGATTAAAAGTCGGATTACTAAACAACGCGGGGGCGTAAATAATGTGACGTTGCATACGCATGTGTCTATGTATATATTTTATAATCTTAACTGGCATGTATACGGGTCTAGAGTATAATTTTGTCGAATCGAAACGGAATTATTGAAAATTCCGCAGTGACTTGGTTCCTTGACGAATTTAAAAGTTCTTCCGTATCGACTGACAAGCCATACCAGAGTAAGAGGTTCTTCGGTCGGTAAAGCCGACTTGACACGCAGGAAAAAGGGTGCGCGAAAAGCAGGAAGTGCCAATGTGGAGCAAATTCCAGTGGCCGTAGCAGTGTAACGAAACTAAGAAGGGTAAAAAAAAAAGGCGCGAGAAGAAAGAGCGCACGGCGACAAGTCAGAGTTGGTGTGTATCTTCCTCTCCCTTTCGCTCTCTTTCTCTGCCTAAAAGTTGACCTCGAGTTTCAAGGGTAGAGAAGGGCTTGCAGTCGTTCGCCCCTCTACCTTACCAGGGACTACGAGCCATGGCTCTCGAATTCTCTACGAACGGAAGAGAGAAAGCAACGTTGCCTCGACGCGGCTAGTGGTAGTCTCCCGCCATCCCCACTATGCCCGTAATGTAGTTCGATTGGTCGGCGTGCTCGGGTTTTCCTTTGTGAGCGGGCGGGTGAAAGCGTGGCTTGGCAACGCTGCACGAGTTCGCCGGCGTCCGCTGGAAGGAAGGCTAAGCTCGCGCGAGTGCGACAAAGAGGGAGGGACGCGGAGAAAGAGACAAACAGACAAGTAGCGAGCGAGACTTCGGGTCGAGTGGAAGGGGATCGAGTTGGAGAAAGAGAAAGAGAGAATATACAAGCGTCCAGCCAGCCCGTCCTCGCCAGGTTCGCCCTCTGTGTGTGCGGCATCGCGTGTAGAGTCGGTGGCGAGAGAAGCAATCCGCGCGTAAGCTTCTCCATGTGAAAAAGCTATTACGCGTTCCACTACCACTGTGCAGCAGGGAGCGTCGGTGCGCATATATACACGTAAAAGAAGCATCGCGTCTGTACGCGCGCGTGGTGTCGCATAGAGTGCGTAATTAGCAGCGTGTGTATACAAGCAAGTAGAAGAGGAGACGTCACGTTCCCGAAGAAGAACACGGCGTTATAACTACATGTATATCCCGGCGTGCAAGGGAATCGACGGCGTACGACGCGCAAATGAATGAGGATACATACACTTATGACTAATACTTGCATCAGTAGCACCGAGAAGAAACGCTGTGCTCCTCGAACGAAAGGTTCCATGAGTACTTAAGGGAAGGGAAGACGAAAGAGAGAGAGAGACAGCAAGGGAGTGAAAGAGAGAAAGAGAGAAGGACAGGGGCAGAGAGAAGGAGGGAGAAAAGAGAACGGAGAGAGGAGAGACGGCGGCAAGAGAAAGAGGGAGAAAAAGAGAGACGGAGAGACGCACCGTGGCTGTCGATGGTGGGGAGACAGAGGGAAAAAGAAAGAGCTAGAAGGGGAGAGAGAGCGCCCTCCCCTACCCACCCGCCCGTCCCCCTCTGCCCGCCGTACCTACTCACGGAGCTAACGAACGGTTGAGCGTAGCGTCGAGTAGACCGCATCCCAAGTATAACGTACGTATTCACGAGGACCTTCCTCCTATACCATCGTGGAAAAAGCGTGTATGAAGCTGCCTGTGCTACGAACAGTACTAGTGATCGTGTAGTGCGCCGGCTGGACAAGAGAAAACGTGGTGCGACGACGACCAGTGAGGGAGCACGTTAGCGCGTGCGGTGCGTGTCGCGCGATACACGGCGGCCACGACGACGAACAAGACTTCGTACGAATGTGAGGGCTCGTTGTGTGCGTATACGTGCAGATGTGTATACACCTTCTCGTAAGAGAGAGAGAGTTGAGTGCGAGCGAACGAGCGAGCGAGCGAGTGCGTGCGTGCGTGCGCGCGCGCGCAGCGTGTGCGGCCTGTATGTTCTGTCTCTGTATGAGGGAGACAGAAGAGCGTCGTGTGTGTGGTGTGTGAGTGCGTGAGTCGTGTGTAATTTCTTCGTGCATCCTTCTTCTTTTCGTGGCCATCTTCGCCCATCGCCCTCGTCATCCATCGTCATCGTCCTCCGTCGTTGACGCCGCCGACGTCGTTGTTGTTGGAGGTGGTGGGACGGTTCGGTAAACGAGGCCGAAAAGTGACAGACCGTCCGCGTGTTCGATATGTCGGAACACCACCGCGTAGCCGGTGGCTGGGGCACACCGAGCCCAGGAAGCCGCGAGGATGCCTCCGGTGGTACCGCCTGGTGGCCTTCAGGTTTAAACGCCGTCTCGGCCGAGCAGCAGCAACAGCAGCAGCAACAACAACAGAATCTCCATCAGCACCTGATGAACCAACAACAACAGCTATCGCAGCAGCAGCAAGCGGCGCAACAGCAACAGCAGCATCATCAGGATATCGTGAGGAGTACCGCGGCCGCTACCCAGCAGCTTTTCTCCTACAAGATGGCCTCCAGCTTTCAGAATCCAGCCACCACGGGCACGCAGTCGAATCCCGTCTCGACGTCTACGCCGGTCGGCTCCTGCATGAGGGGAGGCTATGATTATAGATTAGGAACGGGCACCGGCGGAGGTGTACCCGGTACACCTTCTGCACCACCGCCTGGCGTACAGTGGTGGTACCCAGGTGGAGTCATGGACGCCGGACAGAACAACCTGCATCAGCAATTGCAGGGCCAACAGCAGCAGCACCTCTCGCCCATTACCACACAAACGTCCACGCCCCCCGTTATGTCCCCGGTATGTTGCGACCACGATCGACCCCCATTCTTTTATTTTTCATATGCTTCCTCTTTTTCACGTCAGTCGCCTGCTTCCGACTTTTATATTTTTTTTCGCCCTTTTCATCCTCTGTACACAGATATTTTCGCTGCTTCCTAGTTACGCGGGATTCTTTTATCGCGCACCCCGGGGAACGAGCCCCTGGTTCGATCTCACCGGTCCTTATTAACCGATCTCTAGATACTATATATTTATTTGTTTTCGATTCGATATTCAACTATTTGTTTTATTGCTAGCTGCGGATTGTTCTTCTAGCACTTGACCGAGTTCTCCCTTCGTTTTTGTTTTTTAGCATTGGTAATCTCACCAACAGGCTTGATAACATACGTAGATTGGCGATGGTAGCGTGTATCCGGGTTTCATGGTGTTTTCTTTTACTAATCGATTCTCGACCAGCTAGGCGAGCCATCGACGTTTCTTCCTCTCCGTAAAACGAGAATAAGGAAGTAACGCCACGGCTCTGATTACAGTAATCACGGTAACACGCGTCTGAGGGTAAATTTCTCATTGATTATCATCTAGATTTCCATAGATCTGTATCCACTACAATTCATACGAATTTCAAACTGTCGCTGTCGCTTCCATTTCGATTGTGGAAGCCCAGACGGTTATCATTGCTATGGTTACACATTGACTTATACAATACTGTTTCCAAACATTACTGTTGTGAAAGGAAAAGGTTATTTCAGAGTGCATTACTATAGCTCGCGTAACCAGTACAAATCGAGCATGAATATTTGAATTGTAACGCTTCAGACCTTGAATCTTTATTCGCGGTTAGTAATTTTTTATCAATTCTATTCCAGTTTTATTTAAAAAAAAAATTCTCATTTGCCTTTTCTATGCTGTGCTCACGATTTTTAGCTATAACCGAATTTGTTCGGGAATTAATCAGCCTCTGGATGTCGAGAAAATTTTAATAACAAGCGATTCTGCTGTGTGCCCGCTTTCGCACCACCGTCTGCGTTTCATCCTGACTCGCGTCTCTTGCCCCACCGACCGTTGTCCGCTATTGATTCCGGGTTTCGTGCGGCCTTCTTCGTATGGCACGTTCGTACAGCGGCTCTTGCCGCGCCGGTTCCCTTCTTTTTTTCTCTCCGATCCCTCCGATTGACGGTGTTTTTCAGTCGTATCGCGATTAGAAATAGAAATTCCGATTGACCCGTCATCCTTTCGACGCGAAATGGAAGGAAAATTTCTCTGGTCCGAAAGGCGAGAAAAATTCTAGTTTTCGGAGAGGCATTTCGACCGCATGACTATACATTCCATCGAGTTTCTTTTAGACGATAATAAATAGCAAACGGATGCTTCGATCGTCAGTTTTTCAATATACAAAGATAGAAGAGTTTTATTTATTATTTTCTTTTTTCGTAAGAGGTTTCGAGATCTTTGGAATAAATTACTCCATTTTTGTTTTCAACTTTATTTTTAGATGCTCTAAATTAGAAACGGAAATTTCGGTTGGCTGTGACTCGTTCAATGAGTAAAGGATAAAAATGTGAAACAGTTTCTCTATTTTTCTAGTAAGATTGTCGTTTTCTGTGCAACCATAATTTACTCGATTACCATAAAACTGTTAGGTGCATTATAATATAACTAATTGTTTATGTGTTTGGACCAGGTCATAATGGACAGTAGTATTTTTCAATTATTATGTGTTTGGTATTATAACATGCTTTTATATAGTATGTTGAATAATATTGTTATAGTGAGTTGAGTTTTTAAATTATTTCCAATATTTTGTTGTAATTTACCAACGTCTTTGTATTAACATGAATTGTTATTTAATTTAGTTTCCCTTTATATTTATAACTGTTGATCTGCAGTATATTAAATATTCAGAATTATTTGGGGAATCACATTGCTTTTATATAATTCTGTAAATTTTGCAGTAATACAGTCGCATATATAAAGACAAGCGAAATTAATAAATAAACAATTCATATCCATACGAAAACACGTTGTGAAACTATGCAAAAAATTGGTGTTTAATGTTGCAGACAACACACTATCATAATTACTCTTTAAAATTGTACCAACATATTCTGATACCAAAAATGGAATAATTATTCAATATTGCCATACTACAACCGTAACTAATCATGCAATATGTTATAAACGATATAATATCGAGAACACTTACGATGCAGTAAGCTAGTGAAACTCGTTTATAATTGAAAAAATATTAATTGATAAACCTCTGTGTAATACAAAACCTGTAAACTGAAAGAGGAATTCTGTTTCTCAGAGAGTGCACGAAGCTCTGAATATTCATTCTTCGTTCTATAGTCGTTCATAATTCCGATCAATAGTCGCCCTTTCTGCTCCGAAAAGAGGAAAACAGTTATCCTTTTCGAGGATTAAAAAAGGAATTCTATTCCCTGGATATTCTACACTTCAATTCCTCCTTTTTTATTCATTTGAACTTCCTCTATAGATTGTTTTTAATAGAAGTTCGGATCAGCAGTTATTTTTCTAACACAGGTGAAAAATTTAATATCCAGGGCTCTTTGAAAATCTGGAAACTAATTTCCTGACTCTTTTTGCTTGCATTTTAGCCGCCTGTAATTAATTTCATATCAAAGTTCATTTCCCGATGTTTCAGATTAGGTGGTTGAAAATTCGCTCTCCTATCTTGCCAAAAGAAAATTCGATCATTTCAACGCACTGTATAAGAATCCTTAAGCAAGTCTCAATATTAAATTTACGAATTTTCAAAATTTTGTAATATCGTATTTTCGTTTATATTCCTCGCAAACGTTTGCACGTCAGGTTTCAGTTTAATAACTGAGAATCAATTTCATAATTTAATTTAAACGGTTCAATAATTTACAATTCTAGCTTAATTGAAGGAGAGAATCGCATTATTTACTGATACAATTTTACATTAAGTACCTTCACTGGGTATATTTTAACGGGAAAATTAATTATTTCCCTATGAATTATTTAAGATCCAGGAATTGAAAACATACATGGATCCTGATTACTCGCGTATATATAGATACTCCGCTAACTGGACTTCCATTAATAATACTTTTCCACATTTGCGTCTTCGCGAGCTGAAATATTGGGTGAATAGAATAGGATTCTTGATAAAAGCATTCTCGCCTCTGAGGCACGGTTGGTGACAAGTTCGAGCTCGTAAGAGGATATCAACAAGTCACTGCTCAACTACGATACACAAGGATGATATATTTAAAAAGAAGGACTTGTTGAAATGTAGCCATATTTAACAAAACCTCGCAGATGAATTAATATCGATAATAAGGCAGATGGAGACAAATATTTAATCAATAATTTTGATATCTTTCTAAAACTGTTACTGTATTTTACTTCACAAAGTAAATTCTTAGTAATATTCCTCGGAAATCTGTAAATTCTTCATTACAAACGAAATCAGAGTGAATTGATTTTTGAATATTTCTTTGCTCATCATTACGTGCTCCTAAATTATTCGCCAACTTATCTTCTTCCATTTTTCCAAACAGCTCCCTGATTTCTCTGTTCACCATTTTTCAATAAACTTTAATTTTGGATCTGTAATATTTTAAAAAATTCAGGTCGAATGGGGTTCTTTTGTTTCATTAAAAAATACGGCTCCTTCAGAATTTCCAAGTTTCTCGACATATTGTAATAAAGCTGCTGGATGTCTTGAAGTATATTAAGAATGTATTTGGAGCAATGTTAAGAGCGAGCCTCGAATGAAAGTTCAGATTGAAGTGTACGCATCTATCAGATGGAGAGAAAGTCGGAGAGTGGTCTGAAAATTTAAAGATTACGGAGATAGAGGTAATTGGAAAGAGGAGACTTAACATAGCATATCCTCTTTCTCTCTCGAGCACACGCGTACACATACACAGCTTCGGATCTTCCATATTGGATATTCCACTTGCAGCTGTTTTTTTCGAAAAATTCGAATATTCATTGCTGCGAGTTGTATCGAAATTAGGTATTGGATATTTTTCCCTGAGTCATCTGTTCTCGAATCGTAACTTCCTTAACGGTACAAACGGTAAATCACGTCTTAATTAAGGTTTGAAGAATTGCCGCGATATTTCTTTCATCTCTCTCGTGTCGTACCGTTAGCAATTTCCTCTTTTTTTTTAGGGAGCTTTTAAAGTAAATCCTGCAAGTGTTTCTCATATACCCCGAGGCACATTAAAAGATTATCGTAACAGTTAATCTTCTGAACATTTACTTCTCTTCGTATTTTCCTTGCAATTTTTTCGTGGGTTTGAAACTTCTAATTCAGCAGAGTTCGTTCCATTTTGCAGTGCTGAATAATTTCTCGTCTTGTTTGAAGAAAAATTATACGCTAACGTATTCCTGCTGGAATTTTAATGTAGCAGTGAATTTTAATTCAGTCCTAAGAAAGATAACGGTGATAGAATATGTAGCGGTGTTCAAACATTCTCGAATTATTAATTACTATGGTCGTCCAGAAATAGAATATTCCAATGGAATGATTGAGGTTGCAGGTGGTGATTGAATAATTGACGCATTATTGGAAAGTGCTTAAGAAATTCTTGCAAATGGATCTTTTAAGTTCTCGGAAAGAACGCCTTGAAAAATTCAGCAGATCCCAGTACAGATCATGCTCTGCTTAGCTCTACTTGCAAATAGCTTTAGTGCCAGGTCTCCATGAATTTATTTAGGATAAATTTGCGCACAAAACTAAAATATTCAGCTTCCCTTAAAATTTATTAATGCAGAAATTGCTGAAGATGGTGGCTGCACTGCCCACATACAACCCTGTATGAACGATATTATCTAAATATAGGTGTTTTGTACGTAGTATATTACATTTTTACAATTTTAATTGCTGCGAATTTTAATTTAATTTAATTTCGTATAACTTCCATGCTGAAAGACTTTTATACAAATTGTGCTTGCCACAAAAAACATTGTAGTGGAATAATTGTGTCGGGGAATCAGTGAGAGCCGAAAAGTCAGACTTTTATTTCAAGCATATGTTTCTCGCGTGTACTTTAATCAATGGTATCTCAATTAGCATCACGCGTGAAAAAGTACAGCCACATTTGTTACATTTCAATGGAGCTTCATCAGTAGCCTCTTCAAATCCTACTGTGTTGTAAATTCGTTGATATATACATAGATCTTTATAAACACGTTGTCCACAGAATAAGGGAGACACGCAGAATTTCACTTTCACTTTCAAATACTATAACAAGGAATTTTTTGTGCTTCGTTGCTGCCTTTAGTGTTATTCCATACAAAGTGATTTTGGAGTTATGACTGACTTAAAGTATTTAAATGAACCAGTGAAAGAATACTGGTGATTTTGAGGTCGTTGGTGACGTCAGTGGTATTAAAATGCTATGAGATTCTAATATAAGTATCAATAAATTTCACAACGATGTTCTACCCAAAATTCTGTCGAATTTGTATAAAACAAATTTTGCTTATCATTTAAATGCACGTATGCATAAAGGCGTAGGCATAGAGCGAGGTAGAAGATTTATTAATTTGATTTTACATTGATTTGTCTAGTAAGTAGCTGCGTTTCTCTTTCTAATTAGTCCCTGGACAATCCACCTTACAATACAACAAGCATTTATTTTCTTTGTTTTAACGAGGGATTCGTATCCAATTGAACCTCTTCAATACGTTCTTTTTTTTAATTTATATTATGCGCACATTCGATCAGTCGAGCTGAACTCCGCGTTAAACATACACAGGCATTCAATCTGTGTTTAATCGTGGGGGTAAATGTTTGCCAGCCGCAAGTAGTAACATGCAATCTAAAAGTAATTTTATCTGCGCGTAGAACACTGGATCTGTCGTCTAGCCAAGTCGATTTTCCATGCTTTTCGACAATGTTACTAAACGGACGATTTCGAAATAATAGATGTATGAAAATAATTGCTAAATACCAGAGCATGCTAGGAAATAGAAGAAAGTAGACTTTTGCCCCTTCTCTATATTCAATTTAATAGAATAAAAAAAATTGTTCTGTCTTCTTCAGTATTATGAAAGTACAAACGAAAAGAAATTCTATGGACAATTTAATCACAAATATTCCACCTTTTCTCTTATCGATTGGTTCTTATCGAACGTCTTTTCATTTTACAAAAATCATACGCGTTCTAGATTCAATGACGCATATTTTGACGCAAGGATTATTTGGACCAACCCGCGTTAACAAAAGAAACAAAATTAGTAAAATCTATAAGAATCTGTTATTGCTCCCACTGCCTCATTTGAAGTCGACTTCAAAACGACCTTGCTTAAATAATCACAGGCTAATATACAAACAGCCTTAGAAAGCTTTAAAAGCAATGTTTCCCTCCATATTATCACATGCTACATTTTAAAATAATGTAGGAAAGTTTTCTTACGTTTCCTTGTTTGCCAACGAAACTTACGTTTCCTTCCTACCGTTTAGCAAACTATTTTATGCAGCAATTATCTCGAGGTACCCTGCATATCACTGTTGATAGCTGATACTAACGACGCTGTTAAAACTTCAACTTCTTCACGGTTATTGTCCGGAGCTTTAGTAATGAAACTTCCGGTTTTGATATTACGATCTTTTTGTAATACAAAAATCGCTATTAACCGCAGTAAATTATTGAGCACTAAATATTAAATATTAAAACGCTTATTCCAAAGTTAGATCTCTCCTTCCATTATATACTTCAAACGGAATTCATAGAATAATTTCTAATACCGTATGGAAACTATTTGCGTACCATGCTTTTCATTAATCATACTTCGATAAATGCGAAAGCAACAACCATTATTGAGTTAACATGATTTGTGGTAAGAGTTGCTGCTTTTAAAAATTTCTCCAAATAACTATTATTAAAAATACACATACTTGCATTGCGTGGTACTAGATACTTCACGAGCATCTTACTGTATTTCAAATAATTGAAGAATATAAAAAAAGTAACTTCTTCCACAGATTAATTGCGCTTGACCGCGATGTTAGCAAGCTTAGTGAGCTCATAGTTTAACAAATACATGAAAATTTAATCGTTAAACTCACACTGCTTGCATTCTATGCTGTATATTACAGGTACGATAGTAATTATAACTTTCTTGCGCTGCGCTTGTTACGTGGCTAAATAATGTCGATAAAAAAATCTCTTTTTCGCGATAATTATTTGCGTCTTAATTAACACGAGGGTAATGCTGCTCCGATACCTCCAATTATTGCATATTTTGCATATTAATTGACAGGCTGTGGTAGAAAATTCGTCAGTTTTTACAAACAATCATTTCTGATCTATAGTCGTCTCCAGATTTTTACATAAATATAATTGTACTTGGCTAAACCTTAAAGATTGCAAATTTCAAACCCACGAGTTCCTTTAAAAAATTTACATAATACACAAAAATTTGACTATAAATTCAGACGATTGTTATAGGGTGTATGTAAAATTTGATTCACCTATTTTCTACACGCATTTGTAGTATGCAGTTACATATCAAATTATAAAATTGCTGCACGCAATGTTATTTTAGCTTGTAAAACAACGCTTCGCACTTTCGGGGGGATGCTGTTACAAATAGGCACTTCGATTTTCAACAGTTTTTGTTGAAAATAGAAAAACCATCATCAATATATCGCACGTATTACACAGCAGTTATTCATTAGACTAATATTAATTGAGCACATACATCTCTACATGGGCAATTTTTTTAAAAAAAAAATCGGATACCTGTTCGACAAGATCCTGTATCAATTTTACTACCAATAATGATTAATAGCAATTTTACTTCTTTGACTGGTTTCTATGTAAATTTCTATATAATTAATTGAGCAAGATGATCTAATTCGGCTCAAAAAATTGAATAAATTTATTCGTACGAAAGCAGTGAATATTACATTATATTCTTTTATAGCAAATTCAAACATTTTTAGTTACACTAGACATACTTCTTGTCTACAAATGTCCCTGTTAATAAGCTAAATTTCACTGATCCCAAAAGAAATATTTTTAAAATCGAGTCTATTTATTCGAACATCTCGAGCAGTTCATAGAAAGAGCTTCTCAAATAAGTCACTTAGCTCTATTACTGGAATATAATTACTGGAGCATGTAGTTGCATAAATATATAATTCGACGACAGTTATTCGATTATTCAATTAACGCTTAAAATAGATTGCGAGCTATCGATTCCTTTAAATACGTTCGTTAGATGCTTTGGAATGCTGGGTGGTTCGAACTCTCCAGCTTATTGGAACACGTTCGAATTTTTGAGCCACTCGAAGCATTCGAAACTGAATTTTTTTAGCTGCTCAAGGTATTTGAATAATTCCAATAACCACACTTCAAATATATCGAGTACTCAGTACTTTCAATTTTACTTACAAAATCGCCAGAGTTCAAAATAAGATCACTTGCTTTCAAGGATGAACGTGTACAATTTCCTCAATTTTGGAACTTCAATTGTACCCTCAAAAATTCAGCTGGTATTTTTAAATCGTCTGAGATAATTCCCAATCGCGTTTTCGACAATCCTGAACGAACAATCGTCCGTTCGAGAATATTCTTAGAACGAGGTTGTTCGGCGTTTATTGGAAAATTGTGGCCACGTTAATAACTTGCCTCGTTTGTTTCTTCAATTACAGCACCAGTTACAGCAGCTGTCGCAGCAACAGAATAATCTTCAGCAAAATAACGCTCAGAGCTTACAGCAGCGAGACAATATGCCGAGAGGAAAGGATTCGAAGCCAAGGGGACGGATGACCGCGTACGCGTTCTTCGTGCAGACATGCCGCCAGGAACACAAAAAGAAACACCCCGAGGAGAAGATTGTTTTCAGGGAGTTCTCTAAAAAATGTGCAATGAGGTGGAAGGTAAGGCACCGCTCTCCATACCACGTATCTTTAACGTCGCCCTCGTTTCAATGATAATCACACTTTTCTGGTCACCTCGTACAACTGGCTCTACCATCGTGGCCACTAACTCACATCTATCATTTCCATCCTACCCCGAGAAGATCAATAACAGTATCGTACTGGCAATGCAGCACACTCGACGTGATAGTAGTGCAAATTTAAGGAATTTACTGCACACTGGGCTAAAAAAATATTACTATGGCTACAACAAATCACGAGCAATCCAACTCGAGATGTTTAGATGCTGTGCAATATTTCCTGAATGTGGTCTAGGCTGGAGCTTATAGCTTAAAGAATATTCACAATGAATTGTGGAAAAACTCGTAAAATCGATGCCAAGTGTTTGGAGTTCTAAATCCTCTGTCAGGCATTTGTGTTGCAGCAGTCAGAATCGAACGAGGTGGTTGTACAATATCGACTTCGTTAAGGCTATTTTACACGAGACGTCACAAGTGATTGGTGTCTTTGATGCATCCTCTTGACAGAGATAATGTTGGATAGAAACTGTATTAGTAGGTTTTAAATACCAGTTGTGAGTTGCAAAAGTCACGTGTGAAATGGCACTTAGGGCTTCCCAGTCTCATTTGTCTCGAGAATGTGATTCCTTAATTTGGGGATTTTTAATGGAATATAGTGTGCGCATAATAGTCTGCAAGGTTTTTAAGAGACTTTTAAGTAACTTGGAATAAGAGTATTTTTGGGAAAGCTCCTTTTTGTTTGTCTCAAATCTCTTAAATGGGACCACGCGGTATTCTTTTTTAGAATATTGTAGGGATAACGATGCTGATTCAACAATTATCAGAATAATCAAAATTTTCAGTCATATTTCATACGAATTGCACCGAGTTGCTTAGCATTACGTAAACTGTCCTCTGAACAAGTGGCTGTGTTATCCACGTTCGGTACACTTTGATTAACACGTTCTATGCCACGTGACTCACTTATGGCCCTCGATATTTGAGCCTCGCTGAAATTAAACTGATTAACCACAGTTTTTGTGAGTTTCGAGGCACAGGAAGAGCTTTGTTCAGGGGCACGAGCGCGTGGTTTGATTTGAAGGTGCATTAAATTCGAATAAAATTAGATATTAATAAAATAGAGAGAATGATTACTTACTGTTTTGTTGAGAATATCCTTCAGGATCCTGCAGATTACTATGATGTTCGCGGCTGTATATTATTTAAAATCCCTCGGTGAAAATATTGTATCAATTTTATGGTACGAGGCACTTCAGGCAGCTCCAGAGTGGAATATTAATTAATCTTTCAATAACATTTTCATGATTCCGGATATAATTGATGCATACTCTCAAATTAGTTAACACGCCGGTTTTCTCCATCGAATTAATATCCTATATACTGTTCCCAGAATAGTTGGTAAGATATATAATATCAAATCAGTAGCTTCAACAAGTTATCTCGCTGGAACATTTATTAAAAATATCACGATGTTAAATGTGGTTTCCCTATATTTAGTTCAATATCCTGAAATATTCAGAAGAAACTAGCTTCCTTAATTATTCCCAGCAGGGCACAAGAAATTCCATATAATTCTATGCTTTTCTACCACAAATGCAAGAAACCGATGTGCTTATAATTATACAGGATCAAATTCAAAGTGAATATCTATCACGTAACATTTCAATATTTAAATCAGGGGCCGTTCTTAAATTCCGTAAAGACAATTTTGGCGATTTCTTACCTCCACCAGTTTAAGAATTCTAAGTTTCTATATTCCAACCTCCTCCCCCCTTCCTTACGTAATATTTTTTATATGGCAATTTTTCAGTTATTAAAATTCTTCGTGTACATGATGAAACATCGTTTTTAGGCTACGCGTATTAAAAATTGCGTTAAAAAATATTACGTAAGGCACTACAACACAGAAACGTAAGAAATTTGTGGCCCTCTCCTCCCAAAAAAGCCTTACGCAATTTAAGAACGACCCCCGAGTAAACAGCTACACTAATATTATAATAGAAAAGAAAGACAACCGCCCCCGAAAGCAACATCCATTTATACCACGACTCCTTATATTGATTTTACATTTCAAACGTTCTAGAACCATGGGACGACATTTTATTACAGTTTCCCTCTCTTCGCGAACGAAATATTCAGCAGAATTGATCGCGCTTCACGCCGGACACGAAAAGAACCGTTTAATGAAACAGAAGAATAATTGAGTAACCCGAGCAACCGAAACAAAAAGCAACTTTATTTACACATTTCTTGTTTTATGCCAGTGCACGCATTGATCGATAGAGCCCCTGTACACGTAACGCGCCCCGGCGGCTTTGTTTCTCCATTTACGAGCGGCGCGTACGTATCAATTTATTACAGATTGCTTCGGGGAGCCAATGTCGTATTAAAATGCTCGAATATACGCGCAGTCGTAGAGGCACGGCGAAGACACGCGAACCTGGTAAAGAAAAATTAGTGAAAGCGTGCGGCGTGCACGGCCTTCTTCCTAAACGTAAGCAACACTGAATTTCAAAGGTCAACTTCGAATTAACATATTTCTAATGGCTGGTCTAATGGAACACCTCAGTGCGCTCCTATGAATATATTTTTCCTGTAATTAGTTCGTTGGCCATGTTTCGCGGGATCCTGTAATGGTCCCAGGCGTTGTACGCTGGAGTAAAAGTGTAACCAATTTAAGTGGTAATTTACAGTTAACCGACCTTATCTGGAGGTTGCTACAGGTTGATTCCTTTTGCTCGTATCTTCTCATATACCGAAAGGAACGCCAAGGAGATAATTTTGAATTTTTAACATACATATGCAGGACGTAATAATACAATATACAATATTTTGAGTAGGTGCCCTTCTGTACCCAAGTTCCCGCAATGTAGAAAAATGATAAAATATGTATAAAAAGAAATCATAAATCGGTGACGCGTGCGTGTTTCACTGGGCCTTTGAATTGTAAAAATCTTTGTTAGTATAATGTTCCATATAATCAGGCACAATGTGATGAAATAATATTAATTGCTGAATGTATAGTTTGTGGACTGAATCTGATACGTTGCACTCGCGTTTGATCGATCGATGTAGTTTCCATGCCCCGTGTTTCCACGATGTCTGCAGTGTTCGTAATAATATCGCCGATATCTAAATCACGTCCCGTCCCTGATCAGGCGAGTTTTAAACAGAATTCTAGTCAGGGAACTAGTTTAATGTGAACAGATCAGGAATATTTAGGATTAACGGTTATCGTATACCTGCACCGACTACCTGTAATCTTGTCACTAGTAGGATTAGAATCGGCGACCGGTTTAAAACTCGTCCCATAGAATTCTGCCCCTTATACACCCGTGTAATAAACTGCGCGTCAAAGGCTAACGACATGCCAGAACAGGCATCCTTCAATTCCTTGCATTGTTTACAGTGTTTACACGATTTCTTGCCGCTGGTTTCCTTGCAAAATGCGAATGAATTCCACCGGGGAATTCCACAGGTTCTAATTACTATTACAAAAGCAGTTTTGCTGATTTTTTGTGCTCCTTTTTCAATTTTAGTTGTCACGTTTGTATCCGTTATTTTTCAATTTAGAATTTGTTTGCTGTCGTTGGCGGTTTCTTTCTTTGTGCTTTGAAATACGCAGGGTGTGTCTGTAGAAGGAATATTTTTTTGCAATGAACAGTGAAGTTGCATTTGTGTGGGAGATCTGGATTTTTTTTTATTAGCTGTTAAATGATAGAAATTAGCTATAAAGTTAGGGCTGACTCTTTTTGCACTAAGCACTAAATTCTAAATTTTCCCTCAACGCAAACTATATACTAGGGTCTTTTGTATTTCAAGAATTCTCTTGGCAGTTCAACTTTTATTTTTCACGAAGCCAAAAACGACTGAATTTTTGTATTCTATTTATACCGTGTCTCTAATAATTTATATTTTCAGTGGAGTAAGTACAGTTTAAATACGTTTTATATATCATACACAAGCCTATATATTTTACAAAAATGAATTTCCCCATATTTTTCACGAACCAAGAATGATCTCAAGACCCCTTTTCATATTTTTGTGCCATGAAAATCGTATGTACGTTGCAACTAAATGTTTCAAGTAAAAAGAGAATCATGCTTGAATTTACAAACTAACAATAAGATAAATACCTAGTACAAGAGAGTTTATCTGTTGCTTCAATAGTTTGTTAAAATGAGAAGCAAGACGCACGAAAGCACACCGAATTTTAATTGAAGCGACTGTGTATAATGAACTGGAAGCCGGACGTAAAAGTTAGACACACTTTCTGATGGAAGAACTCGGGATATGTGAAACAACGTCATTATGAACAGGTGTTGCCTCAACATCTGGCCATCCTTACCCCTCAGAAAGGGAGGAGACACTTTCTGCTCACTTTTCTTTTGCACGCCAGGCCACATGGTCTTCAGAAGGATTAAAGACGTTGACCTTCCGTTATCGTGGCGAAATGTTAGTCTTGGCAGCTGCAAAAGTTTTAGCCTGTCCCTTTGTGAGATGTGTTTCCCTTCCAGAACGTCGCAGGGCTTACATGGTAACAGGCCGCCCGATCTCCGAGACACTTGTGACGACATAATAAAAGGAAACATAAATAACAATTCACTTTTCTTTCCCACGAATTGTAGATCAAAATAACGATAATTTCGAGAACGCTCTTTTTTTATGACAGAACCAAAGCCACCTTAATGATCACTGGAAGTAGTATGCGAGCAAATGTTTGGGGAACACTTTTGTGACACGTGATTCTACTTGTTTCAGTAAACTATCATGATTCGTGAACAATGACTGCCAAAGTATTTGGATTTAGCATTCTATATGTAACTGTGTTTCTTTTAAGATCCTCAAATAAGTAATAAATAAATGAAGATTCAGGAGGCACAAAGAAAAATTCATATCAGTGTTATTAAGGTAAATGGCCCCATTACTGACCACGTCCCCATTAGTGACCAATTCATTTTCTTATTGTTTATTGCAACACAGAAAGCGAAATATAAGCGAAATATTTCAGTTATTGTTTCATACGTTATTTATGTAGCCGTACATTCATCTTTAAGTAAATTCACATGTAAATTAAGACTTGGTCATTGACATGAAAGTTGACAGATTCTAATACCGTGAGGTTATACTCCAGATATCATTAAACTCGCAAATTTTACAATAAAAATACATGGATCCATGCAGTAACTTACTCAAATTAACGAGAAATATAAACAGAATTATAAAATAAAAAGAAAATATCCATTTTCTTTCATTATTGTAGCAGAAAATCGTGGTATAAAATAGATGGTCACTAAAGGGGACATCAGGTCCAATATAATTTTCACCATAATCTTTGTGTAAATAGTTAAATATCACTCTAAAACTAATTTGATTAAGAAACTAGAGACTTCAACAAATACAATGATCCATACTTTACTCAAATATTGTCGTATATTAGTAAAAAATATACTATTTCGAACCAGTCACACTCTTAAATGGTCGTTAATGGGGACATTTACCTTAAGTAGCTTTTAAAGCAGTATTTTCGTTTATATTCTTTACCAAATTAAAATAACAGAATGATTTGCGTCACTTGCACATTTTTATTTAAATCTTGAATTTCTTGAATTACTCTGATAACCCCCACAACATTGTAAAAAGAAAAGCACATAGTTCCATTAAGAAAACTCGAGATAATTTTTATTCTTCGTTGTAAAAGTGTTTTCGAAATCTTTGTTGCTTTAATTTATGCCTCGTCAAAACAGATAAAGCCCTGTTTATACCTTTTTTTAATCATTTTATCACAGGTGTCTCAGACATCTTATGGACTGACTGTTGTAACGCCATACCCTGTATATTTCAGTGGAATTATTAAAAGAGAAGAAAAGAATGTGATTACATTTAACGTAATCAAATAGGGCCTCTTTACATGTATCCCGTATTTGAAAATGTGAAAGATTTTTTATTTTATTTTCTACAACACTCTTCTAAGTAGTCGAATTTTCTAAATATGTTTTATACACCCTTGTTTTGTTAAGGAAATATTTTATGTCTCCAAAGCATCAGAGAAAATAAGACGAATTTTCAACAGTTTTTAGATTGCGTGGACGTACATCGTTTGCGTCTACGCTTCACCCTTGCGCTTATCGACCAATCCTCCAGAACCCCGAGACTCACCCTCCCCATCCGCCTTGGCTCGCCGTATATGAAAACCAGCCCCCTCTCCCCCTCGCCGTTTATTGCAAATCTATTACTCCTCCACCCATCCCAAATATGTACCTGACTATACCAATCCCGTGAGAAGTCGTGGTTCGGCGAGAACGGTAACAAAAATACAATTGGAAATACTTTCACAATTTCGTTCCCTCCCGTATTTAAGCGAATAACGATTTCAGTAAGCTTAACATCGCGAACGCTTTGTGATTGTAGACTATGTCAGACAAGGAAAAGAAACGTTTCCACGAGATGGCAGAGAAAGATAAAAAGAGATACGACGCGGAGATGCAGAATTATACACCACCAAAAGGCGAAAGCAAAGGCAGGGGCAAAAAGCGTAAACACATCAAGGATCACAATGCTCCCAAGAGATCTCTGTAAGTAAACGATCATTGTATATCCATAACACGTGACTAATAATTACAAGCAATCCTCAACAGACAGCCATTGATATCCCTTCCCTCTAAATTCGCGAGAGAATAATACATTCTTCGACTCTTTAGATCCGCCTTCTTCTGGTTCTGCAATGACGAGCGTGGAAAGGTGAAAATGCTGAATCCCGAATTTGGTGTAGGCGACATTGCCAAGGAGCTGGGTAAGAAATGGTCAGACGCAGATCCTGAAACCAAATCGAAATATGAGGCTATGGCAGAACAGGACAAGGCTCGATATGAAAGGGTACGTTGGCAAACAAATTACACCTCACGGTTTTATTGGGACCTTTGAAATATCAGTTCGCATCCATACTACGAAATATGCTCGTGTACCTGTCGCACATGCTAATTGTCACGATGTGCTGTGCAGGAAATGACTGCGTATAAGAAGAAAATGAAAGACGGTTCACCTGTAGTAGTGACTCCAGTGAATACTGTAAAAAGCGACAGTGAAGAAGAGTATAAAGAAGACGATGAATAGCGGATACACGACAGAATTTCATCTATCACCCCGTGTCCTTGATCCTGAAAGCATACCTCACCTATTGTACGTACCATTGACCTTAGCGTGAGCGTACTTACACCACTAGGAAACAAAAAAAGAAACAACTACTAATCACCAGTCCCCGATTATTTACAATAATAATTAAATTACCCGCGATTACGATAATTATTTTAAAATTGTATGTATGACAGGCGCGAGAGAAGATCGTATGAGTGACATTTGTATTTTAACATATTGATAGTAACATGTAAAATGGCGTAGGATAAACAGAATGGAAAAGGAAAAAAAAGGATACGTTGCCCACATTATTCTATCAGGTGGAAGGCGCAGGGGCTTCACAATCATTGTTGACATTGTCTCCAGGCTACGTTGAAGCATTTAACGTAGCGGACGAATCGTAAAAAAAAAACGGATACGGCGGCTCCATAGTTGGGCGGTATCACTCAGCATAGTTTGATATTTTTATCAGTTCAGTTCATTCGTTGCCAGTGTTAAGGAGAGACTTATTGTATATCCTTGTACAGAAACATTTCTTTAAATCAAATCTGTCGCGCAGGTGGGGGCATGGGGCTGCTGCTTTGTATGAATGTAATTGATTTAAGTATGTGTCGTATAGTTGTAAGTATTAGAGGATAAGTATATTTTTAATGCAACTTCGATTCTACATCTGCGTCAACATGTGATAGTTTCCACTAACACAAATGTGTATTCTAAACCAGGAGATCGAGCCTTATAGCTTGTAAGTGATTGGAATATCTAGACGAATGTCTAATTCGCAACTTTTCGAAATCAAAAAAAAAGAAAGAAAGAAAAAAAAGATGTTTGGACGACAACCCAGCCATGGAGCAGTGGTATTATAAAGTCCTTATAACGTACATGTAAAGCGAATGATTTCTTTTATCCGTATCTGGAAGTTCCGAGAAAGTCGGAAACCAACCGCGTTTCGTTTGACAAAATCGATGAAGAAAAATCGCTCTTTCGTTTGCCTTAATAATATTATTATAATCTCAATCTTTTCTTCTTTTTTTTTATAATGACATGAAACTAATGGATTTCTATTATTATCAAAAAACATTAACAGTGGTTGAAGAGAAAACCAAAATAGACGAACTTTACTTTGAGTTTTAGCTAATTGAAGTAGTCCCTGCCCTTACCATCGTCATCCTCCCTCTCATATTCATTTTTTGTTTTCCAATAAAAAGAAAAGGAGATACGTTAAATCGTTTCAGAATCATGTGATTCCGTTCATCGTTTAAGAAAGTAAGATAAGGGCGTGTCTTGTACTGCCTCGAGTCATCTGGTGTACAGCAGGCTGTATTATAATAAATTATTGTGGTTTCTTGTAATATTAACATTCCTAGATCCTAGTATGTACAGATTTTAATCATTGAGATTAGAGCCAACTGTGTAAGAAGAGGCATACCAAAAATTAAGAAAAACCAAGGCTAGGTAATGCAGATGTGAATTTCGTGGCCAACAAAAATTGGTATGCAAAACGAATATACAAGAGGCTTCGTTACAGTCAGACTGACTTGCACCTTATTTGGCTCAGCAGGTAACCGCTACTTCTCGACGTAAAAAGAAAAACCGAAACAAAAAGCTTTTTCATCCCCCCTGCACATTTTTCATGTAACACCCCGATAATTGTATGATTATTATAAGCAAAAGAGAGAAAAAAACCAACCAACCTGTTTTAGAGGGAGCTAGAGGATGAAATACTGTAAAATATGAAATTGTAATATTTTAATACTGATTTGCAGATGTGCATAATTTTAACGTATAGCTGGTTAAAAAATGAATTGTACTGATACAAAGGTATCCATTCGGTGGAGATAATTAATAATAATATTAATAATGAAAAAAAAAAGGAAACCGATATTGAAAATTACGACAGAATTTTCTGTATTATTATAGGGGAATTATAACAGTTATAAAAGAAATGTTTGTTTTGTATATCTCTTAGGATAAATAAACTTTTCAAAAAATATTGTGAATATGTTTCTGGTACTGCTCCGAACCTATTTTTAAGCACGTACACGTATATATGCGTATATATATATGCTCGAAGTGTGTTTGATTCTGAAAAAGCAGTACTAGATACAAAGTACTATAGGCACGATATTACGATATTTATATAAAAGTAAGTATATACGGTGTCCATTTGTTTACGACATGAGCTATCATTTTTCACAGCTGCTCTCTTACGATATGTGCAACATAACATTCGGCATCTTACGCATTTGTGCTGGTGCTAATCACATTTAGGAGTTAGCAGTTAGCCGGAAACCGGAAGCACTGATGTGTTAATTTATTTTGTATTACACAGGTTAAATACTTCAGCGCTGAAGGATATTACTGTATACTCTTTTATATGTATCCCATAGGTTCAAGCAGTTTTCTATTATTTTATAAGCATCAACCGTAGTTTGTAAATGTACCATTGACATATAGTATTCTTAACGATAAATCGACAATTGTTATTCTTAATATAAATTCTCTGATTTGTATATCTATAGTAAAAGAAAAAAAAGAAGAAGAAACGATTCGTTGTTTTATAGCCACAGCTTATGATTTAGTGTGCATAAATACGTTCGTAAATGTAACGGATAACATTCATTTATTTTATAATTCCATTGTAATAAACTAGTGAACGAAATATATAAGAGAAATTTATTGTTGCATTTAGTTGTAATCGAGTAACGAGGTGTTTGAAATACTCAACGTATAAGTAGTTAGTTCTGCATACTTTATCATGGATATCTAATAATAAATCTGTACTTACGCTGTCATTACACTATGTCAATTATTACAGCTAAGTGGTAGTCTGTATTCATATATTTAATTTGAAATTCTTTCAGTACACACTGCTTTTAAGTTCGCGGTTACTTTTGTTTCTCTTGCAGGTACAGTACATTGCGAATAAATTACTCTGAACATATACAGTTTATATATAAAATATATATATATATATATATAAATAAAAATGTGTAAAATTAATATCATGCTATATAATGTACTGTCATTTTTTTATTCCCGTACCAAAGTATTAATGTTAATTAAATGTTTAATGTTAATAAGAAGCAGTGTATAGCAATGTTATATTAATTTTATAAATGAATGATAAGGATATAAAGAATTCACGATAGAATACGAGAGTTTAAATGTAGAATTCCTGTGCACTCTTTATTTCGAATATACCACATTTGAAACTCAATGTTTGTCAGTATTCTCGAGTATACTCAGCTTAAGTTAAATTCATTATACTAAAGAAATGATAAATGACAGAATTATGGAAAGAAATACAACAGTGTTGGAACAATTTGTTTTATTTCATCTGCATAGAAGTTTACTCCAACTGTTTATTGATAATAAGTGGATTAAGGTGACGAAAGTTTTATTATTTTCATGCAGACAATGTTCTGTTATAATAACAAGTCTATAAATTATAATCGCACGTGTATAAATAAATTTAGAGATGCTAATAATTCGAAAGGTATTTCAAGTAATTTGAAACGTTCGAGTAATATCTACGTGTAAGCAGTTTTAATCAAATACTTTCGTGTAGCTTAATATCTACTCGATTTCCGTCGAGGTATTCAAATTTTTCGGCTACTCAAAAGTTTCGCGTGCTCCGCTAAATTTGTATAAGAGATTAAAAACAATTTAAATACTTCGAGCAATTAAAAAAAAATCCGATTTTTTCAAACTACGAAGCTGCCTCTTTTCATCTTTTAACGAATCAATATCAAAATCTAAATCTACACATATATACATAAATATTTGCAACGAATCATAACAATATAATGTTAAATCGAAGTGGGATAGTGAAAATCACAAGATAGAAAAGCAAGGTAGGTAAATTTTTAAATCAGAGAACAAGGCATAAGCTTCGCAGAACAAAAGAAATTCGCTCTCACTACCATCTATCGACGCAGCTAGTGAACTGCAACATTGACCGGGTTCGGGAATTCATAGTTTCGAAAGATAGAGTTGTCGTTTTGTTTGCATGCAAACCCATGCAGACTTGACGGTTGCAACGAGGACTCGTATTTGAAAATCAACGGCCGCTGAGCGATCAACGCAGGCGTTACAGATCGGTCTCGTGAGCAATATTAATGTCTTGAGTTGACGATTTCTCGAAGAACGTTCATTATCCTGTCAGAAGTTATTCTCATATCTCTTCGCTTTGTAAGGTAGGTTCGGATCTTTTAATGACGAATCCTTTCGACTTCTGTTATCCCTGTGTCCGAGATTTGCTCTTGTCATCGGACAGGATCAATCATATTGTTCTGTCCGCCTTATCCCAAACTGTCCACAACAACGAATTAATATTCGCTTCAACACGTACGAAATATTTCAACCATTGCTGGTGAAATACATCTAAACACAACAAATTTATTTACAACAAATGATACTTCTGGGTTATAATTATAATTTCCCCGCGAAACAGGACTTCTTTGATCGATTCCAATTTCATTTCCAATACAGAGACGATTTCTAACGTTTTATGTAATGTGTTACTTATAAGGATCGTAGACATTATTTAGTTCCCATTTCTTGCGCTCTGCATTGTTCACGAGCCTTCAACATTCAATTTCAAAGAGAAGTAAATAATTGTACAGGTGCTGGTAGAAGTAGTAACAATAGTTTCAACTTTTGATCGCTGTATGATATTGACTATTGACTGAAAGATATATTTAGCACGCGATGGACCAACTTTATGAGTTTGTTCCTTTACTTTCACAGTTAAAAGCGATACACAGTTATTTACTTTTAAACTTATCTCGTATTACATAATTTATCTAAACAGATTAATGTGGGAAACAAATAACGTGTGCGCTTTGAGATAATTATTTTTAATATCATAGATTTCTGATGTAACAAATGTTTGTAAGAGTTAAAGCCAGACCTGGGCTAAATTTATTTGAAATAAACCCTACAAATAATGCTAATTTGTAATTAACTAATGCATAATTTGTGGGACGGATAAAAAATCTTAGAAGGGTAGCGTTGCATATTTAAATGTTCCCAAAGTTTTCGGGCAATAGTATTTTAAGTTCCAAGTATACCATGATGAATAACTGTTTTGGGTCTAGAACCCCATAGTGATCATTGAAAGAACATCTGGCAATTTATTTTCTCAAGAGTATCGCTTCACATAATATTTTAATCTACTCCACGTCTGTTCCGCCGACAATATTGGAATTGATTGTAATTCCTCTACTTAGCCAATTGAAAGAATATATGTGAAAGTTGCAAATAGAAATGAAATTAACGAGTAATCACCTTGCGCCTCAGAATTTCATAGATCAGTCGAAAGAATATTCCAAATCATTTAACTCTATAATCGAGACCAGATTTGAAATTGAATCGCTTCCAACATTTCTACAATATAGACCCGTGGTGTTAAATTTATGATCTTTGTAGGTTTTGAGGTATGGAACAAGATACAGAATATATTAAACTACCATTAGAAGAACGATGTGTACATAAGGTAATGTATTTAATAATACACCTTTCATTCTACATTTTAACAATTATCGCTCCCTTCTCACTTGTATATTCATCTCGGCTGGAGTCTGTATATTAAAACGATTTACTGATGTACTAATGCTTTGCAGTTATGGAGAGCACGGTTGCATGGTTATAAAGAATGCGTGAACACGTTCCAATGTATCGACGACGAAAAGTCTCCCGAGTGGAACAAGTTTCTGGGATTTATTAAGAAGTTTGTAGCAGATAGCAATGCCGTCGCACAAGAGAAAGGATTGGAAGCGACGTTGGCCTTCGTTGAAAATGCTGCGGTGGCAGGGAAGTAAGTATCGTACATAAGAATTAATTTGTCGCTTTGTAATATTATTACTGTAGCAACGGAATTTATTGATATTGATGTTCGATTTAATAGGACCGTCGGCGAAGTTATGGGCAGCATAGTTGCCAAATGTATCGCTGCGCCTAAAGCTAAAACAAAAGAGTTGGCGGTACAGATAACATTGATGTACATAGAAATTGAAAAACACGAAGCTGTTCAAGCAGAATTGTTGAAGGGGACGGAAGCAAAGAATCCAAAAATTGTTGCCGCTTGCATTGCTACTTTAACGTTGGCTTTAAGGTAGTTATATGTTATTTGCTTTAGTAGACAGTACTAGGAGGTGAAAGTTTAAGAGGGAAGTGATTTCATACTGATTGGGTATTTGTGTTAATTAATCAATTTTTTAATACTACAGGCAATTTGGACCGAAAGTAATTAATATAAAGCCTTTGTTAAAAAAGATTCCTGGTTTTCTCGAGGATAGAGACAAAATGGTTAGAGACGAAGGCAAATTTATGGTCGTTGAAATTTATAGGTAATTCTTTTAATATTTCAAAACGATCTGCGATGATATGAGCATTCAGTTTGCATAACTTTGTTTGAAACCTTTAGGTGGGTAGGTGCGCCTTTAAAGCTACAATTAAACACATTGAAACCAGTACAAATGACAGAACTGGAAGTAGAGTTCAATAATTTAAAAGAAGAGAAGGTGGTGCCGATTCGTTTCTTGAAATCTCAAAAGCCAAAATCAATATGCATTGCGGATTCTGTAAGTGAGAACAGCGAAGGTAAATAAATTTCAAATTAACGTATAGAGTTTAGAATTTTTAAGTCCTTCTAATATAAAATATCTTTTGATTAAGATGGCACGGATGACGCAGACGGTGTCTTTGTCCCAGAAATTAATCCTTACGAATTGTTAGAACCCGTTGATATACTTTCTAAACTTCCAAAAGACTTTTATGAGAAAATTGAAGCTAAGAAATGGCAAGAGCGAAAGGAAGCTTTGGAAGCTATGGAGGCTCTTGTAAAGAATCCTAAGTTAGAAAACGGTGATTATGGAGATGTAGTAAGAGCTTTGAAAAGGGTATATATTACTTGTATCCTCACAGAACTTGCAATTATTACATTATCTACCCTATAAATGTGTCTTATGAACAGGTAATATCTAAAGATACCAATGTACTGGTTGTTACGTTGGCTGGAAAATGTCTAACAGGCCTAGCTTTAGGTCTTAAGAAGCGATTTCAACCTTACGCGACAGCTTGCCTCTCGTCGATCTTGGAAAAGTTTCGTGAGAAGAAACAAACTGTGGTACAAACGCTCAGAGAAGCTGCGGACGCAATTTTCCTTTGCGTAAGTAGAAACAACGTGTATAAATATTAAATATGACCTAGGTTTCTCTTTAGGATCTTATCACTTTTTTATGATACAAGTAAACTACAATTGACCATGAATTTTATATACATATTTAATTAAAACCGTATGTTCGGTTCGTATTAGGTTTCCATCGATGTTATATTGGAAGACATTCTTTCCGCATTTGAGAACAAAAATCCAGCGGTTAAAGCAGAAACGGCTGCTTATTTGTCAAGGTGCTTTGCCCGTACACCACCGCCAAGTTTAAACAAAAAATTATTGAAAGCATATACGGCTGTGCTTTTAAAAACTTTAAACGAACCAGGTACGTTTCGAAATGGATTTTCCCTACGCCAGTCTTGTTCGTAATTTATAAATTACAAAGAATAAATCGAAGGAAAACTTCGATTTCAGATCCCACTGTTCGTGATACAGCTGCAGAGGCTCTTGGGACTGCGATGAAATTAATTGGTGAAAAGTCCATGATGCCGTTCCTTACGGATATAGATAATTTGAAAATGACGAAGGTATGTTACGATTTCAAATTTTTACTTCTAATTAATCGTGTATAAAGGAAATTATATTTGTCGAACAGAATTGATTGATTTGTCTGTACTTTTGCTTATTAGATAAAGGAATGTGCCGAAAAAGCTGTAATACATGTTAAAGTTCCTAGCGCGCCAAAAGCGGCAGAAAGACCGAACACAGCTCCGAGTAAAATTGAAACGACAACGAAAGCTAAAGAGTCAGAAGCGAAAGCTCTGAAGAGGCCTAATACTGGTGCAGCCAAGAGATCGCAGCTTAAAAAACCTGCCGCTTCATCCTTGACAAATCTGGGTAAATTTCACAATTCAATGTACTGACAAGCCTACATAGTACTTGAAATGCATGCCATTGTAATTCTTATTGTTCATTACAGCTGCTTCAAAGAAGCCTTCTGCTACAAAAACTCAAATAGAGAAGAATTACTGTCCCGAAGAAATAGAAGAAATGGCTGCGCAAATCTTATCAGGGGAGATTCTCTCGGGCCTTGTCGACAGCAATTGGAAGGTCCGTTTATCTGCAGTTGAACAACTCCTAGAGGTAATTAAAATATTTCTATACTCTCATTTATAATATTGAAAACGATTAATGAATAATTAAATTATATCCTTTTAGTTCATAAAACAAATGGACTCGTCAGAGGTACCTACACAAGTTATTGTACGAACTTTAGCAAAAAAGCCAGGCTTCAAGGATACAAATTTCCAAGTTCTCAAGCTGCGATTAGAAATCGTAAAATTTTTGGCGGAAAGCTACCCGTTTTCAACGTAAGATGCATGTTTAATTTTATTATAAAATGAACGATTCATTCGTGTAATTTAACGAACCAATTCCTTCGCAGTACTGTTTGCGAATATTGCCTCGCCGATATAACGGAGAAACTAGGAGACGCGAAGAACAGTGCAGTAGCAGCCGACACTCTTCTGACAATAGCAGAGGCAACAAGTTTGGAATATGTGGCGGATGAAATAGTCACGTTCGCCTTCAACCAAAAGAATCCCAAAGTTCAGCAAGAAACGTTAGCGTTGCTTTGTAGAGCTCTCGTAGAATTCGGTTGCGTGTAAGTAACAAACTTGGCGCGAAATTTTCTAGTAATTACGCGAAGGTAGTGTTTATATTACACGCGTGTTTCAGTATCAATGTGACATTTTTAATGACGAGCATAAAGAAAGCAGTGGCAGCAACAAACCCCGGTGTTCGCACAGGAGCTATTACGTTATTAGGCACGTTATACATATTCATGGGCAAACCGCTGCTCATGTTCTTTGAGAACGAGAAACCAGCTCTGCGGCAACAGATCGAACTCGAATGCGAAAAGGTAAACTACTCCTCATCAATATGCGTTCCTCGAATAATCGTTGTACGAGTTAAATTAATATTTGTGCTTCTAACACGTTAGCATAACGGTGAAAGTCCTCCAGCACCTATCCGTGGATCGAAAACCAAGAAGGATAAGACGAGCGACGACGACGACGATGACGTTGAAGTCGATAAAAAGTCCAATAGCAACAGCGAAGTTGAAATTAACAATCTTATTCCGCGCGTTGATATCAGTAATCAAATTACAGAGAGTCTCCTTAATGAGCTATCCGATAAGAACTGGAAGGTAAATATATTATTTGACACGTCGATAAAACGTAAAACCTCTGTATATCGTTAAACAAATACAGGAACAAATTTGCTTTATCGCCAGGTACGAAACGAGGGTTTACAAAAGGTAAGCGGTATCATCTCCGAGGCGAAATTCATAAAAGGATCTATCGGCGACTTACCACAAGGATTAGCCTTGCGGTTGGTTGACAGCAATAGCAAGATAGCACAGACAACTCTAGGCATATGCCAGGCGTTAGCCGTGGCCATGGGCCCACCAGCGAAGCAACACATCCGAGTCCTTTTCCCCGGTTTCATACAATGCTTGGGCGACAGTAAAAACTGGATCAGGACAGCGGCGATCTCCTGCATAAACGTATGGGGAGATCAGTGCGGCTACAAAGAATTTTTCGACGGAGAGATAATAGGGGACGCTTTGAAGTCCGGGTCGCCGGTACTCAGAGCCGAGATGTGGAATTGGTTAGCGCAGAAAGTGCCGTTGATCCCTGTAAAACAAGTACCGAAGGAGGAGCTCCTCGTATGTCTTCCATATTTGTACAGTAATTTAGAGGACCGTAACTCTGACGTTCGGAAGAACGCTCAGGAAGCGGTTTTGGGATTTATGATTCACCTTTCTTACGAAGCGATGGCTAGGAACACTGAGAAATTGAAGCCTGGGTCGAGGACAGTGGTGCTCGCCGCGTTAGATAAGTCCCGGCCGAGTTTGCCGGTTAAACCTCTGCCGAAAAGGCAGGCGCCGGATGAGAGCAACCAGAAGGCTGTTAAAAGTGGCGGCGCTTTGAAAGCAGCTAAAGCGGTAGTGAAGCCTAAGCAAAACCAAGGGTCGTCGAAACCCGGCAGCGCTCGTAAGAAGGACGACGACGTGGATACGGGTCCTTTGTTGGCTACGAATAATCTGAAGCACCAGAGGGTGATCGATGAACAGAAGTTGAAGGTCCTGAAATGGAACTTCACGACCCCCAGAGAAGAATTCACCGAGCTTTTGAAGGAACTTATGGCTGCTGCCAATGTGAACAAAACATTAGCGGCGAATATGTTGCATTCTGACTTCAGATACCACCTTAAAGCTATCGAGGCTTTAACTGAGGTAGATACCCGAGGATATTACGCTACAAATGTTTCTAATTCTCCTATACATAGTTTGATATCTTTCGTAAATGTTCCAGGATCTGCCCGACAACCGTAAAGCGTTAGTGTCTAATTTAGATCTTATTCTCAAGTGGTTGACGCTCAGATTCTTTGACACCAACCCCTCAGTGTTATTGAAAGGTTTAGAGTACTTGCGAATGGTATTTAATTTATTGATAGAGGATCAATATCATATGTTGGAGAACGAAGCAGCGTCGTTTATTCCGTACCTTATTATTAAAGTGAGTCACTTATCAGTGTCTTTTATAACATACATTTCGACCAACGTGTGTTTAAATGTTTAATAAATCTCCAGATCGGCGATCCGAAAGACGCAGTGCGCAACGGAGTTCGTGCACTGTTCAAACAAATAGCGTTGGTGTATCCAGTAAGCAAATTATTTTCGTACGTAATGGAGGGTTTAAAATCGAAGAATGCCCGACAAAGAACAGGTATGTGGAACGTAATGGAGAAAGAATATAGTAAATGCGATCGGCGTACTGAATTCCTCTTTATTTTTCAGAATGCCTCGACCAATTAGGGTCACTAATTGAGAATTATGGACTGTCCGTTTGTCAACCCTCGCCATCTGTAGCGTTGAAGGAAATTGCGAAGCAAATAGCAGACCGTGATAATTCCGTTCGAAATGCTGCTTTGAATTGTATCGTTCAAGCGTATTTCCTCCAAGGGGAACGAGTGTACAAACTTATTGGACAGGTAATGATTTCTTAATAGTTGTGTACCAAGTGTCAACAACTGTTTTATTAATTCATTCGTTGTAATTTAGATATCCGAGAAAGATCAGTCGTTATTAGACGAACGTATTAAGAGAGCCGCTAAAAACAGACCAACAAAGTCAGCCTCGACGAATAAACTCGCAACGCCTTCGAATCCAACCCCAGTTCCTTCCAGCGAGGATGTGAAAGCAGAAT
This sequence comes from Andrena minutula, assembly GCA_929113495.1. Classification (NCBI taxonomy): domain Eukaryota; kingdom Metazoa; phylum Arthropoda; class Insecta; order Hymenoptera; family Andrenidae; genus Andrena; species Andrena minutula. Next base: position 45,157,218 of record OV815994.1, read on the forward strand.
CCGAGGAAGAAAACGAAGAGATACCTGAACCGCAACCACCAACTCCACAGCTAACAAATGAACTGTACGTGCGACATGTGTTTTTATCTACTTTTTGCATTCAAATTTGAAGATTTTTCGTTGCACTTGTATTATAAAATTGCAATTCTTGCGCTAATACCTTCACACGCCATTTACACGAATATAATTAACTATATGGCTTCTGGTAGTAATGGTAAGACCAAATAACACGTTCCAATTCTATATTAATGTTTCAGAAAACGAAGTTCAGACTTTACGTGAGAAGTTTACTTCCTAAATTTATTTTATTACCTACCGTGCACTCATTCCAAGTTTCACATTCAGCTGAATAGTACGAAGTACTTTGGAACATGTTGAATTTGGTCTCATCATTGATCACTACGATTAAACATGATAGTGATATTTTTTTTACATCATTTTATTTTTATTTTTTTTGAAGTTACTCATATCCGCACGATTTTGCTTTTTAATGATTCTCTAGGCCAAATGTAACAGCAGATAGCACGTCCGACCAAGTGCAAGTGTCTAATGAAGTATCTAATGAAGTGTTTAATGAACATCCTTCAGAAACACCAGCAGAAATTGTCGGCTCGTCTGAGAACGATCCTGAAGATGATACTGAAACGTTTGTGCTTCTTATATGTTTTCAGTGTGCGGTGGTGGTGGGCACGTGGGACATATCCATAGTTTATTGATCATATTATTTCGTCCGTCCTTCTCTGTACTTCATTTCCTTTTCGTATCTTCTCTCGTTTCTTGTTCGTCTTACCACTGAAGTCCATGAAAATAGTAGGTATATAGCTTTTAGTGGTTTGCGATTTGAATTTGGTGAAATTGAAATAAGGGCGGCACGGTAATTTAACAGTATGTAATGTAATTTCATAATGTATGGTGCATTTTATGTACATCTTAATATTCTTTTTCACCAGTCCATTTTCAAATGATAACTCGATGTGTATTCTGACTTTTTAGACATTCTCGAACATTGACACAGCCGAAAGTACCAGGTCCATTCGGCCTTGATATGGACTTCTTGCGAAGAATCGAATTGAACGCGCCTGTGAAATATAGCAACCCGGTGCTTGCAGAAATCGATGTAGACGACTTGCATGAAACAATGAATTTGATAAATTTACCCAAAGTGCCGTAAGTAATCTGCATTGTCACTATTCCGTGCATTCGCTAATTAAATAAGTCAGGAGGGAATTATAATTTCTTAACATTATTACCCAAAAGAAACGCGAATAAATCGATAGGAAGTCGAAATTAAACGGTAACACAAAATAAGTGTTAAATTCCATTCTCCCGGATTTTTATTAAGACCACTTGCGAAACTAACTCCTGCAAATTATTCTAATAAAATATTACATTTTTTAGGGTGATCCCAATTACACCTCCGAAAATGTTAGTATCAAAATCGGCGTCACTGACGCAACAATTAACTTCGCCTAACGCTTCTAAAGAAGATAGTCTGGAACGCAAAATCCTTGCGATGTCTAGTTTGGACCTGGCTGTCGCAATGCAATCGATGAATAATATAGAAAACGTGAGTGCCTGTAATATTCCTTCTTTCAAACTTAAAAGATTTCCTACGTGCGTATGTTTGCAATCTGAAATTGTTTTGCAGCTGATAAAATCTCATCAAGTATTGAGTCTGCAATCTAAAGAAGATAAGTTTATCGGTTCTATAAATATGCAATTGAAACTTTTACAAACCTATCCTTTACAACAAGGAGGAACGATAGACGTGTATAAAGGGTTTAGGACCACATTCATGGTTATTCTAGCGGTAAGGGTAATCACACGAAAAGTCTTACAATGCAGCGGTCTATAAATCGCATTCATTGTGAATTTATTTACAGTTCTATGACACTGGAATCCTTGGAAAGAACGTCCCTTTAATACACTTAAAAGACCTTGTGGATCAGATGATTAGTTTGCTAGCTGAGAACAAATTAGGTCATATGTATCAAGCAGATGTGTACTACCGTGTGATTAATAACATTGTCTGCAAAATAATAGACAACTCGAATCACACTGCTACTATATGGTAAAGCTCTGAAACTTATCTTTCGCAGATTTTTGTATTACCCGATACATAAATAGCAGTTCAAATTGCATTTAGAATTATTAGCTCTAACTTCTATTATTCTAATTTTTAGCGCTTTAATAAAGCTACTCCACGATTGTGCCGAATCAGCACCGTCTAAGTATGAAGAATTAGTCATGAAATGTTTGTGGAAAATAGTAAGAATAATTCACAATTGGGCGGCGGATTTGGATTATGATGCTATTCTTTTAGAAGTTCATCGGTTTCTTAAAGTATGCTTGTTATTCTGTACAGTAGTGAGGATTATCTTTAACGAATATAATATTTATGAATTCGCACTTCGTAGGATTACCCAAGCGTCTGGTGGAAGAAACGAAAATCCGACATTCCATTGCGAACGATTAAGACAGTTCTTCACAGCATGACTCGCGTGAAAGGCAGCACAATACTCAGCCATTTAACGCGGATAAATAACACAAACGAATCCGAACTGCATTCTTATCTGATGAGGCTAATTGCGGTTAGTTGGTTCAATGCTTGTGGTATTAGTAAGTGTAATAGGAGTGGAAAGAAATTCTGATTTATCGTAATTCAAATTTAACAGGCCTTTAAGCGGGACGAAATTAATACGAACCCAAGCTCAACAATGAAATCCAGCAACAGTGGCAAAACTCAAGAACATTTATCGAAGTTCACTCACCAACAATTGTCGGAAATATTTAAGAAGATTGGGTCTAAAGAGCACACGCAAGAAGTATGCGAAGCAATGAATGATTTATCCTCGACATCTAGATTTGTACATGATGATAAATATTATTCTCTTTGTGCAGGGTTTAATGCAGTTGTATGATTTTAAACTGCAATACCCGGAGGCAGACGTGCAGCCTTTCTTGGTAAAGTCTCACCAATTCTTCCAAGATTTTATAGAGCAGGGACTAAGGGACATCGATCAAGCACGGAAAAATCAAAATCTGATATCGCAGAGTAATAATCAATACTCAATGGGTATGTAGTTGGTACGGACTATCGGAATCAGTTTGTCGTTCGTTGACTTTACACGGATTACGCCTTACAGAAGCAGCCGAACCCACTGGCACCGAGGAGAAGAGCCTGATGGACCCATTACATAGACTCGAAAAACTTCGAGCAACTGAAGCGCAAAGTAGAACTACCAATCACCCGAGCCCAACATGAATTGCTCTTTATGGTATTAATTAGGTAAGAGTACAACTATATACGCATTAATAAAACAGGGGAGAAATATATAATTACGTGTATTAGTACTTATAAAAGACGGTAGAAAGTAGGGATGGGTTTCTCGAAGCGTCGAAAATTTAAAACTGTCATTTTTTCGTGACTCGAAACTCTCAAAACCGAGAGAAGAATTGTATTTCGTTTAACTATAGTCAATAGAGATTTATGTAAAAAATTTGCTGACTTCAGTTCTTAAAGCCAGATGTGCCACTTACAAAACTGAATTAGGACTTTAAGTTCCGAGAGCTCGAAGTCTTACAAAATTTCGAGAGTTTCGGAGCCTTACAAAATTTTGAGAGTTTCGGAGCCTTATAAAATTTCGAGAGTTTTAAAGCCTTACAAAGTTTCGAGAGTTTCGAAGCCTTGCAAAGTTTCAAGAGTTTTAAAGCCTTACAAAGTTTCAAGAGTTTCGAGAAATTTAAAAATTAGGGTTCGTACCTACCCCTAGTAGAAAGATATAGAAATTGAACTCGATTTGATCGTTTTGGTGTCGAGATTTGGTCGTGGTAGACCATTAATCGTACTTACAAAACGCTTGTAGACGTCCAACGCACATTATAGTGCGTCGTTTATAGTGAAACGTATTCGCCATCCAACAGGTTGAAACGAGTTGCATACTTCTTCTAATTATAAATGCAATTTTCATTGCATTTAATTTCTCATTGAGAAACTAATCGATTGTAGATATCTTATACATCCATTATTCAGAGAAACGGGTGAATTATATTTTGCAGGGATGCAATGCTTAAGTAACTGGAGCAAGAACCAATAATACATACGACACGATATTAAGTAAATAGCACATAGATTCGTGAGGGGTAATGATCGTACCTAATGTGCGTAATGTTATGCTGTTCAGTGCGACATTAACGGTAGCATTTATGTTCGATTCTCAATAGTTACGTACAGATTACACTGTTACTGCTAATTGTATGCAGGATATGGCAAAAGATCTCGGTACGAGCAAACACGAAGTGAGCCTTTGTAAAAAAAAAAGTAAATATAAAATTTGCGATAAACAGTTTTGCTAGAAAGTTTTGTTTTCGAGAAAAACTAGTTTAATCTCAAACGAAAAATTCTTAAAGTCCTTTCTTAAGTCCTTGTGTAAAAAGAAAGGATACAACTGTGTGTTCAATAATGAAGTCGTCTATTTCAGGAACTTATTTGTTAATGTAATATAAAACAGTTATTCGCAAATTTGTGGTATGAAAATAATTGATCCCAGTGTTTCGATTTATCTTATAGCAAAGAATCGCCCGGTGCCTATTCGTGCCGTATCCTTTGCCACACCATGTATAAAGTTTGCGTTAAAATACTTACCCACGTAACTACGAACGTATTATTCTACTCATATTTATTGGTACTCAAAGGAACGGCAATTAAAGCTATTAAAAGCTAAGTATTATGCTCTCTCTCTAGACTGATTATGCAACAAATTTATAGTTCGTTATTTCTTTTAAAGTAAATCGCCGGCTTTTTAATGTATATTATAAACTCGTGTTTCCGTCGATTATGTATTTATAAATGAAGCATTACAGTTACTTTTGTTATTTAATTAATTAAAATTCAATCGTACTACGAAAACTCATGTTTCCCCGTATTTATATAATCCCAGTATACGAACATAGATTTAATACGTTAATTTTCTTTTCCGTGATGAAGTGGTATAGTATTAGGAAGGTATAATGATAATAATAATTTAATATGAATGTCTTCAAGTATTTCTGGAAAATCTTACGTAGTGTAAATAGATTGTGTATATATTCTAACATTGAAGTATTCAATAAAATGTGTCTTACAGTAATGCTATTTGCTATTTCTACACGTTACGAACTGCTGATAAATATTTTCATTCATTATTTAACATAACATTGGTTAATTCCTGCTGCACTCGATGATTCTCTTAAAAAGATATTCGCAGATATTTATTTTCTATAACTTTATTAAAAACAATTTTGTCAACATGTTACAAATATTAATACATCTATTTTACAGCTGGCAATGTAAAGAACTAATTGAAAGTCCATCATTATATTTACAATATAATACATGTATGGAATGTTGTTACAGTTAAATAAATACTTTATATCTTACAGTAACAATTATTTACACAGACATGATTTTAAAGCAAAAATCATTAAATACGTATTTTTTAAAAAACACGAGAATAAATTTTATAGCTTCGTGACTTTAATCATTAATGACTGGTCGAAAGGTGATATTAATATCTTTATTGTTCTAAATTATGGAAACAAAGTGTTTCGTGGACTGAAGCTTGTTTTAATCCATTTCAATGATTGTCTGTCGAAAAGCAAAAAAGGGATTTCTGCTTAGCTAAAACTATTACTTCGAAATGTAAAATGTTTTAAAAAATAGCTCGTACTTTTTTAAATTGACTATGGCCGACACCAATGTAACAACTAACAATAAGATGAATTATTAGTAGAAAAATATATGGAGAAGTAATCCCAGTAACTTGCAATTTCGCGATTTAAAAGTAGAACGGTAAACTCGTAAATACATATACCACATTGTATAAAAAATAAAAGTACAATTTTATTTACGTAAATTGTTTTTTCAGTGAATATAAATGATTTCTTCGCTAGAAGCTGCACCTGCATTTACTCTCGTACAATAATACTAATATCTTAAAGTATAATCTAAAAGACAATTCGAGTTCATAAATTATACTACTGAAATGTATGTATATAAACAATTCTATCAAGACACTAAGGCTTGCTACATTCTAAATTTTGCTCTCTGACAGTAATTGTATTTTTCTTTTAAAAAAAAATAACTATTGCGCAGGGGAAATATGTGGGGGCACGTTCTTTTACAGTGATATAAACATTGCATGATTAACACACAAATATAAAAAAAAATTCTATTTGGTACCTATTCATCTTCGAGGGGACTAACAAAAAGTGCTGTTAGTGCAAACAGTAGGAATACTAATCCACCAATTATAGTCACTGAAAATAAAAAATATATCAATCTTTTATTTCGACACCTTGCCATTTTAGCAATTACTAATATCTAATCAAGTTTATATACAGGGTGTTTGTAAAATCGTCGAACATTTTTTATATACGCATATGTCTTAATAATGCTTAATTTTGCAGTTATAAGCATTTTTATATTTCGTAAAACAACGGTCCGAAGTTCTCGCCTTTAAAAAGACAAAGGCGAAATATAATTAATAACAGCTGGCCTTCGTTAAATGCCACTTTAATAGGCGTTTCGGGCCGGTGTTTTACGAAGTATATAAATGTTTATAACTGCAAAACTACACATTATTGAATTATTTATTTTTATTTATTATTTTGTTAAGTAAAACCAATCCTGAAAATATGTGCCAGGTATTTATAAACACCTTATATAATACTCTAATATATTTCAACATATTTACCTGTTCTGACTGAAATCTTTTGAGATATCATTCTACCACCTAATACTGCTAATCCTGTACAGAACGAATGTCCTAATATGCCACCTATCACAACTCCGTAAACATCCTGCAAGCAATACATTTCTGTTTTGAATTTTTCTTCTGAAATCGACCCTCTTATCGTTACCATATGTTATTATTACTCGCCTCTCTCGCAGCGAGTATAATAGTCGTAAGCTGCGAACGATCTCCCCATTCCGCGAGGAATGTCAGCGTGAATGCTTGAAGAAATATTCTGGAGAGAAGCATGAGCGCAGTGATTTTTGTTGTTTTCCTTATAACGCCAGTTTCTGGATCGTGCACTAGCGTGCTTCCTGTTTCCTTTTCATACTGAAAGCGATCATATTTAAAGATTATTTAATTCCTGCAAAAATAGTGAAGGTATAGTTTCTAAACACTCGTCTTATAAGATCTACATCGAGAATCCTCTGAGAGCAGTTTAATCTCTACGCACCTCGTCTTCTCTTTTCTTCAAGTCTGTCTTTACTACTTCGAACTCGTCCTGTCCTTCCGTCGGGGACATATAGTAACCGTCTCGCAGCATTTTTAAACCGAATAAAGCAAAAAGCAGCGTAGAAATATAATAGGTGTAAGCCCGAGGGATTATAGTTGCGGCGTATCCAAAAATGACTGCAAATCAAGTACAAGTACATTATAACTTCTCGAAACTTGAAAATCAATTTTCTTACAATATTTTCCACGCATTAATACATTATCTTATTTGGTGCGCATTAACTGGCTAATAAAGATTCGCAGGAAATCTGCGACCCTAATACTACGCGTAAGAAACAGTTCACGTCCGAGATACATCAAGTTCAACAGATAGCTCTGCGTATTGACACAGCGATTAAAGTTATCGCTTATATGTTAAAACATTTACGCATGACAATACCTGAAAGGACAGTCATAAGAGCTAATGCGCTAATTGCCGCTACAAAGACAGTGAATCGTGGATGTTTCATCGCCATAATAGCAGCAATGAAGAAAGTTTTGTCGCCCAGCTCAGAGACAACAATAACAGATAACGAAGCTATAAAAGCATGTAAGAAGCCAAGGTTATCCTTGATTTGCGATCCCATCGCGTCTTCGGGTTTCTGGAATTTTTTACGAACATTGTTACTATTGAAGACAGTTACTACCATCTGATAAAGGAGAGATAGCATTAAACACTTACCGCCGACGTCATTATAATTTGATATTTATCGTCGTATCGGGGCTCAATTTCAGCCGACGCCGTAGACACAAGGAGAGACTTTATTATATATATGTACAAGAAGTATTGGAGTTTAAGTGTAAATTGTAGGAAACCCATTCTGCTTTTTGGCAGAACCATCGTTTATCAACATATATATATCCAAACGTGCACCATACTAGACTGTACTACCAATACTGAAGTGGAAAGGCGCATGCTATCTTCCGTCCACTTCCGTTCATGGACCCATCACTGCATGGACCGCGTCCGCAGGTCCATGTAGTGATCTCTGCGCAGGTCCATGTCCAACAGAAGACGAAAGTGCGGGCGTACCAACGCTACCAATGCTACCAACGTTTAAAGGTGCAATTCCACGCTGAAAGGTGCGATTTCACGCTGACGCTTGACGCTCGTTTTGAGCAGCAGAACCAGTCACGTGATCGATTTATGTGACTTTCAGCGTTAAACAAAAAGCTAAACTCGCTTTAGCTTTTCCGCTGGACCCTGAAAATCCCGTGGACCGATCACGTGACTGGTTTTGACGCTCAAAACGAGCGTCGGCATGAAATCGCACCCGAGTGTCAAAACCGGTCACGTGCCCGGTCACGTAATGGCGCTTTCGGACGGTCGCACTGCGGCGCACCGAGTGCGAATTTTAACCAATCGGAAGCAAAAAAGTGCACACTCCTCGCTTCCGATTGACTAAAATTCGCACTCGGTGCGACCGTCCGAAAGCGCCTTAACTTTCCGCTTGACTTTCCATGGCTCTGACTTGCTCTGATTCGCTCGTTCGTTAGCTGAGCTTGAGCGTCGGTCACGTGATTGGTTTTGACGCTCAAAACGAGCGTCAACGCTAAAAGTCACGTGGACCGATCACTTGTTTTGACGCTTAAAACGAGCATCGAGCGTGAGCATGAAATTGCGCCTTTAACAGCCTTTAAATATGATTCCCAGAAACTGGTATACAAGCGTAATCTGTTTTGATCTGTTTGGATATTAATCCCCGAAATAAAAACGCGATTCTGTCGTGATCTTACTAACACTGTGTAGAAAATGGATCACGAAGAAGAGTTTCTTAATACCTTTTTCGGTCAAGTCGCCCAATTGTGTACGGACAAAGCAAAGGAATTGGTTGTAAGTATTTGACAACTATTCTTCGTTTCTTTTTCTCGAATTGCTCGTTAATCTATGCAAAAGTTATGTAGTTTTTAATTTCTACTGTATAATTTTTGACCAACTGCATCGACTGTCTTAATCACATTCAGCTTTGGTTGTACATCTGCTGCCAGGAAATTGGTTTTAATACAGAATTTTCCAAATATAACATTAATAAACGAGCACGCAGTTCATAATATAGTACTGCCCCTGATATTGCATTGATAATAATATTTAGGAGAAGGAGCGTGGATCATGTCGTCAAACGCAGATGGGCCCATGGGGAATGCTACTTATGCATTTACCGCAAATAGCGGTAGCGGAACACTCGTATGCAGATCTCGGTTTCCTACATACTAAAAACAAGGGGTTCCTGAGAAAAGATGTAACTATATTACTGCTTCTATTAAAATATGAATATGTACTGTGCATCGCCGAGATGTTGTCGCGAGAAATTCTAGGGTCCAACTGGTATATCCCCATTGACCTACATTCTCCAACACAATCGTAGAGGTAGACCACACGTATCGTCGCTATCGACCAACGCGACAATGCAAACGAATAAAAGAAGAAAAATCTCTCTTCCCCCTGGGGGATTCTAGTGCCATCTTCTCGTCGATGCACAATAACTGTTATTATGTACTTAAGATCCATCCTTGACTCTTGTAGAATTCCTTGAGAACAGTGTACGAATCTCTAAAGTCTGATCTGAAAAGGGTAGAGGAAATGACTAAAGGAACCAACAGCATTGGCGCAACAGTTGCCGAAGTTTCTAATCAACTGTGCCAATATATTACGGCAAAGATTCAGTTGATAGATTTGTTAGTACATATGTTAATGTCTTGATACGTCGCTTAACATGTCGCATAATTACATTCTTTTTTGCAGCTACGAGAAAATGTACAATATGAGCGCGAGTAGTAAAGTTATGAAATATCAGGAATTATTGCAATGCATAGAAGGGATAGTAGAAACTCACTCCTTATCTTGTTCCCATATAGCATTGGCTCCTGTTAAGACTACTTTGACGTAAGTGAAAACGGGATTTTAAGAATTACAAAATAGAAATTCTGACTACAATGCTCTTTCTGAAATTGAGATATATATCGATCAGTTTAGAGTACGAGATATTAGTGCAATTAACGAAAGCGCAAGTTGAGCTGCAACATTGGAGGTTCTTAGCGACAATAATGTCTCTCTATGGCGCGCAGGCAAGAATGTCAGCTTGGGAGAGGACACTGCAAAGTAAAGAGGTATGTAAACTTGTAATTAACCAGAATATACTGTGTGGAAAATTTAAAGAGATCGAATATATTTAACTTCCATGTATTTATGATTCTCAGTCATGGAAATTGGGCTTCAGCGCAACATTTTTGAAAGCGAATCAACAACCAGCATTGTATCAATGGCTAGTGAAACTGCGCAGTAGCATATTAGCCAAATGCTCTTTATATTTCCACACTACTTTGAGTCAGCAGGCTAGTCCTGGAGAAATGAGAAGTATCATGAGCAAGCAAAATATGGATTACTATCATAAGTAAGACATGTTTAAATCGTACGATTTGTGTGAATCATTGGTTGGCAAGAAGTGATATATGCTTTTGTTTCAGAATACAAAGTTTACAACGTAAGCACGACGTCCTAGCAATTTTGATAATATTTGACCCCCGAGGCGTAGAAGACTCGGGGCCAGGCTACAGACATCCTCGCAGAGAACCGAATACTTCGGAAGATTTCCCTGTTGTTGTCTGTTCTCCCAGCGTAAGTTCGTGAAAATTACAAAACTTACGGGAATCTTACAGACGAATATCACGCAGAGTTGGGCATTATTAAAATAAAACGAATTTATTTGAGAATAACGAATAAATTTTTATTCAGAATAAGGGTTTCGCTTGGCATATTATTCGAATAAAAATTTATTCGTTATTCTCGAATAAATTCGTTTTATTCGCAAATCTTATTCGAAATTATTCGAATAAAAATTTATAGATATAACACTACGTGCAACAGAAACTTCGCTTTCTAAGATAATTCTAATATTACATTCTCTTTAGACATTTGTACAAGCCCCATCAATTCATTTGGATAATATACAGAAACGAATCAAAGAACGGCATGCGGAACTTCTTGCTATGGACAAAATTGTTTATATAAAAAATGTAAAAGTATGTTACTAAACGATCTTTTTCTTGCGACAAACTGTATACACTAATGCAAAAGAATCTGTTTCCAGGACCCATGTGTGTATGCCATGTATAATACTGATCCTAGAATGACTCTTGTCACCGTGTATGAAAGCGGCAAACAGAGAGATAAAGAAGCCCAAGTAACATCGTTTATGACAGATTTATGTATGCAAATTAGATGCAACAAAGTGTACGAGTCATTGAAGTTATCAAAATAAGAGAGTTTCATATGTATCAAAATATTCTAATACAACTCAATATTACAGTGTACAAGAATCAAAGGTTCATTATTTGTATAACATGTAACTTATGTACAAAAACTGTGCTACCTACTATTTACTAAAATACTTTTGTTTTCCACCAGGATTTTGTAAATAACACTTTTCTACTTAAATAAAATTATGTTCATGTTTATTAATTTTAACTATGTACAAAATATTTATTTCATCGTTAAGTAAAAAAATTTACAAAGACATAATTGCTCTTTTCAACGCTTTCTCCTTATTTTTCCTGACTCTATTCCTGTGTTTACTACTTCTGGTTGCATCCGTGAAAACTTGAATTCCTTCCTTCTCTTCGAGAACACGTTGCATATGCATCATTCCATGCAGATTGAATCCAACTAGGTCCTTAAATAATAAATTCTCAATTATTCTCGATTAAGCTTGGTAATTAAAACATAAAGAACTTTATTTACTCTTAGCGCAGAAACTTTTTGGATGGCAAGCGTGCTCACTGATTCTAACACAGGCAAAAGTTCTTGAGTAGCTACAATCGGGCCATGGTGAGCGTGTAGTAAACACAATGCTAATCTCGCAAGTGACTCCGTGTTGTACTCCGATTCCAGTAATTTGGGAAGCATTTTAAGAATCTCGCAAGCAGCCGAGTATGGTAGCAATAATAAAGTCTCTTCCATATCGCTGAAAATGATTTTTCTCGTAATAATTTATCTCTATTATATATGCATTCGATATGCAAACTTTGTCTACCTCGCTCTGATTCGCTTTACTGTTTCCAAAAAGTACTCGTCTACGGTTGTGCAATTGTAAGCTTGCATTTGTAGAGGAACAGCAGCCGTTGCGTTCGATAACGCTGCTTTTGACAATTGTTCACCGTACTCTTTAGATATCTCCAAACATTCTAATATCAATTCAGCCTGGAAATTGTACAAATTGAAGAATACACGATGGCATGGATTAATTTCCTGATAGTTACCCCTTTCTCGCTGGACACAGTCTTTCTCGATGGTAAAGACTGTGGCTTTTGTCCTGGAACGACCGTGGTCTCGCCAGTAGCCAACTCGTTTTCCTGACGTTCCCTTTCTTCTTCTTCCTCGTCTTGCAAAACTAACGGCTCTGTGGTTCGTTCGTACAATCTGATTACTTTATCGGATCCACAAGACGCGACGTAAATACCATTCGGTGAAACGACACAATTCCACGCTTCTCCCGAATGTCCCTGCGTAAATAAATGGTCTGTAATCTTTTGTTATAAATTTCTGGGGTATTAAGTCGCGAGAAATAATTACTTGTAACGTCATGATCTTTTGAAAAATATCAGCATCCCATTCTTTCACTTTTCCATCTTTCCCGCAAGTGAATAAATAGTGAGTTCCATGAACAAAGGAGAGCCCCGTTACAGAGTCATCGTGGGCGAACATTGACTTGTGACAGTCTCCAAAATCTAAACCCCAAATTTTGATATTCCTATCAGCGGAACCAGTGGCGATGAGTGTTGAGTCGCTGGATATGTCCATACACAAAACTGGTAATTTATGCCCGTAGAGTGAAATGAAGAACTAAAAGGGATTATATAAATTACTACTGGTATCGATCACCTAGTAAACTAGGACTAGAATATTTGCGTAAAGTAGTAACCTTGAACGTGTCAAGGAAGAAGATTTTCACAGTCGAATCGAGCAGGGCAACTGCGACGAATCTGTTGTTAGGACTTATCCTCACGCACAGCACACTGTCTTCTAATTTTAAAGTCCTCGAATGTAAAACAGATAGAACTTTTGCCTTTATCTCTCTATCAGGATCTTCAATCAGTTCAAATGTCCAAAACTTTACTGTTTGATCTCCTCCGCCACTTGCTACTCCTTTCTTTAAAAATATAAAAGACAGTCATGAATATATATATATTATAAAATGAGATAATCTAATTTAATGTATAAATATAACATTGAAACCAACGAATAAAAGCTTTTCAAAGCTACCTTATCAGGAAACAATGCAATGCTCCAAAGTTCCTTTGAATGCGCAGGTACTTCTTCTAAGATATCCCCCGATGCAATATCAATAACTAACATTCTTCCATCCTTTAGACCCACTATTAAATGCCTATCTCCTGGTACAAATGTTGCTGTTAAAGCGTAACCACATTCTACTGTACGCAGGCACGCTAGAGTTGGTCTAAAATGGAGAAGACAATATAGGATATTGTCAAGCTTTTCTAATAAACATTATCTAATACCTGTTCCACAATTTTATAGAATCCCCACTCGCCGTTGCGAAAGCTAGATTGTCAGAACTAAAGCAAATGGCACGGACATCAGTGCGATGACCATGATTTGTTATGGACCTTAAATGGTTTACTTCGGCATCCTTTTCTTGCGTGAACAGGGAGTATAGGTCAATAGAATTGTTATTTATTTCAACGGATATCTGAAACGATAATAGAGAAATTAGTTGAACGGAGGATCTTTAGCTAGATTACAGTAGCACAGCGAAACTGTTTGCCACGACTTACTCTGAGCTCGCCTTCCCTACCCATCACCATATCTAATCCCTTGGCTTTGCCAGACACTTTGATGGCAGGTAATCGAACAATTTCATCTTTTATCGTCGGTGCACCCGAGAAATCTGGTTCTACGCTGCCTCCGCTTCTATTCTCAAAGTAGATTCGCAATGTTAAATAATAGCTAAATAATCATAGATACATTAGAAGAATATGTACGCGTACTTTTCAGCTTTTTTCCTTTCCTTCCGTAGTCGCTTCACCACGTTATCTTTTACTTTGGCATCGGGTAACAATTGGAATAATTCCACAGTATTGTCTACGCCATGGCATCCGATGACAGTATGCGTCGTATCAATTTCCAGAGATACAACTCGTCCGCGACCGCTTCTCAATATACTGCCAGTTTTCTCGCACCTTAATGGATATTTCTATTAAAACGTAACATTTTTATTAAACATAATAGTAGTATATGTATCGTATATGGGAGTATAAATTAACGGGAGTATACCATATCGCTGACTTCAGTCTCATCGGTGATCGTTAAATCTTGCAAATTGATTTCGAAGTCTGTAGTCTTGTCATCAGTGAAAAATATTTTCCACACGCGTAACGCGTTGTCATTGCAGCCAGTTATTAAATACTGATCGTTTTTAGCCAACGTAAGGCCCCAAACCTTGATGAACATAGTCACCGATATTAACAAATCGTCTGAAAATATTGAATTTAACTACACTTGTGTTTCTAACGATATTTACCTCCGTTCCATGACCAACAAGGGTTCGGAAATTATGTTCCGTGTCCAAATCCCAAAATTTTACGAAAGTGTCTTTACTAGCGCTGATAACGATATTGTGATCTTTCATAAATGCTAGTTTAGTTATTACGCCTTTATGCCCGCTCAATCGACATATGCCTGTTTCTGCTACTACATCCCAAACGATGATATCCGTATCCTAGAAAAATCAACATCTTAGAATGTGCTATGTTACTATATTTGAATTTATCATTGATTTGTTATAATCGCCTAATTTACTATATTGACATAGGTAAAATAGTAAATGCATAAGAGTGGCAGGATGAGTTTCAAATGTGGGAGAGTTTAAGATTTAAACTGATTTTCGCATAATTGGCTGGATATCAACGGCTGAAATTATAATCATGCAGTGTTCTAATATTTCCCTTAACTAAGAATACGAGTTAATTGTTATATACTATGGGGAGGGGGGGAGTCGAAAGGAGCAGTTGTCCCCCTGGCTTTTTAGAAAAAAATCCCTTATTTTTCAAAACTGATCTGAATTAAGTTTATACTAAAAAAAGTGAATATTTTTAAATTTCGGTTTTAAATATTTAATTAAATTGGCACTATAAAATGAGTTAAGAAAAGCAAGAGGGGTATATTTTTCTTCACCATCATCCCAAGTTTCCCCCCACTGGAAAAAAGTCTCCGGATGTCCCTAATTCTATCGCTTGTATCCAAACTTAGAAAACAGCCGGAAAAGACCAAAAGAAGCGCTAAGACTATTCCCTCTGATATTAATATTGCATTGCATAAAGTTGTTATCGCGAATAATGCGTAATAATAAATAACAACGGCTAGCGAGGATTAGGTCAGAAATGGATCCATATACATTCTTGATAACAAGGCATCTTACCTTCGAACCAGAAGCTAATTTATGCCCTTCTTTATCGTACGCTAAAGTTGTAATCTCAGACCGATGGCCTACGAATATGCTCATATTTTCTCCCGTCTGTAAGTTAAATGTTTTCACCGTACCATCTGCGTAACCGACTCCTATATGGTTTCTATTAGGGGACGCAGCCAAACATGTGACACTCACTTTATCTCCGGATAATACTTGAGCCTGAAGCAACACAGAATTATAATAGTACACATAATTTTTGGTAAACGGGTATAAATACTTTATACTTCACCTTCTCTCCCAGACGTAAATCCCATATGATAACATGCTCACACGCGCCAACTGCCACAAATCTGCCTTGTTGTCCTTGCAACGTTACGAAGACGATATTGCAATTAGGACTAGCAATTATATTTAAATTGCCAGCTGGCGCGTATTTTAAGTATTGTTTAGTTAAACCCATCTTTCTTATTTGTTCGGTAAAACGTTGTACAACAAAAGGACGTCAAGGAGGAATTTTATTCTTATATTCAAAATTGCTCTCGCCTTTTATTTATATCGGATATATAAAATATGTCTCAGAGAATTGTTTCATACCGCCGATATTTTCATAACAGAATGTTTGTTAAATGTTTGCAGTCCGTTTTTAATATACTGCGAGATGATGTTGACCGATGTTGACTATTCAATTATTCAATATATCCGAGCACGTGGTCCGTGCTTATAATGTGAAAACTAAAGAATAATTGTGATTGGCTAATGGAGAACCAATGAACGTTGAGATGCACAGTGAGTACAAGTTTCAAAGGGCGGGAAGTTCAAGCAGTTAAATATGTATTTGCAACATTTCGTTACTTATAATTAGTTTTCTAAAATATTTCGAAGTGCGTGGGCGATCTAAAGTACTGAAATTGTGGTTTAATTTGAAGTAGTATTTAAAATCTTAGTTACTCTTGAACTTTGTGAACGATAATTCGCAAATATTAGGAAAAGTTGTTGGAATAAGAAATTGAGCGTTCTTTTATTTTCGGGAAATTTATTTCCGTCTTAAAGTCGCCGTGACAATACATTTCTTTTACGTTAAAATATTCTGATTAATTTTACGATATTATTATTCGTATTATAAAGCAGATTTAGCGGGAAATATGATTATACAAGAATATAGAATCGTTATTCTTTTGAATCGTGTGATATGTGAAATGTAGTAGAAAGTTCTCCGCGTGCAGTAAGTTACTAATAATTAATACAAATACAGATATGTACGTATGTGTAGTAACCCTTCTCCTCCGGGGGTACAGGACTTCCTTCCTTACAATACCCTCTCGAATTAAAATCCTTATTCTACCTTCACTTAACTTAACCTAGCTTATAATTAACGTATATTAATCCTTAGCCTATTCTCGCACTCGCTTGCTTCGCCATCGCCTCGCCACCGCTTCGCCCTATCCACGCTCGCTTACATCTCTTTGTCATTTAAACTATATTTATATACATTTGTTTAAATTTGCATTCTTACGATCTTAACACTCCCTTTCCTGCTGCTTTTAAAGACCTGCCAAGTAGTAACTTTTCTTTCGAGGCTAATTTTAGTCCCTTAGAAGATGCAGCTTCAGCAACTTTAGCAAATCCTTAATCACCGGCTATGTTAACTTCTACCCCTCCATAATTACTGTTTAAAAAGTCGGCTAAAACATTCTTAGCCATCATGACGCGCATAGTAATACCAGAGATTTTCTCACTCTATTCAGATGATTTATGGTTTTTTAGTTACCAATTAGGTACCTGTAACTTCAAGTTGATCTGCTTACCCAATTTGCCTACGTTTTTCCTCTGGTAGGCCTTAAATATAATTAATGAACTTTTCGCATTCTGTTTTAATCTTACTAAAATCTCTTTGCTCATCTTTTTCTAAATTGAATTAATCTACATCTTCCCAGATGAATAGACAACTTTTCTTCTTTTTCTTTCACTATGTCCAGTTGTATTTGCTAAGCATTAGCTGAAACTTTGTTCTTTAAATATTTATGAAATCTTTCAGCTTTTTTAAGATATCTTTGCGTTTCTAGTAATAAATTATCGTTTTCTCCTAATCGATTTTTTTGAATTCGTATAATTTCTTTATAAGCTTTTATTATCTCATTACAATGTATTGATGCTTCCTTTAGATCGCTTGATGATTTGAGATAACTAAGTTTATAATGTGTGTATGCAATATGACGTAGACATTCTGTAACATCCTCATTTTCTTCAAGTACGTTGCTCCTTCTAAATTGGTAAATTTGTTGATTAATTTTTAGCACTTCTTCATAATACTTCCGTACTGTATTTTCATCCAATGTTTGGTGAAAACCAAAGTTAATACCTACGTATTTAATAGCATTAAGTGCCTTTATTGTGAATTTTATAGCTGTTTTAGTGTTCTGATAGTAATCACCATATATCTTTCTTGTACTTTGTAAAATTCTATTTTGTACTGCTAATTTAGTATAATAATGTTCTAACGCATCCAAATATTCTTTCGACTCGAATAAAATTTTGCCAATTTTATAGTGTATATATGCAATCCTGGAGAGGATTGGGAATTTATTTTCATAATCTTTTTCTGAATCGTCCTTGATCATATTATAAACCTCGTTATAAAATTCAAGCGCCTCTTTATAATGATTTCTCTGTTTTTCTTCGTTTCCTTGCATAAACTTGTTATAGGCAAAACC
Organism: Andrena minutula; assembly: GCA_929113495.1. Taxonomy (NCBI): domain Eukaryota; kingdom Metazoa; phylum Arthropoda; class Insecta; order Hymenoptera; family Andrenidae; genus Andrena; species Andrena minutula. The sequence continues at coordinate 45,175,620 of OV815994.1, forward strand.
CCTTTTTATAGTTACAATATTAAGATATCTTTTACATTCGTTAGACGAAGCTAAAAGGTCTTGATACTTTTGTGATTTTTTAATTTCAGTATAGATTTCTTTAGTATTCGATGTAGTGTCCACATTTGAACCAAGTACCCGTTCCACAATTTTTTTATATACGGTATCATATTCTTCACAAGATTTATCATATTCTTCTAATAAACTATGTATATATGCTTTGCGACTGGAAGCTAGTAAAAACAATGGGTTGGTGTCAGGTATTTCTTCTAAAATCTTCAGCGCTTCTTTAAGTTTGTCCTGTTTGTTCTTTTCTCTTCCTTCAGCAGCTTTTGCTTTAGCTATATTTAATTTCCTCTCTAAAATAATCGAATCATCACTTTTTATTAGTTTTTTATTACATAGCTTTTTGTATATCAAGTTCACATCCTCATCACTCAATATTTTAAGTGCTTCTTCGTATTTGCCCTTGTAGATCAATTTCAGAGCTATATTATTTAGTAGCTCTAAAACTTCTTTTATCTTAGAAAGTAATTTCTTTGGTATAGAGTCTTTAAGAGAGTCAATTTTTGTACCTAATACATTTAAGAATTCATTTGCATGCTTGGGATCATCTAATATAATACGCATACTTTCAATATTTACATCATGTGTCCCAAGAATTCTATTATAAACTATTTCTTTTATCTTAGAAAGTAATTTCTTTGGTATAGAGTCTTTAAGAGAGTCAATTTTTGTACCTAATACATTTAAGAATTCATTTGCATGCTTGGGATCATCTAATATAATACGCATACTTTCAATATTTACATCATGTGTCCCAAGAATTCTATTATAAACTATTTCATACAAATTAAACTTAGGTTCTTTTTTACTATTAACATACAACAATTTATTAAGATAAGTTATGTATGAATTTTCGTTTAATAAAATTTCTATTAGTTTTATATAATCATCTTTTTCAATCACTTTATCACTTCCTACTTTTGTTAACAAGCTAGCGATGTAAGGTGCTGTATATTTTAGTTTTAGTAACTTTTTAATAATAATAAATACATGTTTATCATCCTTAAATTCAAAATTTCCCTGTCCATCACTTCTAGCTTTTCTTATATCTAGACTCACCAAATAGTCTAAAAATATTTCATTTTTAAATAATTCTTTTAGATCATTAAATTTGGTTTGATATTTATGATATGCATTGTAGAATGTTCGAAGTATATTATTAGCAACCTTAAAAATACTTATCTGTATATTTTTATCTCCAATTGATATATCTAAAATTTCATTGTTTGGCAGCAAATTAAGATTTTCTTCAATTAATTTCTCTGCACTTTTTGACAGAACATAGTTTTTTAGTAAATCTTTATGATTGTCTAAACAAAAATCACCTTTTTTTTTCGTAAAACGCTCATATAAGGAAACAATATCTTCACTCGAAATCTCATACTCTTCAAGTGTATGTGACGTCTGTAAACTCTTTAGACACTTTATAATATTTACAACTTTGTTTACTACTTGTTCATTAGGAATATTCTTGGCTTCTATATATAACTTGATCACCATATCAAAGTGATCTTTCCTTATTCCATAATCACCTAATTTTCTTTTCAACTCTACTTGCCTTTGTTTTATCTCATCTAGGTTATCAGAAAAGGCCTGAAGTTTCTCCAATCTTATAAAATCCTCGAATATCTCTCTCCTTTCTGCATCATTCAATTCTTTATACTGCTCTGAAGTTTTACTTCTCTCTTCATCATCGATTTGATTTTCTTCCTCTCTTTTTTCATCATCAAGAATGATCATAAATTTGAAATATTCGCCTACTGACTTCGTAATGGCCTGATCTTTCTGTTGAAATAATGGTTGTAAAAGAACATCCTCAAAATTTTTTTCTTCCTCTTCATTTTGCTGAAATTCTTTTTTAAAGGCTAGCAATTTTTTATCCAGATTCTGCCCTATACTGACGTAGTCTTCATCAAGGCGGATTTTGCACAGGATGTTATATATTTCTCCGGAGCTATAATAATGAAACGCTTTAGATCTTACATTAAATATAGTTTCTTTAATCTTGAGCATTCTGGAATCTAAATTCTTATATTGATGAAAATTATGTATAAGATCGTTTCTTAAATCTTTAACCTCTCTAACTTTTGTTTCTAAATCATCACCAATCAATGGAATAATGTTCACAATCAAATTAAACAATATTTCCTCTGTCTTTTCTGGGTTTTGTTCCTTTGTATAGGCTTCCATTATTAATCTGCGAAATAATTCTAATACTTGTTTCTTAGTCTTACCCTTTTTCTGAGGATTAGAATTTGATTTTAATATTTCTGTTAGATTTTTTTCATTTGAGTCACTTTGCCCTTTATTCCATTTGTCATACACTTCTTGAGTGTAATCTCGTAAATCACAAAAAAACTTTTTTGTATCCACTTTTTTATCTGTATTTACAACAAACTTTTGTAAGTCTGTAGTTTCAATTATCCCTTCACCTTTACGATGAATAAGATTAGCTCTTATAGATTTAACACAATCATTATCTTCTTCTCCAATACAATCGTTTATAAATGAAACTTTTTCATTTTTTTCTAGTTCTATGTCTTCTAATGCAAATGTCTCTATAAAGAACAGAAAAACATTCGCACTTTTATAAGTAAATTTCTTTATATCTTTCTCACTGTTTGTTAATTCTTTAAGAGCTTGTAAACAAGTTTCTACCTTTTTTATTATCTTATCTTTTGTATCTGGTTCTACCTGTGAATTGCTTTCACCTACGGTGTTAGTAACAGCATTTTCCGTTAAACTTTTAAGGATTTTGAAAGAATCATCCAATATTTTCTTTTGTATTTTTTCACCAATATCTTTCTCCTCCGAATTCCTAGCAATACCTAATGCAGTTTCGCCGTTTATATTCACGATGTGAATAATATCACCTACTTTTTCATTATTTAAAATGCATTCAACAATCTCTGCATTAGAATTAAGAACAGCACGATGTAAAACTGTATTACCTTCTTCATCTACACAACTAATATCTGTCTCTTCACTTATAAGGCACGTCATCTCAATTACCTTGCTGCACTCAACAACAATTCTTAAATGATGTTTTTTTCTTTATCACAGTGTTGCGAATTATCTAAACTGTTAGCAATATCTCTCGGAGTATTGTAACTATTATGAACAGAAACAACATCTGCCCTGATTTTAAAAGCAGTTTAACAACTTATATTGCCTTTTCCTACAACAACATACAATAGCATATTATGATTATCATTCAAATCGACATCGTTAATATTCCATACTTGAGGGAGAAATTCTTGAATTTCACTAATCTGGTCTAGTTGAGACTTACCTGCTCGGCACTCACGTATCGCAAGAAATAATTTTCAATGTCAATGTCATCAGGATTATAATAATTGTCGCTTTACCCTAGGTTTAGGTTGAAAATCTCTATGGTCTTGTTGTGTATAATACTGTTCCTCCTCTTATGGCTCAGCTATTTCTGAATTAACACCTTCTTTCCTTAGGTAATCTGTTGAATGTTCTACCTTCAGCGTAACCCTCCTTATTCATTTTGTGTAAAAACCCAACTATGTTGAATTTCTCATACCCTACTAGATGAAATTAGTAATTCAAGCAATTTTTATGTGTATTGTGGTATTTTTTAGCTAGAGAAGAGTCCCCTTTGTCCACAAGCTTCAACTGTACTTTCTTCTATCTTTCTGTAACTTAGTAATGTCAATAGAATCTTTCATATGTAATATGGTAATCACTGCCCATAAAACAGAAACAGTCCAAAAATTACTGCACCACCATAGACCATTGTGCAATCATAATTCCAACAGTATAAGAAAGCTTCTTACTTTGTATCTATGTTTCTTGTTTGTCGATCGCTGTAGGACTTTGAATGGTATCTGCTTCTGGTTGTACCACAATAGTTTTTTTTGTGATTAGAATTTAACTCTCTATTACCACTAAACACACTATCAGCTTTTTTATATCATAGTCTCGATATTCTGTACGATTCTGTATCGCAAATTTCTTCCCTAGAGACTCTCTTATTTTCGTAAATATCTTTTGTAATGCTCCTAAGCAGTGATACAAAATGCCTCCTATAGTTTAATATTCCCAAAACATTTTCATTACTATCTATCTTAAGTTGATTCAGATTCTCTCCTTCGATAAAAACTTTTAGATCAGCAATGCGTGTTATAATCTTATAGTTACTATAATCGTCTGATCATCTCCCTGATTAACCCAGTAAGCAAACTGACTGCAGCTAGTAAGCAAACTGACAGCACCCAGGAAACAAACTAACCATAGGGTGCCATCGCGCAGTATGATTCACAGCAGATTAGAGCAGACCTTGGCAAATTCAGTGCTATCTGCATCTGCATTAAGCCATGGTTTTGCAGGTGGAACCTGCTGCTATGATCTGATAGCAGAGTGGCAGCAGATAATGTAAATGATAAGATAAATATTTGCACTCGTGTCCCAGTACTTGGACATTTTATTTTATTTAATTATTCAAATATTTAATAAAATATATTCATATACATATACCTTTCTTAGTAAACTTCTAACACTCGTAAAAAAATTAATTTTCTTGACCTCCAGTTTTCACTAATTTAGTATTGCTCTTATTTGCATGATTTGCTAAAAAGTCTCTACTTCTTAAGCGAGTATTATTAATAATGTTTAGTGCATTGGTATAATTAATACATTTTTAGAAAAATGGTACCTTGTAATTTCCCTTTTTGACTGAAAGATTAAAATGAAAGTTTGTATTAGTTTTTTATTCACGTGTCTATCTACTGGTAAAGTAAAATTCCGAAACTTGATCACGTATACAAACTGTGAAATACGCACGTGTTATTTTTGATACAATAAAAAAATAATTACTTAACACCTTAGCAATTAGTACTTTGTATTCGTGCTATCTTATTTTAGTGATAATATATAATTCATGTGTAAAATTCGTGTTAAACACGAATACACATAACTTTAACATTAGTCATTCAATACGATTCTTTTTACTCAAGTTTCTTTACCGATTCGAATAAATTATTTATACAGAAGAAATATGCCGAAAGAAAAACCTATTGTGTTGTTTTTTTTTTATTTAATTTCCCTAGAAAACGTTCAAATTGCTGATGTTTCATCACATGTCCATGTAATGGGACAGTCAAATCGGGACACCGGGAAAGTGTGGCACGATCACACTGTGTTGCACTGAAAACGTTCGCACTCAGTAGTCAGTGCGCACTAATGCAGGTTGCCGAATGTGCTACGAGGAAAATATTGTTAAGGATTATGCGATGTGGGTGGTATGCATGGGAAAGATTTTAGGCAGAGCTCGACAGCAGGAAGAAGCAGACCCCGAGACGATTCGCGAGATTTAATTTAAGTCACGAATTTCTTGAGATGTTCCTGGCCTGTGTTACCCGTTACGAGTGCCAGAGATCACTTCAAACAAACGAGCTATGTCGAGGAAGTCATAAATTTGCTTCGAAGGTTGTTTTCCCGATCCTCGGAGCGGGGCCTACTTACGCATCTCCTAATACATATACAGAGGAGCCTACGGATGAACAATTTTAATTTTGGCGGTTTAATGGTAATCTCAGATAGGCTGCGTCATGTTGCCGAAAATCGTGATTGGTCAGGATTGTACTGGACTACCACTAGCCGCGTGTGTTGCGTAGGTCTCGAACTGTCTCGAATCTCACTGACTCACACATGCTCAGTCAGAACCAGTTAGAACTAAACTGTCGCAGGACAGAGGCGCAACGCGGAACAAGGAATCCAAAGTGACTATATCAGTATATAGACATATAGACATATATTCTATATAGACATATAGAAGCAGTGATAGAAGTTTACGAAAAATCCCAACATTTTCTAAATACCAAAAAGAGATACGTATTTATGAACAATTATGATTTAAAATTATCTAGTTCGCAGAAAACGGTATATAAGACATGCTACAGATGAGCGAGCTTTGTCGCGTAGATATTTCGGTCGTATAAAGCCAGGAATCCATCAGGAAGCTAAGCTATGCTATGCGATATAACGTTTAAAATGTTATATTTCCCCGATAAAGTATAACGATTATGTATAGTCATCGTCAACGCGATACATTCACGAATGCTTCTAGGCATCGCAATCGTTCAAAGCCTGTTTTCTCAACTGCCGATTTTTCAATGCCTAAGTTGACCGCTAAATGACTGTTTGGGAACTCACTCGTCTGTCTCGGGCCTAAGGGTGTCCTGTAATTTCTATCCTATCTTGTTGAAAATTGTAGCAGTGGATTGGTGACGTTTTCCCGACGGAAATAACTTGAAATATGACATACATCGCACTAGTTTTAATAGTAACCAATTTGAATATATATTATCCTGAATAATGTCCGGCGTAAGACGTTCGAATTAAGATATTATTGTTAAAACTAACCCCATTTGCCGTATTTTGGCTCATTATTGGTACAATTTTCAAAGAGATGGAACGAAAAGCATAGAAATTGAAATTTTCATGATTGGATGATACTAAATATGTACATCTCGCGAAAATATTTTGCGTCATGTCTCTTGTTGTCCGAGACCCGTTTCTGTATAATGTATTTTTATACGTTCTTCAGCCGGGTATCGCATGTTGTAAGCCGTATGTTGATAAATATTGAAGTCGTAATCAGTGGCGGATTTAAGGAAAATGGCACAGGTGACAAACGTTCTGAGATTCAAAATTTTTATTTGAATAAATATTTCGAATAACGAATAAAAGTTAAAAAAATTATTCGTCATGTGTTTTATAAAGATTACGTGAATTAACTTTATTCGTCGAACGACGAATTGTTCTATTCGATGAATAAAGTTAATTCTTTTATTCGTCGAACGTTTAAACTTCAGCGTCGAAGAAAGTTTTCAACTTTAACTTTATCTTTAACTTTATTCAACGTCGAATAATTTTCTGATGTGCGTCCGAGCCGCCGAGAACCGGGAACTTGAAGCTTGGCGCGTCGCGTTACAATGTACTATTCATTCTATCTCTGAAGTAGTTGATTCAATAATCCTTACTGATAGTCATTGAGCTCCCACGGCTAGTCAACCTACGATATATTAATATTACGCTAATATTGTTAAAAATAGATATATATTTTATATAAAATTTATGTAAGTTACAGTCAAAATATTTTTGCAATGTTAAATTTCGATATTAGTTTAGCGCTTATTACGCAAAAAACTGCTTTGAACAATGAAAATGTATGTTCCTACTAACTACAATGGTTGTTGTAATATATTCAGAGCAATAATCTTGATTGACACCATGGTGTCCATTGACAGGACACCATGGTGTCCTGATATATTAATGCGAATTACTGTATGTCGTGTTTTGCTTTATTGGTAGGTACTATTTCCAACAAGATATGATACAAATTATGAAGATCGAAATTTTTGTCATTGAACGATAGGTACCTAAATACATACTGCTTTGTAACATACGCGCCAGTCACAGTCTCCGGGCGGCCCGGTCCTCGGCGTCTCGAACGCGTGCTAGAAAATTATTGACGTCTGATAAACCACCAGTTAGAGGTACAAATACAGATGAACATCTTTTTTCGGCGCTGAACAATAAACGGTCGACGAATAAAAATGTATCTGTTTATACTAGACGATTAAATTCTCAACGAATAAATCCATTCATCCGTGGCGCGTCGTCCAGATCGGAATGTAAAAAATGAGTTGAAATGTTCAACCTTTTGAAGAAGTTGAATGTTAGTGGTGTAATAAAGTAATCGACTTCTGTGTCCAAAAAAAGAATGAGCTTCTTTCAAAGCGATTTTGGCTTTAACCTTAATCCTATCGTCTTGTATGTTTTCTTCCTCAAGGTCAATGAGCTTGGCTTAGCTCATAGTCATCATCACTGTTTTGTTCAAAAGACTATAGTTTTTGAAAGAACAAACCTTTTTTTGAAAGGGCAGGGAATTGTCAAACGTTTTAGGGTTGTAAACGATATATCTGAAATTGAAGATATATCTTATTTGGATCAGTCTCTGTATTTGAGCTTCTAATAACTGCATTGCTGGGTCCAGAAACACTGGTATCAATTCCTGTATAAAATATCTATTATTAGTACATCTCTAATATTAGAAATGATATTAATTCAAAGGTTCCGCCCGGAGTGACGCCTCTTATTATACATTGCATTTTTCAAATATTAATTTTTTTTAAAAGATTCGTATTGAAAAACTTGTTAAAAAAAATATTACATAAGACGCTACCTCACGTTCCCCTTCCCCTTGTAAGAAGACAAGAAATTCGCACCCCCCCCCCAAAAAAAAGCTTTAACGGTAGTCCCTACGGTCCCTACTCCTAGGCCGCACCGGGATTAATTTTTTTCTGTGCCGCCAATATTCGGTCTGACGCCCGCTTCAGCCATGATTGGATGGCACCCTCACATTTCTTTTTATTTTCGGCCACCTTGACTTTTTCTGTGGCACCTTAAACAAGAATTTCAATAAGATATTACATTGAATTCTATATTAATCAATATTAACTATGGTGAAATTTAGGTGATAATTATATATAACTGCCGATGCTAATTTCAAGTTGGCGAAGGCCTCCTTACTCTTCCTCCCGAACCAAATGTATCTTATTGTAACTTGGTTACATAAAATGGATCCTAAGACCCGTTTCACAAAATCATACGCATCTGAGCCCCCGAAAGTTGCAAATTCGTTCACCTATAATTAAAAAATTATCAAACATTAACGAATTAAGTATAATATTGTATCACAGAAATAACGGAAATATATTTTATAACTAAATATGGTATTTTACTTGTTAAAGACATTACTATGTTACAATGCAAGATTTCAAATATAACGCGCAAATTAACTGTATGCTCTCTCTTTTTTTTATCACACATAATAAGTGTATGATGTACAGTGCTGTCTCTCAAATGTCACGCGTTTTCGGATTCTCTATAAGCGCGAAGCTATCCCCACTACTTCGGTTGTAGTCGCCGCGTCGGGGCATCGGGTATCGGATGTCAAAGAAAAAGCCGAAGAAAGGTTCATAAACATTCTCGATAGTGACACACCTTACACTCTGACCGCGTGAAATCAAAGGAAGCCGAATAGACTACTCGTCTCTCAAATAGCGTGCGCCCGGTCCCGACACACGCGACTCTAGAGAGACAGAACTGTATCTATACGAAGAACGCCACGTGTCTTAAGTAAGATTAAAATAAATAAAGTACATTCATCAGTTGAATGTGCAAGCTTTGCATATTTTCATATATAATCGTCTGTTGTGTACTCTGTATATATTTAATACGGCGACTTGGAAATTTTTTGCGTCCTTTTAAATCTCCTCCAATTCATTTAATTTTTGTATCGATGTAAGGGGGAATTCCAAATAACTAAACTTATTGAAGAATGTTTGATCCGCCACTGGTGGTGGTGGTGGCTGTCTTTGATTTTCTACGACTTTTAGGCGCTGCATAATTTCTAGTTGTAACGTTCGCTGAACTGGTATCGATATAAATGATATACAGAATTCTTTCCGTTTTGTTCTCCTGCTAATAGCTGGCTTTCGAGTCGATTGCGGCCGAGTTTTGCCGAGCCGACCTGAAATCAAATTACCCGTTCATGGCGGCCAAGCTTGTAGCCCGAATTTTGGGACCCCAAAGCCTCGACACGATCCGCACACTCCTAGTGGATAGCATTAATGTTTCAAACGAAAGTAATACTAGCCAAGAATTCGAACCTCACAATAATCTGAATAAAATGAATACTAAACTGCGGCAATTATATTTTGATATTACATTGTCTGAGGAGCAATCGAAATCTATTGGTCCTGCATTGAAAGTTTATAAAAAAAAGGGCACTCGTGGAAAATCGTATAAAATACTTATTCCCGGTTAGACTAATATCATTTGCAAAGCTTGTTTTTTTTAAAGACAAAACCGTGCGCTTATACGTTTAGCCCTTCGGAGGTCGCGGTCCCAAAAATTCTCCTGGAGGTCACGGTAATAAATAGATAATGATCGCTACTTGATATCGCCCTGTAAGATCTACGCGCATGTTCTAACATATTTACGTATTAAAAATATTTATCGCGGTTTCACATTAGTAGCCTATCATATGGCTGGTGTTTTTCCAGTATGAAAAAGGCGCTCTTTTATGATGAAATTGTTCAAATATAATTACCGAGACAATCGAGAGCGATCTAGAGATCATTCTCGAGACAGGAGGAAAATAGATAGACCCAGAGAAAGAGATAGGCCTAAAGAACAAAGGGTTCCTCTAGACCTAGAGCGTTATATTGAATCAATTCCTGTTCCTATTTATTATGGAGTAGGTACTTTATTTACAGAAAAATGCGATAATTTAGCCATGATATAAAACTCGGTCATTTCTTTGCTCAGAATGATCAACCGAGACCATTAATGGTTGGACCGTGAGTCCCAATTCGAGGACCTCTTTGAGGTAATATACATCCTCCTATGATGAAACCTTTAAGAACCTTTCCATCACGATCGACAGAAATACCTCCAGATATATATATATGGATTCCGCCCACCTCTAAATCCTAGTAAGTGTGAATTATAAATGTACAATATACATATCTAATGAAACATTAATTATTTGCAATTTATACAGGGTTTCGGCAAAGGTTTCAAGGTGGTTCCTGAACAATATACTACATTCAAGAGTTTTTTCAAACTTCGTGCGAAACCAATTTGGAATACAAGAGAAGTCTGTGTGATCGCCATAACAGCCACCATGTGTCGAATGTAAAGTTTTGCGTTAATTGTCTAATAAAGTTCCCTTTTCGGATATTGGTTTATCTCGAAATAATTATATTCAAGAAGTGTACCAAAATTGGCACAAAAGTACATCAAAATGTGAGGAAATGAATGAATTTCTGCAAAACTGACTAGGTACATAGTTTCTTAGTAAATGCTTATAAAAAAATAGATTTACGTGCAAAATTTTCAGAAACTACGTAGAGCAGTCAACGTGGCAACGTTGCACTATCGATATGTTTAGAAATTTAAATAATGAAGGGCGATTCAAATTCAAATGAAGACTAAATATATTGTAAGTCATATTAGTTATCCGAAATTTATACATTAATTTGTACTTTAAAGTACTTATTGGAATATAAGCAATTAGTAATTTTTCTAGAATAGTACAGTCGAACAAAGCTTCATGATGTTCTTCATCATTATTCTTAGGAAAAAATCTTGGGCTAATTTCGACCGCTCAAACATATTTTGTCCGTTACGATTCTTGAAGATAGTTTTAAATAGTTGTAAAGAACCACAAAATCCGTATAAAACATTTTTGAATCCGTTGATCAAACCTTCAAACATTCTTAGGAGATTGAGATTTTACCAAGGAATTCATGAAAATTTAGTAATGCATCAAATATAGATACGGTTTGAACTTTTTTACTCTTATAATACAGTGCTCCACAAATATTTTAAAGGCCATTGATTGTTTACTTCTTCCGCAACTGAATAAATGAGCAGTATATAAAGTGAGACAAGTTGTTCTGCTTTTGCAGCAATTTGCAATATATGTATCTGATTTCTGACGATTGAAACCAGAAGTTTCCAGATCAAAATAAACAGTTTTAGTCGATTGTAAAGCTACATCTGATACATTACTGTAATTGCAACTTGTGTCTAGTAGTATCCTCTACTACTGTAGTAGGCTAGTAAAAGATGCCAAATGCTTAAGAATAAGTAGCGATAGTGAATTCCGCCCCTAGAGTTCCCTTACAGCGGATTCGGTGTCGTTTTGATTTTATCCAGTGGGCTATAGCCCAGGGGCGCCAGTGATATCCAAGGGCGCTTAAGAATCAAGTATATGTTGAAATGTTTTTTTCATTTCAATTTTTTATGAGAGAAGAGACACGACATCGTTAAATCTATACGATGTACCGCTTTGCACCGATTTGGAAGAAACTGCAGATTATATGGTGTATAGAGTTGGTATTTACGCAGAGATAGGCAAAAATTATTTGATATAAAAATTTCGTACACAAATTTTTATTTCAAATAATTTTTTGCCCATCTCTGTATTTACGTGAGGTGTTGGGGCGCCATTTTTTTTTAGCCCAGGGTGCTCAAATTTTTAAGACGACCCTGTTTCCGTTAATATTCGACAATATTATTCATATATAGACTATAAAATATGGAAAGAGAATGGGGTGGTTGATAAATTTTATAGAATCATATAATAACGTTTTCTTGTATTATTTAATACAAAGGAACTTGTAGAAAAAATTACAGTATACAATGTATACGAATTTCTAGACACAGTTAAATTTTCATTGGAATCATTCACTCGTACCTAAACGATATACATATGTATAAATTGCTTGGATCACATTACAAATTGCTTTTATAGAACAGTGAACAGAAAGGCACTGTTAAGAATTATTCTCTTATCTCACAAACGTACAATTTTAATTCTTCTTTACAATATTAACACTTTAACAACCTTCTTTCATCCGCATTAAATAATAATATAATAACATTACAATAACTTCACTATAATTTGTACATCCTTTAAGATAGCAAAAGCTTTACGTATTTCCAAGGATTTGCGTAATCTATTAGTCGTTAAATTTTCTACTATATTAATAAATATACTCAATAACAAGTTTCTACTCTCTTGCCAACATATATGCTAACACAATTATACTTGACAGAAAAGTATATATACATACAATGTACAGTATACTCCCGTATAACGCGATTTTTCGTACAACGCGCCAAATAATAAAATACAGAATTACCAGATAATCAAGAAAAATTAAATTTAAATTAAATTAAATTAAATTATTAAATTTGTATTAAATTTCAATGAAATAAAAGATTTTTCAACATACATTAATGTTTTTTTTTTAATCAACTTCGTATATATGCTATTTATTTTTAAAATACTGTCTTATTTGATAAAACATAGAAAATAAAAGTTGGCATAGCAATAATCATTTGAAACATGTTACTTTAGATTATGCGCGTTATACAAGAAAAATTCCCGTACCGTACGATTTCCTATAACGCGTGACGCATTAACCGCGTTATACAGGAGTCTACAGTAAATTAAATTGTACAGTAGACAAGAAGCATCGTTAATGTACGTCTTACACAGTTAACAGTACGTTGATGCAGCAGTCGCGATACCTCCATTTTCATTTTCTGTTTCACGTGTATCAAAAGCATGTATGGAACACATATTCGATCACTGTATAGGGGTATTCTGTCTTGTTACGTGATTGCTCCTAAACTATATATACAATATCGAGACACGTCGGAGGAAATCATTTATCCATTAGTTTCTGTTTGAGGCTTGACTATTTGCTCTCCAACATTAACCGGTTGAGCTAACGAATTCTGGAACCACATCATCCAGTTGCTCAAATAATGACCGCCCAATTGATTATCAGGATTCTCCTTTATCTGCACATTGTTTAATTCTTCAAAATTGCGAACGGTTTGAAGCTCCGTGAAGTTATTGCTCACCGAGTGGCCTCCATGCATTCTTACCTCCCTCTTCCGAAGAGCGTCCTTTACTAACCTTTGCCTGCGCTCCTCTTCCGTTTCAATAGCAGACCTAGTAAATCTCATTTCTCTAACTCTCAAAGCGTCTCTCCTTAGTCGCTCTTTCCTTTCCTCCTGAGTTTCCTTAGCGTACTGATTGAGCCGAGCTTCCCTTCGTTTCGCAGACTCTCTGTTTAATCTCTCCCTCCTCTGTTCGGGAGTTTCGCTGGCATATAACGAGAGCCTCTTCATTCTCCTCCTCTCTGCTTCACGATCTAATCTTTTCCTCCTGTCGTCAGGCGTTTCATTGTACATTCTGTATTCCCTTTTCCTCGCTGCTTCCGCATCCAACCTTTTCCTTCTTTGCTCCGGTGTTTCATAATACATTCTCATTTCTCGCCTCTTCGCCGCCTCTTTCGCCAGCCTCTGCTGTCGTTGCTCTTCGCTCTCTTGCTCGTACAACTTTTTTCTCTTCTCCCTCATACACTCCGCTTTCCTCCGCAGTTTCTCCTTGTAATCCTGCAATGATTTTATCTTCAATTGCCTCTTTGATCTCTCGGATTTACCTTCCTTAGCTTTTAAGCTATCGACAACCTCCACTGTTTGGTCCCTTCGTTTCGTTAGTGGTGTTATCGTAGCTTCAATGTCAGTAGGTACTTCTACTTCCCTCTCAATAGAATCTCTGGGCACGCTCGTCGGAAGATCACTCTCGTTATCGACATTGCACAACCACTCTGTAGCATAGACTGCTTCTTGATCTAATTCGTCCTCCTTTTTTATATTAAGATTCAGCCCTAACAGCTCACCCGGTATAGTAACCGTGGAGATACTATAATTAGCAGTTTCTATCTGTTGGTTCTGGTCAATAAAAACTTCGGAAATTTCATTTGTCGGCTTCCGTATTTCTATATTTATGTTTTCATAGTCCAGATTCTGCAAATACATCGAACCGCTCAAAACGCTATTAATGGTGCAGGCTTCATTTTCTTGCACGGCGTTCAACGTACAGTCCAAATTGCTCAAGCAGTTCGAGCTCTGTAAATAATCTTTATTATTTGTACTCGACTCCTTCTTTTCAGTCACCGCGCTGTATCCTTTATTTCCTTTGATTTCAATGGAGCAGAAGTGTTGAGCTGCGTTAATTATTTCCACATCGCTGAAATCTGTCTCACGTTCGCCACCTTCTTGTTTAATGTATACAGGTATAAAGTCTATGGAACAATCTCTTATTTGTACACTGGTTTCAATTAATTCCATGACCTTATGATCCAATAAACAGCAGTGGATACTGAAATTGCCAAAAAAGCATACATGTTGAAAGTGAATTAAGTCAGTTCATTGCAGCAGAATTCTAAAGCTAAATTATTAAAATAGACTGTAGGATTCACATTGCGAAGCTTCAGAGATAGATAACTTTTATTCGGTACAAGAGATACATTTTATTAGTTACTAACAAATACATCCTTACTTTCATTCTTATCAGGATACATTATAATAAGACATGATTACTCGTTTATTTTCCAAGAGATCGATAGAATGAATCTTTATTCGTTATGCTTAATTTAATAGAAGTTTCAATAATGCCTAACTCTGCGATAGTTGAACGAACTATTGTAGCATGCAAATAACACGAATACTATTGGGGAGAGTATACATATTAATTAGGGGAAAGACTAGCTGCGGATACGTAAATTTTTCGTCAGGACGAAATAGTGGAATTATAGCTTTATTTCGATGAAAGCGTTAAGATGATTTGGTGGCGATTTATACGGGCAAAGTGGCAGTCGAAAAATAAATTTCACCTGTGTGTATCGTCTGCTTATGACAGCTGATTAGGGAATGGTAGTTTGAGTGTTTAGAATACGTTCATGCTTGCTGCGGACCGCAGACTCTCAGCCGTTATCCTTTTCTTGTGCGTCACATGTTAATAGAATATAGCGGACAGGTTGAGTCGATATCCATGAACTGGACTTCTTGACTCTATACGAAATTAATTCGCACGTCAAGCTATTTGCCGCTCGTCCATCCACGTCGTTCGACATTAGGTTTATTCGCGCATCGACTGCGCTTACTGCACTTGCGCAAAAAGTGCAAACGACCATTGGCTGATTCCCATGGCTCTGAAAAACTGGTCAATGTTTTTCGTCACGGTCGTTGAAAACCAGCGGACCAATCAGCAAAAATGATTTGAAAAAAAAGATGTCAGCGGCAACGCGCACGCGCGGGATAGCGGTTTCGGCGCGTTACGTTTGAAAAGATATGTGTACATTTGGGAACGTTTCAGCAGAATTCTTTCGAATTTTGTAATGCAACAGGATTTTAATATCGCGGAGAAATTGTTTAGATAAATATAAAAGGATGTCAATGTAGTGTTAGAAAAAATGAATTATATTTAAAAGATAATTCTTCCAAAAGCAAATGACAGTATATGAGTATACTGATTTGAAGAGTACGTATATGTTTTTCGAATTGATTAGAATTGTTCAAGATTAAAGTTCTTATTTCCAAAAATTGTAATTTAAGAAAGGCAACAGTTGCTTTTATTATTCGAGGCTCTGTGAGTCTAACAATAAGATACATTTACATATATTCGCCTGGGACAGCGCTATTTTAAAAAAAATTCAATAGAAAATGTGCGAATAAACAATATATAAAATATTATTCTCAATTTTTTCATCGGATCGATCGAATGACCCGAAAATCTGAAACCTCGATGAAACAAGCCTGCGTCTAAATTCCTGATCAGTACCAAGGGGCGCGAAAACATTCGTGCCCGATATCGCCGATTAAATTCCTCTCCGGATGTACATACGCAGGTACAATCGTAACGTGGCGTATTGTTCCAAGCGTTTCTTTGCGGCCCGCCAATAAATGTCATCGCTTTTGGTGGTAAAAGGGGTACGCGCGTCGCTTACATAGCATTCGAATGCCCCTTCCTCCCGCGCCACTGCCCCTCCCTCCCAAAGTATGAGAATCTTACGTTGACCATGGCGGACGTACAGCGCCGCGGTGCGGCGGGACGGTGCAGGGCCCGTAGATGTTTTTTGTCGGGCACTACGTGCTCTGATAATTAAGACATTTCCATTTAGAGTTGACGTCCGGTGACGTGGATAGCCGCAGCAGGCGCGCGCGCGCGCGGTTTTCGGGGGTCCGCGTTGCAGAAAAACCTAATCCTCCATGCATTGTGTGGATAATTAATGGTGTATGATCGAGGGCTCCGTTCCTGGAACCGACTGAAGATTGACCGCGTAAGAAACGATACGTATACGTATCGACCGCGAGAAAGATTTATTAGTTTCGCGTAATAGCGAGAGGAGCAGGCCAATACCCTTCCCCGATGCCGCGCCGGCATTTACGGAAATAATTGGGAGCTCGTGTTTTGTGTATCCGGCAAGAAGCTCGATTTTCTCGGGGCTCAATTAATCTTCGGTGATCTGACGTTCGCGGATTTTTTTACTCCTTGCCTATGGCCGTTCTACTGCTCCTGTGCGATCTCACTGTACCAATAAGAGCCTCTAGATGGCAACTCGTCACTAATATCATTCGGGGCATCGAGAGCAACAACGGACTAACCCTAGTACATACTCGGTAAACGGAGAAATAGACGATTTAATAACCTCCTCCTTTTTTGAAGTCGGTTGAACAATACGATTTCATCAGCATTTTGTTTTAAAGGCGTTGTTGCCAGTGCAGTCATAATTTTTTGCCATTGATACTATTCGAGATGCTTCCTAATAATGGAGACATAATTCATTTTCTATTTAATTTTAATAAGTGTTGCACACAGGTGTTACCACAAAATTTCAATGCAACAACTGATGTTGTTATGCAATATGGTTTTAAATTGATAAAAAATAATTTTTCTTATTTTATGCCACTTACTCAATTTCCCAAAAATATCTCATTTATTTCTTATTACCACTAAAAAGCCAGTATATATACCTGCTGATGTTTTTTTACATTTTTTCGTTAATATAATTTTTTAGTTAATACAAGCCTGTATATTAATATCAAAAAACGGAGTTAATATAAGCCTGTGTCGATATTGATTAATCCCCAATCACGCGCCGCGTGAGAAACTGCAACCCGCGGTGCACAAGGGCAGGATCGACGAGAACTGTAGCAAGAAATTCGTAATGACACAGCGGTGGATCGAAAATTGTGATTCACGATCGAAATGAAAATATGGTAAAAGAATCATCCGGCCATTAGCTATTTCTCGCGTGTAATCGTGTTAGATGATGGGTTAAGATCGGCGTAGCGTAATTTACGAGGGGGATCCCCGCCGGTTAACCGTGCGTGGTTGCAGCGCCAAATTCGAATGCAGAACGAGTCACGGCGGAATGTTGGCAGGTTCTTTTCCATCCCGGCTTGACAAAATCATTAGGGGACTAAATCCAATAAAGGGGCCTGGGCCCTGCCCGTCCAGGGATCCCGACGTAAGAAAACATTCTCGGTGAGGCGATCGGTTGCATCGTAATCGGCATCAATGATATCTCTACACGACATGGCGCGTCGACAGCTCGGAACTTTATCTACACACGTATTAGCGATGTATTAATACTCTCACCATTTTCGTTAATTCACTCGTTGACAATTCTTTATTTTCCTTGGATTCTGCTCTCGATTTGCTTTTGCTTTAAGTTGTCGTCCCTTCGAATTGTCTTCTTGTGGTAATTTTCAATTTAATTGAAACATTTGAACAGTTATTATCTGTGCCCTGTGAAGAAAGGGAATATAAAGGGTAAGGGGAAGAAACAGGGTATGTCCATTTTTTGTGACTTTGCGATTTATAGCATATTTTGTTGTTACAACTGGGACTACCGAACTGTCGAATCACAAAGGGTTGTAAAGTTCAAATGCCCTCGTAAGGTACCGTTAAAAGTTTGGTATACTTGTTTAAAAACAGGAAATGTCCACTTTATACTGAAACAAAATACGGGAATGTCCCTCACTTTCTGCCTAACTACAAGCTTCCGCCGTCAAGGTAAAACAAGAAATTATTTAAGAAGCAAATTATATAAGAAAATTAAATTTATTAAACCTTGTTCCTTTACTGATGGAGTATTAAAACTTAATTTTCTGATAAAGCTGTTTCGTGATATTTCTTGCCTTTTTCTCTTACCCTTCATGTATCTACAATAATATACATTAATACTGTAATTGTATGGAATTATTTATTTCTAGGGCTTTCAATTTTATTTATAGTGCTTTATTAGCGACATATGTTAGTTTCTTAGATTTAGTTTTTTTTTAATTATCAACGATCTACTGATTTCAAAATGTCACGCCTGTCTGTTCCACGTAATCAGAAATGAAACTCAACGTGGGAACGGTGGCTGACTTTACTAGTGCTGTTCCTTCTTCTCTTTTTGTGCAACGTCTACCTATTAAATTAGCAAGATCAAAAGTCTCAAATAATTCCTTGTCGCGTTTGGCTCGACGCCACGCGCTCATGGGAACCGGTTCTAATGATGTTTGCAAAACACCTCGCGAGCCAAGCAAAAGAAGTCCTAAGCTCGGTTCCTTTTAATTTTTGTAACTTCTCCATCGACCAAATCGGACTCAACGTATGACGTAACTAGTGATGTCTATTTTTCTCGCATCGCATTCGGTAACTACAATTTCGATCGATTACTTGCACGCAACGTTTTCGTTATCCCCAGAATAACATTTATATTTGCTATTAACAATTATGACTTTTATATGTAGCATAAAATCGATAATTTAGGGGTTCTTTAAAAATGTATTTACCTCGGACGAAAACAACCTTTCACAATTTATAAAGGATTTCTAATTTTCTATCTGTCGTATGCAGAATTGTAGTTATTATAAGAAGAATAAAAAAAAAGAAGAATATAAAAAGTGAAACTGGTATTTCTATGTTGCAAGAAATGAAAGCATATCTACAATAAAAACTCCATTTTCAAAAGAGTAACTGAAAACGTAACGTAGGGGACATTTGGACCAAGTGGCTACTACAGAATTTACAAAAGCGAAATCCACTCGAATGAATTACCGCAGAAAATAAATATCAAATTATAAAATGCGTATACAAAGGATTCAGCGATCCGACGCTAGCAAAACTCACTCAATCATTTCCCAAAATCCACAAACTACCCCCTGAAGCCATGCTCCCAGAGTGTAGCGCCTGATCCAAGAAGCCTCGAGACAGAGAATTGTCCAGGCGGGGGCAGGCATTTAAAAAATCTGCCCGAAACGACACTCTTTTAACGAGTCGGACGTGGATCGGCCTGGAAACAGGAATCACATGGAGGAGATCGACCGGACGAGCGGAATTGGCCCTGGAGGCTCCGCTTGATGTATGATCGGCGCAGAAATGGCTGTCGTCGCGAGGCCGCGTCCCGATAAATCTCCCGGCTTTTTATCCGCGGACGGACTTGTCGTTCGCGTATAAATGTATCGTTTTCATCAATATTTATGTCGGGGGAGGGAGGGGCGGACCAATTGGACCGAAGTTGTGCTGGCTTGGTACAGCGGAACGTCGTCGTCGGGAACGGCTTCGCCTCTCCTTCTGATAATAAAGATATCCATTATACCCGCCGGCTTCTTCTTCCACGGCCGAACATTTCGTTTTGCCGGGGCTCGGTGCCTCCTCCCGTCTCCCGGCCGTTGCGGATTCTACCACCCTTTTCAACGCACTCGCCCCGCCGCACGATGAATATATGCATCCCGCCGATAGACGCGGTCCCCCAACAACGGCTACGCCCGTGTGCGCTGTTAATTGCACGGGAGACCTGGCTTTTGCATACCGCGGCCTCGATCCTCGGTCACGTCGCGATTGGACGACCGTCTAGCGGTGTGGCGGCAGCGATGCGAAATGATGAGATGGACCGCTATTAACTGTCGCAGGAATCGAGGCCCTATTCGTTCCCCATGATACGTTTCGTTCCTTTCGGAAGTACTTTTGGTAATCTGGCCTACTTCTTTAGAGGCTGAATTTTTCGTAAGTACATATAGTTGAAATTGACTTCTTTTTCATTAATTACGTTAAAATTTTTAGTTGGACGAGGTAAATTTTTCGTAAATTTTGTTTAAATTCCTATTTTAATTGATTGTTAAAATTTCTAGTTAGAGGAGCTAAATTTGTTGTAAATTTTGTTGAAATTCCTATTTTAATTGATTGTTAAAATTTCTAGTTAGAGGAGCTAAATTTGTTGTAAATTTTGTTGAAATTCCTATTTTAATTGATTGTTAAAATTTCTAGTCGAAGGAGCTAAATTGTTTGTAAATTTTGTTGAAATTCCTATTTTAATTGATTGTTAAAATTTCTAGTTGAAGGAGCTAAATTGTTTGTAAATTTTGTTGAAATTAAATTATAGTGTAATTCATTTCCTATAAATTTTTAGTTGGAGGAGCCAAATTTGTCGTAAATTTTGTTGAAATTAAAATCTATTTATTTCTATTAGGTTAAAATTTTCAGTTGTAGGAACTAAATTTTGTACTTTCTGTTCTATTTGTAGTACATATCTGTATCCTTAAATTCGATTTCCGGTGGCATCCTTTATGGAGTAACTAAGATTTTATTAGATAGAATGGTTGTAGAAGTGTTAAGGGATTGAACGTGGGTCCTTTATAAATTGAAATCAACCTGGTCTAAATAAAGGTTCACATCCTAGGCACACGAGTGTAATATTCGTTGCCAAAGGGATTTTCCGTCTGACCAACCATTTAGGAAATAATTTCTGCATGCAGGGACTGAATTAGTGTATAGTGTAATTTGAGTAAATCTCTATGGGTTTTTATACAATTTTGCACAGATATTCTTAACCGTATTCTCTATCGCCCGACCGCCAAATTTTTCCATTGTTTGAAAAATAACAAAATAACTACACTTTGAAGCAAAAAGCTCATTTTACTGTGCAAGAAAATGGACTTTATTTAGGCATAAGTCAGGTAAAAATTAAAATATCGAAAAAAATATTTGAAAAAAAATGAATATATTATTCAAAGATGCCTCTATCTTCATTGAAAAATTTTATCGATAAAAGTGTTTTCGTCGCTTAGAAATAATTTCCCAAAAATGCGATATTTCGTGACCTTAAAGTCATCATTCACTTTTAATTTCAAATAACAATTTGATAAACATCATCCGCGATATGTCGCATAGTTTCTCTTTACCAAAACACTCCAAATGTTTTGCGGAATAGCGCCAGGCCAAGTACGCAGCCACGTACCTACTAACGAGTTCGTTAGCCGCAAAAACTGACTTTAGTTAGATGAATAAAAAGCAGGCCTGATAGGCGGGGCCCTCGCAGACGAATGTCGGTTTATTTATCCGCGCGTCGTGTCGCAAGTAACAACGAAGGTAATAGAAACCGCAACAATACTGATCACCGATAGTATTGTGCGGGCATACATCTTTGTTACTCACAATACTGTAACGAGGCTGATCATACCGCGCGTCGACGCGAAATAATTTGTACGAGTCAGTAACTGTATTGCACAGTGTCGTGGTGATTTGCACGGGAGTACAAGCAATCAGAGGGGAATCAAAGCACTGACAGTGGCTTTCTTCGTACTGTCTTTCGATTGAGATTGATGCTCCCTTATTGATCATATTCGAGACACTCGGCTATAATTGAAATAGAATTACGGCGAGGTAAGAGAATCTAAAGGCAACTTCGTCAAGTTGGAATTCCTAGCTGGCAGCTTTTATATTTCTTGAACGCTGAGACGGTTAATTCGCTTCGTCCAACGTTGAATTCTTCGCTAATTAGTTAGGAATTGAGGTTGCTGTACCGTGTTCAGTGACGTGGGAGAGAAATAGATTGGATGGGTAGATATTATATTACGGAAAGCGAGTATTCAGGGTAGGATAGTACAGCAGAAAGTATTTGGGGCAGTATAGTATTAAGGAAAGTATTTATACACGGAGGATTTTTCGTAGAGATTGTTGCAACTTTTGTTGTTCTTGGAAGGTTAGGCAAAACCCAAAGCAATCGGAGGCTGACACCTGGGATATTCTCCTTGTAAGTGTCATCGCTCTTATTAGTACAACGCATGAACAGTATAAAATAATATAACGAATGTGCTGATGCTGATTAAATGTTGTTCATGCGTTCTCCTGACAAGTGAAAAATAATTACAAATTAAATTTTTTTAAAATTTTTAAGTACCTACATACATATTTATTATGGTAGTATTTTGAACCTTTAGATGTGTTCCTCCAACTGCATTGGATAGGTATATAGAGTTTTTTATAACAGTAAACGCAAAATATTATTTTACGAGAAACACCATGCGAGTGACTCACACCATTATAAATCTCAGCCCTCTGTAATATACTTACCCTTATCTATCCACGACTCGCGCATGATCTAACATTGTTCGGCTCCGACTTTCTCAGTCGCAGAGTTCGGATCAAACAGTCGACCACTGAATAACTCTCAGTTACCCCTCAGTTTATCCTTGTGTCCATTACACCTCCACTTACAATCAAATGTGCTTTCTCACTTCAAAAGAGCAGGGTGATTCGCGCAATCCTCTCCGGACGTACCACAGCAAAGAATCGGTGAAACTCAGCGACCCACCCCAACATTAATTTGCATTTCGCCGCCGCCGACAGCACAACACTCTCTCACGACGCAAACGCTACCAGCAATTGGCACATCTGAATTTCTAACGAAGCCAATTCGCCTACGACCACCAGCGTCTCAATTTCTCGGCACCGTGCGAAGTTGCGTGACGGCGAGTCGCACTGAAACAGGGGAGGGGGGATGGCTCGCGAGGGGCGAGAAGAATGGAGCGTATGGTGCCGCAGATAGACCGAACCGTTGAATAGAGGAGAAGAAAGTTGTGTGTACCGCTGAAAAGGCCGTGGAGATCGCCGTGCGCGTTTCTATCTTCCCCTCCATCCCTCCCCGCGGCACCCCGCTGGACACGTTTCTTTCGATTTTTCGACAGACGAGCGTCTCGCTTTCATCGGAACGCCACTGTCTCCCCGCTGACACAATGCCGCCCGGCATTAGAAGATAATAATATAGGAGCTGGTCGTTCTCGACACCCCGTGTTCGCCGCGAAAGGTGATTGCACAGGATTTAAGAAGGTGTGCGAGGAAGCCCCGCTCTTCTTCGTCATCGCCGTCTCCGTCTCGCGTGCCGGTTCTCTTCCCTCTCTCCTTCCTTCCTTCCATCGCCTCATCGCCCTACCCTGGCTCCCTCTCTGTCACTCGTCACGCGCCTCGGATGCGGTTTCGTGTCTCGTGTGTGGAAGGCCACTGTCACGGTGGTTTCTCGGATGATCCGCTATATACATACTCGCCGCGAATTGGGCCCCCTTCGGCCTCGCTGCATTATATTTGGCGGCTCATCACGATAGACGTCGCCGGCGGGACACGCATTCTCTGTTCCTGGTAAGTTCTGTAAACAGGCCGTCCGTTCCCGATTGATTGAAGGGACCCAAGCGTGGAGAGCCGTTCTTGATTCAATCAGAGGCCCGTGGGACGAGCGCAGCCTGAGATTTTGTCGGAAACTGGCCAACTATGTGCCAACTGTGCCGGGGCTCTCTCGTGTTAGGATCTAGGGGGAGCGTGTAGAGTGATTATATTGTACCCACACAGCACTATGACATTGTAGCAACTTTTCTGCAATGATGCGGTGCAAGATTGCAATGTTACCACATAACATTGCAGAGACGCTGCAGGTTCAGTCCTATGCCCGCCTTCGCAATATTGCAGGTGTGTATTTTTGCAAAGTTGCGGCAACATTACAAATATGTAGTCCTGCAACGTTCCGGCAACGATTCTGCAACGAAACGGCAAAATTCTGGTAATAATCCTGCAATTCTTCGGCAATATTGCAGTGGGAGATTGTAATGTTGCATCGCATCATTGCAGAAAAGTTGTAGGTTCACTCCTATGTCCGCCTGTGCAATATTGCAGGAGTATATTTTTGCAAAATTGCGGCAACATTATTGTGCATTATTGCAGCATCGTTCCTGATATAATGTAATGCAACCTGCAATAACACAATATTGCAATGCAATCTGCAATAACACAATATTGCAATGCAATCTGCAATAACACAATATTGCAATGCAACATGCAATAACACAATATTGCAATGCAATCTGCAATCACAATATTGCAATGCAATCTGCAATAACATAATATTGCAATGCAATCTGCAATAACACAATATTGCAATGCAATCTGCAATAACACAATATTGCAATGCAATCTGCAATAACACAATATTGCAATGCAATCTGAAATAACACAATATTGCAATGCAATCTGCAATAACACAATATTGCAGCAACGTTCCTACAATACTGTTGCAACGAGGTGTGCTGTGTGAGTAGTGATGTACAGTAGAGCCTGCTCTACCTTCCGAACCTACTCTCATTCGAACGTTGGGTTGTCCGAGCAGTGCATTGCATTTTGTGATTAGATGTGCAGTGTGTAGGGCAAAGTGGGGCAAAACCTGTTTAATCCGCTTAACGTTTACTAAGGTCGGTATCATATATATTGGCCGGTGAGTTTCGTGAGGGGTATTCTCCCACCACACCGTTTGTTTGCCTCGGTGCTCCTTTTCTCAACGTTTTGTGACTCGCTCTCGCCTTCGCAGAACAAGAGTGAGCCAGAAGTGGTGGGGATTGTGCCAAGATTCTGACGTGTAGGCCAAACCGAGCTGTCAGCGTAGAAATACACACATCAGAATAGGTGTGCGTTAGCAACGAAAAAATTCAGAAACTTTATTGGTCAGAACATCGATTCTTTCTCGATAGGTTCATCTCGTATTGGTCTACGCATAGCTTCGTAACGCACACAACTATTACATGAAGGACAACTAACAACCAAATGGCTAAGTTCAGGCAGAGCCGAGCAGCGTTCCGTTTACCCCACCATACCCTGCGGGGGCCGTGCAACTCCAACTGACAAATCAGCGATCGTCAGATGGTGGTGGCTGATTTCTCCTCGATCGCTGTTCGCGAAAACGAATTCACCGGCCAATATATTTGATACCGACCTTAGCTCCATACTATCAGTGAGGCATAGCAATTTCGCTCTAAGATTGTCATGAATTAATAATACAAATTGCAAAAGAATGTATATTTAAAAAATAAGATGTTTTAATGGAATTTTATTTTCAATACAGTATTGCCTCCGTATCTGCCCAGTTTGGTGTACACGGTGTGGGCTTTTCGCTATCCCCACCACTTCCGTCTCACTCTTGACCGCCGAAAGCGAGAGCGTGATGGAACGAAAGCGAGCAAGACACGGTCGCGCAGGCGCAGCGTTCCATCTCGCTCCCCGCTTCGGCCAAAAGAAGCGAGAATCGAACACTCGGAATTAGGGCTCTGTTCACGCTGACGGCTCAACGCCGGTCCCGACCAGCGGGCAGGTACGGAGACAATACTGTACCATTTTCCTCTAAAAAGTACTATACTCTTTCACAATGTAGATAGATTTTTTATCACATTTGGCCGTAAAGTAGGCTACTATATTTTCCTGAAAAAGAGTTGGCAACCCTAATTATTACTGTGCAATCAACACAACTTCTTGCTTTTCAGAGCTACACAAAATAATTTAAGAAACAATGCAATTGTCAGCTGAGAAAATTAATTATTTAATAGCAATTTTAAATAGTCATAACATTCTTTTATCTAAAGTGTGTAACGTTTACTACCACCACACTATCATGCGTTAGGCATAGCTATTTCGCTCTAAGATCGTCTTAATGATGTTTGTCCTCTCTTTGATTCATGCCTCGACATGCATAAACTCTGTTGCGAGCTTCTTAAAGCATGACGGCTCTTCGTTATTTGGACATGATGTAAAGTGTGTCGTTTATAGTCGTAAAGCGCTACCCTATCCGCGATGGCAGGTACATGCGATTAATATACGGCAATCCTGACTTCCGTCTTTGATTCTCGCTACTTGAACCCACCGGACAATGCACTTACAAATACACACGCTGCCTTGTTGCATTCATAAAAGAAGTAAAGTCACGGGAAAATAGATCTTCGTGTACCTTGCCCTTCCATTATTAATAACATCACTTAATGTTTAAGAATAATATCCTCCAGCCAAAACGCTGGAAAAATACCGCAATTTTTATGAATTAAAAAATAAGAAACAGAACAACATACAATAAAAAACTTTTTCGACTTTATTACTACATATTTGAAGGTACATATAGCTTCGTATTCGCGAGTTAAAAATTGGCGCGCAAAAGCTGTCTCGTAGCTAATACCTTTTATTAGCTTTTACTGTGTTTTATTTAGCTGCCCGCTGGAGCCACCGTTTTGATCCCCTCGGATGAAGTGATACGTATACTGTGTAATAAATTATATCCCCAGCGGTGGTGGGTAGCCACGTAGCAGGGGCGAGCCCTTCCCCGGTTCCGACGGGCATGAAACAAGATTTGCTATTAGGAGAAACACGCGCCATTCACTCCCCTTATCGTCGCACGCCGCGCACATTTATTTGCGATTTTTTTGCTGCCTCATGGGCTTCGAGGCTTTTAGCTGAACGTATTATTCGGTAAGCCCGTCTTACACGCGGACATAATTCTTCGGGCAAAATTCATCGCGAAAGAGATACCGTGTGTTTAATTCAATATTTATTTACATTTGGAGCCACGTTCTCCCCCTTCGGCCTGTCGTTTATTTATTTATTTATCATGACTTTCGCGATTCTGCTCGCCTTTGATGGAAGATCGATCGTTCGTCTTAGAATATTTTGTATTGTATACAGTTTGAAATCATGGTAATTACCTATGTCCTTTAGGGTTTCGTCACCGATTTAGTATGGCTCATAACGAGCTACTACATTCTTGATATACGTAGATAGTCATGTAATGGTATAATAGTTTCTTTATTTTAAAAACAACTTAGGTACCGTTCCGTCCTTGCACATCATTTCCTTCGATAGAAGACAGGTATAACGGGGCATAGTATAATAATGGTAGAAGATACCAACCACATAAATATATACACTTTGTAAATGCTGCAATTGTGGTTTTTGTCTCTAAAAATATCTGTGAACATTGTCACGTAACGGCGATAAACTTGAATTCCACACGTTGAAGAAACATTCACCACACCACTAATACACCATGTAAATACTTGTGAGATATCAGAAAGGTGTATTGCATACAGGGTGTTCACGAACTTTTGGTAAAAACTCAATACATACATACAGAGTGCAATTAAAACAGTATCAACTTGCTCGTTTACACAATCATTTGCCTAAAATTTTGTGTATTTGGAAAAAGGGACGAAAAGTTAAAGTTACATTAAAGAGGAAGAAAAAAGTAATTAAAGATTTTAATTTCACCAGATAAATTAGTAGTATGATTCCCGTTTCTTCAATTCGCACTTAAGGGTTAATCTTTAACGGTTGCAAAAAATCGAACACTTTTTATTTTCTATGAAATGATAATTTGGACTTTTAAAAATAGTGAGAAAAGGGTCTCATTTGAAAATTCTCGAAGCTACATATACATTTCAACATGGTGTCACTACTTAATTCAAAAACCGTTCAACCAAATTTAATGGAATTTGGGACACGAATTCTCAATGACATTGTACGACATAAGACATATTTATAATTAGTTCTCACGATATTTAAGAGGAAGGTCACCAAAAGGTCCATTTCTTCTTTAAAACACTATAATTTCAACAATCTTTTGAATTTCTAACAACCCTTACGCCGTGCGATACAAAATACACATAAAAATAAGAAGACTACTGAAATTTTGATTTTCAATTACTGAAGTAGTCGTAATCACTCTCACCAGCGTACCATGCGATCCACTAAATTGATGGGAATAACTCTATTTTTACCGTCATAAATAAATACAGACATTTAAAAAAAATTATTCGTTAAAATTCAGGAAATGCTTTACACGTAGCACAAACTATTCTGTTACATGTACAAATTACGTTATCGCTTAGTAAATCTTGGATGCTCCCGGACAAAGTCGAGAAAGATGCGAACGACGAGAAATTTCTGGCAAATTACAGGATCTCTGTGCTGGTCATTAATGTTCCTAATATTTCACGTGACCCGTGCAAGTCGCAGGCGTGTATATTATTGCGAAGTTTCCCGATGTGTAGCTGCCTACCATAAGTCATCAGAACAATGCTTCCACGGCCACCATAGGTATTATTTGCTCCACCTCCGTGCTCGAAGTATGATCTATACGCTCGAATAGTCTGGCTCTTACTTATTACTTGTTGCGAACATGCACGTCGCTAAGAAATTAAGTTGCTGTGAAGTATCACCTTGGTGAACTGTTCGATTAAAAATAGTTAATTTTTATCCAGTGGCTGCTTTATCTTTTCCAAATTCTCTTTCCGAAATCTATAGCACTAGACTCGTAAAGGGGACATTATTAAGCTCATCTGCGTTTTGGGTATTGCATTCTATTTTACCTAAATACAAAGGTAACAAAAAATGGCCATAATAAAAATAGAAAGCTTGATTTTTATAATTTTTTATATTATTAGAAATATAGATATCAATGCAGATGGTCATGCAATCATGGTTTAATATTGATCTTTAATAATTCTAAACTTTCTGCGTTTAACTACCATCCTGATACCTTGCATTGATTTGTTATAACGGTAAAAATTTCTTAGATTGCTAGGATCATTGCAATCCGACGACGATAGGGCGGCTTTGCCTTCGTAATTTAAGCTAGAATTAAAGCACAACGCGCGATCCCGCAGTTACGAGCGTTAGTGGATCGTTTAACGATTGTCATTAATAACAACATACTTATTTTTGTTTAACGTGGCCGGGACTACGCGTAAATTAGGAGGCGCACACTGGGGTGGAGTTACGACGCTGGAAATATGAATCATTCCCCGGCACAGGTACTGTTACCGCTTTATTCCTACCGTACAGTTAATTAATGCCCAGCGATCCCGCGGATATCGTCGTGGGTCATTGACCTTGGACCTCAACAACTTCATTGCATTTCATTTTTTTCTTCCCGACACCTAATTAGAAGCTAGTCGCTCTCGGGTCCCATAGAAATTTGTTTCGTTTGCCGGTCGATTACCCTTGTAACAATTAATTCGTCGAGCGCGATCCACGCGGCAACGATTTATTCGAGTTGATTGCATTCCCGAGATGACTGGCGCTTTCTAGCTCGCTATCGCGGCTCCAAGTCGAACGGGTTTATTAAAAATTATCGCGCGGAGTCGAGCATAATGTGCTGCTGTTTAATCGATGAAAAATGGAATCCTGTAGAGCGGCGAACGGTAGATTCTATTTTTTTCTTTTGGTGGAAAAAAAACGCATTTACTGTCCCGCACGGTTTGCTGGGTGGTTCGGAATGCCCCGAGCCGGAATTGGCGCATGTAAAAGTTAGAGGAAACACGTCCGGGTTCACACAGCCATATTTCACGAGGTGAACTCTCGTAAGGGGAGAGGAGGAGCACGTTGAAGATAGGTAAACGTGGCCCTTTACAAGGCTGTGTATATTCTTCAAGCCTTTCGTAAAGATCTCAGACTCCAACGGGGCACGAGCGGGTTCAAAGAAGGGAACAAAGGAAGGGAAGAATAGCTTCTCCAAAAGATTTTGCATATTCTGCATCAAAATTTCTCTTCACCAAAGCTCACGGGATCGATACAAGTTTTATGGTATTAAGGCAACTAAGGAGACAGTTAAATCGCTCGAAAATCAAGTATTTTTGCGAATTAGTAATTCAAAAATTTGAAATGTGGTACTTTTCTATATTGGTTTCTTTATATACACGCAGATCGGGATATTATGATTAAATAGTTTAGGGTGAAGTAAGAATATTGCACCATCGTGAAAATATCAATGTTTTTGGTTCAGCTCTAAAACTTTGGTTTAACGTAATTTATTACAATGAATCAACAATACTACAAAATGAATGGACAGTTTGGAAAAATCTAAATTGCAGATATATGTAGGAATAAACGAACGGTTTTCAGCTTTAAACAGTATTAACTATTGTCAGCGAATAATAACTTGGCAATAAATGCTATTTTTAATTCTTCTATACTCTACTGAAGTGTCTTAGTACTTGTAGAGCCTCCACAAGCCTTGATAACTGCTTTGCATCCGTTGTGCATTCAGTGCGCCAGTGTTTTAAGGAAATCAGTAGTATGTTCTTTATTCCACAGACGATTGTTCGTTTCTTGAAGTTCTTCCTCATTTTTGCGACAGTAAAACAATTTAATGTGGCTACCACATTTGCAATGTATCTACATATTCGATCAACTTTATTTTTAAGCAATTGTACTATTTTATTGGCCACTACTGTATATTTGTATATGACGTTTGACAATCGTGTAATAGTATTGTGCGAATTTATATTATAGAATTGTAAATTCGTGGCAAATCATTTTATAGTAAATGGTTTATTGTTCCCTGATATAGAGTGATTAGAAGTATATATGTATAACTATTTAGGAACACCTTTTGGAAATCGGAGAAGCGAGTGTTCTATATCCTACAAATTGTCTGACTCGTGCCGTCATGATTCTACTTAATCCAGGAAAGGTGCGAGTGACTTTAATCTCACGAGACACATATTTCATTATTTTATTATTTGTTAATTATTCTGTCGTCAGTTTCATGAAACTAGACTCTCATGAGACAAGTTTCATAATATTTCCATTATTTACCTACATTTAGTTGATGCTGAAATTTTTGTCGCGTGATGGAAAAGTTTTATGTTAAATCTCATCGCGGTTTCGCACCTCAGGAGATTGTAAGTAGAAAATGGGTATCATTTCGTAGAAAGTGGGCACGTACGAGATGCGTCTAGAAAAATTGCGGCGGCGTGGAGGCAGACGAATTTCGGTGAACCCGATAAGTTCGAGGAACACATGTGCCGCGTGGTAATGATCATTACCGTGTAATGACCGGACGAATCCATCGGCTTCGATCGGTTCTGTATCTTCGTGGTTCTCAACCCTCCCGTTGCACCGTCTTACGATTTCGCAGAACTGTCATCAAATGACTCGCAAATTGCTTAGGCCTAAATAGTCTCCTAGTCTGATTCCATTTCTCTTATTCCTTTCTCGTTTATCAACATTAATACCTCAGTACGGGTGTATTAAAAATTTACCTCCATTTAAATCTACTTTGTCATTCGATTCAATCACAGCGATCCCATTACTCAGAGTTCCATTCAGCATAGTTTTTGGGGATCGATACATTAACGCTCTCTTTACGTTTCCTTTTATTCATTTTTGCGAATGCAAATAATTTTAGGAAGAAAATATTTTTTAGCTCGTTCCTTAGCATTTTATTAGACCGTGAAAAGGTTGATTAAAAAACAGATTTAGTTCGAACAGAGCACATAGGCCTGAAAGAATTCTCTATATTTATCTCTCTATTAATTCATTCAAAATTAAGTATGAAGATGTACAAACGAATATAAGTCAAAATTCACCTCAAGCTTAAACAGTTCCTTTTTTGCGAATCGAAATTAAAAATAATAGTTTCTTTTAGCACATGTTATCAACTTTCACGTCTAAAATTTAACATCTGATCTTACATAGCACTTTAAATATTCTAAGTGTCTTCTTGACAAGCTAATATGTAATCCCCACTTTTATTCGTAAGCCTTTTCACCAGAGATTTATTGAGCCACATTAATATTCAGTGTGTCTTCACTTCCACCTCATTAAATGTTAGTATTCGATTAAATTAAAAATTTAAAAAAAAAACGACACAAGAGGAACGACACAAATAACTTATTATATCATATTATGTAACCTTCATGTCGAATTCTTACAATATTCCAGAATGATTCGGCGAAGTTTTCATTTTTTGGAAAAGAGATATGTTAGTTTAATCTTTATTTGCAAAATTCGAGTTTTGCAGCACAGAAAATATGTAGCTATGTAAGATTCCGGTATGTAAGTTTTGCGTAATCGTAGTCCAAAGTCAAATCGTTACTTTTCACCCCGTTCTCCTCTACTTTCGTGCGATTTTTGACTAGGCATACAGTGCCCGATATCTTGGTTAAAATAAATCGGACACCAACTATTTTATCAATCATGGAGTTATGAAGACTATTTCATAAGGCCCGTTACGCATTTGCAACCAGTCGCCGGCAACTTGGTCACCGAGAGACCAGAAACCTTTGTTGTTCGCCGCGACCAAGTGCGTACGAACTCATATGTCCCCGTGTACCTCATGGTCGTCGGCAATTTGTCGCAAGCACGTAACGGGGCTAAATCGCACATTTAAGAGCACTGCAATAAACATTTCCAGTACTACTATACCCACACCTCTTATACGCACGCATATATGTACAGTAGGGTGGCTCTTATTTTCGACTTATGAATTTTCTTTGGGGCACCCTTCAGAATAGTTTCAAATAATTAAAAAAATTTGAGTAAAATTTGGGCTCGATCGGATAATGGGAATGTGCGCCTCTGGGCCCTTAAACATTGTAATTATTATTTAACAGCTCGCGAAGTCGATTTTATATAATATCCTCCAAGTTATTGATTAAATAAAAAAATATGTCAAACAGAAGTTATAGATCCGGACAAGGAGCATCTTTTATGTTGTATTATTTTTCCTCGTGCGACAAACGGTTTTCGACAAAAATCCGAAAAACTAAAAAAAATATCGAAAATATAGACTATTATTTCGATATTTTTGCGAATTTCGGTCCCAAATTTTCAGGAAACATTCATGATATATCAAACACTGAAAATAAGAAACAAAATTTTTTATCTTTTTCGCATATTTCGGTATATGCTCCCTTAAATGTTTAAAAAATAGTCCTCGAAAATAAAAATTCCATTTTTTGTTCGCGTTCATAAATAAAATGTGTTCTATAAGCATTTAAACTTTTAAAATTTGAGGAAAAAGTTTCCTTTTTTAGTTTTTCGGACTTTTTTCGAAAACCGTTTGTCGCACGAGAAAAAGTAATACAACATACATAAAAGATGCTCCTCGTCCGGATCTACAACATTTGTTTGACATATTTTTTTATCCAATCAATAAGTCGGAGGATATTATATAAAATCGACCTCGCGAGCTCTTAAATAATAATTTAAATATTTAAAAACCCAGGGGCACTCTTTCCCGTTATCCAATCGAGCTCAAACTCCCAAGAATTTTTTCTTAATTATTTGTAACTATTCTAGCGGGTGCCCCGAAGAAAATCTTGAAAAAAATTCTTACCAAGAGTAAATAAAAACCACCCTAATGTACAGTATGTACACAAATGCCTATCGCCTCCGGGACAGCAGCGTCGTAGGTGCGAAATAACGCAATTCAGAAGACAGCTCTACCGCCAGTTACGGGAGAACCTGTACACAGGGTTAGCCGTCTCAGACGAGTCCCGCGCGCGCGAGTATCGCCGGTTGCATCCGTTGCAGGTACTTCGCAGGGCGATGAAGGTTGAAAAACACTGGCCAATGGGGGTACGTAAACCGGTACGCGTGAAGTTCGCACCTCCGTAAACAGCGGTGCGCTCGCCCTACCGCGCAACACCGCTCGTTAAGCGAATTAAGTAGTTACGGTTTGTTTAATCGAGGCCACGGAGGCCCGAATTAAGTTGTTACCGCGAATTAGCTGATTATACCAAGGGCCACGAGGTGTCGAGTTGATTTGTTGTTGCGAAATATGGCATGAGGTTTGTTTATGCCCGCCACGCCCCCACCCACCCCCCGTCGTCGACCTTATGCTCGTTTACGGCTGACCTTAAAATAAGGTGCACGGGACCGTTCGATCCACGGAACCGTCTCGCGCTCCCTCCTTCACCTCCTTACCTCCCCGTGGCTCGCCGGCCCACCCCTTTCACTCACGCTTCCAATGATGGGGATGGATAATGATTGTCTATAATGCTATGATAACACTCCGCGCGCACGATATATCACTAATTGCAAGAGGCGCCCGGGTCCGCCGCGCCGTACCATTTCGGCCGAAACATGATACACTTTTTTTCCCGCCGCCCGACAGGGTTAAAACTAATATTGACCGTGGCGTATTATGTACTTTCCTCGAGCAGCAGTATCGCGTTTCGATAAGAAGAATTATTAAGCGCCCGGCCCGTGAATTGGTCCATTAACCTTTTCTTACCAGCTCTAGCAAACAATCCCGCGGATTTGTTTGGTTTTGCACAGTGGTGGTCATGTAATGCCGTGTTCTTCGTAAATTGAAATTTTATAAGTGACAAATGAATGCTTGTAGCAGGTAGCGAGAGTTACTCAAACTTGCTCGTTTATTAATTTTAAATGTTGGGTTCTTAGGTGAATTCTAAATTAGCAGATCTATGTCTGTTATAAATTCTCAGATTTTACTATCGCGGAATTAATTTCCAAGGGTTTTTCTTGGAAATTCAGGGGTTTGTAGAGAACTCATTTAATTAATCGTGACATGATTCTCCGATTGAAATGGCCCAAGACTCCAGTCCTACGAATTCCTTCGTAGGACTGGAGTCTCCTGTTAACGAACCCCTGGTAGAGGAAGAGAGAGGGAGAAAGAGAGGAGTAGAAAGAAGGACATCGACGTGTCGTCCCGAAGAGCGGTAAAATGGTTCTCCGTCATTTTCCACGAAAATTACAGTCATCTATGCGCGTAATCCCCTTTATAGCCGTGTTGCATCAAATTATAACTGCAACGGCGCGCGCTTCCAGCACCGTATTTTCTCCGCTTCCCTTTTCTCTGTCCGTCTTGTCCTCGCCTGCCTGCTCTCGCCTCCTCTCGGCCGTGGCCGTCGTTTTCTGCCTTTTTCGCCTCCACGTAGGATACGCGTCCTCGAAGCCTCGTAAAACGGCACATTCCGCCAATCATCGCGGCGCATCGACCAGACACGTAACCCCTCGACCCCAACCCAGACCTAGCTTAACCTACCCCCTAATTCTAACGCTCGATCCACGTGGACACGGCGATAAATCGATAAGTCGTCAGTGTCTGCGAGCTAGCATGCGAATGGCCCCACGGGATCCAGTATGCGACCAAATGAATGCCACGCACGTCTACTTTATCACGCAATCAAATTTTCAACGGAGCGCTGGATATTCGATGCGCCTCGTTTATATTTCGAAGTTCGATATTTTTTGGTTCGGGATATGTAATTAAATTATTAAATTACTATTATTACTACTACTACTACTTTTTAATTATTTAATAATAACCATTATTACTATTTAATTAATTAATAATAATTTTTCTTATTACTATTTAATTCTTTAGTGATTGAATTATTATTAAATTATTCACGTTTAATGTGAATATTTGTATTATATTCTGGTTATTATGAAGAATTAATTATTGGTGGTGCAATTAGAAAGAGGATTTCTTCACAAAAAAGATGAATCAAAAGTGGAGAATGAGGTTTCCATAAATAAGCTTATATTTTTAAGGAAACCAAGGTTGGAGATTTAGACTTGTACACCGAATTCCAAATTGAGGTAGGGTTATTTTAGTTTCACGTCACATCCTGCTCAGTGGGATAACATTTAGATACTAATTAAATTGTACAAATTATCCTTGAAAAGAGCGTATCACAATTAAGCTTACAGAACGTGGTTGTGTGTATATATAATGTTGCTAATAACGAACAGTTTATCACGAAATCGGCTCGCAAGGGTTCAGTGGAACGTAAAGTGGATGTTAAGTCACTCCGTAACCGAATAATTAAAAGCTTCAGAATTTTATAGCAGACACCTGTATTTTAGAGTTTCATAGAGGCACGTTCGGTTAGATTGCGGTGATTATCACGATGATCGCGGTATTGATGGATATTGATTCGTGAATTGCGAACTTTGTACGAACTTGATGGCTGTACGTGGCGATTTGCGCCGATCGATCGATCGCGCGAAGGATTACCCGTGGTTAACGATCGTGCACGGATGATCGCGGGGGTAATTAAAGGCAGTCGATCGGAGCGCGGATACGCTGTAGTCGTGCGTGTAAATTAATTTCCGATGTACGACGAGATGTGGCATATTACTCGCGCGAGTGTTATGAATATACTGCTCGACGAAAAGGAGGGACGTACAATTCGGTGCTTCAGAACACCAAGCATGTTTCAGCTTCGGTGCTTAAAGCTTCTATTTAAGTGGAATTTTTTTATACAAAAATTAGAATAACAATAACTAAGGAAAATATTGAGATGTCTACGATGCTGATTCTTCGTCAACGAATCTTTACAGTTAATTTTGTACTTTCCATCCTTTAGGAAGAATGGAATAAAAACGAAAATAAGCTTCAGGACACTGTATTGTTTATCAATACACTCCACATATCAAGAGCGACAGTCATACTGATTATAAATTTTTTTGGTTTTTTAGTTTCAGACACACGGTTCCTCCAAAATCGACAACGTAGTCCATGCGCCTTTTATTTTACAAAGCATATTACACCCACTTATTTTGGCGCCAGCAAGCATTAAAAAAATATGACAAAAATAATTTTCAATTCTCAAAGCATGTAAATAGAAAAAAACTTCGATTTAGTAAACACATTCTTTTTTTAACAAAAAGAAGTTTCAAACAGCAGTAGGTACTTTATCAAGGCGTCACAGTGGAAACTTGAAAAGATCCCTTAATCTAGGAGTCCATATATAGATTTAATATAATCGATTACCTTTGCAAGTCTCTATATCCTTTATATTACATCCTTAAACGAATTATTCTTAAAAGAGGTTCCCAAGCTTCATAAGCCAAAGTGGTTAAGTATCCCCGCGTGAATCGCGGTCTTCCGTGGTTTGTCCCCCATAACTGGTCTCAATAGAAATTTTTGCACATCGCTCGTTACATCGTTATGGGCTCAAATGTTGAACCGTAATAAAAATGTCTTCGACCCTCATCCCCCCCCCCCCCCTCGCGTCCCTCGAAAAGGCCCGTGGACGTTCTTCAACTCGGAATCTCGGGGATAGAAAAAGCCGGGATGGCACCGGGAGGACGTGCCAACCTGTAATTGTTCTCCGATGTAATTGCCCCCTCGTTTTCTCCCGTTCGTGCTGGAAGACCTGGAAATCCGTGCCCCGTCCCCGCGCCGGCTGAATTCTCAGGAGCCGATTTCGAAACAGGACGTTTATTGCCAGTCGTTTCGCCATTGTGGAACCGCGGACTGTTCGCCAACAGTGATCATTTTCCCCGGCGGAAGCGCAGGTAAAAGTCGGAACTGTACCGCCGGTCCCAGCAGCTTCATTTTCAGGCGTTTAACGAAACGACCCTCGCGCGTTTACGTTATCTCGTGGCACGCTTCTGGCGAATCCCTTAAATCATTTACGAACGCCAGGCCCGTAATCTTCCTCTACAGTAATTGGTGTAAGTTTGCGGTAAGTTAGTCGATGATAGTAGGACACACTTGGAGAAATTCGCACTTGGACTGACCATAATTGAAGAGCCATTGCAGAAAACACTAAAGTGCTAAATTTAAAAAAAAATTCTATCGGAAAATGTTCTTCTGAAAATGGTAATATTATATTATAGAATTTTAATGAAATTTCCCTTTGTAAATAAGTTACCAATAGTGTTAAAAAATGGTACCGCTGCTCATACAGCACACATCATGACGGCAACGTTGCAGGATCGTTGCAGTAACGTTGCTGCGACGTTGCCGTGCAACATTACACGGGGCGGGCATAGAAATATTGCTGCAACGTTGTATCAATGTTGCGTTGCAATATTGCACGGCAACGTTCCAGCAATATTTCTGCAACGTTACTGCAGCGTTTGGCAACGTTTCCACAATGGTGATGCAACGTTGCGCCAGTATTGCGGCAATGTTCCTGCAACGTAGCCGCACCTTTCTTGTAATGTTGCTGCAATGATCCTGCAATGTTGCGGCAACGTTGCTGCAACGAGAGTGTGCTGTATGGGTGGTACGACCAACGCAAATTCTTGTAGAAAACGATGTAAGAGTAAAATTAAGTGATTTACAGTGCAATGCAAAGAATTGAAAATTTTGTGATGCATTTGGGTTACTGTGTACTTAATCAAAACAAATCAAATTCCGTAAATAATTTAAAGTCAGGTATTGTATTCTCTCTCTCCTGAAAAATTTGATTTTTGAAATTATATTTGAAACGGGAGTTGAGGGAATTATTTGCAAATGGAAATTCATTTTACAGCTTTTGTTTTTTGTTCTTTAGAATCTGGAATATTCTAATCGGTTTTATTAAGATGATAAATGAAGTGTGTTTGAATACATTATGAATATTTATCGTATCGAGTTATTCTATCGACTTTGTAAACGTGCACCTGCGTTACATTGCAGAACGCTGTAAAGTATCATTATATATTTAACCAGTGTTATTTAACTGCTATCGCTTGCATCTACGTATGAGTTATATTAACGTTACTCTATACTTTCTAAAGCGTTATGGCTGGAGAACCATCAGCACTTTAAATTTATTGAATCCATGCGCCTGTAGACGATGAGTTGCGAGACTGCATCGATTTCAGAAAGATATTATACGTGTTGGTGTTGGTGCATGATTTCTGTAAATTAGAAAAATGTAAACGCAAAATTGCCTGTGATGACTGTGATTTCGTAGAAAGTACGAATTCAAATTACACGCCGCAAGCTAAATTATCGCAAGAAAGTAGAATAGTAGATGAAAATTTGTAAACCGACAAATTATTGGAAAGGTTGCACTGTACATAATACATCACACGATAAATTCCAAGTTCCTTGTCCTCTTAATACCAGGCAGAAGTTACAAACTTAAACTGCCTATGTTTTTCAAACAAATTCGAAAACAGCAAAACGATGACTTAAACCCCCTGAAATTTCGCCTAAGCTACTCGGGGTAACTTGCCCCATATTTCCCTCTCATCGAGATCCCTGACATCAGAATCAACCTCACAAAACTCAATAACAAATCATTAAATAACCACCGGTCACCCTCCAAAGTTTCAAGTGCCCCTTGGAAAATTCGCGATACGGACAGGACCTAAGGACGGCGCAGCGAGTGTCCCGCGCGGGCAGGCTGACCAAGAAGAAACGAAAGGATCGGCGGTACCGGTGGATCCAGGATCGGAGCCCCGTGGCTGCGGATCCGTAATCGGACGGAAGACGAAGTGTCACGTCCACGAATGAGCGACAACGACACGTACTGGCCGGCAAAAGGACCGAGACGACGGAGAACGGCGGCGAGGGAGGGGGAGGGAGGAGAAGGCGTGAGAGGCGACGAAGGACGGAGAAAGACGGAGGGCTGGCGAACTTGGTTCACGAGACAAAGAGACCGATCGAGGTTAAAGAGAGCAACGGGAAGGAGCGAAAAAGGGTTGAGAATAAAAGGAAGGGAGGGGTAGGAGACACCGGGGCTCGGGGCGGAGGGGACACGAGGAGAGAGAAAGGTTGAAAGGGGGGGTGGGAGGGAGGCTGTAGAGATCGGAGAAAACTGACGACGAGGGAGTAGAAGAGAATCGAGGGAGGAAGGGGGTCCCAGAAGCTGAATCGAGAGAAGAGTTCGATACGTTTATGGAGAGGTTCGAAGTCGAGGAATAAGGGCCGGGAACATAATTATCCGCCAAGTCAAGGAACCCAAAGGCCGCGGATAGAGAGAGGAGCAGAACGGGCGGGAAGACAGCGGAGGAAGGAGCACGTGTGACAGAGAGAAAAACGGAGGGACGGGAGAGGGAGGGCAGGTAGTGGGACAGGGAGTCGCAAAGAGAATCTTATTCTTTGGTGCGGCTGGAATCCGAAATGTTCGGGGGGCGCATTATCTTCTTGCCGCGGCCAGTCAGCGCCACTCGCGGATTCCACGGTACGGCCGCGCGTACACCTATACAACCCTGGGTATCCCTGTACGACCGTTGCCGTTACAAGTGTGTTACATTTAAGGAATTAAATTGGATTAGTGTACAGGGTGTACCGTAAACCGCGAGCGCGCCTTTCGCTGGTGAAGCCAGCGCCGCTGAAATAAAGATCTGACCCTGTTTCCGAGTTGCCGGCCTTTCTTCTGCCTTCCCGGTGTTTGCTGAGAGCGGAGGCAATGGGACTGATTCCGGGGAGGCATTTGCAGCGGACGCTTGGCGTCTTGTATATTTGTAAACACTTTCGTGGCGTTTAAGCGGTTGGGTTGATTCTTTGGTCGGTGGTAGCTGGTGTAGGAAATGCTTGAAAAGCGGTATTCTAAGTGAACCGGACTTGGGTTCAGAAGCATTGCTGGAAGAAGTAGGGGAATAGTGTTTTGATAGAAAGAGGTGGGGAGATTTCGGGAGGGAAATATATTGACATATTTTGCTGTTGGAAGTGTAGAGTAGACTTTTGAGACTCATGGACGAATTCATGTATGTTTCATCTCCTACTTTTTTTCAACTAGGGCTATCTTTGTTAACTGATATCAACAGTGACCTATAGAGTATATCTTATTTCGCGTGAAAAAGCCTTTACTATTTAGAGTTCTTTTTAAAGAAACATGGAGGCAACGTTGATATCTGCGCACAATAGGGTGGAGCGAAACTATACAGGCGAAAATTTAAATTTGAATTTTTGAGTTGGCCTGGGTGCGGGATAGTTGTCTTTTGATTAACAAAACACAACTGTAAAAAGATTTTGGAAAAATATTCATGTCTGCAGGTTCTTTTTTCTCTTGAAAATGTAAAAAATAAGATTCACAATGTCATTTTCTACATTTTTAAGAGGAAAAGGAACCTGCAGACATGAATATTTTTCCAAATATTTTTTACAGTTGTGTTTGGTTAATTAAAAAACAACTACCCCGCACCTAGGCCCATTGAAAATTCAAATTTAAATTTTTACCTATATAGGTTCGCTCCGTCTTATTCCACAAGGTAATCTGGAAAAACGTTCAAATTTGTTGGACCTATTTTGTGACATGTGTGACGCACATAATTTTTATAAAAAGTCACCGTGGGTGGAAGAGTTTAAAAAGCAGTTAGGAGAAGAGTAGATGAAGCAAAAGGATGGAAAACAAGTAGTGTTTCGTCGAGGTGAACATAAGAAGCAGCACGAGTTATAAACCGTGTCAGGCTGGCGTCGCGCCATATTCCAAGGCAGATAGCCACGGACTTTTTGTCGTCCCCCGCTGCAAGGTGAGAAATTGAAAAGTGGCTGTCCGCTGGGTAATTAAGATTTCGGCTCTTTGTACCCCTTAGGATCGGTTTAACGTTGATCCCGGACCATGCCCCGTGATTCTTTAAAAAAAAAACATTAAAATTTCCTTTCAATATGCCCCGGAGTAAAAGGCCTGCTTGGAAGCGTCTTATAATAAGCGCCATTATCTAACTTGTATTCGCTTTAACGTATAGATTGCTCTCGTTTTTCACACTCATCAAACGTGTGTTTCTATAACGCAGGCATCATCGGGGTAATTGGGGATAATTAAAAGTTTTCTCAAACAAAATTTTTAGGAACACCTCTATACCTACTAATTTTAACAATGTGAACATCTGTTCTAAGTTCTAACATTATTTTATAATTATAGCTGCCTCGTCTTTTTTAAGTAAGTTCATTCTCTTTAGTATAAATAAAACGAGATGGGTTGCAGAGACTCGTTTAAAAATAAGTATTTTCTAAAAATTATGATTCATTTCAAGATACAGAGAGATTTCATAGAGTGGGGTGGAGAGGGG
Organism: Andrena minutula; assembly: GCA_929113495.1. Taxonomy (NCBI): domain Eukaryota; kingdom Metazoa; phylum Arthropoda; class Insecta; order Hymenoptera; family Andrenidae; genus Andrena; species Andrena minutula. The sequence continues at coordinate 45,217,717 of OV815994.1, forward strand.
GGGGGGGCAACAGATTTTGAAACGTTTAATATAAGATTACTTCCTACCTTGTATAGTCTCATATATTACACCTAGTGGAAAAAAATGATTACAATGAATGTTCGATGTTTTTTCAAAGTTTGTAGTTTATATAAAACAGCCATTAAATTTTTATTTAAACTTTTTTGTGTCTACTATAATTTTCAAGATATACAGGAGAGTAGGAAAACAAACATTAACCTTTAAGGGGTACTTTTATCTTGAAAAACCAAAATATAGCAAAAATGAAAAATTGTCTGATCTTCTATTCCCTAGTTGGACTAATATTTTTTATCCGATTGTACAATCTCCAAACACATATGAAGGGTAAGGGGGAAAACAAGAAACGTCACAAAACGTCAACCATTAAAGAAACAAGGTAATACAATGAATTTACTTTTCTTATATAATTTTCTTCTTAAATCATTTCGTGTTTTACATTAACGACAGAAGCTTATAGTTAGGCAACGAGTGGAGACATTCCTTATTTTGTCCCAGTGCAGAGTGGACATTTCTTGTTTTTAAACAAGTGTACCAAATCTTCAACGTTATCTTACGGGGGCATTTGAGGTTTATAATCCTATGTGATTCGACAGTTCTTTAGTCCCAGTTGCCACCAACAAAATACACAAAATCACGAAAAATGGACATTCCCAGTTTTCCTCCTTACCCTTAATATTACACGTTTCACCTCCTCGAGTTAAACACCTCGTTCAGAACTTACATTAGCAATCATTTACCAATAACATTGCGGTTAGAGCGACACCTCTGAATCGGCCCTCAATTCGGGCTCAATACGCCTGTTCCGAAAAAGTGAATACGACGACCGGCAGGTTGACCCGGTGAACGAATCCGAAGGAAATATATCGCGGAAAGAGTGCCGATTCCGTAGTGGTAACGAGTGGAGATGGCCGAGAACATCGGCGGTGCCACTTCAAAGCGGGAATCCCGCGCAATCAGATTCTCTTGCCCTCCCTGCTCGCTTGAAAAACCGAGCGAGGGGCTACCACCTCTTTGGCTCTTCCTTCTTCTGTCCTCTCTTTGGGCTGCCCGTTCGCGAGGATACTCGAAGCCAGCCACATCGAGTAACGATCATCTAGCGACCGTCTCGGGCAATCTCGACGATAACCGATCTCCTTTAATGCTACCGTCCCTCATATTTCCACAATTCCCGCGCCTACTTGGCGAATAGTCGGCACCCGTTGCCAGTCAGCACCTGCAACGTGGCTAAACCGACTACTACTATATAGACATTCGGTCGGTTCGACCTTGTTCCCGTGTCCACAGAGCGGTTTTTACGTTGCACCAGTTTTTCACCGGCGTTTACGGAAAGTGGTGCCGGTAATTTTCGGCACGCACTGCTTTTAAAGAGAGAGGACGGCGAACAGTGTCTATTGAGCGGTGGTTCATAAGGAAATTCTGATTTTAAGGGACTTCCGGTGAATGTAGAGCGTATTGAAGTATGGGGATTTTTTTTTCTGTGAGAGGATACTCTGAAGGGGTGAAATCAGTTTCTAATGTTATTACGGTTTTGAGTCTTTTTAAGGTAATTTTGTAATGGTGCGAGATAGAAGAAAATTCGAGTATAAGACTTTTTTGTTTTTGTGCTCTATTACAGTACTGAAAGGAAAATAATGTTATATTTACCCTGGGGTTCTGCGAAAAGTTATCTTGTAATAAAATCCCGATTTTTTTGTTTTATTTATAAATATTTTATTTTGATGTCACAAAAATTTACTTACAAAAAAAAACTGTTAAGGTTGGAGGTTCTGCCAAATTTTAATGAGTTTGGAAGGGTTCCGTGGTACAATTTAGTTGGGAAGTGGTGATCTAGAAAATGAGAGTAGAAAATATAAATATAAGGAAATTGAGTTTAAAAGGGCGTAGAATGTCCACTTCATTACAATTCGATTTATTTAAGTACTAAATCTTATGATATAAGTGTATCATAAAAAATTGGTCATCAAAAAAATTATATTTCTATAATTAACTTTGCAATGCGTTATATACTTTACATATTCTCAATGTCAATTATGTTGAATTATTTTCTCAATTAAAATCCCTTCTTTGTAAATTCTGTTACAAGACATTGTATATATCATGGCACCATGAACGTTCGTTTATGAGTCACCTGCCATTACTTAATTTTACAGGTTTGAGTTAATATTTCATCCGGTACTCTGTAAAAATATATTTAATAGGTAAAAAGAATTTGATTACCAAGCAGGGAGGAAATTAATTTCATAGTTGGTGCTTTTTCAAAATGTCATTTTACCTCCCGTCGTCCTTTACATCTCCATTCTGATAATTAATTCGCGTAACTGTAAATGCAAAGCAACGACATCAGCAACGCCAGGGTGATGCACACATGTTACCCACAAGTTTCTTTGTTTTTTGATTACGTGCTTCAGTTATATGTCTAGGGAAATATCCCCGAAGACAGTTACGAGTAATTATAGCGGTATAAAATATTACACCCATATTAATGCGTAGCGAGCACTTCCATATAATTGAATGCGTTTATGTGGTGACGTCGTAAATTTCGGATTTTAATGTCCCCCGTTTCTTCGCGAATCTAATTTGGCGTATTCTGGAACTCCTCTCCCTTTACGAAATGAGCAACTTGACGGACGTTTGTACTTTTTTTCGCGCGGACAATTAGCGAGGAAGTTTCACAACCATTACGTTGCACAATTGTATATTGCTTATCACGATGCGAGTTGTGTCTTCTATTTTGTTATCAATCATCACACGTGAATATTTCCTGTACACTGTGAATTATGTGCCTCCCTTTTCAATTAAAATGAAAATAGGAAATCTTCTCCTACTTTTCTATGGAAATCATAAGTAGCATTTAAAATTAATTTTCACAATAAAAATATTAAAAATTGTATCTGTACATTCTGAATACTTGTAACATTGTCAGTTCTTAATTAGTCCATTTTCTGGTAACTATTTTCACCCCTATAGTAAATTTCTGTTACTTTCCACCTGGCAGTCCCATTTTGTATTTTATTGGGACAGAATCATGAAAATATAAATGGTACCAGGACTATTATAGTTTAACGTGGAAGAACATAGTCCAAGTGACTTGGAGTATAGCGATTTTTCAGAACAGAGCAATAGTACCAATATGTCACGTAAAACATAGTACTAAAATTATTAAGACTAAAGACTAACTTATTAAAGACTAAAGATATAGGTATTTATTTTCTTCTAGGATTACATAGTTCCCAAAGATGGCACTTCAAGTTCTAAACTTATATAGCTCAACGAAAATGAGACATTTGACAAATCTTATTTTGTTCCTATTTTAACATTAATACAGTAAAGTCTCGTTAACCGCTCGCTGGTCGGGACCGGCGTTGAGCCCGTATCGTGAACGGAGCCCTAATTCCGAGTGTCAGCTTCTCGCTTCTTTCTGGTCGAAGGTGAGAGCGAGATGGACCGCTTTGCGTGCGCAACTGGCGTGCGCACGCAAAGGACGGAGTGTCAGGCGTCTGAAAGACGAAGCGAGACAAAATATCAACGCGTCGTCTGTCTCATACTGTCCTCGCTCCCTTTCAGTGTCTTCGCTTACTCTCGTTCCATCTCGCTCTCGCCTTCGCCGGACAAGAGTGAAACAGAAGTGGTGGGGATAGCGAAAAGTCCGTATCGTGCACACCAAACCGAGCCCGTAACGAGACTTTACTGTATTATCCGCTCTTATATCACATTGTTTTACTTATAATGTACCGATTGTCTTCCATCTTATACATATTTTATCCTATTATCTTATATTATATTATTATCTCATTCGTGTAATTTTCTACTTATTTTCTTATATTACTATTATGTCATCTTATACTTATATTATATCCAATATATTACATTCACTTTGCTTTAATCAGTCTTTCTTCTTGTATTATGTACAGACTATAGTAACGCCAATTCTAAACACCCCTTTGCGTTTGTTTTTCTCTTGTTACCAATGAGCGTAAAGTAACTAGAGTCACTATCACTTTCCAGAATCGTCCCATCGAGTGGAGTTCCAAAAGAATATACTACATACAGAGGACGCGAAGTAAGCCTGGCAGTAAATTTGTTATGGCCATTAAACGGTGATGCGAGCGTTGGTGCGCGTGCGAAAATGGACATTAGGGGCACGACTATTACACGTATCTATAAACTTCGTTTAAATCACGGGATTTACATGCTGAACGGCATTGTATAGGCAGGATAACACTCGCATGGATTTCGATCGATCATTTCGGATGACAGCACAGATTTAATTGTGCAATTAAGGGGCAGGTTGTTACTGCCACAAAAGGAAGTCCCGTTTCGATCTCGCGGTTGTTTGATCTGAAATATATGATTATTCTGACTTTCGAAGCGGTTTAATGAAATCTAAAGAAGGATTACGGTCTTCCAGTTCCATCTTGCGTTTAACTTCTCTTGTGGAAGTTGATGTGCCTTGGGGAATCTAATCATCACGTATTGAAGTATAAGATATAATATATTTTATTCAAGTGGCGAGTGGCAGATAAACGTAGCAGTAAACTTCTCCAATTTATCAAAGCTATTGCAACGTTCAATGGCGCACTCGGGATTTAATCTTGGGGGCGCCAAGTTGAACGGATAAAAATATTTTTAATGCAAATTCAATAAAATTCATTGGGTGATTAGAAAAATTTATTTGAAGAATAAAATCCAGCTTTCTTTTCTTTTTGCAAAGCCCCTTCTTTTGGGGGTAACAGGGCCCCTTGGGGTGCGCCATTGGCAATGCTCTCTATTCAAAATCATCTCAATCTATCACAAATAACATTATTCATTTCCTGTTGTTAGAAAACTCATCGAGACTCGGCACAAGCAATATGGCGAGCTTTCTATCTCAGAATAATAACACTTAAAAGAAACAGCCATGTTCCGAAACAAGAAACTACCTCCACACCCATTTCTCCGTATCGTCAAAATCATAAAGAGTTAAATCTGATCGAGATGAACGAAGCCCCCTGTAGGTACAATCGTTTCAAAGATCTCTCGGTATTCCATTTAAGGGTACCTACTATAGTCGAATTAACGAAAGAAGGCACCTTGGGACCGGGGCCAGAATTTGCGACGTTGCCGCTACTCCAGGGTCGCGATTGGTGCTTCCCCTACGCGACTCCCTACGCCTATTGGCCAATGACTTTCGACTAGTTAGTTGTGGGCCTAGAGTAATCGTTGTCCTTGTCGGGTGTATATTGCTATCCTCTTCCAGAGAACGAACCCAGTGAGTGAGAGAGACACAGTTGCGCTTGAAGATAGAAAGAGACGTCCGATCCGCTACACAACGTGGCAACGTCGCACGAAGTACGGAGCAGACATTGGATCTCTCCCGAGCCACGCGCGCCGACCTACGCGCCGCCCAACTGCCTTCTTTCGTTAATTCAACTATAGTTGCAAATAGGCAGTCGTTTCTGTCGGAAAAGCAGCATTTCTTTTTCAATTAATTACGAAGTACAAATTTGACTAAATAAAATATGTTTATTTAAAGCCTATGCTATTGCTAAACTTTGTGCCAAAGAACAAGTCCCAGTTTAAATTTATTTCTTTGCAATTCCACAATTGAAAAAGACATGCTTGATTTTAAGAAATTCCCTCTTTTGCGCAAACAGAATTCGAAAGGCATGACCCTTCGCAAAGAGACATCATCCCCATTCCCATCCTTTCGAACCCATCCTCGGACTTTGTTCTCTGCAGATAATCGCATCAGTCACTCCAGAAGAATTACCTCGGATACCGGTACCGAAACAGTTAAAGATAGTATCCGACGTGCATGTACCGCAGAATCGCGCGTGTATCCACACGTCATAACGCGTATGGGATCAAAAGATATCTCTCGTTATCTTGCACCTCGTACGAGACGAAGATCATTCCTGCCGATATGATAGTTACTCGGCGTAATTGGTCGGAGGGGCGGCGGCGGCGGGGTGGGGGCCTTGTTTCTTCGGTGTTTCTCACCGATCTCGCTAGCGTCTCGCTGACGTGTTCCCTGTTGCGGCAGATCGCATCGCCCCGTCCTCGGCGGTACAGCTCGCGGCCGCCACGGATAAAACGCAACTTTGATTGAATTGCATTAGCGCGCTTAAATGCCTCGCGCCCCGTCGCGGCGCTACACGACTGCAACCTTTTTCGTGTAACGGTCGTCTGTCTGTCATCGAGTCGCGCGCAGATGGTATTTTTCTCATTAAACCTGTTGCAACGGAGTCGCGTTTTACAGTTGATCACGGCGCGAGCCTCCAATGAAGTCCTTTGACTTGCTCGATGTATTCAATATCGTACGCGTCGTTGGCACTTGTCGCTGCTGGGGGGAAGGGAATTTACGCCGCGCTAACGAAGGCCGTGTACTTTTGGTGAGGGGCGAGGGAGGAATACTGTTTTTAGACGGCGAGGAATAATTAAGATTGCGTTGAAGCTTTGTTGAACAGGGTTGTTAAGGGGAGGGGGTGAAAAATGTATTGTTGAATTTTGGAAGAAGGATGTAGAGATTAAAGAGGTCGAAAAATTGGGCTAACAAGGAAACATATCGAACCCGAAAATTCTGATTTTAATGGAGCGTACGATTGTAGAGCATGTCGGAGTATGTAAGAAACGATTTTTTTTCTGCGGAAAAACACTCTGAGGGGGTGAAATTAACCCCTGAAAATCCGGTTATTAACCCGATTTTGTGTTATAACTCGCGAATTGTAAGAGATAGAAAAAAAGTTTCAAGACAAAAGTTACTTCATTTAATTAAATCTATCATTTGGTAAAAAAATTATTTTACGGTTCACAAATTATAACACAAAATCGGGTTAATAACCGGATTTTCAGGGGTTAATTTCACCCCCTCAGAGTGTTTTTCCGCAGAAAAAAAATCGTTTCTTACATACACCGACATGCTCTACAATCGTACGGAGTTTCATTATAATCAGAATTTTCGGGTTCGATATGTCTCCTTATATGTTACGTATGCGGAAATCTACCAACCCTCGAAATGACAAAGAGATAATTAAACATAGTATGGGTTCCATAATTTTGCGATCTTTATTTTGCAAAAGATCACCAACCCGTAGAATACCTCTTACAATATACAATTATTAAAAATACCAAGCCATAGTTCCATTTTAGATTTAGCGATTATATGTTTTTATCCATTTTTAACGAGGTTTGAGAGTTTTTGCGAATTTACCGAAATTATTATTTATTCCTATCACATGATCTACTCCTTAGATCCATCATTAAAACCTCCCATAGTGTAGCATCGTACCGTTATAACAGCCAGCGAGGGATCGATTGGACGCATATAAGCGAGGCTGCCGGTTGATACTCATAAAACACCTAATTTCGCGTCGAGGCACCAGATGCGAATCAATATTGCATCGTTAATATTGCAACCCGTGCAATACAGTTACTCTAATACAGGGTAATTATTCGAGGGGCAAAAAGTGGCATGTCAGTGGTTGACAAATAGGGAAGCTAACCCCGGTGAAGATTGCCGTTTCCTCGTACCCCTTTGTCTGTGTGGAAGCAGCGTGTCGGCCGGACAACGGCGGCGGCTCGACGAAAACGGGAAGCATGATTACCATCGACGACGGGGACGACGTTGACGACGAGAACGACGACACCGATGATGAAAGATATATGAACGACGATGAATATTACCTTGGCGCGGATTGTAAAAGTCTGTAGCCGCGTTATCTGCCTTTATCCCCCGTGGTCTTTTTACCTCGTTACGAGCAAATAAATCGGCGAGGTCGACGCCGAGGTCGCGTTCTATGGTCGCCAATAGGAGGTCATACAACGCTGATTCACTATTACGGGGGATACGGACGTCGCTTCTGGGTGGTAATTAGCTCCAATCCCGGTAACTGCGTCGTATATCTCGTGGCAATTTTTACGTGTGCTCGAGCCACGGCGCGCGGCGGCCCTTCTGTTCTATACTTTTATGACACACAGTGGATACTGTCCCTTGCCACCGTAGGAGCTTAGTCTGTGCTCTAGTGCTCTAGTCAGATTTCAGTTGGTGAGCGATTTGTTTAAAATTCCGTGTTCGGTGGAGAAAATGTGGGATCTGTAGAAATATATGTTGTATGAGTGCAGTAATTATTAAGATAGACTGATATGTGTTAGTAAAGTCCAAGTTCATAATTTTTATACAATATCTTATTTAGCGATTTTCAAGAGAGCTATTTTCAATTATTGAGGTAGTATAGTAATGTTTTGGGCAAAAATAAAATTTGTATGCTTAACAATATATTCCAAGGAGAAAAAATTCAACGCTGGACACCTCGATAGTGTCGCTTGTGAAATCAGTATCATGTTTTCATTTTCTTGTGCAAATTTAACAATTTTTTGGAAAATATGCCTCTTTAATATGTCCAGAAAATGTGGTTTAGAAAGATTGGTAGGTGTTTCTGCATACTTCCGATCAAAAGTTGATTAACTAAACAATAACAGATACTTTAACTTAAAATTTTCATATAAATCTATACTTATATCAGCACGATACAATGGTATCCTATGCTCCAATATCTTTTTTATTTAACCGATGATTGTTCGTGTGAAAGCTTCCTTGGTCCTCAGCGTCAGCGCCCATCGATTAGAAAAATCCCGTGTGAATTATCGGACACCCTTCCTCTTCTTTTGTGAAGTGTGGAAACTGTAACGACTCTATCGCCGCGATGATAGGTAGGAAAAAAAGATGCTCGAGGGAAAGCGATCTGGGAACAGGAGTTAATCCTCTGGAGGAAGCACGAGGTGAAAGACGGAGGAAGAAGGAAGCGTGGGAGGAGCTGGTTGAATCGATGTAAAGGGACTTGATCGGAAGTCTCTCTATCGGGAAAGCTGTGACAAAAAAAAGCGAAGGGTGATCCGCGTAACAGGTGTCTAATTGTTATTTGTCAGTCACTAAACATTGGGCCTTCACGGGGCTTCTTCTAACCGCTCCATCCTTCGATCGTCTGTATAATTACACGTCGTGCATGAAGGAAGCACACATTTTAATCGGGTCTCGGTTCCACCCACTTCTACCCTCTAGTTCCTTTTTTACGACTCTTCTTCTTGAAAAACAGCAGGCCGAATGCTCTCGATATTCTAAATTGAGATTGCTTTCACTTTCGGGAACTGAATATACCAAGTGTGAGGTAGGTTCGTGGAATAAATTGTACGTCTAGTGTATCTGGAGGAAGAGTAGTAAATTCATAAGAGTAGGGAGAGTTCTGGGAGAGATGGTCATAGCTTCGTTTAGAGTCTGCTACAGCCAACCTGTTTGAAATAAAGCAACGAAAATGATGTAGAACAAAACTTCAATCCTTTGTCTACATGTCTGTTAATATCAATAAACGAAAAATTATTATTTAATATACAAATTTTACAAATGAAAAAAAGTGTCATTGCCCATGTCTCCCTTAATATCCGGGAAAGATGGTCATATGTAACGTCGAATACTTTAAGGTTAAAAACACTGTAAACAATGCACTATCAAAAATACATCTTGAGGATTAAAAATATTCAACATAAATAACACAACCAAGATGACCAAAATATTGATCAAACATTTTGAAGCACTAGCTTAATTTTCACAGTGGATTTACAAACCTTTAAAAACGTTCTATTCCAACACTTTGAACTAAAAATGTTACTTTTCTATGACACTTTGTACTCACGTCACGTTTCCTTCTAAAAAATACTGTCACTGCCCATCTATTCCATATGACCATCTCACCCGGACTTACCCTAGTAGCTTCAAACTCCTGCAATCTGGAAGAAATGCATGGGTGTCAATTATCCATCGATTAGATCCCGTCTCTATCGATTCCAGTCGCACGAGTTCCATTGTACTACCGCGTAACAAATCAACAACGCCCAGAAGCGAACTTCCGCTTCGATTTCAAAGAGGACGGAACGATTTCCCTCCGGTGTCTTTTCGTTCCCGATTCGCGCCCAGTCACGAAGTCAGATTGACTGGATGCTCGGTGATCGTGATTAGGATGACTCGCTGGAAAGCTTCCAGGCGTCTCGTTTAGACATCTTTCACCCTCGACCTTTTTTTCCTTCGGAAGAGGGAGGCCGACGATGTCATTCGGTAGCCGCGCGGTGCTCAGATATACTAACGGCAAGTATATCGGCAGAATTGTTGGCAATTCGACACGAGCAACTTCCTAGTTCCACTGGTTTTAAGGGAAGAAGCCCCCCATGTCGAAATTAATGTGATTGTGCAGCGATCGCTCGTTGACTCGAACGCGGAGCCACTGTGCATTGTGCTTTTCCTGAAATTGGTCTTAGCTGGACCACCTAGTTTGAGAGTCCAACGGAGAGTGTCGAATTGTATGGGAATGATCGTTCTTGGAGGGAGGGAAAGGGAAATGGGGATGCTACTAAAGATGACAACTGAATATGTAGTTGGGGGTGGTTGTGCAGGGTGCTGTTGATATTGGGGGAGACTCCCCTGTGCAAAGTTAGTTGGAGGTTATCGTTTTCGAAAATGTAAATTTTTAAATTGATCATACAATGGTGGTCGAATGAAAATTTAGAAAATTTAACGTGTAGGTACTTGTCTATTCTGCAACCCCGTAAATTAATAGGATATAAATTTTAGGGTGTAATCCTTCCTGGTGGAACTATTTCTGTTTCTTTTGACCAGTACTGTATATAGAGGACGTGGTGGAAAGTTTGGGTCAAGCGGACAGGTGATTGCTTATGCAAAAATATTTCAAAGGTGTAAAATAGAAAAGTATCGAGAAAATCGATTTTTAAAAATCGGTATCGTGCACCCGACTAGAAAGGAACAGAATTCATCAGTAATAAAAAAAATTAAAATCGACTTAAAAAAAACCAAAAGGCACAAAAAGTACAAAATAATTTTTTCCCTTATTTAATCTACGACTCTCGTATTTTTTAAGTCGGCGCCAGATGTACTCAGTGTAAATGATGAGGCGCCGACTTAAAAAATATGAGACTCGTAGATTAAATAAGGGATAAAATTATTTGTTACTCTTAAGTGCATTTTTGTACTAAAACTGCAAATAGAACAAATCCTCGAGTGCAAAGAAGCCAAAACTGTAGAATAATTTTCTTCAAATAATGGGATCTGATATGAAAACAAAATCAATTCAAAGGTGGAACCGATTAATTTTCAAACTCTTTTTCCTTGAAAACAAGTTTCATTCAAAAAAGCTACTCTACAATTTCAAATTATTTCTGCCCCTGGATTCACTTGATCATCAGTTGTGCCATAGCTACTGTCGCATTTTTATTTTCCCGAAAACTAAGTCTCGGATGACAAAATTTTATTATCCATCTAAATTTTAAATACACAAATACACAAGTCTCATCCAAATATCTACTTGCCAGAGGACCTTGATCCACGTAGTCTTAAGAAGTCTACTTCATCCGCAGTTTAAGTCTCACCTGAAATTTCACGCCACACCTGCAATTTCTATTGCCTGGGGAATCCAAAGTTTTGCATTTGTCTCGTGTCCTTACCCGCGACTTTCTCGCCGCGTTCAAGCGATACTTTGGTGTCGCATCGTGCGTGAAGGAAAAGTACCGTTGCCAGGTTTATTGACAGATTTTTCTCTGGATACACGTACGTCGTGTCTTTGCCGATGCGTCTCCATAAATCACGTGTCGCGGGGATCAAGGACGGGATAGCTTCGCAGGCGAAACGGCCGTATAGTTAGCCACTTTGTCGCGGAAGCGGCGAAACAAGGGAAGAAATTTTAATAAGTTGTAAATTAAAAGTTCCCTTAACTGTCAACTTGGTATGGGCAATCGATGCATACTTGTCGATGGCTCGTCAAGCGTTACGGCACCCGCGGCGGTAATCACGTTACAAACTATCTCTCGCGTAAAAGACCGGTCTTAAAGCTGAGGAACAAAGTGTCAAAGTTCTTTCTCCGTTTTCCTCGTCTTCCCTTTTGTCTCTTCAAATGTGTTCTACAATTTTATTAGCCATGTTAGTTGGACGTATTTACTGTAATATGTGTAATTAGTGTTGTGACCTGGGAGGAATGTAGCGTAAATTGAATCGAAAGGAAATCGCTATTCTGCAGCTTCTATTTTTTTTTGTGTAAGAAGAGTTTAGTTAGAAGTTTTAGTTTGTAATATTAGATGTTGCTTACTATTACTCTGTTTTGGGAATAAAATTAAGTGGGCTATTGGTATGAAGCAACCGAATAATTTCGTGTAATATTAGATATAAGTATATTATTAATAATTATAGATATTAGAGAACATGTAGTAACTCTCTTAGTTTTGGAGGCATCAAAGAATGTTATATATCTAATCAGTTCTACAGTTTCTCATAGAAGACTATCGTCAGTCCTTGACCCACTCACATTTTCATTTCTTTAAGGATTCATCTTCCTTTGAGAATAAAAATGTTGTTGCCAGTATATTTATTCCTTTTTCTTTGATATTATGTTAAATGTATTGGGTTGGAACAAAAGAGCGTAGAGATTTGTAAGTGAAATTCGAGGACAATGTTCAAGATATTTTTACATAGATTTATTCAACCACTTAATATATGCCATTTTGTTCATTTGCAATATCTGACGTTTCATATGTCCCAACCCAATATAAGTGAACCAAATGCTTTAGCAGGGTTAAGCAGAATTATTGACTAAAGAAACAGGGATTCGGTTATCATCTCAACGACACAAATTAGATAGAGGTGTGGTGCACGTGCGAGGTAAAAATTTTTGTGGTCGTAGCACGGGTCAAAGCTGAGGAGGGAGAGGAGAGGAACATTTCTTTAATGAAAAGAACTTCTTTACGGTGTAAGTCGATACCTGCTGGGTCAGGAGATCTGGACCAGTGTTCTGGCGCGGCCATTATTTCAAAATTTCCAGATCTCATAGGTGTATTGTAACATAATTCGCCTTCACGCCACGGCCACGATGGGTGGTCGGTACAGATTTCCCTTGCATTTCCCACAAGAACGCACCCCGTTGAGCGGGTACGAGCCACAAAGGGGAGTCAATGGGTCGGTGGAGCGTTTGTTTCAATTTCCAGGAGCATGTTACAAATATGTAGTAATTCAATTATTCACAAACATTGCGGAACGTAACAGTTAGAAATTATTCGATATATTTAATTTATTTTGGAATAAAAATTTAAGAAATATAAGTCGCTATCACTCTCAGAATATATGAAGAAAAATTCAAAATCTGAATGTTATTTGAACCTGAAGAGAGTTTCGCAATTTCTGCTGTATACTTTTACTGAACTTTCATATTAGTTATTAAAATTCAATTTTGTATCATGAATTTAAAATTTTCAAAGTGACTTGCATCGCATTTCAAAGTGTTGAATATGTGTAAAATATTTTTCTCATATTTTACAGACTATTCAGTTGCCTATATCATTTCATGTTTTATATAAAATTCAAATAAAATTATTTTGTTTTCCAAGTTTCGTCAGCGAGTGTATATTCCCATATTTCTTACTATTATAATAACTATCGTTTTCTTTTCCACAATATTTTACACAAGATTCTTTTGTTAAACTTTTACTTCTAGGGTTTTCAATAAATTTTCTTTGACTATAATTTAATCTCACTTGTATTATATATATATAAGTAGAATTTTAAAAAATGGTATACTTCCATCCAAAATTGTCTCAAGGAACAAATCCAGACTGAAATGTAGATCTTGTCTTGCCTCCTAAATCTTTTAAACAATTAACTGTTACAGCGTTATCGTAATTACATGGTTGATCGCTAATTGCGCGGTATAGCCGAAGAAAACTGAAAATGGAGAGGCGTGCCAGGCTCGTATTTCATTCGGTATATTCAATAAAACTCCGAACTCTTTTTCTACACGAACGTTACCTCTGTTCAGTAGAGTACCTTTATATTTTGCAGTTTCTTATTCCACAACGAATTTCAAGCTGTTGTTGTTGATGAACATAGTATATTATTCTAAATTTTAAAAATTTGCCCAACACTGTGGTTCTTTCGAATTCTTAAATACTTACATGAAATTCAGTATATAAAAATAAATTTGAAAGCAATTATTTGAAACGAAAGATCAAACAAAATATTATATATTTTACAAAACTGGAGAAAATCGAACAAAATGGTTTCATTTAGAGAGAAAGACGGCTTCACCATGAACCAAATAAATGTATATAATAAATATGTGCATATATGTGGAACATAAATCTGTACTGGAAAGGACTGTCCCGTTACGATTCACATAAATCTTTAAGCGTGCTACCACTGATTTTAGAAATCGTACGAAAACGTTAATACCCGCGAAAGATCCTAGAAAACGTAGAACCGAATTAAGCGCAGAAGATATCGCATCGTGAAATCTAAACCCAACAAACAACCTCTTTTAAGTGCGTATAATAATCTCATTTATACCTATCACAACATTTTTTCGAAGCAGATAAATCACACAAAGAGGACACTATATATCATACCAATGCTTAGCGTTTGACAAACGGCAGTTGCTAATTCTATTCTCGTAATATCGCTGTATTTAATGGTTGTCTTGCCAGGCATCATAAACAACTCTCTAACTTCTTAATACGTTCTTCTATATTAGACAGAGTATCATCCATAATTTTCAAATCGAAAAAACTTCAATAAAAATAAAAAAAGAATTCTCTCTAGAAACTCCAAGGGAGCTAGAGGAATAGTCGAAAAGAAAGTTTGAAAGGTGAACACATCAGAATTTTCAAAGAAATCGCTGTCTCCTTATTTCTACCTAATTTATTAATTAATGCAATTATTCTCTACTACTAAAATTACTTTAATCTTCTTCATTTCTAAGTCTACAAACAGAGTTGAGCACAGTGTTTCCAATTCAGATTTTTGAAAATCCGTGGAGAAAGGTTCAACTTTCCGTAGAAATCTGTAGATCCTCCTTTGAAAAATCCGTTGATCTATGGATTTTCTTCGTAAGTGTTAATTATTACATGTATGAAAGAAGCTTAATTATTACACGTATGAATTCCCTTGCTCATGGAAACCGTCATTTTCCAAATCCTTTCTAGAAATCTTATATTTCGACCCTCCTCTAACATCCTCAAAAAAATTATTGTCTCAACAAAAATTCACAAATTACGAAAATAATTTACGTGCAAAAGTCGTGAAATCGACTTTTACTAATTCCACTTCAGTACAAGACCTTTTCCCAAAAATAATCTTTCCCCAAAAGTCGTTTTCGCCAAAGATTTTCGTCCCGAAGTAAATTCACGAAAAGGAATTAAAAAAGTTCACATGCAAAGATTCTAAAATCAACTCTGCTAA
This sequence comes from Andrena minutula, assembly GCA_929113495.1. Lineage (NCBI taxonomy): Eukaryota > Metazoa > Arthropoda > Insecta > Hymenoptera > Andrenidae > Andrena > Andrena minutula. The sequence goes on from OV815994.1 coordinate 45,232,997, forward strand.
TTCCTATTGTACTCGTTCAAAATGTAGGGTAGTAGAACTAGAAAATAATAGCTTGAATTCCAGCGATCAAGTGTGATGAAAAGCTCTTGTAGTGAAGTAGAATTTAGTTTGGATCGTAAAATGAATGGGTCAAATTAAACAGTAAATGATTTCTTTAATCAGAATCAGATTCTTTTGTTTTACCAATTAATTCATGAAAAAGGTAAAAATTCCGTAGATTTCAGTTTACAATCCGTAGATCCGTAGATAAAGTAAAAAATCCGTAATCTACGGAAAAATCCGTAGAGTTAGTAACACTTTGAGCATTATCGGAATAAGTTTGTATTCGAATAAAATTGATTAATTTTAATAAAAATTTATTCGGATAATGCTCAACTCTGATTTTACAGACCTCGATAGCACAAGTTCCTTCAAATCTCTACCGTCTCGTTCTCACCAAATCCTCTCTGGTCATATAAAGGATTAGAAGGGGCGGAATGGAACAATCGTCCCCTTTTAAAAGTCAGAAAGTATCGTCATAGATCTATTATATCTAGACCATGGGGGCGGAATCGCGTGAAAACGTGGATGGTTCTTTCACCTCGGTGATCGCGCTTTTATTGGGTGGGTCGTCGTTCTGTTTCCACGTGGGTGGTTTAGGTAGACGCATTACACGGGCTTTTAGGGTAGTTTTAGGCGCCCGTTGGACGTGGCCCCTTAAACAATGCTAAATCTCGAGCCGGTTGAAGCGTGTATCCTTTGATGTTTGCGAACACCTACCACGCGGCTTCGACGGCGAGACCCACTGATCGACTTTATAGTTTCCACGTGGAACATCTTTATCGGAGCCGATGCACGCTCCCCTTTCCTTTGATCTCCCTCCACGGCCACTTCATTCATTTTGATTGTAGGCCACGCGATGACTCGTATATTCCGCAGGATGTTGCGTGCCAGATGCTTTCGAGCAGCTTCTCCATATCGTACACCGGAACAGGGCGCAACGCGATCTCGGAAGGACCCCATTACGGTGAGAAATTCGATTACGACTTCCTCCTCCAGTGGATGTAATAATTCGACTCCACCTTTTCTTTTCTTACGGCAACGGTCTCGTTTACGAGAGAGTGCGGATCAAAAGTGAAATTTTATTCATTCAAGGACGGAAGTTGGAGGAAGATGGGCTCCTTTGGAGTTGAATACTCTCTTTGGTATTCTCGATGGGAAAAATGACCCATTTACTTCACTTCAAATATGATTTTAATAGGTCTTGTTCAAATTAACTAAATATCTATGTGGATTATCCAGAAGGACTAATTCTTCTAGATTGGAATAAGAAAATAACGAAATTCGTACGATTGGTAGTTACAGAGATAAAAATTCATTCAGGGAACTCATTTTCGCGAAGGTAGGCAAAAATTAGTCATTTTTAAACAAATTCGAATCCAGCAAAATTATGACTTACATAACCCCCTCCTCCCTTAAGGGGGGATTCTACCTTGTTTGGCAGAAAAATAGGTGATTTTAGTGAATTTTTTGTACAAAAACGGTTTGACAAATTAATTTGAGGTTTTACAAGCTGTTTTAGTGTATCTTGAGCTGTTGTTGTGAATTTTTATGTGACGGAAAAAAAAGTGTGGCTGGTACAGAACGCTGACTTGAGGCGTTGAAAAAAAATCGGGTGGTCCCGGCGTTGACGGAAAATACCCTAAGGATAATTTGAAACACAAAAAGGAAAGGAGATTCTTAATCTCTATAAATGTGGCTATCGATGGTAGTAGACTCATTGAGATATATAAAGAAATGTTAAAATGGCAGGCTTCTGAATATGACGAATCGAATTTTTCTCAAAAATCGACAAAACTTTATTAATTAAAATTAGAAACGGTTACAAATGCGGCAATAAATCTACTACCATAGATAGACAGATGCTTGCCCAACTTGCATGTAAAAGTTCAAGTTGTTTGCTTCATTGATTGTCGATATTTCTTTAAGCGGTCTGTAGACGCTTAATATTATTGTGCGATATATTGCACAATATTTTGCTGTGTGCCTCACACGGTCAATAATATTGTGCAATATTGAATATGCCTTTCAATATTATTGCCCAATTTTTCAATTTTATTGTGCAACCTTCCAATATGATCCACAGACGATCAATAATAATGTGCAATATTGAATATTGCGCAATTATATTGAACGTCTACAGACCGCTTTAACGCCAAGTCGAAAAATGTAGTTTCGAGAAAATCGGGTTTAAAAGTTCATATTATGTGTAAGGATAGACATTGACTACTTACCATTATTAAGCTATTCCAAGGCCATGAACACAAGACTCATATCTTTTAGAAAAAGCAAAAAAGAAAAAATGCAATTTTTCGGCCAAACAAGGTAGAATCCCCCTTTAATTTCACATCAACTAGGTATATCACGTGTCAGTTTCCCCGAAATCTCTGACACCAATTTTCTTGTACCTACCATACGTTTCCATACCCCACTGCCCCTTTTCAAATTACACTCCACAACACCAGTGTCGATTTTTCTCCTCCCGAAGCACACCTCGACGTCTTCGAAGAACAATCTCCCATTCTTCGCTAAATTGATCGAGGTGTCCACTGGAGATCTCGCCCCACCTTACGTTTTCTGTTTCAACTAACTTGGACGAGGAAGCTGCAGGGCAGTACGGTCGATCCAGTACGGCATGTAATCACGCTCTTTCTTCTCGTTGCTTCCGTACGCACGGTACCCTGTAGTTTGAGATACGCGCTGCGACACACCGGACCCGCCATACGGAAGACAACAGCAAATCCCCGATACCCCGCCAGCTCGGAATGCTCGATTTTTGCGGAAGCAAGTGCGCCCCTTTTAAAGACTCACGCGTCCTTTATTCGGTGGTTCTTTACTGGGTCCTGGGAAAAGAAACGGCGGACGGATGGAAGGAAGGAGAAAGACGGAGAGAGGGAGAAGGAACGCTGAGGAACGAGAGAGAGTATTGCATACAGGGTGTTTCAAAGAAAGGGTTAATACTTCTCTGACCCCAATTAAAAATATTAAACCATAGAAAATGTGTTTTATATGTACAGCGGTAGTTTCATGTGGCCTTCTCTTATTTAAAGGCAATCTGTAGCTCTTTATTGCAAATAAATGCAAATACGAAACTCATTTACCCACACAGCACACCTCGTTGCAGCAGTATTGCAGGAACGTTGCTGCAATATTGTGTTATTGCAGATTGAATTGCAATATTGTGTTATTGCAGGTTGCATTACAATATTGCAAGTTCGTTGCCACTCCAATAATGCACAATAATGTTATTGCAATTTTGCAAAAATACACTCCTGCAATATTGCATAGGCGGACATAGGAGTGAACCTACAACTTTTCTGCAATGATGCGATGCAACATTACAATCTCGCACCGCAATATTGCCGAAGAATTGCAGGATCATTACCAGAATTTTGCCGTTTTGTTGCAGAATCATTGCCGGAACGTTGCAGGACTAGATATTTGTAATGTTGCCGCAATTTTGCAAAAATACACACCTGCAATATTGCGAACGCGGACATATAACTGAACCTGCAACGTCTCTGCAATGTTATGGGGTAACATTGCAATCTTGCACCGCATCATTGCAGAAACGTTGCTGCAATGTTATGGTGTTGTGTGGGTAAAAAGGTAGTATACCTTTACTATTATAGATATTTTTAGTGAACAGTGATTTATTGTGAGCGATAATTCCCACCAACATCATTGAGATTTAATTTCAAGATATGTGTTTGTTGAAGCTGCTTTCGTCTCTTTGGGTGGGGGCGCACCATGAGCCCCCAGCGGTTTGCAATCCTTTCCGTGAAACACGCTGTATACGCGTATTGGGGGTCTGTTATAATTTCCACGTGTTCATAACTCGGTTCGCATTGCGTGCCTCGTGACGTGTACCCTTGGCACTCACTGGGGGCCCCGCGTGCTCCGATGATTATGCAATTGCATCAGGTGAATATTGATGGGCCAGCGTCTCTGGAGGGTGATTTCTTTGATTGGTTGTTAGCCGGCGGTTCTGACAATCCACGATCACAATGACCAGCGCGAGGGAAGCCGTGAATGTCGATCGTCCCCGGCTTTCGGCATTCTCGCTTTCTTCCGGGGAATCTCCCTTACAACCAGCCTCATCGAGCGGGTAAATGATAAAGTACTCTCCGGGTCGTTCATATTCTAAATAATAAGACACTTAAGAGGGAACACCACTGTGACGGCCAGAAAAGTAAGCCATTTTTAAGAATTTTTTTTCTGGAGTAATTTATGGTTTGCACAGGAAAATTTTATTACCTATCTGTAGTACGCTTAGTGTTCCTTCTCGAGAAGTTCTCAAGAAATTTTATAATTTCTTATTTCTCATATCTCGAGAAGTTCTCAAGAAATTTTATAATTCCTTATTTCTCATTTCTCGAGAAGTTCTCAAGAAATTTTATAATTTCTTATTTCTCATTTCTCGAGAAATTACAGTGTTTCTCGAAAATCTTCAGTGTAAGAAAATTACTGTAAACCCCATTTGTTTTCAGAAATGAATTTTCAGTTAGTTCAAATTGTGTGTTAATCGTGAACATATAAACACATCTACAATTAATAATAAATGTTAGTAATATATACAAAGAATTGCGCGATTGTTTATAAATTTTTCTCTGCGTATTGCCGATGCTCTATATACAATTAAACCAACATCCACTCAAAATGAAAGAAATTTTTCTAATGCCGCAGATTTTGTCACAAAAAAAAGAAGTAGATTGACTGTCGCGACATTAGACACATTGTGCTTTTGAAAAAAAACTATTTTAAAACAAAAAAGCAATGTTTCGCCTTGCTCACATTTTATATTAAATAAATAAATTTATCAATTATATTTAATGTCTGTTTTTTATTTACACAAGTTTTGTCTAAGTTGGAAATGAATAAAAATTTAGATAAACGTTATCAACATTATACCAAAAATATAAATTTTGCAATATATTTTAAATTCTTGAAAATTCTCGAGAATTCTCGAGAAATATGATCTGATTTCTCATTTCTCGAGATGCGAAGAATATCGAGAAACCAGGAACACTAAGTACTCTGTCTTAAGAGACTATACAAAAAATAAATACAAAAACATACATATATTTTAATATATTAATTAATCTTAGTAGAAACACATCAATGTCTAATATATTTTGAGTAGTAGATAAGTTGGATTTCTTCATTTCTTTACCAGCTGTTATAGGTAGTAATACTCTTAGGGTTGGGAAACTAACAAAAGCTCTCTTTAATCCGTTTCATAACGTTCCCAACATTCCCACAATCCTTTACGGTAACAATTCATCCGTTACTGTTTTCGCGATCAATTAAAAAGTACCGTCTGTACCTTCTTTACTTATTTCCCTCGGCCCTGGATAGGCGATCATTGCCTCTGCGTCGCTTATCCGCGGTTAGAGTATGGTATGGTTACAATGACATAACTCCGGATCTTCGAGACTTGTAATTTCTCGTATCCTTTATCCTTTCACTCTACTTCCAGTGGCACCATTGTACCGGCCAGTTGTTGTCAGGTGCATCCCTCAATAGGATTCGAAGAAACAAAGAGCTGTGCACGCACTTCCGTTTACGCAACCGACATCCTTCCGGTACTGGCTTACGCCGTCCGTGTGCACACTATGTAAAAAAGATATTTGTCGCGGCTTTCAGCGGCGACTCTACGCTTCCGGATCGGTAGACATTTCTTAAAAAAAATCGTCCGGGATATTGTTTACAACGTTGAAAATTAGTGCTAAATTTTTTTTCAGTTTTATGGATTCTGCGCGTTTGGAAGAGGAACAGTTTGGAGGAAGCTATATGTCGCGAACGAGCCGTTTGGCGGGGAAAAGTTGTTAAAAATTTCGCAACGATTTGATTGTATAGCTTTGCACGTAGAGGCAAGGGCCCACCACTACTCTGCCGCTTAGTGGTATCTACCCGGATGGTGGGACCTGGCACAATGGCGTGCGTACACCTAAGCAAACATAATGCGACGTTTAAAGGGACAGAAGACCGAGCAAGGTGCATTGACCCAACTAAACCCAAATCAGATGCAGCAAAAATACACGTGCGTCGCTGATGTCTTTCTGTGCGGTTTCAAGCTAATGATAACCAGGCCCACGGCGCTGGAGGAGAAATTATTTTTTGGGAAAAGGAAAGGAATAAATCGGGGCAACAGGAGTTAAAAATTCCAATAAAGAATTGTTGAGTAACTCTACCAGCATTATATTTGTGTAATCCTCTAATTGAAGACTTTGCATGGAAAGGGGTGCAGCTCTATCTTCACCAACTTCGAGTAAATTAGACAAAATTATTTTATAAAATCCTACAAACATATTTATTATCCTATTGCAAAGAAATGGAACTTTAAACGCACGAAATAATTTCACACTACGTCAGAAACATTACACAGACATTACTTACTTTTTGTTTTCTTTTTCTTACGAAATCACGCATGTATCCAGATTACATAAGCTAAAACAAAACACTGATAGGAATTTTTCTCCATCTGTACATTCATTCTCGAAATATCTTCGTTAGCCATCTCTTCCGTATGGCCATTTCCCCCGGAATTACCATATTATCTTTGCTTAGGTTTAGTGGTACGCACTGTGCCATCCTCCGCCATTTGGGTAGATAGCAGAGATGGACAAAAAAATATTTTAAATACAAATTTGTGCACGAAAAAAATTATTTTAAATACAAATTTGTGTACGAAATTTTAATTTAAAATATTTTTTGCCCATCTCTGGTAGATAGTATCTTCTAGATACTACCAAGCGGCATAGTAGTGGTAGACCCATACTTCTGCATGTAACTCCGCACTCTACACAATCCCTCTAGACACGGATTCCCCCCTTAAATTCGTATTGAAATTAATTAGAAGACGTTAAATATCTCGAGCGGCAATCACGCTCGAATAATAAACTTATTAGCGCCGACGGCATATTTAATATAAAAGAATTACACTGTCCAACACAATTTTTGGTCCGCAATATCCGCTGGGTGATTTTTGTAGAGCTTTTCTCCCTGAACACAAATCCGCAAGCAGAATTGCTCTATCAATCCCAGTGATAACGATGAACGGTTTGCGGATTCGTTTTCAGCGCACAAGAAGCTATAAGAAACGGCTATTGAATGTTATAGAACAGAAAAAACGTTCCATTTGTTTGGACAGTGTTATTGGCCCGTGCATATGCCGGATAACTCGAGCGGCTTTAATGCGTATGCGGCGATCTGTGAGCCGTCATTATTTATGAAGTTCTCGAGTAAAAAACACGTTAATGTGGCTTCCGTGGCGCGAGAGAGAACGCGCCCCAGTCGTAATTCACGGTTTCGGTAACGAGCCAATTCGAAAATATTATTCGACTCGCCGGTTTCGTATTGTGCAGCCGGGAACGAGCCAGAGGTAAAATTCGGGACACGAACGTGCTTGATGTCGTGTAAAATAACGTTTTAAACCGCCACGGTTATTTCGGACTTCCGTGTTACGCGCGTGAATATTTAATCAATAACACTGCCTTCCCTTTAAACTCGTCTTCCCGAACGCGTTAAACGCCTGGTACAAAAAGACCTTTCATGGAATCAATATTGACACCTTTATTCGCTTTGCTGCTTGTGTTCCCCGAATTGTATATTATTACGAGCAGAAATATGAATGTGTGGTGGGTGCAAGAAAGTTTAGACGCGAGTGACGATAAAAGATAGGGTGACTGTAGATAATATCGCCTAGCAAAAGTTAAATCGCGGTCACTTGAATAATAATTGACATTCTTGCATGCAATTCATTTAAAAATAAAGAGAAATTATACGTCTTTCATGTAGGGTTTTTCATCTATTATGTGTGAGTTAGAATCGTCGAAACCTACAAATGTTTAATTAGGAATTAAAAAACCTAAGACATGCAAAAATCAAGTCCTGAAAAAAGTGTAGGTACCTAATAGGGTAAAGTATCCAATTACTGGCAGCCAACCCAATTACTGTCACCTTAAGCTATTTTACTTAAACGTTTATTTATTCGTTATTTTAAGTAAAATAGCTTAAGGTGACAGTAATTGGGTTGGCTGTCAGTAATTGGATACTTTACCCTATCAGCTACTCAAGAAATATTGATTAATTCATGTATATATGAATTTTTAAAGACATTTTCACATGTGCTTTTATTATTTCATACTCTATAAATGTTTTTTTTATCCATCTTTGATTTTATTTTTATTACAAAAATATAGAAATAGGATTTTTAAAATATTCTATTTTTTAAGTTCGGGTGTACATATTGGACAAATCAAGTTTATTTCGGTTGATGAAAATGGGAGATCAATAAGAAAATCAATTATATATAATTAATTTAGGTAAATATTAGTATTTATTTTCATGGATACCATTATCTATAAATAAACTCTTGTAGCTTATTGATATACATATTATACTTTGTGACCCCACCTGTAACACAAATTACATCGAAAACGCATATTGATTAAAAGAAAAACGCTATTTTCATTACGAAAAATATTCGAATCGACTTAATTTCTTAAGTATATTATTAATTATTTCTAGTAGATATTCTTGCATTCATAGAATCATTAAACTTACTTTCTCAGAATGTCATAAAATTGTGGCAGTCCAATAAATTTTTACACTATTAAGATTCACTAAAATTTCCCATTCTATAACTATTGATCACACGACGCTACAGTTACAGCATGTCCTCCTACATACAGTTAGGTACTAATCCAGTGCATAACCGCTAAATTGCACTGCTTACTTTGCTAGATATAACGACGGGCGATATTAGATACTACAGTCACCTTCCTAGACAAGGTACGTTATTTCCATTCCTCTACTTCCGTCGCAAATGAGTGGCATAGCGCGTCCAGGGTTTAATCAATGTCGATTCACGAGTAGTACAAACATAGCGCACTGTACATTGACCACACGGCGCGGCAGGGGTGAGGTCTACGCGAAATCCGACAATTACTAATTTACTGGCCCCGGCGCGAGATACCCCGATAAATCTCGCATTATCCTCAGCCCCATTGCTCGGCACGAGTGCCGTTTAATGGAAGGAGCTCTCGCGTATGTGTGGCCGAATACACACAGGGTGTTCCACGAAAATTTATCGTCGATCCTGCGGGACCACGCGAACGCCATCTACCGCGCAACATCCTCCCGTCGCCAACCTCCAAGAGCGAACTTATAACCGAGTCCCATCGCAACAACCGCGAGATTCGGGGGACTTATCCGGATCAAGGATTATTTCCACGTAGTCGGACAGTTTCAACGTGGGAACCTGTTCGAACCGGGCACCGTGTATGCGTGTGGATGCACGCGCGCGTCAAGATCTATGCGGAAATGCTTAACTTATGAACTCATCCCGCGGATTTGCCGGCGATACGCCGCGGGACCACGTGCGGCACCCTGAATAGAAACGTCTTTGAATCGAGCCACGCGGATCCGCGCGGGTCGGCCCCGCTCGTTTCCTGGATCATTGCCAAGGTGAAAACATCGGTACGTCACAGTCGCCGCGCGCGGAATGATTAATGATCGTTCGACAGGCCCCGCGCGGATCGACGGGCCCCGAGAGCCTTCCCTCGCGCTAAGACCCACACCGGGCCCCGAGCTCAAAGCGACCAGCCACTGCTACCGATTGGTACCGCAAAGAGAACTGTACTGGGAATTATAGTTCGGCGACCTGCCCGCTGCTTCTTGTCGGCCCGTGTCTGACTGTTTTTTTTCACACTCGCTCTTTGCGCTTGAAGGATTTTTTGCTACCGTGCCGGCGCTAGTCTTGTGACAACTGAGGACAGATTGAAGTTGTAATGATGGTGTTATGAGATGTTTGGGCATAATAGACCTGCGATGTAATGGTGGGAGATAATTGTAGGGATTGTTAGTGCGTTACGAGTGGTATTTAAATTGTTGCCGTGAATTAAGGGAAAATTAGGGATGGAGGGGAAAATTGTAAAAGGAAATGCGCGTGGATGGGTTTCGTGGGATTTAGAAATGGGAATTATTTAGTGGGTACGGGGAAGTTTTATTTTATTTTATTTACTTTTATTTATTTGTAATAATTTATTCGCTTTTAAATTGAAGTAAGTATGCGTGAAGGTGGGGATTTCGTGGAGGGTATGTCACCTAATTAGTATGCTTCAGTCTAGTCTTCGGATGACCATTCATTTGTAAAGTAATCGTGATAGAAATCTACAAGTAGGTTCCTGATAGGTTGACGTTGAGTGAAACTGAAATACCATAAGGTTGCTGCTATTATACATGGGAGCAGCAGTCGACCTTGCATTCAGAGGCAGTAGCAGAAAGTGGTTGATCTAGGCTCGCGTTGAGCAAGTGAAATGGTCACAGAACAATTATGGTAATTAGAAACCTTTTATGAAAAATGCTTCAAAGAAATAGTTTGCTGAATTCAATATTTATATTGGAATGCGTGAAGAAGATCGGTCGATAAATGATGATGCATTACAGCTAATTGGCTATTTCCTAACAGGACAGATGTACTAGAAACGTGCAAATATAATAATTATTCGCAACGCACAGTTTATTTCTATTTATAGAGAGCTTGGTCCAATCAACTCCTATTAAAATTTTGAATTTATAATTTACTGATAATAGTATTTATAACTGTTACATCGTGTGCCATAAAAATGGTTGAAGTAAAAATAGTTTTTTAAAAAATAGTTTAAAGAGACTTACTCGGACCACTTTGAGCGTCGCTGCTGTTAAGGGACCATCGTAGAATTAGTCTCGTCAATTATCTTCGACGGATAATCAAACTTCGATTGAATGACAGCTCGCCGCTGTAATTACAGTGATTGTTAGAGAAATCTTCATTCCTATTCCTCTCGCGCGAAAGCATTTAAGGCGAAGAGTAGCGCGCAAACGAGCGAACTTGAAATCCACAGTTTCCTTAACCGGATTACGAAACTTCTCCACTGAGAGACATCGACGTTTGTGCTTTACAAATTTCATTTTAATTAATGGAGCGAGATTGGTAATAATTTGCTTGAGGAAACAGGAATTTAGAGGATTGAAAAAACAAGTTATTTTTGTAGTAAACACGTAGTATGTTACTGATAAACGTTTTATCATACATGTAGATCTCTGCCGAGGTGTCGTTAAAACACCTCATTTGCAATTTAATTTTGTGAATTTATATTTATAGTGGTTCATATATTTCCGATAAATATTACAGAAATAATGTTATTGCACGCCTCCATTAAGAAAAATTTTAAATTGCTTCTGCAAAATATCACCCCGAAGAAATTTATTTTCTCGTCCGTTCTATTTGCGACATTGCCAACGAGATACCGTTACCAGGAGATCATCGAGCTATCCAAAATTATTGATGAGCGTTTTGAAAAATCTCACAAGTTTGCATATTCATCGGTTAGCATACATTGCCAATATTATTGACTGTCCTCGTTGTGCTCAGATTAATTACTCGCTGAACTCAGCAGGGACACAGCGATCCAATGAATTATTTCCCTCATATTAGCCAATATCGTTTACATTTATTTCTACTAATTTTTAATCAATCTCAACAGAGATTTCCCAACAGGGATTTTTAATCTATCAAAGGATTTCTCTAACACCGTCAAGGTCGTTGGTCCATTCCCATTAATTCACTAAAACGAGCCTCATTTTTCATAAAATAAAACAAAAGTTACTAATAAAGGAAATAAAGGAACACACTCACTAATTTTCTCACACAACTGATTACCCTGGAACACAAAAAAGAATTCTCAACTTCTCCACAATATTGCATTCCTACATAAAAAATTGCATAAAAATCTAACAACTTTCTTTGCCGATGGAAAAATATGGGTGCCATTTACTCCGCAGAGGTAGCTCGATGGGCTCGCAGATTGCAGAAGTACCTGACGTGGGAAAGCGCCAACCGGCAGAATAGGAAATACACTTGGATAAGGAGAAAGTGACGCGAACGTGGTGTACCGATTACACCAAGGTTCACCGTGAACCGCTTGTTACGTCACGGGCCCTAATCTCTCGCGCCATTCGGTTGGATCTGGAGCGCAAGTTGGCGACGCGGGTTACATACCTTCAGGAGCTGTCCTTCGCGGCAGAGGTCAGTCGTTAACGCGTCACGAAAAGATGGACGAGCCACTGCCGGTGTCCGCGGGCGCACAATGCCATATTAATGGCTGTCGGTAGCGGTGATAAATTCCTAGGTCGAACCCGCTCTCTCGCAAAAGCGTTCCTCTTCAGCGTCGCCCGCTCCTCGCCGCATTCTCGTTCTCTCTTTCCCTCGGGACGGCCGGCTTGGAATGGCGACAATGAGCGGGAATAAGTCAACTCGGGAATCGGTGAAGGGGTCCAGATAAAGGAGAGGAGACGGCAGGAAGACGAGGAATGTTCATTATCGTGGGGGATAGAACCTGTTGTTCCTCGCGGTCTTGATTCGAACGGTGTTGCCTCTGAACTGATTGTCCAAGCAGCTCTCGTTGAGGCTGATTCCTGGGTAACGTAACGATGAGCACGAACCTTAGCTGGGCACTTGTCAGCCATTGTATTTCATAAATCATATTGTTTTATAAAATAGTAATATAAATCAATAAATTTTGTAACGAAGGCGAGGAGCTTGGAGATGAGGAGTACTTTTGCGGTTGATAACCAATTCGAAGTCAATATTGAAGTGGATCCACGCGAAACAACTCGAGAGGTTGGAGAAGAGATAAATGTTGACCATTCAGCAATTTTTTAAATTTGTGGGAAATTGGAAAATCAAAAAGGTAAAAAGTAATTGTATTAAGGTTTTTAAATTATTTTAGTTAACTTCGTGCTCCTTTCTGTTTGTTTGTTTCTTTGGGGTTTGGTTCAAATTGTGAAACTAAATTTTAACCCACTTCCAAAAAGTCAATGGACTTGAAATCAGCCTCTCGCGTTCTTCTCGAAAACGACAAAAAGTCGATGAGTTACCCAGTAGCATCGCGATTTCTGTAAATAGACAATGTATCGAGAAATTATCCGTCACGTACAAATAGCTCAATTTCTCAAGTTTTCTTTTTAGTTACAAAACGCAAATACTAAAGAGTAAACAATAAAAAATATATATAAAACAAAAATGTTTAAGTTAAACGATTTTATTTAATTTGGTAAAAAATTCACTAAAAGATAAAAAATAATTATTTTCTTTACCACAATTACGATGGTGATATGCTAGTTTAAATAAAATCGTGGGGCAGGATATTTCATAACAGGATACGAATTAATTTAATACAGAATCAAGTGTCGAAATGAGCGATGAAAAGCCATGAAATATCCTGCCTCCCGATTTAATTTATAGTGACCAACCTATCACCATCGTAATTCTAGTATAAGAAAATAATTATTTTTTCCTTCTAGTGCTTTTTAAATTTTTTATATATATTCTTTATACTAATATTATTATATTATTATTTATTATATTATATTATTATTATAATATAATTCTTTACACTAATATGCATCACAGTCTAAATGCAAAATACAACTATATCAATAGAATGTGTATGTTCGCAAATAGATACATAGTGTGTCAATATTGATTTATCTCTAACTTCTTAGCAACGTTTCGAAACTCTGTCTTGCGTATTCTGAACGATTAATGATTTAGATCTAAGTAGTACCTATGTATCTAAAATCTTTCAGGTTTTGTTTCTTATATTCAAAAACCCGTTTTCGAATTTTACAAATTTATAAAAAAAAAAAAAAACGGTTTTAACGCCATTTTCTTAAAAGCCGAAAACCTTACTGAACACCAATTGAGGAACACTGATATGGAGTTGTCGCTCTCCCTCTTTATTATTTTGAAAAAATATTCCACATTATTTACAACCCTCTGCACAGGCACACGGAAATAATAAAATCATACAGCACCGATGAGGCCATCGGCCAGATAATCAATGGCGACACGCGAATCATCCCGTGCCCCGTAGAGTTGGAAATAAAAGCAGATAGCTGAAAAGGAAGGATCAAAGAAGATAGTGGAACTTGAGTTAATTGCCGCTTCTAGTTCTCCATCCTAAGATCGATGCTAGTTAACCCCCTACTACTCGTACAACGCGGCTGTCTTCGCCTCTTCCTCAGCTTCCTCTCTCTTCCTCCGACGATGAAGAGGATCACGCTTAAGCATTCACACGACCTTCATCGCGCGTACTCGTATCTCCAGCGCGCGGAATCGCGACAGATCTGCTGAGAGCTCGTGGGGAAGGTCAGTGGCCGGTTCAGAGATTTTAGTCTGGACCTCGTTTGCCATGCACGCATCCTCCGCCGGCAATTAACTTTGCTCTCTCCTCACTTTGCGCCGGTCTTCTAACGAACATTGCGCTGCGGATTGTTCAATCTCGCTTAATCTGTTACGTAAACGCGTCGCCTCCGAAATTTCTTATTATTCTAACAATTATGTCAGTAATATATTAGCTGAAAGTTGCCCCTTGGCAAACTTAATAAGAATTAAATTTACAATTACCGTAATCGCATTAATTAAAGTCTTCAGCTTTTACTTGAATTAAATCCAACTGAAAATTAGATTCGATCCTGAATATTCTAAAGTTAAATCAGTAAAATTTAAAATTCTTCTAATGACTAATTGTAAGTCAGTTCAATTTTTAATCACGAGTACTACACGTGTTCCTTGCGTAATTTACCGCTAAAATTAATTATCCCTTCTTTACCTCTATACAATCTCAATCATATTAGAGTTACGAAACTTTCTTCCCAGCTGAAAAGAATCCAGAACAAAAATTCTATTTCTCTAAGAGAAATTACCGATGCCTCCGCATCCTAAACGGCAAAAATATAATTGCGCAATGCGAGTTGGGAGAAAACGTTGCGCTCATCGCGATTAATATTGCGACCAAGTCCGACTGCCATTTGCGGCGGGTCAGAAATTTTGAAACAAATCACTTCGGTGGTTGACGCATCAACGGGGGACAATAAATACACATCGCGCTGTACGCGCGGTAGCATAACTTGATTAAGGTCCCCGTGCATCGAGTCGTGATGTAATTGATCGATTTCGCGATACGGCCGGGCCTGTCAGAAGGCTAAACGGACGGGGTCTTGCATCGAACAGTCGTGAGTTACACGCGTTACCGGGCGCATCTTGTAATTACACAAGTCGTCGACCCGCAGAGGTGTATCTCAGATTGATCGATCGATTGTGCTCGCGCGGCTAATTTCAATTTCGAAACTCCCCGCGCACGTTAAATATCAGCCGCGCAAGAATAGAAAGTACCGAGTGAGTTATTTCTCGGTCTGATAGCGAGCCACGTCAGCGACCATGCTCCGGAGATCTAGACGCGTGGATAATACGAATTAACGTACATACATATGTACTTCCTATTTTGCGGCGCTACGAGATTACGCAGCGAGCGCGGCGGCGATATTACTTCATTTTATCTCGCCTAAGGAAGAATGAATCCCATTATTTTTCATCACCGTGACGCTTCGCCGCTGAGAATTGTTCAACTGTTCGGACGCACCTTTTTGCGAGCCCGCGCGCAGTCGCATCTTTGTAAGCAGAATGAACGCCTCGAAGCAACAGCTTCGTGTTAACTTCGCAATTTCCTGTGGTTTAACAAGGGGGACGAAAGAGAAGAGACGGTGCCGTTGAAGTTTAGCAAAACGAATCTCAAGCATCGAATAATATCGCGTCGAAACGAGCCACTTCGGAATTCCGTTCAATTTTGAAAGGTGGAGGTATTTGGAAGGAGGAATGACTGTAGGTATTCGCGAATCGCAAAATGTAATTATGTCATGTCAACAGGAGATAATAAATAAAATGTGAAAATGTGCAAAATGGGGGATCTGTAAAAAGTGTTCTTAATTATGGGCCTCAAGAAAATGTTTGTAAAACTGGAAGTAAGTTGAAAAATTGTTTTTTTATTGGTTCAAGTGATCTTACAGTTTATGTGTGCAAGCAATCAATTTTTTAAGCATGGATTTCTTATTCCACTGTTTTTGTTCCGGGAGCTACAAAGCAGCTACATTTCTACTAAAATTGCTTGAAATTTGAAAATATAATTATAAAAGATAATTCACTCCTGTAAGTGTTCATGTTTCAGCCCTTTTTATTCCAAATAACAAATTTTTAGAAAATCGATCTTAATTCTCTTTAGAGTTCTGAGGACGAAATTGGGACACCTCCTGAAGGCGAAATTTGGAATTGGATCAGTTTCAATATGGTGATCGCTCTGACAGACCACGCGAGTGATTGTCATCAAAGTTATTGCGTATAAGAAACAACAAGATATGCCCAAAAAGTGCTATAACTTTGAATTCGAAATAATATTCACTTCTATAAATAATATTCTCTACTTTCACACTGAAGTCTGTAAAAACTCGCGGTGTTCGAAAATCTTCTTCACCTTCGCAACCGCAAAAACACCGATTCTGTTACTTGCAAGTCTGTCAGAATACTGACGTATTTATACTAATGCAACATTTACCAGCAGATGACACTGAAAATGCAACCATAGAAATTTGAGAAATGCAGGGGGGCGAAATTAGGCGACGAAATTTGGGCCTTATACACTAGGGTGGAACAAAATACAGGGGCAAAATATTTTTTTATTATTCATGACTTCTAATAGTGAGCAAAAGTTTCCTTTTATAATGGCATTTAAGCTACCAAAGTTTGAACGTGATCAACAAATTTTTTGAGGTGCCGCAAGCTCCTCGAATATTAATATTTACTGAAATATTAACTTTTGAAATGCTTGCGGCACCTCAAAAAATTTGTTGATCACGTTCAAACTTTGGCAGCTTAAATACCGTTATAAAAGGCAACTGTTGCCCACTATTAAAATTCATGAATAATAAAAAATATTTTGCCCATATATTTCGTTTCACTCTATTACTTATACACTTAATCTTAGCTTCCAATGATTTCAGTAGTTGAAATCTCCTTTATCTATATTTATAGCTTCCATTACACACACATTTCCATTCCTCCACGTCAGTAGCTATTAAATTACCTACTTCCAAATCAACAAGCAATCATACTATTCCCAAAGTGCCATTTCTGACAATTCCTTACACGCCATCCAAACCAGAGCCAGTATATTGACAGGACTTGCCCGATGTATCTATCTTTAGGCCCACCGAGCATCAGCTCACACAGCACAGAAGATCACCAGGCTTGAAATTAATTCTCCGGTTTCGTTCGTTTCGCCAAATAAAGGGTTAAGATCAAAGCCGATCCGCGGGCACGCTTCTCGCGACGTTTGGCCGCGAGGCAGCTCTCGTGGGTGGGAGGGACCCCCATTAAGTTGTTACGCCGGTTTATCCTTTGGTGTGCACAGCACCGTCAATTAAATCGCCATCCCGGCTCGGTGCAACGACACTTTGCGTCCCAGCCGCTGTTTCCCCCACGAAACGCATCGTCGATACTTCCCTCTTCCTTTCGCCCTTCTTTTTTTTTTCGTCGAACGAAATCCCCCTGGAGCGCGTAGACGAGCCGAAGAGGCGCCAGTTGAAGGCGGCGTCCGCGACGGGTACGAGGGAGCGGCGCGGGTTCGAAGGTCCTCGCCCGCGGAACCCTTTCGACCATTTTCGTGATAGCTCAGGGCCATTTATTAAGGATGGTACCCGGGGGACGTCTCAGCCCGATTTCTGGGGTTTTGACCGCTCTAGGAATTCCCCTGGATACGATGGTCCACCGCGACGATTAACTCGGCTCCGAGGAATTCTCTCCCTCCCCTAGCGAAAGGGTTCGTTTGCTCGTTTAGTTCTTCTCCTGCAACTCCTGTTTATATACTATATCTTATGTATCTTCTGTATTCTAAGGGGTTTTCCTGTTAATAATAATAATAATAATAATAATAATAATAATAATAATAATAATTCTCCCGAACTTCTCAGCATACCAGGTAGAAGTGTCGATGCAGAAGGCACGCATTCATTGTTCTGATAAGGGTCAAGAATTTGTGGACTACATAATCCCTTTGTGATTGTGATATACTCACAAGGGAAGATCCTCAATCAGGGAATTCAAAAAATTATGAAACTTTGGAGATATGTAGAGGATATGCAGATATGAATTGCGATTTTCTTTTTGCTGCCCACAATTATTCTAAGGGGGTGAAATATTGACCCCTGAAAACCCGGCGACTTTCTAATTTTGTGTTGTAACTCGCGAACTGTAAGAGATAGAAAATAAGTTTTCAGATAAAAGTTACTTCTTTTAATTAGGACTATCATCTGGTAATTTACAGTTCTTGCAGATCGAAAGTTATACCACAAGATCGAAAAATGACCGGATTTCCAGGGGTTAATTTCACCTCCTTAAATTAAACTTGGGCAGCAAAATAAAATTGCGTAATGCATATCTATATATTCTCTACATATCTCCAAAGTTTCATAATTTTTTTAATTTCCGGCTTGGGGATCTTCCCTTATTAGAATATCGATAAGAAATTTCTAGACCATAGAATATTCTGTTTTTCCAATTCCAATAATTATTCACGAATTGTAGAAATAAATGTTAAAACATCACGTATTTTACACTCCAAAGAAAACTTTCCTACAAAATTTAAACACCCAACGTCCGTTGTCACTCCGTTACCATCCACGTTTATCCTATTTCATATTCCATCCAGCATTCGATTATTCCGATACGAAAGAATCTTGTCGACACTTCGCCCCTCGCCGTGTCACGAACAGGTGGACGTGAAAGGACCTTTATGAACAGCGTCACTGTCGAGGGACACATCCGAGAGAAGATGAGGGAGCGGGGTCGTTTTTTCGTAGTCCGCGCTGCGAATCTTCTTCTACGAACCGTTTCGTTGATCCCGAAAGCAAAGGGAGGAGACGGGAGGCTCTATGGCCGTGCTCGTGCGCCTCTTATTTTACGGTGCTCTGTGCAAATTGCCCAAGGATTAGAATCGCGAGCATGGGCTGCGTGCTGCGGGCCCCGGAGCGATGAATTATTATTGTCTCGTGCCTCACGCAGCCACGCTTCTTCGCGTTATGCAGCCGTACGAGGCGTCCTCGAAACGGCCCAACAGCGAAAAATAATATCTCCGGCTGCCGTCAAAGAAAATAACTGGATCCTCCAGCGGAGCAATACCGGGGCTATCGTAGACCATTATGGTGTTAGCACTGGCGTCAAAGCTTCCTCCTATTATCCCGGTGCAGCCTGCCACTGCGGAACATATTCTGTGGAACAAAGTAAACTGGAGGCAATGTCTCTTTTTACGAAACTCTGGACTTCAGAAATAAAATTCATTCTGTCTTTGGAGTAGGGATCTCGCAGAGGAGGGGACTCCTTGGAACGACTTCTCTTGGGGTGCAGACACTTTCTGCTTTCAATTTTGATAATTTTGTAGGATCGTGGAAAAGGGTTTAGGATCTCTTCCGAAATCTTGAGGATTGGAAGAAATTCGTCTATTTTTTATTGTCACACTCATGCTTGGGAGCCGCCCTTAAATTACGCTAGGGTAATTTTGGCGATCTCTTACTCCCTCCCTCCCCCAGTATAGGAGAAAGTTGCCTATATTGGACCGGCTCCTAGATTGGACCATTTGTGTATCTCGATAAACAAATATATTTGCACTGTTTTTTTTTTGGTTACATTGATTTAGGAAGTGAAGATGGAACGTGCATCTCCAGTTCCTAAATCAGTGTACCCAAATAAAAACACTGCAAATATATTTGTTTATCGAGATACACAAATCTAGAAGCCGGTCCAATATAGGCAACTCCCCCTAAGTACTCGTGAGATTCCATATTTAGATTAAGATTAAGATTTTTATTTTTACATTGTGTTTTTCAGTTATTAAAGGTTTATATAATTTAAACTAAGCTTACTTTTCTGGGACATTAATGTTAGAATTTGTGCTTATTGAAAAGTAGGCTAAGGAATATTACGTAGGAGGGTACCTGACTCCCTCTTCCCTTGTAAAAAAACGTAAGAAATTCGCAACCCTTCCTAAAAGTCTAACATAAATTAAGGAAGACACCTTGGAGTAACGCAGGATTTTGACACACGCCTCACGCACAGGACACAATTCCCTCAGCGTGAAAACACGCCGACGTCACTCGAAGTGTCAGCCCTATCCCCCGTAAGTTCCTTATTGCCGCAGCAAGTTGAGTAATAGCGATAAGGTAAAAGACCCAATACGTGGACACGTCCCAGTATCTGGACACTGGTGCAAAATACTGATTAGTACATTTAATATCCGCTTTATCAAAAAAAGAACAATTTTATTCAATTATTCAAATATTTAGTAAAATATATTTATATATATATTTTACTAAATATTTGAATATTTAGTATATTTAGAATATTTATATATATATTTTACTAAATATTTGAATAATTGAATAAAATAGTTCTTTTGCACCAGTGTCCAGCTACTGGGACGTGTCCACGTATTGGGTCTTTTACCTTAAGAGCCAGATGCGCCAGTCTGTCCGCGCGAACTGAAACAAGAAACTTGAAATTGGCAACAGGATTGTCCACCTCCCCCTCGAGTTACCCCGAAGAAATGGAAAGGATCGTTACGGTGTCCGCGAACGCCCCCGATCGTGGGTCGAGGGCTCTCGTGGCAAGATAGTAAGTCAGAGTTAAGGTAGGTCGGGGCGTAACCCAGGATCAAACGAGTCAATAACTCGTGCCGTGCCTCCTCCACCTACAATGAGAAATCGCCGTGGCGCGCAACGAGTGTGGGTGCGCGCTGACGTATCGCCGAGCCTTGGCGCTCGTTGGTTCACGTGCGCGCGCGCGCGGATATGTCTTCATGGAATCGAAACGCCGCGCGACGCGACATTCCTCAGCCCCGCAGCCAGCGTAAAGCAGTCATCGCGCCGCAAAAGTCTCTACGCGATCTGATCGAGGCAACGGAATATCGAACGTCTGGAGGAGAACAGTCTTTCTTCCACGCTGACCCATTGTCGCCTTCCCCGCCACGTGGATGTTCTTCGGGAGTGACGGTGACTTGAGGGTACACCAGTGCATGCTCGACAGTGGAAATTATTTAATTGGACACGCTACGGGTAATGCAGTGGGTTATTTGTTTTTATTTAGACTTCACGTGTAAAGGAAAATTGTCATTCTGTGAAAATTGTCGTATTGAGTAAGGAATGTTTGGCATTCGGTGAGCGATTATATGTGTGGATCTAGCGACGTAGGCAAATTTTTGTTTTTCGTTGATTATTTCGGGTCACCAATCGAGAAGATGGTCAGTTGCAGAATAAATGAATAGTATTGAGCTGTATACTACCTGCAGTGGGAACTCCTATGCGAAGAAGTAGAGGGGGCAGGGCACAGTGCGACAAATTACACTTTTTTGTCTCAAAATCGTGGAATTTATTATAGAAATAAGATAGAAGGACGAATCTTTCTGGAGGTTAAAGCTAAGGTGCTGCAGAATAAGGGAAAAATATTGGAAAAGTATGATAAACCAGTTTTGACATTAAAAATCTGTGTCAAAAGATTCTAAGAGGCAAGAAAATTTTGAGTCCAGATTTGAATTCAGCGCGTCAAAATCTATAGCAAATGATGAACTTATAACAAGTGAAGGAAAAACTTCCATCACGCATTATAACAGAAAAACTGCAAATTTCTTCGAAAATGCCAACATTGTCATAAATATTAAAAGGTCAAAACTTGTTTGTCCGAATTTTTCAATATTTTCCCCTTATTCTGTAACATCTTAGCTTTGACCTGCAAAAAGATTCACCCCTCTATCTTATTTCTATCAAAAGTTCTACGATTTTGACACAAAATGTGTAGTTTGTCTCACTATGCAGCGGTTCGAGGGAAATGGAAGATAAGCGGTGAACCTTTCCTACGTTCTGAACGGGTAAGTTCACTGGCACGCACCATACACCTACAGCTTGTTGTAAGACAGAGATGGGTTCTCGCTTGTCTTCACTCGCATCCCACACTTCACACTCCAGTTAGTATAGAGCTCAATGACGCATAGTGTCTCCACAGGGTATATGTATCTCCATATTCGCGAACACTTTGGCAAACTGTTTCTCGACCACCGAAAATTCTTCGAAAGCCAAATGTGTGGTTCCGTCTTAAGGCTGCTCGAATGCAAGAATCGGAGGAAGTTTGCTGGAAGATTTTCTCGCTCTTGTGATTTATCGTGGAGAAAGTAATCTTCTGTGAATGCATTCTACGTTCACATTTTTCTCAGCGTATCTCCTGGAGTGTGGTCGTATAATTAATATTACCTATTAAAGCGTTCTTTTAGAAAAAGACTGTGCAAAGTTGGCCATAAGGAAGGAGCAGGCAGGTTTTCTGTTCAGAGCTGTTCACTTTCTCTAACGTCATTTAATCGTAAATTACAAAGTCAATCGTGAATGTTTTTCTGTCGCTCGTCGATGGTGGTGCTTAATAACGTTCTAACCTATGTGATCCATACTTTTCATTCAGTGAATTTTATTCCAACAAATGGTTGACGTTATGTGTAAGTCAATTCAAATAGCCTGATATATTTCATAACACTGTGTTCAATTTGTTTTGTAAATTGCTTGTATATTCACGCAATGATTTAATTGTTATATACTATGTGCTTCGTCTGTTCAGTACTCCCCTGGGGCCTGACGTTTGCCCTCAGGAGTAGCGCGCAAAGTGTTGAAAGTGGCAGGAAGCTCAATTCAGTTATATCAGCTGTGAAGGCCCAACCATGGTTTAAGTGTCTGGGCCTCACTTAAGGGGACTAAGCAGTCAGATCGCTCGAAAATCAAGTATATTTTTGCGAATTAACTACAAGGAGATGAACACAGATTGTGACTAGTACTTTTGGGTAATGTTTATCAATACTACAAACAGTAAAAAAATTATATTAATATTATGTACATATGTATAACAGCGCTACAGTCGTCTGATATGTAGACTTTTTTTGGAGCCGCTGTAATTTTGATGTGATTCTGGCCGTATGAAATTGAATTGTGAAATATCCTCTGAAATTGTTACTTTGTCCCGGCCCCCATTCTGCCCTGAACCTATTGAAAAAGAAAAAAAGTCAAAATTATAAAAATGGTGGCTGCAAAATGGAAAACTTTAAAAAAACGTCATCTTTCGCCAGGGAAAAGAGCCATTTTATTTTTTTTTTGTCAAAACAGAAGTTTTCACAGACTTCTACGTAGGTTCAGGTCGTAACTAGACATGCTTGATATATGCTGATTTTTTTCGCAAAAAAATGTTTTTTCGCAATCACTGCAAAACGAAGAGGAAATATGATTCTGAGAAAAATGCATTTGAAGTTTCAAAAGTGCGTTTATGGCGCACTCGACCTTTTCGGCTGTAAAATCCTTAATTTTGCGAATATTAACATAAACCAAACGACATTTTACTCGGGAAGGATGGTACTTTCGAAAAATGTAACAAAAAAAAGTCGAGTTTCTGACTGCCTAGTCCCCTAAAGTCACTTAAGCGGTACCTAGTACGTTTGTTTATGTGGTGAGCAGAGGTATCGGTATTCCACCATGAAGTGTTATCAGGTTTAATTTATCCCCTCCCCCTCTCAAGATCTCAAACTATCAGAATTCCCCACTTGGTCGACAGACAATTGTAGAGTCCTTGTAGAAAACACTGTAAATGCAAAAAATCAAATTCTATACTATAGTATTCCCATTGGCAAATAGAACATTTTCCGATAAAAATTTTCTGATTACAACGCAATTTTGTTTGCTGCCTAAATTCACTCTAAGAGGGCGAAATAAACCCCTGAAAATCCGGTTATTTCCTGATTTTGTGTTATAACTCGTGAACAGCAAAATAATTTTTTTTACCAAATGATAGATCTTATTAAAAGAAGTAACTTTCGTCTCGAAACATTTTTTCTATCTTTTACAGTTCTCGAATGATACCACAAAATCGGAAAATAGCCGAATTTCCAGGGGTTAATTTCACCCCCTTCGAGTGAATTTGTGCAACAAACAAGAATTGCGTAGTAATGACGACGAAATTCCTTACATATTCACAATGTTTCTGAATTTTTGGAATTTTCGGGTTCACGATCTTCCCTTGTCAGCTCACAAGGATTTTAGGTGTCCGCCTCCGATTGCTTTGGTTTTTTCATATGTTTTAGAGGACCAAAAAATAAGAAACAGGTGTCCTTTCTTTTTTCCCCGTTTGCATATTTAGCGGGTAAAACCACCCCTGAAAGTAACCGACGAGAACATCATCACTACCTATCGCACACCTACCCAACCCAGCCCAAGTCTTCGCTGAAACGCACAATGGATTTCGGAGCAAGGTTGCACGCGTTCAATTCTTCCGAAGCCTTTCGACAGCACCCACGGGCGCCAAGATCGTGAATGCAAACGATAAGGATCCGCCGTGGCTGCCGGGTGCCGTTTAACAACGAACCCTCGGCGAGTTTGAGTTCGCCTACCGCGGACACGGCTCGGCCGATGATATAAATCGCTGGGTTCGTTAGTGAAATCAGCGCAACGGGACCGGCGGCGGCGTTTAAATGCACACCGTGGATAAAAGAATGATAGCGATACGCTAACGAGAGAAAGAGGCGCGGGATCGCGCAAGAGAAATGGGTCGGCGTTGGCTGAAGGCATCGCGCTATGTATCTTCCATGCATCCAGCCCTTTCTCCACTGTCCCAACTGGCCCCGACTTCCCTTCAACCCTTTCCGCGCCACTGGCTATAACACCAGCTAGCGAAAAAACCAGCCGAGTAGATGTGGACGTAATGAGAGAAATGAGGCGTCGGGGCTGGTAATAAAAGAGCTTGGACAGGATTATAGCGGAAGTGACAAGGGGTAGAATTGACAAGCGACCGCTGGCAGTAGGCTTACCCTCTTGTTTCCTCGAATTATAAATTATTATTAATAACGCGGCAAGCTCTACAATTTTATTCCATTCGACGCCAAGATTTTTTAGCCTACAGGATCATCCAAGGATTACGAAAGCAAGCGGCAGATGTCAATGCAAGGCAACAGTTGCAGGCCATGGGCGTTTAAAATTTTCATTTGAGTCAAGCTCTGTTCCTTTTATAAAGCAATGTACAATAAGGTAACAGCGTCAATTTTACGCCAACTAAGGTAAATGTTCCCATTACTGACCACGTCCCCATTGGTGACCACTTCATTTTGTTATTGTTTATTGCAACACAGAAAGCGAAATATAAGCGAAATATTTCAGTTATTGTTTCATACGATATTTATGTTGCCGTACATTCATCTTTAAGTAAATTCACATGTAAATTAAGACTTGGTCATTGACATGAAAGTTGACATATTCTAATACCGTGAGGTTATACTCCAGATATCATTAAACTCGCAAATTTTACAATAAAAATACATGGATCCATGCAGTAACTTACTAAAATTAACGAGAAATATATACAGAATTATAAAATAAAAAGAAAATATCCATTTTCTTTCATTATTGTAGCAGAAAATCGTGGTATAAAATAGATGGTCACTAAAGGGGACATCAGGTCCAATATAATTTTCGCCATAATTTTTGTGTAAATAGTCAAATATCACTGTAAAACTAATTTGATTAAGAAACTAGAGACTTAAAAAAATACAATGATCCATACTTTGCTCAAATATTGTCGTATATTAGTAAAAACTATACTATTTCGAACCAGTCACACTCTTAAACGGTCGCTAATGGGGACATTTACCTTACATAGGGTAGACCGGGGCGAATCGAATCACAGGGCGAATCGGATCAAAATAAGAATTTAGTCCATATTTCTTACATCGCGATAGAAATGATCATTCCGATCGTTCGTAGTACCTCGTCCCTCTCCCCCGCACCTACTACAATAGTTCGTCAATTGTTTTAAGTCATTGCTTAGAGCTGGCATACGTTTTCAATGAGATGGTTGCGTGCGAATGTTACAATTTTTGTCCGTATCTAACCTACGTAATCTGCAACTTCGTATTTAAAATAAAAAGCAAGCTTGAAAATTCAAATGTGCTTATTGTTATTAGTTTGCACGGTGTCCAAGTTTAGTATTTGATGTATTTTAGACTATTATATCATAATATGTTTATGTAATCTACAATCTTTGAAATACTTATATATGGGGCTAATCGGATCACGTTATATGGGGCGAATCGGATCACTCCTTTTTTTTCATTTACGTACTTCTATAATTATAAATATGATGATTGTTTATATACAGATAGTTCGTAGGTACATAAAAAGCGCAATCAGGGATCATGGTGTCCAAAAAAAATAAAGGAAGCTGTGATATAAATTAAATCTAAAAAAATGACGCAAAAAATAAATAAATTAATGGTTTTAAGAAGATGGCATTGTATTTACTGCGGTCAAAAATTTATTCGTCCATTTTCAGAAGATTGTCTGAGAAGAGTGGTGCCACGATAATTGTACTAATAGAGGCGGCAAAAAACGGCAATATCCTTCCGATTTGTGTGCTAAATAGTATCACTTGACATCATTGTCATTAAATTAGATTTATTTTAGTTGATTATAAAGATTTTGGTATGAAAATTTCAGGTTTTTCAGAAATTTCTGGGTGGTCCAATTCGCCCCAAGTTTCGGGGCAAATCGGATATTCCTCACTTTTTCGTTTTTTGTTTATAAATGAAAAATTTTATGTTTAGTTTCAATTTTTATATATTCAAGTTGAAGCCAAGGGTGTACTGGTTACGAATATATAATAAAAAATTAGTTTTTTAATGCTTAACTATTGTTTTTTTATCGTCAAACACAAAGTGATCCGATTCGCCCCGGTCTACCCTATTTGTATTTTCCGGACAAAGGGGGTGGTGTTCCCTATTAACAAAGGGTTCCATCCACCCATAGTGGCCACATAAACAATTTCGTGTACTTGTTTCACATTACGGTTCAACACACCCAGGCGAGACGTATTATCTCCGGCACAAACGCGTCGCTCCATATCCCGTCGTATATTATCGAATAACACAGACGTATATGCTGATCCTCAAAGTAGAAGGCGCTATTAAAAGCGAACCCGATAGGGTAGCGAATAAAATGGCCCCCGAAGAGAACGAAATCGGATCAAGCCTCGCGCCATTAATTGGGGCGGGAAGGGGTGGCCTTTTAATATTGCAAAACAGCGATAATTCAATGGTAGACCGTGTAATTAAGCATGATAAGTCACGGGGTTCCAGTAGACGAGAGGTCTCCCCCTGCTAGAGACGAATAATAATTTGCATTCCCGGAGGCGGCAAAGGTGCGAGCGAGGAGGATCGTTGAACGGTGCCCGCGTAACGCCGGCGAATCAGTTTCGGGATCTGCCACCGATCTTCGGCGCGAGGATCGCAAGCTTTTTCGCGCTCTTTCTCGCGCATTCATCACGCGGCTTAACTAGGCGTGTCCGCTCTGCTTCGGGGGCATTTTAGAATCTGATGCGAGCACGACGTCTAGAACTCGGCTCCTCGCGGGATCTTCGGCGTCGATACGGCAGGTGTGGCTGACGATGTCGACCGCCGGGCAAAGCCCCGAACGAATCCCCGGTCCTTCGACCGTGCCCTCCACTCATTCGCCCAGACGCTGCAGATATCAGTCACTGCGGGATGGATATCGATGCTTTCCCACCAACGTGCTTTTCCTCCGATAGATTGAACAATCTTGCTAGAAGTAAGAAGCATGGCGGAGGCGAACTTTTATTTGAAAAAAGTGTTAAACAAATATTAAACTAATATTAATAATATTAATAATATTAATTATAACTAAATATTTAATAATAATAATAATAATAATACGTCTTTATTACACCTACAAATTGCATTGGGTACATTTAGTTTTTTTCCCTTCGTTTTTTTATTTTTTTTTGTGGCGCAATGGGCGGGATTCAGCAATGTGCTGTTTTAAAATCCAACCCCCTTTAACTTTTACTTATTTTTCCACTCCTGACTTGACCCATCTATCTATCTATTACCAATATAAATGACAGTAGTTCCGGTTGCGTTATACCGATTAATCTTTAATCTAATCGAGCTCCGATTGAGATCCGAACTGTAGAGGATTAATTCCGTTTGAATTTTAGTATCCAAAGGAAAATACACGAGGAATTGGACGATCAGCCGGTTCGAACTGGCGCGGTTTGCTGTTCAAAGCGTGAAATGGGGGGAACGATTTGCGCGTGATGTCTTTCTCCGTGGTGAACGGCCGTGGACGGATAGAGGCGAGGATGAAGATAAGGGAAGGCGCGTGGACGGTGCGGGGCCCGGCACGTCGGCTATTTAATTATCGACGCGATCGAGAGCGGCCGTATATTGGCGATAGATGATACGGATCGACGGGCAAATCCATGGCCCCCGATCTGTTATTACGGCCGGTACACGTCTCTGGCCCGCGACTATTTATAGGGGCCCGACAGGATTTCGATTCCACGGCGCGATACGCGGGACCGTGGTCCCGTCGTTATCGGCGCGGTTGACGGTGATTGGTCAGTGATACCGATTTCGAGGCGGCCCATCGCGCCGGTGGAAGCTGTTATTATCAGTTAGCCCGCTCGATGGTGTTGAACGATACTTTGTTGGCCTCTTATCGTCGCCGCGGCGGCTTCGTGGCCCTTCTCTGTCTGCCGAGACGTTGCTCCTTCTGCCGCTGCATTCCTCAGTGGCTGTATTTTGATTTATACGCCGAGGAGGATAAATCTGAGCCCCGTATAAAGCTATCTCGCGGACCGTAGGAAGTCCTGGCGATCTGTGGTAGGCACTGTTATTTGCCGCGTAAAGAGATTATAATGGTGCCATGGGAGTTGGAGTTTTAGCGGAGCGGGATTAGTGTGGTGATACTGTAAAAATGATGGTAAGTGTATTGTAAAGTAACTGCGGACTGTAAGGAACTGCACTGGATCTAGTGTTTCTTCTCGAGAATTGATTGTTGAGAATTTGTCGAGAAAGAATGAAGCTTTTGATTTCTCATTTCTCGAGAAATTGTGTAATTTCGGGAGAAATTTATCGGGGAATTTGTAAAATAGGAAATAGAAAATTAGAAGAAATTTTGATTATAGACATCAACAGTGTGGGATGCGAGAGAGAGAGAGAGGGGGGGGGGGAGAGTTAGTGTGAGGGAAAGAGAGCGATTAAGTACATGTGTTTATTAAAATATCGACTTGTAACAAAATCGAATTGAGTTTAAGGATATACACTATTATCAATAAATTTCTCGAGAAATACCAGGTAAAATTTATTTTCTCGAGAAATGAAAAAATTCGGGAAATCAGACACTAACTGT
The DNA here is from genome assembly GCA_929113495.1 of Andrena minutula. Taxonomy (NCBI): domain Eukaryota; kingdom Metazoa; phylum Arthropoda; class Insecta; order Hymenoptera; family Andrenidae; genus Andrena; species Andrena minutula. Next base: position 45,262,187 of record OV815994.1, read on the forward strand.
ATTGATTTTTTAGTATCATTCGAGGCAGAAGTGGCTTCCCCAAATCTGAAGTTTAAGTTCTGCTTTGGTACTTCCACTTAATATGTAATTAAGTACTTCTACTTAATTAAGAATTTATAGGTATAGAGGATAATAAGATAGTTTGACGCAATCGTTAATGACAATTTATTACATTTACCTTCGTATTAATCTTCACCTTTATCTTAATACATACTTAGTATCGTCGGAATAGATGATCACTTATTAGACTGACAGTAATTTCGCGCATTCCTTGCCTAGTTTGGCGATTACTTAATACTTCTCACACCTTAAAATTTTAATTTTGTATGTATTATACCGTGTTTTGAATGATTCACACATCAATTTCATCGTAAATTTAACAGGCATTTTCAGGATCATTCATATTCATACGCATGTAAATTGTATTTAATTACGCCGGAATGCGACTGATGTGTTGAATCGTTGCTGAAGTCGACTACATAAAAGTACTATCCCAGCGCCGTAATAGTTCGGGCCCTTGGCATAAACGAAGAGGCGACATCACGGTAAGAACTAATATACACCTCTCGACCAACCACTGCACTTAGGACGTCCGTTTCAACGACGATTCCTTAAGATACCGTAGCGACCGGCTTCGTTTTGCTCATCTCCGGAGTTGGCCATTACAGGTTCGTGCAGGAATACGCGAAAAGGATGCTTCTCATTTATCCACTAAATCGCGAGAAAAATATTTCGCTGTGCCCGCTGAATTCGTCTTGATTAAAAACCTAAAAACATCGAAGACAATTAATTCACAAAAATTGCATTATAACTAGCCTTACGGCGGGATCCCTATCTAGAATTTTTTGACAAATCGATTTTTTGATTTTTATATTTTTTTAAAGTACAATATCTTGAAAATATTCCCTGAAAGTGTTACTTAAGTTAATCTGACCAAAATTGACAAAGTTATACGCGTGTAAATGGGTAGGTGTTCCTCGGTGTGGCGCTCAGACCCAAAACTTTAAACGTGTTCTCCTCAAAATCAGGTTTTCAAAGTTGGTGATACACACAACTTAAAAATTAATGAAGCGATTTACTTGAGGCTTTGCAGGCTTAATTCAGGGTTAGAAATTTAAGCGCTATCGGGAGCTTTTCCTTTTTTGCTTAGATTATTTTTAAATATTGATGTTTCAGCTTTGCACAGTCGCCATTTTGTTTGAAAATAATTTTTCCAAAACTGGGCCCGATAGCGCCTAGATAATTTCATATATTATCTGAAAAAAATTCGAATTTTCAATTTTGTATGATCCTGCATCGAGCTACGGTTGTCACTAAAAAACACCTTAAAAAGGACATCTCGGGCATCGCCTATAACCCAGAAACCTTTCAGTACTTTTTATCAGAAAAAATATTGAAATATCCGTAAGATGAACTCTTTCCAATAGACTCATTTTTAATAATAAAAGTTTATCGGTTTTTCTAGAAAAAGTTCCCAAAAAAGCATATTGTTTTAATCATTCTAGGTTGTCCTACCCCCTTAAATTACTCCGAGCCAAATCATCAAAAATCAAGCAAATAATAAAACTGATCAGCTCGCGTGGTATCAAATTCAAGGTCGATCCCAGAAAGAGCTCAAACTCCTTCCAATTTCACCAAAGCTACATATTTAAATCCGAAACGTCACACTTAACCATTTCATCCCCCCCGAGTCATGGATTCCCTTAAACTATTTTTCCTCAACTGAAAAGCAACATTCGTCTAAAATATTACAACCATCTTCGGTGTGGTGCACGTTGCTCCCCGCTTTGCTTACTTTATCCATCATTTCCACCAGGAAATGATGGATAAAGGGCCCGGCGAGAGGACAGGGTGGAAGGATGGAACACATAGACGAAGATAGCTTCCGTGTTCGAGACCAGAGAATATCTGCGAGCAAACTTGAATTAATGATCGTGTGGCTGCGTATTGCCCTTCCCCCTTCCCGGCTCGCCTCTTTCTGCCCGTTTCTCCGATTCTTTCTCACCTTTCCACGTCCTTCTCCGCTTTGTCTGCCGGCGGCTTGAGCAGCGTGCATCACGGCAACGGTTACGTGGTGACAGTGCGAAAACGCACGGTCAATGAATCGGACGTGGATGACGCGCGAAAGAGACGCGCGCTGAACGCCACTCCATCAAATTATAGCACCGTGGACACTGCTCGGCCCGTCGAACCGTTAAATCGATTAATCCCAGAAGGAATGCACGAATCACCGATGCGTCGTTCGCCACGAGCGCGCGCACATCAATGTTTGCTGGGACCTGCGCCTCCTCGGGGTTCTATACTCGATTGGCCGTTTTGGTAACTCGACGTCATTGTCACGTAACTGTCAGTCGCGATAAGTACTCAAAGGCTATTATTAACGTCGACTAGATCGCGGATTTTGCGTGGAACATGGTGTTGCTTCAGATGTTAGAGTTCGGATTTTTAAACGCAAAAGATTGACGCGTGATGGATGCCTTAAAATTGACATTTTGGCTTTCGCGAGCAACTCATTTTTTTTATTTCTAAGGTTTTCTCTGTAAACTTTTGATATAGGTGTTCGAATATTGTTCTTAAGCATCGATACTACTTAATTGAAATGTATTATTCCCATCACTAATCTTGGGGTACCTCTGTTGCAGGAGGAATCAAGTGAAGTATCTTTAATTGCTTAAACTGGTAACTGTAAAGAATGGTATAGTTGTGACTATTCTTGTGTATTTTTTTAAAGAGCATAACGAAATGAATATTACAATTTTTTAATAAAAGTTTTTAATGATTATATTATTTAAAGTTCCCTTATCTTTACGTAGTAGGTACCTACTATTCTTCAGTAGTAATACAACTACCATAGTTCATTAGCTCAGCAACTGCCGGGAGCGGATTTTGAGATTTCACGCCTCATGCTAACAAGCGTCTGTCGCCCTTTCTCTAAAATATCATCAAATATTTTAATTTAAAAGAGTTAAGACAATTTTAAAATTAATTCAGTATTCCAACTCACATATGAGTTATTGCTAATTTTCTATATGAAAAAGTAGAAGTGAATTGTTTTTAATGTTCTCAAGCCTCTGTGTTTAAACCCTTTGCAATTTCTTTTCTGCAAAATTCACTCCTAACAACTGCTGATTCTATACTACACTAATAACTTCTATACATAATGCATAAAATTCGACTGCTCCTACTCCCAAAACAGAGTCCATTGAAGAAGTTGTCAGGCATACTGTGCACATGCGAAGATTCTCTCTTTGCATCGGTCATTTCCGCGCCCATATCGGTTAGTGAAATAAAGTTAAAGCGTTGAATCGCTTTTAAATTATAAGCGATCATTGACATGTTCCTGAGTCTGAACGCAAGCACGTAATATTGGAGGTGACACGTAGCAAGCGAGATCGAGGAAATAGCAAAGTCATGTAGACATTAAGAAACCCGGACCTGTCCTACTGTCTAGTACGACGAAGGTACGGGACGTTTAAACCAAGTTACGTGAAAATTTTCCCATGCGGCATGCATTCCGGAAGGTTCCATTCGAACGAACGGTTTGTGTAAAATTCATCTCGGAAGGGCGAGGCTTGGGAATGCGAACGTAGACTCAAAAATGAAAGGAGGACAGTATTGGCAAAACTTCAGTTTCAGCAATGAAAAAAAATTGGGTTCATTTTATTTTATACGAGGGTGCATATAGAGTCAGCTATTAATTATTAATTAACTCGACTGGATTCCGATGTTTCAGTCTAATAAGCATGAAGAACTTCTTTAATAACGTATTTAAAGCAGGACGATGTAATCAAATGATAATGGTTTTCCATCTAATGCAATATTCTTTGACACTATCTGAAAAATAAGCTTGGGCATATATCTTCTTTCTTACGTTTAATTAAAACAGTTGAGTGTATGGGTATTTTAATATTTCATTTGATGGAAATCGATGTCAACATTAATTTTTCTAACCAATTGGTGAAGAAGATAAATGTGTATATCAATATATTTTATAAATCGTTTGTAAATGTAATTACATTGAAGTGTCTATTCACTTTTTTAATATCGAAAGCGTAATATCCACTGCAGTAGCCAAACATGATGATTCTCAATATTGAGAAATTATGTACAGTAGATGTGTATTTAATTTCAGATATTGGTGCAACCATCCAAAGCTTCTGATACACGAAGCGTAATTGATCCTCCTTCTCGCTTGACGAGCTTACCTCGAGCAATCTTCATAATTGCAGTAATAATAGTAATCGTGGTAATTGCTGTTTATCCCATTGTGCGAGCACCGCGCGTTATTAACTTTATTATCGCGGCTTGAAATCGTCACCGGTTGAAACACTCGAAGGGAGTCACGGTGTGTGTAAAATCCTTTTCACACCAGACACTCTTCTGAAGACTGGTATTTAATATTTGTTCACATATTTACAACCTGTTTTGTCTTCTTTTAATTTTAACTAACACTGTTTCTGCTAAATGAATATATCCAAAGTACCAAGTGTGAAGAAACCCCTATTTCGTTAAAAAATTACAAACACTTGATGCTTTATAGGAAATTAGGTTCTCCAAAATTTATAAGAACCTTGACAGCGTAATAAAATTTCAAATTCTGGTTAAAAAAATGTATACTTTTTATGTTCTACAATATTTCTATTTATGCCAAAATCTGTCAAAAATAATGTTTTACAAGTACCTTGTCTCTTTTTCCCTTTTATCTGAAAGTGTTAAAGGAATCTATATTCTAATTACCTGCTTCTAAATTTCAGAATTTAATAGCATCCATATATTATCCTAACACATGGTTGGATACTTTTTCACGCATTAGTCGATCAGCTACCAGAATCTGTCACCCGAAACTCATCACCTCAAACTTTCACCTCAAAACAGCAACGTTAACTATAAAGTAAACTTCGCATCCCAAGGAATGACACACTTAAGCCCTGTTCCCACCAGTCCTATTCGAACCTATTCACACTTTCCCATTATTTTTTTTAACCTGAGCACACCGTTACCAATTGTAATAATATTATGGCAAACTTTCGAAATCGCAAAAATCATTTTTCCACTGGTCTAAGAAAAAGAGCGTCGTTTAAAATGCGTTGCATATTAGAATAGGTAAGTTTATACGGGTCCAAAGCAGAGATGGGCAAAAAAATATTTGAAATAAAAATTTATCTACAAAATTTTTATTTCAAATAATTTTTTAACCCTTAGACGCGGGAAGGGTCGAATGGTCACTTTGGACCAGAGATGGGCAAAAAATTATTTGAAATAAAAATTTATCTACAAAATTTTATTAAAATTTAAAAAAATTAAAAAATTATTTCAAATAATTTTTTGCCCATCTCTGGTCCAAAGTGACCATTCGACCCGTCCCACGTCTAAGGGTTAACCCACCGCGATATCTACCGCGTGAGCGCACAGGAATCCGGAGCCCGGGGCCCGCGGTAGTGTCCCGTGCGGAAAGGGTTTAACGCGATCGCCAACACCGAGGACGACGCCGGTGGAACGATACCATCGGCGATGGGGAAAGCTGCGCGTAAGTGGCGTCGCGAGGGGCCGTCGATAGAATAGAGGAGTAAAATACATTACTCGGAGTTAATACGGGGATGTAAGAGGTGCATAAGCTGGACGGTTGCCCGTCCCCCTGATCGTTCCCAATGGCGGCATATCGAGGTCTGCAAGTTATGCGCCCGTACCTACTGCAGGCACGTAAGGTACCCCGGTGTACAGGCGGAAAAGATAGGGAGAGTGAGTGCGTTGCCTGGTATCAATTTGTCTGGCTGGTAGCAGGTTCACTCGACCAGACGAAGGTCGCTTTGTGCGAGCCGCTATCCGGCATTCTATCAAACCCAACAACATTCACTACGATCGATTTATTCTCCCAACGGCCGCGTAAGATACCAATTACCTGTAGCCGCGCATACGCTACTCACCTTCGAATGGAAATCGGGAGTTAAGCGACGCCAGCACGCTTTCGTCCTAAGCGGCGGGGACTCCTGGCTGCCGCGGACGGTGCAAGGAACTCGATTATCCGGCGACACTTGCAGTACCTCGCTGAACTCCGGGGAAAGGGTAATTCAATATCGAGTCTATGAAGTGGTTCGTGACCGAAGCGCCTACCACGATTGTTGCACGTCCTTGGCTGGCTCCTGTCCAGGGGAATCAGGTGGGAGCGTAATCAGACGTGAACTTGAAGGTTGGAAGTTTGGGATTGGGAGTAGAAGGGGTGGTGTAGTTGCAATTTGAGTGGGAGGACTTTGGAATGGAACTAAAATGGTGAGAATGAGGAATTAGAGTGGTTTTACTGGATAATTAAGATGGGTGAATTAAATGTTAGCCATCTAATAAAGCCAATATTTTGTATACATTTTTTTTGTAAATGTATTCTTATGAAATACGCAAGTAAAAGGATGGGGAATTATGATGCTGGGTAATTAAAGTGGTTTAATTAGGAATTATTAAGTCGTTTAATGCAAAATTAATGTAGGTAAAAAAGAAACTAGACTTGTATGTGCCACTCCTGCACAAAACATTCTGTTTCGAATAAACTTTCCATATGTGGGGTTAATATAAATAGGCAAACAATTGACTTGCACCACTTTTGCATTAAACGACTCAATTATTCAATCAGTTGAAGCGGCAGTTTGAAACAGCTCCGTATTTTCGATCGTGTGCTAGAAATCGTTGGCGCAGTTGTATAGGTCCTAGGCTTCCTAGAAGAAAACCATGGCCTCGAGGAATAGTTTAAGCGGTTCTGGCTCGACGTCTTCGAAGTCGAATATGCATCCTTATGCACATCGATCGTCTTCCGCCGATCGACTCCTTCGCCCTGGACGTTAGAAATTACGGCGGGCAGACTCGATCGATTTTGATAATCTCCGAGGTCCAGTAGTATACTTACGAGTGTTTCCGATCATCCAGTTCAAACGCACCACGAAATCTGCATAATTCTCTCTCGTGCAGGCGTATGCAGTTAGTTGAAAGGGAAACGAACGACGAGCAAAAGGGATATGATGCTTGGTGAGGAGAAGGAAGACGTAAAAATCATTGGTGAAAGGGAATATTTAGAAGAAGCGCTAGCTTCTGCAGATAGTAGATGTGAAAAAGATTTTTCAGAAGAGGAAGAGGAACAGTGTAATGAGTGGAATACTGAAAATATTTTTTATTAAAAAGAAAAGAGATTTCTTCTAATTAAGAAGCATAATTCTAGTCGAAAGCTATTAACTGAAAATATTCATATTAAATGAGGGATAACTTAAAATTAAATTAGAGTTTATTGTGTGGAGTTGCAATTATGAAACCTATCGGAAGTTTAAAAAAATTAGTATTCTCGTTGGAAGATTATAAAATTATATGCACTGAGATTATTAGAGAATATTAAGTAATAAGTATCCTTTTATTCAAGTTGGTGTAATTTGTAGGATCACTTCTTCCGTAACATTTGAATATTACTTAGTCCTAAAGTTCATTATTAAACTTCTAAAAATATCGTTATTGAAATTATTTGTGAAAGGAGATATTCAGACAAATTAGACTGACGACAGGGTGAAAAATAAACACAGTATTTTTAATCGTTTCAAAGGATTTTTATTCAACATTGCACACTCTTAAATACATTTGGTCTTGACAGAGGAACATTATCGGTGCTTCGCCTATCTGCGAGCGATCTCCTCTTAAACGAAATTTATTATCCAACAACATACTTGCACCTTAAACCTATAATATATTTATAAAGGTACTCGATGGCAGTGTTAACGTTAATACACTAAAAATTCGCTTCTTTTAATGTACAGGCGATTTTGTGGTGGAGAAAGACCCTCCTCTACATGCGAAAAAATAGTAGGTATCTCTCATTGTGACGGGTGGTTCGATGACTCCTTGAATTTCTACCCGAAATTATTGGAAACACCATAATTTGAAAGACGCCATTCGAAAGTGACCCCTCCATCGTTTCTTTTTCAAGTTTCCCGTTCGCTCGTCTGCAAATTAGAAGCGAGTTATGATAATATTGCGACCAGGGCTGCAAGAATGAGCACGCGAGAGGCGAACTGTTGCATCTTTTAAAGTATGAAAATGAATAGAAACGTCGAGAGTTAATTCGAAAATGGGGGTTATTTTTTAGGCAAATTTCCGAAACAAAATCACAGTTTTCGGCTTCGATCGTTGAAGAGAGGCGGTCTGCTATTCTAGCTGGACGGTTTTTGATATCCTTACTACATCTTAAAAATACTACAATTGAAGGGTTTAGAGGAAAAAACAGGTAATGCCCACTCTGCACTGGAACAAAACACTTAATTTCTTCGATAAAGCTGTTTCATGACGTTCCCTGTTTTTCCCTGCACCCTTCCACTATTCTATACCGCGAGGCATTGAATTAAATTGTTCACTCCAGACCATACTCGCGAAGGAAAAGAACAGTATAAACACTCTGCACTATCTACTGAATTAATTTGATTTGAATTAGATTTTCTAATTAAATTAATTTAATTCAATTTGAATTTCATAAAACGTCAAAACCTTCTTAACCATTGCATATATAAATAATGCATTTTTCTATAATAATTATTTTTCAAATAATAATTCGTATTCCTTTCTTAACGTAGCTGCAATCGCAATTTAACAGAAGGTACTAAATTTTATATTCGCACCAATTCAATAAAAAACGAATTATTTATATATTCCAATACAAATATTAAGTGCAATAACGCCATTGAATTATTTAAAAATGACAAAAAGCAATACAAAATACCTATGTTTGGAAGAAATAAAAACTAATACCGTTAGGGAACTAGTTTTTGATCACTTTAAAGGGCTTCCCACTTTAATATTTATTTTTAACCTAATAAAACTTTCAACCATAGACTTTTTTTATACTAAAAGATGAATTAATGTTTACACTTTAAGGAAAAATTTTAAAAAGTTGAAAATAAGTATAATTTAATTATTTATAAGGTTGGGGAATAATAATGTGACTAGGAACTAGTTTTTGATCATCTGAAAATACATGGGAACTAATTTTTGATCAGGTCAGGAACTAGTTTGAATTTTCTTTTTTTATGTTAGTAATTATTTCAAACAATTATTTAAGGACATAAACTGATAAGAACGATTTATTTCATGAACTGATCAAAAATTAGTGCCTGATCAAGAACTAGTTCCTTAACGGTAAGCTTAAAATGTACTTTTAGTCTTTTCAAGCGTACCTTCTTCTACACTCCACGAAAGCGAATTTACGTTATTTACCTGTGAAAAGGTGGCAACCCTAAGTGTAATACACGCAGCATACAGCAAGCAACACTCAGGCGTTCAGTGAATATCCTCCACAAGCCCGGCTGGACGGTTTCCGCGGACGCGCGCTCGGCGTTTTAATCTCGCCGCGGAGACATTTAACGGATCAATGGCTCGCAGTGTGAAAACATCATCAAGCAGAGCACACAGAAGAACGCTGCGGAACGGCTGCCGGCCGCCAGCTAGACGGATAGCCCGAATCAACCTTAATACGTGTATCCCAACTTCTGATCGTTAGTGCACCTTTGTGCTACATTCGCGCGAGCAAAGAACAGGCACCCGGAACGGATTGGCTTTTTCCACGGCGAATAACAAACTGTCCACCGAAGTCGCTTTGCTACATGGTAGGGAATCATTCTCTTCTTCCACCGGGCTCTTCAGCCCCATCCCATTTCTCTCTGCTACTCCGTGCCGCGGCGCGTGGTTTCTTTTTCCGTTCTTTCACCGAGCCAACGCTTAACTATCGCCGAGGACCTGAAGCGTATCGAGTATCCTCTCATTACTCAGCCGTGCAAAATCTCGGACGGAAGACAAATAGCGTGCGGCGCGGCGCGGCGAAACGCGGGCTGATGCACTCGCCTCACAAATGAAGACGTTGCGCGTCGACTGATTAGCGCCTCCTGCGTGCATTGTTTGTGCACACAGGCGGGCCGAGGGGACAGGGGATGGCCACACACGCGGATACGCAGCTTCCACCTTTGATATTGCCCCCCCTCGCCGCCACCCCCCCCCCCCTCGAGCATCCCCGCGAGTCACACCTGCCGGGGTTCCCGCGAACGAGCCGATGAATAATTAGCCCTTTCCCTTTAATCGACCTGCGGAGTCGCGTGAATTTCTATCGGCTTAATTGAGGAAGCTGGCTAGCAGCGGATTCGACTCGCCAACAATCACGTCGATTCTGTCTCGACCCACTCGGGACTAATTAAACTTGAAACGAATTAATCGCCCCTGCCGCGCCTAAGCGTCCATGGCGCGGATTATTTGCCTGATTTGTTGAACGAGAGTGAGGATATTAGGAGGTGGAATATTCTTCGTTTGTTACTTCCTTGTTGCTTCTGATGCAGGTTGGAGATGATGGTCTTGGCAGGGTTTGCTAGGGAATTAACACGCTCGGTGTTCGAGCCTCTGAAGTGAGGATCGGATGTGTGGGGGGAAGTAGCTTTTTCATTGAGAATAAAATTGGCAGGAAGTGCTTTTCTTGGATCACTGTGGTGTATGTAATTGCGGAGTTCAATGTATGTTTGATAAGTGTGTTAATTGGGGTTGGTATGTAGAATTGAGTATGATGAACTGTGTTCAGACGAGGAAATTGCGATACCGAAGTTGCACGAGGAAATCAGGGGAACATATTTGGATTGTAAAGTGGAAGGGAATGAAGAGAATATTTTATCGATTTTCGGATGCAAATATTTTGCAGTTGGAGTGGAAAGGGAGATTTGATCTAATGGCGGTGAAGAATTTTATGGCATTTGTTGTGGTAATTTAACGCTTCGTTTGGCAGATATAGTGTCATGTGTGATTAGATTTGATTGGGAAGAAGCAGCTTGTTGCAGTTTAGCGAGGAATGTAGATAATGAGCACCTAATATGCAGCACAGTGTTTTGTATAAAATAATGTCAGTTTTAAAAATGAAACCCTTTCGAAAGCAAACTGTGCCAATAACGTTATCACCAATCTGTATCCGTATCAAAACCGTATTGAATCGAATTAAATTGAATGGACCACAAATGGTAACAGAAGACTTGCACTTACATCATTGAAATAATTGAAACGTAAAACCTCTAAAAATATTAAATTAGAATGTGTATCTGTATATATTGCACACACCAAGAAATTGATTGATCATAACTTTGAAAAAAATTGAGGAGTTGAAATAGTAACCGACGTAAGCGCCAAAGAAATAAAAAAATTTGTTTTCAATGGAGAAGAATGTAAAATCAATCATTTATTTATTTTAGTTTAATTTACAATAATTTATTTTAGTTTCTAGGGCTGTGGCAAGTCAGAGTTGCAATCTTAACCCTTCGTGGTCACACCTTCTTATAATCACAAATTGGTCACACGGGGTTCACTGTACCCCAGCGTCATTTTTTGAGTTACCATTTTCGTATTTTTGAATCTTTTATCTTTTCAGTGATAATTGTACATTGGTAATACTTAGACAGCCATGGTATAATAGTCTTTTTCTAGAAATGTAAATTTTGATATGATAAAATTTGTAGTTGAAAATGACGGATTTTCCATGGCTGTGAGGAAAAACCGATTTTTCAAAATTTTTTTTATTTTCTTTTTTGCGATAAATCCTCTTTGGAAGACGTAAAGGTGCGATATTTCAAATCGAAAATAGCTCTTGGGGTACAATACACCCCGTGTGACCACGAAGGGTTAAGTAACGTCACAGTGGTTGAAAAGAAAATACATACCGGAAATTTTCTCTTCTGGAGCTTCCATCATTTACCATTTCAACTCCCCAATTTCCAATGACCATTCTATGTCATTAAAAATTAACAAAATTTATGGAGAGAAAATAATAGTAATGAACTCCAAGAGTTGACGAGTCCTTATAAAAAAAAACCAGCAATTTTTGTTTAATTTTGGCACTTACACTATTTCCTACAACGACTCTTCAATTCTATACAGCCAGTCTTCACTCCGTTCGTGTCTGCAGACGAGGAGCTCAGAATCTCTCTTGATGAGCGCTCCCCGTATCGCTCTCGTGTCTAAAGATCAGATCGCCATTTTCTCTAGCTGAATAGGATTAGCGATATTAGCTAGAGAAATCGGGCCTGCCGGTGGTACGGACGCGTCAGCCGCAGCCTCACTTTTGTGTTCTCGCCCGTCCTCGCGATCCCCGTCCCAGGAACGAAGAAGAGCAGCTTTCTCACACCGCAGAGAGAAGGAAGGTATAAACTCTCTTCCTTCCCTCCCGCCCTTTCCCTGTCTTTCCCCTCTTTCTCCCGCTTCCTCGCTCTTTTCGCGTCCGGCCGGCACCATCTATCATTCTGTCAGCTAGGAGATTTCAATTTGCTCTCTTTTTGCGCCATTACCGGGCCCCGTAGCCCGCGCAAAATTGTATTTAATTGTGATTGACTGCTAAGTGGAGGTGGCCGACCGCCGCCATTTGTCCCGCGATTTTTGCATACGCCTAATTGCGGGAGGAACATTGCCGCTGAATCGCGTCCGAATGAGATTCCAAATTAACCATGTCGCGCATACGAAACCCCCCATAACCCTTAGCGAAGGAGCCTCTGCCTTTGTCGGAGCTTAGATACCAAACTATAAGACTCAAGAGGAAGTAGGTGGTGGGATATGATTGTTGAAGGTTCCACACAGCAATTTCGTTCATTTGTTCGTGTCAGGAGTAAAACGTGTCTTTATTTATTGTCAAAAAAAAAAGGTAATGTGAGCGCAGCACAGTGTCTTCCTTAACGTCTACGGGTTCTTTGGTTTGCCTGCGTACTGTTCCGCTGGAAACAGAAACGAATGCTCGCTATTCCGCCTGTTCCGTACGACGGTTAAGCTCGTGCTCGGTTCGACCGACGATCTTTCCACGAGAACAGTAATTCTTTGTACAGAGGTAATCAGCCCGGAGTTCGAAACGGATGCGCGCGGCGTTTGCGGCTGCGTCGCGCGTTACAATTTTATTCAGTACGGTGGTGTCAGGTAGAGGCGACGCGACGATTCCGGCGGTTCGCGGTGATTCGATCGGCGCGATCGAGAGAGATCCCTGTACTATTATTTATATATTTACACGATCACCTATACAGCCTCGCTGCAATAACTTAGTCGCGGTTTAATCAGATATTTACACAGAGCCTGCAGTTAAACAACAAGACAATGGACGCCAGGCTATTTACAATTAAACTCGAGGCGAGCACGCCTCCGCCACATCGCGTAACAATGCCGATCGCGACGAGGGAGCCTTGTCCCTGCGGTCCGGATCGCTGAACATATCTCACAACCTACCTCCCACCCCGCCCCACCAATTGCATCCCCTAGGCTACCGAGTTCGTCAGGCTCGTACCTCTCGCCGGTATCGCGGACGTTATCGCGCGTCGATCGGCCAAAAGAATGCTTCGGAATCCGGCAACAAGGCCGCACGAGGAAAAAGCATTAGCGAGCCCGCGTATCGCGCACCGACAGCCTTTCCCGCAATTATTGCTAATTAAACTATCCGCCGGGATCCAAGCCGGGATTCTGTCCTGAGCTTGCCCCGCGAAATTGCGAGCGTGGTTAGAGTCTACTCTAAAAAATAGTTAGAGAAAAGGTATCCCATCGCAAGGTACTCGAATTGGCGAAGATTTGAACTCGGAATGATTGGATTACTGGAAACGTTCAGGTATTAACGACGGCTGCGATTTTCCCTAGATGCCACTTACTTCTCAATCGATTAGCATCGTGGATCACGTGGCGAAGTTTCGGTTGCTCGCGCCGGGTCGTTGCTTCCAATCCACTTCTCAGGATGTTCTTCCTCTTCCAACAACGCAAGAGTGTCTCTTCTTGGAGTGTCGCGGGGAAAGTCGTCCACGTCCGTCTCTTCGCGATTGAATAGCGCTGGTCCGAGGAACCTTGGTCCAGTTGCGGGAACTGGAAGCCGCGGGGGTGTCTGCTTGATAGTCTCTGAAGCGGCGAGGTGGTGCCTTTGCTCACCGGCGAAGTGGTCGCGCGTGTGAATCGCGGCTTTGAATCTGTCTTCTGCTTTTTTGTACTTGACTCGAGTATTCCAGCTCGGGGGAGGATACTTGTGGTTCTCAGTGCTCTGTCCCTCCCGGGGAAGGGAGCTCCTCAGAGATAGAGGGTCGTTAGCGAGTGCCCAACTTCAGCGCGGGTGTGACTCACTCTCTCTGGAGGAGTTCGTACAGCGCGGCGATATATGTCTGCGCCATTTGCAGGGTCTCGAACTTGCTGAGCTTCCTGTCGTTGCCGAGGCTGGGCACGACGTCCCTGAGTCTGTCGAACGCGTCGTTCAGGCTGTTCATCCTCCTCCTCTCCCGCGCGTTCGCCGCCAGCCGCCTCTTCCTCAGCACCTCGATCCCCGGCGTGCCATTTTTTATCTTCTGCATAGCCTCCTTCGCCTTCTGCCCGCCGTACTCCAGCGACGCGATGTGGTGCGCCTCGTTTTTCTGGTGATACCTCGACGGCTCGCACTTGCCGGCCTGCCCGCTCTGCGCGTAACCCTCGTTCCTCTGCACGCTGTACGCGGCCCCTAGATAAAGGATGTCGCCCCTCTGCCCGTACGGATTGCCGTTATTCCTAGGCAGAAAGCCGTCACCTTTCGGCGCACCGTAGCTCTTCGCGGCGAAGATGCCCTCTTGATTCTGTCCGAACTCGCATCTGGGATTGCCGAACACGCTTGCCGAGCTGAGCTCCGCCTTGCCGGAGGCGTCCGCGCTCGGCTTGGCCCCCAGGCTCTCGCCGGGGAACTCCGTCCGACTGGGCGCACTCTCGTAGATGCTGTCGATGCAGTCGTTCATCCTGAACACCACCTTCCCGTGCTCCTTCACTGTCCTCGCGTTGCTCGGGTGGCCGACCTGGTGGTCGCTCCGGCCGCCCTCCTGGTAGTAGCCCTCGTAGAACTCGGTGAAGTTGAAGCCGGCGGTGGTCACGTGGAAGTTGCAATTGGCCGCACCGATCTCCTGGTACTCGCGGTTCTGACAGTCCACGGAGCTCACGCTCCCGCAGCTGCTACCCCTGGATCTGGGTGGCTGAGGGTAGATCTCCTGGTGGGCCCAGCCGCGCGGGTTCGATTCGGGGCTACTCGCTGACCCGTAGCCCTCGGAGTCTAGCAAGTCGTATTGCTGGAAGCTGGCGTAAGTAGTCATTCTCGCGGAACAGTGTCTCTGGCTCGTGCTTGCTCTACAACAACGTCTGGGGCATGCCGCGGTGGGACCGTTCGATGGAGCACTTCTTCAATCGACTGTCATCGCGTCGATGGCAGGAGAAATGATTACTCTGACGGAGCCGGCTGAAATCCTCGCGGTGCGAGCATTCGTTACTTGGTCGTGGACACCGTTACGCTGTGAAGCTTAGAACATCCTCGGAGAAGCTCGCCGGTTCTGTCACAAGCCCGTCATGTTTCCCCGACGTCTGACTGCTCGAAGGAATCGCAAGGACTCTCGGGATCCTCTGGATGACCGTGTATGCTTGCCGTACGGAAGCGTTGCGTAAACTGGCTTTACCTGGCGATCTCGTGGTCTGGACCATGCTGCCCAGTTTTCTTGGGGCCCGATGGTGGGGGCAGAGGGCTCCCGGTACCCACGTGGAAGGGATCCCCGAGGAGTGGAAGGGGTCCACAGGGAAGTGGGCATCTCTTTGTAGAAGCCGCGCGACCGGGCACGCCCCTCGCCTTCCTTCGGCTCTTTGCTGGGGGCTCCGCGAAGGTAGAGTCGAAAAGACGATGGGCAGAAAAGAAAGGCGCTCTATCAAGTGGCACGCACGGCCACGGGACGAGGCGCCGCGCTCTTGACATTTGAGACACCGCGTCTAGGCTGCAGCTCCAGATTTCACCACCCCTTCGGGCTTTCGAGCCTGGCTGCATTTTTAGCTGGGAACGGTTTTCGGGGTACTTCTCGGATTATACTTTGTATTTTGAATATTATTTATCGTATTGGTTAGCCTTTATCCCGCTACAGAGGGAAGACTCTTAAGTTGTTTTAAATGGTTTCGCATTGGGTGAAATAAATCAAGTTATCGTAATTAATTATTTAGACTTGTATGAAAGAGGGGGATGTAACGTTTGAAATAGGAGGCAAACTCAGCAATTCGTTTTTAATTATTAGGGTGGAATATGAAATTGCCGTTTCGCTGAGGGAAGTTTGATAGAAAATAATTTTTTATTTTCAACTACTATTCTACTTATTTTTTTTTTAATTTATGTGATATTTGTCGGTAGTAAATTAGCGTTAGCAATTGTTATTGTATGTCCGCCATAAAGAAATTAATTTTTATCTAATATTTTTAAACAGACTTCGGGTGTTTTTATTTAAGATATGACACTCGGTTTTAATTTCATTTTTGTGTATTTATTAGCAATGCAAAAAAGTCATACCGTTGGAAAATTAAGACTATATACTTTCTCTTTAGTTACTGCTGTAAGGATTATCAATTAGAATTAATTATGAACTGGAAGTAGAAAATATTATTAGAACTGCATATATTGTTACGTTACAACGAGTCCCCAAAAATTATGTGCCATGGCGCCAACTTCTTTTGCGTCCCATGTTACTTCTTTATCTTCTCCACCATGGTTTACGACACTTTAACTGCAGAGGGGCTGGGTAGTGTGGACAAATTTGACTGCTTTACGAGGGTTGTCCTCAACGCGTGTCCTCTTTCTAGAGATGGTGCCAAATTCTTGGACTCGTCAATTCGTTGAACCTGTGGAACTTTTACTCGTCGTGAGAAAGTCACCCTAAAATCAATCAACTACCAGACACTTTTCTGTCTGACGACTGCTATGTAACAAAGACATTCATGTGACAAAGACAACGCTAGGATTAAGACGATGAAGAGTGCCAAAAAATGTGTAAATTTGCCAGCATCAATTTTAGCTAAATCGTCTGTCATATGAGCCCTGTAATCTCATTAATTATTCTATTTGGTAATGCAAACGCTCGAGGTGTGACAACGGTTCAACGGAACACGTTAAATCTACTGACGTTTTGGGAGGTACGTTGACGGGCAAAACGAACAGCGAGGCGAATAACAAGCCAGCGTGGGAAACATTGCGTAACTAGATTTAAAAATAACAACAACCTAAAAAAAGCTGTGCTTGGAGCAACACCTCTCTGACCTACACGTTGCAAGGATACCTACGTTCGTCCCATGCTTGAGTGCCTGGTACGTAGGAGCCACGTGAAAACACCTTTATTGACAAATCTCGTTGAACGCGATTATTTTTACCGCTGTAAATAACTACGTTGGTCCTTGTGTGTGTTATACCATTTAGAATCGCGACAGGAGTTTATAAACACCTCCTACGGTCCACAACGCACACTCATGCTTGTAAGAAGAGTGATTGGAATGACAACGAAAATCGAATTTTATTGACACGGCAGAATTCGTCTGATTAGTTTGTAATATTAATTGTAGAAAGTTGGTGATATGGAAATATTTGTTTATCGCGAGTTGTACAGAATCTGTTACATTTATTTTCGAGGTGGTAAATGCAGTTGTTGGCACGATAGAAATAGATGCTACGCATGGGAGATAGTAAAGTTGGTTGCTGTCTAAAGTAGTGAAAATTAAAATTCACTTGTACAAACTTTTGAAATGTTCTGTTTCCTGCAAACAGAAATGAAGAAGACAGGGATAATACTGGATGGCTGCAACGATCGTTATAGATTTTTAGTATGATTAAATATCGTATATATTTAGTCTGTGGACGATAATTTGAAACGAAGAATGATTAAATAACTCTTTTATAGGATAACTCAAGGTAATAGTGCAATATTATTGGTGAAATTCTATAGTATTAAATACTACTATATTTTCGTTGCAAAGGACCAAAATCGTTTCTTCAATACACTTAATTCAATATTTCTAAATTCAAGAAGAAATATGTAAATCCTAAAATACTGGATTGAGGATTCTAACTTATAAAGCTTTCGAAGATACCTACATACTCTCCTTTGATATCTGCACACAATACTGTGGGATGTATTCCAGTGTAAAATATTTAGAGCAACACTCTAAATCAGAATACTGTCAATAAATATTAAATACTCCACTCCAGTTATATTATATAATACAGCATCATTCCACCAAGCTATAACTATTTCCATAGAAATTTTATTTTCCTGAAAATAGGATTTAATCACTGAATAGTAGTGAATATGTCTAATATAAATAGAAGAAGTATTTCTACTAGTGAATACTTCTAACATATGTAAATAGATGAAGTAGAAGAACCAGTGAATACTTGTAATGGAAGTATAAATGGAAATTCCTATTAGAAGTATTCACTAGTATACTTCGGCACACTTAGCATTGAATGTAATATTTCTTTCATTTATTCTTGTCCTATATATTGCAAATAAGCTTAGCGTCTATGGAACGCGACTTAGCTATGATAGAACGAAATCGATTAGCGTTCGGTTCGTAGCGAACCCGTGAACCCGTGATTTTAGAAATCCTCGATCCCACGAAACTCTGGCTCCGGGCCCTGTAGGCGTATCTCATTTGTTTTCCCTTCTCTTTTTCGGAAAGTCGAAGTCACTTGGCCGTTCGCAAAAGGCGGCAGCCTTAAGAAGCTCATTATCCTCTGCTAATACGCAACAAATGAGCCGATTCGGCGTTGCCCGACCCACAACGAAAAAGGAGCGCGCGGAAACACGTGAACACCGGCGGGTTTACGCCCCGCGAACGCACTTCTCATTTACGAAAGGGTACTGTCGTCGGTGCCTGCTTCACGCACGAGTCATTAGCATTCCTATCCTTTTTCGGGATTCTTTAAACAGTTGAAATTGAAACAATCGGAAAGCCAGCATCTTCCATCGTCTAATTGTTACTTAACATATTATTTTTATTAAATTCATTAAAGTGCAACTAAAATTATATAAGAATTGTATAAAAAAATCGTGAAAAAAGAGAAGGTGGTAGTTAATGGAATAGCTTTGCCAAGTGTCCAGTTAATTTGGACCATTAATGAATTTGTTTGAATCGAATATTTTTAGAAAAACCTTAAAAAATTACAACCCTTAATTCTGAGACTGTGCGCAAGAAACGTAATATTACCGAAATGGGTCTTAAGGAATTTATCTTAAATAGTTGTAAGTAGCAAATAATTGTTTATAAAAGTGAGAATTATAAATGGAGATAAACTTTTATAAAATATCGAAAGAAATAAAAAAATCAATTCAGAAGGATAGTATTCTATAAGAAGATAGATTCTGTAAGAACAACAAATCGAGAGAAGTGCAGGTCAATTCTTCTTCATTCTAAGAGATGACTTTTCGATAATTTATATTCCAAACCAATTTCTCTTATACCTTACACGGCAATAAAATTATTTGCTCTGTCTTATAGATATCTTACAGATATCCCTACCCTCTTTACCTACAAAACTTCACCGCGTATGTAAATGTAACATAAAACAGTGCATGCAAAGTGGCAAATCTCTTCTTCTTCTTAATTACTAATTGCACTTTAACATCAGATCAGGTCTCATACTTCAGTGAAGAGCACAAGCATCACCATAACAGCTTGACGATCTAGAGATTATTTTCCCAAGAATTGTCGCTATTATGGCGCGCCAAATTGGTCAACCATAATGAATACGAGTAATTTGCGTCGAATGAACCTCGCCAGGAACTTTCCCGGCTTCGAACGTGACCATCGATCGATCTATCGATCCTGGCATCAATCGAACCAGCATTATGCCCAAGCTGCATCTTCTCCTCTGTGCAAGAAGAGGATGCTGCGACGTTCAGGTACATGTATCGCGTGTACCATGAATCTCAGCAATTATATCTTCACATAATCACGTCGTTATTTGCGCCCATTAAAACATTTTAACCAAGTTTCACTCATGGCTATCACGAGTATTGTCAAAAGATTTCCCCTGTATTGAAAGTGGTCTACGAGTTTGCAACCTTTACCTAAAAAACACAAAGGAACATATAAATTTTTAATGTTTAATGTTTGGTTCTATCTCGCACCGTTGCAAAGTTATATAAGAAGAAAATGAAAAATGCGTTAATTTTAAAGACTGACTTCATCCCTTCAGAGTAAATTGGGGATATTGCAGCGAGAAGAGTACAGCTTCACATTTACCATCCTCGAATAAATTAGAAAAAACTGTTTATAAAATTAATGCTTTGACTTAACATTAACAAGAGAACTCTAATTAAAAAATATATTCTCTCACACAATAAGTCGTAGTTGATAAGTTTTTATTTCAATTTTTGGCTGATTTTTCAAATCTGCAACTGCCCGAAACAAAAGTATCGCACAAAATTTGCAATAAATCGCTCATTTCTTATCGGATTTGCATCGAATTTTTTTTACATAGCATATTACGCGCCGTAACTAAAAAACTGTAAAAAAATAAAATTGCACCCCTCTTGCTGCAAGATCCTCAATTTCTCTAAATTCACACAAAGTTTCATTAAAATTAGAATTTTCCAGTTAGCAACGTTGCATTGTTAAAAATGTAACATTGACCAAAATAATTAACATAATTAATATTCCACGTGCTAGTTATACATATACACCTACGATTGAATGCAAGCAGCATTAACAACGCGATAGACGTGCAACCTAAACACACGTGTCTCCCACAAAATCATTTACAGACGCACTGGAAGCCGCGGAATCTCGAGGAACCGTATTGTCACAATAGTATTGAATGGGCATGTCTGCAGGCGCAATCAGCTCGCCATAGAATCTCGGCGGGCTGCGCAAACTAAAAGGAACGCATGACCCCGTGCACTTAATTTTTCATGGTTGCGCGCGTATTCGCGGTTTATTGATCTACGATAGATCTTCGGTAGGTGCCGGGGCAGCGATCCCTGGGTCGGCTGGATGACGGATAATGGGGCCGAGCGATAATAAATTTATTGCGCCCGATGAAGGGCACAAATTGATTATCACTTTGGCCATGCCACGTTGCATCCACTTACGGTTCAGGCGACCGCTGATGATTTACAGCGTAATGATTCGCGGTCGACTGATGTGTACCTACCTTCTGCGCACGTGTGCTTGTACCTCCCGCGCACGTGTGTTTGTACCTGCTCCAGCGTATTACCACCTGCCTACGTTGGTCCTGGCAATGTTCGAGCGGCCTAAACGCGTTCGAGCCAGGATATAAGTGTCGCTAGTGTCGGTGTTTATCCCGAAATTAGCGCGCTTGAAATGTTATTTAAGGGGACGACGTCGTCAGCGCACTAATCGCAAATAGGAAAGATACGCGCATGGGCGTAGGGCAGGGGTGGGCGCTTGCCCTTCCTCCAAAAATAAATTAGTATATTACAAAGTAAAAATAAATTATATTATGAAGTAATTAGGCATTACACGACCCAGAGTATATTGGTTGCTACCTACGTATATAAATTTTAATAACAAAAGTTATTTCACTATTTAATGAGACGCCCCCCCCCCCTCTCCACCCCCCTGAATGAAATCCTAGCTACGTCCATGGATACGTGACTATTTTTCCAGCCAATAATAGCGACCACAGTAGCTCTTCCTCTTATGCACTAGTGCTCCTAGTGCCCCGCAAATTCTGCTAAATACCAGCTCTTTGCTGGTGATCATTATGCAAGCTCCTGAGGAATTCCCGGCACGGCAGTTAGACGTGATTTCTTGGAAAAAAATCAGTCGGGTGTCTATAATAAGCGTTTGACGTCTGAGGCTTTGTTTATGAGAAAATCAAATCTAGAGATCGTGTGGAGTTCGTGGGTATTGTTTATTCAAGACTTTACTTCGCGAGAATACGTAGTGGGATTTCGTACTGGATCATTCGGGTAATAAGAGTTCAGTGAGTGTCCCTTCGTCCACCGCCGCAATGCAACTGCAATTTGACCAAAAGATGATTGCATTCAGTCAACATAACTTCTTTTGGGAAAAGGAAAAATACACATACATTTTTTTTCAGGCGCGTCAAAGCTCGTGCATTTGAGGCTTTTCGAATTTCCATCGCGTGTTCGAATGCGCTTATTTTTGTTTTACTGATCGGATACAAGGAAACATTTATATTTATTTTTAGTTTATTTATATAAGGGGGAGGCCTACCTATTTAGATCGGTCAAAACGACATGGTTCTTTGGGAATTTTTTCTAGAAAAACCGATGAACTTTTATTATTAATTATTAGTCTATTGGAAAGAGTACATGTTACGGATATTTCAGTATATTTTGTGGTAAAAAATATTGCAAAGTTTGTGAACTATAATAGGCGTTATAGACGTCCTTTTATTTTAGGTGCTTTCCGGTGATAACCGTAGCTCGGTGCAGAATCATCAAAAATTGAAAATTCGAAATTTCTGAGATAATAAATGAAATTATGTAGGTTCTGTTAGTCCCGATTTTGGAAAAATTATTTTGAGACAAAATGGCGACTGTGCAAAGATGAAGCATCGATATTTGGCAAAAAATTGTTCCAGTAACACTTAGATTTTTAACCATAAAATAATCCTGTAAAGCATACAAAATTATACAGTATAAGTAGGTATCATCCGAGGCATTAGATATTTATTACAGGATTACTTCAACGTAAGAGCTTACTGTTAATTTGTGGAAACAATATTTTGCTCCCCTTTTCAATTTCAACTGTAATTTTATTCGACGCCAAATA
Organism: Andrena minutula; assembly: GCA_929113495.1. Lineage (NCBI taxonomy): Eukaryota > Metazoa > Arthropoda > Insecta > Hymenoptera > Andrenidae > Andrena > Andrena minutula. The sequence goes on from OV815994.1 coordinate 45,284,759, forward strand.
ATTTTCTGACGACCATTTATTGAATGGTAATAAATACTTATATAAGTACACTAACTGTAACTTTTGTACAGACACAGATAATGAACTGTACAAACAATAAAGTGTACAATTAAGAAATACATAATAGGTAAATGAAGAATTACATACCATAAGATTGAGAACTCATATAAATGAAGTTCTACAGTAATCTATATATTACCAATTCATCAATTTTATGAATAAACAAAGTGTAATTTCAGCAGATTGTCCGAAACTTACCTCGAATCTCCCAGACAAAAGCTGCGGATAAGATTACAGGCAGAAGAATCGAAGACAGGAGTTTACAGATCTCTCGTGCCCTCTGCAGGGAGAACGTTTGATTTTCTAAATGATTTAAGGTACCGATTCCTCGAGGGTTCATTCAAACATGACCCCCATAACGGGCAGAGATTTATGGCAAACCGAGGCCCCTAATCAGAATCACACCGAGGTGTCCTAATTACAGGGTAGGTACCCGGGCGTTTTCGAGCGTCCGCAGCCGTGGCCTTTGGCGCAAAATCCTGCCAGGTCCTGGCAATTTTTGCCTTTTTTCGGTAACGGCTCATTAATCGTAGGAAAAGTAGGCAACCGTGGGCGTCAGCCACTTGGGGATTTACATCTGATTAGCTCACACCATATCTGACACTCCAGCACGACCGCAAATGAACCACTTAGAGGTGGTCGCTCACTAGACAGAACGGAAGCGAAGCGAAGCGCGACAGCCACGCATCGCTCATATGATAGAACAGCAGCGACCATGCATCGCCCATATGATAGAAGAGCGCCGACGAACTTCGGTTCGGTTCCGTTCGGCCTAGTGGGCGATAGCCTTAGGCCTTCCTTTTGTTTCGCCCTTTCCCGGCCGCAGGAAAAATTGGAGTAGAAGGGAAAGCCGTTTCCACGAGCCGCAGAAGCGGTCGCGGTTTCTTTGACAACGAAATTTAATTATCCTTGTTTGCTGGGCGTTTCGAGGGTAGTTTTTACAGCGCTTAGAAACACCCTGAACATTATACAAATTCACAGTGTGATCTGTATTTTGTGTCTACTTAGATTTTGGTATGGATTAACTGTCTCATATTCCGATTATATGTAATTGAAGGTAAGCAATTTCGTACATAAATTTTTGTTTCAAATAATTTTTTGCCCATCTCTCAAGGTAAAAGGGAAACAGAGACTGTCACACAACAGCTTTATCGAGAAAATTAAGTTTTAATACTATTATCCCCCCTTCCTAAAAGGGGCTTTGTGAAGAGAAAAGAAAATTGGATTTTATTCTTCAAGTAAATTTCTATAATTACTTATTTAATGAATTTTATTGACTTCGCATTATAAATATTTGTTTCCATTCAACTCGACTCGGGTTACCTTTAACTCATCGACATTCATTTCACCGATATTGTTTTCATCGACACGATTTCACCGACACCGAGTTCACCGACATTGTTTATTTACCGACACCTTGAATTCACCGACACTCAGTTCATCGACGTCAGCCCCGACTTCTGTTGTTGTTTATAAAGCTTATCGTTCTTTCAGTCAGTATACGCTTCGCTTTCTTACGTGCAGTAGTTGTTTAATAATTTTGGCATAATTTTTATCATTTACCCCTTTATTTTTTTATGCGCGAAAATAAATGTGTAGATAAGTTGCATTTACAACGATAACAAATGACGGTAAGTGTAATAATTTTCGGCCAAAATCGATGTCGATGAACTGAGTGTCGGTGATTTCAAGTTGTCGGTAAATAAACATTGTCGGTGAACTCTGTGTCGGTGAAATCGTGTCGATGAAAACAATGTCGGTGAAATGAATGTCGATGAGTTAAAGGTAACCCACTCGACTCCCCCCAAGATTATATCCTGAGTGCGCCACTGATGTCAATATTATTACGATTAAACTCAACCTCTGTTATGCGTCCAAAATTCCAGAAGTCTAAATACAAAAAAATCTCGACGAATGTGCAAAAACTTCGTCGAAGCGCATCGATTGCAAAATAATAACGAATTTCTCTGTTCTCGAAATTTGTAGCGAATGCAGTACAGCTTTTCCAACAAAAAGGAAAATAGTTTTCAACTTGGTGTTATTGGTAGTTTACCGTTTCGTCACCATCAACGAGAAGTATCCTTTGCAGACTCACTGTACAGTTACTCTTCGATCGTTTTAAGTAGCTATAACGTAATTAACAACGGTAATAACGCGTTGACTGGCCAGTAAAGTCCCAAGTTTCATACGGATCGTTTTCTTCGCGCTGATTTTTCGACGCGTTCAAAACCAAGTAGAGATAGCGGATGTCCTCGCTACTGCACTTTCGCGAGAGATCATTAAAATAAGGATGCCAGGTTGGAGATAGCATCGCCGGCGAAGACACGATCATTTCGAAGCCTCAGACTTTCATAGAACGCGGGGAAATTAGCTGCAAGAAGTGATGTTAATAGAATAACAGAATTGTAAATTATTGTAGTCAACATGGTCCCCTTTCTAACTTCGAAATTACGTATCTTGCGTTTCACTTGGGAAGTTAAAAACAAAAGCCATTAAAAGAAGCAGAGAAAGAAGGGAAGTATCATTACCTATCGATGTTGAAAATTATAACGCTTTCTAATGCTAGAGAAGCTCGGAAGAAAATGTGTTAACTCAACAAATACTTTTACAAAATTATTAATTAATATTATTACAAATATTGCACAAGGATGAACATCGCAAAAGCAGGTGAATAATTAAATTTAAACTTGAATCGATTCTGAAGCTACCAACTTAAAAAATTATGCCACAAAATTGGAAATTACAAAATGACGATTCCTTGTCAAAGTGAGCCACCATTCTCTCTTGCGAACTTGAAAATGGATCGATGCACTCTATTTTTCGTCGATTCTCCAGTATTTCACCAATTTATCAAGTGCTCTAGCCGCGTGCGCTCGCTAAGAACATGATTTACAATTAGCTTTGCGCTTCGTCGCGCCGTAACGCGTATCTCTTTCTGCGTTGTTTTATTGTAATTACCGTCTCCTGGACGCAGCCCGTGCTTGTAATGGCGTTAATTACTTATTTGCCAGCAAGGACAATCCTGAAGCTGGTGTTTGTATTGCTGCAAATATGGCTGCGCAGCAAGTTACAGGCTATCTGTACGGTTCCAACATAAAAGAGTTGCAAAAAGAATTATTCATACGGGAAGGCAGTTAACCTTTTCGTTGCTGCGTCTAGAAAAGCTTCATACCATGTGAAACCTGTGCTATCCTGCTCCTCGAAACTGTTAAGTGACTATTAACCGCTCAGTAGTTAGAGGTGACGGCCTCACTTGACGGTAGACTTCCGTTTCTACGCATAGATAATTATAAGGTACAGATAACTGTTTGGAACTGTGCCATGTTGAGCTGAAATATTGAATTATTGCGTATGAATTTCTTTGGGGTGTATGTGTCTTCGTCTCTGAATGGAGTGTTAGAAGCTACTTCTCTGGAAAGCTTCTGCCTTCTGGAAAGTTTCTGGATATAGGTACTTGTAAATATTTAGAGAATTTTTGTAGAAAACGTTGTGTTAACATTAAAAAAAATTAATCGAGAAATGTTCTACGTGTCAATGGTGATACTATAGGGTAAAGGACCCAGTTACTGACACCTGACAAATTACTGTCACTTTAAGCTATTTTAGTTAAAATAACGAATAAACAAACTATAGAATATAATCTATAGTATAGATTATAGGTTGAAATACATAATTATTTTTGTGTATCACTTTACAACGTTTATTTATTCGTTATTTTAAGTAAAATAACTTAAGATGACAGTAATTGGTCAGGTGTCAGTAACTGGGTCCTTTACCCTAGTACTATAATTTTTTACGCTTACAGTGTTTTCTACTAGGACTCTTTATTTATTGAATGCAGAATCTAATCATTCTTTCCTCAGTAACATCGCTAAGGGCAGTTTTTAAACTCAAATTAGTGCACATATATTACAGACTTTTTAGATATAAAGTCCGATAATGTATAACTCAATCGACTGAAACCTTTGCCATAAATTTTATTAGTTTTTAAAGACATTTTGGGAATAAGAAAGGAGTAGTTTATAAATCAAAATATAATTTGTTGAACTTTTCTCCGTACCACCCAGCTGACACACTTGAGAAAAATTTAATTAACTATTATCGAGAGTAGTTAGTATCCTTGTTAGTATCCATCTACTCCAATGTTTCGATCCAAGTCACGCAACCTCTTCAAGATTATTTTCAAAAAAATTCCAGTAGAAAGTGATTTAAAATCGTATAATCGCAACATTCGTTACATCTGAAAATTTTCATTAGCCAATAAAGTTGCAGCGAGTGATAAATTAATACTGAACCATAAAAGAACCAGCTCCACCAGAAGTAGCTTCAACGGTGTCGCTTCCGAGACGGTATGCATGCAACAAAGTATATAGGCATACATATGTATATAAATAATTTCACGCGCTCGCGACTCACACTAGCATCATCCCTGCGCGATAGCCGCGTGGAGGATAGTTTGCAAGCATGACGAAGCTCCATGGGAGTTGGAAAATCGTTAGCCGAGTATTCTCGACTCCGTGAGGCTCGTCGAGGATCTACATATCTCTGCAGGCAAGGGTCACGATATCAGAGTAGTAGAACTGTTCGAGCACTTTATAAAATTATCCAAAAACTTATCATAATTACAGTGGGAACTATAAACACTAGGAACAAAAACAGATGAAAACATGAAGTCCACATTCTTTCATTTTTTTTAGCTTCAATTTTAAACTGACAGTTTATTTATTAGGAAGGTGCATAGGTATGAAGTTTAGAAGAAAATATTTTTTGCTTCTTTACTGTTTCGTTTATTTTTGTTTCATTTTTTAGAGTTCCTGTGATATATCTCGAGTCGTAAGCCAGCGTTAGCCATTGCTATTGTATCCTGACTTTTATTTTAAAAGGATTTTTTAATATCATACGCAGAAACCCGATATACGTTTTTCATAATCTACTTTGATAATCTATAGTATCATGAATGGGTAATTGCTTGATTTATTACCAAGGATCAGTCTCGTTAATTTAAATCCTTGTTACTTCTAAGTAGCCCCCTCGTGTTCTACTTCGTGAACGGAGGAGAATGGGGCAGGTGGCATCTCGCTGGCAAAAAGTCATGAGTGGTAACCGGTGCATGCAAATCCCTCGCATCCCTTTATTTCATTTGTTCGCATATATTTATCCACGCACCGGCCTATGCAAATAATCGTGACGTCTTTAACGATTTCGGCACTTTTTAAACATTTTTTTTTTAATTGAACAACGTTGAAAACAGGAATAGGTTATCGTCGGTTGGAAAGATAGATGAAAGTCAGTGACAAGTCGGTGGGAGTTGATAACAAGAACAAAGAAAATGAGAAGCTTAACTTTTAGAATTTAGATTATCATCTTCTGTTGGCTTCAAAATGGTTTCCATAGGACAACTTTTATTATTTACCAAGTTCAAAACATTGTTAAAGAATTCTTTACCTCAAAAGTGATCGATTATGCAGAATAAAATTCTATAAGACACTCATTAAATGAGAATACATCAATTATTAATAACAGTGAACGTAGATTAGTAGTATGACTCAAGCTATTGCCATCCCTATCGCGAATCAATGCCACAGAGATGCATTTAGGTGATGGTCCGTTACACAGAAGTTGTAAAATATATAAATTGTTGACTCAGAAGCAAACTCTGGTAACCAGAAATTTAGGATTTTTGAAAAATTTTGAAAATTTGTAGGGAACCTCGATATAAATACCCGACAAATCTTTTTCTATTACTTTTTTATTCTTTCAAGGAAGTAGATAAAAAGCAACATTAAAAATTTTAGTAATGAAAATTTAGACATAAAAAATTGTTAGAACGGACATTTAATGGTTCTTTAGACTCAATAAAACTGTGCGATGAAATTATTTTAATTGTTTGGGGCGGGGGATGTTTCTTTACTTAACTCCAAATTTGAAATACCCTCATAGAACACAAAACACCATTATATTTTCATTCTAACCAGTTTTTTATATCCATTATAGTTTTTAAGATACACAGGAAAATAGGAAAACAAGCATTGATCTTTAAGGGGTGTTCTCACCCTGAAGAACCAAAAACTAGCAGAAAATAAAAATTTCCTGACACTTTTATTGAGGTTCTCCACAAACCTACGAAATTTCGAAAAAATCGAAATCTTCGGGTTACCGGAATTCTCTTATAACTTGTCTCTTATTCGGAATTCTCTTATCACCAATTATTATATTCTTCCATGACCTACTCTCTTCCTACTTAATTTTCTTCGCCACTTAATCTCGGAGGGAGCCGAGTTGAACGAATAAAAATATTTTAAAGAAAAATATATTTAACGCAAATTCAATAAAATTCATTAACTGATTATAAAAATTTATTTACACAATAAAATCAATTTTCTCTTTCCTTTTTACACATCTCTTATTATCATCGCAAATCACTTTTCCGCCTCAACGTTTCGTCGGCCACATTTACATCCATCCGAGGAGCCGCGTTCGAATCGAACATGGCCTCAGGGAAAGTCGTTCGTTGAACGTTTGAACTTTGGTTTCGCCTATCTCTCATTGCTTTTCCCACAGGGGCCAAGCAGATTCCGCTAAGTGAATACCAATGCCCCTTTTTGATGATTAATTAGCTCCCCGAGTAAACTCTACACCCGACTCGCTTTCCTCGACTCGCTTCAACTCGCTTCCCCGCGCGAGAGGAGATATCGCTCATTTGACACGATCAATCTTTCGCAGAGAATTCTGCTCCATCGGCTGAGTTTCACTCGGCACAAAGCAAAGGATCACTACGACCGCGTTCGCTTAATTGTCCCGCGACGCAGAAACAGTTACCGCTGGGGGGGGGGGGGGGGGGGGAATGACGCGAGGAAAGCGCGGAGAACTTTGTCACGCTTCTCCCTGCGTTTAAAGCGCGATTCGCAGAAATTCTTAATTCACCTCGAGCATTTACCCCGCTTTCATTCCCGTGAAATCCTCGCTTTGCCGCGAGCCAGTCGCTGCGTTTAGCGCGGAGAGCAGTATCCACGTGATACCGCGGGATTTTCCGCGTCGAATCGGAACGTGATTGCGTATTAGACGGCGTTACGCTCGCCGTTTCGAACGGAAGCTTCGCGATCGTCAGGGTATCGTCGCCGAGCGAGGTGTCCTGATGGCTGTTGGCGGGAGCCGCGGGGGAAGGGTGGGAGAGGAACAGCCGGCAGTTGCATTAATCGGGGAATCATGGGGACCAACAATGTTATCCTGCTCGCGGATAACGGGCGACCGGGTGCGTCAGCACATTGCCACCAAGGAAGTGACTGCAAGCGCTGACACTTTGCTACGTCACCTCCGCGGCCACAGTTGGGATAAAATCGACTGGTCGCTCAAGGCCACTGAAGGATTATCCCCATTATACCGTTCGCCTGACCTCATCCCTCGATCTCTGATGTCTTCGTTTTGCTCGTTGCGTTTGACGTATGAGAGACAGAAACATAGCTCAGATCTGATGGCCTGCGCTGCGCGCTGCAACCGCTTGCCTTGTAACCGGGCAAGCGGAATAAGTGTGGGCACCGGGGATTCAATGGAACTGTTCACTTCTGGCGATAAATGTTGTTTACTGAAGTTTCAACTTTTAAATCGTTTATTTTCAGATTTAAGTTAAATTTGGACGTTGAGTCTTTAGCAGGCTTGAGCACTTTAAGTTTGTTGTAAAGGTTGAGTTTTAATAGTTAAATAAATGTCTTATGGTGTCATATATTTTTTAACAGATATTTTAAGGTAAAATGTAGAAGTTAGAATTATTATTTTAATTAGTATTGTTTAGGGGATTGGAAGCAGGGTAAATATAGAAGAGAAAGCAAGATGAGGTTTTTATTTTTCAAAGAATAAGAGGAAAATTTAAAAAACTTAACTGTATCTAGACTTTACCTTTTTTTAAAGCAGAATACATGTTCTCGTTTAAGGATACCGTCCCATCAAATCACTGAAAATGTAGATCATTTTTAGGGTGTTTTTTTTCTAAGAAAATAGAAATTCTCTAGTTATGCAAAAATGTGTGGAATAAAAGTTTCAGTGAATACTCAATAACCGCCAATGCGAATTGTCGATTCCCTTATAGATGGTAAAAGAACCGCCGGACGCTTTACGAGGAGTGATTGCTTCGAAAAGGTGAAACGTTCCTAATACAAATTGACTGAGCTTCGGCGTTTCCTGTAACAAATGAGGAGATTTATCGATATTTCATTAATGCTCCTAACGTTTTTAGACGCGTGATTGGGTTGACGTTTTGTGATGGGGGAGTGATTGGCCGTGATGTTGATAAATGCTACAATCTCTGTGGAAATTGCTCGAAGCGGTAATTATTAAGTGAGCTTACTTGCTTCGATGGTCTCCCAACGATTTACCACCAACACCTCTACACTTACAATCCTACAAATTGTAAGTCAACATATTAAGGAACAACATTAAATAAATATCCAGGAAAAAGAATATTTAAAATAGAAAAAAATATTAAGTGACTAAATTAGCAAAAATTAAAAAATTAATATTACCTCAATTGCAATATATTATACTTAATGAGTAATTAAAATGGTAAAAAAACGTGATAAAAATTGAAATATGTGTGACAATGCCATTTTAGAATAAATAAAAAGGCTAGTAAAATACTTGAAGCATAAAATAGGTCGAACATTCTCCTAAATAGGTCTATAAAATTACAAGTATATCATTGAAGTGTTTGGTATTGACACACGAGAAAATAATAAGCCTGATCAGTTCTAGTACAAGCCAATCGACGATCACGTTTTTCAATCAGCCAGCCGTTAATTTAATCATCGTCACGCATGCATAAGTGTGCCAGACACGCGGTGCGTAGATAAGTGGTGTATAATGCAGGGCGTGTGTCGGCTCGAGGGTAATTTAAAGTTCGTACAAGTAGCATAATTACAGGCAAGGTGTGCCCAGCGACGTGTGAAGATGGCAGACGGATTAATTAGAGCGATTCCTCCTCTTTGATGAATACGAACGACACCGAACTGTACGTTGTTACATTCACAACAAGCCTCTGATCAACGGCAATGATTTTTGAAACAGGGATCACGAACTCCACACATTTTACTGTATTAACAACTACATGTATCTTTAGAGGACCTTCATTGATAGAACAAGGCCTCAAATTACTCTAATGTTTTTTTATTACAAAATTGCAACTGTTTTCGAACTCTTTAAAATACTGAAGTCAATGATATACGGTGTATAGTGCAGACTATTAAATTCGATATGTGAGCCTTATCACTACGCTAATGGTTACTCAAACCTGGGAGGCACCGGTGCTGGATTAACCAATAAACAAAATTAGCACGTGCTTATTATTATATATTATTAATTTTCTGAATTTTAAAATTTTTTACTTAGTAATAATATTGCTAAATGTTTATGTGCGTGTGTGTGAGGGGAAGGAAATAAAGAAAACTGTGGAAAGATGAGAAACAGTGGAGATCGCGGAGAGAGAAGAAGCTTAACGAAAAAGAGAGAAAAAACTGAAGAAAATTGAACTATAGAACTAAAGAAACGTACACTGCGTTGAAGTGATCACTCTGTATAAGAGAGCCTTACAATCTTTTAAGTGCTAATATAGCCTTTAAAAATCTCAATCCGGCATTGGGAGGAACGCTCGATGATCTCCTTCCAAGGTGCTCCTAAGGACTTTAATTTTAACATTAAATGCCCACTAAAAATGATACCAAAACTGTTTTATACAGGTATATTAATTTATAGGATTTCAATCAAAGTAATGAAAAAAATCTAGTGACGTACTTAAAGAGGAAGTTATGATGTCCCGGTGTTAGGAAGTCATTTATGTAAACTGAGACGTCACGCCCCAGCGGGGATGCACTGTTTTGGCGGGAGATTTGGTAGATTAGCTTCCACCGAGGGCAGCCGTTCCGCGTGTAACGGTCGAAATACATCAGGCTCATTGGAATGCACGCACGTAGTGGGGTATTTCCATCGGCGACATCCTCTCCTTGGCGTTTCCACGGGTCGTTACCCACGAGTACGCAACGACTGCGTGATAGTTATAAATCAAAATGCTGGGAATCAAGTCGCGCGACGAGTTTTCGTCGCGTGCCTTAAAAATTCTTTAAGGCCGCGTGGCAACTTGAACTGTGACTAGTGGAATACGGTTTTTTATAGTCGAGATCGCTTGTTTTTTAGCAGATTGGAAAATCTGTATTTGGTATAATTAACAATATTAAGTTTGAAAGTCATAGGAGGATAATCATTAATAGTTTTGGAAATATTTTGGGTCCAGAAATTAAAAATTCCATGTTTTTTTTTAAATATTTTACTAGACAATTGTGGAACAGTTTTCTTCACGCGCACGAACTTGAGTATACTGTTGGACACTATTTTTTACCTATCAGTCGCGCGAAAAGTTAAACGAAATTAAATAGTAAAGTGAATAATGTGTCATCTGATACATAAATTACATTTTTTTAAACTATCAATTATTAATTAGAAGCAGATGGCGTATTGCTTCAAATTTAAGAATCAGCAAACAATTGACTATTCAAAGCGACGAACATTATTGTCAAAAAAATGTGTCGCTACATATTAGTCCTCGTTATAAATTTTCTAAAGTTGAATGTAAATTTCGTGTGTTTAAATTGTTTTCTCTGTCTTATTTACTTCTTACATGATTTTTAAGTAGATTGTATATGCCTTTTGTGAGGCATTGATGTCTCAATTAATATATACATAATCATATATAAAGCAGAAAACTTGTATATATTTGTGTGTTTGTCTGTCACCTAAAAACTTTCGAAAGATAAACTCTGGGATCACACAATGTGCCTCAACTCATTATGCCTGACTAATCCAGATAAATCTGATTATTTTCACAAAAAAAAGTTTGTTATGAAATCAGAATCTAAATTTCAGGCGAAGCCGAGTAGTAAAGCTAGTAATCATATATTCGGAAAAAATAATGTCGGTCACTATACCTATACATTTCTGTTTAGAAAGTATTTGAACATAAATTTTAAGAATATAGTTAACTATAGACAGTGTTGGATTTCACTGACAATTGCCCCTCCCCCAAGGATCCCTTCTTCCAAAAATAATTATGATTCAATTCAAACACAATATTTTTTACACACGCGCGTAAATTGATTTGTTATTCTATTATGTATACAGGGTGTGCCAGAACGCTTGCCACCAGGGCCTCTTTCCTTAAATCCGCCACCGACTATAGACATTATTATATTCACACGGAATAGAAATATGATGAGTATGTGTATGTGTAAAAGAGATGACACCGTTATAATGTAATCGACGCTCGTCCACTTGTGTTTTGTAATCACGCGTGTATTATAATGGCCCGACAGTTTTCCAGGATTATTGTGCAGCCTAGCTGATTTCACATTAATCTCTGTTTTGTAATCAGTCTTACGATCGTGTCTACCGTTAGGAAGCTTCAGGAATATATTCATCTGCCTTTGTGCTCAGCTTTCCTGTCGCCATTCCATTAATTTTGATTTATTATTGGATTATAGTAATATCCAGCCTCGAGTGTTACTCGAGTGTTGCTAGTCACCAGAAACACATAAATCCAGAATACACGTATATCTATCGCAATATCTACCGAGCACACGCTATTCGTTTATCCTCTTAAAAAAATATAAATTCAAACTCAGAAATACCGTAAAAATATTCTAGCAAATATTCTGTTACCTGGGAAGAATTAAAAAATTCTAATCGAAATTCATCGAACTCAACTATTTAGGTAATCGAACTTTGATCAATAACTATAAGCTTTCTACGCTCTGTAGCGAATTTTATGCAGTTATAATGAGAAGAAAGGTCGTATGTCTAATCACAGTTGTATCGTTTGACACAGAGACTCGTTCAAAATACTGTAGCGGGTGGAAAAAATGTAAATCACACGGCTCGTAGCGATAAGTTGATAGCGATGAAAACGCGGAAGACGGGGCATGTGTAGGGAAAGAGACAGAGGACGATACTTACGATAATCACACGGTCATCATCGTCCCGTTACCAGCAATAAATTCTAAACGTAGAACAACGAATACGTAATTTCGTCTGGTCACGATGTTTCATGTGTTAAGTCTTTGCCATCAAACGTGCCTTTATTCAAAAGTACCTACCTAATAAAGGTATGGCATTTAACTCCGGTTGACGATGCGGCTTATTCCACGAGGATTTGTCTTCCGCACCTAAGTACCTACGTTACCAGCGATGGTTTGAGTTCTTATACAGGGCGTCCCAGTGTCGATGGGCACAACCGAGAAGAGGTTGATTCTGCAGGAAAAAATAAGTCGAAAATATATGTAGAATAATTTTTTCTCACTTGGGGCTTTATTTTTTTTAGCTTTGTGTCTTATTTCCATTTATAAACCCACTCTAAGCAGACAGAAATAGATAATAGCACATAATATTGATAAGGAATCAACATTACACGTTTGATATTGGTGCTATTTGTAAACGACGCGTTAAGTGCACGTGTTAAGTGCACACGCAGGTACTCGAAGAATATGGAACGTCGATTTTTTCGAAAGCAAACCCTCAAATGAAAAAGAATTTATTATAAATAAGAGAAAATATCTCAATTCCTGGGGTTTTTTACTTATACCAGTTATCATAATCACATTTTGATTGTCAATTTTGTACTTACTACAAAAGTTACATGAGAAGCTATTGTAAATTTTTATAAATTTGTATAAACTTTATATATTAGAATCACATGTTCGACCAGGTGGTGTTCGTCAGTCAATCTGCATTATTTTCATTTTTATTTTATTTTGCTCTAGAGTGCACACTCACTTATACAAAAGTACAAAATTCGCAAGACTGAAATAACAATGCTATGAATGATTAAGGCTGGCTGGGCTGTATTACACTCCACGTGCACAGTCAACATTTAATTGATCATTGAATTAAATCTTCTAATCTATATAGACATGGGCATTGATGCACAACTATGCATCAAGAAGTGATTAGTCCTTGTAAAAAACACAAAAGTGCCAAAAATCAAATTCTACACTATAGTATTACCTCTGGCACGTAGAACTTTTCCGCTAAAAATTATCATTTTTTTTTCATTTTCGCACTTACAGTATTTTCCACAAGGACTCTTCAATTTTGAAACATAATCCCTACAGAGAAAAACGAATTTGAGTAACACCTTTAACCGCCAGAAACTAATCATTTTCAAACAAACACCCATCTAACCTTTCCTCATAGTCCTTACTTCACAACCGTCCACAGAAAATCAGAAAAATGCATCTCCTCGGGATCAAAGCTACCACGCGATACCACGTTTCCCGCCAAACGCAACATTCACCGGACTCCAGTTACTTTAATCGTAGATTACTCCTTCCACGCGGGAGCGAGGGAAAGGGGAGCGGCACGGAGGGAACCGTCGAAGATGGTCCCGGTCGCGTGCCGTCGTGCTCTGCTGGCCTCGGCTATCTTCTCGCACATGACACACCGGAATAGGACATTACTCGACATTGTGCGTGGCGTTGCGCCCCGACGTGCCCGTCCGTCCGTCGCATCGCGGCCCGATCGCTGGGTCCACGCCACGCGACCGGCACGTGGCCCGCAATTGCGCCAGCCTGCCCCCCTCTTCGGTCACGCCTCGGTGATTTGCCTCGACCGCTCGTCGTATTCGTACAGGATAATTTCTAGCTGGCCGCCAGTTCGCCTGTTAACCCTCTGTTACCCCTTGCGGGCGGCCGCGGGCCCGGGAATAATGCCTGCCCGATCCCTCTCTCCTTCCAGCTCCCTCCCCCCATTATTATTTATAACAAAATAACGACATCTCGACTTCCCGGTTGGGCGACAAGAAGAGTCACAGAACAGGTATCAGTTGCGGAATTCGCAAACGTGACGTGCCGCGCGGTGTGCCGAATAGCTCACACCTAGGACGGAGATTGGCCCCGGACGGCTACGATTTCTCGGTATTTTCGTTTGGTAGGTAAATGTGAAAAACGGGAGTTTACGCAGCTTCCACGCGCGCTGGTGTCAGCTATGCTGATAAAATGGTAATTATATAAATAGTAGAGGGCATACTTCGCCGGTTTTGATGGCCTTGAAACATGTCGGAGGCCATGGTTCTAGAGAAATTTCTGTTATCGCCGCTCGATCTTCGTTTCTGAGTTACACGCAAAAATAGCTTCGATATATTTTACGTTATATTTCGTATTTGGTACTAATATAATATAAGGTCAGGTATAATAACAGCAGGTTTGCTGCACCTCGCCTTTTACCCCAGTAATAAAGACGTTTAATAATAATAATAATAATAATAATATGAGTGCAAGTTAATATTGGATACTAGTTTTACTACTCGGCTTCACCCGAAATGTAGATTCTGATTTAAAAAAAAGAATTTATTTTCTTTTTGTGAAAATAATCACATTCATCTGGATTAGCTATGCATAATGAGCTGGGACACATTTCGTGACACCAGAGTTTACCTCCCACGGATCTGACACGCGATTGGTCGTAGCACTTTCCCTGCCGGTTTACTACCAATCAACAGTGTATCCCTGCGCGAAACGAGTACGCTCTAATGTGGAACGATGTGGAACGCAGTGTACACATACTATTCACGCCATAGTTTTACCAGATCACCCTTCCTCACCCTTCCTAGTTTAATGGCAAAAAATAAACCACGCAATTTCTCACTGTCAATCTTCGAAATTAGTCACTGCCTTATTGCTGCTTTTCCTCGAAGGAGCACCGTTGCATTTACGCAGAAGACCGTTTCCAGCCGATCAATCTACATCACGCGACTCCACCCGCTGGTACTGCTTCGCCACGCTTGTACCTCGTCACAGATCGACAGATAGCAGCAGCGATCGCGGCGCGTGGTCGTACACGGTACTTCACTTAGCTGAGCCTAACCTGGAGGATTTTTGGGCGATCGTCTTTTATGACGGGTGGCGATGCCGGCTTCGCTGTAAAATTACCTGACGATTCGGGAGCCTCGTTGCGAAAAGCCTTGTCGCCTCTGTCTGTCGCTGATACTACGGCAATTGTCGGATAAACGGGAACAGGGCAGAGCGAAGGTGAGGAAAAAAGTGGAGGAGACGGCCACTGTGCCATAAATTCTCTTCTACCTGCCACGCTAATGGACGTTTCCTGTCGAACCTCGAGAAATCGTCGCGAACGTAGCCGCGAATAGTAGCTACTCCCGACGACAGTGTTGCGACGTGCTGCCGGACAAAGCCGGGATAAAGACTTGCGCCGGTGCCCCTTGGTGTACGGTACGCGGCTCGGGGTACACGCGACATAACCTCGACGAGATAACGCGTTTGTTCCGCGCTCCGAACCGTCTCACAGTGCGGAATGTTCGCGGAAGGTCGCCTCGCTGTGGAGTTTGTCTTCGGTGGATTCAAATTGGGGCAATTATAATATTTGTAAATCGCTCGATTGTCTATCGGTTCGGCAGAGTCGGAGACTCGTCCGTTCGGGGCGAAGCGACGCGATCGTAAATTAACTGTACCGATGACGTGTCGGAAGATGGTTCCACGTGAACGAGGGGGACTGCTGCCACATGGCACGAGTCTACGGGGCGGAGAATAAATGCGGTATCCCTGGCGTAGTGATAGGCTGGGTGGTGCCATCGAGAAGCCAGTGTCATCTGTTGCATCGGTTTCATCCTGACCGACAAAGCGTGACCGTGGTCGGTGGTCGGCTACCATAAACGAGGTGCAGGGGATTAATTACCCTCTAATTGCTTGGTACAGCGCTGTCACAAGTCGATGGTTAAAAATCGTTTTGTAACTAGTCAGCTTGTTACCTCGCGAGGTTTTCTAATTGTTAACTTACTGTACACCCGAAATCTCTGAGTACGTATGTATCAGAATTCAGCAGTGGTGCACTGAGGATTTAAGCATTGGGGGGAGCCAAGTTCAACGGATAAAAGTATTTTTAATGCACACTCTATAAAATTCATTAGGTGATTTTGCAAATTTATTTAGAGAATAAAATTCAGTTTCTTTTCTTTTTATAAGTTTCTCAGTCGTGGTTATATTAATCTCCTTTTTCTTTTTCTTTGGGGGCGTGTCAGGGCCCCTTTGCTTTCCTATTTTGAATATTCTTATAAATCATTGTGTATACTCTAGTAACTATAGTTCAATGAAACTGCAATTATAGTCCTGTAAGGCAAGTAGTTAAAGAGGCAGGTTAAAGTCATCATGAGGAGGAGGGAATATCCTCAGAGTTTCTGTCCCATTAAAAGAAGAAAAGACAATAGTTAAAGGTATTATGGAGAATAGATAATAGGGTCATTTGAAGTAATACCACATTGAGGTTTAATTCTCTCTTTTGTCAACCCATTTCTTCCCCTCATTTACGTCAACTCTGCCGCATATATTTAGAAGTCCTTTAAGGAGTATTTCCATTGCGTCGTCCTGATAAAGTACCGCTGTTTGGAACATTTTTTCGTCTCAAAAAGAATGCATTTACTAAATTAAAATTTTTTCCTATGAAAGAAACCCAGATACATGATTCCTCCAAAATCGATCACGCAACTGAGGGTTTTTTTCCACAGCACATATTACATCTCCCTAGTTCGGGGCAAGCAAGCATTAAAAAAGTCTGAAATAATTTGTTGTATTCCTAAAATACATATTAATAAATAGGAAAAACTTCAATTTAATAAACACATTCTTCTCTTAACAAAAAATAGTTCTAAACAGCTGTACTTTATTAGGGCGTCACAGTGGATAAACCCTTTAAAAGGCGAAAGGTTAAATGATCCGACAGAGTGCGCGCTAGTAGTATCCACAGAAAGCTCGTGTAGCAAAAGGATAGCGACTTGGGTGCACGAAAAATCAAAGAAAAGCCACAAAGGGAATAAAATATCAGGGGCAAGCTGTCGCGCACCGTTCCTCCGTCAATCTTGCCCGATCGTGTCCAGAACACTTGGCGCACGAAGCTTATTCATCGTCCGCCAGTGATACCCGGTTACGATTCCAGCCGGAGATGCAGTCTACGTGAATGCACCTACAGTTCTCGGGGCGTCCATCGCGGTCATCTGTTCGCCATATTTCGGACAAGGCGCGTGCCGTGTCGATAATACGACGGTAGGTACGTATCCAGTGACACGCGGTAAGCAATTACAGCCCGAAGAAGCCGATATCGAGGCAATAATTTATGCGAACAATGAGACATATGGTTCGACAGTCGGGCGAAATTGGACGGTACATGATTCGATGATAATTGTTCTAATAAAGGCGTAGGTATCCTCGTCGATGTTGTTTATTCCATCATTTAGCAACGGGCGGCACTATACAGTGCTTGCTTATTACAGTGTTTATTATAGATTGGAATATGTTTGAGAGCTATATTTGTATATACAAGTCAGTTTAATACTAAATTTTATTTATCACGTTGGTGTTATTTTTGCGCCCCAAGAAATCCACAGATTCTATTCTATACTAATAGAAATCTGATAGCAATTATTATCATTATTAAAAGGAAGCGAAATTATTATTATTATTGTTATTATTCTTATTATTACTATTATTATTATTATTCTTATTATTATTACTATTATTATTATTATAGTTAATCCCACGAATGGCAATTTTGCCTACTTGAACTGATTTGTGTCGTTCTAGTTGTTAACTAAAAGATTCTCGCAGCCAATAACAGAGACAATAATACATGGCAATTATAATCCACGCGACTACTAAAGGGTTGATTAATCAGAAAGACGCTCGTCCAAAATAAGCGAAGAGGACGGCGGTTTGCGAATCATAGAAATCAGCTGTCCCGCGGTCATCGGTTTGAATGGTCGGCACGCGAACATCGTGCCGTGCTCTCTCTAGTTTCTTATTTTGGCGCAACTGACGCTGCGCATCGGAGAAGTATGATTACACGAGAGGGCCGGGCGAGCGATGACGAGGAAAGCGTGAAAGAAAGGCGAGGACGTAATGGAAGAGAGAATATAAGCCAGATTGAAAAGGGGGGTCCCCTGGACTCTTTGCGTTTTGCTAAGATGCGGTTTTGGCGTAGCGCCTTTTTCTAAAATCCAACTGGCAACCTTTCTCGGCACATAGCCGAGAACCTACCCGTATCCCGTAATTTCGGCCCCCGATCCCTTTCTTTCCTGGCGTCTACGCGCTCATTGAATGCGCCCATCAGCATAATGCAGCCAAATAGTACATATTATTGCATATGATCACGCTAATCGAGCCGCAATTTCGGCGACCGTCACGGTGTGCTGGCATTGCATGAGACGCTTAAAAGGGGAGCGTAATGGTTAGGTGTAGATAGTTGAGAAGAAAGAAGCGAAGTTCTCGTTGATACACGCACTAAGATTAGTGGCGACAGGCCGAGCTGGGGAAAATAAACTCAAAAGGTATGCTTGGGGTGTTCTTAAAATATACCTAATTATTAACGTGCCGTCTGAAATGACTAGGATTAGCCTAGTAGCACAGCTTTCAATTTTAATAGATCCTGATTCTTGATAGACATATAGGAGACTCATGTGGCGCCACCTTCGGGAATCGCAGTCTCCAATTTTTATGAAACTTGGAATATAAATAGAATGTTAAAAACTCATTCAATGGCTGCCTCTTTTTATCAGCTGATAATCGTGTTCATTGTTCAGGGAGCGAGAGCTGCTCTTAAATTAGAAAGTTTGCTTACTTAAATTTAAATATTCAATATGGAAGATGCTGGGTATTTCGCGAGCTATAACATGTTCTAATTGGAAGTTTTAAAAAATTATAGGTAGCCTACTATATCGCTTTTTTTATAAATGGTTACTGTAAAACTGGCAAAATAGAAACTATGCTGATAAAGTGAGTTGCATCACTCAGTTAAACAATTGTACTGTTGGATGTAAGAAGGGCTTCAGTGCCAAAAGGCTGTGGTGTTCAGCCGTTTTTTGTGGTCCATCTCTATGGAAATCTCAAAAAGATAAAACTCGGAAAAATGCTTAGTTCACCATAAAAAATTACCAAATTAAATTGACCATCACCAAAATTAAATTGCAAAAGGAATTTAATTTTTAACGCTCTTTCCATACCTGTGCCCCTTCGATGACTTTGCTCTCACAAAATTCTGCGTCCTTTGCATTCTACTTGCGACAAGAAAATAGGAAAATAGTAACTGTTGATCGATATTGAAATCCAGTCGTGTAAAAGCTTCCATTTACCTTCAATCCCTCAAGTAAAGGACCAAAAGTTTAATTCACCTTTTCGCGTTCACAATATCGAAATTCTTTCACCAGATATTTCTCGGCAATCCTATCCTTCCAAGTCCCTCGAAACACGGCGCCATGGGAGTTCGCGAGACGAATTTTGGCGGCGCTGTTTCACCGAGGCGTCGCGGCCAACATAGTTCCTCGTAAGAAATCCCTTCTCTATGATCAACGAGCGTTTTAATCAGGAAAGGGGTTAACGAGTTCTGCGGTCGTTCCGAGGAGCGGTGGCAGAATCTTTCGACACGGAGTCAGGTGGCTGGAATCGTAATCCTGTCGAGGGGTGCTGCCTTTGACACCATAAGGGTAGCGAAGGTGTCACAAAATTTTCGCTCCGACGCACTCTCTCTCCTACCCTGGAACGAATTGTCCTTCCTTTGGGACCAGACCCTTGGGGCCCGCAGCTACGCCTCGTTATCGAACACCGCGTCCCAGTAATGAGGATGTAATTTCTGTTGGAGAATTATTGGCCGTAGACGAGTTTAACCCTGAAACCGCCCTTTCGTCGCAGCTCTCACGTCTGCCAGAGTTCTCTTCCATTATTCCAGCGTTACATATAATTGCAACATTGTAATTCCTTAAGTGAGGCTTCCCTTTTAATAATTCTTTTACTAGGAAAATTGCTAGTGGGGGTGTTTTCGAACTGCAATCGCAGATATAATTAGTAATAGAAAATAGAATAATTGAAATAAATAACGGATTCAGTTCTGCGATATCCAGTCTTTTTTTTTAATTATACCTACAGCAAAGAATGTTTCTTAAAATTTTATGGTACAATTAAATTTCATTGAAATTGCAAATAGCAACGTGAAATTGTTAAAATTACAAAAGTAGGTAATAGCAAATTGCTGGCATAAAAGCTAGAAAATTGAACATCTTAAAAACCAGTGTCTAGTGAACCTAACTAACATTCTGAAACGTTTTATATAAGTAGATCTTCGTTTTTACTGAATAATACAGTAATTAAAATTAGTTCACTAGTACCTGTGTGTCTCATAAATTGATATTTTATAAACGCTTAACAAGATGCCACTTGTGAATTAACGGAAATTACTTTGAAATAGCTGAAAGTCACTTATCGCATTCATATCTATAATCACGATCTTTTCTCACGACAATTCTTATCTCTTCTATTATCTTCAGATTACATAGTACCTATCGATAGCAATTTTTAAAATAATCTCGCAACCGTGATTGTGTAAATATGGGTGTTGCAATACTTACTCTACTTTATTCTCTATTACTAATTTGGATTAACGTCAAAAAAATTCAAGTCAATTATTTATAAAAAATAGCAACAGAAATATTGAATATTATTCTAATTACGTTTACGTTTTTATAAACGGTAATAATGGCATTTCTTTTATTCCTAATGCAGAAACAATCAAACACAAATTCTTTTTCACGTTTCAATAAAGATTTCATCGGCATTCGATTCGGTGTCAATCGAACAAACGCGCGAACGTTCCGTGTAATCGTATTAGCAGGAGGAGTGAGATGTGACAAAGGACTACAATCGTAAAATTCGTAGACTGACACAATTCTTTGTTACAAGCCATCGAGATTGAGCGAAGAGAAAAGGGCAGGGAATCTCGTGAGACAGATTTGACCGAGTACTGGCTCCGATATTTTGGGCGTGACCAAAAGTGGTCGTTTTCGAAATTGTATCCAATATCCGTTTCAGGTAAAATTCGTGCCGCTGGCGATCTTTCACGCCAGCATGGTCCAAACTACAAAATAGTAATCCTCGTGGACTCGTTTAGGTATTTCTTGGTACGTTTTCTAATTTGAGTATTCTAGCAACCGATTGCAATTTCGACAGACCTTTAATTATAGTATTAAACACGAGACAAGAGGGTATGAATAAAGGAATTTTATAATTTTTAGATAAATACTTAGATTTCTATTGCTAACAATAAGTAGTCTAAAACTATTAACTTTCTAATAGTCTTTTTCTATAAATGCAAATTTTAATACGATGAGATTTGTAGTTGAAGGAATAGTTGTGGAAAAAAGCGATTTGTTTTATTAAAATTCGTCAAATTTTTAAAGGCTAAGTAATATTAAGGTCTAAAAATTTACAGAAATATTGGCACAGAAATAAAAATTGTCTGAGTTACGATACACCCCATATGCCACGAAGGATTAACCCTAGAACACAAACGTTATATCAGGTTTCTATTTTTATAACACAATATCACAAATTTTATTTTTGGTTAATAAACTTAAAACACATTAATGCCCTATGTTCCCCAACGCAAAAATTAATCGTCAGCCTGCCCAAAAGCTTTGTCAGTGGTAAAAGTGACGAACCTTTGTGTTTCAAGCAGAATTAAATACGAAAATATTTCTTAAAGTCGAAGACATCCAACGCTTTCGTAAACATCGGTAGATACCTAATAACACACCATGTGTGGTTTTTTGTGGACGAGAGAATAAAAGTGCTTTGCATTCGGAATAAGAAATCCACGGGAATGCTTGCAAGAACTGAACGTATCGGAGCAAGAGATCTTCTGAGGTAATTTTTATCCAGAATATCGGCCGCGGCACACGTCCGCTCGTGTAATTAATGATCGCTAATTATCGGACATCTGGGATTGGAGGGAATCCTTATTTACGGCGGAAAGGTGGATCAGCGTTCGGTGAAAAAGAGGAGCAAAAGACTCATGCGAAACCGCTAACGAGCTCTATTGTGAGGCACGTGCCGCTGTCCGCCCACGCTCCTCCGAACCGACATTTCTCCGCCGATCCTACCAATTTGGCGAATGGAAAAGGGTTACCCATCACTGTCATTCCTTTCCACCATCAGAATGTTGTCGACCGTTTGTTTTCCTGCTCAAACTATTTGAAGTTCAGGAACCTTCGCTAGCATCTTTTCTAACGTCGTCTCTCTTTTAACCTTTTGGGGAAATTTTGAATTTTCCTCAGTGAATTTATCCTTCATTTACTGTTTATTGATAGTTGGTAACTTTAACTTCGGTGTGCTATAAGACGTGTATCCAAGTACTTAGATTGATTCAGTATGAAAAGATGTAGTGAATAATTAATTTTAATAATTAATTTCAAAATGGCACTTGCACCAAAACTAACGAGGAAAAATTCTAAAAAATTGTTTGTTTAGTTGACCGTCGAAGAAAGTAATTTTATGCTCAAGGGTATTTGGAAATAAAAGTGAATTTTATATTCGAACATGTGTTCCATGCTTTATTTACAATATTTTACAAAGCCACGTGAATTGTGTAAGACACCGGTATTTTAGTCGTTTCGTGCGACTAAAGGTATTAAAAGACTTTTATCCTACTTATAATTATCGCTTAGGTATAATTAACGTCTTTTAATTTTTCTGGCAGTTTCCGATACAAAATCGTTCTTTGGCTTTACGGCGTGTTCTATCGATGGACGGCTCAAAAGAATGCTGTTTTAAACTTCCTTATCTCCTCTATTAATATTCTTGACTAGCTACAGTACAAATAAAATTATCTACAATAGTTTATTTAAACACCTATTTAAAACAGCTTATCATAATACTTATCATAATACATTCTGTGAAATTACAATCATAATGGCACTAAATGTTTTATATTATTTTTGTCTTCCCCACGTGCCTCCGATTAATTATTCAGTACATTAAATAAATTGTCTTACTTACATTGAAAAATAACAGTGTCGCGATATGAACTTACAGAATACAGTAATTCGACTTATTTAATAATAATTCACTACACAATTTTAAGGGGGTAGGACCTACCCGATAAGTACTCTAGTGTGACTGCCCATTTTTCAACGACATCTTCGGGAATTTATTTATCAAAAACTATAAGTTTATACTGACTGGCGTTCTGCGTGCATATTAAGGTATGTCTGAAGTAATACCCGGAATTTTTTTAGCTTTTTTATCGTATATATACATAAATATAGTTGGAAAAAAATCTTTTCCGTCGAGCGATGATGTGGTTTCAAATGGATAAACTATGATTTATTTTCTTTATTATGGTTGTCGCTGTGACAGGAACCACGGAGGTCCCCTAAAACTAATAATTTGCAGAGTGACAGCATTTTGCAAAAAAATCGATTTCCACTAACAATTTTGCTGTTTTCGTTCTGTAAAATTATTTATTACAAGATAAAATCTCGTCTGTGGTTTCAATCATAGCGACAACCCTAATAAAGAAAATAATTCTTTTTTCAAGAAGTATATATGCGATAAGAAAGCTAAAAAAAATCCGAGTATTACTTCAAACATACCTTAATATGCAGGTAAAACGGCAGAGAGTATTAGCTTATAGTTTTTGTTAAATAAATTCTGGAAGATGACGTTGAAAAATGGGCAGTTACCTACACTAGAGTACCCCCTTAGTCTAATATTATCTACTATTACTTTCTTTGGATGTTTAGCTGTCTTTGATACTTTACAATGTTTAATAATAAACACTACAAATTCACACATAAATCAATTCATTGTCGACACACACGCGCGCGCACACACAATATAAACTTGTAGAAAATTAAATAATAAACGCAATTATCAGATAAGGAGGGTAAGAAACTGAGTTTCAGTGCGCAATAGCCATTGGTATTTTGAGATCTGTTACTCGACGCCTGATAGTTATTACAACTAATTATGTTACATATTAAAATAGACCACTGTCGATCATGTTACGGAAATCTAGCTTTACTCCACTTGCAGTATGATTGCTACTCTTTTTACTTGTGTACATTAATTTTCATTTCTGGATTACAATACACTTATCACAAGTTTTTAAATACTATACTTACACGTGCAATTACTATAACGGCAGTGGAGATATCGTAGAAACAGAACTACGTTTGCGCAGGTCCTTCAAAACCGCTGATTTTTATTATACTTCGGTATTTACTAGCGAAAGCTTATTATATAAATAAATACGACGTGATAGGTGTCATATTTGAATTAATATCTTCGACGCTCTTCTTTATCATAATTTTCGTGCTATCATAATAGGACTATTTATCACGGTATATTGACTAAAAATAAGTTACTCGAGTTATTAGCTGTTCACAATTGACGCGAGCGATTGTTAAAAGTCGTCAAAAATGCACACAAATTCACAAATTAATAGTCTCATTCCTTTACTTATTACTAACTATAACGGGCCTAAAAGCACCACTTACTATAGTCTAAGCCGTAATTTCCCCCTTTTTAGCCACATTCAATTTCCTACAATATTTCTTTAATTGCAAAAAGAAAATACTTGAAATTTTGCAGAATATCCTGAACAACCTTTTCAAATTCTTTCACAGCACGTAGAAGACCTTGCCTTTTTTTCTCCAGACCCATTATTTTACAACTTCCCTCGCCTTTTTTATCCAAAATGCCACACGACAGATTTAAACACTTTCTTAAACAATCTAAGAGTCGGCTGATTTTTTAAACACACTTCGCTCGTCGCCTTTCAAACTCGGCTCATGCAAAATACATATTAACGCTTTCATTACTCTACCTTTATTCCATCCTATCATTGCCATTTTCCGTCGTGTCTCTGGAGAAGATCGCACAAGGCCGCGATGTACGTCTGCGCCATTTGCAGGGTTTCAAATTTGCTCAGCTTGTGATCCGCGCCGAGGCTGGGCACCACCTCGCGCAGTTTGTCGAAGGCGTCGTTCAGGCCGTTCATGCGACGCCTCTCGCGCGCGTTCGCGGCCAGGCGCCGACGCTTCAAGACGCTCGGCGACGGCGGTATGTCCCTGGACCGTCGGCGTCCTCTTCGGGGGCTGTTGGTGGGCGATAACTGTTTCTAGAAGAAATAGAAAAGGCACTTTTCAAATTATTTCAATGGGTTGGTCAGTGGCGCGCGGGGGTTTTAATCTTGGGGGTGCGGAGTTGAATAAAGATATTGTTTAATGCGAATTTAATAAAATTAATTTGGTTATTATACAAATTTATTTAAAAATTTATTTCTTTGCTTTTTACAAAGCTCTTGAGTTACTTCAGTCGTGGCTACATTAATCTCCTTTTTTTGTTTTTATTCTATTTTTGGCGAATTTTTCAAATCTAGAGCTGCCTAAATAAAAAATACTGCACAAAACAGTAATAGACGCAGGTTAGAAATTTGCAATAAATCGCTTATTCGTTATCGGATTTGTATCAGACGTGGACCAAACAATGTAGAATACTTTTGTACGTATGGTCACGTCATGACATAAAAATGGTAAAAAATTAAGTTGCACCCCTCTTGCTGCAAGCTCCTCAATTATTAAAATTCTACACTGTCGGATACATAGACGAAAGTTTCGATAGTCTGTCATATTTCCGACATGGCGAATAGCTTTTGAAAATTATATATATTTACATATCTGGCTATTTGGTTTGGATAATTAGAAATAATCTGTTTCCAATATAATTTTCAAAAGTCCTCTGCAATGTATAGAAGGCAAAGCAGATTTTTCCACCTCGTTACTCACTTGCGCAGGCGTGACAGGTTCCCAGGAGCTCCTCCGCGGCTCAACGATCATCTGCATCGGCTCGCTGCTCTCGAGAGCTTGAAATTTCTGTTCCTGAGGAGGAGTCTCGTAGCAATAGGCTGGAGGATGATACTCCACGGAGTTGTCTTCGTGCAGCATCGATCTCGGCGAAGCTGCGTGACTTATCGCGCGTTGCGGCTCATACCTGACGGAATCGAATTTTAACACTCAGCATTAGCAAACATACTCCCTGAAATTCCATAAGCAGAATATCTTAGCCCAAATTTCACGCAAGCAGTGACGAAATGCATTCAGTGATTCGATTTCACGTGCGACATAAAAACGGGGACAACCAACGAGGTCACGCGACTTGAAATAGAGAAGACGTCTTACCTTTGCGGCGTCACAGGTGTCAGAACACCGAAAGAGCTTCTTTCGTACGAGTCCGGAGTTCTTGAATACTTTAAAACTACCTCTTCTTCGTAATTAACCGCCTCCACTTCTTTCCGCGGGGTAAGCTCAACTTTCACCGCGTAATTCTCCCCATAATGGCACTTCACGGAGTCGTAATTCGGCGAGTTGTACGGCGAAGGGTACAGGGATTCGTACGCCCTCGTTGCGCTCGGATAATTGGTCGTTATCATGTCAGCGGACACTGGATAGTCGTGGTGATTCCTCAGGAGAGCCATCTTTCAACTACTTCAACCTTCCTCGGGGGTTGAACTTCATCAAAAATTCAATTCTTCGTGTCACTTCAAGCTGCGTAATAGTAAATTCTTCTTCGTTGAATCCTTCTCAAAATTCTTCACAATATTCTTGCTAATTTCAATGATCTTGAAAATGGTAAAAATACTGTATTTCTAAGAAAAGGTCATAAGATTCTCCAAAAATAAATTGTGGAATATATAACCCTTGTCGAATATATAACACAATATTCCTAATACAACATAACGACACGTTCCAACTTTCGTTTCACAAATTCCAGCCTCTTCAAGGAATACCATAAAACATGGCACAACCAAGTCTTCGATCTTGCACTCTCAACGACGAACCGCCGAAGCACTTATTAACCAGCCGCACAGTTGACATTTAACACCAACGATCCCCGGATTGAACGTCACCGATGCTGGCCGATGTCCTCTCGCCGTTCGCCACGGTTCTAGGGAGATCCTTGGATGGGAAACGGTGTTAGGACCGCCTAGGACCGCTTCGCGGATAGTTCGCCAGGATCATGTCATTAAGTTGCAAGTAACAATAGAGAGGAGTCAGCGATCCTCGCGGTGTAGAGGCTCGAGTTTGAGTGTGGCGCGTGCCGCAGCGTCCTTCAGCACATCAACATATGGTTCCCACTTCGTTTTATGTCCATTCTATAGGTGCACCTGGTGGCCCATTCTGGCTCCTTCTGTACCTACCCTCTCCTCTTCTTCGGCGGTACCACTTTACCCTGACGAGAACGTGCCCCGTCCGCCGCGCCGCCGCCGCCACTCGCCAGCCCGCGCTCGCTTTTTCCTTCCTCCCTTCCGGTCGACGCTTATCTCTGCCCGCGTATACAGAAGCTGAACGCTTCCTGAAGGGGAGCCATACCTGTTGATTTAGATAACGGAGCAAGAGGTACCTGTTGCTTTAAGATCCGTCGGCGGCTTTATGCCCCCCTCCCCGTGGCCAAGATTTACGGGTGCTCGATCGGGGGAGGATTTGCAGGACGCTTAAAGGGTTAGTGAGGGTTGCGCGGTGTTAGAACGGTGAGGGGATGAGGAATATGAGTGAGGACGGTTTGTTGGAACGGGAGGTTTTTTTTTTTAGTGTTTAGGCGAGTGGAATGGGGATGGGTCAAATTTGTATTTAAAAAAAAATTTGGAATTACGAATAAAAGTTAAAAATAATGTGGTTATTTGTTGAATAAAGTTGGGCCGGGTTAAAAAGATAAAAAATTCACTTTATTCGTCAAATAACCTAAAGTTATAGTAATTTTTATTTAATTCGTTATTCAGATTACTTTTTATTTCGGCATTAGCCCAACTCTGGAGTAGACTTACGCTGCTGGGGATTTCAATGAGTGGAGAAGTAGCTTCTTTGATGAAAGATGCTTTCGATTCTTGCTGCTGGAACTTTTCTTTTCTTCTCACTTCCACTGATTTATTTTTAATTTTTTATTCTGGTTACTTCTTGAAATTACAACTTTGAAAACAGCATTTTCCAGTGAGGAAACCTTAGAAAAAAATTATTAAGAGAAGAATGAAAGTAGTAGAAGTATTGTTAACTTGTACGAAATTTGTGTCGGCATATTTTAAAAGTTAGGAGTGTGGACGGAGAAAGGTAGAAAGTGGAAATAGAGAAGCGATGCGAGATTGATAGTCTTTGAGAAGGAAGAAGATTGGGGAGGTTTTTTATAATTCTGCGGCACGCGAGAATATTAGAAACGTGATAAGCTGACCGAAACGCCGATGTTGAGTTTCACGCTGAAATTTTATTCTCAATTTCCGATTTTCCGGCCTTTGTCTCGTTCAGACGGAACACTCTGACAGACTTTCGCTGTTTCGCTGGTTCACGTCAGTAGGACGACAGATGCTTTTATAATGGAAGCCACGGAATATAATAACTGCGTATAATATCTGTGTCTTACTCGTCGAATGGAAAAGAATAACTGCCAAATCGACGAAATGGTATATTTACATTACGTATACATAGATCGACGAGGTCATGACGAATTTAATAATTTTCTTCAGCGCTAATGCAGCAATAGTTCTTTCACAAATCATTCGTCAATCCCTGTATAAAAGTTAGCAGAAGCCAAAAAGTAAAGTGGCAAGTTCATTGTATTTAAGTTTTTTAAAAAACTGGTTTTCCAATTCCACTATTCCCTAAAAATTGGTTAAACCGGATTTCAAAGTTTTACGAAAAGAATATAATTAATACAGTAAAGAAATATTTATACTTATTTTAAAATGTCCCAGAATTTATCAAAACTTATGGAATTACAAAAACATAACAAAATAAAATATGCTCTATCTACACAAAACCAAATAAATTAAAAAAATATTAAAATATCGAAAATCCGTACAATTTTTCAGTTCATATAATATTTATGGGACTGCAAACATATAACAAAACAAAGTAGGTACAATTTATGGAACTACAAAAACATAACAAAATAAAATATACTCTATCTACACAAAACCAAATAAAAGAAAAACTAAAGTAACTAAAATCAGTACAAAATATAAAATTATAAATCTTTATTTCACTTTCTATTTTTCTTCGGAAGCCATGAACTCGTGAAGATTACTTTTACATTTACGCCGTTTACCATTTCAACTCCTCAATAAAATTGCAGGAACTACTCACGTATTTCAAATAGCACCTATAAAGAAATTTGAAAGAATCGCTTACTCTGCCATTGTAAAAAAAGATCACTACCGCGACTGAATTATATTATTAGTTAATCCTGCAGATCTCACATTCGAAACGCTAGGTAAAAAAAATCGACAAGTTAGCCAACGATATTGCTCGTGAAATCACCACGTGCGAGGTTGAAATCATAATCGACGGTGCATAAAATCAAATCATTCGTTAACTTAATGCCAGTGTTTGGCAGAAGACGTGCAGACGAAACGTGGGGAGTGGGTAGAGGGGGGAATTAGCAGAATGCAACGGTCGTGCCTCAGGGTGAATCGCCTTAAGACAATTAGAGATATCCATCTTGCAGCGGGATCTACCCCTGCGCAAGAAGAAGGGGCCCCTGGCGCGTGCCCTGCGCCAACGAGCAACTGGGACGCCATGACGAAAGGAGCCGCAAGGTGTTACCCCGCCGGAGCGCAGGAGATTTCAGGATAAAGAGCGCCGACCGAGGGGGAGAAAAAAAAACTGTCTCGGGAGCGCTGGGACGTGAAGACACCGTCCTTCCGAGGATCGAAGTCCGTTAACCCGAGGAGAAGATAATTTCCTGGGGCCCCGCTAATCAGCGACGGGTGAGGACATTTATATTAAGCCGGTTGACAGACCTGAACCTACCTGGTATCGATACTTCGTGGAGATGCTAATAGGGCTTGTATTTTCAAAATTGCGGGATTTAGAGACACATTGATACTTGGGAGAATGTTGGGACAGGAAGCCTCGGCGAGAAAAAGTCTGATGGGGAGTTGTAGAAAAGGGGCGAGAAATATCTTTCATTTTTGCTTGCAAGAGTATTCGAAAGCTTCGATATGTTTTCGAGCGGTTTTTGATATTTGATTCGTCTGACGGTAGGGGATGCGTGTAGGACTGACGTAATTTAGGTAAATGGCACTGTATTATTTGACCCCAAGGTTGCCAAAATTCTCAACCCTCTCACATTTGAAAAATTGCTTTTAGGTCAGCACAGTTGGTGCATTTGTGTCGGTATTATGAAACTGGTGGAAGTCATGTATTTTTTGTTTCGAGGTATTTAGACTGTTGAATGAACAGTTAAAGTGAACAATTAAATGAATATAAAAAAGAAACCTTTTAAATAAAGTACCTATACTATATCTCAGTTAGCTTTCTGTGAGCCAGTTCTCATGATATTGAAAAAGATTCAAATAACGATGACCCGTAATGTTAAAGAGTTATTTGTTCAGTATTTCATGTTGTTATAAATATTTTTCTTAATTGAAGTTCATACACGTTGAGATCTGTATTGATACATGTTGCAAATATCAGTATCGCGATACAATCGCAACGTGTATTTGAGTGACTCAGTATCGAAACATTAATACATGCATCTTATATCTTGCTCACCTTCCTGGCTGGTGAGCAAGATGACAGTTTCGTGAAACCTGTATCGCGATCTGTATCGATACATGTATCGCTAAATATCTCAACGTGTATGGGGCCCTTTAGATTGAGTGCGAAAGATTATGTGCAGTCTAAAAATTTGTTTTCCTCAAAATAATCATGCATCCTTTAGATTTGGAGATATGGGCCTGTGAGGCCCAACGTGTACAATGGAGTAATTTTAATTTACTTGTGTAGGGTTAAAAAATATTTTTCCAATATTGAACAAAATGTTTCTCAACATATATGTTCTTATAATGTCAAACTTATCTATCATTCTAAAATTGAGTATGAGTAACTTAAACGAAAATGTGTGTTTTTAAACCTTTGAACGTCTTCCAAATTCCAAAAGTGCTGAAACATAATTTTTCGATCTTCACAACTTAATAAATTCAAACATTTTTCTGAGTAAAAGTAATTTTTATTTTCAAGTACTTTGCCACTATGACAAATTTACCATTTTTAGTAAAGCATTCTTTACCACTATTTCCCAGTTTCGAAGTTTTTTGATTCTCACCACTTTCATAATCACCGGCACATTTATTTTCCTTTAATTGTTGTGCAAAAAATCTGAACCAATCACTGGTGCTCCTAATAATTTTAAACCTTCAGACTTCTGTTAAACGTATCAATGCGACCATAATTCTTTCCCTGATGTATTGCTCTCTGCTTCCACTTACCCCCACTGACCTTACCAAGAATTGACAAATTTGATGGACGCAAATAGAAGCGAGGACGATTAATCAGACCTTGCCCCCTATGCGCCATGCCCGATGTAGAAATTCATTCGGACCATCGGAGATGGAAATTGGCTCTTGATGAACAACATCATGCACTGTGACGAGTGTTAACAAGTTTTTATCGACCTTCGAATGACTTCTTCAACGGACACGCGAGCGAAAATCAATTAAGCCCAGGTGGGAGGTGGGGCACGTGCCGACTGTGTGTGATAGATCGGTGTTGCTGTTTTTCAGTGTCGACAATCTATTTCTCTCGGAAAGGAATCGGCCCCCGAGAACCATATGGTGCGGCAGGCGTACGGTATGATACGATGACCGTGGAACACTTAAATCGTACCTTTGTTCACTTTAGTTAAAGACTTGGCGATGCATTTTCAATCCAGAGATCCTGAGCTGCGAAAGTTACAAAATTAATTGAATGGTGTAAAATAGAAAGATTTAAAGTAACAATTCTGAAGCGTTATAAAGCATGCAAGTACATATCGATGCAACAATACTGTAAATCCAGAGTTGAATTCTGAAATATAAGATTTAAATGTGGAGGGTAGTCCCTTATTACTGAACAAAAATTATTTGCATCAGAAAATTAATATTCATCTGTAAAAAGGTACATCAGTACTTTCAAACGATTTTTTATTTATTAAGTTTTCTTCCTTTTGGTTCTGCTACTAATGATGATTTTTTCTATAACGCATAAGAGACAGCAACGACAAAATATATTAAAAGTTGTTCTGTTTTTATTTTCGACGTAAATACAGACTTATTTGGTCTAGCGATGCACTTCGTTCGTATTCATTTAGTTTTGGCTTCGTTTTCACCATTTTTTATTCCATTACGGGCAATAATACACGTTCATAATTATTCGATTCTTATTGGACGGAGCACAGAACCATACAGTAGGAAAATGACGTTCGTACGACCTTAAAGAATTTTACAAAATATAATAATTGCTGGGGCCATTTAATATTGCAGTATGATAGCCTTATATACAAAGTGCCTTATTTGATTACTTCAAATATCTGTTCTTCGAAGTGTTAGTACGAAGTAGAAATGTTACAGTTAATATACATATTTTTTAAAGCCAACTTTCTCTTGATTTCTAAATTATCGAATTTCTCCTTTCAACCAAGATACACACTTTTATTGACACATGTAATTTGATTTAAATAAGCATACACGATCTCAAAATATATGTATATTAATGAAATCACTTTCTTTCCTCGAGCGTTGGTTATTATTATCAATTGTTACTAAGTTATTTAAAGTGCTCAAGACAAGAAAGACAGACCATGTCATATATTCATTATTTTGAAATATTATTTTGTACAAGAATAATAAATATAAGTGCGTGTTTATGTAAAATCCTAAAAAGAAAGAATAAACCTTACCGAGCTGAAATTTTCTATATTCAAAGTATAGATTTTCAAAGCTGTTAACTTGAGAGGCTTTATACTCCGTGACATGATGATGCTCAGAAGTCTTCTAGTATTGACAGAAGTGTAATACCAGCTGCCACTTGTCCTGCAAGCAAGTAGTTTCATTTTAACTCTTCACTACCAGCGCTACAATCTATGTTAATTATATTTCTTGCGGGCGATTCCCTCGAATTCTTTGTGCAGGATGTGTCATTTATCAACCCTCTTGAGTCCCTTCGATCCTTGTAAGGCAACATTTGCAAGAGAAATTATGCGGATAGAAGGGACACATAAAACGGTAGAAAAAATTGTACCCATTTCGTAGCCATCGATTCTGTTATACAGGGCGTCCCAAAATTGTGGGACAATTTGGGACGAACATATAAGTTTCTCATTTTTAAAATATAAGAAAATAAAATATGGGAACATTATTGTAACTTGTCACAGGGTAAACCAACCAGTGAATGACCGAAGTGTTGAATGAGCATATTTTTATTATTAATTGTACTTATAAATGGTTGTTTAATACGCATAACTAAAAATATGGGATATTAAAATTACAATTACACTCCATTTATAAACATATAGTAATTTTTAAATTTATAATTGACATTTCATTGCCTAATGGTTATTCACTGGTATGCGGTCAATTAATGGTTGGTTTGCCCTAGTAATCATTTTGGATTGGTGCATTCTTTCCTACTAACGCTTTTCATCTGCACTTATTTTAAATACAAAACAAAATATTAATCACTTTTAAAGGATACACAGACAGAAAGTGCCGCTTTTCTGTCAGCTACTTTTACGAACAGTACACGATGAAAATTCTTACGCATATTCAAAGATTCGATCAGTGTAGTCCAGCAACTGCTGACCTGGCCAGCTTACAAGCAAAAGGCTGCTTAGCAAGCAAATCGTGAACCCAGCAAACCTGAGTGATATGCTCGGGGTGTCTAAATTTGTGATAGCCTAATTGTAAAAGGAACCATCGATGAGCGTGCATAATCTTTGATAAGGTGCAAGGATTTTGTCTCTGAAATGGATCGCACCGACCTGGTATTGACTGAAGCTTATACCGATCATGTTGAATCCTAATTGGAAGAAGTAAGAGGTAGTGTTCGCTTCCTCGACTATCCTAGCGAATCTTCAACGTTAAGAAAAATAGGATGAGAAATGTACGGTGTTTTAAACAAATAAAAAATCCGGTACCTGAAGAAAAATAGAAATAATAAGGAACGCATTAAGATTAATACTAACTCAATTATATGTTTATGCAATATCACGCAGTTTCTGACATTTTGGTACGGTCTGTCTTCACGTTTGTCTGGATGCAGCTCTACGTCCATGGAATCATCTTCCACGATGTTTTTCAGCCGCTGTCTAAACAATTATAATTCGCTTTTACAATGTATAAACACACCTAATAATTGAAGAATATTTCGTGCCGCAGTTGACGTATTGATAGCATCATCAATTACTTTTGAACGCAACGGCTGGTAGTAACTAAAGGAAGAGCACACACTACGCACAGTAGAATTGTTCAGGCTGATTGATAATTACATGCGAATACTTGAAGGGATTTTAAAAGAACCATGAATAAACTTAAAGTTTTAAAAACTGTGTCCCTGAAGGAAAGTAAATGTCTGTATTACATCTAATATTCCAGGAAAACATCCTTCCTTAAACTTCTTTTTTAAAGACATTTGCCTTTGAGAAATTAGATAATCTACTTTATATACTATAGAAATACGAATGCACACATCTTGAACAAAACAGTAAGTGCAATAAGTAGCAATTGAACATCACACCCTGTATACTTCCGTAAGTGTATTGTATTTTATATAGGGCAAAATAGTAAGCTTTCCCACTGATCCTCGACAGAACCGACTAGTCTATCATTATTATTTGTGCAGAAATGCGACCCCCAATTGCAATATTAGGTAATCTACTTTATAAGCTATACAAACACGAATGCACATATCTTGAACGAAACAGTAAGGGCCTTTACACACGAGCGACTTTTCGCGTTCGCGAAACGCGCGACTGTATCGCTACTGCATCGCGACTGTATCGCTGCTAAAAGTCGCTCGTGTGCGAAGGCCCTAAGTGCAACAAGTAGCTATTGAGCAACACACCCTGTATACATCCCTAAGTATATTGTATATTATATAGGGAAAAATAATAAGCTTTCCCACTGATCCTCGACAGAACCGACCAGTCTATCATTATTATTTGTGCAAAAATGCGACCCCCAATTGCAATTACCACATTTACCCCAAAATATCGCAAAGTCCGCACTCGTGTTGAATGTAAGCGACTATCATTGAGTCGACAGCCACGACGACCGTGATGTAAGCCATGGTGCCGACGTACGAATGTATCAGCAGAAAATAGTAGTACTTGTCGACATCTAGGTAATTGTCAACACGGTACATCAATGGTCGTTCGCCAGACAGATTGTATATTCCTAAAGCGTCTGCTACGTT
This sequence comes from Andrena minutula, assembly GCA_929113495.1. NCBI lineage: Eukaryota > Metazoa > Arthropoda > Insecta > Hymenoptera > Andrenidae > Andrena > Andrena minutula. Next base: position 45,319,899 of record OV815994.1, read on the forward strand.
CAGTGCCGATGGCATCACCATGTAGGGTAGCATAAATCCGTATAGAGAAACTGTTATCACACATTAAAAATCAAAGAACAATTTTTAATAATTTATTTTCATAAGAGATAGTTCTGAGGATGGCTACTGGTAGTTTAAATATGGTTCCATCCTTTCTGACTTTTCTTGATTCACGTAATTGTAAGTGGATATATTACAGATATCAATCGTGAGTCAGAAAATATGACAAATCTGTCTCGTATGAAAAGGCCCTAAATTTAGAAAATAGTTTTTGAAATGTTCTGAACGCGTATTTTGAAGAGTGAGTCGGTTTATAATTTGGGACGTGTACAATAAATGAAAAGTGATGTAACTTGGAATACCTCACCAAGGAATTGCAACTTGGTATATTTGAATAAGGTGCTGAAGCAGAGAGGACTTTGAAAAGGTTATGTAGAACTTGAAATATTTCAAGGAGATATTGGAACTGAGGGGTTTGGAAAATTTTCAAAGTCCTCTCTGCTTTAGCACCTTACTGAAAAATACCTATCAAGTTTCAATTCCTTGGTAAGGTATTCCAAGGAACATCATTAAAGCAGTTAAATAAATGTATGCTGTTTTAAATCAACTCGAATAGACCACCAATACGAAATACGTTCATAAGACGATCTTTTTGAAATGATTATTGCATAAAATCTGACTTACAAGGAAACATATCGAACCCGAAAATTCTGATTTTAATGAAACTCCGCACGATTGTAGAGCATGTCGGAGTATGTAAGAAACGATTTTTTTTCTGCGGAAAAACTCTCTGAGGGGGTGAAATTAACCCCTGAAAATCCGGTTATTAAGCCAATTTTGTGTTATAACTCGCGAATTGTAAGAGATAGAAAAAAAGTTTCAAGACAAAAGTTACTTCCTTCAATTAAATCTATCATTTGGTAAAAAAAATTATTTTACAGTTCATGAATTATAACACAAAATCGGGTTAATAACCGGATTTTCAAGGGTTAATTTCACCCCCTCAGAGTGTTTTTTCGCAGAAAAAAATATCGTTTCTTACATACTCCGACATCCTCTACAATCGTACGGAGTTCCATTAAAATCATAATTGTCGGGTTCGATATGTTTCCTTGTTAGTAACAGGGCAAATGAAATATAGTATTCCTAGAAATAAATGCATATTGAAAATTCAACATTTTAGCTTATTGTAAGAGCATTCAACTTTATTTTTAATATATAAAACGACCTCACCTGCATAGTTGAAAGTAATTGTCTTTGCTACTCCGTAATGTCGGCAAAGGATGTCGTACTCGTTTGCGAAATTTTTATGAATCTTCCAATCTGTTTGCATTACGTTCAAAAGATCCCTCATCTATATTTGTAATTTAATTTCACCTGATCTGGTCATCTATGTTGTTAATATCAGAAGCGTGAGGTATATAGTTACCTGCTTGCTGTTGTACATAAAATTCATAAATTTAGCAAGGCACATCAAGCTGATGACGAAAGTAGTGAAATTTTCCATAAACACGTCGACATTACCGAAGAGAACTGCAGCTACCAGTCCTCCACCCTGAAAACCCATGTATCGCGCATTATCAACAAAACTTATGCTTTCGAAAAAGCCAGTAAAGAGAAAAGAAACTACGTTTCATTAAATACAGCACAAACTTTCCGTTTTACATTCTGAACTCAAAAGTAATTTATTATAACCATTATGTAGAAATTTGCTATAATCATTTTCAATGATATTCACCCAACAATAATCAAAGAAAATTCCAAAACGACCGCATATACAAATTTAATTTGTTCGCACTCTTGTAAATTAATCATTCTGGCTAAAAGCAAGAGCCAACCGGCACAAAGGGAAACAACTACAAAACAATCAAATCGCAAATGAGAACAAAATCGAAATTCGAGCCAGGTAGAAATATTAATATCCACTTCTATCACTATTCAATTAACGTCCGAATTATTATAAGAATCCGCCACGAATTATTTGACGTACGCATCACTGGGCCCTGATACCTGGAAGCATAATTGCGTAATAAGGATTGGGATGACAAGTATTGCAATCAGAATTTTTTCCAGCGTCTTCTGATATGGCCACAGAGCGATACTGGACAAGAAACGCTTCTTGCTGCGCAAGTACTCGTACTGGTCACTGTCCATCCTGACTACTTTGCTGCTTTTTCGATTGCCACGCTTAGAATAACTGGCTATAGAACTTTTCACAGAAAATGTCGACATCGCGTTTACGCCAGTCATAATTACGCTGTCATTATAGATTCCGTTTCGACGACATTAACCGCGATGTATCTACACTTAATAGGTTCGTTCAATCATTCACACGGGCTCTGACGAGGGATGAAATGTTGCGGGGGTTCTACATAGACTGTAGGGAAATTAATGGCAGTAATTAAGTCGTTTCAAGGTCTCCGTGAAACTGTACATTCTGGAATTACGTCGCTCCGTCAGTAATGATCTACCACTGGTGCATACGAAATGAAAAGTAAAGTAATTTGAAAATTCTCTAGAAGGGGTGAAGCATCGGAGAGTACAATGAAGAAAGATTAGTCTGTACAACGTTGGCCGCGACTAGAATTGTACATTTCTGTTGTCTTCTTTACCTGACAAGTGAGGACTTGTTCCTATTAAGAAGTAGACGTAATAATTTAAAAGTACGGGAGACCGGGGCTAGTTGGCTAACGAGGTTAGTTGACTAATTCCATTTAATTGTTGTATTATGGAATAAATTATACTGCGATTCGCGATATTGAAGCATATGAATGACCAGCTTGCCATTTAATGTTTCGCCGTGACAAAAAGTTGCGTGTTCTGTGAGTGAGAATGAAAAATCTAAAAAGGTCGGCGGGAAGTAAATATTTTTATTCCGACTATTTATGAATTTTTGTCCAGTAAGTACTGTTTGATGTTTTTTCATGAATATTTTGTGGAAACGTGATACCTTGACTACAATTTATGGTATTTTATTTTATCCTGTGCGTGGAGAATTCGTACGCACGGCTCTTATCATGTTAATAATGTCGGACGGGGTTACTTGATTAAGCATAGGAATACTACTAATAATTGCATTTTTTATCCTCAAGATGCAGTCGGGGCAAAGAGTTTAGCTGCTCAAGTCCATTTCCTCCACCACAAATTCATCCAAACTCACCCCTACCAGTTTTAGACACTATCCTTCCTTCAAACTCTCAGGCCTTCCAAATAGACCATAGCAAATAAGTACAAATTAATTACAGTATCTAACAGCATGATAATTAATAAAAAAAAATAACACTGCGTTGGAGTAAAAAAAAATAAAAAATGTATTAGTCGTAGTATACATACGTACGCGTTTCGTATAGTATATTGATCGAATTGGCAGCGTATATACAGTGGCGTGCAAAAGTTCCCGGCCAGATGATTTTTTCAATTTTTCTTCCAAAAGCAGAGTCTAAAGATCTTTTTATTATTATTGCATATAAGGACATATTGTGTAAAAAAAACTATAAACGAAATTAACGCTGTTTGTTTTTTATACGTGTTTATTTCAATAATTACTAAATTAACATGTTCAAAAGTTATCTACTCGATAAGGGTACAAATAAGTAGGTAATTGTAAATCAGAAGGTAAATAAGGGTGTTCTATGGCAAACTACGCAATTTCAACAAAAATTCAGTAAATATTTATTAACGCAAAAATGTGCACGAAAGTCGATTACAATTTACGTAAATGGAGAATGACAGTGCAAGCTTCAAAGAATGCATTCATTTCTCATTTATACTGAAAATGTTTAACATGTTTATTATATATTACTTCTTACAACATCTTTTTGTATTAAATACATTTTCAAACTAAAACTCATGAGCTGTTAAAATTCAAAATTAATTGAATGTTATAAAATAGAAAGCAATAAAGTAATAATTCTGAAGCATTATGCAGTCATACAGCGTGCGAGTAAATATCGATATAAGAATCCTGTAAATCCTGACTAGAATTCTGTAATATAATATTTGAATGTGGGGGCTAGTCTCTTATTAGTGAGCAAAGGTTATTTCCATCAGAAACTGAACATTCCTTTCTAAAAACAAACATCTGTACTTTCAGAGTTTTTTATGTTTTGTAAACGTTTTTTGTCTTTTGGTTCTATTATTAATGATGAATTTTTCTGTAACGCATAAGAAATACGAACGACAAGATATATTAGAAGTGGGTCTGCTTTTTTTCGACGTAAATACGGATTTGTTTGGTCTAGCGATACACTTTGTTCGTATTCATTTTATTTTGGCTTCGTTTTTACCATTTCTTTACTCCATTATGAGCAATAATACACGTTCATAATTATTCGACTATTATTGGACTGAGCACAGAACCATACAGTAGGAAAATGATGTTCGTACGACCTTAAAGAATTTTACAAAATATAATAACCGCTGGGACCATTTAATATTGCAGTATGATAGCCTTATATGCAAAGTGCCTTATTTGATTACTTCAAATATATGTTCTTGGAAGTGTTAGTAGGAAGTAGAAATGTTACAGTTAATATACATATTTTTTAAAGCCAACTATCTCTTGATTTCTAAATCATCGAATTTCTCCTTTCAACCAAGATACATACTTTTATTGACATATGTAATTTAATTTTGAGAAGCATCCACGATCTCGAAATATATGTTAATAAAATCAATTTCTTTCTTCGAGTTTTGTCAAAGAAAGAATTATCAATTGTTACTAAGATATTTAAAGTGCTCAAGACAACAAAGACAGAACCTGTCATATGTTCATTATTTTTAAATATTATTTTGTACAAGGATAATAAATATAAGTGCGTGTTTATGTAAAATCCTGAAAAGAAAGAATAAACCTTACCGAGCTGAAATTCTCTATATTCAAGGTATAGATTTTCAAAGCTGTTAACTTGAGAGGCTTTATACTCCGTGATATGATGATGCCCAGAAGTCTTCTAGTATTGACAGAAGTGTAATACCAGCTGCCACTTGTCCTGCAAGCAAGTAGTTTCATTTTAACTCTTCACTACCGACGCTATAATCTACGTTAATTATATTTCTTGCGGGTGAATCCCTCGTGTAATATTCTCTGTGCAGAATGTGTCATTTATCAACCCTCTTGAGTCCCCTCGATCCTTGTAAGGCAACGTTTGCAAGAGAAATTATGCGGATAGAAGGGACACATAAAACGGTAGAAAAAAATTGAACCCATTTCGTAGTCATCGATTCTGTTATACAGGGCGTCCCAAAATTGTGGGACAATCTGGGACGAACATATAAGTTCCTCATTTTTAAAATATAAGAAAATAAAATATGGGAACATTATTCTAAATTGTCATAGGGTAAACGAACCAGTGAATGGCCGAAGTGTTGAATGAGCATATTTTTATTATCAATTGTACTTATAAATGGTTGTTTAATACGCATAACTAAAAATATGGGATATTAAAAGTGCAATTACACTTCATTTATAAACATATAGTAATTTTTAAATTTATAATTGACATTTCATTGCCTAATGGTCATTCACTGGTATGCGGTCAATTACTGGTTGGTTTGCCCTAGTAATCATTTTGGATTGCTGCATTCTTTCTACTAACGCTTTTCTTCTGCACTTATTTTAAATACAAAACAAAACATTAATCACTTCTAAAGGATACACAGACAGAAAGTGCCGATTTTCTGTCAGCCACTTTTACGAACAGTACACGATGAAAATTCTTACGCATATTCAAAGACTCGATCAGTGTAGTCCAGCAGCTGCTGACCTGGCCAGCTTACAAGCAAAAGGCTGATTAGCAAGCAAATCGTGAACCCAGCAAACCTGAGTGATATGCTCGGGGTGTCTAAATTTGTGATAGCCTAATTGTAAAAGGAACAATCGATGAGCGTGCATAATCGTTAATAAGGTGCAAGGATTTTGTCTCTGAAATGGATCGCACCGACCTGGTATTGACTGAAGCTTATACCGATCATGTTGAATCCTATTTGGAAGAAGTAAGAGGTAGTGTTCGCTTCCTCGACTATCCTAGCGAATCTTCAACGTTAAGAAAAATAGGATGAGAAATGTACGGTGTTTTAAACAAATAAAAAATCCGGTACCTGAAGGAAAATAGAAATAATAAGGAACGCATTAAGATTAATACTAACTCAATTATATGTTTATGCAATATCACGCAGTTTCTGACATTTTGGTACGGTCTGTCTTCACGTTTATCTGGATGCAGCTCTATGTCCATGGAATCATCTTCCACGATGTTTTTCAGCCGCAGTCTAAACAATTATAATTCGCTTTTACAATGTCTATACACACCTAATAATTGAAGAATATTTCGTGCCGCAGTTGACGCATTGATAATAATATCAATCACTTTTGAACGCAACGACTGGTAGCTAAAGGTAGAGCACACACTAAGCACAGTAGAATTATACATTCTGATTCATAATTACCTGTAAATACTTGAAGAGATTTCAAAAGAAGCATGAATAAACTTAAAGTTTTAAAAGCTGCTAAAATTTTAAAACATCCTTTCTTAAACTTCTTTTTTAAGGATATTTGCCATTGCAATATTATATAATCTACTTTAAAAGCTATACAAACACGAATGCACATATCTTGAACGAAACAGTAAGGGCCTTTGCACACGAGCGACTTTTCGCGTTCGCGAAACCTGCGACTGTATCGCTACTGCATCGCGACTGCATCGCGACTGTATCGCTGCTGATAGTCGCTCGTGTGCAAAGGCTCTAAGTGCAACAAGTAGCTATTGAGCAACACACCCCGTATACTTCCCTAAGTATATTCTATATTATATAGGGCAAAATAATAAGCTTTCCCACTGATCCATGACAGAGCCGACCAGTCTATCATTATTATTTGTGCAGAAATGCGACCCCCAATTACAATTACCCCATTTACCCCAAAATATCGCAAAGTCCGCACACGTGTTGAATGTAAGCGACTATCATTGAGTCGACAGCCACGCCGACCGTGATGAACACCATGGTGCCGACGTACGAATATATCAGCAGAAAATAGTAGTACTTGTCGACATCTAGGTAATTGTCAACACGGTACATCAATGGTCGTTCGCCAGACAGATTGTATATTCCTAAAGCGTCTGCTACGTTTAGTGCCGATGGCATCATCATGTAGGGTTGCATAAACCCGTATAGAGAAACTGTTATCACATATTAAAAATCAAAGAACAATTTTTAATAATTTATTTTCATAAGAGATAGTTCTGAGAATGGCCACTGGTAGTTTAAATATGGTTACATCCTTTCTGACTTTTCTTGATTCACCTAACTGTAGGTGGATATATTACAGATATCAATCGTGAGTCAGAAAATGTGACAAAACTGTCTCGTATGAAAAGGCCCTAAATTTAGAAAATAGTTTTTGAAATGTTCTGAACGCGTATTTTCAAGAGTGAGTCGGATTATAGTTTGGGACGTAATGTTTTCCTTTATACAATAAATGAAAAGTGACGTAACTTGGAATACCTCACCAAGGAATTGAAACTTGGTATATTTCAGTAAGGTGCTGAAGCAGAGAGAAGTTTGAAAAGGTTAAGTGGAACTTGGAATATTTCAAAAAGATACTAAACCTGAGGGGGTTTGGAAAATTTTCAAAGTCCTCTCTGCTTTAGCACCTTACTGAAAAATATGTATCAAGTTTCAATTCCCTGGTGAGGTATTCCAAGTCATATCATTAAAGCAGTTAAATAAATGTATGTTGTTTTAAATCAACTCGAATAGACCAGCATAAGTCCATAATACGATCTTTTTGAAATGATTATTGCATAAAATTTGACTTAGTAATAGGGCAAATGAAATATAGTATTCCTAGAAATAAATGAATATCGAAAATTCAACATTTTAACTAGTTGTATGAGACTTCAACTATATTTTTCATATATAAAACGACCTCACCTGCATAGTTGAAAGTAATTGTCTTTGCTATTCCGTAATGTCGGCAAAGTATTTTGTACTCGTTTGCGAAATTTTTATGAATCTTCCAATCTGTTTGCATTACGTTCAAAAGATCCCTCATCTATATTTGTAATTTAATTTCACCTGATCTGGTCATCTATGTTGTTAACATCAGAAGCGTGAGGTATATAGTTACCTGCTTGCCGTTGTACATAAAATTCATAAATTTAGCAAGGCACATCAAGCCGATGACGAACGTAGTGAAATTTTCCATAAACACGTCGACATTACCGAAGAGAACTGCAGCTACCAGTCCTCCACCCTGAAAACCCATGTATCGCGCATTATCAACAAAACTTATACTTTTGAAAAAGCCAGTAACGAGAAAAGAAACTAAGTTTCATTAAATACAGCACAAACTTTCTGTTTTACATTCTGAACTCAAGAGTAATTTATTATAACCATTATGTAGAAATTTGCTATAATTATTTGCAATGATATTCACCCAACAATAATCAAAGAAAATTCCAAAACGACCGTATAAAGAAATGTAATTTAATAATTCTGGCTAAAAGCAAAAAGCATCCGGCACAAAGGGAAACAACTACAAAACAATAAAATCGCAAATGAGAAAAAAATCGAAATTTGAGCCAGGTAGAAATTTTAATATCAACTTCTATCACTATTCAATTAACGTCCGAATTATTAAAAGAATCCGCCACGAATTATTTGACGTACGCATCCCTGGGCCCTGATACCTGGAAGCATAATTGCGCAATAAGGATTGGGATGACAAGTATTGCAATCAGAATTTTTTCCAGCGTCTTCTGATATGGCCACAGAGCGATACTGGACAAGAAACGCTTATTGTTGCGCAGGTACTCGTACTGGTCACTGTCCATCCTGACTACCTTCCTGCTTTTTCGATTGCAACGCTTAGAATAACTGGCTATAGAACTTTTCACAGAGAATGTCGACATCGCGTTTGCGCCAGTCGTGAATACGCTGTCATTATAGATTCCGTTTCGACGACATTAACCGCGAAGTGTCTACACTTAATAGTTTCGTTCAATCATTCACACGGGCTCTGACAGGGGATGAAATGTTGCGGGGATTCTACATAGAGTGTAAGGAAGTTAATGGCAGTAATTAAGTCGTTTCAAGGTCTCCGTGAAACTGTACATTGTGGAATAACGTCGCTCCGTCAGTAATGATCTACCACTGGTGCATACGAAATCAAAAGTAATGGTATATTTGAAAATTCTGTAGAAGGGGTGTAGCATCGGAGAGTGCAATGAAGAACGATTAGTCAGTACAACGTTGGCCGCGACTAAAATTGTACATTTCTGTTATCTTCTTTACCTGACAAGTGAGGACTTGTTCCTATTAAGAAGTAGACGTAATAATTTAAAAGTACCGGAGACCGGGGCTAGTTGGCTAACGAGGTTAGTTGACTAATTCCATTTAATTGTTGTATTATGGAATAAATTATACTGCGATTCGCGATATTGAAGCATATGAATGACCAGCTTGCCATCTAATGTGTCGCCGTGACAAAAAGTTGCGTGTTCTGTCAGTGAGAATGAAAAATCTAAAAAGGTCGGCGGGAAGTAAATATTTTTATTCCGACTATTTATGAATTTTTGTCCAGTAAGTACTGTTTGATGTTTTTTCATGAATATTTTGTGGAAACGTGATACCTTGACTACAATTTATGGTATTTTATTTTATCCGGTGCGTGGAGATTTCGTACGTACGGCTCTTAACATGTTAATAATGTCGGACGGGGTAACTTGACCAAGCATAGGAACACTACTAATAATTGCATTTGTTATCCTCAAAATGCAGTCGAGGCAAAGAGTTTAGCTGCTCAAGTCCATTTCCCCCACCACAAATCCATCCAAACTCACCCCTACCAGTTTTAGACACTATCCTTCCTTCAAACTCTCAGGCCTTCCAAATAGATCCAAATAGAACAGCATGATAATTAATAAAAAATAATACTGCGATGGAGTAAAAAAAATAAAAAATTTATTAGTCGTAGTATACAGATTGTACGTAGTATACAATCGAATTGGCAGCGTATATACAGTGGCGTGCAAAAGTTCCCGACCAGATGATTTTTTCAATTTTTCCTCCAAAAGCAGAGTCTAAAGATCTTTTTATTATTATTGCATATAAGGACATATTGTATAAAAAAAAAACTATAAAAGAAATTAACGCTGTTTGTTTTTTATATGTGTTTATTTCAATAATTACTAAATTAACATGTTCAAAAGTTATCTACTCGATAAGGGTACAAATAAGTAGGTAATTGTAAATCAGAAGGTAAATAAGGGTGTTCTATGGCAAAGTACGCAATTTCAACAAAAATTCAATAAATATTTAATAGAGGAAAGTAGGGCATAACCGGGTACCTAATGTATTTTTCCTGCTAGCATAAAGTCAGATGGCAAAATAAACTTTGGACACCGCTAGAAATCTTAATTGGACCTTACAGAATCAGAAAATGAGAATTCTTATATGAAAAAATTATTTGGCTCACAGGAAAACGAGTTTTCTCGACAGTATGCAAATGCCCGGTTTTACCCCATAGGTGTGGGTAATACCGGGTACCTATTAAGATATTGATGCTGACGTTCTCATTACTGCTACGAAAAAAACTCATACCACCTTTTTCGTAGAGAATTTCCTAAGCTATAAATTGTATAATAACCGTTTCTGTCGCAAAACTGCTATATAACGAGATATTCGCGAAAAACACTTGTTTTTTTTCAACCCTCTGTAAAATTTTTAGCGGCGGTCAGATTGATGGGGATTTTTAACATATTGTTTAAAACGACCAAATAAAGGCCCATACCAAAATTTAACTTGATGGGATTTATTCCGAAAACGGATCCTAATGTCACTGGACTAATACATAGAACCCGGTTTTGCCCCATAATCAAATACCCGGTTTTGCCCCAAATGAGGTAGTTTACTAAACATTAAATATTTACACTTCAACAAGCGATAAAGAATCGGGTAAAACGGCAAAATACTGTGAAAAGTCTACAGAATACAATGCAGTACTTACCGTAATCGATTCTTTAAATCCAAGTGGTATAAAAAAGGCAATTCACCGACGCAACGTTGGAACTTTTCAACTCGAAATTTTTAAACTTCTCTAAATGAAAAACTACGACGGTCTTTGCTCTACGATTGATCTCATTCCGTCGTGAGGTCTACCCGAGTGTAACACCGTACGTTGGCTGCATATCGCACGTCTTGTCTTAGAGAAACAGTGGTACCCGGTCTGACCCGCGTACCCGGTTATGCCCCACTTTCCCCTAACTCAAAAATGTGCACGAAATTCGATTACAATTTACGTAAATGGAGAATTACAGTGCAAGCTTCAAAGAATGCATTCATGTCTCATTTATACTGAAAATGTTTAATATGTTTATTATATATTACTTCTTACAACATCTTTTTGTATTAAATACATTTTCAAACTAAAACTCATGAGCTGTTAAAATTCAAAATTAATTGAATGTTATAAAATAGAAAGCAATAAAGTAATAATTCTGAAGCATAAATCAGTCATACAGCGTGCGAGTAAATATCGATATAAGAATCCTGTAAATCCTGACTAGAATTCTGTAATGTAATATTTGAATGTGGGGGCTAGTCTCTTATTAGTGGGCAAAGGTTATTTCCATCAGAAACTGAACATTCCTTTCTAAAAACAAACATCTGTACTTTCAGAGTTTTTTTTGTTTTGTAAACGTTTGTTGTCTTTTGGTTCTATTATTAATGATGAATTTTTCTGTAACGCATAAGAAATACGAACGACAAGATATATTAGAAGTGGGTCTGCTTTTTTTCGACGTAAATACGGATTTGTTTGGTCTAGCGATACACTTCGTTCGTATTCATTTTATTTTGGCTTCGTTTTTACCATTTCTTTACTCCATTACGAGCAATAATACACGTTCATAATTATTCGATTATTATTGGACTGAGCACAGAACCATACAGTAGGAAAATGATGTTCGTACGACCTTAAAGAATTTTACAAAATATAATAACCGCTGGGACCATTTAATATTGCAGTATGATAGCCTTATATGCAAAGTGCCTTATTTGATTACTTCAAATATATGTTCTTGGAAGTGTTAGTAGGAAGTAGAAATGTTACAGTTAATATACATATTTTTTAAAGCCAACTATCTCTTGATTTCTAAATCATCGAATTTCTCCTTTCAACCAAGATACATACTTTTATTGACATATGTAATTTGATTTTGAGAAACATCCACGATCACGAAATATATATTAATAAAATCAATTTCTTTCTTCGAGTTTTGTCAAAGAAAGAATTATCAATTGTTACTAAGATATTTAAAGTGCTCAAGACAACAAAGACAGATCCTGTCATATGTTCATTATTTTTAAATATTATTTTGTACAAGAATAATAAATATAAGTGCGTGTTTATGTAAAATCCTAAAAAGAAAGAATAAACCTTACCGAGCTGAAATTCTCTATATTCAAGGTATAGATTTTCAAAGCTGTTAACTTGAGAGGCTTTATACTCTCTAACAAGATGTTGCGCAGAAGTCTTCTAGTATTGACAGAAGTGTAATACCAGCTGCCACTTGTCCTGTAAGCAAGTAGTTTCATTTTAACTCTTTACTACCAACGCTTCAATCTACATTAATTATATTTCTTGCGGGCGAATCCCTCGTGTAATATTCTTTGTACAGGATGTGTCATTTATCAACCCTCTTGAGTCCCTTCGATCCTTGTAAGGCAGGCCTGCACAGGGAGCCTTTTTCAGCGCCTGGCGGCAGGCAACCACCCGTACGCCGTTACTAAGAGTAAAATCGGTGAGTAGAACTGCAGTAGTGTAGGTTGGGGCTCGTAGGTGCGTAGCGTAAGTATATATGGCTGGGTTCCTTGTAGGGCCCCAGTGCAGAGCAGGTCCCGCAATATAATTCGGTGGGGTCACTGGGTCCCAGCTATATATACTTACGCTACGCGCCTACGAGCCCCAACCTACACTACTGCCATTCTCCTCACCGATTCTACCCATAGTAACGGCGTACGGCTGGTTGCCTGCCGCCAGGCGTTGAAAAAGGCTCCCTGTGCAGGCCTGATTGTAAGGCAACATTTGCAAGAGAAATTATGCCGATAGAAGGGACACATAAAACGGTAAAAAAAAATTGTACCCATTTCGTAGTCACCGATTCTGTTATACAGGGCGTCCCAAAATTGTGGGACAATCTGGGACGAACATATATAAATTCCTCATTTTCAAAATATAAGAAAATAAAATGTGGAACATTATTCTAAATTGCCATACATTCATTTTGGATTGCTGCATTCTTTCTACTAACGCTTTTCTTTTGCACTTATTTTAAATACAAAACAAAACATTAATCACTTCTAAAGGATACACAGACAGAAAGTGCCGCTTTTCTGTCAGCCACTTTACGAACAGTCCATGATTAAAATTCTTACGCATATTCAGAGATTCGTTCAGTGTAGTCCAGCAACTGCTGTCCTGGCAAGCTTACAAGCAAAAGAATGCTTAGCAAGCAAATCGTGAACCCAACAAACCTGAGTGACATGCTCGGGGTGTCTAAATTTGTGACAGCCTAATTGTAAAAGAAATAATCGATGAGTGTGCATAATCGTTGACAAGGTGCAAGGATTTTGTCTCTGAAATGGATCGCACCGACCTGGTATTGACTGAAGCTTATACCGATCATGTTGAATCCTAATTGGAAGAAGTAAGAGGTAGTGTTCGCTTCCTCGACTATCCTAGCGAATCTTCAACGTTAAGAAAAATAGGATGAGAAATGTGCGGTGTTTTAAACAAATAAAAAATCCCGGTACCTGAAGAAAAATAGAAATAATAAGGAACGTATTAAGATTAATACTAACTCAATTATATGTTTATGCAATATCACGCAGTTTCTGACATTTTGGTACGGTCTGTCTTCACGTTTGTCTGGATGCAGCTCTACGTCCATGGAATCATCTTCTACGATGTTTTTCAGCCGCTGTCTAAACAATTATAATTCGCTTTTACAATGTCTATATACACCTAATAATTGAAGAATATTTCGTGCCGCAGTTGACGTATTGATAGCATCATCAATTACTTTTGAACGCAACGGCTGATAGTAACTAAAGGAAGAGCACACACTACGCACAGTAGAATTATACAGGCTGATTGATAATTATATGTGAATACTTAAAGGGATTTCAAAAGAAGCGTGAGTAAACTTAAAGTTTTGAAAGCTGTGGCCCTGAAGAAAAGTAAATGTTTGTATCGCATCTAATTCCCCAGTAATACATCCTTTCTTAAACTTCGTGTTTGAAGATATTTGCCTTTGCGAAATTATATAATCTACTTTATAAGCTATAGAAATACGAATGCACATATCTTGAACAAAACAGTAAGTGCAATAAGTAGCAATTGAACAACACACCCTGTATACTTCCGTAAGTATATTGTATTTTATACAGGGCAAAATAGTAAGCTTTCCCACTGATCCTCGACAGAGCCGACCAGTCTATCATTATTATTTGTGCAGAAATGCGACCCCCAATTGCAATTACCCCATTTACCCCAAAATCTCGCAAAGTCCGCACTCATGTTGAACGTAAGCGACTATCATTGAGTCGACAGCCACGACGACCGTGATGTACAGCATGGTGCCGACGTATGAATGTATCAGTAGAAAATAGTAGTACTTGTCGACATCTAGGTAATTGTCAACACGGAACATCAATGGTCGTTCGCCAGATAGATTATATATTCCTAAAGCGTCTGCTACATTCAGCGCCGATGGCATCACCATGAAGGGTAGCATAGATCCGTATAGAGAAACTGTTATCACACATTAAAAATCAAAGAACAATTTTTAATAATTTATTTTCATAAGAGATAGTTCTGAGGATGGCTACTGGTAGTTTAAATATAGTTACATCCTTTCTGACTTTTCTTGATTCACCTAATTGTAAGTGGATATATTACAGATATCAATTGTGAGTCAGAAAGTGTGACAAAACTGTCTCGTATGAAAAGGCCCTAAATTTAGAAAACAGGTTTTGAAACTTTCTGGACGCGTATTTTCAAAAATGAGTCGGGTTATAGTGTGGGGCGTAATGTTTTCCTTTATACAATAAATGAAAAGTGATGTAACTTGGAATACCTCACCAAGGAATTGCAACTTGGTATATTTCAGTAAGGTGCTGAAGCAGAGAGGAGTTAGGAAAAGATTAAGTTGGACTTGGAATATTTCAAAGAGATACTGGATCTGAGAGGTTTGGAAAATGTTCAAAGTCCTCTCTGCTTTAGCACCTTACTGACAAATATCTATCAAGTATCAATTCCTTGGTGAGGTATTCCAAGTAACGTCATTAAAGCAGTTAAATAAATTTATGTTGTTTTAAATCAACTCGAGTAGACCAGCAATACGAAATACGTCCATAAGACGATCTTTTTGAAATGATTATTTTATAAAATCTGACTTAGTAACAGGGCAAATGAAATATAGTATTCCTAGAAACAAATGAATATCGAAAATTCAACATTTTAGCTAATTGTAAGAGCATTCAACTATATTTTTAATATATAAAACGACCTCACCTGCATAGTTGAAAGTAATTGTCTTTGCTACTCCGTAATGTCGGCAAAGGATGTCGTACTCGTTTGCGAAATTTTTATGAATCTTCCAATCTGTTTGCATTACGTTCAAAAGATCCCTCATCTATATTTGTAATTTAATTTCACCTGATCTGGTCATCTATGTTGTTAATATCAGAAGCGTGAGGTATATAGTTACCTGCTTGCTGTTGTACATAAAATTCATAAATTTAGCAAGGCACATCCAGCTGATGACGAAAGGAGAGAAATTTTCCATAAACACGTCGACATTACCGAAGAGAACTGCAGCTACCAGTCCTCCACCCTGAAAACCCATGTATCGCGCATTATCAACAAAACTTATGCTTTTAAAAAAGCCAGTAAAAAGGACATTGTTATCTGACATAACAATCCTCAATGAGGATATCATTGAACACAGCAGAAACTACTTCCGTTTTACATTCTGAACTCAAAAGTAATTTATTATTACAGAAACAATATACTGCGATACTCGAAAAAAAATTATTCGTAAAGAAAATGACCATTATGTAGAAATTTGCTATAATTGTTTGCAATGATATTCAACCAACAATAATCAAGGAAAATTCCAAAATAACCGTATATAGAAATTTAATTTGTTCGAACTCTTGTAAATTAATAATTCTGGCTAAAAGCAAAAAGCAACCGGCATGCACAAAGGGAAACGACTACAAAACAATCAAATCGCAAATGAGAAAAAAAATCGAAATTCGAGTCAGGTAGAAATATTAATATCCACTTTTATCACTATATTCAATTAACGTGCGAATTATTAAAAGAATCCGCCACGAATTATTTGACGTACGCATCACTGGGCCCTGATACCTGGATGCATAATTGCGTAATAAGAATTGGGATGACAAGTATCGCAATCAGAATTTTTTCCAGCGTCTTCTGATATGGCCACAGAGCGATACTGGACAAGAAACGCTTATTGTTGCGCAGGTACTCGTACTGGTCACTGTCCATCCTGACTACTTTGCTGCTTTTTCGATTGCCACGCTTAGAATAACTGGCTATAGAACTTTTCCCAGAAAATGTCGACATCGCGTGTGCGCCAGTCGTGATTACGCTGTCATTATAGATTCCGTTTCGATGACATTAACCGCGAAATGTCTACACTTAATAGGTTCCTTCAATCATTCACACGAGCTCTGACAGGGGATGAAATGTTGCGGGGGTTCTACATAGAGCGTAGGGAAATTAATGGCAGTAATTAAGTCGTTTCAATGTCTCCGTGAAACTCTGCATTGTACAAGAACGATGCTTCGCCAGTAATGATCTACCGTTGGTGCATACGAAATCAAAAGTAATGGTATATTTGAAAATTCTCTGGAAGGGGTGAAGCATCGAAGAGTGCAATGAAGAAAGATTAGTCAGTACAACGTTGGTCGCGACTAGAATTGTACATTTCTGTTGTCTTCTTTACCTGACAAGTGAGGACTTGTTCCTATTAAGAAGTAGACGTAATAATTTAAAAGTACAGTTTTTAGCCACTAGTTAGTAATGATTGATTTCTTATACAAAACTGTCTAAGCTTTATAAAGGAAAAATTGTATTTTATGGAACGTGGACGTAATACTGTAAGAATCAATAGTGGCAATGACTGTGACGAAGGACTTGAATGCAGTGGACGATAAGGGAATAATTAAACTTCATTTCTTTTTAAGGTAACCATTGAAAATTATTGATTTAGTATCTCATGTAATCAATGCAAGAATCCTGTAAATCCTGACTAGAATTCTGAAATGTAAGATTTAAATGTGGAAGCTAGTCCCTTATTAGTGGGCAAAGGTTATTCGCATCAGAAACTGAATATTCCTTCCTAAAAACGTACATCTGTACTTTCAGTTTTTTTTTTTTTTTTGAGCAAACATTTTTTGCCTTTTGGTTCTATTATTAATGATGCATTTTTCTGTAACGCATAAGAAATGGAATCGACAAGATATATTAGAAGTTGGTCTGCTTTTTTCGACGTAAATACAGATTTATTTAGTCTAGTGATACACTTCGTTCATATTCGCTTTATTTTGGTTTCGTTTTTACCATTTTTTTTACTCCAATAATTACGCTGTCATTACACATTCCGCTTCGGAGACATTAACCGCGGAATAATTACACGTAATTGGTTCGTTCAATCATTTACACGGGCTCTGATAGGGGATGCCAATACAAGGGGTTGTACATAGATGGTATGGAAATTAATGGCAGTAATTAAGTCATTTCAATGTCCCCGTGAAATAACGTGGAATAACGTTGCTCCGTCAGTAATGGTATATTTGAAAATTCTCTAGAAGCGGTAAAGCATTGAAGAGTGCAATGGAGAAAGATTAGTTAAAGTACAACGTTGGTGGCAACTAGAATAATTGTACATTTCTGTTATTTTCTTTAACTGACAAGTGTGGACTTGTTCCTAGATATTAAAAAGTAGGCGTAAAAACTTAAAAGTACAGTTGGTAATGATGGATTCCTTATGCAAAGCTTTCTAAGCTTTATGAAGGAAAAATTATGTTTTATGGGACGTGGACGTAATACTGTAAGAATCAATAGTGGCAATGGCTATGACGAAGAACTTGAATGTATTGGACGATAAAGGAATAATAAAACTGATTGATTTAGTATACCGAGTACGTAATTGATAAGAATCAATTTATTTCTTATATAAGAAGAGATGCATACAAGCTATTTCGAAACTATAAGTGCTGATTAATAAAACTTGTGAAATGAAATAATCAAAATTTAATAAAGTTACGTTTGCAATTTCGTCGGGTGTTACTAGTAGATACCTATTTCATTTTTTCATATCGGCTCACACTTTCTACATGGTTCTCCAATTATTAATATTTCATGGAATATTTACTAAGTGGACACCAAGTATGACACCAAAAGCTTCAATTCCTGTTTTTCCCAAATCAAAGTCGTTTTATTACTGATTTATTCATACATCGCATGATTCTCTAATATAATAATATTCGTATATACTTACTAATGTCTACTTAATAAAGAATCAAGTAAGTATTTGGTTGTAGATTACAAGTTAAATAAATAGCATTCAACACATCTTCAAGAAGAATTCAGTAAATATTTATTGACTCAAAAATGTACACAAAATTCGATTAAAATTTACATAAATGGAGAATGATTACCGTGTCATCTGAAGGATAGTGCAAGCTTCAAGGAATGCATTCATTTCTCATTTATATTGAAAATATTTAACATGTTTATTATATATTACTTCTTACAACATCTTCCTTGTATTAAATTAAAACATTAAGTAACAATTCAAAATCCGAAAAGTCAATACAAAAAAAAAAGAGACACGAGGAGTATTTGCAAAACGCAGGCGGATCGCCAGCGCATCGAGAAACGGAAGTACGTTTCTTGTCATACTTTGCGAAGTTGAAGAATTATCAAAATTTCATTTCGCGAGTTACAGTAGTTGGAGGTTGAGATTTCTGCGCGTAAATCGTGCCCCACGCAGAAGATAATTCTAACTTCATTAGCATTCAAAGATAGAGCGTAGTAGTAGGTATATTAATAAAGTTAAGTACGAATGATAAGACTAAGTATGAATAGTGATGCGATAAGGCTAATTTCAATGCTGACGTTGTGTTAAAATAATCTCCTACGTGCACACCGACTTGGAAAACCCTAACTATTAGTGCAACTAAATTTTCTCTTCATCCTGCTGCCTAATTGACTATTTCGTGAACCAAAATATCCTCTTTCCCTAGATGTCTTACCCTTCCTCGAATCAATCTCAAATTACAGTACAGACTGCTTTCACAAACCGAAATTCCAGTTCACATGGAGATCAGGCAACTGCTCGCGCCTTTAAAAAAAAACCTGACTTATTTTAGCTTTGATATATGCATTAAGATTAACTTGTCTAACAAGTATACTCTAATGACGAATATATTACACTTAAGACACTTCTGAATGCAATCTCCGTAAATTGCAGAACATCGACTTCCTTCAACGGTGGTAGATGTCATAGTTAATCGTCAGTTCCACTTAAAAATGCCAAACACAGATAGTACAACACCCAATGCAGAAAGCTTTGGCTGTCGAAGCCGTCTCCCCCACCGTGGCTCGTGCGCGACAAAGGGGCGGGGCAAAGGAACGTGAGATGGAGTAGTGGGGATGACCGAGCCGTGTAGTGGGGGGAGCTGCTCAACGGTCTTGAACAACCAATACTTTCTACTTCTACTCTAAACGCTTTATTTCTTGTTCCCCTTTGATATACAGCGCGTTTCTGGAAAATGGGCCAGGCTACAGCGTTTTCCTATCTGCAGATACACAAAGTGAGTAAAGGAAAGTGTTCTACTTTTTAATCAATTAATTCGATGATATCTAAATTCATTCTGTCATTAATGTTATACTCAGAACAAAGAGAAGGCTCTTTTTATATGAAAACACAAGATTCTGTTTAAAAAAAGTAGTGCATATTGAAACAACTTCCTCTAACAATTATTTCTATTTTGACATAGAAAAGAGCTGCAAACCATCCCAGTTTCCAGAATCGCTCTATATTTAACAGAGCACAGTGCCAACGTTGTGCCCACTGGTGTCGATTAATAAAGCAGGCTCTATCTTCCAGACATTCAGATCGGTCCAATGATATAATCGTGCTACACGTCGTTATCAGTCTTCAGCTAATCGAAAGTAGATAGCCTGCTCTCAAGTAGAGGACACGAGCTCGACAGTGTTCAACGAAGACAGCCGACGACGGCGTCGACTCGCTGAGAAGGCAGATCGATCGGTGAACCCACGAGGGTGTCTATTAGGAAACGTTGCAGCCGTTATTCTGGTGGCGCATCTTTCCACTCTTCGACATTGTAAAGCCGGGGCAGCAGTGGTCCTGCTGGGTCAGCGACTGCGAGTTGCTGATGTCGCCATGGTACTTCGTGTAGTATTCCTTGCTCTTCTCCGACAGGGCATCCTTATCCTGCTTCGAGGCCCCCAGGTCGATGGAAGACGCTCTCTCCTCGCGCGACTCCTCGGACGACGTGCTGGAGCTCGCGTTGACGTTCAACTCGGGCTTCGTGTGTATCCCCGCTGACTGGTTCTCGGCGCGTGGCGACAGACTGTCTCTGTGCTGCCTGAAATGCTCCTCCGTGTCACTTAGAAGAGAGCTGAACATGTCGGTGTCCCTAGTGATCACTGCACCCATCGAGTTCGACCGGCATTCTACAAACATCGTTCCTTTAAAATGCGCCTTTGACCCTTTATCTCTTGGTAAGCTTTGATTGGTTCGGTATGAATGATACACAGTGAGTGGGGTTTAAAATGTTAGAGCAAACATCTTAGGGGGCGTTAGAACTGACTTCGTCAACTGACTCTTAAGCCTTCCCTAGTAGCAATTCTGATTGGCCTACAGTATCCCCAAGTTGGGAATTAGTTGGCTACCAAAATGGCAACAATAAATGCTACTAGGGTTGGCAAAGCTGTGATCCTGGCTCCAATAGATGATCAGAGGATGACTTCTCTCTTAACGAGCCCTCCACTTACCTCTCGTATCGTTATTCTTCGTTGGCGAATTCGCGACTGACCGACGAGCAACATCCTGGAACGTGATGGGCGAGTAGATTCTTCTTTCCTCGGGAAGGAACGACGAGTCCGGGAGCGTCGGAGATGTCAACTTAGAGCCACGCCTGGAAGACGTGTCCAAGTAATTCTGGCTTTCGAACATGGTCGCTGCGGTGAAGCCGGCAGGCGTTCCTGCTGAGAGTCTCTTCTCTGTGTTCCTCGTGTGCCACTGGGGTGGCTCTTGGATAGTGATTCCCTTCGTCGTCAGCGACCTGTGTTCTCGCTGCTCTAGCCAGTAGGTCTTCATTGTACCTGGAAGATTTGTATGTAGTTTGCGGGGCAAAGGATGATGATGGCATAAGTGAAGGTGGAGCCGTATATTTGTATTTCATACTTTTATACAACATAGTGTTTTTACGCCATTATACGAGAAAATGATAGTTTGGGAAGTTATTTATTTTAAATAATATAATAATTTATTTGTGCTTCAAATTAGAATTTGGAATTCATAGCTCCCCTTTGCGATTTGGAATCTTATATTCACCCATATTCGCATACTTCAATTCAAGCTTTTCGTACCTTTACCCTTCACTTCTATTTCTCCTCGTTCTTTCACTTTATAAGAAGGCGACAATAGTTCCCGGGTGGACTGCGATATATGGATCTGCATCGCCTGACTCGTCGCCTCCATGCGTGAGGCTGTGTTCACTGAATCGCCGAACAGGCAGTATCGCGGCATTTTCAAGCCGACAATGCCAGCCACCACGGCGCCGCTGTGAATCCCAACTCGTATTTGAAGGTGGAGACCTGATAAAAAAACAAACCTTGTTTCTTTATGAATTATACCGTTAAGGAACTAGTTTTTGATCAGTTTAGAGAGTTTCCCGCTTTAATATTTATTTTTAACCTAATAAAACTTTCAACCATAGACTTTTTTTATACTAAAAGATGAATTAATGTTTACACTTTAAGGAAAAATTTTAAAAAGTTGAAAATAAGTATAATTTAATTATTTATAAGGTTAGGGAATAATAAGGTGATTAGGAACTAGTTTTTGATCATCTGAAAATACATGGGAGCTAATTTTTGATCAGGTCAGGAACTAGTTTGAATTATCCTTTTTTATGTTAGTAATTATTTCAAACAATTATTTAAGGACATAAACTGAAAAGAACGATTTATTTCATAAACTGATTAAAAATTAGTGCCTGATCAAGAACTAGTTCCTTAACGGTAGCTTACGATTAGCCTACTCGTCTGTAAACTACTCCTACATGAATAGCCAAACAATTTTCCTAATTTATGATTTTACACTTCTTCCAGCACGCGGGATTGCTACAAACATACTTGTTACGGTGCACGATTTTAACACAATATTGCAGAGCTGTGGAATAATAAAAGAAATTTCATAAGCTTGTAAGGATTACAATTATGGAGTTCCATTTTGCTATAGATGGAATATAGAGTCGTGGTTTCAAGCTATTTTTTAGTACGTCGCGTTAGGTCTAATTCCTGCTTTACTATCTGCAATTTTGTGGCAAGAAACGAGTGTACAGATTGTTAAAAAAGTGATGGTCACTGCTTTCAGGAGTGAATCTACAAATCTGAATCGGTAGACATTTGTAGAAAAAATTTGCCTTAAAATCGTTTATAACGTTGAAAATTAATGTTAATTTGTTTTACATCAATATATTTTGTTCGCTGAAAGGAGAAAAAGTAGGAACTGTATGTCACAAACGCGTCGTCTTCGAAAAAACGTGAAGAATGGGCAAATGTCCATACAAAAATTTTATCAAATATTTTTTTACGAAACGGTGGGTTCGGAATAACTAAAGTAGGGGTGTCCGAGTTCACCCCACATTCGTAATTCCCCCACTCTTCCCTATGTCAATGGCAAAAAAGTTAACATTAATTTTCAATGTTATAAACAAGTTCGTGACAAGTATTTTTTTAGGTGTAAATTCAGAGGTATAGATTCATCTAAAAAAACCTTGACCATCACTTTTTGAATACCCTGTACAGAATGCACGAGGTAGCTAAACGATACGGTGGGGATAACCCTTCAGTGGCCGTGAACAGCCAGTTGGTTTCGTTTCGACTTAATACAACACGGTTCTAAAGCTTCAGACTTTATAAACGTAAAAACGCGAATAAGAAGTCAACTTTTCGACAATGAAGTACAGCCACACTTACGTTCAGAACATTTTCCTGCACTCCTACCTGTAGAGCGATCTTTAAGATCTGTTATAGCCTCGACCATATCGAGTGCCATATCGCAAACACGATCAGCGTGATCGTTTTCCTTCACTGGTGCGCCAGACACCACCATATAAGCATCGCCGATTGTCTCAACCTAAACGAACAGGACACGCATACAGGGATTCGCACAAAAAACGAATAAGACGTTTCATATTTAAAAAAAAATATTGAAACACAGAGTGTGTCAGAAAAATGTCTAGAATGAAACCGTTTAAACAGTTTCGGAGGACGATCTTGGTGAACATAATTTGATAATATGCTCCCTTCAGAATTACCAAGCTGATAACTGCCCCTCCTTCTTTTTTCCGCGATAAAATTCGATTATAGCCACACTGTAATTACTCATATGGTATTGAAATTTTTTGCACTATTTTGTTTTTGAATTTAGAAATGGTATCAAGGTATTCCTGTTTCTGACGACCCACTCTGTATTTCAGACTATGTACTAAAAAGGTTATAGGTAAATTTGAAAGGATGTAACTTCTACAATTAACTTCGTCTGCTGTTCTTTTTTGTTTTATTGAGTGCAAGAGAATGACGCGAGGACAAATAAATGGTAACTCTTACTACCTAAGAATACCTTGTACACCCGGTTCCTTTCGGTTAACGTGTCGAAAAGGGAATACATAGCGTTCAGCATGGACACCACCTCCATCGGCGTGATCCTGCTGCAGATTTCGGTGAACGTGACCACGTCCGAGAATAGAATTGAAACGCTGTCGAACATCTGAAATAATTGATGCAACCAAAGTAAAAAGCGTTAATTCGAAGCGCTGACATTCGAATAACGAGTGTAAAATAAACTGAGTCGCGGGTGTGAATGAACACATAAATTATAATAGTGAAATGAACCAAGAAGTAGCAGAAAAAAGATATCTGATACTTCTATCGAGATCCCCTACAAACCTGTAATGTTTACAAAAAAAGAATGGAATTTTCCGGTTACCGAAAGTATCTACCGAAGTTCCCTTGTCAGCTTTCAAGAAGTGACGTTTCCGAAAATGCGTGGCACGCGCGAATTAACTGCTCCCTTTACCTCGCACGTGTCTATCGGGCTCTCCCCGTTTCGCAATCGATCCGCCACTTGTTTCGGTATCATCTGATAGAGTAACTCATCCGTGCGCTTCATTTCTTCGTCCAACTTCCTCATCGACTCCTCTAACTTTTTGCTCTTCAACTGCTCCTGATCTAAGGCTAGCTTCAACTCCACCGACTGCTGCGTACCAGCCAGCATCAGATCTCTGTAACACGCGATAGTTTGCTTCTGCAGAATTTGTACGCTACAGTAGTTGTGAAATGAAAGGTGCGGTTCCTGCCTCGAAATAAGGTGATCGCTATCCCCTCCACTTCTGTTATTACCGCGGCGAATGAGCACTCGGGAGCAGTCAAAAGGGAAGATCTCCCAACCCAAAATTCAAGGTATTATGAAACTTTGGGAATATGTAGAGGATATACAGGTAGGTACGTGTTACGCAATTTTTGGGGACTGTTCAAATTCACTCCAAGGGGGTGCAATAGCCCCTAAAAACAAGGTTATTACATCTCGCGAACTGTTACATATTTTTTTACCAAATGATACCCCTAACTAAAAGAAGTAACTTTTATCTGAAAAACTTTTGCTATTTTACCGCCTATTTTCTGATTTTGTGTTACCTATAACTCGCGAACTGTACGAGACAGAAAAAAGATTTCAAACAAATGTTACTTTTTTTAACTGGGACTATCGTTTGATAAAAGTGATACGCGGGTTAAAACACAAAATCCAAAAATAGTCAGATTTGCAGGGGTCAATAAAATTTCACCCTTTCAGAGTGAATTTTAGCACTTCATATTCCCAAAATTTTATAATTCTTATTCTACGCGATAAGGCAATAAAGGCAAACCGAAAAGTATACTTGTTCCAATCCTCTCCCCTCCCGCTCTCTAATTTTTCTTTTGAAGTACCAGAAATTTAAATAATTTTAAAAATAGTTATAGGAAAGTACACAATACCTGCTGAAATCGTGCATGGAAAGGTCGTTTATATAAAGACCTGTGGCAATCAGGGCATTCAGGTCTGGCATAACAGGTGTACCCAGGTACATCATCATCCTCCAGTTATCCATGTATATCATTTGACCTGCGGAGTTTTCTACTTAGTAGGGAAGGAACTCATCTAAGTAGGAACTTAATATACAGTGGCGAGCTGGATCTAAAAATATTGTTTGCCAGGAGACAAAGGAGGTCCACCCACAACTATAAGCCTCTATTTAATAGTCGCAATAGTAAAGATCCGAGCCTATATAACGCATGCGTCCACCTCAGATAACATTTTTTCATAGCCATTTATTATATTCGTAAATATAAAGTACTTTTTTAAAATAGTAATACAACGTGGATTTTAGTCGCACGCAGTAATAATATTGAATCTTCTATTATATTTTCAAACTACTAAAAAGTCATTAACATTTTAATGGCAAATCCCTCACTCTTAATATATCGTAGGAAGACTATAGGAAGTTCTTGAAACTTTAGACAGTATTAAAACTCGGAGAATAATTGGAGAAGCTTACCTTTCAGTCTCAACGTCCTGTCGTCCACAGAATCGAGCTCCTCGCTCAGTAAAATTTCGTTTCCATGCCGATCGGATGGGCGTTCCGTAAGAATTGGTTCCACCGTGACTAGCTCGAAAATGTTGTTCGTTCGATTCAGAATCTGCGATGAAGAAACTGTGTTCAAGCAATGAAACTCATTGTGGGATTTAGAGTGTTTCAACACTTACAGAGTGAAACTTGAACGCGATGAGCGGTCTTACGAGATCGAAGAAGTGCGTGATCTTCTTGCCAACGAGATCGGGCAGTATCACCATCAACGAGTTCCCGATGCTCCTCACAATCATGTCCGACCTGAAAACGAGGACGAAAGGAAGAGGGAAGTTATGCAGGTGATAATAAGAATTATCAGGTTTCCAGGAAAGTTACGTCGCTTTTGTGAGATCTTTATCTCCTACAATAGTTTAACGCGTGCACCTTGGGCTACATAAATAATGCAGCTTCATTTCGTACCTTCCTAACTTAACACTATTGCACATCCAAAATCGAAGCTTAATAAAAATAAATAGATTTCTTTAAAGAAAATTAACTCCACATTCTGAACATAATTTTTTTATTCAAAAAATAAATTCTTTTGGTCATACCACGATTTCGATCGCGATATGCAGGATAATCTTAATGAATATAAAGATGCTTATAACTGCAAAAATAAGCACTATCGGACACACAAGTATACCATTTTTTTTTATTATTTTTCTGAATAGAACAGATCCTGAAAATGTCCCTCGTTTTTATAAACACCCTGTACACGAGTGACATCGAGTTGCACGTACCCAAAGACGATGCAGAAGGGGAATATTTCGAACAGCACGGAAGCTCCTATCGGCAGGTGTTTCTCTTCGCGGGTCATTGCCAGCGAAGCTTGCGTGAAAGCTCTGTTATCAAAGGTGAGCTGAAACGTGACGTGCACGGTGTCGAAGAGGACCTCCTCGCGCACGAGCTCGATCTGTAATTCCTTGTGATAAAAATGACGGGCGACTTCCCTTATCTGGCCCATCGTGTAATAAACGAATCCCCGTCGTTTGCTCCTGTAATGGAGAGTCAAGCCTGCAATAAAGGGGAAATTAAAGATAAACACAAATTGGCCGTGTGTGCGCGGGTTTCGCTACAAATCTTTCTACTCCTGCCAAAATATACGTTGCTTTTACTGCGGGCAAACTGTACAAGGTCCTTTCAAAACGTGGATTAGAAATTTTGGGTGCTTATAAATACACTGTGTCCTAAAAGTAACACAGTTGAATTTCCACTTCCACTAAATTCCAACACTGATCTAGAGCTATCAGAAAATGCAAGAAAAAAGAATGGAGAAACATTGACCTCAGGGGTGGCATTCCCAAATAAATATTAAAAGGTTTATCATTGTTACCAATTAAAATTGTTACCAATTCTCACGGAGACACCTGATACAAGGTTGGCGGTTATGTTTGTTTAATTAACCTACTTGTCTATTTTATTGGCTAAGTCATTAAATTGTTCAGACTCTGCTATTTTGATTGACCATGGGGTTTCCCCGTAAAATTAATAATAATAATAATAATAATCATTAAGCTCGAATTAGAATAATACAAAAATTCCGATGAAAGAAAAAGCATATTACGTATCAGCGCGAATAATCTTTGCTCAAGCTTCGTTTACCTTGTCGCGTCTCGTTTTCGCAAATAAACGAAGGAGCTCTCATCCTCGGATAGGAGAACTTGAGATATTCGTGCAAGTTGTCCAAACCATTTAGGAAATCTCTCACGTGCCGTCCAAGTACTGAAAGCACACGATCGTAACCGTACTGGCCAACGAATCCTACGAAGTGTACACCCATCTGATCGAAAAATTCTTTTTCCGTGATGCCAAGTACCTGCGATACGAGCGAAAAATGAATTCGGATCGAACAAGGTCCAAACGTGTCTGTTCCATGTAACGTGCAACCACAAAATTACGATTACCACGAACTGACTGTATTCCTTTCATTCACCATAATTCGAGAAATTTAGACTCTTCCCTGCTCCTCGAGAAATTTATCATTCTACACAGAATTTAATTCGAAAAGCATGCCTTATCGTTAATTTAAAAATTTCTTCTCTTTCAACTAGGAGGTTATTTATACCTATAACTATTAATTGTCTACACAATTTCCTTATATTTGTGAATTCATCTAGTTTTGGGAATGTTACCTGCAATCAGGGGCGGATTTTTGTATAGGCTAAGGACAGTAAATTTTGGGCCGGCAAATTTTGAGCGAAAGAAATTGAAAAATGTTTAAACAGAGGCTTGGGACGGCTTTAAAAACAATTCACTTTTTTCATGTAGCAAATTATATCAATAATACGCACGTGAGTTGCCATATTGAATTCATTTTAAAATTATCTAGACTCTTTTAAATTAAAGAATTTGATATTTCACGGAAATCTCCAAATCCACCCCTGCTTGCAATTATCCGTAATTATATCGAGCGCACTTTTCACGAGTATTATGGGATTACACCGTTAAAAATTATTAGAAACTTCGAATCTACTTTCAGATTCTAACAAAGTATATTATTGGAAGACTATGAGGCTATTAAAAAAAAGGTGCCTCGTCGAACAGAACACGCTTTTCGTGGGACATCTTTTTGTGTGACATCAGAAATGAAGGAGTTGTTTAAGATGCTACGTTTCAGTCCTTACCTGAATTGCCTTCTTCGCTAGTCTCGGTATAAGATTCTCAGGGTAGACTTGATGAACACTGAAGCTAGGTTGATCCACGGATGCTTGCCGTCGAATCTCCTCCCATCTGTCTTCCCCGTACACCTGTCGTATGTACTCGGACATATTCTCTAGTATTAGGCCGTACATCTTTGCTAATTCTCACTCGCTTCCTGGCGTGAAAGACGAAACAATCATCCACTCGAATTCGGTGGAATTAAATTCGATACACAGGGTGTGGGAGAACAGTGTTGATAAATCCTGTCGGGCAGTAAAGGAAAGGAAGAAATACATAACTATAGTAATGCCTGGCTCTCATTAGCTTTTAATGCCTCCCTAAGTATGGCATTAAAAAAGAAGTCCAAACATAAGAACGCAAAATTAATTTGCAGAGTTGAAACTCCTCCGATTAGGACACGATTTTAATGCCACGCAGCGAGCCTGGCAATCCCACGTAAATGGAATTCATGAAATTTAAAAGAAAAACTGATTCGCTTGTCAGATGCAAAAAAACGTCACGTTTGATTTACTTTTAAAAGAGTTTTAAATTTCAAATTCGTTAGCTGGATCTTCTGTGAATACCTGGTGCATTATGCGCAAGAAGAAACGAGGGTGGGTTGGAGCAAAGAATCTTGGATACTTGGAGGCAGGTTCACTCGCGTCTGAGTAAAGTGATCTCAAATGGGACACTGAGAAATTATTAAGAACAATGGGAATTCGATTGGCCTTGGTAAAATATAAACCAAAGGCCACGTTCTTTCACACCTGATTTGTTGATATCCGAATTGTATTTTATTTAGGTGGCACATTTTCTCAAGAAGCATCGTGCAATATAGATTATAGTACGATACTTTACAAATTTATCAAAACACAATGCTATCATTTTCCATAATATAAGGCATTCAGAACAAAAACTGGCTAACCCATATTTTTTTACGAAATTGATTTAATAGCAATAATGTATTCCAATAAGCTCATGAAATACGAGAAACTATTCTTTTTATAAAAAAACTATATCCTACCCTTAATAATAAATAAATCCAACTCCCATATAAACAAAATGTAAATGTAATTCTTTTTTCTACTCCGTGAAGGCAAAACATATTAAATAGGAAGCAAGTGTAAAAATTGTTGAGTGCCAAAAATTTTCTTGCATAAATGCGCCAAGCATTCTCGCGCCGGCCCTGCTCTCAATCAGCATGTTCACTAATAGAGCGAACCCTAGGGCACTTTTCACCCTTACTCTATTACAAATCTTGACCGACAATTCTATATCCACTTCTATCAGCGACTATCTCACCTTTCATAACCAGCTACCCCAAATTTTCCGTGTGCTCCGAATTTGGGGATAAACAGGAATACCCTTGTCGAGGTTTGCTTCGAGCAATCAGTGTTATTCGAGCCGTGATAGCGAGAGGAACTCTCGTAGGACATTCTCCGCGACGAGTTTTTGGTATATCGAGGTCCTTCGAATTACGCGATAGTGAGATACAACTAATTTTCATTCACATCCTCCTAGCGTGTGTTAAATAACTCCCTACTCGAGTGCAGCGGTTGCTGGGATTCAAATAGCGCGCGCCGGAAGTTGAAGCCCCGAACTTCACTCGCCTGTATCTCAGAACCGAACCCTCGGATTGTGAAATGGTAACTGACTTTCCAATTTTTTATGGCATCAGAAATTAGCATGTGTCGGCTTGCCTTCTAATTTCGAGTCACCCTGTATAATAGCGTTATTTACATCGCAAGCAAAAGGAGCAAGTGTTTTATGCAAAAATAAATCGGCATTGTTTCGTTTTTGAGAAAGTCGACTTCGAAGATCGAGAGTCAGAACTTGGCTGAAGCGTCTGTCTATTATGGGGTGTTTCCACTTGCGCTGGTGTCCGCAAGCGTAGACTGTGATTTGGTTCATACAGTACTACAGATTTTGATAGATTCTGTTTCTTATTACGTCAAACTTTTCTTCGTGTAAACGTCGAAAAGAAAATCGCATTTTTATTCTTAAAAAGCACAAAATTCAATGCCTCGTAGCAACCCCTAATATATAACTAAAAAAAATAAATTTAATACCACGTTACTTACTCATATAGGTGAACGTTGACAGAATGCCCCGTGAAGAAATAAAAAATAATTTTGTAGTGTCAAATAAGCACCACCCCAATGCACATACATTCATTACCGATTATCTTCGCCACAATCTCCAAACTACAAAATTAGAGTCCCTTCTCTAAGACGCTCCCATTTAATCCTCAGAATAAAAACACCACCATTCAATTCGCCTGTTGATAAAAGCTTGCCAACAGCAATCACTCTACAGACAAGAACATCGTCCTTATCAGGGCTTCCAAATTAACCAAGCTGCTCGACGTGAGTCAGTAAACGATGCCATAATATTCATGGCGCATTCCACGCGAAAAAGAATCCTACGTGTGCCCAGAATTGGCAACGACTTATCATCCCCCGAGATGTTATCCTTCGGTCATCCTTCCCGAAACCGACTTCTCGCGTTGGCTAACCGTTGGCGCGCACGTACTTGCGTATACCGAACTTTCGGGAGGCTCCCCTTCGGCGTAGCCCCGGTATTGCGCGCGATAATAGCCGCAACTTTATTCCGTATCGAGCCGTCTCGTCGGCGATGCGAGCCGTCTTTTACCATAACCGACGAAAATAACTCAAGATCAAGGAGCCTCCCGCGGAACGATCTTTCCCCGGCGCAGCGCTACCGCCGACATATCGCCGACGTACCTATTCCACCGTTTTCGGATGCTCCTCGCGTTTTTTCATTATGATGATCACTGACCCCGCACACCAAAAGGACGAGGTCTGGCTGACGTTTTTGCTTGAATTAAAATCAACCGCCCATATAAGCGAGTGCGCCGGTTATTATTAGACCGTTCACAATTTCGCTCACGTATGAACCGCCGCCGATATGGATGTACGCGGCTAGATATTCGCCTACGGATGAAAAGCGAGAGTCCTCCTTCGCGGCCTCATACATTAAGCAATTTCGAGTGGGTCAGGATTAGTGGGAGGCAAGATTTTTGTTTTCTTCCTCGCCGATCGCTTGATGACTCGCTAATAGGCCTGCGACGAATATTCGAGTGTTCGAATATTCTGGTGCCAGTAGAATTCGAATTTGAGATTCAAATATTCAAATATTATTCAGGTGTTTAAATATTATTCGAATAATTCGGAGTATTTGAATATTCGAACGTTACTCGAAGAATTAAGAGTAGGTATTCGAAAATTCGAACGTTACTCGAATAATTAAGAGTAGGTATTCGAAAATTCGAACGTTATTCGAATAATTAAGAGTAGGTATTCGAAAATTCGAACGTTACTCGAATAATTAAGAGTAGGTATTCGAATATTCGAACGTTATTCGAATAATTAAGGGTATTCGAATATTCGAACGTTACTCGAAGAATTAAGAGTAGGTATTCGAAAATTCGAAAGTTACTTGAATAATTAAGAGTATTCGAATATTCGAACGTTACTCGAATAATTAAGAGTATTCGAATAGATAATTAAGAGCAATTTCATGTTATAATCTAAACATGAAATACTTTTTCACGCTTTAGCGTGAAATTATTTTCATGGTAGCCTCAGCAATTACCTGTTTCTCAATCGTTTAGATTCGTATTCGGTACAATCCGAAATTCGAACACCTTGAATTATTCGAATACTCACCATTATTCGGATAAATTATTCGAATATTTACAGCTATAGTCGCTATAATCGTGTCGTCCGCTAAGTTCCACGTAAATCAATGAAATTAATTCCACGAGGAAAAAACTAAGTAACGATTCTTATATTATGTGTCGGTTAATTGTTTATGTAAAGATTCATTTAATAATTTGTGACAGTTAGATGTTTGTAGTTTCCTGTAACAACATGATCATTTATAAACTACCCCCGAGTGTGAGGTATGAGTTGAAACTTGTAAAAAATATTTTAAGAAATTACTATCCAATTTAGATATTTCGTCTAGTTTTGATATAAAGATGTGTTATGCCTTAGTTAAAGACAGAATTTATTAATTTATTAATTCACGATTCCAACCACCAGAGTTTTTCTTTAAATGGTTATAAGGATAATGCTAGAAATGCATGCTGCTGTGTATTTTCTATATTTCGCAGCAGTTGTATCGATGGGGGATTACATTGACCTTTAGTTGTTCATATTCGAGATAATTGGCTTATATTAGTACAAATGGTGGTTTGCCGTGGTACGCAGGTCTAAAACGTATGGGGGATGCCACTATGGGGTCTGATATTGAATAATATACCAGAAAACGAATTAGCTTCGTGAAATGGACAGAGAAATATTATTCCCTGTATTTTATATTGCTTTTACACAAATCCCATGGTTACCTCTCTGTTTGAATTTCTTTCGAAACAAGATATTCCCCTTAAACATATCTAACAATCACCGGAGAAATAAAAGGGAAGAGCTTTCAATTCCATCGAATCTATCTGCGATCCTGATTCCTCTTAATTTCTAAATTCAACAGCGACTAAGATACCTATGTAAAAATTTGAACATTTTGAGGTGGCAATAACGTTTGCTGCTCAAATTTTCCATCGAGCCTTATTCATCTCAAAATCCTTCTTCGATTCAAGAATAAAAATTCCAACTATCATTAAGTTATTTTACAATTCAGGAAGACCTCTCTAAGAGGACCCCCACCCTGACTTAAAAACTAAACAAATCCTCACCAACAATTATAGTTACCAAACATGGCATAAAAAAAATTCTTCATAAACTCTATAAAAACTCTACAAAATTAGGTAAATCCTCAAATTCATTTTACGCTTTATACATTACTGCAAATATTATTTATTGCATCACCCGAATAAGCATTTTATCACTTATGCAGCTCTTATTATTCCTACCAGACAAATATTGCTACAAAATTTATTTATTTGCAAGAATATGTGGCTCGCTTTCTTGCTTGAAATAAAACATATACGTGTCATTTCACCAACCGTATCGCTATGCAAATTACAGTGATGCGATAAACGTTTCCAGTACTGTATGCAAGCGCCTTCAGTCTCACCAATCGAGTCGCAATCCGCGGGCGGCTTCAGTGAAATCGATCCCGAAATCCTGACGATCAGTGTCACCAGCACGAACGCAAACCGATCGCCGATGGATAAAAGGACGAAGGAGACAGTTGCACTCGCGTTTCGTACGTGTTTCCGGAAGGAAACAGTGCCACCGGTTGCCACGGCAATTTCGCGATACTTGCACCGACGCTTTAACACGGCCTCTCACTCTTTTTCACAGTAAATATCTAACGATCGGTGCATTCGGAAGCACACATATCTCGCGGGCGCATCTGCCACTTCTATTTATACGATCGGCTAGAAGCGGACGACCGTGGAGTCACTAGAAAAATATCCTGAAATAAACACCCTCCCGATTAATGATTTTGCTCTAACGAGCACTGTTGTGAACCTCCGCCACGATCAACGAAACTTCTTGCACGATACTTTCAGCAACTTTCCCGAAACGGGCGAGGAAATCTTCTATAGCGTCTCTTACTCCTTCAAAGACTATTTAAAAAATAGATATCGTAGTAAGGCGCTGTCGTTTGCGGCAATTTAAGACCTTTTCTTGAATTTGCAAAAAAAAATTCTCCAATGATAGTGTCAATGTAATTGTTTAGAGCAGCATCCTCTTTGGAAACTTCTTCCTACTAGTTAATTTTTATTAATGGCTTAAGAACGTTTTTAGTCCATACTATATTTGATAAAGTTGCAGTTATCGAAATTAACAAATTCGAGTTTTGTTTTGGATTAAACTAGACTCAACCGTTAATTTCTTAGGTAATTGTTACTAAATTAGCACTAGATCTCTGTTGAGTAGTAACAAACAGCAGCGTTGAATTAAATTGATTAGGAATTTTAAAATGACTTATGTGTTTTAATAGATTTGACGAGGTTGGGTAAACTGCAGATTTATAAGTTTCGTAAGTTTCGTAAGTTTCGGCAATTGTCTGTTGAGGATGTTAAAGGAATTATTTGGCTATCGTTTACTCGCAGTCGAGATGTCATTGGAATACATTTGCGACGTATGCATACTTGAAAGGAACAAGTATTCCAGACATGCATTCGTTACTGAATGTAATGCAAAAACGGAAGTACAACGCGAGTAAAGTTTCATGGCTTCGTCGCGGGATTGCCGATCGTCTGTTAAAATCTTTCGACTAAGAAGAAATAAA
The DNA here is from genome assembly GCA_929113495.1 of Andrena minutula. Classification (NCBI taxonomy): domain Eukaryota; kingdom Metazoa; phylum Arthropoda; class Insecta; order Hymenoptera; family Andrenidae; genus Andrena; species Andrena minutula. The sequence goes on from OV815994.1 coordinate 45,354,789, forward strand.
GTTAGTAAGTGGTGTTTAAAAAGAAGAGCATTTATGATTAATGAAGCGTCAGGTTCCTTACATAATATAATAGTTCCATTTTTCGTTTCTATACGGCGTTGTTACCATATTATAAAATATAGGATTTTTTTAAAAGACTCAAAGAATTGAAATACTTTACGAGACGAAAATTTAATATGTAAGCTTAGAAAGATTTACTAAACGCATTTTAGATTTTCATGAAAAATCTAAGGAGCTAATTTAACAATTCATATCGTTACAATTTTATAACGAATATAAACTTTGAGATTGTTACTGAATTTACTTTCAACATGCCTCGAGTCTGTTCTTTATGTATAAGTATTCATCTCAGAGTTCTCGTGGCTCACAATCTCAATTCTCTCTCGACGAAACCGACTTTTCTCTCTTGTCCTTATGTTATCGAACAAGGAAAATTTTATTTGCCACGGTAAGAAGTCGAAAACTGAGGCAACATCCATCCGTCTTTACTAAGGCTTCAGGAAGAGTTTTCCTCGCCAAATGGATATTTCAATGTTTTCTCTCTGCTGCCCCTTAAACCATGAAGTCGTTCAGAACTGCTAGTAAAAATATAATTTCCCGAGAAAATATAGGTGGAATGTGCAATTCTAAATAATTACTTTGCAAAATTCGACAGCGGCTTGTGTAACTCGTGTTAACTAATAAACATGAAAGGCGAAATATAAAAATTTACAGATTAAAAGACGCGGTGAATTACAAGATTAGACACACAAATATATATTCACCTTTAAAAGGACTAATTTTAAACCCCGACAATTCCCTTATCATCATAAAACTACTCATCTTAGAAAAAAAAAACAGACAAAATCAAGAGTCCTCCCAAAACTCAAGCAACCAATTTACACGCAAAATCCTTCGCAAAACTAAAGAATCCATGAAAACCGGAACTCCCTTCGTCAAGTTAAAAAGTGAACAACAACTTATTTCTTCAACGCAACTACACCGCAAGCCGTCCCCCAAAAATTCGCAATAAACTTCAAAGCAAATCTCATCACAGAATCGGCGCGAAATCTTTAACGATCCTTAAAAAAATCACACAAGCAACTTACACGAAAAATCGTCCGAAACGATAAAGAGAACCAACCAACGAGCCAGGCTGCCAGACAGGTCGCTCGTGTCGACCAGACAGCAACCGAAACGAATCAGTCGGAATTGAAAGGAAGAAGATAATTACCGGTTGAGGGATGGTTCCGAGTGCGATCCGTCCAGAGCGATATCGACGATACCACTTCACTTGCGTCACACGTTATGGAAGAGCTGCGGCCGGGAAGAACGCGCCGGTGCGCTCGCGCGCGCAAAACCGAATCCTCGGTAACGGAAGGAAAATGTCGGGTGCGCCTCGAGGTGGCCAGGCATAAAAGGGAGGCAGCGTTATAGCAGCGCGTTACACATTTCGTGAAAGCGTCGAATCACGTGTCCTGCGGGACAGCGCCGTGTACGGAATAGTCGGACCAGCCAGGATCTCCCTCTTTTTCCGTCTTATCCTGCTCATCCCCCGTGCCCTGCCGTGATCCATCCCTTCCCCCTGTTCGCCGCTCCGTCCGTCGGTCAAGCCGTCTGCAGCGACGTCAAAAGTCGCGGGTGAGCCAGTGATTTCTTCGGGCACGCCGCGCCACTTCCGGGGAACCACGGTACATCCGGCACCACGGTTTAGAGGAAACTGATGTCGGTCGTTGAAACTCATACATGTGTACACTTTGCACTGCCTTTTTCGGCAGAGAAATAACTCTCCGTGTAAATAAATACGGCGGCGGGGATAACGCAGGGATGATACTAATAATTTTTTTGGAGGGAGGGGGATGTTATGATTCATTATGCGAAGGAATTTTTTTGTGGAGGATGAAAAGATTGTCCTTTTTAGAGATATTAATTTGATGATATTGTTGTGGGATTAAGAGGGGAGGAGAAGAGACGTTCTGATGGTTTTAGTAGCTTTTAAAATTTCTGAGGTTTCTTTTGTGGGAATTTTGAGATTAAGAGGGGCGGAGGAAAATGTTTCTCAAACTGTGCAAAGAGATTTATCGTTGCATTTGAGGACATTTATGCGAAGGTGTTATATTGTGGAAATAGAGGAAATTTTGGAATTCTATTATTTGATTCTAGTATTCAAGATAAAATATGTTCAACTTTATTGGGAGTAATATTGAAGCTGTTCCCCATACCGAGCAATGCAAATTTTACGCTGTATTTATTCAAATTTCAGCGTATACTTTATGAAACAAAATAGACTTGTAATACAAATACATAATATTACCAATTTAACGATTCTGGAGATATTTTAGAGTAAAGTAATAGAAGCCGCAAGTTGAAAATGGAACTTTTGTCATATGGAAGTTTCTATAAATACAAGTTTGAAACAATCTTGTGGCATCTGTCTCCACCGTGCAATACCTACGACAGCTTTAGATCTGCAGTCGTAGTTGTGGCCTACATTACGAGAGAAGAACGAGCGGATAATTAATCTTTGTGGATTCTGCGTGCATATTTTTTAAAGCTATCCAAGAGGAACTTAATTTTACAGATTTTACTATAAAAATTGATCAACTATCTCCGTTACTTCTTAAATATACAAATACACCCTTAGTATACCGTTGAAAATGGAAATCATAATACGTGAGACTTGATGAACGTAACTACTGTTGATTTAGATTTAATGATACGATTAAAAAAAAATGTCCAAAACATAAAGGCTCCATTATATTAAGGAGGAGGCCTACCTAGAAATTTTCAAAAAATCGATTTTTCGATTTTCTTGAAGTACAAAATCTTGAAAATATTCCCCGAAACTGTCAAGTTAATCCGACCAAAATTTACCAAGATAGACGCGTGTAAGTTGGCAAGGTGTTCCTCCGTGTAACAGACCCAAAACTTTAAACGCGTTCTCTTCAAAATCATGTTCTGAAAGTCGGTGACACACATACAACTCTTAAATTAATGAACCGATTTACTCGAAGCTTTGCAGGCTTATTTTACGGTTATAAAAATCTAAGCGCTATCGGGAACTTTCCTTTTTTTGGCTAGATTTTTTTTACACTTGCAAAACGAGCGATTTTTTGCCAAATATCGATGCTTCAACTCTGCACGCCGCCATTTTGTCTCAAAATAACTTTTCCAAAATCGGGCCCGATTTCATATATTATCTAAAAAAATATAACACCCAAACCTTTCAATACTTTTTATCACAAAAAATATTGAAATATCCGTAAGATGTACTCTTTCCAATAGACTAATGTTTAATAATAAAAGTTTATTAGTTTAGAAAAAATGTTAGAAAAAATTCCCAAAGAAGCATGTTGTTTTGACCGTTGTAGATAGGCCTCCCCCCCCCCCCCCCCAAGTATTCAAAAAATTGAATGCATTTCACAATTAAAGAAGAAAAAAAATTGTACTGTGACACTTTTATACTACATTATTCTATATTTGCAGAACAGTATTCTATTTTTCATTCTTTCCTCCTGTTTTCGTGTCTTTGGATTTCTCATTTTCCCAAGCTTACGTTCAGCGCGCTTTCTTACCAATAGGATCCTCAGAGGACGCGTGTTGCAGCCGTCTGACCAACTCGTGCGACCTCGTCATTATTGGATACGGTTATAATTGTCCCGGTATACTTAATGAACGTTCAAGCAAATTACACGGCATCGAAATACTCCGTGGTATTGTGCTCTAAATTGATATTAAGTCCAATGAGGGAGGGCTGCCGTTTCTGGATGAGCGTGTGCCATGTGGACGCTAAGGGAAACGCTCTACTTTCCGCGCAGCGTCTATAATTTACGAAGTGGTTTCGGGAGGGCGATTGAAAAATTATGTTGTTGCCGTTGACCACAGAAGAGACACAGGAGGCATCAAATATTGATCTTTCATGGTAGATGCTTCCACATATTTTCAAACAATTTTCAGGACCTCTAATGCCATTAGAATTTTACTCGACTTGTCCGAGACATATTTCAAAATAATAATCAACTATAAAGTCGCTGAGATGAGTGTAAAAAAAATTATTTAAAATTAGAATGTACTAAACAATTACTAGTTGAACTATGGTAAAAGTGTTAACTTTGCTTTGATAGCTTAATGAATATCGGCCAAAGCAAAATCGTCCGTATTGGCGAATTTAGTCTCCAAAAATGTATTATTTTGAATTGTATATCTGTAATTATGATAAAGATCGTTGGGTTCATAACGACCTTAATAAGTGTCATTAAAAAGGTCATTAAATTGAAAATTCTTGGCGATCGATTTAATGAAGCGATGGGGGAGGCTTTGAAGAAATTGTATCGAGCAATCTTATGAATGCTTCTTTCCATTAGCACGATACAGTTTCATTCATTAAGGTAAAATATTTCAAAGAATTTCTCCTTTCAAGTGATGCTACTGCAAGTCTCAACTATAAATTATAATTCACCTCAAAATATTACTAGTAGGCATAAATTCCCTTCAAACTTTCTTCGTTTACGCACTGCTTCAATACGAATTAAGCCTTAACTGGTATCATAGGGTCACTCATGACCCAAAACACGCAAAGTTCGCTGCAAAATTTTTATTTTCAAAGTCTCTAAACTGAATATCTAATTAATTTTATAATAATAGTTTAACTTTCTACGTTTCTATTATTTTATACATTACCTAAGAACAAAATATTCATAGAGGTTGATCTAGTGTCGACTTTACAAATTTCTGTGTTCTTTTTTATTTGGAGTCTGCCACAACCCGAGTACACCAATTAAGAATTAACTACAAATTCAGCATTTATTAAATCAATTCCTATAACATTATCCACCCGATTAGCCATCACAGAAATCCCCTCGTCTACGACTGCCACGACACAAGTCTACTTTTTCCCCTCTAAAAAACAACCCCTCGAGCCCTACAAATTAATATTTCAAGTCCCACGTATAGAATCCTCAAAATAACACGTTCATAATATTATACGCTTTGTCCCCAAAGATTCCTCGCAAAGTCTCCCTATCCATGGATCAGAAGGTAAGACGATCGCCTTCCTCGTCAAGATCACCCTCTCATCCCAAAGCGAGCCGATCAGGAGAGCACGTGTAGATACGCATGATAGCCGACGCGCGGATCATCGAGATATTTGCCAGGCATATGTACGTATCACGACACGGGAAATACATTTACACGCACGAGGAATGATAACTGCTATCGTTCCCTCGTCCCGACTCATCTCGCTAGTACTCTGCGATACGAACCCATCAGCCGATCCACGTGACGCTGGACGCGACGAGGGGTTCAGGGGATGCAGCAGGTGTTATAACGAGCCCACCTCCACACAACAGAAGCACGTTCACGTTGAGCAGCGATTTTCCTGTGTGTGAACATACAAACAGAGCCGACTCGGGCGCACACTCCGGGATCAATCTTGAAAGGGGCCGTGCGCGGACATGAATTTCGTGGATGCGCGACCAACATGCGACTTGGCGCGATCGAACCCGTTCCGAAGTTCGAGTAGCTTTCACCCTTAATTGGGAACCCTTTGCATCGTTCTTGCGATGTAAATAACGCCTCAGACGCGGGTACTCGAATTTTATAATTTATAAAGTATAACAATTTTTATTGCAATGCTTGAACTCGTTTAGTCGAGGCGCCTGCGAGGCGCGTTGCTTGTCTAAGGCAAGCCGAAAATTCAGAAAATTGCGTAGAAGTAATTATCGGAATATGGATTGGTAGTGGGGGTAACTTGAAAAGTAGGGATTTTTCGATAATTATTTCTATGGTTTTGTAGATGTAAAAAAAGTGCAACTTTTTGTTTAAACTCCTTTTCGATATCCCTTATCCTATTCGAGATATTCCACGAAAAAGAAAATTTTAAATTCTTCTCAAGGGGTGATTTCATCCCCCAAAACTGCACTATGGCACCAACAAAAATAGGTTTTGTGTTCAGCATAAACTACTCTACTTGTGCACAAAGTTATATTTTTTTTTTAATTTTTTGGGTTGCCCAATATTTCCTGTGAGCATTTCTGAGTAGTGTAAAGTTCAATACATGCTTCTATTTTGCATTTATTTTGAAATGGGTGTAGTTTTAAGCAGGATGTGTTAAAATTGTTTGATAAATTGAAATATACTGTTGCTTATAATAAATGAAACTAACAAGCCCTTTGCTATTTTGCAATCCTAGTTTCTGTTTTTCAGATATAAACAATTATGTTCTGGAGAAGCGGACTTCCGACGCGCGCTTTTTAAATCTCAAACGACTGAATGCGCGGCGTCACGTGTGCATGTACACACCTGTTAATAATAAGCGTTTCAACGCATTTTCAAAGCTTCGTGTTCAAGCGAAACCCACATACTTTTACTTTTAACATATTATGTACCCATATAAAATTTTCCCACTGTTGACCATGACGAAGAAATGTTTGATTTTATGTAATTTTACATTAAAAACACTTCTGCTGATGTACGAGTGAATTTTAAATCTTACGCGCGATGCATTGTTCAAATCTCGACTTTAATACCGACGTGACAGTTACAACTTGCGACCGAGCTGTAATTTAAACAGTGCACGCCGAAGGTTACACTCTTCCTAAAATTTTAACTGCTCATATTTCAACGACGACGCCTCGGATTGCATAATATTAAGAATGAGAAATATTCTGCAGTGTGTAAGATTCTGAGTAATAAATAATTATGATTGGAGCAATGTTACACGCGAGTTTCGGGAATTTAATATTAAGCTAATTTGGGGCATTGAGAACAAAAACGAACTAACCCACCTTTTTTGCCAAATTGGCTCTACCAATCATATAAAACAAAAAAAAAATTAATTTTTTTTAAATGTGGATTAGTCCATTTTTGCCGTCAATACCTCACTTCAGCTGCAATAATCTTACCCTCCTTTGATACCTATTACTAATAAAATACTCGTAGCAAAGAAAAGTCACTGTTCCAGTAACAAGAATTTCACAGCAATAATATATCCAATTTAATTTTAACCAGCAGAAAATTCACCGAAGTAGAACACGTACAAACCTGAGAAACTCAGCTAAAACCTTACTCCTCGAACAAAAAATAAATTAATAAAAGGGCGCACTTACCTCATATCCCACCTCACTGTAAAGTGTAAACCATCCATCCAGCGACTAAGGTACCAAAGTACCTCAAGTTATTCCACAAGCCCGAGGCACTAAAGTTACGAATTACATCATGTATTTGAACCAACCACACTTGAAACAAAACGTTCGTCTTACTACATACAGAACTATGCACATATAACTACCAAAAGGTCTTTATCAGAATTGCCTGAGGATACATCTATCCACAAAGAAGCTCAACACACGTAGGTTCACCTGTATACACCAGGACCCTCGCACGGAATCATATTAGAGTAAGAGCAAAGTACGATTGCCGCGGATATCTCTTGAATCGGCGGCCACACGAAATCCTTCCGTTCCTTCCCTTCTCCACTTTGAACTGTTCGCGTTCATGAACGATCGACGGGAGACCCATAAGCCGCCGATCGCCCGCTGGACAATCGGACACGTTACTGGCCACAATACCAGACGCTACTGTCTACATAGAAGGTCACTGTTTCCTGCTATTAGCCGGCAAACTCGATCAGAAAGTCAAGCGATGATGTACGCCAGTCATATAATAGGCCGATACACCAAGAACGACTACCAACGAGCCTTCGCGGACGTAAATCGCAAGGGAGCCCGCGAGCGGGCCCGCCGCCGCCGGCAGCAGGCCTTTGCATTTGCATGCAGCGTAACGCGGCGCTGTAGAAAGTGAAATGGTAATCACTTCGGTTATTCTTGATCGCGACACAGCCGACTTCCGACGATCCGCGCGCGGCCACGTCAATCATTGAGAAGAATCCCGGCTGTATTCCGAAGCTCGCCCGTCGGTTCTGCATAATGAATTCTCCAGCAACAGACGCCTCTGTGTACTGAAAGCGTGAACTTCGTAAATGAAGACATCAAAATGCAATGGGAAGGCAGAATGTACGGGGGTTTTGGAAAATCGAGATTCTAGTGTAGCGAGCGCGCCTTAATTGCCTGTGGAATAATCAGTGGCGGATTCAAGGAAAAAGGCCCAGGTGGAAAACATTCCAAGAGGCCCATTTTTACGGAGAAATGAAGAGGTAGTTTAATAAAAACGGGTTAAATGTAATAGTACAGAAAAAAGTGTCTGGATAAAATCATAATTTTTTTTTTAAGATGGGGCCCTAGCTAAGGCCCCTGAGTTGGCAGGGACCCAGGCGGCATTTGCTCATCGGCTGCCCGTTAAATCCGCCACTGGGAATAATCGATGGAAATGAATGAAAGTGTAGGATTAGCTTTTTTTTTAATTACTGCAAACTGTTTGTAATGATTTAAGCTGAATTAGCAATAGAGTAATACATGGAGAGTTCAAAGCCAACGAGATTAAAACCGAGGTTTACACTGTTTGTCCTCTGAATAATTTTGCCTACTCGGTAATTCCGCGGTCAATACAAGTACCGCCATTCATTGCGTACGTATGAAAGTAGAGAATTAATTTATTTATCAACTGAAAGTTTTAACATTAAATAAATTTTTGAATTGCGTAACTCATTTTCAGGGAAAGATGGACTTACACCGATTGGCTTCTGAACCCTCCGTATAATTGTAAAATTTGGTTATCTATTTTACGATTATGGAGCGTATAGGATTAAGCACATTGTAAATAAAGTTTCAGTATAATTAATCTTTCATGGTATGGAAAGTAAATATTTATTGCTTAAGCTTAAACAAAGACATGCGGTATTGGTTTGAGGGTTCGAATGATATTACACCCCCAATTAAAAAGAAACTTATTTATTCGAATTACAATTGGAATAACAATTATACTATTTCGCGGCTGAAAACGTACGCTATTATAAATCTTCGCATTTGCACCATTTTTAATCACTGATGTACCAACTTACATACATACATTTAGGAACGTCTTCGTTATTCGATGTGAATTGTTCGCAGATGGCTATGCAATTCTGGCTTTAATCCTTCTTCCCTTGAACGGACGCCTTCGCTTTCGACTTCGATGGGAATATTACAAACAACGACAGTTGCATTACAGAAAGGGTAAAACCTACCACGTTCTGGAACTGTGGAAACACAATGGTTAGCGTAATACTAATAATTGTATATTTTTCAGATTTGAATAAATGATAATCGAATATCGCTACTTACTATCACAAACACGTTATTAATTATAAGACCGTACAACAACCATTGAAAAGAGACAATGGTGCCCATGAATATGAGCGGAAACGGAAGGATGTCCGTATTTTTCGTCTTTATAATCTCTCCCTGATGAACAAAAAAACAAAGAAACGTGAAATTATGTGCCATCAGTGTTGCCAAATCTCACGAACTCGGTGTATACCGAAAATTTGATAGATAATAAAAATATTTAGCAGCAACTGATTTTTAACAATCGGGGAACTAGTTGCGAGATTTCTCTGTTATGCAATTCAAGATAAATTAATTTTCGGCAGCGAATGTCTTCAAACGCTAAGAAAAGGTAACCGAATTTCTTATCAGTGTTTCGAATAGTAGTGGGCCCTTTTATGACGCATGCCGTGCCGCATATCTACAATTATATAAGTCAAGTAGTGTCAAATTCTCTAAATTGAAAGGAGGGCAAAAGTTTGATAATTCTTCCAGTGAATTAACAGCTGAAAATTGGTCACGGTAGATATAGTACCTAAATGGTCAATGATAAACGCAGAACGTCTCGGGCGACGATAAATCAACGCAATAAGCAACAGACCGTAAAGCTGATTTGGCTATCATATACAGTTCAGTGTTACATCTTCCAGACGGAGAATCTCACGTAACCCACATTTTAAGTTCTTCTCAATAAACAGTGTCATAATCGCGAAATATGATCCATGGGTAATAAATTTTAATAAAGAAAATTTCAAACTTTGTGATTCAGCATGACCTACGAGTTGTTAGAATTTCTTACCGCAACGTAAGAGGTTTGAGCGACGATCGTAAAATTTCTCGTCGGTTCTTACAGAAAATAGAGGAACTAACGTCGAAAGAACATTGCCCCTCTAAACTATTTCAATTAAAGTCACTTCAATTATGGTTATCATACATATAAAGAGAAAGTATTAAAAATATAAACGCAAGAACTTAAATACAAGGGCCAAATATGTAGTACTGTGTTACTAATTTCCCAATATGGCTGCCACCTTTCCGATTTTCATCCATAATTACTCTTTTACTTCCCGTTTCCGGTTCACCGTACTAACCATTTAGTCCGGTTCGAACGCAATTCTATTTCGCCTTGAAACGATGGCACTACTCAATGACAATAAATAAATTAATAGTATATGCATAAATTAAGGGTATCATTGCCTTCCTGAATGTATTTGCCGTTAGCTCCCCTACTTCCCACTTTTAATCACTAAGGAGACGTGTATAGAATTATCAAAATGTGTACTTACGAGATGAACGAGAGGGGACGCTATTAATAGCAACAATAGTACGGTCACAACTATGCCAAATCTGAATTCAATCTTCTCGGAATTTTCCACTTGGGCATACGTGAGGAAGACCATTACGAAAGCCGCTACCTTGCCTATTAAAGCAAGCGTATCCTTCTAGAAATGCGTAATACTTGAAGTAGAACAATCCTTTATTCAGGCACACCGATACTATTACAAATATTTCCGAAGTTACTTCGCAGGAAAGGAACTTCGAATTTTACGTAATTACGGTACGTACAGGATTCCCGGAACTATCGATTACATCCGATTTTCCTGTGACTCATTCGCGTATAATTATGCCCCATTGTAAATAAATAGAGATACGTTCAAATTTCTATGAATAGAATGCGTAACTAAACAAATGAGGCAGTGAGAACAAAAACGGACTAACCCACATTTTTTTTCCAAATTGAATTAATAGTAATAATGTACTCCAATTGGCTCTACTCATCATATAAACTAGGAAAAAAAAATTTTCAATGTGGGTTAGTTTTTCCTCTCACTTCCGCAAATCAAAATAATACGAAAATAAAATAATTTGATAAATTGATCTGTTTACTATATTAGTATCGATTTCTAATGCAGATATAATGCAATTTATGTTGGTCATAATTAGTTGGACACATTATTTCTGTACATTGTATATCTACTCGTTAAATGTTTCTCCTAAATCATTTTTTAAACTTCCCATAACCCCTCCATTATGTAACGAGGCATAATTTCTATTATACTGCGCTTACAAAGTCAAAATGATGAGGGGCAAGCGACGAAGGAAAACAGAGTAAAGTATCAAGGAGAAATGCCATGCATGTTATCTTATAAATAAAGGCTCGTACCGTATCGTGTGAGTAATAATAATATACAGCCATGTATGCTGTATTTGTGAGTGCTCCAAAAACGTTAATATTAATCATTGCCGGATCCCCCAAAATCCATGCATACTGAAGCATCAAAATACACCTATAAAAAAAAAATCTCTATTCACTATGACCTTTGTGCCTACTTTTCAGTCTATGAACATTTCAACGCTTGTAAACAAAAGTGTGCGTAAGGCATAATTTTCCTCCAAAGAGAAACGACTATTATCGTTTACAGATAACCTTAATGTCCGAAGGTAATACAGTTTACAGTATATCTTGAATAACATAGTATCTTTTTACATATTAACACTTTACACTCACATTCCTATACCACCCAGAAAAGGCATCGGGTCGAAACCTTTTGATGAACCTTTTCGATAAATGTCCTTGCATATTAATCTATAAATAAATCATAAATAAGTATTATTTCTTGTTACTTTGCAGTACCTCTAACGATAAGAGCAAAGTGTTAAACGCTGAATTTATACGCATAGTAGCCTGCATTTCTCGACTCGCAAAATAGAAATTAAATACTTTAAAATTAAACTCGCGCATGGAGTATAAAGGATAATGAACATAATTTGTACTACGTCTTAGTGAATGACTTAACAGACATAAATATTCATAAGTCATTCTACCTTAGTAATTTGTTCAGGGACTGCTATGTAACCATTGTGCAATGCTTCGCATTTTAAGGTAAAATCATGCAAGAACAACCACGAATTGTGTTATCACAAGGGCATTATTTCTCGTTAATAAATGGTCAGGTAGTTTAAATATGTGATAAAGTCAATCAACAGATTAATATAAGGAAATGCTATGTTTATTGAATTCATTTATTTAAAAGTTTGGTTTATAAAAGTCAACATAACACAGTGAAATTTTGTAAGAGAAAATATAAAACTCTGTATGTTTAAAAACGCTTAAGATTACTGCAATTGTTTCTTAATACAAGTATATACTTCAAGGCAACCTAATTTACACATTTCAATATGCCACGGACAATTTGAATATCTGAAAGGACAATTACATAATTCCACCGAATAACTATAAAAGTTTTAATAAAATCTTTGCCATTATTATTATCTTATAAAAGTTTATCACTAATCGCATCTATTCCATAAAATCATTCGTAGTTTTACGCGCAAATTGCAGTAATCGATGAATTTACCGCAACATATCGTATATTTAAAAATGAATCGATTAGAATTTATCGAACGTCTCGCAGTCGCAACGTCGACAGATAAATCCCTGAACTGTGTGCAAAACTGAGCGTAGATCTGCATTAAACAGGCATTTCTGCATGCGTTTTCGCATTACGTGCAGAGGAGGAGCCGTATTCCTTTCAATTGGCAATTAAGCGTTGCACTTCCTCGACATAGATATCGCGGACAGATTAAGAGAGAAAGGATGTTATCCTTCACATTGCGCTCAACTCACGTTCCAGCCAACATTTGTCCCATAGTGCAAATCGTGGCGCATGTCGCCACCGCTTCTCTGTAATCCTCCAAACCCATTGTTACTTTGACAGCCGTCCTCCTCAACGCTCGTGCGATTACTACGAATCACTTCATCACTACGAAAACGTTCGGACGATCCCCCGGCATAAACGCGGAGATTAGGAAAAAAAGATAATGAACGGGAGGTATATAGCTATTTTATCCCCATTCGCGTTGCTAGTGTGTCGCCCCGGTGTGACGCAAAAGCACACTTATGCGCTTATCAGCGACGGGTTCCAATTAATTTCTGCGCCTCATCGACAAACATCGAACTTCCAACTGCCAAGGGCAAGGTGTAACGTGGACGACGCGTTGTAAAAAATAGGATAAGAGGAGATTTCTGTTCTTAGACGATAAAAGTGACGCAACGAAGTTTTATCGACTTCTTAGCGTGTCTTTAAAAAAATCCTCGAAAATACTTAAAACAATTTATAACATGAAATTGTTATCACATGGTTTAACAGATATGAAATTATTTACATATCTGTAACATTTAACGTGACGAAATAGTATTCAGATCATGGTTAATTAAATAAGTTTCATGTTAGGAGCATGTCGTTATGGCATGTATATGTATATACTTAGATAGGAAAATGCATGTGTCGATTACGTTGACTAGCGCTATCTAGTGAGTTAGCGAATGATTTGGATTCTTCGCGCCAATTTTGGATGTTATTCTCTCTCTCTTTTTCTTTCTCTCTCATAATTAAGATCATTATCAGGGATAGAAATATCGGTTTTCGTAGCGTTTCTCAGGAGGCACGTGTAGGGTAAAGGACCCAATTACTGGCTCCCAAGCCAATTACTGTCACCTTAAGCTATTTTACTTACACATTTATTTATTCGTTACTTTAAGTAAAATAGCTTAAGGTGGCAGTAATTGGCTTGGGAGCCAGTAATTGGGTCTTTTAGGGCGGTATTCATAAACGTGTCTTAAGATTAAGCAAATGCTTAAGCATGCGGCATCCTCTACTAACCTAGTAGCATAGTAAAGGATGCCGAATGCTTAAGCATTTGCTTAATCTTAAGACACGTTTATGAATACCGCCCTTACTCTAGTATTATGAAGTAAATACGTTCAGCGGTGTGTGTACAAATTTCTTCCATAAATAAAACTATCATTTTACCAACGACCATACTGCGTCGGTCAAAACACCAGTTCCCGTCTGATCACTGCAGTTAAGCGACACTAGGCGCGGTTAGTACTTGGATGGGTGACCGCTTGGGAATACCGCGTGTTGTTGGTATTTTTTTTCCTCACCGCCCAATTTGCTTGGGAATACCGCGTTATTTTTTTTCTTACCGCTCCAATTATATACTCTTTATATCAATGAAAATGACGTTTGTTGCGTCCTAGACCTGCGACATATGATTTACGGTATATACAGTACTGTCTCTCTAAGTAGTATTTACGTGCACGTTACTAGAAAACTCTGTATTTGAAAAAGATTTACAAAATCACATGATCATCTTCAAAGCAGTTCCTTTCGGAGTCTATACAGCTCCCACTTTTTCTAGCAGTGTTGAAAGTCGTTTAGTGTTATCACCTTCAACGGCTCCGTCACCATAGATAATTATTTATTATCTCTGTGGATGTTGTTCACATTACCATAATGATGGTCTTTCAGCTTCAATTTCAGTTTAGAAAAAAGAGTTGGCTGTGTCCGGCCAAACATTGCCGGACAATGACCCCCGTCACTTTGCATTATCGGTCACCGAATTTTCGTCTAGGAAGGGCATTCCAGTAGTTCCACAGCCTCCTGTTCACCAGATCTGAGTCGTCTTTGATGATGACATTTACAATCTTAGCTGCTCATTAAATAAAGATAGGTATTTTGGCCGTTAGTAGCGAAAATAATAGTCTCTTTGCCGTGAAAACACCGAGGATTGGTAGACGTGCGTTTACAAAGAATAATAAAGATCAGGGAAACTAATACATACTAGCATCCACTATACGGCTGTAATATCAAAAGATTAAATATAGGGCAATATTTTGTATCGATAATCATCGTCAATTAAAACAGTTGTTCATTATTCTTAACAATCTTATTCCGTATGTTTGTACTCTTATCCTATATCTACACATAAAAAATTATAATTTAAAATAAAAGTAACTCTCACTTCATATTCATAGTAAAAAGGAATATTGTACCCTTCTCGAAGTTATAAAAATATACACACATCATTCGTCGAGCAGAATCGAAAATATCTTGGAAAACTTACGGGCAGAATTCAATTATTGTACATGGAGGTTCTTCAACAAATTAATCCTGCGTGTACAAGGACGCAGCAAAGACAATGTCCCGCTTGATAGCAGTGGACGCTTCTTCCATCTTCTCCTTTAAAACGGGATCACCTATAGTCACCGCTGCGTTTTTAACATCTCTTAACGTTTCGCTCAATTGCTGAATACATCGCACTATAATCCCCTCTTGCACGTCCGTTTTCTTCATAATATCTGCAAACGATTTTGCCTCCGCCCAATCGTAAACTACTTCCACTAAACCGAAGTTCAGTGACTGCAGTGTCGACAATTGATAATGTTGTTCTAAACCTTCTAATTGGGCATGTATTTCCTGCACTACTTCGCACCCCTGAAACATACAAGCGTTTAAATACCTTGCACAAAAGTAAATTCTAAATGTATGCGAAACTGATATACCTTTTTCAAATCTGGCGAAAGGTTTGGCTCGACATCTGTTCGTTGCTGGAATATTAAAGCGGACAGCAATGCTGCTATTTCTGCCGGCTGAAGTACGGTCAATACATTCTTTAAAATAAGTTCGGTGATCAGCAGTTCGTTGCTTCCCATTTGTAACGCGACACGTCCTTTCAATGCAACTGAAATATATTAATTAAAAGTATCGCGTGTTATTTATTCATCCTCGCTAATGGCCCTTACTGAAATACAGCACCAACCTCTTTCGTCGTGCTCTATATATCCCAACTCTTTGAGAAGTGCAACAGCATTCGTGTACTCGGGATAAAGACTCAGCGCTTCATCGCTCATTTTAAGCTGAAGCATCTGCTTCTTATTCTCCAATTCGTTTCGCTCGAACACGACTTCAAATTGTTCCTCGAAGTTCGAGATTTCCATGAATTTCATGTCGTACACAGCCTTCTTCAAGTCCAGCAAACGCTGCACGTTCATGTCGAGGTCATAGCTCAGTTTCATCTCTGTGTATGGTTGTAAAACGGCAGGATCGCGGTTAGCATTCAGAGATAACGTCATCAATTCTTGTATAGCGATTTGGTAAGTTTGGCCGGGTGGCTCGTCCCTGCAAAGTACATAGTTTTCGATCAAATGCTATGTACAGTATAAAGTGACGAGTAGCCAAATCTAAATTAATTTCTTTCACCTGAATCTTGGTATTTGTCTCTTCTCCCAATTAGCCAGCACCAGATTGGGATCCACTTTAATCTGACAATTAGTGATCTCCGTTATGTTCCATGCGTTTATACTCAACACTTCATCGGACGGAACTCCGATTGGTACAAATATCTCCTTCTTCGTTAAAGCGATGATGTCGTACCACTTTTCCGATTTCTTAGGCTTAGATGCTTCGGATGGTTTGCCCTCGACGGGCTTCGATGTTTCAGAGTTTTTAAGGATCAGCACCCTGTATTGCCTGCAACCTTTGTTTTGAACGGAGCCCAAGAGTAAAGCCAATTTGTTATAATGAGTTTCGTACGATATAAGTAGAACTCTGCCGGGTGCCATATTTTTCACCGCTTTCTTCTCTGACTCGTAAAAGTATGGCTTTAAATACTTAGCATACTCTATGTAGTCGTTAGCTGCCCAATAGAAACTGGAGAACTTCTTGTGTATGTCGGTTAGAGGTGGTGATTTGGACAGTTGGCCCTCCACTTTTTGCAATTCAAGCTTGTAACTGCTTTGCTTCAAGGCTACCGACGACTCTTTGAACGATCTGCGCATCATAGCTTCCACAGTTACCGACTCGTTTACTCGCCTCAGATTTAACACCATGGAATACGTTACTTTGAATTTAGATTCCAAGTTCTGAGCTTGGCCGCACATCATTGCTTTCAGCTCGTTGAAATGTGGCACGGCCGTTCGACACATGATCAGGACCATGCCTGCCGTATCGTGGCCTCTGCGACCGGCACGTCCGGCCATTTGTATGTACTCGGTAGGATGAAGTATGCGAAAATTCGTACCGTCGTACTTTTTAATCGAATCGAAAACTACAGTACGCGTTGGCATATTTACACCCATCGCAAACGTTTCCGTTGCGAACAGTAACTGCAAGATACACAGGATTTATAAACGCTCGAGTATTATCACGTTACTTGAAACACTGACCTTCACCACCCCACTTTGGAAAAGCATTTCCACGATTTCTTTCAAAATGGGTAATATACCGCTGTGATGAATGCCGATGCCGTTCTGTAATAACTCTTGCATCATCAGCACTTGAGGCAACTGCCTGTCGGTGCCCTTTAAGTGCTTGATGTTGTTCTGGAAAAATACTCTAATACTGTGCTTCTCAGTCTCAGTTGTGAGTTCAACGTTTCTCAATACAACGGCGCTATTGTCGCAACGTTTACGCGACAACATGAACACAACTACCGGCAGCATATTCTGAAACAAGGAAATTGGAACAATAGTACGTATGTAGGTGTAAGTAATTACAAATCATTAAATATGAGTGATTGAATTTTACATTGCGCTTAAGGTGACTTATGAAAGCGCTCCACAACACCTGCTCCTGTTTAGGGCTCATGTGCTGTGACACTGGTTTTCTCCTAACGTCTTTGAGATTCTTAGCACTATCCCTTTTTTGCTCTTTCGTACTCGTTGCTTTGTACCAGCTGAAATAACGTTTGTGTATTACGCATGAAAAATGTCTGTACCAGAAGCGCATTTGTGCAATTACGTATCAAAGATATCTTGTCATACCCATCTTGGAGAAATTGGCCACTTTTGTCGAGCACCAGAAATTTATCATCCCTGGTTTTACCATCGGTTCCAGTATACAAATAATGTTGGAGTGGCACAGGCCTCTGCAAAGTGCTTATTACGTACATTTTCTTTTTCTTAGTACGACCAACCCAGTCTGCGAATATCAACGGATTCGGCACAGTCGCGGACAACATTACAATGTTAACTGTTTGTGGTAAAAGGATGACGCTCTCTTCCCAAACATGACCGCGCTAAAACGAAGCATCGAGCAACGGAAGAAATCATTGCTGCTCTTGTAATAAAAAATTAGCAGAAACGAGCTGATCAAAGACTTGCTCACATCGTCATTATTGATGTAATGCACCTCGTCGAATATAACAAACTCCAAGTCTCGTAAGATCTCCGATGCACAGTAAAGCATAGCCTGTAAAATTTCGGTGGTCATGATGAGACACGAAGCGTTCGAGTTGATCTGTAAATCCCCTGTTAGCAATCCAACGCTATCAAACTTTCTTTTGAAGTCCCGATATTTCTGATTCGAGAGGGCTTTTATAGGAGACGTATAAATTACCCTGAAACATTTCCAGTCGCTGTAATTAATATCAAAACTGGCTGGCATAATTATCAGACCTTACCTCGTCATATGCTTTTGACTCAGAGCAATCGCGTATTCCGCTACTGTCGTTTTTCCTGCTGACGTATGAGCAGCAACAAACACGTTGCAGTTCTCCTCCAGTTTCAGGATTGCTTGTTTCTGGAAAGTATCCAATTCGTAAGGGAAGTTCATTGCAAGCTCCGGAACGCGTTTCTCAAAATCAGTCATTGGAACGGACACATCCAACTGCTCCGCCCACTCTGATTTAGCAGCCTCCGTGCGTTTCTCTGAGATTTTCAAAACAGGGATCTCTTCTAATAATGGAGCAATCTCATCGAACAATGAATCCTGGGGACTGGAGGAAACCTCTTTAATCTCCTCCTTTGTTTCCTTCTTCGTTGTCCACAAGTCAAGTACGTTTCGCTCTTCATTCACAATAGCCATTAAATTAATCTTCTCCGCTATACTTTCAATTTCATTTCTCTCGGCTTCCAATTGCTGTTCCTCCTCTGTATCCTCTTTCGGCGTGCAATTGTCGCTTTTAAATTCTACGCCAGCGCTGAATCCTTTCGCCAGGGTCCTTAAATTATTTTCAAAGTCAATGTCCTCCAACGACGGATCTTCTAACATTTCAGGCTCGTCGAATCCACCCGGCCAGAATGGAATATTACTGACGTTTCCTATTCAAAATTTCCACAGTTCCTTAGCTTATCGTATATTAACTTGACTGCTTATAAAATGCAGACACAATGCGATTTATAATACCTCTAATATTATCAGAACTGGGTCCTGGTGCACGAGTCATAGACATTGAATTCCGAGCAGTTTCTCCAGTCGTCTTTAGGGGAACCTCGCGCATTTCTCCCAGCTCTCCAGTAATGGGATCTCGGTCGAATGTTAACGTAGTGCCAAGTGGTGCCAAGTCGACGTCCAAAAGGGACAGAACATCGGGTTTCCTTGGCCAGTAACATTGAGCATGATCGAGCTGATGTATTGGAAGCTTATCAACGCACTGGATATATTCTTTTAATTCAGTTTTTACATCAGGCCAAATGGGTGGAAAGTCGAGTGAGAACTATGGAGAATGTTCCAATTATGTTTAGAATATGTTACAAAGGGAATTAAATAAACACTTTGCTAAATACTCTCTTGAGAAAGGCTTACCTCTATTTTCTTATTCTCTTTCTGATCCATTCTGTTAAAGTATTCTACTTTCGTGTCATAAATAGTGTATTATTTTCTCCGTATCTTTTCAAACTGTATAAAAGGATAAAGGTGTCAGTAGTACATATACATGTAACAAATCTTAATAAATACTGGACATTAGTATAAAACTAATGAATATTCTGCACAGAATAATATTATTTATATAAAATATGTGTGCTCCACTATTTATATTTCAGTCGAAATGTAACTTAGACTTTATCAAATTTTCACGTTCATGGAAAGATCTTGGATGTAGTATTAATATTCACAAATCAAGAAATAAAATTTTATTGTTTTCAGCTATATATACTATGTAATTGCGTAAGTTATAACGGAGGTTATGTTTACAAACATTTTAATCATGGTGCCAACCATGGACATAGAAATATAGGGACGGAGGAGTTGTGAGTTTTTACTTTTTGGTGAGGGAAGTGATAACTGCTAGTGATCCTCTAGAACCTTTAGGGTGTATTTTCTTTTTAACCTCCAATTCCTTACATTTTGCGCTATTTTATATCTTGCAGGGTTAGTGCTATCCCTTTTTTGCTTTTTCGTACTCGTTGATGTATTAGTCGTATTTGTCGTCCAATATATGTATTGTTTCAAACAATCCAAATACGTATATGAGAATAAAATCACCAGATTGCCTGTGCATCCAATATTTAGCATCTGAGAAATTATCTAGCTTTTCAGCAACATAAGAAAGATCTGCATTCATTAAGACTTGTTCCCCAAATGGCTCATACCATTCCTTAATCTGAAAGCGCTTTACAGCATGATCTGGGTCACTTTTTGGAACTGAATTTATAAACTTTTTTTCATTTTCTTCCACGACTATCTTACCTCCACCAAGTTAATAGTAGCATCATTTTTTGTGAAAGCATATATTAGCCAGAATTGCAAGATTTTTAATGAAGAAAGAGTAGGGTTAAGGAAGGCTATAAAAAATTAATTAAAAAGAATGTTTAAGGCTTACGATGCTAGGGGTAATATTGGCCTCAAGTTGTATTGTTTCTATAAATTTGCCTTAAGTCTTCTTCGTTATTCTTAAATAAATTAATATTAATTTATTATTATATATTATTAACAATCTAAACAATTCAACCATTTCCAGTGCTAAAAACCAATGGCTGTGAGAAGAGTTTATTTTGGGATGAGTTGGTCTACTGTAAGGTTATTTATATTTCCTTATTTTCTCTTCCCCTATCCCACTAATATTATGTTGTTGAAGTGATGTATCATCTATAAAAGTAGAAGGAGCTTTTCTAACTTTTTGATATAGTATATTAATTATCTCATTCGATGGGTTGTTTTTAATAAGACTGTTTAAATGATTTGTTTTGTTTCCTGCTTTATCAAAACAAAGACCATGCAATTTTTCAAAAATATGACAAACATTAGTACCTGCTCCATATAATATTTTAGATAAATGTTTCGGCTCGAAAAGTTTTTTTTCAGTTAAGAAGTGATTTAAATAATTTTCTTTATTAAAACAAGATTCATGAAAATTTCTTAAAATAGAAGAGGCATTATTTCCTGCCATGGATAATATACCAGATAAATCACTTGAACTAAAATTTGCATTATAGAAATCATCTAAATATTTTGTCCTTTTTCCTTCATTATTAAAACAAACATCATGAAAATCTTTTAAAGCAGAACAAGCATTTCCTTCTGCTCCATGTAATATATTACACAAATTACTCAGCGTAAAACCTTTATCATCTAAGAAATGATTAAGATACTTCTTTGTTTCTCCTTTAAAACAAAAATCATGCAATCTTTCTAAACCACCTGCTGTTCCGCTCAATATACTGCATAAATCACCTGGCTTAAAACCTATATTATAGAAATCATCTAAAAGTTTTGTTTTCTTTCCTTCATTATTAAAACAAACACTATAGAACCTTTTTAAAATAGAAGAAGCACGAATTCCTCCTCTACATAATATGGAGGATAAGTTACTTGGTTTAAAGCCTATATTATAGAAATCATCTAAAAGTTTTGTTTTCTTTCCTTCATTATTAAAACAAACATTATGGAATTCTTCAAAAGCATCTACAGCTTTAGCTCCCGCTCCACTTAAAATACCGGATAAGTTATGCATGGTAAAACTCTTCTCCCCACCTTTTCCTTTAATAAAATGCTTTAAATGTCGTTTTTTCTTTCCTTGTTTATCAAAAAAAGCATTATATAGATCTTTAAAAGCCTTAGGAGCGTTGACTCCTGCTCCACTTAAAATACTGGACATATTAGATAGGTTTATTCCTTCTTTCTCCAGAGTTTTTAAATATTTTGTTTTCTTTCCTTCTTCATCAAACCACAGGTTATATAAGTCTTTAAAGGCTTTTGCAGCATTAGACCCCACACCATGTAAAATACTTGATACATTAGCAATGTTTACTCCTTCTTTTTCTAGAGCTTTTAAGTATTGTGTTTTATTTCCTTGTTCATCAAACCAAATGCCATACAAGTTTTTGAAAGCTTTAGGAGCATTAGACCCTGCTTTACTTAAAATACTGGACATATTAGATAGGTTTATTCCTTCTTTCTCCAGAGTTTTTAAATATTTTGTTTTCTTTCCTTCTTCATCAAACCACAGGTTATATAAGTCTTTAAAGGCTTTTGCAGCATTAGACCCTGCTCCACTTAAAATACTAGATATATTAGCAAGATTTATTTCTTCTTTTTCTAAATTTTTCAAATACTGTGTTCTATTTGCTTGCTCATCGAACAACAAGTCATACAAGTCTTTAAAAGCTTTTGCAGCATTAGACCCCGCCCCATGTAGAATATCTGATACGCTGGCAAGGCTTATCCCTTCTTTTTCTAAAGTTTTTAAACATTGTGTTCTATTTCCTTGTTCATCAAACCACAGTTCATATAAATCTTTAAAAGCTTTTGCAGCATTTGATCCTGCCCTGTGTAGGATACTGGATATATTAGGTAAATTTATCCCTTTTTCTTCTAGAGTTCTTAAATGTTGTGTTCTATTCCCTCGTTCATCAAACCACAGGTTATACAAGCCTTTAAAAGTCTTCGTGGCATTTGATCCTGCTCCACCTAAAATACTGGATACATTGTTTAGATTTATCCCTTGTTTTTCCAAAGTTTTTAAATATTGTGTTTTATTTCCTCGCTCATCAAACCACAGGTTATACAAGTCTTTAAAAGCTTTTGCAGCATTAGTCTTTGCTCTGCTCAAAATACCGGACACATTAGTTAGATTTATAACTTCTTTTTCTAAAGTTTTTAAATATCGTGTTTTATTTCCTTGTTCATCAAACCATAGGTCATACAAGTCTTTAAAAGCTTTTACAGCATTTGATCCCGCTCCATTCAAAATACTGGACATATTAGGTAGGTTTATTCCTTCTTTCTCCAGAGTTTTTAAATATTGCGTCTTATTTCCTTGTTCATCAAACCATAGGTCATACAAGTCTTTAAAAGCTTTTGCAGCATTTGATCCTGCTTTACTTAAGATACTAGACATATTAGGTAAATTTATCCCTTTTTCTTCTAGAGTTTTTAAATATTGTGTTTTATTTCCTTGTTCATCAAACCAGAGTTCATATAAACCTTTAAAAGCTTTTGCAGCATTTGATCCTGCTCCACTTAAGATACTGGACATATTAGATAAATTTATCCCTTGTTTTTCCAAAGTTTTTAAATATTGTGTTTTATTTCCTTGTTCATCAAGCCACAGGTCATACAGATCTTTAAAGGCTTTGTAGGCATTAGTATTTGCTTTATCCAAAATACTAGACATACTTGCTGGCTTTATTCCTTTTCCTTTCAGAATTTTTAGTCTTTCTTCCTTAATTAAAAAATCTAAGAACTGATTAAATGCGGGTGTTCCTTCTTTACCAACTACATTTTTAGCAAATTGAATTTCCTCATTATTGATAATACTTATATCGATGCGTGGCCTTTTTGAGGCCATATTATCTTTATCTATAGTGGAACGCCTCTGTTTGCTAGAACTAGGAGCAGCTTCAGGACTTTCCTTGGCTGAACTCCTTGAATCACTACTAAAAGCTTTTGCAGCATTTGATCCTGCTCCACTTAAGATACTGGACATGTTAGATAAATTTACATGCAGGTTATGGCGTTCCACAGACGGTTTTTTTTCAAACAATATGATTTTATACATAAAATACATGACGTAGTAAAATTAAGCTATTTAGTACGTCTTATTCTACGCGTAGAAAATTCACTTTTCTACCTGTCTTTACAGGTAGAGGAAATCTTTATATACATTCAAATTTTATAACACTCATTATTTAACAGACGAATGTACATATGTACGAATGTACATATTTCAATAGTTTCTAGGGCGGGGCCATTCCGCGTTCTGGGGCGGCCAATCCGCATTTTGAGGGGACCGGGCCCTCGCCTAAAGAACAGTTGAGGACAGTGCATAAGCTAGACTTATGGACGCAGGGGTTGCAGCGAAAGACATCGAAGGGGAATCGATCTCTTCCAGCCGCCATATGAAGGTGTTGCGAGTCCCGTTGGTTTCGTGACCATGGGCCTTTATTTTGTGGTTTTGAACAATATGTCAAAAGTCCCCATCGATCCGACATCCACTACAAATTTTACAGAGGGTTGAAGGTGAAAAAGCTGCTACTCGCGAATATCTCGTTATCTAACAATTTTTTAGCTATTATAGCTTAGGAAATTTTTTACAAAAAAGGTTGTATGAGTTTTTTCGTAAAAGTAACTATTATTTATGTATGACGACTTACAAAGCTTCAACCCTCATACTTTTGACAAGGGAAGATCCCGAATCCGGAAATTTAAAGAATTATTTAACTTTGTGGATATATAGGGGATGTATAAGGACGTAAAACAGGAATTAGAAAAAAACAAGTATATTATTCAACAGTATGTTAAAATACATTACATTTCCCAAAAAAATAATACTTCGAATAGTACTTAATAATAATAAAATCGTGTTACTATAGAGCCTCCATAATAACATTTCAGAGATGTATTTATTTATTTAAAAGTATTAAAATGTATAATGAAATTTATATTAAATCTTCATAAGTTAGATAACTAAGTATTTTCTCAGTACAGTCACGTGGTAACCAAGGCAAATTTTTACTAAAGAGAAAACCAAAAATGTTATCACCTTTTTCCACAAACTCTTTCTCCCTTTCCCCCTTTCTGAAATTCACTTTTATCATACTAGCATATATTGGAAATTTTGTTTTATAATTATCTGATCTGAAGACCTCTACTACACTTTCATTTGTTACATATATTGCTACTTGACGTACACTTCTTGTCAAAATATCATAAAATGTAATATTATCATTAATAACCTCGCTCTTCATGCTTGCTATTTCTTTTTCACATTCATTCTGAAAATCACTTAGTTCTTCATCATTGCTGCCAAATGTGGGTGAAGAAATTGATAGTCTATCCTTGTTAACTACATATAAATTTGCAGCTTTTATCATAACTATGTGACGTTTAATAATCTTAACAACGTTTTGATCACTATAATTACTATACAAACAATTATTAAGAAATGGTTCATCGTTATGTATAAGAAAATCAAGTGCCGTGTAATTTTTTGTACTTGTAATAGTGACATCAGCACCGTGTTCTAGGAGAGCCGCAACAATTACTTTGATACATTTCTTAACAGCAATGTGAAGGGCTGTTTGACCATATTTATTTCTAGAATTAATGTTGGCACCAAATTTTAAGAGCAACTCGATAATATCTAGGTGACCACTTCTAGCAGCAATGTGCAGTGGTGTATAACCTTCATCATTTTTAGACTTATACACAGCATTAACATTAGCTCCATATTTTAGAAGGTGTTCAATAGTTTTTAACTGTCTCATCCATATAGCAAGATGAAGAGCAGTTGCGCCATCTTTTGTTTCAGCATTTACATTAGCACCTTTACTTAAAAGCAATTTAGTAATTTCTTCGCCACCATATCCAATAGAACGGTGCAGTGGTGTATAACCTTCCTCAGTTCTAGAGTTGTATACAGCATTAACATTAGCTCCATAATTTATAAGCTGTTTAACAATTTGTAAATCCTTTTTTTCTACTGCGATATGAAGAGAAGTTACACCATTTTTTGCTTCAGCATTTACATTAGCATGTTTGATTAACAGCAATTGAAGAATTTCTTTGTTGCCATTTCTGGCAGCAAGGTGCAGTGGTGTATTTTCCTGATTGTCACAGGCATTAACATAAGCTCCGTATGTTAAAAGATGTTCAACAATTCGTGAATACCCTTTCTTTATTGCCAAATGAAGAGCGGTTTCACCATCTGTATTTTCAGCATTTACATTAGCTCCTTTGCTTAAAAGAAGGTCTATAATTTCTTCGCTTTGAATGTCGGCAGCAATGTGCATCGGAATTACACTGCATCTGCTAGTTGGTTCAACTCTCGCGCCCCGATTTAAAAGTATGTGAATAACTTCCATTTCCTTGAATATGAGTGCAAAGTGAAATGGAGTATGGCCATAAATATTTGGAACATTAATATTGGCATCTTTATCCAGAAGCATCTGAATAATCTCAATGTCGCCATTTTCAACAGCAAAATGAAGTGGAGTCGCAGAAGGATTTCCGTTTTCGCTGTTAACTCTGGAACCATTCGTTAAAAGTAGTTTGGCAACCTCTGTATGCTTCTTCTCAATAGCAGTACAAAGTAAAGCGTATCCATCTGATGCCTCTAACCATTCTTGAGAGTGATTTGGGCTGTGAGATCTAAATATCTCTCTTACTCTTTCTGTTCGTCCTTCACATACTGCTTTCTTTAAATTTAAATCTCCGTATGGTGTATACCGAACACCTTTCATTTTTCGTGATTTTTCGTAAATAAATTTCTGATTCCGTGAAATAAATTCAAATTCGTGTTGGACGAGACAAGACGCGCACAACTACACAGTGATGGTTGACACTGGCTAATTAAGTACTAAGTAGGTATCAGTTGCTATGCCGAGGAAGTTCCCCCACGCTCGCCGCTATTTTCTACTGGTGATCCTCTAGGTAGTGATACGCAGATGTGGCCGCCGTTTTCTATTGGTTGACACCATTAGTGACCGAAACTGGAAGTAGAGAGAGCAAGTAAATAAGTAGAAAAAGAAAGTTTTGATATTTTGACATATTTTTTAACTTTTTTTGTGACAGTTGCAGTGAAAGTGTGACAGATGAAAATTATTTCAAAATTTTGTACCTGTAGATTAAAAGTAAATAACAAAATTACCAAATGTAATAAGGTATGTGAGAAACTGAATTATAGATTTGTTTTTTCCAAAAATCTTTACTATATTCTGCTCTCCTCAGTTAAAATATCCTATCTAGCATTTTTTCATTTTTCAAGCTATGTTGAAATATTGGAAGTTTCACACGTCTTTTAATAATAATAATAATAAATTATTTTTTTATTCTTTTAGTCTTTATTCTTTTATAATATTCGATACAACGTAGTGGAGTTAGAAACGCAATGTACAGAAAGGGCGAGGCTCAGTGTCGCTGTTATTATGCCTGACCCGAAATATACCTTTTTAGTCTTTTACCTTTTAAGTAAAGTTGGAAAATCCTACGTGCTCCGTAGAGATCTAGAAACAGTCTAATGTATTTATATATATTATATTTGGTTGGATTTCGCTTGCGCTGATACCACGGAGTTAGTCTAATGTATTTAACCTAACATGTTTACAACACGTGCTATACAACGTGGCAACACCGCTCATGTGCGGATCGGGAGCAGTGTTGCCAGATTGGGCGATTTATCGCCAATTGGGCTACTTTTGAAACAAAATTGCGACGGCTATTATGAACCGCGTTCCGTTTTCAGCAGCGCATGAACCGCAGTAACGAAACGGAACGGGTTTCGATGCGTCTGATGCTCACGAGGATACGCGGGAATGTTCAAACTTACTTACAAATAGCTATGTAGTTAGATGGATTACGGTTAATTAAATCCGACACTTTTGAACGGTGGTCGAAGCACGCTTCCTAATTACATCGGTTACTTCGTCCTAAGGATCGGGGACCGACTCCTAACGAAATTTGATGGCTTTATTGCTGGATTTTCTCAACCCGAGTTTTTCTATTCTTCTTGAACAGCAATAATTATTGAAAGCGAAGACCATATTTTATGAGTTTTACAGGACGACTGCTGCTTACCCAGCGTAATTTGGTAAACAGATGTGTAATGGAAAAATGAAGTTATTTATTATCCGCGTCCGGGGTAAACTCAAGTACTTTGAAGGCTATTGAATAGAACCGCAGGCTCTCGTACGTTTTCTGGATTAGAGTATAGCTGTAAAGTTAGCATTATAAGAGCACGCTCGAAAAACTTAGCAGTAAAAGCCTTTAAGAAATAGAAATGCGCGCTACGTATTTGCTTCCTTCCTCATCTTTCGTTTCGACCCTGCCTAAAACCTTCTAGGGATGTGTTGTTCGCTTCGAAATTGAGTCTGTTACGTTGGTTGCAATTCATACAGCGAGTGCAGAGATGGCAGTACCAATTTCGTAGAATTCCCTAGAATCCTCCAACTTCTAGCTCATAATGCGTGCAGCAAGTGCAGAAAATAAAAGCATGGGCAGTCAATGCGCATATTACGCGCATGCGTATTTGTCGCTTTACGTGTGCTTCTGTATTCTGGTTTTTTATATGAACTGCTAGTTTGAAGTGTCTAATTAGTTTTTATTCTTATAACCGAGAAAGTATAAATTTACGTTGTAACAAAGTTGGAAGCAATAACATAAAAATGTCCATTTGACTGGAATTACAGAATTAACGTGGGGTAATTCTGGCCATGATTTTTCTTTATAAAAGAAGTGGGAAAACTGTAAAATTAATAAAAAAATATTATTTTTATGTTTTAAAATTAATTACTATATACATGAATCACAAATGTATTCTTCAGGGGTATTCCATCCTGAACATTCTTCATATTATTATATGCCCATAAAATTTAATTTTTTCATTTTGAGTTTTTATGTGGAAGCGTGTAAAGTAATATTCCTGGCTTCATTCTGCCTTATTCGTAATTCTTTTATGTCAGTTGCATTTAAGCCAGAAAAAAGTGATGTTAAAAGCTGGCTACGATTACCCCTCAATTTTGGCCGGTCTTACCTCACAACACATGTTGAAATAATATAGTAATACACTACATTGAATTTTCATATCAATGAAAACAATAATATTTTGGAAGGATGTTAAATTATAAAAAGTTGACAAATATAGCGCAAAAGAACGAAATATCCAATAAGCATTTATTGTCATGTAGCATATATGTAGGTTATATTTTCTGTCACTTCGAGTAGCGGACCACATAATTTCGTGCATGTTTTTTAAAGCGTACGTAAAGAGACAAATACGCATGCGCGCATGAACTGCACGCTTCATGCGCTAGAGGTGGGAGAATTCTAGGGAATCGTATGCGCCACCAACGCAACCAATGCACGCATAGAATGAAACGGAACGGTTTTCTCTGCGGTCTATGCGCATATGTTGCGTGGCCGGCTGGTTCTCCTGGATCCCTCGTAGGGAATTCGGCGAGGTGTCGATGCCCGTGGAGTGCTAAGGCACTCTGCTCCTAGGACGAGGATTGTTCGAGAAATAAATGTAATTAGAACGGATAATAAATAAAAGGATAATACAATAAAAGAACAAAAGGAACTCAAAACTTGTAACTTTAATGAATGAAATAAACGTTTGTAACACAATCTCGATTTCTAAAGAACTCCTTTTCTATGCGACTGCTCGTTACAGCTTTTGGGGCTCGAGTGACGCTTCCGAAAAACCCTTCGCTTTTCCTCTTGTTAATTTCAAAATGGCTTGGTTACCGAAAGCCAATCGCAAATTTACTATTTAACTAGCTAAATTCTTATTCGTTGATCCGATTCCTTTCGGTTATCAACTTTTACGAAATCAAGCGTTTAACAACGTTGCGCTGGAATCGCACACCTAGGAGAAAGGAGGAAGGAGAAGTTCATTTATTCAAACACCCGTATCCAAGTGGGTATCGATTAGTATCGGCTAGTATCGATTAGTTTATAATCTTGAGGTTCCCTTATTAAAAGAATATTTAACTATTTTCAAACCCCTCGGCCTTGTGCGAACTTCACCTAATCTCCCTTTCCTATTACATTAGTGTGATCCGATTTGAACTTCGCGCATCTAAAGCTTAAACTACACGCCGCTAGACGGGAGTCGCAACACTTCCCTCCTTATACAAAAGATGTTTTCCAATGGAAACAGCTTTTTCAATAATACATTTATCAAATTTAATTTTAATTCTTAATTGAAACTATAAATAAACTTCTTATAGTGAAGATTCCTGAGCCTCCCCTCCTCGCCTCCCCCACGGTAGCCGAGCTACTCGGTCCACCCGGGTTCCCGCGAAGAATGCGATTCGAAAGACGCTATAGAATGTTCACTGTGTTACTATTTGTTACAATTTTGTCTACTAGACACGATGTCTCCAGATTGATTCTGGGTAATACATGAAATTTTAATTATAAACTAACGCGGCATCGAATTCACAAACAAATGGAATAAAGTTGATCTTAACTTATGCCAAGGTAATGTAGCACATTCCAACAATAAAGGAATATAACAACGGTACCACGATAAAGGTAAGTATTCATAAAGTGTCTAATCTTATGCAGGCTAATTTTAATTAGTTCACATAAACTACTTTGAATTTATTAACTCTTATGCCTATTCCTGCATTCAAATTATCAAATATTCTAACAATTTTGTAAAGTGCTAACCAGCTAGAATCGAGTTAGATGTTATTGGTTCTTTCAATACATATATATTATCATCTACTAAGAATTTATAAGAATTGACCCTTCTGTCGAAATCTAATTTGCTTTTCTGCTTTATTCTTTCCAGATTTGCCACTGCTACAGCCTGGGTTGTGCTTATTTTTTTAAAATAAGTCATCCAAATGATTAACAAACATTCATAGAATTGTTTAATGAACTCCGGGGGAATATAGCCTTTTGCACCAGATACAAATTCACGTGGAAGAATATACGAATACTTGATGACTACCGATGGTGAATTCATAAAATTCTTTATGGAGGAATTAGAGCCTATTGTAAGTGCAGCTATAACTTGATTGGTAGGGACCTTAATTGCTTATTCTAACCCATTTAATTCCTGTTTTAGAATACATTCAATGAAATCCCAACTAACAGGCTCGATATTATTATCATATTCAGAGATACTGACTGCTTCGATGACCAAAGTATTTATAAGGTGTTTGAAGGAAATTACCGAAAATTTAAGATGGTTCTGACTTACTGATTCTGCTAGACGTGACTCTACAAAAGATGAAGGTAAGAGATGTTATGTTGAGAAAGTCCATTGTTCCTCTGACATTGGTGTTATATTATTTAATCTATCCGAATGAAAAATCATTATAGAATAACAAATCTTTAATGGCTTGAGAGGATTTCATAATCGATGGGAAGGAGGGAACAAAAATGAATAAAATTATCCTTGTACAGATAGAGGTAATCTTTAGACTAAATAACATTAATAAGAAAAGACCGATGAATGATTGGCATTAATGAAGTAGTCTTTGTCATTAAAACTACTATTACTTTGTTCAACTAGGTCACTGTTTCCTGAGGTCATTTCAACGGAGGATCGTGTCTCATCATCAACGAACTTGGTCTCAAATAAAAGCCGGCATCTTTCAGCCTCTAAATTTGGCGTCTCAGCCCCTAACCAGACACAAGCCGCGGGTGCCAGGCCGTGGACCTGGGCGGGGTGCTTAAAGCCTATCCGATGTCCCAGGTCAGACGTATCCTGCTCACCCTGAGGTACGTGGGCTGCCCCTAGCGGGTTCTGTGGCGGGGTGCCTTTAAAATCAGCCTATCCGATGTCCAACAGACAGCCGGGTCGAAGCTCATCCACACGACCTCTCAAGAACGATCCTCCAACCACTACATTTTTAGTTGGGACTCCGCCTCTTTTAGATATTTCTGTCGTAAGAGAAGGTGACATCTCTTCGTCTGCAGTAAAGTAAGCGTCGCTGTCAATTGAACTATCGTCTGAATGTTCACTTTCAATAGAGACCTCAGGTGGACCGTCAAAAATTGTTTCATGGGTGAGAAAAATAGTAGCTATTAACTTCTCATTATTTTCCCATAATCTGTCATAGTCTATACCCTTTTCCTTTTCAGAATCTGCAAGTGATGCGTCGTTGGCGCCTACGACTACCCTTTGCAGACGCTTAGAGGGAGGGGTGTCAGTATAGTCTGTCTTAGTAGAGTTAGATGTGTGATTTATGGATTTCAAAAGATTTTGAAAATGGAGGGGCCTTGAATAATCAACCAATTCTAAGTTTAACTATCTTTCTGGCAACAGTTTCGAGATCGAGTAAATTGTTAGCGTCTTTTAATCTATTCAGATAGAATCGCGCGGTTTCGTTCTATAAGCCCTTAATGAAGGAAATTATTGCCGTATTTTTTTTTACAAATCATTAACACCCACTACTTGTCCAGGGTTATAAGTGTCCCTGGCAGTTTCTAAACCTCCATTTAAGGTTTCGTTAACTCGGGCTCCAAAAACCTCAACCGGTTCGTTTCTGTCTTGACGCAGAGTCATTAACTCGGCATTCAAACTACGTACATTAAATGATTGCGCGATTTTTTTTTTTAGAAAACTAATCAATTTCTTCTAATGTTTCAGGTTCTCGACGATTTAACAAGAGTAAATTGGCGTATCCCTCGATCCTACCCCGAATGAGGAAATGAAGACTCTTCCGATCGTCAGGCCTTACCTTGCACGGTAGTTAAGTTAAGTCGGACTTTAACCAGTCGTAAGATTTAGGAAACAAGATTTACTAATTCAGACGATTTTTATTTAGAAACTACACTCGAACAAAGCGACTCACTATTTAGTTCGGACAAATTAATTATCCAATCGCGTCGGCAAAAGTTTAGTTCGCGCAACTGTGACTCATCACCGGGAATTTATAAATTAGCAGCAACAACCGTGACTGGGCAGGGCAAAATACTTCGTGTTTGAGATTGTGAGAACGTAATAGGACGCTCTATTTGCATCATTTCAGCAAATACATCCTCGACTTCGAAACCCTAACGTTCATAAGCAACCCTAACGTGGTTGTCGTCTCGGTTTACGTTTCAATAACTTTTTGCTTTTACGCAACATTTTCGTAGTGTAAGTACGGAACTCTATCTTATCAAGTAATAACTAACTCAACGTAACGATAAATTACAACACCCTAATTTAACAATTGAACCGTAAATTGGATAATTTAAATAAACTTCGATCTCTCACGCAATTACAGACGAGTGTTCGATGTCGCCCCGTTGTCCTGGTTGATCTCGGCGAAGGTCCTTTGGTCGAGTGCATGTGGCTTCAGGAAAAACTGGTACGGTCGTCCGAAGTCACTTCCCTCTGGTATTCACCCGTGTTCCGGGGGAAACCGTCCAAAAACCCAGGAAAGAGGGACTGCACGAATTGGCCGATGGCTGCTCTTTGAATCCTGCGTCCACGAGCCGGCGAATTTGAAGCATCCCACCGCTGTCACCAAATTGTTGCGTGGCCGGCTGGTTCTCCTGGATCCCTCGTAGGGAATTCGGCGAGGTGTCGATGCCCGTGGAGTGCTAAGGCACTCTGCTCCTAGGACGAGGATTGTTCGAGAAATAAATGTAATTAGAACGGATAATAAATAAAAGGATAATACAATAAAAGAACAAAAGGAACTCAAAACTTGTAACTTTAATGAATGAAATAAACGTTTGTAACACAATCTCGATTTCTAAAGAACTCCTTTTCTATGCGACTGCTCGTTACAGCTTTTGGGGCTCGAGTGACGCTTCCGAAAAACCCTTCGCTTTTCCTCTTGTTAATTTCAAAATGGCTTGGTTACCGAAAGCCAATCGCAAATTTACTATTTAACTAGCTAAATTCTTATTCGTTGATCCGATTCCTTTCGGTTATCAACTTTTACGAAATCAAGCGTTTAACAACGTTGCGCTGGAATCGCACACCTAGGAGAAAGGAGGAAGGAGAAGTTCATTTATTCAAACACCCGTATCCAAGTGGGTATCGATTAGTATCGGCTAGTATCGATTAGTTTATAATCTTGAGGTTCCCTTATTAAAAGAATATTTAACTATTTTCAAACCCCTCGGCCTTGTGCGAACTTCACCTAATCTCCCTTTCCTATTACATTAGTGTGATCCGATTTGAACTTCGCGCATCTAAAGCTTAAACTACACGCCGCTAGACGGGAGTCGCAACACATAATGCGTGAATCGGAACACAGCCATAATGATGGTAAATTGTATGTTTTAACATTTTATGTTGGTAGCCGAATTTGTGATTGGGTATGTATTTTCTTCCCCTAAATTACTAAAGAATTCTGACATTCCGTTTACAAAATACAAAATACAATAAAAAACACAAGAAAGAATGGGAACAGGAAGCTTCTTTTCCTGGTAAGATTGTGATAGGTCAATTTATGTATTTTCATTGGGTATGTTAGATTGATATAAATTATTGTTTGCGAATGATTATAGTTTTATTTTTTTTATTTTCGTTAAAAACACCTTCAATATTTTCTCACTGGGATTGGCAGCACTGTCGCAACTTTCGGCGATTTTGGGCGACTTTAGACAACTCGGTTGGCGACAACTCTTGTAAAAAATCTGGCAACACTGATCGGGAGTCCTAATTTCAATGGTGGAGTTTTGTATTCAGCATTACAATTATCGTTATTTAGCGATATAAAATTATACTAATATACAGTATTTTTTATTAATTATGCATAAGGAATGCATAAATATCATAACTATAGTAAGTAGATGTAATACAGAAGTGTATTAATATTCATAAATGTGGTATATGTTATGTGGACTCTCGGAATAGTTTGGTGTTGTGATGCATTATATTTGAAATATTTACAGAGATTTCAAGAAAACAGGAGTGTGAACCAAGTTAAAACCGTCTTTGAACCACATTGAAGGATTTACAAATTGATAAAGGTATGTATAAGTTAATAGAGACCTGAAATATGTGTCGACAAAATTATTGGTACGAAGCCAAACAGGTTAAGTGCCCGTAAAAAAGAGGTTAGCATAATTAGCTATTGAAAGGAACAATTATGCAGTTAAATATAAAATCGTGTTAGAGGACATTATTATAATTGTGGAAAATTTTCTCACCACCCTACGGGTATTTACCATGGCGCGTTACCTTTTTTTTTTATTATAATGGGTTAACTTACATAAAATATGTTTATAATTTTCAGATTGCAAATGTTGAGACTACAAATTACCATCACCTATTATGGCTTACATTATTGCATATATATGAATAAATGAGGTTCTGACTTCTTCAGTGAGGACAGAAAGCCCTGATAACCACCCTGCCTGCAGTCTGTCAGCAGATGGACAGCAGGGTCTGACAAGGTAGGGTCTGCCGGCAGATGAACGGCAGATCCGCAGCAGATCCTGCCTTGTCAGTGTCTGCCGGCAGATCAGTAGTTGAATGCGGACATAAACTGCGCCGGATCTGCCGGCAGACCTGGTTATCAGGGAGGACCCCTCTTTGTAAGTGATCAAAATATCCGTCGCCTACAGTTTTACCGTTATCATCCACAATTAATAATCGACATATATTGCAATTTAATTTTTTTAGCAACAGACTGGGACCCATAACTGGATATGTAAATTTCAATGGAATCATCTACAACCGGCAGAATATTTTGTTGGTGTCCAATTTTTACGAGGTATAGCAACCATTTATTTTTTTGGTAATTCCTCATCTTTTGGGAATAAAAATATAGAATTATATTATTAACTTTTAAAGTACCATTATAATTTCCCTTGCAATTCTTGGCAGGAAGATATGAATTCAGTATGGCAGAAGAAATGGAAGGAAGCGTAAAAATAAGCGACGCAGAGGAATGTCAACTATGCAACATGAGAAGAAGGGAGACTCCAAAGGTCCAAAGCTTGTTCTGTCTGTATGTCCCCAATATCAACAAAGGCATGCACAAAAAGTTAGGGAAAAAGAGTTCCCTGAAATATTAAATATTAAGAACATCGAGGAAGCAAAGCAGTGAGAATCAAACAACCTCTTTTGTAATAGGCTGTGAGCCTGTAGTACAAATAAACTTATTATTATTAATTTCCCTTATTATTATTATCTCTTATTCTTATTATTATTATCTTATTATTCTTATCTCTTCATGAATACGTAAAATTTGTAAAAACAAATTATGCAAATCAAAATGTCCGAAAATGCTACAGATTGTATTAAATAAATGTGCTACCCAGAAAAATAAAGATCTGTAGGGTTAATATAAATAAATAAAACACCTGGATTATAGCTTCGTTTCTGATATTTAGAGGACTTCAGTACTACTTTAATATAAACATTTAAAAGATAAACGCGAAACTGAAAGGCCGGTAGAGGGAGACTGTGTAGCCTGGAGGCCGGTGAGAGGCCGAGAGGCTGATACGATAGGTATATATATATACATATATATATATCGAAGCCGGACTCTCGCGGTGTTGCCATTTTACCTTCAGCACGGCTAGTACTAGAGTCGGCTGTGGCAGAAGGAAATAGTACAACTTCAGTTCTCTCGGTTATTTCAAAATGTGCCCGCCAATTTGTGACTTCCGCTTTAGGCCAAAATGGTGGACACATCTGCCGATCACTACCTGGAGGATCACTATTTTCTACGAACCTTATCAAAACTCGCCGAAGAGTCACGAGCCATACGAATTTGGCTGACGCGACATATTGCTTCCTCAAGTTCTTTGCAGCTGCAGCCGCGTGTCTGGCCCGAAATACTGGGAGGCCTCGTAATTCTTGAATTTCAACGATGATGTTAATACAATTTACAAACACTATGTGCAATATTCATATGAAATGACTAAAGTTCATTGGGCTATATATATGAGATAACGTCTCGAAATGCCGATTTGGCATAGAATGCATGAGAACAAAACGTAAACTATTTCAAAGGAACAATAAACCTAACCTAACCTAATATTTATACTATTGTATAGCCAATAGTAGCTTGTTTCGGCACCAATGAGCGCCAACATGCGCAGAACCGGTCTAAACTCGTCGGTCGGCAAGTTTCTTCTAAAATGAATTAATAAAAACTGGCGACACAAATAATTTTAATTCTTGCATGGAAAAATAAATCGTAGGTACAAATCATATTCATATACCTACGCTATTTTATTGGCGTTGCCTTGTATAAGTTATTATAGAAGCTATTTATATTAAACATAAGCTAGATAATCCTAACTCTTAATTAAATTTAAAATAAAATTCACGGTCCTTCTTGCCGCTTGATTTACTTATGCATTCAAAAGTTGTAATGCAACACGAATCGTGTATGATTCAGATGGCGCCACTAGCGCATGTAGTGTGGATGTGCCTGAGTGCGCATGTGTAAATTGTCTGCGCGCGAATTTTTCATTTGTGTATTGTATAAATGTGACTGTCATCTTCCTCATTGCCTCACATGAATGCAATCACCGCGAAGTTGATTTTTCGGTATTTCCGATTTGCCGTAGGAACGGATATAAATTGGGTTCTTCCATTCCTGAGCGGTCCCAGAGTAGGCTGGAAACTAGATTTCTGTGGCCAAAAGTCAAAACACTGTCATATAGAGTTTTCTCAATAGAAATATAGTCAATGTAATATGATAAAAATACAATATAGAAATAAAATATAAACAATAATAAAAATATATAACGAGACGAACCTATTCGAAAAAGATTATCTAAGCTTTCATATAAAATAAGTCCGACGTCTAACAGTTTTAAACTTTTTTTTAAACACCTTAAGGGGGTAGACACGTCACGTGACACGGGCGATGCACCGCGCTGTAATACCGACAATCTAACCTGAAACATGGGTTTGGAATTTTCCCTTTTTCGTCCTTATATGAGCAGATTTTGGGCTGGGCGAGGTCTCATTCGAAAGAGGAAGGTTCAATGCGGAGCGCTGGGATAACCGTTTGAGTCACAAAACTCTTTTAATGACCTAAAA
The DNA here is from genome assembly GCA_929113495.1 of Andrena minutula. Taxonomy (NCBI): domain Eukaryota; kingdom Metazoa; phylum Arthropoda; class Insecta; order Hymenoptera; family Andrenidae; genus Andrena; species Andrena minutula. The sequence goes on from OV815994.1 coordinate 45,392,438, forward strand.
ATACTTAAGGACGTAAACACGCCACGTGACATGGGTAATGCAGCGCGCTGTATACCGACACAATCTGGCCCGAAACATGGGTCTGGGAAGGTACGTTGTTTGTCCTTATATGATCAGATTTCGGGCTGAGTGAAGTCTCATTCGAAAGAGGAAGCTTCAATGCAGTCCGCTCTGGTCATCGTTTGAGTCACAAAACTCTTTTAGTGACCTAAAAATACTTGGATTCTTGCGGGTGTATTTTGTCGACTTTTGCTCTACTTTGATCACTCATATTATTAGATATCAACACAATCTCGTCGAATCATGACCATAGCGCACTGCACTGAACCTTGATCTTTCGAATGAGACCTCGCCCAGCCCAAAATCTCCTCATATAAGGACAAACAACGTACCTTCCCAGACCCATGTTTCGGGCCAGATTGTGTCGGTATACAGCGCGCTGCATTACCCGTGTCTACCCCCTTAAGGGGGTACCTGCGGGGATCGCGCAGATTTATATAATTATGACAATCATAGGCAGATGCCGCCACAGTGGTGTTTCAATATGAATTAGAAGTGTTTTAGACGGGAACCTGTGGCTTGGCAGTGCCCTCACCATGTTCATGAAATACTGTAGAATGCTAGGGATGAGAAAAAGCCAACCCTGGTGAACTCGAATGCAACCGAATCTCGATCGGCCACAATCGTTTGAGACGTGTGTACGCGCGTCTGTGATAATGAATGGTAATTATGATAACGGCGGATCGGCCGCGTCGCCGGCGATATCGGTGCATGCGCAATGCAACCTAGGCAATCAGACCTCCATATGTATGAGTTACAGTCAAACTGTTAATTCAGCGAATTTATACATTCACTAGTTAATGTATGCACTCAGGGAAAGTGTGCAGAAACAAAAAATGCTTCAATTTGAATGGATATTTTTTTTTAACTAATACTGTACAGAGGGTGAGGAAGCGGGACGCGGTGCGGTCTCGTTGGTGGCTATAATCTTACACCTCGAGATGCTAAAAACGCAACCTCTTCCTACTTTTTGTGAGATAAAAATTATTTTAGGTTATGGAATGATTAGGTATACAGTATGGGTGCTAGTAAATTTATGCATTCGCTGAATTAGTGCTTTGACTGTAACACATCCACTAGTAAAAGTATACATTTCATTTCTTGTGAACGCTTTAGCCAATCGGTGAGTGCATACATTGACTAGTGAATGTATACATTCGCTTAACTTAACATTTTAACTCTTTTTTAGTTTTTAGTGTTATTTTAATAAAATCGTTTAACATAACTTTTATTATATATTACTTATTTCTGTTACCAATTACCTGAAAGATAAACATCATTGCACACCAGCGAACGAAGAATTTTGCGCAGCGTGATGGTAGATCATGCATAACTCCTATATTTATTATAAAAAAAAATTAATAAAAAACCTGCGACTTCTTCAAACATACATAATAACATGGTCCAAATTTCGGAGGAATCGAAACGCTAGTTTCTTAAAAAAAAATTCGCAAATTTTCCTATGTTTGTAGCCATAAAAATAGGATTCCTCCCTTAATACTTTTCATAAGTTTGAATATTTGCCCATCACTAATAAGTACTTTGTTTCATGGTTTCCTCATAAATAATATACAAACTTTTTCTTTGCTATATTACCAGCAATACAATTTTTACTGTGTCGGTCTTTTGAATCGTCGCGAACTCGCAAAGTATAGATTACAGACAATGATGCCAGCTCACTGCGTGACGAGCAACTGTAATGAATACATCTACTCTGTTCCCCTTCCAAACTGAGTAAGTTTGCCAGGAAACAGCGGCTAGCGGGCAGCATGGAACAATGATAAGAAAATATCAAATAAAATCCCTCCACATTCCCGACATATTTATTACCACAGTCCATGAACAATTATTTCCAACGTGAAAAAATAGTTTAAGACAATGGTAGTTGCTTCAACACTTTTCGGAGACTTACTCGAATAAAAGAGAGCAGATTAGGAAGCAACAGAACGTAGAAGAGTGGCTGGGTTCTTATCGAGCCTACAGTCAATGACGCGCAATATTATAAAATTGGAGCGACGCTCGCTGCGTTAACGATAACTAGTGCGTACGTTAGCAGAGAGTTGAGGCGTTACACAATTCATCATCGGTCATTCAGTTGAAAGACTTCAACAAAGCAACAACAATAGCGTTGCGCGACAGCTTCTATTAGTTGCCGCGATAGCGTCTGAAGGAATTAGAAGCGTGCTGCAAACAGACGTTTGCTCAGCCCCCTCGTGTATATTATTTTTAACCGAACAAGTGAAATGGACAAGCAGGAAGCGGCGAAGCCACCCGTTTCGTTTCCCTTGAAGCCTCCTGGCCAGGCGAAGGTTTGGAAGGTGGTCGAGTGCGCCAAAAAGGGTAGCAAAGAAGCGCCGATAAAGTTCTCTATTCAAGAAATACCCGAGGACAGGTACCAAGACGTCATCGATCACATGTGTAACTACTTCATTGCCGACGAGCCGATATGCAGTTGCATGAGTAAGTTACGATTTACCTCACTTTTTTCTCTATCTTTGTAACGTGTCATATGGAAACGAAAATGTGTTTTGCTGTACGCACTGAAGTTTCTGTTGACAAGTTTAGGGTCGAGGGTATTGGCACGTGGCAACACGAGCACAGTCGTGTTCTCGCGTCATAGATTCTACAATTTCGTTAACGTAACAACATGGACGGAGATCGGTTTTGTGTCGTTTTTGGGAAGTTTGATAAGAACGATGGGTACATCAAATGTGTAATGTATCGAGAATGATTTATTTACGCCAAGCACGTGGATAAAATAAAAACGAAAAATGGTCCCCCGTTTTTACTTTGAATATTGTAAATCTACCAACTGTGAGAAGTTACTTTTCAGTGGTGATTCTGGTTAGCGTGCCGATAAATTCAGCGAGTTTCAGAAATTTATTGCGAAGACAGGAATTATAGTAATGGAGTAAAACTTTTTTCTATCGATTAAACTGTATTTCTACAGTAAATAAAAAATATAAAAGTAATACAATTATTGTTTTTAAAATGGTTTTGAAGGCGATTTTGATGACGTGTTTAAAAATTCATGCCTCGCTCGTGCAAGTGATTTCAGCAGTTGGACTTCTTTGAAACCAAAAATACAAACAGATTCTAGATCGGTGTGACTATCGCTATGGCCCGTACTAGAATAGATGATTTATCCTTAAAATTAACAAAATGGCAGGCAAAATACAAAAATCAATGTATTTCGGCTGTGTTTTCACTAATATTTTCGATTTTAAAAGTAGGTTAAACTCAACAGAAATACTTGGTTGCAGTACCGGCCAGAGGCATAGATGCGCAGAATAAGCAGTTGACAAAAAATGACGTTTCGAGAAAGACGCGATCAAAGTTTTCATCTATGGTGGTCGAATCTCTGCGCTCCCTACAAAATGCCTATGTAGCAGCTAAAATAATTTGAATTTTTCAATGAAAATTTAACAGTACATTCTTGAGGATACGTACTTTCGAAAAATGTTATAAAAAAAAATCGATTTTTCAAACCGTCTAACCAGAATGACCCCTTAACTCTTTTGCTCTTAGCGTTCTATGTTTCCGTATTGTTCTAACAGTGGCAGTTGTATGATATCTCACATAATGGCGTGGTAACAAGATCCACAAAGTGGTGCCAGTGGCGAATAAAATACGCTCGTTAGAAGCAATTTACGGTTTACGTAGTAGCTGTGTAAACAGTTGATGATACGGACAAATACCATAAATTTCTCTTATCCTTCTGCACATTCTGCTTTGTCACATTTTACCGTCTTGTCCTTCTCCTAACGCGACAGTGATCGTTGCCAATCGATACTCGCCGGATAAAGATTCACTCTTCACGCTTGACATTTTTACAATTAAGGAAGGTCGCCAGTAGCGTAAACGTATAAACAGTTTATCTAAACAAACACGATAACGTGATATAAGATAGATAGGAAACGAGAAAATTGTGAAATTCTCGAGGGGAATATGAGACCCAAGATTTGTGATTTGGGAGCAAATACGTCAATGTTTATTACTGTTTGTAGATGGAAAAGACGATCCAGACTATGTGGACACTTTCAGAACTTTATGGGTCGAATTCTTGCACCAAGGCTTATCCGTCGGAGCTTTCGTAGATGATCCAAACGGTGGCAAACCGATCCTCGCTGGCTGCAATGTGCTTGGATTGAGTTTCGAAGGAGAAAAGATCGACTACGATAGCTTCAAGGTAATCCTTATCGGCAGTACTCGCAAACAATATTGACACGGTAGATGAAAAATGCTTTGGGAGGGATTTCCGAAGATTTTCCAAGTATTCATAACGTAACAAAGAGCCTATGTTGGATTTGAACTGGTCATCTGGACAGTGGCGTTGTAAAAATTACAAAATTAAGTTTGGTTATTTAATTATATGGATATATTTGTTCTTTTTTTTCCTCAAAAAAACAGCGTTTCCATATTAATTGAAGTAACGGACGTTGTGCTATAATTTATTATGTTGCGCAAGATGATTCGTAACACAGTTAACTGCTTTTCAGTCAGAAAGAGGAAGAAACGTAATGGAAGTTATAGTAGACTTCACCAAGCGATCTAACGTGTACGAAAAATATGGAGTGGACAGATACCTAACTGCTATTGGCCTCTCTGTGCATCCGTCGTACCGAGGAGCAGCTCTAGGTGCTCATATTCTTAATGCCAGGTACGCGGGCTCTGCAATCAAACAGTCATGCTTTTTAATATCCACGTTTCCAACATTTTTAGTCGGCGTTTTTCTGCATGCTACACAGTTCTCCTTAAATTCTATTAATGTATACATGAAAGTAGCAAAAAAAATTAATATTTGCAGCATTTCCGAATGCTTCGAACTATTTTCATTCTATTATACATTATATGCATTTTTAGATTTTTGCTGAAATACTTAGCTGTTTACTTGTCAATTTTCCATTAAACTAATTCATTAAAATCTGGAAATGTTAACTTTTATTAAGAACACCTGTATGTTTATTTGCACACAACAAAATCATAGATGAGTACAAAAAGCATTAGAAATAATAAAAGAGTAAATCTAAGTACTATTCAAGTATACATATATACGTAGGTATAATAATAAAAGAATTTTTGCTCAGCTAGAATCGCATTTTAAATTACTGTGCGCTTACCCATACAGCACACTTCGTTGCGGGAGTATTGCAGGAACGTTGCTGCAATATTGCGTTATTGCAGGTTGCATTGCAATATTGCAGAAAAGATTCTACAATATTACTGTGTAATCTTTGAGTGGCAACGTTCTTGCAATATTGCGTACACGTTGCCACTGCAATGTTCTAGTGGCAACGATCCTACAATATTTCTGCAATGTCGCGCGCACAATGTGAGAAATACACATGGGCGTTATACTACAGTGGACGCTCGATAATATGCCGCTGTTTAAAGTGCCGTTAGGAACGCCCCAGCTAACACGCATTACTCGCACGCGTGTGTGCACCTCCCTTTCTCTCACGCTCAGCGAGCCAATGAATGCTAACCCTTAATGGTGCCTCCACACTGGAGTTCGCAAGCAATTCGCAAGCAATACATATACGTGAATGTGTTTTTTTTTTTCTCACATCAGTGTGACGCACCTTAAGAGTATTCTGGTAGGGGGCAGCCATCACGGAAAAGAAAACAGGAGAGTTATGGGCAGAGCGCGCGTTACATTGGCTCTCGTTAATATGCCGCTTCTGAGAAAACACCGCCTCTAGAGCCCCGACTGCGGCACATTATCGAGCGTCCACTGTACTACGATTCTGACTACACACATTCCTGTCGTCGCGTCCCTCACTGCTCGAGACGTTGCGGCGGGACTATTGCTATAAAATCTCCGAAACGTTGCAGAAATACACTCCTGAAATATTACTAAGGCGGACATAGGAGTGAACCTGCAATCTCGCACCGCAATATTGCCGAAGAGTTGCAGGACCATTGCCACAATTTTGCCGTTTCGTTGCAGAATCATTGCCGGAACGTTGCAGGACTGCATATTTGTAATTCTGCCGCAACTTTGCAAAAATACTCTCCTGCAATATTGTTAAGGCGGACATAGAAGTGAACCCGCAACGTCTGTGCAATGATGCGATGCAACATTGCAATCTTGCACCGCAATATTGCAGAGGCATTGCTGCAATGTCATGGTGCTGTGTGGGTATTGAAGCCTCCAATTCTTCGCAATTAATTTGACAAGTTAATTTTTGTGTCATTCGCATGATGTCTGTCGCAGGGTGAACGTAGGACGGGAATACAACATTCTAGTTACTTCTACAGTATTCACATCGCCAATTTCGCAGAAGCTGGCCGAACGGTGTGGCTACGAAGTGCTCCTCGCGGTAGATTACGACGACATCGTGGACGGTGATGGGAAGAAAATCCTTCCCGGAATCTGGGTGAAAACCATGAAAGTGATGGCCAGGAGACTTCAATAACACGAATGATTCGTCGCATACTTAATTCCTCGTGGAAACTTTTCATTGAAAAACCCTTAGGGCAGTGTTTTCCAACCTTTTTTTATTCGCGATTCCCTTTTATAATATTCAAATAACTTGCAACCTCACCTCCCACCTATATAACGTAAGGTAAATTTAATAAGGTAAAGAAGAAACATTAAAATTAGATATTTCGCAATATAGTTCTAACTTAATAATATTAAAAAAAATCATGGCGATCCCCTAGAAAATACTTTGCGACCCACAGGTTGGGAATCACTGTCTGTGGCAATTAAGTGACACGACTTTATAGTTAGAAAGATTTATTTAGCTTCGGATACACCTATTTTGCGTTTTCGTTTCAAAAACTTCTCAAGCTGCGCACTCAGGGTGTTTTAATTTGTTATTTGTTATTTAGTCTCAGTATTGTGACGATACGACTACCTGTAACGCGATAATGGATGCCCATAATTGATCTCGTTTATCGGTAGAAGCAAATCCAAAGATTTATGTAACTAAGAAATTTTGATGTTCACTTGTTTATGTGGATATAAACAGATAATACAAGTTCTAATCGAAATTAGATGCGACAATCTGCGGCGTTACCGGATAGCGCATATTTGTTAATGTCAATTTTGTCCTCAATTTTTAACTCTAAAGTTAAACAGCAGTTGGTATGTTAAGCCGGGAATCCACCGCGAAGCTAAGCTAAGCTATGCCATGCGATGCTATGTTTTAGCATAGCTTTCGGTGGAAACGGTTCCATAAGAATGTATTGAAGCTAATTCTTTTAAAACGTAGCATGGCATAGCATAGCACCGCTTAGTATAGCTTAGCTTCCCGGTGGATTCCCGGCTTTATTGCATGTATTCAACATTGTATTATAAAAGTTATTATTTACGAGTGAATATCAAGTAGAATGTGTTTTATGTATATTATTAAAGTATACATGTATAATTGACTATTTTAAATATATTATAATAGTACCATTCAACATTTTCCATTAAAAGAGTACATTATTATCTTTCTAGAGTCATGCTACTGTAATTTATTTCACCAATTTAATTTAGTATTGAAGATATTACGATAATTTCGGTCACGATTTCAGGCAAATTCGCCACTGTGCGACACGCCACTATCAGCTGGAGCTCCTGATTTGTCGGACACGCGTCACTAAGCAATTAATGGGAGACCCAGTCGAGGGACGTTTGCCTTTAGAGGCATTCCCCGCTGGACCCAGCCGCGGATTTTCGCGAAAGAGGGACGACCGTTGCTCGCGAGGCGGGCGCACAGGAAAAGATACGAATAACAATATGACGTTTGCCCGTTTCCTGGTGCGGAAGGGGAACAACGCGAGTAAATTACCTGACAATGGTACAAACGGTCTCAATTTACGTCACCGGAAAACTTTATTCTGCCGTTTGGTACTTGAACGGTGTGCAAACGAATACAATTTTCCGCGTGCTCGCCACAGGAGCTTTAAATTAAAAGCGGAGCTACTGCGGTGGGCGAGCACATTTCTTCCCTTCTCTGTGGGGAATTTCAAAAACCATTCGACCGACTAATAAAGGCGGGAGAAGAAAGCGCGAGGCAGGGTGGCGAGGCTTGATAAACGAAGCCAAATGAGTATCCTTTTAGCGTTGGCCAGATGCGACGCGCGATGAATTTCAATTCCCGTGCTACGCCTAACTGTTTTATCATCGATTACGCGCCGAAAATGCGGGTGGCCGCGCTTCCGTTCGGTTTGATAAGCGGCGGGCGTTCGAATGCGCTTTCAAGATGCACGCAACGAAATTCGGGTGTGACAAGCGTGTCAGCGAGTCAGGGCCCGTAATTCGATGCAAGCTGATTAACGGTCGAGCCCAGCCCGCTCGATTATCGAATGACTGTTCGCGGTGATAATCGCGTGAGGGAGAGAACGAGACACCGATAGCAATTGCGCGATTTCGAGGTCCCCTCTCTACTTTTTGCAGGCTGAGTCTTTCTTCCTTCTCCCACGCTGCCTCCGCCGCAACTAAATTGCTTTCTGGAATGTGTGCCGGGAACGTCGTCGATAATCTTGACGAATCGATGTTTGAAACGTGGCAGAGAGGGACATGGCTTTCCTGATGCTCGGAATATCAAGTTCCATTCACGCAAGAGTGATCGTTGCACCTACTTGTAAATATTGAAGGAGAGTTTAAAGTCTTTCGCTGCTTGTTTATGTATATATGCTACTTTTTAAATTCTTTGTTATTCGCTCGGTAGATTTACTTCACTACTTATTGTTAGACATGCAAAATTTTGATTAAGTAGTTTCTGTACCAAATTGAATTTTAGGACAATCTGGTAATGAAAAATATGGGACAGCAGGGTAAAGCAAAGTTTTCTTTTTCTAATTATTTACGTGGAAATTATATTAGCGTCCAGATAGTAGCTCACGTTACCCCATATATGTTTTTTTCTTTTCAAATTGAAGTTTAATATATTCTAACAATGGCAGATATCCAAATAGGAAATAAACTGCATAATATACAGATATTCATATATCCTTTACATATCCCCCAAGTCTCTTAATTTTTGGAATTTCCAGCTTGGGCCTTTTCCCTTGTAAGTTAATTTGAAGCACTGCTACTCGTAATTTGCCAACAGTAATGCTTAAAATACATTATAAATTTATTTGGACAAATGTTTCTCAAAACGACCAAATTTTGTTCTACTTTAAACTTTTTTAGACCCACTTTACCCTGCACCTAAAACAAAAGCCACAGATATTGATCAAAGCAATCTGTCTTTCCAAAATCATTGGAGTTGCTCGTCACTATATTTCACCATTTCCAAAAAGTGTGCGCACCCAATGTAGCGTATTTCTATTGAAATAAAAGGTTCAAGCTTGAATCCTGATTTCTACACTAATTCTATTTAAAACCCCCTCTATTAATCTTTCTTTGGGACAATCCGCTGCGACAGCTCGGAGTGAAAATTCAAAAAAGGTTTCGAGATCGTGGCGATTGCCGCGGCTTCTCCAGTCCACGTTTCGCCAGGATCTTCCTCGCACATGCGTACGAGGCTCGCGAACTCCTGTACGCGTGCATCAGCGACTACGCTGGTGTAAGTGGGCAAGTGGAGTCGCCGCGAGTTTGTTCGCCGCCGCAGTCGCGTTTGGCGCGTCGTGCGAGGAAGTGCGCTCTCGTTCGTTCTCATCCCGTTTCCGCCACGGTTCTCCCCGAAAACCCGTCGTCTCCCTCTGCTCCCGTGCCCTTTGGTCGACCATCCACCCTAACCCCAGCAACTATTGCCAGCCGCGACACGCCGCAACCGAAAAGGATAATCCAAACATGCACCGATCTTAAAATCGGCTCCGAGGATCCTCGTCGAAGGTGAAGAAGCCACAACGGTTTCCTCTTAATCTCTATAAGATCTCCGTGTGTCCCCCCCACTCCTTCGTTCCGCTTAAGAATCAACGGGCACCCACTGCACGGGATCAGAAATCGCGTCCTCTTAATTGGAACGGGTCTTCCCTGGTTCCGCGGGTTGGAATGAGAAATACCTCGTTTGCCGGACATGGACGTAGCCTCCCCGTCGCAGTGATTGCTCGGTAATTAACCGGTGATTGTAATCCTTCCTTCTTTCGCCTCTCGAGAAGAGCTGCGAGTGGCCAGGGGTCAGCCGAAACGAGGTTACCTCCGAAACGCGAAGTAAAAAGTGGCCGGGTTTCGCTAAAGGTACGTTTTCCTGCACGCGACAGACGCACTTTCAAAGTCGATTTTCTCGAAAATGAAGCGCGATATAAAAAAAAGTCACTCTTTCTTTTCGACTTTTAACAAATAACTAAGTCGATCAAAAGCTATACAATTTTTTTCTACCGCGCTTCATTTTCGAGAAAATCGACTTTGAAATTCTCGATATTGCGTTCACGTATAGGAAAACTTACTTTAAGAAACGCCAACTTACGGTTCTTTGAGCTTTACCCGTGTGCTTGTATTTTTGTTTTGCGATGTCGTTGTGAGTTTGGTTTTCGGGGACGAAGAGGGACGCCGTTTTGGTGCATCGATTGATCGCGGTGCAACGCGTTCCAATCAGTTCCCCCTCGCGAACAGATCGCGCTCGTTTCAATCGAGTCGATAACCGACTGCGCGATCGGGTACGAGTTTAATCGGTCACATGGGAAACGCAATATGCAGCCACGTCGAGTTACCAGCCCTGCCCGGGGGTGGTAGGTAAAAGTACGTAACCTGTTGCGGGAGCATTGAGATTATCAACGCGTTTGTTGCTCCTTGCAAGAATCGCGTCGTGCACTTCAATTCCTTCGATTGTGGATACCGAGATAACCCTGTCTTGCTTCGTTGTTATGATCTTGTTTCATTAAAGGGGGTAGTTAATTCCTTCACTTGCTAGTTTGAACCGAATTGAAAAATTTTCATGTTAGCAGGTTATTCTATTTTCTTCTAAATTCTAATTTAGATTTCTAAACTCTAAATTCTAGTCAAACGCAATTAAGTCATATCGGAGTGGCACTCGTGGATGGAGGCACAAAAGGAAGAGTTCATTAACGAAGAATCCATCGGATATCGATTATTCGCGGAAGCAGATTCGTTAGGAACTTACCGAGATCGGGCATTGATGGAGGAAAATGAATAAAGGCGCGACAGGATGAATATTATCTCCCTGTCGCGATCCCTGAATCGAACTAGCAAAAAGAGGACTCGCAAATACCGTTATCTGAATTAAAATAAAAAGAGGGGGAGATGGAAGGACAGCTAGATTTTCAATAAATGTGTCGAACTCGATATTTTTCTCCGCTTTGATTCGTTCTCTTTGTTGTCGGATAGGATGAGACTTCTGTCACGGATTCAATGCTGCGCGCTTTTTTCCATTCTACCCGTCCCTTTGGTAGGTAGGTATATGATACGCCAGTGTAATTGCATTTTGTTAAATCTCCAGCAATTTGATTTGATTAAAAGAAAATTATTTTTATTGGAAAATCTATCGACGACAAAGATCAAAGTCCTCAGGAATAGTACGGAGAAGCTCGTTTTTAGAATAATTTTCCATAATGCTGTTATCGAGCGTGGAAATAATATCCACCAAAAGAATAACGCGCGTTTTACCCCACTTTTCCATTTAAATATTAGCATTCGCGAAGAAAGGTGTGTAAGAATAATAGAAATAAAAGCCTCGCAGCAGCATCAGACCTTTGTCCCACATAAATTGTATTACCATAATTTCAGTGTAGGTACATCAAAGTTCCCATTGCTGCAATTAAGTTAATGTTTGAACCGTTGATTGGATTTATGAACCTCCGAAATAATTAATAACGCGAAATGTATTATTCGCTGAAATATTTGTTTTATATTACCTGTGACAGAGAAAATGTATACAAATCAGACCCCTATTTTGCAATCAAAACAGGAACATATTAATTCAAAAGTAAATCACAGCAATTATTTCCCTCCGAGTTCCACGTCTCTATTCAAATGAAAATTCAGGCGTGAAGGGGAATTGTGAATTTCAATTGCTCTCTGATCTGTTCAGGGATTTTTAATTTCTCTCGGTGAATTCAGAATGCTTCTAATAATATCGAGATGTGAAGAAGAATAATCATCCAATTGGAATTTCTCCATTACGGAGTATGAATGAGATGATCGATCGATAGATGTGATAAGTACATTTCAAACATTTCCTGGTGCGGCTGGCTCTCTCTAGTCAGTTTCCTAGTTAATTCGCTAATTACTTCCTATAATCTCGACCACCGCAAACTCACCACTTTCGATAATGTCGGTAAGCTACAAATTAGACTTGTTCGCCACGAAATTTACATAACTCCATCGAACACCCACGTACTTTTCCGCCAATAATTACACCTCCCCCGCGAAGTGGGCCCTTTCATGAATAAATCTACATGGATTCCAATAAAAAAACAGCGAAAGCAGGGAAACGAAAATTTCTTTGCTTGAATTATCTCGATCGATCGCGCTTCCAGCGCATTATACCTGCTGCACGGTCATACCTCACGGAGACTGACTTTTGTTCTCTTTCGCCTCCACTTGGCGGATGTATCGCGCAAAGGTCAGCCAGAGAGATATATAGCCGCCATAACGAAACGCTCCCACGTACCGTAGAAACGTTATTCCTCCTGAAACAGGTTCCCCTCTTCCGCAAATCCGGATTTTTCAGAGGCATATTTGCAACTGACCACGTCGCGACCCTCTGTCCGCAAGGGATACCAATGTCCCCGGGACCATTCTTGCATTTTTGCCCGGCGCCTCGCCAGTGGACGCTTAGGTTAACGATAACTTTGATCGTTCAGCAACCGGCAGCCTCGTCCATTCGGGACCGTTAATGGACCCCTTTGATGGAAACCACGGTATCCTCCTGTACGAAACGCTTCACCGTTCCCATACAACGATTTTAATGGGATTCCTGCTGGCCCTCGCGTCTCATTGTTCCCGCTCGCGACGCCGTCGAATCGAATAAGCTTCCTCTGAATCCTCGATTTCACGGGTTACAGGCAAGATAGCCTTCATCACAGAGGTCAAGCAGCTACGTGCTAGCCCTGCGCCTATTTTTGACATCTATATTCAATTCAAGTAAAAAACCGGCGTAGCTTTTTATTTGAGTTTAGTCTCCGTTCACCGTCTAAGCCATAATATATGCTCGCTACTAACAAGGAGAGTATTTTAGGTGTCCGCCTCCGATCATTTCGATTTTTGGATACAGTAGCGGACAAAAAAGTTACCACTTTTTCGAACCACCCTACTTCTATTACTGTTCAATATCAAATCAAAACTGCGGTATGTGCCTAATATACATATTCTGAAAGAGAACTAAAAGCTCTATAAAACCCAGTTACAGTTGAATTTATTTAGCTAACAAACAAAAACCCTATTTAACATTAAGCAAGACAACACACTATTAAAGCCAACAAAACTTACCGCTTTTGAACATTATTAAAAAAAAATCTAGTATTTTGTGGGGGACACCTTTTGCTTTTAGGATAACTTAAAGAGTTACTGATCGTGGTAACTTCTTTGTCGGCCCCAAAAATGTGTTACCCTATTCAATGGCATATAATACTTTTGTGTGTTTGTTAAATAAATCCAACTTTAACTGGGTTTCATTCAGCTTTAAATTCTCCATCAAAATATGCATATTAAACATACCACAGTCCCAAATTTATGCTAAAAAATAACAAAAATAGAACAAATCGAAAAAGTGGTAACTTTTTTGTCCGCTAGTGTATGTTATAGAGGACCGAAAAATAAGAAATACGTGTTTTTTTATTTTTCCCCGTTTTCATATTTGGGGGGTGAAAACTGCGTTCAAAGTTAGGGTTGAAAAATCATTTTTGTGGAATATCTCGAGATCTATTAGAGATAGGAGAATAGTGTCAATGGACGAATTTTGTGTCTTTGAATGCGAAATATGACTGACCCACCAGATTTTAAAAATCTCGAGATATTCCACAAAAATGATTTTTCAACCCTAACTTTGAACGCAGTTTTCACCCCCCAAATATGAAAACGGGAAAAATAAAAAACACGTATTTCTTATTTTTCGGTCCTCTATAACATATCCAAAAATCAAAATGATCGTAGGCGGACACCTAAAATACTCTCCTTGTAAGTCTCCATTGGGAGCGTCTCTGTTCGATCAGAGGTGCCACCGATTTCATTAAATAGCATACACGTTCTGTTCCAATCGAACTCCAACCAAGCCAGAAAGCCGAATAATCTCCTTATTCCTCAAAGCCCTCGCGGCTCTTTGTCCAATTCAGTGAATCCCCGAAAAATGGCTAACACACGGTTACCCTGTTGAACGCGCAGACACGGGCGTGTCGGTGGCACGAGGATGCGTGCAGATGGATCGGGAAGGCTGTAACCGGAAGGCCAGTGGACGGGCGAGATCGGCCGACATGAAGTCATCGGACGCTTAGCCGGGGATTTCAGTCAGGTGGAGATGAATTTTTCGCGGCAAAGCTCGAGCCGGTGAGCGTCGAGACCAGAGGACGACCAGCGTCGGAACGAGTAGCGGCGACATGTCCGAGGAACGGGACGGGGAACGGGTGACCGATCGGAATCAGACCAGACTCCTCTTGAACGGGCCGATCCACAGGGATCAGTTTGGGAATCAGCTCGGCAGCTCCCCGGAATATTTGAACGTCACGCTGCGTGATGCGAACGCCACGGAAGAGATTGACTCCTTCTACTTTTACGAGGTGAGTTAAAGAAAACAAGCCGCCCTATAAATACGAGCCCGTTTCGAAAGCGAGAGCGCTAATCAGCTTCCAGGAAGAGCGCGTTCTTTAAGGGTACTACTTAGGCAGTCGTTTCTGTTCGAAATGAACCATTTCTGTTTTATATACTTATGAAGAAATAAACATAGACTGAGACTTGTTTTTTCACACAATGTTTATTAATATTATAAGCTTTAAAAGTTTGTTCAGTTGAAAATACAGATGAATGATTGCAGAGGCTTTTTGAAACAGTTTCTTTTGTTTTGCAGCGATTTTAACGAAACGAAATTCAGCGATATGCTTGTAAATTCTGATTCGGAATACCGCTGGTTCTGCGCTGAACCTATGAAAGAAGCAAAATTATGAAAATGACAGCTACGAAATGGCGATTTTTCAAAAAGGAACGTTTTTCGGTAAACAAAGATTTAGTTTCTTTTCATAAAGAATAAGTGCCCTTATTAATTTAAATTAAGTTTCAGGCCGAAACTACACATTTTCTGGATATGCTCGAATTTCATTTTAATCGATTGGGACCTTTTTTAGTTGGGAACTTTTTGAAAATGCCCCTTTAGCGCCATATATATCTATATATTCTTAACTAAACAAACATTGTCGTAAAGCTTATGATGTTAATAAACTTTGCGTCAAAGAAGAAGTCTCAGCTTCAATTTATTTCTTCGTAGTTAATTAAAAAAAAACACTTCATTTTCGACAAAACGACTGCCTACTTAATATCCTTAGTCGACCTCTGATATTACCTGGTTAATTGTTCAACGACTTGAATTTCGTATTTAGTTTCTGGCCAGCGAGTCGCGTGGCGATCGCAGCTGGGTGTAAACAGAAGTTTGCTCGAGGAGCAACTATGCCGTAATCGGCGTAATGCCCCTAAGAAGAGAGATTGCTTCATGCAAATTTACTTGATGTAAATGGAGGCATCTTAGGGTCTGAGATGGTTAAGCAGTGATTAACGCGTTAGGTGGTTTCGTACAGTTACGCGTGTTTAGTGAACAATGGATGCGCGTGGCTGGGCGCGCAGCTAACTCAAGCTCCATTCATATTAAGCGTTTAGTCGCTTGATTAACATTGCACAGAGACAAGCCACTGTACAATGCTGTTATAAAGTGCTTTCGCGGCGTCAAGACCGTCACCATTCTTCGAAATATATGTCTGCTGGATTAAATATCCACTGGTGAGATATTTCAGGCTTCCGCGCTACGAATTGCTACTGTTCAGAGGCTCCTCGGGGCAAGCTGCGTCCTTTTCGAGGAATATACCGACGCTTCGTCAAGGGTCTTAAAACACACAGATACTGCTGTGCGGTTCGTGATTGCTATTCAACGTGGAGGTAACTCTAATCCTGAGTAAACGTTGAAATGTTCGCCTAGATGTACGTAGTCTACACCAGGAATAGTTTATAGTTCAGTTTCGACTATTTTATACATATAATTAGGTGAACATCTTGTGCTAACACTTGCATTGAAGAAAATCAAAATTTTAATGTTTGATACTGTTAAGAAATTAATACCAAAAATATTCTTTTGTAGGAAGAGACATCACGCTTCCGAGCGCGATGCCATTTAATTAAACTTGTTAATTTTAACTTCTTACTTAAAGAAAAATAGTAAAAGCAAAGAGAATTGAAAGATATTTCTATTTTATACATTTATAAGAAAATTTTTAAAAAATTAGAACCGACTTCAAAAAAATAAAATTGCACTAAAAAGTGAAAAATAATTTTTATCATATTTTTTAAGTCTGTGCCTCATCATTTGCACTGTGTAAATCTGACACCGACTTAAAAAATATGAGAGTCGTAGATTAAATAAGGGAAAAAATTATTTTTTACTTTTTAGTGTAATTTTACTTTTTTAATGTCGGTTTTAATTTCTTTTAAATTGGTTTATTTTTAACTGTTTAGTTTTATTGATACAACATGCCTAGGAGATATGCGCGTTCGTACATACAATAATAATAATTAGGTGACAATTGTCTTTATTAATAACCGGAACTGGCAAAACATTGGGCCAATATTGATTCAGTGTAGGATGAGACCACCGGGGCATCGCCTTCTTTCGAATAAAAAAAAGATCATAAAAATCGGTCCATATGCGGAAGAGTTATGTGGGGACAAACATATAAATTATTATTAACCATAACTGGCAAAATATTGGGCCAATATTGATTCAGTGTAGGATGGGACCCCGGGGCATCGCCTTTTTTCGAATAAAAAAAGATAATAAAAATTCGTTCATATGCTGAGGACTTATGGGTGGACAAACATAAAAAAAAAGAAACAAACAGGTCGAATCTATAACCTCCTCCTTTTTGAAGTCGCTTAAATACAATAAAATGGGAAAAACAAAAACGCACAGATATTCTTTCTGTTTTTCTAAATTTAATTGCCTGTTCTTCTTACTTCCACATTCATTACACATCAAATAAAAATAAAATGTGAAACAAGAGTAAAGTGGCTACAAATATGTTTAGATTATCAGCCTTACATGTTCGAAGATTTTGGGGGCACACGGTACACACTGAGAGCAGTAAAATACGCTTTACCGCGTTTACTTGCAGAGCAACTTTATTGCAGTAAATCGCGGCTCTTCGTTCCAATATCGTAAGCGACTAACTTGCTCCTGTTTTGCGAAAAACAGAGGAGATAACCATTAGTCAGGCGAAATCCTGTTATTACCTTTCTCAGTCTCATCTTTACGGGAGAAGTTTTACGCGTTGTTCTTCTACTTCAAACCGGTAATATCAATAATAAGAGCGTGGCCCTCGATTACCCTTTATCCCGACACGCGTCACAAATATGAACGAGCTTCTCCCATTGGCGTAACTAGTTAGGGGGCCGGGTGGGCCTGGCCCCCCCAAAATGCGGATTGGCCCCCCCAAACGCGAAATGACCCCTCCCTAGGAAATATCGAAATAAATAAAAAACATTCATCTGTCCTATAACAGGTCCTAAATATTTTTTTAGAAAAACACCGCAATTTAAAGCTTGTATAAATTTTAACTATAGGTATACATGATATGCTCTTGATTTTATTTATTTTTTCTGCTGCATTTCTTTCTGCTTTTAAAAATTTTGTTTACATTTCCCGAGATTAAATAATAAATAATTGTTTATTCCGTTTACTCTTTGTTTTAGTGTTAAATAAATATGTAAGTAAATTATTATTATAAAATGTGTATGTATATAAAAATTTCTACCTATAAGAAGAAGAGAGAGCTCGTGAAAGGGGGGGAATAGGGCCTGGCCCCTCCCAGACAAAAATCCTAGCTACGCCTATGGCTTCTCCTCTGGAACAGCGAGAGAGGGAATCGTGATTTATTCCAGCAGGATTGGTGTAGGATCCTATCTATATTCCAAATGAATGAGTAATGTGAATCACTGTCATGCAAAATCGAAGCGCTAAATAAATAAGTTTATACATATAGTATACTAACAACTGCGTGGTAGCAAGTTCTCCCCTCTATAATTTACCGATCGCAATCGTGTATACTTAACTAATCCTACCATTTGTCCGTCAATTAGCGAAGTAAATACAAAATACACGAACAAATTACCCACCTGAGGTATGATACTAACATTATCTACAACGAAAATTTTAAATACCCAATTTTAAATAAATTTTCATTCTACATTTGTATCATTTTTCGTTTCTCATTCTTCACCTTTATTTTCCATTTTTCTTTTACAGTTAGGTATATTTTGATATATTACTGTAGATTTATTTTCTTATTCAATCTATGCACACACAAAATGTTATGTACTCTTGTTATTTAATGGGTTTTAACCCGTTTATGAATAATAATAATAATAAATATTAAGCCTGATGAATAAAAACTAAGCAATTCCTTATTAACAAAAACAATTGCTTAAATTCATTTGATTGTAAGCAATTCTTTAAAAAATTAAGGAAAAGTGATTCCTTTAAGCAATTCCTTGGCATTTTAAGAATTCCTACAAGATAAAGCAAATGCTTGTGTTTTTATTCGCACGAATTTAAGTAATTCCTAGTAAAATATTAAGAAAAAGCAATTGCTTATACTTTATTCATTGGGCTCAAATTGAGCCCAATTTGTATTGAGCCGCTCATTACTTCCGTCTATTCGATCCGTATCGCGATATGGGGAATCATTGGAAATTTCAAACTCCAACGCTGGCGCGTAGAACGCATTGGTGCAACGTTCGGGTGTTTTACATTTCTGAATACCTATACATATTCAGAAATCGAATTTGAAACTGGCTCGACCTGCTCATGCATGAAACATTAAAAAAACCGGCGAGCAGCTAAAATACATTTGCGTTAATGATGTTTCTTGTCACTGATAATTTCTGATTAGAACGACGACGACGGAATGTTGTTTACGTGTTTTTCACTGGGGCTTGATAAAAGTCTCGCTAATATTCTTCATTTGCTTTCGCTTCGCGCGTGCCTCCGTTTCGACGCAGCAGTAGCCTCGCTATTTTCGCGAGAAGATATTTCACCAGGGCGTCAGCGTGTCAAAGGTACACCCGCGATCCCTTTCGTGTCTTGTCCGTTACATTGAGAGAGGCTACGGCAAAGGGAAGTTTAGAAGAGACCTCCGCAAGACGTATTTACGGTACTCGGAGGAGGAACATAATGGAAAACTGTGATAACGTCGGATCCGCGTTCTTCCTACGTCCTGTACGTTTCTTTCATTTCATCGCGATCTCTGGCAACATAAATTTCCCCACGAAAATCCCTCTGTAGCATGGAACAAGGGGACGGTAGCCCAGCGCGGAAATCGAGAGAGCTTTCTTACGGCGAGTCGATTCCAACTACTTTTTACGATGCGAGATAGTGGTCGAAATTATGCGCCGCGAAAGAAACTGTTGGGAGCTTATTTGAAGGGTGAGGGGAAAAACAAGGCCTTGCCATTTTTCGTAAATTCGCGATTTGTAGCATATTTTGTTGATGGCAACTGGGACTACAGAAATGTCGAATTGTAATTAATAAGAGTGGCTTTCCTTGATTTGATAATAATAGAAGTGGACATTTCTAATTTCGTTTCAATATGTTGTTCAAACTTGAAAAAATATTGAAATATGTAAAGCAATTATTGTTTTATTGCTTATTTTTCCTGATTTTTGCAGATAAATTCATTAAACTTTTTTCTAAATTGGTGCACTAAAGTATTAAAACTTAATTTAAAGCTATGTTGTGACATTCCCTGATTTTCCCTTTACCCTGAATTTCTGCTTTTGTTGCTTTAAGGAGAGGTCTGCTTCATTGTTATTCTATCTGAATAACGGAGCGCTGGAGCAGCGAAACGTAGCAGAGTATTTAGATAATGGAAGTTCGCTTGTAATCGAAGCAATTATTGACGTCTCCGTCCCAAGGAAACTTTAGATTCCTCGTCAATTCGATTCCGACTTGCCTGCGCACCAAATACGGGAGACTCGTTCGTAAGCAGCTCTTCGACTTCCTCGTTCGTTAAACGGCACGCTGCACGTCAACCGTGCAACGAAACAATTTCCGTTGGGGATCCAAGAGCGAAGAGAGTTGCGCGGAGAATTCAGGATGGTCCGTTCTCCCTGCCGGAGAATGCCACTCGATTTATGATCGAGCATCGCTAACGACTCACCTATTTTCAACCTTCCGACGGAAGATTGATACGAGAAATCGTGAACCGCGTTGAAAGAGAACAGTGGCGCGAACTTCCCACGCTGCAAAAATCTAGTGTACCTAATTCGAGATTGATTTGTTCGGATGATATTGCATTCGATGTTTTTCATTTGTATTCTTGCACTTTCTCGTCTAGTGCGATTCTACAACCCCTGGAAATAAGTTTGGAACCAAATACAGAAGTACGAAAATAACGGGAAATACCAATATTTTTTATATATAAAATGCAACGGTTCATTTATGAAACGTGTGGTAATATTGAGTTGGTCTAGTTTAAATTAGAACACCAAAAGTAATTAAGAATTTCGTTTATTATGTAATAAAAAATATCGCAGAAATGGAATGTTACTTGGAAATAAGTGTGGAACTTTAATGCCGAGTTTAGACTAGTGGTTGGAGAATTTTATGATTTTTTTGAAACATTGAAACAAAAACTTCAATACTACTTGCAACAAAAAGGCTTTCGAAACATAAAATGGTCAGCAAGTAGCTTAGATTTAAGCCCAATCGAAAATTTACGGGCAATCTGGAAAGAATTTATACACGAGAGAAAAGGAAAAAATGAAAATGAACTTTTAGAAACCTTGTCACGGAAACCAATTTTGCCATCACAGAGTGAAAACTTGAGTACCCACATCGATGCCAAAACGTGTACAAGCTGCGACAGTTACGTGTACGTGGGAACGTCACAAAATACTAGGTACATAATATAAATATTAAATAAATAACTTTGTAAATTCATAATATTCCATACTTCTTTTCAGGTAATATTTTGTTTCTCACACATTTTATATTACATAATAAGCGAAATTCCGAATTATTTTCGGTGTTCTTACTTTAAAATATCCCAATTTAACGTTACCAAGCTTTTCATACGTGTACCGTTGCATTTAATACCTAAAAAATATTGGTACTTCTCGTTATTTTGGTATCGTTGCGTTTGGTTGCAAACTTATTGCCAGGGGTTGAACTAATACCTCTGACGTTCGCCGATTCGTCTTGATCCCCGAGTCGACATGGAGTGTCAGGTATTTATAAAGGGTCGAGCACCCTCGAATGCTTGTGATTCCGCTATTCGAAGGCCGCACCTCTGCTCTATTCCCGGCTAAATTTCGAAAGAGGATAGTTGGAATATTAAATGTCGCTGGGGGAAGGGGCGCGCGACGGTGGCACGCACGGCACGACGGGGTGGTCGGCGCTCTGCTAGCCAAAACACGGCAGGAAACGTCGGGGATCGAATTAAAACGGGCGCCTGTCTGATGTCCATGGTAATTCGTCAGCGACGGGCCGCACCGTCCTGTCACCTGTTCCTTTTCTACGCGGCCCCGTGACACGTGTCTAGCACGCGCCCGAAAAGTCACACGCGCGCCATTTGCCACTAAACGACCGTCCCACGGCCGATCCAATGAATCTCGTTGCTGGCGAAAGGAGAGCCGCGATAAAACGATCACCAGGAGGAGTACGCGGCCTCCTCTCTCACCCTCTCGATCCCGGTCAGGCGACGCGGCCCAAGGAATCCGACAGGGCGTGGGAGTGCGTCAGGCGGAACGGAGAAAATGAATGAAAAAATCGGCGAGGGTGTCGAAAATTAGAATCGCGACGAATCAATTCCTCGGGAATTCTCTGCAAACGAAAACTATTACGTACTTCTTTCTGTTGTTTCGTGATATAGGTACTTATGCACTAACGACAAAAAGTCTGCGCGCAGTTTCCCTTTCCCCTCTCCACACTCCCCCCCTTTAAAATGCAAAAAGCAATGTAAAGAAATGCAATAAAACGGAAACGATGTTTACTGCACTCCGAAGACTTCTTGTCTGTTTACCATTTTGCAAACAGCTGACCTGTCGATTTTCAACAACTCGCAGCTAAATATGCACGCATGTTAATATGCATTATGCTCTTGTAATGCCTGCATCGTCATTTATCATAGACATTATGTACTCCTGGCGCGACATTTTTTACGAGATATGGTAATAAGCTCGAGGCAAGGAGCAAGGATCGAGTGACCTCTGACATGTAACAGATTCCAAAGATCAAAGGAGAATCTCTGAGCGGAGAGTGGGTGGGTGAGGCTCTTGAGTGGACGTCGCGCAGACGTCTCGATCGGGGATCCCTTGGGGGACCGTCGGGTCGATCGAATCGAAAGTAGTATTCTCTCTTTTATTGCCCCGTGCAAAAGGTTGATAAACAAGTTTTGACCTTGAAAGCCTAAGTCAAAGATGATATTTTTTAAGAAAAGGATATACTACGGTGTGACCCAACCATCATAACGAACCGAAATTTTGAAGGATTGGGAGGGAGGGGAAGAGGACCCCTAATATAAAATTTTAGCTTCGGGTATTTGTTAGTTTATGAGATATTAATAAAAAACTTTCGGCATAATATATTGAAATTTGCCTATACAGACGTTACTACCCATACAGCACACTTCGTTGCAGATGTATTGCAGGAACGTTGCTGCAATATTGCGTTGTTGCAGGTTGCATCGCAATATTGGAGTGGCAATGATCTTACAATATTGCATCGATATTGAAAGGCAACGTTCCACTGGCAACGATCCTACAATATTTCGGCAATATTGCGCGCAAATCGATGTGCAATGTTTCAGTGGCAACGATCCAGCAAAATTGCCTACATATTGCCGTGCAATACTGTAGTGGAAATATTGTAGAAACAATACAGCAATATTCTGAAGCAACTATGACTTTGACGAAATTTGAAATATGACGTCGAGTAGATTCTACCGGATATTTCATTTAACTGGATATGCTAGAATTTCTCGTTGGCCGTTTTTATTGCCGTTTCGTTGCAGAATCATTGCCGGAACGTTGCAGGACTACGTGTTTACAATGTTGCCGTAACATTGCAAAAATTCACACCTGCAATATTGCGAAGGCGGACATAGGACTCAATCTGCAACGTCTCTGCAATGTTATGGTGCAACATTGCAATCTTACACTGCAATATTGCAGAGACGTTGCTGCAATGTTATGATGCTGTGTGGGTAATACTGTTTCACAGCCGATGATATGAGGCAGTCAGAGCAAGAACGGACCAACCCACATTAAAAATTTTTTTTTTCCTATTTTATATGGTTAGTAGAGCCTATTGGAATACGTTATTGCTACTAATTCAATTTTGAAAAAAATGTGGGTTAGTCCGTTCTTGCTCTGACTGCCTCATATAATAGCGATATTAACCTCATCGCGCCATGCTTGTAACTACAGTCTCATTTCTAGTATCCTCAAACACACATCGTTTCGCTACCATGCTTTAGCCGCAACCAATACTAATATCCGCGGCAAGTTGGAAATTGGAATGCGCTGTGTCGGAAAAAGACAACAGCAATAATATCTGAGTTTGAACGCAAAACCTAACTCAATAGTAAATCTGTCAGATGTTGGAAATTACCGGCACGTGTTGATTAACATACATTTATTTATTCAAACGAATCAATACATTAGCGCTGTCCCAAGTCGTGTACGCGTACACTCGGGTTTCTCCCACTCTCGTCCGCATTGTCAGTGATAAACAGTCGACGACGACGAATATATGATTGTATTAGTATAATAACGTCCGTATAGCCAGATTTCAATATATCATG
This sequence comes from Andrena minutula, assembly GCA_929113495.1. Classification (NCBI taxonomy): domain Eukaryota; kingdom Metazoa; phylum Arthropoda; class Insecta; order Hymenoptera; family Andrenidae; genus Andrena; species Andrena minutula. Next base: position 45,416,393 of record OV815994.1, read on the forward strand.
TCGAAAGTTTATTATTAATATCTCAGAAACTAACAAATACCCGAAGCTAAATTTTTATATTAGGGGTTCTCTTCCCCTCCCTTCAAATCCCTAAAAATTTCGATTCATAATGGTAGAACGCTTTCCCGTTATAATATATGATTGAAGCTTTTCCTTCAGTATAGATTCTAACGCGCTGAATTCAAATCTTCTTCGACATAGATTTTCATACTCAAAACTTGTTTGTCACACTTTCTCAATATTTTTCCCTTCTTCCGCAACGTCTTAGCTTCAACCTCGAAAAAGATTCACCCCTCTATATTATTTCTATCAAAAGTTCTACGATTTTGACGCAAAAAAGTGCCGTTTGTCTCACCGTGCGCCGAGGTGATTGCAGGAACACCGCCAACAGGGAACTCGCTTATTTTTACTAGGAATGCGCGGAGTCGAAAAGAACGGAACAAACGCAGAAAGGGAAGACGAAGGAAAGCGCGAGAGAGGAAGGGGGTCATTGACGCGGTGCCGGGAACAGGGGAATGATAAAATTAAGCTCGCAAGATGATCCCTTTGCGGAATCGGATGGCAAACGTCACCCCGCCGGACGCTCTCGCAATCCTCAATTATTAGCACAAAAGCTCGAATTCTGCTTCCTATTCGGACGCCACACGAAAGCAACACGCGAGCGCCGGGCTAATTATCGCGGACCTTGAATTTCTAACTCCGTTATATTCAGTGGAAAGAAGGTATACGTCATATTGTGTGTCACGCGTTTCTCGGCGATAACGCACGGTTTTTAAAGGTGACACTTGTCAGATATGTTCTACTTGCGCGCCCGCAACGAGACTGCTCCGTAGCTTATCTACAAAGGACACGTCCCAAAGCAGTGGACGTGTCGTATGTACGGCGGCGAGGAAAGAGCTTGCGATGGTCGAGGTCGCGTCGACGGGTAATCTCATCTGTCGTTACGATCCATCGCTCGGGGCAAGTTTCCCGATGGCCCGAGGTTTCGGTGCCATAAATCGCGGTTACGCTTCCAGCCACGTACTGTTTTCCCTTCACCGTCCGCCTCGGCTCGCCGGCGTCGCGCCGCGTCGGCCCGTTCACCCCGACGACTGTGAAATCAATCGTCAGATCAACGACACCAGCTTTAATTAACCGTGCCGAGATCGTTCGCAGCGGTCTGGAAACGCTCGGCTGGCCGTTCATCTGCGACGTTCGGCTAGATGGATTCCAGAAATCGTGAATCGCTGAGCAACGAACTTCCAACGAGACGCTGCAGTAGAGGGTCATTGATTTCGAGGGACGTCTTCTCGGGGACTTTGGAGCGAGAGTTAAGGGAACACGTGCTCTGACGACTGCGGCAATGGGCAAGTTTTATGGAGCTACTCGAGTTTCGATGATTATGGAATCGGGAGGGATGGATTAATTGGTTTTAGAAAGATAGAGGGTACTTGCCTTGTGACCTCTACTGTTTTCTGTGAGGTAACAAATTTGAGAGGACAAGTGTTTATATTAACGCCTCGTCTTTAAGCTGTTTGGACCTAAATTTTGGGTAAGCTACGAGAGAAGGTGGTGCAAGTCTCTCATTTCGCTTTGATTAAAGTTGAAATGACGGAGGTTCAGCCACAGTCATTTTTCCTCAGGAAATAGAAGCGTTCTACATGGGAACCAATATCAATATTTACCTTAATCTAGTAAGCAACCTTTGGCCTGTACAGAAATTATGTGTTCCTCTCGAATAACTTTATTTTATTCACAATTTTTATTTGATATTATTGGAATAAAAATTTATTCGGATAATGTTCAACTTTGGTGCTTATAGTGGACGAAAAATAGACAACAATATTAAATACTTAAAGATGCTAATCAAAGAATTTTAATTAATGGGGTGAATTTGTTATTTCTGACATAGATTTGCAATATAACAACAACTACGACTACAATCGAATAAGCCAGCTGTACAAGCGTTTCCCAGCGAGAATCTTGCGACAAACAATTTGATCAGGTCGCAAAGAAAGTGAACTTGGACCGAACGTTTCGGTGGCAAAATTATCAGACGGCATGTTAGCGATTCGTGAAAGTTACACGCACGCGATGATGAAGGTACATACCACAATGCGAACTTTCTTAATTAAATGAAACTCCAACACAGACCGTTAAGTGCATTGTTCCTCCAGCCAAATTGTTCGCGTGCTAACAACATGCTTGAAATTTCTCGTAAACATCCGTCAAGAAGGCTTCGTTTCCGCTGGGTAAATATTGTTTGCAACGACTCGCCTTGAAAAAAGGGGAGCGCATGGCCATCACGTCCAATCAAACACAAGCTGAGACGAGGGATTAACGTATCTTTGTGATTACACCGTGAAATTACGGGATCGCACAGTTCACCCCTTCAGATACCGGACAAACCAGTATTCGATTAAACATGGGAGTTCTAAAAGAAGACTCCACGAGGACGCCAGGAAAATTAAAAAGATCTCATTTATACTCCGCGATCGGCTCGCCAATAAAACAACAAAATTACGAGCCACACTCGCGAGAGAGAAATATACAACCTATTAATCTCTCCTAAAATTTTCCCAGACCCAGCGATACCTATCGCAACGGATTGCGAAAGTGTCCAATAAAAGTGGACCGCGGCGCATTAAAACCGCGGAAACGGAGGCCGGGCAAGACGTTTTTACGGGTTTAGATTGCGTCCCCCATGATCCCGAAGATAGAAGAGCACGATGGAGTTGTTTACGGTCGCTCAGAGAGACTGAACACCCAAGATCCCCGCCGTTTCAGTCGTAGGGCGGAGAGGGAAGAAAAAGACCTTCTCTTTTGTCTAGGCAATATATCTTCCCTCGCGGTATTCGTCCCTTATCAACGTGACCGATTAGTGGATGCCTGAGCCTGGTCTTTCTTGGACGAAGCGATGGCTCCAAGGAGCGTTCTCATAATTTTTTGCTCGCGAACAGATTAACTGTTCAGAGATTCCACTTCCGCCAGGTGACAAGCTTGTCCGTTATCGACCTGGTGAAAGGTTCACTCAAAGTTTCAATTAGAGTCGGCTGCGATCGCATTCGATAAACGGCGTAATTATTTGAAAGGGATGACAGCGAGTGGACGTGGTCGATACTTCTCGCTTTCGAAGGGAACGGCCGCGTGTTCGTGCGTGATTCAGTTACCATTCCTTGGGAGCGAAGCTTACTCGTTAGCGTCCCGGTTCAAGCTAATAACGTCCGCGGAAAAGCGCCGATAACACGGGGCATTTATCATCCGCGAGGGCATACTTTCCTGTCTGGACTGTCTGCAATCCGTTCCCGTAACGCTCGCATTATTTTTAATGCGGCGGCTATAGGAGTCTAATTTTATGTCCTCACCGCGCGCGCGCGCGTTTCTCTACTCGAGTGGAGAATTTAAGATACACCGCGAATATCCTGCGATTCGTTTACCTTGACGGTTGGATTATGTTGTTTAAGTGCCTTATAGCTGTTAGTTGGAATAAAACGCAATGTATGGCTGTTGATAAAATATGTGGTAGGGTAAACCAACCAGTGAATGGCCGAATTGTTGAATGAGAAGACCAGTAAATGACCACATACTTTTATTAAAAATTGTACTTATTAATGTTTGTTTAATACGCATAACTAAAAATATGGGATGTTAAAAGTGTAATTACACTACATTTATAAACATATAGTAATTTTTAAAATTATAATTGATATTTCTTTGCCTAATGGTCATTCACTGGTATGCGGTCAATTACTGGTTGGTTTACCCTACCTATGTCCACCAAGAACCAACTCACGTTTTTGGAAATGTTCGAGTTCCGTAATTGACGTCGAAATAAATGGAATATTGTTATGTGTTATTTTTTTACTTCTCGCAAGAGGGACATTTTGACTCTCGGGTGGAGCTTGTTATTATTGCTGAGTTCGGATATTGTTCAGTTTATAATATTCTAATAAAAGAGATGGATGGATGGTTCACCCAAAAAATCGAGTAGAATTTTTTAGTCGGACGAATAATGTCACATTACTGGGAATGTTTCAGAAAGAAGTGCTCTAAATAATTGAGGACCTTTCAGCAAGAGGGGTACAATTTTTAACGGTTTTTGAGTTATGACTTGTAATATAATTATGTAAAAACAATTCTACATCGTTTGGTGGACGTTTGATGCAAATCCGATAAGAAATGAGCGATTTATTGCAAATTTTGAACCTGTTTGCAGATTTGAAAAAATCGCCCAAACTAGAGATAAATACTTATCAAATCAATAACTAGGGTAGATGTCCCAATTACTGCCACTTTATTTATTTGATGTAATAAAAAGGTAAAATATAAAAAAAGTGTACAAAATATGTTATTATTAAACGGAGATTCTGATTTACATAAAAATAAAACAAATAAAAAAATGAAAAATCATACGGACAAGACGATTTGTGAGGTGACAGTTATAGGTACACTAGGATTACTCGCGAATTTTAATTAATTATTAATAAATTCTTCATATTTAATTCATAAAACTATTTTTTTTTAATAAAAGAGATGCCAAATAATATTATGTTTCAAACTGAGACGATTTTTAGGTTAAACAACACGTGAAATGATTAAATGAAGTTCAGTTATAATCTTAAGGTGGCAGTAATTGGGACATCTACCCTACTACTTATTGTGTGAAAATATATTTTTCGATTAGTCTTCTCTTTTTAATGTTAAGGCAGAGCAATAATTTTATAAACAGTTTTTTCTAATTTACTCCAAGTTGGTAAAGATGGAGCTGCACCCCTCTTGCTGCAAGGTTCTCAATTAGAGATTCATATTTATTTTCGCACTCTCCGCGTCAAGATTCTTGTCACTCTTTCGCTAACGCGTTTTTCTTTTCCTATTTCGCATCGAATAGAAACGATGTCCTCGTGGTATTTATACTATTCACTGGCAAGTGAAGGTGGGACTTCTCGCAAATATTATGCTCCGCACTTTAACGGGATTCAGTATCGTCACCTCTTGATTTTGCGTCCACTAATAGATTCTCTATATCATTCCACGTCAAATGGATCCCTTTTTTCCTTGATGTCGGGAAGTTTCTTCAAAATAAAATATGATGTATTCCATGCGAAATTATGGGTGGTTTAAGTCATCATTTTGCTGGCTCGAATTTGTTTAAAAAACACAGTGCTTTGAATCTCGCGATTTTTACCAATTTTCGTGTAAACAAATTATAGTCATGAATTGTTAACTCGGAAACTATTCGTTATAATTAGTCGCTTCCTTTTTTATTCTAATCGAGACGGATCAGCCTTCTTGAATAATATTTTCCCAGGTTGATAAATCATTTTTGCAACAATGAAAATTATAAACAAATTCTTATTTTGCAAATTTCGGCTCGAGGTGTCCGTTTTTAAAATTCTAAAAAAATACTAACATATTCATTGTATACGGCAGTAGTATACAAATAATAATATGCTTTACATCGACATTAGCAAAATTAGCGGAGCCATTCGACAGACAGTTCTACCTACATTCCGTAATTGTAACAGCTTGACACGTGTTCCCCAACGAGAACACGTTGCCCATTAACTTGTAACCTCGCTTACTGCAGCAATTACTACGCCACTAATTGCGCTAACCCAGCTATTCATTGTTAATACATCAATAACGATCGGTTCTAAACAATCCGTGTTGTCATATTCAGCGAATCACGCGAGAACTCACCAAACGGGTTAACGTGCATCAATGACAATTGATCGTTCCGTTGCAGCGAGAAATAATTGCACGATTACAATGCGCCGTAATTCATTCGGCCGCTGTCTGACAGTTTAACGATGAAACATGCCTTGATTAGCTTTCGAACAAATGATAGATCGACGCTGCCCGGGACTTTCATCGAATTACCCGATGAAAAACAACCCCCGAAACAATTCATCCTTCCAGCCGAGGCACTTGCTGGCCATTGAAAAGCGTGAAAATTGGAAAACTGCGTGGCTCGGGGAATCGAGTCGCGAGCGCTGTTATCGCTCGATAAAACAAGCTTTATAAAACTAACGACGGGAGGAAAATTCTATCGCGGCACGATTGCGGATAACTTCGATTCCGTCGTTAAATTTCCAATAAGGTTGACAGTATACGTTACACGTTACGCGTAATTGGACTTTACGACAGATAACGATATATTGGCCACAACTCGAGGTTTATGGCTCGTTACGATCTCGCACGGGACACCGAAAATTCCTCGCCATGTGCCGGATAAGGAAGAATTACGATGATCTATCGACTATTTACCGCGACTTCGCGCTATGTAACAGAGTCTACAGTTGGCTGTTACCTCCACTCGGGACATTCCTCTATCTGTGTCTCGCGGGAGATTAAATGGTGCTCGCTCGAACGAAGTCGCAATTCTGCTTAAACTTTTCTTCGATTGTGGAAGAGTTTAAGTAGAGGCTTAGAGATTGGAGTCGTCCTCGGGGGACGTGCCTGAGAACCGGCGAGGTCGCAATCAACCCGTCAAAGCTGCTGTGCAGCCGCGAGATCCGATTATTAGGCCGCAGCATCGTTCGGATCAAACAAACGCGGTCGAAGCGATCGCGTTCACACATGCGTGCAGGAAGCTTCGATAACTCTGACGCTCTAACGAGCATCGTTAGATCTGCCACTTTGTCCAGTCACCCCACGTTAGCGTAGGTATTATCTGGCCGCGATTTAACAATTCCCTCGAATACGATTTATTCGTTATTACGAATGATCGCAGCCTCGTATTGTCCTCTAATTGCCTTGTAGACGCGGCGCTGACGGAGAGCTACTGGCGTCTTCTTCCGCAGCAATTTTTGCAATCAGTTCTCGTGGAAGTTAATACTCCTGTTACGGCAAGGGTAGCACGCAATGGAATACTAAAACTGCGACGGGAAAGAATTCTCAGTTGTTGGCGACTGGTTCCACCTAAGTTTAGCAATAATGTTTCCAATTCACGTCTGCGCGCAGCGTCAAGATTAGGGATTGCAATACTGGTAAATCGCGAGAAAAAACCTGAAATTTTTACCGGTAATTCGATAAATTATGTATAACAATGTAGCGCATATATGCGTTCATTAATTCCGTCGATATTTACTACGTTATCAGTGAAAAAACTTCAATTACTAATAGAGATGAAAACCGAAGTATCTCATGAAGAACCAAATTTGATAAAAAAAACAAACTAAAAATCTGAATCAAGCCATCAAATAATAGACGAATTTTCAAGTAGAAAAACTAAAAAGAAAATATCTACAAATGGTATATGATTTCTTAATGACTACCCGAGTAACAAGTATAGAATCTAAGAGTGCTTTATCAAGAGACCAAAGTTTGGACAAATTATGTTTTTGGCGTGCTTATTTGTTAAAAAGAATTGATAAATAAAAAATATTTAATTATATATATAATTTAAGATTCTTTTCATTGTTTTCAATAGTTATACAAATATATCTATTTTGTGTTATATCATTTTATATTTTAGGTTCAGAACAGTTTTATTTGCATATATTTTTTATAATTGTCGATTAAGTTCAGAAAAAATTTTGTTGTAATGTTTAATTTTATATTTTCAATACCTTAAAAATGACCAGTAAATTACCGGTAAACCGGTTTTGAATGAAAATTTTACCGAATTACCGGTAATTGAAAAAGTCGGTAAAATTGCAATCCCTAGTCAAGATATTCAAAATCGATTTTTTTCGGAAATGAAGTGCGCTATTAAAAAAAGTTACTGTTTCTTTTCGACTTATAGCAAGTAGATAAGTCGAGAAGAAAGAATAGCATTCTTTGTTGCGCTTCATTTTGTAGAGTATCAACTTTGAATTTCTTGACGTTGCGTCCAGTCGCGTATAGGAAAAGCTACGTTTGGGGTGTTTAGAATTTGGGGCCTGCGAGGCAGTTGCTTAATTATTGCAAGATCTGTATATTTTGCAAACGTCACGAAGATTAAGATTAACAAATTTAATTGTTGAACATTGGGTTCGTTTATCACGAAGGCGACCTTTCTTTCCTTCCTTTTCGATTAAATAGTTTCTCGGTTCTCTGATCGCGAGAGCAGCTGGAAGAGAAAACTTTTCCAACTTCGAATAAACTTTCGACCATAAAAGTTTGTCCCCGCCGCGGCTGGACACCAAGTTTCGACATTTTATGGTTCAACTGATTAGCACCTTTTTGTATTGACTGTCAGAATGAAATAAAGAGAAGAAGGAGGAGAAATTGTGTTAAATCAGTTGAACGTTAACAGGCATTCCCGAATTAACAACTGGATGCAGCAAATGCAATGAAAATTCCCTACGAAACGAAATACAATTTCATGAATAGTTTCGTTTATGCAAACTAATTGTGGAATTCTCAAACTGGGTAATATTAAATTAATTTCTGCTTTAATGCTGTTATTATTAACGAGAAAACCCTTTGTTCTGGATCTCGTTAGTTTGGAGACCGAGCTAGGATAACGTTTCCTGACCCGTACTTCAAAATTGCCTAGATTCGTACGCATTTGTCAAAGTGGCAGGGCGGACAGGGAATACGTAATACACGAGGTGACGCGTTTCCCGCGCTCTCAGCGAATCACTATAATTTTCAGCTGCCTCGATCGATGGACGCGCTGTGTAATCTTAACGGCCGACTGATATATGGGGAGCCACTTCTCTGCGAGGACAGCATGAAATTTTCGAGATTACAGCATTCTTTGTTTTCGCGCGTTCAAGCACCGATGAAAAATGCAGCGAAATACGTGACAATGATAATCTTCCACTGGCGTAAAGAATGCGTCTCAATAAGTGTGCTAACCAGAGTAGACTAAATCCACAAAAATGGCAGGTTGTAGACGGTAACATATTGCGTAAAGAAATCGTGTATATTAATTATTATTATTATTATTATTATTATTATTAAACGTCTTTATTACTTGAGAAAAAAGGCGAGGTGCAGTCATTATGGTGTTACTATACCTGACCTTAATTTAATTGCGATAGTTGAGCTGCTCAGTGGGCGTCCTTAAATTACGTAAGGCTTCTTGGAAGGGGAGGGTGTCGCACATTCCTTATGTTTTTTTACAAGGGAATTCTAAAATTAATGTTTCAGAGAAGTAATTTTAGTTTTTCCGAAACCGAGTTAAATGAATTATAAAACCTTTAAAAGAATTTTAATAACTGAATAAATGCAATGTAAAAAATATTACGTAAGGACGGGGGAAGTGGGTTGGAATATAAACCCCTATACTGGCCAGAATTACGGGGTAAAAAATCGGTAAAATTGTCCTTACGTAATTTAAGAATGGCCCCTTAATGGCTGTAAGAGTATAAAACTCTCTTTAGTCACCAAGCTTCTTTATTCCTAATATATTGTAGTGACAAGTCTCAGGGTTCTACGAAAGCTTCCTCGTAATTTTCAAAGCAACATTCAGTTATCCCACATTAACAGATCGAGAATCGTTCCCCCGATATGAAACGTGTCGCGTTCGATTTCCTCTCCACGATTCGCGCGTCTCTGCACACGTGGTCTTTGAAGGTCGGGCCAACTCTCAACGATGTTTGACGTAAATACTCGTTCAGGAGCACGAGCCTTAGTAAATCGATATCCCGAAGGAACGCTGGGGGAAACTATCCAGTGGAATTTTCTCTAGGGGATGCTTGCTCTCTGCTGGGAGGGAAAGTTGTCTCACGCCGGAAGGATAATTCCCTCGAGGGCATCCCCCGTTTTTTGCACCTCCTAACAAACGTAAAATGCAATCCCTCGGGCTGCCTTTGTCGCGGGCTTCTCACTTTCCGCTAAATACATACCCAACGTTTCCCGTTTCAATCCGTGTCCACGCTTTCTTCGTGCCACGTTCATCCGCGTTTTCCACGAAAATACACGAGCCGAGGTGTGTAATATGAGAAGTAATACGAGAGTATGATATTATATCCACTAACGAAGTCACAGATTTTCTTTTGTAGTAAAAGGAGTAGGTACATACGTCTAACTCTGCAAACTCCCTATTACCCTTTGATTTTGTATATAAATAGGTAACTAAGAGTTTCTCTTCCCGGCCTCGCCTCGCCAGGAATTTAGATTCTGATTTTCTTTCTGAAAATAGTCACATTCATCTGGAGTAGCCAAGCATAATGAGCGCAGGCACATTTCGTCACCCCAGAGTTTACCGTTCGAAAATTTTTAGGCGAACACGCAAACATATAAACTTTCTGCTATATAGTATTTGCGCGTAGATCTTAACACTCCCCTTCTAGATTGAGTTGAGTTCTAGTCATTGAACTCCTGAAGAGGAATATACATCTGAATGAGCCAGATGAGAAATGCTTTCGGCAAACAGAATGCCCCATGAATACATCTCGGGAGAGCAGCGAATGTTTTCGAACATAACACAAAGTGTTTCTACAAGTAAGTTGATTTTAATTGCGATGTTCTCGCTTTGAATGAAGATTTATGATCGCCCGTGTATCTCGGCGATGTTTCTTCAACGACCACAGAGAAACTAGTCCCCGCGGCTGCACCTCCGGCCCCGTCCTAATAAAATTCTCGCGTGTTTTTCTTGCCACGGCGGCCACGTACGTGGAAGAAACCGCGAGGAATCCCGTCTCGCAATTTATTGCTCCCGCAGGAATCGCGCGGCCATCGATTTGCCCTACACCCGATGTTTTTTTCACGGCAGACTCGACCGGCCTTCTGCAACACTTTCGAGATTGCGCGACGCTCGATCGGTATCCAATTCTGTCGCGAACAAGCGGTTGCGATTATTCCGGGGAAACGCAATATCGATGGAAATGGCCACAGTGCTTCTCCATTTGTATAGAGCTCAATAGAGCTGCTGAAAAGTCTTAGTGTAGAAGAAGAAAGAAGAAATAATTGTTGAAATCATTAGATATTGACACTAAATTTTTGTATACTTTTTATTATTGTTTTATTATTCTATTTAAAAAGCGTCTTCCCTTTCCGTGAAATATCATTGGATATTTTAATTTAAGAGATTTGAGACAATTAATTCAATATGACCACTCATATATGAGTTATTGCTAATTTGCTACGTGGAAGAAAGTAATTTGTTTTTAAATTTGTCTCAACTTTCAAGTGTTTAAAGATCACTCTGCAGTATCAGTGTCAGGGAAAATAGACATTTTTCTTTAGAATGAAAATCTATGCTATGCTATTATTGTCGATGAAAAAGAAAAACTTACAGCAAATAGTTTTCCTATTTTTGTAAATTTCTTTCTGCCAAAATTTGCCACCCTACGCTGCAGCCTATATACAAATCCGCCCGATTTCAAATGCAAATGTTCTCACTGGCAAGAAAAAGGCGACGATGGAGATCTCCTCAGTTTTTGCATTCTTCCGTCACATCACTGATCGATCGTCGCCGTCGGGGTTATAAATCCTCGGCGACACTTGCCGTAGCGGGAGTACATCAAAAAAACGCGAGGAGAAGAAATGACGCGGTTCGACCCGGGGGCTAAGCCCAAGCCATATCTCTCCGTCGAGGAACCCCTTTCGTTAGAAAAGTGCCTACGGACCCCCTCGATATCGCGTCACGCCCGTTTCCCCGGCTTTTTGTCCGCCCACTTTCACTCGACTCGCGGGCGAAACCGAAATACGAGGGCTGCACGTGTCCAGAAGCTTCCCCCTGACCCGTTCTTCTTAGCTTCTTCTTACGTAGGCTATCTTAACGCGACATCCTTTGCGGCTGGAGATTCCATTCTATGGAAATATCGTGAGCTCTACTCGTCCTAAGGAAAGAATTGTATTCCTTTGACCTCGAAAAGTATTCCAAGCCTCGTGCGTTGTTGGTGTACCAACAAGCAGCGAGCGGTCCTTGATAGAATATAAGGCGCAGCGAGAACTGATAAGGGTCCCATACGCATTGAGATCGGTATCGATACATGTTGCAAGCAGGGGCGTCCGCAGACTTTTTTCCAGGGGAGGGGGGCAACTATGGGATGATGGTAAAGAAAAATATACCCCTCTTGCTTTTTTAATCTATTTTATAGTGCCAAATTAATTGAAAACTTAATATTCCCTTTTTCAGTATAAACTTAATAAAGATCATTTTTGAGAAATAAGCGATTTTTCTCAAAAGCCAGGGGGGGCAACTGCCCCCTTTTGCCCCCCTCCCCCCCTTCCGGACGGCCATGGTTGCAAGTATCAACATCGCGAGACAAAGTTCAACGTGTATTTGATTGTCTCGGTATCGATTGTATCGGTATCAGCTGAAATCGTCTTCTCTATCAACGTCCTGAAACGTCGATACTTCGAACGTGCAACCGATACAAATATCTATATAGCGTAGGGGAGAGCGGGGACAAACGTAACACTTTTTACATTTGGCCTAGCTGCCAGTTATCTCTTACAGATATAAAAAAAAGAAAATTATGCCTTAAAATAGTGTGTTTCTTGGTCTATCATTTGACCACAAACGCAGCCTTCCATGATAAGTATTCAAAGAGTTATGACAATTTTCCGCGGTGCCTGTCATTGTTACTTTTGTCCTGCAGGGGTAGGACGAAAGTAATAGTAATTATTTTGGGTAGAATTAACACTTCTTCACCAAAGAAGTAACACTTCTGCCAAAGCAAAATAGGATTTTTATTATCAGAAACAATAGAAACAAACTTATAAATAAACATATTTTAAGTAGGTAACGATAAAAAAATAGCTTCAAACATTTCTTTGATACTGTGTATTTGATTTAATATGGAATCTCTTTTTTGAAAATCTCTTTCATTTGGATTTTTTTTTTTAAAAACTGCTGTTACTATTGGATTTAACTCTTTTGGGATATAGGGAGACATCTTTAAACTTATAGAAACTTTCGTCCTCGTAGTGATGTGTTACTTTTCTCCCCATCCATGTTTTTCAGCATAGAACTGTTCCCATGCAGCACACTTTCGTTGCAGCATAGTTGCAGTATAGTTGCGGTGCAAGATTGCAACGATTCACGCAACGTTGCCGCCACTATGCAGCAATAATTCCATGTCCGCCCCATGTAATGTTGCACGGCAACGTCGCAGCAACCATAGATCGACATTGCGCTGCAACCATGCAACATCGCAAGGTTACTGCAACCATCCTGCAACTTTGCCGCAACGAAGTGTGCTGTATGAGTTATAACGTACAAACTATACAAGACTTATTGATATCAAATACAGGAACTTATAAAGACATTATGTAAGAACGCTCTAACAGATAATTGGGTCAATGTCTACGGTTTAACTATGAGTATTAACAAAAAAAAAACAACAGAGGAGACACGTACCTGAATGATCGAAATAACGACATCAGCATGCTCACAGTATACGAATCGTCTTATTGCTCAGCGTCACTCCCTGAAAGCAAAGAAACACGCGTAACTAAGGTAAAAGACCCAATACCTGGACACGTCCCTGTAGCTGGACACTGGTGCAAAAATACTGATTAGTACATTTAATATCCGCTTTATCCAAAAAAGAACTATTTTATTCAATTATTCAAATATTTAGTAAAATATATTCATATATATATTTGACTAAATATTTGAATAATTGAATAAAATAGTTCTTTTGCACCAGTGTCCAGCTACTGGGACGTGTCCACGTATTGGGTCTTTTACCTTATGTAAAGCAAACGTTTTGGAAATTTTTGTGAAAGACGGGAGAAGGCCTGTTACTTTCATGACGCCGTTACGTTTGTCCCCGCTCTCCCCTAAGTATATGTTGTTGTTGTTGTCGCGCTACCACGATCGAGGTACTTCTTTTTCATCGATAAACACTTTCAGATGTTTTAGACTAAGAAATAAGGTTAGCACTTCAGAATGTTGCCCGAAAATTCCACGAAACTACGTTTTCAACTGAACCGATGTCCCACGAATCCTGATTTCGTCTCGACGTGTATGCGCTGTTTGCTACTCGACACAAATCTCAGCCACATGCACCGCGATCTGTATCGACACACGTAGATCTCAACATGTATGAGGACCTTCACGCAGATCAATACTTCGTTTCAATTTGCAAAGAAATTTTGGGTCACCAAGATAACAGGCTCGCTCATCCTCAGATGGCCTTATCATCGCGCTACCTCGTAAAACTAAGGCAAACTGGAGACTTATTATGCTCGAAGCTCGACCCCGCTTTAATAATACAGGATTAGACGCGTATTTCGAGAAAATTCCGAGAAAGCTTCAGACGCAAATTTTATGGTACCAAGTTCTGAGTTATTCCTTGGCGGGACGGATATTTATTTCGTGGAAGAAAACCAGCTCGCAAATTTCATTAAAACAGTCTCTCAGAGTATCCAAAACTGTAGCGGTAGCAGAGTTTGGTTGCTTTCTGTCAAGTGTAATGTCTGTCAATTGCATAAAATTGAACATGAAGTGTCTAGAAATTAATTACGCCGAGAGAGGAGGAGAAGAGATTCCTCTGAAATAGTCACCACGTGCAATCTTTATCGCGTGTTTAATAGCAGCCATGCGTCCCCTCGGAGCCTCCAAAGCGACCCACTCGTCCGCGCGATGATAACGCAATTTACATGCCAGTCCACCCCCGGTGAAGAAATACCCCCCAGGGTATCGCTGTTTATCTCCAAGGATTCGGTATTTTTTTCTTTCCACGAGATATGAAACGTCGCCAGTCCCTTCGACTCCGGGACCTTCTTCCATCTCGACTGCTGCTGGATCGGCACCAGGAAGGAACGGCCATATTCGAACGTATCTATTCGTGATCGGTCTCTCGGTTCGCGGAGCACGCGGGACCTATAAATAGCGGTGGGAACAAATTCGATATCTTAGGTCCATTTATAAATAAGAGAAACATCTTTGCTGTCAAATGGGCAGTTGATTCCAAAAATAGTTTACTGTTCCGCCGTGGCGGTGTAAAAATATGTTGGTCGTCTGCGAGCGATTTGCAAGCTCGAGGGTGCAGAGGCTCGCTGGTACGAGGGAAATCCTTCGTTTCCGCGGACGGTTCGTTTTAGTGCCGCTCTTTACTGCGAGCAACCATTTCGCCGTTCGCGAAAAAACCCCTTAAATCTTTATTGCCCGGGCCGAAGCGCGGGAACCAAATGAGATCAGAGAGGCTTCTGCTTCGCCACGTAGATCGCTAGAAGTGCAATCTTGAAATACCAACCGGCCAGTTCATCGCCCCAGGAAAAAGTGTTGTGGTAATTTACAATTGATGGCTGAAGGGACGAATCGAATGTAAGCATGGAAGAACAGTGGGACGCGAAAGAAATGGATGGAGGAAGGTGTGGCGTGTCGTGTGTTTTGAAATATTTCTTCTTCGATCCAAATCCAAATGTTTCCATTCTCTGGATTCTACGCTACACGAACCTTGTGTTATCCTAGCTTCCGAGCCAGCGATTCTGATTTATTCTTTGAGAAATATCTTGTTCGCATTTGTCCTGTGCTACCATCCTCGCTCCTGCTCCAAAGCAACTCAGAAATTCACTGCAACGGGCTATTCAAGCGCAGCTTCCATTCCAGACGAATTCAATTTTAGTTTGTTTCTGCTTCGTCACAGAGTTAGACTTAATCTATTATCTTAGTATTCCAGCTCAGAGCGGATTCAAAGTAATCTTAGCAATATTGTTCCTTTTACAAGAAACGGGCAGATAACGATTTCGAAATGCTCTTTGATTTCGTCGATGATGTCTGATTAAAGAATCACACTTTGCAGAACAAAGGATGAAAGGGCACTTGCAGAATTTAGGATCTTGCTGCAATTAGAAATTAGAAAAAACTGTTTATAAAATTATTGCTTCGACTTAATATTAAAAGAGAACACTAATTGTAAAATATATATTTTTACACAATAAGTAGTAGTTATTGACTTGATAAGTTTTTATTTCTATTTTTGGTGAAAAAATATTTTATAATAAAAATATTTTTTACATGTATTACACATAACTCAAAAACTGACAAAAATAGAGCTGCACCCCTCTTTCTGCAAGATCCTCAATTTATAATAATGTACGGATGAAGGACTTTAAAACGCGTCGTTTCCCAGACAAAGTGCGATGGGCTGCAATGGACCGATCATCGCCGCGATTTCATAAAAAGGAGAACGTTCCTCCCTCGAACTTCATGTTTGTGCAGACAAAAAGAGGGCTTTCCACTAGATTGCAAACATGACGTTGAATTAATTTAAATTTAAACGGCGCTGTTCGGGTCGCCAGTGAAGAAGTTCACGAGCTTTACATACAGTTACTCACAAAAGTATCCGCCCACCCTATACGTGCCATATTTTACATATTAAATCGACTTGAAAGTAAGAATTCTAATCCACGATAATATGAACCTTGATTAATATATTTTCTTTCAGGCGCATTCAATTGAAAATTGGGACACAGTTTATTTAAAAAAGTATTAGTATCCGTGAATTTAACACTAGCTCTACCGATAATTAATGTAGATACACCTATTTCTACCTGACCAGACAAAATGACTACTTCTTTATAAAATACGTTATGCAAGAAAAATAAACCTTTATTTATATTTTTTAATTTTTATATTGTTAAAAAATATATACATATTTATACTACTTTGAAATACACTTTCTTCATACTTAAAGACAGTAAATTTATTACCAAATTTAAAACCAGTCACCTTAACTGCTTTGCTAGTTCTACTGTTAAATAAATAAACTATGTTATATTTATGGGGTGAGCGGATACTGTTGTTCGTAATTATATTCAATCAAAGCTAAAATTCATCAAAAGAATAAAATCCATCCTTAATGAGGAGCTCTGCTCATGATTCACTTAGCCTTTAAAGCATCGGAGGCGCGAGGGAAATGTCGTTCGAAGAAGTGCCCCGACGAAATCGTTGAAGCACAGCATAATTCACACGGCAGTCATGACGCGCCGAAGCTCGCGCACACAAAGCAATATTAACTCGTTAGAGCAGAAAGCCGTTAATTGCCAAAGAGCTCGAATATGGAATCCTGCTCTAATTCCAATCCTGTCCCGCTTGACTCTCGCGCGTCTTCGGGTCGGGATTGCGTTAAATGAGCCTGTAAAGGGGACGTTCTCGTCGAACATGGAATCTCCCCGGATCAAATACTTCCCCTTCCTCTAGATGCAAGTAACTGGCAGGAATTTCTCGCATGCGAATCTTTTCACAGCGGAAATGTTCAAAGCACGAGAGCAACCGAACGTCTCAGCGGGGATATTTCAAGAAAGCGACACGAAAATACCAGCCGCGATACAACGCCATAAGAATTCCACGATTTTTCCGCTCGAATAAAGTGCCCGCACCATGCGCCACAATGTATCTGCATTTTTCTATTCGTCTTCTGGAGGGAAATAGCCGACGATCCCAGGAAACGTGCATCTTTTAGCGAAGTTGTAGCGGTATTCCTGGAATCGAACGCGCCCCCGCAAACGGCTGAGGGGAACAGCGGCGAGATTCGCCGAGATCTAATTCAATTTACGAGATACAAACCGAAGAAGAATAGTAAAGGAATGGGAGGTAGGCGATAAGGCTGATTTCCATACAACAACACTCCTCCATCTAGATTCTAGATTCCTCCAACGTTTGATAGAATATTTTCTTCGGGTTCGGTCGGGGATGCTTTCGATTGCACGGTCTCAGGCTTTACCCGTTCGTTGCCTCGGAGAACGAACTCCCGAAAATGGATTTCTTCGTCGAGATAAAGTTAGTTTGCTTATCAAAGTTCGCCTGGTGTCGCTGAAAAGTTTAGTTGCAACAGTTTGAGAAAAGCTTATGGTTGCCAATATTTGATCAGCACTCATCTGGAGGATTAGCAAAAATAAATAAAGAAAATAAAAAAATTGCAGATTATTTTATTTAATAAAATATAAAAAGAAACAAAATAAATTAAGGTTTCGCTAGAAGAGAAATTCCTGGAGAAATTACCAAGAACGCTGTAATCTGTAGAAATGTCACTAATCCTGGAATCTCAAGTGAAAAATGACATTATTGACAACTCTAGAAAAATTCGAGACGCCAGAAGATAACAGAAAAATGAAACTTAGACAGTGGAATAATCGTGGTAAATAGACTTGATAATTATAGGTCAAGTAACGTAACATTTACCCATGGTAGAAAATTATCTAAAGTGCTGCGATACGGTGACCAAATCCGTTAGATAGCGACCGCAGCGTTGCAGCCGTGAGACTACTTAGGAGGCTGAAGCTACCAAAGTTCATCGCGATTACCTTCGTACTATGAAATAATTAAGAAGACCATTTAAGAAAATCGCCGTAAAAGCCCGAGGGGACGCGAGACGAGACTTGCCATCCACCCACGCAAGCACAGGTCAACGGCCAACTTTTCATCTCAATTTCCCCGGATGAGAAGGAGCCAGGGGCATTCTCGTCTCATCAGATTTTTCGCGGCAATGAGTGGCAACGCTCGTCGAGCACTTTCTCCGTTAAGGTCGTCGTCGTCGCGCGGATAGCCGATGGAACTTAAATAACAAGCCTCCCGCCGTGCCATTTTCCCCGGCGCCCCCGACGGATACTTTTCGCCGTACATTTATCCTTTCATTTAGATGGAAATTTCACTTTCGAGCAACGGCTGCGACGGGTCCCGAGAAATTTTCGCTAAAGTCACTCGGGGCGCAGTGCATCCGTTGGCGGAACAGAAGTCGCGGGTGGCAGCCTGCGCGAAGAGACTCGCTATTTGCAATACAAAAGTAATTCCCATATTTACCAAGAGCTCGAGTATTCGTTATTTTCCTAGCTAATGGCACAGCCAGTAGCTCTAACGTTGGCCTGGTTCTCTCACTGCTGCGGAACGAGTTTATTTCCCTTTGCCACGACAAGCTCGCCGGGGTATTGCCGAAAGGATCAAAGGAGATAGGAATAACAGGGGGAATCAGCATATTTCAAAAGAATTTAAGGAAAAAGTTTGAAAGTTCGAGCACAGCCACCGCGAAGGTTCCTTCGAATAACAAGGTGACAATGAGAGGAGACGAGAATCGAGGGGGTGTGATTCGATTTTCCTTTCTCGGCAATACCCATCGCGACTTCTTCAGATCCTACTCTCAGCTCGTCATTATCACTTTACAAACGACGGCGACGAATCCGATAAAGGCTAAGTGGTACCTACGTATTGCACGTAGAGGCGAACGTAGTTCACCCCTTTCACGGCACCCCTCGTAATATAAGTCGTCTGTGAGCCGTGGAATCTCAGTCGAACGACATTTTCACCCCTAAACAGTATACCTACCTCTCGCTCGTGAGTAAAATAAAGTTTCCACGGTCCGCGCAGAGATCGTAATAAAATCTTCTCCTTGTCCTCGACGGAGTACGCGGAGTGGGGGGTAGTAGAGGGGAAGCCTGTGACAATCGATTTACTCCATTCCAGGTTAATCCCGTAGAACAAGGCGAAGAGGAAGTGAAAGGAAAAGGAAGGGGATGTTGGAGGGACGAATGGTCGAGGGAAGAGGGTATATATTAAGATCGGTAAATCGCTTCTAATGCGTTTCGCGATATTTTCGGCATCATCTCGAGCACCCTCCTTCCATCCCCCAATTTTAGCGACAGCTGCGAATCCCCAAATGCGATTCTAGCTAAGCAAAATTATTATTTACTCATTTAGTATATTTAACCCTCTAGTGCATACGCCTGCCTTAAGGCGGGCACCTGTTTAACCCAGGGGTTGAGAATTCTCATTTGCCAGCCTAAAAGTAGTGTCACAGCGTAGATATTTGTTTAAGAAACATGTCAATCTAAGTTTGCAATTTCACAGAAATCTAGTTTCAAGTGCATTTTTGCATTACGTACCCTGCGAAAATTATTATTATTATTATTATTATTTCCTCCAAATTGAAAACAGACATCGGACTCGGTCTTTTCATCCCCAAATTAGAGTAGTCTAATTTTTCCAACTGAATTAAAAATCTATGCACTAGAGGGTTAATATTATTTCTACTTAATTATTCTACTATTTCTTTCTAAAGCATAATCCAAATTTGAAGTACCGTTAAGGAACTAGTTCTTGATCAGGCACTAATTTTTGATCAGTTCATGAAATAAATCGATCTTTTCAGTTTATGTCCTTAAATAATTGTTTGAAATAATTACTAACATAAAAAAAGAAAATTCAAACTAGTTCCTGACCTGATAAAAAATTAATTCCCATGTATTTTCAGATGATCAAAAACTAGTTCCTAGTCACATTATTATTCCCTAACCTTATAAATAATTCAATTATACTTATTTTCAACTTTTTAAAATTTTTCCTTAAAGTGTAAACATTAATTCATCTTTTAGTATAAAAAAAGTCTATGGTTGAAAGTTTTATTAGGTTAAAAATAAATATTAAAGCGGGAAGCCCTCTAAACTGATCAAAAACTAGTTCTCTAACAGTACAGGAAAAGATAATGAGAAAAATAAGTTTGCTTAGCTAGAATCGCATTTGGGGATTCGTAGGTGTCGCTAAAAATAGGGGATGGAATTCGTGGACGCTCGAAGGGGAAGAGCCTTCGACTGCTCTCCTCTATCAATATGGGGAATTTAGTACTTTACGATACAGCGGGCGAAACGAAGCGCGTGGCAAATAATTGAAATCTGAAACTGATTCGAAACAGTGAATCAATCTGTTGAAAGCGTCGAGTGCCATCGATTCGCGAGCAAAAAACGACATTGGATTTCACGGGTTCGTTACCGCGCGAGTCACCCTCGAAAGCGTAACAGCGCGCGACGACGATTTTTGTCGCGGCCGCCGAGGCTACGTGCTCGAAACACGGTGATGTCGGTTATAGCGGTATAATTACCAATTCCGAGGAGATTTCGTCGCGAGCACCGCAGGTACAGCATCTTCATTTAGGGAGCGGCTTATCGCGAGTCATTACGGTTGAAAGATGATAGCCTATCTCGTTAACAAGCTTTTTCTTCTTATCCCTGAGAGCGTGCGTCGTATGCCCGAACCGCATTACCATCAGATCTCGTGGCTCGTTAATGACACGGCAAAGGCCCTTTCGTTTGTTCAAAGCTACGGAATACAGCGATCTGTCACCACGAATTTTCTGGCAACGGAAGAAAAATGCGAGCTTAATGATGCTGCGAGTGTGAGAAGAAGTAGACAACGCACGCAACGATAAGTGACGAATCAATTGTCCTTTTCCTAGGGGCGCAAAATCTCCAAATCCGTCGCTAATTTTATTATTTAATGATTAGGCTTATTAATATCTAGTATCCACTGCAGCCTCTCCTACACTCTAATTATTACTAGGGTAATTCCGGGAGACGCGGCTGGGCTGGAGAGTTGATCGAAACAGTTGATTTTTTAGAGAATTAGGTAAAGAGTACAATGGTTGGCCACTTAAGTAATAGTGTCACATAAACAATAAATTATAAATGCGAATTTAGTAAATTTGAAATGGAAATCAATACAAATAAGTACGAAAAACCCCTAATAATTTAAAAATAAATAGAGTTTATAGAAAAAAAATCAAGAATGTATAAAAATATACAAAAAAGTGTTTCCTACGAAGAAATATAGTTATTGGCATGGTCAAGACAGTAATTGTCCAACCGGTTCGACAGTGATTGGCCGCTATTGGATACATAATGTAACCTAAAAGAAAAATGTTACCTGATTTGGTAATAGAAATAAGATTAAAATTATACAACAAAAATGGATATATTTTATTATGTATGTATTTGTTGTGTTTATTTCTGTTTTTAACAGGTGGCTAATTACTGTTTCATCATTAACATGGTTAAAAAAAGTCACTGGCCGCCCGGTCAATTACTATCATTCAACATTATTCATTATCCAATCGGTTCGACAGTGATTGGCCGCTATTTGATACATAATGTAATCTAAAAGAAAAATGTTACCTGATTTGGTAATAGAAATAAGATTAAAATTATACAACAAAAATGGATATATTTTATTATGTATGTATTTGTTGTGTTTATTTCTGTTTTTAACAGGTGGCTAATTACTGTTTCATCATTAACATGGTTAAAAAAAGTCACTGGCCGTCTGGCCAATCACTGTCATGCAACATTATTCATATGACAGTTGTTGGCCCCCGGTATTTTTCACAATATATGTATAAATTTAACAAATAAATAATTCTTTTATAAAGTTTCAACTTTTATTTATCGATATAAACCGAATATGAGAGATATACATATCATAAATATATTAAACTATTCACAAACTTTCAACTGCACTCTTACGTTTTTTTTATTAAATCGCTGTAATTTCCAAGCTTCAAAGCCGAGTCATCCTATTTGCATTTATATATAATCACAGTATATAATGAGTGGAGAAATATTGATTACATCCGAAGTAAGAAAGTACAAGGAATATTATTATTATTATTATTAAACGTCTTTATTACTATTCCAGTAAAAGGCGAGGCGCAGCTAGTAAGCTGTTACAAAGCCTGAATATGTTCATTAAAAAAATGCATAACATTGGTATTTCTTTATATTCATTTATTTCTCAAAATAAGGCCAATCACTGTCAGGTGGCCAACAACTGTGTTCTTTACCCTAATTGTTCCGAACCTTAACACATTTTTACATATACAGAGATGTAGAGTCTGAATATAGCAAATCGACCAACTCTCCAGCCCGGCCGCGTCTCCCGGAATTACCCTATCACTCGTCTATATGTATACATCATTTAATCTATGAGTAATAAAGACGTAATAATAATTTCAACACAGAGTCAGACTCCGTTTCAATGAAAATTTCTAGGAAACCTTTCTAGTTCCAATTGAGTGGGATTCAATGCAATCTACAATCTACAATGCAATCTGTATACCTATACGAGCTTAATTTGCAATTTGACCCGAGGCGCGTTCAATCTACGTTCCATTAAATCGAGCCGGGTATAATTTGTAAAGAGCATTATACATAGAAACGGCTAACGTGACGCGTGCGGGGCACGTGGGTATCCATGTAATTATATTAGCATTAATTACGAATCAACCGATATTAATTAAGCAGTCAGAGACACGTACCAGCTGTTTACGCGGGGTTCGATTCACCGCGTTACCTAAAGCACGTGGGCCGGTATTAAGTGTATTGTCTGCGACATGAAAAAAAAAGGAACTGCACGAC
Organism: Andrena minutula; assembly: GCA_929113495.1. NCBI lineage: Eukaryota > Metazoa > Arthropoda > Insecta > Hymenoptera > Andrenidae > Andrena > Andrena minutula. The sequence continues at coordinate 45,439,382 of OV815994.1, forward strand.
AAATTACTGTGAACCCTTGCGGGTATTATAAATCACTCATAATACCTTTCAACCGTGACCTCCTTAGTGCTTCTTCTTTTTATCTGTTTCCCGCATCGGGGACGACAGCGGCGCGGAGAAATGTCACAATGCGAGCGAAAAGGGTGTAATAAAATATGCTCGTAATCTAAAAGAAATGTCTGACGGTTGTTAGAATTCTCATCCTTGAAGAAAGGAGAAGAACATATTCGTAAAGACACTCTGCTGTTACAAACGTCAGAGAGAGAGAGAGAGAGAGGCTGCACCCTTTTAACCCCAGCAACCCCTGAGACCTCCACCCCCGAAATCTATGTTGACTTCTACTTTCATTTCGCTTGCCTTTCTCATATGAAATGGCACAACACGGTCATCGTTCCCTAAGGAAGTAGCTTCCCGGATCAAACACCACCCATGTTTACAACTTGCCTTCATTATCCTGCCACGTCGATTTCATCCCCCAAGTTGCGACCACCATGAATGGAGCAGCCTGTATATCATATATGTTCGCAGCGGGCTAAGTGGGTTAATGTCGCCTCTAAACCATGGTCAGACTTTCTTTTACCGTCGAGCAGGCGGTGCACCGGTATGTACCGCCATCGAAACGAGACCCTAAATCAGCGTCCGTTTCTATTTTTTTTCTTTACGAGCCGCGAAATTACGCGGTAATACGAGCAAGTGCGTCGTAAAGCATTCAGAACCACCAGATCGCTAATTCCTCCGCGGAGCTGCCGCGCTAATGAAAGATTCCTTTTTAAAAGAACACTCTGTCATCGCCGCCCTGACTACCAATCATTGCGCGTTGCTCCAAATAATTAGAGGATTACTCGAAACGCCGCGTGATTTGTGGGAAAACGGCGAACGCCGAGGGATCCCTCGCGGTAAAATTAGTCCGGAAACGTGGAGGCAAGTTTTTCGCTGTAAATCTTTGTTTCGCTGTAAATTGACGCTGAAGGCAGTTGAGTATGATTGCAGATGGCTGGGGGAGGATTTCTTTGTGTGAACGGTTATTACGTTTGGATGCAGTTAATATGGGATTCGTCGCAGCGAAAGGTTAATTAATTGCGCGCAGAGAAGGGCAATTAAATGCACTTGCAGTGCAGAGAGACGGGCGTCTCTTTGACAAATGTTTTTTGTAATGAATTTCATAGGGAGTGTTAATTAGGGTTAATGTACATATGTAATGTGGAACGCCTGATTTCAAAAGGTTCCGAAGAAGGGGTATTTTTTTAATAAAATTGATATGAGGGGGTGGAGGAACTAATGCATAATCATATTTATATAGCCAAATGTAAGAAAACGCAAGTGTTTTGGAATTATATTAGAGAAACTAAAATTAGTGGAAATCGGCAGTTCGAAGAATGGTATCTAATATGGAACACATAGGAAATTTGTAAAGGAAATTGAAAAAACTTTACTTTTGTTAGTAAAAATGAAGACTTATTCGGTAGAAGGTACAAATAAACAAATATATATAAATTTTTGTAATTTATGAATAAAGCAGCCGACACATTAGGTCAATTTTTTCCATTATTAGCACTAAAAGAAATTAAAAAGAAAATATAGTAATAAAGAATACAAAATAATAATGTAATGTAAGAGATCCTAATGAAACATATGTTTCGATAACAAAATAACGAATTATTCTAAGAAAAAATAACTTTACTTGTAAACTATTTTTGTATAATCAAGAGCAAACATATTAAATGATAAATCATACAAAAAAATTCTTTATAACTTACGTTCACTACAATACTTTTACGATTTCAGTCATTTTTCAAAAACTTTCGCAACGAATAATAAAAACGCTTCCTTTTCAATAACGTATGCCCGATTGATGCTCAATTGTCAGTATGGTCGTCTAGTGTTTCTACGCAACTAATATATACACGATTGCCTGTAAAGTTCGTTACTTCTTTATCGAAATTTTACGATGTACCATATTACTTACTTTTACCCTATATTAAATATGTGTAAAATGCGTTCAACAAATTTGCAAGGGTTAAATGAGGGCTCGGATGCAATAAAGGGACTAGCGCTTGAAAATGGGAAAAATTATTGTCCAAACGCTAAGAAATATTGGAAAATTAAATGTTGTTAAACTGTATTTTAAAAAATATAGTGTTGTACAGCTCGTCGCGACACACATTTTTTCTATTTACAGTTCGTTTATCGAATTATTACTATTCGAGCTAAAAATTATAAACAAAAAATTTTTCATCGTCCAAAATCATTATATTTTTAAACATAAATTGCGATAACTTGAGTAAATATTAAGGGATCGTTACGAGACTTGAAACATAAAACTCAGAAAATTCTAGCGAAACCGTAAAATGTATGCACAAAACCCTTCTGTTAAAAATGTAATAATATTTAATTAAAAAGTAATACTCGATATAACCCATGTTTTTCAACGTTCGCCGTTAAAAAGTATCGAGGCAATTTTGAGATATATATAACTTGCAGCGACAAAGTTTTTCCTTAATATACAAGGAAGATTTTCACCAATTTTCACACTGATAAATGAATAATATGTCAACAGAAATATTAACTAAACCCAACCGTCTCCTCAACCACTCACAAACTCCGTGACGCTAATCACTCCGGGCAGTACATTTTGTCCGTCCTTCCTGTTTGCCCAAGTTAGTAAGCGAACAACGTTAGAAGATGAATATTCAATATCCCAGAAGTTCGGTAGTCGCAAATGTTCCGCATTCGTCGCGCAAACTGTCCTAACTTGCTCACTTGCTTCGCGAGAGCTGTTCCGGCACGGACACGCGGCCACCCCTCGATTTCCGGTAGGGCCATCGTAAATCTTGGCAAACTTTTGCGAAATTCCATCGTACGGCGCCCCCGTTTCGGAGCGGGGGGCGTCTATCGCATGATTTCCAGTCACGCGCGAATAATAATCGAGCTGTAATAGACGCGGAAACCAGCTAGCGCGCACCAAGTATGCAAACTAATGAATCGCTACGTGGACAGGTAGATGGAGAGTGGAATAACCGATTCCTGTCACGATCTCCAATCCTTTTGACTGTACAGTAGATTGTAAGGCTTCAACCCTTCGCAACACGCTGCCCTCGACGCCGCAGTGGGCGTTTTGCAAAAGTTTCCCATCATTGGTGCCCGGGTAGAATGAAAAAAAATATTATAGAAATAGAAGAGGAATCCGTTCGAAATTTCACTGTTATTGTTTCATGTTTCAACGCAACGTGCAGGACGAACGGTGCGGAGGGACACGTACAGCGATATAATATGGCAGCGGTGCAGGGAATATAATCCTAGGATACGTTATCCCGAAATACCAGCTGTTTCTTTTATTCTAAAAATCCCAGGATTCGATATAACTAATCTCGAGAATTTCGGGATTTTTTAAAAAATGTGAATTATTTTATAAAGGACTGAAAAATAGAAAGATAAACAGAATAAATAAACATAGTCATTTCATAATTATAAGGACAATAATAATAGTAGTGATTTATTTAAATAATAATATTAAGTCGCATTTAACTCACTAAACTATATTTATTCATTGATAAGCATAAACAATGGGTGAGTCTCTTTGAGGATGGTGGAATCCGTGGAAATTATTTAGATTCTAGAACTAGCATATCAATATTTGCTATCAATTCCTCCTATAAGCATTGAAGCAGAGAGCTTTTTCAGCGACCGGAAATTAAATAAGAATTCGGCTAGGAGCGATACTTTTTTAGATGCTTTGCTATTTCTTCGTTCGCATTTCCAAAAATCTTCATAATGGTTTGACGTTACCTACTTATTCAGACATTATTATTCTTCATTATTCTCCTGTTTCTATTGTTGAAAATGATTTTAATTTAAATAAAGATTTAGATGTAACAATCATTTTAATTATTGAAATTCTCTCTATCAATTTTATCACTTTTCAAATCCCGGGATTTGTCTCGGAATTCCGAGGTGGATGTTGAATGATCTCGCAGTGCCAGGATAGAAAATAATGACCAGGTTTGTAGGTATTCCCTACACTGGTTTCGCGAAAGAACCGAATGCGCAGAGTTGGGCTAAAACGTGGAACTGCGTCGATCGGTTTATGGGTTTATACGCGAGCGTAAACAAGCGTGGATTTAGTCGGCCTTGGTGGACGATCCTCGAAAAACCAAAAATGGTCACGCACCGAGAGGGACTCCATTGTGAAACGAGTGACCCGTCGTCTGTCGACATAGAGGACGCGCAGGATGACGCTGGAGGCATAAATTCGCTCTGCCGAACCGAGGGAAAAAAAAAGGAAGAAAGAGAGTGGCAGTTACATGGACCTTGGTTTCCGTCGATTCGGCGATATTTTCTGGCCGATGGGTAGAAGGTAATTTGCCGTTCGGCAAGAAATACTAGGACCAAAAGAGCCCTCCGCCCCAGAACATGTAATCCACGGCTCAGAAACGTACCTCTCCCTTCCACGGCACCGTATTCCGAAGAACTCCGAGTCGAGGCTCGTGGCAAGATTATTACCCGTGGGCCCCAACTTCCCGAGCACTTTCAGAATTCCATTCATTCTCACGAGATAAATGAAAACGCTTGGCGATGGGATTCACGCGGAGAAAGTGGAAAGGGACCATCATGGGACGATGAATGGAAAGCGTGAAGGCAGAGAAAAAAATTCTTGTCCGGGCTTGCAATTTTTTGCAAAGATCTTACAGAGTCACTAAACTGCTTACATTTATAAACAGTGGCGGATTTAAAAGGCTGAGCAAGATGAGCAGTTTCTGCCTGGGCCGCTGCCTAAAAGACAGCGCTAGGGTCCCATCTTGCAAAAAAAATTATGGTTTTATCCGAATACTAGGATATTTTTATGTTCACCATAATTTTCAATCTTTTCCTCAAATCCGTCACTGCTTATAAGAATCTTAATTTCCTCTTCGTCGCGCCATAGCACGTGTATCGATTCTATGTGCAACAGAAAATGGTCCCTTCGTGTTGCGTCGAAGTAAATTCTATTCTGGAATGAAAAATCCATGCTACGGGCACGCATCTCCAGAGACACCCGTTTCAGCCTTGGATCGCCGTGTGCTCGAGCGTCTGGTTTTAATTCCGCAAGCAAATTAAACTGAAGCGGCGTGGTGTTACGTAAACTGTCATGGCGCTGTCCCGTTACCTAGTGGCTGGCTCCGTAAGAAGCTGAACCAGGTATGGTAAAAAGCTGCAGGGATCGCGTGCGAGGCTAGGTGAGTCTCCACCTGCTGAAGGCGTGGATAGCCGTTGCACCTGCGACTTTTCTTGGCCAATTGGCTTGCCCGTAAAATACCGCCATTCTGCGAGCCACGCTCCGATTAGGATGGATGAACTGTCGGTCGGGTTTCAAGCTTCCACACACTGGGAACATTAACGCGTAAGTAGAGATGAATCGATGGCATTGTTCGGTCCGTGGTTTGAGGAATACGGAGGAGTACCATTTCAACCTAAACTCATTGAATAGCGCGTTCCGATGGTTTATAAACACGCAATTCTGCTCCCTCAGGTCGGTCTATCAAACTTGAGAGCATTGCAGTATTCGGAGTGAAACGGATATCCAAGGATTCGATACCCCGGGTCTCAAATTCGGATGTTAATTAACAGTTATGCGAGTGATACGTGAGCTGAATTCGTCTTATTGGGTTGGTGCATTTGAAATTGTAGATCGTGGTTGGTGTAGAAGTTCTTTTTTTATAGTGAAGATTAGGGTTTGTCGGTTTTTAAAAACCGGGTTTAAAAACCGGTTTTTATTTATGAATTTGAAAAATTCGAAAACCGGTTTCATAATTTAAAACCGGTTATTTAACCCCGGTTTTTAAAAACCGATTAATTATTTAAATGAATTATTTAATTATTGTAGTATATTGTAGTAGGTAACAGTTTAGTTATTACTGTGAAACTAATCTTCATGAGTTCATATTTTCTGAAGAAAAATACTAAATGGAATAACGATTTATAATTTCGTACCATTGTAAAATATTGATATTTTGTGAGAATTTTAGTTTAGTCTTTTCTTTTCATTTGGTTCTGTACGCAGTCTATGGGATTGTGTTATATTTTTGTATATCCATAAATATTAAACGAATTAAAAAATTGTACGGATTTGAGTCAATTTAATTTTTATTTATTTATTTGGTTTTGTGTAGATAGAGTATATTTTATTTTATTATATTTTAGAAATTCCACAAATATTAAGGAAACTGAACATTATTGAAGTGAGTACGAATATTTATTTACTATTTTAATTATATATTCTCTGTGAAAATTCGAAAACCGGTTTAACCGGTTTTTTGGGAATAGTGGAATTCGAAAACCGGTTTTTTCAAAAGTCGGTTTTTGTATAAACCCTAGTGAAGATGTAGGGAAGATGTACCTCATCAATTTCTCAATAATCCCTACTAATATATCAAAGTGAAACGTTGTTTATTTGGTTGTTCTTATTCCACGTCTAAACGGCTGAATGGATTTGAATGAAATTTTGAATATACATATATTATATACGTCCTAGATTGGGTGATAGGCTATTTATTTTTTCTTTTAGGCTTTTTTATTTCATCATAAATAATTCCCGGGTAAAACCGGGTAATTAGTGGGCTAGATTATAAATAAATTAATCGTGTTTTCTAAATCGTGCCTGTACGATTTGAAAACTCTTATGTTATATAATGTATATGTTGTACAATTTTAGAATGCGAGAGGAACAATTTAGGAGACCTAAATCGTACGGTCTTTCACAGTTCTGTCTTTCACAAAAGTATTAATAACAAATTAATTTGTTCTGGACAAAGGGTTAAATATCTAATAATAGCTGCCTAAAACATCAAGTTACAATATCCAATATTAACTTGTGTTCAAATTAATACCAAATCTCAAGCAGAAAGTTTATACATGTGTGTGTTTGCCTGTCGCCTAAAAACTTTCGAATGGTAAACTCTGGAGTCACGAAATGTGTCACAGCTCGTTATACCTGGCTAATCTAGATGAATGTGATTACTCGCACAAAAAAATGAAATTACAAAATCAATAGGTACCTATTAAAATTTAATTGGGGGTTTAAAACTTAAATACTTTTATGTTAAATCCCGAGCGAAGCCGAGAACCTAGTAAATCTAGTATGAAATATAACATAAAATATCATGGTAGGAAAGCTCAAAAACATGAAATAAATAAAACAGTTAAAAAGCAGAATATATTTTCATTACAAATTCCCTACGATCTACGAGAAACCGCAATTTCATATGCACCAACCTAATAGTTGTGTAATAAACCAGCCGGTTAAAGTCAAATATTTGCCCTGAAAGTAAATATTTCTGCGCGATTGAAACTTTTTCCATCCTCTGAACTCTGCACTATATTACCGTAGCTCTCGCATCATTGATCCCGCTTCACACAAGGAAAAACGATTTTGTAAACCTTGCACCGTTCTTTCAATCGTACCTACTGCACCACAGCGGATTCAAATTCAGTCCTGTAATATACAAGTTCACCAGCAACGTTGTATCGACGAGAGGTTTCGTAATGATCGCCATGTTACGAGACTTCACCGAGAAAAGGAGACGATGCCGACGTATGAATAGCGAAGGACTGGATCGTTAACGCGACAGCCGCATCGATATGCATTACTGAATTCCACCGAGAATCCAGCTACATGTGACGAATTGAGTTGCGAGACAGCAGCTCCGCCGTTCGTCGCTGACATGGAAGCGGTTAATCAATGGTTATATGCGGAATATATTGACCATGTTACTTTCTTCGCGTGCTTTAATTCGATCAATTGAAAATTCAATTATCTGTATCCTGGAATCAGTTTCAAGCTCTCAGGTCATAACTTGATGCTTTCCAATCGCGGAGATGGGAGGTATTGGCTCTTAGCTAACAGGGTATAAAAGTCACGAAAAATCGCGGAAAGCATCCATCGAAATTACTTTGCGATTATACTGCGAACGGTGCGCACAGTGGTCTGTCCATTAACAATCTAGATTCTAGAGGGACAAAAGTCGGAGGTCGTACATAAATCATCAGTTAGGTTGAAATGTTTATTACAGTGATTCCCAGCCGGTGGGTCGCGAACCCCAAGTGGGTCGCAAAGTGTTTTCTGGGAGGGTTGCCACGGTTTTTATTTTAATATTATTAAGTTAGAATTATAATCTGAAATATCTATTTTTAATGTGTTTCTTTATCTTATTAAATTTACCTTATGCGGTGGGGGTCGCAGGTTATTGGAATATTATAAAACGGAGTAGCGACTCAAAAATGGTTGGGAAACACTGGTTTATTATTTGTTTGAAACACACCATCGACGTTTTACCACCCTTAAAACTTTCACTTCTCAGCCTCCAAGGGTGTTTTAAAACCGAAATTCATATTCTGAGGTTTCTTGGAATGTGGCAAGCGAATATGAATTGTATTTTGTAGAGAAAATTTTTGCGAACGCTTTATTTAAAATGCATTACACATTTTAACTCTAGCATCACCATTTTTGAAGATAGAATTCTTTAAATTATGTAGAAACATTATGTAGAGTTGCAAATATTTGTAGCTATAACTTGGCAATGTATAGTGTATAAAACAAATAGAACAAAACAGCACAAAATATTCTAGATTCATTGAGGTTCCTGGATATTTAGAGCTTTTCCAACGAAAGCTATTGAAAAATTCCATATTTTAATTCTGTTCGTTGAAAATTAAAATACCCATGGCTGAAGCTTAATTCACTACTTACTTGTAACTCTGCATTCCATTATTCAAATTACTAACAATTTCATTCGCGATACAACTGAGCACTTCTGATACCTATAATTGTGATTATGAAAGTGGCGTAAGTCAAAAATAAAAAAAAATCAAATCATCATTTACTTTGTGTTACATCACCTTACATTACAAAATAAGGGATAAATTCAATTTTTTTTAATTGTTGACTTACGCAACTTTCATAATCACCGGCGCATTTAATTAATACTGACGCATTCTAACAATCTAAAGCGAAATTCTAAGCGACCGGGGTAAGTAGGGTAAACGTGGGTAAATCTGTGATAGTTTTAGAATTTGTCTAATAACTGCTAATATTTACATATTCTGAAAGTGAATCTAGGATATAGGTAATGATAAGTCAGACATCAGAGAAACAAATATTAGGTTAACAGAAAATTTAGTAAGTATATTTAATTGACAATATACAAAATTAAGTTGTCATGACATACTCTGGTGTTACTCCGTGATAGCTCTGATTACTCCGTGATAGTAGGTACTCTGGTAACTCCGTGATAGTTCTCGCTAGCCCGTGATATGGCCATCAGCTACATTTTTATATTATTTTATATTAGTTTACATTAGTTTACATTATTATAAATTATTTTATATTATTTTATATTATTTTATATTATTTTATATTATATCATATTATTGTTATTTTGTGTATACAGTGGACGCTGGATAATATGCCGCTGTTTAAAGTGCCGTTAGGAACGCCCCAGCTCACACGCATTACTCGCACGCGTGTGTGCACCTCCCTTTCTCTCACGCTCAGCGAGCCAATGAATGCTAACCCTTAATGGTGCCTCCACACTGGAGTTCGCAAGCCATTCGCAAGCAATACATATACGTGAATGTGTTTTGTCTTTTTCTCACATCAGTGTGACGCACCTTAAGAGTATTCTGGTAGGGGGCAGCCATCACGGAAAAGAAAACAGGAGAGTTATGGGGAGAGCGCGCGTTACATTGGCTCTCGTTAATATGCCGCTTCTGAGAAAACCCCGCCTCTAGAGCCCCGACTGCGGCTCATTATCGAGCGTCCACTGTAATCAATCGTTTCATGATCGTTAGATCTGTGTAACGTAAGGAAATATGATTTCTGATATTTGCCATCAGAATTTCTCGAACAATACAATCAGAAACGCAGGTTCGGGCGCACGAAAAATAAAAATTTAGTCACTTTTTAAAACCAAAAATAACACTGATGCCTTATTCTATGATAATTTTAAGAGTAAGACTTGTTAAAGTGTCATTTTACTATCACTTACCTGCAGTTTGAACTTTCCATTTATCTTCTAAAGCACATACATATATAACACATAAACAAGCGTTCGTCCACAACTAACAACAAATTTCACGAATAATGCACTGCTGGAACAAAATGCTCTCTCACTCTATCACACTAACTTCAATTGACTAATTATTTTACCAAAACATAAACTAAAAGATCAACGCTGTCCGTTAGCCTTTGTTCCATCTAAATTGAGTCAGACAATTTCGAGTTACAGATAAATGAAAAAGTATCACGGAATAACCTGTAGGTACCACGAATTTACACGAGTTTACCCTACTTTTGGCCAATCATTACTTTAATGAAATACAAACAAATTTATAAGTAAAGTTGCATACCATATCATCCCGATATCTCTGATTCATTATCAGTAGCTTGTGGTATGACAAAGGTTCATTCATTTTGGATGGGTCATGGTTTTGGACTTTTGTCCCGCTAGACCATCAATAGACAGACCACTGTGCGGTGCGTGGCCGTGCCTTTAATAAGACAAACGAAATTTTGCATAGTTTAATGAACGTGCCTGTAATCCTGTATCGACACGTGCAATGAACGCGAGTCGAATTCTAATGGGCGCTGATTTACGATTCGTAATCGAAACGGAGCGTGTAGGATTAGCGAAATAACGGTAACCCATTAATCGGATTCGCGTTACTAACGCCAGGCAAACCGATTCTGACGAGCGGCCTTTGTAAAAGTGCGCAGCCGGTATCGAATTGCTGTAAATGTAACGATTCCACGCATCCTCGTGAATGCAAGTCACCGAATAATTCAAGGGTGAGACGATCTTTCGTAAATCTGAAGCTTGCTTATAGAGACTTTAGTGCCTTCATCTTTCGCTTTGTGTCTTCTACTGTTCAGCTTTTCGAATGAAGGAAAGTAAGACGGTGACAGAACGTTTGGAAAAGAAATACAAACTAGATTATGTAGAACCGAATACAGAAGATTGGGAAGTCCAGCCTCTGTAATATGAAGACAAAGGTATGCTGAGGAAGAAGTCGCTTGGGTTGAAGATTGATGCTGAAGGGATCGAAACGTGAACGATATAAAAGAGAGCGCAAGGTTGGGGTATGGAAATGAGGGAGAAAGGAGAAAGAAGGGCTCCGCGAGCAGAAACTTTAGGTCACGTGGAAAGGAAAAGGGAACCTTGAAGCGTGTATGAAAATGTGAAAGGATGATAAAGGTAGACAGGTGAAAAGGGGAATCGTGGAAATATAGTATTATAATCTGTGCAGAGTATGCAAAGATAGTACTATAAGCTGTGCGAAATTAATGAGGAAGTAGGGGAGAGGTGCTATAAAAGGGACATTTAAATTCAAAATTTAAGACTACCTAGTCGTGAAAGAGGTTTGTTATTTTCTGTTATTATTAACGACGTTGTAGTATATTTTTATTGAAGGCCAGTAAATATACTTTCTATTAAGGGGGTATACCCGTTTGAATCCTCGGAAAATGTGTACATTTTGTGGATTTTTTTACAAGTCAACGGTTTGATGCAGATTTCCCGTTTTTTTACTATCTTTACATAGTATTATGAACTACTCAAAAAAAAAGTTTCAGTTAAAAAACTATTGTTTTTGGGAAGTTATGCATACACATCCGAAAGTCTTTCGATTTTAGACGGCTAAACGGTAGCCCTGAAAACAGCTGTATGTCGTGTCTGAAATAAAAAACAATACAATTTTCTTATGAAGTATGTCTATAATAGCTATCGTCCAACGAAGTCGATTTTGAAAATTTTGAAAAATAAAGAAATGGTGAGAGATCAAAGGTAAAGTTAGATTTTTCTAAGAGAAAAATCCACCTTTTTTCTTTATAACTAATAAACGGGGAATCGGAATAAAAAAGCCTTGATCAGACCTGTTTTATACTATTTCTAAAACATCAATCTATGAAAATATGTAAAACAGGCCACCGCACAGTGGTCCCAAATGCCGAAAACGTGGCCAAAACTCATAACTTCGTTCGATTTGCATGAAAACTGGTATTTTTATGTTTTTGGGTTCGCTGACTACGATTCTGAACTTAAAAGTAAAAAAAATGGCGAATCCAATATGGCGGACAAGTATACAAGAAGAGTTGTTAGTTGTACTCGCAAAATGTTTTTTTTTGGGGGTATTTCTAAGGTCGCTGATCAAAACTCTAAACATAAAATTTTGAAAAGCAAAATGGCGACTCAAATGTGGCGGACAAGTATACAGAGAAATTGTTAGTTGTACTCGCAAAATGTTTTTCTCTGTGTATAAAATGCCACTTAGTTTTCAAGTCGTACAATATTTTACGTATGAGACCCTTTTTCTCTTCGGATAACTCATACGAGCCATGCAATTTTCTAGACATTTCTTTTTCAATAATTCTATATATTATTGTCGCGTTATCATTGAAATGTTCTTTAAATAGAAAAAGAACTCTTTTTTAGTTAAGCCTTTCGATTTCTTTGTCTTTAAAGAATCTGCAATATAAAATAGCAATGATAATGAAATTTGACGAATAAATACAATCGAAATTTTATCATCATTATAATAAAAATATAACTTCATTGTTTCCTTTTGGCAGATTTTTACAACGTTGAATAAAAAGTTGCACAGAATCCGCATCCGCAGCTATCCGCAGCCAATTTTTACGTAGTTTTATAGTAAAATGTTCATATAATAACGTTTAATAGGTCTCGTGACAGAACAATGAAGAACAACAAACTGTTTCTCTGTTTGAATGTAATTCTCCTTTTCGCGACCTCAATAATTTTCAAAGAATTTCTTGCTAATTTGTTACTAAGTACGTCACTATTTTAAACTTTGGTTTACATATTTTAATTGTTCATACCTTCAGTAGATAAATCCATTTTACCAAATTAAAATTGATATACTACACGACTCACAGTGCACTGCGAAATACAATATTATTTTTCGCCTTTTCCGAACGCTCGATGGGACGCGTGCGAGAGATACATTCGACATTAATTTTAAAACAAAATAATAACGCTCGTTACATAGCAACTCCCAAAATAAATTCCCAAAGCGATTTACTAGCGAACCCAATAGTGAAAGTTCCTTATATAGAAACTTCATTTTTGGAGTTTTGGCCACGTTTTCGCGATTTGGGACCACTGTGCACCGTAATGAAAAATGTAGTTTCGCTGCAATCGGTCGAGCCGCTGCGTCGCGCCGCCCCGTGCTACCTGGATGGTTCCACTCAAATGCCTGGAACTTTGTCAGTCTTCCGAATTTTTACATTGGACTTGATTTATAATATTCCTTAAACATCAATCTATGAAAACATGTAAAAAGAAAAAATCCGATTTTTTACACTTTCAAACGGTTATACCCCCTTAATATACTTGTTTTTAAATACCTCTAATGATATTGTCAGAAATGGACGCTAAACAAAATCGTTCCCTTTATAGCACCTCTCCCCTGCAAGGCAGTGACTCGAGAATGAAGATCATCCCGTGCGACCGTGGGAATTACTTTAATTATTACGCTTGCGACAGAGAAATCCATGTTTAGGAACCCTCGAAATCGGTATAACCCAGAAACAGTAGAGTTGCACTGTACACCACGTACGAATTCCCAGTTTACCGTGCGAGACGCGCGATACAAGTGCCACAAGCGCGTGCTCGGCTGGCTGCAGGTGGTGGCTCCCTATGAAATCTGCGACCATAAATTTCTGTCTTAACGATCCACCCACTTTGCAACGGGATTCCAGCGTGGGCGTGTTTCGGAATGGAAACTAATAATCTGCCGTCGAATCGAGAAAGGCAGGTCGACGACATCCACGGCTGCACGGGACGGATCCAGCCACCCCCGGCCATCGATTTCCCATAAATGACCGATGTCGCCTGATCCCAGTAAAATACGTTCGACTGGATCGTCGACCATCCAACTTCTCCTATTTTGCGGCTGACGTGCCCGACGATTTACGCGCCACCTTTTTCACGTAAGCGCCCCGGGAACTTTTAACAAAACCGATCGGGACTTCTGTTCGCGATACTTCAAATGCAAAACTGACTGCCTCGCGTGCGATTTTCGCGTCCCTTTTCCGACTCCGGCAACGAATACCCCGGTCGCGTCTGACTGTGAGTTTGAAATTTGTAGTTCCACGAATGACGAACTTGTTCTTTAATAAGGGCGCTTCTTGAAGCTTTGAGGAGATTTGTCTGATTGCATGGAACAAGGAGGTGAGTTTGTAAGGAGAACCGAGAAGCCTCGCACAGTTATTATTTAGCGTTATTACCGATTGAAGCTTGCAAGTACAAGCCGCTATCCTTAGGGATCTACTTGCTAGTGGACAAAGCTACCGCGCGGTTTCACAGCGAACCGCGGGAATGCGCAGCAGCTGGATCCGAATTCCGTCCGACGACATTTCCCGTGTGCTTGCCTAGTCCGCTACAAATTGCTTGTTTGCTCGCTTAATAATCCTGTCACGAAGGAAATTTCTCAGAGCATCAGGGCCCGTTCCAGATCTCCGTCGTCTGGGAGAGACGGCCAGTTCTAACGAGCATCGATCGCGAGGAATGGATCCCCCTGGCGCGTAGCGAAACTTCGGTATCGCCCACGGTGACATTTCCACTTGCTCGTAATTATCCCGCTAATAATCACCGTCGGGCGCGATAGGCGTTGATTTACGAGAGGGAAGTCGGTGATCGAGAAACAACGGCGACGATGCGGCACCCCTTACCAGTAAACGCTTTTTATCAAGCGATTGAGAATGTTTCTGATTTCTCAGCGTTTCCCAGCGTGTAAACAAGTTAATTACCAGAAAAATCGTGTTTCTGGCAAGCAGCGACCGATGGAAGCGGTGCACACAGTGTCGCGGTACGTGTCCAAAAAGAATAAATTAGAGTTTTGAAATTTTGTATTTCGTTGCATAGAATTGATAGTAAACAGTCCTTCGATATAAGAACGTCATAATTTATTAACATAAATAACGGATTTAAGGTTAGTAATTACATTCAAAGTTGAATAACCAAACGCAAGCTGCCACAGACAGCGCGTAGGAAATATTTACCCATTGCATTTTTGTTGCATTTATAAATTCATTTGTTTCTTATTTCTTGAAAATAAGCAAAATGTATCCTTTTTCGATTTATTAATTAAAAATACTTGTATTTAAATATATGGATACGTACCAGCGGCTCAAATTATTACTTTTTTGTTGCATCTTCTACATTCTGGAGAGAATTAAAAAAAAACGAAACATATCGGTTCTTTCATTTTTTCCCTACAATTAGTTCTATTTTTGCTCTTTAATTTGGTATAAATTTTATCTGCCCCCGAGTGCTCCCACATAAGAAAAATACACATAATAAAACGAAAAAACTTGACAAATCTGTGCTCAAATATTTTTTTTAAAAGACACCGAGCTTTGAATTCCTTCAGATTCAACTGACAATGATGAATATGCATCATAGGAATGAATAATTTAAAATCTATTATAAACACGAATTATTTAAAAAATTAATTTGATTGTTTTTATAATTTTTTCATATGTTTGTTATTAATGTGTGTTTAAATGTATTGAAAAAATGTATATTTTATTTGTTTTACTTTTATTATGTTGAAAAATATATTTTAATGAATTATTTTACATTAAAAATTATTTTTTTTGTGTATAAATATGATTAACATATCAATTACATGTAAATAATTGTATCTTAATTGAAAATTGATTTTTGATTCTTTTTCCTATATACTCGTTACACTGTGCGCTGGGATCCTTGCGCGGGGATTTGTCTGAAGTTTGAAGTACCTATGTATGCATGTACGTGGTGGAATAGCTTTGCTGCATTCGACATAGGATGACCTCAGTGCACGGTCCCGTGGCCGCAGCTGCGATCCCAGTATGGTCATATTGAGATTTGATTCCCTTTTACGAGGTTATCCTATTATTCCTTTGATTGCAGACGGAACAATTCACTGTCCTCTGGCTGCTGTTCGTGATGATAGTCGTCGGCAACATTGCGGTTCTAATTGGCCTCTTGTGGGGGAAACGGCGGAAGACGCGGATGGACTTTTTCATCAAGCAACTGGCGTTTGCAGGTCAGTCGTCCCACGAGCTTTATACGTCGAAATTAATTATTAGCCGGACCGGCACTATACGAGCCTGATTCCTCTTGAGAATGATTGAAAAGAAGGTACGAGTGATTCTGGGCATGTTTGTGCTGGAGAAAAACGGAACTCTCGGGATGATGGGGACTCGAACTCGATGGATCTTCCACAATGTCGACTACCCGAAATTTCTATATTTCGGACTCTATTTATATATCGTATTTTAGGGATATTCTTGAAAAACTTCAAATCTTTTTTAAACAGGGAGTTGTCTTAATTTTATTTTTATCGATAACGGTTTGATTAATTTCTAAACGTTTGTGTATTCGAAAGTAAATATTTTAAAGTTCATATAGTATTATTGGCAATGCAATATATAAATAAATAAATTGTTTAAGCCGCCTATGTGCCAATCGCACTATAGGCGGTTCGTAAGAACTCCCACATTTTGAAAGAAACCATTAGCAAGACCCTGTCGCGGATTTACTTCAAGCACGATCTATCGACCACCCTGTTTATAACGCTCATATGAACTCACTGCCAAGGAAACGCCGGAAACAGAATCAGGATTATGTCACTGGGCAAGAACTATTCGCGCGTAAAGTACGATCGTATGTCAAGCACGTCATAAAACGGGGAAGTTGTTTTTGACTCGCGCTGCGCCCCTGTCAAACTTCCCAAACTGTATAAACAGTATCGAGTTGACAAGTTCAGGGAAACGGTTACTTTTAACAGTGACGTTCTACTTCGCGAGCGATTCGACTGTGCGACGTTACGTCGATGGGTAGAACGTGTTTAACGAGATGCCCTGGAACAACCGGGCCGAATAGCATTCCAAAGATATACGAAAGTCGAGTTATGTGGCCATAAAGGTTTATAAGCGTGTTTTATGCCACCGTTTTCAACGACAGACGAACATGGCCGCGGAGAGGTCCGTGACGTCTATGCGACAGAGGTAAATAAAAGTAGATTGAATCGAGCTGTCAAGTGTCAGCCAGTCGTAAACCATTCTGTATATGAGGAGTTGCAAAATTAGTGGCATGGGAAGAAATTTAATTAAAAAGTTTGGAACAAGAAACGCCTGGGACTTGTCACAGTCACATGGATCATGTTTTACTATTAATGTAAACAGGGCCCAATCTGGGGGGCGGCAAAATTGGTAAAAAGAGACAATTAAAATCAATAAAGAAATAAAACTTTTTGAAAACTCGGCCAAAAAGGAGGTAATATATATTTGAATTTAGTGTCAAACTTATAAATTGTTTTTAAATCACCCATTTAATTACCGCTATTATATAATTTATAATTTTGTTGTGTTGCCGTTTTTATGAATATTAAATATTTTATAAAACAAAAGGCTTTTGTTGTTCAACAAATACCTACAAAAAAAGTTTCACTCTCTGCCAAACATTATATTTTAAAATAATCATTTGTAATTAAGTGTTAAAGCGCGGCAAAAATCATTTTTGCCCAGAGCGGTGGACGCGCTACATAGATAAACTTAATAACTGGGAATTAGAATTGTTGGCTGAGACTTTGGAGGGAATTGGAAGAATAGTTGAAACTGGAAAATCTCTTCGAGCACTGTTCATCATTGGAATTGTTGCCTTTGTGCCTCACGAAATCCTCCTTGCAACTTCCCATTTCTTTGTTTCGTACTGCACTACTCATGGCATCCGCTCAAGGCGCGTCCATTGTACGCCATGAAAAGTTCCTCATCCCCCACGCCTCCTTACCGCAGGTAAGTGAAAGCGAAGATGAACGCGGGGTCGTAACTTCAAGGTGGTCTTCGCCTGTTACTTCCACGCGGAACGCCCTGCATCTGTTCCGCGGATCAAATCGAGGAAAAAGAGGTGCGGCGGTTTTATACTTTACTTTGACTCCTGAGAACCTTATCCTCCACGATTCAAGTGATATTTACGATTTTTTCGGGAAAAAGCTATTGTTAACATTGCATTAAATTCTTTCGGGATATAAGGAGGCACCTTTAAACTTGCAGGAAATATTTTTTTTATGCGGATGCTTCTTATTATTTAGTAATTATTGTGAAGTCTTGTCAACTCCTGTTGGCGGTACGTGTAGCACCTGTCACAGTCATCTGATTGCAAATATATGTAAAGTTTCTTAAAGTTAGATAGTTTACGTTGGGATTCATCCTAATTTAAAGAAAACAAATGAAAAATTGGAAAAGTTATAGCGTTTGAAGAAAACTTATTTTTTTTCCTTCGATAAATTTACTTTATAACGATGAAAAAGTTTAATAAATAAGAACAAAAATTAAAATTCTGTGTTCAGTCGCAGCGTAAACTATCTAACTTTAAGAAATTTTCTTCTTTTGCAATCAGATGACTGACAACTACTACACGTCACGCCAACATCGTCGAAGACGTTAACAAGATGCCACAATAATTAACCCTTCGTGGTCACACAGGGTGTATTGTACCCCAAGAGCAATTTTCGATTTGAAATGTCGCACCTTTACGTCTTCCAAAGAGGATTTATCGTAAAAAAGATAATAAAAAAAAATTAAAAAAATCGGTTTCTCTCGCAACCATGGAAAATTGCTCATTTTCAACTACAAATTTTATCATATCAAAATTTACGTTTCTAGAAAAGGACTATTAGACCATGACTGTATAAGTATTACAAATGTACAATTATCACTGAAAAGTTAAAAGATTCAAAAATACGAAAATGGTAACTCAAAAAATGACGCTGGGGTACAGTGAACCCCGTGTGACCAATTTGTGATCAAAAGAAGGTGTGACCACGAAGGGTTAATAAATAATAAGAATCATTGACTTAAAAAAAAATATTTTCTGCAAGTTTAAAGATGCCTCCTTAGATCCCAAAAGAGTTTAATTCAATATTAACAATAAAAAAAAATTATGAAAAAAATTCATAAATATCAGTTACTTTCGGAGCTGTTACACGAGAATGGCCCATTAACAGTGTACCTACATATGTATCGAGGGAATATTCAGTTTCCACGACCACGCGAGAAGCCTCCAAACTTCCAAACGCTAAGCTTATTCGTTCGCTGACATGAGAAGATTGGAAAATGTATTATGCTTCGCATACAATCTGTACTATATGTATCTTCGTCGACCATTTGTTTCAGGGTTTTTTATCACGTTCGCCCACAGCTTCTATGTTACGAGCGTGCCTCTGTATCGATTACCGAGGCGACACTTGTAAAAACTGTTTGCACGCGGAAAAATGCGCCGAAATATAAGGGACATTTTGCGCGACGGACGTAAACTCACTTGTCTATCGAATGACAATGGCCTGCCGCCATCCGTAAAACCGATCGGCCTGCACGTAAACGTGGCCCCGGGTATTGGAAAACGAGCACCCAGACGTGGAGTCTTGCTTTTTCGCGTGAGCACCGGCCACAGAACCGAGGCCGTGGATAAAGGGGACGGGGCGAAAATGGAATCGTTCGCGTATCGCCGACGCCGTTACACCGACTTCCGCTTTATCGGCTCCGGAGGAGAGCGGCGCTTATTGTTTCGCGGGGAATAGCGGCCGTTGAGCAACGCTGGGCCGGCAAATAAAACGGGGGAAACGGGCGACGCGAGAAATCGCGAGAGGGTAAAAAATATAAGAACGTAGGTACCTTTATCACAACTTGGGTCACAGGCAATTCTTTCACTGGCCACTCTCGAGCGAAGCTATCCTCTTAACCCTTCCCTTATATCTTTGTATTCTATTCTCAAAGTGGTGCTGGAAAATCTATCTGATGCGCGAACACTGGAAACAATGCGAGGTACTCAAAGATTGTGTAACTGGTGTGCGAAAACTCGAAGTTTTGGCTCATTTGAAATAAGTTCAGGGGTGGATTTGTGTGTAGGTTAAATGTGGGGTAAATTCTAGGGAGTGGCAAGTTTTTGGGAGCATCCAATTTCAGGGAGCGGAAAATTTGGGGGAGGGTAAAATTTTGAAGAGCGGCAAATTTCGAACCTAAGGAATTGGAAAAGGTTTAAACACAAAGGCTTGAGACCAGAGATGGGCAAACAGTTTTTTTAAATAAAAATTTGTGTACATGAACTGTAGACAACTGTAAAAACAATTTACTTTTCTCATGTAGCCAATTAGCAATAACTTATATGTGAATTGTCATATTGATTTCATTTTCAAATTGTCTCAAATCTTTTAAAGTAAAATATTTGACGATATTCCACACAAAGGGCGGCAGACGCTTGTTAGCCTAGGTGCGCCAAATCTCCAAATCCACCCCCGAATAAGTCGGTTGAGTGCAGAGTTCCTGAATTAGTACATTAGCTTTATCCAATTCAATCCTCAATCAACATGCTTTTGCTGTTGAATGTTTTCTCATTTAATTCCTCAACTTCCTTTTTTTTATTCACGAATCCTCGACGTGCTTCACAAACTAGTTGCTCCAACGAATCAGTGGAACTACTAACAATAAGTAAATTCGCTATTCGGACAAGCGTGGGTACGAAAAGAATGTTTCGCAGCCGACGAGAGTAATGAGCCCTTATACCTTGTATAGATTTATTCGGAAATAAATGCTAATGAGATCAGAACAGATAGCACAACGTCTACGCAACGATAACGAAGCAGGAAGAGAGCGAGCAGTCCAATATTCGCAATAGCAGATTCCAATTTCTCCTTTTGAGCTACCAAATAATCCACAAGCCTCTATTTTCCGAGCATCTCCTTCTCAAGACTAGTTTTCCTCTCCTCCAAACTGAATTCGAATAAAGCCAACGTCATCATGATTAAGACACCGAGACCAGTGGCCAAGGGTCGTCAAAACCCAACGACGCCGCACTCGCCTACGAGCAAATAACCAGCTCTGATCCGCTATAAAAGAAAAGTAGGCGGTGATATTCAAATCCGAGGAGGGCCTGTGCATAACCATCGCCCCTGCGCCAACGATAAATTACACAGAATATAGAGAAGTTTAAATTGAATTCAGAGAACGCTGCCCAGCGATAATAACGTGACACCGAACTGGCGCCGATATTTTTGACCGTTCCTTTAATCGACATCAGCACAGAAGAGATCGCTCGCGTAATCCGCGTTATTACGGGGCGATAAGTTCAAATTGAGTTTCAATATCGAGGGATATGTATGGCCTGGGTCGCGCATGGCTCGCGCGAGGGCCCATAGGGTGAAATCTCACTTCCGAGGGTACTTTTTTATGGCAGACGGAATGGCACTTCCACAGTCGCAACATTCGGCGCGATATCTTTTAAACCGTTTCTTTACGAGCCGCGGGGAAAATCACGGGGGTCGTGAAATACGTGTTCAGCTCGAGTACATATTCCTCGTGGGATGTAGGTATGCAAATACGCGCGATACGTTCTCTACGATACGCGACGCGTTACGTCCGGCATGTCAAAGGGTTGAAGCATAGAAGGAAGTTAAAGTTCTTCTCGGTGGGTATCAAGTAAAAGACTCGATATTGCGACGTGACTGGTTCAAAATGGACCACTTAACAATTCTCATTATAAGTTTCCACTAGAATTTCTTATACAGCTTCAGTAAGAGTATCTTCAATTATCGAACTTCGGAGATGGAGTTCTTTAAAGGGTGTGAGCCCTGTTCTTAATGGCGCCATGATTCTCTTCTTTGCGCACTTGAACTGGAATCCGCGGTTAATGAACGCGTCTCGCCTTCCAAGATGTTCATTCATTCTAAGTTGTTTAATAATAGCGGCCCGATGAATCATACGGCTACGTTGCGTTGCATATCTTGTTGCAGATTTATTGGTGGGCCTGATAAACGTGCTGTCGGATATAATTTTGAGGACGACGGTGGTCTGGTATGCGGGCAACGTCGCTTGCAAGCTGCATAAGTTCGTGCAAGTCCTAATTACGTACAGCTCCACGTACGTACTCGTCGCATTGTCGATCGACAGGTACGATGCCATCACCAGACCGATGAATTTTACTGGCAGGTGTAAGTATATCGCTTATTAGAGGAGAAACCCTATAATAGGCTACTGAGTAGGTACAGTAGTGCTCGGTTAGCTGATCCGAGTCCGAAGCCATATCTAGTCATCTATTAGAGGAAGTATAGTTTCAACAATTTGAGTGGCTCAATGAGATGCCGATACACGAAATAACGAGATATTAAATCGGTGACCGGTAGGAAGCTCACTCCGTGAAATTACTTAGTGAAGAGTGTACCTACTAGAGAAAAGCTTAGTAAATAGTTCCGAGATCTGGTGGAGATAGCAACGGCCAGCTAACTGGGCACTAGGTACTGCATTTTGTTCTTATAAGTTCACACAACGCGCCCGAACTTTGGCTACCTGAACTGTTCCAAATAGGTTAGAGGACCCAATTACTGGCAGCCAACCCAATTAGTGTCAGCTTAATTATATTTAAATATAATTATATTATATTTTACTTAAATGTTTATTTATTCGTTATTTTAAGTAAAATACCTTAAGGTGACAGTAATTGGGTTGGCTGCCAGTAATTAGGTCCTTTACCCTAGAGTGACATACTATCTCAAAGTCTGAAAGAAGGTATAGTATCTCGTCGGGGTATAGCGACTAAAACGAGACCCACTTAAGTGCTGTGCAATGGATAGCATTGCGGGTACAAGCCTCCAATACCTACTTCGCTACTTATTACAGGGCTGTACTTATTTTGTCACATGTACATACTCTCTTTTATTACACACCCGACATACCTCCTACACTCTCCATATTTCAAATTTTTATTTTTACATAATGACAAATTGTTTAAGAAGATACGAAATGCATTTGTCTGCTTTGGCACCTCCAGGACCCATAACCACTGATATCTGAAAAAGTATACATATACCTACATACATTGAATACGTCCCTGGGGGTTTGACTTGTCACCAAAACACTCAGACTACTCAGAGGCGTTAAGGACCTGAACCCCTGCTGCTTTTACGGAGTTGCCATACCTCGGCGAAGCACTATACCTAAACCACCCTTTCAAGAACTCAAAGGGTAGGTGACACTATGTAGTGTCAACCAATTCTTCCAGGCTCTTTGTTACTCACACGTCCTGTAACTCTCAAAACGCTCCGCAACCCCTAGCAACCAGCAAGCTCACCCAAACTCGCTTACAGTGCCAACGAAATTACAAGTTATCCTCACAATCCATTACACTAATACGATCCGGCATTTATAATTCCGACAGAATCGTTACTCCCCTTTCGTTGCCGAGAGATCATAAAGTCACAATAGATTCTCTTCATTCCGCGCAGTTTCGCAATATCTTGACTCCGCGGCAAGATAAACGATACCGCCTACCCCACAATTCGTTACGGTTTGCCAGTTTCCTCGCGCACCGAGTTCGATCCGGCGATCCTATTCCTAATATCAGTGGCATCGTTATCCCCGATTCGTTTGCGACGGCATTGAATTACGACTGTCGAGCGCGGCCCGGCGCAGACGCAACGGAAACGGCAGTTCAGAAGTCCCTGCTGGATTTTCTAGAACTAACGTCAGTGTATCGCTTCTCTTTCGTTTCCTCCATGTATCCTGGCAGTATTTACAGCTAACCAATAAGAAATCGCATTTCAGTCGTCCCGACTGGCGAGCGTAACGGTTTTATTCTCATTTTATTCCATCGGGCTATAGGACGCCACTGGGTACCGTAAGAAACGCGGCGGGGCAGAGTCGGGAGGTGAAAAACCGTAGCGAAATAAAACGCAGACGACAGCCTTTGGCGACGTTAACGACGATCCAGCGGCATCGATGTGGCACTCGCTCAAAGGACCCGCGGCAATTAGTCACTCTTTTCACCCCTTATCGGGCCGACCGATGCAAATCCATCGCGATACCCGGCACAGAGGAGATTCCCTCGGAAGTGTGTGTGGAGAAGAGCCTCGTTAAAAGCGCACAACGGACCTTCTCGTTAATTGAATCTCAAATATACCCGACGTCGCGATTAATCTCTCAATCGACACCCGAGATTACGCGGAACGATAGGTAATTGAAATCGCGAGGCGGGAAATGCTAGCTGATTAGGATTCGCAATTATATCGACGGCACTAGGAACGAACGGAATTTCTTAAAGTCTCGAAGCAGTTATTTTCGTGTTACACGCGTTGGTAATGGGGGTGCAAGTGCATCGTCGCATTAAAGTGATGGACAGTCTTGAGAAGAAGCTCCCTTATTACATCGCGCACGTAGTTAGAGTCATTTTTCTTATTTTTCTCTATTACCTGCCAGCTGTCGCGGAACTTTCGCGGGCACGCGAGCGAGGAAACTACTTGGCGAACGCTAAACTTTCGGAGGCCAAGATGCCTGCGACTGTTCATTCCCCCCTAAGCACAGGATGCAACCGTGAGCGCTCGAGTCGTTCACAAAATTACTGCCTCCCTCCCCCCCCCCCCTCTCACCCGGTAAAGTCCCCTCGCAGGGCACCCGATTTCTGTCGAAACGCAGATACACTGGACACTTGTGCAAATCTGATAACAGGGTGGAGGGCCAGAGCTCTGGTGGTGGCTGCCTGGGGCGTGTCGGCGATCTTCAGTGCCCCGATGGTTTATCTCTACGAGGAGAAACAGATACAGGTAGTACATACATTGCAGTACATCGGAACATTTCCTGTGCAAACTCTAAGAAACTCCGCGCACCTAGAGTTTGCGCTCTGACAGTGGTATGAACAGCTTAAAAGTTAAACAAAAACTTAAATAATTTTTAAAAGTGTTACTGATTTGTTACTTTAATAAATTTGGACAATACCTTCTTATGTTTAGGGGTAGGGTAAACGCATCAGTAAATGAACACTTAAGGCTAGTGAATGGACACTTTTATAAAATTATGTTTGCAGCGCGATTGATTCCACGTGTTGCGAAAATTCTTTGGATATGAAGCGAGAAACTAGAAGAAGTCTATAATTAATTAATTGCTTATTTTAGTAATTCACTGGTATATTTACCTTAACTCCAATGAGTCAAAGGTTATAGAAATTATAAAAATTCATTACTTTATACTTACATTTATATTTGATAATTTTCTAAATTTACTGCTCACAGAGGCTCAGACATAAAACAGTGTTTCTTTTCTGCTGTCAGGCTAAAATCTAAGTACTAATTATTTTACTTAATTACGCGTCAAATGGGACACAGTGATACCTTTTCTCAGTTCCTATTTCTCTTAACGAACAAATGGATGCATTTGAAAAAAATTTCAAGTGTTCCATACCGTTCCATATACAGTGCTGTCTCTCAAATGGCACGCGTTTTCGGATTCTCTATAAGCGCGAAGCTATCCCCACTACTTCATTTGTAGTCGCCCCGCCGCGGCATCGGGTATCGGATGTCAAAGAGAAAGCCGAAGAAAGGTTCATAACCATTCTCAATAGTGACACACCTTACACTCTGACCGCGTGAAATCAAAGGAAGCCGAATAGACTAGGGTAAAGGCAGGTAATATGGAACATCTGATTTCAAAAGCTTGTCAAAAGCAGGGGAATTTGTGTTTTTTAATAAAACGGACATGAGGGGACGAAGGAACTAATGCATAATGATACTTACCTAGTCAAATGTAAAAAAATTCAATGGTTTTGCAGTTATAATAGAAAAACTGAAAAGACTGAAAATCGTCCGTTCGAAAAAATGGGTCCTAATATGGAACACCTAGAAAATTTGTAAAGAAAACTTAAAAATCTTTACCTTTTTTTACTAAAACTGAAGATTTATTAAGTAGAAGATACAAATAAATAAATATACATCATTTTTGTAATTTATTCCTGCTTTCTGTGTCTCCTACACGTTGGGCACGTGAATAATACGTCGAAAGCTCCACATTCTTCGTGTGCCCACTGAAAGCAGCGAATACGTTGGGTCTACTTTTCATTGCCATTATTTTTATAATTACCATCGTAAAGTGAACATTCCGCATCATCGTCGTCATCGTCATTATCAACTTCATCTATGTTACTCGGTATGTTCCATATTACGTACACACATGTTCCGACAAGAAATGAAGAATTATTCTAAGAAGAAAGTAACTTTATTAGTAAACTATTATTGAATAATCAAGACCACGCATATTTAATGATAAATTATATCAAAATAATACTTTGTAACATACCTTCGCTTCAATATTGAACCGTTTGTTGCACTTTTCAGAAACTTTTACACCCCAGAAAAAATATAAACGTTTCTCTTTCAATGATAGATGCCCGACTGGTGCTCAATTGTCAGTATCATCGTCTATTGTGTCTAGTGATCTAATATACACGATTGCCTGCAGTGTTCGTTATTTCGTTATCGAAATATTACGAAGTTCCATATTACGTGCCGTTCCATATTACCTGCCTTTACCCTACTCGTCTCTCAAATTGCGTGCGCCCGGTCCCAACACACGCGGCTATAGAGAGACAGAACTGTAATTATCATGTGCACTGGAAATATCACCATCACGCTACCCCTAAATATAAATCAATTATGCCCATATTCCGTTCGATTTTATTTTCTATAAAAAGGAACAAATTGAAGCAATAGCAGGATCATATAGCATAGTTGAAAAATAAACTCCAGCCTAATAAACGCGCATCTCCAGTGACGAGCGGACGGACAATAATAACCGCGACATAAATGTTATTGCAGGAACAAATATACTTTGAAAGCTTTAGCGTAACTTGCATGTCTACTTCGTCAAGATTATCGACGTGATAGCGCTGCCCTCGTGGTCCAGTGTAGGTATACGTGTCACGGGGGAATCCGTCTTTCGTGATAGCCTTTCGGACGACCATCAGCTCTCCTTAATATACTCGCGAATAGCTTAGGCGACTATATCCACGGCCGCGTATTTTCTATAAATCGGTCGTATCACGGTGGTAATCGGGGCAGGACCGTTTGCCAGGGGAAGACACAATGCTGGATAGAACTGGACACTCCGGTGCAGTGGAGGATCTACATGAGCCTGGTCAGCGCCACCCTCTTGATAGCCCCAACTCTGATAATAGGGGGCTGTTATGCTGTGATCGTAGCTACTATATGGACGCAAGGAGGGGCGTTACGCCAGGGACCCACCAGGGACACCAGAAGAGCCTCCTCCAGGGGACTTATACCCAGGGCGAAAGTTAAGACGGTCAAAATGACCCTCGTCATAGTATTCGGTGAGTAAATGAAGTCGATCGAGCTCAAGCTCGTGTTTACGATCTACTTTGAATTTTAAGCGACCTCGCTGTCTGCCCTCGACTTTCCAAAGCTCCCACGCGCTGTTGTTAAACCCCATTTACATTGCACATTCGCGGGGCGAGATTACAGCGGAAATTTATGTTGCACGGACGGCGATAATCGTTCGAGCCTGTCCGTGAGCTTGTCTGTGATAACGCTAGCTCCGCATAGAGGAATTGGATATATCTAATTCGCGAAATGTGCGCCGAAAGGAGTTTAGAAGCGGCTGTGAGTTTTGCTTTAGAACGCGTAGCTGTTAAGGCGTTAATAACGATATTACCGCGCATATTCATACGGAAGTAACTAATAATCGTTGGCAATACTTTAGATGGCAATTAACGATCTACTGTAGAGTAGTTTGCATCGCTAATTATGAGATTCTCGTGCTTCGACGATGGCCAATGACGATATAAAAATACACTTTCGCGTTATGTACGCGACAAATAAAACGTTTGGTGGAGGGAACCTGTTACTTAACTAAAGCGATACGATGATATAAAAATTTAATGAACACGAGTAATCCTGGAACGAGCAAAATTATCCGACAGTTAAGGCTGCATTTATCGGCGGCGATAAAACGCGGCAACGCCTTTTCCCCGGTCTTTCGCAAGATTATATTTGCCCCGCGTAAAAAGCTGCACAGCCAAGAGATAAGTAAAAACGGTTTTCGAGATCACTCGAAATTCTGGTATATACGAATCGATGCTAAGCACACGCCGGGGAGAAGTTTGTACCCAATTCGTCGCTGAGAACAGCACCAACCCTCTAGCTGGGGTAGCAACGGGTGTATTTGTCTTCAAAATAGTCGCACGTGAAAATTAAATTAGTTATGCAAACATCAGCTATTGTTTCTCAACTACCTATGTAACTATTTAGACCGTACGTGGAGTAGGTTGGTGGCATGTTCAATTGTTTCCATTTTTCGGAGGCGAATTGAGGACCTTGCAGCAAGTAGAGACACTATAATGAGAGTCTGGACACGAGAAGGTCATTTTTTATTGGACCGACATTTTTGGTCTATTCCCGCTGATTTTTAAATCTGTCAATTATACTAATCTTAATTGTAACATATTTTTTAAAAAATATATGTTTGAAAGTTAATAAAAAATGTTATTTGTCATACTATTTTAATTGTTTGTAATATCTATTTATCTGTAAAAGTGCATTTGGTAGTAAAAAAATAATAATATATATATTCATAAATATTTTCATAACATAACCTTTTTTGGCCACTTTTAATTGGCCCGTCATTTTTCATCTATTCCCGTTGATTTTTAAATCTGTCCATTATACCAAGACAATGAAGATATAAAGTCAAAACCAAATCTTGTGTTCTATTTGATATATATTATTTTATTATACTCTAAAATACATTTTAAAATAAATTTGAAAATACCGCCATAAACGTAAGAGTTGTTAAGAGTGGTTAAGAGTGAAATGGTGTATATCTCTTTCTCTCTCGTAGAATGTAGACCAAACATGGAGGACAGTGGCTCGTGTACAGACTCTTATTATAATGTGCATATAACCATCTTTACCAATTTAGAGTAAATTAGAAAAAACTGTTTATAAAATTATTACTTTGACTTAACATTAGATAGAGAACACTAATTGAAAAATATATATTTCCACGCAAATAAGCAGCAGTTGTTGAGTCGGCAAATTTTTATTTCTATTTTTGTGGAAAAATATTCTATAATAAAAATATCAATATTAATATATCATTTTCATACTGCACGTTATAACTCAAAAACTGTCAAACATGGAGCTGCACCCCCCTTCCTGCAAGGTCCTCAATTTAAGCTCACAATGTTCAATCGAGATCAGAGTCGTAGTAGAGACCGCGAGGTTGACATCGGGCCTTTAATATCGGCAAATAGAGCCGGGAATCGAGCGGAATTATTTGCGCAGTGTAAGTAACCCCGGGCATCCAGGAAGACGACGCGGCGTACGGTATTTGTCAAACACCCTGCAGAAGTCCTCCGAAGTGGTTGCCGCTCAAAGCGCCATCGTCTTCCCTTTATTCCTCGAGGGAGCGGTTTTACGTGTAGCAGGGATCGCCGGAGCTAATCAGATTCTCGCTGCTCGGCGATGCCCTGGCTGCGAAATTTCTTCCTTTTTCAGCTGACGAGGGGAGATCGTCTCGTTCGAGGCGAATCAAAGGAGGCAGATCTACGCGAACGACTCCCCTCGACGCTTTTCCAAACGGCCAGGACCGTCGAAATGAAAACGCCTCGATATACCTAATAATTTCCATACGAGTCCATGCGAACGCATAATGCAACCCTCGCGGCACTCTGGTCCGCAACGATAAACGGTTTCATCTTCCCGTCTATTTTCATTGACCCCGTTTCGATGGCAGTCGAACGGTTCGTGTCGTGGAAAAGATGTGCAACGTGTGCAGGTTCGACGAACTCACCTCCCGAAGCAACAATAAATGCGTTCATCGGTTGCAAAGAGGGCGGGCCGCGTGTACAATGCACCCGTTCACCCAAGTCATCCGAGGCTTTTACGCGCTCGAATCGGCCATTAGAGGCCCGCGCGATTGTTTCGCAGACAAGGGATCAGCAAAGGATTCGTTTGAATCGCGTTCTGTCCACAGTGTAGGGACTCTCTCACTCTGTTTCGCGACTAACACGGCAGGCAAACGTGAAGACTATTTTCCTCGACAGATCGGTAAGTATTCCATTGAACGTAGATCGAGTTTCGCGATCAGAGCCAAAATATGAATCGTGGCCGTTTCAAAGGCGGGAATTTTGGGTGGCGAGAAATTCAGATGAAACGATTTCCGCGGATATTCTCGAGTTCGTTAGACAGCGAAACATTAAAGAGATTCCTCCGGACGATGGAGACAGTTGAGGATCGAGGAAGGGTCGTAAGATTTCCAAGTTCGCGGACAAGAGAGTCGGTTTCTCGTAAAGCGTTCACTCTGCGAGCAATTCCTCCCTCGTCTTTCGCCTGGCCGAGTAGCTTCGCGGGAAGATGAAAGCCCCGGACGCCGTCGTTATCCACAACTGCTTCCGGTTACTCCACCGCCAAACACCTAGCGTCCAGGGATAAAGATAAACTTTTATCCGATTCCACCCGCGTGCCCTGGTTAACCAATCGTTTTATAGTATCCCTGTTTCTTCGAGAGTGAAACTTTTTAAATGAAAATGCCCTCGACATGCGCGCTCCTTTCGGATTGAGGAGGAGTTCTCTATTCTTCGTTTGCAGTTGGCATCGTAGCTGTTTCTTTGGAAAAGTAGTCTGTAAAACAATTTTCGGAAGAATGGAAAGGTTAAGGGGAGAACCTGGTTGAGGACGTTTATGAAAAAGATCATTTTCGTGGATTTTTTTAACGTGTGATGAGTAAAGTAGATCTTTTAAGAGCTTTAGAGGCATTTTAATATATATTTAAACAATACAAAAACAGTATTTAATTGAAAAATTTCAAGTCCGTCGCGCCGTATGCGCCAAGCCACTGAAATTTTATTGCGAAATAGCGGGTAATATGGGGCATTTAATTTTTGCCAATAATAAACAAACCGAAGCTTTTCTTAGATATCAAATTTTAATCTGAATCTTTAGGAATATGTGTATTCTTTGAAAGTATTACTATCGATTAAAGCACAAACAGAAAATAAAAAATTTCGAGCCTCTAAACAAGGTTCTCTCCTCAAGGAACGTATGAAAATCAAAATTCGAAGAAAACACAGCATTGTCTAAGGTGACCACTGTCCCCCAATTTCTCCTATTACTGCGGCGAATGAGAGATTGCAAATAAACGAAAGAGCCATAAGCGATAAGCCGAAAGCACTTTGAAATCTGTACATGAGCCAATTTCTGTATAGCACGTATCAATAATAATCAGAAAACCATTTGACACAATGACAACTAACTTTTCACTTACTATCCCGGAATAACATTTATCAGGAAAGTAGGTACGAGTATAATTCATTTCACTCGGTTATCATGACTGAATAGTCATATCGTTAAGGGAGAAGCGAAGAAATCGCGCGATGTTTCATCGTTACCGTGGAAATTAATGTACGGAACGTACTTACGTTGCTTGTCGCGACAGATTTCCATTTAGATGCTACCCCCGAAAAGGTTTCGTTCACGGTTCCCTCCGCCCTGGCGGAAGCACGATTTATCGGAATTCGAGGTAAACGGTGAAGAGGGGAATAAGGGAATACTGTTCGTTCGCGCGGGAAGCTGCTTCGAGAATCGCAGCACGGTGGACAATGACGAATGTGAAATCAGATTTACACTGTACTTCCGCTGTTTCAGTATTCATTCTGTGCTGGAGCCCGTACATGGTGTTCGACCTCCTCCAAGTTTACGACTACGTGCCGAAAACGCAGACCAACATCGCGGTGGCAACCCTCATTCAGAGTTTGGCACCCCTAAACTCGGCCGCGAATCCTATCATATACTGTCTCTTCAGCACCTCGTTTTGCAAAACCGTACGGTGAGTAGCAGAAACGTTGAACGTTATTGAAATGCTGGGCAACATGTAGTTTGTTAGAGGAATATACGTGTGGGCACCAAATAGGAATAGGGAACTTTGAATATTCGTGGAACATGTTAAACCTGGTTTCGATTGGATTAGGAATACACGTAGAGGTATCAAATTTGTAAATGGTAGTTGGAATAAATTTAAAGGGTGATTCTAGACACCATACTAAATCGAAAATCAAGAATAACGATATTGCGATTCAAGCTTCGTTTGTTAGTTATAGGCGTTTCTAAATATGCCTGAAAGCAGGCAACCCGCGTGCGCTGCTGCACGCGGAGCAAGTCAGGCGAGGGGTCAGGCGAGGTATATCACATAAATTTATTCAAACCAAATACTAAAACACACCCCTCTTAAATTACTTTTCTTAATATAAATAATAATCAATATACAAAAATATAAATATTAAATTAAAATTTTAAAAATTAATTTAATTGTTTCAGTGTAAAAGAAAAGTTTTAAATTTAAACTAAAATTTTTCACAAAACACTTTCCAGTACATTTACTATGTTACGACTTTCCTCACTTATAATGAGAATGACGGGTAATTTGTACACTAAATAAAATTAACTTCAATAAATTTACTTTTAAATCCAATTTCAAAATTATATTAAAATAATTTATCCAACAATATAATTTATTGTAATTTATATAGTCTATAATAACCTACATTTTGACTTGAATTATTATTTTATTTAATTATACAAGAATAATATTTAAATAAACTCTTCAAACAGCAATACACAAAGTTAATAATTATAGTTCATCCTATTGTGGCTCATCAATTATCACACAAATTCCTCTAAATAAATTATAAAGCCGCCATATTTGTTAATTTTAATGATTAACATTTAATAATCAATTCGATTAAATTTATTTCTATAATAGGGTATCTAATCCTAGTTTAATTAAAAAGTTAATAAACATGAGTTAAACAAGCAATGGTTGTCAAATCCGCTGTCGCACGGGGTCACTCACCTCAGAGAAGCTACGCCGAAATTTACCGACAATTGGTATGGCCACGCAATTCTGCGACATTTAATAAAAAAATTGAAGGGTACTTCCCTCCCCTCCCCTAAAAAAAATCTATTGTTTCCCAAGCCCTTGCGACAGTGGCTTTGACGACCCCTCGCCCAACTTGCCCCGCGTGCAGCAGTGCACGCAGATTGCCTGCTTTTAGGCGTATCTTTAAACTCTTGTAACTAACAAACGAAGCCTCAACAGCGATATCGTTATTCTTGATTTTCGTCTTAGAATGGCGTCTAGAATCACCTCTTAAATTCACTCCCACGTGTAGCCGAACACTCTGTATAGACCATAATTATTCTCGGAATAACTATATCAAGGAAAGAGAAGTCCTGGACCATCCAAATATTATTATTATTATTATTATTATTGTTAAACGTCTTTATTGCAAACACAGAAAGAAAAAGAAAGAAAACAAGACACGCAAAGGCGAAGTTCAGTCAAAGACTGCTTTTCAACTTAACCTAATATCTTATTGTCAGTTTTTCAGCGACGGAAAAATCAAACTTTAAATACCAGTGATCTGGTCCTTCTTCTTCCTCCTTTTGTTTAATGAAAACAGTTCTTCTCAGGAGGCTACGCCTCAAAGTAATCAAAGGGACATATTCCTAAGGCTGATAAATACAACAATGTTATGTTCGATAGGAACATGCAGGCGATCTCGTGGGTTTCTGGTTGGTGTGCAACGAATCCTCATCACTGCTTCGGCACCGGTGGTCCAAACAGTAGCACCAGGACGACAGTGACAACATCGTTGACGGCCCATTCGTCACGGAGGAGCGGGCATATCGCGATGCTGCACTCCACCGCCAGGAAACGGGTCATGGTGTCTCTGGTATAAAAAGATGGAGCCTACGACAGTCTAAAAATCTCCGTAGAACTCTCCTGGGCAAAGGCTCCTCCAGTGCCTCGACGAAGAGACCACAAGTATTACGCATCTCTGGAATTATGTCCTTCCCATACGGGAGATCTTACGAAGTACAGTCGCTTTTTCACGTCATAATTTCGGGACGTTGAAAGGGGTCCCTTTCTCGGCGAGTTATACCAAGAATTTAAAGAAGCAGACGCAGCTGCCGTGGTGTAGGTAATAGACGCTGGGATCATAATTTAGGAGACGACATTGAAGTGTGAATAAAGTAGGTTTTATATTCCCGCATTTGCGTGACCAGTATTCTGGGCCTGATCGTCTGTCGCGACATGCCCTTTTCCTCGATAAGGCATAAAGGGCTGGGTGGTTGATACTGCCGCCTTCAACGAGCGACAAGGAAAATTTTGTTAAATAAATTCATCCAGAAAGCAGTACATTAGAGGGGTTGATAAAAATTCAGGCGGATGAAAGGGGCATTAGCGCGGCGATCGATCAGCCCGCGTGGAAAAATGATGCGCTCAAGGTATACATGTACATATATACATAGCGAATGGACCGTCAGCTTCGTGTATATACATAACTGACGATATAACCGTAAATGTGTAATATATTAACGTATTCCATCTGCGGCGATCGCGTGGCGAGAAGGTTTCGCCCCTGGGGCCGCTGGTGCTCGTCAACACCCGCGATCGACGCGATGGAAAATCGATATCCCCGGTGCTAAAATTTCCCCAAGCCGAATCGAAGAATCCGTGAACTTTCGTATAACGAATCGACCATCTTTATACCTCCCGCCGACCGTCAGCTTCTTTGTCATGGACAGACCATTAACTAAGAGCAACTTGCAACGAGGAGGTGAGGCTCTCCTCGATAACGGGGAGAGGGCTCCAACTGACGTCGAGTATTTTGATAAATCAGAAAATTTGCTGTCGTTTAATTGGAAGCTTTAATCGGTTGGCACGGACAGTTTGCAGTTTTGCTGCCACTGTAGCATAAGGAGTTCGGCTCCTAAGACTATGCAGCTGTATATCAATTAGGGTGGCGCTTAAAATCCAAATTTTAAAATATTCCAGGTGCACGCTATAAATTTTTTTCTTTATACTGAGAAGCGGGCCTGGTTAAAATTTTATTACATTTCATAACGTTCTGGAGGTTGCTACCCGCTTATTAATATTTTAAATATAATTGTATTTTTTGCTTGAGACGAATTCGTACACCAGGTCCTCTATATACTTGAGAATCACGATATCAAAAATTCCCCGCTCCAAAATTGTACATGACAATCCACCTTACCAGCTCTAGTTAATAAGCATTAGGTACTTTACTAGACTTTCATAAATAGGAAGTGGCTATTTTCAAAAGTTGCTGGTTCACAAATTTACTTTGTAATAATATTCCAATGTTAAGTAATTGTGTTTTGAAAAGAAAATTGCATTTTTCTCTTAAAAACCCAGAATTCAATGTCTAGTTGCAACCCCCCCCCCCCCCCTCAATAACTTACTGAAAAAAAATCAAATAAATACCACATTACTTACCCATAAGGGTAAATACATTGACACAGTACCCCGTAAAAAAATACAAAATAATTTTAGGGGTCACATAAGCACCACCCTAATATCGATGACTTAGTGCACGGATATCGTATGTCTGCTTTTAGCGGTTTCGAGAAAAACAGGGTTAAACATACAATGGTACCGTAAACTGGGGTGACTTTGCCCGCCGGGGTGACATTGCCCACTTTTTTACTCTGATTGAAAAATTACCATATGATTGAATTTGCTATTGTTTTTTTCGTTTGACTTTGGAGAAATTATTGCTATCGATTACAAAACACCATATGTTCTAATTACTTCATAATAAAATAAAATGAAGTTCTTCCGAAAAGTGGGCAATATCACTCCGGGCGGGCAAAGTCACTCCAGTTTACGGTACATAAGATTCAGGGACATACATGAAGAAAAATATTATTTTTGACATATTTATAAAGAAGATAAAAATGTGACTTTTGTACAGCACAAAGGAACTATTTCCTGCATATAAATACACCAATTTCATAGACAGTGGGCGTATAATATGTGTGCACTAAACCATCGATATCTTCGTTGCATTTGAAGTTGCTAAAAGTTGATAGGAATAAAAGTTGCTTAATTTAGAGAAGAATTATATTACGACAGAAATTTCCTGCTCCAAGCTAGATGGCTTTTATTTATTTTCATCTTTTTATTAGTTTCAAAATGCAATGTTGAGAAAGTCGAAGCTCGCTAGAGATGCGATGCCAGCTGTATAATCGTTTAGGAAACTGTATTTGTAACTTGTCTATTTATTATTTATTGTACTCCGTTGAATGGAAAGAAGGACGGAAGAGAAAAAATACGTCGTGTCACGATATTCGTATTTTCACTGATAAGATATGTGATTTGTACATACTGTCGAATAAATTCGCCTGTAAAGCATAACATGTGTGTCTATTATTTCTTTATTTCCCATCTTTTCAAACTATAATAGACTAATATCCGATTTAACCCTCCGTGGTCACACCTTTTTATAATTAGAAATCGGTCACACAGGGTTCACTGCACCGCAGCGTCATTTTTCAGTTACCATTTTCGTTATTTTGAATCTTTTAACTTTTCACTGATAATGGAAAATATTCGTAATACCCGTACAATCATGGTCTAATAGTATTTTTCTAGAAATCTAAATTCTGATGTGATGACATTTGTAGTTCAAGAAGAGCGATTTTTCACGGTTCTGGAAAAGAGCGATATTTTTTTGCGATAAATCCACTTTGGAAGTCGTAAAGGCGCGACATTTGAATTCGAAAATTGCAATTGGAGTGCGATATACCCCGTGTGACCACGAAGGGCTAATACTTTTCAAATTATGAATCACCATGTCGAGTGTCAGGAACTGTTAAGTTTACTTGAATTAAGGAATAGGTACCTACTGCACTATTTATGTTGCATAAACATTCTACCATTGGCACGATCAACTATGTAGATCTTCTAACTGTGGTGCGCATTTAGTCGATTTCTTCTGTCACTCACTACACTCTTTGAACATTCATTGTCAACGATGAAGGCGGTTAACAATTCTCGTTAACTTCTATTTACTTTTATTGTATTTTCTCATTTTCTGCTTATTTTCTATCTAGCTACTATTTCTTTTTTCCTTTATTTTCTTCACTTTTGTGTTTCTACTTTCATGTATTAGTCCTCTGCTGGTTTTCTTTATTCTCTATATACCAAAGAGACTTCCCGTATATATAAATAAATAAATAATGAGATTTCCTTGCCCTTCCTGCATCTCGATGCCCATCAACCTTCCATGAAAAAATTTCCAGACATTTTAAAGTTCAAGCGACTTCGACTTAACAGTTGTCCGTTGCCAATCGCTACGCGTAAAAGATCGCTCCTCTCCGTCGATTGCATTGAACGCCCAACGGTGGTGTTAGTCTGACGCGAGTGGTGATTGCATGGTATTGGCTCTCTCGCGCCTTCGGCGTAATTAGTACGCTGATTGCGTGCTAATTCGCAGCGAAACGCGCGACCTTCTCCGTCCCGCGCGCCCACGCTTTTCCCTCCTCTGTTTTATATAATTCTGACCGGTCGTAGAGCGCGTTCTCGAGCTCGTAAAAGGATTTACGAGCGCAAGAGCCACGCACCGACGTCAAATCATGCGGAAAGAACGGGACGCCCTCACTACCGAACCGAATAAAATTTCTTCGCGTTCCTCCATTTCCTTTTACGGCCTACACCGTTCCCGGCTGTAAAATCCAGCGGCGGGTCGGCGCCATCATAAGTCGGATGCCACTGCAACGATCGTTTCTCCCTTTTCATTGTCACTTATTTACCCTCTACTACCCCTAACCATCCTCCGCGATGACAAACAGGGCCAGAATTAATTCTAACCTGATCCCACACCCTCGTGAAAAAGCTTTCGCCAAGGGGAGAATTATTTTAATAAAAAGAATCTTAACCCTTCGCTGACACCTTGAGTTTCAGGCACCCATAAGTTAGTTTTGACTGGCTTTGTACCTTTTCCAATACGTAAAATATCATGAATACCTATCTCTGTTTTTTAAATTTCCGAAATAGCCTACCTTCTATATGTAAAATAAATACCTTTTTCCAAAGCCGACTTGTAAACTATTTTTTCTCTGAAAATATTATATCTCAACAACGTCTCTGTATATTTTGAGCTTGCGATATTGAAATTTTTAAAAGTTACATTTTTTTTTTAATTTTTTGCGTTTTTTCTCGATATATGGTAATCTAGAATTTTTTTACAAAAATTGTGATAAAATTTCTAGCAAGAAACTAATGGAATACATTCTAGAGACCTTGAAATTGACTCATGATTTTTTCATAACGATTGGATTCTTTGATTGGGAATGGCAGTTCTTGAAGAATTTATCTGCGTCTGAACCACCCGGTATGTCAGAGTTTATCGAAAAAAGAAGTGTGTCAACGAAAGGTTAAATTCTGAGTCCGACAGAGGGTGAAAAATCTATCCCCTTCTATCATCATACACTTATCACTTCTCATCTTCACTAAATTTAACAATTTTTTCACTTCACATTGCAGGAATTATCAGCGATCATAGGAACAATTAACTTTATTATTACAATTTTAAATATAAAATATATCTCAATAAATGATGATCATTTACCTCTATTCCCATGATCAATTTATATCACCACAATAATTCTCCTATTATTACTATTACCTGTATTAGCACGTGAAATTACTATATTATTATTAAATTCGTCATTTTTTGACCCAAGAACACTACCTATTTTTCCAGGGATTCGTGTTTACAAATTTCGAATGCCCCGAGTCGTGTCAACCTTAAGATAACGGCAGGGTTAAGAGAAACAAAAGATGGCACTCGAACTGGTCGCCGAAAATTTCAGGGTAATGAAAACGCGTGAGTCGCTCGCGTAACCTTCCTATTTAGTTTCAAAAGACCACTCTCGGTATTATCTGAGGAGAATTCCTGGTGATCCGGATCGCAAAGGACCTGCCGATACCAGCTTGACATCTCCTTCGAGACCCAGTTCCCGTTTCATTGACAAGAAGGAAACGTGAAAGGGCAATCGCAGATGATTCTTGCGGGCTTTCTGTCACTGTGATATCCATCTGCGAGATGTCGTGCATGCACTATCAGTCGACGAATCCGCCGAGAGAAAGAAACTACTTCGATGGCCAGTACAGCCGCTACGTGTCTCCTTTCTACTCGCCTGGAATTCAGCACCAGGATGTCCACAGAAGCGGTACGCGATACGATTACGCTCCTCTGCCTCTTTCGCGGGTCCTAATTAACCAAACCAATAATTAAAGCAACTTGGGGGAAATTAACTCCACTGTGATGAACGAATCGTGATATTTCTCGTGTCTACTTTAATTTTCAGGGTATCACACGGGATGGAGAGCGCAGGAGTTTCAAGAGCACAACGTTGAAAACCCCACAGCAGGTAAAAGGAAACTTTCCATAGAGAGAGAGGGGAGAGAGAGAGAGAGAGAGAGAGAGAGAGAGAGAGAGAGAGAGAGAGAGAGTTGCTTTGAATCCCTTTAAAGTGGTTGTTAAAATGCTCAATTGAAAGGAAAAACGGAAACGAGTGATCTGTGATTCGTGGATGAGTGCTTTACCGCGGCGGATATTAATTTCTTGAGAGTAAAGGGTGCATATACAAGGTTTAGTGAATAAGAAGCGAGGGAGCAGGCGATTTGAGTTTCCTCAAAATACGTATTATCGTCCGTATCGAACACTGTCCAGTAGATACTTAACCCTCGGTTGTCATACTACGTCAAAATGGACCCACAATTTGATTTTAAAGTAAAATATCTTTGAGGCATCATTTAAACTGGTATTGCTATTTTAAACAGGATGATACTTTAAATGTTCATTTTCAACGATGAACGTATATTCTACAAAGGTCAAACACTGTCTCAGAATTTTGGCGACTTAATTTAGTAGATACAGTAAAGTCTCGTTACGGGCTCGGTTTGGTGTACACGATACGGACTTTTCGCTATCCCCACCACTTCTGTCTCACTCTTGTCCGGCGAAGGCGAGAGCGAGGTGGAACGAGAGTGAGCGAAGGCACTGAAAGGGAGCGAGGACAGTACGAGACAGACGACCTTGTTGATACAGTGGACGCTCGATAATATGCCGCTGTTTAAAGTGCCGTTAGGAACGCCCCAGCTCACACGCATTACTCGCACGCGTGTGTGCACCTCCCTTTCTCTCACGCTCAGCGAGCCAATGAATGCTAACCCTTAATGGTGCCTCCACACTGGAGTTCGCAAGCAATTCGCAAGCAATACATATACGTGAATGTGTTTTTTCTTTTTCTCACATCAGTGTGACGCACCTTAAGAGTATTCTGGTAGGGGGCAGCCATCACGGAAAAGAAAACAGGAGAGTTATGGGGACAGCGCGCGTTACATTGGCTCTCGTTAATATGCCGCTTCTGAGAAAACACCGCCTCTAGAGCCCCGACTGCGGCACATTATCGAGCGTCCACTGTATTTTGTCTCGCTCCGTCTTTCGGACGCCTGACACTCCGTCCTTTGCGTTACGCAAACCGGTCCATTTCGCTCCCACCTTCAGCCAGAAAGAAGCGAGACACTCACACTCGGAATTAGGGCTCCGTTCACGATACGGGCTCACCGCCGGTCCCGCCCAGCGAGCGACTAACGAGACTTTACTGTAGTTTTTAAGCAACAGCTGATTGAAAATTGGCTCGCAGTGGACGCAGTGGAAAGCTCGTCAATTTTACAGCGAAGTTACTATATTGAACAGACTAATGCAGTTCTTCGATGATCCCCAGTTCTCCTACTGTTTCAAATCAATCTTAGCTATGTACCAGGGGAGACTACCTATCTTCTTGTTCTAGTTACATTTACATTATCGTGGAATCAAACTCGCGCAAATTGAGCAGACCGCAGAGTGTCAATTAAGTTCGTAATCAAATATCGATACATCACTGAGCATCCATATCACGCAAGGCGATGCATCATTTACGATAGTTTCGGACGCTGATAGCAAACAAAGGGACTCGAGAATCTCAATCGCGATTTGGTATCGTAATCTGATCTGAAAGTGGAGACAGATTCATGGGGGCATTTCTTCCTAGCAAGGGGCGACCCGTCGTTTCCGGACGCTCGACTGCAAGCCGGAAGGATCGCCGCGTCTAAACAGGAGATGGCCAAACAGGCGGATGCGCTGATTTTGGAGCGGATGCAAACGAAAATGAGGTTCCTCGAGGACAGTAACACCGTGATGCAGACGCGTAATCAGAACCTCATCGCCGAGAACAAAGTTCTCACGTCTCAGTGGGTATTAATACGCCAACTCTCCCCGAATCGCACGCGAATACACGAACCTACGCTGAGACATGCTCGGCATACTAAGGAACAGCTTTACTCCTTCAAAATTTAGCAACCTCTTCGCGTTAAACTTTACTTCTATAAGCCTTTGTCAGAAGCGAACTTTAATTAAAAACGAGATTCTCCGAGTTCCGTTGACAATAAAAACTGCTTTGACTGTAGATACATATCGTCAACGTAGAACTCAAGTATTTTATGAGCCAGTACTCGATTATTTGTTTCTCTTACTGTTTTCGCCCCCTTTGTTTACATGCTTCGCAATCTTTCTCATCTTAATTCTGGGGAAACGTAAGCGTCACTGAATAATCCACATTTGTTAATCATATTTTCTTCGGAAGACTGGAGGACGAGCGAAGCGATGTGAAAATATTGGGGAAGAGGCTCGAGTCATTGCGCCAGGAACTCGAGAGTGAAAAGTCGAGGGTGGCGGAGATGAAGAAAGCAACGGTGCAAGTCGGTGTAGTCAAGCGTCCTTGTCTAAAGTCTGCTTATATGGAAACGTAAATTTTACCGTGATTTTAGAGGAAGAACATGCCCCAGGTGAAGGCAAATGGAACGTCCACTACGAATATTGCACCCAGAACCGATCGGGGGGTGCAAGTCTGGGCAGTGTGCATGGGCTGTCAGAAAAAATTGGAGAGTTGCGAGAAACAACCCCCCACTGTTGTCATTACCAAGTAAACGCGTGATTCTTCTTGCTCTATTAGCCTTTTAAGGGTTTACCTTCGTTCAGCCGCGGCGAAAATGAATGATTTTAGGATTTTTTAAGGGGTTTATTAAAACAAATAAAAAGTACTTACTACACATGATTTCTTAGTCTATAAAATGCTCGAAAAATTTATTTACAATTTTTGTATTTAATTATTTATGATTTTTTTAGGTTCTTTAGACCACTGCAGAAAATATGGTCAGCATGATATTTCCTTTAAACATTTATGGATCTGAAAGGTAAAATGATGTTCTTCTAAAATAATGTTGCTATTATGGGCTGACGGACCAAATTTTTTAATTTAAAAAAATAAACAATTTATAGCACTTTAAAGTTAAATGAATTTTTTATACAAAATTTTGTTCTGGAATTATGCATAAAAAATGAATAAAACAAAATATCACAAAAATAACTCGTCAGTCCATAATTGCAACATTATTTTACAAGAATATCATTTTATTTTTCAGATCCATCGATGTTTAAAGGAGATATCATGCTGACCATTTTTTCTGCAATGGTCTAAAGAACATCAAACATCATAAATAATTAAATACAAAGATCATTGTAAATAAATTTTTTTGTGTACCTCATGGATCAATAAATCATGTGTAATAAGTATTTTTTATTTTACTTTTTTCACTAAAACCCCTAAAAAAATCCCAAAATCATTCATTTTCGCTGCGACTAAATGTATGTAACCCCTTTAACCGTTTCTACCAACCTTTCCCATGATAGATCGGAGTTAGAGGTGCTAGAGAAAGACATGCAGACCCTTCGAGACACCATAATCGCCAGAGAAGAAGCCTGGGACAAGGCAATGGAACGCGAGCAAAACTACAGACAACAATTAACGCGATTAACCACGGAGACGATAACAGCTCGTCACCTTTCTGAGACGCGTTACGAGGAACTTCAAACTCTGTCGAAAACATTAATGGTAATTATCGTTGCTGATTAGCAACGGAAGTACCCGGAGCATTTAAGCGGAGGAGACATTTAACGATCCCTGGAACGTTTACAGGAAAAGGAATCGGAGGTGAAGTCACACCAAAAGGACAACCAGTGCTTGAACAAGTTAATAGCAAAGCTTTACAACGGTCATCAAAGGTAAAAGCATCGACCCCCTCCCGCTTTATAATTCAATCCACTTCACCGCGAAAAAACAGTAAAAGGAGGAGCAGCCTTTGCGCACAGGTCCGTGCAAACGAATCCTGGAAGTCGTAAAACTTGCTGATTCGATTATCTCTGGTGGACACGGGCATTCCGTCTACAAGAACCTCGGCAACCGGGTCCGATTTTTCCAGAGCTTCCAGCGACCAGCGGAATTTCCACTTAAAAAACTTTCCCTTTAATCAATAATTAGATCTGGAGGGCACGCGATTACGGGCAGGTAGATTAAGGCTGCTCGGCTCAAAGCCCGCCAAGTATACATTTCTTGTTCCGCGTTCGCCCACTCGGGCAATTCCCGATAACAATAACCGAAAGTTGTGAGCAACATCGATTTCGATTAATTTAAAAGTCTCGGAATGCCGAAGCGGCTCCATTTGCAATTAAAGGTAGAATGACTGTAGCTTCATTTAGATATCCATTCGTCCGGCTTAGAAAATAATCCCCCAAAGGGAGAGACGAGCAACGCGCGCGTAAAGGCTACTTAGGATAAATGAAATAAATCAAGAGGCGTATTTGTTAGAGCGAGCGGAGCGTAGCGGAAACGGAAGAAAAAAGACCGAGAGAAACGTCGGATCGCAACGGAGCTCTCTGACTTTTTGTGCTGCGTAGCAACCCCTATCGCTTAAACCGGGCTACACTCTGCGCATTTTAGTCGTTTCATTAGCGGAACGCCCGGCGTAATGTACCGCCGAGAATGCCGCTTCAAATTTCGCGTAACGAGATGCGAGCTTCCTCCGCGCTAGACGTGCCTAGACCGTCCCACGTTCACTCGGCGTCCAAAGGGCCACGTTAAATGCACGGCAAATTTCATTTTCGATATTCCTCGGGGCACGATCGAGCTCCCCTAAATTTCGTCTTGAAGAATGCTATTAACGGCCCGTCGGCAGGCAACTGAATATTTCGCCACTTCAGGGACTTCGGCTTCGGTTTGAAAGTACTATCTATGGTGGTGCGATGAAAAGAAGCATACGCGGAAGTCTTGGTATTCGCGCCTGATGCTTTTACGACTTGGGAATATTAGGAATGAAAAGGAAAAGTGTAGAACACGTGATTTAGTAACACTCTGCTGCCTTTCGGCTTCTGGAGTTTGGTTCAGTTTGAAACTATTAAAAATCGATGGATGGAAACTCTTACATTGGTCGGAGTGCGAACTCGTGTACTGCACTTTAGCTTATCCTCAAAGCGCTGTGTTAACAAAGTAACGAAATTATTATCTAAAACTCTGAAGAGTTTAAGCAGAAGCGTATTAAAATAAAGTTTAGAACTCTGTACTCGCCATCAGTATCTGCGAAGTAACTTCGTTCAGTACGGTAGCTGGTACGTTAAAAGCTTAATATCCGCACTCGGTTGGAAAATTATTACGCGAAGGGGAAATGTGCGATTCTTGTGGTTGTGAGTAGTATCGTCCAGCTGGAATAGATTGAAATTTCACAGCTCAGTTGAAGCGTCTATCGGTTAAAAGATTAATTAAAAGATTCGTTTAAAACTGCAGTTGCAGGGGTCCAGACGAGAGTAAAAAGAGCAACGTGCTGGCGGATATAAACGAGAAGGATCAAAAGTTCATCGAGGAGATCGTTCGACGTGTGTCGAGTGCAAAGAGCAAACAGAAACCAAAGGCGAAGAGCGCTCGTTCGGAAAGAACCGCCAATTGCAGCGCTTATCAAACCACCTCTCGTGATAAGAGCGCGAGACCAGCAAAGGATCAGACAGGTTTATCGAGAGATGCGAAACGTTAAATCAATATTTTCTGATACCTTTTTGTGATGTCAAAATTCATCGCTAAAAGCGGAAACATATAATAATTTGTGTCTGTTCCATTTCATATGTGATCATCCTTTGGGAGTGTAACAAACTGACTTTAATTATGTATTTCATGGTATTTCATGGTTCCTACATTATCGGCATTTGTAGTACATACTATTGAAAGATCACAGACGAGGTATAGAATAGACCGAATATCCAATGAATTTTTCTTCCCCGCGTTTCTGGGGACCTGGTCCTTCTCGATAGATGTAATTTGGAATACTTTACCAAAGAATTGGAACTTGGTACATTTCAGTAAGGGTTTTAGTC
Organism: Andrena minutula; assembly: GCA_929113495.1. NCBI lineage: Eukaryota > Metazoa > Arthropoda > Insecta > Hymenoptera > Andrenidae > Andrena > Andrena minutula. The sequence goes on from OV815994.1 coordinate 45,484,360, forward strand.
AAAAGTTTTCTTCTAATTGTAAGGGTTTCAGTCCACAGCATAAACAAGTCACATTTCCACAAATTTTCCCTTTACTTCCAATTCTACTTCGACGAATAGTTCTTCAACTGACCGTCGTTTATGAATAGAGGACACTACAATCAGTCTCGAATTTCTAGATCGGTAAGGCAGTCAAAGCTGGACCACAGACCAGGTCGGTAACACAGTTTGGGTGGCGACACGAATAGAGTTGCCACCTTTTTTACAGAAATATAATGTACATTTGCTTTCGTGACGTATACAAAAAAGTATGCTCAACAAATTAAAAGTACATTTTAATCTTATTAGTTTTTATTTCTTCAAAACATATTTTCTATTGTTTTTAGCATTACAAAGTAAATTTTTAATATTGTGAAATGTCTCAATGGCATCATTGCACTCAATAATCATGTTGAAATATATGAATACTTCGTTTTTTATTAGATTGAGAGAGGCCTTGTTTCTTTCATAGCGCCACTTCACATTTATGACAGAGAAAACTCTCTCAGTAAATGCTGAAGTTGCCGGAACAAATAGAATATAATAATATTGCGTTACGTTTCCCCATAATATCATTAATTGTGAAATAAAGTATTTTCGCGTACTTTATTGTTATTCAAAAGTATAGAGTACATTTACCTATAATAACGTAAGACACTTTATTTTAAAGTACGGGTGGCAATCCTAGAACATCCATAATGTGATAGGTCTATGCTATACCTCGTCTATGGCTAGACCGCGAAAGCCCGTAAGAAAAGTAAGATATTTGGTCTATTCTATACTTCATCTCTCATCTGAGATATCACCATTTGGTGACTAAACACAAATTTTGAAACATTCTAAAGAATCTTAATTTATAAAATAACTGCAGAAATGTTGATTAAATAGTAATAACGTAATGGAATAGATAGACATTCAGGCCACTGTAGAAGGGTAGGCAACGTGTTGAAGGCAAATCGGGAAAATATCATTACGATCTTAATTTTATACATACCGGTGTTTCCTTATTAGTATATCTTGTAGAAAGAACACTATTCAGCCTGTAGATGCATTTTGGATAAAAAACACACTACATTTTTCACGTATCGCGACTTACAAAACGACACCGAAGTAACAACGGTCCACGTTCAAGGAACCTGGATGAAACTGCCGCGTAACTGAATTTGGCGCGACATTTGAACTAGCATGCAGACATCATCGATGGATATGTCGTAGGATCGTAAGATTTGCTGGCGATTCCTTCACTTCTTCATTTTTAAGTACATCTGAGTTTACTCATAATTTACTTAAGCTTCAAAGAAATTAGTTTTAAACGAACTGTTTAAGGGTTATGGTTCTGAGGAATCTACTTTCAAGAAATCTAGTTACAAGGAGGCTAGTTTCATAGAATCTATTTATGTACTTTAAAAGTACTACTTTTAAGAAGCTCAATTCTAATTGTAATTTAAAGAATAGATTAAATCTGCAGATAAACAAAATACTATCGACTGGCCAATGGCCACGAGGTACTACCGCGAGACGCGGACACTTAATTCATTTACAATAATTTTATATCAAGAAACTGAATTGGTCGATTACATCCATTATTCTAATTTCGCGCGTCTTTTAAATTAGCTGATGCTTTAAAATCACAGAAACGAGTACTTAATAGATATGCTGCGATTTGGCCCACTGTAAATAATTTACACAGTACATACTTACGTATAAAATTTTGCTTTATTCGTGTAAATATTCCTTTCACTATTTCTTAACAGTAAATCGAATTGTCACAAAGACATATTATCAATCACTTACCTTTTCGATATTCTCTCGCGTTTTTCAACATTCAAAATGTATCAATTTATTAACATCGCGTAATTCGCGTACAATCTCGCCTACACATATCTCAGTTATTCTATAATACTCTTCCGATTAGAATAAATAATTAAAGACTCTTCAACAATTCATAGATTGCCTTTTAATGCGCTATTCTGTCTCTAAGGTACGCAAGTATTTCCTCCGTAGATTTCGCCAAAATTGCTTGCCTCGGTTGTTTGAAACAATTCCCAGATAAATACAAAGTTCTGTGAACATTTAATTTCATGAATAGTTATAAGTATTTAATAAATCTATTTTGACTCACCTTAGATGTTTCAAATTGCCAAGTTCTGGTGGCACATATCCGATGTTATTGTTGGATAGATTCAACGTCGCAAGCTTTTGCAGCTTTTGCAAAGACGATACGTCGATGTTAGATATTAAATTGTCATTCGCTATAAGTATTTCCAACGATTCGACTTCATAAATCGATTCCGGTAATTGTTCGTACCTGTTAATACAGACAAAACCTGAATATACGTTGTCAGTAATACGTACAAAATAAAATAACGAGACAGTACCTGTTAAACGATATGTTAATTTCTCGCAGATATTTCAGCAAGCCGAGGCTGGTAGGAAGCGAGTCCAACAGGTTTTTACTTAAATCCAAAGCTTGCAAATACTTATACTTTTCTCCAATCCATTCCGGTATACATGTTAGTTGATTAGACGTCAATTTCAAGTCGCCAACTCTTGCGATTATCGATAACTGATCGGGTAAGGCAGCCAGCTTATTTCTACTTAAATCCACTGTACCTACATCGGCTGTAGAAGCATCTTCCAAGACCTGTTGCGGCAGCTCGTCAAGATTCTGTCCAGCCAGACTAAGTAACTTTGTACTTTGCATCGTGTATCTAAGACATTACAAACGATTTGGCAGTGAGTTACTCTACTATGACATTGATGAGCCTGAAGACATTTGCGGACACATACCTATCCGGATAAGTGTTGGAATTGGCAACCGATATTACATATTCGTTCGTATTTAAGTTTGTACTGTTAACACTCTGTCGTATGTGTTTCAAAATTCGTGGAGTACCGCAGCGTATTATATCACTTCTTACATTTTGTACTTCATTTCCGTTGATTATAAATTGCTTTAAATTTGGCATTATACCGATATAACTTGGTACTCTGTATAACAAATAATGTCATTCTGTAAATGTTTCTTTGATATAGAGTAATGATATATGGAAAATAACATACATAGTTAGACCATTGTACGATAAATCGAAGATTTCGAGATTTACCAGTTTTATTATTTCCTCTGGTATCGCATCAATTTTATTGTTCCCTAGTGTCAATATTTTTAACTGTCCTACACCTTCCAAGCAAGACATATCAATTTCCTAAATGTTATGTAAAATGAATATAACTGGATCAGTAGTTAATGTAGATAATTTTTACATTATAAATATTTTGTTGAAATTCGAAAGCTCTACTGATAATTGTAGTAAGTAGACGAGATATAAAGTTACCTATCTTTTTATAAAATGACCAAGTCGTATCGGCAAGTAAGTTGACACTCTTTAGAATCGCATAACTTTTTTAAAATTGGTCCAAACGACCTGAGTTTTTTTTAGAAGCTAACGGAATTAGTTTTCTAGGTGACGTGTTTCGCCGTTTTGAGAAAAAAATGCACTTGGTCGGATTAGCAAAAAAAAGTAGTAAAGGTCGTTTTTAAACTCCTTTTGTAAGGCTGTAATGAAAATTCAAAAAATCCGTTTGTATATAGATTGAAGTACTTAAGTTGCATGCATGCCTAAAATTTCATCAAAATCGATTAACGTTGCTCTGAGCTATAAACGCTTAAAGATCGCAGAATAAAGTCGAGAATCACGGAAATTCCCGAAATCAGCGATTTCAAAAGTTTAAAAAACGACCTTTACTACTTTTTTTGCTAATCCGATCAAGTGCATTTTTTTTTAAAACGACGAAACACGTCACCTAGAAAACTAATTCCGCTAGCTTCTAAAAAAAACTCAAGTCGTTTGGACTAATTTTAAAAAAGTTATGCGATTTTAAATAGCGATAACTTAGTTTCCGATGCGACTGAATGCTAAAAGCCTAAGATTAGCATATATGAGTAAGTACGTACTGTAATGTTATTGTCAGCCAAGTGCAGTATTCTTAACAGTGTACAACCAGATATTTGAGGAAATGTTGTTAATTTGTTAGACTGCAATATCATTGTTTCAACTTTCCTTAACTCACCCAGCGGTGGCAATGTTTCCAACTGATTATGTCCTGCGTCTAACTTTTGTAATGCTATTTCCAAAAGAATATGTGTAATTTTTATTAAAGTTTTACAGCGTATAAGAAAAGCGTGCAAAGGAACAGTGTGCAACTGTTTTTCTGCTTTGAGACTGATGCTATAACATAAAAGTAAATTGTTTAGAATTCTATCTTATTGCAAATCGTACCTCTCATACTTGTTAAATCAGGTAGCAATTCTTTTAACATATTGTGACTTATATCCAAGGAAGTCAGTCGCACTAAATATCCCATTTCTGGTGGCAATTCAGATAAATTGTTGCATGACAAGTCCTAAGTGTACAGAATATTTCATAAATATTTGTACATGAAAATCTTTGAGCAAACATAAAAGTTGCGTTATAATTTACCAGACACGACAACATAATTAAATCACCAATCGCAGGATCCACTTCCTTCAGACCATTATTTTTCAAGCACAACTCGCGTAGTTCCGTCAACTTATAAAACTGATGCGGTAATTTCTGTAACTTGTTACTTGATGCGTTTAGTATTTCTAGCTTACTTAAACTCCCAACCTCGGGTGGTAGATCTTCTAACAAATTATTGTGCAGCTATCAAAATTATTTGCGACTTTAAATTATTGTATACAATTTTGTGATAAACAAATAGTTTTTATAAATAAAACACGCACAAGTAATGTAGTTAATTCTGTTAAACATTCTAGCTTTGCGTCAATTGTAGTTAAACTATTGTAGCTTAAATCCAGTAACTTAAGTGGCTCTTGCTCCCACCATCGTTCATCTTTGTGCACATAATCGAGTTCAAAACGGAGCTCGTTCACCTCTTCTTCCGTCAATTCATTTATGTTCCATACTCTATTAGGTACTGTAACAAATTTTAATAATCTGAACACATTGTACATTTCATATGTTTAGCTAATTCTAAACATGAGCTTACGGAAAACGATGTTTCTACAACTAAAAGTGACTTACCTCAATATATGCTTTTGATGATCTTGCATGATATTGCAAATGTTGCTTGCTCTATGGCATTATTCGTAATCTAACATGCAAAGCTAACTATGGAGAATAAAATAAAAAGAAAAAAAAACGACTTTATGACAAGAGCTTTATTGAAAATTTTAATTGCGGATTGCATACACTATATTCTTTTAATTGTTCCAACGAGATGGGTGTACAAGTAAAATAAATATTCTGTAACAAGATACATTTGTAGAAATTTCATATTCCCCAACAATGACAAAATAATAAAACAACGAAATGCTGCTGAAAAGCTTGAAGCATGATAGTGCAAATCTTTCTACCCACGTAACAGTTTACCATCCACAAATAATTCATTTTTGTGCATTTATTCTTGCCAATAACGATACAACATACATACATCAGAAATTTTAAAGACAACGTGTACTTTATTGCAATTTCACAATTACAAAATACAGAACAATCATTTCTCACACATAGGATAACAGTTTAATATAAATAGTCTATCATTTGTGATACCCACAATGCCAATGCTACTTTTATAACGCATTTCACGTGAAAGGGAAAATCTTATTTTGTAGTAAATTAGTTGCTTGAGCCCTGCCCATTATACGAACATTATGAAACAATGAGAAATTATGAAAACAATGATGTAGTACAGATATGAACGAGCATGCACATTAGCTCATTTACGAGTGCAATATCGAAGTACCAAGCATTCGAACGATTTCAAAATGTATCTAAATATAACATTCGATGAACATTTATTCCACTTTGAAATGTTGCAAATACCCGTGTACAGTCCTCTCGACGAAAGATTCAAATGTCCAGTCTTTCTCGCGGATATAATAACAACATCAGACAATTCGGCGTTATCGTCATTTTTCGTTCGTTGCTTAAACACTGCTAAATGATTAACTTTCTTCTTGATGCCACTCATATCGTATTTCTTGCGCGCATTGTTTACAGTTTGATATCCTCGATACGGGATGACTTAACAATGAATCTTCCCCCACTCGTACACTTTACACACGGAATGACGCATCATACTGTAGCTATATATATGTATATCCATAGGTGATTTGCATTATATAAAACACTGTAAGGTCATTTCTTTTAACAACTACTATATAAGAATACTTACACAGCTAATCTTTCACGTTTCACGACTAATTAGAGTTGCTAATATTGGATTAGCAGTGCGATGAGGCAATTGTTAACATCTGCTGATAGGAGATGGATTCATTTGAAATAAATGTACTCGGGCACTATTTCGAATACAATTTAAAATAACAGCTACCGAAACGAATGCTAAATAGTAGTTGATAATAGAAAACTTGCGAAATAAAATAATATTTACTGAAATAGACAAACAACGAATCAAAATTGTTTTATGTGTTTCCGGTTCTAAAATATTTGAAAGATTTTATAAGATAAACTGCAGATAAGATGGCGTCTACTTGAAATTACAGTATTTTAAATAATTCTATTCTACATTCTCATCGGTTCCAAATAATTATAGCGAATATAATTAGAAAGTTACTATAATCAGAAGGAAAAAGGATGATAGGAATTTCGTAGCGAAATGTTGCTGCCAATGCTCAAATATCATGGGGGCGGAATCGGCGGTTTCGATCCATTTGTAGGAGGCTCGAAGACCAGTGTAAAGTGGAAAGGATTGTTGAATTACAATCGTATAGTACCAAGCAATATTCCGTTTCAGTGTAAACGGTGGAAAGTTTAGAATCTCTGATAGTACACTGCAGAAATATTTAGATCTTTAACGCCGGAACTTCGGGATCAAAGAATCAGCGATGGAACGCTGAAAAATTTTTAAATTATTCCTTTCGCTGTCTACCTCCGTTAGTGATACAATATTTTTTATCGAATACTTCATCATACCTAGAAAGCAATAATTATTTATCGCTATGGCTGCGCATTTCACGAGTTCCATCATGTTAAAGAAACATATCTTTTTAATTGTATTTATGCTGAGTCAAGTGAAGAGTGAAGAGGAAGATAATCTACACACGTTACAATACACAAAAGACAATTTTTCCAACGAGATTGAGAAGAAAAATCACTTTGTCATGTTCTATGCACCATGGTACGTGTAGGTTTGTCACACCTAAGACCAAAGTTCATTATCGGCGTAGCAAGTAATAAAAATTTCTGAGAAGATTCGAGTAAACTGTTACAAGTTCTCCTGAATTCTTCAGTTTTTGCTAATTTAAGAAGCATAATTTTTATCGAAATAACATTGTTTATATCTAATCTTTACCAGGTGTGGACACTGCCAAAGACTCGAACCTACTTGGGAGCAATTAGCCGAGCTATCAAACGAAGAAGACAATAATATAAAAGTCGCTAAGGTTGACTGCACTACCGATAGCAGTTTATGCACTGAACACGATGTTACCGGATATCCTACGTGCGTATAGGATCGATTATCTGAAGCACAGTTTTTTTTATAATTTTGTGAGGCATTTAGACATATAGTTATAGCAAAGTAAACTTTAGTTTCAACAATTTTACAGGCTAAAGTTTTTCAAAGCTGGGGAAAGCAAAGGCACTAAATTTAGAGGCACAAGAGACTTGCCATCCCTACTTACTTTCCTCAATGACCAATTGGGCACCAATCTCGGGGTAATCGTCAAACATGTTTTCGCTTCAGTGTAATACATGTTATACAGCTTTTTAATCTGAAAATTTGTAATTTAGAGCGAAGATGTTGTACCATCGCCTCCCGAAGCTGTGAACGGTTTATTAGAATTAACAGAGGACACTTTTGATAAGCACGTATCTGCTGGTTACCATTTTGTGAAATTTTACGCACCTTGGTGCGGACACTGCCAGAAATTAGCTCCCACTTGGGAGGAATTAGCCAACAGCCTGCGCAATAGTAAAGACGTCAGCATTTCTAAAGTTGATTGCACGCAGCATCGTGGTGTTTGCGGGCAATTCGATATAAAGGGATATCCGACATTGCTTTGGATCGAAGATGGAAAGAAGGTGAAGCATCGCTTTAATTTATCTTGTTTAAATTTATATTGAAATAGGCGTTGGTAACATTTTAATGTATATTCATAGGTGGATAAATACACTGGGCAACGTACTCACGAAGAATTAAAAGCTTACGTATCAAAAATGCTGGGAAATGGCAATGATCAAGTGAACATCAAGACCGATAGTTCGGACAGCACGACTCACACTGTGCTGAGTTTAACTGGCGACAACTTTGAACATGGTATTGAAAAAGGCATTTCATTTGTTAAGTTTTTTGCACCTTGGTGTGGACACTGTAAACGTTTGGCACCTATTTGGGAAGAGCTTGGGAAGAAGTTCTTTGTAAACGAGGACGTGAATATAGTGAAGGTAGACTGTACGCTCGACGCGAGCAAAGAATTATGCAATGAACAAGAAGTAGACGGTTTCCCTACTTTGTGTTTATACCGTGACGGGCAGAAGGTTTCCGAATACAATGGTGCTCGCAACTTGGACGATCTGTACGAGTTTGTGACGAATTATTTGCAGCTGCACGATGAACTATGATTACATATTTTTCTCATATTGAATCTAATTCCGAAACGATAGCGATAATGTAAGCTGTTTTTAATCATAAATATGTACTACTTAATTTAATCATATATTAATGTACGAAACGTCATACAAAGAAACCCCAAAAGTATCCAGGCCATATATTTTTCATTTTTGTATAAAATATCAAAACAAAAATATTATAAAATTACTATACACGAACACTGAGAACCGACGAAGTTTTGCGTGAATAAGTCTGTGTACTTCCAAAATACATTTACAAAATACAATCATAGATTCCGTTTCTCCAACGTGGCCGTGTGTTACTCTACTACCATTAAAAGCCTGACAGAGCTGTTGCAGACGGATAAAACGAGCGCAACAATTGTCCCCGCTGTTTATCTATATACAACGTTTTACGTTTCACGATTATTTCACGTTCAAGGTCGCTTCTCGCCTTTACTAGACCCGCCTGGGTCTCTTCGGCTCGCTTCAGCTCCGCTAGCATGGCCGCTGTACGCTCGTTAAGCATTTTCACTTCATCTACGAGACTAAACAACACGCATCATTGCCATGAACATAATTTGTAAAAAATTGAATTATGGAACTATTTAATGTCATCCTCTATTATCATGCAGCGCAACCTTGCGTGATTGCGAGTAAAGTAACGCGATGATAAGATACTCACGCAAATTGAGGAATATCACGACAGCTTTCAACATTGCGTCGCTGTAATCTATCAGCTAATCGTGTTTGCGCCACTTTCATTGCGCAATCCAAGCCGCGTACGGAATGACGAAGCTCTTCAATCGCTTTCTCCGAGTTTGCTAGCTCATACAAGCACTGCAAAAAGTTTTTCCTTGTATTGCGATAACCGTAATTGCCGTGTAGTCTAGGTAGTTAAACATACTCGAAGCAATTCCTTCTCTAATTGTAGGCGAACTTCCTCCGTAAGCTTGACCTTCTCACCTAAAGTCATGTCTACGCGCAAAGCTTGGTCACGAAGGTCCTTGATGGAATTTTTGTATATGGCGCTCAAGGTGGACCTTAAATTCACCGACCTTTGCCTGGCAGCCTCTGCGGCGGTCAAACATTCCCGCGTATAGTGCTCGTAACTGGCTGGTGTCGATTGTCTGTTATCAAACATTTACAGGAGATTACAGAGGCCCAGTTTAATTGCTCGATTAGATAAAACATCTGTACACACTGTCCTGGGAATCTGGTAGCACCGGGATGCCATAATATGAATGGAGAATCGTTCTTTAAACGCATACACTGGGAATCGATGGTATAAGCGCTAGTTTTATCAGTCCAATCAACCTCCATCCTCGCTTTCTCGGCTTTCAGTTCGATCAGTTGCATTTCTATCTGCTCCCGAGTTCTGACCAGCAAGTCGCGCACCTCCGAGCACAGTGCTACCTCCTACAATTAACAAGTATAGAGCAACAGGCATAATAATTATTCATTCAACTGATATTAACTTTCGTGAGCTCCTCCTCGACTTCGTCCCGGATCAGATCGGACTCTAGTCGCTTAGATCGCAGTTGCAGAAATTCCCCGGCGATAGACTCGGGAATCGTGAACACCGACAAGGACTGTTTCACCCGTCGGCGTTCAGCTTCCAATAATTCTATTTCTTTAGTCATTTCAAGTATCACGTGTTCCAACTCGGTTTTCCAACGGTGCACCTCGCACGCTCGATTTTTCAAGTGATCCGTCGTCTCCAATTGCGTCTGGTCCGCTTTGCGGAACGATGTGGCGACGCACCGTTTCGCATTGCTTATGGCAACCCTGAAACATCAGCCTCTTGTTAGTATTAATGTAAGAATGCAAGTGTAGGGGTATATTTATGTTCGCGTACTGGGCATCTTGGATCTTCTCATTCGATTGCTGGAAAAACCTCATATTGTTGGACCTCCATTGGGCTTCCCCGAATTTAGTTACAGAATATCGATCAACAACGGGCCTAACTCCTGTTAGACCATTTTGAGGGGTAAACGTCACACGGCCCGTTGCCCATGGACCGATCGGGCCCATGGACGCTTCCGGTTGCACCGGAAGCTCGTCTCCCGGTTGAGGAAGATACGGGGCGGGTCTGTCGCTCGTTTCACCCTCTGTGGATTCCATCATGGGACAAGGCATGGAAGGCTGTAGGAAACGTTGAATTCCATATTACGGGTCAGTCATTCTAAAATGACTGCATTACGGTTTAACCCCTTCGCTGTGGATTTCGAGTTCAGTCTAAGCATTGAAAACTGCGGAGGGGTGTTGTCTTGTACTGTGATACTCAGTAATGTTCTCTGATGTCAGAGATGGGCAAAAACTTTATTTAAATAAAAATTTCGAATAACGAATCAGAGTTAAAAAATTATGGTCGAATGAAAAAATGTAACTTTATTCGGCAAATAATCTAAAGTCATGTGACGTCCTACGATTTTTCGCGCGCGGTTAAAACAACTCCCACTCATAAACCATTCTACAACTCCACTCATATCTTCCCCAAACCTCAATTCTTACCCCTTTTCCACGACCCCGACCACCCTGGCGATGTACCTTAGCGGTCCCCATCTCAAGACGGTCAATCAGTGAATCCCCTTCCCTTATTCGCCCTACGAGGCACAAATTCCTCCCTCACATCGAATCTAAACAAGTCCCTCGCCCCAAAAACCTCTTAAATCGAGACCACGTCTCACCCCCTCTCCATGACCAAAGAAGTCAAAGCCACTACCACCCCTTTCCTATCAAAACGCCCAAAACCCATTCGAGGAGTTGAGCATTTCAAATTCACGTGTATAAAAACCCCGGAAGAAAAACCGCGAGTCTACATATAGACCAACCTTTGGTCCTTACAAAAACCCTGGAAATGTTACTGTGACGCATGTTCATAATTAGGTCAAAGTCCATACCGTGCGTACCCCCGCAACCCCTTGTAAAATCATATAAATACAGGGGCCCGAGACAGAGGTTCTCTTTCGACGAAATACCATCACCGAAAGGACACGCTCTTTGGACGAAACCACCCAAAGGAAAGATATCGTCCAACGCAAAGATTATTTAAACCAAACTCAATCATCTTCAACCATCAAGCATTGTAAGAGATTATAATTATCTTTAATACCATTGTACATCACCATCATCATATATTGTGTATTGCTATTCTTATTGCTTTTCCTATTCATATTATTGCTAACGCCTATCGCTTATATTACTGTGACTCATTAATTCTTGTTACTTTATTTTATTACTATTGCTAATGTTCATTGCTCATATTGCTAGCGTAGCAAATCTTTATGCTTTACTCACAAGGAGAGGTTCCCAGGTGTCCGCCACCAATTGCTCTGAATTTTGGATATGTTTTGGAGGACCGAAAAATAAGATATACGTGTTTTTTTTATAGCAGCCCGTTTTCATATTTAGGGGCTGAAACTAACCTCCGAAGTTATAAGATTTTCAGGTGTTCATCACCGATTTCTTTAGTTTTTGGATATGTTTTAGAGGACCAAAACATAAGAAATACGTGTCTTTTTATTCTGGCCTGCTTGAATGTTTAGGGGGTGGAACCACCCCTCACGACCAGCTCCTTTTGTAGGCCTGTCCATATTTTTAAAAATAAATATAGTTATACAACTAAAATAACTAAAACAGTAAATAATAAAAAATTTAAAGAAGAATTAACACCGACTTCAAAAAAATAAAAATGCACTGAAAAGTGAAAAATAAGTTTTTTTCTTATTTAATCTAATAGCGTTTTCGGACGGTCGCACTGAGTGCGAATTTTAGCCAATCCGGAGCGGAACAGCTTACACTCAGTGTGGACCAGTGCGACCGTCCGAACACGCCATATGACTCGTAATTTTTTTAAATCGGCGCCAGATTTACACAGTGCAAATAATGAGGCGCCGACATAAAAAAAATTGAGAGTCATAGTTTAAATAAGATAAATCTTATTTTTCACTTTTCAGTGCATTTTTATTTTTTGGAAGTTGGTTTTAATTTTTTTTTAAATTTTAGGTAAAGTTTTCCGTTAGGCGTAGGTATTTCCCGCTTTTTCCGCGTGGGCCTGAGTGAGTCAGACTATGGCCGCGTTACCCATCTGGCAGCGTGATTCGTTCAGGTCAGTATTTTTCGGCGTGTGAAAGTAAATACCTTCCGTTGTCCACGCATTTTCACGCCGAGTTTTCCCGCGCGTTTTCGGCGTCACTTGAGGGACACGATCCTCTGCGACGTCTCTGGACGTCTCTATAAATAGCCCTTCGAAAGTGACGCGGTCTCTCACTCTTGAACTGGCACTCTAAGGTACTGTGTCGTAAAGTCCATCGTTAATCGTTAACCTTATTCTGTATAATCGGTCGATATGTTAAATTGAAGGTAGTGTGGTGAAACAATCATTAATTTTGTAATTACCCCTCGGGACTTTTTCAGTATTTATACAGCTTATTTAAATCTGCAAAAGACATTGATGAAATTTACATACAGGCTCAGATAAGAAAGTTGAAACAAGGACCTTCACTATTTTCTTCGCTATTCCGACCAACTGTATTTTTTCAACACGACGAAATACGTCTCCTAGTAAACTAATCCTTCTAGCTTCTCAAAAAAACTCAACACCTTTGGACCAATTTTAAAATAGATAGGTATTCTGTTTTAAAGGGTGTACAATTAATTTTTTTACTCACTCTAGTCGAATGTTTATTTTATGGATTTCATTTACGAGCCGCTCTGATAAAGTTCCATTAGTAACCATAAGTTGAAAATTAAAAACTTTTTTATTCGTCTAAAATTGTTACTTTCCAAGAATCGTTCAAAAATTTAAAGACGCAGCGAAAGGGTTAAGCGACCCTATATATGAAACATATACAGTCATTTTAAAACACGAATTACCCCATCACCGGTTCCATCGCGTGGAACCCGAGGCGGTGCTCCTCCCGATGAATCTTGCGTCCGGTCCATGTCGAATATTTCTTCGGATCAACGAGATTAAATTTCACGAGATAATCACAACAGCTGTTTCTGTAGATAATTTTGTGATGAAATATTCCCGATGTACTTTAAGGTGCAACTCCATTTGACATTTTCTTCCTTCTTGAAATCGTATAGCGACTCATAGCAACTGGTCCCCCGAGCTACTAACATGAAATTTATCGATTTAATAGCCCGCGGCAGTTGGAAAGGGATTCTTTTTTAACTAAAGCTAGTATCTATGTGTTTTCTTTTCCCATAATTATACCAATGGAAATTATTAAGAGGTTGGTGGAACGTGAGACAGATGAATTAATATTTCCCCTCTAGCGATATTCTGAGTGCGTTCCACTTACGCCCAAACCGCCCGTGATCTAGAGACGCGATACGTGATAAAGAGAGACGTGATAAAATGATGCTGCGACCTACGCCAGGGTATGTATGTATTAGGGGAGACCGTGGCCAGTTGATTAATTTCTATAAATAGACCATTGGTATTTTGTTGACTTACTGCATACCAAAAGTCTACTTTCAATTGGTATATAGGCTTGATTTTGAAAATTGTGTTAATTTAGTCTGGGTTATAGTTTTTATTGTATTTAGAGTAGTGAGACGAATAAGTCAACAAACCCCGGCTGTGGGGTTAATTGTATATGCATAGTACGACCAATAATTTATTTTTATTTTTTTTTCAGTCCTTCACAGTGTTATTTTTTTATTAATTATCATGGTGCTAGATACTGTAATTATTTTGTACTTGTTTGTTATGGTCTATTTGGAACGCTTGAAAGTTTGAAGGGAGGGTAGGATGGAAAACTGGTAGGGGTGACTTTGGAAGGATTTTATGGTGGGGGATGTGGACTTGAACAGCTAAACTCTTTGCCTCGACTGTATCTTGAAGATAAAAATGCAATTTTTAGTGTTATCCCTATGCTTAGTCAAGTAAGCCTGTCTGACATTGTTAACATGTTAAGGGCCGTACGTACAAATCCTTCACGCAATGGATAAAATGAAATACCGTAAATTATAGTCAATGTATCACGTTTCAACAAAACATTCATGAAAAAACATGAAGCAGTACTCAGTGGACAAAAATTCATAAATAGTCGAAACAAAATTTTTTTGCCCACCGATCTTTTTAGATTTTTCATTCGCACTGATAGAACACGCAAGTTTTTATCACGGCGATACATTAAATGGCAAGCGGGTCATTCATATACTCCAATATCGCGAATCGCAGCATAATTTATTCCATAATACAAAAATTAAAGGGAATTAGTCAACTAGACCCGATCTCCCCTACTTATCCATAATTTTGCAGAAAGGATTTCGTATACATACTTATTCAGTTATTTTGATATATGGACACCTTCGATAATGCATGAATTTAATCAGTGTTTCCCGTACTATACACAAAGTACTACATATATACAGTGGGTACAGAAAGTATTTGTACACCCTTTAAAATCGCATAACTTTTTTCAAATTAATCCAAACAACTTGAGTTTTTTTTAGAAGCTAGAGGGATTAGTTTGCTAAATGATGTGATTCGTCGTTTAAAAAAAAAATGAACATGGTCGGAATAGCAAAAAAAGTAGTAAAAGTCGTTTTTGAAACTTTTTTTTGTGAGCCTGTAATGAAAATTCAAAAAACCCGTTTGTAGATTTCAGTAAGTTATCTACGTGCCTAAAATTTCATCAAAATCGGTCAACGTTGCTCTGAGTTATGAACGCTTAAAGATCGCAGAATAAGGTCGAAAATCGCTGATTTCGGGAATTTCCGCGATTTTCGACCTTATTCTGCGATCTTTAAGCGTTCATAACTCAGAGCAACGTTGACCGATTTTGATGAAATTTTAGGCACGTAGATAACTTACTGAAATCTACAAACGGGTTTTTTGAATTTTCATTACAGGCTCACAAAAAAAAGTTTCAAAAACGACTTTTACTACTTTTTTTGTAATTCCGACCATGTTCATTTTTTTTTAAAACGACGAATCACATCATTTAGCAAACTAATCCCTCTAGCTTCTAAAAAAAACTCAAGTTGTTTGGATTAATTTGAAAAAAGTTATGCGATTTTAAAGGGTGTACAAATACTTTCTGTACCCACTGTAGATCGGCAATGCGGTGCACTTGCGTGGAATTTAACCTTAATTCTGTCCCGTGATAAGACTGTTCATTGCTGTTGATGATGAACCTTTGTAATTTATAATATTAAAAATTATCCGAAGGCATTCCATATGCAAATTGTCTTTGTAAAAAGAAGTGAGTTCTCCATAAAAAAAACTTCAAAAAAGTAAAAAAATTACACCGAGGACATGAAAAAGTCGAGGAGGGAAAAGAGTAAATCAGAAAAAAATAGAAGAAAATATACAATATAAAAAATATGTGAAATCAAAATGAGCTGCAAGTACCTACATAAAGGTGCTTTCCAACTGCGCTTTAGATGACACGACTACATATACACAGCTAAAATGCTGTGTTCATAGGTACATTCCATTACTCATATCGCGGACATTTTAATAATGTGAAGATAAAATGTAACATCTAGACATTTGCCTAGATGTCCGCGTCCTAGACGTCAAATATTTGGCATGGCCAGGCAAGGTATTCTCAGACCATCAATACCCATACCTTCCCTCTCGCAGGCTTTCAAATAATTTGTCAATTTAAAACTCTGACAATATGAGTACATTTTCATTATATTGCGTTTTAAAATAATTCTAAGATCATTCATCGACACCGATACCTTTCCTCTCATAAGCTTTCAGATAATTTGCCAATTTAAAACTCTGACAATATGAGTACATTTTCATTATTTTACGTTTTTAAATAATTCTTATTCATCGACACCTTGACCTTGCCTGGCCACGTGAAGTGTTTGACTTCCAGGCCGCGGACACTTACAATTAGACTAATATCTAGATGTTACATTTTATCTTCACATTATTACAATGTATGCGGAATGAATAATGGAATGTATGAACACAGCATTTTAACTGCGCACATGTAGTTGTGTCATCTTAAGCGCAGTTGGAAAGCACCTTTATGTACTTACAGCTCATTTTGATTTCACATTATTTTTTATATTGTATATTTACTTCTATTTTTTTTGTGATCTACTCTTTTCCGTTCTCGACTTTTATATGTACTTGTCATAATTTTTTTACTTTTTTCAAGTTTTTTATGGAGATTTCCATTACATATCGCGACCGTGCGGGCGTAACGCTCGTGGTTTTCGTTTCAGGATTTATGACAATCTCCTGAAATATGGAAGAGAAATCTGTGAAAGAGCCATTATCGGAAAATACAGGTTTTTAAATATAAGTTACGACGCGAAAACAGAAACATATAATTTATGATATTTATTTTATTACAAAAACGGGACATTTGGGCGTTACTGGAATTTGGCCTATATAATATCTATAATTTTATTTTCATTAGAGGTTTAGGTATCTATATTAATTCCAATGACTTGGATATTATAACTGTACTACATAGTATTCGTTGAATTAAATCACGCGATTGAATTGCAAATAATGATGAGTAATGAAAGATAACAAAAAGGAGATGCACGCTATCAGCCATAGATATATAAATCGTATCAGAACGTTCTCCCAAACTTATCGTAATCTCGTGTAGGTAAAAGAATTGCGTAAATACGTTCTCCACTAGAATTCAGATGATTATAAAGCGAAGCGAACAAAATTCTTGAAAAGTTCCCCCGGTTTAAATGCATAGGTGCGAGAAAATCGGTTTCTCATTTCACAACATGTAACATCTAACATTCTCCTTTGTTATGCAAATCTTTTGTTCCACAATATATGTTAATCGGCTCCGGATAAGCCCACAAGATACATATTCTTTCACCGTTCCAACAAAAACATCTTATAAAAATAAGCGCCCGACCTTTGTCCTTTCGCAATTCCGTCGGCACTTGGCAAACCGATAATTAAAAATTGTACTATGTGGGCGAATTCCACTTACGCCCAAAACGCTTGCAACAGCCGTGGTTAACATTCCAAAATTTATGAAAATCTCTTGAAATATGGAAGAGAAATCTGTGAAAGAGTCATTAACGGAAAATACTATAAATTACGACTCGAAAACAGGAACATATAATTTATGATATTCATTTTCTACCAAAAAAAATCCTACCGCCGTGGGTGCGGGCAATTTGGACATAAGTGGAATTCGCCTTATATAAAGCTATCCATGTACAATGGTCACATATGTTTTTGTATTTAACTATATATTTTGATTATGAATATATGCTGAATTTTATCTATATAATACCACTTTTAAATTATTGAAACCTACCGCTATCATTTACATATGTATTTACTCATCGGCGTATCTAGGATTTCATTCAGGGGGTAGAGGGAGGGGGGCAATAAATAGTAAAACAATTTTTGTTATTACAATTTATATACGTAGGTAGGAACCAATATGACCGGGGTCGTGTAATGCGGAATTACTTCACAATTTAATTTTCTTCTACTTTATTATATATACTAATTTAATTTTGTAGGAACGGTTAATTATTTTTTTTCTTGTAGTGAAGGGGGGGGGGGGGGCAGGGGGAGTTTGCGTGTATTCACGGTCGCCAGCTATTTTGGTATCAATTAATTCGTAAGTACAGGCACGACTATATTACTAGCATTATCTGTTATCGCAGCACAACTGTGTATTTAACGGCGTGATACTGACGTATCCTGAATCAGTTTTTGAGAGAGCAGCGTCGAGAGTGCACGAAAGAAATGACACGTAAAATGCCAGACGTTAAATACACCCAGGTAAATTTTCTTAATACATGTAATAGGGTAAAGGACCCAGTTACTGACACCAGACCAATTACTGTCACCTTAAGCTATTTTACTTAAAATAACAAATAAATAAACGTTGTAAAGTGCTACAAAAAAATAATTATGTATTTCACCCTATAATCTATACTATAGATTATACTCTATAGTTTGTTTATTCGTTATCTTAACTAAAACAGCTTAAGGTGACAGTAATTGGTCAAGTGTCAGTAACTAGGTCCTTTACCCTATATTTAAATTTTCTTAATACATGTAATATATTTAAACTCGAGGTATGTTTTATAATAAAATCATTCTCATCCCGTGATATTAATTAATCTGTTCGTGTTTCCAGCTATTCATCAATAATGAGTTTGTGGATGCGAAAAGTGGGAAGAAATTTCCCACCATAAACCCAACCGATGGAACTGTTATTGCAAAAATCGCCGAGGGTGACAAGGTAAAAATTTAAATTCTTTTCCACCACGACAGAGTTATACAACTTTTACAACGCTCGATAAATTTTTGTGGATTATGAATTACTTAATCTGTCTTATGCTTTTCAGGCTGATGTAGACAAGGCTGTTGCAGCTGCGAAACAAGCATTCAAAAGAGGATCCACATGGCGGAACATGGATGCATCTGCTCGCGCGAAACTTCTGAACAAAGTATATCCATTATTATGCAATTTTACAATGTTCTCGAAGAAGTTTAAAGAAAGCGTTCGCTTCCATTTTCTTCCCCGTTAATATATTATACTTGTATAGTTCGGAGATCTCCTTGCACGCGACATGGAATATCTTGCCAGTCTTGAAGCTATGGATAATGGAAAAACATACACGCATGCTATGTACGACGTACATGCGAGCATAAGTGCATTTCGTTATTGTGCTGGATGGTGTGACAAAATCTGTGGCGACACCATTCCTGCAGGTACGTCATATCTGACTGGTTGCATTTGCATATTTCATAGAGTACTAATCACATTCGTTACTTAGATGGGAATCTTTTCTCGTTCACGCGGAAGGAACCAATTGGCGTGGTAGGCCAAATTATTCCTTGGAATTATCCTCTGGTTATGCTGTCATGGAAATGGGCTTCGGCATTGGCTGCTGGATGTACCGTAGTTATGAAACCTGCGGAACAAACTCCGTTGACTGCGCTCTACGCTGCGGCACTCGCTAAGGAGGCTGGATTCCCTCCAGGTGTTGTGAACGTTGTCACAGGATATGGTCCAACAGCTGGTGCAGCTATTGCCGAACACCCAGAGATCCGCAAAATTGCATTCACTGGATCTACGGAGGTACCTATTCGTGTTATTAGCTTTTTAATGAAATTTGAATCAGTACTAAAGACTTGTACATTGCTTATAGGTTGGTCATCTGATTTTGGAGGCCTCTGCCAAGACGAACATGAAACGCGTCAGTCTTGAATTAGGTGGCAAGAGTCCTTTGGTCATTTTCGACGACGTTGACGGTACATTGAGCATCCATTTTATGAAGCATTAAATTATTCATAGCATTCAATAACTGAGAACAATTTACAGTTAAGGAAGCCGCGCAAATTGCATACGGTGCGTTGTTCACGAATCACGGGCAGATCTGTTGCGCTGGCTCGCGTACTTTCGTACAGTCTAAAATCTACGATGAATTTGTCACTCATGCCAAGCAGCTGGCACTCAAAACCAAGCTCGGCAATCCCTTCGATCCCGAGGTCCAGCAAGGGCCGCAAGTCGATCAACAAATGTTGGACAAAGTTTTGGGATTAATTAAGTCGGGGAAAGAACAGGGCGCAATATTGGAGACTGGTGGAGAACGACTGGGCAACGTCGGTTACTTCGTTAAGGTAGACTTCTCTGTTGCAAATTTTAGGTTTCTTTATTGTTTAAACAATCCTTAATATCTGTGATTTCAATTTTAGCCCACGGTTTTCTCTAACGTCACGGACGACATGAGAATAGCCAAGGAGGAGATATTTGGGCCTGTTCAATCTATCTTGAAATTCGAGACGATGGACGAAGTTATCGAACGCGCAAACAATACGGAATACGGTCTTGCTGCTGGTGTGCTCACCAACGATATCAACAAAGCTTTGACTTTCGCGCAAGCAGTAGAATCTGGCAGCGTTTGGTAATAATTATTGCACACATTTTTAGTATACCTATATGACACAGGCAATTTCTAAAACGATGCGATTGTTGAATAGGGTAAATTGCTACAACGCTATTACATCGCAAACTCCATTCGGTGGATTCAAGCAATCCGGCATCGGCCGCGAAATGTAAGTTTAAGAAGTATTCATTTGAAATGAACAATTTCAAGAATAGGATATTGTAAAGCTCTGGTTTTGTGTTTTTTCAGGGGCCCAAATGGATTAGAGGAATACCTTGAAACCAAAACTGTGTCCATTAAGATAAAAATGTAATAATATGCATATACATTTGAATACTTTTTCTTATACCAAGTGTATATAAATACATATTTTAATAAATTTGTTGCATTTTGTATTTTTACTCCTGTATTTTATTTATTATACGTATTACGAGTTGTTTCCTGGTACTGCGAAAATATAAATAAGGAATATATCTTGGAATTATGTAACACAGTTAGAAGGATTTATTTATCAAAACAATATTTTATTCAACAGTTGCGTACCAATTAATGAATTTCATATATTGGATACTAGCTTATAGATTTCACCGAGCACAATGCAGCTTTATATTCAGAGTAAGTGTATACAAAACATTGCATATATGCAGAAGAATTGAAAGTCTATGGTTATGAAGGAAGTCTACCAATGTACATTATCAATTATCGGGTGGAATTCCTAATTCCTCGTCCGTCCAAAGTGCTGGATCATGTGGAGCATGTCCCTACGCATATAAAATATAAAATTAACAAATCTGTTACAAACCCATGAACGTGCTGCTCCAAAAGATTATGATGTTTACGTGAATAAGATGTCCAGAATCGTGCCATAAGTTCCAAAGAAGCCACCACCAGGCGATTCCACCAAGCACTTCAGTTAGCACTATATGAAACGTGTCACATTTAGGTACGTGACGGTAATGCATTCTAAAAGATATTACAATTTTTTAGTATCCCCTTAAACGCAATACACTCGGTTGTATTTACAAGGGAACACCGTGAACCCGGACTCACCAATTGGAACGCAACTTTGTCAGTTTTTAGAGTGACTCAGAACAACAACAACGGTGTGTCTCATTTGGGCCCTATCACCCTTTAAGGAGAGAAAACTAACCTCAAACTCAACTTGGCACTTCCACTTTTTCGCGTATAACTCTTAAAATTCAACAAACAGAAAAAAATGTTTCAAACAAACGTTTAATGTTGCAATAGGCGCTGCAAACTTGCGTTAACAAAATTTTGAAAAGAGTTTAAAAATAAATACTAGAACGAAAAAATTTTTTTTTTCAAAATTTTGTTAACGCAAATTTGCAGGGCTTATTGCAACATTCAACTTTTGTTTAAAACATTTTTTTCTGTCTGTTGAATTTTAAGAGTTATACGCGAAAAAGTGCAAGTGCCAATTTGACTTTGAGGTTAGTTTTTACCCATTAAAGGGCGATAGGGCCCAAATGAAACACACTGTTGTTCTTGTTTTGAGTCACTCTAAAAACCCACAAAGTTGCGTTCCAATCGGTGAGTCCGGGTTCGCGGTGTTCCCTTGTTAGTTGTAATCGAAAAATTTTATTTTATGATGAATGAATGGAAGAAATCAAATTTCCACGCGCGCATTTAAAATATGCATTTCATGCACGAATAGATGGAAATTAGCATTAGGTATTGGGCGAGTGAGAATTAAAAATCAACCAAACGTAACCTCTGTTCGAAGGATTATGTAATGGATGAATTAACTTACTCGTGACTTAGACGAACTGGATTCAAATTTACCACAGCATTCTTCCCCTGCTTCAAATGGTTCGCGGATCTTACGATCCCTGTAAACCGCGAAAGAATCATTTTTTCAATTAATCACTAATTTCGCTCAGCACCGTCGTACACCGACGTGCTTACTGTCAAATCCAGCGACCTCTGATAAGAATACGAAGAAGCTGACGGTAGTCGATATTTCGATTACTCGAATGTCGGTTTATTTGAATTTTAAACCAGAATTTCCATTTAAATCTATGAAGACTGTAACAAATAAAATACAAGGACTTATTTATCCCAGTATTCACGTTTCCTACCCCTCCACTAGCTTCTACGAATATGTAACATTCACTTCTATTCTTTTCATTATTATTCTACTTTCCCGCTTCATTTATTTGTGTCTTCCATTATAAATCCAGTGATTGATTTAGGGTGCGTTCCAGTTGGGCCCAAATCGCCCGCAACACCCATGATTTTCATTACATATCGCGACCGTGCGGCGATTTGGGCCCAACTGGAACGCACCCTTACTTTGCACACTACCAGTTTATCTTTCGCGATTCATCGATTTCATTTTCATTTCAAACAAGGTCGCCAATATATGTATGAACGAAATATGGTGCTTATACGAAAATTTGATGAGTGATACCTATTAGCGAGAAGCATACAATTATCATCAATTTTCTTGGAGTTCATTGCCACAATCGTTTGAGCCGTGTGTACGGCTTGAGCGCGTGGGGCGGTTACGTTTGAAAATAAGGTCCTCTACTTTCCTATTTCTAATAAAATGAACTCAAATATCAATTAATATATAAAGCAGAAAGCTTCTATATGTTTGTGTGTTTATCTGTCGCCTAAAAACTTTCGAACGATAAACTCTAGAATCACGAAATGTGCCTCAGCTCATTATGCATCTTTAATCCAGATGAATGTGACTATAAAAAAAAGCAGAATCTAAATTTCGAGCGAAGACGAGTAGTAAAGCTAGTATGTAATATTCAGACGATTTAAGAGGAAACACAAAATAAGAATGGAGATAATATTTAGTCACTTATTTCGCTAAATTCAAATATATACTGCATTTTATTATAATACACTATAGGCGTCAGGTCATAAAACGTATTTCTGCATTTGGCATTTACAAAAGTACAAAACTTAATATTATAAGATTACATAGGAACATATTACAAGACTAATTAATATTAACAACTACATATAATCATTTAATAAAACATTTATAAATATAAAATATATTCTACCAATCGCTACCCTCGCTATCATATTCAACTGCCCCATCCGACAACAGAATCCCAGCGAGTTCTTTCGGTATGGGTTCTTCCTCATATATACTGTCATTGAATAAATTTACCATCTCATCTGGGATTTTGTAATTGACGCTGTTTAAATTTTTATTTTTTAAGGCTAATTTAAGCCTACATAATGCAGCTAATGTTTTTGGCTTTAATTTGTCACACTTGTTACTTCTTATTTTTGTGTAAGTGGTAAAAAATCTTTCATTGTCAGCGTTCGAATCGGGCAATAACAAGCACAACTGTGCTACTTTTGCTATGTTTTCGAATTTATACCTTCCAGATATATCTGTAATGTTTCTAATTCTGTGCCAGAATTGAGGTATACTTAATACTTCTAATTCTTCTTTTTCCTTCAGTGAAAAATAATCTGTCAATAAACGCCACTCATCTAGTACACATGTAGAATTAAATTTAGATTCAAATTTGCTCAAAATACAGTTTACTTGGTCATTCTCATGATTACCTAAAGCTATGTGTGGATTTAAAAATTCTAACGAATTTAGAAATTTTTGATTGAAAGGCAATCTCTTAACAATACTTTCGAAAGCGGATTGGTAATATTTTTTTATATTTTCAAAAAATTCTTTAATTCCTTGAGTATTTTCTGAATTATTATTTCGAATTTTATTAATTGTTACCAGAGCTTTCTTTCCAATACAAATTGATTGCAATGGCAGTAAATTATTATCATTATAGACGTCTATTTCATATAAATTGGGTGTCTCAATATACTCATACTTTATAAAATTGCCTGCGAATGATCTTAAAAATCTGAAACATTCAGGGAGTAGACAATCAACTAGGACTTTCGAAGTCTGACACATTGTGTTGAACTCTGTGAATATGTGTAACACGTAATTTAAAAATTGCAAATATGCCTTATTATATGGGCAATTAAATTTCTCAATTATTGGCTTTGCATTATTGAACCTTTCTGTTGTTGCTACCTCTTGAAAGGCAGCTAATAAAACTGTCCACTTACTTACGATTCTATTCACAATTTTAGGTACTGCAAGCCATCTGATGTTATCAGACAGGTGTGGACTTTTTGTCCTCGTAACTTTCATGAAATCTATTATGTTATATACAACCCTCTGGTTTTCTAGATTTCCTGAATAATATCCATAAATTGAATTCAAAAATTCCCTTACGCCCAATGGCAAGTAACTGCTCGCATCGCATGCAACGAAATACAGTGAATAGCAAATCCATGGGAAGACAGATATTTCTTCATTGTCTCTTAATAAATGCGAAATGAATGCATTCTGCCTTGCCAGCAGATCGGACGGATTGTCAATGCTTATACCAATCATATTATTTAAAGACAAATTATGTTTTTTTAGAGAATACAAAAAACATTTGTATAAGTCTTCTGCCGAACAATCCTTAATTCTAATTAGATCTAATAAATTTGTGTAGACCTGTTCTCCATGAACGTAACGCATTAAAAAGCATAAAATATTTGCCTCCACGTCTACAATTTCATATATTAAAACAGAAAAGTATTTGCCTTGTAATAATTGTGTGGTTTCTAACATGATATATTTGCTTATAACATTTTCAATAATTATTGGAATTTTGTTCCTTGTAAGAGACATGCCTTGCGCAACCTCGTCACGCCGCTCTATCGCTTGCAGCAGTTTGGTCATATGGTCGCTTGATTTAAAGGAGTTATGAGTTTCTGCAACATATATGCAAAGCCTTATTTCTCCCTTCTTTATATTACGTTCTAAATCACTTATTGGTGGTTTCTGTTGATGAACTGCTTTCTGTTTCCTACTTCTTTTGCTTGAACCAGAGGAGTATATGCAGCCATCACTGCCTATTCATAAAATACTAGTTTTTATTCATAAACTATTATAAAGCAATTTCAAGAAACTAATCATTGAAAAAAGGGTCTATGTTCAGTTTATAACTCTATAATTCAAAAACTCTTAAGTTAGAGATATATCTTACTTGAATCACTGTCTGCATATGATGTACTAGGTCCAGCAATGCCAATATTCATACCTATGTATACAATATCCATTATTAGTAAATTTATAATATCGTAACGATACATATATTAAAAAATTCCGAAGAATAAGTTACCCAAAGTATTAAATATTTGTCTTACCTGATTTTTTACTCATGTTACACTTTAATAACACAGCGTAAAAGACTATAAGAAGTGCGCAATTTGTACCGGCTCACGTGCCGTCTACACATTCAAACTGATTTGAAACATCTGCAAACATATTACAAGTGGCAACGTACTGTGCTACCAACAACACAGACAAGGCATTGGGAATCCAAGAATTTCGATGCGCCAACTAGTGACAGAAAATTGAACTACTGAGAGTAGATCAGAATCCGTTTAAACTTTAAGTCCATATGATTATCAATGTTTAAATTTACATGTTGTGACAAATGAGCGATTTTAAACTTTTTTGAACACTAAATTTTTACTTATTCGATTAATAAATACTTATTCGGAATGTTTGGTGGGGTGCGGCACGGCACGGCCGTCTCTAGTACAGGCCACCACCTTGCCAAAATGGCAACGCTGTCATCAATTTCGCGCGCAAACAATTCACACATTCGCATTCAGGCACATCCACAGTACATGCGCTAGTGGCGCCATCTGCGCCGAGCTTTGCGTCATCTTCCCCATTACCGTGCTTTGATGCCGAGTTGTTCACGACGGAATTAATTACCGACTTCTCTCACTTTAAGTTTGCTTGGTGAAAATTTATATTGGTATTTTGAACTTTTCTCTTTATTAAGGTATTTTTTTCGGGTTGAAAATGTTAATTTTTCATATTTTGTTAATTGAAATAAAAATACATGTTTTTGTCCCAATTACCGTGCCCTGAAAAATGCGTTGTCCCTATTCCCGTGCCCTTTTTTAATAGCGGTCTCGCGGTTAGGTTATGTCTTTAAACTTTAAACTGTTCAAAACTTTTTTGCTCTACGATAGGTGTTTCTATGTCATTTTAATATGACCTTTTCATTAGAAAAACAAAATATGCAAATATAAATTTTTGTTCACCCGTTCAGAGAAACAAAAGTAAGGTTAGGTTTATCAGTTACAGAGGAAGCCAGTGAATTTTCTAGGGGCACGGTAATAGGGAAAAGCGTTAAATTCCTGTCCCAATTACCGGATTCACTTTAAAAATACGAAAACGTTTCAAAAGTGCTCATTTTGCTATTTTTTCATAAAATTTTAACCATTTGATGATATAATAAACACTTTACATAACTGCGAATCATGATAATTATTAATGTATTCACTTCTACAAAGTACGTGTTCCTTACCATTTCCGGTAAGGATTTAGGTAAATCCATCGAAATCTTCATATGCATTTTTGAAATCTTTTTACTATGCTTTAATTGTTTAAAAATGCAACCTTTTCATTTGTAACACATACATTAATAGTTGAACTTAATTAGAAAAATTTCTTTCCTTATTTATATATGCGAGTTTTTTTGTACGGCTTGTTTAAGTATAAAGGCACGGTAATAGGGACAGGGCACGGTAATTAGGACATCTACCCTAGTCATCGGACTGATGGTTATTATCGAAATGCGGTGTTGCAACATCGTAGGTGGTGGCCTGTACTAAAGACGGCCGTGGATGCGGATTTACTTTCAATAATTTGCCAACTTACTACCACAGCGCTGAAATCTATGCCACACCTTCACTAAGTTTTCCAATGTGCTCGGTTTGGTGCACACAATACGAGCTTGTCGCTATCCCCACCACTTCTGTCTCACTCTTGTCCAGCGAAGGCGAGAGCAAGATGGAACGAGAGCGAGCGAGAGCCACTGAAAGCGAGCGAGGACGGTACGAGACAGAAGACGCGTTAATTTTGTCTCGCTCCGTCTTTTGGGCGCCGTGACACTCCGTCCTTTGCGGGCGCGACGGGCGAGCGCGATGGTCGCAACACTTGCAGTGAGCATGGGAACGCGTACGTAAAGCGTTCCATCTCGCTCCCCCCTTCGGCCAGAAAGAAGCGAAATACGAGCACTTGGAATTAGGGATCTGTTCACGATAGGGATTTGTTCACTTTCGACATCTCTCACCATTCTCGAGATATTCCACGGAAATAAAATTCTGCTTTTTTCGATGGGTAACTTCACCCCCTAAAACCGTACAATGGCACCAACAAAAATATAGTTGTGTTACGGGTGAATTACTCTACTTGTACACCATGTTTCATAATTTTCTGAATTTCCAGGTTCCGTAACTTTCATTGTTAATCAGCTATTGACCTTTCGAACATTAAAGGGACATTCTACAGCATCGGCTGAAACTTTTTATAATGAAATTAACATTTAACGTTTTCGTAATGACGTTTCGTTAAGTAACGAGACTCGTAATTTTTGTATTTTTAATAAACAAACATCGTGGATTAGGCGTACTGAGGACACCACTTTTAAAAAAACCGCGCTCAGTACTCTACCTCCCGGGGTGGTGTGGAAATGAGTGTATTATTTCTCGCGGGCGAAGATCCAACCCCTCCAAAATTCAAAATTTTTTAAAACTTTGGGGATATACAGAGGTTAATATAACAAAATTGCGTTCTACTGAGGAGGACTTCCCCTACATATTTCCAGAGTTTCATACTTTTCTGAATTTCCGGGTTCAGGATCATCCCTTGTCAATTTTATGGGGGTCGAAATTTGGTAACCCGACATACATGAAAATGGTTACACCTACGAAAAAACTTGTAGGACCTTTTTTGTAGAGAATTTCCTAGGCTACAAATTGTATAATAACTATTTTTGTCGCAAAACTGCTAGATAGCGAGATATTTGCAAAACACAGTTTTTTTTCAACCCTCTGTAAAATTTTTAGCAGCAGTCGGATTGATGGGGACTTTTGACATATTGTTTAAAACGACCGAATAAAGGCCCATGCCAAAATTCAGCTTGATGGGAATTAGTCCGTAGATTGGGCAGATTTTCGTCTAATTTCACTGGACTATAATTAGCAAGTCTCACCAGAAGGAGGCTGCTGCGTTTCGAGACCCATAGAGAGATAGGTGGAATCAAAGTTCGATCGATCTCCTTTCACATGAATACCTCAGCCATCTAAACCAAAAAAATAGAAGATAACAATGTTCCCTAGATCTTTTCAGCTTAGACCTACGCAACTGTCCAGCAATCACTCGATTAAAACAAATTCAGCAATGAAAAAAGACGACGGGTAAGCATGAAATGAGTATGTCGCATTAAACATTCACACGTCCTCTCACGGTTCCGTTCGATGGCTACTTCCTCTAATAAACTGTTCCTCTCTTTGTCGTTTCTCCTAGTCGTGTCTCGTTCGTTTCTTCCTGCGTCCATTGTTGAACGGCGTCCTTAGCGTAGCGCTTGTTCCGTAATTTGATAAAACGACTGTCGTTCCCACTACGAAAACCTTGACCTACGAGATTCCCTCCTCTGCTACGTTGTTTTCCTTGGCTAATAACCGGTGTCTAGAGTATAAAAGATGCAACACGGCAGTGACAAGCTCATGTCTACACGCTGTCTCCGATGATGGCTACTCGCGCTGATTCTCGTTCGTTCGTTGAAGTGTGCGTCCTCCTGACGCTCCTCGTCGTCGTTAAGGCGGTCCCACAATTAGGTGAGAAATGGATCGCTCGGTCAGTACGGCAAGGTGGTTAATGGGGGAATCGCTAAGTTCAACATTTTTCGTACTGTGTACCATATGGGCACATACTGGCTCCTTTTATTTCGTTCTTCCAATTTCTGGTGTTGCACGAAACGTAAAAGCTGTTGAATATTGTGTTGTTATTGATGTTAATTAAATAGGTAGTGGTAGTAGTTCGTGGTGCAACTGAAGAGGGGTTGACTCTAAAGTTTCAGAAATTAAATGTAAAGTAATGTTTTCTTGTGTGAAATGGAAACGTGAGATTGGACCCTTAAGTAGAATTATAAACCGGCAATAGTAGAGCAATTACAGTAAGCAAAATTAGTTGATTCGGCTACAGCCATTTTTAAACATATCATTTTAAATGTAGGTCTTGAAGGCGTAATTCTGTAAAGCTGTGCACAAAGTAAACTCCTTAACCAAGTAATCCCCAATTACTCGATACAACCCATGCCATAAGAGGGGATCTGGATTAACAAGGGAAAATCCCGAAGCCGAAAATTCAAATAATTTTGAACGTTTGTGAATATGTAGGGGATTTCCTACTGATTACCTACAACGCAATTTTTCTGTGCTGTCCAAATTCACTTTAACGGGTGAAATTGACCCCTGAAATTTCGGCTATTTTCTGATTTTGTGTTATCACTCCCGAACTGTAAGAGATAGAAAAAATGTTTCACGACAAAAGTTACTTATTTTAATTAAATCTATTATTTGGTAAACAAAATTATTTTACAGTTCGCGAGTTACAACACAATATCGGAAAATAATCGGATTTTCAGGGGTATATTCGCAAAGCTTCAGATTTTTTTGAATTTCCGGGTTTGGGATATTCCCTTGTAAGGGATCACGGAGAGTCGGCATAGCTGTGGTGTTAAGGGCTTCCACAGACCAACGTGAATATTCGCGGCGGAAAGCGGATCCGACGTGGATCAGATAAAAGGCTGCCCATAAGCCGTCATGTATAAAAAACTGCTGAACTGCAAAGGATGCGCTCCGCGCCGCGGTATTCGCGTTGGTTTGGGGGAGCCTTGACGCTGCTGAGCAGCACGTGGACGGCACGAGTTCGATCCCCGGCGTCCGTGGCCCCTCTTTTTCCGAGACTCCGGAAACACGTGGGAATTACCTCACTTCACTTATGATTCCTATGATTCCTACGATAACAACAAATATTGTCCCACGACGGTCAAAGCATCAAACAAAGCTCCCCCATTCGAAATAATCAAGGCGTTTCGCGCAAGCAAAGACTGTGATTTTTTCTCATCTCGTTCCCAAAGAGGTCTGCGACAAAACAAAGTGCCCTGGACCTTTGAGGTATTACCAAGGCTTGGGCTGCAGACCTGTGTACACGTATCCTGGCGATTGTTGCGCCGAGCGTTTCGATTGCAGCCACTTGAAGTACCTGTCGAAGGACAAATGCTACGTGAATGGCCACGAGTACAATATTGGCGACGAGTTAAGGGAAGAGGACAGAAATCCATGTGACGCGCAGTGCACGTGCAGGAAGTATTCCAATGACGTGTATGTATGTTTGTTTACGTAGGCCACCAATAAATAGGTATTCCCAGAATATCCGGGTTTCCCCACAATTCTGTGAAGTGAATTAAGACAACGATTTTTGCGCAGCGCGGATAATGATCGTTATTCTATTTATCGTGGATCTTTCCTTATTCTCTTCATGGCCATCGCTTATAATTTTTCCTAGTTAGCGATTTTGTAATTTGTTGGGTAAAAATTGATTGATGAAGATTATTAGGTATTATAATGTACCTACGCTTCCGCCTGTAAATAAATCACTGTAATTCATTACGTAAACATGGGCACGAGTTTCTCAAGTGCCTTTATTGCTTTATTACAAGCTTGTATTTAGATTCACTTGTGAGTTTGTTCGTTAGTTAGTTTGTGAGGATGAAATGTTGTAAGTTAATTTTGATCCACTTCCACATGTCCGATCGACTTGAAATTTGGCACACGTACTAAAAGCATAAAATAAATTTAAATAAAGAAATTTTTAAAAACAAGTTAAAAGTTTATTAAAATGTACTAAAAGAAGAAAATAATTTTGATGCCGACCTAAATGATTGCCTTATAAAAATTCTCACATATGACTAACAATAAGTAAAAGCGTGTGGGAATTCTTCTAAGGCAGTCATTTAGGCCGGTATCAAAATTATTATTTTCCTTTTAGTACATTTTAATAATTTTATTGTGTTTACTTATTTTTACTTGTAACATGCTTCAACGATCTGTATGGATTGTTTAAAAGAATTGGAAAACATTGGCCTCCACAGGATTTATTTTCTTATGACACATTTTGACCAGAATGGCATCCCGAACAATTTGTTAAAGTATTCTCTACTCGTTCTGAATTAGGGAACTTCCGAACTTGGAATCAAGGGTTAGCTTACATTAAATATGCATTTCGTGTCTATGTTGTTATTATTCGAATCTGGGTTTGAATAATATGTAAGTTACCTAAGAGAAGGGTCAGTGAACTTAGGGATATGAGATACCTACATGCACACGGACGACGAATATTTAAATAAATACTTGGGCATGCAACTGAATTATACTTTTCAGAGATAAGATTGAATAAAGACTTATTTTGGCACAGACTTTTATTTTGGCTTTCTGTGAAGAATCGTCTAACTATCTTCCACTTCAGCAAACATTCGTAAACTGTTAGAGGAATTTGTGAAACATTACTAAACACAGAAAATCTTATTATATAACGCAGATAGCTTCTATATGTTTGTGTGTTTGTCTGTTGCCGAAAAACTTTCGAACGATAAACTCTGGAATCACGAAATGTGCCCCAGCTAATTATGCCAGACTAATCCAGACAAATGTGAGCATTTTCACAAAAAAATAAAAATTTTTTTTTATAAAATCAAAATTTAAATTTCGGGCGAAACCGAATAGTAAAGCTACTTAGTAAAGATATCAATTTCAACACAGAATTATACAGAGAAAATTCTGTTCCCCTCTAACAAGATCCATTTGTGCTATACCTATGTTTTCAAATTCTTCAATGTTTTCTCCAGATTGGTATGTACCTACATTCGAATTTGTTAAACGAATAGATAAATCATACTTAAACAACAGATATCGCATAAAATACATAGTTCTTTTGAGTTGTTGATGGAATTTAAAACTGTAATGTTTCGTTCTATTTTGTGAGCAGTGCTGGTTTCGTCTGTGCTGGATTGGACTGTGCATTCCTTGGTTTTCAACCGAATTGCTATTACAGAAGTTCACATTACCAATGTTGCCCGGGGCCACGTATCTGTTGTAAGTAAATCTAGTTAATACATTGTGAAGAAGGTGAAGCTGATCGAGAAATATAATTAACATAAATGACTCATTCTTGACAACATAGCGGTAACATTATACCCTTGTCAACGAGTCATTAGCATATTGAAAAACATTCCATTAGTGAGTAATTATATTAAGGAGACTAGGCGGTCGAAAATCAAGTATTTTTTGCGAATTAATTACAAGGAGATGAACACAAATTGTGACTAGTACTTTTGGGTAATGTTTATCAATACTATAAACAGTAAAAAAAACTTATTTGAATATTGTATACATATGCGTGACATATGCGAGAAACGGTTTATGACCTTTTCGACTGTAAATTCCTAAATTTTGCGAATTTTAACATAAACCAAACGGCATTTTACTCGGGACAGGTGGTACTTTCGAAAAATGCAACAACAAAAAATCGAGTTTCTGACTGCCTACTTCCCTTAATATCACTTCCTTATATTTTTCACGTGAAACGCATATAGGCATTCAATATCATTGAATTAACTAAAAAGAAGAATAGATTAAAACGAATTCGATTTTGCTTGTCAGTGGAGGAAGGCGAAGAGAGGCCAACTTGTGAAGTAGATGGCCAAGTTTATAAAGACGGAGAATTCTTTAAACCAGCATCTGATCCAGATAAGAATTGTATCTGCATGCCAGGATACAGAGGTACAAAATTTATATTTCCAACGAACTAATCATCCACAATTGAATTTATATAGTATTAGAAATAGTACCTTTTGAAAAGATAGTAATTCATGTAAAATTGAAAATTAGAATACAAATGTGTAACTCAATTCAAGCATCGTAACATAAACATGTTACCACGCTAATTTGGAAGGCAACAGTTCATTAGTTTTAACACAAAAATATTTAACTCAGGTGAAAACGTCGCACCGTTCTGCAAGAAGCCAAACCGCGACTATTGCACTCCTCTGTTCCGTGACGCTGGCACTATTCATAAAAATTGTGCGCCTGTTTTTTATAGCAACGAAGTTCCACAAACGGACTGCAGTTACGCGTCCAGATGCCGTAAGTTTGCAATGAGCCTTGCTTATGAATTTCAGACAAACAAAAAACAGTTTCTTTGAAATAGCACAGCTCATAGAAGTGTCCTCATTTTTGCAGAGAACGCCAACGACACTGTCATTCACAATCACGACAATGAATCTCATCTTAAAACAGGTACGTTTAATCATTCATCAAACATATATAGGTACGTGTCAGTTGGTTCAAATAACTGAAACGTTCTATTATTCGTGGTCTATTCGTAGATCTCGTAATATCCTTATGATGTATTAATTACAGCTTCAATATCACCTCACTTATTTTCTCTTCTAAGTGGTAATTTTACTCAGTTTCATTTCTCCTAAAATCTCTACACTTGTACATCTAAGGCTAAGCAATCGTATTTACATAGTTGGGAAATTCTGTTTTCAAACTTTGTGCCAATAGCATTAATTTCACCAGAATTTTCACCACAAAAACACATTAACGATCCATTCAATCATCAGTGGGAATTAACAACAAATGAAGCATGGGGGAGGATTACCACCCTTGGTGGCGTCACACAGTGGTCTCAAATCCGGAAAACCTGGCCAAAATCTCAAATATTATTCAATTTAGGCAAAAATGATTTTTGAGGTCGTTGATTACGAATCTAAACTTAAAACGTTAAAAAACAAAATGACGAATCTAATATGGCGGACAACTATAGTAAAAAATTGTTGAATCTGCTCGAATGTCAGTACCCAGATGTTTTTGGGGTATATTCTACGTACTTCCTGGAGTAGCATCCATTTTACACAATGGAAATTAGTCAACTCTTTCAAGAGTTATTCACTTTCAAAGTCGGCGTTCAAATTCGTATCGGCGCGCATAGCAAATATTTCAGTAACGAAGGCTAACTTTGAAATGATTTACCTGCCAAACTATAAACATTTTGTCTTTTTCTCTGTCCGTATTTTATAGTCAGACCACGACTGTATTCAACCCAACGGCTAAAAATCCCGAAATGAAAAATTCATTTTCCAGATTTTGACTACGTTTTCGGGATTTCAGACCACTGTGCGTCAGCGTGTTTTCACGTCGAGGTGCTTGTACTTGATAAAGTCGTCAGAAATTCAGCAATTCAGTAGACATTTACATAGGTCTAGTAGCTGTTAATCGTTATTTCGTCCAACTTGCAGATGAAGATCACATGTGTCGATTCGGTAACCTGACGATGCACATAGGTGACGAACTGAACCAAGGAACCTTCTATGATTCTGTTTGCGTAAAATGCGTATGCGAAGTCCCGCCATTGCCGACGTGCCAGCGACTTCCAGAGAGCGATTGCGATGTCACTAAACACAAACCATTCGCAGATGATGGTTTGCTACACTTTTTCTAACCAGATCAATCTGTGATGTTCCTACTAACTTGGCATTTTTAATTTGATTTTAATGTAGAGAGTATAGAGTCTTTCGTATACTTGGATTAAAGGTAAAATCACGTGATCGCCTGCTAAACCAAATGATTAATCGGTACTTACATTGTATAGTATTTTAGAATTAAATAAATGTTTCATGCATGAACATTACAATGAAATTATTTTACACGTTTCCTTAGCCCCTCTGATTTTTTTCGTGGAATTTTGTGTGAACAGATTTACAAGTGATATTGTGATATTATAGTGAATTTCTCGGTGCTTTATACTGCTTCGTAGTTAAATAAGTAATTTGTCTATTTAAAAGTGAAAGATATTGGTATTAAAGTATGTTCGATAATACTGAATTCTGAAATCACAAAATGTTTTAATGTGGCCTGGTTTATCTGTTTGTACCTTGAACTTTGGAATTATGTTAAGAATCAAGTTAGAAGTAGGTATGTATGTTTGTGTTCTCCTGAACTTCCGCAAGCAATGGTATTTAAATCTTCAAAAACGATTGGGTTCTGAAGATCAATAAATTAATGCGCAAATAAAACGCAAAATAATGAAAGTGTACATATATTGTCCGATTTTTAAAGTGACAAATTATTTGAAAACTTGTGAGAGGAAAGTTTAGATGATCGGTGTCGATGAAATATGAAATATTGAGCCAATGTTAATGCAGTGTAGGATGGGACCACTGGGGCATCGCCTTTTTTCGAATAAAAAAAAGATCATCAAAATCGGCCCATATGCTGAGGAGTTAGGTATGCAGGGCCAAACATAAAAAACCTCCTTTTTGAAGTCTGTTAAAAATTCGCCAAATTGGAATTTTGCATTGTAATACCCCAGCTCATAAGGTACGTAGGAACAAAACGAAGACACTTTTCTTATCTAAATCAAAACCAAGCTATCCATTAAGACCGTTCAAAATCTAATCGGATCAACCATTATTGAGATTCGATAATCAAAGGGTTCTTCTAGCAGATCGTAGCGTTATAGAGCACTCTGCGTCTCTTGATAATCTATTCATTTTTACCGAATATAAATCAGACGAAACAGATAGTCGGCATAATTTACCAGATAATATATTTTGTTTATTTTATTTAAGAAACTATACATCTGTCTCATACGCGGCTACACTGCTGCAACGAATCCACGTACTTGGAAGCTTCCCTTTCGTCAGCAAACGATATTGGTCGCTGGCCACTATAAAAGTTCTTATTAGGGCGCGCATTGGGGAGCTGTTACGACACATGGGCCAACGACGTGCGTTTCTCGAGGGGGTTGCTACCCAGAACCGGGTGCCTCGTTGCAAATCGTAAACCCTCCGGTGGGCCAATGGCAGTGCTCTTAGCCGTGGAACTTACCCCTCGCGCTTTTTCAAGCACGCTCGTTCTACGCGTAATGGCGAATATCTCGCAGCTGATATACTCCAACGACTTTCATCAAACGTTAGTTGCCTGAAATTAATCTCGTAAAAAAACCGGTTGAGAGGGGTGGCGAACAGAGGCGGGTTCGTTGCTAGAGAATGAAGGTTTTACAAAGTTTCACTGAACGGTATAATTTCATTAGAAATAGCAGAGTTAATTTCCCTTTGCGTAATGTTCAAAGTTTCATTGCGATAATGTGTCTTGTTTATTTGGGTACGGGTTGAATAATTATCGAAATTTCGAGGAAAGGAGTAACTTATGCATGTACATACATTAACGTGGGTTTTAGCTACTGTTGGTGAATATTTTTTCCAAGCGAGTAGGCATACCTACTTAGGTATTTCACTTTTAATGTCCGTACCTTCGATATTTCTGCGAATTTTGGTCCCAAATTTTGGGAAAACATTCTTGACATATGAAACACTGAAAATATGGGAGAAAAAATCGATTTTTTTTTAAATGTTTAGGTGTATGTCCTCCCTTAAATTTGTAAAAAAAGTCCTTGAAAATAAAATATGCACATTTGCTTTTTAGCCTTCATAAATAAAAACTGCTCGAAAAGCATTTAATTTTTTAAAATTATAAAAAATATTGTTTACTTTATTTAAGTTTTTCGTATTTCATTCCGAGTTTTTAATTGACAGAAATATTACTTGCGTGTGCGTACAAGTACCTACTATTATCCAGTAAAATAATAATTATTACGAATATTAAACAAGGGGAAAATGAATTATCATGACATTCTTCACTGAATATTATCAGGTGCTATGAATACGTTTTCCATTGTATAACATTATACTTACTGGCAAAAGCTAAGAAACAAAACTAAATATTCGCTTGGGAATTACTGTATCTTCTGAAATACACAAGTTTGAATTCAAAACATAAAGAGATAACATTTTATAAATAAACATACAGCAATAAGTGTTGTTTCGAGTCTACTTAATTAGATATGCAGATGGTTGTGGATTCTGACTAATAATTGTAAAAGTTAAGGAGAAAAAGTTGTTGCAACGATGTCAAAAAATGAAATTTTCAAATTAATTCGTATTGTACGTTTAGATACAGATTAACCCTTTAGCGCCCAGGCACCCCAAAAAAAGTTTCCCAAAATTATTTACCACGTATCGAGTTCTTTTATACGCTCGAAAATGATGTGACGTATAGGTCACATTGAGCGTTAAAGGGTTAAGAGGAAGATCTACATAAATAGTTGACTTTTTATTACACAGTGCAATGAGAGATTCACTTAAAAATGAACTGTAAGCTGCAAAATATCACCTGGCAATGAGTTTCATATATATTAATACACGATGGTCACATAAGTGTACGACACTACTGTGTTTACGACCAAAGCTGTCTTTATCCAGAATATTGGATAATAAGGAATTAAACGTTCCTGATCTCCAAATTTTGAGACAAGTAAATGAAATCAAATGAACCTTCATTTAACTTAATCCCACTCCGTTCAATCAGATAGTCGAATCCCTTGCGGTGAATTCAAATTCTGGTTCGTGCGCACGTTACGTGATACCGCATCCCGATTGTCGATTTATAATTTTAGTGTCGCAATGATAAACCAGCGGCGTTTACAGGCTTTCTCGAGAGCTCGGAATTTATTGATGACAGGTCCGAGGGGTTGTGGCACGTTTACGGTACCACTTGGAGATTTTTATCTAGCAGCCACCGCGGCTTTTATCATTCGAAAAACGCAGCGTCCGCTGCTTTGCCTTTATCGTCCAATAAACTCGGTTCTATTGCAAATTCTTGGCCACGTGAAAAGTCGTTTCGTCGCCATCCCCTTAGAAATCAACTGGGGTGGGAGCGATATCCGCGGCGATCCATTTGCCTGGATAGTCTATCAAGTCAGGGGAAAAGGATATAGGCTTTTATCGTATCCATCCGGAAAATTACTACGCGTTTCACTTGGTTCTCTCGAAGATGAAAGTTGCGGTGGAGATACTTAAGATAATCGAGTGGATCCGTTAAATTAAGAAAACTCCAGTTCTCAGTTCGTAAATTCGATTCGAGAGTGTGAAATAATGATCGTTATTAACGCATTCGTAATCCTGGAACACTTGTACAACGAGGAGCTACGTGCTTTTTATAGTAACGGAGCTATTTTGTGGTTTGAATAATTGTGGAGCTGTTAAAGGAAGTGAAATAGGTTCTACAAGTTGGGTATTGTGGTTTGATATTCAATGAGAGCAGTAATTTATGAAGATCTAGTGGTATTTTATCTTACAAAGTTGATTCATCATAATTTAGGTTCTTTCAATACCACGTGTAACCAAGAAAGAGGTGATTCATGAAAAAGTAAGTCAGCAGCAACTGAGCCTCAGTTTTCAGCTGAATGAAGCGATCTATTTTTTTATCTATTTAATTGATTGTTTAGTTCCCATTCACCCATTAGAATAAGAAGTCTATAGTACCTACCTATATCTAATACGAAATTAATTATTTTCTATACTTGCTTTTTGCTTTGTTTGTCACAGTTTCAAATTTAAGACGTAGGTACTTTGAACGATTGAAGTTTATATTGTTTATAATGCAATATGTTATTTAGCACTCTTACAATTGCCTCAAATTGCTTTTGGTTCTTGAATATGTACTAAAGGATCGAAAAATAGCAAATAAGTAGATACGTGTTTTTTTATTTTTATTTTATTTTAGGCGGTGAAATCACTCCTCAAATTTCATAAGGAGAGGTATAGAAGTGACTGACGACAAGAACGTCATCCATTTAGCAAGTTATGACGCAAATGAAATTTACTTCAAGTTTTACTCAACACAATGGTATAACATTCTTTAAACTAACAATAGGAAAAGCCAGAGTAATTGAAGGCGGACACCTAAAAATCTCTCCTTGTTAATCTATTTTATCAATTATTCGTTGTAGAAATTAATGAGAAAAACGTTAAACCGAGGTGATCCCTGTAATGGCTGATGCATGGCTGGGTTCTATTACTTAGCGTTGCATGGTTGTCCTGCGAGTTCACCCTTCGCGTTAGTTTCACCCCCTTTCCGTACCGCCCCTTCTATTCCCAATGCAAGCGTTTCACGAGGGTTATGTCAAAGTCAGAGGGTGTTTCCATGGATACAGGAGCAGCCATGTTGGTCCAGGGGCGTGAGGGATGCAATGTCCTCTGAGAAATTCGATAATACCACCCTGTCCCGAAATGGCGTTATACAGATCTCATCCTTTCGATTTCCACCATACATTTTAAACAATTCAATGCAAAATTGAATAAACTTCTCATTTGTACTTCAGATAATTCATTAACAAACGTTTCACTCCAACTGATAAATAGAACAAAAGCTTTAGAAATCGAGAACGGAACATGCAATGATAAGTTAGTGTATAACTTGAAAATTAACGTTGTTAATGCGATATTCTTCTATTTGAGGCAAGTTTTATATTTCTGTTGTTATACAGCGGAATTCTTGAAACGAATTCTAACACAGAATAAGGGAAAATGGAACTGTCGTTTGATCTGTAATCAAGATTAAAAGTACCTACTATAAATGGAAACTTTATAATCGTGGAATTCTGAAATTAAAGGGTAAGGGAAAAAAGAGGAATGCCCATATTTCGTGATTTTGCGATTTTTCGCATATTTTGTTGATGGCAACTGGGACTACAGAATAAAGTTGAAATGCCCTCATAAGGTAACACTAAAGTTTTGGTATACCTGCTGCTTAAAAACAGGCAATGTCCACTCTGTATTGGAACGAACCACTTAATTTTCTCGATAAAGCTGTTTTGTGACATTCCTCGTTTTCCCATTGCCCTTCGAATTGTTTTTCGCCACATTTTTCAAATCTTCAATCTGTTTCACGTCACATCCACCCACTTTTCGATCACCAAAAAAATACTTCATCCAACACAAATTACTCCAAGCGATATAAATGGCACTATCTGTGTATCCGGCAAATTTCACAGAACGAAGAACAAGTAAGGTAAATGTCCCCATTACTGACCACGTCCCCATTAGTGACCACTTCATTTTGTTATTGTTTATTGCAACACAGAAAGCGAAATATAAGCGAAATATTTCAGTTATTGTTTCATACGTTATTTATGTAGCCGTACATTCATCTTTAAGTAAATTCACATGTAAATTAAGACTTGGTCATTGACATGAAAGTTGACAGATTCTAATACCGTGAGGTTATACTCCAGATATCATTAAACTCGCAAATTTTACAATAAAAATACATGGATCCATGCAGTAACTTACTCAAATTAACGAGAAATATATACAGAATTATAAAATAAAAAGAAAATATCCATTTTCTTTCATTATTGTAGCAGAAAATCGTGGTATAAAATAGATGGTCACTAAAGGGGACATCAGGTCCAATATAATTTTCGCCATAATTTTTGTGTAAATAATCAAATATCACTGTAAAACTAATTTGATTGAGAAACTAGAGACTTAAAAAAATACAATGATCCATACTTTACTCAAATATTGTCGTATATTAGTAAAAAATATACTATTTCGAACCAGTCACACTCTTAAACGGTCGCTAATGGGGACATTTACCTTATTTACCATTCTTCGACGAGAGTACCGAATGTTGCGCAACAAACTTCCGTCTCGACCGCGGAATAGAAGCGAACTGGTACCGTGGAGAATCGAAACGGAAAACTCGCCCCGAAAAAACGGTAAAATAGGTAATAAAACGGGGCTGGGGCGGAACCATAGTTCAAATTTCGAGATGTAACGCCGTGACTGCGTGTCTTATTGTCAGAGGAGAGCGTACAGGTAGATTTCCGCGACGCAGAGCTCCTTCGACGAAAGGATTTAGATGAATGGTCCCTCGGAGTTACGATTTTATTGCGCTTATATGACGGTCACTCTAAAAATTCTTCACCAAAAAGGGAAGAGGAGCAGCTGAAGTAAGAAACTGAAAGAACGCTCTTAAACACGATCTTGTGCGTTTCTAACAGAATTCGTGCAGAGCTTCTCAACTTCTCGCTTGATTAAATCCTTCTTTCTTTGGGAAATATTCCATCATTATTTATTAGCTCTACTTAAAAATAGTATCTATTGTTTGAAACGAAAAGAAAATTCCTATCTGATACTTAAACCTGTAGACGAATTAGAGTTCTATTAACGTTTCAAAGTATTCATATAAGATACCAAATTAATTTATTAGCTTCTGAAATTACTTGGGGCGTGTTGTATCTCATCCCAAAAAGATTTTGTATTCTACATCAGTGTTTTTCAACCGTTGGCCCGCGAAAAAAAACGGCTGAATCATGTATCCGCTGCATTAAATAAAAAAGATTAAATTAAATTAAATTGTAATTTGGTAACATTAGATTTAAAAATAAAATTCTATCTAAGTTGGTTTTTATTTTTGGCTTAGCCGTCAGCCGGCTGTTTGTCCTACATGTTTCACCTCGTTGTTAGGCTACACTCCAAAGCATCAAGGAAAATGGGAACGAGGAATTTCCCAGAGTGTTCTTCGCTCGCTATCTTCTGTTTCCTTGGAAACGATCCCAGAAGCTGCTTCTTCTCCGGCAGTAACGTCCGCCAATATGTCTCCCCTAAAAGCAGCGACAGGGTGGCGGTCGTTGCTTCCGCATGCTACCGGTGAGGTAGCAGCTGCTGAATCGTCAGTTGGCCTTACCAATCTACCCAGAGGACCGATAAAAGTAATGTTCACTGTTCTTTCGGCCGGCCAATCGTATTTCGATCATAAAATTCACCTACTGGCATGGAACTCGTACAAATCCGAAATAGGTCTGTCAACTACATTGTTATACTCAGGGCCGGTCACAGAGGTGGTACAGCGCATGCAAGGTACCGAGAAAAATGAAAAATGAAGACAAGAGAAAATGAAAAAAAATAAAAACGAAAAAATTTTATTTAGCTGTCATGTCCCGGGTGGAGGTCTTAGGGGACAATGACACTGTGGGGTTAATGGGGCCCAGGCGAGAATGTGTAATTCAGCACACTGAGGGTTAATGGAAGTCAGGCGAGAATGTGTAATTCAGCACTCTGAGGGTTAATGGAAGTCAGGCGAGAATGTGTAATTTAGCACTCTGAGGGTTGCTGGAAGTCAGGCGAGAATGTGTAATTCAGCCCACTGAGTATTTGGTGGAAAAATGATAATAATTTTTTTGGGTGGAAAAATAGTGGGACGTCACATAGCTAAAATTAATGCAATTTTATAAATATATTGACTTGATTTTCACGCTCTAAACACAGAACTGGCAATACTGCGGACACACCACAATTGCGGTTGCGGTAACCATACTGCGGTATAAATATAGAATATAATTTCAAATAAAATAATATAATAATCTAATATTATTAACGCTATAGTAATAAAAAGTCATAGATTTAAACATGTAAAAGTATATTTCTTTTCTTTTTCTATTTTCTTATCTTTATTATTAGCATTATCCTCCTTTCGTGAAAAGATGTTATGATTTTTATCGCTGAGAAATTGTTTAGGGCCCAAAAATATTTTATGCATCCGGGCCTCTTCAGAGAAAATTGATACAGATCATGATTTCTTCTTTGCCTCCACTAACAAACAATTAACAATGCCTACAGTCAAGTAAACGCGACAGAGTATCGCAAAGTAAACCGTACCTCAGCACTTGACACTATGAATTTGAGTTTACAATAATAAGATAAATTAAAGCCCTCTGTGTACAGCTTCATTACTGTGTAGACAGCAATTGCTATCTCTAACACAAGAATGCACACGTAAGAGCATTTCTGTTACAATTCCTGTCTCCTCAGAATTTGTAGTACATTACAGACGCCACGAGCTCGCTGCTAAACGGTCGATAATTTCACAGAACATTACAAAGCCGTTGGAAAGTTTGTAGCGTTCGGCCGGAGTTAAAGTAACAGCAGTCTTCTCGAAATTACAGTGCGAACACGAGTGCCGGACCTGCTAGTTGTAAATTTGAAACGCGTGACAGGTCTCCACAGCCGAGGAACACCTACCCGTCAAATTCTACGCGCTTTAACGACACACGACTGGTGGTAACCAGTCTCGAAGATGCTGCTAAAGCAATTACCTGTCCGCTACTATAAGCACGATTGACGGGCTGGCCGTCAATCATCGCTTCGTAAAACTAGGCGGACCTAGTCTATTCGTGAAAGCCGCAGAAAGATCGTAAAAGTAACACCTACAGCCTAAATCCCGGCTATGGTTCCACTCTACTGTTCTAGTTAATTTATTAGCTCGTTCATTCGTACCGCTCGCGAATATTACGGAGGGATGAAGAAGAAGCTAAATACTAAATTCAAAGGAAACTTTTGTATTCTACTTACCATCAGATATAAATTATTAAAAGACACTCAGTGGACTGTGATATTGCGTTCTTTTAAAATTACTGCAGCGCGAGAGTGTTCCCTCCCATTTGAAATTGCCGGAAAAGGACCAGGGGGCGCCAGTGTCGGCGTAGAAGTGCGCCAGCGTCGGCTTGATGTTTTCGGTTCGTAAAATTTTATGGATAGTAATAACTCGCAGCCCTTAGCAGAGCCCTTTACTGCTTTTCTTTGGATGGCTGTATACAAGGTATCTCGGAACATTAATACTTAATGTTACTTTGTCGTGGAGACGCAAAAACTTTGTAGAAGACTTTTAACCTAGCCCGCGGTCTTCAGCCATAAAAAATAGTTTTAAGGATAAAAAATTCACTGACTGTTTAAACGCGGGCTTTACTTACCTGTTTCTAATCAATATTCACTAATCTGTCAATATTCATAAGTAGAGAGTTGTTACATGCGTTAATTGTTATGGGTGTCGATAAGAGTGGCAGTTGAATTGAAAGTCAGAGCAACAACAGACTAACCCACATTGAAAATTTTTTTTCCTAGTTTATATGATTAGTAGAGCCTATTGGAATACATTATTACTACTAACTAAGTTTTGGAAAAAATGTGGGTTAGTCCGTTGTTGCTATGACTGCCTCAATTCGTATTGATAACCTATTTTATGTGAAGTACATATGTGGGATCTGTCAACGTGATCTTTGAAAGGATTAAGTTTACTGAAGCTTTGGAATACTCTCGTGGTAATACGAGAATATTCTATTTACGCCACTTGTCTTTTAAAAATTTGCGAGTTGTCCGTTTACTTTGTAAAGTCATTTAAAAGTAAAATTAGAGAAAAAGCTGGACAGGTTAGAGAACTTACCATGGCATGGTAAAGTAGAATTCTCTAAAATGATCAACCGAGGGTACAAGAATTCTGTATTATCGACTGTTTCCTCCACCATGTAAAATAACGTTGCAGAAACAGTTTTCAGAGGGCAGTCATGTCCATAGCAAAATTCTGCTCCCTGCAGCTCTGCTATTTAATAGAAATTTATTGTAGAAACAAAAGCATCGCGTTTCTTAATTATCACAATGCATTACAAAAATAGTTCTCAAAAATACTTCGATAATTTCGATAAAAA
Organism: Andrena minutula; assembly: GCA_929113495.1. NCBI lineage: Eukaryota > Metazoa > Arthropoda > Insecta > Hymenoptera > Andrenidae > Andrena > Andrena minutula. The sequence goes on from OV815994.1 coordinate 45,529,186, forward strand.
TATTTCAAAATCTGAAACCAAGAGCGTCATATTGCATAAAACATTCCCATCTGAAATTCCATCGACTGATCCCTTGAATGAGCAGAGGGCGCACTTGTGAATGAACAAATTGTCCACTTCGTGGCACGAAGGAGATAATTCATTACATCACGCGTGTAACACGTAAGTTCCACGTAACGTTCCGACACCTCGAGCATACACAATGTTTGCTTTTCTTCCTTCGACGAATTTCACGACGCCGCGTTTCCACTCTGGGAACGATGCGTTGTAAAAAAAGGCATAGGCATGCTGGAGGCTACCAGCTCGAGAAAGGCTGTTCCGAAAGGTGCGAGAGCGGAGCTTTTAAAGCTGCACCGCGGTGTTTGCTCGAGAGCCGTGTTAATTCGTCGAACAAATAACCGACGACCAGCGTCAGGCCACGGACGATTCGAGGCCCGCTGCAAATGATCAGTTCCTCGCGGGCAACACGTGTAGTAAGTGCATTGCGTTCCGTCGCGTTCCGTCGCTTAACTAAAAAAAAAAAGAAAAAATCAAAGGTGCTGGGGGTGTAGTGATCATATTTTGCGGAGTCCTCCAGTTGAGCATGATCGCGTGCAAGGAATCATTCAGGTACTTCTATTTCTATCCTTCCTTCTTTAGTAATAATTTTGAGGGGATGATGCAGATACGTACTAGGATTTTAAAGAACTAGCAGACGTTGTGGTATTCATCCTGCTAACTTGAGTCATTGAGCAGACATTACTCCTATGCTCAAGTAGGTATTGCTGGAACGCCTGAAACTTTCTGGTGTAGGTCTTGTTTCTGTGAGAGAGTGTTCCGATGTTCCAAGAGAAATTAAAATACTGTGACACAGTATGAACTAGGGATCAAATGGAGGGCTCAGAAGTCAATCATTGTGAGTGTAACTTTCCTTGAGAAATTTGAGTCACGTAGTTGGAATTTTGGAAAACCTCTTTATTGATCAAACTTTCAGTTGGTAAATAAATTCAGTCACTGATTTCAATACGTAAGCAATAAATGGCGGTACTTGTAATATTTTCATTTCATTTTATTTGTAGTAATTTTCGTTAATTCCTACTTAAGTAACTTAATCTTCTTAAAGTTTGGCTACTGCTATCACGCCTTTACTTTAAATTTACTATCTGTACATGTATTATACGATGTATTTAAGGAGTAATAAAGTCGCACTACTAATAATAATAATATTGACCACGAAATGGCTAAGTAGGCAAAATTATTTAAGTGACAAAGAGTTTTAATGTTAATGGATTTACACTGATTGGTTTCTGAGCCCTCCAAATATCGTTCTGTACATAGAAAAGAGCATAAAGCCTCCTTCTGGCGAAGGGATTAACATAGATCTCTCCAAGACGAGAATTCAGAGGAAAGTTGGCGAGAGGCATTGCGTGAGCGCGCAAACTCCGCGAAGCACAGTAAAGCCGTTCGAAATAGCGAAACAAGTCGATACGCGTGGAATTTTACGACGCCATGTGGCCAGCCTGGCCGAGGCCCGGCGAAGACAACGCGGCTGCGAAGGGTGCCACGCGAGCGAGCTGTTTTTACAATACACGTTAAATAACTTTACGAGGCCTCAAGCATCGTGGCAAATTGATTTCGTAACGACAATCACGGAATTAACGCACAATAAAAGTATCATGGCGGCAATTAAGCGGGGCGCTTGCTTGCGAAACGCTCACGGCGGTTCAGTCTCCTTCGAGAGTGCCACATGAACGATACGCAAATTGGTATCGAAGTGCTTCGAGCATCGTCGCAACGCTCCGCAAAACGATTTGTCCATTCAGTTGCTCAACTTGGTTCCTTTCTACACGAGAAATTCACTCGCTACCTTCTTCGATCCGAGCTTTCTACTTCAAATTTCATTTCGTCGTGAACTTCTTGGTATTGGATACTGCACACAGGTACTTAAAGGAACTTTCGTAATTTTCTTCTTAAATAAGTATAGGGTTGGTAGAATGTTCCTCAGATGATTGCTTTGTAGGTAGGGGAAAGGTGGAATAGTTGATCATTGGGAATACATAATCACATCAGTTTTTTAATTAATATATTGGTTATTTGTGTCTGTTGTCACCTTGTCGTGGTAATGTTTGCATTATCGCAACACTTCACGATGCAATTTTCTTTCGGGAACATAGATTAATGTATTTAGAAGCTTCTATCTTATTTAATAAAAAAGCAAAACTGTGATCAACTGTCCCACCTTTCCCCTACTCCAAAGCTTTTGTCTGTAGTTTCTTTGTTTATTGTTGCACGCTTATTACCACTGAGATAAGTTGCTAACAACATTTTCTGAACAATTGCACTTACAGTCAACCTACCCCATATGGGAGGTATTAGTAAAACATTAAAATATTAAGTGAAGTTTAATAATTTAATCAGATAGCCAAATGTTTGCTTTATTTATTTATATATACGAAAAAATCCTTTCCTACATGGAGAATAGGGAAAACCAGTAGAGTTTTAATACATAAAAGTAGAAACACAAAAAGGAACAAGCTAAAGGAAAAAGGAATTAAAAAAGAATCTCATCAAATATGATAATCGTTATAATAATATTCCCCCCGCATAATTTATTAAAAATCAAACACTAAAAAACTGTCCTACCAGCCCTGGTCTCCCCCAAATACAATGATGTAGAAGAAAATCGTTCACTGATGATGTGGATTCCATTTTCTGTGTCAAAATTGCGTTACCCCGTTGTGGAAGTAGATTGGCACGGTACTTCTTCTGGTTTAACAGCAGAATTTCGCGCGCGTGCGCTTGTGTATACAACTATTAACTGGTTACATTTATGCCTCCCATAATTGGCTTCGTTAAATGAAGAGAGTGACTGAGGAATTAGCTTGCCGGTAATAACCTGGCTATTTATTAACACGTGAAACGAGGCGCCGCGGGTCTCGCGACCAAACATGTCCGACGCTCGGGAGGACTTCTTCTTTGTCCTCTTTCATTTCGTGGCGAGTAGCAGCGTGGTTAGCGGTTAGCCTCGCAGAATTTCAAACTTCGTATACGCTGCAGTCTAAATTCAAACGTAATACCTTTTCAAGTAATTATTGACGAATTTGTTTAAACAAATGGTAGATGGTTTCTAGACTTTTACTAACACGGGAACATTTCGAAGCCGTACACACCGATTTTGACGAGACTCTGTAGATGTGCAGAGTAGTGAAAAATATGTGACACGTGTTTTTTGTTATCGGTAATCATCCATGTTGAAGGGGTGAAAATAGTCCCTAAAGTTGCCGGTCGAAAACATATTTTCTAGGAGATCTCGAGAACGATTAGACGTGGAATAATTTTATTTAAATGGTGTGTTTTTTAAAGATGAATCCAACCCCTTGCTGAGTTTTTAGAAAATTTCGGAAAATATGTTTTCGATCTCCAAGTCTTTTTTCAATCCTTCAACATGTACGATTGCCGATGCCAAAAAATGCGTGTCAAATATTTTTCATTAAATAGGTATTCTGCAAATTTGCAGAGTCTCGTCAAAATCGTGTACGGATTCCATATGTTCCCTTGTAAAAATATCTAAACTGTGATAAATGGAAAACAATGTTTTCTTTAACGGTAGGTCTCCACGGTTGTTTATGACTCCCAGTTTCTCTTTTGCCTGAAATTTTCCCTCGTTTCTTTTTCGCCGAAAGGGCGACCTGTTCTCGCTTCTCTTCGGTCGCGCCTTTTATCCCACTTGGAGGAAACATCCTGCTCCGGTATCCAGAGTTTTCATCGTTTATTATTTCGTCCTAAAAGGAAACTGACCCGCTGGCCTACATTCCATCTGTTTTCACTTCCTGCACGCGCAGAAGGATTTCACGGAATGCTGGGAGAAAAGGATTCCCAAGCTACAACGATTTCACCTTCTTCAAAAAAGAGTCTGACGATCAATTTTTGAGTAGGTACCTTTGATCAGTAGTGCACTCAGGATTTAATTTTGAGGGAGGCGAGTTGAAGGGATAAAAATATTTTTAATGCAAATTTAATCAAATTCATTAGAATAAAATCCAGCCTTCTTTTCTTTTTACAAAACTCTTCAGTTTTGATTACATTACTTTCCTTTTTTCTTTTTCGTCGGGGAGTGCTAGGACCCCCACCCCTGGGTGCGTCAATACCTTTGATGCTACCCTTACCAGAATTTCAATTTTTGAGTACTTAAATAAACGCACCAGGAAATGAAGCGATTGATTCCACGTGATGCAAAAATTGTTCGGATATGAAGCAATAAATGAAAAGAAGTCTCTAATTAATTAGTTGCTTACTTTAATAACTTATTTTACTCATTTTAATAAAAAATGTCTATTCACTGGTACGTGTTCATTTACTGTTACATCCACCCCAATGATAAAATGAATCAATGGTGTTTAGCTGACTTCAGAACAATTGAATACTCGTGCCAATAAGATTCTTGATCAAACATCAACAATAACTAATCTCGAAAACTCCAAACCAATGAATGAACCGCCAAGAATTAAAAATCCTCATCCCCCGCGGAAGAAATTCCTAAAAAATATTTCCAAGCCCTGCGGACCAAGGGGTGACACATCCCCAACATGGAATGCTAACATTCCAGGGGCACGGAATGCGCGGATGAGACGCCGGAGCATGGCGATCCGTGGGAGGCGCGCAAGAAAAAGCAGCGAAGGGGGGAGGCGGCGGTGTGGGAAGAGGTAGATTTACTATCAGACGGATTTCATTCCTCGGGGGTTTAGGCTTTCCGAGCAGTCCTATTACCCGGAGTCAAATGTGATTTAGGATCGTGGCCGCTCACCACGAACACCATGGGCGTTTCGTATCTCCTCGGGACAGATACCAACCGCGGTGCTCCGAAGTTCTCCAACCAGCCAGCACCATGGGCGTTTTCAGGACCGTAGAAGGGATTAAATTTTCAAAGCACTCGCCGATCAGGCTGGCCCCAGGCTGGAGAACTCGCCAGTGCCGGGACCGGTTTCGAGAAAATGGCGACCGGCCTCGGGACCATGGAAAACGGAGAAATACGGTTTTCGAAACCGAGAGACACTCCGCGCCGCGAGTTATTTATGGCCCTGTGTCGGCTCCGGGGAGGATAACGTTTCCTCGAGCTTCTGACGTGGTCGAATTGGGAGAGTGTGTTACTGGAGACGCGGGGGTCTGGGCATTTGGTGGCTTGGTGATTGGGGGAGACGAGGAGGTGGGGACCTCTACTTGGCAACTTGGGGATTTGGTCACTTTACCGTTGACTTGTTCACTTGAAGACAGCTGAAAGACATAGAGCCTAAAGTTATGGGGTTTTCATGATCATCCAGATCACAGTATATGCGCCGCGAAAGCGTTGTTCGCTACGGCCCTGCTCGGTTCGTCTCGTTCCAGGCCACGAGAGAGCTTCGAGCACGAGTCAGGTTCGAGGCTCGCTTATCCGTGTTCACCATACCCGCTATTATGTAGACGATAATGGTCCCCGCATAAATATTCACGCTGGCGATGCCCATAAATGCTACCGCTGCACCGTGCTGGCCCTTGCGCCAATGCTGATGCTCCTCGAGGACGGGAAGCCTCCATCAAAGATCCTTGATCCTTCGTGTCTGACCAGGCTGTTGGTTATCGATGAGATTGACCAGGAAACAAACCTACGGCTATCATCCTTGGAGCTAGATGATCATCCTTGGTGTAGAGTTCAAGCTACGAATCCTTTCACTGAAAGCTTCTCGAGCCCACAAAGGATACAAGTCGAAATTTACAATACTTAGGACTTGTTTTGCAAAAGTCGTGTCTCCTTCAATCCGTTTGAGGAATAATCCTCAGACTGGTTGTCGGAGTCGTCCTCCAGCCGACGCTGCTTCTCCCCAACGGGATCCACTTACACAATTATCTGCTCGCGGGATCTCCTTGGCGGCCGTTCGCTCATCATTTTACTGCTCCTCTGCTCTCTGTCCTTCTTTTTCCTGCCTCTCCTTTTTGGATTTGTTTCCAAGCTGGTTTTTTCGCCCCGACCATCTTCCTCCTTCGCGCGCGCCTTTTTCTTCAGCTTGCTCCACCATTCTCCTCCTCCGACGCTCCTTTATTGGCTTTCTTCGCGCGTTTTATGCTTCCTAATCACTTTCCAGGCATTCCCTCTGCCAGCTGCTTTCCCCTATCAGCTTCGCCGTGCTTCACGCTCCATGGATTCTTCTCATACTTCCTTAGCGATAAAAGGCTTCAAAGCTTTGTGACTTAATTAGTCCTTGATGAGAAGTTTCAAGCAGTTGTAGAATTCGAAGATGAAAAGCAACAGACATGTCTCTGTGAACGGTGGATGAACTTGCGAGGGACTTGCTCGGCTGACGAAGCGCGCAGACATTTTAATTAAGGCTAGTTGAATCTGTCCTCGGCATGCAAATCAGCATAATGAGAGATCCTACAATTTCCGAGGATGAAGTCCAACCTCGCTCCGACCATTTTACTCGATCAGCACGTTTGAATTCTGCATCCTGCTTCCATCTAGAAATTTAGTTAGGCTCTGACAGACGCGAGCACCATTTTCCTTCCACGCATCACTGAACCTTCAAGACTAAGGATCTTCCAATACGGGCACCCGATGTCTAAAATTGAATAAAAAGAGGTGCCTGCGAGGTACGGCAAAATTTTTTATCGCAGATTAGAGTAGGTACATTCAATGTCATTATGTTTTAAAAACAACATGGTTCAAATGGCCTTGCACGGTTTCGATCACAGAAGGCGATCCGAGGGACTTTTTTTCGATGATATTTCTTGAACGACGTTGTTCTTCAGGTCGTGAATTGTTGTTAGATTATTAGCATACGCCAGAGACTTAACCAAACCCCAAAGAAAATTGACTAAGAACGTTAAATCGTCAACGTAGTCTAAGATTCGAAAGTTAACGTCTCTAGATGACGTTTCATAAAACATTACCTCAGGCATCTACTCATATTCCCAATCATTTTGAAAGGAAACACGGGGTCGGAGGAAAGAAGAGACGAAGGAAGAATTCAATTACGCAGGACCGTGCTATTCGAGTGCGTCCTTTTCGAAAGGAATTTCAGTCGCAGATAAGAGGCTTTAGCGGCGACGACGCTGGCGAAGAGTCACCGCGCCTCAGTGGAGCGAGCATTAAACCGGCGTGACAAAGCCGACAGGAGCGATTCGTGGTCCCCGATGGAAACTGGTTTCGAATTATTCGTGATGGCGACTGGAAACCGTGGAGTGGGTGGGATTTCGAGTTTTTAACCGACCCTTCTCGGCCTCTACCCCGTGGGAGTGGCGAACTGTTTTACTGCAGAAGCCACTTTGTCGACGACGCTCCGGCGTCCTCTTTCTTCTCGTTTTTTCTTCGACGAACCTCAAAAGGGGCGGCAAGACTACGCGCACATGGCCGCGGCGATTCGTGTTCTCACGGACGATTTCCTCCCAGATATTTTCTACAATTTTATGAGCCGGCTTTGTACGGGGTGTCCCCTTCCAATCATGTCGAATATCCTTGAAAAGAAAAAGGTGAAAAGTAGTCTTCTCTATCCACTTATCTCGTTCCATAACACTTGTCAGTGCTAAATGGAGCGGGGTTCGTAGACAGAAGTTTACCTGGCTTTCAACTTGAACCCGAGGGAAACGCGATCGACCTGCGTCAATATTTAAAACAATCGCGACACGTTCACGGTATTCGAATTTAGTGGATGTTTGGTCGGTTTTACGCGTCGCGGAAGGTCCATCCAGGGGCAGTTGACTTGAAGTCTCATTCGAGGACTCGATCCCAAGCTATCCGTCGCGGAATTGAGTCGACAGTCGTAAATACGCGCGAAAATCTACTGCGGCAGCTTCTGTGGTCGCTGTAAAACGTTAGGAGGTGCGCATTCAATTTTAAATGTTTCGGAGGGTATTCGTTCGAAAAATCTTTTCTATTGGTATGGAGGTTTTTGAAAAAATTGTTGGGAAATTCGAAATATTAACGAAGTTACACAGGTTTGGAGATAAGTGGGTAGTGGATTGACTTTAAACGCGTTTTCCTTGAAACTACATTTTTCAAACTGGTCAGTTTGATTTGTTAGAAACTAATAGGGCGATTAACTTTCAATTAGGCATACAACTTCTATAGGTATAGCTACCTCTCTCTATCGTCCCTACAAAAATTATAAATGTATCAGCAATATTTCCATGTTTTATTACGGATCAGAGTAAAAAAATTGTTAAATGAAATTTTCTCCTTCGATGGATTGTCTTTTTTTCTCTTTGATATTAATGAATGACTGAGGTAATGACGATAAAGGCAAGTTTACCGAATGGAATAAAAGTGTCATTTTTTATTTCGGAAGAATACACCGGGCACAATCGGGTTAACCGTGAAGAAGAAATTTTTTAAAGTGATCGCACATAAACACCTGTAACATAATAAGTATTTGTCACTTTTGAATGTAACGGCGTCAAAGTGTTGGTAAAATACTAGTAAACAGATATACAAAACCATAACTACGTGGAACATTTACTTTGGAAGGAATAAATTCATAAAAACGGCCCATTTTTCATACACTTTCGAGCATTCAGAATTTTCTCAAGTTATAATTTATTTCTTTAAAACGGTGTAGTGAAAACAATTAAAACTCTGCATATATTTTCATCTACCCATATGCTGCATGAATAAAAAAATTTAAAACATTAGCACAATTTCTTCAAAATTTTTTCAGCTGTTTTATCTGTCAAGATCGTCTCTTTCCATAAGAGTATGTGTCAAATCAGTGAAAATTAAAATCGTTATAACTCAGTAACCGTTTAGTGAATTCGTTTAAAATTTTTGGAGGACATCAGAAAGATTAAAAAGAACGATCTCACAAATTTTCATCAACTTGGCACTATTTTGAAAATAGTTCCAATACATCCTTAAGTCGTCACGTAGAATTTTGACCTGAGATCGATTATTAATCGGTTCCCGTTGCATTAACAGCACCTCGCGTGATCGTTTATTTCGACGATCGAGTCACGAGAGGTTGTTACCAGCGAAGCCCACTAAACCGAGGCTCTAAAACGCCTCGACATCCTTCACCATCGAATCTAATGTCCCCCAAGAGTCCCATTGTGCAGCCCTTTATTTCGCTGCATTCGAAAGCGAGGTGAAATCGTCTCGCGCCCCAAGAAAATCCCAAACGGCCGGCGAAAAGGAACGCGGAAACGCCTCGACAGCCTTTGATGCCGGAAGGGAGAGGCCTGGCAAAAAATGCAGGCTTTTCACTGACCGACCAAAGCGTAATCCCTGGCAATAAACTAATTAAGGTCAGCGGGAACCTTTCGGCTACCTACTTTACTGCCCCTCGGCCGGCCAGACTCTGTGGATTCCAAATAGATTCCTGGTGCTTCCGGGTTCATCTCCAACATTCCATCGCCTTTGCAATATAACTGTTTCTATGACTAAAAAGGAAAAGCAGAGTGTGCTGTTGAAGATAACATTGGAGAGGAAGAAAATCTTTCCACACCCTTTACTCTTTTTTGAGCACTTAATGTCTTAGTGAGGGTATGGTGTGTTATATAATTGAAAAGGGTGTACTATCTGCGACTTTTGCTTAAATCAAGTCATTGCTGCCAGGTAGCGAAAAGTAATATTTATATTTATATCTATATTCTATAGATATATTTAAATAAGAAAACTGTTTCTGCATTGAAACTGAAGCTATTTACCTAGCTGTAACAGTTTTTTTTGAACATGTAGCAGTGACTGCAAATATTAGTAATGAAAGGCGTAACTACAGTTACTTTTATTTGTTTCTTTAGATACCTACCTTTTTATCCAAATTTAATATTTAACCTAATCCGATTTATATAACATATCTACCGATGGCGTAACACAAAATACTAAAAGTCCTTTTTCTCAGAATCATCTTTTGACCAGATACACGTATTTTAATTAACAACGAAATGCACGTGACAACGAAGTAAGAATGAAAAATCGAAATGCACAAATTTACGTGTCAGGATTCACAATTCACGCAATTGGAATATCTAGAGGGAAAATGGTACTTATTCCACGAGAGAGCAGTAATTGTAGCGACTGTCAATTAGCTTCAAGGAGTGTACCCCTCGCGAAGTAATTAAAGCGAGTTCGAACATGTGCATAATACTCGTTACCCTTTAAGTGTCGCTATTATTAGCACACTAATGAGAGGCGCGATTGAATTGATCAGCATGTTTAATTGCGCGGCTGGTTTAAAAGCTACGCGAATCTTTATTAAGTCCTCAGACCAGTTGCTTGAACGCGAGGTTCTGCTTGGCCTTCGAGGCGGAAAGCTTTCATTAGCGGAATTAAATTCTGGAAATTATTCTGTCAGCCTTGAAACTCTTGTATAGCTGCGTCAGAGGGACTTCTTCGATTAATCTTGCGAGGAAATGAACAAATCTAGCAAATTTAACTCACATTAATATCATACTTACTACAGTAAATTAATCAAAGAGAAACGAGACACAAGAAGCCAAAAAATACAAAGCAGAGACCACAAATAATTCCTTAAGCGGGGTTTGAACACCTTGGCCTGGTCAAGAAATAGCTACCGCGTCTTTGGGAATTTATTTCTGAGTGACAAAAACACTTTTTTCAATTAAAATTTTTCAATAAAGATAGAGACGTCTTTGAATAATACATACAATTTTTTGTTTCACGTTTTCTTTAAAAACAAACACGAGTTAACAAGGTTTACAGGTGTCTGAAACAAAATTTTAACAATAGAACATTAAATAAAACTGAGTTGTCTATTAGCCGATTTTCAATTTTCTCGATTGGTTAAAAAATAATAAAATAGCTACACTTTGAAGCAAAAAGCTCAGGTTCATGAGTAAGAAAATGGAAAAAATAGAAATTAAAATATCGAAAAAATTGCATATATTATTCAAACATGCCTCTATCTTTATCGAAAAATCTTAATGGAAAAAACTGTTTCTGTGACTTAGAAATAAATTCCCAAAGATGCTCCAATCCCTTAAAGTACCAAAGTAACCCAACCAACATAGCAAATATAACTCCTCGATGTCCTCGTCGGTCAGATAGAAAACCCATACAAAAGGAGCGGGAGGTCCTCGTTCGAAAAATAGAAACTCCAGAGAAACTCAGGAGAAATCAGCTTCCCGCGGTTCCAGCGAAGGGTGGATGATTTTCTCGGTCGAGAACGGCGAAGGGAAGCCAGTCGTATCCGCAAACCCGGCCGAAGCGTTCGCGACGCGAAACGGAAAGCAATCGATGGCTCGTATTCGGCGCCGCGAAAACACCGCGAACGGAACGATTGCCGCGAACGGTCTAAGTGAGATATCAAGGAGAGACGATAGCGTCCTCGGGGGAGACGTAGCTTAGGTGTGGACATACGCGAAGGACCCAGAAGAGCGGTGTGTTTAAAAGGATTTACGACGACAACAAAAATAATCGTTTAACAAGGGAGGGGAGGGGGGAGGACGGTCGTGTCCAGATGACCGGTCGAACGGTCACCCAGTGTCTATTGCCCATCAAACGACCAGTTGAACGAGCCGGCTTCGGCCACATCCACTTCCGTGAAACAATACTCGCGTCGCCATTAAGCTGGCTGACTTAAACATGCCCGCGTCCACTAGAAGCCCAAGGCTTGCGCCCTGGACGACTCTCTGAGAACGGAAAGAAGGCTCTCAGTGATAATTTTCCCTTGTTCTGTAATTTTTTGGAAGTGGAAAGGTATCGAGAATTTTAAGAATCCTAGTAATATTGTTATTATGGGTAGGTGTTGCTTTTCCATGCACAGATAGGACGATGTTGCGGTAAGTCGCGATAAAATATTGGAGAACGCGAGCGAACAACGATAGCCGTCGTTTCCTCGATTTTGTGGCCACCCGTGCTCAGCGCGAAGGGCCGCTACGATGAGATATAAGTACGAGCAACGAGGTATTCAAGGGGTTGAATTGCGGCGACATTTCCTGAAACGGTGTCCGCGACTCTCCCTTGGCAATCTCCATTTTAACTGTCCAGCCGTTCGCCGGGGTTCGCGATAAGATGATAAAAGCACCATTGAACGCTGTGAAGCTGTGTCTTCGCGGGATAAAAAAATATTGTTACGGCTGATTTGATGTGGCAATTGAGCGCGATTCGACATTTCTCTTCGCGGATGTTTCTCACGGTTTAACGCTTTCGCCGTCGCGTTTCTTCAGCTGCTCTAATCTTTCAAGACATTCTATACTGATTGAAAGGGTGCTTAAAGAGTGACGACAGAGTGGGAGGTCATATATCCTCAAAAACACATTCGTTTCCTTGTTTAATTCGCTGATAACGAGGACAATCCCAAGGCGTTGCGTAAAACAACCCCCTCGGGTGTTTCCACTTGAGAGATCCGAAGCAATAACGCGTTATCTTTGTCCCCACTTTTAGAATCCCTTGCCATTGCAGTCCTCCTGCTTTCGCATTGCGTCAAACGTTCTCTCACGAATCACTTCGGCAAGAAGAGGGGCAGAAACGAAATGGAAGCGTAACGTTCCCCAATATTTGCCAACATTGTAAGAGGAAGCGCAGAGCGCGTTCCCATAAAGTGCCCTTCCACCAGACTTGGCCGGCACAATGTCGGTGGAGACGAAAAGATCGCGCGAGATTTACGGGAGGAAATGGAAGGTTACGAAGCAGCAACCCTTGTGGAGCGCATGTGGCCAGAGGGTTCGCGTGTGCGTTTCTAATATCCGGAGTCTTTCCCTCACGTGGACCTGGCTTTTCGTCTTCCAGACCAGGGCATTACTTCTCCCTCTTTCATTCCCCGGGTCGTTACCGCCCTTAAGCATACAAATCCCACCCCTGCCTGGGATTGCTAAGCCGAGGCTTCCATCCCTCTTTCCGTGACGCAACAACCTCGCCCTAACGAGACCCGCGCTCATCCCCCTCGAATGCTTATTCGTTTCTTTCTCGGAGCCTCTTCCAGCCACTTCTGAATGCATAAATCTTGGTTTTTCCTGAAAATTGAAGACGAGGGTGGAAGAAGGATGCTTCTACTTCAACAAGCATTTACGCGGGACCACTTCCTTTGAAAGATGAAGAACAAACTTCAAACTTCCTCTGGTACCCCACCCTTCGTCTCCTTAAATTGCTTTCATTTTTCGTCCTTCGTTCTCGTTTCTCTCTACAGCTATTTTTACGCGGGAACTTGGACACGAGTGGCGCGTTTATAAATAATTTTACTGGCACTCGTGCGGGGAAGATTGGAGCGAAGGGGACGTCGAACGAGCTTTCCCCCGAATCGAAAAGCAGATATCGCGTGGATACATCTATATGTCGAGCCTAATTGGTGCCAGCGCATCCCCTATCGCGGCAGAGAGGCGGCAAAATGTCCGCGAGGGACGGGGAAGATCGTGGCCTGAGTTATAACTATAAAAGCGAGCGTCAAGCATAATAAACCAGACTCGTTAATGGTATCGCTAATAGAATCGTTCCGTGCGTTCCGTATGAAATAGATCCTCGGGCGAGGAACGCGCGTCGTTCCGTCGTATCTTTCGCGTCTCCTTGTTACCCCGATAAGACGAGAGCTACTCCACGGCGGAATTCGCTGATGGGCTTCGTTATCGCGTTCCTTTCATCCACCGCGTACAAGCAGGACTCGAAATCATATCCACGGAATACTCGAAACATTTCTATGTAGATAGAAAGGGACCATGCTCACTAGCAGTCGCGGGTATCAATTAAAACGGGACACCCTGTGCGTCTCGCAGCAGTTTGCTTGATTTTTACGGCCACGCTGTTCGTTTATAGAGAGTAAATATTTAAATGTGCCATAACGTTCCTAGCGGTGGTGGACAGAGAGGCGGTAACTTTATATTGCGTCGAACGCGAGCGCCTCAGGAATCTCAAGCGATCTTCAGCCACACCTTGCTTTCGATCAGAGAAATGAAGAAAATAAGGCAAGCTCTGGTCGTCAGAAGGATCTTGCAAGTGCGCCGAATTGTTGGGAAAGAGGAGACAAAGGAGAGGGACCAAACGCCTCGGTCTACCCTTCCTCCGTTAAACCATGAAACCGAGAGGAAGCGGAGGGATGGCCGGAGCAAGGGAGCACAAAGAAGAGAAGTTGCAACTTGCGGCTATTCACTGTCGGTGGTTAAGTGTTATTATAAGCGTCGTGATCTGTACGAACGACGCGGTCCCTCTCGAGAGGAACACGTAGACGGCTCTCCTGCTCGTATACTCGGCAATGATTTTACGTTTACGCCCTGGCTATCCTCGCCGGCAACATTCTGAAAACGCCCGATGGTAGGAGGATGTCGGAAGGGAGGATGCGCAGCGGAGGCGAGCGAAAGGTACGGCGAAATAGGGAACGAGAAAAAAAAGAGAACGGATGCGGGACAGGGGGGAGGATTGGAGAGCGGCGGCGGGTGCGAGCTGGAAGACAGAGGAAGGCTTTATTTTATTTTAATGGCGCCGTAAGCTCGGCACTGCGCGCCCAAACCGAGCCATCGTCCGTCATTCAGACTCCTCGCTTTGACATCGCTATATACACGGGATTTCGACTCATCCCTTATTCATGAGAGATTTTTCTTATCCGTCCTTTCCGCCGCCTCTGCTCCTTTTCCCTTACTCAGCGGCGACTGCCGAGGGTGGATCCAGGGTTATTCCACTTGCCCGGATTGGCGGCCATTTTATTGCTCACGGGGCACTGCACGCGGCCTGGGCCTCCGATCATCTTCAAGCTTTGCGTATGTGGGATGGTATCTACTAATATACATGGGGGCTTAGGACGAGAAAAGCGTCAATATCTCATCATTCGTATGTTAGAAACTATTTATTGTAATCGTCTGTGTTGGGTGGTGCACAGTGTAGTGACTTTATTCGTTTAAGGGGACTTTCCGGTCTAGAGCCCCAAAAAAGATGTGATCTTTAGGAATTAATTACAGGAAAACTACTGTATATAATTTAATGGGACTTTTTTCATTGTATTAAGGATGTCTTACATTATAGAATTTTTTTTTTGTTTTATAATTAATCATTGCAGACGACACTGGGGAGTGGATAAAGTCAAGGCGTCAAAAAGTTCACCGAAACCGGTGGGATCTGTATCACGAAAAGTTGTTATCCGATTCGACTGAAACTTTTTTATTTTGAAGAACATAGTTCTGGCTAGAAGGAAATCAGAAAAATTTCAAAAATGACATTTTTTTAGAAAATAACGACACTTGAAGTTTGAAATCACTTTTCCCTTTTTTTCACCCTTTCAACGGCTTTGAAAATTATAAATTTTCAATTTTTTGTAGTTTTCCTTCTGGTACCCCCCTAGTCATATTCTTCAAAATAAAAGAAGTTTCAGTCTAATCGGATAATAACTTTTGGAGACACAGGTCCCACCGTTTTGAGAACTCTGTTTTGAGAAAAAAGCGTTTAAAGTTTTACACGAGTGCCAAGTGGCCGAGTGTTACGCATGCATTTGCCGCTACTCAAAAGCCTATAATTTCTGGAATTTTACGAATTTCAACAAATCCTTTTAAACACGTATTCCTAAAAGGTTGAATATTCGAAAAATGATATAAAAAAAATCGACTTTTACACCGGAAGGTCCCCTTAAATGACCAGTAGCGCACTCAGAATTTAATCTTGGAGGAGCCGAGTTAAAGGGATAAAATAAAAATATTTTTGCGAATTCAATAAAATTCATTATGCGCAATAAAATAAAATTCAGTTTTCTTCTCTTATCACAAAATTCTTAAATTACTTCATTCGTGGTTACATTACCCTCCTTTTTAATTTTTCTTTGAGGGTGCCAGGGACCTTTGGTTCCCCTGGGTGCACCACTGTGAATGACCATCGCCAAACCACAATCGCAATTCTATGCAATCCATACCCAAGAATCACACGATTTATTAAATAGATTAATCGATCTCACGGAACCTTCGACTCGTAGCCAGCGTTGTTGTCCGTCGAACCCGACGCTCCATCCCGCCCAATATGGCCGTGGCGATCGTTAACAGTCTTATCTATCGCGCGGCGAATGTCCCGCCATGTTCGAGCAGACTCTTTGTCCTCGCGCTGGCGATCCAGCGGAGGCGAATATACGAGATTTTCAATTAATGGTAGTTTATGGGACGGGGCCAGTCGAACCGTGTCCTCCTCGATTTTTCTCCCGCTCCTTTCCTGCGGGCCAGGGAATAAGGAGACACTGGCAATGGCGGAGATAACTAAGATGGCCATGAATTAAGCTTGCCTGACACGAGGGCTATCCGAGGGCGGACTGGATCCGCGCGGAGGAGCGAATGCGGCTCGAGAGCAACGCGAGGACCGAGGGGGATAAGAAGAAATACAGCGGTGCTGTTCACGGAACATCGTATTATATAGGACGTCACAGGGAACGATAAACGTAATTCTACAACGTCCACATAAAGGATTATATTGATCACCGAGTTCGCAGCGGGAACCGCGCAGTTTTCGACCTTTCTCGTTAATTGGGCGTCATCCTCTGGGATCAAGATTACGCCTTGCTTCTCGCGAGAATGGTACTTGGTGAATTTCAAAGAGAACGATGAACCCTTGATATAGTATCACGAGTGAAGCAGGCCACGAATCTCTGTAATTCGCATTCACTGACTCGTATTCCGGGTTAGGTAGAAGATGGAAAGGAAGTGGCGGATTTAAGGAAAATGGCCCAAGTGGCAAACATTCTGAAAGGCCCATTTTTGAGGGAAAATGAAGAGAAGGAAACGTACAGGAAAAAATAGGGGAGACCGGGGCAAGTTGGTGCGTTTTTCAGTTTTCAGTTTTTTTCATTTTTGTTTGAATTAATTACTTAATAACAAATATGCTAAAATATACTTTGGTTCTTCCAAAACAAAACGTAATTACCTTATCTTCAAAGGACTCAATGTGATGCCCAATTAATTTGCGTGATAAAATTCTCTATCCCGTCTCAAGACGGATTGGAAAGTGAACTATTTACTTTTTCTCTATAGAAACGAAAGCAGTTAAAAATGCATTGCTAAAGTCAAGGTACACAGACGTACGCTAGATCGTAGTAAAGAATTGATCAACAATATACTTTTCATTATAATCCTGTTATACTTTATTATTTGTTATTTATCGTTTGTATTCCAATGTTATAATATGTACACTAAAGGGTTCCCCCGTTTATTTAATAATAATAATAATAATAATTTCAACTACCTTCACATATCTCGCACGCAAGGAGTTACATATATACAGTGTCAAGATAATTCGTCTGTATCAACTTGCCCCGGCATAATTTTGTTTAATCACAATGGAACCCTCGAGGGGCCATTTGGGCCTTTTTTAAATCCGCCACTGAGAGAAATTCATATTCGTATGAACTTTTCTTGCTGTCCCCAATGCCAAACCTATCACCAACAGTTATTTAGCCTCGCGTACTACAAAACGATATCGAAATCCGCGTCTCGTCCGCGCAGAATGGCGCGCAAGGCAGCAGCGTGGTGCGCAATTTTCTTGTAACTAAATGAAAATAAATTCACGACCGTCTAATGGTATTCCCTTCGACAGGGATCGTTCGAGCGTCCACGGGGTTTTATGAAGGCAAATTACAGAGCTCGATGGCCGCCTCCTGCCAACGCCGACACTCTCGGTGTTCCAGCGGCTTGGTAACTTTTTCAATTTCACGGTCGTCGACCCGCTTCGGCCTCTCCCCGCGCGCCCATATTTCTGCCATCCGCGGTGCTAGAATATTTCTTATCGGCGCCATCGAGCGTCGACTCCCCTTCTTTCGAAGGTAGCACGGCAAATGTGGCGCACATCGTCACGAACCTAGCTCGCGTCGATGACTCAATCTCGCTCGTGCATTCCTCGACGATATATTTTCCCGGTTCCGCGCCGAAATTGGTGTCTGGCGGGTTTAAGCACCGAGAATTCGATTCCGCCGGTGCAGCGGGAAGGAAAATTCGGCGCGATGCAGGCCGATCGTTGGAGGTAAAAAGTTTACCGCGGACAGAAGTCGAAGGGGCATAAAAGAGTCGTCTCCCTCGCGATTGCCGTCGTATCCCCGCTTTTTACTATTTCCTACTCGGTGCACAGACCCGTCGTTCTCGCGATCTTGATTGTCCTCTTCCTCTTCTTTTCTTGGATCTCCTCACTCCCTAGCATCGCCGATCCCGATGGGAGTTCTAGCAATTTCGGCGCGGATCCTCCTGGCGCTCAACCGTCGATACCGGTGGCCGTTTAATTAGCAGACTATGGAAACGAGATGGCGGAGGAACGCCGAGGGGAAAGGTCACGAGGGTGATACCGTCACCCCGTTCGCGCTCATCTCCCGCGAAGATCTTAACGTCGAACCTCGTAAAACAGGGGCGCAACAATCTCTATCAAATTTTCACTTGTAATTGAAATACGGACGTTGTCGAGGCTACGCAGCAAACCAACTCTTTTTCTATTAAATGTCTAAATTCTGGGGTAGGATTTTAAAACAGCATTTTGCTGAATTCCGCCCTTTGCGCCACAAAAAGAAAAAATGGAGCGAAAAAAAATAAACAAACTAAATCTGTATTACTTAATTTGTTGGTGTAATAAAGACGCATTATTATTATTATTATTATTATTATTAAATTCTAAGTAAATAATTCATATCAGTGGAGCACTCAGGATTTAATCTTGGGGGAGCCGAGTTGAAGGGATAGAAATATTTGTAATACAAATTCAATAAAATTCATGAGGTGATTATTAAAATAATATTTCTTCTTACGAAGCTCTTGAATTACTTCAGTCGTGGTTACTTTAATCTCCTTTTTAATTTTATTTGGGCGGTACCAGGTCCCCTTGGTCCCTCTTCTCGGCGCGCTACTGATTCCTAAGTTCTATAGTAACATTGATTTAAATTTTGAAGCTAACTCTTCAACTCCGATTAAATCAACCGTCCAGTGCCAAGCAAGAGAAGCATCCGACCAAAACCGCACAGTTTGGGGGCGTTAATGAGCGACAATAATTCCCCCGGACCGCCATAAATCGACGTGTAAACCTTTTTATCGCCCTGGCCGGTACAAACTCGAAAATCATTCGCACCCAATATAAAAGAGGAAGGTGCTCGAGGAGGAGCGGCGTAAAGGAAAATTTAAGCGCGTGGCGATACTGCTGATGGCCTGGGTTTCGATTTATCAATATTGCAGCGCTCGATATCAGCCCCCTGCGAGGAGAGGTGAATTTCCAGCGAGCGGATACAGGCGAGGCGGGACCGCTAACGGCGTTGCACGAGTTGGTTGCGTGGTGGTCGTAGGCGGAGGCTGGGGCTCAAGTTGGGTCGATTTTGCGTCCGCTTCCCTGCTCTCACCACCATGGCCGAGGGGGTTGCGGCGGCGGGTGGGGGAGAGCTAAGGGTGGCAAGTCCGTAGGGCTGCGTGCAACGCCGGAAAGCCGGAGAACGCGAGCCATGGCCAATGCTGAAGGCGCAGGGGGTGGCGAGCGGGGGGGTTTACGCGGCTGCCGGTCGTCGGAGGTTGGATTGAGGGCTGCGAAGCATAAATAACGCCACGTCAACCCCTACCGACGGGGGAGCCGCGACGCGCTCGAATTCATCAGCGCGAATGAAACAATGGACGGATTCGAGCGGAGCCAGCGTATGAATAATTTCCGACGGTTCCGCGCCGCAGGGGTTCAAGAGGCTGTTAAGGGGAGGGTCCTCGGGGTGTTTTGGAAAAATCAGCGATAATCTGGTGTCTGCTATGATAAGGAGACTTATAAGGTTGTATTGGATCTATCTTCAAATTGGTACCAAGTTGATGAAAATTTGTAAGATTGTTCGTTTTAATCTTTCTGATGTGCTACAGAAATTTTAAACAAATTCATTGAACGGTTGCTGAGTTATAACGATTTTAATTTTCACTGACTTTACACGTACTTTCGTGGAAAGAGACGATCTTGACAGATAAAACAGCTGAAAAAATATTGAAGGAATGGTACCAATGATTTCAAACTTTTTTTTACGTGTAGTATATGAATAGATGAAAATAACTGCAGAGTTTTAATTGTTTTCACTACAATGTTTTAAAGAAACAAATTATAAGTTGAGGAAATTATGAATTCAGAGCATTTTCACTGGCAAATGTTTAGCAAATAATGCTTGAAAAAGCATTCGTAAAGTGAAAAATACATTTCTAGGAGTGGAAATAATACTCCAACTGTCGTTCGAGTTCCTTATATCTAGCTTAACTATGCGTAGGACGTACATATTCAAGTATTTCAAATTTCATATTCCTACTTTTGTCTAATATTGTACGTCCGATACATCCTTAAGGGGGATTAGGTCTAGTGTTAATCAAAGACCGGTAATACCTAATGATGTTCGAGCTAGAACTGATAATTAATCCCCTACAACGTCTTTATTCCCAACATTCCTCACAACCATTCTCTCTTTGCGTGGCGTTCAAGAGAAGAATCTTTGCCGATCTGCCGGTTTTTCTACCGCCCAGTAGTTGGAGCTTACTTACGTCACACGCTACATGCCAAAACTCGCCTTTTAATTTCGAATTTCTTTCGACTCCTTTCCAGTGTCGTCGCTATCGTGGAAAACGGTTTTAGTAACTCCTGTGGGACATGGTTACGGGTAAAAGTACCTTTACGTGTAAAGCAAATGAAGATTAACGAGAAGCACCTAACTACCCATGGTTGATTGTTATCGCAAGAATTCGAAAATTGATTTCACCGTGATCGTTATCGTAGGAACTATGGTAATTCGTGCGATAATAACGTATGGTTTATCACGAGCACGGGGAGTATATTCCGCGATTATCCGCTCGCACCCGAGCGTCCTCGCTCGGTATACCTTTTTCATAGCTTGTTTAAGATCTCGTAAACTACCGCTTACTGGAACTCTAAGTGCGCGGGCCGAGCCGTCGGCTGGCATCGGTGGGCGAAGGCCGAGCAACTGGGAAGATCATTTGCATTCTTCCCATCACAAGGAGGTACTGCTAAAACACTCCCTAGAGTGGACTAAATATCAAACGCCCTCGCGAAAAAACTCACATTTACTAAAGGGACAATTACCTCCCAATTTCTGAATGCCCAGTTATCCATTGCGAAGGCAGAGAGTTTACCAGTGATCTTCGAATGTTTCAGAGATGCTCCGTAAGTGGGAAGAAGGGAAGAGAGAGGCTAGAAAGGCGATACAGGGGCGAGGGTTGATGGAAATGGCCCTGTATGACGCACGTAACGCACACAGGATCGGTATGGAGTGACGGTGGTGGAAATGGAGGCAGGATGGGACCGCGAGAGGGGCGACAGAGGAGGATCAGGGCGGACGTCCATCGGGACGAGGTGGTCGGGAAAAAGGGGGACGGGATGAATTTGCGCCGTGACGGCCGCGCAAGGGTGCAACGACGCCGACGCAGGGTCCACGGGAACCCGGAACCGCGGCCGGGATGCCCGCACCCCATTTCGACTCGATTCCAGAGGTGAAGACACTTTTACTTATGTCTGGCCACTTGTCCCGTGCCTATCGGCGCAAGTAGCCACCGCCGCCATAAACTCTCGCCAGTTTTCCAACCCCCTTTCATTGTGCTCGCGTACCATCAAGAGGATCAAGAGGATCCTCGGTTCCGTCCCACGCGAGTTCGGCCGACCAAGTTCTGTGATCGTCTTCTGCTCCTGCTGGCTGAACGGTGAGTGACTAAATTATCTGTTGACCAGTGGATGTTTGTGCCGTGCTTTGGGGGTTGAAGAATCTTCCTGCGATCGGTAGATAGGATTTTGGGCTTGCGATTTAGGAGAAGGAAGGTTTTTTGAGGAAGTAGTTTGGTTAATTCTGATCTGTTCATTAATAATTGTGGGATTTGAGAGATGGGGTTCTGAGAAGAGCAGATGCTGTTGGTGTCTGCGTCAGGGGTTGTTTGAGGAAAGGTTATTCCGAGTTACAGGTACCAATTTACCAAGAGAACATAGTACCTTCAAATGAGTTTATATGCAACATAACTTATAATTAAGTCTTAGATTTTAATAGAGACTTATAATTAAGTCTCTATTCCGTCTGCGATTCTTTTCAGACGAGGGTCCATTTTTTCCTTATATTCTCTAAACACGAGTTCTTTATGCGACATTATCATACGATACTGAAATGCCTCTCTTCAGTACACGGCGCTTCATAACCGAAGTTAATAGGTATCATATCGTAACTCGATTTAACTGCATGCATCAGTAGCTGTCGGCTTTCCCGCGTAAAATAAGACAACTCCGAACAGCTGAATCTATATGATCGCCTCTTGTACACGCAGGTCATTGAATATTTTACTGCCTAAACCGTTGCATTTTCGCTCCTTCAAGATTAAGACATCGAGCAACCTCGTGCTCGTGCAAAAGAAAAATGTCCGTGGGTATCGAAGTTCGATAAATGATGCGCGGTCATCGTTACCTTTTATAATGACAATAACTGCGGCTCTAGCACCTGTTTCGCCGCAATCACGACCGTTTAATCGACCCGATTATATACGCACGAAACGATCGGTTGCCATCGGAGCAGATAGCAATGGCTCGTCGTAAAAACAATGCGTTTGAGATAACATCTTTGTCCCTTCACCGCGTTCAGGCTTTGAAACGTTATGCTGGAAACAAACGATCAAGAGGAACCCAGCAGCAATGCCTGTAGTTTCTCTTTTCCTTTGTGGAATCTTAATCATAAATGGGTCTACAGAAGAATATTGCACTGGCCCATTTTCCAAGGAAGCTCAGCCTTCAACACTTTTTCTCCCAAGAAGTGGGTCGTCCCGCCAGGAAGTTCCGAGTAGATTTCACTTTTCGTTGGGAAGATCCATCCCAGACCGCAATTTTTTCACCCACTTTTTCTCTCACAGACGGAAACACTATATCGCCTGAATTTCCACAAGGTCGTCCTCATTCTCTCGCCTCGGATCTCGGTTTCCCTCAAATTCGTTGCAAACCCGTGACCGTTTCCGGCAACACCTCGACCGCAATCCTTTTCTAGGTAGCCGACGTTGCGTTCAACCCTACGCTGCCACCGCTTGAAAATAGTTTACTGGTTGTCTTGGGCTTGGGGGCTATTTGGGGAGACCTTGAAGCAATCTGCCTAATTTCTCTCTAAGTAGGTATTAGGTCGGCGCAAGAGTTCTTCGCTCACTGTTAGATAGGTCATATTGGGTGCACGGAAATGTCTCCTTTTAATTGTTTACCAGAAAAGTGGTGAAAGGACATAGCTAGCTAAGGAAAATAATTTGATTAAAAAGCATGCACTACTTATTTAGGTATATTTTCACTTTTAATGAAGAGGTCAACCCCCGAAGGTCTCACCTTCAATAAAGCCAACGAGCTTTTCCACCGACCTAACACAATAAAAGGTTAAAAAAAGCGTCCACCCTACAGAGTCAATTTAAATTATTACGCAAAGCTTGTTCAGGGAAATTCACAAGAAAGAAAGGAAACGTAAACGAAAGTGCCACAGACCTTTTCAGATGAGAACTTACATAGCCCGTTATTACCATTTACCTTAGGTACCTATTCTTGTAAGTTACAGTTCCCACGTTTTCCTATTATATCCATACGTACTTTATAATACCTGCCAGTTGCCATTGACGCAAGTGTCTCGTTTGAGAAGACTCTAAACGGCCGATAGCGAAAGTATATAAAATTGGACGACACTTTCCGTCGGAAGAGCGTCGTAATAAGGTGAAGAAACGGCACGTGCTCATTATGCTGTGCTCCGAGTGACAGGTGGGCGTCGAATTTAAGCAGCAGGTGCAACAAAAGCCTCACGCTTTCGATTCGACGCGAGCGGGGGTTTCGTGTGACGGTAATAATGAAGTGGCGCGCTCGTGTTAATTGAGAAGTTAAATAGGAATAGGTGCAGTAAGCGCGTCCACCCGGTGGCTCTGCTGTTTCACGGTGCTGTTGATGTTGGTTTGGTTACGCGATAAGTGATCGCCAGGTGATAACCTGCCGCCTCAAATCAGCCCATTTATATTTCACGTCTTTCTATCCCTGGGTGAAATATTTCTCTCAAACTGCAGACTGCTGGATCGATCCCTTTTAAGTCTCTATTGCCTTCTGGGATCTAGCTTCTGATGGGTAATCTAGACAGGTCTGCTGAAAGTAGACACGTGGGCAATAGTCATTTGGAATATTCCTAGGTTTAAAGGAGCTTCTCTTTAGATAAATGGTAACCAGCAGAATGGCAAGCAGTCCAAGTCCCAGCCTTCACTTATCCCGGCTTCAATGACTCAGTTTAGACACTAGTAGCACGCTGTCACATCGAGGAGAATCATATGGATCGAGGGAACGCGACGCCTCGAAAAAGATCCATTGCTCCCGACACGAAATGTTTGACGCGGTGTTTAATAGATCGTAAAGGCCGTTTGAGTATCACGATAAATATAACAACTCTCTAGCGGTGTTTGTGTCTTGACGTTTCACGCTGGACCAACCTCTACACGATGCCCAGGGATCCGGCTGAATCGCGAGTCTCGTGGCTGTTCCGGCGAAAAAATCGCGTATCGGGATCATTCTGTCGCGAAAGGACAAAAGTCACCAATATCATCTCTTGCTTTCTCTCAAGCAGGACGTTTTTGGGTGGGTAGGAATTGATTTAGGGGTAAATCGGGGAGGTGCGAGTCTCCTGTAGCCAACCTATTTGAAATAAAGCAACGAACATGGCACAGATTCATAGAACAATGATGAGCAATCTTTGGCCAGTAGTAGGCCAAAAGTGGAAACTTGATACCTACTCTACCCGGGCCGTAATATTAAATGTTTAAATATATTAAACAATCAACGAATTTTAATTTATCGGGTAAATTTATTACTTCTGACATATATTTCTAATTAAAACAAACGCGGCTCGCAAGTTGTTCATCGCTGACACAGAACAACACTTTAATCTTTTGTCTACATATCCCCAAATAATATTAAAAGAAAAATTATTAGGTATTCTATTGTATCGCGAAAGGTTCCGTGTAACCATTTTATCAGAGAACCATTTCAACCGATTATTTAGGTACCTACCTTACTTTTTTAATCTACGACTCCCATATTTTTTAAGTCGGTGCCAGATTTACACAGTGCAAATGATGAGGCACTGTCTTAAAAATGATGGGAGTCGTAGATTAAATAAGGAAAAAAATTAGTTTTTACTTTTTAGTGCAATTTTACTTTTTTGAAGTCGGTTTTAATTTTTTCTTCAAAGGTTTCCAAAGCTTTTCAATAGTCTACCATTGCGATGTTTCTTCTTTCCAAGTGTCCCTCTCATTACGAGGTGTCCACCCCGATTATAAGGAAAGGAGCTTCTACAGTCCGTAGAAGCTTTAAAGGAATTTCGAGACCCACTTTGCTATTTAGAGGCAATAGGTACATAGTGTTCCGTGGTTTAGCATAAATTTAGTCGATCGTTTCCCAGCACGAGGCCTACCAATCCCGTTAAATCGAGGTGCCGCGTTGGAGCCTCGGCTTTCCACGGGCATAACTCACGGCGGCGCGCAAACCTCATGAATTTCAATGTTTAAGGCCGTTTAATAACAGCTTAAAAAAGCGCAACGATCGGCCACTTGTAAATTATGCTGTACAGACGAGACAGCACACGTGTGTTCGTCCTCGTTCGTGGCTGTTTGCGAGCAGGACGAGCTGGCAGGAAGCAGAAGAGGGGATGCCAGTCGGACCCGGGCTGGCTCCGAGAGATCGATTCGATTCCCAGCGCGAGGCAACCTCCGCAGGCTGCCCTCCTGTATCCGTTCTTTCTCCCCTCTTCCTCGGGGAATCACCCTTTTCCTCCTCCCCATACGACCGCTGACGACTATCCAACGCGCTGCTTTCGGCCATCTGATCTTCTTCCAGAAAGCGATAGGTAGCTTTCAGCAATAGCGCACTCAGGATTTAATCTTGGAGTAGTTGAGGGGATAAGAATATTTGTAATGCAAATTCAGTAAAATTCGTTAGGGGATTATAGGTACAGGTTTATTTAGAGAATAAAATTTAGTAATCTTTTCTTTGTACAAAGCTCCTAGATTATTTCAGTCGTGGTGATATTAATCTACTTTTTTCTCTTTTCTTTGAGGGTGCCAGGTTGCTCTGGGTGCGCCACTGTCTTTTAGTAGGATCTGAAGTCACAGTTACGCCTCTAAGCAAAGTTTGCCATTTTTATTTCTTGATCCTTAGAACTGAACTTTGGATCCCGAAGAGAGACTCAGAACCCAATCCTTGGTAGCTACTCGAAATAGATTACCTCTGAGAGTTGTTCAGTTGTGAATTAGCCCAGGAATGTGGTCCTCAATTTAATATAATTCTCTATTCCTTCATCGAAGCGAATGGAATGGCTATTTATTGAAGGTCATACCAAGGTCCCGTGGTAATAAGAAATATGTATATCCTACATCATCTGATTAGCTAGCTTGAATGGACAGCGAGGCGAAGTAACCACAAAGTTGGGGGATTGCAATAAAGCTATGAAGTGGTAATAAAAGTTATATCTGTATCTCGACGTAGCAATAACCAATGTCGTTGCTCCAGCAAACATTGCCCTCGACATAAATCGTAACCGAGCCAAAGTTTCGCTCGTTTCGCAGTACGTGCGCATGTACCTACATTTCTGATAGGTATTGCTTGTACAGTTATTGTTGTATAGGCTAGAGCAGCGTGCAAGCAAGAGCAGCTAGATGAATTCTTTGGTATCACAGGACTCTACTGTATTTTAATGATATGCGCGCGGCACGTAGGTATAGCTGGTTTGGCCCCAGTCATCCAGCAGAACTGGATACGTAGGCGCGGCTAGTGACAGGAGACAGAACTGGCTCGTATTTTATTTCAAGTGTCAAACCCCCTTGCGAGCTCGAACTCGGCGTGAGAGCGTTCTGTCCGGTTGTCAGGGGAGAGGGAAGAAAAAGAAGAAACGCCTGTATCGGCGATGGCGAATAATAAAACCAATGGAATGGAGGATCGAGGAGAGATGGTCATTCTATCGCGATTGGCTCGGCATTAAATATAGAACGAGGAATATACATGGGTACAACAGTACTGGGCAGATTTTGCAATTCAAAGTGGTAGGTACTCTATTGGTACTTTTTGGGGCTTGTGTTAAATACTCTTCTATTTTTTTAATTTAGTTATTTTAATCGCGTTGATGTCTGAGTTGGGTTATTAGCCACTTGATCTATAGTAATAAAATTCACAAGTCCTGAAGAAGTTTGTGGATAGAGTAGGGATTATAAAATTCTCTTTTCCTATTGCCGATCATGGTCACAAATGGTCGCAGTGGTTGAAGCCACACCCCACGAACCAGATATTTAACCCCCCTTTGGTCGAAAATGGGACGTCGGTAGTTCGAAAACAGGTTCCTCTTTTTTAAAATTAACCGAGTGTGGAAAAGGTCGCCACTGGAATCAGGGTCCTCTGCTTCCAAGCGCAAAGGGGGATATGGCTCCCAACAAATGAGGGGTTCAGAGAAAAAACGGACTACCCTACATTTTTTTGCGAAATTGAGTTAGTAGAAATGATATATTCCAAAAAGCTGTATCTACTAATGATATAAAATAAGAAATTTTTTTTTTTAATGTGGTTCGTTTTTCCTCTCACTATCTAAAATTTAAATGGCGTCTGTTAAGGGACCATTTGCTTTCCCTATTACCTAAACATTAGGAGAAAATGCGCTAATGCTGGCACTGGACTAATCACTGGCACTCCTGATTAAAAATCCAAATATTAAGAAGTACGAGCTTAGAAGGTCCCTTTTTACAATTTCTTAACATTCTCGCACTACAACACTGCAAATTCCAGTAGTTGAACTCAGAGATGGGCAAAAAATTAT
This sequence comes from Andrena minutula, assembly GCA_929113495.1. Lineage (NCBI taxonomy): Eukaryota > Metazoa > Arthropoda > Insecta > Hymenoptera > Andrenidae > Andrena > Andrena minutula. The sequence goes on from OV815994.1 coordinate 45,556,872, forward strand.
TAGAAATGAAAATTTCATATACAAATTTTTCTTTAAAATAATTTTTTGCCCATCTCTGGTTGAACTCCACATTTTACATCTGGCAACACCACAAAAAAGTCTGAAAGCTAGCGGCGAGACAAATATTGAGATTTAAGCATTTTCTTAAAATTTTAATAAGGCGATTTGAATAACGCGTATTTTAATAACGCGTATTTTGTCGCTTCGTAACAAAGCATACAAAGAATTCCAATTGCGATTTCAGCTTTTAGGGTGCATTGTACACTTCACCCTACATCGCATACAAATACCAATACCAAAAAAATGATTAGACTCCGACCTCTCTCACTTATCAAATAACACACCCACATTTCCATCATTGAACCCAGTAGCCCCTATTCCCCTTTGTACACCCGGTATAGCTTAGTATGGTGGGGGGTTCCAGAGCTCGGAGCGCGCCGAAGCAAAAGCTCTGTCGCAGGAGAAGAGGGGTGGTGGGGGCAGTGACTGCGCGAGACTCCCCCTTCGACAGCGCGGCACCCAGCGGTCCATCGGCGGTTCACTTCGAGAGGGGGTAAAGCTCGGCAATCGCAGTGTCAGAGCATTGGAGAGGGGGGCGACAGGGTGGGGCGTGCAATCTGCGCGAGTGAACAACTGGTTCAGTGCGCGGTACGTCCCATCCAGATACCACGAGCCCCGTTTCACCAACGTGCTTCATTGTTATGCACTCGAAAAGTAGCGACGGAGTACATTGTCGGCGGCACGCAGGCGCGCACCTCTTCCTTTTCTGATCCACATCCCCTTCGGACGTTCGCCGGGCACCGTGCTCCCTTTTCCAAAGTGGATCCTCCGAAAACTCGGCCCTCCACGACTCTCGCCTCCGTTATCTCTCGTCCTGCCTCTCTCTTCTCCCATCTCGCGCCTCGTATTGTTTACCGAGGATGCTCCGAGCCGCCTGACAGTCGAGGCCGCGTGTTCGGTGCTCCATCGGGTTTCTCGGCGTCGAGTGAGTGCCGTTAAGTCGTCCAGTGATAAGGATATGGAGAGGTAGGCGGACGATAGCGGACCTTTCGGCCAAAGCGCGATGTAGGTTTACGAACCAGATAACAGACGGCTTGTTCCTTGTTCGGTCTCTCGCGAAATGGCTGGGACAGAAGTGTGAGTGAGAAGCACCCTGCGAGCGGTGATACGTCGGCTTCGGATGGTTGCTCTGGATGGTCCGCCCTGGAGAACGCTCTTTCGCACGTGAGCTGATGGTTCCAGGAGAAACTGATAGCAAAGGTAATTGTAGGATGCATTGAGCAATTTTTTTAGGTTTAGGGATGAAGGTGGGTGGTATAATTCAGTTTACTCTTGGTGGTGTTTAGTTATTTATATTTCTTGCACGGGTGAGAGTTATTTTGAATAAAAAATAGGAGTGGACGATACGTAGTAGGAGCAAGCATTACAAGTAAAAACGGAAAAAAGTATAAAAATTAAACATGAATAATTTAATGAGTATGTAATGATATAGGTAAATGAAGGGTGAGGGGAAAAACAGGGAATGTCCATTTTCCGTGATTTTGGGAAATATAGCATATTTTGTTATAAAATTAAAGAAAAACGTAAAATAACTTTACCTACAAATTTGCTATAGGTAGCGATTAAAAACAGGAAATGTCCACTCTGCACTGGAACAAAATACGGAATGTCTCCACTCTTTACTAAAGCATAAGCTTCTGTCGTCAAGGTAAAACAAGAAATTATTTAAGAAGAAAATTAAATTCAATGTATCTTGTTTCATTACTGACGGACTAAAGTGTTGAAACTTAATTTTCTCGATAAAGCTGTTTCGTGGCATTTCCTGTTTTTCTCTTGTCCTTCAAAAATAAGACCTATCATTATGTGCTACCGCTCTGTATACGCTGGTTCTGAGAGTAGAAGGGGATACATAGAAGAAGTCAATCTCGTTACAATACTGCCATCCTTAGTCAAACTGTCCTATCTAGCTTTTTTTTATTTTTTGAGATCTGTTGAAATATTTGAAGTTCCACTCGTGTTTTACCTTTCAAGTAAAGTTAGAAAACTTCTACGTGCTTCGTACAAATTTATAAACAGTCTAATGTATTTAACCTAACTTCTTTCCAAATAATTAAAATATCCTATCTAAAACAATTAATTAATTGGTACGTTAATAATACATTCCCTACAGGTACACCTATTAAAAAAAATCATATTAGGCTATTACGAAATAACGACATGTTTTAATTTGCTTGAAGGGAAATAAGGATTCAATGTTCTTTCAAAATGCTAGATAGGACATTTTAACTAAAGAGGGCAGAATACAGGTTAGCCAGATTATAAATTCTGTTAAGGGAACCAGTGAGACCAAATGTAGACATGTAAGTGAGAGGTCTTCATAGCAAAGTAGATACCAGATACCTATGCTTTGGTATTGGGACCTTCCTTGATACCTAATAACAATGAAAAAAATTCATATTCCTTAAGTACTTAGGTACCTCATTTAGCTTATCATATTCAAGTCTTCAACCCCATTACAAATTTAGTGTATTCAATGTACCTACATAAACTTATCCACCACTTTCACTTGCACCTACCTATTATCAACAAAATCGATACCAAAGATAACACCCTGTACAAATGTTCCCACGCCCGAGGCGTTAAAACATCAACAATCCGCCGCCCCTCGTGCGAATTCGTTCTGAAAGGGCGTTGTACCGTTGACAAACACTGAAGACTCGCGGCGCGTTGACAAAGCGTCCGCGCCACGTGTCCCTCGCCATAAAATGTAATCGTATGATTAACGGATCCGCCGTCAATAATTTATACGGAGGTGCGAATTCTAACGCCAACACGGCGGATGTGGGCGCGAGCGCGCGGTCAGGTCTGAAAGGAAAATTCACCGATCCCAGGCGCGGACCGCCGCTGCACCTCTGCGTTAGACTTTCTCATTAGAACGTTTGCTTGAACAATTAGGGAACAGTTCCAGAGATAGGATAGAGTCACTGTGCAAACTGTCGCGTCGGATCTCCATACATAGGTAACGGAACTCGGCCTTTTTCTCTCGAATCCGCCACACGTCTCTCAGGCACTGGTGCCGACGAATTCCTCCGCGACATTCTGCAATAGCGGAAACTCGATTCAACTCTTTCCTAATTGAATTTCCTGTCGCACAGCTTAGGTATCTTAGATAAAGGAAAGTCTTGCGAGTCAAAAAACCCAGAAATTGAGATTTCTCTTATTTTATGTTAAATTAATTTATATTCCAATATTGTAAAAGAATTGTTGGAAAATAGCCGCCAAGTAAGCAATGCCATGTTAATGTCACTTTCATAATGCACTGCGACAGTTTTACAGTTATTTTGATAGTGGTATAAATTATTTATGAGAAAGGAAATAGGGGAAGAAATAAATACATCACAGAAAATGGTACCTACAGTTGTTACTGTACTAAAGTATTTGAAATTGAATGATAAAGAAGGCTCTGACATAATCTGTCGATTTACCGCCTTTAATATTCCACTAAGACCACTGCGCTTTATCTTGCCTATTTAACTGCTGAATAATTATTACATATTCAGTGATTCCACGTTGGCGTTTGCGTGAGGGGAACCGCGAGACCGGGAGCAGCCTGCCTCGCCTAGGCATTCGCGATAATAACTGATCGATGCGGACGAGAAAAAAGGAATTATCGTCTGACCTTCTCGAACGAAATGGCCATCGAACGGCTCGAGGCGCTCACGTTTGCCGATACCCACCGGTGTCCCAGAATTTTATTGCTGCCTGACGTCAACCCGTTGCTTCTGCTTATCTCGGTGGCCGTATCTTTTCTTTCTTCTGGCTTCGTCCGCCGCGGCAATTCCGCCTCTCGTTATCAACGAGCGCCGATAGATTTCGCGGGCCGTGCACCACGGAGCCGGCATTTAAACCCGAATGCATGAAATCTTTATAGCTGCCCGCGCGGAGCAATAAATGATACGCGCTTCGTGAGGCAAATTATCTTTGATCGTTACACGCGAACCTCGCCGTTCGATGACTGAGTAAAAAGTCTCTTTTTGCCCCTTTTGCATATGCAGCTTTCCAGGTTTTATATGTCAGAGTATTTTGTATGAATCTTTGAAGGTAGGTATTTTATTTAAATGCACGGAGTGTTTCTGGTCGAGAAACGACGGAGTCATTTTACTGCTGGAGCACTCTCCCAAAATTCAGTTATCATTTCGTCCTTCCCTTCAACGAAAATGTCACGTGCCTTGACATTTGACTCGCTCAATTGTCGTAGGAAACTTGTAGCTCGTTATCTGCCAGACACTGAGCTACATTTGTTAAGGGTAATTAAGCTTTCTAGTTTAAATTCAACCAATTACGGACCTTCCACCCCGAAAAGTGGAAGAGTAGACACAGTAATAGGGAAATGTGCCAAAGGTAATCGTGCTTCCCTTCCACAAATAATAATCCCACGAATGTGACAAAGACTTTGTCGCACATTGTTCGCAGTGACATTTTTTGTGGCATTAAGTGGCCGGATGATTTGTGAATGCGGCGGGTTTTAGTATTGGTAATATATTTGTAAGTTGAATCTCCTATAGGGCCATTCGGGAGGATTTAAAGTCAATAATCTTGTTACAACTCACTACCGTTCACTTTTAAGAGAACAGTATACATAACTCGGCGGTAAGAGACACGATAAACCTTAAGTGTCGGTTTGCACGGTAATTCCTTCGTCCGTAACCATTATGAACGGTCGTTATCGCATTACCTATTGACCTTATGAACAGGTGAACGATGATTCTTGTTTCTCGTTCGCGAAACCCGAGTGTCGCGTAAGTGGAACAAGCCGAGCCGGGCGCGTCACGCGAACAGCTTTTATTTCAGGTGCAGGAACTCCACTCGATCTCGTTTGCTCAACCTGCATCATCCACTATTGCCCCTCGCGTTTTACTTGTTCAAGAAAAAATAATTCTGGCTATGGTGAAAGCTAAATATATTGGGCTTGCCATTATTAATTTATCGGAAGAAACGCGGGATGGACTTCTGTTTAATTGATTTGGGGATACGCGAATTGCCATGAGCTGTAATCTCTCTCGCAGATAAGTAGATACCTAAGAGTGGAGCATCTTTTAGGGAACGTAGTGAATGAATTAAGTATTGACTGAGCAAATGCAGTGGGCGATACTTAAAGTTTACGACTGTTTTCCTTTCGTTTAGGATGCACGAATCGTTCGGTTTGCGTAGGGATCTTTCGGCTTTGACTTTTACGGCTCACGACAAACAGGTATATGACTTCTCTAGTTCACACCGGGACCCCATGATTATACGAATCTAAAACTGAGCTTTTAATTGCTCGTAAATTGTTCACGAGACGATTAAACGCTTTATATATACATCAATTGTCCCTCGAAATCACGGCAGTGGCTTTCATAAAATATCTTCCAATGGAGTATTGAAATTATCCGGTGCATAAGAATCCGAGTAACAATATATTTATAAGAAAAATTGAATTTATGAAATAATGTACTGTAAAAGAAGCAGATTTACAAATTGAAGTTACATTATTCAGTTGAATGGACACCTTGATTTATTCTCCGCGATGATAAAGAGATTGAGAAAAAAGTTAGGATGCGCGTTGGACGGAGTAGCGGCAGCCATCTTGAAATCCATGATGGCCGCCCTTATTTTTCGTATGGCTTCGCCTCGGCCCTGGGAGTCCTGCCAATGCCTTTCACGATGCTTTCGTTACCCGACCCTTCCAGTGACCTATTATTTCTCCACTGGCGATCCCCTCTCCTGATTCCCTTTTTCCCACCCACTTCCTCCCCCACTACTGCTCCCACTGTGGCGGCCATTATGGAACACGTTTGCGCGCGCATCAAGATCCGTTGCTATGGAAACAGCGCTCGTCCCATGGCGGAAGGCTGTGCTTCAAACTTTCGGAGGGTGTAGTTACTTTTCCCAGTTTATTTCGTTTGGTAAAAGGTATTTTAATAAATGTGAAGTTAAGGGTTCCTGGGGTTGAAAATATTTGATGATAGAAAGTAGGAATTTATTTCCTCGCGATAAGTTTAAAGTAGGTTTGTGCTATAAATTTGTGTATGGGTACAAAGGTGACAGATTTAGAATTGTGAATCGTTTGATGCAAATGTAGTTTACTTCATTATTTAAGGATGTTTGTCTGGTCGGAATAGTAGGACGCTGATGTACCGACCACTAGAAATATCGACGTGGTACAAGAATTGGAATTGATGTACTTTTCAGTTATTTAATACTCAATTTATTTAGTGCTTCCCACTGCAAATATCTCAGTGTGTTATAAACATTGGGATTGCCACTATTTTTAATATACCTTTCGAGTTTATTTTGCAGTTATGAATGCTCGGTAGCATCATTTCGGATTTTGCACAAATACTAATATTAATATTATCCACAGCCGTAACGGTATTCCGAAATCTCTCTTCTGATAGCATAATGCTGGTAAGGCAGAACAACGTTTTCTGTTTCTGTATCGACGGTTCTAGAAAAATGTATACCGACTGCAGAGTCTGACGCAGTTGCAGTTTCCACCGCTGGTGGTGCTGAAAGAAAATTCGTTTTTAAATATTTGTAACGTGCCTTTTATTTCACAAATTTTGTAAATTTTGAAATCAGTTTTTCAGTATAATTTCCTACAGATATTAATAATTATTCTTCACGGTGCACCTAACAAATTTAATTACCGATCATTTTTAAGTGAAGTAACCTTTGTTCTTCCGAAATTTCACTTTAGGTAATCTTAGGTATCTTCAATTTTAACATTAAACGCTGCATTAATAAATAATTTCCAATTCGTCTTCGCAATTCGAAATTTTAATCTCAAAACCAAAACGGCATACCTATAACTTTCCCTACGAATAAAATTTCACGACAGAACGCGTTCCAATCTTACTTCTAAACATCGCTGTAGATCCTGAGGGAAAAAACACGAGCCGCCTCATCCCACGAGAGTTCATCTACCCTCGGAGGTCACGACCGCGAGTGCGCACGTCCGCTCGCTTTTTTTCAGTCTGGTCGCAAAGAAAGAAATCGTTCGATCACTTTTTACAAAAAAACATACATAAATAGCTATTATCAGCGCGCAGACGGAATTGCTTTCTTCCCTCCGCCATGTGTATGTAATTTCAAAAAATTAAATAATGCATAGGTACAGATCCGGGATGCATAAACGCCTCAACAATCTATTGCACCATATTTGTAGCGATTTTCTGCATCAATAGAAACTAAATAAACCAGCTGGTAACTGATGTTTGAGAGTGATTACACCGTTTGCCCTGGATGGCTTTATCAGACGTTCACCTTGTCGTTTTATGTGTTGTACCTACATGGTTCTTGTTGTAGAAATGATAAAGTTATTTTTGCGGAAAATGGTGAGTAGATAAAATAGATTTGAAGTATTCTTTGTATGGGGTAACAATGGCAATTAATTAACATCTATTAATTAAAGAAGGCAAAGGATATTTTCTTTTGCATTTTCACACTTGTAGTGCAATCATAAAAGATGCAGTGTTGTGATAGGATACTTAAAGCAAATGTAAAAATTTGAATTTTTATATTAAACCTGCCAATGGTTCCCTGGTTTATGATACTTTTCCAATTAAGCTATCAGCGTCCTGAACCAAATCAGAGTACCTATTCTCGGAGGTCAAGTCGCAAATGGCCACTAAAGTATGACTCCCAGCTGCGTTTGAGGTCACTGTTAACTATGCTTACAAATTCGAGCTTCACAGGATGATCCAAGTAACTATACCTATAGAACCTATTTACTTTGTAAAGGAGCCAAATGAAAAAGGTATGAGGGTTTTTTTAATATTTCCCTGGTGGATTTTAAGACCATTCCATACCAGACGTATGAGATGCTAAAGTAAGGAGTGTAAGGATGTGACCTTGACCTGATTTTTTATAGTACCTACCTATGAGAATTCCACGAGATACCAATGTGAGTGTTTTAGAAATAGTTGGACGGTAATCGTATTTGAGTTTACATTTCCCACGTCCAAAATTGTATGCCCGTGCTTCAAAGGTTGCGGTTGGAAAACTTCCGACGCACTTGAAGAATCCTTCTAGAAAACACTCCAGATGCCAGAAATCGAACTTTTCAGAAGTGAGAAAGAACTTCCCTGAGTTTAAATTATTTACGAAATTTGATTCCTAAATATGCTTAAATATAAGTATAATAATCCAAATGCATCACAAATTTGTCTATTTTTTGCATTAATATATTTCAAATTCATAAAAAAATTGTATTTGTAGAAAACCCTGCATGGCCACCTCTTAGTTATAAAAAAACCTGTATGTGCCATTCATTTAAATTTGCAAGCACTATAAGCGCCAATCCTGTTTACCTATCGCTTAATTGGCTCCTACATCGTTTTCTACAGCTTTGGCGTCGGACGTACCAGCGACACCACCTTTCAGTCCTATTGGTAACACATTTACAAAGGGAAATTGCATTAAAATTCAATATTTCAGTATTACTAATACCCCATAAAACATTTTCCGACAATTTTTATTATTAATTTTGGCAATTACTTAGTTACAGCTTTTCCTACAAAGAACCTTCATTTGATATTCCATTCCACTCCATTTTGCTTGATTCCATTCTACAAGCCTACATGCCCTCCACACACTGTGAAAGCGAAGCACGAACCAGCCAGCCGCAGCCATCGATTTCTGGTTACTTCGGCGACGCATGCGCAGTTGCAAGCCGCTATCCACTTGCGATTTTGGTATCCTCATTCTACCTACTCCTCCAGACGCCCGTCTGCTGCAATAAATTATGTCAGCCACTCTGAAATAAATTAGATCCTCCTCGAGCAGGGACATGCCTATCAATTATTACGAGAGTGTACCTATTCCAGATTTTAGAAAGCGCTACCCACCGACTTTTCGTTAAACAGAAATCAAAGTCCCCACCCAAACTATGCGTCGAATAGAATCCCCGTCGCCCGTTCATAAATTCCATCGGGGGGCCTGCGAATTTCGCGCAGCGCTTATTCAAACGGAGGATTCATCCCCAGAGTGGATAACTGTAATCTAGCTTCCCTCCCGTTCGATCGTTCCATTATCTGGCCACCTTTATTCAACCCTCGCTAGCTCCGGATAGTTACGTCGAAGAGGAGAGAAGCGAGCCGGTGGATAGAGGACGAGAGAGCAACGGGGATAGGTTGAGGCGAGTTTTACGAACGCGCACAAATCTCCTCATCAGGCTCCCTCAGGATCCCGAATCCATCCTCCGCGGGGGCTGGAGACCGTGGGGCGGGTTTCTCCGCCGGGAGGGAAGGGTTGCTCGGCACACAAATGAGGCAGCTTGATTCCAATTATTCAGTAAATTAAATACAGAGGGGGTCGGGCTTTACGGGCGTTCCCGCGAGTTGCAGCGTTATTGTACCAGAAGGGTTAGTTCGATGGGGATGGCTCGGGGGTATGGAGGAAGGGTTGAAACCGCAGGCCGCTATTGTAGCCGGTTGCCAGGGGCTCGCGGGATCGAGCCCCTGTTATCTACAGTTAATTCCCGCTTTCGGGGGTGGGTCTACGACATTCTACGCTGGGGCGAGCGGTCCTGCAACAACCCTGGCCTTCTGATAGGGTTTCGATATGCGCGAGGGGAACCATGATGTTTTAAGTTGCATGGTGGGTGGAGATTCACTTGGGGGATGAGAAAATTGTGTTGCTCAGCGTTTTCTATGAGAATTTAAGTAAATATTGTATTTTATATAGAATCGCCTAATTTGCATAGAAAACAGATTTGATTATCTTGAGCTGTATAAAAAGAGGCTTTGGGAAAATTATTCCAGGTTAAACAAATATGTAGGGGAAGGGGAGAGCATGATGGGGAAGCTAAGCAAGAATGTAAAAAAAATGGATAATTATACCCTTTACATATTTAAGACTGTATGAATTCATATATATAATTATCAGTTAATACTATCGTCTTTGGTACATAGTTTAAACAATATTTAAATACAAATTTGAAGTTATTAAACTTAAAAAAGTACCGTTTTGGATATATATTTATTACAAGTCTTTTTAGTATACAAAATAAGATGCACTCAGCACATGGACCATTTCACAGCTTCAACCCTTCGTAGTCATTCCTTCTTATAATTACAAATTGGTCACACGAGGTTCTCTGTACCCTTGCATCATTTTTTGAAATACCATTTTCGTATTTTGGAATCTTTTAACTTTTCCGTGATAATTGTACATTCGTAATACTTATACATTCATAGTCTAATAGTCTTTCTAAAAATGTAAATTTTGATATGGTAAAATTTGTAGATAAAAATTAGCGATTTTCCATGGTTGTGGGAAAAAACAATTTTGTAAAATTTTTTTTATTTTCTTTTTTGCTATACATCCACTTTGGAAGGCGTAAAGCTGCGACATTTCAAATAAAAAATTGCTCTTGGGGTACAAAACACCCCGTGTGACCACGAAGGGTTAAACAAAAGACGCGTGCTTTCTCACTCATGTCTACCAACCATAACCACCTAACTGTTACAATACAATAGCTTCCTTTTGGTACATTCTTCAAATGTCTAGCATTTTTCGATTATCGTTTTTCACGATACCCCATCATGTCCCCTTTCCTTACCTGCATCTTTTTAAGGCATTTTATGCGAGCAAGTTAGGCGCTGCAAGGTAAACCGTTTCTATTTCCTTCTTCGAACGACAGTATTAAGAGCCGCCTCTGTTAGCCTCGTTTCCAGCAAAATCAATCTCATTTAAATGTTCATACCTGAACGTTTTTAACGACTCCTTCCTGCCGCCGCTTGAGTTTACAGTAGTTTGCACTAACGAGGCGGTGGTCACGCGACCACTGACGTTTGCTTACGAATGAAACTTTTTAAAACCCAAAACTTGGTACCAGCCTGTCAGACAATTTTCGTTATTCGTTTATTGCTGCCTAATTAATAATGTAACGGCGCGGCTCTTGGATCCGCAGAGTCGTCAGCCCCTGCGCGGCCATCAAGTTGGACCATTCGTTATAAGAGGCGGGCGAGCGGTCGGTGACGTCTCTCTTCGATTATACAGAAGTTCCTTGGATCACCGGTTAGCGGGTTTAATTCGTATTTTCTTTGGGGACTGCGCCTCGTCTTTTACGACCGCGTATTTCTCCTCCCTATCTTACGGTTAGAGACGAGCTGAGTTTTCCCCTTTCGTTTCCTCCTCTCTTTTTCCCCTTCTCCCTCTTCACTCCCCATGTCTCTTTCCTTCTCCCTTTTTCTCCTCTTCTTTCCCCGCCTTCTTACTGTTTCTCTCCAGCTTCGTCCCCTCCCCAGTCCGTTCCCTTTTCCAGTTCCACGCGCGTCTTTCGCTCCATCTTTGTACTCTCCCAAAGCCCTTTCTCGATTCCACAGAGTTCTCTTCTCCTTCATCCTCCCCCTACTCCGCGATTCCAAGGGTCAGGTATCCCGGCGACGACAAAGGTAAGGCTGGGCCTGGAAGGGGTTGAAGACGCGGACGAGATAGGAATAACGCTGAGTCGTCTGAAAGTTCTTCGGAGTACTCAGCAGAGGGTGAGCCGTACAGTTACGTGTGTAATTTGTCATTGAATCGTTCTTCTTCCTCTTCCTTCTTCATATAGTTCCTTAGAAACGTCCCCAATTTAATGTATCAGTTAAAAGGGGCGAGGAAGCAATGTTCCTCGAAGGCGAGGAAGTCGGCAACTGCGATTTTCAAGCGTATTTTATAAATGACATGTAGCTACAATCCCTATGACAGTTCGAGGAACCTCTAAAATGTCCCCTTCGCGCAACACCCAACTTCCTTCTCACGGAAACCATCGAAACTTCGACTTGTTCGAAGGCACAGGAAGCAAGGCGGGGCCAATAGCGGTAAAATATGATCTGGGAGCGGAGATGGTGTTCCAACAGCCGCGTCCGGAGGGTGTTTAGGTACCATTCTGAGTTTCTACGTAATTGTATTCACGTGGCTTCGAGTCCATCGGGAGGGTGACGTGATCATCGATGTCGGGGGAGCCTGAGGGTACAGCGTAGGCGGGATTCTACGGGCGAAGGAAAGAACTTTATAATCCATAACGTTTCCGGCTGGAGGCTGAAAGAGACAAATGGACGGAGAACTGGAGAAGGGGAGTGTACACTGCCGGTCATAAGTAGATACCCATGTATAAGGACGCCTATTCTGTATGGAATAAGCATGAAAACGCTGCAAAATTTATTCGAGAACTATCACAAATTTTACTCTATTTGCAAATTTAAATTAAAGGCAGTGAAAAGTATTCCATCTCTAAAAAATTTTACTTTCCTTGGTAGCTATTTTAAACTAAAAGCAGTGAAAAGCTTTCAATCTCTACCAAATATCACTTTTCTACAAATACAGCAGGTGTCCTAAAATCTTATATTCTCGTGGGTAAATAAAAACAGCAGTGGGAGTTGGTATAATTGTAAACTATCAAAGTTGCAATCACAAAAATAGTCCGTAAAATTATCAGAAGCATAAACAACCCAGAAATCCTTGAAAAAATTCAAATAAATAGACCCTGGTAGATCCCAGCGATCACGAATAAACGCAAGAGAGGATCTCGAATTACCAGGCACGGTAAATCGCAACCACGTAGCTCGCGAGTAGCGGCTCCGCCGATGGAGGGGCCATTTCTGAAAATGGTCACCGCGCGGAACACGTCCAGGACTCGGTTCTTTCCGTTCGGCGTCCAGGCGATAAACACTCAGATTATCTGCACTCTGTCTCTGGCGTCGCCTCTCCTCAGTGAAATGTCCTGCATTCCAAGCTGGCAGCCAGCTTGTACGCACCAACACGCTGCCACGGGCTTGGCACCATCGTATATTCGGAAGAATATCTCCCCGGGGTTTGCGTGCGCGCTTAAATCGGCCGCGCAGGGTGTTATACGCCCACAAGCCGACCAGCGTGTACGTGAGAGTGCTCCTTGCTTTAAAATACGCGCCGCACGGTCAGATAACAGCAGATTTCGGTTGGCCATCGAGGAGCCCGATTCATCGGCCGCCCCCTTCGCCTTTCGTTCCTTCCACCCGATGGCTTCGATGGCCAAACCGTTTTCCAGATTTTCCGTTTTTACTACCGCCGTTATTGCTCGCTCTATAAATTCCGAGCACGCTCTCCCCACGCCCCTGCCCCCTCGCCTATTCACGAATTTTTCGGTTTACCGAAGGAGTTACCGTAACGACTGTTTCCACTCGAATCATTCGGTTTGCCGAAGGAATTATACTACGGCGTCTAGGATCGCAAACATTTGGTCTGCGAGGGAGAATAGGCTCGCAAATGTTTAACTAGAGAAAGGGAACGCGTCGAACAGCTCTGAAGCATGTGGGTAAATTCGGAGGTAACTCTAAGCGAGCGAAATCTCCGCTCGCAGAATTGCGCAACCGCGAAACACGCTCGATGATGCCTCATCGAGCAACGTCGCAAAAGTTTCTTCTCGCGTCGCTGGAGCTGCTATATTTCTTTAGCGAGCTCCAACGCGAATACGTACGAACTTTCATGCAAGTGCGCGTTTGAGCCGCGTCTAGGCTTCCTTACGTAAGGTCATAAATAAAAGAACAGCCAGAAAAAGAACAGTTTTTTTAATGGAATCGCGCTTGGCGAATCTGCACCGTCACTCTAACAAATAACTGTGCGCGTTCGAAACGAAGGTGGATTTTCATGCAAATGCCTTCGTCGTTCATCATCCAAGTCCTATTAATATTTTCCATAAATGGTCCATCGGGTTTTACGTTCCACGCTCGATTCCATCGAGGAGACTCCCCCGGATCGGTGCGAGTAATCTTTTCAGACTTGCAATTATATAGGCTGTTTAGACAGAAATTGGCGGATCGCTGGAGCAGACGGAAGCGAGGTTGCGGAACAAGGACCGCACACGTAGAGGAACGTTCTCGTCAGGCGTTTCCATACTTTTATCGCCGACGCGGGCTCTCGGATTTTTCGAATATTCCATCAACGTACGGAAGTCGTATATTACGAGCCGAGAATGTACGCGCCGCGAAGGCTACGAGCGTGCCTCGCATGCTACCGATTACCTTTTCCCTGGCCCTTTCGTCCTGCGCCCGGGGTAAACGAGCTTACCCGAGGAGCTTGTCCTCTGTTCGTCCTGCCCTGCGCGGGATCTAAGCCCAGCCTCCCTCTCGAACCGGATCCTTCCTCTCCTTTCCCACTTTTCGTCTACCTGAATTTTAATGCCGAATCGCCTGCGAGCTGCTCGATCGCTTCTTTCTTCCCTCTCCTCGGCTATTTTCGAGGCAATTCCCCGTCGCGGGGAAACATGGCAGACATACTCGGTCGTTGATTGGATGAACTCGGTGCGATGACGGAGACCAGTGCGTTTAATGTTGAAGGTAAACAGAGTACAGAATAATTTTAAAAAAATAGAAAAATGATATGTAGTTTTGTAGCTGGATCGAAGACGTTGCCCTTAGGAAGCTTCATGGAATCCATTTTCGGTCGATGCTCCCCTGTTCTCCCTTGAACTCCTCTTTGGAGTCAATTGACCACGAATTGGTGCCTCCAATTTGCTCAATTCTCCACCATCGATAAGACGAGCTTGAGTTAAATCGAGGCGCGGGAGATCTTCTGATGATTTTCTTTTTCTATGGATCTACCCTTCAAGACTACAGAGCAGCAGGAGCGTGGCCAGGACTATTTAGTTTAGGTATTTCATTGAGGGAGGGGCAGTAAATAGTGAATTTCATTCTGGGAGGGATAATATTGTCAAACAAAATTTAAAACAAACTGTCCATATTGGCTGCGCCATGTAGAGCATACCTGCGTTCACCCGTTTATAAATTACCGATGAATTGTTTTCACCCTCTCAGAAACCAGGAGAAAACCGTAGCAAAGTGGATCCAGCGACCACTTTGAATCCCATGAGGTTTTTTCTTATCAATATCATCTTAATCAGGGATAGATGACAACCGAGATGAAACGACGAAGAGATTATAGTGCTCCCTGGAGGATTTCAATTCCTCTTAGCTCCGACTAATCACGAAGGCAAAGGGGTTATAGATCCAGAGTAAACCGAAAGAGAGGATCGATACTGCAGAAGGAGACGCCAGGCGCCGCCTACTGTCACGGTGGTATAACTTTCGATTTACGAAGTCACACAGAGAGATGATTGCTTCCTGCGACGACATCCTGGGGACTGGAATTAAACGACGCGGTTAGGCTCTTTTTGGATACGGTGACGCATACCAAGAAACTGCTTTTATCTTCTGCTCTCTTATCGCGGAGGGTGCAGAGCTCCCCCATATTGGCGAATTTGCCAGGGAAGATTGCTCCCTCGTGGCGCGTGTCGTAGATCTTTCTCTTTTCACTTCGAGCTTCCAGGTTCGGTGGAATTTTGTCTTATGTTACAGGCTGAAACGAATGACGCGTTGTTACTTTAAAGACTGCGGTAAGTCAGATGCCACGTGCGGGAATATTTATGAGGATATGTCACTGATAAGTGCAGCAGTGGTTTGTGTTTTCAAAGCGACGAATGTACAATGACACATTTGTAATGTACAAAACTAACTTTAATTGTTAGAGAGTGCCAAGGGGGTGAAATAAGGAAGAAGGGGTGGGATTTATGGGATGTCGATATTTCATGTAGCACGTATTTTCCGCCGGGTTCTAGAAATCTAGAGACTAATTATGCAAGATTTGGTCCACATCGGTTAAACGAATCGAGGTAAAAAGTATCCTATATGTTAACCATGGTCCTGGACAACATGTGTACAAAATTTCAGAAAGGTTCGTTGCGTAGTTGCGACGTGATCGAGTCACAAACATCCAAAGTTTCAAACACACTTTTGCATTTATTATGTGAACAGGATTTCCAATGCCTGTAGGATTCTACAAAGGAAGAAAATCATCTTCTAGTGTCAAAAACTCTGCAATTCACAATTGTATTATGCAAGAATACAATATGACATTTTTCAAATTGCTTTTTCCCTCGTCAAATAAAGAGGCATCAACCTTTGTTCTGCTTTGCCTAAAATTACAGTAGAAATGAATAAGCGACTCGAGTTTGTGGGAGAGTTGAGGCTGAAACATCCCGTCGGAGTTGGATGCCGCTCTACTTCCGTCGGGAAGGCGTTCTGGGAACGCGGAGGCTTTCAAGCCGCTCGCAATGTCCCATTCGAAGGTCAAGAAGACAATCGAAACGGGCCTAAATCGCCGGTAGAATTTTTTTTCCCCCGCAGAGGGTTTCCCTTCCGTCAATACTCCAATTTTTTTCCCCATCGGCGGACATTAGCCGGGGCTAATCGAGATTCAAGGCCGTGTCGTTACGGCCGCCTTGGTCTTTTCTTTCCTCCGCGTGGCCCGCAGCTTGTGCCCTTCGGCATCGCCCTGCTCAGTTTTCGTTTCGACTTCGCGCGGAGCTGACGCGATTTTCAATTTACACTGGCGATCGAGTCGCTGGAGAGGATTCAGACTCTTATCGAACGCTATCCGACGGGACGCTGCGACGCCATCTTGGCTGCGTGAAGCAGAATCCGGTCTGAAGCATGGCGATCGCGTCGGAGGTAAATTGCAGCTTCAGTTTTTATGGTATAATTGGTGGGGTGGAGTTGAAAGTCATTGACAATGTTCTGTATTGATCTTTAATTAGAATAAGTATGCTATGCAATTCTGTTTTTACACGATAGATAGGATACGGAAAAATCAGTGTAAAAATAAGTGTCATGGTGAGGTATCTAACGATTTATAGAGCAAACTTGATTGCATTTGTTGAACCTTCAAAAACTCGGCATTTTCACAGAAGGGAACACTGAAAATAGCGTTACTAGGGGAGAAGGTGTAAATGGTCCCAGGTCCACTCTTTTTAATTCAAGGAAAACATATTAATAATGTAAAAATTGCATAAATAAAAGGAGGAAAGGGTAGCTTATAGATCTGAGATAATGTATAATATCAATAGCGTGAAAATTCAACTATTTTGAAGCCATGCCATTTGTACAAAATTGTGCCAGAAACATGGTTTCATAAATTGGGGTGGTAATATGGACCAGAGTTGAAAAGATAAAACACACGTAGGTAAGAAATACAGATTTTGCACCTGGTGGGCACATAATGCCTGTGCAGGCGTTGAAAAGGACATATACATCTGTGACTACCGTAAATATACCATCAGCATCTAAGTTTGTTTCCATTAGGATTTTAAACATGTTTTAAAAAAATTAAATCTGAAAATATGCACTTTTCACTGTTCGTTTAGATCATTTTAATAGTATCCCGCATTTTACCAATCATTGTAGTAAGAATAATCATTTCCGCAATTATAACAATCAACAAATATTCACTAAAATTAATTCTATTTTGATCATCCTAATTATAACAAAGAAAGAAGCCAAGTGTTTACTTTTCTTTCAGACCACACATTCAAAATCGAAGATTCCTACTGCTATTTTGAATATAGAATTTGGAACAAATGGTACTTTTCTTGAGCTTATTTCAACTCAACTATTTCGATTCAAGTGTCGCATTGTAAAAAATCTTCAACAAGTGTGGCAAAAATCCTGAAACAAAAATGCCAGCCCATATTTAGACCACTTCCTCTACCATTTCCCCTGCTACTCGAAGCTTTCCATTATATTTATAAACCATGTGTCATTTGGGAACTATATTCCATGATTTCTCTAACATCGCAACTACAACATGGCACCTACCTCCTAAACATTCGTCGAAAGTTGGAACCGCGTCGTAGCCCGTTTCGCTATCGAGTTGGCGATCGAGCAGGCAGTTAGACGTCAAGATGCATTCGGTCGTTGATAACATTATGGGCAGAAGTTAGCCCGCCTGCGAGCTGGTTACATCGGGCCCCGCTCGTGAAAACGTTGGCGTATGTTTGCCGAACCGCGGTTTACGAGGTGTCGTCGCTCATCGCGTTATGCTGTAGTCCAGTGTCGCTAATAAACCCGCTTAACCGAACCCGAATGCGGGGCGTTATCGAGGGAACGTTACGTTCGCAATAACGGTCGCCAAGTGCCTCGGCCACTGCATTAATCTCTCCTCAACCTGCCGCTTTCTTCCGGTCAATTCCACCGAAACGCAATTGCTTTCGTTTCTCTCACGTTCGAGGGGCGACTCTGTGTGCTTAAAATTCGGTGGAATGTAATACTTATTCTGGCCAAGATTGTGGGGAGGAATTCCGGGACATGGTGTGCTTGTAATTCTTAGAGAACAAGTGTCATAATTATTATAGAAGGGAATACAGAAACAAAAGAGTGAAGGATTAAGTATTAATTTTGCTGTTCTCTTAACGTCCCGTTTATTCGTCCCAACTGGGCCTAAAATTATTAATATTGATATACTTCGAAACGATGGTCATGTAAATAATTACCAAGGAATTGAAGCTTGAATCTTATCGGTTCACAGGATTCCTCATGTGGCGACGAAGAGTTATCACCGTTCATTCACCGCCCCACCTACGGCCCATCAAAGGTGAGTGCGTACAATAAAGGATAATTTACAACTGGTGAGCGCAAAGCGAGCGGAGGGGATACTTAATTGCAAAGGAACCAGTCGAACGCAAACCGCGCGCGCTTTAACGAACCCCGAGACGCTAATAAGTGAAAAACACGACTCTCGGCCGAGCAAACGAGATTGCAATTCGATAAATATCTATTTACTAATTGCGGGTCAGTTTATTAATTATTTTCTGACGCGTGCAGGGCGTTTCGTTCGCGCCCACGAGGTGGCCTCGAATTAATTAAGGGCGAAATATCTTAGCCCTGTTTCTCTCATCGAGAGGCAATTAAGAACGCCTTTAAGCCCTCGACTTAACCGAGTTGCGTTTTTTGCGAGGACGTAGCACTGACAATAACGAAAGCTACGCCCGGGATCACAGTTTACGGCGGTTCTACGGTCGTACCGCGCCCCTATCGATGGATTAATCGTGTTTCTCCGCTCAGGATTCCGTAAACATCCCTCTGCACGCGTGCCCATTCGCAATGGAGACTTCGCGCTGGAGTGCCGTTGCACGCCGCTCATTAAACCCGAATTTGTCGACGTCGTCCGTCGTAAATCTGTTTCGACGTAAACGCACCGCTTAGGCAGAGCCACGCATTACGTTCCCCGCGTATGATTGATACGCGTGTCGTAAAATTCTAGCGGTCTGTTAGCGCGACGACAGCGTTCGCCACTTGGTCCGCGTTTCATCCGTCGCCTTCCGTCGGGCTGGGTAGGAGCGAAGGGTCTTGCGAGAACCGCGAGGACACGCGCGAGGTCTAACTTGCAGAGTAGAAACAGTTAAAGCGTGGAAAGAGCTCGACGCGTGCAATTTAATGGAAAGTGTAGCCAGCGAAAGTTCTGCTCGGAAAATTTCGCAAACGCGCTGGAAGACTTGCATGGATGGGTGTACGGGAGAAATTACGGTAATTTGGAAGCATTGGACGTTGGTTAATTGGAGGTAGTTTGCAAGGAAGAACAATTGAATTCCGAGGCGGAACTAGATGTTTAAGTAGTTTGCAATTAATTTGAGGAGGACGAAAATTTATGTTTCTTCGATTCTTTTATGTAGGATGAGGAATTTTTAAAGTGTAAAGTGGTAGGAGTCAGGGGTATGCATGTTTGAACCCTCGGAAAATGTGTATATTTTGTGGATTATTTTACAAGTCAGCGGTTTGATGCAGATTTCCCATTTTTTTACTATCTTTATATAGTATTATGAACTACTTAAAAAAAAAGTTTGGGTTAAAAAACTATTGTTTTTCGGAAGTTATGGATACATATCCGAAAGTCTCTCGATTTTAGACAGCTAAACGGTGAGGCTGAAAACAGCTGTATGTCGTGTCTGACATAAAAAACAATGAATTCTTCTTATAAACGAGGTCGATTTTGAAAATTTTGAAAAATAAAGAAATGGTGGGAGATCAAAGGTAAAGTAGCATTTTTCTAAGAGAAAAGGCCACCTTTTTTCTTTATAAATAATAAACGGGGAATCATAAAAAAAGCCTCGTTGGACGATGTGGAATCTTATTACAATCCTGCATGCAAAATTGGAAGTGGTTGAATTGTTTGAACGGAGGGCGAGTTTTTAGGTCAAACTTTTAGCAGTCTAAAATCGAGAGACTTTCGGATATGTATGCATAACTTCCGAAAAACAAAAGTTTTTTAACTGAAACTTTTTTTTTGAGTAGTTCATAATACTATGTAGGTAGTACATTAGGAAAATTGGGAAATCTTCATCAAGCCGTTGATATGTAAAAAAATCCACAAAATGTACACTTTTTCCGAGAGTTCAAACGGGTATACCCCCTTAAATTACGTAAGGGTACTTTTGGCGAATTCTTACCTCCTCCCTTCATCAGTATAAGAATTCGTAAGATTTTATATTCCAGCATTTTTTCAGTTATTAAAATTCTTTTAAAGGTTTATATAATTAATTTAACTCAGTTTCATGTATGCAATGGAACATTATTTTTATGCTACCTAACTTCCACTCCCTCCCTTCTAAGAAAACGTAAAAAATTCGCGACCCCCTCCCAAAAGAGGCTTACGTAATTTAAGGACGACCCCTAAGGGTAAATTGCCTTCGAATTTGTTTAGCTCGGTTTTTAACCATCCATGTCAGTCGAGAGAAAGACTCATCCCCTCCAAGTTGGAAGGAGTGGAACAAACAGGTCCGCGAAATTGAACACATGTGCCTAACCGTAAATTTGCGAGGACACACCTTCAAGGGTTTAGGGTCCAAATAAGGGCTGCTGGAATATAGCATTAGGCAGTGTGTTATATTCTACGGAGGCGTCAGGTCGTGTCACTCGTGGCTGGGATCTCGCGAGATTTCTTCTTCGTTTTTCCAAATTTCAGAGTCAGTATCAGTTGCAAATAGTTTCGAGTTCTTTGTGAATGTATTGTGGGACTATTTTCGTTATTCTTCATTGGAACGAGCGGCGGGGTAGGCGAACGATGTCTGATGATGGAAAAGGAAGCAGCAGAGGTGAATATTACTAAATCCCCGCAAGTGATAATATGAACTTTGACATTAGAGGCGTAAGAAAAGGACAATGCGGTAGAAAATGGTCAATTTTGAATCCGGCTGGCAACGAACGTTTCTTTCAGGACACGTTTCTACGGGGCTCAAGGAATTCGAAATGCATAATTCTTTATCCTGGAGGCAATGGGAAAGTTATAAAAAATAAGCGTAAAGTTCGGAGTGTCATCGTTAGCAAAACAACAGATAATATTACAGATAATAACAGATAATATTTGCCAGAGAAATAATAATAATGTTAAGAAACACCGTTGGAGTTAATGTTTTATTGTACAATGTCATAACGACCGAGTAGACCAGCGTGTCGATTCGAGTGGCATTTCTCTTTGCTCACTTACCTACCCTTTTACTTATGCGCTTGTAACTCGTAGATTACAAAAGATATCGAAAAAATATTTAAATAAATCTTATACCGTTTCTGAAGGTCTATACATCTGTCAAAAAGAATTTTCGAAAAAATAATTTTGTTCAACATTCGCTTATTATTTATAACTTTCCTATCGCCTCAAAGGTAAATAATCATGCATTTCGGGTTCCTTAAGACATGTAGAAACATACCTATCCTGTAAAAAAAGCTTTTGTTACCAGCCTATAGTCCAAAATTGTCCATTTTTTACCATTCTCCTTTTAATAGCGTTATTCATTAATCTCGGATGATAATAGAATTTCCGTGCCGCGTTGTGAATGCGAAAAGGAACGTGACTCGCGTCCAAGTAAATATTTGTTTGCTCTTAAATCATCGCGACACGTAAGAAGATCGTAATATCATGGAGGCAGTTGGAAAGTACCCTGATAAGCTGACGCGTTTTATTTATAGCCAGTCGTATCTTCTTCCCTCCTCGATACCAGGATTCATTAAATTAATCCGAAGCCCTTGCTCGGTATGACGCACCGTACATATTATCCGTCCCATCACATCAGTTTGATATACAGCTATAGATGTTGCATAAACGGGTACAGCCAGCAATTTTCCGCGTGAATCGTTGCCGATTAACATCGGTACCAATCGTTTTAATCGATCGCCGCGTTCCGACGCCGAGAATCAATTTCACGGCTTAGCGCGATTATTCAGATTGAATATGAGCACAATGGGATTGCAAATGGAACGCAGAAAAAATCGCTGTAATCGATGGTGATTGCGAAAGAATGATCGCGAGGAGTTCGGGTAAGCCAGTGGCGCGGAAGATTGCGAAACTACTGATTTGTTGCACACGGTGCATCGTAAAACCGCTCGGGGAAAAATCCTTCAGCCATTGCTTTCCGATATTTACGAGCAGACGTGCGCACGATTGTATGAAATCCCGGTTTCGCGTACCTAGCAAATTGCAGTTTCCTTTGACGCGCGAGGTGCAGGGGGAACTGCTCGCGTGAAGGGTCATCAGGAGCTTCGGCTTTCCTTGCACTTGGAAACAAATACAATATGGTAGACTACCCCAATGACTGCTAAGTGTCTTTATTACTGCAACTTGATTTATTTTACTTAATAAAAATTTATAAAAACATGTAAAGAATAGTGTGCGAAAGAATTTATTATTAAATTAAGACTGTTCTTCTTCTTGTTCTTCTTCTTCTTCTTGTTCTTCTTCTTCTTATTGTATACTATTCTTTACACGTTTCGTTTTCTTTAAGAAAAATAAATAAAGTGACATTAATAGGCACAGTGGCAGTAATTGGGATACCTACCCTAGTGACTATTTAGCAGAATTTAGCACTATTTAAAAGATTATTTGAAATAAAAATTTCTGCGAAAAATTTGTGTACGAAATTTTTATTTCAAATAATTTTTTGCCCATCTCTGCTATTTAGCTTAGGGGTCTAGCCTTTCATTAATAAAACTAAGCAAAGTACACCATCTTCCACCGTTTCTGTAGACCACAAGCACCAAATTCAGGGGCATAGGATCTGTACAAAGTCCGAAGAGCGTCGAGGCATCGCGATGGCGCGTCATTATTTACGGGTGCGTGCACGACGTTACTGACACTCCTTTTACAAGGTGATAAAGGCGAAAGCTCGAGCTACGTGTTGAGAAAGGCTGCGTAGCGCCTCCGAAAGTGGCTGAAAGCAGGCTACTCGACGACACGCTCGTTCCTAGGAATGGTCCAGCCTCGCGGTGCTCTGCTCTCGCGGATTCATCGCGAGCACTCGCGCGTGTCTGGCCGACTTGGGCCTGCCCGATGCCTCTGGATCCTGCTCCGTCTCGCGAGCGGCTATCATAAAGCCATTAACTTTATTATACCGAGTCATTAACTTAAATATTACGACTCACGTGTCGCGGAGCTTCGGATCCTCTGATTTATCGCGCTTCGAGGCGTGCTTCCCAACGCGCCGCAGAACGTTCACCTGATTTCTGGCACGGCTCCTCTCCAGGCTGGAAAGAAATCCTCGCGAAGCAAGGGACCAGCCAGTCAAGGATACTTGGTTTGCGCAATTCTCGAGGATCGAGGTCGAGGCAGTTAAATAGGTGGCTGAAATGTCTCTTTTAAACGTCAACTTTGTAGGTATTCCGTAGGTAGACACCCATCTTCAAAAGTTTAAAGGTAAAGGTTGAAGAGAACGTAATTTCCTTCTATATAATATGGAAGTTAAATAGCTATGGGTCTGTGGATACGTATATGTTCCACCATGATTCATTCTCTTTGAACCTTCCTACCATACTCAACCAAAGTGCTGCGCCCTGGATTGTTCATTCTATGACTGGTTCTGACCCCCACGGCGATTGGATCTCCATGTTACCCTCGATAAGAATGGCTCCATTTCATAAATGGCGATGTAGAAGAGAGGAAAGTGAAGCTACTGGTAGAGAAGACCATAGTGGGGTAGATTGATACCCTTTGCTTACATCCAAATAACATTTTTTCATTTATTTGGTGTGAATTTTCTCAAACTTTCACTCACAGTGAATTAAAGAGGAAGGCTCAAAGTATATTCTAGCTTATTTGTTATCAAGTACCAATTAATTCAAACAAAAATGACAAAAATTGAAAACTGAAAATGTATCAACTTTCCCCGGTCACACCTTAGCTGTGGAGACTTACAAGTCCGAAAAGGCCGAAGCTCCGTAGACTTGGTTGGCGTTTCGCAAAAACCGTAGGAGCGATACATCAAAGGGGAATGGACGACGGCGCGTTAGAAGGGCGCCGAGAAAGCGTTGCCGTGGAATCGGGCCGAAGGTCACGGCAAGGGTCGGGGAGAAACGGTCGACGGAAAGGGTTTCGGGCCCGACGCAGCGAGATTTTATATGAGTTTCGGGATTTGAAATGAGGATTTACGGGCCGGCCGCGAGCCGAAGAGGAAACATTGTTTCAAATAAGACGTCTCGGCCTTCTCTTCTGCCGTTCATCCACCTTGGAGGTAACTCGCGCGTCCCTTGGTGGGAGAGGTCGGGTGCCAGAAAGAAGGGAGCTCGCGAGGAAGAGAGCGCACAAAGAAACCGAGCAGAGTGTAATGAAAAGACTGCGGAGATAAGAAGGGGGCGGAGAGGACATCCAGGAGATCCCACTTTGATCGGGGTCGTGGTGGAGCATATACATATAAATGGAGATTAAGATCGAAATGAAAGGGGAAGGGAAAGTTATGCGAGGAAGGAGCGGGAGGAAGCAGACATCCTCGTTCAGCAGAGCCCAGGGAGACCTGCTCCAGCGGCAGAACGGTGGAGGGGGTCGACGAAGAGGCAAGGGGGGAAGATGGGTGGCGCAGGGAGGAAAGAGAGGCCTAGGGGAAGAACTCGCCAGGGAGCACGGAGGAGGAACGAGGGAATGGAAGCTGAAGACCGAGCAGGCCTCTCGGTAGGAGGGTTCTACACTTCGATCCGCGGCTGTGTGCGCCTGTAACTATGTAAATGGAGAATATTTCTTCGAAGCGTGTGAGTGCGTGCCGTCGAAGTTGGCCCACGAACCGAGGAGAACTTGCCAGAGAAAGAGAGAGAACCTGGTAGAGGGAGAGAAATCAGATAATTGCACGCGCATGCGCCTCAACAGCTTTATGAACTCGTTATTATAGCAAGCAGCGGATAATCAAAGAGCGGTTCCTATGCACGGTCGCTGGTCGTTGTTAGCGGTCTCTCCTCGTTTCTTCGGCTTCCACCTTCTCGCTTCCCGCTTCGAGTGCTCGCGTATACCTGCCGAGTGTCTGGAGATTAGCTTTGGCAAGAGATACCGGTCAGCAGCTCTTAAACATTCATTTCCAAATTAACAGTCGGCTACCCAATTGAGAGCTTCAATGACCACGCTCATGCTCACGAAGTAATACCTTAGTTGCATACTCAGACTCCAACTTCAGCTATATGTAGTAGCTCGCAAACTCCCTGTGCATTTAGACAGCACCAAGATGGCGGGCGAACGTTAAGGGGGCCTTTAATGAGGAAAGTTTTCATTACGGAACGGAGCGTTTAAAATTAAGACGGTCTACCTTGTTTCAACGTAGTTCCTCGGCTCCCTCGGCCCGTTCGATCCCCAGGTTCTCAGTCTCTCCACCCCCCTCTGCTCCTCCACCCTGTCTCTGAGCAACGTGGTCGCAGTTTGATGCTCTTTCGCTGACGTTGGAGGAAGCCGAGCTGCCATGTTCCCGCGTGGGGGGTTGGGTGGTAACTGGCGGAATTCCATTTCAAAGCAGAAAGGTCCCACGCGAGAGGAACGTGTGCCCTCGGTGTTGTTGGTATTCCGCATATACGTACCGTGCGCTTGGAATACCGTGGGGTGTCGTTGCAACATTCTCGCCGATGCCGCCGCGAAGCGAGCATGCATTTTTCACGCCAACGTCGCCTGACTCGCTTCCTATCAGATAGACGTTGCTCTTGGACACATGCGATCTTATCAAGGGGAGTCCTTTTCGCTGGAAAAAGACTCGGGGCCTGTTTGCTTTCCTCCTGATCGAGATAAGCTCTCTTGGAATTTTCTGTGCGTCAGGATTGCGAGGATAATCGAGTGGGGAGGTTAGAGGGTGAACTCCGAAAGTCTTTAGTGTATCCAAATTCGATTTCCCCGAAAACGAAGCGCGATATCACAAAAAGTTACTCTTTCTTTTCGACTGGAAATAAGTAAATAAGTCAACAAAAAGGAATAAAAGTTTTTGATATTGCGCTTCATTTCCGAGAGAATCGACTTGGAACTTCTCTATACCTTTATACTCACAGATCCTCCTTCAGCCACCTGATCTACAATGCTTCCATACTTTCGCATCAACTGTTCGCCCAGACAATTGCAGTTCCTTCGTTCGAAAGGGAAGATTGCTAGGTTTAAGCAACATTTCCTTGAAACGATACAATTTCCGCTCGAACGAACGCGGCTTAAAGTCGCCTCGAGCTTTGCCCGAGCTTTTCCCCTCGAAACGCTTGCAAGCCACGTAGGGGATACATTCTAGCGGCAGCGGCAGCTCGAGGGGGTGGCTGCAGGGGTGGCACGTCGCTATTGATCCGTCGGAAGAGGGCTCGAGGGGTGGAGGTGTGTCGACTGGCAGGGTGGTTTTAGCTTCTCCATGGAAACGGCGAGCCGATTGGCGGAGCAGAGGGGAAGATGGCCGTCCGCCGCACGTACCGGAAACGTGACCGCCTCGGTACGCGCCCGTTCCACCGCTTTTCTTCGCTTTTCTTGGCCTTTCCTCCACGCCCGCGCAAAAAGCTGGCCCTCGGGCTAGCCAGCCGAGCGAGCAAACCCTTGCTGCTTTCCCCCATCCCACCCCTTTCGGGTTTTTGCGAGATTTATTACGGCGATATATTCGCATCCATTAGATAGCTCGGTTCCTTCGCCTGCATCCTGCTCCTCCTCGCCTCCCCTTTGCTTCTCCGAGCCTCCTTTTTTCCACCCTTCCCCTGCCTCGGCCTGTAATCAATTACTCTGCCACGGAACCGAGACGATCCTTCTCCCCCTTTTTGTATCGAGTACCGTGAACCGGGCGGTTTCTTCGGGATGAGTCCTGCTTTAAGGTGGCTTGC
Organism: Andrena minutula; assembly: GCA_929113495.1. Lineage (NCBI taxonomy): Eukaryota > Metazoa > Arthropoda > Insecta > Hymenoptera > Andrenidae > Andrena > Andrena minutula. The sequence continues at coordinate 45,583,778 of OV815994.1, forward strand.
TTCTTTACTGCGGTGGAGATGGGATTGGCACGCTTAGGTGAAATGCCACGAAAATATAGAATTCGTGCTACTTGTGATTAGGCGAAACAGCTCCTTTTCTTCTGAGTAGATTAGAGTTTCGGGGATCCACGGATGCCACGGTGAATGATTCTCGGTAGCGTCTTCCCTTCGATCCTCTAGGATCCGTCGACGCCAGTGGGAGGAGACTTTCATCGCGACCTAACGAGCAACAACCCGGCGGATTGTCCGCGTAATTTCTGATCGTTAAGCGTGTCTGCGAGGTGGCAGACACGCGGCGCAATCGGAACTCTAATGGTAAAAGCATTAGCGATGAATTGTCAGAGATATACACGGACGATATAACGCGTTGAGAGACCATAAACTGGTCGTAGAGGCTCCTCGTTTCGTACTTACGCGAGTACTTATGAGCGTGTGAGAGTTGGTCGCACGGTGTCCTTGCGTGGGGAATATTTCTGGGCACCTGTACGCGCGGTGCGAACTTAGGAATTGTCACGAACCCTCGATAAGTTGTTTACTTACTCCCTATCTGGCAATGAGTAGGTAAATTGGGTACAGAAGCAATGAAGAATGTGTTACATTGAGGAATATTATTACCTATTTGGGAAAAGGCACCCAGAGAATTGACACTAAATATATGCACGAATTAATCAGGATAAAATCTTAGTGTAGAACATCCGTGGAGAAGAATCTCCGCGATCCTGTGGAATAGAAGCCTGGAATATTTAATTCGCTTTAATTGTTCTATGGAATCCCGCCGCCTTGTTTTCCGGCGCGGCAGTAAAAGGGTGAAGGGGTCGAGGATCCTGGAGGTTGCTCAGACTGCAGAAGGAAGGAGAAACTCGGAGGTTGAGATGCTTTGGCCTCTGGGGGGCCGCGGTCGATACTGCGTCTCTGCGAGGGAAGCAGTGTTGCCAACTGGCTTGCCTGGAATTTGCACCTTCTTAGCAGGCCCCGTTCAACCACTATCCTAAAACCTGGCAACAGTCTTCGTGCAAGCTTCGATGGAAAATTCACCGCCACACAGGTCTTCGAACATATTGGAGCGTCAAATGAATCGGTCGAGCCTACTCCAAAAAAACTGTCGCTCAGGGTCTTTTGGATTCTATAACCGTCGCTTCGTAAACTCGTCGTCCACTCGAGGACGAACGCTGAAAAAGCTGGATCGTGACAAATCCAAGGCGAAACATCGTTCGGCAAAGGTAAACAGTCGTAAGGGTTGAGCCTTTCCCCAAGATTTTTTGCATAACCTCGCTGCGGGGAAAGCGAAGAAGCATTAGTCCGAGGGTTTACGAGGTCATCGTGGCCGCGTTGGCGTTGGAACGGCCTGGCAGGACTACTACACGAAAATATGCAGATTATAGCTTTCCGAAATGTCTCTGCTCTCGGGCAGGCATCAACCTTGGGGCGCGAATAATCCTCTGGGGGTTGTTAGCTCATTCTTTTTTCCCCAACGTTGTAAACCCGCCTTTCTTCGGTAATAACGACGGCATACCTTCGTAGACATCCTTGAATAGTACCGGAGAATCCTTTGGACGTTACAAAACTTCATAATCACGTCCGATTGTCACAGAGTTAGGGTAAATCAGGGTGAGATGGTCATACGGAAGAGATGGGCAGTGACTATTTTTTAGAAGCAAATGCTTGATTGCGCTGCCTCGACGTGTCATAGAAAAGTAACTTTCTTAGTTCAAAGTGTTGGAATAGAACGTTTTTAAAGGTTTGGAAATCGACTGTGAAATTTAAGCTAGTGCTTCAAAATGTTTGATCAATATTTTGGTCATCTTATTTGTGTTATTTATGTTGAATATTTTTAACTCTCAAGATGTATTTTATAGTGCATATATTAGTATATGCATTGTTTACAGTGTTTTTAAACTTTAAGTATTCGGGGTTACGTTTATTAGTTTAAGCGAAAGGGGAATGGCTATCTCACCAGGGCTTTAAGGGAAAGATGGTTAATTGTTGTGCAGGAGAGCTGGCCATAGCTGTATTTGATGTAATTTCAGGTATTTTGATGAAATTCGAAAAAAATTATTTCGAAAACAAAAAAAAACAAGATTGGCTAAGATGTAAGTCATGTAATTATTGGGCCTATGAAAATTACACAGAGTTTGACGCTGTGTGTCATACATGCCGATTAGAAGACTTACAGCAAGAGCCCAAAGAAGTTTTGAGCGGGAAAAACAAAGGTGAACGAAAACTAGAAAGAATTTGAGATAACCAGTTAAGGACCACAATTCTTGTTAGCTTGAAAGGTACATACATATGACCATCTTTCCCGGACATTGAGTGAGATATGAGCAATGACACTTTTTTCATTTGTAAAATTTGTATATTAAATAATAATTTTTCGTTTATTGATATTAACGGACATGTAGACAAAGGATTGAAGTTTTGTTCTACATCACTTTCATTGCTTTATTTCAAATAGGTTGGCTGTAACAGCCTCTAAACGAAACTATGACCATCTCACCCGGACTTACTCTACTCTTAACTGGGGGTCAGTGGAAGCAAACAGCGCAATAAGTTTCTTTCACATTAAACAGATACACCTTTGAATGTGACGCGACTCGGTCGCAGTTAATTCGCAAAAATTCCACCACCCTGTGGGAAGAGAGAAGCCTCCATGAATGGGAGCTGTTTGGGCAAACGTTTGGAGTATTAGGAAAAAGCAGGCTTACGGGGCGAGCACGTGCTCTAGCTCGTTCACTCTCAATTTCAATGTGTTTTTATTGCGCCTCTTAAATTCGCATTTATGAGCTCTCATGCGCCCCCTTTGCCCCTCGGCTGCTGTAGCATGCCGCGAACGGATCTCGCGAAACGCCCGCCGGTCCCGAAGACAAATCGCTGGACACTGGGATGAATAGGTGATAATTGTGACGGATGTCCCGCGACGATCTCGATCGTAAATATTTTAATGATCGAAGGGCAGACTTCGCGGCCTCCACGACTCCTCGCATACCGCGTTACATTTAAGTCATTTCAGAGGCGATCGCGTTGTTAAACGTCCATTGTTTCATTCTACTTCAGGATTCTTCTGGGTCATTCTATGAAAGATTTTCATTTCCGTGTTCCGTAAAGAAATGCTCGATGGATTTCGCTATTGTTCCAACATTACAGGTTTCATTCTGCAAGGTATTTCTTCATCTAAAGTCTTCCACTTTTATCTAAAATGTAGGTACTGAAATGATTTAGATGATATTTGAATGGATCGATTAAAATTCTTTCAATTTCTTATATTTCACTTAATATTCGAAATCCAGCCACTCCTCGATCGGGGGCTTTTAGAACTCTTCGTGTAAATTTTATAACAAACAAGTTAAAATAGCTACAGACGAGCCCAGAAATATGAAAAAATTGGCTGTTATCGCATCGTGTTCATTCGCCATGCGTGACTCGTTTCGTTTCTTGTTTCCAAGAAATTGTTAATGAAGAGCATTTAATGAAGGCGACCTGTCCATTGGACGTTCTCATCCACCAAAATAGTCCTTATAGTCGATACATTCCCAACAGCTGTCCACCCGAGAAGCCACCACGGTTTTATGCTTTCGTTTCTAAGGTTGTAAATTTATTGGCCCCGCAGCCTCGAACTTTGTATTTGAACGGCCTTCTTGGCGAACGGTGATCAACGATAAATCGTGACTTTACAAACCCGCTGAGTGGTATTATTTAAACGCGGTAGCCGTCTATTTAAGCCTAACCATTCGCAGATTACACTGCTATAAAATAATAAACATAAAACGCGCGATGGTTGGACGTGGGAGCAACCGAAGTTTCAACTCAGGCGACTGGCTCTTTATGTTCCAGTGTGAAAAAACTTGGACTGGTTCATTTGAATAGCTCTTTACTAGTTTTTAAGCGTTGATATTTGGAAACCTGGATGAAGTGTCCAACAGAAATTATATATCTAGAATAAAGGCTGCCTTTTCTCAAGCGTTCCTCAAGAAAAAAAGATTATTTAATTCGACGATTCAGCAAAGAGAATAAAGATTCAAGAGCAGTGGAATTTTGAAGAGTAGCTTGTTCAACGTTCCAGCTTGCTCTTGTGCGAGCAGCTAGCAGGCCTTCGTAGCTAAATAGCAATTTCGTTGAATAGGACCGTTGTCGGGGACCAGAAACGGCGATCGAAAATAAACGAGCGGCCATCATGCGACTGGAGTAGCAGGCAGCCTATTAAGATATCGTGGGTTGGACCTAAAATCTCGAGACGAGTTGGACGAGCCAATCGCCGAAATTTACATTAAAATCCACAGCAGAGGTTCCTTGAAAATTTTCATCCGCCGCGTTCCGCTTCTCTGGCATGTTAATTAAAGTATTTAATGTCACAAGGCGGCCTGTATAAAGGGTAATGAATATGTTTGATATTTTTATCGTCTAATCTTGAATTCTTAGCATAATATCTCCAGTTATATCTCATAATAAAATCGTGGAGAAAAATTTAGATAATTTACTGAAGGATTCTTCTAAAAAAAACACCTTCAATGGGTGGTTCCCATAATTTAATCAAAGATCAAGTGAAGTCGCTGTGTTTCTAGTGGATGAATAGCAAAGATCTTCAAAATGCTACAAGAAGTTCCAGCGAAGGAACCTTCGAATGAAGATATTGAGACTTAATGGGTTAAAATCTCGGCGAAGCTTCGAAGACATAAACTCGATGCGCGTCTTGAGCGAGCAGTTTCTGTGCGGTCGGCGCAAGGCGGGTTTGCAGGTAAAAGAGTCATTACAAGGTACTCGGGCAGACAATAACGCCGCCAGCCAGAGTCCTTCACCAGCGAGATTCATCTAAACTTGGCTCCATTCAGCGTCGCGGTGAATGAGGATTCAGCTTTTGTTAGAACAGCACGTAAAGGTGACGTTCTACACTCTAAATCAATGAAATAAGGGATGTCCACTCTATCAAAGTCAGATATTCCTAACAGATATTCAGAACCCCTATCTGTCCCCTTTATTTAAAATCCGTACATCTAGCAGACCATGTTCAACATTTCCTAAACGATAAAAAACTTCTGCGAACAAGAATCGAGATCCTCTGCGCTAACAGTCTGAACTCAGAACGAATAATCAAATCGTCGAGAAATCACGTAACACGAACGAATATACCTACACCTACCTATATACAATGCACATCTGAGACAAACGCTACCAATCGCGTTGTACGGAATGTTTACGTCCGCTGGAAGCAGCCCGCAAATGGCCGGCGATATTTTTACAAGCGAACACAGAGGCATCGCGAAACGACTGGCTCGCGGCGCGATTCGCCACGATACCGATGACGATTACGACTGCAGCCGCGACGAAGACGGCGATGATGATAGAGGTAATGAGCGGTCTCTGGGAGTCGACGTCGCCGGGAAAAAGCGGAATACTACTTGTCCGCGAGTCTCGTCCAGGGAGATAAACGTTTCTCGGAGACGAGCGACTTCAATCAATTGCGAGGGCAAACCTTTGAGGGTCGCATAGCAGGCAACGAAATAAAAGCGACTGTAGTGACTCAATCAAGCGGCAATCTACTCCGCTTCGTCATTAGGTGGACCCTTTGAATCCTCCTTCTCGTGATCATGAAGGTTGATCGAGGACCTTTTTGCTTTCAGCTTCGATAGGAACTATCGTGACTGTGAAAGAGGTGGGCAAACTTGAGGAGCACATCCTGCTCCTTTCAAGTAAGAAATGGGTCTACATAGTTGAGAAGATACTATGTGTCGAAATAGAGAAACCGAAACGCATACATGTAGCTACGAGACCCCTGGTAACCTACAAGAACAAAGTGAGAAGCAGTGGCGAGTAGGAAGACGGTCAAAGCTCAGCTCTGCAGCGAGAGAAGGAGGATGAAGGGGTTGGTGGAGCCAGGTCTCCCGACGATCTGTCATCGACGCGAGCCGGCGTTTTACAAAGTACAAGGCCCCGGTACGTTGGCCGCAGGTGCTACACAGAAGGCAGTCCGCAGGTAGATACGGTGGCCGCCTGATTGGCCTGCTTCGACCGGGTTCCATCCTACGGTTTAGCGCGGCTAGCGTGCGAGGGCAAAGAGAGGCGGTCGTTGTTACGTGTCGCCGGCACCGAGTCTCTCTGGTCTTGGTGCGCGGCTTGCTCTCTCGTCGGCAATCTTGGCCGCCGTCGACGGGAAAGCCAGAGAAAGAGAGAAAGGGGGAGACCAAGAGCATAGCAAATCCCGTTGGTTGCTGGCTGCCGACCATCTCGCCTGGCCTGCACGCGCATAGTGTACACTTGTCAAGCTTTGGCAGCGAGCTAACTCGCTCGCCTCGTCCACCGTGTGTATTTCCGTTCCGCTACGTTCGCCAATGCGCGTATAGAGCCTCTAGCCTCTAGGCCTCTCCTCTCCGCTCCGCTACTCGCCGCTGCTGAGCCAGTTCGCTACCCGACGCGATGCGTTGCTCCTAGGATCTGACTCGTGCATGGATTCATGTCTCATCAGCTTCCTACCTCGTATCCGTTCCACGTGTGCACGCCAGAAGCTCTACACTAGGACTACGTTCACTGAGCATGAAGAACTTGTAGTGCTACGATGCTCGTAGCCCACTTCCCCGCCATTTTGGTCGCGTTCTGGAAGCTGCTCTAGCCAAGGGAGCCTTTGGGAGCTTACCTCGATACAAAGGAACTCGGGTGGAAACGTGAATCGCGTTACAGTGAGTGCGTCGCGCAGAGAGAGGATGCTACCGCGGGAACTGTAGACTGTCGCGTGTATAGAGTGTGTTGGGGTGACACGACGTTGAACAGGGAAGAGTTGGTTGCTCGTTGAGACTGGTTCTTTTGTTTGAAAGCGCGGTTGAAGGGAGAGGAACGCTCGCGACGGGCAGACCCCGAGGAACGGGCGGCGATTATCCGATGTGTTTGGCCGGCCGCGGTGAAATCGACTTGAACGTGCATTGGATGTTTCAGCAGCTGGAAAACGAGACGGCATGGACTAGCCGCTCGGACCGTGGAAACCCTTGGAAGGGAAAAGGGCAGCGGTATCCCCTCCCTGCGCCCTGCTACCGTCGCGACGCTAGACGACGCTGCACCGTCGTCCCACCCCACCGACTTCTTCGCGTTCATCGTCTCAGCCGGAAGGTGAGTGCACTCTGATAGCAGCTACTTTCGTTTTTCGGTTGCTCCGCTAGTGGTGTATGGTCGTTCACGCCTGGCATCGTCTAGGCCCGCCTGGATAATTCCCCTTTTCCGCTGGGTTTCAAGACCGACTATTAGAAGCATCTTTTATGGCGAGAAATGAGCATGCAGTCACTTTCTCCGTGACCGGATGACGGGGCAGTAGGGCCTGCTCTTCAACCGTGAAAGCGATTCGAGGTTTTCAAGAAAGCAGCGATCTGGAGAATTGTTTCTCTTGCGGATGCTGGCTTTCAAGGACCGCGTTCCTACTGTCAGTGATGCGTGGTGCGGTCTTGAAGACTGTGTAGGTTTAAGCGGGCCCTACACGATGAAATTTGTCTTGTGACATGTCTCGAGACGAGTCTCTCTGTCTCGTGCTGGCAAGGCGGAGAGAAGAAGACAGAGAGATCTGTCTGGAGACATGTCTCAAGACAAGTCTCATCGTGTAGGGCCCGCTTTAGTGAGGGTGAATCTGGTGGTGTTCCAAACACCTGAATTTGCATGACAGTCAGCCAACGGAGAGGTGGGACAAAAGGGCCATTTTTTGTTTAAGATAAGATAGCCAAAGAACTAAAGAACCATTCTACTTCTAATTGGTGCCATTAGAAGAGTCAGTTATCGGTGACATTAAGCTTATCTCTATACATACAGATCTTATTATTCACTTTTTAACAAAGTGTATTTTGTCCCTTTCATAAATTGGCTGTGTTGAATGGGACATGGGTGTTTGTGAGACCCTCTGTCTTTGAGATAATGGCAATGGCCCTCTCATCCCACATCCTTCCTACTTAGGGTACACCCCGATCAATTAAACTCCTCTTCAAATTTGTTCAGAAACCGAAAAACAAAACTTCTGTATATTTTTTGAAGAAGCGTAAATAATAACACTTTGAGGTGAGGCAGGTTCGAAGGAGCCGCTTGCAGCAGGGTATCCTTACTTGTGTGCATAAAACAATAGTGTGCCATTTTGTCAACCGGGGGGACCTAATGTCCAGGTTACTCTAATCTTCAAACTAGATGAGATCCGACACCTCACCTCCTCTTATTTCTTTCTTTCCCCAAAGCCTCCCTTATCGTTAAAGCATCCAAAGAATATTGCAAAAGACACGTTCATCAACCAGAATGCTCCACCTAACGTTTTCCCGGCGGTTACAGCGCCACGCTCACGTTCCCCGTAAGTAGAACGAATCCCGCGTCACGTATCCAGCAGGCGTCCATCGTAATCCGCGGATTAACGGTCGAACACGTCCGCGTCGGTGTCGACCTGCTCCACCTCGCTTTAATACGATCCACCAGGCTTTGTTTTATCATCGGCTATCAGCAGCCATATTTCACCGCGGCCTCCGCGTATGATCTTCATTAGGGCTCCAGGATTCCCGCCACGCAGGGGCGATTTCATTAAACGCCGACGCGGCCGAAAGAAGACCGGGTAGGACCTATCAACGCGTGCAGTTCGTTTCAGTCCCTCCGTTTTACGACCCCACAATTCTGGCGCATGTTCGGCATTACTGTCTTCTTCTACATGCGCGTCACTGTCCGCTGCTTTGCTCCATGTGCACGTCGTCGCGTCAGCTTCCAGATGTAACATTGGAAAAATGAAATCACTGTCTACATCGCTGGCGGTTAATTGCTTGAATTAAACTCGTTGAAGTACTCATCTCGTGACATCACAAAGACAGTCGAGCTCAAGCCCGGGCCCAATCGAGTGTCTCAAGTTCAGAGTCCTGAAAATCATTTATCAAAGACACTTGAGAGTAGACAGCTTTGCAAAGTACTTTAACGAACCCAGAAAATCTCTCATCCGGATTCTAGATCCGCGTTCAAGATCCGCAATATCCATCGCGACTGCTCGTGAGTCTGTAGACGCCGAAGATGACGTGTTCTTCCGCGAATCCGATTGGACCGGTGCTCGGACCGCTCCTCGAGTGGGGATAAAGATGCAAAACGGAGACTGTGCAATCGGGTGGACTAAATAAAATTCAGAATTTATGGAAAACGAGGGGAGAAAGGTGGACGTTGCTGTTTAGTTAGGGTGGAGGGAGGGGAAGGGCTGCGAGAGGGCCGGGTAGCTCCCCGATGAATTTGAATAAAAATGGGAGGCAGAAAGAGGTGGAATAGCCGAAGGGAACGGGGAGGAAGGGACGGTGCGGTTGTTCCAGGGGTGGTCGAATGGGTAGGCGGTTATGGCGTTGCGTTTCTGCTCGCACGAGAAAAATGGATACACTGATGCCCATGTGTGCACCCCCCATATACGACCAACATGGTTTTACAACGTCGGTTTTTGCTGTTGCATTGAGGAGAACAAGAGAAAGTTGCTGTTTCTTCTTTTAAGTGTGGGTTAACTTGTATGCTCTCTCTGTGCCTTGTGATTTTGTGAACTTCGATTTAGTGGCATGATTAATAACAATGAACGACTAATGATAGCTAACGGGAGAACCATCTCGCCCTGCAGAAAGGAGAAATGTTCCCAGTTATGATTGTGATAGATGGCTCGTTCTTAAATTGCCTGGGACGTTTAGAAAATTATTTCAAAACAAATCAAACTGTCGACTGGCTAAAATAATGATAGATGTAATAGTTGTAACCGGTAAAACAAGTAATTAGACTCAATAAAATAAAAAAGTGACGAGAATCATTTCTCCCGGCACCTCGGGAGAGATGGTCAGATATCATGAATTCAGTTTTCAACCTGATTTGCAACAAATATCGATCAGTATTTTTTAATCAGCATAGAAATCTCATTTAGGTTTATTCTGATAAAAAAGTAATATCAGTATTAGTTTTAATAGCCATTTTATGTTCGGTGTACCGACACCCCCGGGTTTTCGTTAATTAATATCGGATCTTAGGCTACAAATTCATCCATAATTATTGCCGTATCAAATTATCATTCCCTTTTCGATTTCGACTCAAGAAATGCTGTTGAAGACTCCAGAAGAATGGAAACGTCTCCGCGAGAGGTCGAAGCATGGCCGCCGTCGGACGATGGCGTTCTCCTCGCTTTCGATCCGTTCCTCTCGCCTCTGCCTCCTCTTCCGCTGCTCCTTTCACCCGTTATCCCCACTTCTGGGAATCCTGATTCGGTTCGAATCCACCAGCGTGCACCAGGGAATCCAGAACCCAGCCCAAGTCCCACCTGACCTGATCGAAAACGCGTATCCTGTATCTGTAATCGGCTTCACAGGAATTTCCAAGGATCCTTCTCAACGCGTTGGGTCCTTGGGGCAGCTCTGGCGGTTCCTCAGGGCTATTAATCCCAGAGCAAACGCCCAAATGCCTCTCTTCCCTTAATACACCAAGATATTAACATCAACGCCTTAAAAAGACAGCGCAGGATATCATTACCCACGTTAAAGATCCAAAGTTTAATTCACAAATAGCACCCCAAGCTTCTCCCAACTCATCTAAACATCAAAACATTGATTCTGACAGGTCGAAAATAGCGTAGGGAATTAAATATCCGTTGAAGTAGACTCGGAACCCCCGGCCGAGAATAGCCGTTGCTCGAAACGTTCCAAATTTCCTCTCGGGCCATTCCCGAGGCTCGATCGAGCGCGGAGTAGTTCGTGGAACGCGATGCCACCGCGGAGAGATAGAAACGTTTCAAGCAAAAGGCACACGTGCGCCGTGGAGCCCCGGAGACCGTGTTACCAGGTTGTGCCCACGCACACTGCAACCCGAGCCAGCCATTTTGAATTCCAGCAGGCTTTCTGCCGGGAGCCCCGGGACGAAGGGAGCGCGCCCGTGTGTTACGTGTGCGTGTGTGTCCTCGTCTTATTTTTCAGATGTCAAAGGACCGAGGCCACGGGGCAATATTGTTGATACTTGATGTTGCAGCCATGTTCCGCTGCGCGCCTCTCTTGGCGGGAGATCCGCTCCTTTTTCTCTTCTTCTCCTCTCGCTCGGTTTTTCTGCCGGCTAGCCCCTGGACCCCTTCCAGCAGCTCGCCCCTTCGGAGCTCCGCCATCTCTGCTCCCTCGGCGAAACGCGTCCGACCGATTTCCAGGACAAAGCTTCTGCCTGTTCCTTGGCGTTAACCAGCACTGATTGATAACGATCACATCGATCGTTCGGCCGGACACCTCCGGCTATAAATAGACTCGAAGGGAGCACTGAAACTAGAGAAGCTCAGAAGCTAAAATCCAAATCGCCCGACGTATGTGCTGCTCGATAGAAGCTCTGCCTTCCGCCATTCGAAATATCGATCGAGATGCTCAAAGAGATCCGTGTGAACTATAAAGCGTTTCGTCGGATGTTCGCTCGTTGGAAGGGAGTGTCTGGCGTCTCGTAAGATCGTCGGAGGTGTTGGACGTGTTGTTGTTAATGGCGGCCGTGATTCGGGGGAGATAGAGGGCAGCTCGCATTCCGCCCGACGGTCGCCCACTTAATCAACCGTACGAGCCGCAATATTCATAACTTACCGGGGGTATAATGTCGTAAAGCTCGCCCCTGCGTCCATACTTTTGCGCAACGGCCTCGAATTTATTTGAATTCCCCCCGTGCACCGACCAGCCACCATTTTCTACAAGCGCGCGCGTGCGTGCTCCGTCGCGACGGGCAAGTCTTTATCACGCCCGCTTTCGACTCGGCAACTCTTCCTTTTTCCCTTCCGCCGCTCTCTTCTCCCCCTTTCTCCCGCGGTTTCGTGTCTAATAAGCTGCAGAATTTATTTTCTTTGAGCGCGCGCCTTCGGAGGAGGGCCGTCGAGGATTCCTGCATAGTGGCGGCCGGAGTTTCGCTTATTATGTGCCCGTTTCGCCGCTTCAACGTTCCAGCCTTTCGTTAATCGAGTATTTGAATCATTTGAATCGGCTACGCGTTAGGGGATGGTCTTAAATTACCTATGTATAGTGCAAATGCACGATGAAACTTTAATCGCATGGGATCATTATTTTATTATTTTATTATTTTTTAAATATTTTGTTATTAGTTTCATGAAATTAGACTCTCATGAGACAAGTTTCGTGATATATTTTCAAATATCCCATCGCAAGCAGCTATTTCCATTATTTATATTTAAGTAGTTATTGCTGAGATTTTTAGGAGTTGGAATATAAAATCTTACGAATTCTTATATTGGGGAGGCAGGAGCTTGAATATAAAATCTTATGAATTCTTATACAGGAAGAAGGAGGGGGTTGGAATATAAAATCTTACGAATTCTTATACTGGGAGAGAGGGGTAGAATATAATATCTTACGAATTCTTATACAGGAAGAAGGAGGGAGTTGGAATATAAAATCTTACGAATTCTTATACAGGAAGAAGAAGGGGGTTAGAATATAAAATCGTACGAATTCTTATACAGGAAGAAGAAGGGGGTTGGAATATAAAATCTTACGAATTCTTATACAGGAAGGAGAAGGGGGTTGGAATATAAAATCTTACGAATTCTTATACTGGGAGAGAGAGGATGCTACAATATAAAATCTTACGAATTCTTATACTGGGAGAGAGAGGATGCTACAATATAAAATCTTACGAATTCTTATACTGGGAGAGAGAGGATGCTACAATATAAAATCTTACGAATTCTTATACTGAGGAAGGGAGGGAGTAATAAATGGCCAAAATTACTCTTATGTAATTTAAGGAAATTAGGAAAGCTCTTTAACAACCAATCTTCTCCAATGCAAGACTTCTATACGTATACCTAATACTCGCTAAACTTTACAAGGATCCTCCTTAACAGAACAGAACTTCAGGAATCCTAGAAAAAATCGTCCAGCTGTGATCGAGTCTGTGACCCTTTTTTTCTACAGTGACCTCGCTTCACTGACCCTGTCCATTTCCGAATCGTTATCCTTTGCTTTTATCTCGTAACGTCCTTCGAGCATTCTTCGTCAGAGCCCCTTTGACAGTGTCCACCGCGGAATTCAAACAGGAAATCGTTTCCCCCGACCGATGTCCCTTTCGACGGTGTCAAGGTCCTCCAAGACTTTGCTCAGCTTTCAACGCGCAGCGTAAAATGGTATTTCCATCGGTGAAGCGAGTATTTCTCGCGACCTCTGCGAAGGGGACGGACCCCAGCGGAAGTGGAGGCGGTGGAGGAGTCGCGACGAGGTCGAGGCTTTCCTCGAGACGCTCCAATCCTCCACGAAATCCTCCTCGCGCGGGGCCGTGTGCTCGCGAGCCGCGCCGGATTATTTACTCAACGAGAATAGACTTCTACATCAACTTCCTATGTTTGGGACCGTGCGCCCGCGCGCGCGCGTATAAACCGGCAGATCGCTCTGCGGTGATATGTAAACCCTGCAGTTTACGAGCGACGACAAGTTTAGGTGAATCGCTCGGTATCCGTGCACATTTTCCACGATGCAATCAGCGCGGCTAGGGTCCCTTTCTTTCAAACTGAGGGATGTGATTTTCTGAGGGTGTTGGAAGGTTGGTGTCGTGGTCTCCGAGTGTCTTAACCCTAGGGGGACACTGTGGGGGAGCCAGAAAATTTTAATGTTCTCTACGAACGTGTCAATAGACGCTAGAATATCAAGCTTCCAACCCTAAGTTTCGATTGTCTCACTGTAAACGAAAACCATATGCTGTAAGGTGTAAATATCTGCTCTAAGAAAACACTGTACTGCCAAAAATCACATTCTATAGGCACCTACTATAATACCGCCATTGGCACGTAGAACATTTTCAGATAAATTTTTTTTTTAATTTTGGCACTTACAGTGTTTTCTACAAGGCCTCTTCAATTTTGGAATATCCCAATTTCAATTTCGTGTCATCTGCGACCCCCACAGTGTCAGATACCTAAATGTGCTCTAAAAATGTCACCGTGTCGTTGCAGGGTTATGATTCAGTGGAGATAATATTTCCAGGGTAAGACATTCGAACATCCTCGGCGAAATCTCCACGGAATTACCCGACAGACAGGATCAGGACAAATATACAGAATTTATGTTCATAACGAGTGCTTAGAATTGATTTATACCTACGTTGGTCTCGGGTAGAGTACGGCCATAGGTTGGCTTCCACGCGTACAGACGTTACCGAGCAAGATGGAAGTCGATTAAGACGCGGATACTCCCGAACATCTGCTCCTTTGAAGAGGACTAAATATGAGTGTGGCGTGATTGGAGCATTATAGTTAATTCGAGTCTTATGGGGTCAATGGACCATAGGAGTGCAGCTGTGCCAATGATTATGGGAAGTAGGCAGCTCTATGTTATTTATTTAGCTGGGTTCATTGACTAAGATGAAGGTGCTGAAATTGCGAGAATCCTCCTAAATGCTAAGTTTATGGAGAAGGCTTTCGACAACAGAGTGGGTGAATTCTGATTTTCGGAGCTCGAAGTTCCTTCCAAGATGATTTTATTCATTTGATCGCCAATGCGTCTAGTGAGTCAGATTTAATGCAGTTTAAGAATCACTGCTCGAGTATGCGATGTTTTTCGAGTAACAGAAGCCAATACTTAAAGCTTCAGCTTCCACTTGGGTGTGATTGAACGCTAAAGTAACTCGGAGACAGAAGTCTGATCTCTGAAGGAGTTTGCTGAGAAGGAAATCTGAATGATCCTATTATACTAATGCAATGAGCAATATCACTTTCGTTTTTGTCTTCTCGCTTTTCTTTTCTTCGCGTCTCTGCCACCCCTTTGTTTACGTCAACTAGCTAAAGCTGTCTGTTTTCTTCGCCTGGAGGAAAATAACTTTTCATCTTCGCGGAACGCGCCATCCTTTTATTTATATTACCTCACCCTTTCGGCACCCCCGAGCTGGATTATATACGCCCCCGTAATTCGAGTAATGAAATGGGGTGGTTTTCGTCCCGCTCGACCTTACCGACTGTCCTTTTTCCTGCCTTATCGATTCTCGGCTATTAACCTTTAGTATTCTTCGTGCGATGGCGCCACCATCGAATCGCAGCTTCGATCCCTTGAATTCAAGTCGGCTTGAATACACTTTGTAATTTTGAAAATATGAAAGAAAGAATTGATATAAACTTCTTTTCTACGAATATCATGGAGGCAGTTGGTATGATTCTTCTTTTTAAATAATATTCTAAAAATACATAATGCTCCGCTTGTTGGATTTTTATCGGTAAAACTACATCACACGGAAGAGGCATAGAGGAACATGAACCTTAAAAATAAATTTTCCTTCAAAATTTTATTTAGAGGAAAAATTTAATAACAATAAAAATAATAGCATACACGCGGAACCCCGAAAGTCACCGATGCGTGTACGTGAAATCTCCAATCGCGACGTTCATCTTTTACGTCCCCCGGTTTCCATCCACGTTCCATTTACCTTTCAAGAAAAGATCCCATCGCGAACCTCCATCCATCGTTCTTAACAATGATTCCTTTCTCCCTCCCGAACGAGTCCCACCCTTCACCCTCTCCCAGCAGCAGCGATTTAAGAGAATCTCGACTCGCCCCACCTTTGCGTTCCTAACTAAGTTGCTAGCAGAGAAAAAAATGCAAAGTAGTCTTCTCGGGGTTATTTATTGCCACCCTCTACCCTGGGTGTCGCGTATTCGTTCTCTGGTGCCAGGGTAAATCTTAACCCCCCGAGGTCACCCCGAGGGTAACTATGTTTTCCTACCCTTCAGAATTCTTTTCTTTCGTTCTCCGAAAATATACCTCACTGTTTGATGGCTCGTCTTGCGTCCCCATTTGCGAATCTTGAAAAATAGTGAACATGTTGATTTCAAGGGCCATATTATTTTTATTTTTTGAGTTTCATTTGCTTTATAGTGCTCAAGGAAAGGTGAAGAATGGAGCTTGCAGTTACTGCATTTGTGGTGAACTTCGAATTATTAGATTTGAGGGAACTTGGAATTATTCGATTTGAAGTGAACTTGGAATTATTTTATTTGAGGAAACTTGATATTATTAGATTTGAGGTGAACTTGGAATTATCAGATTTGTGGTGAACTTGGAATTATTAGATTTGGAATGAACTTAAAATTATTAGATTTGAGACGAACTTGGAATTATTAGATTCGAGGTGAACTTGGAATTATTAGACTTGAGGGAACTTGGAATTATTTGATTTGTGGTGAACTTAAAGTTATTAGATTTGAGGTGAACTATGGAAGTATTAGATTTGAGGGGACTTGAAATTACTAGATTTGAGGTGATTTTGGAATTATTAGATTTGGGGTGAACTGAAAATTATTAGATTTGAGATGAACTTGGAATTATTAAATTTGGGGTGAACTTAAAATTATTAAATTTGAGATGAAGGCCGTTGAAAGTAACAAGTGCCAGGGTTTTTTATCTCGCTGTTCGTTGGATAATCTACTGTGGATTCAACTTAAAAACATTTCAAGGAACTTTGATCCCCTTCAACTTCTCGTGGGAGAATGTCACATTAAATATTCTGGAGCAAGTCCATTGGCGTCTCTGAGGTCTCATTTTCAAGAGTCTCTCAAGTGTCTGTTTCAACAGTTTCCCTTCGATGCTTGTTACTCGTGTCTGGGATCGGTTGATCGAATCATGGGCGGCCAATAACGTGAGACGTGGAAAGCAGTCGTCGAGGAGACACTCGAATCGAAGGGGTCCAAAGTTTCTGTTCTCTTTGGACGTGTCACACCCTCGGGGAGACATAAATGGCCATAACTATTAATCGTTCCTCGGTGTCCCTCGGGGCTGTTTCCAGGCGTGATGTCGCGCAGAAGTTATCTCGACGGTTGAAACTCGTTTATGTAACGCGAGACGTTACGTTTACGTAATCCCTTGGACGTTATGACGGTGTTTGGGAAAGAAATATTCCCGATTAAATTCAAGAACGTTTAAAAACAGTGAAGAATTTAGCATTTACACAGAAAATTACCTCAATTAAATCCTTTCTGTAACCAAAGGACTCACTTCTGAATTGTCTTTAGGTAGCTAATAACGAAATTCAAGAAAGGGAGATTTACGTAACTAAATTTCAAGACGTGTCTTAAATTGAAAATCGAATACATTTGAAAAGCGATCTGAATTAAACGGTTGCTCGGTTGGGACGCTGGATCCTCTCGGCGAGATTCTGTATTCAGGCTCCGCGCGATCTATTCTCTGATCCCTCTGCAGCGACTACGATCGAGTAAACTTTCGCGAGGCGTACAGCTGAACGGCAAATGTAGCGATCCAAACACGAATTCCCGGTATGTAAACGCAGACTTTCCTACGGCCCTCTGATGCAACGAATCTCGCGTATAAAAAGCTCGCCGTCGAGCGTTCTGGGATTTCAACGCGCATGTTTATCGCCGGGCAGAGAAAAAAGATATCCTTCGGAGCCTCTCCCAGACTTCGCTCTCGGAAAGAACACATTCGCAATTTAACAATAAATATTATTCGAAAATACGATCTTAGTTCGCCTTCCAGTGTACTATATTTAAAATCATCTCGATGAAACGCCTCCATTTTGCAGAGCAAAACAGGACCCACCACTTCAATCTCTTCCATTTTAAGATTTTCTTCATTTTACGTTGCGTGAAGGTTTGCTTACGCCAACGCGAAGCGCGATACAGTATGGTTTTTTTCAGTAGTAGCGATACGTGGGCACAGGCATGATCTCGTTACTCGAACACAAAGTGGTTGCTCTACTATAATCGCTGGGGCACAGTACCTGCCTACTGACGTTGAAATTTCAAAGGAAAAGGGGCCATTCTTAAATTATGTAAGAATCATTTTGGCAATTTCTTATCCCTTCCTCTCCCATTATAAGAACGAGTAAGATTTTATATTTCAACCCCCCCTTCCATAGCATTTTTTAATTACTAAAATTCTTTTAAAGGATCATATAAACCCAAAAATTGATTTTACAAAATATTACGTAAAACGTTACCTGACTTCCCTCACCCCCTTTTAAGAAAACGTAAGAAATTCGCGACCCCCTCGCCCCAAAAAACCTTACGTAATTTAAGGCCGCCCCCAAAGCATTGAAGGAATATTTTACTGCTTATTTTCTTCAAGACACCACATAGTGGATAATAAATGTAAATTTGAATACAATTTTGTTTGCTAAAAAGGCGCGGGTGACGTCTTAAATTCTTTAAAAACAAATTACTTTAGTTAAACGTTTCCGGGTAGAATTTCCAGTATTCTACGAATCCTAAACAGTGCCTATCTACAGCTTGTTTCGAAATAAGCACGCCAGTAGGCGATGCAGAAGAGGGGGGAGTAATCGAGGCAGCTCGCACGCTCGTATAAAATCTTATCTAAATTCTTCGCCTGGATCGTAAGGTGAGATACTGGCGAAAAAAGGGAGAAAGGGGGCGGACGTCTGGAAAGTAGACATTTTACTTCCAAGATGGTCGAACGGTGGAAAGGGGAGGCAGAGGGAAAAGCGAATGGTCGAGGGAGGAGGCGCGGGGCGAGATCCAGGACTCTGCAGGATAGCTGGGGTGGAACTGGCTGACTCTCATTAAGCTAAATTGTCTCTGAGGATGAGCTTCCTTAATTACTTAGCCGGGCCCGTCGCTCCACGGTGGCTCCATCGTCGTTGTCTCGCCTTTTATTCCGCATACCGTCGCTGATACACATTTCATCCGCGTGACTGGCTCCTCGCACGAGCACCGTCCAGTGCCTTTTCGGTGCTCCAGGAATGCCTGCAGCTAAATTGCAATTCAAGAGGAATTAATCGCGGTGGATGTACTTTTGAGAAGTCTAAGCATTTATAAAAGTGAAGCTCACCATTGTAATGTGTATGGATGTGGATAGTCAACCATTTTAAGGCGGGAATCCTATTCTGCAGGGGTTAAAAACATAGAAAAATTTGGGATTTTTTTTAAGAAACTAGCGATTTGATGCTTCTGTAGTTTGAACTACGTTTTTATTAAAAATCGTCGACCGCTGATGTGCTTGATATTTACCTTCCAGGTGATCCGTAATAGAAAAATGAAACGGCGTTTTACTTTATGCATATGTAGCTTCAGATTGGTAAACCAAAATAAAATAAAAAAAATTTATTGAGGAGGGTGGTGAATTTTCAAACTGAAAGGTCTGAGCCTTTAATGTTTGCTATCCAATTTTACGCCAATTTTCTTCTGTAACAAAAGAAGTGTATAAATAACTTATCGATAAGTATTCTGGTTCATCAAACTTAAGCTACATATGTATAAAGTAAAATGCCGTTTCATTTTTCTGTTTCCGATTACTCGAAAGATAATTAATATGCGCACCAGCGAACGACGAATTTAGCACGGCGTATTGGTGAATTATGCATAACTCCTATATTTATTATTACAAAATACTTCAAACATGCATAAAACCATGATCCAAATTTCAGATGAATCGAATCGGTACTTTCTTAACACGTTGCGTCCGGGTGACGTGTACGGTCACGTCATGGGACTCTTGGGCTCGGTCCCAATAATTGTGGAAGGTGAAAAAGAATTTTTGAGGTACCGAATTTTCCTTTTGCATACGCATTCAGTACGAACGTGTTCATCGGTGTGTGCATGTCGTTACAAATTTGCATTTTTTTTCACCATGGTGCAGCTCTTTCTTGTATTTAGGAGAAGGTCAACTATTTTTGGTGCCGGACGCAACGTGTTAAAAAAAATATCCCAGATTTTGCTATATATTTATCCCAAAAAATAAGACTTCCCTTAAGCTCTTCCAGTTGAAATTGAACCTACCTCCAATAACCCACGCTATAAAGATAAAATAATTCCTCCACTCCTCGCTCCCAAAATCCTCTTCCCAGTCACCAAACGCTGCAACTTCTCCCTCAAAAAGCAGTCTTCCTAAAAAATACCAGCAACGTTTAAAGCCCAGCCACGTCCGCGGAGCATAAAACGCGAAAATATATTTTCGCTTTTTCACCGGAGCGCAAAATTGGATGCACCGCGCTCGCCTCGGAGTTAGCTGGCGGAAAGGGGGATGCAGGGAGGGAGGAAGGGGGCGACGTGGAACGAAGGAGGGTGGGGAATGAGCCGTGCAGACGGAGTAGGGGGTTGATAAGAGGTGGAGTGTAGGGAACGAGGAGGCACTGCCTCTAAATATGCTAATACTCCCGACGCGGGGTAATGAGTTCCTCGCGCCACCAGGATTCGCCGGACTGCTATGCATATATATTCAAGCCATAAACACAACTTAGATTACTATATGTAACGTACCAACCGCCCCAGGGTGCGCGACTTATTGGTTGCCCCGAGGTGCGCTCTCCTTCTTTGTCCCCGTGACAAAGCTCGCTGGAAATCTTCAGCGATTTGCATTCTGGGAGATGAGCGGGGAATGAAAGATTTCGCTGCTCCCGCAATGAAAATTGTAAGTAGGTAAGTACCTACAAGAGGGGCTCGCTGCGGATCGTTCCTTAGGTCCTCACAGAAGCGCTGCGCAATTTACACCGCCGATTTTAACAGCTGCAGATCCCCCTGCGGCAAAAAGAAACCCTTTTACAGCGAAGAGTATTATATAGAAAAATTTCTCTAACCGTGCACATACTCCGGTCGATTTTCCCCGTCGCAGATGGCGCCCAAAGCGGGTCTGTCGCTTGCAAGTGACGTTCACGAAGGCACAGCGAAACCATAGAACACGAAAGCGGCTGTCGTAATTTCCGGAGGCTTGCAGCTCCATTCCTATATCCGGGCCGTCATCTGTCCCTCCCCGTGTCTCGTCCTCCATCCCATTTTCAATTTCCACCACGTTTCCCGTTTCCTGCTCCTGGCCCCAGCTAGCTCTCATCGCGCTGGCCGCCTGGTTCTATTGGCCCTGGAAGCTCCGCGCTCGTTTATGGTACACTGGCGGCCTAGGAGATGCAGAGACTTTCTGCTCGCGGAAGGAGAACCTCTCACTTTCTCGCGCCTAGAGGTTTTGACTTGGCGACGAGAAATGGGTAATCTGATTAAAATAGTAGTAGGTTTAGAGTAAAATGTTACAAAATTCTGAACGTGCATCGTCGTAAATGGAGAGGATTCTAAGGAGGAACGCGGGGCAAGGCGATGATCCACGGAGAGTTTGAATGGAAACGAGGCTCCGCTAATCTGGGCCACGCATCTACCGGTTTAATGGAGGTTAAAGAGGAATAAATCCGACGGAGGAGCGACGTCGAAGGAGCCAGGGACAGGAGGCGCGTGGCCGACGACGGATCACGATGCCCCGGGAAAAACTAGACTAGGCGTTTTTATGGGCCATCAAATTACGCCGACCACCTCATAAAATGTTTAAGCGGGCTTCTGTGCAAGACGCTCGACCGACGACCGGGCTAATGTCCTTTGGCAAAAGTGCATCTTTCCGCTGTACCTGCGCGGGCCGCGCTCTTCCCGGCGTACCCTTTCCGAGGCGCCCTTCACACGTACGCTGTCACGCGAACTGCTAGCTCGTGGGCTCATTGCGAATTCACTGGAAAGGTTAGAAGATCTCCCATCCTTTCCACCTCGTTTCACGCTGAAGCTGATTCTTCCCGTGCCCCACGCGCTGAGGGAACGCTCGACCCACGTCGTCCGTGAAGAAATGACCCCACGCTTCTGCTTCTACTGAAGTGACAGAGTTTCGAATAGCTGAGATCAGTGGCGCACTCAGGATTTAATCTTGGGGGAGCCGAGTCGAAGGGACGGAAATATTTTTAATGCCAATTCAATAAAATTCATTAGGTGGTTATGCAAATTTATTTAAAGATTAAAATCTAGTTTTTTTATTTTTATAAAGCCCCTTTTTGAGGTGTACCAGGTTCCATTGGCCTCGTTCATGTAATAAAGCATTCACTGAGCAAGCTGAATTAATTATTTACTACCAACGAAAACGCCACAGTAGAATATATCTGTTATCCTTAAATACAACAATACCTCGCGAAGGCTTCGAAGAAGCTAAAGTTGGAAGTCTACGTCGTGGAGCAATCGGAGACGAACAGGGACGAACGGCTGGTTGGTCGAAATCGATTAACCGGCTGCTGGATGCCTGGACTCGGGTCCGAGGGCCACTCACTGGCTGCGCGCCGCCATTAAACGCGCCAGAAGAAATCGGGAAGTCGTTCCGCGAAGCGGTACCAGTTTGTCAAGTTCTGCGGACATTGAAATAGAGACATCAGTACGGCCGATGAATCCGGCAGTAATAAAGCCCGTGGGAGAAAGGGAATGGTAAGAGCCGAGGGTGAAGGGGCGGCGGGAGGAAGACAAGTTTCGCACTTGACTTTTGCTAATCCACGGCCCGTCGTTGTGAATGAACGCATAAACGACAACGGGTTGCGTGGGCAACGGGGCCGTTAATATCGCGTGACAAGAATAAACGTCGACCGTAATTCAATATTGTAATTATACCCTCGTAACGGGCTTTATTGTGCCGATTAATATGCGTCGTTAAAGTAATTGCCGGTAGCGTCGACTACTCTCGCACCTATAATCGCCCGTTTAGGCGTCTTGGACGAAGCAGCAGGTCGCGACACGCGATTTCCAATTTCCGGAAAATTCCTGTGAAATGCCAAACCGCCGCTGTATAGTCCATTCGACGAAGCTCGATCGCTGAGAGACCAAGTGGAGGAAGGTTGCTGGGGAAGCTTTATCCGAATTTAGACATTTCACTTTGGTCGTGCGTCGCGGATAATTCATCCATAGTGAATGTGAATCCATGAAAAGTAGAGACTGGCGCTAAGTAGGTACTTTGTTCACTGGTCACTTTGCATGAAATGCAGATGAAAGAACTCTTTACACCTTTCACTGCGGATGAATCTTCCGGGATGCACATTTAAAGTGAAAAGTATAATTTCGCCTTTAAGAAAGGCTCTCGCAACGCCTCGGCGCAACTTCTTTTCTCACTCGCATCAATGTACGTGCAACTTAGACGCGCCTCGGTTTTGCCCTACAGTAGCGGACAAAAAGTTACCACTTTTTCGAACCACCCTACTTCTATTACTGTTCAATATCAAATCAAAACTACGGTATGTGCCTAATATACATATTCTGAAAAAGAACTAAAAGCTCTATAAAACCCAGTTACAGTTGAATTTATTTAACTAATAAACAAAAACCCTATTTAACATTACGCAAGACAACACACTTTTAAAGCCAACAAAACATACCGCTTTTGAACATTATTAAAAAAAATTTAATATTTTGTGGGGGGCACCTTTTGCTTTTAGGACAACTTAAAGAGTTACTGATCGTGGTAACTTCTTTGTCGGCTCCAAACATGTGTTACCCTATTCAATGGCATATAACACTTTTGTATGTTTGTTAAATAAATTCAACTTTAACTGGGTTTCGTACAGCTTTAAATTCTCCATCAAAATATGCATATTAAACATACCACAGTTCCAAATTTATGCTAAAAAATAACAAAAATAGAACAAATCGAAAAAGTGGTAACTTTTTTGTCCGCTAGTGTATCTGAAGTTTTAAGCTTGCGTCGGTTCAATCACACTGCGCCTCGCCTCTCTATCTCAAATTATTTTTGAAGAGAAATCCGCCGATTGGAGTCGCGCTGAGCTAGTGTGAGCTAAATTGATACACTACATACAAAAAGCATCGGAAGAATAAAATGAGTCGAAGCGAGGCGTAGTGAGAATCTTCAAGGCCATCGCACATGTTGCATGAAGCACGACGATACGAAGAAAATAGTTTATAAACAATTTGTGACCGAAGCGCAGCGACAATGAATCAATTATTATTAACTTCTTCGATTTCCTTCGCCGCACTTCACAAAAATGCGCGACAGCGTTTAGAGTGAATGTAGAAATTTTATTGAAACAATCGTTGCACGAGAATTAAGTAAATAGTTGCTGTAAGCAGTGCTGATAATAATTAGAAAGGAGCATGAGATTTGGTAACCTTACAGAAACGACATCCAAGCAATACAAAACACGGAGGACTCGGTAATTAATTAAACCGTGGCTCAATTAATCGCAATCACCGATCTCCTACTTTGTTGCTCCCCGAATCGACCACTTTGTCGGCCCGTTAATGGGATGCCGTCCCAGTTTCACGCTGGTTCGTGGAAAAAGTAGCCTGCGAACGAGGAGGTCCGACTGGGCGGGTCGACGTTTTGGAAACATTGCAGCGGGTAGAAATTTATCTTTATGGAAATTCTTTTCAACTTCTCTCGACGAATGGGAATTAATCGGCCCGCGAACGGGCCGGGGTTGCGTTCTTTTAATCTCGTAATATACGACACGCTGTAAATAATGAACTTTATCGCTTCGATAAAGCGGACGGTAAAACCGCGTACTCCCAGCCGGCGACGATTACAATAATTCTTTCAATCTAAGTAGGAAATTGCGGTTAGCAACAAGAGGCAGGTATGCACGAAACGGAGCTGTTATGAAAACAAAAAGGCAGGACTGGAATCTCTTAACTTCTACTCGAATCTATAAACTACTTCTTAAGTAGATAGGTATTTCGCAAAGGTTTATGCAAACTTCACTTCCCTAACTAAATTCCGCTCCCGGCTCGCAAACTTCCAGCACCAACATTCCCGTCTCGCTGGAAAGTTGGCAGTTTATAAAGTAGCTAGCAGCAACATCTGTTCAGCTCTGAGAATTTCGTGGGTTGCGACGCGTCTACCGGAGAAAAACTGATAGAGCAGGCGCGCTCGAGGGGCCAGAGAGTGATAAAGCGACATAGGGGGAATTCGCAGCGTCCAACGTGCGCGATTATCGAGGAAGGAGAAAAGGGAAGAGAAGGTAGAGTCGGTACGGAGCCTCTTCACGTTCTCATGACGCGGCGGTCATTTTAAACGAGGCTCACGTGTCGGGACCACCCACCTCATGGAGCTGGCTGATTATATATACCTCAATTTCGGCCGTTTTCGACGGTCCACCTCCTGGCTCGCGGCATTCGCCCTGGCAAAAATCCGAAAACCCAGGACGATCCTCTGGCTCCCAGCCTGGAACGCGTTTTAAGAGATTACACCACCTCTCTCCACCTCCTTTCTCCCCCTTCTCCGCCGTCCAATGGCGTATATGTGTTTCTGGATCTACTAATTGGTCGTAAAGGAAATTATGTTCGGAGGCCGAGCCTCGTCCTGCCGAGAGAACTCCCCTCGGGCAGCAAAGGGTTCGAGCTATCTGGGATTAGCTTCTTTGTTGAGACTTCAGCGCGGTAAACGACAGCCCAGCTGGACTGTTATCGCGCGTCCCGTGGTTCTTTAGCTCCTCTGTCCGCTGACCCGTGATCTATCGACTTTGGTATTCGAGGCTATCGGATATGAGACCTTGGAATCCAGAGAACAGGGGTGAATCCTCTTTTTCATCCCTCTGAGCGAGGAGCAGGCGAGGGCGCGTGTCGCGATTTGACGGCGTTTACATCCGTTTTACGAAATTCCGGGCTGGAACTGGTTAATCGTGTGTCGTCGGGCGGCGGCGGTGCTGCCGGTGGTGGCGGCGACGGCGCTGGTGGTGGCAAATATATTATGCCTCTCGTAAAATTAAGTTTTTACGATCATTTTATGGTCGCGCGCGGCCCGTCGATGCTTAGTACCTATAGGTGTGCATTTCTCGCAGCTGTGCTTTGGCGACTCGTCACGGATCTCTTTCGTCATACGCGTTACCGGAACATTGTGTCCGGTTTCAGGGAGCCGAACGACGTTGGGCTAGTCCCGTTAAAATTTCCACTTTACGCTGTCAAACAAGCCTGGGAAGTTCACTGTTTCCTTCGCGTAAATGCCACGCTGCAACTGTGGGACACTCTTCCATAAGCAGGAATACAGCGTTGGAATGGCACCATTTCGAAGTGTATTCTAGACCAGCGAGTCTTCCCGCACGATCGATTCATAAACGAGAACGCGAGGAAACGTCGACGCCATCCCCCGTCTGGGCAGTCCCCTATCGCGACGCTTTTATCGTCGCAGAGACGTCGAGGGTGTAGGAACACTGGCCACTGTTTAACGAACGGACGTGTCGCCGAGGAACACGGTAAACTGCGATCGAGCAAACTGTTCGAGTGACGGGGACTAAATGAAACTGGTGGCTACGTGCCGGTCGGCTTTCCCTACGGGGGTTGCAGCTTTCTCTTCGTATGAAAAAATTCCCGGGACCCGATCACAGCAGATTTCACCGAGAATTCGGGTCATGACGGGTGGCTTGGATCAATGGGGATTCCTCGCTCGTGAAAGTTGCGCGCGGTTGGTGGAGTTTAGAAGAAAAGGGCATTCGGGGCCCAGGCGAGGGTTTGTCGCCCAATTTTTTGCATGGAAGTCTACCTCTGCGAGCGTTATCTTTGGGAAGGAAGAATTTCAGGCGATAGGGGGTTTCTTAAATTCCTTGTCAATTTTATCAGCCACTATATCCGTGGCTTGTAATTTTATTCTGGCGCCGTATTTGTGCATATGCGATGGAAAGTAGTATCTTGCCGAGATGGGCAAATAATTATTTGAGATAGATATCTGTGTACGAAATTTTTATTTCAAATAATTTTTTGTCAATCTATGGTATCTTGAAGCTGGAATTGAAGAATCTGGCACATATGTAACAAATCACTTGCATTCGTGCAATTGAGATTGTATGCTCGTCTTTGGACAGATGCGTATGAAGCTCATATACCTAGGAGGTATGTGTAACATGATTGTAAAAACTGTATTTTCCATTTTCGTTGACTCTATCGAGGGACTATCGAGGCATCTAACCGTGCCAGAGTCACTGCGGCATTATGAAGCATTATCAATCTTGGAAAAGGAACGTGGAATGCTAACAGAATGTCGAAGGTGGCGAAGCTCGTATTCAAGAGATACAAGAAAGGTGAAGACGTTACTCTGGAGTCACATGTTTCATTTGGAAATTCTAGAATTACTACGATAACCTTGATCAATTGAAACCAATGATTTTCTTTAATTTTTCTCGCGTCTCTCAATTTAATATAGGTAGTTTAATCTATCCAGTGAATGAACACTTCTCATATCACACGAAAAATGAACACTTGTCACGTTCTTTTCACGTTAAAATTTACATAGTAGGCACTTCTTTACTCAACTAAATTCTTTTTAAGTCCTTTATTAAGTTCAAGGTAAGTTTTGTTGTTATTAATTTTTTTGCAACTCAAGTGTCCATTCACTGGACAGGTTCCTATGTAGTATTTGAAAGACAATTTTGCTGAAATAAGGAAACACCCACAGTGAACGTCATTTGAAATTACAAACAAACAGCAGTTTGGATTAAGCTTCTAAGAAAGAGAGGGGGTTCACGCGACTAGCTTCCATGCATCCTCGGCGGCCATAGTGTTTACGTGCCACGGTGGTGAAAGCCAGGGTTGAATGCTAAGGAAAGGCCGCGAGCGCGAGGGGATCATATTATTTTAGTTGAATTATTTATAGAGCGTTGCAGGGAAGAGACACACGTGCGACCCCCTCTCGAAACAACCCCCAGCTTCCACCTGAAGGAAAGCATACTCGTACCTACATGTGTGTGTTCGAAAAGTAACGGGAAGCGAGAATGGAATTTTAGAAAATGTTCCTTGGTTCAAACTTCAGAAAACAACCCACGAATATCGCCACGACGACTTCCCTCGGACTATCGCTAAGTCGATCGACCCAGAAAGATTCTTCGCTCGCGGGATAAGCTTTTATTCGACCCATGGCCGAGGTTCAAGTAAAGCTGGCCGAGATAGAAAGGAATTTACCGATAAATTCGGACGAAAGGGTGGAGGAAGCTTGGGGAGATAGAGGTGGGGCTGAAGCCTTGGCATCTGGCTATATCGCGGGACCTGCGTGCGATATAACTGACTATCTATAGCACCACACGCCCCTGATCCCACGATGCAGATATCTCTCAAGGAAATAGAAGACCTTTTGTTCCTGCCTTTCACCGCTGCACCGAGCCTGAATTCTAGAATTAACAGAGTCAAGTTCCTCAGCTTAGATAAATAACAGGAGGGACTGAAAGATCCCTGAAAAAAGATCCGAGGCGACCAGATAACCAAAGGGATCAGGTTCAAACCCTCACTCAGCAACCCCGCAGGTTAAAGTTAAAACTCAACGTTCCAAACCCCGCGACAAAACCAAAACTCCGTAGAAAACAAAAACAGGAAACATGGAATCGCCAGGCAACCTTCTCATCGTCGTTATCAGAGTTTCTTGCGCTCAGAAGGTCTGGGCCTGGTTCCCGGCTCCGAGGACCTTATCTCTTACCCGCGGTGATGGTATGCAAAGCAGCGTCGCAAAAACAAGCTGCAAGGGAAATGGACGGGTGGAGGAGGAGGAGGTGGCGGTGGGCCAGCGGACAGAAGAGGGAAGAGAAAGATCTTGGGAGACTTTGGCTGATGAGGACGGTTCCCATGACGACGCAACCCCAGGAACACGAAACGGTCTAG
The DNA here is from genome assembly GCA_929113495.1 of Andrena minutula. NCBI lineage: Eukaryota > Metazoa > Arthropoda > Insecta > Hymenoptera > Andrenidae > Andrena > Andrena minutula. Next base: position 45,612,075 of record OV815994.1, read on the forward strand.
CCATCCTTGACTCAATACCGGCTCGCCATATACTCACGTCGAACCTCACCACCACTTCTTCGCTCTTCGAACCCTCTTAAGCCCCTGCCCGCACCCCTCCGCCCAACCCGCTCGCCTGGATAGGCTGCCACCCACTTTCACCGCGTCCCTGGCCAAATGGAATATCCCACGTTTATACTTTGTTCCATCTGCAGGTCCATACCGCGCGTGTGGGTGCTCTAGGATATATGCAAGGGAGCCTGTGTTCGTGTAGAATCGACGGGTCGGAGACGGAATACAAACTATCGAACGGACGCGTATCGAGCTAACGAAAAAAGAAGAGGAAAAGCGCGACTGGACTCGGAATTGCTGCATTAGGGGGCTCGCCGGACTCCGAGGTCCGCCTTTCGCACGTTCGGGGACGTTTCCTTCGGAGAGGCTTCCGGGAGAGAGCGCGAGTTGGACGAGGGGAGGCTTGGAATTTAGGGTCCTGATTGTGCTCGAAGGGAACGCAGTTTCCTACTTTTGTATCGGCAGCTTGGAGAATTGATTTGGGGAAAGAATTATAGAAGATGCTGTGTGACTGTTTAAATAGGAGGAGCAATTAGATTTATGGTATTCAATGTTAGAGACTATTTAGGCTATCTTATGTGTCACTGTATATTTATTACACCCCCAAATGATTTGAAATGTATCAAATAACTTATCTCGTAGAGCCCCGCGCGAGACTACGAGCCACCCTCGGTCTCTTATCTCGAGAAGTCGATAGCCGTTTGAAATACCGTGCCATGGAATCTCTCGGCAACTTGTAAATAACTCAATCCCATCTGCCTGGGCTCGAGACGAGAAAGAAACCGTGGAACTTGGGAAGAGACGAGTTGGCCAGCGTGGCGGAGTGCAAGGAGATTCTGAATTGCGAGGAGAGCCAAACGCAGACTTTGGAGTCTGGCCTGTCTTGCAGAGCGCACGCCACTGCCATGTTGGAGCCGCCGAAAGGAAACGGCCCCTCCGATTGGTCGCTCGGCCATACCGTCTGCCCGTGGATGAGAGAGGGCGTCCCGGTGCTGGCGGCGCTCCACGCGGAAGGCGTCTCGACGCCCCGCTGAAAACGGCACGCGTCGCGTCACACGGTTATGGGTCTCGGCGACCCTCCTCCTCCCTTCCACACCCTCGATCCGCTTTACCAGCGCGGGGACGGCTCCGCAGCGACCCCTTTTGACCACTGCTCCTCTCCGGAATATCTATCAATTTCCCTCAGCCGCGATTGATCAGCATTCGTGCGTTCCACGCCGCGCAACCCCGAGGAAGGGTTGATTTTTATAGATCGTCTCCGAGGAACCCGAAATCCCTGGAGGAAGACGAAGAACAGCGCGGTCTGAAAGAAACATTGCAACGGGTTGTGCGCACGATGTGTCGAGGACGTTGAATTGGGGACGCGGAAAGGGGTTGGAAAGCTGTGCAGTCGATCGAGGGATGGAAATAGAAATGATTTGAATCGTTGGATTCTTTTATTAAAAACTTGGGAAATGGAGTTTGCCATTTGTTAGTCAATTTTGATGATTTTAAATAAATATTCTTTTGGAGAAGCTTTCATGTGACCACAGCTTTCGTACAATGCCCCTCAAGAGGCTGCAGTTTAATTATACTTACAGAAAGTTTTTCTGCGAATCGAGTTTCGTAATCTCCCGAAAGGGGTGTCCACGCAATGAATGCAACCCTCTCTGGTGAGGTTTAGTACGGCGGCTTTTCATGAATTAAGGCTAGCTCCTAAGGGATTGGATTTTTTTAATTATTCCCGCCAGGTCGAATCTCTTTCTTTGGGTGGAGCTCTACACTCCTGTCGTCGCGTGACGATGATGGGGCAGGGTTGAATGTTCTCGTTGAATTAATTTTTCAGGCTTGATGGGAAATAAGTGCCTAAGTTGGACGGAATACATTTGTTGTATTTAAATTAAGAGAACGGATTGAGGCAAGGCGCTCACTCCTGATATATTAATTAGAAAAGAAACTAAATTGGGTAATTCGGTAGGAGTTTAGAATATTACATCAAGCATTTCCAATCGGTTCGGAAGCTGTGTAGGTAACACTCGGTATTTACTGAAAAATCCGTCTCCTTCACATAAACCACCCCTATGGGGATAACGAGGCGATAAATATCGACCCATTACAGTGGCACAGGGTGTTATCGAAAACGCGCGTTAAACTCACTTGGAGGGTAATAAATTCCCCCGTAATCCACGGGTCAAGGTTAAGGATCGTATATTTTTACCGACTGCTTGATAATTTTTAACTGTCGCGATCAAACAACCATACACACATCCCTATTCAGAAATACTTTCTTCCCATCTGCACCACCTAAATAAACCACTCTAAATAAGTAGCCTCAAGCACACTGCAATCAATAAATAAAAACACAACTCTCAAAAACAAGTTTCTGTTGGTACTACAGAAATCACAAACTACCAGCAAAGTGTCCTATTTAGAGATCAAACATCCTCAGTAACATCCCCCAAGCCCTCCACCCAGTGTATCCCAAAATTTACATAAACCCATCGTCCGCTTGGCGATCGCGTTAGTGACGAGATCGGCGCGTAATCGTGGAGAAGCCTGGCGACTTTTAATTCGATTACACGGCGAGATGCACGCTCACGATGGGGCTGGCTGGCATAAATGACAAATGGGCGGCTTCCGCGAAGCGTTTCATAGAAACGGCACAACGGAGCCACCCCTCGCTGTCGAAAGAAATGGCAGGGAAGCAAGAGCTTTCTCGTGTCCGGCTGTTGCGCGCCCTCGACCAATCTCTTCTGTATACACACCGACGCTGGCCAACGTGCTTTTCCGCGCGAGCCACCCCTCTCTTCGGCTTTTACTTTGGCCCAGCTCCTCCACGGTAATATCCCCCGTGTCACGTCCTGCCCACATTTCGCCAAGCTTCACCATTCCTCGCCCTCTCCCCAGCCTTCCCTCCGCTCCCTTTCACGAAAAGAAACTTGTTCGCCCTCTGTGTAGCGTAAATAGGCAGGATTTGTGTATCGATGACCCGAGGGGGTAAAATGCCGGACTTTTGGGAAGAGTGCTTGTTGCACGGTGCTTTGTTAACGACTCTCGTGAAGATACTTTTGGGCGATACGTTTGAAGATGGAGAGGGTCAGATTGTGTTTACTGCAATTCTCGAAATTGGGGTTTGATGGAAGAATTTGATGATTAAATATTGTAGGTAATTGGTTGTTGGGTTGGATAGGTACCTAGCAAAAATTGGCAGATTATTTGAAGGACCAGAAGTTGCTCAACAGAGGAAATATTAAACCTTTGACAGCCTAATCAAATTTCAAATTCTGCTTTGAAAACTGTAGATATACCTATTCTTTTTACGTTGTAAAATATTTCCCTTTGTGTTTATTTACCTTGTGTATATTTACCTTTTTCTTATATTTTTCCTGTTTTCTTCTTCTGTCTGTGCTTCGCAAAAGATAAACTGTCAAAGGGTTAAATTCCTTACTTCTTCGAGGTTTCCAAAATATATAGTTTCTCGAGATCGTTACACCCGTCTAAGTCACCACTCCTCCCTACCTCCTCGCTTCAAACGCCGGATTGACATGTCTTCCTCCCCTACCACTGGCGCTCACCGCTCCGCCGTAAACTCACCCCCAGAGACTTGACTCCGCAGACACCTCCAGACAGTATTTCCATATTTCTCACCTTCAGCCTCGGCTTCGATATTTACACACGCGGCGGCAAATCGAAATTCATAGACACTCCCACGATCGAGTTTTCTGCTTTGAAATCGAAATGGAGATCGAAAAATCCACTCCCACTCTGGAATAACTTTAGCTCGCTAAGATTTCCACGTGAAAAGTTCGAAGAAACGATTCCCTCGGCCCAAAGCGATCTCCATGTGTGAATATACTATATTTACGGTGCAAAGTTTTTGAAAGCATCTATTATGGGCTGGCAGTCCATTAATGGGACACGATACGGAACTTTATACCTGGCGCGATATAAACGACAAAAGCCTACATAAAATCACGATGACGAAACTATGCGTTATGAAATATAGCACAGGGCTTCTTTAATTTCTGGAATTTTCTCCTGTTCCAGGCTGATGTTTTTCTTTGTAAACCTGTAAATAAAAGGCCTCAAAGTGTACGGCGCCGTGGAGAAGACGTTTCACCCGTTCGAGCTGTGCAGCAGGTAACTATTAATGCAGCGTTTCTGTCGCTCGTTGTTGAAGGGTAAAGGAAAAACAGGGAATGTCATAACACATTAGTACAACAATAAAAAAACAAGGTTCAATGAATTTAATTTTCTTCTCAAATAATTTCTGGTTTTACCTTGACTACAGAAGCTTCTGCTTAGGCAAAGAGTGGGGGCATTCCGTATTTTATATGTGTGCAGAAAGGACATTTCCTGTTTTTAATCAGTGTACCAAATCTTTAACGTTGTTTGTGATTCGAGAGTTCTGTAGTCCCCGTTGTCACCATCAAAATATGCTATAAATCACAAAATCACGAAAAATGGACATTCCCGGTTGTAGATATAAAGAGAATTGAAAAATGTTGAGAAAAGGGCAGTTTATTTGAAATTGATAATTAAGGCGATACAATGGACGCGTAACGATTTCGGAAAATGTTGTCGAGTAACTACTGCTCTGTATAACCGAGCACTTGGGTCGGTTAGGAGAGCGGGAGTGTGTGTGAGTGTATGCAAGATGTCGCGTGGAAGAGTATGTATGTATGATGTCGCGAAAAGTAAATAAGAAGTCAATTAACTGTTCGAGAATGTTCTAGTTGTCTCGCGACTGGTGTGAAAGAGATAGAGAGAGAGAGAGAGAGAGAGAGAGAGAGAGAGAGAGATATGATTCTGCCAAGACACCGATTTTTTCCTTACCCTTCAGTTACTTATCCGACGATTCTTCACTTGCATGAACGTATCGAAGGGCATTACTGAGATTTCATAATTCTGAACGTTTTACAGGCTTTCCCGCGTGTTCCAGCCGGGAACACTGGCCGGTATACAAGGTGAGTTGCACGAATACAAATTTCTTTATATTTACTCAGTTTTCAAAGAAACTCTAGAAAAATCGTTCTGTCCTGATCGTTAATATTTCGCGAGTGGAAGGTGTTCGCTCTCAGTGATACTTGGCAATCGATTATACAATTACTGTGATATAACATTCACAAGTACAATTACGTCACCAGCAAACACAAAGAGATAAATCGGCTTCAAATAAGAGATAAGATTAGCAGAGAAGCACGAAAATTTGAAGAAGAAGATTCTCTGTAATATCCAACCAGAGTAATATTGGCGAAACCACTGTCCAAGAAGCACAACTTACAGCCCGCAAATAATCATGTCAGTTTTCCAAGACCTGGACGTCTGAACGCGTCCCGAAGAATTAATTCGCGAGCCTCGGCCGAGCTCGAAACCTCTGGCTAAAAACTGGACGCTAAACGTACCGTTTTCTAGATAGGTACGTACTTGCCGTAAACAGAGGATTGTATACAACTGCTTCGTACTAAAACCCATAGCCACTAAACCGCGCATACTGCCTATAAATGGGCGGGTTGCTATAAAGTCCATTCATGATCGTGTCGCCTGTACAACAAACGTCAGGTGGCTCGCGCCTCCCCCGCGATTTATCGCACTCGTATTCGAGCGTGGCTGGTGTCTTCCTGCTAAATACGCGCGTCGATCACGCACCAAACCGATTCCTCATCAAGAAGCCACTGTGGCTACTTACTCCACGGCCGGGAGATCTAAGAATCGAGTTTTCTCGCGTAAAGCAATCCGCTTGGCGATTCACGAGGAAGCATCAGTTTAGCATATTCTGTATTGAATCGTTGATCCGGGCCAATTTGCGCCTGGAATTTTCTCATAAAGTTCTAAGCGTTATACGTTCTCGCGGAGCGGTGAAGGCACCACGGGCGATAAAAGTTCTCTTCGGCGGCACGAGCCGCTCCCTTCTCGATATTCAACGTCGATCGCTCGGCTCGAGTTACGGCGGTCGATCCCGTGCGTTTAGGAAACCGCGCCGCGAAGTCGTGTGCACAGAGTGAGCGATGGAATTCAGGCGAGAAATTTATAGGTCCCCGGCAAGTGCCTTGCCCGCCCTGCTATTGCGCCAATAATAAACCCGTTAATGGATCGATTACATAACGAACAGTTAAGCTCCGTTTACGTATCGATCTCAAGTTCAGCGGCCTCTCGTTCCCCTCGTTTATTGCCCGCTTCAAGTTCACTCCATTCAGAAGGATTTTAAAAAAAGTTACATCGTCTAGTCTGCGTCTGGGATCGAGCGCAGTTGAAATGGAAACGTAGGATGGTAGATAGCAGTTGAACGAACCCAGATGCTGTTGGGTAGATTCGTAAGTCGCTCGTGGCGATTAACGCGCGCGAGGTGGCGCGCGTGGCTCGATCTCGTGGCGCGTGAGCCTGATGGACAGATGGAAGGAAGGCGTATGTGCCACCGTGGTTGTTGTCAGACCGTTTTACTTTACTGCCCCATAAAAGTACCGAGATTTAGACTGCAATATTGCCATGACGTATTGCCGTGCGCGCACGCACGCGTCCGCACGCGCGTGTGCGAGGATCCACGCAACGCGGCGAGATCGCGCGACGGCCACGAGACGCATCATCTTTTCCTCCTTTCGCGGGTTACGTCACGCGTGAAGAATAGCGGAGCATGCCCCGCTACTGGGTCGTTTGTTCGCGCCGTTCCAAGTTCAGGACTGCCCTTCCGCCAACGAAGCTGCATCGACGCGACGGGGAAACGTAATCGTCGACTGTGTTCTATGTAATCCTTTGGCGATTACTAGCGGAGCAATGAATCAAGTAGATAGGACAAAGAGACAGTTTTGTGGGACGTTTGAGGAACTGGAAGAAAAGCATAAAATGTATAATGATAGGTTTGGCAGAAAGTAGAATGACGTTTTGAATTTCGTAGAGTAAGTGTAGAAGATCTGAAATTGGTTAAGATTAAGGGGGAGGATTCAACGTGCAGTTGCGAAGTCATGCTGACACAATTATGTACGTTGATATATACAGGTAATGAGGAAAAAATAATGCACCGCGATGTGCGGGTAATTAGCGGTCGAGGCGCGCGCCGATAAATTTCGCAGTGGACAGGTTGCGCGCTTAAGGGGATGAAAGAGGAAGGAGCCCGCGGAGCATGGTGGCGCGAAAGCCCACTCGATTATTGCGGCGGTCGAAAGGAAGAAAGAAGATTGGAAACGGGGGCTACAGGGAGGCGAACGAGGGAAGAAGCACCTGCTATTCATCCATTGGCCGACAATCCGGGTCAGACCCGTTTCCCTTTCGTTGCTCCGGAGTCCAGAGTGTTTGGAAGTTCGAAAGAAAAAGACGCGCGTGGAGCGCCGCGATATTCAGGCTTCGCGGCTCTCTCCTTCTCTCTCCCACTCTGCTCCGCTCTATGTATATTCCGGCCGCGCGATCGCGGCTGCATGTTCTCGCGACGCCGTGGAGGGAGAGAGGCAGATTAGAGCGCGAAGCGCGGCAGAGGGGCGCGGGAGGATAGGATCGCTGTGGTAGGGGGAAGAGAGAGACGTGTCCGTGCAGGGTTTGGTTTCCAAACGATCCGAGAGATCGCGCTGGCGTCGCGTTCAGCCCGTTTGCGCGTCCGAGCCGCGGGCAGAGCTCTCAGTTGACGCTCAGTTCGGCTTAGCGAGGCCAGAGAGAAGAAAGGGAGACTTTTCGTGTGTGTAAACATCGCGCGTGTGTGCATCCCGTCGCGATAGCCACCGTGAACTGGTCTCTACCTGAGGGACCTGATCGAGCCGGGCCTTGATCCTCGTCCAGGGGTTCGCTACCTGACTTTCGGGGACTAGAGGGGTCGGCGGTTGAAAGAAAAAACAGAGGAGACCCACGGACGTCCGACCACTAACGGTCTGTTTCTCCTGATCGCAGTGATCCGACCGTTCGCTCGATCCGACTGATCCACTGACCGACTGGTCGGCACGATTTAGGATAGAGAGAGGAAGCAGAAAGCAAGGAGACGAGCCGAACGGAGTAGCAGAGTGGCTGGCGAGGAGATACAGTGCGAGGAAAGGAGTGGAGGTAGACGGGTGACGAGTGGAGAGCAAGTGCGCGCTCAACGCGAGTAAACGTGTGTCGCGTGTGCCCTCGATGAGAGTAATGAGCAGGGTGACGGTTTCCGTGGAGGAAGGAGACGGGACGACATGCAGCTGGAGCATGGCCCGGACCGGGACGACCGCAGCAAGATCGGCGGAGCAGTGAGAGGAACGTGGTCGTACCGCTCGTACGACGCGACGCGTTCGATCATTTCCCCGTGGGGACCTCGATTGCCAAGTGTCCTGACCGCGTTGACATGTACCAGCCGCGCTCCGTCCGTTGACGGCTTCGAGCATCCATCGTCTCTGGCGAGATCGTTGCGGAACGCGCGGAACCAGACCGATCCGCTCGAAATATTAACGATAAAGGGACAACTGCGCGGTGCTACCTGTCCCGTGAACGGGGTACGCTGTTCGAGCGACTCTTACTAAAGGCGTGCTGTGTCGTTTTCTTTTTCTTTGTTCCAACCTCGCTGGCCGTTGATCATCGTTGGACTTGATCGTTACACTTGGACCATTGGAAATCATCGCCTATTCGCCCGTCCACTGATACTCATCGACGACGTCCCCTGCACGTGGCCCATCAACCTCGATCAACCTCGGTCGTTGTCTTGGACGTTGTCGCGGTGGTGGTGGTGGTGGTGCTGGTGCATGGACCTTTTCTCGACGGATTTGTTACGCATTTTATCACGGCCCTGGGCGTCCTCGTCTCCCCCTCCCCGTCCCTGACGCTCTCCTCCTCCTCTCTCTCTGTCGCTCTCGCGCTCTACGCTCTTTCTCTGTTGCCCCTTTGGCCCATCTCTGTCGCTCGCCGTGTGCCGTCTCCCTCCAACCCACACTTACCTACCCCTCCACCTGTCTGCCGCGCCGCTGCACACCCTCTCCTCCCTCCGCGCAACCCTGCTCCGGCACCCGTCCGATCTTCCCTATCCCCACCGTCCGCGCGCCTCCTCTGCCCGCCGCGCGCCTTTTCTTTATTTATTCCGCGATTCCACGGGGCAACGCGACCACGCTTCGCGGCCCGATGATTCCCGCGCTCCTCTTTTGAAATTACCTCGCGCCGCCGTCAACATCGCCGTTCTCGTCGTCTTCGCGTCGTGCTCCTCCGCTCGACGTGTCCACACGCCGCTGATCCGTGTCTGCCACCGTCCTCGTAAAACCGACGATAAAAATTGCCGCTTCTCCGTGTCCTTCTTCCTCTCCCTCTCCCTCGCGCCGCTCCTCGCCGTTTTCCGTTTCTCGTCTCTCACCTTGTTCCTGCCCTGCCGCTGTCGGACCAACGTCGGACTCTACCTCGACTCGCCCGTCCTTGGACCGTGCGAAACGATGCGATTCTGGTCCACGATCGATTGGTGAAAATCGATCGACGCGCCCGGTGTTGCCGTGTGCTCGCAACCGATCGAACCGTACCGATCGCTCCCGATCGGCCACGGAATCGGCACCTTCTCCACCGTTCCCCGACGCCGCAATCGCCACCGTACCGTGGGTCGTCGTTATAACACCGGCAATCACCCGTCACCATCTGCACCATCGCCGATCACGTGGCTTGCTCGACGGCGACGCTGTACGACAATGTTCACGCCGCGCCGCTGTGCGGCTCCGGCGTGGGCCACCCTGGCTCCGTCACGCCGATGGGGACAGCCACCGGAGCGGGGAATTCCACCGGGGTGACCTGGTGGGCCATGATGAACGGTTCCCTCTACGAGGACAGCCCGCCACCGGTCCCACCGACAGCCTCCAGCCTCGTATCGATCCAGCAACAACAACAGCAACCGACCTCCACGCCTGGCTCCCATCAGCAGGCGACAACACCAACCTCACCGGCTGCACCGGCCTCCTCGGCAACGACAGCGCCTCCGGCACCAACGGCCAGCGCCAGCTCGACCTCGCCGAGCGCCTCCTCGGTGGCGAGCAACAGCGCCCCAGGCCCTCTTCACATACCCGCGAAAAGGCTGACCGCCACGCCGGCGGCTTCCTCCTACGGGGAGGTCGGCTGCGTCGAGTCCTCAGCACCGCCCGCCGCTGGACCAGCGGGCGTCATTCGTCATTCCCACTCGTCCTCCGCTGGCTCCCAAGCCGGCTGGAGCTACAGTCCCCATCATCCCCAGGACTCGCACTACTCGTCCGCCGCGGCCGCGGCTGACTCCCTCAACCATCACCAGGCATACGGGGGGAACAACCCCCCGACCTACTACAATCTGGCGGCGGATCCCACCTCCACTTCTGGCTCCGCCAGGGACAACCGGAAAGCCGGCACGCTCAGCTTTTGGTCGCCAGCCACCGCTGGATCCGCTGCCACCGCTGGCTCCGCATCCGACTACAAGTCCTACAACTCGGCCGGGGTGGCAACTACCAGCTCCTCCACCGGTGGTTCCTCGTCGGCAGCCACCGGGGCGGCAGACCCAGCCGTATCGTCCTGCCATCAGAGCTTCTCCCAGAGCTGGTGCAATTACGCGCCCTACACCACCGCCAGGCATCACCACCCGGTCGAGACGGCTGGCCATCATCACCCTCACTCGCAACCAGGGGTCCCATACTTGACGCCGTCCGCGGCAGACGACCGAGGAAGGGTCACTGCCGCTATGGTCGCTGCCGAAGGCGCTTTTCCTCACGATGGATACGGTAGCCTCCGGAATTACGGGGCTCCCGAGCCTGTCACCTCCAGCCCGTACCCTCCTCCAGGTAAGCATCAACTCTGTCCTCTCTTGCTCAAACTCCATGTCTTTCTTTCCAGCTGGACTTCACCCTCATGGTAATGTATAAATAAACATGTGAGCGAAAGAATTCGTCGATGAGCTGGATAGCTCAATTATATAGTTAACTGTAAAAAATTCAAGTTCGATGCTCGCTATTAACTAATCCGACCAATTCTTTTCCTCACATAATTCCAGTCAATTACAAAATTTCACATATCGCGTAAATTCAAGGGAACAGCCTCAAGGTTACTCAAGTAGCATCCCCCAGACAATACCTACAGCACGGTGCTCTAAATTCATTCCAAATTGGTCTCTAAACGAAACCGGGGAGAAAGCAAGTAGCAAAAGCATCGTGGAAATTTCGAAACCGGCCCCGTCGCATAAACGGAGCCTCGACTCATCGTTCATTCAAGTATTTGGTCATTCTCCGTTGTCCTTCCCCTCCACTCGTCGTCCTTTTCTCGGGGTCCCTGGAACCCATGAAACGTCGCATGAGCAACAACGAACGGCGGCGGGTTTATTGGCGGCCGTAACTCGTAAACTGAGGCGTGCGCCTCCGATCAGCTGATCCGTTCCATGACCCGTTCCATGACCCGCACAGGCGTTCAGTCTTCTCCTGCTAACGGCTGTTCTCGCTTTCCTCCTTGCGCATGCTGTCGCCCGACCGCCTTTCCGTCTGCTACTTTCCTGCTCTAGCCCTTCGCACGTTTCGAAACGTGTGCGCAGATCGGGTTAGCACGGTCTACTTAGTAAATTGCTAGCGTGATACTCTCTCTGCCCAGCCATGGTTTCTTTCACCTTTCGCCCCTTGACTCTTTCGATGTCGCGCGTTGTCAAGCGCCGTATAAACTTCACTACGGGGTCCGTAGCATCGAAAGAGTCAAAGCAGCGGACGGAAGGTTCGTCCCTCGCAGGCTTGGCGCGTGACGCAACGGGGAAACAGCGATTTTCGCCGGCGATTGGCCCCGGCTGAATAGGGAAAAAGGCAGCGACACCGCGACCCTCGTCGGGATCGTAAAGAATAGGAAAATACGAGACGTGGCGACTGCTCATACGGGCACGCTCGGCCCCGATAAACGAGATATCGTTCGCGTGATCCTCTCGTTCCCCGGACGTTAATCGTTTGCGTGTGGTAGGGGAGGTGCACGCGCAGGCGTGCGCGATACATACAAAATAGCGGAATACGAGCGCCGCGTATAGTTTAACCGTGCCCCAATAGATGGCAGCTCCATTATCTTTGTTCGTTCCCTCCGGTGTATCGTAGCGCGCGCCAGCGGCTGCCTGGACCCGTATCACACCTACGGGGGCCACCGTGCACGCTTCTCAAAAAGAGTTATATGCATAGTGAACGGCAGGTGCTGTCGCGCCACTAAGATTCCTCCGTTTCATCAGATAGTATCTTCCTCGTTCGAGAAACGCTGCCGTGAAAAAGAGACCGGCTACAAGGGTTGAGCATTTAAAGGCCACTTCGGGTTCCTAAACGACACCCGACGTTCCACTTTCAAATTTATCGTGCTACCGTCTACAACTCTGCCCTGGCTAGCTTTTAATTGGCGCTGCTTCGAATTTATAGTCGTTGCCATCGAACGGTAGCTGTTCTCTCAGCAAAATTGGTTAAATACTTTGTTCCTTAGCTAGACAGTCCACCCAGATTTCAATGTCGGTAGGATTTAGTCTTACTGATTCTCATTATCCAAGGAATCCGCTGTACAAAGTTTCCACCTGGACGTAACACGGTAGAACGAGGAATAACTCACTGGCTATCCTCGCAGGAATGATCGGGGGAAGCGAGGCCCCGACTGCGTCGATATCGCCACAGCGTGAACACTCTATACTGGTTTCGAGCGTTCGCAACACGCCGGCCGCAAATCGATACGTCATTTATTCCGCAGTTTCGTGCGCGCACACGTCCCCTGCACACGCTGACATTCGTGAGAATCCTGACCTTTGTTAAATAATTTGCATATTCCAGCGTTTTAGTGGGCAATAAATTCCTGTCGCTTAAGCAATCGCGTCGCGATATCCCGCGGAACCGAGCGAGAGGAACGAACGCCGCGGAAAAGGCGCGAGGGGAGGACGGAAGGAGCTTTTTGTGGGGGGGAAGAGATGCGAAAGGGGGGTGGGGGGCAGACGGAAGGCAAGAGGACGGATATTACGTGATCTAATAAGGGAGGAAGAAAAGGCAAAATTCGGACCAGCCCCTGTAACCTCCATAAGCAAGAGAGTCAAGGACGTTTATGACATCTCTACCGATCCTCTGACGTTTTAATCAGAAATGTCCGAAAGTTTTAATGAAAAGGCTCCCAACGAAATGCTTAAAATGACGACGGCCGAACAAAACGACCGAGAAGTTTCTCGAAAAAAGAGGAGAAACAGAGCCAAAACGGTTTTACGATCGCGTTACGTTAATTTATTCGAGTCTTGACGGGCGCGTTGTTTCGACGTTATTTCAATTGTAAATAAAGCGCCCCCTATTTTTGGATTCCTTAATAACGATCGATATCGGAGCGCTAAGAAGAACCTCCTGGACTTTTGGCGATGACGCGCGTATACATGTGTTTCGAGCAACTTTGTGAGCATGCCCGTAAATAACACGGACGGGTTCGGCGGGCCAGAGAAAGGAGTCAGGCAGGTGGAAAGCCGACGCAACTTGGTTGCACTCGCCAGCAACGTTGCTGAGGCAGCTCCGAGTATGTAACGGTTCCACCGCCACTCTTGTCCATACTCGGGTTAAAGATAGACCAACCAGTCGGGAGTTGCCGTAATCGTTTGGTTTCGCGCGCCGCGTTTGACCATTACGCCATCCTCCGAAACGAAAAAAGAGAGGATACTTTTATCGGACTTTTATCGGGAGACGGAAGAATACTACGGTTAAAGCACCTACGAAAGTAAACTTTTCTCGCTATTTCTGTTTTATCGCTTGTATCTTTGCAACGATGCAAATGCTTCTGGACTTTCTACAGAAATAATAGGGTCGGAGCTAGGAAAAGTAACGATTAAAAGTAATTTAAATATAAATAATGAACTTGGAACAAAATTTTTTAGGCGTCAACTATCCTGCGAGGTTGCAAATGCAAAAAGTCATGCGCGAAGTTGAATCATCGTGCACGAAAAGGAACTTGTACTACCATAGTTCCGTTTCGCGGTCCCGTGTCTAATGTTAGCAGCGCGGTTAGTACAACCGGTCCAATTATATCATATCGGCTGGTCGGGCGTGGATACGAACCCTCCGTGCGTGTACACGCGCATACACACGCGCGCGCGTAGGCTGCTCGAGCGCGCGTTTCAGCGTTGGGGAGAGCCGCTTCGGGTGTGAATTTCGCGATCTCGTGACCTTACGACCTTTCGTCTCGGGGAAACTTCTGTCTCGCCGTGAAACTCGGCCACTCGTAAATTCCACACTTTTTCGGAAAGCTGCCTTCGAGCCCGCCTGATTTTTCTACCCTCCCCTATGAATTTTGCAACTTCGCGAGGGTAACGTGATTGTAGATGTAGCTTCGGAACGAGTAATTTCAGAAAATTAGGATTTTCACTGCGCGATTTGATGTGGAGAGATTGTTTCTTGCAGAGGGAATCTAAATAGCTCAAATGCTTTTTGAAAAAGATTTTAAAAGGGCGGGGAGAAATTGCTGATGACATATAGATAGCGTCTAAGCTACTCATTGATATAATTTTGTTATTAGAATGACAAGTCCCAAGTGAATTATACACATTGACTTTATGAACTGCCTGTGAAATCGTTGGACTTTAAAATCCTTGTGAGGCTCGTAACGTTATTATGGAAAAAACCGAAAAGTCTTGAACTCATTACGGATGGCATCGTTGAATTTCAATAGCAAATCTGAGGTCAATTATAAACATTGACTTTGCAATGTTTCCTCTTCGGGTCACGATCGTTTGGCGAAAGTGTAAAACCGATTAATAAGCTGTCGATGTTTACATAAATATTAATGTTCCGTTACTAGTGATACTGATATATTTACATAACAATTAACCGAGTGTTACGCGTATCGACTTATGCGTGATTTTTATAGCCGTTATCGACCTTCGGTAACTGGGTGCCGAACTGTAATGCTCTAAATTCAGAATTTTAGAGTGATATGTTTTACAATGACTATCGAAAAAAAATACTTCTCGTGGAATTGGGGGATGGACGAAGCAACGGTTCCAGCGCGAACAGTAATGTCCATTTTTTAACTGTCTTTTGGGCATCGTTGTGTTTGACCAAAATTGACCGCAGCCTATTTTCATTCGGCAATAAATCGAGATTGCTTTGTTTCACTGCCATCGATCCGTCTCTGCCGCGCGGTCCACGATGCGTAGCAAATGTCAACAGTGCTTCATTGGGAAAAAAGGCTAACGGTATTGGTTACGCGACACTCGGTCGACTAATGAACCGTCCTATTTGCTCTCGTTTCTGTCGGCCGGGACAGACCTAATGATTCCGCAAGCGGCAAGAACCGAGAGAACGGATACGGTGACTTTTTCGCTACAAATCTGGTTGGGCCAGCTACGGATACTTACCTCGGTGTATCGTTAAATCGACCGAAACCTATGGACGTGAAATTTTCATAACCCTTTTGCCGTTGCTTTTGCCCACTCCTGAAAATAGAACCGAGATGAAAGCTCGATACGCGTAAGCTCGGCGTGTATAAAATGACCCAAATAAGCAACTTGCAAAACGTCACCTATTCCTAGCCTAGCAGCTAGATGGTTTATTACCGGCAAACTAATTGTGTTAAGTGATGTGGGGTTCCTCCCCATCTTCGTTGTTTCCCGCAGGTTCCCTGGCGGGGGTCGGCGTGGGCGTCGGCGTAGCCGGGATGGGGGTCGGTTGCGGTGGCTCGAACCCCCTGGAGTGGACCGGCCAGGTGACGGTGAGGAAGAAACGCAAGCCATACTCCAAGTTCCAGACGCTGGAGCTGGAGAAGGAGTTCCTGTTCAACGCGTACGTGTCGAAGCAGAAGCGGTGGGAGCTGGCGCGGAACCTGAACCTGACCGAGCGGCAGGTGAAGATCTGGTTCCAGAACCGGCGGATGAAGAACAAGAAGAACAGCCAGCGGCAGACGCAGCAGCAGAACAACAACAACAACAACAGCAGCGCCAACAACGCGAATCACCACGCGGCGACCGGCAGTCATCATCATCCGAGTGCCGGTCACGCGCCACCCTCGAGCCACCACGTGGTCGCGCAGGCGCACCACGCGAACGGTTCCGCGAAGCATCATCAGTGACCCGTGGCCTTCTCTGGGGTCGTCTTTGGCCATCATCCTCACAGCCACGGCACCGCGAACGGCTGTACAGGGACTGGGACCGGGGCTGGGTCCGGGACTGGGACTGCAAGTGCCGGCCACGCGAACCTGGTCGCAGGCCACAGCCACACGCTTCACGCGCCTCAGCCTCAAACGCCTCTGCCGACCCACGCGGCAGCCGGCTCCAGCACCGTCACACCCCCCACCGCCGTCGTTCATCCTCACATTCACGCACACGGTC
This sequence comes from Andrena minutula, assembly GCA_929113495.1. Classification (NCBI taxonomy): domain Eukaryota; kingdom Metazoa; phylum Arthropoda; class Insecta; order Hymenoptera; family Andrenidae; genus Andrena; species Andrena minutula. Next base: position 45,628,330 of record OV815994.1, read on the forward strand.
ATCATCATCAATTGGCGCACGTGGCGCAGCAGTACCCGGCGCTTCTTCATCAGACGCCTCACGGCCTGGCCGCCTGAATCTCCATCCAGGCATCGACGCCCCAGAGAAATCGCACGGACGGCTCTTGCCCCTGCAACGGCAACTTCTCGTCGTCCTCGCCCTCGCCATCGTCCTCGACGGCGACGGACGCGTACCCGCACACCTATCGAACTCTGTTCAGCAGCTGTTGAAAGACTGCCTACCACTTGTAAGGAGAGATAACGTTTCGCGAGTAGTATATTATTATTATTTTATTATTATTATTAATATTATTATTACGAATCATCGTCATCCTTCATCGTCATCATGGTTATCGCCCAACGAAAGGAACACTGTTGTATAGAAGAGCGCGAGTTACAGCGGGCGTCCTCAGGACGCCCAGCAGACTCTTTCTCCGCGTGTCGGTGTCAGGTGTCGTCGGTCTTCTTCGGGGTAGCGCGCATTTTATCGTCATACGCGGCACCGAGCAATCTGTCCAATTCGTAATTCGGTAGTACTTCCTCCAGTTATACATATTATACATATATACATATATATATATATAGTAAAGAAAATTAGTGTCACTTAGTGTCTGTCCTTCCCCGCGTCACGCGCCTTCTCTCTTCATTCTCGCCTGGACGAACACCTCCACCCCCATCCAACACCCCGGAGCCCACATTCCCACCGGGTACAAATCAGTTGGCCGAGGCGCTCGATCGTACGTTTGCTTTGTCTTGCACTGTTCAGCTCGCGATCGATCGAGAACGGGTCGAGAGAACATCGTGGAAATCGCGCGGCAACTGCTCGAGATGCGACGCCGTTGGGTCCCGTGGCTACGACACTGGTCCGTCGAGGATCGCACGAAGGGAGGATCGCTTACTACTTAGGGGTAAGTGTGTAAAAATTTCGACAAAACAGACGTGGACTCCTCGGGTTCGAGGATTCTTGTCGAGCTTCTCGGGATCGTATCGTTCGAGGTCTAATGGGGCTTTTAGTTATTAGCTGGCATAGCTTCAGGGATGCATTCAGGAAGTCATAGTGAAAAACCAAGTCATATAAACCTGAGCTCTATCTGACCCTGTTATAGTTTCTATGCTTCTGTTTTAAAAGAAATTGCTCAAAGTGCACCGCGAGTTTTAGTAATATTTATCAAACGTCACGTGGGTCGGACAGATCCCGTGTTTATACGAACTTATTTCCACGATTGCGGTGTGCTGAATTCACCCCTCGAGCCGTGACCGCTCATAAACGCGTCGCGTGGGCTCTGTACAAAGGGGTGTCCCAGGAGCGATGTTATCGGGGAAACGAAAAATCTCGAATGCCTCATTTAATGCGCGTTGTTTCTAGATTTCAATTAGATTAGATTTAATTATCGATTGCTTTCTTGCCACGTGAAACGTTGAGATCGCTACTGTCTGTGATTCCCGGAAAAGTACCATCGTGACAATCGATCGACCTTCCATTCTTTCGACGCACGATGGTTATCAGTGTATTCGCGCTGCTGACGAGTGTTGTATAGTCTAATTCCCCCTGTAGTTCGTCGCGAGATCGATCCTTCCATGGGATCCAATGCACCGTTGTTGTGCCGTAAAGATTAATAGATCCAGTTTCACGGGAATTCGTCGGAAGATATTTATACCGTACGATCGAGAGTATTCGGACCCTTTGTAGATAAACGTTTCGTCCGCTAGAAATATCAGCGATCGAAGTAATCGTGAGATCGAAGTTAGAAGCCGGGGCTAGGTCCCTGGAGGGACTTCGACGCAGCTAATTTCGAATGCAACGTAACAAACAAAATAAAAAAACAGATGGACGTAAGTTTCTATAATGTCAACTGTGAAATGGTGCGTCGAGGACGCCTACAGCGGACCTAATCCGAAGCATCCATGCGTTTGGTGAATTAGTCTAATTGTGTCCAGAAGTGTCGTATTCGTCGCCTACCAAGGATCGCAAACTTAGTACCTATAATTCTTACGTTATATGTAAAAAAACGAACGATCTAGATTTAATGACATACTTAGTGGACTAGAGGGTGGTCAAGAGCACTGCTCTGAGGCCGGGCTTAGGACCTTCGTCGATCAGAGACATCGGAGTCAAGTTTTTGCCTCAGCAAATATATTAGAATATGGATACAGTAAAATGTTCGGCGATCAAGTTTCATTTTTGTTGGGGAAGAAACTGTTTAATTATTGGTTGGGGAAAGAATTTTACTTGTTATAATCCTATGGAATATTATTGGACTGTTGAACGCGAAATTTAATGTTTCTTCCCGTCGTTATAAAAATCCAAAGAGCACGCAATTCGATTGTAGTTACTTGAAAGCTATTATTACACTGAGGGATGTTTGGGGGAGATCTACTGCATGTAAATACTTAGGTCACCACTCAGAAGTAATTGAGACACACACAGTGTCCCTTGGATTCTTCCAAGCATCTCTCATACATGTAAAAATCAAAATGTCACCATTGGATTTGGATCCAAATTCTTCTAGCCGGTTGCTCGAGATTACGTTCATCCTTGGATGTAAGAACGTAACTGGCAATATTCCAGAGTTTATAGACTCCGAATACCCAGGGGCTTCTTAAGTCTCAAAAATACCCAAATATCTAAAGAACGAATAATCCAAAATTAAGAAGAATTCCTTGAAATGTTCCAACGACTGCAAGTCAGCACCGTCGAATAGAAAAATGTACATAGAGTGACATTCGTCATGTTTAATTGGCTACGCATCGAGATTCCACTCTCCAGACTCCAGGACGAACGTAATGTTGAGGAACAGGCAGAACACGATTAATCGATCCGAGACGATCTCGAGGTTCTAAGTGCGGCCTGGGAGAGCGAGGAAGGCGACCCCTTGAATCGGTCACGTGAGCTCGTAAGTAGGTAATTTAATCGGATGTTAACAGAAAATAAAATATCCCAGTGGGTCTCTATTCTGTAAGGTGCAACATTATCTAAATTGTAAGGGCCGCTGGGCGAGTGTGTGCATGCCCACGTATACTTATATTAAATATACCGCGCGTATTTTCTGCGTGTCCTACTGTAAGCGCGCGCGCGAGCGCGCCCCCGTCTACAAGGAGACACGAGCACGGACTTTGCGCCGGAGGAAAATCGATGAACGAGGAAGAAGGGCCGAGAATCGGAATTTCTGAAAAGCGTAGGCGCGGGCGCGCGCTCGTGGGCGCGTCAGTGGTCGAAACGGGGAGAGAGTGTGTGCGTGCATGTGTGCCTGAGAGAGAGAGGGAGAGCGAGTGAAAGAGAGGTGGAGCGAAAGGGTGGGAGAGAGAGAGAGAGAGAGAGAGAGAGAGAGAGAGAGAGAGAGAGAGCGAGCGGCGTAGCGCGATAGATAAAGATGAATAAAAGCGAGAGCAGCGAGGCGAGATACGTATTGTATAATTAGGATAACCTTTGAAGGAGGTAAAGCGGAACGCGCGACCAGAAAGACACGTACACGCGCGACAGTGTCCACACGGCCGTCAGCTTGGGTCCCGGATAACCGATTACACATAGTTTCTGCTACGATTACTATAAACTACACGTTAATTATGTAACGACCATGAAACATGGACACAGCGCGAGGGAAGGTGATCGGGGGAGAAGGTAGGAGAATGAAGAGAGATTCAAGGCGCGAAATGGACCGTCATAGGGAGATCGAGAGGGAAATGGGAGATTTTCGCGAGTGTATAGTGGTCAGTGCACTATCCGAACGTTCACCGTGAATCGATTGTAATTAGTTGCTAATTGTCCTGCTGCTGACGATGTTCAATGCGATTATTAAGATTATTACGATTATTATTATTATTAATATTATTATTACATTATTATTATTGTGAGCGTCACGTTAATATTATGTTATTGTTTTTATTGTGTGTTGTTTTGTATGTACCTATCAGTCTGTAACGGTCATGATATTATTATTATTGCAACGGCGACGAAGAATTGGATCCACACGCGCACGTATACAGGTAGACACACGTACACGGAACACACACCTCGACGAATATATTATACAACAGAGGAGCATGGATTCGTTTTTCCATTCACTGCAGGCCAACCGCGGGATAATCTGTCAGCGACTTCTGCTAATCACGTTCCAGGCTACAAGCGTTATCAGCTTTCCCTCTTTCGTTTCTCTCTGTTTCTTCGTTCGACTTCACTCTTTCCCAGGGTGATTCCCCTATTTCCTCTGTTATTGTTTTCGTATGTGTTATTATATTGTTTAGGAACCGCCGCGAGAGCGTCATTAAAACTGCCCTTGTTTCGCGAGAGAGTTTTATAAAGAGCGTTCGACGAGCATCCCCTCGAGATCGAGCCGAGTGTCTCACAAGACGTTTCAAGAATGATATGATCCTCGGCGCGAACGATGCGTTCCGATCGAAACGATTTCGTTGGAGTTCTCGGAGTAGCGCGGAGATGCGGAGAGCGAGAGAGAGAGGGAGAGAGAGAATGAATGACAGTGAGTGAGTGAGAGAGCGTGTAAGAGAGCGTGAGAGAGGAAATGAAAATGTTATACACTGCGGGAACGCGTGTTTATTATTATTTTTTTTTATATTCGAGTTATTAGAAACGATGGAAGCGAACGATTGTTCTTGCGTTATGTATATTTTCCTTTTTTGTACAGTGACGGCTAGGTGATCAAGTCACGTTTATATTTTCTCCTGGTGAATGATAGGAAATGTGAAGAGATTTACAATTATATTATTGTTTCATGCTCAACATTGTTATTTACTCGATCAACGTACGCTGGACCTTGAACACGGCGACTAATGTCCTCCCTCGGGGACAATTATCCACCGTAACTGTTATTTAAGTCACGAAACTCGTCTATCTCCAGTGGCGGATTTAGGGAAAAAGGCCCCGGTGGTAATTGTTCTGTGGGGCTCATTTTTCGGGAAAATCAGAGAAGTTGGTTTAGTAAACACGGGCTAAGTGTAGTAGTGCAGAATAAAATATGGTGTTTAGATAAAATGATAATTTTCTTTTTTTGAGAATGGGACCCTGGGGGCCCTTCGGGTCAGGGGCCCATTTTTCTGGAAAATGAAGAGATAGTTTACTAAAAACTGGATAAATATAGTAGTACAGAAAAAAATAGTTTGGATAAAAACAATTTTATGAGGATGGGGCCTTCTGGGCAGAGGCTTATCGACCTCCCATTAAATCCGCCACTGTCTTTCTCGTCTTTACTCTGCATCCTTCCAACCCTCACAAGCTTCCCCTCTGTTGTACAGTCCTCTGAGAGTCCCCTGGCTTCGCAAACCGAGCGAAATCGTTGAAGATGGTTCATGGCTCAAATAATGTTAAAGCGAAAAAAAATTGCAGTGTCTCGATCGAGTTCGTGGTAACTATTCTTAATCGATTGACACGATACCGAGCTTTCGCTACGAGGTAAGTCGAACCAACGTGTCCTGTTTTATCATGTGCAATTATAATTTTTAAATTTCGTGTAGTAGAGAATTCATAGTTAATTAAATTCTCAATTGAGAGCGAAGGGACATTCTTCAGAAACAGTAAGAATGTATTTAGTTAGATGCAAGAAAATCGCAATCGATGTAATTATCGCGCGGAATTTTATTTAGTTTTAGAAGCGTACGTAACCACACTCGTATTATTTTAGCCATGACGATCGTGCGCTCGATCGACAGGGAAAATGTCGAAAGGGACGTTCTGGGAAATCGTTTCGTTCGGTGGCCATCGTCGTACTTTGAAGGCTCGCGCTTTACTTAACGATCGTCGCCCCCGTAATCGACCCTCTGTCTGTCTTTAGTTGTATTTGTATGATATTAATTACGGTCGTAACGTAGATATTATACGCTACTTGTAAATAAAGACACAAGATTTATCCTGTATTGAAGTGCAATAATAAAAACATGTTTAATTAGTGCCAAAGTAATTGCAGAGATAACAAGACACACAAGATCCTCTTTAGGCGATCCTCGTGGCCTGGCACGGAGCAAGGGGGCTGAGCTCTCCCTCGTTATAAAGTATAGCGCTTTATCGCGGAAGTAACGGGAAAAGATAAACGGCTTTCCGTGAAACTCGAGGTACCTCGCGTACATGTACGTAATTCCACTTTACAAGTTTAATAGCGGCTGCATTTTGAGAGGGCGATTTAGTAATTGTCGTATATTAAAGAAAGGATCTGATAACTTTGACGCGCTGCAGGAAAACTGGGAAGGAATATTGCGGTTGTTGGTAATCTAATTACACGTATGTAATAAAGCTCAGGTTTCTCTTAAATGACGTTATTAAAATAGAAGTTTCCGAGATTACTTAGATGAATTGGGGAATTGGTTTTTAGCTTGTGGTTGATTCAGCGAAGAGAGGAGCAAGTTGAAGAGGCAAATTTCAGGTAAGAAAAATCTATAGGTAATAATAATTGAAGTCCTAATGGAATGCGTGATAAAATCATTCGTACCTATAATTCGCGGGAAAGATATTCAATGCCAAGAGAATGCACATAATAGATCTATTAAGGAGGTATTCGCTCGAAAGTGTGTGAAAATGGGCAATTTTCATGAATTTTTTCTTTCCAAAATAAACGTTCTATATACCTGCTTAAAGCAGTAGTTGTTTTATAGGTACAGTTGTTTACTCAGATTTTACTAACATTTTATTATTATTATTATTATTATTATTATTATTATTATTATTATTATTATTAATGGGTAAACCCTTTAGAATACAGAAGAATACAAAGCAACAAATAAACTTAAATATAAATGTAAGCATAACAAAATAAATTAAATTAAAATAAAGTAAATAATCAGCATGAGTATTTTCACGCACTTACATTAAAAAGTAACAAATATTTACTATGTTAGAGCTGTTAATGTGCGTTGATCACTTTCAATAATTCCTCCTTCACGGCGATCATGATTGTATTCGTCCGAAATAAAAAAAATGATTTTATTCTATTGAGGAAACTTGCCTTTATCGCCCCTACCTCAGTCATTCATTAACCCATTTGTTCTGTCTGGCCAAACGCGAAATAATCCGCTGGCAGCGGCTGGCCGATATCTGCGTAGCGGAATATTCCCACATTGAATTTTTTTAAAAAATCAAACAGGGAAAGTATGAATGTTTTGGTGATACAAGGTCATAGTCAGATTCACTGTTGTCGTTATAAATGAAGGTCATGTAATTTGATTTACATGCGTGATGCAAATGATTTAATATCCAAGAGAAACAGAATTGCGACCTATTGAAGGCGAAAATTTCATTTGACCAAATGTCTTTCCTTCGATCTAGGTATCATAAAACAGAAATATTGCTGATACTTGTAGGTATTAATTCCGGTAGGGACGATAAAAGCAAGTAAATACCTATATAATTGTCCTTTTTTTTTAATAAGTGTTAGTAAAATATTAACAAATGTAAAAAATCAGAACTATGTATAATGTTTATTTGGGAAGGAAAAAATTGATAAAAAATGGCCACTTTTCACACACTTTCAAGCGAATACTTCCTTAAAGAGAGGTTCCAGTCTAACAATCGATTTTTATGTTTCATTTTTCGAATGTTCAAATTTTTAGGAATACATGTTTAAAAGGATTTTTTGAATTCGTAAAATTCCTGAAATTATAGGCACTTGAGTAGCGGCAAATGCATGAGTAACACTCAGCCACTCGGCACTCACGTAAAACTTCAAACGCATTTCTCTCGAAACAGTGTTCTCAAAATCGGTGGAACCTGTATCTTCTAAAGTTATTATCCAATTCGACGTGAACAGACCAGTAAAATTTAAAAAAATTGACAATTTGTAATTTTTATAGGCGTTGGAAGGACGAAAAATATAGGGAAAAACTGATTTCAAACTTCAAGTATCGTTATTAGCTAAAAACAAAATGTAATTTTTCTGGTTAGTCCACGAGCAAGTTCCATGCCCTTTAATAATCTGGCATTGTTTTTTATTTCGAAGTAAAGGTTTGGGTGTTACAGGTTCCACCGATTTAAATGCATTTTTGACGCCTCGACTTTAACGACACCTCAGTGCCGTCTGCAATGATTAATTATAAAACAGAACAATTATTTCTATAGTTTAAGACATCCTTAATTCAATGCAAAAAGTCCTATTAAATAATATATAGTAGTTTTCATATAATTAATTCCTAAAGATCACCCACTTTTAAGGGCTCGAGACCGGAATAGCCCCTTAAAACAGTGTGTGCATGGAAAAAGTAGATTCGAGAATTTTCAATGGTTAACCTTGTTGAGGGAAAATGTGCAGAAGCAAACGGTCACAGAATTAGAACCTCTCCCAGGAAACTCCGCCACGTTGCCTTCTGGGTCGACTGACCAACTTTCTATCGATCAAAAAAATTGAGCGGGCCCGCCAGGCGGCTCGTAGGTATTATTGCTGCTTGCAGGAACGCTTCAGCCCTTGAAAACCCAGACGTCCGGACAAAAAAAGTTTGGAAACTTTCCCCCCTAACTTTCTAATCCGCTTTTGGTTTCACCTACATCCTCAGTTCTACAAAACGCGTTGCTCGGTGATGACGCGATTTTCGAACCTTGTCTTGTTATACAATTTTCGATACATTTGCTAAGTAATAGATGAATGTTACAATTAAATTTGATCTGAAGTATCGTTTAACTGAAAGTAAATATAGTGTGTGCTGTGATATAGTTTTATTTTATCGATTGCGTTGAACTAAGAGGATGTTGATACGCAAAGTGTGTGAATTGTTATAACGTTATTATGCCTAAGTATAGTAAGCTTGTGTTGAGTGGATATGTGTCTGTGAATTTTTAATTTAGTGCTTGCAAATATTGCATCAGGTGAGAGGTGAAAATAGAGGGTGGCTCACGGTTCCTTCCACGTGCTGGTGAAGAATCATCAGTGCTCCTAAGCCATCGGTAAGGAAATAACATTGTATTTGTAGTAAAACTTATGATATTAATTTCGATTAATTTCGAAATTAATCCTCAGTTGAGAATGGCATTCGCGTCCCTTATAAATGAGCTCCACGTCTCTTTCCTTAATTCAAAATTTGGAAATTGGTAAGCATAAATCCTTGTAGATATACATATGTAGAACATAGGAGCACTCCGCCAAGGAGAAGAACATCGAATCGGAATAACGGAAGGTCTAATAACGTAAATCGACCGGGTAGGTGTAGATAATTTGTGGGACAATAATTCACGATTAACGCTCCCACGTCGACTGACGGAGTCGTTCTTAAATGCAATCTCATCGCCGCTCTTGCGCAACGCGCTCCTCTTTCGCGTCCTGCACTTTGAGAATTCTTTCAGCGCGCTCTTATAAAAAAACCACAATTACTCCCACCGTCAAAAGTAAAATACAAAGAATGCCCGCTACAATAAATTATAGCAAACCTTGCTTGCTTCTTCAAGTGAATTCATCGTCGCATAAATTGTCGCTCTTGTAAAGCACAAAGCACCGCCATTATCGTCGAAAACGAGTCGTAAATCACTGATAAGATCGAAAATTGACAATAACGACCAATCGTCCATGAAACTGGCGTAGGTAGAGGAGAGCGGGACAAGTTGACACACTATTCAGTATTAAAATTTTGCCTTTTTTGTTTGAATTAAGGTGGTAGAAGACTATTAGACACGTAAAATCGATGGTTTCTTTTGTGTCGGATTGCTTAGGTACTAATAAGTAATCATTATATCCGTAATTTTCACAGTTTATTGTTGACGCGTTTGCCAGTAATTACAAAAAAAAATTGTCGGAATGTTCAAATTTGTTGGACATTATAAAGCGTTGAATATGGCCCTGCGTAGTTTGCAGATGTAGTCGGTGTACCTACGTAGTATCAAGCGAACCAATCATCTGAAAATAAAATGCTTTGGGGTGAGTAATTACCACACCAAAATCTACAACGTGGAATTTGACTGGCGAGTTTAAACAAAAATTGTGAAATAAAGTAATTAAAATTTCGACCGTATTTCTAGAATAATTCCAATAAGAGGGAAAAAATGATTCTTGTGTAACTTTCACAATTTTTAATTCCAATAAACGAGAGTGAAGTCGGCGCACTAGTTCGGTCAATTAAATTTTAATTAAAATTTTAATTAAACTAGTGCGAATTAGTGTGCCGACATCACTCTCGTTTATTGGAATTAAAAATTGTGAAAGTTACACAAGAATCATTTTTCCCTACTCTTTTAAGAAAGAAAATCGTTTTTAAACGATTATAAAATTTTTTACAAACATCCAATGTTGATGCGGAAATTTCAATGTTACAGAGAAAGAAATTCTACACCTCCAGTTAAAATTGCAAGTGAAAATAGTAATTCCTTCAAAAGTTATGATACACACAGTGATGTACGGTATTTAAACATGTAGTTTCGAGATAAACGACTTCAAAGTTAAGTCCCCTGCGCCAATACCACTCTGCGAGGCCGTTACTCGGCGGTGCACTCAGTTACATTCAGATCTATAATTTCCGTAATTTCCTCATCAAACTTTGTTACAAATGTTCACAACGGATCACACTTTCAGAATTAATACTAATAAAAAATCGATTTTTCGAAATTTCAAAACTCCTGTACTACTTTAACCACGTCATAACAAGTATGCTAAAATATACTTCTGTCCTTCCTCTTTAATATATCGCAAGTGAAAACTTGAGAAAATAAATACAAAATAAATAAAACACTCATTATACACAGTGTCGAGGTAATTTCTCTGTATCAACTTGCCCCTGTCTCCCCTACAAAGTATAACCGCGGTATTAGATCCCCATTACTCGAGTTTCTACTGAAATATTCACGTAGGTACCCTATGCCAAAGGTAGCAGCATTGCAATCGCGAAAGGTGACTCGTCATTGTTCTCCCAGAATTTTTCTACGGCGTTGCATTTGCGTCACCTGACACGCGAAGGACAACACAAGCCCCTTATCTCGCCGTCAATTATTTGCCTCATTGTTCGAAACGACAAACACTTAAATAGGTCGAACGTAACATTTTTTGCCACATTTTTCGTGGAAAATTCCGCCAACGGTGCCCGACCTTCGCTGCATTCGCCCGTTTCGAGGCGCGGGAAGGCAACGGCGCGCGACGCCTCGCGGTTATCGAGATGCAAAATGGCGCGTTTCCTTGGGCGATAACAAGACAACCTTGTCTTCGAGCTGACCACTTTCAGAGTAGAGACGTTGCAGTTAAAATCGCCAGGGAATCTCTGTGCAAAATGTCTGCCACAATGCTCCTAAAATTCCAAGCTGAGTGGAATCGGTCGGCGGACGATAAAGGCTGATATTCCTGCCAACTGGAATCGTTAACGTCCAGCCCAAGGAAAGGTTGATCGCCCGCCCCGGGAGATACTCGGGTGAAATAAAAATTTCGAATCGCCGACGCGACGGGATCCGCAACATTGTGCGGAAAATGAGCGAGACCAGGCGTTCGGCCTCAGGGCTAATAAAAGGTTGACGAGACGTCCTTCCCGGCCGAAATGGAGGAGCCAGTTCTTCGAGGCAGCGGAGCCAACCCGCCCATCGTGGTCCACCAATTCCACGCCAACTTGCCAGCACCAGATATCCCCGACGAAAACGAACGCCCACCCGTTCGTATGACCGCTCAGGCTTTTATTCCTTTTATTCCCTTCCACGAATTGAATTTCATATTAGGCGAGTCGATCTCTCGGGGGGTTGCCCACTCGAAAATCAGAGAAAAATGCTGCGGTGCGTCGCAACGCGGAGTGCACTCTGACGTCGGGGACATTCTGGTCACTTAAAGATATGAAACTCTTGAAGTGATACTGAAAGGGATGTTTTTTTTAATATTGCAAGCATCAGAGGATTCCGATGAAGATCAGCGGGGAAAGTGGAGAGGACTCAGCATGCCGGAGACTATCGGACGTGAGGCCGATGTTAATTTAGCGAATGGCCGATCGAAGTACACGATAGGGGGTAGGAGGGCGGAAATGGCCGGGACCAGCGGTAGAAGTGTGGGGCGAAAGTTCGGCTTTTGTTTAAGCTAATCCCATTCGCGTATAACGGAGCAATTCCATTAGGAGGCGGACGAGAGTCTGGGACCGCGCGGGGGGGTCAGAGGAACAATTCGACCGGGTCGCCAACCCCCTTTCGCTCCTGGAGTGGGGTGGTTTCCTGTGTACCGAATTGAGACGTCGGCGAACGATCCTCCGAACCTGCAGCGATGCTTCTGCGCCCAGCCTCTGAAAAATTATGGCGGAGCCCTTCTCTTCTGTTGGAAATTAAATCTCGCGTCAATTAAATTAAATTTAAAATATGATAGAAGTATGTCATTGTGGGGGGGATTTGAAATGCGGGGAGTTATAGGGAATCAGCATCTCTCACAATTTTACGCAGAATTGCTCGCAATTGCATCCAAGTAGTAAAATGAAAGCTTTCATTGTCTGCCTCTCAAAGTAGTTACAGTGAACTCTTTGATAGATAAAAACAGAAATGCATAATTAAAACCTTACCGTGTCCCTCGTCGATCCAATTATAATCACGAGTAGGTACCTACGCATTCAGAATCACCCATCGTTCTATGTCATCCACCCCTAATTAGTGTTCCTGATTTCTCAATATTTTTTCTTCCTCGAGAAATCAGAAATCAGATCATATGAGAATTCTCGAGAAATTGAAAAAATATTACAAAAATTTATATTTTTGAAATATTGTTGAGAATGTGTATCATAAACACAAGAAAACTTTAACTCATTGTTCATTCCTGTCAAATATGCACAAAACTTGTATAAATGAAAAAACAGATACTATTAAAAATAATTCGTAAATTTATTTAATACCTACAAAATGTATGCAAAGCGAAATATTACTTTCTTGTTTTAAAATAGTTTTTTAATCTATTTCTTTCCTTTTTTGTGATAAATATGGATATTATATGAAAAACCGCGTCTTTTGAATTTATCGGAGAGATTCTGGATAAACTATGCAAAAATTGAATGAAGGATAAAATAGTTTTGTCTCTTCTTTTCGATATTTCTTCTTTAATAGCTACAAGAAACTCTTTACTTATTTCAAAAAGCATACAATTTTTCTAAACTGTTAAATAAGAATTTAACAGCACCTTCGCCAATCAATAATGTCGAATCATCTCTACTGATTGTGAGATTTTCTATTATAATTCATATAAATTCTACTGTTACTAATAAGATTTAGTATAAATTGTAGATGTGTTTACACGTTCACGATTTCATAGACTTAAGTTTCTCGAGAAATAAGAAATGAGCTATTACAAAATTTCTCGCGAAGAAACACTACCCCTAATATTAATCATTTCAGGACCTTAACAAGCCCATCGCGCATTTCGTCAAAGCGCGACGATAGAAACAAAAAGGTTTCTAAACAACCACACAGCGACAGTTAATTAATTATTATTAATCTCTTCGATCCGACGGCCTGAAAGCGATTCCTTCAATCCCTGCTTGGAAACACGTGCTCGCGCAGGTCGAGCACGATTTTCGCCACGCGTTCGGCGAGGGAAACGGACTCGGAAACGCTTACAATCGAGCTCGTTATCTCGGAACTTCGGCTCGGTCGTCTCGTAAATAATTCATTCCCGAGCAGGCCTCTTTGCGGGGCATTTTCTCCTTCTCATGTTCCGTCGAGCCCGGCGCCCAATGAATTACCCGTATCGAGAGTACCGAGCCTCCGCCATGCTCGCGACAGCGTTTTTAACAGTAGCTCCACGGTCCGCTGGGCCGTCTAAAAATAAGAGAGCATCGCGTTGCCCCGCAATGCGCAGCACAGGAGATCGGGACGAGGCGCCTTCAGGTGAGCCGCGTATTTTTGCTCGGGGCCGATTCCGGGAACCTGAATCGATTACGGTTTCTGGAGGAGTCCGTGTGCCTCGACGTTCTTCGAGCTTCTTCGATCAGTTGCAACTCAAGTTTAGAATTACCAGGCCAAAGCTGACTCGCCACGACTGGCAGAGAGAAATTCGAAGGAGGCTCGAAATCGGAAATAAAACCGGGGGAGCCCGTGAGCAGGATTAAGGGGGCGAGCAGAGTGGGCGCAACAAAGAGGCAGAAGCGTGTGCTATAGGTACAGTGGCTGTTGGGAGTGTTGGAGCGTCGGTTGCGGCTCTATTCTTAGAAAAGGATCGCACAAAACAGCCGCATTTACAATGTAGATGTACCGCGTTTAAAATATTCCCCTTAATATATAGCAGCCGTCGTGGCTGGCTGTCTCTGCGGCTCAAAGATCGCGTGGTGGGGGGCAGAGAGGTATTTAATACGGTTTGGCGCATAAATTGCCGAGTATATGGGGCATTATGGGGTGGGACGAGAGCTTCGCTGTCCATTGGGCTCCGTTGCCCGAGCGAAATCGTCGCTGTCACGGTCTCCATGTTGCCTGCCGTCTCCTGGCACATCGCTTTCTCCCTCTCATTCTCTCCCCCCTTTCCAGGCCGTTGCAACGGTCCACCAGCGCGGGATCGAATGGCTTGAACCAGAAGACTCGAGATCGCGACTGCTAAGTTTTCCCGGTAATGGCCAGCGTGGCGTCCTCCTTGCGATCTCTTTGAATGCGGGATGAGGATAGTCTTCGGGTATAAGAAACGGTAGACGCGATCGGCAGAAGGGCCATTCGCGAGGCGGTGGGACGGAACGAGGGAAGCCAGCGTCGGTGGGTCCATTAGCGGCGAAGTGGCGTCCTCGTCCGATTTCGAGGGCAGGCCCCCGAGCGGTTCGGAGGCCCGCGAGATGTCTCACCGGTTCCGGGAAGCCGGTCGCGGGGCGCGTTCAATTTATTTACTCGTCCCGCGAAATCCTACGCTCCGATTGGTCGGACGCCGCAGGCCCCGCGGCATAAACTCGTACGGTCGTTCGGGGCCGAGCTGCTGTAGGGTTCCTCATATTAGACTTTTTCGTATTCCTTCGGCACATTTAACCGGCTATTTTATGCCTCTCGTGTAGGATACTCGCCCCTCGGCCCCGCGTCGCCGATGCGCTCTCGCCAGCGACCGGATAATAACGCCGGGAGACGGTCGGTGCCGTCATTTTCGGATTTTATTATATCGCCGTTTGTCCCTCTCTCGCGCGCTGCGGATTAAGCGCGCGCTTCTAGTACCCGCGCCTTAATTGGGATTAATACGGACAAACACACGCGACATGTGTTGGCTGCGGACGCCGGTGTGAGTGCGCTTGAGGGTTCCTCGCGTTTTAATTCGAAGAGGACCCTGGCTACCGCCTCGCCGAGTAACGTTTCCGTGATTCGGCGCTGGGGAGCAGAACTCTGATGGCGGCTTCTCGATAACTTTGCGGGTTTGCGAGTGGAGGGTGTTCTGGTAGATATAGTGTGAGGGCGGATGGATTCTGAGTCCATAGAGTTACCTACTATAGCTATATTGTAGCTTTTACTTAGATCTACTTAGGTATATCTAATTATTTTCCTTTAGTTTGCGTTAGAGCACGGATGGATTCTGAGTCCCTTAAGCTTCCTATTATAGCTATTTCATCTATATCTAATTGTTTTCCCTTGCTTTACGTGGGAGCAAGGGTGGATTCTGAGTCCCTTTAACTTCCTACTATAGCTCTAGAGCTCTTAGATCTATAACTAATTGTTTTCCCTTGTTTCGCGTTTGAAGAACCTGTAGCAGAAGGGTGAAGCGTGGGGAACATGAAGGTTTCATTTCGAGGAACAGGGGAGTGGAAATTCACCACCTTATTAGGAAGGGTGCCTGAAACAAATGATGAAGAAAGCAAAAGGTTGGTTATGAAAAGTTTTATAGCGAAACTCCTTTACCAAGCTTGTCGACTTTTGGAAACAAAATGAAGTGTTGGAAAGAGGACTATATTCTTCTCTTTCACACCCATGGAAACCAAGAGAGTACTTAGAGACACATGTTTGCCAGCCTTTAACCACGGCCTGTACCCAGTTACCAACGCAAAGTTCCTCTCTTGCTGTTCCACGTTACGCATGCAGCCCCTCACGGTCTTCAATCGCATCCAGCAATAGACATATTCATCCGTGAAAAATGGATGCTTCAATTTCGTGGAATTTCGACAGGCTACTTCGCCACTCCCAGACCGTGGATTTAGGGAAACGGGGTGCCATTAACGGAGACTACCTATCTATGTACACCTACCTACTCGTAACTTCATTATTCCGAATCGGTTTTAATTTCTATAGCAGCGTTGCTCGGTAACGAATGTCAGGACGGCACGGGATGATTAAAGCGTTCCTCAGCGACATTAATAAGTACCAGAGGACGCGGTGGACGCAGAGGTGCGCGATTTTAATTGGACCGACGAAGGCAGTAAACGTACGCCAGTCGCATTAAACGGTGTCTCGTTTCCATTCAGGAGAAGCCTCGAAGACAAATTTACGTGGCGACATAAGACGTTCGTAAAAAGAGAAGGTTGAGGGGGTGGGAGAAGGAGAAAGGAGAGAATGGACGGAACGGGAGAATAGCGTTTCTTTCGTCCGTTTTTCCATGGGAGAGCACCATTACTGGGAATTACGTGGTTCAGAGAAACCAACCGATGCGATCGATCCAGACAATGCCTGTGTAGTCGCGGTACATTAATTTCTTTCCAAGAATCGTAGTGGGTCATGCGCCGTTGACAAACTTTATTCGACGGGAAACGCCGAAGGACGCGCCTCGCGGGTCTTGTGAATTTTTTTAAAGTGACTTTACCTACAAGGTTAGGTATTCTTTTTTCCCTTATTACGCCATTATGGAAGTGGAAATAGGACGATATTTCTAATTTAGCGAAGGAAGATTCTAAAAATGCGTGGTAGAAATTTCGAGAATAGGTACTGGGCACATTGGAAGATACTGTGTTCAATTGTTTTTTAATGCACGAGCATACAGAGCACGCCAAAAGTCATAGGTTCGTTTTTAAACTAGATATGTGATGTAGACCAGTGATGAGCAACCTTTGACCAGTAATTGGCCAAAAGAATAAACCTAATTAATACTTTACGCGGGCTGCAATATTAAATACTTGAATATATCTACTATTTAATCAAAGAATTTTAATTTATTTTAATTTTAGTTAAATTTAATTTAAGTATTAAAGAATTCGTTATTTCTGATATAGATTTACAATTGTACCTAACAATTGCGGGCCGCAGTGGCTGCAGGGCCAAATACGCTCCGCGTGTTGCTCATCACTAATGGTTGAGAGTGGCGGACTGGCCAGAAGGCAAGTGGATCCTGTGGGATCCCTTAAACATCAGTTAAAAATATTAATGACCTTTTAATAGCTTGAAAATGTAGTAAAAGTTCCAATATTATTACTGTAACTATGCAACTAAAATTTACGTTGTATTACAATTTTAAATGACAGCCTTATAGTTGTGAGTAAGACCCCTTTGTCACCTGGCAACCAATATTTTTTTACCCAGTCCGCCACTGGATGCAGAAGAAAGTAGTGTCCATGTTTCAAAATTTGTCAACTCGCATGCTGATCTACGCGTCGATTCTGTGTGAAAGCGGATTTCCCATTGCTTACTGAATCATCCAGTGCCATTGAGCTTCACAGAGCGTAGAAACTTATCAGAGCATGGATAGCCGGATAAACTGACTATATTTGCAATTTCTGAGTCACTTTAAACTTGTTCATGCTGGAGATCCCATTGACTTTATGCAACATAGGGTATATACAGTGTCTTCTTCAGAAATTTATGGTACTTTGGTTACTGTCCTTTGCTCAGGCTGTCGAAGAAACCCAGTCAAAATGTCTTTCCAAACCCAATCCTTCGAGTGACTTCCTCAACCTCCTGCCTCCATCGAAATCAGATCTGGGACCAACTATTTCCACCTGAAAACACCACAACCGATTCATCAAACCCCAGAACCAACCGTTCCACCGCGTTGAATAGCGACCAGAGAAGTTCACGCCAGACACTTTTGAAAAACCGTGGACGCGTTACACATGTTTCGAAGGGAGCAGCGGAGGGCGCCACCGCACAGTGACAAGAAACGTCCCCAGCAAGAAAACATTTCCCCTTTGTCTCCATTCCCCCGCCATCGCGGTGTTCGCACCCTCCTCTGCACGCCGCTACCAGTGAACAGAGAGGCATTCTTCAGCCACCGTCTCTCTCCTTTCCCACACTTCATCAGCCCTTACAATCCCCGTCTCGCTTCCTCCCCCAAAGATCTCTCTCCACTCCCCTTTGCCATTCCAGCCGGTGACTCTCCTCTCGCGATCGAGCGCCGCGCCCATGTCGACGCGACGCTAACCAACACGACGGCACCCCTCTCTTCGGAGCGAACCCCTTCGAGGGCACCCTTTCGCTCGTCCATCTTCCTCGATCGTAGAACCCCGCGAAAGCGACCACAGACTACCCCATCTTCCTATCCTCCCAAGCAACGACGCTGGACGCCCAAGTCTCTTGAAGGGGACCTCTAAACGGCTCGCATACACACAGCTATCTCGGCGATCGTTGGTCAAGCTATGCGGGTCCGTTGCCGATGAGAGCGGCGAGAGAGGAGAGCATCATTTCCTCGGATGCTGTCTCTCGCTCTCGCCTCGCCATCTTCCTGCGGCGGTGGTCGAGGCGGCAGCCGCTCGGGAGGGAGAATCGGGGGGCGGGGGATTTCGAGGGGGCAGCGCTAGCTCCGTCTCTCTCCTCAATGTCGCTCTCCCCGAGGTTCTCTTTGTCCCTCGGCAGCGTGTCCGTACGTTTGTGATCGGCTCGGGTCGGCGGGGTGAGAGAACCGGGGCGCGGCTGCTGGCAGCTTCGAGAGGAGAGGAGAGAAAGAGAGAGAGAGAGGAGAGTGGCCGGAGCCACTGGGGCTACGGCGCGTGGGGGAGGGCGAGAGGGGAGGGCGCGTTCGCAAAGTGTCCCTAAAACTTTTACAATCGCTCGGCTTGGCTCGCTCGCTCTCGCGTTCTCGCTAGGGCTATGCTTGATGGCGTATCTTCCAATGTGAGTTGCCCATAATACTAAGATGTACGGCTGCGCCGGTAGGGGTCCCGCTTGGTCTCTCGCTCACTTACTACCTTATAGTATAGCAAAGGCAAAGCCGTATAGCGCGCCGAACGACGAGCGTACGGTTCCTTCCATCGCGTTAGCCAGTATTTCGCCGGTATTTTCGGTTTCTAGTCACGGCACCGTCGCCCTTTCCGACAGCCAGCCGGGGGCCTTCTTCTCTGGCTTCCGCCGGCCACCGGAGGCCACGCGAGTCAACCGTTCCTCTGCGCCAGCTACATCCGCGCGAACACGCTTCAGGGGTTGAATCCTCTCGGCGAGCAAGGAGGTAGCTTATTCGGACATCCCGTGGCTTGCGAGTTCCTCATGAGACGTGCTGCGTCAGTGGTGTGCTGGGCGAGTTCCGACGATCCTCCTGCTGGCCTGCCGGGTAGCTTCGGTCACGTGATTTGCCCGGTATTATCGTGGATCAGTTGGACCGTTGCGTGCTGGTGAGTGCGTGCCGCGTCGCGACGCCCGTCGCCACCGTCGGCCGAACAACGGGGAGCTGCTCCCGACCCTCATGGTAAGCGCCTTGATAACGAAACACGTTCCACGCGGCTTTCTACCATCACGTTCGCTCTTGAACTTCGGAATCCACTTACTCTCGGTAGCGATTACGCACAGACGGTCGTTGCTGGGCGTCTGAATCTACTTACTTCTAGCGTCAACTGAATTCAAGACCGACGGGGAATTTTCTATTATTAGTGATAGGTTCATCGCGATAAATATTCTCTGGATTCCGCTGATCCTAAGTAGAATATTCTCGGACAGACTTACCAGTCTTCTTTTCTGTTTGGTACCTATACTAAACAACTATCGTGATCTAAATATGCATGGTACAGGACCACGGCGTATGAAACGAAATGCTTTTGGGGAAATGCAACCACTGAAGTACCTAGCAAGAGGTAGTAACGAAAGTTTCTGTTATCGCTGCTCCTAAAATGCTAGAGGTGGCGTCATTAGCCTCAGATAAGGGAAACTTCCGATGTGACCCTCCAATTGTGATCTGCTTTGGCAAGATAAGAGCGTAGGTATATCCTCACTGATATATCCCAACTATTAGGCGCAGTTGCTTAGCTATTTCGGAGTTATAAGTAGGCAAAAGTGTCATCCTTCAAGGCGCTCTTTTTGTAACATAGGCAAAGCGGTAAGATTCATGCTACCGACTCCATAGTAGTCCCCATCAAATCCTGCATGAGGAATAATACCTATCTTTCATAACCTCTTCTCCTCCTCGCCACTACATAAATGAGAATTGAATCAGGACTTCAATGGCATGCTACCGCAAGCAAGTAGAAATCCCCTGCATAGGCAATCCCTTCAGTCCTGACAAACTCTACACAGGCCAACATCATCCACAATGGTTCTTGCTCATGATACCCCAAGCTTCAGCAAATTCCTCTCCCACAGCCTATTCCACGAGACCATCCAGCCGCACTCGATCAGAATTCCAGTTCCCAGAGCAAAAAGCACAGCAGCCCCCGTTCGTTGCTCTGGAAGATCGCGCAGTTAGCGGATAAACAAACGCTGCTACCCAAATACTCAATTAGCAAGAGGTTTTTCGCGGTCGAGAGCGCTGTTCCCGGCAAGAACATGTCCGCGAGAGCCTTGGAACGCGAGAGGGGAACCCCGTCGAATTCCTGGTCGCGCTGTGCACCGATCACACGGCGGCTAGAGTGGGGGCAGACGGGTATCGATTGGCGGAACGGTACTTAGCGCGGCTGGCCACGCCCATTCGGCCGCCAGCGACAGGCGATCCGTGTATCGCGACCATGCGCCATGTGACTTGGCTGTGCACTTGGACGATGCGGTGCA
The DNA here is from genome assembly GCA_929113495.1 of Andrena minutula. NCBI lineage: Eukaryota > Metazoa > Arthropoda > Insecta > Hymenoptera > Andrenidae > Andrena > Andrena minutula. The sequence continues at coordinate 45,649,042 of OV815994.1, forward strand.
GGGAAAATACTCGCGCAGGTCGGGATCAACGCGTTATCGACCTCCAGGATGCAAAGTAGCCTCCTCGTAAACGTTTGGCAATACCCTCGGCCTTCCCCCCTCGAGCCGTCCCCTTTCCCCTCTCGTCGCTCAGCGATCCCAATCAGATTGGATCCTCGGCTGCTACGCTTCGCTAGGAGATTCGCGACTAATCGCGTAATAACCGCGGCGCCACGGGCTGAAAAATACGCGGATGATCTACCTCGACCTGGGGAAGGTATGCCTGAGCTTTGGAGAGACTCGAATCTTGATGATCCTCTCAATCGAAGCCAAGGTCTGTGTTTAGGTTGGGTTGTTATTTAGTTACCTACGGAATTTTTGCAACCGCTTGGAGCTGCTTGAGACTTCGAGAGGCACCAGTCCCTATTCACTTAACGTCTTCCGTCTTCTTTCACTCATCAATTGCTGGCAGGTGCCCAACAGAAGGCAGACAACAATTCTTTGCTTCAGCAGAATCGATATCCAACATGCCGCGCACGTTACCACCTCGCGATAAATAACGCCTATAACCTGCTAATTCCGGTGAGCACGGTTCAGCGATGTAATTCAACGAACATCCTCGTTACTGTCTAATTCATATGGAAATTCGTGTCCCCGCGACGCCTGACCCGCTGCGAAGAATCTAGATAAAGCGAAACGAGCGTGGCGAGCAGTGGAAACAATGGCTCATCAGTTTCAGTCGAATGCGATGTAAATCTGAGAGGTGTTAAGCGATGGCGACATTTAGATGTGTTAAATTACGCGGCTAAATCGAAACAAACGATTTCATCCGCAAGTAAGCACGCCGGACTTTATTTAAACGGTGTCTCGATGGACTGCAGCCATTCTTCCGTTTATTTCATCCAATCCGCTGTAAATTGCTCTCAAGTATTTTATTTATTCACTTTTTTACGGGTAGACTCCAATGTTTACGACGTAAAAAGGAGACTGAATACTTTACGACACATGAGATTATTAACCACCTAAGCCGGAACAACTCTAAGCTGTTCAGACTTAAACACATTGCTGTTCCGTGCAAAAATATCTAACAAGGGAAGCTCCCGAACCCGGAAATTCAAAAAATTCTGATACTTTGTGAATATGTAGAGGTTTTCCACCTGATTACAGCGCAATTTTTGTTTGCTGCCCAAATTCGCACGAAGGGGGTGAAATTAACCCCTGAAGATTCAGCTATTTTCCGATTTTGTGGTATAACTCGCGAACTGTAAGAGATACAAAAAATATTTGAAGACCAAAGTTAATTATTTTAATTAGATCTATCAAAAAAACTATCTCTCTAGGTAACAAAATTATTTTACAGTTTACAGGGTTTACGGGGATGTTCAGGGGTCAATTACACCCCCTTAGAATTAATTTGGGCAGTAAACAAAAATTGCGTTGTAATCGGAAGGAAATCCCCTGGCATATTCACAAAGTTTCAGAATTTTTTGAATATCCGGGTTCGGGATATTCCCTTGTAAGTACCTAATGTGTCATTATAATTATTCAGTAATGTACAAACGCGGCAAATTGTGTCCGTAACGTTGAAACATGATGAGAAGAACGCTGGTGTGAAGAGTATAGGTGTTCTGGCGGGTGGAATAGGGCCATTAAAATTGCTATTTACTCTTCTAATTTCAATAGTTCGGATATTCAGACCCTGCATCAGCGAACTATAATCATGATCCAGTCGAAACACAGGGCAAGTTTTAAAATCATTCTCCCACGTCTCTCCTCCCCGAATTTATTCAAAAATCATTTGTTACTTCGCGTAAAACCCCGAAGCAACGATTCGATTTATGTAAATACCGAGATTCGAATATTTGGAGATATCGCAGCGGTAAAGGTACCCGCTATAAAGAGTGTTGTTTATTGAGGCTTCCGCGACCAGCTGCGCAATGAACCGAATCGCAAATTATTCGCACTGGACTCACGTGGTCCCGAAGAAAATTATTTTCTTAAAACCTGTTCCATAATCTCGAGTTATGCCCGTGAGTTCGGTCGCCGAAGTTTCCCTTCGTCCACAAACGCGCGCGGGGCACCGCGCTTTCTCCTTTCCTCCCTTTGTTTCGCTCATTTGGGGTTGTATTCTCCTTTTTTTTCCTTCATCCCCGTCTTCGGCACGAGGTCCGTTCCCCGGTACACAGTCGAATCCCTCGAAGAGAAAGTAGGTTATGTTTTCAATTTCGACCTGGGTTTTTATATAGCGGTAATCCTTTGAAGGGTTGCACGAATTCCGTCCAGGACAATGCGCCCCGTCCTCGACTTTCCCTTTCCGCTTCCCTCGAATTCTTGGCGACGCTGCGCTTTCCCAACGAGGAAGGTCGGAAGTTGTCGGGGGAACGGAATTTGAGGATAATCTGTTGCATCGTTCTGCCCTAAAATGACTCCAAATGCTTTCGGTAACAATAAAATTGAATGCTTGAGAAATATTAGATGGAGAGTACAGGAGGCAAAACACTGATTGCGTTTTAAAGAAAATTTACACTCCAAATCTCACAGCGGTGCACTCAGGATTTAATCTTGGGAGGAGAGGAGTTCAGGGGATAAAAATATTTTTAATGCAAATTCAGGAAAATTCATTAGGTGATTATAAAAATTTATTCTTCTTTTTGCAATGCTCTTGAATTACTTTAGTGGTGGTTACATTGATGTTTTTCCTCTTGCACCACTCAAAGCTCAAGTTTGTTCTTTAACTCCGAATTTCATTGGTTACCTACCTTTGGTATTTCTAGATTTATGACACACGTAAATAGTTATTTGAAGGATGGAAGTCCTAGTGGAAGCAACATATCCTGGAAGAAAGCCTATTGAAGTGAACGCAAGTTAGCCATTGGCTAGCCACGTTGTTGCAAAGCACCGATTCCTTATCGCGATTGAAAGGGGCGCTTAAATTGCTGGTTTTTAGGGCTGCTGTCGCGTTTTCCGTTGGCCAAGCGACTCGTTGCGGGACAAAGTAACAATGGAGGCTTGTAGTGCCCCCTGCCTAGGAGATATCGGCGGTAATAACATCCAACGATTTGCATCAAAGATCGTGCATGACAACAGGTTTATAACGCGTATGAAGCAATCAGGATTTTACGCTCTTATCGTGTAATTTACATCGTATGCAAATCACGGGTTTTACGAGACGACGTTCTCTCCCTGGCGAACGCTTTTTCATTCGGGGGCTACTTGGACGCAGAGGCGAGTGAAAAGTTTCTAAGAATAGGCATCCTTCGATTGGATCTTCAACAGTCTTCTCCGTCTTTCGCTCAAGATTATTTCTTTTCCTATCAGTAAATTTGGCCTGGACGTAAGTACTTTCCAAGTGAAAACCATAATTGAGGTGAAGTATTAAGAAGACCCCTCAAGCTTCATCTCGGTTCTCTCAAGCTTCATCTTGCTTTCCTCAAGCTTCATCCCGCTTCCCTCAAGCTTCATCTCTCTTCCTTCAAGCTTCATCTCTCTTCCTTCAAGCCTCATCTGGCGTCAGATATTATTTTCAGTGCCTTTAAAAGTTATAATAGGTGTTCCTATGCCCGGGGAACTCTTAATCCTCTGATTCACAAAACTATTGCCGCTCAACTATTTACATTCGATCTCTATTTATTTGAAGCATTCAGCAATTCTAAACAAACCTGTGCAAATCAGTGGTGCCACTTGTCAGTTGAACCATATGAGGAGGATCTTTCAAGCTTCATCTCTCTTTCCTCAAGCTTCATCTCGCTTCCCTCAAACTTCATCTCGCTTTCCTCAAGCTTCATCTCTCTTCTTTCAAGCTTCATCTGGCGTCAGATATTATTTTCAGTGCCTTTAAAAGTTAGAATCGGTGCTCCTATGCCTGGGGACCTTTTAATCCTCTGATTCACAAAACTATTGCCACTCAACTATTTACATTCAATCTCTATTTCTATGAAGCATCCAGCAATTCTAAACAAACCTGTGAAAATCAATAGCCTCACTCTTCAGTTGAACCATCTTAAGGTAGAATATCAGGAGGATCTCTCAAGCTTCATATCTCTTCCCTTATTTTATTTGGGTATTTTCCTTGCCTTTAAAAGTTAGAATCCCTATACCCGGGGAACTCTTAATCCTCTGACTCACAAAACTATACCTGCTCAATTATTTATACCCAATCTCTATTTATTTGAAGCATTCAGCGACCCAAAAGAACCTGTGTAAATCAATAACGTCACTTTTCAGTGAATTCTTATGCTTATTTCCAAACAGACATTCATTTCTATCATCGCAGAACCTATTACCGACCAAGTCATTGTACTCAGCTGAAAATCAGTAAAGACACAATGCTCGAGATTCCATTCCACTTTAAACACACGGTCGAAGAACCCCTGGCGACCAGAGATGACACAAAGGCCGTTTAGTTCAGTGAGTTGTTAACTGCCGAGACAGGAACGCCGTGGTGTTTACACACCCCCCGCGTTCTCCTCTTAATTCCGGCCGTCGCCAGCTATTCGCGGAATCGGGATGAGAGCAGCCGAGCGAAACGAGCGTACGCGGCTATAATAGCTCACGGATATTTTAATTGATCGCCCGGGTCGACCGTCGCCGCGAGTAAAATTGGCATCCTCCGGGATTGAATAGACAGAAAGAGAGGCATCACGCGAAACGCCCATTCGCCGCCATTGGCCCGTAACCTTTCGTGTTTGGTGACCGCCGGCTTCCTGCTCACTGCCAACGTGACGCGAATGTTCGATACACGAATAAGCTTCACCTTCTTCGACGATGCTGCCTCTTTGGTTTTTCGGTGCAGTGCGCATGGGTATACCTGCAAGGAACTACAGAGAGAGAGCAAGTGCGTAAAAGGGGGTGCATCGGGTGCACACGGATGCGCCTGGAGCGCAGTGGAAGGGTCGCGCGAAGAAGTATCCAGTGTGCCCCGTGGCTTCGGCCGCGGTTTCGATCGCGCGCCATCGCGAGACCTGGGAGTGGGTAGCCTATAGTGATTTTACGTGCGCGAGACACCGAGTTCGCTTGCTTCTTATCCGCGAATATTATTCGAAAGACTAAGCACGCGTGAGAGGATTGTCAGCCATGTTGGAACTCAACCCTCTTTGCCACGACCTGGGCGAACCTGGATGGAACTTGGCACAGATCGTTGCAGCCAATGATTTTGAATAGTCTCGTGGATAAAGCTTTCGTTGAATAATGAGGACGAAGAGAGGTTCGAATCTTGCGAGGGTGAAGCATCTCTGTGACGCGAGTTCGAAGAGAAAGAAAGCACTCTTTGTTGAGATGTTTGACGACATTCTCTCTGAAAATAGTCAGAAAGTTATCCATACACATTGGCTACTGCTATTCAAGCTCGATTCCATTCAGAGGCATCTGTCTAGGTCATCTACCCCGCTCATTGAAGCATAATAGAATAATAGACGATCAGTAGACTCGACGGCAGCCTCCAACCGTGATCCACATAATTGCCAATCAGCGAGGAGGGCACGAGAGTTCGAAGTTCACTGAAAGTCGCGAGAGATAAAGAAAGGTTTATCAGTATACTAGTACTCGTCAGACAATTTCTCCATAATATAAACAACTATTTAACCCGCATCTACCCACGACGTAAAAGATGAAGTCAATGAGCGTCGCCGATAAGTTATATCAGGTCAAGAACCATCACGGCCAGACTCGATTATCTCGATCCGACTCTCTGAACCCAATCGAATCGCACTTCGATATCTCTCGTCCGCGATCGACCAAACGTCGCCCACTTTGACCTCTCCGAGCTGATAAAACGAACGAATAGCGTAGCAGCGGCATGGAGGAACGTTGAATCCAGGGAGGACAGAGCGAAGAGAGCAGTGCATAGACTCGCCCTAGCCAGGAGAAGAGCGGTGCACGCGAGCACCCTGCCTCGGACAACCCGCAGCCGTCATCGAGCACCCTCTTGCTCGGCTGTTCCTGGAACGAGTAAATGGCCGACACACGGTAGCTGGTAACAGTTCACTGGACGGGATTTTACAGCATATCCATCTCTTGTCGCCGGCGGAGGGAAGACCAGGACCAGGACGAGGACGGGGGGAAAAGAGCGACGGAAGAGCTTGTGTGACGTTTGCAGGGGTCAGACATAGGGAAGGGGCGCAAGCGCAGTTATGTTCGTGAGGCTCGCGGAGCACATGGTCGCCCCGACTCCTGTTCCACGCTCCTCTTGGCTTCCCATCTTTCGCTCGGGACATGTAAATAATTACGGTGCTCCGTGGCCCTCGGCTCCATCGAGGGCAGGGATTGTTTATTCCCCGCGGGTGCCGCCGCGGAACAGGCGCCTCTCAAAGCAATTCCGGCCGCGTGAAGGAGGATTATTGTTTACTCGGAGAAGACGACGAATTTTTTACGCTTTTTTTCGACCACTGCTCGGCGTGACCCTCGCGGGGAGATAATATTCATGAAAGGACTCGAGTGTCGATGGACGACGCCCGGTTTCGAGTGGAGAACGCACAAGGGCGCATTCAGGCGTCGACTCGGCGGCCGAGTGTTCGGAGAATAGCAAGCAGCGTTACTTGAGGAGGAAGGCGGGAAGATAAACAGGGATGGGAGAACAGTAAGTGAATGTTCAGTGCATAAACGAGATGTTGTGATGTTACGAATATAGATCGTTAATGGCGGATGAAGTACGCCCCTCTTGTGTTTCAAGGGAAATAAACGGAACCGTGGGGCGCAGTGTGCACCACACTAGGGAGACTTGTTCTCCAGAAGCTGGACTGAAAGATAACTTTGCACGCGAGCTTCCCCCTACTACCACAGTTGCAATTAACCTAACTTGGAGAACACTTGATACACAGCACCCCGAGCTATAAAACTGCAAGAAGCATCTGAAGAAATACAATTAGGAGGTTCGTAGAAGTGAAACGGCTACACGCAGCAGAAGTAAACAGTCGATAGCAATGGGGCTATCTTATTCTCTGCCAGGAGGAAGATGAGTTATACGGAGTGACAGCCGGAGGCTGTAAACCAGCCGTCCTTGACCCAGGTCAGAAAGTCATCGATGACTTCATCGCGTCTGTCCTGCTGATGATCATGGCCGGAGTCTGTGACGTTGCAGAGACCACTGTGCGGGAGTGATCTATTGTTAGACAATCGCGTGCTGACTATAACAGAGTGCAGTGCCCACTGAGAGACCGGAGTTCATCGATCCAGGCCCGGGGTGAGTATAACACTGCTTTTCCTCCGCTAACCTTTCAACAACGTAATGTTCCAAAGTCAGCTACGCGTAGATCGCACATCGAATTGCTGTTTATCTTTTATCGACTTACCGAGCAGCAATTCTCTTTAATTACTGTGGAATCTACTACGCTCTTTAGACTTCTTGCTTTTAAATTACTGCAAAAAGCTTCTGCTTCTGGGAACTATCTCGATGGAATACTTATTAAGATGTTTATTTACATAGATGATGTTAATAGTAAACAAAACATGCAGCGTGATTGTGCGGAAATGTAGCTGCGAGAGGGTTTGATCAAATTCATGGCATCAACTAGTCTTTATAGAGAATAACATAGTTGCATATATATTAATTTACATTCTATATTATCTTCCGATCGGCACACAGGCGTGTGTACCCTGTGCGGGTGTTGGAAAGCACCGTTAGCCTGCGTTGCACCGTGCGTGTAACTCATTAGCGAGCAGGATAATCACAATGCTTCCTACACCGCATATCATCGTCAGCTGGTAACGGCGCTATAACAAAAACAGCAACGGGGATAATTAATTAAGATTTAAATGTTTAATAACGCGAGCGCGTAGTGTACTGGCAGTTTACATAGCGGGTAATAATATTCGCTCGATCTTCTCGGAGAGATATAAACTGATTAATAATATGCAACGACGTTAAACAGACTTTCGGTTGTATGAAACGATTAGCCTGAACATGTTTTTAGCTATAGCTACGTTCCACTGCTTCCGTACACGTTTGTTAATTAAATTTACTGCTATTGCGAGGGATGTTTTCCGTGTGTTTAGTACAACGTGTTTGGCATCGCGATTCTGAGCTTGATAAGGAAGTGTAGAAGGAGATGAAGAATTCGTGAATCAATCATTTCGCTTGGCCATAGGATGTGACAGAGATGGGAAAAAAATTATTTGAAATAAAAATTTGTGTACGAAATTTTTATTTCAAATAATTTTTTGATAATCTCTGGAATGTGACTATGAATTATTTACATACGTGAAAATTAGTTAATATTTTGCAAGGAAAATTGAAAACGGAAGTGTTAATTTTTAGTACCTGTAGGTGGTTAAACAAAATAAATTTTATAAATATTTGAGCAGGGGCACGATTCGTCTTTAAAAAAACACTGATTTTGAAAGAAAGATTTATTCTGCGCATGCTAGTTCTCGAGATGTTCCGGAAAATATATTTTCAACCCTCAACATTGGGGGCTGTTTTCACACCCTTCAACATTTTGGCTGCTATAGTGCCAATTTTGATAAAGTAAATTACTAAACTTCAATTGAACAATATTTATTAATAATGAAACTGATATGCGACCATTACAAACTACTTAAAAAAGTATATTGACTTCTTAATTAAATTTTCCTTGTAAACTAACTATTATTTTATAAAAGAACAACGCTTCGCGACGACCTGTCATTTAGAGGAAAAGATAGCGTTAATGATTTTTGCGAACCATTAAGGGAAGATCACGAACTCGAAAATTCAAAATATCTAAAACTTTGTGGATATGTTAGAGATTTCCTTCTAATTACAACACAATTTTTATTTGCTACCCAAATTCATTCGAAAGGGATGAAATTTACCCCTGAAAATTCGGCTATTTTCCGATTATGTGTTATAACTCGCGAAATGTAAGAAAGAGAGAGAAATAGTTTCAAGACAAAAGTGACTTTTTTTAATTAGATCTATCATTTGGTAAAAAATATTTTACAGTTCACGAGTTATAACACAAAATCGGAAAATACCTGATTTTCAGGGGTCAATTACACCCCCTTAGAGTGAATTTAGACAGCAAAGAAAAATTACTTTCTAATCAGGAGGAAATCTCCTATATATTCACAAAGTTTCAGAATTTTTTGAATTTTCAGGTTCGGTATCTTCCCTTGTAAGTGGTAGATAACTCTCAGACGCTACAACATGGACGATTGCCGATAGCAGAAGATACCTACGTGTCAAATATTTTCCTGTGGACTACTTCTTACAAAAGCCCCATTAAGTTCGGTAGGTATGTTCCCATGTTCGCTTCCTCCACAGGACTATTGACTGATTTACAAAAGAAACTTAATTAAAAAAAAAATCTTCCGAGTATAAACAATCTGACTTACATAGCTTCTCACTCCGAAACGATCGAAACGAACCTATTTCTAACAGGTACCCATTTCCTTCTACCCCTCCTCATCATAAATTTTCAAATTCCTAATCTAAAAAAGTAGCAGGGAAATTCGGAAACCTCGTGTTCAAATTCAAATTCCCGACGCTCCTTGCAAGCAACTGAAAAGTGTTGAGTAGGGGAATATCTAGAAAATGGAGTTTCCGGATAAAGGCGACGGGGTTGACGGGGCGTAGTCCAGGGGGCATTCGGTGCGATGGGGGGTTTTCCAGGGTGTTCGCGGGGCTGCGACAGATACCCGCGCGCCTCGCTTTTTACGAGTAAAAGGGAGAGACGAGCGTGGCGGGGTTTCAGATGCGAGGTGTAACTGTCAGTCATGCAATAAAACTTTTAACGCCTTCGGATCCAATAAGCGTATCGTCCGTCGGGTTTTACATTGGGCGGTGTCCCGCGGCCATTACGCCGTAACGGGGCAACGCGACCCGCTGATTGGCTGCCCGAACCATCATGGCCGCTCTCTGACCAGCATTTCCCCCTCCACTGCGCCCCCTACTGCGCTTTCCATCCCTCTAGCCGACTCTGTCTCTATCCTTGTTCGCGTGGAATCTGTCAGGGTGAGGTAACGGGGAGGCAGGTTGAGCTCCTCTCGCGGCCAGGTAACGTTTCACAATTTTTGCGAATTTTCGGGGATGCATACGAGTCTAAAAGCTACTGCAAAGATTTTGTCGAATTATGCTATCAAAAGTAATTTTTCTTATAAAATGTATTTTTGAATCCAGTGGAATTTATTTTTTATCGAATGAAGCATAATCTAATTACACAGATTTGTTAATAGCTTGTGGCAGGAATTACTGGTGACACACCCACACAGTCGCCGCGTTTGATTACTGCAGTCCTGGACAGTGTGCTATATATACACGGGTCGATAACTTCTATCGCGCCCTACTTTACCGATCGCATAAACTTCCCGCCATATTTCCATCTGCCCAACACGCCTAAGCAAACTCGTTTGATTCAACACGTCCTTATACTATGTTAATTTTACATGTCATTGAATATAAGCAACAAATTCGGATGGTTACATTAATCCGTTCCACGTTCAACGTTTAAGCTTCCCAACAAAATATCCTCCCCCACCTTTTTCTCATTTCGCCTTTATTTTATCGTAAAATCGTAATTATCGCAGTATTACAACGCCTGAAAGATACCCCGGCCGGTCTCGGGGAGGCTCAGATTAAAATTTTAATCTAAGGGAAAAGTTGCCAGTAAAGAGGAAATGTAAAGTTTATCCAAGATAGGATGCTTTCCGGGGGAAAGAATAAGCCTCAATCTCGCCTCATCTTGACGACGGCGAGTGCAGCGGCGCCAGCGCGAGATGTACGCCGTAGACGGGAAACGGGCTTATACTTTGAAAAGAGTTTGCGGGGTGGGGGAACTCAATTTTGTTAAAATCCCCCTGTAACGACTTACATGCCGGGGAGATGGAACGTTGCCTTCTAGCAGACGGCGGTTACGCGACCGCCTCCCCGCGTCAGCCACCGCGTCGTGAAACGAGAGCCCGCAATTCATGCCAGCAAGGTGTATCCCATACGAGGCTAGCACACGCCTGGCCGTGCGCACGCACGCGCATGCACAGGTGTGCATGTAGATCGACGCTCGTCCCCGGCATTCGATACACAAAGTAACGCCGCGGCGTTATATAGGTGGGTTTTGTCGCGGGACCATAACTAGAGATACGATGGAGTACATAGGATGCAAACCTATAAACCCCCACCTGAGTCTTCTCCCGAAGGCTCTTCTTCAGACGGCGTTACCTTTACCTAGGGCCGAAACGACCGTGCCACCTACGGCAGCAACACCTTCGACGACGAAAGTGACGTAGGGTTGCTACGGTACGTTGGCCGACGTCGACACTAGCGCCAATAAACGGGCGCCAGCCTGACTTTCGATTATGTCATAGACTACATATTTCATCGGGGACGCCCGTTTCGTTACCGGCAAGTAACCCGCGAAAAGGCGCGCGTCACGTAACACCGGGCGTTCCGAAAAACTTAGTCGTACCGGCCGAGCGTGTGACGCGAGTGAGTGGGCCTGTCACGCGAGGTTAGCTTCTCTCGCGACGCTGTCGTTCGAGACAAAGGGCCCCGCGCGCGCGCCCGTGCCTAAATCGTACGTGTCTACAAACGCGATTCGGCTCGTCATGTGGATCGGTGGTACGCGACTGTCGTTTGGCATTCGTCGCGTGTATGCGAGGGCAGAGGAGTAGGAACGTCGCGGAGATGAACTGTGACCAGTTGAAGCCACGACACGCGGCCGGGTCGATCGCGTGGCATTCATTAAATCTCGCGAAACTCGCCCGACGGCTGGCCACGCGCGCAACCCGTGCTCCCGGAAAATTCGTCTACGTGGTCCGTCTCACGCCCACGCTTCGTGATCGCGAGTGAACGGACCGTTGTGCGCGCAGGCGCACGCCTCGCGCAAGCAACGTCGCATCCTTCCCTCGAAGTGGCAGCATGCGTGCAAGGGACCACGTGACCGGCTTAATCTCCCGGCTCAATGATGTACGACCTTTATTGGAATTTTCTGCCGGCTCGTTGTTCGCACAGGTCAGTACCACCACTTCGCTTTACCATCGATCCGTTCACGCCCAGCCCTCCCATCGGGCTTTGTCTCGCAGCCACGCGAGGCATCGAATACTCTCGTACTTACCTTCGCGGTAGGGGAAACCTAACCATGCTTTTGCGGTCTGTTCTCATTAATGCGACTTACGGAAATTAACGAGAGCTGTGTAAGCTTGCAGTGTGTATGGAGAACTGAGAGGTTTCAGAACGGTGTCTCTTTGTTGACGAATACCAAGGAATGCTAATAGGTCCCCTAATTGTAACAACCGTATTTAATTTTTATCACAATAGTGGCTTTCCTCTCGAACAAAGCTTCTATTTCTCAAAAAATTTTTATACAAAATTCTACTTCGCAGACTTACAATGTGGCACTTGTAAGGACAATACACGTAGCATGAGAATCGCGTGAGATGTGTTCCCATGGCAATCACGTGACCATTTAGTCACTCTTTTGTCTTCGCCGCTTAGCCATCGTTTTCGCAGTGTTTGAGTCGACTTCGCGAATAACAGAGTGTAGTGTACAGTCGTGGTTCTCGATCAGGTATCGAGAGAAGCTTCCACCGGTCATTTAATCGTTCTTTAAACGTATCCGCGATAAGAGTGTGTAACGCGTGGACCTCGTGGCTTAACGAGCTGCGTTTGTATACGTATAAGAACAGCTGGGAGCACGTGAGTAGTTAAGAGGAAGTCCTGACGATGGCGCGCCGTGATATCGGGTCGCGGATTGTCTTTACGATAGCGCATAAATCTTTTGTCTCTGTTGAAATATTACTCCGTGACAGCGATTAATTTCGAATCAGTTAAAACGTTGCGAACCCTTAGAATCTTCAACAGCCGCTGCTCTAGGATTTATAGCCGTTCCTTGATCAGCTGACGCATTGTCCGTTGCTAACCTAAAAATTCTCGAGAAATTGATACCGGAGAGTTATACAGTGTGTCGCAAAGTTGTTGGGAAAATCTATCTGCTTTTATTTATTTTATAGCTCGTATGCTGTATTAATCGCGTAGCGACGAAAATAGTTACGCAACTATTTACTTTCCTAAATAACTCTGTGACTCTCTGTATCAAGCGCAAGCTTCTTAGGATCCTTTCTGCCGTCATAAGGCCTCGGCACTTAACTGATTAAGTTACCACCATGAAACGCTTTTAAACAAACTAATACACAGTTGTATTCCAACTCCTTCGTTTACAAACTATTCCACGTATAAACTTTAATCGGGGGAACAGCGGGCGGGAAGAGAGACAGGGAGAATTGCACGTTCCCAAGTAAATACCTTGGCCGAGGCCTAATAAGAGACACAACACTGTGTACACGCTCTTACCCGTAACATTCATAAGCCGCGGGGCTATTACATTTTACGATTCTACGTCTTTGCATTTGATTTATCATTGTCCACGTACGGGTAATTACGGCCTCCCGCTGATCGTTTGATTTATCGCGATTGTACAATTAACCATGTATCCCGCGTGATTTATGCCGCAGAATGTCGTACAGCTCGCGAGTACATCGGATGCTTGCAGCAGCTGACATTGAGGACCAGTTGGCGCTGGTGAAATAAAGTTGCTGCAACGTCCCCCCCTCTTCCTTCTTTCCTTCTTTCTTTTTTCTAGCTTTGGCGAACGTGGCCGCGCGATCGCAAGGTGAAATGACCAGCGGGCTTTCATTTTGTCTTACTTGCTGCCTCCCTGCCTCTCTCTCCGCGGCCTCGTCTCTCGCCCGGGGATATCTCTAGGAGACTGTATCTCGTTACCACAGCGCCCGCTGGCCACGCTGGCAATTCGCAGGGGACGGGGAGGGGGGAAAAAACGTACGAACCCGCGGTGATGCTGCATTTTCATTATCCGGCGTGCATTAAGCCCGTACGCGCGTGAACTACAATTAAAGCGCGTCCCAATTTATCGTCGAGATCTCGCTTCGGTGGGTAGCCTTTATTCGGACAGGTGCAAGGGATAAACCAACGAGATAGGAACTTTACGACACTTTGAAGGTTGCAACTGTATAATTTAGAAATGCCAATTACGCTGGCTTTTATATTTCATATCCGAAGCTCCCTCGTTACTCCGCGGTTTCATTTTCTTCCTTTCAATCTTCGAGACGTTGCAACCGTGTTTCGTGGGGACGCGGGGGATCGCAAAGGGAGGGGTGATGGTGTATGAACAATGCCTGCAGGGAGATCGTAATCCGACGGAAGTTCGGTCGTGTAAACCTGACGTGATGGAAATTGAATATCGAACTCTTCCTGTGGCTCCATTCTTCAGTCTTGCGGGGCTGTGCCTGGAGAGTGTGAGCGCTGGATGAACGTCCAGGGTGCTAAAAATACATGGGATATGAAACGAACTTTGATCAATGCTCCTTTGTATTATCATGAGTATAGCTATGCTATTGTTTTATGCAATTTAGGCTTCTGCGGAGAAAAGCTATAGGGTGTGTCTACAAAACAGATGAGTGTAAAAGGGGTTGCATTCCACCCCTACATCGGATAAGAAAATTGCATTCGCGGACACGTTAACCCTGCGGATGGCTACAAATTGACGCTAACAAAGGGATGCGCAATCCTGGTGTCAGCTATCCTTACCGAGTCACGCGAGCGTTTCTTTGTCACCCTTTGAGCGCTGTGTCGGATAAAGATCTGCTGGGCGTGCTCGCTGTCTCCTAGGTCGCGCTGAAACAGCGCCTCGGTGTAGTAGACTTTTGATGGCCAGACGATTTTAGCCCGCACAATGTCCTCGCCGTGCATAATCCAGCAAAAGCCACAGCCATTCCCCGGTCTCTCGCACGGAATACAGTGGAGGGCAAAAGTATTCGTACCACGAAGAAATTCAAATAAAAAAATGATGAAGTTACTTGGGCACTCATTTTCTGGATACAGGGCTGGATCAAGACGTTTAGAGGCTCAGACACTTAAAAGATTTTGAGGCCTCCTTATAGAGGGTGATCACTTCAACGTAATGTACGATTTGCATTTCCCATAATTTGACCAAAAGTTAGATTTTAAAATTCAGAAATTTCTATGGTGCCCTTTCTCCTGATGCCTGAAGGAGGTGATTATTCTGCTTATTGGTTAATCCACTGTCTCAACACCATAATCATCTGTAAATAAAGAAAACCAGGTCCAGGTAGAAGAAATAGAATCAACATAACACCTGGATTCTAAGTAGTCAAAAATTCCAAAAATCATCCACCTATTTCTAAGACACTCCATCACCAAATAGTAGCTCGTACTATACAAGGTGTACCATAATAACGTGGGCATAACTCTGAAACCAAACCAAATAGACCAAAGGTTCATATAAACTTCTTTTATTATTTTTATCTGCTGAATCCATCACTAAAGTTATGCCCGCGTATTATGGCACACCCTGTACAGCCCGAATATTTTTACCTTCCCCTGTATTGCGCCAGCGCACGAATAAAGTTGAGCACTCTCTGCGGCTTCCGTTTTGACGCAGCGTTTTCATGCGACCGCGTCCATATCCGCGGTGTACACTCGCGTTTGCTCATTCGCCGGCCGAACTTGCTCGTCACGGTTTCACCATTTGATCTTTCGGCGTATGCCAGCCGAGCAGGCCAGCGCGTACTCTTCTTTTACTGCGACCAGGCTCGCCGCGGCCTCTGCGAGAAAATCACGTTGGGCCATGGTCGGGACGCATCGCGTCGCCTGCCGATGTTTAACGTCCGCGATAGCCCGAAGTTACGCGCCCGCGGAATTTTATCACTCCGCTAATTAATCCCGCTAGCTCCCGTGCGCGCGATACTCCGCCGATTTATTTATCGTGCCCACTGACGAACGGTAAATAATCGACGCTAAAATACGAGCGGATAAACCGCCCGATTTAGTAGCTCGCCGTCCGCGAACGTATCTCGACGTTTAAGTTGCCGCGCGCGGACTGTCGTTAGCGCGAGATAATAAAGTACTGAAGGATGGCTCGTGGAATGTGGAGCCCTTAATTATAAAATAATCGCGGGAGCGGGGGTGACGTCGGGCTAACTAATTGGCAGGCAATGGAATCTCAGATTTCCCGATCGTTACTCACATCGATTTTTCGCGATAAATCGGGTGCAACGGGTGTTTCAATTTTACGGAGTTTTGGGGGTTCGGTTATTCTTTGCACGGGTGTAGGTACTTAGCAATTAATAGCTTACCTTGTAGTAGACTTACAAGCACGAGGTGTCGATGCAGTCAATAATTCCAAAGGGGTTGTTAACGTTTAGGCAGGCTTTATCAATTCGTCGACGCACGGAGAACTGCGCAACCCCTATTTTCCAAGGTCGTATATCGCGATACCCTTGGATGTCGCTTGATGCACATTCTCACGAGAGATTGAGCAAACTTCCTGGCCTATCCGTCCACGTCGGCGTTCTGCCCCCACTTCTTTTTCTTCTGCCAAAGATGTGCCACCTTTTTCCTGTACCACCCCTCCCTTGGGGTCACCTTCCGCGTTCCTTCCAATAGGAGGTCTCACCTTTGTCGAATTTTCGACGTAGTCGACCGTTACAAAAAAAATCTCCCCTTGGTCGGACACTTAACTCGCTCAAATTCTTCTTCCTTCTTCCCCGCGTCCCGATTACTCGTTAAACAAGGTGTCGTGAACTCAATGTTGCATAGGAGTGTGAGTTCAGTGTGCATCGTAGCGGAATTTCTACGGGAATAGAAGCAAAATGTTAACAAGTATCTCGGGAGAAATGAAGAAGCAGTAGCATACCTGAGAGCAGCAGCGGTCAGTAAAGGGGCATGCGAAAAAGTTTGCACGAAAAAATGCTTTAGTGCCTCGCCGACCCGGCCACGTCAGTTACCTCCTTCCTGGAGAACAGCCTGGGGAGCAGAGGAAAAAATCGACCAGCCCTTTTTTTATACCGCAGCTAACCATTTAACGTCGAAGGATACCGTTGGTCTTCTGGGCGATACCACTAGATTGCTTTCCTGTTAGAAACGAGATCACGCTCGTCTTTCCTGAAACTAACCTGCCAGAACGATCCTGCCATTCGCGAGACCCTGTTTCCCGTTTCGTGAAACGAAAAACTTGGGAACTGATGTTTTCAACCATATAGTAGAACATCCATTATCTGAAGCAGACGAGAGTGTTGCATGTGAATTATAAAAAGCCCAAGAATACGATAAAAGTCTTCCGCGGAGGAATTTAAGATTAAAGTGGCATAGAATAACAAATACGGAGATCACTTCACTTGTGATCCGCTTGTGGGAAGAAGTGTCTTCGTACATCCTAGCAAAATAAATGGGGAACAATTTTAACAGAGCCTAAGTAAGTAGGATGTTTAGGAAAATAACCACTTCTGTGTTGAATTCCCATAAACATAAATATTACCTTTCCAAATGGCACAAAAGTTTCTCTATACAGCAAATTATACCAAGTACCTATACAGCTGTTTTGTCCCCATGAAAATTCAGATATTCAATTGATGCAGCAGCGAAGGGAATTAAGAACGTCCCTGGCGAATTCGAATTGAAATCGCCTTCGCGTTGCTGTTCGGTAAAAGAGCCGGCGATGGATGATTTACGATATAACACGTGTAATTAAAGGACGCCCAGGGATTTCTGAAATTATTCGCCAACAGAGGCGTATTCTTCCGCGAAGGATTGCCTCTTTCGCTCGTACCTCTTTGCATTCGCAAATGACTCTTCCGTCTTGCCCGTTACATATGCATGAGCGATCATTACCGTCGATTATCTACACCTGCACGCTAAGCAGTCGGTGGAATTATATTTCGTACAGAGGATAATTGGTTCGCGGAAGGTTGGTTCACGCGATTACCTCGACCTCGTACTCTCGTTCGATTCGGAGACTGTATCCGAAGCTCGAGTCTCACGTGGTCTCCCCGTGGCATCGCATCGATCCCGCGGAGGACGTTCGCCTCGGTTATGATCGCGCTTCCATCACGCATCGATCGCCACCCCGTATCGATCGCTCGTTTACTTTTTCGCTCACTCTCCTCCCTGACGGTACCTCTTTATGGTCCACATACAACGTACGCTGGAATTATTTGCCTCGTACACACGCGGCGGGGGAAATTCCACACGCTTGCAGGAATCACCACGTTTACGAGGGAGGACAGAATGGAGGAAAATTCGCCGACCTTTGTTCGCTTTTCGATTCGCTGGCCATTCATTTTTAGAGTTAATGGAAGCTTTCGAACGAGCCGTCGCACTCGAAATGTAGGCGGCGGTCTGAAAATTTGGCGTCAGCATTAGGCTCACAGCTTAGCTTAGCTTTTGGTGGAAACGGTTCCATAAGGATCTATTGAAGCAAATTTTTTAAAACTTAGCATAGCATAGCTTCCAAGTGGATTCGCAGCTTTACTCGCGCATTGGTCTCCTTAAAGTCCAATTATTCTATATCCAGCATAAAACTTTTAATAAGTATAAAGGTTTTAATGAAACTTCGTGAGAATGTAGAGCATATCGGAGTACCTACGCAAGAGGTCTCTTCGTACTTTCCGTAGGAACTAAATGGCGGTAGGGTTAAGTGCCAGGCACTGTACGAGCTAAACATTTTCCTCGGCGAGATTCGAGGCTAAGATATGGAACAGTGTCTTCGCGAGACACTCCCTTTGAAATTGTTTAATAGCAGTAACTCGGAGCGAAGCACGCGCGTAGATTTCACCCATAGGCCTCTCTTCTCCCCGAAGGTATATCGCTGTTGGAGGATTATTTAGTGCAGCTTTTACTCAGCCGCGCCAGCAACACTGTTCGCCAGCGAATGCTGCAACCCGAGCTCGGCCAATGGCGGCCAGAGGACTGGCGAATTCGTGTACGTAAATCGAAGCCGCGGTTGAACCTCGCCGAGGCATCTAGGACTTCTCAATTAGCCGTCCGGCCGACTGGTCGACCAGCTCGACATCGCTTCGAAATGCAACGGCAATATCGTAAACAGGATTCTTTACGCTGATTCGCGGCCGATCGCCGCGTGGTAGTCACACTGCCCGTCGTTTATGCTTCCTCGAGGCGGCTCCGTCCAGCTGTGGATCGCTATTCTCGCCCGTGTATACCCCCTCATTATTTTTAGCGGTGTCCAACTTGTTGCAATGTTGGCGTCATCACGCCACGAACCACGAATCGACGACGCTTTTCGGCCGGTCCTCCTGCCTTCTCACTCTGATCACGTTGGACAATCTCGTGATACCTCGAGTTCAGCTCTTCGGGGCGATGAAGAAAATGGAGCGGTATGGGCGTGGTAGGTCAGAAGGGGTTTGATTCTTAAATGAAACTATGATACTGCATACCTGAGTGTAAAGTCTGATATTTCAAAGTTACGAGGAAGTGCCAGTGGCGCACTTAGGATTTAATCTTAGGGGGAGCCAAGTTGAACGGATAAAAATATTCTCAACACAAATTTAATCAAATTCATTAGGTGATTATAAAAATTTATCTAAACAATAAAATCGAATTTTGTTTTACTTACAAAGCTCTCGAATTACTTCATTCGTGATTAAATTAATCACCTTTTTCTCTTTTCTTTGAGGGATGCCACCCCCACTCCCCTGATCTCGAGCTTGCAAACAGGAAATCTTTTAAAAACCGGAGAACACTTAACAAATGACGCGTTCATATCTCCTCCTCTTATATCTTTTTTTTGAAAGCCAAATACCACCAAGAATCGCCACCTTGCTGTACTCATTTCCCCGGATCGAATAATATTCCCGACCCCTCTTTCCCCGTCATTTCTCCCGTCGCAAGGAAAAGCGCATTCCCATGGAACGTTCGGACGGCGAAGGGTCTCTTGCAAGTTTTCTCATCAGGAACGGGTTTCGTTTGCGAAATTTTATTCGCCTCCAACGAGACGTAAAGCGTATTACATTGTTGACGCGAAGATTGGCTACGTAAAACCGAGGACGTCTGCGATAGGAGGAGTGGGCGGAGAGGAGATCGGCAAGAATGTCGCCGACGAATTTCCAAGAGAGAAGCATAAGAGCTCCGTGGACGCGGATGTGTGCGAAACACTTGTCCTCGGTGTGTCCGGGTGTATCGTCCCTCCTCGCTCACTCTCCCCCCCCCCCCTCTCTCTCTCTCTCTCTCTCTCTCTGGGTACATACTAGCAGCTTTATGTAGAGAGCCATGTAACCCGAAGGGTTTAGGATATACATATACACGGTATATACCCATGCGTCTATCTCGATGGCGACGTTGGAGAAGTCTCATTAGACCGAAGTCCCGCGGAACGAGCCAAGGAAACTTGAAGCGGCAGGGATATTCGGAGGAAGACATGAAAACTTGGCGAGATTGTGAAAATGCAAGAATTTCACCGGCGCTCGCCGAGGCAATCGCGGAGGAGAAGCACGCCGCGATAGCGTGGCCAAGAGCGAACGAACAGCCCGAAGAGGGACCGGAGATAAAAGGGAAGGAGAGGAGATATCCTTACGAGGATCCACGGAGATTCTCGGTCTTACCTCTGCTTCGCCAGCACGTACTTCATGCTATCTTTAAACGCTCATTACCTTCTACACTGTTGCGGATACGTGCGTCCAGGGGAGTTTCGATCGAGCGGGGCCCGCGGACAGGACGATTCAATTATTTCTCGCGCGACCGGTGCAAAACGAAGGCGTGGAGGGACGGAGGAGCGACGTTGGCCGCGTCCGGCGCGAAACGACGCCCGGGAACGGAGCAGGCTAATTTCGAGTCGAACGAATTTCTGCGTCCCGGCTATCGATCGGGCTCCCATAAGGCCACGGAATCGTGATAAAATTTGGAATCCGGTGGCCACGAGGTTCGACGTAGTCTGGACGTGGCCAGAGAGAAAGAGAGAGAGAGAGAAAGAGAGCGAGGGGCCTCGCGTTAAGAGAGAGAACTGGTCGTCTAGACTGTGATCAACACGGGACTGTAAAAGTGCTGTAGGCACGTGATCCCGTATCGACGATGTGTCTGCTCGCTCTCCCGGCACGCATACATATGTATTACACGGCCACAGTGTGCTGGCCGAAGGAGGCAATGGCGTAATATATTTAACAATGTCTCACGATATGAGACGTTTTTACGGAAAGTCGTTGGCATAGGAATTGCTCGTTGGATCTGCCGGAGGAGAGCTCGAGGAGCAGCGGACACATCGGAAACGAGTTTGTTCTCCTCTAGGTACCTAAACTTCGGGCTTACGCTTACATGCGCGCGCACCCCGCCGCGCCGTGCATGTGCCGTGGCTGCAACGTAGCTGCATGAAATTCGAACTTTTATAACCGACCGGCAACTCTGGCCATTCGGCCCGGGGACTTAGCTGCGGCATGGCGTCGCTTCCACTTTAATCCCGCCCGTAGTGCCCGAAAACTCGGGCGAACGTGCTCGATGGCCTGAATTTCGGTCGGTGGAACTCTGGCGTTCGTTCCGGAAGATGGAACGTCGTGTATACTCGTCTGGATTTACCACCCCCTAAATGGTAAATTAGGAAAACTTGTTCCAGGATTCTGTAGGCAGCTACTTTGCTTGAGGAAGAAAGCTGTCACCGTGGATGTTGTCAATCTTACATGGAGAATATTCAAGTGGAACGAAAACATTGCTATTTAATGAAGCATTACTTCTGTCATGTAGCTATTACGAATCTACTGTTGCGACACAAAGCGAAACTACCCCCTTCCATCGAAATCCTGCGTCTCTGAGATCCTAAGGGGGTTGAGAAAAGACCCAGGGGCACCGGGTCTTCCGTTGCCCCCTCGACTCCCCAGATTTCGTTAACCACTCCCTTCTGGGTCGGCGGGAAGTCTGGGTCCCCTCTCCCGGCGCTGGTCGGCCATGGCTGAGCATTCGTCAAAGCGTGCAAGAAATAAGAAAAGAGGGCGTGCAGGGAAGGAAAAGGAGAAGGAAAAAAAGAAGAAGAGGAAAACCGTTCGGCGAGGGCAAAGACTCTCTGGGTGGGTGGGGGAGGACGGACATATTCCGGGAAGGTTGGGTTAGGTTGCAACGAGGACGACGGGGTTTGCTGGAAGCGTCGACGTGGGAGGGGAAGCAGAAGCCCGGGGACGAAGGGAGGACGAGAAAGGTTGGGAATGAGGTTGATTCTCGAGCGAGGTCACGTATTTCGAAGCCAATCTAATACACTCCGAGAAAGATGAGAGAGCCCTGGAAGCCGGGACGAATGTCTGGCACCGAATTGGACGATCTTTCGCAGCGCGCACCGGCTCCCGATGGAAATGCACGGGGTCTGCCAGCGAACGTGCCATTCCATTCCCTGCGCGCCATTAATTATCGTTGCATTTGCGCCCGGGGTGCAAGTTTAGGAGCGGATACTCCCAGCACCCGTTTCATTAACCCGAAGGGTTACGATTCAAAGCGGTATCCTATCCCTCCGCGATGCTTTTTGAGTTATTCGCTTGAACTTCATGTTTCTCGTGGAACACCTAAAGGGGATTTAAAAAAGCCACGTTCGAAGTTCAATAATTGCAGTAGATTGATTTATTTTAATGAGCGATTCTCTTTTACGAGACCCCCAATTATCTTCATTCGGTGAAACAAGAAATTCGAAAGCACACTCTATTTCATTCTACACGTTGCCAAAATCCCTCGTTTCAATGGTAGGTACTTTTACCCTATATACAGTTCTTGAATGAGCCGTGGTAGACGGTCCCTTTAATTGCAACATCGATCGATGGAAGGCAGCGAGCAGAATCTCGGCAGTTTCGAGAGCGCCCGGCGGAATTGAAGGATCCCGCAATTTCGTGGACCGTTGACCTAATGATAACCATCGTGAGCCGTAGGAGTCTTGCGTAATAGAGGAGCGTAAGGAAGTACATAAAACTGCATGTCCCGATAGGGTTTCTCCGAGGACACCCTTAATTCTGTTCCCTTTTCGCTATCTCGTTTCTTCTGCGCTGCCCTGGAGGAATATTAATTTCCCTCGGAAGTTACACAACAAAAGGACATTAATAGGTGTGTAAGACGGTACAAATTCGCCCGCTCGTGAAGCGGCTGCTCCTATTTTGGGAGTTACGCCGATGGCATTTAGCCATGCGGCACAGTTTTGCTCTTTTTATTATTACTGGCTGGCGGGGAATACATATACGTAAAACGTTTTACGCGCCTGGGTGGCTTTTTCAGTTTCCGTCTCGCGATGCGCGCGACATCCGGCTGCTATCTAGGCGGAATCGCGCGTGCATGCGCGCAGGGAGCCGTCGCCGCGGCAACGAATCTGCTTTGACCACGACGGTGCAGGGCCGCGGAAAATATTCTCGGCGCAGAATCCAGCCCCGTATTTTCATAGACGGAACGCCGTTGCATCGCGGAAAGTGAAGTTAATCGTCCCTATATTATGCGCGAAATGAAACACACGCGGGGCCATGCAAAGCGCACGATAGCCCGCGGGGTAATTGGCCGTTCTAGGTGGTCGGGAGGGACGTCGGGACGCGCGACGAGTTTACGTTGTATCGGACTGAACATTATAATAATTCAGCCCGTTATCGCGAATTCCTTCTCGAAACTTTCCCGCCCGTCCCTCCGCCGCATCTCTGTCGCGGAATTTATGCTCCCCCCGCTCCAAGTTCGTAAGGGAAAATTAATTTAACGCTGGAATATCGAGGAGTGATATAAAAACGGGTCGTTTGAAAAATATCGGCAGCCTGGCAGATAACGAAAGTACCGTAAACGTAGATTGAAGAAAATGGTCGCGGCTGGAACGTGGCGAGAGTAGGGGGCGTAAAAATGTATCGCTGCGAAATTTATTGAATTTTTCGTTCACGGCAAGTGAGCTCCGCCTCGGGGAATAGACTGGATCTGCGAAGATGATTGTAACCTGCTTATGAGACTCTAGAACCATTTCATGGAAACATACTTTGGTTCAATATAAGTATTTTAGAATTCTAATTAAGAACTATCAAGCATCTCTGCGAAAATCTGTCGCAAGTAGTTGCATGTCTGAAGAAACTACCAAAGTTGCAAGGAAAAATGTCAAAATTCCGTGACCCCACGTTCTCTCGTGAACTTTTCAAGCAAACTGCCCGGCTCCCTTTACGAGAATGGCAACTGAACAGCGTGTAATTCCACGGGAACCGTATTGAAGTATCGAAAATTCGCGAGCTCCCAGCGCACGCAGCCGCCATGATCGTGTTCTCGCCGGAAAGGGCGAGAAGACGTGCGCGCGTCGCGCGACGGGTCGATAAAATGGACAACCTTCCGCGTATCTTTCTTTATCCGAGAGTTTCGAGTGCATTTCAAGTGCTGTTGCCTATACAACGGCGAAGCAACGATCGCAGAAAAATACCAGGACCCCTAGCAAGCATTACGACAGGCAACGCATAAATTTCCTTACGATTATTTCGAGCAGCTTGGGTGCAGCGGGCGAAAAACGGGAACGCCGTCGAGCGCAGCTCTGAACGTGGATATTCCGAAGCACTCTAACAAATTGTTAGAAAGAAACTTGAACTCGTTCCGACGAATTTTGGATATTTGCTGTCTCAAAAGTCGAAACTCCAATCAGTTTATATTGCAATGAATTCATTAATTCTTTCTACTGGCCAGGTTTTTAGGTAATGGATAATACAAGATTCTTCCTTGGTTCGAGCACCGGGAATTCGAGGAATGGTATTTTTAAAAAGGAAATTGGTCAGTGGCGGAGAATTTCGGGGAGCGCTGGCGCCGTCCGCCAATTCTCGCTCCTTTCTGCTTCATTGCTCCGTCGCTTCGCCTCAGCTGCAAATTAACCCTCTCGCGGAATTTACGATCGTTCTTCTTCGATAGATTTTCGAACGATATCGTCGCGACTTCTTGGTTGATAGAAGGAAAGCTTCTGTTTAAATATTAGCGCGACTTTTCCGCGACTATTTCCAACCGCGAGGCAATATTTCCTGTGCTTACCATTTTCCCTTGAAGTCACTTGTGTCAGTTCTACGATTAAGTTAGTGAGGCAACAAGATTAACGACACCGACGACGCTCAGTTCGGATTCGAACGTTGTCAGCCAACTCTAAATGATTAACAGCACCGCGATAAATCTTGAAACGGACACGCGTCGTTGCACAATATGTTTGCTTGGCTCGGTCCCGCAAGAACAAGTTGCGCTATTTTATGCATCTATGTATCTGCTGGCTTCCTGAGCACTCGCGAAGCGACAGAAATCATGGAAGAAGTTGATAGTTCCTTGTAGGCAAGTCCAGCGGATCAATCCTATCGAGCCCGCAATCGCCACGCCCTTCCGCGATGCAGGGTTGAGCAAAAGTTTTGCTAGAAAGTTGGCACTATGTGACGTGCCGCGGGCGTCGCATGGCCGAAGCCATTTCACCAGGTAGCAAAACTTTCCACTCAGTCGTAAGAGTTCTTGCGCGGTCTGAAACTATCGAGATCCACGCCAGCGACAATTCTACATTCGTGCTGCAAAAGCGGAGCTCTGAAAGAGCCGAGATTGGCCGAGGCTTGCGATAAACGTGACCATTTGATGAAGAATTGTAGAAGGAAGTGGAAGAATATTTTTCAAACCCTTTTCAAAGAATTCTAAGAAATCTCTGGAACCTGTTGAAAGTATCTACCTAAATATTACAAACTTTAATTGAGAAGTGACAAATAGTATTGATAACAAAAACACTGACGAGGAAGTGTTAAAAAAAAATCGGTTGAGGGAAGATGGTGGAACCACGCCCAGCAGTGTGCTCCGTCGCACTGTAAAGATGGAAGGACGGGCATTTTGAAAGTCGAGTGCCACAGGGCTGGGGCGTAAGTTTTCAACTAATTTTGGGTTGCCGGTGGTTTTTACGATAAAGCTCGTAATAACCGCGGGCTCCGGGGAACGAGCTCCGGCGGAGCGAAGGGCGGAGGATTTTTCACGCGAGTTGCGCCCAGCGCTGCTTACTCGGGGCGGCGTTGTTGAAACTTTCGAGATCGGAGTCGGCGACATTCTGGTTCTTTCCTGGAACTTGTAAAGCTTAAAAGCACTTGGGGATTTATGCTCAGGCGCGTATCAGGGAAGGAAGGAAGGAAGAAAGGAAGGACTGCATCCCCGAGGCAGGGATATCAACCGAGGCAGGGAAAAG
The DNA here is from genome assembly GCA_929113495.1 of Andrena minutula. Lineage (NCBI taxonomy): Eukaryota > Metazoa > Arthropoda > Insecta > Hymenoptera > Andrenidae > Andrena > Andrena minutula. The sequence continues at coordinate 45,674,913 of OV815994.1, forward strand.
CCTTTAAATTCGTAAAAGTTTAGAGCACACCCCGAAGTGCAAGGAAGTAAATTTAGAAATGAGAACTTTGGATACGTCGTAAGGGAGCGAGACAAGGCTCCGGGAGAAAAGGGACGCCCCTGTTTCCGCTGGAAAATTTAATTCCGACTACCCCTCCCGTTAACCCTTCTCCCGCTTTTCGCTAATAAATTTTTACGCCTCGTACTCGTCGGCTGCAGCGTTTCCATCGGAATGGCGGATGGCAATCGAATGCCATAGTTTCTTCAAAGAGAAGGAACATTTTATAAATTCGAGGCTATATAATTAACGTAAAGTATCCTGGAGGAAATTTAAGGATGTATCGGACGTACAGTATTAGAAGTATATGAAATTTGAAATACTTGAATATCTACGACTTTTGCATAGTAAATCTAGATTTAAGGAACTCGAACGACAGGTGAAGTCTTATTTTTAATCCTGGAAAGGTATTTTTCACTTTACAAATACTTTTCAAGCATTATTTGATCAACTTTTAGCAGTGAAAATGCTCTGAATTCACAATTTTCACAAGTTATAATTTATTTCTTTAAGACCGTGTAGTGAAAACAATTGAAACTTGGCAGATATTTTCATCTAGCCATATACTACGTGTACAAAAGAAATTGAAAAAATTGGTAGCATTTCTTCAATATTTTTTCAGCTGTTTTATCTGTCAAGATCGTCTCTTTCGATAAGAGTACGTGTAATATCAGTGAAAATTAAAATCGTTATAACTCAACAACCGTTAAGTGAATTAGTTTAAAATTTTTGAGCATATCGGGAAGATTAAAAAGAACAATGTCAAAAATTTTCATCAATTTGGTACCGTAAACTGGGGAACATTGGCATTTACATAACACCTATTAAAAAGGAAAAGGAAAACAATTTTATGCATTTTCACACTTGTAGTACAATCATGAACAATGCAATGTTATAATAGGACACCTAAACCAAATTTAAAAATGTTAATTAAAAAAATACAAAAATAAAAAAATTAAGAATATAAAATAGAGCGCATTAAACATAAAAAGAAACGAATTTAAGTGTTAATGTAAGTTCAGATGTGGTAAAACTTTAACTTTTTAGTGCTATTTATATATGATGTGTATATTTAACTTGTATTAAAGAAGGTTAAGGCCAGAATTTTATGCATTTTGACAATTGTAGTGCATTCACAAAAGATGCAATGCTATGATAGGATACTTAAAGCAAATATAAAAATGTTAACATTCATATTATATAGCAAAATGTTCCAAAAACATGCCAATCTTCCCCGAGTTTACGGTATCATTTTGAGTTATCCTGTAACTATAGCTAACAAAATAGAGGCAAATTTCAGCACTTGTCAATGCGAGTCTATTCCATAGATGTGATGGTTCAATGAATTTTTTAAGTGTTTCCCAACCTTTGATTCGCGATTCCCTTTTTTAATATTCAAACAACCTGCATCCCCTCCCCCCATATAAGGCAACGTAAATTTAATACTGTATATTAGTGGCCGCTAATACGTGTGTAAATAATATGAATTGCAAATATACAATTCTTAAGTAAGAATGAACTTTTTTAACATTTTTTTTTAATTGCACACGCATAGTTGGGCCCCTTTCCCAAATCTAGTTCCATACCTATACCGATATCTGGGAAACGATGAAAACAGGTGTGCCCAATTCCAAATAAATACCAAAATACTTTTATGAACATCTCGAAAACTAAAGCCGTGCGGCGGTAACATGTAGAGAAAAAAAGTTATTCAGAATCATGCCCCCCAACAACATATCTAAATTTCATAAAAATCGTTGATGAAACCCTGAAGTAAATAATTACCAAATACTTAAACTTAATAATAGTAACTTCCTCCAAAAACCGTGGCAATCCACAGGTTGAGAATCACTGGAATAGAGCATGTCACGAGGCAAATTCACTCGAGGGTACCAACCCCAGAAAAAGAAAAAAGGAAATCCAGAGTTCGAAACATTCGAATAAAAGACGTCCGAGAGGGACCAGCGGGGGCCGATCTCGGTGCTGAATTTATGCGACCGAATGTTGGACCGATTCTAGGGTTTATTTAAATAAGAAGCGAGGGAAGAACCGCGTGACTCGGCGACACGATTGGATCGAGCCTGCCGGCCAAAAAATAATGAAGCGAACCCCTGGATGGTAGAAAACGACGGAGGGAACGAGATTCCGAAGGCGGGAGGCATCGAGTGGGCCCCGTTTCTCGTGTTCGACGAGAGGATTCCGTGGCGCGGCGGGCACACAAGTTTCCGAACTAATTTCAGCCTTTACTCCGTCTTAGGGGAAATAGCCTGTAATAACCGGCAACGAGAGGTTGGATAAAGGTAACCGAAGGGCTGGGGAGCCAGGGGGGAGCGACGGGGGCCCGTGAAGGGAGGAGGGGACGGCCTCGCGAGAGAGTTGATTGGATACGATAGGGTCGGAGAGAAATCGGGGGGATATAAGAAGCGGCGGAGAGGTAGCCGCGCATCAAGGTAGCAAAACCAGATCCATTAACGAGGGTACAGAGCGCCGCCCTCTTTATCGCCGGCTCGTCCTCGGCCCCCCGACAAATGGGCCACCTGTATCTGGTTCGCTGTAATATTCGCGTGTAATTGCCGACAAAGTTATAGCGCCGGCCTCTATCCAGCCCCGCCCGGTACAACCGATCGCCGCGCCGCTAGCTTCTTCGCTTTATCAGCGTTATCGTAATTATTGAATTAACGCGCCAGGCCGACTTTGTTTCGCTTAATCGCGCGTAAACTTGCCCCGGGGAACGGCCAACGGCGATATCGAGGCCTCGCTGCTGTCGTTAGTGGAACGCAATAAGCGTGCATCCCTGGGTCTCAGCGAAGCTTCCAGGCTACTGTGGGATCCTTCGCGGAGGACACCTTTTCGAGGCTTCGCTCTCCAAGTACCAATCCCTGTTCCTTGGTCCCATCAAGGAAACGTCTGCCAATTCGATATTCCACGGCGAGAGACCCGATTCGTTGGAATACGAGCGCCAGGGCGCCTCGAGAGCCCCAGGGCTAAAAGCCGGGATCGTATCGACGAAGAAGGCCATCAATGCAAATGAAGATATTACCACCATTCACCCTTCTCGCCGTCCTGCTCTCGGCCACCATCTCTCACTCCTCCACCTGCCGACATCGATCTCCAGTCTCTCCACATTGTATCCGCTTTGAAGTTCACCGGTGTCTGAGCGTGTGCGAGTTTTTGCTGGAATCGCAACAGCCGGGTCGCGATCGCTAGATTCTCCACAAGCTTCTACTTCCTGCAACTGGCGCATTGCATGTTTTATGCAAACTTGCTGGCAATCCATCGCGTGTTTTCTCCGCGTTCTCCGCGGTTTTTTCCGACCCGGATGACGTTTGTGGCTACTAAGTTTCTTCTTGGTAACGCTGCGTTGTGTAATCGGTGTCCTTTTTTTGTCGTGGGAAGGACAGCTTCGGGGCAAGGAAATCGATAGCGTGGTTCTAAGCTCCGCGTCGAGTAGGTACCTTTTATCTTCTTCTCCCCTATTTTACCTCTCTATCGAATCGAAGAATCGCCACGTGGCTACGAAGCGCGGTAACTTGACGGAGCGTAGCTACGAGGAACTCGTTTCCATTCGATTTCCACGAAGTCGCGCGCTCTTTGAGCCGCCGAGAGTCGTTGAACGGAGGTTCACACAGTTTCGAGAGGCGAGGGGGCAACACCCAGAAATAAACGTTCGGCCTCAAAGACTCCCGAGGAGGAATCTCCCCCGTTACGGGGAACGCGGTAAACAGTAAGGGTTGGCGAACACGTGTACCGATCCTTGTTGAACACGATCGAGAGCGTGGACAGCGCGTTTCAGCCTCCGCGCAAAATTTATGCGACCTAGAGCCGCTGTAGCGAAGCTGCTTTTTCGAAAGCAGCTGCAACCAACGTTCGGACGCACCAACCTGTGCTCGTCGAATTATGCAGCACTGTTGGTGGTCCGTGGACAGTGTGGCTTGAAGAGCTGACATCGACAAGAAAACGGAATGTATCTAAAAGATGGTGAATTAATGTTGAAGCTTCAGGAAAGATTCTTCATTAATTCTATTGAAGAAGAATCAGATGCAGTAGAGCGTCAATTATCCGAACCTCGATTAACCGAACCGTCGATTACCCGAACCAGTGCTGCATCATTGCTATCACCACCACTTGATGCAACCAACCAGTGCAGCGGTACCGATTGATTAATTGATTTTTGCGTAATATAAATTAACCCAGTAGTACTCTTGTATTTAATAAATAATTCTAGGTGTAATTCCTATAGTTATAAACTGTGTAAAGTACATGCATGCTTCGATTCTCCCAACTGTTCGATTATCCGAACAATTCGAAGTTCCGAAGCACCTCAGTCCCAAGCAGTCCTGATAATTCACGCTCTATTGTAGAGTCATTCTTCTCTATCTAGCAACGTGTAGGGAAGAGTGGGGAAATTAAGAACACTTAAGAGAAATGTAAATTGCAACAAAAAGTACCTATTGGCTCTAATAAGATTTATCTACCATATAGATAATTAAATTTTGCTTAATCATCTACAAAGATAAGCCACAGAATTATAGATACTTTAATAAACAAGTCATCTTCTGAAAGAAAAACAAACCTCTTTCTGTCCGCAATTACCCGTAGCTAGGGGTAAAGGACAAAGCGATCAACCCAGATATTCCCCGATAACATAGGGGACCCTCCCCTATACAGGCAACCCTTGCTTATATCGTCCCACTTAAGATATTTTCCGTTATATTTCGTATTTGGTACAAATTTGAAGGCAAGTTAATATTCGATATTGTAGCTTGATCCTTCAGGCATCTACTATCAAATATTTAACTTTTTCTTCACATCCAATTAATTTCTTATTAATCGTTTTGTGATACTACCAACTCTCCCCTTCAAGAAATTTCGCGACAACGTTTCCCGCGAAAGGGAAGATGTCTCCGAAGTGACGGAGATACCCTCGCTCTGCGATCCGGAGGTTTAATCTCCCCGAAGAATTTCACACCCGATATTACTCCCGCTTCGCGTAGAAGCAGTAAAGCCCGGCGGAAAATTTACTACCCTGCTGGGTCGCGTAGATTGAACGCGGGCGCAACGAATTTCTCTATTAAAACATCGCTAATTACCGCGTCTGAAGCTTCTCCTTAACTTGGCCCTTAATCCATCGTCGACCGAATAAGCTTCTGGGCGATCACTCAAAGCCGTTCTTTCAAACATGGCGGCACACAGTTCACACACTTCCCCCACTGTCTTCGTTTCCATACAACTTCGTTTCCACACGTCACACTGTCAAACTCGCGCGTGAAATCACTGTATTCAGCTACCATTTAACCTGTCAACGAGGTCATTTCTTTAGACCTCTACGTACCGCTATAAGCAAAGCAGGTTCAATTCCCCCCATTATAATGAAAGAAGCTACTTAGACGACAGTTACACACAAGAACTGAAGATGGCGCAGATAAAAGGTAACGCTCAACACACTCCTGAATTACTAAACCTCGAAGCGGGCAGTTCCAAGGAACAATTCAGCTTTATCGCCCGCTAACAGGTTAACGCGCGAATCAGCGTGCTTTTTAGATAGACACGGGCCAACGTTGCTCTCGAAAGTCGGAACTTGAGTGAGCAACTGGGCCGGGGGACATTTTGCATTCGTATAATAACGGTAGCCCTGGAAGAGCAGCCAGACCTTAGGGACTCCGCTGCTACGTACGAGGGAGTCTAACCCTTTTTTTGCACCGGTACACCACCATAAAGCTCTAGAAGCGACAGAGGGGGGAGCGCGTTGTTGGCTTTTTTCGCGTGCTCTCGAATTCATAACGGTGCCCGGGCTCCCTCTCGTCCATCCTCCGGTTCCTCTTGCCCGCGCGACTCTCCGCCGTCGTAAACCACTGTAAACAGAGGGGAAGGAATTCGTTCGGCCGCGTGTTTCTTCTGTCCGTCTATTCTCCTCCTTTTTTTTCGCGGTCGGCCCGAGTCAGGGAAATTACGTGTGGAAAAAAGGCCAGGTAACGGGTTGCGGGCAGCCGTGGTCAATTGTGCGCGACAGCTTTGGGAACACATTGGGCAATTACCGTTTGCGCGGCTCGAGCAGCCTTCGCACCGCGCTGGGGAATGTTCCGGCCTGAGGAGCTCGGGCGTAGAGCTCCGGGAATTTGGCTCGCGGTTGCCTTCCGGGGAAAAGAATTCTTGATCGTTCTTCTTGTTGGAACAATTTCAAATTTTAATGAAAAACAACGCGGTACTACATTCCCTATCTTGTAGAAGTTGTAGGGCTGGCTCTTTTCATGAGCTAAAGTTGCGTGCCTTTGATGCAGTATTAAACCTTTTCATGAGCTCACAGATGTGAATTTTTAAGGCACTGCTGTATTTCTTAGTTACACGTTTTATCTGAGCCTGATGTAAAGCATGTTCGAAGATATTGCGTAAGAGGCGATATTATAGTAGCTAAATGAAGTTTTCTCTATGAATTGTTCTCTATGAATTCAGATTTCAAGCTACAAAACGTTCGTCCCTTCGCAGTCCACAAAGAGCAGCGTGCAAGGCCGAGCAGGAATCGCGTGTACGTAGAAAAAAATAAGCGCTTTTACAAAGGGAAGGATGAAAAGAAGTGGGAGGTCTGTTTGGCAAAAAATTATATGAAAAAATTCAGGTAACGGCTCGGAAACCCCGGACCGATGAAATGCTGAAACGCGTGGTAGAAAAACATCGAGGTCCAGGGTCCGTCGCTTCCGTTCAAAGCGGACATCGCTGCTATTCTTCTTACTTAGGGCAATAAATATCCAGGGAAACTGGAGAACTGAGTATTCGTTAACTTTACAGAAACGAAGTTACTTACATTTCTTCCTTTCTGCATCCAAAGATAAATAACGCTGTGGTTTCTTATAAGATTGACGTCTACGTTGAGTTTCAAATACCACTGAAGTTTGAAATATAACTTCGAAACGATACCAAGTACATAACTGCAAAATAAAATACTTCTTTTTAAATATTAAATTTATAATCTAAAAATTAAGTAGACGCAGCTGAAAATTTGTGAGGCCTTATGATTTTATGATTTTACGCCCAAGGCCTCCAACAATATAAATGTGGCCCTACCAATCAGTTTCCAACTACTTTCAATATCAAAATTATTCCTTATTTTATTACTCATTACAAAACGTTATAATTTTACTTATTTCTCAATTATGTGAAGCAAAACGCGCCAGTCTTTACGAGTATCAACTTATCCTCACGAACCTCATCGACAAATCGAACTTGCTCCCACCATTTTCATCCAGAATCCAGCTGTCCGCAGTGCGCATTAACCAAAGGGGAGGAAGACACTCCTCTACGAACAGAAGCTTCGATTTCTATTTAAACGATCGTTAGCGCATTCCGCCCTCCATAACCTTAAATTACTTAATCGCAGTGAAATTGCTGGAGTCTTATCGGAATTCCTTGGAAGACCATTCCCATGCGGAATGCAATGTCGGACAAGCTCGTGACGTTCGTTACGAGTGAGGGGCCGAGGAATAACGTTTCCAATAATCGCGCAGCGTGCGGTCTGATCGTCTTGTGTGGCCGCCTCTTTATTATATTTCAAGCGGACTCCCCTCCCCTCGCGCTGGTAAACTTCACCGTGCACGTTGGCAATACCAGGATTAACGAAGCTCCATTTCCTTTTCGGTGTTCCATCGAATCCCTTCAACATTCAGGTCGATCGAACGTCTCTAATTAATACTAAACCTAAATAATATTCCGTATAATTTGCGTATAATTGCGCGAGCTTTGCCCGGTTACGTCTCACGATACTTTACAAAGTACTCCCGTGTTAAAATAATTGCAAGAAAAGCCGCGTCCGAACGACGCCCACTTCCGCGAATCAGCGGGACTTGGATCGCGCGCGATGCCCGTATTCGTCGCGGATTATGGCGCGCGGCCGTTGCAACAAAATGTTGGAAATCCTCCAGATACGCGGCGCGCGCGCGCACACCGGCCCGTAAACCGTTTTTACAAGTGAACAAATTCCAAACGCGATATTTCAATCGGAGTCCAAAGCCGTACGTCGAAATTGTCTTTATAAGCCGCGGCCGAGTCTCGCACTCGAATTCCACCGTGGTCCCGCTCTTACGCGCTGAGTTATCGCGCGATCGTAAAGCGAATCGTATCGCGTGATAGTCGGTTAAATTCTATTAGCTTGCTGCATATAAAGTGTCGGTTCTTTTCGGGCTTGGATTCCTGCGCTGCGACAGCATCAGCGGAAACCAGATTGCCGATCGTTGCGCGCTGCTTCCTTGGTCCTTCGTCCTTACATTCTTATCTCTTGCAGCGGCTCGATCATTTTTCGCCAATGAATTCTAGCATTTGTCGGATTAAGGCCTCTTCCACGGTCGACCGATTAATCGAGGGAAACTGGGCGTGTGGAGCTTGGTACGATTATTATTTTTTTTTATTATTTTTAGTAATCGTTTTTAGTACTGTGATAGAAGGAACTTGAATGTTTATAATAGGCAAGAAGGGTAATGGCAGGGCTGCAGTGGTGACACTGTTGGCAAGCTTGACCGTGAAGGATAAATTAAGAGGGAACACCACTGTGACGGCCGGAATACTGAGCCCATTTTTACGATTTTTTTTAGGAATAATTTAGAGTTTTCATATAAAATTGTTATTAGCTATCTTTAGTACAATGTCTTAAGAGACTATAAAAAAAATTAATAGAAAAACATGCATAGATTTTCACGTACAGTTATTCTTCTGGACCCGTCACAAGAAAATATAGGTCGCTTATCGAAAGGGTACCTTTGGAACGGCAACTCTGAAATCAATTTTTTTTTAATATAATCTATATGAGTGTAGTTTCCGTTGTGCGTAGCGGTTTTTTAAAAAAATTGTTTTGTAAAAATGGTGCGCTTTAGAAGAAAAAGTTTCGAAAATCCGCAAAAATGGATAGTTTTTCGAGCGTATTTAAAAAAATGTGGTTTCGATAAAAAAAATCGGTAGGTACGCACGACTGAAGATAAACTTGTTTTAAAGATCCTGTAAAAATTTCAAGTCGTTCGGATTAAAATTGACAAATATTGAATTCGATCAGTTAGAAAAATATCGTTTCGAGAAAATCGCGTTTAAAGTTTGACTTGTTATGCGTTTGTAAACGCGACGCGTTTCACAAAATGCACTGTATCTTCGTAAATTCTTCGAATATCGACTTGAAATTTTCAGAGAGTATTTTTGAAAAGTTAAACATTAAGAAAGTGAAAAAAAGAAATCGAAATTTTTTCAACTTTCACAGTGGTGTTCTCCCTTAAACTAAAATAGGGCCATCAAAAGAAATATTACAAAAATTAAGATTACACAAGTAAAGTAATGTTTTTTGGGGGGTTTTTAAGGTCTCATCAACTTCGTGGTGATTAGCGACCATAGTCAGTGGTTATTTTATATTTCGCAATAGAGATTTAGACCACGGATAATGTCGAGTGCTTTCTTGAGGTTTTCACCTGTTTCGAATATTTCTTTCATATTATTGGGGAGTTGGAGCTGCTTTCTGGTGTCTTCTGCATCCTTGGAGTTTGACAGGATGTGTTTAATGTAATAGTAATCTTAAGTTATTAATCTTAATACAACTTGAAGTAATATTAGCTTAAGACTTTAATACTTAATTAGTCGCAAGGGGTCTATTTGATCCCAGCCGTCATTCAAGTTCGATTTCTGATAAAATCAATGGCGAATTTTTGTTGAGATTTCGAGTAGCTTAGTTTCTTGGTGCCTCGCGCCGAATTATTCTAAAAAAGTAAAGAAACATGAATAATTTGTTTATTTTATTTTACTCGCCACAATCCAACTTATAACAAATAAAAATATTTCCATCAGAAATATTGCGAAATTAAAGAAATATCACAAGTGGAGTCAAATAGACACCATGAAACTTAATTATATAATACAAAAAGGTGCGACTAATTAAGGGTTAAGCTAAACATGAAAAAACACAAAAGTGAAGTAAAATAAAAAAAAGATTGAATAATACTTACTCAAGGTGAAAGAGCGTGACGCGTCAAGTAATAGTTGCCTCTCGATCTTCAATACCTACTTTATATTTATCCGATTTTATACATATTTTGCTCTGGAATCTATTCTGGAACGGTAGACGACCTAACAGCGGCCGATTTACCGAGCTTTTCCGCGTTCGCGCGGTTTTTTTCTCGCCGGAATCGAAGCGCGTCACGCCCCCGCGTTGAGGGGCGGCTCGGCGTTTACAGCCGCGACGTATTTTAAGCGGGATCGATGTAAAGCTCGTCGCGCAAACCGTGCTCTTTATAGCCCCGCGCGATGGTGCCGCGATGATGTCCCGAGTTAGAACATAATCGTTGCCTCATAAAGGGGGCCGATGCGTTTTTAAAAGGTGCTTTCCACGGGCGATAAAGTTTTTACGCACTTGCGTGCAACCTTCCAGCTCCCTTGCCACCGGACGGAACGATTGTCTTCGGCTGCGCGATGGGGTCTGCATCGCGGGCCGCGATTAAGGGGAAAATCGCCGCGACGCGTATTTCGATTCGTTTTAGTCGATTAGGCCGGGCGCGGGACTCGCAAAGGGACCCGGTGTGTGCTCAGCACTGCTCGTTGGTCGTCGAACAGCTCTCTCGTTAATCGACCGCGATGTTCCGCAGCGCTGTTTAATTCCCGCTGACTTTTACTGCCTTCGAACCGTTTAATACACCGATGTTAATTGAAGCGTCGTTCCCCGCTCGCTCGTTGCCGGCGGTGTTGATTAATCAACCTCCAAGTGCGCGCATATGCGCCCATTGCAATCGGAAAAGAAATTCTCCAGTTTTGCCTTCGAGTTCCTCTTAACCGCGATGTAGAATATTGTAGAGCGACTGCTCTGCGAGGATAGTAAATGCTGTTGGTCTCCCTGAGAGCTATTTTGGTTTGGGGGTTAGGTTCCATGCTGTGATCGAGAGCTGATGCGCTGAGCCTTGTAACGATTAACACGCGGTATATTTATAATGAATAGAGACAACAGTTGTAACTTGTAACACGACGTGGAAGATGTGTGTGATGGCGCAGTAGCCAATATTGGTTGTGCATACCTGGGAAATGAAGAGTGTGTAGGGGAAGGTTGCCTATATTGTACCAGTTAAGATATTATATTAAGGTATTTGGTACTAATTTGAACGCATAATAATATTACTTAGGCGTCTACTATTATTTAGATGCTTAAGCTTTTGATTAGAACTAATTAATTTGTTATTAATCTTAACAGGATGAAACTGCATTGACAGATTATTATTAGCTAAAATAAACTGGTAAAAAGTTACATCAATCATCCCCGATTTTTTAAAATGTTTATACCTCTTTAATACCCACAAAATGGGATGTAAGCTCGGAAGATTTTGTTTCTATTAATTAATTTCGCATTCACTTAATATTTTTATCATCACATGTCATCTATATTTATTAACTATTGAGAAATTGATGAGGTACGATTTACGCGAACAACACGATTTTAGCAACTCACTCCTATTTATTTATTTCTTACAGGCATATCAATTTTTTGACTACCACTGCTCCACCATATTCTCAATTTCCCCCATGGCGACTAAAATCATGAACCTCTAGACTACATAGTACCCGCACCGAAATCGTCGAGCAGCGTGGTGTAAAATTAAAAAGTAGTCAAGTGCAGCACGCTCCATTTCCCATTAATGCGACGAATGCAAATTTGCAGGGTGTCGTAGGGAAAGTTGGACCACGCCAGCGCGTATAAGCGCGAGCGACGCGAGTCATCGAGAGGGGAGTTCCGGTTAGCATTGCAAATCCCCGATTGCTCGCTCGAAGATTCCACCCTGCCGCCCCGGCAGTTTTACTGTAATCGTTCAAGTTGGACAGTTGCTGGCGAGTCCGCGCGGATTACGCTCCTCTCTTGCGCGGATATGGAATAACTCGTAAAACCGCATCGCGATCCTTCGTCTCGTTCTTTCTCCTCCCTCTGCCGCCGCTGCATAGAAATATGCGAAAATAGCGACGCGCCAGCGGCACGCAACCTTCGCCGACAAAATCCCCACTCCCTTCCCCCCGGCCACTCTCCGCCGTTATTCTTCCCCTCGGCAACCACTCCCTGCCCCCGTCGACCAATCACTTATCTCAACAGTCACGGAACACTTATTCGCGAATATGAATTTAGGGGGCTCCTGTGCTCCAGTGCGCTTTTCCGCGCGGCGCAGCGCTGCAACCGCGGGAAACTCGAAGCAGGCCACGCCCCTCGCCGCGCTGCATTCTGATTTATCGATCAAGATTTCGCGGCGAGCAAAAATCCTGACCGCTACCAACGCGGGCTTTGCATACCTATTGGATCGCTCGCGCGAGTAGAAGCTGATAAAGAGTGAAAATGGTGGAGGGTCTTGGAAATCAAGGGGTCACAGGAAGGGCGGTGGTTCTTTTTAGGGGTGGGTTTTTGCAGGTGTAGGCTATGTAGACTGCAGCCTAGGACGGCAATATTTGGGAAGTCGAAAATTTTGGAGGGCGGAAGATTTTTGAGAGTGACAAATTTTGGGAGCGGCTACTTTTTAGGAGTGATAAATTTTGGGGGAGCGGCAAATTTCGGAGAGCATTAAATTTTTTGGGAAGAGACAAATTTTGGAGAACGGCAAATTTTTGGGAACGATAAATTTCGGGGAGCTTCAAATTTTGGGGAGGTATCAAATTTTGGGGCGGCAAATTTTGAGCCAAAGAAATTGGAAAATATTTAAACACAGAGGCTTGAGACAACTATAAAAACAAGTCACTTCTTTTTCATATAACGACTTAGCAAAAACTCATATGCGAGTAGCCATATTGGATTAATTTTGAAGTTCTCTCGTCTCTTTTCAATTAAAATATTTTTCATATTTCACGGAAAGGGCGGCACACGCTTGTCCAGCCTAGAGGCTCGAAATCTCAAAACCCCCAAACAGAAAAGAAGTGATTCTTTCCGAATGAATATTTCTGTTTGTATTTACGCTTCTAAATATTGGCTATATTCCTTCTCAGTCCAAAGTATCGCATCAAAACAGGACACAGAGTACGCTGATTTTCTGAAACTCCCACTCATCTGCGAGGTCCCCTTTACGCGATAAGGGCGTAGGTTTGCCTTCAGCCGGGCAATCTAATTTCACATCGACGCTTACAAACAAACGAGCGCCGCTTGGAATACGAGCTTAAGCGCGGAGGGTGACCCAGGGGTGGTCTAATACAATGTTTCCAAGTTTCATCGAGCTAGTTTCTCATAAGTAGCCCGAAAGGCGGAGGATCACGCTCCAATCGAGCGTCTCGGCCATATAAACCGGCTACGAGCTGAAATATTGGGTTACGTCCCGCTCGCGTTTACAGAACACAGGAATCTCCGGCGACTGCGGGCGAAAGGGAGTCCAACGTTGGGCGTTTCAAGGGCCGAGGGGTGGGGGATACGTCCGCGGCAAAAAATGGTGTTGGGTCAGATGGACATAAAAACGAGAAGAAAAAGAGAATCTATACGTGAGCCGCGGAGGGAACCACCGAGGACCGAAATCCGAAAGGGTGTGGTCGCTCGGAAGGGAAGAGGAAGGAGGCCGCTCGAAACTGTAGAACTCTTGTAGAAATATGTATTTTTATCGCTGGAACCGTTTGACCAGCGATTCTCAATCGTTTGCACTAAAAGCAGGCATTAAACATTGGCCCATCGCGGATGCTCACATTTACGGGCAAAGTTCGGGGATTGGCCGATGGAAAACTTCTATTGCCGCGGATCGACGTAAAAAGAAATGAGGGAACTGGAAATGCGTGTCCTTACGATTCTGTTGTCCCAGCTTTTGAATCATTTTGACTCACGAACCTATCTTTATGTAATTCTTTGCAAGGAGCAACCCCAATTTGGCTGAAAAACACAACATCCTACCCTGCAGTAAAACTACTTAAGTAAGAGTTTATTATCAATCGCTCGCTAATAGAATTATCGTTTCTTGATTACTATAAAAAACTAACGCGACTGGTTTCCTCACGTTTCGGTGCAAATACTCCGGCTGAAATATCCACGTGCAAACAAGCCTTTAATAGTTTACTGTAGGTATGTATAACACGTAGTCACAGGTGTCCCAAGCACACTTAAATAATCCAGATTGTTACTTATCACGCACTGATCGGTGACAGCCGCGCTACGCTCCTGCACGCGTGTCCACTGCCTAGACCAGGTTTGCAAAAACAAGCGCATGAATTATTAAAACGCAGTTATTACTGGTCAAAGAGCCAGACGTTCGTAAATATCACCGCGCTGTCATGCTCCGGTGACGCAAAATTTACAGGCATCGTGGCTAATCTTCGTTCGATGGTGCGATAAATATTCCATATTCTGCCATTTCATCGGCGATTATACATGCAATTAAGGACAGTGTTCTTCGACTGGGTCTCCTGAAAAAAAGACCCGTGGAACACCGCGGAAAGAGACCGAAGGATATTTCGGGAACACTGTGTTGCTACAGTGTCGTGCATCCGGCGTTAAATGTCGGCAATAAAATACAGGCCCGCCTCGGGGATTAAGATATTTGTTCGAAATCGTATACTTTGTTGAAAAAATTCGAAAGTTAGCCGGCCTTCTACCATTTTCGTCCCGGTCCGCCGCGTTTAACGAAGTCCAATCCTAATCCCGGCCTGCTCCACCCTCGTCCGCTGCAACTCCACCCTCTTGACCTTCCGTTAGCTTTTCCACTTAGCTTCTCCCTTCGTTTTTTCATCTAATCGTCCTCAGTGCTCCTCAGCTGGCTCTGCACAAATACTCGTTATACCCTCCAGGGTAATTTCTTAAGCGTATTGTACACAGAGTGGCTTGTAAATCAATTACGAGTGGAAACTGGTGATTGAGGGAACTTGTTAAGAGGACCAAACGGCCGCGGTAAACATTAGTCTGGAAACTAATAAGAGTTAGAGTTGATTAGTTGCTTGATAAGCTCTCAGTCCTCCGCGGAAGTAATGAGTGTTAAATTAAGACTCGGCTACGCCAAATCTGAGAAAACGTATGACCGATCCTTCAGCTTAATAGCCGACCACTCAAATAAGAATCTTTCCCCATCGATTATGAGTTTCTTTGTCTTGCCGTCCGTCTGCCGTTCGAATAGTCCTTAAACGTCCACGGTCCGTCAGCCATCGCAACATTTTAAAAAGGAAAATCATTAGCGTCCGGCTGAAGCTGGGCATAAGTTATTTAAAAGAGACACCGGCTCTCCGGTCGTGAATAATATTTGTGTCTACTTAAAACTTGCTTAAAAAGCTCTCTGTGCGTCCGAGGAGCCGAGCGTATGCGCATTTCTGGATTTCATGCTGCGTGTGTTCTCTACATTGCTTTCCAGGGGTGGACTTGCCACCGAGTGATGTAGGATCTGCATGCACGCGAAGCGATATTATCCGGCAGGATGTATAATAAAGTCCGGGCGCAAGAATTACTGCATCTACTTCATTTTCTCCTGCTTTTTTTTTAATGCAGCAGCTTTCTTGGCCGGGAAAGACTTGATAAGGAATTTGCAAACCTCTTGATCTCTCGTTCGCCAGATTGCCTGGTTGGTACCGACGATATTATTTCATTTCATTCTTGAATCTTAATGCAGTTATTGATGTAGAACTTCCCTTTCTCGATGATGGTTGGAAATACAATGGCTCATTATAGAACTCGATTTTTTTCCTGTATTACCTTCTTGTTGCAAGGTATATTTAATGTTTCAAGCAAACAGGATGCTCGAGTCATCCGGATTGTATGCGTATTGTGAAATTACACTGCGCGTTATTATAAT
The DNA here is from genome assembly GCA_929113495.1 of Andrena minutula. NCBI lineage: Eukaryota > Metazoa > Arthropoda > Insecta > Hymenoptera > Andrenidae > Andrena > Andrena minutula. The sequence goes on from OV815994.1 coordinate 45,690,701, forward strand.
CGATAGCGTCTCATTAGGTTTTATCGTGCGAGTTTCCGCTGAATCAATAATTATTCAGTGAAAGATCAATGACGAGAAACCATAGAGAGGACTGCGCTGGGTGTAACAAGGTCAGGGCACAGACACCGTGCACGCGATCGCTCTGCGGTAACGCTCGTTAACAGACGCCATTAATATGCCTGTAGAGCCCATTGGTCAGCAACAAAGTTGCGCCGATTATGTTCTGTCATTATGCAAAATGAAGATGTCGTTCGCGGAATTCATAGGTAAGTGAAACTGTACCTACACTCTTAGCGGCAAAAGGGGCATTTAAGTGTCTAGGGGGAGAGGCTCGGAGGGGAAGCAACTTTGCAACAAGGTTTTAAATACAAACCAATCGCAAGCGCTGCTTCAGCGCGAGTGAAAAACTCTTTTCTAAGAATTTTTACTTTTATCTTAATGGGGGAATAATCGGTGACATTGAGTTTGAAGGGTGTACGCGGGGGTTTCGTGCGATTATCAGAGTGGAAAGTGTTCACCAAAAGCTGCGTTGTTTGTTAAGAGTAATGGGAGTCTAATCGCAGGACTCTAAACGCTAAACGGTTATAAAGATACGAAGAATGGAATTACTTAACGGAGGATCGTTTACGAGCACGGACAGGCCGAGAGGTGTCCACGTGGATCGGCTTAAATCATCGTGTGTCGTTTACTTTTATTGTCTCGCGCTGGTAACGACGGTTTAATCGGGTAACATATTAATAACTCTTCGTTACAATGTATCCCGCGTGAAATTACGGCATACATTACCGGGTATTGACGGTTGACGGTGATAACGTCGCGGTCTCGGGTACCAGATGCAATAAAAAGACGCGAGAAAGGGAATAAAAACGCCGCTTCCTTCTTCCTTCCTCAATTAAACGGCGCGTTAAATTGTCCGTATATTTACACGTGGGGGGAAGAAAGTTTTAATGGCGAGCCATGACAAAAACGTCATAATGCGGCGAGAAGGACACTTATGTGTCTCTGAGATACATACACGTACCGAGAAATAGTGAGACTCGTAGTGGGAGTTCTGGATTCTGGTTTGTTGAAAGATAAGCAGGCCTGAATTTGAAACTGGACTTCCATTTTCAAAGCTACATTATATTTATAATACTTATTAAATAAAATAAGGATTGTAAAAGCCCTTCTGATGAGTCACTGGCATCAGTTCGTATACATACGAACGGGATCGGAAGCGCTGCCAATGGAGCGGCAGAATCGATCGCCGCGTCGGTAATAAAGTGCACCTAGTGGATCCTCGCAAGAGCCTCTGCAAGTTACCGGCAGGGTCACCGTGGCTTTCTTGCACGTTCGGCACGAAACTGCTTATGTATTCTTGCACCTGAATCTGTTTAATGAAGGATTACGATTAACGAAACTTGGTAACAAAAATAGTTAAGCTTCTTTGGTGTTTCGAAATACCTAATTGGTAGTCTACCGGTGGGCAATATATCTTCTCGTTTCAAATTCAATGAGAGGAGCTATTCAAACATTAAGAACTATCTGTTTTAATGATATTTATTTTGCTGTTCTTTCCTTCTACATAATTTCTGTATAAAAGAAAGATTTTTTTCGCATGGGAAGAATTCCAACCGCGATGGAAATACGAAATCTTCAATTCTATTCACGTATGCAATTCGTTCTCTCCTCTCGTGTTGTTCCTCCTCTCTGTCTCTTTCGCCCCCGTCTGTTCGATCTATCGTGGAATTCCATTCGGAGTGCGCATGCGCGGTGATACGGTACGCCGGTGGTTTTGCGGGAAGAGAGGGAAAAATCGAGCGCAACACCGCCATGACGGCTCGATTCGTGCTGTAGCTTAGCCGAGACTCGAACCAGCGAGTCGGTCGTTACCGTTAGCGGAATGGGCTCCGGGCTAACCGCCTTATGCTCTCCTCTCTACGACCTATTTCAATGATCGCCATACAGATGCCGCTGCGATAATTGTTGCTTTCGACGGAACGGCATCCAAGGTGCCGAGAGCCGAGTATTTGCGGGCATCCGAATGGCGAATCGAGATGGAAGAAATTCTACTATGTAACGAATCCATATTATTCAGAGGACGAGTTACCAACCAGGAACGTCATGAGCGTAAGATCGATGGTGGGAGGAATTCATGAACTCGCGGTCTGTGCGTTCCAAATTTCAAGCAGTAGAGTTTTGGAACCCCACCCTAGAAAGAATCTGACGCTCGACTATATTGGAATGCAAGTAAATATTTTTCTCAAGCCTCAGAATTTTATTATTCTTCTCAGTGTTGGACATTTTGTGAGTAGAGGTGGAACTGTCAGAAGTGATTAGAAAGATGTTACCTTGCCCAAGCGAATTTTGATTTTTCATGGGTATTTTCCTTTTAAATAAGTATTCAGTAATGATATTTGAAATTTCTAGTGGAAGAGGGTCTCAGGGGTTTATTGAGTTCGCGTTTGCAGGGGTTGGAAGTGGTTGACGGGCTAAGCGGGCCGATTCTCGTGGCGCGGTGAAATGGCACTCTTCAACTACTCTTCTCACCGCTCGTACATACATCAATGGAAATGCTAGAATACCGCTTTAGGTGGTCGTAAAGCTATAAGCTCGCGGTCCAATAGCGGCCACCTGTTGGCACGAAACATTAACCCATTTACCACCTACCCCTCATAAAGGTAGATAACTACCACCCTCGGAGCGTGTCCCGTTGCCTACCACCGCGACCTATTTAACATTTCAAATGGGGCTGTACTTTTGCTCGTTCGCGGGCCGAGGATCACTGGCCCTGGAACACGGGTATCGGCACCTACACTCGCATAACCCTCGAGGGAAATGGAATTGGACAACGAGTGTCATTCTACTGACTTAGGTCGTCTATTGGAACCTAGCCATTCTTATACCCAAGTAATGCATAACCACGTTTAGCCGTCATTCCTCAGCGACACCTGATCCGCTGTTACACCTTCGCTATCCACGCGCGAAGAACATGATATACTGTCTGTAAAATTACAAGGAGAAGAGGGGAGAGCTTCAGCGCAAGGAGCAGATAGAGATCTAGATGGTGCACACGTCTGGCTAGGATAGCGGGGCTGGTGTTCGAGACACCTCGAGTTATTCGGTCGGGTATCAAGGCCCGTGGATTTTATTCTTTCGCCGCGGGGACATTACTCTAAATCATGTTTGCACCCATATCCCGGTGACAACGCGAAAGAGCGGCGGGGCGTGAGTGGGGTCTAAGAGAGGAGGACGGAGGATTACGTAGGAAGGAGGCAAGCGGGAACGGGAGGAAGATGAGGAGAGGCACGGAGAGGAAAGATGAAGAAGCCAGGAGACTGGATCCGGCCCAAGACACGTTGCCTTTTTATCCCCGTAAAGGCTGAGCGCGGAGGAGCAGGGACGCGACGATGCAGGGCTGCACGAGGCGAAGCGAGCTGAAGACCCACCCCTCCCACTCACGCCTCCCCCGCCCCTGCCGCCATTGCTGATCCTCCGCTGCGCTAGCATCCCCACGAAACGAGTCGCCACGGGTCCACCGCCACTATCCGTGATGACGACGGCGAGGAGAACGAAGAGGACGACGACGACGACCGCGACGACTATGTAGGTAAAATGTATTTCTTTGGATGACATCGACTCGGTGGCATCGAACTCCGGAGCGGCGGAGAGGGGGGTTGATATCAGTGGGACGGTCGAAGGAAGAGGAGGGGGATCGTCGATCGCTGGCGAACCGACGGAGGGGGAATCGTTCGCTTCATTTTCAGACCGAGAGTGGATTTTCTGTCGGGGCGTTCATTTATTTTTGTCTGAGACCGTCTCGTTCTCCGCGATCTTCCTCCCACTCTCCGTCCTCCTCTCCTCGCTCCCTCCTCCCGCTCTTTTCCTACGATCTTTCGTCTCCGCTGCTCTTGCTCCTTGCCCGCCCCGCGGCTCCTTCCGAGCCTCTCTTCAGCTCGAGGCGTGCGCGGAGAGGCCAGGTTCGAGCAACCTAATTTATTGAGCAGATGGCTCGCGGGGCCGCGACGGAGGAAGGGGACAGGACCAGTCAGACACTCGAGCCACGTAGCGTATAAAATGTAGATGTTCTTTGCCATCAGAGATATTGCTGCATCATTGTATATATCTCTCCGCGCGGGCTCCTCGCCGGGGTGGTGTTCTCCGCCGTTCGCTTTCGGTCCAACCCAATTAGCGATATCTTCCCCGCGCCCCGACCGCCCCTCTCCATCCCCGCCACCGGGCGGACAACCCAGAAGGACTTGTCAACGGGAATATTTACGAGTTTGCTACCGTGAGCGTAATAAAAACGATCGTGTAATCTTCGTCGTCGGCTCGTTCCAGACGAAAGTTTAACGAACGCGAATTCCGCCCGGCTGCGGACGCTGATTACGCTCGATCGACCTAGCGGGAATTAGTTCCAAAGTAATCGAGCCCTCCTCCATATTGGCGACAATTTCCAAGCTGCCTTAACCTTTTACGCTACAAACACCGCTTCCAGGCTACGGCCCTACCAAACCCAGGCTCTCCCACGAAACTTCCAATACCCGATTACCTCCACTTACACGTCCCACTTAAATAGTTTACATAGAAAGCTCTCCAGAGCTTAAGCGCCGACCTTCACCGCTTCGCTTAAATAGAGCAGTCCAAGTGCCGTCAATCCCCCGACCGAAACCACCCAGGCTTCGCCTCGAACCAAAACGGCCAATAAAGAGGCTTGCCTCCGCAGCGGAAAAAGGACGCCGGATGAAATCCTCGTAAGAATATTCGGACAGTTTTCTGAAATAAGGGGGAGAGCAGCGCGGCCGGCAGGTCGGCCACCCTCCGACGGCAATTTACAAGGCGTTACTTTTACGGGCGGGAGGACAAAGTGTTTCTTCCGTGATAAGTGTCTGCAATGGACGGACAGACTGTGCTCGACGTTAGGATAGGTTGAGGTGGCGGTTGAAAAGAGAGGAGCCTGCGGTTGGAAGGTTTCCTAGTGGGGGTATACTATACTGCCTCGTAAACCACGATCATTGCTTTATTACGTGCTCCCCGATGTGTACCCGCTAATTGTTAGGTGCCAACGCATTTATAGGCAGGTCACTCGTCGTCTCCCATTTCTTTCCACCACCCCCTCTACTTTTCTCACGACTCAAGGGACCTTGCTCGCTAATCGATACGAAAAAGGTGACGTTTATTGCGGCGCATCATCGCCGCTTTATCGCCTAGTGATACCGATACTGCCACAGCTTCGCGGTGTGTTCTTCCCTTCGTTTTAATGGCCATGCTTCTTGCACCCATTCATCGCTCCCTGACACTTCCAATTCTCCTTACCGATAATGCTCTTTTTATCGAAGCACAGATGTTTATTGAATCTGGTACATCTTGTGTTTATTAGCACGGCGTACAACGACCGTTATAGCGCATAATCCTGAGTTTATGCCGCGCCTCATGGCCGATCTCCGCTCATAATTGGTCGTCGAATGGTCCATTAACCGTCGAGTGTTTTATGGACACGTTGCGACGCTCTGAAAGTCACTCGGATAGAGTAATCTCCTTCGATGTTTTCATTGTCTCCGCGATTTTATTAGTCCTCCTCTTACGCTTTTAGTTACCGGCTATCGGATCCACGGCAGTTCGGAACGCCGATCGCTTCTCGCCGGGACTATAAATTCGAGTCGCGAGGGATGGAGCAAAGGAATGATTCGATTCTGCCGACGATAGGTTTAATTATAATTAAGAACTCGTTGCTCGGTAATCAAGCCAGCATTCCTATAGCTTTTCACGTCAACATTAACCGACTGCTCAAGGATTAAGCATGGGAAATAATTGCTGATCTTTATTAACTCGCCGCTTTACTGTCTATGAAAACGCATGTGCATTTTCTCGCTCAGGGAAGAATGCCATAAACGTGCCGTTTACGGCTTGTAATGCTTCCTTTTAATTCCAAACTGTAGCCGATGATCCCTGAAAGTCATCGTTTCTTAATCGATTACTCCGTTTTGTCGGAGCCGTTTCGGTAAGGTCAGCGATGCTCGACGCAAATTTATGACAAGATATTCCGCATTATGCGTGTTTACCACGGCTTTCTCGCTTTCCCACAATTTTATTCCGTTTCGTGGCCGAAAGACCGGACTGCCGTAAATATGCATGGAAGGAGTGCGCTGAACTTCGTAATTCATGGCGCCGAGTGGCGAACATTGGAGCAACGCGGTGAACGCGAGAAAAAAACTTTTCCACCGGGGCGAAAAAGGAGGCGGACAGCTGCGGAATAATAACGATGCGGAGGGATGAAGCGTGGTTCCTTCGATACATATGCAGGACAGTGATCTTTCCATTGTTCTTCGTATTTTCGGTTCAAGTGCGAAGTCTACATAATTCATAATATTCTTCGGTAAATCGGTTTGTGGAAGTCGAAAGTGTAATCTTTAAGTAACTTTGTTCGATCTTAATGCAAAAGGAGCCCGATGTAAACTGCTCCAAGCAGCAAATTTGGGGCGGAAAAATTGGGAAACCGAGAAAATTAAAATCTATAAAAAAGTAAAACTTTTTGAAAAAAGTGGTAAAAAAGTACCGTAAACTGGGATGACTTTATCCGCCCGAGGTGACATTGCCTACTTTTCGGAAGAACTTTATTTTATTTTATTGTGAAGTAATTAGAACATATGGTGCTTTGTAATCGATAGCAATAACTTCTCCAAGGTCAAACGAAAAAACAATAGTGAATTCAATCATATGGTGATTTGTCAGTCACAGTAAAAAAGTTGGCAATGTCACCCCGGCGGGCAAAGTCACCCCAGTTTACGGTAGTTAATACACGTTTGAATTTCAATAGTATCAAACATATAAATTATTTTTAAATCACGCGTGAGAGTTACAAGATTTATTTTAAAGTTGAACCTGTTTTGAAAACTTTTTTACATTTTTAAAGATTTTTTAACATATTTTAATAGAGGTGTGTTTTTAAGATTTAAAAAATAGGTACCTACCTCCTACCTAAATATATATTTCCTTTTGTTTTGTTAATTTTTTTAAGAATAAGTATCAGGTACATCTTTTGTAAAGCATAAGGCTTTTGTTTTTCGACAAAGTTGAAAAAATTTCCCTCACTGTCAAAAATGATATTTTAAAATAATTATTTATACTTAAATATAAAACGCGGCTGTAATTATTTTTGCACAGACTACTTTAATCTTTCGATCTGGACCAAACGAAAGAAGAATGCGATTCTTCTTTCGTAACTCGATTATCTAGGGAAGAAATGCAAGCGATTCCAGCATCCGCTTTTATCGTCCCTTCTTCGTTGGCAGCATTCCACGGAAGAATGTCATAAACGGGCACGAATACCGTCCATAATACTGTGAACTCCCTGTAATCCTATAATTTCTGATCGAAGGCAACGTATGATCATGCAAGCCGTAGGTCATGCTGGGTATCGCGGTGTTTGGACAGCCAGCGAAGCAGATAAATACAGAGTAAGAAATCGCATGTAGGTATTTATTGCTCCACGCTGAACCGGCTGGGCCATGTCGATACTTGTTGCGTCAGGAACAATCGGAATGCAAAGGAAGTCGGTCGAAAGCGCGGGAAAAATAAATTATTCCCGACAGGTATCAGTTTTGCCAGCCGTCATTTCGATATTAAAAAAAATTCCGAGAAGTCCAAATTAGATTTCAACGCAAAAGGAATATTACGGTGCCCCGAGACTCCCGATTTCCAAAGGAAGACCTTCCCCGCGAGAGCTGCAGTGCGGCACCGTAGCGCGCGGGTCGAGAAGTCAATAAGATATTCAATTAGTCGTGGATAATACCGGTGCCCACGGTTTCTCGCTTAATTACACGTGGAATCGCAAAGTGCGGGGCAGATGGAATCCTGACGTTGCGTCCGCGCCGATTGAGAAAGAGAGAAGACGAGGTAAAGGGAGGAAAGGACAAATGCATAAGGAGAAATCACGCTGGTTCGCCGAAGAATTCGTAGCTTATGGGCCCCGCGGCGGCGCAAAGGTTTCCACGGACCTAAAAGGGACCTCGTTGCAGTGGTCCTTTAATCAACGATCGTCCATTCCTCTTCCCCCCTCTGAAGGGCTCGCAGCGGCCGCGGACCTCCCGGTAAAATCCTTTAATTAAATTTAATTAAAATCTGTACAGTGTATTCTTTTTTACGTGCTGCGCCGCGGAAATATTTCGGGAATGGAAACCATGGGGCGAGATAGGGGAAGAGAGAGAGGAGCCCTCTCGGAGAGGAGGCTTTGATGTTTATCGAAGCCGGTTCCTTCGAATCGCGATCGTCCTACGAACGTTAATTCTCTCGCTTGATGTTCGATTAAGGTTCGAGGGCCCCCACCGCGACCGGAGGGAGATATTTAGAATCCCTTTGCCAACGTAATGATTCCCGATCTCTTTCTCCACCGTCTCGTAGCCTCTTACCTTCGCGACTCAAGCCCCGCCACGGGAATATTCCTCTCCTTCCTTGAACAGCTCTCGAGACTTGTTGAGCACGCGATGGCCGTCGCGGAGACAAAGAAGCAGTATGCCCGCCGAAATCGGATCGATCCGGGGAGAATTCGTTGAGTTTATTCCGCTGCGCGGACGCTGGCCGTCTCCTGGCCGCGGGGGGGAGAGGAGCGTTATCAGCGTGGGCAGTCGGATCGCCAGTACCTACTTACTCGTCATATTTCCTACCTGAATCCACCCACGCTCTGTATCTGGCTTCGCCCCGCTCGCTCTCTCCGGGGGAAAATATCGAACGAGCCGCTCGTATACACTGCAGCCACGTACGAATTTTCGTATTTGGCTGAGATCACGTTTGGATAAAATGGCAGCACGGATCCCCTGCTGACGCCGATATATAGACAGCTTCTACGTGGTCTAGGCGCTCGGTTCCTCCTCGAGCAGCTGGCCATACACGGCCGCGCACACGCGCAGATAGACGGACACAGGCGCGGAGGAAGACGCTACCACAGGATACCTGCGGGATATACGGCCGCGATACGCTTTTCTTCATTACCTCGCCGTCACGTATGCCGCCGACATGCGGATGGAAACGCGAGATACCGCGTCGAATAACAAGATCCGTGGGGGGAGGCAGATAATCTTTCTGGCTGTTAAATTGCAAATATACGCGACACTAGGTCTGGGGCCTCGGGCTCCTTCGTCGTCTAAGTTTCCTAGGGAACGTCGAACGGGTGTCTGAATCTGCTTGGGGCTAGCGAAGGTACCTATCCAAAGTTTCACAGTGAAATGGGATTTTTGGAGGGACTTTTTATTCAGTTGATTCAATGAAATTTGATATTTTTTGGTGGGAAAAATCAGTGCGCTGAGGAACGTGTCCCTGGAGAGGGGCCGAAGCGCGAGTTTGAAGCTTTATACTCGAAGAAAAAAATAGCATTTCGCGCAGCCTGTATCCGCGTGAAATTGGCCCGTAAACAAGCTTGCTCGTCAAACTCGTGATGCGGATACGGCGAGAATGGCCGAAACTCATATTTTCCCTTCGTCCGCTCGACGAACAAAGAATCTCTGCTCGCTGGTCGAACTGATACGATAGATATTTAAAGTGGAGAGGTCAGATTTCTCCTGGTTCTTGATACGTGAGGCACTTGCGATAAAAATAATGATAACAATAATTGTGTCCAAACACCTGCAAGTTTAAAACTTCAAGATTGCAAATATAAAATAAATAATTCAGTTCCTTCCTTCGAATGGAGTCCCAGACAAATATTTATAAAAGAACTTATACGTAATCCTTTTCGTCTGTTTTCTTCAGTTCTTATCATTGCAAACCAAAGAACATTATTCCCCTACAGTAATAATAATAAAAAACAAAATCTTAACAAGTATTTATTTTCGATATCGATGAAACTCCAGTAAACGTCCCCCTCCCTTCCCTAATCCGCATTGTTAACTCAGTAGCAAAAGGCAGTCCCCGTTTATGACGCACTCCGAGTCGCCAGCCGTCGGAAAGCGCGAGAAAATTCGCGAGCCCCGCGCTGCGACACGTCTCCAGCGAATGGAAACGCTGCTTTCCACTCGACTGTTTCCAGCCAAGAAGCCGGCGCTCGTATAAATAGATGCACTCGCATAGATATCGGCGTTACGAGTCGGAGTAGAAGGAACTCGCGCGTTTTATGCCGCTACCGTGTCCGTAAGCGTCGCTCGAGGGCCGCGTAAAAATTACACCTTTACACGCCGCCGCGTGGAAACTTCGAACGCTGCTCACGACTAATTCGCCGGACATAATTTCACGGGTTTCCCGCGGCTCTATCAAGCTTTATGCCGCTCGATCCTCGTTTATAAATCGGCGTTGCCTCGGCGATAACGAGGTGCATAAACGCCAACAGAGAAATTCCTCGAGGGTTTTTTTCAGGGATGGATCGACGGAGTGGAAATCATTGGAGCGTTTGCAGGCGTGGACGCGCAAAAATTCGGTCTTCCCGCGTGTATTCTTAGGTGGGTGTGTTCTCTGGTGTGTTTACAATATTGCCGGTGGGAGCGAGATTGGAAGGCGATCGATGTGGAGAAATATGCTGGGCTCGGCCGCGAGGGGATGAAAGCCGAGGCCACTCGTAAAGCGGGAGTTTTAGGAACGGCGGAGGTGTGCGAGTAACACGCGCGAACCGTCTAACTACGATGGGCGCGTACCCATGGACGAAAATATCTGGTTCTGGAGGAGCCAGCGGCTCTCTCTCTCCTCCTCTTCGTTTCGCCTGTTCTGGTCAGCTCGTTTCGCCTTCTATACCGCTCGGCCCGTTACCATGATTCGCAGCGCGCAGACATTGCTTCACATTTCCCAGAGGATAGCGGCTGGCCAATTCCATATCTGAGGACAAAAATGATGGAGAGCAGAGGAGCTGGGAAGAAGCGAGAGAAAGAGAGACGCGCGCCGCTGCCCATTTTCCCCGTGGCCACGAAAGGGCGGGGACAGGGCGAGGGCTTGAAGGGAAACGGCCATCCTGCATTCCAATCTCCACAAAGTACAAGATCCAAAGGATCTCTCTCCAGCAAACGTGACCTATACGCTCGGTTTCTCGTAAATTTCCTGGCTTCTCTAGGAATTTCCTCGCTTCCCTCGCGGTGCCGCTCGCCTCCGATCCTCTGCAAAGTGAAAATTCTTGTAACAACGATTTTCCCCGGGATTAATCGCGCACTGGGGACTTGAAGAGACTTGCTTGCTGGATAGTCACGAACTTCGCGTGCAGCTTTGTGTATTATTTCGAGGTTGTCTTTAGAGTAATCCTCGTTAACCATAATTGGCAAAGTTGAAACAATTCTAACTCAAAACAGGAGACACAGTTTCGTTTCTATCTGTCGCTGCTTAGGATCCGATTGCTGTTGGTATCGTAGCTAGGGGCCATTTTGAAATGCCTGTAGGTTCAGGCATGGGAGGGGTCAGTGAACGTTTTAAATAGCTTAATTGAGAGGCCATTCTGGTTATCACGCCGCAAAATTCAGGTTTTTTTCATAGTGAATGCGATGAATAACAATGTCAATTTTTTCATTTAGTAGGTTAATTGTGTTTTTCAATGTTATCTGGAATTGAAAATCGCGTATTTGAAAAGACGGCGGGAGTGATTTCAGCTCACAGACTCATCTGAAACAAAAAAACTAAACCGAGTCTTAAGCATTACGAGTTCCGCTATCGCAAGTGCCAGAATTTGCCACGTAAGTCAAAATTTAACAAAATTGCGTTCATTTAAATTTAAAGTATCGAAATTTTCCGTTTTACTTGGAGTTTAATTGCGCGCAATTTTGTTAAATTTTGACTTACGTGGCTAATTCTGTCACTTGCGATAGCGGTACTCGTAATGCTTAAGACTCAGTTTAGTTTTTTTGTTTCAGATGAGTCTGTGAGCTGAAATCAGTCCCGCCCCGTATTTTCAAATGGGCGATTTTTAATTCCAGATAACATTGAAAAACACAATTAAAAGTGTATTTAAAAAATTGTTCCTTATACATTATAGGTAACCTAAAAAATGGAAAAAAGTTTGACATTGTTATTAATTGCATTCACTGAGAAAAAAACCTGAATTTTGCTGTGTGATTACCAGAATGACCCCTTAAATCTGCAACAAAGGAAATATCAGGTTTAACATTCGAATGGAATCTGTCTATTTCTTTAATCTTCTCTAAGGAACACTTTTGCACCGAGATTTAATGTCGAAACGGGGCGGAAAATTGGACGTTTTTCGTACGGTTGGAGCGCGTTGGAATCGATTTCGCGGTGCGAAAATCAATCAGCGTTACCGAACGAGGACGAATCGGGAATAAACGCACGCGGAGCAAGGAGTCATTTCCTTATCTCAGGGGCAGTAGGTCATCGCGATCGTAAACGCGAGTGTTTTTAACGACTGCGCGTTGCTCGCGTACAAGCGCGACGCGCGAGAAAGCAAAGCAAGCGTACCTAAATTGAATTCTGTTCGATAAGAAGCTATTTTCTGCGACGGGGAATTAATCACCGCAACAATCAACTGTCTCGTATTCATCAGAATTAATGGACAATCTTTGTCGGCCGTACCAGCGATATCGTTCAACTTCACTCGAGTATTCATTCATATGATTTCTATTGTTTCATCGAATAATTTTGAGCATGGTTGTACAATCTCTGAAAAAAGACGTTTATTTTTTATAGGACTACAAAAATTGCGATACTGAATTTTACTAAAAACAGTAATTTCATTAGGAAACTAAAAAAAAAATATAAATTCAATTCAGTTATAAAAAAAAATAGTTGTGGAATATTTTCCATAGATTCAGCTCTTGTTTATTTTATTGTATTTTAATTTCGACCCTGAATTGAAAAACACTTTTTTCCTTTGAATAAAAGTTCCCCCACCGATTAAGAATTTATTATTACTTTGGGTCTCAGTATACTCAGTTTACAGAATTCTGCAGTTCTCGTGACATCACTGCCCGAAATAGTTGCAAGATCATGCACCAAAAATTTGATGCGTTTAGCTGATTCTCCAGATTGAAAGTTTTCAAATCATTCAGAGTGCTGCATTCCCCAAGAAACATCGAAAGAAGTTGACTTCCCCCCTTTAGCGCGAGTCTTACGACTGCAAAGTGTCCCACAAAACTTTTGCCGATATCTACCTAATCAATACGCATCGAACACTGCCACAAAGGAATACGCCACTGCTATTTCGGCGCGAACCATTACCTTGCCCCGCTTTCTGTTCTATTTAGCAAGTTATTTGATCCTAGCACGACACTGTGACACTTTTAGAACGTACCTGACACTTTCCAAATTGAAATTTGAATATTTCAAAATTCACTTAACGTTTCTGTAAAATTCTTCTGTCTTTCTCTTTATTGTTCTCACTTACAGTAAGATAATTAAAAAAAGGGGGGATAAAAATCTGAGATTCTAACCTCTATCGACACGTTTGTAGAGAACATTAAGATTAGAAAATTTAGGGGTTTAGTGTTAATTGAAGAGTCCTCGCAGAAAACACTGTAAGTGCCAAAAATCAAATTGTATACAATTTAAGACATTTTCCGATAAAAATGTTCTTTTTTTAATTTCGGCATTTCCAGTATTTTCTACAAAGCCTCTTCAATTATTCATCGTTCCTACTGAAACAGAATTTCTCCTCTGCCTCGAGCCTTGCCACGCAACACAACAGAGTTGCACAACAGCCCTCTCCCCCGCAATTTGAAATTTTTTGAGATTAACGTAGAAAAAACTGCTCTCGAGTAACTCTCCGATAAGATCGCATAAAGATCTTGCGCTATGAGTAAGCGGCGGTAGTAAAGCTTACAAGCGGAATAGGTACAGTACACCTTCTCGCGTATAAGAACTGCAGCACGGCATGAAATCGCCGCAGTGGTTGATTTCAAGAATCACGTCTACGTCAAATATTGGAGCAAAATGGTTGCCCCTTTCTGCGAGAGCTCCATGGTTACTGTGTGAGTAGCTTTTCCACTGGATTCACTTCTCCTCCCCTTCTTGGGAATCTTAATCGGTTCCCGTTCGAAAACTGAAGTCACAAGGTTCGCAAGAACTACTCTCAATATTAGAATAATTCTAAAGACACTTCTGGGAGGTTGTATGAAATTTCAGAAGAGACCCGAGTTCCATCTAATTAGAAAAATTCGTCGAACGGCGACACGAGCACTTCCGCGTTCCCGTAATTGATCGTAAAAGCCACCCTTCCGCCTCGGCTACAAAGAAATAGATTTAAAAAAGGGAAAACTGGGAAAGTTTTATCGCGCGAATTGCACACTTTGACGCGAGCACCTCTCGGGAAAACTTGTCCCGGACTATAGTTCGCACTGCCTCTCGCGAGGAATTCTTCCGGTAGCGTTGCTCGCGGCGTGGCGAGGAAAGAGCGCAGAAGGGAAGAGGCAAGGGTTAGCGACCTAACGGGATCAAGTGCTGCTCAATAGGAGCACTTTCGAAATTCCTGACAGGTATGCCTCCTTTTTTTGCCGAAGGAGAAAGGACCGCGCCGCGTTTCCACGATTTTCGTTGATCGAACACGGACAGCGGCTTCCGCTCAGGTATTCCTGGGACGAAAGGGTTGCGCCGTGTTTTTTCTACCTTCATTTTCTCTGGTTTCCAGTAGCCCACCACATTGCCAGCGAGCCGCGGTCACCGGTGCCCCTTCGATTCGCCCTGGGAGGCGATTTTTTTTGGTCTGGCCAGAAAAAATATTTTCCCGTCGGGCTGTCATAAATCCTTCCAGCGTTCCTCGGGACTCGCGCGACGATATCCCTTGCGAGCCGGCTCTGAAAGCAGCGAAGTCGGGTTCACAATTGGAAAGGGTTGAAAGGCTGTTGAATGTCTTTTTATAGAATTACAGGCTGCGAGAGAATGTCGCATACCTTAGAAATGATAATTTCAATCCGTAAATTCAATTTGTCGATTTTAAAAGCATTATCTAAAATATAGTAAGGGGACCACATTTTTCTTGAAGTTCCCAGGAGACATAAAATATTTTTTTTTTGGGGGGGGGGAGGCAACTCTACTCCTCGTAAACTTGGTTACACTGTTGCCAAATTAGTAGAATTTTAATAGCAAATTCGTGGCTTCGGTTTTGTACTGATTCTTTTTGTAATATTAAAAAAGAAATAGGGCAGCAGTAGGGACTATTACCAAAAATCAGGGACAAATGATTACGTAAATTCAGAATTCGGGACACGAGATTACCGGGAACTCTAATCGTGTTCTGAGAACTGTTACTAGAAATCGGGGACGAATTGTCACCTTTACCCTTACGTGTTCCTTCTGTTAATTTAACACATTTTTCTCACAAAAATGACGATATTCTGTTATATCTAGGTAAATTTACCTAAGACTCCGTGAAGCTATATTATTTGTTAACGATGTGAGCAATCGTATGCCTGAATACACAGAAATTTCCTTCTTTATTTTCAATAAAAGAATTTGCGAAGACAACACTATTTATCGTTTCATTATATTGACTTTTTATCACTGTGCGAATTTGACACCAAGGCAGAAATTAAGTTGGGAAACTAATGGACGGATGAGGGTTAACTAAATGGTCGCCCCCGAGTAGAAACCATAATGGCGATTCCACTGCTCCAAATCCTCCTTTAGACAAGATACTTTGTCGTATGAAACATCTTCGCCCATAAAAAGCAATCGCATCTATAGCTTTACTAAATCACCGACGTCTCATTATTTCCTTGAATTCTGAGCGCGAGCCACGTCGACCGTCCTCGTCCTCGATTTTTTGCCCCTGCGGCAAATTGTATCTGAACGCGTACGTATTAAATTCCCGCAGCACGAGCCCGCGTCGCTTATTTATTCCGCTTGTATCGGCGACCTGGAGGACATAATATTCGATCCTACGTAAAATATCCCGCGGCGGATAGCGTGGTCTTTGCAGAAAGCCGGTGTCCGAGCATTTCGTGGCTCGAGCCATCAACCTATCCAGAGCCGGACTCTTTCATTCCGTTTTATACATTCCTTTTGATCCCCCAGTAATGTGGTTCTGCTTTTTTTGCCTCGAGTCGTGATATCACGGAATGGGGCTGTATCTATACATCGGGGCTAATTCGGACTCGGTGGACATCGTATCGCGATCTTTCCAACCGTATATACGCCGGTTTGCAACTGTGTCGATGGGCTTTGCGTCGAGGACGCGTCCAGCCATCTGGACACGAATGAGCGCTATTTCATGGATACCTACCTAAGCTTAGGTTTCAGAAATGAGCAAAAAACACACTTAGCTCTTTGTACGCGGAGTTTAGGGGTAGAAAAAAATATGGAGAACACAATGAATGGAATGTTATAAGGATTATATGAATATTAATGAAGAGGAGGAGTAGGCGAGAATGAGGCAATCGCGGTCGGCGGGCAATGATAAGAAAAGAAGAGAAAGAGGTAAAATTAGAAGAGAATAAATGGAGAAACAGAGATAAAAGAAAAATTTGTAAAAAATATTTAGCTAGAGGAGAAAAGAGCTAAAGGACCTCAGCTCTATAAAAACGACGAAGATGACGATATAGACGAAGCGGAACACGAGTGTATTAGGTACCGTAAACTGGGGGAACATTGGCATACGCCGGGGTTACATTGGCAGCTATACGCATGAACATATAAATTCGTATTCCAGATCCAGATTTTAGGTATTCAATTGTTTCAACGTTTGCTGTTAGAAATTGTCCAATAATCGACTGTCAAATAGGTAACTTTGTTACGTTATATACTGTACCAGCCCACTCGTTACCCGGTTTCGCCCGAGAATTATTTATAATGAAATAAAAAAACCTAAAAGAAAAAATAAATAGCCTATCATCTAATCTAGGACGTACATAATATATATTCAAAATTTCATTGAAATCCGTTCAGCCGTTTAGACGTGAAATAAGGACAAACAGATGTTTCACTTTTATATATTAGTAGGGATGTCCAATAATTGACTGTCAAATAGGTAACTTTGTTACGTTATATACTGTATTATTAATAACTTATCTTACTGACTTCAAATTAGTAAAACTTAACCTGTCAATGTTATTCATATGATGTGCGAATGTTACAAGTAGATTTTAGTTAAGACGTAAAACATAAAATAAAATAAACAAATTTAAGTGTAAATGTATCTTACTGATTTTAAATTAGTAAAACTTAACCTGTCAATGTTATTCATATGATGTGCGAATATTACAAGTAGATTTTAGTTAAGACGTAAAACATAAAATAAAATAAACAAATTTAAGTGTAAATGTATCTTACTGATTTTAAATTAGTAAAACTTAACCTGTCAATGCTATTTATATGATGTGCCAATATTACCCCAGGTTTTTAACATGTATTAAACAAGGAAAAGGACAAAATCTTTATACGTTTTGACACTTGTAGTTCAATCACAAAAGATACAATGTTACGATAGGATACTTAAAGTAAATGTAAACATATTAATTTTTACATTATATAAGAAAATATTTCAAAAACTGCCAATGTTCCCCCAGTTTACGTATTTGATATCAGCTTGACCATTATAATGAAATGTGTTTTCAATGCATCTCTTGTGGCCTCTAAACTCATTCTGAACGTTGTGAATGGGACTCAGTCGATGGTTACATATGCGCAAATGCATGAAAAGTGCAACGTGACCGTTATTTCCCGGAGGTGCGGACAATAATGGTCAAACACATCTTTTATGTACCCATTTCGTAATTTATACTCATATTTAAATCAATATAAAACTAATTATTTTCGTATCCCACAAATAGATCGATAGTTTAAGTTTACAAAAGAATCATTTGCAAGAAATATTTCACCTGATATCTCAATTTATTACCATTACAGCTTAAGTGACCGCCATTACCCCCGTTCACCGCATGCATTTCCATCGAATATACCTTCCTATAGGTAGCATTGACTTGTCCGCGAGCGTAGAGTTTCATTCCGATTGCCAAGTTTCCACGATTCGAGTTACCTCCGAAACGGTAACGACCGTGAACCGTACTTGAAGCGGGAGTCTTGGCCGCGCAAGAATTAAGGCCGGCTCGGGAGCACAGTATTTCTGGCCGAAGTTTCTCACGGGGCGGTGAATTAAATGCAGCGATTCCGTGTAATTAAATTATCCGTCGTGGCGCGCATTAAATTATCCGGCGCGGATTTCGTCCTGGCTCCGCAACCAATTAATCGCTTCTTTTCAATCGCGGTAATGAACTATCTCTGCGTAATTACCGGGCGAGCGACGTTTGCCCGTTCCCATTAGCGACTCGGCTCGATCGGACTGCAATCGCAGCGGACCGAATGGAAAAGGCAGCAACGGGAAATCGGCGTTCTATCGAAGAAGTGATTGCGATCGAATTAGAGGTAGAGCATGAAATATCCAGGCTCGACTATCGTTAGGGGTCTCGTTAGGGAATAGAACGTTTACAGCACGCTGGTTTTCTCTTTTAAAGAGCCGGCTGTATCGCCGATTCGGTGACCAAGACATTTCATACCCACCTTTGAATACAAAATGCACAGTCAAGAGCGTGTTGTATATGCTTTGCGTTCAGCCGTATCGGGGAAGTCGTAAAATTGGCGGAACGTTGACGAAAAAAAAAGAAGGGGGGGAAATACGAGCTCGAGGATATAGCGGGCGTGCTGTAACGAAGCAGCGGCAGAGAAATTCCAGGATGATAAATAGTCGCAACAAGGTAGAAAGCAGAAAATCCACCGCGCACCGCCCCGCGATCGATATAACAGAGAGCGCCGTGGATTTCCCTTATCGAGGGTTCCCGTGCATGTGTGGGGCGGCCAGCCGCCGGCGACACGCACCCGCTATACGCGAATTTCGAATTTATAAATTTTGCATGCGCAATATTGCGCGAGATTGCCGCGCGCGTCCTCCGCCCACCGGTTGATTACATCAATTTACTTTCATGCAGTTGCTGCAACACCCCCTTGGTTACTGCGCCGCGGAATACTATTTTCGTGTTCCTCTGTACAAGGTGTCTCGCTGTGTCGCGAGAATCGCAGCCGGGCTGCCGGGATCGTTCCATAAATAAACTCGCCATTGCCGTATGGTAATTTAAGGTGCATGTTTATTTCAAAAAGCTACAACGTGGCGATATTTCTCGGCAAGGTATTCCTTGAAAATATGACGCTTGCTCTCGCGCAGGAACGGCTCCGTGTTGCGCCGATCGTTCTCACAATTCAGGGGGGCAAACGGTCGATGGCTTACTCGCGCCTTCGTGGAATTTGTATAATTCTTTGGGAAAAAGGAGGTGTGTAAATAATTTATTCCTGCTTCGGGGACAGTCAGCTTCCAAACAGTCGAGTTTTGCCATTGTGCAAATTCGGGACATGTCTCTCGCCAAAGAAATAAAAATGGTACCCCTCGCGATTTAGTAAAATGAAAACACGCAGTCAATATTTACGCTGCATTGCATTCCTATTCAAGTTTTTTTTTAATTCCATCTTAATAACCACCAACACAGTATTTGAATAATTTGTAATTTATTTCTTGATAATAATTTCTAAATATTTGCATATATGTAAAAGGAGATCTCCGTATAATAAAATAAAATAAAATAAAATATCTCCAGGTCGGTTGATAATATGCTCCAAAATGTTCAAAAATAGCGAATAATTCCAAAGGAAGCAAGCACCTACCACTTTCTCATTCCCACCCATAAAATCTCTCCTCCCTTCAATAGAGCGTTCCTTCGAAAGCACTCGGCGAATATACGTCCCCAAATAGTTGCGACACCCCGTAGACCCGCGTCTCGGCCGAACGAGAAAACTGGCGGTTCGAAGCATGCGCCACACAGCTCGCTCGTTTCCTCTCGCACTCCGCGGCACGAGTAACGCGCTCGTAGCCGCGCGCGGAAAATACGCCGCGCGGAAAATGCACGGAATGCTGGAAAGTCGCGCGAAGTGCGGCCAACGACCGTACGGGGCTGTTACTTTGATGGCGCGCGAAAAACGGCGAAGAAAATACGGGGAGCGCCGCTGCAACCCGCCCCAAGGACCAAATTATCAAAGTTCCACTCGTCCTAGCGTAATTGCGCGTCCCTCCGACCAATTTATCCTGGTCGCCAGCTTTCGCCAGATTTTCCCCGGGAAACTTTTTTTTCCCTCGTTGATGAAAACACCCTTGCTCCCTCTCGCAGAAACTTCAGATAGCTGGCTGCTCCTCCATCGCGTGCCTTTAACGATATCTTTGATCAGTTTCAACCGTGTTTTCCAGCCGAGTTGCAATAGTTGCAGTGATATCAGGGCCGGTGCACAGTGAGTGGAACATAATGAATTTTTTCAAATCAATCTGCAGCTCGTAATTTTGTAGGAAACTTGACAATATTTTTTTAAAATCTTCACAATTAAATTTTCTGTCGAGCTGTCCGGTCGGAATTTTGAATTTTGGTGCTGATATTTTCATATTTAGCAAAATATAAAATACAGCACTTTAAGAAGACCTGTAGACTGCTTTGAAAAAAATGTCACCCTGCGGCGTGAGTAAAGTATTCCATACTTGAGACTTTGCTATGCACGGAATTCTTCATTCGGGAATTCGGAAGACATTTCACAATTTCTTATTTTTTGTCTGCGCATTACTGTTTTCTAAACTGTTGAAATTTTATTTTTTAATTTGTACCCCTCCCACCCCTTCATCTACCCCCATGGGAAAAATTCGCTCCGCCGAGCCTGAGCGGTGCGATGGCTTTGTAAAAAGGAACCTTTTGTTCGCATGCTTGAAGAATTAATTTTCCCTCCCGTGCTATGCCTCGCTGAGACGATGCAAAAATTTTAATGAAATCCCGGCGCAACATTTTCTACCGGCGCCGAGATACTATCGGCATATATCCGCGAATTGCGTGTACCTACGTGGGACGGGTGCGTGCAAATCGCGCGCATTTTTTTCCATCGGCTAGCAAAAAGGGCGAAACACAACGGGTGCAGCGGGGATCTTGATGTGCTCGCTCGTTCGTTTTCGTGCATGAATGTTTCATGCGATTCGTGCTCGTGCGCTTTCCGTTTCTCTCTACCGTGTTGCGGAGTTAATTATCAGACTATTAATTAAAAGAGGGCGAATTTCAGCTTGTTCGCTCGTATTTTACGTGGCTACCTGGAATCGCACGAACCGCCGCTTCGAATAAATCATGATAAAATTGTAAAATGATACCGAAAATATGTGAAATAGATAGTAGAGGAAAATAATACCTACATTATTATATGAACTAAATAAGACAGTGTTCCCAAATCTTTTTTGAGTCGCGACCCCCTCTTGGAACATTTAAATAACCTGCGATTAATGAGGTAAAGAAAACACATAGGTATTGCAGAATATAATCCTATCTTAATAATATTTAAAAAAAAACACAGAACTCTTCGCGACCCACAAGTTGGGAAACACTGAACTAAGAGAAACTATGCCTATAGCAATATTCAAGTTGATGCAGCAGTTCTATTCGAGTTTCCCACGTCAGAGATAGGCAATAAATTTATTTGAAATAAAAATTTCATACACAAATTTTTATTTCAAATAATGTTTTGCCCATCTCTGCCTCACCTTTCCTTGATCTAATTTTTGTATATAAACGGATCCTCTTCGAGGGCCATCGGGAGCACTCAGACTTTTAAAAATCGCTCGCGAATGGAGAGGGACGAAAAATGCACGGTATCGAGATCCTATGTAGCTCGCGCGTCGATAAAAGGTAGAAGATGCCCCGAGGCGTCGAGGTCGAAGCGGAGTGGAAACGTCGGAACGGCGGAAAGAGATAGGGAGTGGAAGCAACAGCTCGAAAAAAACATGGCGGCGCCTGTTGCGGGCCAACGATGGCTGCCCCGGCTAGCTTTTCCATACTTTCAGCCGACTTGCACTCTCGTACCCATTGATATTCCCTCCCCACCTGGCGCCCATTTCGCCTCCCTGGCCGCGCAGCCAGGCTTAAAGGGCGGGTTGCAGGTGGAGAACGGCCGTTGGCGGGGATGCCCGAGGCAATTGGGTTGTCCGGATGATGCATCTTCCCTATGACCGTTTCTCGGTCGAAGGTACGAGGATCTTGGGATCGTGCCTCCACCTGTAAACACTGCGAGCCCATCTTCCACCTATACCAGCCTGAAATGCAACCGAAAAACCGGAGCGCGCCTGTCGTAAAGCCAGCCGCTGAGAAACTGGCAAGACGGAAACTCGACCAATTCACTTTGCCACTGGCAAACTATTTATACCAGGCTGAGGTGCAGGTACAACCTGGGAGGAACGTTTAATAAGTTACGAAAAAGTGTTCAGTGATAGGTAGATACTCATCTGAGCTTCTCTATTGTTAGCTTGCAATGTTTCCAAGGAAGTAGTTTCAGATTTAAGGAAAATTACCCAGGTGGCAAGCATTGAAAAAAAATGAAAAACAGAAGAGGTAGTTTACTAAAAGCGCGATAAATAGTAGTAAAAAAAGAAAAGTATAGTGTTTGGATAAAATCGTAGTACTTAATACTTTCTTGAAGATGGAACACTGGGGGGCCTCCTGGGCAGGAGTCCAGCCGGCAACTGCTCATCGACTGGCCGTTAAATTCGCCATTGCAAGGAAGAACTTTAGAGATGTCTTAATCAACATTGTCCCGTCAACAATAATCGTCTTTCAGATATTGAGTTATAACAGTAATGACTTCATCGTTTGCATATGCATAGATATCTATGTAAAGTGAATATTCATCGTGTCTGCGTTGAAATATGACATCGTTTTGAATTATCACGCGGGTCACTAAGAAGCTAAGACTATAGCAGCAAATTGTTACAAGTATGGAAGAGGCATTCAGAGCAAAATCGGACTAACCCACATTCTTTACAAGAGTGAGTTAGTAATAATAATGTATGAAATAGGAAAAATTAATTTTTCTGCAATGTCGGTTACATAATATACCAACAGAAAGTATTAACCTTGAAATCCCCAATAGATCTGCCACCCATAACACCAAAAGCAATATTCTAAAGGTTCGCACGCGCCTGCGCGATTTTCGATGGAGTTTACAGACGCCGAGCTGGATCCTGGGTCGCGTGATTTGGCGTTGCTGCTTTTCGACGTTATACCAGAGCAAGCAGGCTAGCCCAGGCGGGATTAACGTTCCACCACGCTGCAGGGATACGAGAATATTTTTAATAAGCCGAAGTTCAGGTCGTTTGGACGTTGACGCTGCGCCACGGGATGAACTTAGCCGGAGCTTTCTCGCGGCGCGAGAGGACCCCTTTCTCACCTTATTAAAATCCCCAGGACGGTGTGTTTCAGTTCGTTCGCGTATTAAAAACTTCCACACGCGAGTGCGTCCTAAAGCTTCCTCCCATCCACGCACACTCCGCGTATTTTTCAAGCGTTAGCCACGCGAGCTCGAACAATTGCAACGAATTTCCAGCGGCGCCGCTGACAAACGTTTCATAGCGAAGACGCAAGTGGATTAGGACGTTTTTATCCGCGCTTAAATATACAACTGGCAGTCCATCCCGACTGGTCGCCCCGCCGGAGCATTTACATCCTATTTTACATTCAAGGATCCGCGTCTGTCTACCTGCGCTTCCTGAAGCGCACGGAAATTTCCTGCTTAGATATAGGTAGCTTCGCCGTTCTTGGGCGTTCCGGCGCTCTTCTTCGCTCCTTCCTCTTCCTTCCCTTCCGAGCTCTTCCTGCGCTTCCCGCGCCCGTCTGCTCCACCCGGGGAAGTTCTCGAGCAGTAAAGCGGCTCGTGCACTTTCGTGGGGTGCATAAAGCGAAACGGGTCGGTAAAAGAATTGCCGATCTATGTGTTGCCGCACCGTGCTCGCTACGTCTGCGCGGCTAAATACGCTAGCCCTGCGTTGCATATCAAAGCGGAGCCGCTTCTACGGCGGAGGCAGCTTTTCTCTGGAATACCGAGGAATAACGGTGAATCGAATATAAATTCGACTCACCGTCAGATATACTTATACGTATGAATAGTCGTGGGGGAAGCTTGGCTGTCCTTTATATTCATACTCCACTGCATCAATGCTTTCCTTTTTATAAGAAATCCTACTTAGCTTCGAATAGAAACATTCTGGTGTCTTCGAGTTTTATTGGATAACTACTTAGCAAAATTGCCATTCTTCCCTGCGGTGTTTAGAATTTACTCATTTTTTCGTTTAATTTAACATTTAAATTTAAAAATTAGTGTGGGGCCCTGTGCATGTAGATTTTAGAATTATTCTCTAGCCTATAGCAGTGTTATTAAAACAAAGATACCTAGTTCATCGAAATCGGTTCATTAGTTTTGGTTTTCTATGAATAGAAGACAGGCATTCTTAAGAACGTATGTCCCTGGTACACTGTATTATTCTGATAACGGAGGGGATCTACTGTAATCGAGAGTCAGACGCTGATTTTTCACGGTCGAGTGACGAGCGATTGCATTTCAAGGAAGTCGTTACATATTATTGCCCTATCAAAGACTCCAACTCAATCCTTTTAACGTGTTCGACGCCCAATTACAGTAATACGGTTACAAGATCGATTGTCGCAGCGCGCCGATAACGCGGGCGTAATTAAAAACACGTGACAGCAGCGACTCGCTGCTCGTCCGACGCCCTGTTTCCCGAGCGTAGGCGCGCGTTACTTTTTATTATACGGCTAAACTGTATCGCGGAGCAGAGATTGCTGGACTGCTACTTAATATATATTTTACGCGCCTTGTAAATGCATAACATACAGGCAGCGCTCAAATACCTGCGCCGCGTACTTTCTCCCTTGGAGGCAGAACTTGCCAAGATTACTCGACAGCTAATTTAAAAAAAAAAAGAACTGTCTCGCCCTGCTGACATTTACGTTCCAGCGTTCGGCTCTTGCTTGTAGCAAGGTGACCAGTTCTGTGTAGGTTTTTCTGGGACTTAGTAGCCTTTCCAATTTCAGCTCATTGTCAGTTTCGTTCAAGAATTATATTAGAAGGAAGGTTCCCAATTTGGAAAATTAAAAAATTATGAAACTCTGGGGATATGCAGAGAATATGTGTGTGGGTATGTATTAGGCAATTTTTTTTCTTCCTGAATTCACTATAAGGGGTGAGATTGACCCCTGAAAATACGACTATTTTCCAATTTTCTGTTATAATTTGCAAACTGTAAAAGGTAGAGAAAAAAATTCAGACAAAAGTTACCTACTTCTTTTAATTAGGACTGTAATTTGGTAAAACTGATGGATATTATTCAGATGGACATGAGGTTTTAGGGGAGGGGTGGGGAGAGGGATGGGCCCTAAATCTAAAATTGTAGCTTCGGGTATTTATTAGTAAAATTTATTTAATGCAATTTCATTTAACGCAAATTCAAGATTAAAAATTTATTTAAAAAATCAATTCCAGTTTTCTTTTCTTTTCAAAGTCCCTTGATCTCCCATCTGGATGCGCCACTGAAATTCACCCCTGAAAAATTAATTATTTTCCGATTTTGTGTTATACCTAACTCGCGAACTGTAAGAGATAAAGAAAAAAATTTCCGACAAAAGTTTCTCCTTTTAATTAGGACCACTATTTGGTAACTTACAGTTTTTATAGTTCGCGAATTATAGCACAAACTCAGAAAATAGTCGCATTTTCAGGATTCAATTTTACCCCCTTAGAATCCCTTTGAGCATCAAAATAAATTACATACTGCATACCTATATGTATATCCTCTACAAATCCCCAAAGTTTCTCTCACCATAGTTTCCATCACCTAACAAATTTCATTAATAATATTTTCATTCCTTCAACTCGACTCCCCCAAGATTAAATCCCAAATGCGCCACTGAATCAAAGTATAGCTATACTACAACTCTCCTCCTATGTAGCCTATAATAAAAAATAAAAGCGACGAAATTGCCATGTTTTGCCTCGCTCTGAACTTGCCATATTTTACCGAATCAGAATTCCAAGGTTAACGAAAGAACGCGTCGCGGTCGTGCAGCCGGCACGCGCACTAAATATTCATGCTGTCTATGGCACGGTTGGATGGGTGGGTGTAACGATTTGGTAACGTTTGGCCGTCAGCAGCGGGTAGGGATAGAAAAACTGGCAAAGTCGCCATGCTGAATCAGACTAATGAACCGCCTGACGTACGCGTGCGCGTTGTCCACAGTGGCCCAAGTGATATCGCGATGTATCGAGCGTCGATCGATGCTTAGTATTCTTCCCCCTCCCTCTATCTCTTCATCCTCTCCTCCCGCAATAACCGAGCGCATTCCTCGCTGACGCTGATGATTAACATTCATTTATTCGCTGCCGCGTGGATCAGTTTCCGGCGCGACCACTGTGACTCTCCGTTTTTCATTGTTTCAAAGAAAATATATGTCCGTGGCAACGGTTCGCTTAGGACACTTCAGAGAAAGGGAATGTACTCGAGTTAGAAGTGATTTTGAAATATAAACAAACGACACTGTGTACTCTATCTCAATAAAATGTACCAGCATTAATTTTGAACCTCGCGCAGCTGCAATGTCCCCAAAAAAATTCCGTCACCTTTGTCAGCACAGTGTAGGGTCCACCTACGTGCCACACGCCGCCAATATCCACGAAAACTAACCGCGTTCCAGCGGCGGAGAATGTTGCTCGGTGGATCAGGTAATCGGTACGAAAAGCAGGGTTCACGAATGACGGCAGGTCCTTGATCACAAATACCTTGTTGCTGAGTGGGGACTCCCGATAGCTTGGGAAAGGATACACATGTTGCACCCAGAGAAATCTTATAAAAAAGCTGCACGTCTCGGGCTTGGCCCCGCGGTTACAGATCTCTTGCCCGTATCCTCGTAATCATTGGCAGCGACTAGTCGCGCGCTTCTTTCACCCGAACTGATAATTAATTAAATATTGTACCGTAAGAAATTTAGTATTTTACCTTTCCCTTCGTTTAATAAAGTGCCGTTTTCTCCCGAGTGGTTTCCAAAAGAAATCAGGTTCAACGTAAGTCTGAAGGATTTTCTAATGCGATTGGAGAGATATAGTACTAATCTTTGGTTTTGCATTTGTTGTTTTAGATGTGGAAAGTGCAGGCAGTGAGATGGGGCCACGGAGTCGGCGGCTCAGCATCCAATGGGTAAGTCAAAGGTCCTTTGAATTGGTATTGATAAATTCGGGAGTCGATGTCGAACTCGGAGCTCGCTTCACGTACTCTTGCACAAACAAATTTTATTACGCTCGTAACTTCATCGCGGCCTCGGTCTGCGCTGAAGGTACACCAGGAAGGTATAATTACGCAAATGTATTTATTTTCGGGGCGTGTAAACAGAACGCCGATGACTTACTTGCGAATTTCTTGAATTCTTGATTCGACTTTAAAATCTGAGGCTTAAAGGTCGGCATTTGGTAGTCGAATTAAAGTTTGTATTTAAAGTCTAAATCCGAAGGTGGGATTTAAAGTCTAAATCTGAATTCGCAGTGTCAGGGGTGAAATTTGAATCTGATTGTAAATTCGGAATGTAGAGCGCGTTGAAATATTCCGCGGCAACGTTTGTAACTGAACCAGCCAACGTTCGATTGCGCGTTCGTGGAAATGATTTCCGTCCGCGAGATCATGTACAGTTTCTCGCGAACTTCTGATAAGATTTCCAAAGTAATCCGGCGTCTTGTGCCGAACTGCTGTCTGACTGGATAAGCATAAAGCGTGGTCGAAGGGAATGGCGGAACATATAACAAAGAAGCATTCGAACGACACTAAGAAGCAAAAGAACGCCAACCCACGCGGCTCCCCAGCCACCAGTTTACTCTAACGAAAGCTTTCGCCGTTATTTTCCTTCGACCTTTCCCTTACAGCGATTTTTCCGAGCCGCTCGTACTCCAACTTCCACAAATTCCCTTGTTGACACGACACGAAATCTCATTGGGAAAGTAGCGCGGCAGAAAGTATCAAACATATTCCATTCAATTTCTAAATTACATTCCTCCAATCGTAAAATTTCTGAAGTTGCCTCTTCCGTCCGTCCACATGTAGGACAAGCAGTTACGAACAACATACTCAAAAATATACAGAAATTGCGATGTACAGTTTCTAGGAACTTTGAAGAAAGAGGGGTGCAACTCCACTTTTGTCAGTTTTTTAGTTATGATATGTAATATACGTGAAAAAAATTTACATCGATTGGTCTATGTTTGATGGAAAACGGATAACAAACGAGCGATTTAGTGCAAATAAATAAAAATAGAAATATTGATATTAACATTACTTGAAATTAACAAGAGAACACTAATTGATATATATACATTTTACGCTATAAATTGTAGTTATTAATTAAAAAGAGGTCACTAACTGAGAAATATATATTTTTACGTAATAAATAGTAGTGAGTTGATAAGTTTTTCTATAATAAAAATATAAATATTAAAAAAATCCTATACTAAGAAAATTTTTCGCCAAAAATAGTAACACAAACTTGTAAATTATAAATTATAAATTCTTATTACTATTAGTTATTAATTTATAAGTTTTTATTACTATTTTTGGCGAGAAATATTCTTATTATACAATTTTTTTTATATTAATATTTTTATTATAGAATCTTGTTTCACCAAAAATAGAAATAAAAACTTATCACCTCACTACGTAGGTGAGTATCTATTATGTAAAAATATATATTTCTCATTTAGTGTCCTCCTTTTAATTCTAAGCCAACGCAACAATTTCACAAACACTTTCTTCTAATTCACTTCAAGTTGGTAATGCCTGAGCTGCACCCTTGCCGCAAAGTCAATAATTGCAAAACAAAACTCTGCATGCAAATGAGCAAGCGTTGGCCGAGGACGAAAAAGTTACATAATGTGTCCAGGGCACAGGGAGAGAAAAAGGGGCGTGCCATTGATCCTCCGAATTAATGGGGTTGATTATCAGCCTTGGGGCGAAGGGGTACGGTTGGGTCTCTTCGGGAACGGTCCCATCGGGGAACAATCGAGAGGAAGGAAGCAGCCTATCTTCATGGAACAGGTAGGTCAAGAAGCTGGAAGCTGGGGCGAAGAAACAGAAGCGCGCGTGGAAAGAGGAGGGGTCGGTGGTAAATGGCTGGTTTCCATGTAGATCACCCTGTAGAAGAAGCAGAGGGTACCACAGTATCTACACGAAGCATCTTTGCGAAAATATTCTTGCTGGAACCGTCTCGCAGATATTGCTTTACGGTACAGAAATAATCGCCCGACGAAATCGGTCGCCGAGCATGGAAAAATGAACGCCGAAATACATGCCATGTAATAATGACGGAGGAAGAGGAGCAGGGAAGGGCGGGAACGAAATGGTCCACGACGAAAGGACTCCATTGACTTGGAATCGGGCCGAAGTTTCCCGTCCCGAGCTTATGAGGCGAAATTTGCTTCAAACTATTTGGCAACGTTCGCGGATAGGACTGCAGAAGTCCGGCTACTCTGGGAACTCTCCGTTTAATTAAACTGAGAGCCGAAACGGTTATTCTGTTTTAACCTTCGGGCGTTATGGATGCGCTTGTTTAGGGAGCGAATTGAATTCGCCCGGGGGCCACTCGATTCCCATGCACTCCGTGGAACGCGCCCCCACCCACGCCCTTCTGCATCCCCGATAACTCGGCCCGATATCCAATTTCGGTGGATACACAGTTGCCTAGGGGGAGGGAAGGTCACGTATTCTAGACGCCAAGTATTACTGGGGAATAAAGTTTGATGGGGGTACGGCGAGGGACTGCGGAATTTTCGAATATGACGGATAGACTGATGCAATTGTCTCTCTGGTCTGTAACCCGTCTGGTATCACCTCGCATTTCAAGAAGTCATCGCTCGCATGATGGCAATGTACTTTCTGATGTAACGCGGCAGTCGAGATGTCTAAGTAGGCGACCCTTGCTTCTGGTAGGAAGCTTCTGAATTAACCAATAAGCAAGATAATCACGTGCTTAAAGCATCAGAAGAAAGGGGGGTGCCATAGAAATTTTTTTAATCTTAAAATCCAAGATTTGTTAGAAACACTGTTTAGTCAAATTTAGGGAAATGCGTTGATATGATCACCCTGTATAAGGGGACCTCAAAATCTTTTAAGTGTTGAGGTACCACTAAAGGTCATAATCCAGCCCTGCTGGTAGGTAATTTACGCGATGGGAAGGTGTTCGAGACAGATATCGCTTCTTAGCAATCGAGGTGTCCTTCGTTGACATCGTTGACATCGTTGGCTGGTTTAAAGCCTGTAACTTAGAGCGAGGTATCTTGTATATGGAGAACTATAATTCGTTGTACCTATGCTGGGTGTGGCATGTAAAACGGGTAATCACTGGTAGAAGTTCAGCGAAGCCTTGAATTTGATAATTAAGATACAGGGGTTCAGGATTTCATGGTAATTCTTCTCGAAATTAGAAGGACGTTCGTAGAATACTAGGGGTGTGCGGGTACCCGAAATTATAGGACTTGATTTGTGATTCGGGAGCCGACTTTCTTGCTAAAAAATTCTTAGGTTAGTTTACAGGTAGCCGAAAATTTGTAAACAAGAAAATCGGCTCTCGACCCGCAAATTCGATCCCGCAATTTCGGGTACCCACACACTCCTATCCTTAGAATACCTATTTGCGCATCGCCTAATTTATTTAGCTGAAGCCCATGCGCTCCTACACAATTAAATTCAATTTCCTTTGTTCTATGAATCCCATTCTCAAAATCCCGAAAATAGGAACTTGTTCAACAATATTACCGCAACTCGACAATCAGCAAAGACACCCAGGTGTCCATTCTCACCCGCCTCGCCGCGTTCTTCAGAAACCTGCTTCGTACCCGCGCAATACTTATCGAATCTGCATGGAACGTCCGTTCCCGAAATTCAGCCGGGCTCGCGATGCATTCCTCGCAAATGGAAGTTCTCCGTGAAACGAGAGCCGCATCAGCGTTCCTATCACGTAAGTCAACAACGAACAACATCGAGCGTGGGAGTGTGCAGGGTCGCATGCGGACTCGCTGCCCCCATCGAACTTACAACTTTACACACGAGCAAGAGTAAACCGCGTACCTATGCCACAAGCGCGAGAATGTACACAGAGGAAAGAGAGAAAAGGGCCCCCGGTGGTGGAGAGGTTTGCACGGCACGACGTGGCCAGTCGCCAATACGAAACGACATGACGGACGCATTGGACGGAGTGTGGAAATTGCGGGGCCGCCACCACCGGCCAGGAAATCGAGCCTGGGCTGGGTTTCTCTCCCGACAAAAGCCGCGGATACACCCTGTGTACGTCGGTACAGAGGGGTTTCGCATTGATCGGCGGCCAGGAGGACCGCCTCGCTCTGATTGGCTACCCCCGCGTCTTTGTTGCGCCGAAATGTTTCCACCGGCGCGGGACAAGGAGGGCAAGACACTTCCGAGCTGTCTAGCTCTGGCTTCCGCTGCTGGTCCAAGAGCAACCCGGCCAAAACGCGCGATCGACGAGGAGGGAGGACACCCCCGGTCGGGTCAGAGAGGGATGACAGACACCCAGCGCAACCGTGAAACGAACAGGGACGGGAACGTCGATCGACCTCCAGGGTGGGGGATATACGGTACACAAAATGGAAAATCGGTGGACCCTCTCGGTGTGTAGGTCGCGCACCAACGACGGTCAGAGATGGGATTACCTTCGGCGAAGGATAGAGAGAAGTGACGTTTCACGGTTCCACCAGAATCCTCCCCTTATCGCCGCCCAATCCGACCACCAGCTGCTCCAACCCTACCTACACACCTTTCTCACTTTTTTTTTCCGCTACTCTTGACGTTGATTCTTTCCATCATTGTGTCCGTTATCAGGATCAGGGGTAAGTCAAGGAGCGAGATGATGTTCTGGTTGAACTGGGTCATCGGGGGTTGCATCGACGGCGTGAATGTCACCCCACTATTTAGAAGAGCCCTCGACGATTGACTAATGCGTCCTGTCGAGGCTCCTTCGCGCGAAGTCACGGTGGGCGTTTCGAGGATATGGGGAAAAAAGAAAGCAGACCAGTCTGCTGGAACGATTCGACGAAAGAAGAAACCTGGAGAGGCTGAAGATATCGCGTATCGGTGAAAGCAGGAAATTGTTTCTTATCTCCGCTTCACGACTGGGCTGCTCGACTCCGAGGACAGGAATTCCTCCGGGAATTTTTCGAGAAACATTTCGATCTTCCTCCTCGCTCATCCAGCTGACTTCGTACGATAGCTTTCACCAGACGTTTCGTTACGTCTTACCGAATTTATTCCTCGTTTTTCTTCCTTATGCGGTTGCGTGTTCCTGAGATTATGAAAAGGCATAATTTATCAGCTGCGATCAACGTATTTAAGCACTGCTTTCGATTCACGGTGAAATCTTTTTCCTTCGTTAAAATAAATGTTTACACTTTAGTTGCGCTGTCCTATGTAATTCACGAGAAGAAAGCAACGCTCTGGGATTAAACCGAATACAAGTATCCGGATCAGAGGAGTGTTTGGAAAATCGATCTCGTCGAAATGAGTTAATCCGAATTTCCATCCCCTCCGCCTTATTAGACAGGGCATTTTACAGTATCGCCGACGGAATTGCGCGGAAAAGATGGAGAAAATCAGCATTTCAGTTACCTCTGGCAACCTTCTGCTATCTCCGCCCAATGGAACTCTTGCAGCACCAGAACGTAACCCCTACCCTAGGCGTAACCAGCTTTCCAACCAATCCCCCACCCCTTAGCCACCAATCTTCCCTCTCTCTCTCTTCCTCCAAAAGCATCGCGAGCTCACGTTCTCTTCTTATTACGCCTGCTATCTGAATTATGCGTTCCAGCTCTTGCTAGAAACTCTCGGGTATCAGCAAATCGACGTTCGCATTAATCGTGGACAAAGTTAACATCCCTTTTCAACGTTTAAACGTTTCCTCGATTCACAAATCTATCACCTTCCATGTTTGCAATTCGAAAGTAAGATATGGAACCGGAGTTGCGTCTACCTATCGTGAAGGAACGTTCGTGCACCTTCGGTTAAACCTGCTGCTTCGATAAAAAAAACTCCGTGATGTATAAAATGGCCGGACGATTCGGTTGGAGGATATTGTAGCGAGGAGAAAACGAAGCCAAGGAACGGAAACGGGTGGGGTTCTTCGTTGACGGTACCTACATACATTTCCGTTCGATAGATTGAGAATCGTAATTGGAACGTGTCCGCCACCCCTCGGCTCTGGCAACTGGTTCCTATGAATTAACCGGTTAACCGTCGTTCGATTCCAAGAGCGGAGGAAGCGGGCAACGTACGAGACACTTCAGCCCCCTTACATCCTCCAGTTTATCCGCCTTCCTTCTTCTCCTTTCGTCCCGTTTCCTCCTCGCCGCGACAACCGGTGGCCGCGTTTATTGCGCCACGTCCACCCGGTTAATCGCGAAAGCTTTATCGGGCGATCGGTGCCGGCGGACAGTACATAAAAAGGCTTGTTCATAAGCACGGGAGAAGCGCTCTCAGCGTAACTAACCCTTTAAGCCGCGGCTGCACCAACCGGCAGCACCAGCGTCTTTATAATTCCTTTTCGCGCCGCGCGATTAAGATTCTTCGATCACCCTATCGCACGATTTAAAGAAATCGTAAACGGCTGAATACCCATCGGCCCTGGACGGTTTTATTCAAGCGAGAAGTCGAACGGTGTAACGACCAGGTTATCCCGCGCCTTTGTGCCTTTTCAATGAAGCGATCGGCCCGCGCGGGGACAGGAAATTGGATTCGCGCTTTCCCCCTCTGGCTCGCGATTGTCTAACGCCTTGGCAGCCGAAGGTGGTGTATTTTAGGCAATTGTTAATGCCGAAGGATATGTCAAATCTTTGACTTTCATTGACTGCTAATTGCTGAGAGGGAGTTACCCAAGAGCCAGGGCGAATGAATTGTTAGGGGGATGCCTTTCCGGTGATTCTGTGCGTTGGAATGGTGCGAGACGAGCATTTAAGTGTAGGTATAATAAGTAGGTAGGTACTGATGCGTGTGCGAGGGTGAGTTCTCTACAATAGTCCCCAGACAGAGAAAGCCTTTCTGAGATAATATCTATTTGAAGAGTTCTGATGCAAATTATTTAGTCACGAGAAGTATAGGAACACTTCAGAGAGTCTCATAAATTGTTATCTACAATTTCAAACCCAAATTCGACCTCATTACTTAAACATAATAACACTACTCCAAGGTAAATAACAATAATTATAAGTGTCTCTCAAAGAATTACCCTTCTCGAGGAAAATAAGAAGCTATCTTAACCCTTCGCAACTGACGCCCTACGTAGGGCCGGTTTATTGATCAGTCGCCGAAATGCCCCGGCCGGCTGGTGCCCGTGGCGCCATCTTTGGGCAGAGCGCCTAATCAATTTTCAGGGAAGCTTGCCAGGGTGTTGGCGATGGGGCGAAGGGGGTGGCTAGAGAGGGGAGAGTGGGAATCAGGGTGAAGTGGGTTGAGACGCGGCGAGACGGGTCAACCAGTCGAGACCAGTCGGTCGCGCCCCGACAACCCCTGCCCGACCCCCAGGGACGAGCCAAGGGGTTGGAGGTGTCGGGGAGGTGTAGGCCAGTATCGATCCCGCGGCGTCCCTGTTACACGAGGCTCGACATCGTCGCCCTGGGATTCGGTTCCAGACGCGCGAACCCCGGCTCAGATCGAAACTGTGCCGTTTCCCTCATCGTCCTCGACGTACCATCCCGTCGACAGTCCCATCAGCTCCGGGACGAGATTCTCCTGACGAACTTTGGAATTATTCCGCGGAGGGGTCAGAGGGGGTTGCAACGAGCGCCTGAGAGTCTCGCCTTTCCTCGAGATTGCATTACCCTTGAACCGTTATTAATATCGATGGTCCGGGGATGGGGAGAAGTTTTTTAGTGGGAATTGAGCGCTCCGGGGTAACGAGACTCGGTTGGACTTGAAACGAGGCTTTGTTGCGCGAGGGAAGCTGCCGGCGAGCCAGGTGGTGGGGGATTTTCCTACTGCAGGGCGATTTTAATTCTTAATCGCGAGAGAAACGGGTGGAATTCCGTGCTTTTGGCGGGAACGATGATTGGGGTTGAAGAGGAACGTTGAATTTAAAGTGCAGCTGAATATTCTGCTTCTCTAGCCCTTGGTAGACTGCCGCATTTTGAAGTTTCAAGAAACTATTTTCCCAAACTGCCTTAGGTATTTTTTGCGCGATTTCACAGGGACTCCCTTTGTATCAAATATAATCGGTGGATATATAAATATTAATAAACTCTACTACATATACTTGTCGCCCTATCACAATAACATCACAGAAACAATGATTCTCCCCTGCAAAAAACCCCCAACACATCTCAATCTCAGAGTCCACGCCGGAATCATAATATTCCAAACTCGGTGCCCCAATGATTCGCAAATCCCAGCGAAACTCCCACAAGCTCCCTTCTAATCTCCATTCCCTCCCTAATATCCTCCGCTGCCGGCGGACCGCCATCTGAGGAAGATGGGAACCCCGAAATTCCGCGGCGAAAAAGGTCGGCATCGATCCACCGGGAGGTTCTCGGCGGTAGCAGTAAACTTGCCACGGATATATGATAGCGAGAGGGTCGAGGGTTTGCTCTTTGTTCCGGGCGTGCTCGCGCGAGACCGGTCTGTAGGAAGCCCCGATCGATCCGCGGCCCGAATTGCCACCAGCAGCGCCGCCTCGTGTGACAGAGCCTCGGCTAAGAGGTTGCGCGTCTGGCTGCTAGATGGCGACACGTGCCAGTCGATCCAGAAGAGCAGACTGGTCCAGGCCGGGCTCGAATCACGTCCTTGGCCGGCGCAGGGACATGGCGGCGACCATGGCGCCCGCGGATGCTGTTCATCCTCGATCCAAGCTCTTTCGTAACGCTTCATCGAATTTTTTTCCGCTGCTTTCTCTTCCTCTCCCTCTTTCCACGTCACTCGATCTCTCTAGAGTATTTATAAGCTGCTCGAAATAGACCCGCTTTCACTGTGCTTTCAACTGCTTCCCACAGCTATAGTTACAGCTATAGTTGTACTCTGGACTGGCCCGGCTTCGATTTTAGCCTGGACGCGTGGCCGGCGAGTGTAACGACCTCGACTCGTCAGCGGATCGTGAGACGAAGCTATGATTTTATGATTTTACGTCGCGCTGATAAACAGTTATCCGTAAATCGAATTCTAAGATCTTTCATAGCTCCCTGAATTTTGTAATCTAG
This sequence comes from Andrena minutula, assembly GCA_929113495.1. Taxonomy (NCBI): domain Eukaryota; kingdom Metazoa; phylum Arthropoda; class Insecta; order Hymenoptera; family Andrenidae; genus Andrena; species Andrena minutula. The sequence goes on from OV815994.1 coordinate 45,726,665, forward strand.
AAATATTTATTTATCACGATCTTTTTTTTACTTTTTTTTTTTTATTTTTCTTTTAATGCAACGTCGGCGACCCGTTGCGCAATGGCGGAAGCACGAAGGCGGACGGATCTTATTTAGTGTCTGATCGTGGAGCAGGGGTGGATGTGCCTACATCTCTTTCAACGCGTTCACAGACACGCGTGCGTTTTCCCGACGGAGTTTTCTCACGGGAGAGGCGCGTAACTCCTCGAGAGCAGGGGCGATTACATTTCGGGCGTCTTTCGACGTTCAACGAGGGTTCAGAGAAATGGCCACGCATTCCCGTGGAACGCCACGGACCTTTCGAGTGCGATTCTCGAAAGCTGAAACCGCTGAATATGGCTGGTGATCGATGGGGCATCGAGCAGCGCCACTTCGCGCGCGATCCACTGGCGTTTTAAGGCGAACGTAGAAAGGAAAGCTATTAAACTTCAAGTGTCCAGGGACGATAAGAAATTATACTTGGAAAGAAGCTTGAACTCCGTATGCAGGACACTTTAGGCGCGTGTACAAATTTAAGAGACGTTGAGGCATACACGCGTTGATAAAAGTAATCGTTTCTCAGATATAGACACCTATATTGTTTTTATTTTTATGTTTGAAGCGTGGGACGTCCAACGTGTTGACAACAGATAGGTTCGAGAATAGATATAAGTATAGTACACTTTACTTTTGCATTTTTCGTAGCGAAACGATTATTAAAAAAATTCAATCGCAACTGGTTGATAGCCTAAAAATTTCCGGATGCCTAATTTTCCACGCGTTCCTGAAGGGTCGCCGAAATTGTTGAGCGTCCCGTGCGGTAAAAAGGATTAAGCTTGATATCTTGCTGGCAGGAAGCCTCAGTCGAAAAGGTTATGTGGGTGAAGGCAATTTCTTGTTAGAAAGGAACCCTCCACGACCCTCGCGGTGAAAAGAATATCTTCGGCACGAAATGCCCCGCATAGCTACCCCTAATTTAACCCGTTATTAGTTCCGAGCTTCTTTATTGCGGTGGTTGTCGACCCCCTTGTTCTCTTCGAGACTCCGAAGACTTGAATTACCGTGAGGCAAACCTGGGCAGGCTGAGAATCTCCTTTTTCAAACTACTTGCGACGCGCGCCAAAAATCGATAGCCAGCGGAAGACTTTAATTTAAGGAAGGGTTGAATTAATTCGGAAAGCTCTCCACAGATACTTCGGTAGATGAGAACTTCAAAGCCTTCGATAATCCCGCGACTTCTTTAATTCAACCAAGCTGCAGAGGTGTCTTATTCCGAGAGGGTTGTCGACGGTTCGACGACTGTTGCTATCGCGATCAGCCGGCTGAAGAAGAGCGCGCTAGGGGCGAAAGGAAAAGCGGGGAAAGTGCCTATGCGCCTAAAGAGATCCGCTCGCTTAGCAAAGTTGCCTTGAGTTTATGAAAATTTACATTCTTTGCATCGCGGACGTTCTGCGTTGTGTGTGCCGATGATCGCTATCGTCCAGGGAACGAGGATCGCTAATTAACGTTCCCTTATTAACTTATATCCCGGCAGGGAGATACACTGGACGTTGTTTATGGGTGCATTACTCCTGTGCCGCGATGGCCAGCGTTATCCGATCTATAAATAGCCGTTCGACCAAACCGCAGATAACACCGCGAAGTTGTTCAGCCCGTGTTAACACGAATCATCGTGCCTGCTTGGAAGAGAGGATGCTCAACGGCGCGAATCGCTCGAGTATGTTGCTGGCAATTTGTTCCAGCAACATTCATCCGCTTTGCAGAGCCATCGTAGTCTCTATTTTAATTTCTATTCTGGGATAATGCGCTTAAAAGTGGCGTGCAATGGGAGCATGATGATTAAATAAGTATCTGGATGCCATTTTGTTGGGGAACGAGAGTTTGGAACGGTTTTTGAACTCGGGAAGTAGGATGGAAGGATGAATCTCGAGAATATTTGTTTAAGCATTTGTTTGAGTTGCTCGTCTGGCTTCCTTGAGATTTATGTTGCAATGAATTGCACGGGGCGTTGGAAATGTCTTTTCACAGTATGGCTGACTGCTGTTGCATCATCGACGTCGCAGCCATTTAGCTCTTCGATGCCACTTAATGAATAGCTCGAGTGATAGCAGGCACTCCTGACAGCTCTCATGGAGTCGTCAAGAGAGAGTATTGGAAGTCAGTAATGGTGGCGGGAAAATGGAGGACGTTCTGGGGTCTGGGATCAATCTTGGTACCAATATCCCATGCCAGTAACATTTACAAATTTATTACTCAAACTTCCAAATGCAATGCCGTTGGAAACAAGGAGCTTCGTTGAGTTTCGGGGCCGTCGACGCTCGAGACCAGGGAGGCCACATATAATTTGCCACTGAGAAGTGCCTAACAAGCTGCAGGATTTCCAGTGAATCGATTCATTATACCTTCCCTTAGAAAATGGCCCCAAAGGCAATATAATTCGGATCATAATTAAGGAAATTGTATGAAAAATTGATTCGCGTAATGTAGCTAAAATTAGCTTTGTTAAAAACAGTTCGATATTTGCATTACATTATTATTATTATTATTGAATTAACGGGAGAACCCTTTAGAATACAAAATTTGAAGAAAGTAATACAGTAGGTATAGCTTCTAGTAAAAAGATATAAATAAAATAAAATAAACAGAAAAACAACATAACAGTCAAAAAATATTACATTAATTTGAAGCCGGAAATATTAATCAATGGCGCGAGCCTACCTACATGTATAACATCAAAGACCCACGCCGTTCGAAAACCAAGCCGCCCTTCCCATCCCTCCGCAAAATGGCACGCGATAAGGTCAAGCTCATCGCTCGCGAATGGCCCTTAATTAATTCCCACGGGACAGGGGCGAAGGAAAGAAGACGGAGGAAGGAAGCGTCCCTTCGCCGAGGGCTGTCGCAGGTGTACCTAACAAGCACGCGTAGTTACATCCGATTACGCGACACGCTCGCAGAAAAATAGTCCACCCGACGGAAAGAATATAATCCCCGCAGCTGTGCGCCGCGCATCAGCTATGCGCCACGCGTATCCTATATCCGCCCTGCAACTGGAATTTCAGCCTTCCTCCCGAAATATAGAAAATTTCACGCTCCAAACCCCACCTCCACCCTCCGCGCCATTCTTCTTTCCCGTGGAAAGATGGCAGTCGCGTTCGCGAGGAGGATGGCTAGCCGTGCTATTTGCATTCTTAATCAGACGATTTTGGGATCTGCCAAAAGTGGGCGAGCTACCTTCCCCGCGACTCGCGCCCGTCGGTTATGAAGCCAACGGTTTTACGAACACCTGCCGTCGGGACCGCTTCGAGATCCTCCCGACGGGGAGGTGTTTGAAGCTGGCAATGCTGAGAACAGAGGGAAAACCCACCCCGCCAATTAAGGAGCTTCTGTTTCGAGAGAATTTCGTCCTGAGAATTTGCTACGTCTGGCCATGACACGGTAGAACGCTTCTAGGGGAATGGGTGCTTTTTACTACTGGTTTTTTAAACCTTTTTGAGTGCCTGTGTTTCTGCTTCATTGATAGAATCAGTTGGAAAATATTAGACGAATGAAAGGGATGTTTAGCTTCGAGGTGGATTCTATTTAGAAACTTTCCGTCGGGCAGCGGATGGCTGGGAATAGAATTATTTTGTTCGTTTGGAAGCGCGTAATTTGGTATTTGTATAATAAAATTGCCTACTAGAAGTAGCTTCGTTAACCCTCGGTTGCCACACTGGGTCAAAATCACCCAGAATTTGATTTTGAGGTAATGTATCTTCGAAGCATAATTGAAAATGTTTAAACACGATGGTACTTTAAATATTAATTTTCAACATCTATCTGTTAAATTAAGTTGCAAAAATTCTAAGATAAAGCTTGAACATTGTAGAATATAACAGATAGTTTTTTAACAGGTGTTAATTGAAAATTGGCTTGCGTCAAATCGAACCAGTATGACAACTAAGTTTGAAAAAGTAGGTGCAACAACCGAGGGTTCACTTTAATATTATGGAGTGCATTTAAATTTCTTTGCAATTCAAAAAGTGTATTATTATCTCAAACTGGGGGAAGCTAGAATTTCTATACTAATCTTGCCGTCGGGCGACAGAAATATCAAACTCTCTTTGCATAAACAATTTACCAAAATAAATCGAACGACACTATCTGCCTTTATCAACCGCTATTTTCTTTCCTCCAACGACTTTCCGCCGAAAATACGTGGCACATCTTTGAAAATCTCGCGTATCTATGGAATTCTCCTCCCCTCGGAGCTCGTCGCAAGACAGGGCGCATTCCGAGCCTGGAAAATCCGGTGGCTGAGAATTCCGTGAGCGGAGATAACGCGCGTTGTTTCCGTCCAAAACGGAAAACGGAGAAAACACCGGCGGAGCAGCTGTGAAATTATTTTCCGAGGTATTCTCGTAGGTCGATGGAATCTCGTAGACGTCGAGACTCGTTTCTACATCGTCCCCCGCGATCTCTCTTCTCTCTACACGCGCCCCTTTATAGCCCGATACTAGAGAAATATTGTTCCAGCCGCGCGCACGCAAATAACGCGGCACCCGCCGGATTTAAACGCGATCCCGATGACTTCATTCCCTTTGTCTCGCCGGGCGTTTCTCTGCAGTTTACTGTCAAGAATTACTTCGTTATTATTATTGCTCAGAAACTATTAACGCCTCCGACGCAAGACCCAGCGACGGGAATTCTACCACGGCGCCACGAAGAGTAGATCTCCGTAATGGCAGAAAATTCTACGCAAAGTGGAAAGAATATTTCACCCCCGCCCGGGGAACTTCGAATCATCCCCTTTCTCCAAGAGAAACATCGAAACCATTTATTAGGCAAGCTGCAGGATTTCCAGGCGAAAAAATATCGCATAAAAAAACTTGGAAGTGGCATTCCCCGGGGGCGGATAGCTCAATCCCCAAGTTTTCATAAGTCTGGTAGCGAGGAAATAGCGGAAATTTCCAAAGTTCCCTGTTAGTTCCCCGGAATCCGGAGTGGCGTTGGGGGTACGAGGGAGAGGCAGTGATTCGCGCGCGCTAGCACATGCACGGGGGCGAGGGTGGAACGAAAGCATTAGAGGGCATTCGGAAGATGAGACAGGAGAGCTGATATAAGGCGAGAGCGGGGTGTTCGAGTCGCAGGGAAAAAGAAACTAAAGGTGGGCTGCTTTCGAGTGCGAGACCGGAGTCCCCGATGGGGTGAGACAACAAAAGTTCAATTCCGAGGAACGGGCGGAGGAAAATCTTTCCCGTGATTGCGTTCTCCGTCTCTGCCTCCGCCGCTCTCTTTGTAATCCGCTCCTGTCGCCGGAAAGCGCCGTCGCTCCTTCCTAGAAAAGGAGACGGGAGAGCCGATCGGGTCGGATCGAGATTGATATAAATATTTAAAAAGGAGAAGTCAGCGAGACCCACTCTCTGCCTCCAAAATCCTGCACCTCGCTCAAGCTCCGTCTCGCAGAAAATAATCCTCACGCATTTAGAACAGAAAGAATCGAAAAACAACCCCCTACTGGCAAAGGTCGGACATATTTCGAGCGTCCCGGCGTTCGTATCTCTCTTCTCTCCGACAAACTCGACAGCAGCTCCGGCGACTCCGCGAAGACAATGTAAAGAGTCGATCGTCCCAGAAATTATCGCTCGGGGAGCGCCGTAACAAGCGAAATTTACAAATTTCCCCGGGAAACGTCGGCGTGGACCGCGTCCGTGCTCGCCCACGCTTGGAATCGCGATTTACGAGGATCCCCCGCGCGCGAGGCAACGTGCAACTCGGAATATATCCGCAGCGATAACAAGTTTCCCTATTCCTGTTGCGCGCGAGATAGGCTGCCGCGGTGTCGCTCCACCGACGTTATAATAAACTCTGCATTATATTCGCGAGCATTACACCCCGTGGCCCCGTGCGCAAAGAGCTACGCCGCGTGTAATTCCACCACCTCCGCGGTTGCCGCTCTCGGACGCGGACCGTGTAACGTAAGGAGACTAATGGCGGTTAGATAACCGACGACCACTGGCTCCAGTTTATGGCTCCGGGGTACATGCACGAAGCCACGACGGTTTTCTGTTTTTTGGGGGAACAGGAAGTGGCTTGATAACGTAGGGTTTGAAGAGACTTTCTTGGAGAAGATGTAGATGAAGAATGAAGTTTGAATCAAGAAAGACTTACTTACCCTGAGTAGCCAGGAACTGGGGAAGAAAATAGCGAAGAAGAAGCTGGGTCTCTGGAAACTTCTAATTTCACCTTGAGCGCGCACGGAAGCAAATGTCCGCGTAGTCGCGTCGGAAAACCTTGAGCCAAGACTGCCTTGGAGGCTTCACCTGCCGTGTTTTGCCTGGTCGTCATGATTCGTCAAGCAGATAACAGTAAAAATGGTCATCGTCTACCCCTTTCGGCTGTCCCAGGTCGAAAGGAAAGGGTTTCTTTCCTTGGTCGCGCAAACGTCCTTCCCGGGGACGGTTTTCCTGTTTTGGCCGGCTTAAATCCGTTTATTACACCTCGCGTGCACAGGCTGAAGCCTTTCGACGAGCGTTTTATTGTCAAGGTGAGCATCAGGTAAATGGCCGTCATTGCATTGCTTTTTCCAGCGGGCCGCCGTCGAAAGGGTTATAAAAGAATGCCTTCTACCCCTTTCCCGGAGACCTTCGACATTCGAGTCCCTTCCCTTTTTTTTTCCCTTCCTCTTCCTCGCTTCAATTGCCCTCGGTCTGCTCGCCGGCGCGGCGTTTCCCTACTGTCGCTCGTTTTTTATACACTTTTTTTAAACCCTTCGCACTCGAGACACGTGTCGACGGCGTTCTAAACGGAGGGAATATATTTTCGGGAAATTCTCGCGCAGCAGCGAAGGAAGGAGGAGTGCTGGAGCGACTGGGGCTGGCTTCGTACAATAATATTAATATTTCCTGCGCTAGGAAGCCGTTTCAGTAGCGAAATGGCCCGCTTATGAAACGAAAGATGCGCATAAAAATGGGGGTCTTGATAAGCGGCGGATGTGCTCCGTGGAATACCAATACTCAGGTCAGCCCTCCAGCGGGGTAGCCACCCCCTGACGGACATCTATACACGTGTCTCTTCTTTTAATGGCAATCGATACGCGAGCCTCGGAGCTTCGAAAGAGTCACTGTGATATTAGGAATAAGGGGCTAATCGTGTCTGCCTTGCTAAGGATTGTTTCAAAAGTACCTACATACCGTAAAATGGGAGAACATTGGCAGTACGGGGTAACATTGGCACTTACTTAACATCTATTAAAAAGGAAAAGGAAACAAATTTTATGCATTTTCACACTTGTAGTACAATCACAAACGATGCAATGTTATAATAGGATACCTAACCAAATTTAAAAATGTTAATTAAAAAATAAAAAATAAATAAAAATAGAGTACATTGAACATAAAAAGAAACAAATTTAAGTGTTAATCTAAGATGTGGTAAAACTTTAACTTTTTAACGCTATTTATATTACCCAATAAACCCGGTAACATTAGCACATATTTAAAATGTATTGAAGAAGGTTAAGGACAAAAATTGTATGCAAATTGACACTTGTAGTGCCTTCACAAAAGCTGCAATGTTATGATAGGATACTTAAAGCAAATTTAAAAACGTTAATTTTTATATTATATAGCAAAATGTTCCAAAAACATGTCAATGTTCTCCCAGTTTTCGGAACTTTTCTTAAGATTCACAATACTCTTGAGATGCCTCCAATACTCATTTCACCTCCATTTATTTACCATCTCCTATATTTGGTCCCCCGTTGCACTTAGCTACGAGGAAAGTAAAGTCATAGAAACATTGGCCTTGTAGCACTCAATATTTTCCAAGGGTGGAGGACGTTCGCTGAAAAATTCCTCGCATATTTATCGAATCACCCTGATGGGGGTGAACTCGAAGTCTGCACGGGGAATGACCTTGGCGGGGGATGGAATAAACGAAACGCGTAAAGTACGTGTACGCGGCAGGAAGGACGGCCGCGCGCGAGATGGAGGCAATGGGTGGCAATGGGCGACCCCCTTCATCTTTCGGGGGTTGAAAAGGGGGATGGTGCGCGCGCAGCGGCTCAATACCAGCCACCAGCCGACCCAGCCTCTTCTGCTTCCTCTTCTGCTCCACGACCACGTGTGGGCACGCCATACCACAGCCCCTGTCCCTCTCCCCCCTCGCCAACCCACGAAAATGCATCTCGTCTATTCTTTTCACCGAAGCGGCTCTTCCGCCCCGGCTGCCCCGCTCCCCCCTTCTGACCTTCCATCAACCGTCCTCCGCCCTACAAAGTTTCCTCACGTTCAGCTCCGGGAACAGGACTCTCGCGTTCTCTCGCCTTCTCCCCGTTCTCGATGGCCTCCCCTCGCCTCTCGAATAATACGCGGCTCGTCGTCCCTCTCCCTCCACCCCCCGCCCGCCCTTTCCACCCTCGTTCTTTCGCGTTCCTCCGGCGGCCACTTCAGGCTGCTTCGAATTTCATCGAGAAGAAATTCAACCGCGGGCCCACCCCACCCACCATTGTTCGATACTTTTTTTCCTTCGTTTCGCGAAACGAGCCACGTTTACCCGCGCGCAACGAGATCGCGCGCGTTTAACCGCTCTCTCTCTCTCTCTCTCTCTCGACCTCTGCTCGCCCCGTCCCGGGGAAAGTATTTTTCCGCGCCGCGGCAACGACGGGCCGCGCGTTCGAACCGCCGCTTTCTGCATCAAATCTGAATTTAGATTAGAGGATAAATATTTGAAGCGGGTGGAAAAGGAACGCGAGCTGTCGGACGCTCGAAATGGAATCGTGTAGGTGGGTGGTTGGGGGTGCAGAGGGAAAATCGCGAAACGGGGTGAACTCCTCCCCGAGCGGGTAATTACGTTGCACGGGGCGCCACCCTGAATACAGGTATATACACGGATTACTTTCCTTCTTTTCGACCTGTCTCCGGAAAGGACCATTTTTCAAGATTAAGGAAAGATGAGAAAAGTTTTAATGCCCTCGTGATAGAGACACACCGGGGAGGGCTTGGGACCCGTTTTCTTCATGACTATGGGCATCTACACGCGAGTTGCATTAGAGCAGAATGGATCCCGCCGCGGGAGACTTTAATACGGAAGAACTGGTATCAGCGTTTGACTAACGCCGCGAAGGGCACATTTTTCCCACTCGATCATAATGATCCGCGTGGAACGGGTGAACGAACGATAAGGCTGTCGGTTCTAGGATCGCTTGGGGACAGGTAGGTCGTTGCCGTCGCCTCACGTACCTACCGAAAGGTTCCGCTGGATTTCTGGTGATGCCCCACCTGTACGCAATAGATACCTTCTCGTTCCTCAGCTGTCTCCACCTTATCCCGAGCGTTATTCTGTTATTCTCTCTAATAAAAAATGTCCGCGAGATCGAGTCGATGATACTCTATCTCTAAATATCGGAAATCAACCGACCAAAGTTACTTCGACAGGCTCGGAGGGTGTGACGAAACGACTTCCATTGGACCTGTCGACAGAGGGGAATTTCTTAAACGGCTCCATGTCTTTCCGTTGACACGTAAACAAGTAGCACTATCTTACTCCGTATCGCAACGTGCCGATGTTTATCGAGACTCGCTGCCGCGAATTGAAAAACACAGGTGCTGGCCACTTGGGCGTTTTACATCGGGTCGGGGAGGAGAATGATATTCTCCAGCCATTCGAGGCCTTCGTGCTTGTCATCAGCAGTGCTAGAGACTTCTCCTTGATACCTACATGTTTTTGAATATACGATGGAGACATTAGAGGGGCCCGAGGAACGTGAAAGGAAAGTAGGTAGGTACGTGGCATAAAATACGGGCAGAGATAGCTGTGACTGGAATCGAGGATTAAATATAATTTGGCAGAAATATCGCATTGTACAGACTCCAGTAGCTTCGATCCAAAGATCGTTAAGTATCGAAGGATTGGAACAAAGATGTCGAATTAATGTGTCTGATCGTTGGCAGAGGGAATTGGACTTGGCACAGAGGAAACTGGATAGCAGAGATGGGCAAAAATTTTATTTAAATAAAATTTTGAGTAACAGATAGAAGTTAAAAAATTATCTTTATTCGTCGAATAAAACATCATAGTTTTACTGTGGCCTCGTCTTTACTCCCTTTTACTTTCTCCTTATGTACATCTTTTTTCTTGTCTCGTTTAAAGAGTAATAAAGTTGAACTAATAATAATAATAATAATAATAATAATAATAATAATAATAATAATAACATTATTCGATACATGACAAATAAAGTTTTTAACTTTTTAAGGGACTTGCAGCGTAGGTATTCACTGCGCAGGTGAGCCGCTCGCGCAGATAAGCTCGTCGTTGGTACACAGGGACCACAGTTGGCCAGTCTCATTACACCAGATAAAGGGAGTTCCCCGCCACTCGCGACCACTGAAATACATTAAGCGGCCTTTATGGTCCCGCGCGATCGTAAATCTCGCCCTTTCCGTCACGTTCCATATTTTCACGCGACGCGCCACGAATGCCGAAGCTGGGGGATCGAAGAAGAGAACGATGGTATTTGCTGGCTATTCTTACCTTCGGCTACGACGTGACACGGGTCGATACGAGGATCCTGGCGTTACGGAAAAATCGATCACGGAGAGGTTTGTGGAAGACGACACGGCGGACTTCTGAGCGTTCAGGGATCGTAAAGGAGTAAATAAAATAAATTTGCAGCTGGAACTTTAGCATTCTAATCGATGTTCTTTATTGTCTGCTTTAAGCAATTATTTAGATCTCTTGCTGATGGGAAGAAATCAGGGAACAGGAAGTTCAAGTAGGTTCATTCGTTTACATATGAGGCAGCGAGAGCAACAACAAACTAACCCACATTTTTTTTTAAATTATAGGAATATTGTGGATACGAACACCAAGGGTTTCTCTTTTTCACTATAAAGTTGATTTTTATTATAATTTTTCAAAAATTCGTCACAGTACTTTATAGATGAATAGTTTAAGTATGTAAATAAAAAACAAATTCATTTCTCACATAGTTTTCCTTTTATTTGCTTTTTGGCTCAGGTGTTCGCCATTACCCCACTCTCCCCTATTCCAATAGGCTCTACAAAACAATTATATAAAATAGGAAAACAAATTTTTACGTGGGTTAGTCCGTTGTCGCTCTCACTGCCTCATATAGAAGGCTGAGAATCATAGTGGTGTAAGTCAAAATTTTGATAATGTGAGTTAATAACAGTTTTTATGTCTTAAAGTCTCCATCTCTTTACTTTCATAGTGAATTATTAGTTATAACTTTATTCTTGACTGAGAAATATGAACACTTCTTTTTAGCACTTAACTAACAAGAGCAGAGGGTTTCGAAAAATAATGGTATAAGTCCGACTATAAATGTAAATGTCGTCATTCTTATCAGCACAACGCATGAACAGTATAAACTAATATAACGAATGTGCTTATGCTAATTGCACGCTGTTGATGCGTTGTGCTGACAAGTGGAGAAATACAGCAAAAAATGAAAATGAAATATTTTTAATTTTATCAGTGTATACATATTTATTATCGTAGTACTTTGAGCCTTCAGCTGTAGTCACACAACTGCATTATATATCTACCTACCTATGTAGAGTTTTTTACGACAGTAATCGCAAAGCATTATTTTACGAGAAAGCACCATACGAGTAACATATATACACCACTATGAATCTCAGCCCTCCGTATCATAAATACTACCTACCTATTCCAAAATAGCTAAATTTCCAGTTGTATCACTTTTCCATTCCACGTTCACAGAGTTTATTACTGGAAATCGATTAGGCGCCGCAGTCAGTCCGAAGCGGATAGCAAATTCTATTATAATCGAAGCCTTGATGGAGTGTCTCAACTGTTTTAGATCCTTCTTCAGCCCTCGCCATTACAAATTCGTTAGGATCAAAGTGATCGTTGTAAGTCACAGGTTGGATTACGACTCTCTCGCGTTGTAATTCAAGCGGCCTGACGCGCAAAGTCATTAGGTAGACAGCGTTTATTTAATGCTGTTCGAACGCAGTCGGACTATTTCCGTCGATGACGCTGCGTCGTCTCGAGGTACTCTTTTCAATCCATTTCTTGCGCAAAGTTCGTGTAATACTATTTGTCTTACAACGAATAACTTTGCAGAATATCCATCCGAGGCAATTCGAGTTGAGGAAATATATCGGGGAGTATTGGCGAAATTCCTTGGCACTGGGTCAGGAAGAAAATTTCATAACGTTACGCGGCAATTTCTTACATCTGCACCCAGCTCCGCCTCAACTTTCGTGAATTTGCCCATCTGCGAATCTGCACATCCCGCCGTTTCATTTTAGTTCGTCAGATTCACAGGCACACAGTCTCTAAATTTACCGAGGGGGGGCCGAACGACTGATCTCTCTGACGAAGGACAATGGAGAGTAACTGTCACTACAACAAAATAGAATAATGATAATACCAATTTATTATACGCTGGCCTAGACACTCCGACAGTGTTGAATGGACGAGGCATAAATTTCAAGGAATACGCTATAAACAGCATAAATCTGAAAGTTAACGTCATGTTTCCTCCTTCTTATACCCACCGCCTTGTCCCACAGTCCAGGGAACACGGCTTCTGTAATCGAATCTCGTAGCTCGCAACGAATCATTGCGAAACGACTTTTACCCAATATCTATAGTACCTATTCGACACTATTTTTTGCCGAGTATACGATTAATTGAAACATAAATATCCAAGAAAAGGCATATAAAATTGTCTTAAAAATTTGAACACGCGATATTTGCATACAACATTAAAAGACTCATAACGAGGGCTAATTTATTAACAACCCATTGTTTTTACGATAAATCATCTTCTAATAATTTATAGGTAGTTTAAAACAATGCCATCTATGTATCATATGATACCTACACAATTTACTTCAAGCACACAAATTTCCTTTAACTTTTCGCGTGACCGACCGATAAAAATAGTATCCAGCAGTATAATGTCTATCCAATTAAGCGACACGTCGTGAAGGAAACTCGCTTGCTTTCCCAGCTTCTCCCTCCACCCCCTATGAATAAAATTACCGTGCAGGCTACCCAGGGCCTTTGGCTCGGCCAATAAAACGATCGAACGTGAGAGCAAAGAAACGCCCCGCGGTCAGCGATGAAATATCTCAGGAAATAATCCCCCGGGAGGGCCTCGGTGGAAAAGGGGAGGCTACCCGTGGCTGCTCGGTATTCCGCCGGCGAAGGTAGGTGGGTAGCGAAGGGGAGGCTCGTCGAATTTACGTACACCGCCGCGGGCCGAAATTATACAAATTAACCGGCGGGCTAAATTGCTGACTAAATTATACAATTATATAGGTACACGCGAGGTATACAGAGCCCGGACGGCGGGCCTCTTTGTGATGGATGGTCAAGGGGGTGAGGCAGGTGGAGGATCAGGGGGTGGGCTGGGAAGAGACGGAGTCGAGCGAAGTTGCATCGTGGTGGGAATGGAAGCTGGGGGGTGAGAGGACGAGGTAAAGTTTGCGGGGGAAAATAGGTTCCGTGGCGGGTTCCAAGAGGCGGTCAGGCCCGCCCGGGGGTGGGGGTGAGTGGCAATCAAGCCCTAATTAGCCGGCGCAGCGGTTCCGCCGGTAACTGCTCTATGGTCTCTCTACGGCTTGTCCGTGGAGTACGCGAGTCCATCGTATGTAAGGTTAGCTGCATCCCGGGGTCTCTCCTGGGGAGCCAGATGAAAGTGACGAGCTGGCGAACGAGGAGTTTCTCTCGCGTTCCCAACGATGAATGGTCCTTCGTGGCTGGGGGTGGATGTCGCATTGATCTGCTTGCTGGACGCTGCGACCTGTGGCGCGGTTTCGATGAGGGAGCCTGGAAAAGTGGCATTTTGTTTCTATGGATTTATATTTTAATGGAGATTGGAGATAGGTTTGGAAAGGGAAGGCGTTGATTTTTTATCTCTAATTATGAATACTGGTCACGTTTGTATTTAGGAATCCATACTGGAATGCATGCTCATGATCAGTCATATTGATCAGCTCCTCTCCCTTCCCCATTTCTTCGTCCACTTTTCTGATGTAGCTCACTACTTCGGTCAGCTTATTGATCGCTTTAGGACGTACCTACTGAGGACTATTTATATTCAAAGTAGGTACCTACCATGAAGATGTCTGTCTTCAAACGATGGCCTTAACCAGTGACGTCCCATTTTGTGACATAAATGGTGACGTGGATTTTCACAGACTCCTATTTAATAATGTTAGATTGTCAAGATTAAATTTATTTTTAATACAGGTACACTGGAGTTTATTACGTATTTGGGAAGATACTTTTGCATGTTTTATTCAAAGCCAGTGAGAGTTGCCTTTATGACTGTTGTAAGTCAAGGTCGAATGAGAAGAAGAAAAATATAGGAAAAATAATTCTGCAGGAATCTTCCAGACTCCACGTCACCGGTTAAGGGTTAATATTTCGTTCCAAACCGATCTCCATGTGAAAAATAAAGTCCAGGACTGCCACTTAAGCAACCGCAGGGACCCGAACTGGAGATGTTCCACCGAAAGTTCAAGTTTCTCCACTTTCCTTTCAATTTACCATACCACATAGGTCGCATTCGATCAACGTAGGCGTGGGCGAAGGGAAACACGGCTCCACTTGAAGGGTGAGGCGACGCGGGCAATGTAAATGCTCTCGGCGATGGGGGAAAAAAAGCGGACAGGGCAGAAGGCAGACATGGAGTTGACATTCCTTTCGGGACACCATTTTGTCTGCTTTCGTTCCCCTCTCGTGTCTGACTCCGCGTGTATAATTCATTTCCCATAACTCCCATGGGATTACGTCATGGGTCGTGCTTTCCACGAGGGTCCGACGGAGCCATTGCTTCTTCGTGGCCGTCGCGAGGAGAAAGAAATATCCGGCCACGGCGAATGTTTATCAATTTTTCATTCCTCCGGGCTCTCGAAGATCTGCTGTCGCAAGTAATCGCGTTGCGTATAGGTAAATAAGTACTTGCACGGGTTGCGATAGCGAGACCGCGAGAGAACTCGACAGAGAATTATAGCGTCTCCCCTGACATCGATTCGCGGATATAAAGAAAAGAAGTCATCATTGAATGAAATAGAGACTTGAGAATTGACTATATAGTAGAGGAGAATTGCACGCTCAATTAATTGTGATTGCAAAATAAAAGAGTGGCGGTGGGAAGCTGATAGAATAATAGAAGGATTTTTAATCAAACACTGAACGTTGGTGGCTCTGATTGGCTCAGTTCGAAAGTTAAAGAGTAACGTTTACAAATATTTTACCTCGGGGTTCGCTTGCCCCGCAGTTTCGTCCACTGATAATTTGCATCGTCCCGCGGCCGAGTCCTGCGTTATTGCAACGCTTTGCGTACAAACGACGGGGGAACTTTGGTATTCACGAAAGAGTTTCGTTCTCTCGGGAACGTCGAGCAAGATACGTGACGGCTTAACTTAAAAATCGAGTAGAATACCTTGTATTATATGGGCGAGCGAATTATTAGGCGGAGAAAACTTCAGGCTGCCTCGCTTGCCTGTTTGCCCAAAAGTAGGTAGGTACCTACTGAGATTTAAGTTCAGATCCTCGCTGCAGTCTCTTTAAGTAGCCTTTACATGATTTTAAGAATAATAATTTTCGGACATTTTAAGGAGTAGTGCTTTCCCATAAATTGCAGCGTTGGAAAGAACCTTTGCGAAATCGTTCGCATATTAACGTCACCTTATCGCGCATTAATGTGTGAGAAAGTTTAATGCACTTTGGACGTTCCACTTTTCGAATTTCTGTAACGCGACAGATTGCGGAATATTATTTTTTTATTGTTGTAGGAGATAAATTGAGATTTACCGCGAATGAATTGCGTCGTATATTCCTCGGAGAGCACGAGTGAAATTTATTGTTGGAGTTACTTCTGGGCCGCGTATTTTTGGCCAAGAGTTTACCATTATTTAGCATGGACCAAGCTTTTTGGAGCGCGGGGGTGCAAGATCGCGTGTAAGCTTGCATTCGCTAAGTGGAAAGTCTCGTTAACACGACCGTTCTGTGTAATCGAAAATCCCGTGTTAAGAAGAACGCTGGCAGGAAATTTCTCTTCCGGATGAAGGCGGATTTCAATTACTTTAGCCTTTCGTTTCAGCAAATGAGCTCCTTCATCGCGAGTACTTTCGATTTTTGCAAGGGAAATTTGAAGGTACCGAGAGTCAATCTTATGTCTCGCGTTGTAACCTTGGATTTAGAGCACACATACAGTAGTAGACAAAAAGTTACCATTTTCACGATTGGTTTTAGTTTTGTTATTTTTTAACATCAACTTGGAATTGTTTTTAATATACCTACAATTATACTGCCCTTTTTAGTTAAAATGTCTTATCTAGCATTTTGATACAACCGAGAAAACTGAAGTTTTATCATTTACTTCGTACCATTTATTTTCCGCCATTCAAATTAAAACATGTTGTCATTATTTCGTAATAGCCTAATATGATTTTTTGTAATACCGTAATCTGGGGTGACTTTGCCCACTCGGGGTGACATTGTCCACTTTTCTGAAGAATTTTATTTTATTTTATTGTGAAGTAATTAGAACATATGGTGTTTAATAATCGATAGCAATAATTTGTTCAAAGTCAAACGAAAAAAAATAATAGCGAATTCAATCATATGGGAATATTTCAGTAAGAGTAAAAAATTGGGTAATGACATTATATTATTAACGTAGGTACCAATTAATTAATTGTTTTAGATAAGATATTTTAACCATTTTGAAAGAAGTTAGGTTAAATACATTAGACTGTTTATAAATCTTTACGAAGCACGTAGAGTTTTCTAACTTTACTTAAAAGGTAAAAGACGTGTGGAACTTGCAAATATTTCAACATATCTCAAAAAATGAAAAAATGATAGATAGAACAGTTTAACTAAGTAGGGCAGTATACATATTCTGATGGAGAAGTGAAAGCTGTATAAAACCCAGTTAAAGTTGAATTTATTTAACTAACAACCAAAACTTTTATATAGCATTAAACGAGACAAACATCTTTGGGACCGACAAAGGAATTACCACTTTTGGTAACTTTTTAAGCCGTCCTAAAAGCAAAAGGTGCCCCTACAGAATATTACATTTTTTCTAACTTTTTTGTCGGCTTTAAACGTGCGTTGTCTTGTTTAAAGTTGTGGAGTTCTTGTTTATTGGTTAAATAAAGTCAACTTTAACTGAGTTTTACAATGCTTTTAATTCTCTATCAGAATATGTGAACAGAAAAATGTTAACTTTTTGCCTACTACTGTATGTAGGATAAACCGACCAGTGAATGACCGAATTGTTGAATGAGAAACCCAGTAAATGACCGAATACTTTTATTAAGAATTGTACTTATTAATGTTTGTTTAATACGCATAACTAAAATTATGGGATATTAAAAGTGCAACTACACTCCATTTATAAACATATAGTAATTTTTAAATTAATAATTAACATTTCTTTGCCTAATGGTCATTCACTGATATGCGATCCATTACTGGTTGGTTTACCCTACATATTTGGTCCATCTTTCTAACCAAACAAGGGATTATGTAACAAGAAATACTTCCCTTCCATTCTGGCCACCCAGAAAACACTACCTCTCGAAGGTTGTCTATAATTACAGAGGAAACCTAAACCAGCCACTTCGCCATCTTGAACGAACGAGGCCGTGACGCCATGATTCGATCCTATTTCCAGGGCCGGGCTGGGTGTCACTGATCCAATCCAAAGATTCCTATGCCCTCGAGTGGATCGAGGACGAGGCATCGACGACAGACGGCCCGAGGGGCCTCGGTTCCCCGACGCCACGAATAAACAGCATGGAAGTTATCACTCCGCGCGGGAAAACTTCTCACTTAAAAAACAAAGAACAGAGAAATACCACGGTCCACTTTCGAACTCGTGTTCACTCCGTCGCCGCCGAAACTTCCACGGCGGGGACATTCATTTAAAAACGTCCAAGTTTCCACGGCCGGATCGCTTCCCTTTTACAATCTAGCCAACTGGAACGGCGAAATTTGGCAAGGGAGCCCGCGATGTGCGTTCCTCCTTCGAGTTACCTAACAACTGACAGAGTTACCGAACGTATCCTCGCGGAGGATCCTTGGAGGAAGTTGCGCTGAAAAGCAGTTCGGAGATGGAGGCGAATTAGTCGAGGTCAGAGCTAGGTGCGCGACCTCGTCCATTCTCAACCCTTCCGCTGCTTGGCCACTTTTATAGTTTTATAGCCTTCTCGAACGACTCTGCGTAAGGTACCCTCGGTGGGGGCCCTATTTTAACTCTTTGGCCACTAACCGAAGGACGCAGATCTGTATCCTTCGCCACGAACCCTTTCTGCCTTATTGGATGGGCACCGGCGAGTTGGAATTCGTACGGGGGCCAAGTGGTTTCGGTAGTCTTCGTCTTGCAGTCAGATGGAACTCTCAGCTAGCCGACCACCTTCCATCGATTAACGCGTTGTTGCTTGGGGCAGTTACAGCAAACTTTTGTTTAATACATGGTTTTCATTATTCGAAGGACGATTGCGTAGGAAATTTTGTTACCGGAGCATTTATTACCAAAGCATTTCCGTATTTCTGGTATTCGATACTTCTTCGTTAATAACAATTTAATATGAAACTAAATAATAGGGCACACTATATTTATGTATATCTACACAATGATAGTATCAAAGCAAACGGTGAATGATTTACACCGATGCTACGGAGACGAAGCACCAGGTAATATAAATCTTAGAATGTGGGAAAAGGGTCATAAAGTTGGCAGGAACGTCTTCATTAAGAATTTTTAAGTTCGAGGAAAGATTTATGTTGGACACTTGGAGGTATAAGAATTAAACGCTCGAAATGATAGGTACATCGCAGTACCTCTGCATAGCGTAGTTGCAGCGAAGCAAAGCCACCTCTGCAACCCTCTCTTAATCGAGGAAGATTCCAGGTTCCATCCCCCATTGCGATTCAGAATCCCAAGCGAGCTGTACATGTCGCAGATAACAACTTGGCTAGATTCCTGGCTATGATGGGGACGGTTTAACATAAGTCCATCCAAGTTTCAAAGTTTGATGAACGGGCGGAGCTTAGCCGGTAGTTGGCTGTTTAGGCGATCCGTCGCTCGGAGTTTGTTGAAGAGGGACCAAGTATTGCGGCGCGATACCCTCGCCGCAAAAAGTTTCCATCGCCTGCTCAATATTCTACGCGTTCCAGGCTCTCCACTTTCCACGTTTCCTGGCTGACGGAAGTTTAATCAACTTTGTTAATAGTCGGATGGAAATAGACAGAATTGAAGTCATTAGTGTCATTGAAACAATTCCTGCGATTGATTAAACAGTTGATACTATAGTTTAGATGAATTTGAGGGTAAATTAGGGTATTTAGCTATTATTCTCTCAGCAAATATACATAGGTACTCAAAGGTGTCAAGATGATTTGAAAACTTCGGGGCCGTTGAGGCTAAATTGGAGTATTTAGGTTTTAAAGCATATTGGTTCTGTTCCTCATACTGAATATTTTTGCTGATGTTATCTTCCACACTCTCTGTATACTAAAGGTATACTGTATAATAATTTTGCGGACCAGAACGAGAACTTTTTCCACATATTACAGTCATGAAATTGCAACAGCAGTGGACCAAGTTTTCTTTTATATTTTTCTGTTGCTTTCTATTTTTCTTCTAATAACAATGCTTGTTTCTCTACTCTGCATCTTCTTCACTTCTTCCCGTCACAAAATAAATAAATAATAAAAGTGTAGAGACTTGAAACGGAGCTATTTAATTTTGAATAATAATAAACAAAAAATTCTCAATACACACCTTCCCTGTTAGACTCCAAACTTTTCAAACCACCCTCGTAGAATAGCAAGCAAATCCAATTCCAACGACAAACAGAAGCTTCGCGATTGATACGTAAATAGCTTCAACTTCTTCCAAGTTAAATAGCGTATCAAGTAGACGAGCTCGCGCGCACAGTGGCACTGTCTCAGATATTTATTTAACAACGTATCCCGCGGCACGGGGAAACAATGTGTGGCGCAAGCGTGCGCAGGTTTTGCGGCCACTTGGAGCGCGAACTATAAAGTCACGTTTTACTGCTCGTAAAGTCAATGAAGCTGGTCACGTTTGCCCTGTCGAGGGTCTTCCAGAACGTCTAGGCGTCCGTCCACGGCTACCACCTAAATAGCTGGTAGCCTATGGAATTATGCCTCCAAAGCTTCATGAATATTTACGCGTCGAACGTTCACGTCCTCGTGTCGTCTGTTTCCGACCGTCGCATGCCACTGATCTCGTTCATGTGGGCGCAAACGTACTCTCCTCAACGCATCTTGCTGTCGTGTCTGTCTATTCTTCAATACTCTCGCTTCTGTGTTCCTCAACTGTCTTTATGAGAAAATGTTTCTCTTAATTATCATGCTCAACTGTTAATAGAAATATGGAATGTAATGCTTATAGAATCTCAAAACCGATAGAAATATTAAATTGGAACATTCGGTTGCAGGAAAGCAGTAAGAGTCTTAAACATTTCATAATTCTAGCTCCTCTTTTCCTCTCTAAATAGTATCACTCGAGCAAGATACGATAATTTCATTTTCCACTCTCACTGAAGCAAACTATCAGGCATATCCTGCCCCACTGATACCAGTCATTCACATAAACTGACAAAGTGATGGTAGTTACTATTGGTTGCACTTAGTCCGAAACAACGGACGCGCATCTCCTAATTATAATACGGTGGAGGGGTTATCCGGCATCTGAGAACCTGGCAGCATGGAGGCAGCAATGGTGGATGGCAGAGTTCGATAAGATGATCAGGCGAACGAGGTCGCGTCACGGGATATCGTACGGTTTAATTACAGCCACCGCGGCCGATGGGCTTAATTAGGTCTTTCCATTCCTCGTACTTTCAAAATGGGATATCTATGCGATATTCTCGAGCCGGTCGTAATGAGAATACCCCGCGCCAGGCCGAAGACTGGGGCTAATTAGTAGACAGAAGCGGACCCTTGGAATTCGCCGAGCGAAACCAGCGAGTTCCTTCCTTCCCCTCCCCTCGCAAGACAAGATCGAGAGCCGGTCCACCGTTCCAATATCGATCGCTACATCGCTCCTTCCCTTCTGGGAATTATTTTCACCCCGCGTACTCTCCAGCTAGCCCTAGCCGCTCCGCTCCGTGGACGGTTCCTCCTGATCGACGTGCTCCAATTCCGCTAAAAGACTTCTCTAACTACCTCAGTTCCCCGGGTGTTCCCGAAGACGAGCCAAGAGCGTGGCTTCGTGCGGGCGCAACCCTTTTAATCCCGAGCCGTGACCAGTCGTGCAAACGAACAGAGGCGAGGCCTTTTGTCCTTCCTCGGTTATTACCTCAGAGAACGGTTACCTCCTTCGCCCAGCTCGCTCCTCGCTCCTTCCCTCTGCTCCTTTTTTCCCTCGCCACCCCCCTGCCGCCTGCCATCCGCTTCCGAGCGAAAGAAAAAATCAACCCTTTGGAGCCGCGAGCGGTTTCTTTATGGGTCTTACTCCCCGGGAATATTTATGAGCGTTCACGGACGAACGGCCGGGGCTGGTGCACGCCGACACACCGAAGTCCCCGTGGGATCTGCGAGCGAAGGCTTCGGTCGAGACACGGGACCAGTATGCAATGCTACATTTCGCGCGACTCGCCTCTCAGGAGTCTGCTCCGGGAACGTATCGCTGGAATCCGAGGACGGACGCGATTTCATTTTCCTTACGGCGCCCTCGAGCATGAGCGCTTGATCCTCCCATCCCTGCCTGTCTCTCGAGGAAGAAACTTTTCCGTGGCGAGGACTCCTCTGATGGTCTGGCGAAGCTTACAGCCAGCTTCAAGGAATAATGTTGTAAAACGCATTTAGTGAATGATACAGGATTTCGAGGGAAGCCTATTACAGTTGCAACGGAGTTGCTGCAATGCTCTTAAGGGGCTCGAGGAATCACTCGACAGCCATCTGCACGCATCGACCGCCTCCAACAGCGTCCCGTTAATTAACCGAATCGGGGGACGCGTTCGGCGCGTCCCACTGAGTCGTTTGCAACAAAATCAACGCGACACGAGTTTTACGTGCTTCGGGAATGTTTATATATTTCGTTGGCTTTGGAATCCGGGAAAAATTCCTGTAATTACGCCGAGGGGAAACGAGACAGTCGTGGCACGCGAATAGTTGGTGGGAAGCACTTGGAGGAGTATATAATTCATGGCCGCAGTAAAACGGGATATTTGTGCGAAAGATTGTGGGGCGTTATCGGTCTAGGGACGAGTTTGGTCCATTTAAACTCGAACCGTGGCATAGATACCGGCGCGAGCTGTACGTGTGTACGGTGTCCCTTCGATGGCTTCCATTTCACGGCACTGATAAGGCCAGCTAGATTTACGGGCCGTGCATTCAGCGCCGGTATTACGATACGGTGTGTTGTGCTCGAATGAACGCTGCCGGCGCCCTAGAGTACGCGATTTAACGCCGCGAAACACAGACCGCGCGAAAAACAAACGTTTCGTTGGGGAAAAGAGTGTCGTAAAGGCACTTTGTAGGCGGAGGGTTGCGTTGTCCCTCGCGTGGGCACGACGTAATAAATCGCTCGTTTCTTTGCGGGCTGACCCTTTGAATGCGGAGCAAATGTGGTGGATGGCAATCAAGGGACGCTTATGACGGGAATTACTTGCTGGTGATGATGATTAGAGGAAATTTTGGAGTGAAAGGGAAACCGCGAATAAGATGTGTGACGCTTGTGTTTGTGAATACGTGGGAGGAGTGTTATGAAGAATGTGCGGGAAGTTTTTACTGAAGTCACAAAGGAAAATCATCCAGCTGGAAATTAAAAAAATTATGAAAGTTTAGAGTTATGTGTGTATTAGGTACCTATGCAATTTTTTTTCTGCCGAAATTCACTTTCTGGGAGGGAAATTGATCATTGGCGCACTCAGGATTTAATCTTGGGGGTAGCCGAGATGGCCGGATAAAAATATTTTTAAGAAAAATTTATTTAATGCAATTTTATTTAGCACAAATTCAAAATTCAAAATTTATTTAGAGAATAAATTACAGTTTTTTCTTTTTCAAAACTTCTTCTGTGGAGGATGACTGGACTTGATCCCCTATCTGGATGCGCCACTGAAATTCACCCCTGAAAATCGGGTTATTTTCCGATTTTGTGTTATAACTCGCGAACTGTAAGAGATAGAGAAAAAAATTTTAGACAAAAGTTATACTCCTTTTAATTAGGACCATTATTTGGAAACATACGGTTCTTATAGTTCGCGAATTATAATAAAATCGGAAAATAACCGAATTTTCAGGGATCAATTTTCACCCCCCTTGAGTGAATTTGGGGAACAAAAAAATTGCGTAGGTAATACATATCTATTAGGGTGGTATTTACTTCTCAACTTTAAAATTTCTATTATCTGACCCTCTTAAAATCTTCTATTCAACAAAAAATATCTTCGTGTTTTTTATTTGTATATTTTGACACATAAAGTCTGCTGAAGGACTTTATATTTCGCATGTAGGTACCACAAGTTTGGTAACTGCGATTTTTTATAATTGTCACTTGTCAATTTTAATGAAACGGAGCCCATATTTATATATCAGAATCGGAAACCTTGCTTTTAGCCATATGTTTAACAACCTGAATAGAATGTTTGTCAGAACTGAAAGAGATGAGAGAAATTTAAATGTGCATACAAAGCCTTATGCCGTAACACAATACAGTACCCATTCGTTATAAACCCGTTTCTTCTATACGATGTGTGCTCGAATTTTAATGTTATACTCTCTTTTAATGTTGATAAAATTATTTCTCCTTTTTGCAAAAATATCTATCAGTTTATACCAAAGTAAACAGTAATATTTCATTGCCATTAAGTGACCTCAATCCTTAATATATTTTAACAAAATTGTAGACGAAATTATTTCAAACTATTTCAAAGCTTCTGAGAGGGTCAGAAGAAATTTTAAAAACCATTGATTTGTTTACCATACATATAAGCACCACACTAATATCTATATATCCTCCACACATCCCTAAAATTTCCTATTTTATTTTATTTTTGTTATTCTTTTTTTTATGTTATTTTTATTGTTTATTGAGTATTTTCACTTCATTTTATTTTATTGTAATTGGGCACATTAACTCAATTAATTTTTGTACTTTAACCTATGTAACTAAAGGGCTTTCCCGTTTAAATAATAATAATAATAATAATAATTTTTAAATTTCCGGGTTGAGAATCTTCCCTTGTCAGCCGAGGCGCGGCATTATTCCAGTCACTTGACGCCCCGCAGTTCCAGAAACGTTAGAATCGCAAATTAACGTCCCGGGAGTGCCTTAAAAATCGCACGTGCGTGCGATTTGAAATGGCCGCGCTTGCCGCGGGCACTTACCACGTACGACGCGAGTAATTCGACGAGGCAATCGGAGGAAGTTCTACGTGACGATTTATACACTTCGCTCGTGATTACTACTATCGATTCATCGTCCCCTGTCGATTTGTCCAACGAAAGTAGAAGTTCGCCATGCTCGTCGAGCTAAATCGACTCCTCCACGCCGCGACGGAGTCACGTTACGCCAGCAGGATACGTGGTACCCGCTAGAAACGTCGATCCTCGAGGAGGACGTATAATTCCTCGAGGCCGAGCGGAATCGTTAGCATACGAAACGCCAATGGTCAGAATCCACAGATTCTCAAACCGAAACTGCCTGCTTGTTTTACCCCCTCGGTCTTCCTAAAGCGTGCTAAATCGGCAGACTCGAAGGCCAGTCGCGTGGACGCTTTTAACTTCAACAGCGAAGAGAACGCCCGAACGCGGCGCGCATCCGACCGTTACCTCGGGCAAATCTTCGCGTAAAATTGTTATTCACTGCTGGACGCGTCGAAAGGGATCTAGGCTGCGAAGGGACGAAGCGATAAACACCGAGTGCACTTACACAGAGCAGGATTACGAAAAGAAAACGATAGTATCTCGTGTAACGGACGCCTTAATGAAATATGCCTTGTACTCGTGGCATAAGCTTGTCACTAATGTCTTGTACATTAATTATTTATTGGCTCTCGGCTATTAATTTCACGCGGTCATCGATGCGCCATCGAGGAGCCGTGGTTTCTCCGCGCAGAGTGCTCGAAGCACACGAGATCGCGATTTAACGGAGCGTGAAGCTATTAAACGGCGCTCTCCATTTGGCAGCTGGGAAAAGTCTGTCCACTTTGCGGGATTTCGTAATCTCGGGGATATAAATTATGAACGGGTACGTTTAATCGTTGCGCCGCGCAAACTGCTCCGGCCGCAGTTCGTCATAGCTGCTATCATCCCCCTCTTCCTGCGCGTTGACTGTTTTTGCGAGGAGGCAAGCGAAGATCGCCACTTGCCGCATCGGAGAGACACGCGGCGGGCCCGAAGTCGAGCGGACACGCGATTAACGGCCAATTAATACGGGCGGGCTGCTGTGCGCCGCAAAGCCCGCGCGGCGTCTCTTTTGCAGGGGATGTTGCGCACGGTTACAGCTCGCGGGGGCATAAATTGTGCAATATTACGGCGAGTAATGCATTTAAACGCGCAAAGTAAAGTTTCTAATTAAGGGTGCTCGAGGCGGAGAGAGCGAGACGGAGCGAGCCGTGGGGTTGGGGGATCACGAAATATTGCCAGGCACCGAACGTATAACGAGCGTACCGGTTCTGCGAATAAACGCTCGTCTCTCCCCTCCCTCTGCTGCTCCCACCCCCGGCTTTCACCCTTTCTTTCTCGCGCTGGAGTATTTTCGCCCGGTTGCCTTTCTCCGTTCCTCTCGGTCCGCTCTGCGGACTAATGAACCGTACGCCACGCAATTACGTAGGCGCTTCCACCGAGAATCTTTTCGCCAGTTCTCGTCCTCGTTCTCCTCCTCCCTCCGGCGAGGCTGCGTCGGGGCTTCGTGTCTTTCGACAGGGTCCGTAAATTTAACGACGTATCGCCTTATCTCCGCGTAGGTACTCGACGCCGCGAGTCCGCGTGGATTACGCAGGTCGCTATGAAAAATCCAACGCAAGTGAAAAAAGAACGGTTTACGCGGGGGACCAGGCTCTAGCGTTGCAAGGTGTCCCGTTCCTCTTCGGCGGGGAGTTCATCTAGCACGCGAAACAAGGAACGAGTACCTTTCGAATATCGATAGAGGAGTGATTTTTCAAAAGGACACATTTCCGGGTAGACAAAATTTTTAGTAACCGCAAAAACTGTGGTAAGGGAGACCGGAGATAATTTGGACACGGAGATACAATTGATTATTGCAACTGTTTGTTTAGCCTATGCCTATTTTTTTTATTTGGTGTGAAAATAGGGAAAATAGGCATATCTAAGCTAAACAAACAGTTGCATTAATCATGACACTGTGGAGGCAATTCTAAGTGTCCAGTGCATCCCCTTGTCCAAACTAACCTTGGACTCCCTTACCTACGTTTATTAAAAAAAACTTTTTTTATTAGTAGTTTTATTCTTCCATTTGATAACAGTATTGTTTTATATTTAGCGATATAGTTTTAATGGTTTTCATCATAATTTTGATGGAAACTATAAAAATAAGCCCTTTTGTATGAAACCTTTAGAAAATAATCCCATTTGTCCTAAATACATTTGGAAATAAGTAAAGCTCAATGTTTTTAAACGCTTGATAATTGGAGTGAATAGAAAGATTAGGAATTACTTTCCTTTTGTTTCGAATTCATAACAATTTCATAGATAAACATATGAAATATGTCCGTTTTGTTCCACAGTAAAAAATGATTTCTCTAAATTATCGTCAGACAAACTTGGAAATAAGACCTTTTGTATGAAACATGTATTCTCACTTCATTGTTTTAAAAAGGAATTAAACCTATTTTGCAGTGTTTTGTGACACTGGGGGAAGTAATTTAACATTAATAAGATAATGCCATCAAAATTAGCTTCAAGTTAAAAAATGGAAAAATGCCCTTTCGAAAAATCATTCCTTGATTATGCTTATTTTTCTACTGCGACAAATTGACGGAAACGCTCGTTGATGGTACTATCAACCTGGCTTATAAAAACGATCACCAACCCGAATAAGGCATTTCACACTTCCACAGTGAAGAACCCTCTGCTATTCCATCAAAAGAATGGAAATACTTGCTGGCAAATTGAATTGGCCACGATATCATTACCTACCTGCGAAAATCTAACTGTCCTCGTGGAAAAGCCACATTCTAAGCTCTTCTTAGCGCCTGAAATTTTAATCCTCTCATACAACTTGCAATATTTACCAGCAATCGCTTGTCATCTTCTACTCTTACTACGAGGTCGATCAACTCGCCCGACGGGGCTCCGAAATACCTCGGAGCATCGTGGATTCCGCGTTCATAAAACACCCCTTTGATCTCGCGCGGGAATCAAGTAATCGGTGTCGTGACTGTTCATAAATTTCCCAGCAAAATTGTCGAAATCGCAAATTCGCGCGACGAAGTAAACACCGCGGCGCGCGGAATCTTCTAGCCCTCGGGGAGCTTCCCCGATCGAAGGCACCAGCAACTTACAACGTAATGGAATTCGATGCAAGTCCCTTCGTCTATATCGGAGCGTCGTTCCATCAGGATGAAACTCCGGTACGTCGACCCGTGGAAGATGAAGTGAACTTTTGGATATTGTTCGATGCGCTCGGGAGAACGGAAATATTTAAGAATCGCTGGGGAGCGGAGTACATGCTCGGTGTTCTTGGAACCGGCGGGGGACCTTCGACCCTCCGTAGTTCATTTCATTTTGGGAACGACTGCCTGGCTGGTGGCCAGCCGGCCCTGAAGAAAACCCTTTTACGCGCAATGCTGCATTACCCTCGGCGGTCTAGCGGCGTTCCTTCCCTCTGTCCTTCGCAAACTCCCAGCAAACTCCATTTCGATCCAGCGCGGCTCGCCGTGCCTTTCGATTTAATCAGATACGTTCTCCTGCCCGTCTGCAACCTCCCGTACAGTTTCATTTGTTTTATCAGCGCCGGAATTTGCGTCCAAGCCCCAAGGTTCCCGAAGCTTTCGGTTATTTTTATCATAGCACGTCCGCTCCGCGAATAAGAGAATAAATAGACACGTTCGTCCCTTTCGGGAGAGATCGGGATCTCTCTGATCTTCCGCCAAGGACGTTCTCCGCTGCTAAGTATAGTAATATTCTTGGTACTCTGTGGCTGCTCCCTGACAGGTGTTTGGACAGCTCTAATCGAGGGGTTTACAGCGCTGCCGTAGCAAGTGCTTTGGCGACAGTTTTAAGTCTGAACCTCAGACATTGTACAAATGTAAGTATAACTCTGTGGTTACTTTCAGAGACAGCAAGCTTTGATGCTGACATCATCGTTTTACACGCGTTCCTTCGTTCATCCCTCTTCTTTCTCTCATTTCATCCGCTGTAGACCCATTACACGAAAAATTGCCGAACTCGCGTGGGGATTCTTTAATTTAGTTTTAGGAATAAGAATGCTATACAGTTTTGTACAGGTCTCCCCTATACACATCTAGAAAATCCAGGCCTCTGTCGAAACGCCAGATCGAACCAGTAGAACCAATGAACTGTTATCACAATCCTTGTCGTTTCGTCATCGAGGTCATCGCGTTGGCCTACCGGGGCACAATGCTCGTCAACGTTCTCGTCTGCTCGCCGTCTCTCCCGACCGGATGCCCGTTTCGTTTGCTCGTAAAGCCTGGCAGCTTGCGCAATAGCTCGTTCCCTCGGTCCCTCAACTGGCTGTCGTTTGCTGCGAAACCTACGCATCCTACGTATGCTCGCTTCCATTCACGCATACGTGCCGCTCGACACGAAAGCTCGCTCGTCCTCTTCCACCCCGGCTCGTGATTCATTTTTCCCACTTTCGCTCGTGAGGAATTCCTCGGATTCTGCTACTGCGATCGAAGCGCGGGGAATATTGACGCGTGGCTGGCCGGCTTTTACGAGCAATAACATTTCGACATAGACGCTGGCCAGACGATGGCACAGTTAGCGGGATGGCAGCGAGGGGGTGTGATTCACCGGTGAGATCACCGGTCGATCGGAGCTACTTGCTCGATTTCGCGACGGAGCCGCGCGAGCCCGGATGAATTCTGAATGGAAATCGCGACGCTCGAGGCTGATCCGAGCGGATCGGTCATTACTGTCGCTGCGTGACGGCTTTAAAATGCAGCCGCGACGATTTACTGCCTCTGCCCGACGCTCCGTTTTACGATCTTCGTAGATCATCCGACGCCGCGCGGCGCTCCGGCAACGACTATAATTCATGGCGTTCAGCGGTGATTCGATTGCTCCAACGAACCCGTGGGCACTGCTGTGCTCGGACCTTAGACTTGATCGATGCGAGCGCTCGCTTTGCATGCTGATTCCAGCAGGAAGCAACCAGTTGCATGGGGATTAGAAGTGGATTACTGGGGTCGTTGCTGAGAACGGGTGATCGAATAAAAGTAGGGGATCATAGTTTCTTGAGGCGTAGTGCACTGATGATTGTAAGTGTTTAGGTGGGTATTAGGATGCCTCCCCTGTGAATAATGTTGTAAATTTATTGAACTTTGATTGAAGCAAATTTGTTCGAACTCTAACAAGTTTTACTCTATTTGGTATATTAAATTAAAATCAGTGGAAAGCATCCGATCTGTACCAAATCCTAAAGACATCTCTGTGTGGCATAAGTGTGAAAACCGTCGCAAATTTATTGAAGTTTGATTGAAACAAATTTGTTTGAACTCTTACAAATTTTACTCTATTTGGTATATTATTGCAAGTCTGGGAGAGTTTGAACACTTTTTGGAAAAGAAATTGTAGCATTGTTGTTTTTCACATTTTTGTCGTTTTATGCGCTTTAAAGCAAAGCCCAAGCGATTTAGGGTGTATATAAATTATAGTGTGCGATAATTTCAAATATTTATTTTCATTTTCAATCAAAAACATTGGCACTGTAACTGGTCGGTCTCACCCGCATGTCGGGGTTAGATCGTCCACCAACTACAAGTAATCACGATAATTGATCGACCACCTTATCGAAAAAAAATTGAAAACGAATAGATACGTATTGTTAGTGTTACACTGTAGTTATACGCATATTATATTCCTAATATCGGAAGAGTGTAAATAAACTTACCTGTTTTTCAAATATCGCCCCCACTGTAAGTTGCTCTAAAAACTTTCAGCCTCGCATAAAATCTTAACTGCATCTTATAATTCAAATATGAATTTGTGACAATGGTCATTGTGAGATAAACAACAAGCGCCTTCATTTCTTTTGTGTCGATGACACACATTGCCCTATCTTGCGTCAGTCTTTCAAATTAAAAGCAGTGGAAAGCATCCAGTCTGTACCAAATCCTAAAGACACCTCCCCTGTGTGGCATAAGTGTGAAAACCGTCGCAAAATTGAACTTTGATTGAAGCAAATTTGTTCGAACTCTAAGAAATTTTACTCTATTTAGTATATTAAATTAAAATCAGTGGAAAGCATTCAATCCACACCAAATCCTATCACAGCTTCTACAAATGAAGCAGACATCAAGTCTGCCCATAGAGGCAATCTCTACTTCCCATGTCCATCATTTATACAACAGTGCTATACAGCACTGTTCTTGCCTCTCGTGGCTATTTATAGATCGACTAAACAACTTACTGATTCTACTTCCTCCGCCCGTATTTACGATACAGTAAACACAAACCGATAGCCTCATGAAGCCCGAGTGCCTCGATTGCTACCCTGACCTCTACCACCTCGCTTCTTGCTTGCTCTACTATCCCAGACAAAAGAGTACCTCCAGAACGATTGCTATATCCGCTGTTCCACGAGGCGACAAGCTTGGAAACCCGGCATTGGGGCAATCTATCCAGCAACACGGTGAATGGAGGCGCGAGTATCCAGTGGCGCGGTAAAAACTCACTGCCTCCGTGGGCCCTTACAACAAGTCGTCCCCCCAGACCGGCCGAATAAAGCTAAACGCGCCCGTTTACGGCCGCCTATAAAGTTTTAAGCGTTCGTAAAGCGGGCGGGCACGGGTCCGCGACGCGAAACACCTGACGCGCGCTCCTCGTCGCGTGAATCACGCGCCACGTTTTACCTATGGGACGTGGTGGATGGATGTCAAGGTCGTCGCCGGGGCTGAGACACCCAGGGGACGTTACGCAACCAATCGTAAAAGGCAGTCCCTCGTTTCTGGCCTCCATCTTCCTCAGCGGCTTTCTGTGTTTGGGAATGACGGGATTCGAGCTGAGTCGGGAGATTATTTTGAGAGGGTTGAGTGTGAAGAAGTGACAGTATACTTTCAGCGAATCGTTGGACCATCAGTTGCAGTGTTTTTAGGTCATCTATCCTAATGGAATTTTAGCTTCGGACAGCAAGAGTATCATCTGATGAGATCGATAGGACACTAAGGTGGAGGTAGGAAAGAAGCTGTTACATCAGCAATCTGTTCCTCCTAATTAGACTCTTTACGTACGTTCTATTCTCCAAGATGGTCATAACATCGCAAAGTTCGAGGACCTCAACAGAAACAGCCCCCAGGCGCTCGTTTAATCCTCAACGCAATCGGTGACTACAAGGAGCCAGGCTGCTCGCGGGAATATAGCCTCCACCCGCGTTTACGATCCGCGAGGCTGTTCGCATCAGCTCGTTTCTTTCATTGAGTCGTCGCGGAGCGTAGGTCAAGGTCGTCCTGAGCGCGATGGTCGAGCCGTCGAAGGGTGCTTCCTCCCGCGTTCTCGCTTACGACGGAGGGGGCGCGCGGCTGTCGGCCGCGTTTATCGCCTCTAAAACGGTTGACGAGCCCCCCGTTCTCTCTCTCTCGCT